>CP141138.1:6776936-11576936 GCA_035236585.1 Warburgia ugandensis | reverse complement strand
TTCAAGATGATCTGTTGCCTGTCCACTCTGAAACACATAGTTAAATCACAAAAATTTGCAGAAATCTCCCCCAATGTCTATAACCATGCTATCCCCAAAACAATATCTGCTCCTCCTAAATCGAATGGGTGGAAGTCTTGAACCACCTGGATGCCTTCCAGATTTAGGCTTAACTACGTGCAAATGCCTTCCCCTCTTATGCAATGTCCATCACCCACTTGCACCCCAACTCTCCTTGATCTATCCACGCCTAACTGAAGTTCTTGGATTAGTTGATTGGATATGAAGTTGTGGAAAGCCCCACTGTCAATCAAAATGACTACCCCTCTTTTTTCGATCACACCCCTTACCTTCATAGTACCGCCAGATGTGAACCCTGAAATGGAGTTTAGGGATAACTCCAAGGGTTGGGTATCCCCTTCCTGTTGGTCTTTCCCCTCTGTGATAGGGAATGAAATGGGTTCCAGCTCCTCTGCTTCGTCGTTGGCAAGGATCAACACTTGTAACTGCCGGTTTTTACAATAGTGGCCCAGCTGGTATTTTTCATCGCATCTATAGCACAAACCTAGGGATCTCCTTTGTTGCAGCTCGGCATCAGTGAGCTTCCAAAAATTTTCCTTTCTTCCGGCAAATGGTTCACCGGGGGTTCTTTCTCGATTGTTTTCTAACCGAAAACTCTTGTTCCGTTCATTTTTGCAGAAGACAATGGACAAATTACAAAACTGCCCTTGAAACCCCCTTTCTGTCCATCCCGCCTTCGACTAGACCTGGGTGGGCTCCGCTACTTGAGGCCCAACCTCATTTCTTAATGGACAGGCTCATATCTGGTCCAGGGCCCAATTCTTTTCCTCGATCTTATGGGCTAACTCCATAAGCCCAAATAACGAGCTAGGCCTGAAAATCTTGATTTCGGCCTTGATGTCGTCTCGAAGCCCATTCAAGAATGCTCCCTTCAGCAATTCGTCAGAAAGACCCCCAAGGTGGCCGAAAAGCTGCTCGAACACCCGGAGATACTTAGAGACAGTACTCTTTTGTTTCAATGCCACTAAAGCTTTGTAATCGTCTTCGCCTTGGGATGATCTGAACCTCTGCAACAAGGATGATCAGAGAGAAGCCCAAGTTTGGAAACGGTTTCTTGATTTCGTCCACAAGAACCAGTTGAGGGCGTCTCCTTCCATGCACACCACTGCTGCTAAGATCTTCTCTTCCTCGACCATGTGATTGATCTGGAAATACCTCCCTGCGTGACAAATCCAGCCGTAGGGTTCTTGACCGTCGAATACTGGAAGATCCAGTTTCCGGCCTGGCCACCCTTGATGACGATGGATTTCTAGATCGATGGGGTTCCGGTGGTGATTGTCTGAGGTATCCCCTACTTCTGTGTTCCTCATACGACCTCAACTTTCCTCCGGGGTACCCCTGTTCTTGATCCACTCTCTTATCTCCATCAAGTAGTCATTGAAGGCAGTAACATTCGTTTGCAATCTTCCCATATGTTCCCTCAAATCTCCTATCTCCCCTCTAACTCCCTCCAATTCCTTCTCCACACTTTCTGCCCTTTCCATTCTGGTTCTAACCGTTCCCTGGTTTCGAACTGGCTCTGATACCACTGATAGGAGTTCCAATAGATTTCAATTTCAACAAGAATTGATACAGCTTTACAATTACAATCACTTAGCAGATGCAGAACTATATTAGTCTTGGGTCTGCATACATTCGTTCTATGTATTACATTCTCTAGCTTTTGAGGAGCTAGAACCTCCATTTTCCTTATTCAAGAATCCCCCCCTCACTGCTGTTCCTCCTTCCTCTTATATACCCCCTTTCTTTTCCATCCATAACTGCCTTTTGACATATCTAACTGATGTAACTGCCTCTTCAGATGTAAACAGATGCAACTGCATGCTGTTTACTCTTTGTCCTTACTTCTTCTTGTGTAATATTTGCCGAATCTACCTTCTTTGGCCTCAGTTGATGTAACACTCACACATTAGATGGTTTGCTCTTCTTGGGAAGTGATTAATTTTCTCTTATCATGGAAGCCTATGTTAACCTGAAACAGTACATAATGCCCTGAAGCAGTTCTTGAAAACCATAGGAATCAAAAGATTAGATGTGGAAAAATTCTTCTAAGAAACTGTGCAGCCTAGCCTTTATTAGGATCTTCAGTTTTCATTATTGTTGCTTTGGAGGTTTTGCTCATCAGTAAATCTTCCACATAAATAGAAACTCACCAGCTTTGAAATGAACAATAATTTAATGCTTTGTTCATCAAATCAGTACAGAGTTGTCCACTCTGAGTATATAGCATTGGAGTTTCTGCTAGAGTTTCATGGCATTGTTTTTCTTTTTGAAAGCTAGAGACACGCATACCCATGCACAGCCTCGAACCCTGGTCACCCTGGTGAGAGACTCCTAGAGCAACTGCACTAGAAGGCTTTGGTGCAGTTTCATGGCATTGTTATTGCTACTGATTCTTGCAACTTTTGTCTGCACAATCCAATGGCAGGAGAAATTTATGGCGGAGGTCGAGGCGGCTACATTGGACTGTGTCTATGACTTTCGTACTTTTTGTATCAAGCAATGGTTAAGGTGCAAAAATCTTTGCTTGTCTGCAAATCCACTGGGTTAATTACCTCAGACATTCACTTCCCTACTGACTAGCAGCAACCAAAAGTTTCCACCAAATTCTTTCCTTGTTCATTTCTTTGTCCTTCCCAATGAAAGGACTTTACTGGTTTTCCAGTAAGTACAACTCTTGGAAGAACTTTTCTGTTTCCCTTTTCCTTTATTCTCAATGATCCTGTTTATGTGCAGATTCACAATGACATAATTGGTCATCCATTATTAAACATGGACAAAGTGTTTTTGTTTAACGGAAGTATCAGATTAGCCTGGCGTCAAGGTAGCAAGGTGATGAGAAATCGAGCATTTCTTCTTGAAGTGTCCATGAATCAGTATGGACAATAGAAGAGTAGGGACATGTTCAGTGTAACTTTAGTGAGGTCCTCTGCATCTATCAAGTCTAATATTAGCATTAAATTAGAAAAGGGATATGTTGGTTAGTTAAATGGGAGATGTACAGTAGATATCACATGTGTATTAATATAGCAATGTATCTTCTGTTCTTTAATAATATCAAGATGGGAGATGGATTGCATATATACAGTAGTTACACCAATATTTGCAAATAGTAGCAAACTAGAAGCAACTGAATCAACCTGTTCATCTGTACTTGATGTCTCAATTTGGGAAATCGTTAGCAAGAGGTTTGTGCAACCTTCTAGATGTCTGTAGCATGATGGTATGATCTAGAATTTTCCTTTTTCTTTCCCATTATAGAAAGGCCATGCTAGAGAGTGACTGATTGGATGATTGGAACTGTCTCAGCTATGGTTATTTTGCCTCTTGAGTGTGGGCAGGCTCATCAGATTAGTGTTATTTTTGAACCATTACCTGCCTATGTTAACATTTAAGCTATTTTTGGATTGTGATCCATCCAAGGTAGGGCTCAACAAATGATATCTAGAGGGATCGATGGAGATTTGTCTTTCCCTTTTAAGATGGGGCACCATTGCCCTGTACTTTGTGAGCAACAGTGTCTCACCTGCTTGAAGAAAGGAGCATCAGAGAAGTACATAACTCAGACTTTTGCTTTTGGACTTGACTCTAAATCATTGCATCTCTGGGTTGAGGAGTGTCAAATAACAGCAGTGAAAATTTGTCAATGTAAAATCCAGATGCATTTTATTAATGCCCCTCACATTTTCTGTTTATACAATGGTGACACAACTTTATGAGGTTCTACTAGGGGGACTTAATTGGCCTTCACATTCTTTAAGCACTCACATTACCAGCAGAAATCTCTCCATTGTCTACTTGACATTGGGGAACTGCATAATTTGCAATGAATTTTCAAGCATTTCCAGAAGAAAATTGCAAATTTGATAATTGAACAGCATATACTCAGTTGTTTGAACACATTACCCATGGTAGCAAGGGAGCAAAATAGATTACGCAGTTCCTGTAGTTATTATTACTATTTTCTAGCTTATTGTTAGTCTGTGCCTACAGAATCAGGACACTAATAATTCCACGGTTCTTGTTTAAATGGCTGGTAAAGAAGATGTGAGAGGTATTGGTTTTGGATAAGTCTCTTCCAACCTAGTTTAAACTTAACTAAGAATGGATTGAATCTGCTACCTCCTTATCTTCTCTTAATGGCTAGTGTAAGAATTTGACAAGCATGAACTACTAATAATAGCATACTAAATATTCTTCTGCAGAATTTGACTACCACTTAGAAGGGAAGCCTTGGCGCAAGGGTGGAGTTGTCGTCACGAGACCTTGAGGTTACGGGTTTGAGGCGTGGAAACAGCCTCTTGCAAAAATGCAAGGTATGGCTGCATACTATGGACCCTCTGTGGTCTGCCCCTTCCTGGACCCTGTATACGCAGGAGCTTTGTGCACTGGGTTGCCCTCCTTTTTCTTTTCTTTTTTAAGAACTTGACTAAACTTTTAGACTTGGTTATACCTTACATCCAATATAAGATGGTGCTTAACCTCTTATCTTATTTTTGTTGTGTAAAATAGATCCTAGTAACCAAAATATATTGGCATGTTTCTAACTTGTAAAGTTATATGGAGTCAAGCTACCATTCATTAAGCTTTAATATGCTTGTCTGCTACAATGGTTCCTATTGCAAGAACTATATAAATGACTTAAGGCAAGAATAAGCAACAGGATCAGAGAAGATAGATGCCATCATCATATTTTAGGAGATTACTATACTCATGCCTTGAACCTTCATGAAGTACAATAATGAAATCCCAATTCAGTTTTCTTTTCTACCAAACAGAATATATTGGACTGATTCAGAGATTTCGAGATTCATGCACCATTTTCTCTTCATGCTATAGAAAATGAACTTTGGAAAATGCATTCTTTTGTCTTGCAGTGCCACATGATGTGATGCAGCTTCTGCTGGAGAACTCAAAACCCATCTTCACCCAAAATCATGCTTAATGAATCATAAGTTTGAGATTGAACTCTTGCCACATGACATTCATTTCACATACCCAAGCTGTACTGATCTAAGTTTATGATGGAAGAAGAGGATGAAGTGGATTTGCCTCAATTAAACTATATAGCTCATCTCCTACACCAAAGCCAAGCATCCTAGCCATATTGCTTGTCTTCAATTTTGGCTTTGGGTGCTTTTGTTGCTTCAACCAAGAGTAAACAATAAAAACCTTCTTCATAACAAATAATTCCAATGCCTCAGGGTTGAAGACAACACCTAATTTCATGTTCATCTGCCAAATGAATTTTGTAACACAAAGGATGAAGAAGGTTTAAATGAAGGGTGTCAGCAATGTCAAAAAAGCTTATATGTGGGAACCAACAAAATATAGCCGTAATCTTACCTGATGAGGAACCACCATTGCTGCATACCGAGCAAGCTCTCCAGCTCTCCAGTCCAGCATGACGGGCAACCATGGATAACAAGCATCAAGCCGTACGAACCATAATCTTATGTCAGGGAATTCCGATAGTTCACGAGGATCTTGGGGATCTTCTCTTTCATAGTTTATTGTAAAACCCACTGTTCGCTCAAGAAGCTCTTTTGGGTCAGTTATGGCACCATCTGCATGTATGAAGGAGCATTCATGTTTTGCTAAAGTAAGTTATGGAAGTGATGCGGACTTCAAGAATTCAGTTTCTCATTTTGATACCTGGTAAATGGAAGATTTACCTGCAGGAGTTCCAAGAACAGCCTGAACAGGAGATAGATCGAGACGCCGAATAATATCATTATTGATAACAATTTCAAAACGCCCCTCAGTTGGTGGCAATGGAGGCTCAACTTTTTGGGCATCTATCAATTAAAGCATATTAAGGTCAATTCAGTGAAAAATGGATAGAAATCTATACTGTGAGCGTGCAGTAACAGAGATAATCCAGTCAGGAAATCTAGTCCTTGTTCACAGGGAACATCATCTGGACTCTTGGGATCTTGAATGAAATTTCATATTAGCAGATCCAACATACCAATTGGCAGAAAATTCTGGGGAGACTTCAGAAGAAAGGAACAACTAGAGAAGGTGGCATGCAATTTAATTTTGAGTTCATTCTGAGAAAATATGCAAGATTAACAGACACGGTACTCTCCTGCACTTGGTTCTCCAAAGTTACCAACTTGTAAGTTTCCTAATCGTTTATACTCCTTACGTTTGGATTAGCTTGCATAAATTCTCTGAAAAACCCAAATATTTGTTTAATACAAGTATGTCAGGGTGGTTAGCCCAATTATAGGAGAACCGAGGGACACAGAACGTTAATGACTTGAGATTGAGATATATTATATTAAATTGAACTAGACCCAGAAGAAATATCCTTATCTGCCGAAAAGAATCCACACAGAAGAAATACAACAAACCGTGACAGAATCTGCAAAAGATAATAGCAAAGAAACAAGGCTTACCGTTTTCTTCATCGTAAAGGGAGAGATCAAAATTGCCTGAAGGATTAAAAGCAACAGAAACGACAACATCTCGCTGTCTAGAAACATGAGAATGTGCGAGGGAAGAGAAAGGCATGCAGTTGGGTTTGCTGGAAGCAGATGAATTAGTCGAGGAGAAGAGACTTCTAGGTGAAAGAGTGGGCAAAGGAAAGAGGGTGGTTGTAGAGGTGGCCATGTGAGGATATTAAGGAGGTTTACTGTCTGTGTAGTTTTGGAGTTGGCGAAGGCAGCCATGTTCTGGTTCAGTTATCACTTTTATCTTGTTTGGTGTTCATGTGGCCTTCATTCAAAAGTTCTTCTATCCATTTTATTTTGAAGGCCCGGTTTGGTAGTCGACGAGACCAAAGTCATGGACTCTTGCTGCGAGTATGATTTGGCAAATTTTTCATGGACCCAAAAATATTTTGGAGGCCCAGTTTAGTAAATACAGGGGATATGCTGGATGTAAATATAACGAGGACGAGATCAAAAGTTGAAAACAGACTCGTTGCCAGTTCTTACACGTAGACGCACGCAGGCTAGATCATTCTGGGTCCTGTAAATTTCAGCCCCTTCCAGCTATTGAAAAGTTCAGAATGTTGTTGGCCACTTGTTCGTACAAGAAGGCAAGGTGAAGGCAAGGAATACTCGATTGGGTTTCTGGTAATGGCGTTTTGGACGCTTCCGCAACTCCACCACAACGCCATCATCCCAAACTATCCTTCTTCTTCTTCTTCCAAGTATTCCCGATTTCAACCACGTTTTCCGTCCCTGAGGTTCCGTTCTCCCTGCAGATTGCATGCCAGTTCTGCTGTAGCCACAGAGCCGGTATTTCTTCTCTTTCTCCTTCCTCCTCTGCTGGATTTCGCTTTCAAAATGTCTAAATTCCTTGATATTCTCTCTCATTTCTTATCGTTTATTTCATGGTAACTGAAGTAGACAATGGTGGAGAATTAAGAGGTGGGAGTGAGAGAGGACTTATTTGAAGGGATAGTTTAGCTGTAACTTGCAATTTGCCAAGGTTCTATATTCAGTTCATCATCGGACTTATGTTATTTGTTCTTTTGGGGTGAGGTTGAATGTGAGCTCTCGCAATTTGGGCATTTTAGCGTTGCAGTTAATGTGTTGATTGTAATATCTGATTAACTGCAATCTGAAAGTCTTAGATTTTCTGTGGCGTGGCTTGCGCTTGGTTTTTCAGTTTTGCTTGAATGAAAGCTGAAAGCCACAAGTTACATCCAGATTGCGTCTTGGGTTTAGACCCAATGGACGGAACCATGTTTCAATAAACTGTTATGATCCTGGATGAAGGATTTATGTTTCTCCTCCTTATGGGCTTAATGTCTTAATGAGTATTGGTTAAGTTCATAAAATTTGGTATCAGAGCTGGCTCCACGTTTGGGTTGAATCTTGAAGGGGCCAACCTATGGAAAAGGCTGCGTGGAAAGAGGGAAACACTAGAGTGAGAACGGCCCTAGAATAGGGCTCATGGAAAGGGCTCCTAGAAGAGCGTGGTGGAGCTATCAGAGATGGGCTGCTGAGAAGTCTAGCACGCTGGTCTGTTGTGTCTGTGGTTAAAGGATTTTGCTTTCTTCTCCATAACGTCTCAAGGAGCAGTGGTTAAGTTCGTAACATAAACCTTTACGGTTGTTTTCTTTCTTTTAGGCCAGCGTTATGCTGGGTGTCATATGAAGTTTGGGTGGACGTAGCATCCCAGGTGACATGTGGATGCAACCGGAAAGTCTCAAACTGCAAATAAGGGTGCACGTTAGAAACCCCTTGACTAGTTGCTGAAAACTGATAGTGGCAGTGAATGATTCTCTAGTAGAGCCAATTCTGGCCTTACCTGTTCAAAGCTGAAACTGATACATCCTCCCAAGTCAAGCACTCATTCCGTCAGTTGACTCACTTGAGTTGATGTAGTTTAGCTTTAAATGGTTTACTGACCAAGAGCAGTTTTGTTTTCTACACTCTGTAATATGTAGAGCTTTTCAAGTTTATCCTAAACAAAATTCTGTAATGTGCACTGGTGCTGCCGAATGTGGATTATTGGTGCCACTTATGTATGCTCTTGCATGGTAGCATTTGCTTATCATTTTTTTCCCTTCTGAATGGTGGATGCATGTGCTCACACATACCCATTGAGGAGTTTCGAACTGGTGACCTTCATGATTGAGACTCACACTTGTGCCACTGTGCCACACTCACACAGCCAGCATGTGCTAATCCTGATATATTAAACACTTGTTTTTTTGGATAATCTTACGGAATATGAAGCACTCCATAAGCTGTTCCTTCCATATTATAAATGAAGAATTTGAATAGATAGAAAAATTGACATTTAATGTTGAATTAGTTTATCTTTTTCTCTGTACCTTTTCAATGTTGATGGATGCGTTCTGGATTTCCTTGTACTAATTTCATTGCCCCCTTGGGATGATTTGAGTGTTTACTTTTCCAGGACTCAGCTGTTGTGCACAATAAGTCTTTGGATTTTGATTTGCTTGCATGCCCAATTTGTTATGAGCCATTAATAAGGAAAGGCCCTTCTGGTTTAAACTGGTAAGTTTGAATGAGTAGTAAAATTTTAGGTCTTCAAATTTTCTTTGAGAAACATTCTTTTTAGTTTTCGTTTGGCTTCTTCAGTAATCTGGAACTAGTAGACTTGCAGGGGAGCAATCTATAGGTCTGGTTTCAAATGTAAGAAATGCGAGAAGACATTCTCCAGCAAAGATGTGTATTTGGACCTCACTGTTACTGCTGGAACAAAGGACTACAATGAGTTTCAACCTACCAGGACTGAGCTATTCAGGTCAGAGAAAATATCGTTTGAACATTCCTTATTTGTTTGCAGACACTGAAAGTTTTGACACTTCTCTGACATTATTGTTCCTCGTCTTCACAAATTTTAGGAGTCCTCTTGTCTCATTCCTTTATGAAAGAGGGTGGCGTCAAAATTTTAATCAGAGTGGGTTTCCTGGTCCTGACGAAGAGGTAGTCTTTCCTATTCCTTTCCCATGCAGATTAGAAGTTTACTTATGGTTTTAGTGTTTTCATTATTCACAGACTTGAATCCTTTATTGTCCCTATCTGGATGGTTAAACATGTCTTTTAACCTTCATGATATCCTTTGTATCTTACTTGTTTGGATTCAGATATGAAGTGGGATTATATGTGATGAAATGAAAGTAGTCTATTATTGTCAATTCCATAGACTAAACATTTTTCAGTATAGTGCTGGAGGTTTATTGTCTTTCCAGAATTTTTTCTCCTATACCAACTAATTATGAAACTTCTCTTTGCTATTTGCAGTTTAAAATGGCTCAGGAATACTTTGAACCTGCAGCAGGTGGTCTTCTTGTAGACGTCAGTTGTGGAAGTGGGTTGTTTTCCAGAAGATTTGCCAAATCAGGGACCTATTCTGGAGTTATTGCACTCGATTTCTCTGAAAATATGCTTCGCCAGTGTTATGATTTTATTAAGAAAGATGAGACTCTTTTGAATACGTAAGATTGAGGATCATGTTATCTTGAAAACAAAAACTACAATTTTACTTCTTTAAGTTGTTAAGACCCACTAGGAGAAAACAGATGGCTAATCTGTGCTTTATGTTGAATTCCTAGGAATCTAGCTCTTGTCAGAGCAGATGCTTCTAGGCTTCCTTTTTTGTCTGGATCAGTTGATGCTGTTCATGCTGGCGCTGCATTGCATTGCTGGTCATCTCCTTCCAATGTGGTAAGTTCAATTTACCTATTGTTTTTTCCCCAAATTCATAAAGGTTTCCTAACAACTTGCTAGAGAATTCTACTCTATGATATTTTCTTACAGAACTTAGTGATGGATGGGGACTTTTTCTTGATCTTTATTTTTCCTTTTGGTTGGATCTCCAGCAATTCTCTTCTCCTTGAATTTAAAACAGTTCTTATTTCATTAAGTTCTGTACTCATAATGGATGTCCCTTTTTAGGCTTCTTGCTTACTTTAAACCCACTTTATATTCATATATTTGTTGACAGGTTATGCTATAATTGCCCCCTAACTTTGATGCATTAGTTCCCTACTAAATGCTAGGATCGGCTATAACTCTAGGTGGGCCCAGATTTATTAAGATCCAATTCGTTCATAGTGTTACCCTTTGACTTAGGTGGGTCAACTCCAAAATTCTCATCCATTGGATGATCTAGCTAGTACTGCTTTTAATTTTAAAATGGACAGTGAAACTTTTGACAGCTCATTTTAGAACTCAAGAAAACATCAATAGATGATATTTTTTGAAAAGTGGAACATCTAATTCAAGGGCAACATTGTTAATGATTCGGATCTTCATAAATCTAGGCCCACCTACAGTTCTAGCCGTCCTAAGCATTATTAAGGGGCTAATGAATCAAAAATAAAGGGCAATTATGTCACTTTCCTTTGTTGACTCAACGCAAAACAGTTGTATTCACAAAAGTGACTTAAGAAGCATATCCAAGATTCTTCTTCATGTATGGATTTGTGGACCATCAGGTTGTCGAACTGAACCCGTCTTTCTTAAGTAATGCATCATGTGGAAGACAGCAGGGGATGTAATTGTATCATCGGTGTTGTGGTTAACTTTGCAAACTGATGCACATTGGGCAGGTTGCTGAGATCAGTCGCATCTTGAGAACTGGTGGCATCTTTGTAGGAACAACGTTTCTGGCACCTACACTTGCTGATTCGTTGCCTTCTGAGATAGTTAGACCCATCAGACAGGTAAGACATTCTTTAAAGATTTTTTATCTTTTCACATCCTTTTTCCCATATTCTTTTCACATTATTACTTGGTGCTCTGCTGCATCTTGTAGGCTGTTGGGCTGCTAGGCAGAAGAACCTATATCAATCTGACAGAAAAAGAGATTGAAGATTTGTGCAAATCCTGTGGCCTTATCAATTACTCAAGTATAGTTCGACGGTCTTTCATCATGTTATCTGCTCAAAAACCATGATCGTATGAGGTTCTGCTGAAATTCATATTTTAACATTTCCTAGTAGGATTATATAACATGTGTCCTTCCTGTATTAATGGCTCGAACAAAGAGTGGTATAGAGCTAAACTGCATTGTCCTTCCTGTAACTTCTTAGACAGGCCCCTCCCAAGTGTCAAGTCTTATATGTACTTGAGCTAGTTCTGAACCAAGAAGTGCTCTTTAAATGTTGACCAAGTAATGAAGTTGCATTGAGAAAGGATGAAAAGAAAGAACTGCAGAGAAATAACGACCATAAAAGTAGTGTCGGTATAGAGTCATAGAACAACTCGGTCAGTGTTGCAGGCAAGTATAAAATCTTTTTATTTTAGCTATTTGCCCAAATATACAATACAGGAAGAAGATGAATCACAGCAGTTGTTTCGAAGTACTATCAGAAGATCAATTGCAGGAGACTAACTGCCCTCCTCTTCGTTCATCCCTCCCAGGATGAGCTAGAGTTGATAGACTGAAATTGTGTGTCTTCAGTGTTGAACATGCAAATTGAGATGGATTAATTGTCAATGTTGACTCTCGAATTTTGCTTTTTGGGTTTTGTTTGATGTTATAGCAAAGGAGAATTGCTCTTTATATAAATAAAGATAATGATTAAGAGTAAATGAAGTTTTGTGTGTGGAGCATCATTGCTTTGATCCTTTAGTACTCGTATTGAATTGTGCTACAAACCTAGGGTCTAGAGGACGGAGCTTCCTGCACGGTTCGAGCTGCAGGAGGCGGCGTGCCCCTGCTGGGGGCTCGGGTCGGAGCTCCTGAGACAAAAAAAATGGGTAGACTGATTCATATTTTGAAATATGGGAGGCAATTGTATATTTTACCAGCTATATATGTATTTGCATGATAGGGTGGAGAAATCTTTCATATCTTATGACAGCTATTTTTTGGCCCATAAATGTACTTTTATTTAGAGAAAACATAAATCTGCGGATGCTTCCTTGTTTTTCATCTTTATTGCATCTTCATAATACGAAGCAACAAAGGCATGGTAATCTTTGTTCATTAGTTTACATATGGTACACGAGGAAGTTTTAAATTTGCTTGAGAGCATAATTGACTGGAAGAGTTTTAATTGTCTCATGAGGAGCGTGAGATCTTTTTAGCTAGGACTTCGAGGGGATGAGGAATAGCCAAGTGGAGATGCTAACAGACCAATGCTCAAAGGAGAGAAGGTGAAAGTGCCAGCACAGCCCGGCAATAATGGTCAAGGGTAACATTTTTAATAGACTAATAATGGTAGAAAATTGCTCCCCCATAGACATTTTTGTTACATTTCCGACGTCAAAAGAATTAGCAATTGTAGAATCAAAATCTAAGTTCCTCCTATAGATTATCCCGTGGAAGGCCGTGCTCTGATCAGTACTCTCATAGTTTCCCATTTCATCAAGCTCAATTCCTGTCACTTGTACTGCTCCAAACAACTTCATGAATAGGGAACAAAGTCATTCTGGGCAGTTCAAGAAGCTTGTGCACTTTCACACTTCGAATACCCCGACAATAGCAATGAGCAAACATAAGAACAAAGCTCAATTTTGGACTTCCTGCAAAACCATGAAAACACCTCCCGTCTAGCAAAGATGCTAAATTCCAAGCTTGTGAACCATCTTCAATCGTCCGAAAATTGGATCTTCCTCCATCTTCATTACTCATGAATTTCCTAAAACAATTCAAACCCATTCACCCTTGTCGTTCTGCACATAACAGATGAGTAGTGCCGTCCAGGCCACTACATTTCCTCAAACAACCAGTATCCTCGATACATTTCACAATATTTCTAATACAAACACAGACCCAATTATCAAATTTCCCAAAGAATTGACCTGCAAAGGGACTCTATCTACCAATTTCTAAACAGGGCAGCCCCGGAGCTGCATATGGGGGTCCGGGGAGGGGGCTGACCACAAGGATCAATAGTATGCATCCAGTAATTGGCAGCAGATGGTTATAACCATGGGGATGGTGAAATTGTTAGTCGGAGGGGCAAGGCACTGAAACCTTCTACTCTTGAGTAATTTTATCGACATATGAACCAACGCTAGTGGTTCCAAGATTTGAGTGTCAACCTAGACTTTCATAAATGCTCTTTTGGCCACCTGCAATTGCTACTGAATAACCTCCTTTGACTTTGTCCATAATAAACCCTTTGACCTTTGTATTCGCTTGTTTTGTTTGTCTTTATTTCATACATACATACATACATACATACATACATACATACATACATACATATATATATATATATATATATATATATATATATAGAGAGAGAGAGAGAGAGAGAGAGAGAGAGAGAGAGAGAGAGAGAGAGAGAGAGAGAGGAGCGGTAATTTCAACAAGGAGTGATAGGTGTAAAGTAGAAGTAACATTTGATTGGCTAAGAAAAAGTTTTTAACTGTCATTTCCTACTTTTTCAGTTTTCTACTTTTTTCCACCCAATCAAATGGCACCTTCTACTTGCACTTGCATAAAACAACTGAAATTAACACACCACATACATACATACATACATATATGAGGGGTATTAGCTGCAGCAATTTATTGCAAGTATAAGGACCAGCTAACATTTGAATGGCTGAGAAAAAGTAAAAAGCTATCATTTCCTTTGTCTTTTTCTGTTTTTTTTCTTTTTCTCAACTAATCAAATGTTAGTTGCTCCTTACACCTTCAATAAATTGCTACAGCTAACACTCCTAAATATATAGTTGCTTCAGTAACTTTTTGGAGGGCATCACGCTCCCTTTTCTTGCAACAGAGTGAGGTGGAAGTCGGACCAGCAAATAAATTCCGGAGATGATTGCTGAGTGCTACTTACTTGCAAGGGATCAAAATGTCAAGTCCACCTTGAGAAAGAACACTTTAAATGGAAATAGAAAACAAATTTAAAATGTGCCATAAACCATCTTTTAAATAGAAACATGATGCAAACAAAAGAGTAGGCGCTAAACATTGAAAATTCACTAAGCATTGTTTTCTTAAATCCCAACCATTCTATGCATAGGAAAATGATACTAGTGCACCAGACAGGCTCTTTGGAAAATCTGAAATTTCTTATGAAACACTTGATATTGCGTGGCCTTTTCTTCCACCTTGAAATGCAATCCTCTAGGATAGAAGAAAATAGTCATTTCCTTTACAACTACAGCACCCTTCAGCAAAAATGCTACTAGGATCATTTTTTCTCTCTGTTTCTTGAGAAAGTTAGCTGCCATTTCACTTGTGAAGCCTAACTCTTCAGGAAACTACTAAAGCTCGCTAATCTTGACACTCTTGTGGTGATGCAGGCATGTCAAAGAGGATTTACATGATTCCGGGAGCTGTATTCCATCACAATCATGAGTTCCCACATATTCATCTACTAACTGAGATGGCAAAAGCATATATGTTTTAGACTTCACAAGAAAGTAGGGAATGAGTAAAATAGATAAACTATGAACGTGTAGAACATTTCTAGGCACGTAAAACTGGAAAATCCTCGTATAATGGCATACGGCAAATATCTCAGAAGCGCAGCAATCCCAGGAATGAACCTTTTTTTTTCCCTGCCTATCTCAAGAGAAGGGAATATGCAGATTCTCAAACTCCTGATAAAATCTTCGCAGAAAACAAATTCAAAGACATGTCACAAATATGTTAAATCTTCGTCTAGATTTTATGCAAAGCCAATTTCCACGTTCTCAATAGCATACAAAATGAGGAGTGATATCATACGGCAAGGTCATAATAAGCTCATTAAGAAAGTAACACAAAACAATGGATCAGTGGATACATGGCTCTGCACACACAAAATCCTAAGATTTACACGAGCATGAAAAGTAGATGTGAGGGACTGGCTATTTGGTTATTCATTTGCCATTTGCTAAGCCCAATCTTAGATAGGCCAGGCTCCAAACTTGCTCCACCGAATGAGTAACTCTGCCACTTCGGAACCGAAAATGGACAGGTAAGAGAGTAAAAAGCAATTGACAACAAAATCTTGATTGTTTTGCAGTTAGGACCTTTCTTTCGCCACCTTAGATAGTGTCCAACAAAGGAATGGTTTGATCACCAAAACTGGGCACCATAAGTACTTTCTGCCGGAAGATGAATTCTATATTGCATTCCGAAATGCACTCTTGGTTTTACGCAGTCTCGTAGATAAACAGCAAGCAAAATCAAAAGATTTTCTGAATATCAATCACAGAGAACCCTGAAAGCAAATAATCTATATTTTCTTGCAAAATAGAGTTATTCATATGATTCCTCTTCAACAGAGATTACCATATATAACCTATAAGGCTGAGGAAGCTTTTTACTTAGCTGAATATTACGAACTTGCATCGCAAGGCCCATGACCAAGGCCCACAGAATCTAAGAAAACCTGCTTAGCTTATGGACTTGGTCTGAGATACTTATGCCCATTGTTGAAGACCCATGGAAGAAGAACTAATTCTAAAAGACCTAGTTTTTGGAAGAGTCATTGTAAATATCTAAAAGGATGTAAACTTAGATATTTATATAGAGAGTTCTAAAGAGAGAATTTTAAAATGGTCTTAAACCATTAGATAGTTGATATATATAATAATCATAGTCATCCATTGAGAAGGTAGATGAATGAGAGCAAGTATAAATAGGGATTAGCTCTTCATTTGTAATCAGATTGCTCAATTAAGTTCATGTAAGGTATAACATGTTCTCTTTGAGTAAGTCTCATTTCTAATTTCTCGTAAGTTCTCTCATTACTCTAGAGGGTGAGTGAGTGTAGTACGAGAAAGTGAGAGTGGAGAATTGAAGGCTGACCTGTGCTTTACAAAGGAGTTGTACACAAGTGCCGCGTGTGTTTAGCGAAACTACAACTTCGTGACAATTGGTATCAGAGCAAGGTTGTAACCATGAGTTGGTATCAGGGCAAGGTTGGTACTAATTGGTATCAAAGCAAGTCAAAGTGAGCGTTGCTTAACAAGTATTAGGAAAATCACATGGCAACATCATGGCAAGTCAGGAGTGACCATCGTGCCAGTGGAGCTTCAGCAGAAGTCGAGGTGAGAGAAGTTCAGAGACCTATCATGGAAGTTAGCTTGGAACGCTCAGCTTTTTACTTTGAATGCTCAGTTGGGTAAGTTTGAACAGACTCTATCTAATTGTTTGAACAAATCTAGTGCATTTATAGATGCCTTGCAAAGCCTCAAAAATGACATGCAAAGAGTGAAGTGAATGTTTGATTGCTTTGAGTCCATAAAAGGTGAGATGACTAATCTACAAGAGGAAGTGGCTGGTTGAGAGATAGCAAGGGAATCCACAACGACGAGGAGACAGCACAGCTAGGCTTACTAGACCTAGGTAATATGAGGTTATTTGGGTCTGATGAGTCCTAGGAAAAAATGGCTATCAACAAGGCTATTTACATAATTGCTGGCATAAAGGAGAATATGCCACAATAGGATTCCAAGAGGAAGGAGACTAAGCAGAGACATGCAAGCAGCACAATAGGTTGTAGTTACCATACTGAGGTGCAAGAGGCACAAAGTCAAGATATAGGAAGCGTGGCAACCTATAGATGTGCAATGGTGCACAAGTGTGTAGGGGTGCACACACCATGGAGAAAACAAGGAAGGTTCCCATGGAGCACACAAACAGTAGGGTGCCAATGTGCAAGAAGAGGACAGAGGCAAATGATTTCATAAGGATCATGGGGCAACATGGGATATCCCAAAGGTTGAAGTTTGCGATATTGATGGAGATATATTGATGAGGGTGTCAACATTATCAAGTGGGGGAGAATATCATGAACTTACATTTCAAGGCTCGTGACCAAGGCTCGCAGACTCCAAGCAAGGCCTGCTTAGCTCATAAATTTGGCCTAATAGACTTAGGCTTGTTGTTGAAGATCCATGAAATAAGGCCTGGTTTCTGAAAGAGTCCTTGTAAATATCTAAAAAGAGGTAAATTTAGATATTTATGTAGAGTGTTCTAGTGAGAGAATTCTAGAATGGTCTTAAACCATTAGATAGTCTACACATAATAATCATAGTCATTCATTGATGAGGTGGATGCAAGAGAGTAAGTATAAATAGGGGTTAGCTCCTCATTTGTAATCGGATTACTCAATTGAGTTTAAGTAAGGGATAATAGGTTCTCGTTGAGTAAGTCTCATTTCTAAGTTCTCTTGAGTTCTCTTGTTGGTGTAGACAGTGAATTAGTATAGCCCAAGCAAGTGAGAGTGGAGAGTTGAAGGTTGTACTTTGTAAAAGAGTTGCGCACAAGCACCGCACAAGATTAGCATTGGTGAAATTGTGACTCCGTGACCAGAAACTATAGAATTAGACAACTAGAACCCTCTTAGCAGACAAGACTAAGATGTTTACTGTTTCATGTAGTGCTAAATTGCAATACAAGATGCTTAAAATCGGCTATCCTACAAAATCTAGAAATGGGCAAACCCCTTACGACAAATCCTTATCATACCACAACCGTATGTGGCAATACTTGGAAATGAAGCTTTAAGTGTTTGATTCATAAGACATTCCTCCATCAAGGAATATTGGCAATTGGAGAAGATGGTAAGCAGCTTGGGAAAAGTCTGACAATCATATTCAAAAAAAATATGGTGGTAACAACATCGAACTAAGCAAGTTCAAAGCAAAATACCAGCTATTTATCTGAGGAACTTCCTTACTGTAAAGATCTTCGAGAAACATTCCCAAACAATATAAATTTTCAACAAACTTTTCCTGATGTCATAAACACCACATGAAATCCAGCAATCATTAAATTGTGCAAGTTCATGCTATATAAGTTCAAGATGGTGAAATTTAAAGAAGGAATTATTTGGTGGGAGTGCTGCAATTATGTAATAAACTGCAACAACTAGCTTCCCAACGGGGTTTGTGGATCTAAGTCATGGATCATCTGCAACAAAAAGTGACAAAAAGTTCGGACAATGTATGAATGGTATTTTGAGAAAAGCCACAAGAGAATGTAATCATCATTGTCAACGCTCTCTTGTTAATTTTCTCCTTCCTAAACCATAAATTTCTTGCTAGTAACTAAGTCATGAGAAGATATCAGAGGGAAGATTTTCCCATTTATTTTTCTTATAAAGCTTTGAAGTGTTCTCTCTCAAATTTTTAACTTCAGCTGAAATCAATGACTTGTCTTCCTTTCTGGTTTATCTCGTATTAGAAAACGAAACTGTTACATTGTCAACTGGAAATGAGGTTCTCCAGGTTTTGGTTTTTCCATTAAAAGATTTGTAGTTCCTCTTCACAGATTTATAGTTCCATTGAAAGATTTAGGAGCTTCCCCCTCATGCAAAGAGATTCCGTTTCGCAATTCAGAAACAGAAGCATGAAACTTGCAGCAATTAGTCTCAAACAAGTACAGAACCAACAAAGAAATACTAAGCAGATAAGTGATCAATAATCTTAACTTCTGCATTCTGCATTCTGCATGGAGCCATTATTGAACAAACTGTAGCAGTAAGAACGGGAGTTTGCATGGCAACTGGGTTTTGCTCGGAAAAGATCAAACCACTCTTTAGTTTAGGAAAAATCATAGAAAAACTAATCCCATTTTGTTAGGTTTTCAAATTTAAAAAAGAAAAGAAAAGAGGCAGCGGTTTTCAAATTAACCGCTCTCGCCCCTGGAAATCCTCCAATTTTATTGGATTTGGTTTTCTAATTGAGTATTTTATGACACTGGAGATCTGTGCTCTGGGGAAACGACTCCACTTCGTTGATTTCAGCCAAATTATTGGACTGCCTCTTTGGATTGGGCGAGTACAAACAGGTATTGAATGTAAGAACTCTGTTTTTCTTTTGTCGATTAATGATAGCATGTTAGGAACAGGGTTTTGTTGGTGCACGTGAAACGTGGAATGATTATTGATGCTTGTAGAGTTGTTTGATAAAAGGCCTGAAAGAAACTATGTCATTTAGCAAATGTGTGCGAAAATGTTCTGGCAAATGTTTTCCTGGAAAAATGATACTTAACAGTAACACTCAAACGTTGGTCCCTGCTTAATTAAGAGAAAATAACAGTGATACGCCCTGCTTTATAGAGTAGTAACACTAGTGCCCCTTGACCAATTCATACCCCCTCCTTATCCCTATTTGCTTTTAAAAAGATAAACTTACCCTAAAGAAATCTCATTAGATATTCTAACCCAAGCTCATTTTATTTCATGATTCTTGTCAAAGTAAAACAAATTATAATCCCCTTAAAAAATGGCAACCTTGAGCATGAAGCTACTATAGGACTACGAAGGTTTATAGTACAGAGCCTTACATTGCATTTTGCAAAAGGCTATTTCCATACCTTGAACCTATGACCTCAAAGTCATACCACGATGACTCTAAAATTATAATCCCCTTCAAATATATAAATAAAATTACACTCATGTCCTTGTTTTAAAATCTAATATGAAAATTTATTTAACAAAGAAAGAAAGCGTAAAGCAAACAAGGGCATCCATAGGAGTATGACCTGGGCAATGAGCAGCACTTTTTTTACCCTATGAAGTCGGAGGTAGGATTTTTATTTCCTCTTTTTAAGTAATTAAGCTGGTCAACTGCACCAACCTACACTGACAGAATATTTCAAGGCTGGTGAGAGAAGCAGATGATAGTAAGGTACTTCAATTAATAGGTAGTCTAGTATTAATAGGTAATTAAGGACTTCAATTGGAGATTGTTTTGAGCACTGAAAGCTAGGGTCTACTGAGCCTTTGTAAGAAAACTTGACATCTAATGTCCAAGAAAGTATTGTCATTAAGCTCAAACTAGATTAAAAAGTTTGCATTTCTAACACAAATGCATAGTTAAGTTATTCTAGACATACAAAGAAAGAAAAGGCAGGGTGGCAGCACTAGAACAAATAGTGCTAGCAAAGGCAAAGTCAAATGGCTTGCGAAGACAGTAGGGCAATCTTTCGGTTTCCAGTCCTATTTTTCCTACCTGAAAGCGGTTCACTGTTATTGGGTGGGACCTCTAATGCAAATTTCACTGCTGCAGAGCAGTTAGATGGAGGAGAAAGAAAAACCACCTTTCTGCTTTGATTCAGTCAATATGCATTGTAGCAGCAGCAAGAGACTTTATAATAACATTCCAGCCTAATGGTTTTGCTGTACTGTTAGCTTTCAGCCTTTATGCGGTTCTTGATGTGTGATAATAAGAGTGATGTAGACGTAGGAGCTCCATTATAAGAAGAAAACCTTCCAATACAGTCATGCGCTGCTTTGAGTTATATCTGACGGGTCAAACCATTGTTTAGACTATTTGAGATATGACCATTTCCAGTTTTAGCTATTTACCCTT
Source organism: Warburgia ugandensis (assembly GCA_035236585.1). NCBI lineage: Eukaryota > Viridiplantae > Streptophyta > Magnoliopsida > Canellales > Canellaceae > Warburgia > Warburgia ugandensis. The sequence goes on along the minus strand of CP141138.1, from coordinate 11,556,141 downwards.
GAATTCCTTGGATTTTCTTGAATAAAACTTGGTCACTTTGGAGGATTACCAGACTGAATTCAACAACAGTACTCACTGGCTCATGGTCTGCTGATAGAGCATGTTGGCATTTATCTTGTGAGCTATTGACAGTTTTTTAGTTGTTCCATGTGATATATAACATTCATCATGACTAACACTTTTACCGTATGTCCAAAATTAAACCCAGTTAGGAAAACATGTTCCCAATCAAACACATGTTGTAGAAATAAGGTTACCAAAAACACCAACCTTTCTTCTCCACTAGCTACACTCAAAGACGAGCTTTTGGGTAGTTTTGTTCTAGTGAAGAGAGGAAGAAGACAGTTTTAAACTTCATAGAGCTTCCTTTCTTCTTTGTTGCCGAATTTGATGGAGTTTTAACTCTTACTCTAAGAGTTTGTTTCCTTGATTAGGCTTCTGGGCCTACTACTGTTTCTGAACGTGTCGGTTTCTTAACCAAGTTTCTATGGGTGCAGTTAAAGAAGACAACGGGAAAGGAAAGTGTTCCTCCAGATCCTTGCAGAGGTTAGTGCATTGAGATAAATTTTGACTTTGATGAACAAAGTGGATGCTAAAATATCTGTTGCAGTGCATTGAGATATAGACAAAACAAAGAAATTTCAGCGTTAGTAGATCAAGAAATTAGCCAAAGTTAGATTTTACAAAATTTGAAATTGTTAGCAGTGAAAATCCTGGTTTTCGAGATATTTGGATATTCAAATGTAAGATTGATTAGATAGTGTAAAATGAGAGACATGGTCTATCAAAGCAAAAAAACTCAAAACATTAGCATTTTTTCAATATCTTGTCTCTCTAGGTTTGAACTTATAACCTACTAAGAAGAGAATATATTCATTTGGACTACTAACACATAAATATAATTTGATTTCCTTAAATACTTGAAAAACCAAAATGAAAACGATACTCTTTTTTTATTTTCTTTCTCGTGAATAATCTTAAAATTTCATAGGTAGTTTTGCCCTTTTCTCAAGCAAAATTCAGCTGCCATCCAAAATTTCATTTGGAGTTAAATGGCGTGGGAATGTTTGCTAATTGAGTCTAAACGTTGGGTGGTCGAGGAGTATTTGAAATTTACTTAAAAGACATGGGGAATAATTGAAAGTTTTCCTACTTCAAATGACTGATTCTCGTTACAAGTGTTAGGTAGGATTGGGTGGGATTGCGCGAGGCCTTCTGGCTGCTAGAAGGCCCCTTCCTATGCTTAGGTCAGGATTCTTTGGCACTGATGGGTTAAGAAAAAGGTAGCCTAGGTGCACAAAGCTCCTGCATGTGCAGGGCTCAGAGAAGGAGTAGACCACAAGAATCTATAGTATGTAGTCTTACCTTGTATTTTTGCAAGATCACAAGGTCACACGATGAAAACTTTACCATTACGTCAAGGCTCCACGAGATCTGATGGGTTAAAGAGTTATCCATAAAACATACCACCGCGAGTCCTGATCTTTCTATTGACCCTCGTAAAACTAAACTAATGATCCTAAGCATCCAGCCAGTAGATCGTGCAAGTAGAGGGATCCTACCAGATACCATTGCTCCTGGGTCCCAATCAAATGGTGGAGATCTTTTGATTAGTACAAATTTGTTTTAACTTGTGGTGGGGCCAACAAACCTGATATAAATATCAGACGATTGTTCAAACATTGACAAGTGTGATGACACGTACACTTGATTTGTGATTGGGCCAGTTAGAGAGGAAGGCAATTCATGTGCCGATTACAATTGGGTCAGCCCATTCAAACAAGAAGAAGGCAGAGAACCGCCCAAAAGAAGCCCCACCACGTGAAACTCTCAAAGAAAACAAAGGAAAAACTTCAAAAAGAGTATGTGAATGCATGCTTACAATCAACTTTGAGCCCTTCTTCCTTCCCTCGTGCGTCTCGCACGCCAACCCTTTCTGCTAATTTTGCAGACTCTTTCTTTGACCGAACCCAACCTACATGCGAAAAGTATTCATGGTGGGTCCCCTCCAATCTTTTCTTACTTCTCAACCAAAGGAATATTTACCTTGGGTTCAGACCCTTCGATCCCCTGCTGCACGTGAGATATCTTTAAATTAAGCCTCCAATCACGTGATCAGCTGAAACTTCGTTTCTCACAAACTCCACAGATCGTCAGGAAACCTCACTTTATTACATAACAAGTACGTGTAACTGCTTTATGGTCTCTTGTAGAAACAAAGATGACTGCTAAATGGAAAGCTTATGTATTTGGCTTGGGAGAATATAGTGGACACAAGGACAAGTGGAGCCTTGTTTAGTCACACAAACCCTCCACCTGTTTGGTCTTTGCACTGATGAGCCATAAAACCAAAATCAATTGTATCTAGTGCAATAGCTTAGCTGCTATTGTTGATTTGTCGGACTTGATCTACAGATGAGATCTCTGTTCAGGATGGAGCACAACTATATAGGTGACGTTTGAAAAAATTTATTTTTCTTATACATATATATACAAGTTTCTTGTAGATCCAAGAAGTCTCAGCAGGACTGATGGAACTTAAGCTAATGTACCATATCACTAATGGGCTCTCTTTACATCCCATACCATAAGTTGGTTCCTTCAAATAACACGAACTGCTTGAACTAGCTAGTATCCACTGCTAAGCTGAGACAGAGACATTGGACTGCTGGTGTATGTAGTCCATTGTGGATTTGTGTGTCAAAGAGTCACCGTATTGTCCACATTTCAATGCCCAACAATGTCAAATGGAACCCATGTTAAGCAGAAATTATTAATGGATTTTGTATGTCATCGTTGGTAAACCCGGAGCGCATTAATCAAATTCCATGTTTTTCGTTCTGTGTCTGACCAAATTGTATAATAGTCTAAAAGGCCTTTGATGATCATTGAGAGGCATGAACTGCTATCTGTCGATGATGAAAAAGGAAAAGAAGCACCTCTTAGGAGTTAAAGTGTCACTGTGTCGATCAGAAAAGCTTTTGAAAAATTAGTATTCCCACAGACAATACTTGAACCCGTCCTAGATGTTGATCGAAATTCTTAAGAAGAAAATCAATGGATGAAAATGTCTAGGCAATGTTGATGCTTTTTCAAAAACTTTTAAGTCATGCAATACCATAATGCTTGCAAAACTTTTGAATAGTGAATAGACTTGAAATAACAACCCAGTTTGTGCAAAACGAAGCACCTTCTTACATGGTACCTCAGCCACAAAACAATTTAAGTGTTCTTCCTGTCCTCGAAGTATGAGACTGCCCCTTCTAAGTGATTTCCATTAAAAAAATGCTCTATTTAATTTGATTTTTAAAAAGTTCCCAAGGGGCAGTGAGATGATATTGAAGAGATAAAAATAAAAGAGACAATTACTAGAAATTTCTCCCGAATGGCTTGAAATTCGGCTGTATGTTTTTTATTTTATTTTATTGTTTTAACTATCATACTATTCCATAGTTAAAATCTTTTAATTGTTAATATAAACTCCATGAATGTGGAACTTGGTACAGTAAAATGAGGTTTAACAAATCAATCTCTTCTTGAAGTGTTTCATGATGGTGACATACTCCGCAGTGTCATTCGAAGTAGAGTCCAAAAAACTAAGTGGTCCTTGATTAGAATAAATGAGATATATAAATGAGTTTAGAAATACCACCAGTAAGGGCCTGGTTGGAAAAGCTTAATACTATCTGGTTTATTGCATTATGCAAAATTATTCCACATGGAATAATTTGGTACTGGCAACAAAAATCAATTGGACTTGGTAATATAAACTTAATTTACTTTAATTTGGCTAATCATACCAATAGAAATAACACACGGGGGCACTTATGTGGGACATAATTCCAAATGTTATAATGTCTGATTCTTTTTCTGTTTACCAAGTTCATCTGCCTATTCTCCATGCAAATTTTCCTCTAGTTTTGGCATTTGAGCTCCCCCCACTTCTCTCCAATGAATTGTTTCTCACATAGGAAAAATTCACAAATTTGATTTATAAAGGATACATGATAGGGATTCACAGCAATTTATTTCGCTTCCCTTGATGTTTCAAAAGTTCTAGTTTTATTTCAGCTTTTCGTCGTTCTTTCCCTGAACTTAACCGAAGATTAAAAGAGTTTTAAAAGGTCAATTCTATACCTAAAAGTTTGATTTATATTGCTGCGTGTCGTGGGAGTGGTAGATCCTATCTTTTCTGGTTTCAGTTGAGGTAGGTGCCCTCTCTTGGCTTCTATTTTCCGGTGTGCTTGATGGTGCTTTTGGAGGGCATATAGACATTGCCAATCTTCAGTGACCCTTTATAACTTATCTCCTCTTAATAAATTGCAAGTTCCCTTTGGTTCATAGCATTTTAGTCTTGTATGTTAGGATTCTCTACCTTAATGTTTCGCCTAAAACATGGAAAATAACATGAAGGACACTGTTGCTAGTCTATTATTAAATTTACGAAATCACTTTTAATATCATTGTTTCATACCATGCCATGTTATTACTCAAAGCCACAAATGGTTTAATTGTTGAATTCCAAAAGTTTGCCGGCTAAACCCAACCATCCCCCCTCTTTCCACAGACGCGTGCACACACCTAACACACTGGGACGCCGCACTTACAGATACACGCACAAAAACACACTCACATGCCCCCTCATTGGTACCTTCAGTGGGGCTCGTACATAAGATTTCCGGTGCGACCTGGTTTAAGGTTGCGATCAGGGGGCTCCTGGCGCCACCAAAATGGAATAAGTTTCTGCATGCTGGACCCATTCAAAACAGGAAAAACTTTTCTTCTTCACAAGTTGGAAACTCATAGAAGTGATCAAGGATGTAGAAAAAGTCATCCATTTAAGGCTAGGGCGTTGTATGTACTTGCATCCGTTGAGCCACGTCGAAAACACAAGCTACATAGAAACATAGGTGGCCTAAAAAATCCATGCTCCACCACATATTCGATAAGGAAAAGAACCAGAAAGCTTTCCTTGGGCAGCTGCGTCGAGCCACATTTGTTTAGGGTTTGAACTCTCGAGCCAAGGAGAGGGTTTTGAATAGTTAAAAGAGTAATGGAGACACGGAAACAGCGCCCACGTTCTCCTCATATCTTACTCCTTTCTTTAGTACTCTCCTTACAGCAAGACCTTGACAAACTGTGGTGTATTTCACCAAGGAATAAATATATACCCCATGTTTGCTTGTGAACCTCCATAAATACTCTACTCTGCCCTAAACCCTATCCCTTGAGTCCTTCCTTTATTACTCACTGCTATTCTCCCTTGTGGAGTAAAGACACAGTCTCCTTTCACCCGTCATCGTCCCAGTCGACGTTAATCATGGTAGGTGTCTTCTTTCTCTGCTAAAGTTTTAGTTCAATTGGTTATTGATCATATAGTTGGATCAATATTGTTTTTCTATTTCCTTCTTTTTTGTGTATATTATAGGGAATTCGGAAGCCCGCATGGTTGGAAGCTCTTAACACACAGAAATTCTTCGTGGGTTGTTCAACTCATGAGAATGCAAAGAAGAATGAGAAAAACATATGTTGCTTGGATTGTTGCACCAGTATTTGCCCACACTGTTTGCCATCGCACCGCTTTCATAGGCTTGTTCAGGTCCGTCGATATGTTTATCATGATGTGGTCCGGCTAGAAGACCTTGAGAAACTCATAGATTGCTCTAATGTGCAGGTTAGTATGTTATAGCAAACAAAAAACTCGCTTTTTCAGGGCGAGAACTGTGAATTTTTACTGAATTCTGACACTGCATGTAAGGCCACTTTCTCTGTGCTTGCAGGCTTATACTATAAATAGTGCCAAAGTGGTGTTCATTAAGAAGAGACCTCAGAGCAGGCAGTTCAAGGGCTCTGGCAACTACTGCACTAGCTGTGATAGGAGTCTGCAAGAACCTTACATTCATTGTTCTCTAGGCTGCAAGGTAACAACGCTTTAGAATTGCGTCGTGAATGACCCACTTTAAATTTATTTTCTAGCCTAGCTCCCCTCCCATCAAAATTGGCCATTTTGAACACTAAAATGAATAATTGCCACTACTATATATATATATATATTATCTAGATGATCCGTACTATTTTGTATATGGCCTTTACTGGAGTTAGAGATATATACTCATAATATTTCCACTTTCACATGGCAGTTCTTCGCTTAGTTTTCAAGGAAAAATATGAGCTGTTGAAACTGCAAATTGTTTCCGAGGAAAAACATGAGCTTCTAAAATTATAAAATCTGTTTATCTGATTAAAACCAGTGAGTTTACTAGGTTCTCTGTAAATGGCCATGTCCCAAAATTCTCTCTCGGCTGATGATTCTAAGCCCGACGTTTGCAAAGACTTTATCGATGAACTTAGATATATTTTTGTTATTTCATGTCCCAAAATATCCAAACCCAAGAGATCAAAGGCTTTGAATCTTCCTACAGGACTGAGTTCTAGTGCATGATTCATCCATAGTAAGGCTAACCAGATAAATAATTGAATCATTAAACAGATAAACTTCACGTGTCTTCAGCCACTCAAATTTTCCTCAAAACCCGCATAATTGTCATATACAATTTTCCCTTTCTTGATTGATATTTTACTTAATAATTGAGACAATCATTGAATAAAAGGGAATTAACACTAATGATATATTTATCAGGTGGACTTTGTGCTGAAGCAAAAGAAGGATCTTTCAGCCTACTTGAGAACGTGTGACTCACTGCAACTTAGTCCGGATTTCCTGGTACATCAAGACATGGGAGACGATGATAACGAGACGCCAAGATCAACAGTTGTGGACGACAGTGACGGGATGGGTTCATCATCAGGGTCAGAGAATATGAGCCTGGCATGCACCGAGTTTGTTAGGAAGAAGAGGAGCGGGCTTTACGTGTGTGCAAGATCAGCTACTAGTATTTCTGATGAGGACATGGCCACAAGCATCAGTAGAAGGAAAGGCATTCCACATAGATCTCCTTTATGTTAGATAGATTTTAATTTGACTCATGAATGAATCAAATTTCTCTCTCTCTCTCTCTCTCTCTCTCTCTCTCTCTCTCTCTCTCTCTCTCTCTCTCTCTCTCTCTCTCATCTTTTATTTCCTCTAACAACTTGTTCGAGGTTTTTGTCTTAATGGCATCACGTGATTCCCAATTCCAAGTTTTATTGTACATTTTCCCAAGTGCCCTTTTATTTATTTCTTCGAGCTGTTCCTTGACTATTTGCTGCCTTGTCTCTTGCCATGGTCGTGATATATCACGTTATGCAGTAAGAGAACGACCATCAAGCAAGGCACTTGCTTTGCTTGATTGAGGGAGAGGTATAAATCAATGGGCCAATGGAAAAAGTGGCAATCATTGATTTGTACTTCTCTCTTAAGCAAACAAGTGCCTTGCTCCTTATCAAAATTTTATGCAGCTTTCTTAATACTCATCTAATTTAACTTTGCCACAAAAATAGCCAGTATGTTTACACAGGATATGTAGATGTCACTATGCCATCTTTTGATGATATCACGTAAGAGCTCTTCAACGATGTAACTTTAAAAATTAAAGAGCTCTTAAAATGTGGATGGACAGCCAAACAATGTGTAATATAGTTGGTTGCACAAAACTCGACATCTCCAATCATAGAATCGAGCTGCCAATTTTCCTTTTAGTTGGAGATTAAATTTAGAAGTATGTGTGAGCAGAGTGTGTTAGTGATTTTCTTTGGAATTCTTCACCTGTAACCAAAGCAAAAAAAGAAAAAGAAAAGAAAAGAAACAACACGATGGATGAACATATTATTCAATAAAAATTCTCAACAGCTCAAAATACGAGTGAGACCACAATGTTTAATGATCTACACGACTCAACCGCTAGACCCTAGTATTATCGAATCCTGCAATAAATTTCAACAAAACGAAGACCGTAATCCTTTGATTTCTTGCTTTCAGATGGGCAGTAATGAACGGAAAAATAACTGTTTGTTTTCATCAAAGGAGCCTCCACAAGTACAATTGAAGCGCTTACAATCGCCAAATGATGGATTTTTTTTTGGAATCGTCTGATCGTCGAGAAAATCTGATTCACCTATTAGATTCAGCTGCCCTTATTTTTCATAGAAAACATATATATTCAACGTATAACAGCTTCTGTAACAACATTGTGTAGCATGTTTTAAGTTAATGGATTTACTTTATCTTGTTTTTTCTTTGAAAGTTGGACACACAAACCCATGCACAGCCTTGAACCCTAGGTGTACATGTGAGAGACTCCTCCCACCACAATATAAATCAATCTATAGCGATGAACTCATGATGAACTGTTTCCGTAACTATGATCGATCTTTGTGTTTGGTTAGAAATTAAACTGACCACAGCATGCTTGAATTCTTCTAGGTGATACTTCTTACATTCATCAGTTAAATTAAGACTATACAGTATGTGAAGACATTATAAGAAGCTATATAGAGGACCATTGTAATAAGGCAAGCACATGGGACCCCCTGAATATGTTAGCAATAAGATATCTCGCAGAGTCATCTCGTGGACGGTGGTGACGGGGAGGGGTGGTCGAAATCTCGTGTGGCTTCATAAAAGTATTCGAGCAGATAAAGGTGGAAACTTGGGAGTTGCAATCGTGTACCTCGTTCTTACCTTAAATTGTAATCTAATCTTATTAAAACTTAAAATCTTTGTCATCCCTCACGATGGATGTTCGGAAAGTAATTTCCTGAAAGGGAGGGGGTTTGCTTTGACTTTGACTGCCTGGAGCGAGAGGGAGAGGGAGAGAGAGAGAGGCTGTTTGTCCGCATCTTTGACCATTCAAACTGCTCATACGCTTACAACTTGTTCATCCATTCATCTTAGTAAAATACATGAGAAAGGATTTTAAAATGAATTGCAATTGGTAAGAGTAATGAAGGTAAGCAACATAAATAAATAATGAAGGTGTAAATGATAAAAATACCTTCTATAGCTTGTTTTATATGGATGCGCCAATTTTCACTTGGTAACTAATAGCAGGGAAATGTAGAAGTGGGGCCTATTCTTTCAATGATCCAAACCACTTAGCTAATATGAGATTAATTGTACGAAAAAACTCCAAATTTTGAGATTTCATGTTTGTATACAGAATTAAGGATATTTTAGGGTAACCCCCATATGATAAGGTCGTTATCAATTGCATCTAGGGGTTAGATAGTGGTCGAGACAGTTATAATCTTTTCTTACATGCCGCCCACTTGGCAGTTGACTGATGAGGTGTCATTTGACTTGCCATCTTGGCATTTTACTAACCATTGAACCTTACATAAGCAAAGAAAAATGGAGAAAAACTTTCCTGCGGCCAGTCTTCTTTGTCCTTCCTACGTTCTGAATTTTTTTCAAGAAAGGGTAAATTTTATCAGATAGGGGGAAGAATAGCCCTTCCAGAGGCCTTACACTTAAAACTCAAAATACATGGAATCCCAAATACAGACAAAGCAAAGTACAACCATATGACATTATTAATATAGACATCTAAAGCAGTTATGTGAAGGGTAGCCTTGGTGCAATGGTAAAGTTGTGGTTGTGTGACCTTGAGGTCATAGGTTCAAGGTGTGAAAATATCCTCTTGCAAAAATGCAAGATAAGACTACATACTATAGACCCTTGTAGTTTTCCCCTTCGTGCATACGTGGGAGCTTCATGCACCGGTGCTACCCTTTCTAAAGCAACTATGTCCTAATTCTATAGATTCATAAAGACTCTCATCTTGTTTTCCTGTAGAAGAGCACCCTCTCTAGCCAATTCATTTGCATGGCTATTTGTATATATGTGAATATGTACTATATATGACCTACTATGACAGCTCGGGTTTTCATATGCATTTTTAAATGCAAAACTAATTCCTAATGCTAAATCAATCCATATTTGAAAACAATTTTATAAAAACAATGCAGTATAGCCAAAGAATCATTTTGTTTTAAGTTCATTTCGAAAACCTCGAGTGTCATTTACTTCCAATAAAATAGCCAATGATTTTTTTTATTTATTTTTTTATAAAACTAAAACAAAGATACATGCATCCCAGATCTAGCCAGTCACAGCTTACAATCCAACTTTAATAACTACATATACATGTCTACTTACATTGATTATAGTACGTTATACTATTATCTTCATCCAAATTTATATCTGCCTCAATTTGCTCTGCCTCAAGTCAAATTCTTTGAAGACCTAAGATATTGTAAACAATTTACAATATCTCAGCAAGTTTGCACTTGTGTAGGTAGTTTTACATCTATTATATTGAATTTGAAATCCAATTCTAAACAACCTTCCAAATCATTTTTCATGTAGTTCCAAAGAATATAATGATTAAATCAGAGACAAGAAATGTAAATCAAATCACATATAAATCTCACTTTACAAATTTATGCTAAAATATTTTAGATAATATCAATGTAAAATATGCACGACTTTAAATATATATTTTTCAAATGATTGGATCTACATGGTAATCTCACATAAACTGTAATATTTAATGCATTTCTAAATCACATGAATGCATAACTTGTAAATTATGTCAAAGATCCTCCATTTAACTTGATAATTCAAATATTATAAGATCCTCAAAATATTAAAATAGTAATCAGTTAAAATGCGAATGTAAGCAATCCCAACCCGACAACATCATCATCATCACATGCACATATGCACTCCGGCGAACACATCAGCCAATTGATCACGAGTACCTATATGAATACCATCATCATGCCCATCTTTGTGGGGTCATAGAACAGAAATCTCATGGAACACTATGCTCACGATCAACTAACTGAATCATGTGTCTCTAGTATCTAGAGACTAGCCACCAATGCCTCTACAGTGATTGTGAATATGTCTAAAAAAGGGTGTCGTGAACACCTCCATTGGTCTTTGTCCTACCACAACAATCTAGAAAATAGGGGCCTCTTAGAGCACAAATACCTACCACCTTTGGTGGTTAGAAGATGAGAGGCCAAACCTGTATAACTTCTTAACATATTGCCCACCAGGCTCATTTGCCTAAACAAATATGTATCTCAATCCAAATGTCCATAAATCATATAATATATTTCTCATATAAAATCATGCATTTATTTAATTCATATCAAAGCATAGGATTAATGTAATTTCAAGTATAATCATTTCTTTCAATAACATGCAACTGCATGTAATATAATGAACAACATTCTTTTCATTTTTCCATATAGAAGTATGCATCATGGTTATGAAGATACATATATACATACATATAACTCACATGCCTCATTTGCAAATATTGCATTCTTTAAAAGCTAAAATAATGTAACATAATGAGATATAAGTTTCATAATAGTCAAGTAGTCTCAAATAGAAAACACAATAATTAAATGAATTGATTATTTAAAATCTACATATCTTATTAAAACGGATAAAATACTCAAAATCCCAATGGCAAATAGATGTTAAAACTACCTACCTCGAACATAGTTATACCAATCCTTGAAGTGCTCAATAAGCTTAGTTCACACCAATCAGCATCTCTGTCAACACATGTACATTACAATGTCATTTATTTTGCTTACAATTCCTTAATTGTAACTTATTTAGTCTATGATCTCCATTAACATGGTGATCCTACTTTTACCACTTTATGATCGTATGTATTTCTCTTTATTTTATTATAATGTCAAATCTTGGTCATTGATTAAGGATCAATAGTCTAGATCATCTAATTGCCTTCAATTCCTATTAATATCTGACTTATAGATAGTTTATTTCATTTCTCAATGTTTGATCTATTGATCCAACAGTCAAGTTGAATCTTGATCGATCAAATTTATAGTTCAAGTCATCCTAATATCAAATCTTCAAATATAATTATGGTCATTAGAACAATCTAACCGGTAGATTAATCTAAATACTGACATAAATAGTTCAATTATTCTTATTAGGGTTTAATGCATTCTAGTCTTGTTTATTTTCTAGATTTTCTATAATTTTTTAGGTATAACTAAGATAGAATAAAAATTAACTGATTTAAATAAGACTTGGTAGCAGTCTTACCTCTGATTACTTAAACCCATGTATGATGGTGTGTCAATATGGTTTGATTGGGTTTGATCATCTTAAAAGTATGGATTAATTGCAGATCTGGCATCTATCGGTTAATTGACGATTGAATCATGATGAAAATGTTAGATCGATAGCATATGTTAGTCTTGGTGATTGATTAATGGTTGGATCATTTGGGAGCTCATTGATTTGATGATAGTTAGTTGGATCTAATTCTGATTGATCACTTCTTGGGGTCAAATCATCTTTGATCTTATAGATCTACGGATTTTTTATAGTTGCTGGGTCATAATTAGTTAAAAATGTCATTTGATCTTAATTTTTATTATATAATTAGGTCTGTGTGGTCAGTACGAATCTAATGGACTTTTCTAATCACAAATCAGGCTTGTATAGCCCTCTGAATTTTAATTTTTTTGTTTTAGATCTTTTCAACAGTCCAAATTCAATTTCTAGATCAAATTTCGTCAAGACAGGATCACCAGGATGCACCTGAATGGGATGCCATTCCAGAATGCACCAGTGAGTCCTCGACTAGGAGGCACAGTTGGTATTTCACGATCCTTAGAACTCATCTGCATTCTGGTTGATCCATGACTACAGACGAAGGGAAATGTGCCATGCAAGTGCATCTCTGTCATGCATTAGCAGGGTGTGGTTACCTGATCAAGTCAACTGTGATGAGACGATCCAATCTAGACCTTCCAATCATTTTGATCATCAATTAACGTTCAAGATGATTCTAAAATTCATTGCTTTTGAGGATTTTAGGTTTTGGGGTGCCCCAAACTCATCAGACGGCTCAGAACTCCCATATGAGTTGTCCTTAAGTGGGTACTATCTTAGATCCACCAGATCTATTTTCACCAGTGATTTGCCAAGTGGTGAGAGCTGATCTAGCATAGATTTAAGGAAAAATGTTGGAAAAAGGGAAAAGGAGGGAGAGAAAGGGAGGAGAAGGTACCTACTTACTAGAGAGGGATGGATTTGGGGTTTTTCAGTGGGGGTAGCTGCGTTTGTGCCTGCTGAAACCCTATGTTGTCAAAGATGGAGAAAAAGGGTGGTATCTGGAGGGAGAAGAGGGAGAAAAGGGATAGCGCATGGGAGGAAAGGAGAATGCAGTGGGGAAAGGGGGAAGGGGGAAGGGTTTTTATCGCTAGTGATCCACCTTCCTTGCGGGTAGCGTGATCTCCGATTTTTTTCTCCGGCACAGGGGGTGCCTTTATCCAAATGATCCTCTCTAATTTTGACTTGTTTCATATTTAGAAATATGTTTTCAGTTTATTTGTAAAATTACTAGAATACCCTTATACTTAAAAACTATGTAACTTTCTCTTCCGAACTCTATTTTTAGTATTCTTAGTGTAGTTGGATTTTATTTTTCAATTAGAATATAATTATTAGGGAAATTTCATCAAAATTGATTTCTATAAAATCCCATGCTTAAGATTCAAAAATTATAAAGTTTTCATCTTTATGTTCAAATAAATTTTTTTAAATAAAATAGGACTTAAAAATTCAGATAGTTACACCTCCTCAAGGAGACTTCTTAGGTTTTGAATTATTTTTCCTTACACTTCCCCACAAATTGGTGAATATTGCAAGGTCATATACAATAATCACCAATTTCATCATGGTTGTTTTGTTGATTTGTGTCAACGATCTCGGAATTTGAAGTAGACAATAGTGATTTGGGGATTTGAGTTTTTCATACTATAAGCTCTACTAACCCCTCTTCCATCCTTTTCTTTTAAGTTTTTCCAAGCGTACTCTTATAGCTGAAATTATGAGTAGGATCAAAGGCATTGATCTACTATTCGCTTGTAGTTGATTTGATCCTCAATTGAATGGCTATGTTTATAGTATTTTATGACAAATTCTTCTCTTTTGGGATGGGCCTCTACCCTAGTGTGTTACTGAACAAATATCTGAGTGTGTTGGGTAGAACGACGGCAATGTTGATGAAGGGATTCTATGCTATTGTTGAAGCTCTCTAAAGCATGAACATAACAATGAGATTAGTAAATTAGGATTTGACTTTCATTGTTTTTTATTTTAAAGAAGTATATATTGGTTGTTTGAGGTGGAGCAGGAGTAATTGGTTATATATTTGTTTGATTTGTTGAAAGTTCCCTATTAAACTTAAGACACAAATTTTGGCTTCTTTTATAGCATTTGTTGAGAAACTCCCCATTTCTCTCAGTTAGCCTATCTTTATCTTGCACTCATCTACTATAATGATACAAATCATACTAATTGTTATTAGAACTTCCCTTTGCCTTGTTTCTTATACTAGTTTTTATTCTGTGGTATGGTTTTGTTACTGAAGTTGTCATGTGCAATCTTTGTAGGTAGTTCAATATATTTAGCGCTTTGGATGTTGTGTCCTAATGGAAGTGAAAATCTAAGAGTTCACACAAGTGACACAAAAAGAAATCTAAGGAAAATTTTCTGTAAATGTTCCACTTGGTAGGTGAAAATGGATGGATGAAGAAGATGGTGTTGGTGAAGCTAGTTGAATAGGTAATGATGTTATTGCATAAGCAAATGTCAAAGATGATTTTATTGGGCAATTAGTTAAATAGTTTCATTAAGGATATTTACCTTATTACTAGTGTACTTATAGTCCCCTTGGTCTTGTGTGGGTACACACACATGTGCATAGCCTTGAACCCTAATGTAATAATTCCAATTTTTAAATTGCATTTCACATAATTTTTGGGTTATTTATAAAAAAATTCAAATTTGGACTTCTGTCTTTTAAGTCTCAGGGAATTGACTTTTAAAAGGAACCTAATTGACCCACAAAACCTCAATGATGAGATTGTACTAAAAAAATTGATTCCAACGACACAAAAGCTAAAATTTGAGTTTTGATGAAGAAAGTAATGACATTTTGAATATGTAAAGCAATTTTGTAATTGATTTAGTGGGCTCTACCTGTAACAAAATTAAAGGAGGGGTTAAAATTGATAAAGATAGACTCCTTTTAACTAAAAACCTAACATACCTTGATTTTTTCCCTCCTCCCTCCTCTCCTCTCTTTCTCCCATTCACCAAGTGGTCACCCATAGCTGAAGACAAGGCATTGGAGCCAATTACATATGGTGATCTGGGTTTTTGAAATACATTTTCGTTATTTATTTTCAAATGGTGGTCGACTAATTTTGCAAACATTTTGAAAACTTAAGCAATGAATGAAATTTTTTTCAGAAAACCCGAATGCCACATTTCACTCACATATACATACATAATTTTGCATACAACATATGTTTCCAAAGAAAATCATTTTATTAAAATTGTAAGATTGATCTAGTGGTTCACATATATAGCCCCTTTACTACATCTTTTGTCCAAAATACACAAATCAAAATACAATCCAATCCTTTCCACAATAGTACATAGTCTTGATCAATAATATATAGTCTTCATGCTAAGGATATAATTCCATTTCTAGATATAGGGATCCTCATTTACAATGAATGATACCCATGTTCATATAAGTTTAAGGATTAATCATTTATTGTAAATGATCCCTATTTCCTTTAATTTGGTATTCAT
Organism: Warburgia ugandensis; assembly: GCA_035236585.1. Lineage (NCBI taxonomy): Eukaryota > Viridiplantae > Streptophyta > Magnoliopsida > Canellales > Canellaceae > Warburgia > Warburgia ugandensis. The sequence goes on along the minus strand of CP141138.1, from coordinate 11,540,534 downwards.
ATACCAAATGTTATTAAGTGTAAGGATACTCATTTGATACAAATGATATCCATTATTATTATTATGTTCTTATCTAAGTTTAGGGGTAATCACAAATGATACCCACGTATTTATTATGTATTCCATCTAATTTCAATAGTTATTTCTATCTCATATACATGAATTATTGTTCAAATGTAACTAAGCATATTATCATTCTTAAGCATTATAATGTCTATGTATAACAACAATTCCACAGACCATAGGTCTTGTATTCTTAAAGTTCCACCTACCTTAATGTAGTGATCCATCCCTTCAGATCCTCTATGATTGACGTATGTAATCTATAAATACATGCATATTGTCATTATTTGTACAATTTAGGATAATCTCCTATCTATATTCCTTATCTAATCTTGTCCTTTGATATAAAGGATCAAGATCTATCTTATGGTCCTATAATTCATACAATCTATCTTCCTCAGATAATGTTTATCCTATTAATCAATAGATTTGATGGTTAGAATGATCTTCTAATCTTTCAGATACAGTATTTTCTATCTCTAAGTCTTTGTGTGTCAATCTCTTTGATTTTAATCTTTCATAGATCCTTTGATCAACAATTTATACTTGTTGATAAAGATCAAGGGCCTAGATCTTATCTCATCTAGTTCTTCTTTGATCTAAGTTCTGTCATTTGATCATCCTTAAGGAGGAGGATCCTGGTTCTCTTCCTTGAATCATATTTGATCAAGGATTTGGATGATCTAATCTAATGATCTAGATTTGATCTACAATATACGTGTTAATAAACATGCATATTAAGTACAATACAATGTTATGATTGTTATTGTTCTTGATCATTCAAGATCTCCTTATGGATCTTGTTTGATCTTGATTATCTTACTTACCATTTTAATTAAGATTAGATATTTTATTAACCTTTTATGATCTTATTCCTATTATTCAACCAGTTAATGTTTAAGTTTAGACAACTCTTCTTATTTTTAATTGACCAAGGCTTACTAGTTGAATAACTGAACATAAAGTGGTTACTTCAATCCTCATATAAGGAGGTGTTTATACCTCACAAGCGTCAACGAAAGGTAGGGGAAGAGCGAGACTCTATTAGAAAACCCCCTTAACTACCATGTTCAGCATTCACTAGAGTGACCTTAGCTCAACCTTTCATAAGGTTCCTATGAGCATTTTAACCCTAAGTACTCTTTCTAATTGATTTTAATCAAATCCATGAATATTTAAAATGTCATTCATGGGGTTTTTTATTCTCCTAGTTTGGGCCAAGGATTTGATAATCCTTCTATTGTCCTACTAACTATAGCCCTTACTATCATTAAGTCCATGCCATTCATTCCATGTAAATGTCCTTCAACTCTATTTTTCATTTAATTGCATTTTCAATGTAATTTACATAGCATAACCATTAAAGAATAAATAAGTAAATAAGTAAATCTAGCAATTAAATCTACTAAGCAATAAAGGACATTACAATAATATTAATAATTCAAATAAACATAATTAACATATCACCATGATCCAATGGTCATCTTTCATTTCTAATCATCTTTTATCCTATTTAGGGTTTTAGATCTTGATCTTTTTTTTTTTTCTTTTTTTTATCAGATCTACTCATTTTCTCAAAGTGATCTCATCACTAGATCATTGATATCATCTTATCACATGATTTGATCCTTCTTGAACTAACCGATCAAGAAGATCTTAAGCCATTTTATCCAATTTAAGGACATAAATCTTAATCTATCCCAAATTATCATCATCAAGCCCATCAATCCATATGATCTTAACTTTATATCATCATCCAAATACATCCACACTATTCAATCATCCTTGATCAAACTGATCAAGGAGATTACCATGCACTTGTATGGATTTTACAACTTTTAAAGGTTAAGATCTTAAGATTTGAAAAATAAATTACATCCAACTGTTTAATTATTGTAATTATATATTTACATCATCATATAAACTATTTTGAAAGGTCTAATCGTGCCTAATTAATCAGATCATGAAGATCCATGCTCATTTTTAAGATTTTTATTCTTTTAAGGCTAGGTTTCTTAATTAAACATAGATAAGTCACTTCTAACCATTGATTCCATTGTCTAGTATCACAAGATCATCAATGGATCAGAATTATAAAGTCTGATCATTCGAAATTTCACTGATCATAGGAATTAGTAATACTTTTCTTTATTAACAGAATTTTACATGCATCAAAACATAAATTTTTTGAGTTCAATACCTTATAAAAGTAATAAGGAATCTATAACAACTTAGCTAAATTGAGCTCTCAATTGAAAAAACAAGATTTCAGTTCAAAAATTAGATGGCTGAGATCATTCCAATAGAAAACAACAAACGGGAGTCGGCTAGCAATTGTTATTGCCTTTTACCTGTGATCTGAGAGGGGTGATCGGCTATGGGCAAGACGGTCCAATCTGGACCGTCATATCACCCTGCCATGGATCACCATCCATCTCTCAATATCATGGGTTGAGATCTCATCTATTGGGGTTTTTAGGCCCTAGGAAATCATCCAATGGCTCAGAATTCCAATATGAACCATCTATGATTAGATCTCTACCATCCAAGCTGGATCCACTATCTCCGGCAAATCAATGGTAGGGGGAGACCTTGTGGTGGTCGAAAAATACCTAGGTAATGCCGGAATGAATAGAGGGGTGAAGGGTGCACCTACCTATGCCGGTCAAGTGAAGAGAAGTTCACTGGGGCTAAAGAAATAATGCTGAGAAATCCTAGGTTGCCGAAAATACATACAACAAAGAAATTCTCCATTGTCGTTGCTGGAGAAGACTGGAAAATATGGGGGAAATATATATCCCCATGTGCTTAACATATTCCACAGTTCAAGATTTGAGTTTAATAGTGAGATATGTCAAAAAATGTGAAAAATATGCCAGAGACGGTGACCTTGTGGGAGCTTGTTCTTCGTTTTGAGTTTTTCGGCGATCCAAGAGGTGGATCATCATAGGACCTTAGGTTTTTGTAGATTTCCTTAGCTTGAACAGATCCAATGGTAGAGATCTGGATCTGTGGGCTAGAATTCCATGGCTAATTGAATTAGGGTTTTCTGGCAAAAACCCTGGTTCATTAGGGACGACTTGTCCCTGAATGCTCCCAATGCAGACACAAGGTCGTCTGCCTGGGTGCGTCTGGGGACACGCCCACAGAGAAAGAGAGAAAGAAGAGAGAAATGGAGAAGATGGAGAAGGATTTTGGAGTTGGGATTTCATAGGATTCTAGGCCACCTCGTGGGGGATTTTTAAGAAAATTTTTGGGAAATTTTATAGGCTATTTATAGGGATTTTTGAATTTTCCATAATTACACGTCATAATTGTGTTGCATTTCTTTTTATTATTGAATTCTCATTGGACTCCCACTACTACCTCCTTCTCCACTAATAGCTAGTAGTGGTTTGACTCATGATGGTGGTCTTCCAGACCGTTGGTCCACCTTGTGGTCCCCACATATTTGTGAAAAGACCATTTTGCCCTTTTAATTCCAAATTTGGAGAAAAATAAGGTTTATTCCATGTAAATGTCCTTCAACTCTATTCTTCTTCCTGAAGCTCCATGTGAGTTGACCACCCGTGATAACCACCAGTCACCACCTAAGGCTGCTCTGCATAGCTTGGTTTTGATAGTTGGCTACCCCAGTTCTCCTCAATCTTCCCCCCACCTTCTTCCCTCTTCCTCCCCTTTCCTCCATTACTTTACATGCAATCATTCCCATTGCCAACAATGGCTTTGCGATGGTGAATAGAGCCGTTAGTTATAATTTGGTATAGTGGAGAAGACAACTCAAATTGAAGACACGAACCATCCAATGTGTTCTTCATGACGTAAGGAGTAAAACCCTTCAAGCTATTTGAAGATAAGTGAAGATCCAAGAGAGTTCTAGAAATGACAGCAATGTGAGATTATGATCAAGACCCTACACTGAGAATTGTTGATAATCCATCATTCCCAGTGGCATTTTGAGTGGGAAGTCACAAACTTACGAGTATGTGATCTTCTTCGATTTGTTTTACTTTCTCCATCTATGACTTGCACATATTTAGATTTAGAAGTTTCATTAGTTTTTGTCTATGATTCATTTAGGTCCTAAGTTGAAAATATTTATCCAATGAATTGGGAGAGGTAGATCAGCATATTGAATGATCTTAATTGTTAATCTACCCATGGATAGTGATATTCTAGTTTTGATGATTGTGAACCTTCAATTGGCAATAAAAAAACTTAGATATAGACCTTTTAGTTATTGTTGTTATACATTAAAACAAAATCTAACCATTGGATGGTTGGGAAAATGTGAATCTAGCCCATTTATATGTCTTGTTCCATTGATATGTTGAAAATCAAACAACTCGTAAGAGTTGGTTTGGCCCACCTATAGATTGTGATTCATAGTATGGTTAAAATCAGGTGACTCAAGAGTTGGTCCCGCCCCATCTAAAGACTATGATCTATGTGATCACAGATATAATTAAAATTAGATGACTCATGTGAGTTGGTTTGGCCTTTGTATAGTATGTGTTATATTAATATGGTTAAAATCATGTGATTCATAAGAGGTAGTCCCGACCCATCTAAAGATTGTGATCTATGTGATCATGGACATAATTAAAATCAAGTGACCCGTGTGAGTTGGTCTGGCCTATGTAATGACTTGTGATCTATGTGATCACATGAGTGATAAAAAATCATTCAACTCATTAGAGTTAGTCCTAATCCTCTACATATTGTATTCTGTTATGACTCCTAAGATGCCGCTACCCTGAAATTGGAAGAGGCTATGTGTATGTATACATATGATAGTTGATATTTCTCTTTGTTTCACCATATTGTTAATTTTCATTTTAGAATGGAAATTTGGCATATATATGTATGTATTGTGATTCATGTAAAATGTACCAACTTGGCTATAGCAAGATTTTATTTCTAGTGGTATATTGAAACAAAATCCCAAATGGGATATTGTTGTATGCAATTGCATCATGAGTTCATCATTTTGTGAATGCCTTTTTGTCATGTTAAGTTAAATTATTAATAGATATAGTTTTGTTTGACACAATATGGAATTGATGTACATAGAAATTATGAATTTCTTTAGGTATATATGCATCTTATTCCACTTACACAAGCATAAACTTGCTGAGATATTATATTTGTTTACAATAACTCAGATTTGATGAAAAAGAATAGAAGAAAGAAAGCAAAAGATAGAACAGGGAGTTACAAAAGAGATTAGCAGTAGTGACATCAAAGTAAGTATAAAGACTTATGTATGATATTTCTAAATATGAAGAATTAGACCTTTACTTTATGACTTATATTTTGTGAACATGTATGAGAAATATCTAGAATGATGGTTGTGACTGGATGGATTATGACTATGATAAAATTTGTTTTTAGAATATTTCCTTAAAAGTTATTTTATTTTTTAAACTAATGATGTACTTGAGAATGAAATAGAGGTAGAGTCTCCTTTATTGTTTGTGTGTGTGTGATGCTATCATAGATACAGTATCGCATGTGAAAAATGCATAATATCTAGTAAAAAGAAGAAACAGTAACAATGAAATAATCATTTTACTGTCAGATCCCTATTTATAAAGTAGTAATGACACTAAGGTTTTTTGTAAAAATCTTTTCATTGAAAAAGTATTTCTGCTATTTGTTTTTCAGGAGAAATTTTCATCTAAAGACCTTGCTTTCTAAAAAGAATTGATAAAAAGTCATTTAAAAACATGAGTTGTCATATGGTCACCTGTTGATGTTTAACCGCAAGTGCATGGGCTATTGTAGTATAGCTTATGCAAGTATAGGTCGATCCCACAGAGACTTGATTTAAAAAGTAAAATTTTTAATAAAATTTAATTATCTAAAATTAAAAATAAATCACTCAAAATTACTAAAATTATTGCAATGATAATCAAAGTTCAGATTTAATACAATTCTCAAATATTCAACTCTGCAAATTTGATAGATGATCAGCCTTCATATATATCTTCATCACGTCCTTGATTATAGATCCACTAGTCGGATTTGTCAGATTCATCAAAATCAAAGATATCTTGGCTAATTTGTGATTTTTAGATTTGGATGGCTCAGATTGATTTTTGGATTTCAAATAGAAGATCAGAGATGTTAATTAGATCTAGGAATTCCTAAGAATAAAAATGTAAAATTAATTTGAAATCCACCAAGAAACGAAGGAGAAATTTGTGATTCTTGGTTGATTAAGGCTAACCCGTTGATTGGGTTAGGCCTTAATTGATCTGGTAGAGATTAGGCAGTTCCTGGATAACAGAATATGGATAAAATATAATGGGAATAAAAAAGGACACAGATGTAAATAAACTGGGGACACAGATGAAATTAACAGAAAAGGATAGAAATGAGATTTATATTAAAGAGAGAGGGGTAAAACTGGAATTAAGCTAAAAATCTGGTTTTTAAGAAAAAAAAACCAGATGAAAACCAGATGAAGAAGGGAGAGCCGAAGAGGGAGAAGAAGAGGAGAGGGAGAGGAGAAGAGAAAAAAGGAGGGGAGAAGAGATGGGAGAAAACCCGATCTGGGTTTTCTTCCTCTGAGCAGTCCGACGACTCTGTCTGGGCCATGTGATCCAGCCGGTGAAGACTTAGGAAAAAGATGGTGGGGGAGATGGCGGTGAAGCAGATCTAGGTAGATGTTTGTTGCTAGCCTGAGTTGTGTGATGGAGCAGAAGACTCCCCAACGTAGAGCGTGGTGGAGAAGTAATGGGGCAGAGCCGAAGAGGGAGGAATGAGAGGGAAAGGGATAGAGAGGTGGTGCGATTGAGAGAGAGAGAGAGAGAGAGAGAGAGAGAGAGAGAGAGAGAGAGAGAGAGAGAGAGAGAGAGAGAGAGAGAGAGAGAGAGAGAGAGAGAGAGAAGAAGAGAATAGAGAATGGGAAGAGGGAGAGAGAAAAGGAAGCAGGGGGTGACGAGAAAGATGAGAATGACCAGTGGGAGAGAGACAGCTAAACCGTGGGAGACACAGATTCTTCCCACGCCCAGCCAAGAGGGAGCAGGGAGAGAGACGTGGGAAACAGAGGAAGAGAGATAGGAGAGGAGAAGAGAAAGAAGAGAAGAAAGAATATATGAGATAATGAAGAGAAGAGGAGAGAATGAAGGGGAAGAGGAAGGTCGTCCGGAGTTGTGCGTGAGAGAGAGAATATATGAAAATAGGAATTTAGAACGTGGGTGAGATGGAAAGGAAAGAGAGAAGGAAGGAAAGAAAGAGAGAATGAGGGAAAGAGAGTAGAATAGGAAGGAGAAGTGGGGGAAAGTAGGAGGGTTTGTGGGGTTTGCCTTGTACGGTTAAGGAAGGGGTTGAGAAAAGAAGGGAAAGTTCCCCCCCACCATGTGAATGTTGCCTTCCTTCTAACTTTTAAGAGCTTTCCACTTGCCTTCTAACTTGGTTTCCTCCATGGGGACTTCCAATTAAGTGCACTTTTCAAATCTCTTCCATATCTTCCTTTACCATAAAGTTTTTTTTAATAGCTTATTCCATTTGCACCTTTAGTCCTTGATGAATGATCTGTAACATTGATCCTTGATCTTGTCCATCCGTGCCTTATTTGGTTGATCTACAAAATAAAAGACCAAATTAGAATCACTTGAACTGTACATTAGTCATCTAATGAGCTCTAATGATCATCTGACCGTTGATTTTGATAAATTAAGGTTTGGATGGTCATTTGGAGTTAAATTCAAAAGCAAGCTAAATTTTACAAATATGCACGGTTAGATGATCTAATTGAATGCTAAATTAGGGGTATTTTGACCAAAATTGAACACTTAACATTACCCAAATGAGAAACTCCTTGTTTTTTAAATGAATAATCATTTTCTTATATAACTCATATTTAGCCTTTATATATGAAAATAAAAAGTTATATAAAAGGTTTTCCTTAGAAAATAATTTTTTACACTATATAGGCTAGCTGTAATGACTTTGAATTTTGGAGTCAACTTACAGTCATCCATGCACCATTCTCGTGTGTTGATTTTAGGTCCCCTTACTAGGACTTATTGTTGGATGATCTTAACCATTCATCTTGTTCTTCCTCTCCTATTTAGGCTACCATCTAAAATTGATTACAATTAGATGCTTATAGCTAGTAATAGTTTCAAATAAAAATCTAATGGTCATAATTTAAAAATACACAAATAGAATAACTACAATCTTCCAATAGCCAATAAATTTTGGTTTCTAGTTCATCTAAGGGATTACAAACAAGATGAAAGGTGGCCCTTTATAGGGTGATCATAGAAATTAATACACTAAATGAATTTTCAACCGTCGAGGCCCTTTGCTAGCTTGGATCCAATTTTGGATGATATGACCCATTTCATTTTGTTTTGCACTTGCATTTAGAAAGTTATGCATGTAATGGTTTGTTAGTTGTGGTAATGATTTTAGTAATGGGTACCTACATTTTGCTTGTAATTGCCTATATAAATGCTTATTATAGAATAAGGAAAAAAAAAAGGGTACTATACTAACATTTAGTTCTTCTCATATTTTGCAAAAATAGATTCTTATAGGTTAAGTTATAGAAATTGAAAATTAGAGCCACAGATTATTTTCAAAGAAGTGAGATAAGTGCTTATGATCTTTCAAATTCAATGATTTTTCATGGGTCACCTACTTCAGGGACACATAACAAGATAAATGGTTTCAGATCTTTCAAAAGAAGTTAACATGTAGCTCAAAAAAAAAAAAAATTTGCATCCACTGTTAGTATAATTTTCCTATTTAATATCACAAAATGCCCCTTTCATCTGACGTCTACTCTTTTATCTATGCGAATTGCGAATTTAATGGATCAGATTGATTCAATCTATTTTTATTCGAGGATCAAAGTTTATCAATTCTGTATTTGGAAATTTTAAATGCACAAATCGGATATCTACTGATTTTTATCTATTTTGCCAGCACTTGAAGCTTGAAGTTCTTCTTTGTACTTGTGCAATTCTTTGCTAATGAATATAACTTTGATCTTGAGTCTTCACCAACTATTTGCTCACAATGAAATGTAGACAAAAATTCTCCATCACTAGGGTAAGTTGTACACAGTGAAGACTTTATCTATGGATATCCGCTTTCTTTACTTTTGTATCCTTCTATTAGATCAACTGTGAAACGTCCGGGTAGAGAACTAATATGTCATACTTGATCTTTTGCACAGTAATATTCTTTCTAAAGAAAATATGAACATACATTATATACAAATTGAAGGGAGCCTTAGCACAATGGTAAAAGTTGTCGTCTATGACTTTGAGGTGATGGATTCAAGGCATAGAAATAGCCTCTTGAAAAAATGCAAGGTCTAGTTTGTCACTTTCCCATTAGGGTATAAGTCCTTTACTAAAGGCATTTTGGTGATTTCCATGCTGAATCTCATCATCATCAAGACCTTATCTTGATTGGGAGTCAGTTACATGAATCTCATATCTCTATTTCCCTCTCATAAGTGTTATAGCTTTATTTAGTCCCAAAGTTTTTATAAATTTTCTCCCTACTTCAATTTATGTTCTATTGAAATTTCTTTTTGTACTTTTAAAAGAACCTTTGACATAGATTGCCTTTTTTTAATCTCAGTTGGACATGTCTTAACCAGCTAATGCTGATCTCCCTCATCTTTTAGATAAAAAAAACACGAAACGTTGAAAAGGGGAGAACAGCATTTCATTCTAATTTCTTCCTCCAACAGCGACATATCAAAACCATGCTTTGGATTCCCTCTCTCTTGGGATTTACAGCTTGTCTTTATCTTGAAAGAATAAGGGACTTTACTTTTGCTGTAATAGTCATGTAAGATAGTTTTGCATGTCAGTTAACATGAAGTTATATGCGTTTCACTTAGCATGTAAGATAGAAAGAATCCAATAAAGGATGCTCTTCAGTCTGCAACTCTGTAATTCTTGAACCCTTTAAGTGATCAGCCATTTCGAAAAGCAGAACTCTGTGATTCCTTGTAAAAGGCAATATGATCTCGATGGGCCGATGAAAAATGTCCTTCTTAACCGTGCCCAGTGGTTTCATGACAATTGGACTTTGTTTTGGCTTCGGTTCTATTACACCACAAAAAAGGGTTCACTAGCCGGCTAAATTTTTTTGAGGCTTTTTACCGGCCCCCCTTCTAGTTCTTATCATCTCTCTGTCTCTCTCTCTCTCTCGGCTTGACATCCCTACTTCACCATCACGGTCGTGCTTCTCTAAGTATCTACAACAGTTAATTAGAATTCTGTCAGATTCAATTTTGCGTGCAAAAGATGTCCTTATTCATTTTTATTCAATGATCAAGTGTATTCGTGTTGCATGATACTTGTTTGATAAAAGTACTGGCACAGATGTTGTTTCTTAGATCACTATGTTAAGTGGGCATGCTAGGGTATGCCAAATGCTCTCTGCTGGAAATTGTTTGGTTTCTTGGACTTCTATGATTGCTGGGTATGTTCAAGGGGGAGTAGTCTAAGGAATCTTTGGTACATTTTTGGATATGTAGGTTGGCATGGTTAAGCCTAATGAAGCTACATTGGTAAGTGTACGCAGTGCTTGTGCTTAGGGTAAATGGGTGCATGATTTCTTGGATACTGGTGGATTGAAGGTAAATGTGTTTCTAGGCAGAATCGATTTGTTAAGGTAGTAGTTCTTCTACTTCAGTGATGTTTTCGGGCTCCAAACTAATAAATTCATGGGGTTGTTTTGATCAGTTGACTTTAAACCCTAATGCTACTTTTATTCTTCTCTTTCCCATCATTATGAATGATTGAAGCGATTTATGAGTTTTGATTCTAGTTCAATTTTGATTTTGGCATTGTTTTGGGTCTAATAGCTATCATTCATGAGTTTACTTTCCAAACTATTCTGTTTTCTATGCCGGTAGAGTGGCAAAGACTTTGGCCACCCACGTTTCCTCTCTTGGGTTGATCAGTGATTTTTTGGTATGTTGCAGGTAAGAACTACTACGATTACATGTTATAAATATATAGAAAATCATCTGTCATACATATTTTTCATCTCCCATCAGGTGCAGTGAAACATAAACTAGGCTGGTGGATTGGGGTATTGTATGAGTTTGACTATCTGAACTTAGCTTTTCAAAGGTGTGAAACTCATGAGTCTTATGACTTGCCCATGTTTAGAAAATTTGTGAAACAACATCATATTGTACATGGCTTTCTGTTTATTTTAAATTTCTATGTGACGACTTTAATTTTCTGTGCAAGGGTCTCTCTCTCTGGTAGCAGAAGTTCCTTTTTTCTTTTACGTCTTTCCTTTTTTATCTGTCTAGGTGTTTATTCTCTTTTATTTTATTTTAAGTCTGTCCTTTATTCAATCTTTACCATGGCCTGATAGATAATTTGACAAAGCTAATGATATTTTTCCGTGTTATGAATATGGTTGACCAACAGGTTAATAAATTGATTACAATAAATGCAGTAGGCTTTTGCAGTTCAATTTTTTCATGGCTTGATAGAATACCTTTCCCTGGAAATTGGATGTTCTTTTGTTTTAATCCATTCTTTTGAAATGAACAACTCTTGGTTAGGTGTTTTTTCTCCTTAGATAAATATCAATGATTCTTTGAAGGAGCAGAATTTCAATATACAATTTCTTAACATAGAAAACATGCCTTCAGGGACCTGTTTTGTTCTTAGCAAGTGACTTTCTCTCTTTCCTTATACTTGTTTCTTTGTTCTTATCTAAACGTTATGTTTTCTCATTCACCAGAGGGAATGTCAATTTGGTTCTATATGACTTCAATTCCCCGATCTTCTTTCTGCGCATATGTAAATCTAAGACGAAATATAGTAACCAACTTGTTTAGTTTTTTTATTTTAGTGGAAATACTTTCATGTTATCCGAGAAAAGTGAGAAAAGTAGATCTTAGTAAAGACATAGTTCATCCTCCAATTTGTGATTATGATAACTGGTAAAGTGATAGATTTATGTATTAACTAATTTACTAATATTTATCCAAAATCGTACTCCTTGCTGTATCCTAAATTAATCTAATTTACAGTATAGCTTGTTTAATGCCCATCAATGTCAGGATTCTTAAATTCTGTTTTTTTTTGGGTTGTTACCTTTTCTTTACCGAATCAGATGCACCTCCACCTTACTGGCTATTGCTCCTCCAAAGCCTTATTCAAGCAACACAACCACCAGAGCTAAAACTTGCAAATGTTGTTGAACTTGGACATTTCTTTTGCTCCTTTGCTATTTTCAATCCTGCGTTCCTTCTTGTATTGATCAGGCACTATATAGGGTGACTTTCTAGCATCAGGGAGACTTCCTTTGTTTTCAACACTTTGAATAGTTCGTTACAAAACCAAGCCTGCATGATTACTAGGTGACTTTGAATCCCATTCCTTCTTGTATTGATCAGGCATAGATCATATAATTTGAGTGTTGCATGCCTCTAATCTTGAGATACAGATGTCCGCAGATCATGTTCCAGTTTGCTAATCTTTGTCATTGATAGGCCTAGGGATAAAACCTTATACCTAGATATTGATCTTAACCATCTGATCTGTAACTCATGAAATGGTTGGCAATTTCTAGTACTAATCTAGTGCACTTGTTTAGAAGGTAAAGATCATTTATTTGCTAAGCTCATCCAAAGCAACCAATGATGATAAAGGGTGTGATTCTGAGATTCTAGTTTTAACCAATTATGGCTGTGATGAATTTCCAATTAACTAGCAAAATGCCTATTTACTTCTTAAGGAAAGGAGAGGAAACACTTGTTAAGATTTATAATCTTTGTTACTCTTGGAGGGCTACTGGGTGTTTTAATGGTTTGTGACATCTACTATTGTCTATGGACAAGGAAGAGATTGAATAAAGTTAAAAGGCTAGCGATAATATTGTCGAAGGTGAGCAATTAAAGCTGTTTAAGTTCTTTGCTGCTTCTTGGCAGATAAGAATACAAATAGTTAACAAGTAGTGTTATTTCCTGATTGAAGTATTGGGGAGGAAGTGGCTTGAAAACTCAAGACCTAACATTTGTTAATTTTGTCACTATGCAAGCAGCATCAAACATATCAGATGAAAATGAACTTGGGAAGGAGAATTTCGCCCCATTCACAGGTAAAAACCATTCCCCAATTTTGTAGTTGAGTATAAAATCAAATACTAGTCCCATTAAACTTGTTCCAATTGTGAGTTATGAGGGTATACTACCTGACAGAAAGGAAGATGCAGTTAAGAGGCTTTCTACCCAGGTCAGGAGTTCTAGAATGGGATTAACTTAAAAGGCAGGAATTTGGTGAGGCAACTGTTCGGCTCTATAGAAAAAGAGGAAAAGCTGCTTGTCTAGAATGACATGCCTAACACCAATCTTGATAGAATCTTGTGTTTGGTCAGTTTCCTTTCTATTTATGTTCTCTACAATTGCTTTCACTATCTTGATGGAATTAAAAAAATATCAGGCACAAGTGAAGTCCATACCAAGACAAGTTTTTTTTTGAAAATTATAGCATTTTACTTCCTATCTCACATTTATCTTCTAAAGGTAAAACAGTTAACTAACAACAATTGATCATTGTTTTGCAATTACAAATTAAACAAATAGGAATATGTTCTCTATTTTTTTGGTCATGGCTCTGCAAAATGTTCTAGATCATCATCATTATTAGAACCTTATCCCAATTAGAGGTCGGCTACACATCTTGTTCGTCCATTCACCTCTATCAAGTGTCAATTTTTTCATTAAGTTCAAGAGTTTTTAGATCTTTTCTCACCACTTCTAACAAAGCCCTTTGGGCCTTCAACTTTGCAAAATGTTCTAGATATGACAAGTAAATAAATTTCATGTATTTCATGGTCGATCATCACCAAGAAGGATACTCCCAATGAACTATAAACTGATTACTAGTTTGATTCTTTCGCTTCTAAAGATTTGCTTACGAAGATGCATATATCTGATCGTGACTTAAGTATCCATATCATTGAGTTTTTAATGCTACTATTGGTATGAATTTTGTGACGAAGAAAATATGTTCATTTTCTTGAATCGTGCTCGGACATGGTGATAGCTGCCTAGTATCACTTAGCTATGACCAGGTTGGGATGCATAACTCATCATGGGTGCAGTTTTGGTGACCTCCAGTTTAACCTCATCATTAGTAGCTTTGCTTGCTGCCATGTCTACATAGACAATGAATAACATGGGGAAGCAGCTTATACATGTTTCTATTCTCACGATTTTATGAAGTGAAAATCATTAAGAAGTCCCAAAGACTGTTAATTCTGCCAAGAGCTAATTTCTTACTAATTTTTTTGAGGTTTGAGTTGATTAGCTGCAATTGGTATTTCTCACTGTTTTTAAATTTATTAATTGTTTGTTTTCATCAAGAATTAAAATATCCCCTGGGTAGGTTTTTTCTGCCCAACAATTCTGATATACACAGTCGTATACCTGTTTCACTTTCAAAGAGCAAAAGAAAAGGATAAGGCATGTTCTTATGTTTCATTGCGGCAGGTTGAGTTTCCTAAAGGTATTCTTCTCTCCTTGAATTCATGGTTTAGTTTTGAGGAAGATGAAAGCACGAGGAGAAAGGCTGAGAAGATGATAAAACAGCAGCTTCTATGGAATATTCATGGGACTTAGAGGTATCCATTTTCTTCCAATTCTGTTTTGCCCTACGTTTTCAGTTAATGTTATTAGCTGTGTGTCTGTAAATCTTGGATCATAGAATGAGGTTAATTTTGTCATAATCAGTTATTGTTTCTAATTCGCTAATGTTTTCATTTATAGAAATGGAGACTTTTGTTGCGATCCATGTTTAACTTGAATTATTTATAGGTCAAAGTTGGGAATATCCTTAATTCAATCTTTTTTCTAAGTGATCTGGTTTTGGATTTATGATTTGGCCTTTTAATGAAATCTTGGGTTCTTGAGATTTGGGATTCATTTTCATTTGGGTATTGGTTTTGACGTATTTCTGTTCCAGCGCTTCTTATCCGTTTCAAGAAATTTCTTGTTTTTATTGAGAACCCCTTGCTCATGGGATTGATCCGTTGTAGTCGAGTTGGTTAGGATACTTGGCTCATTCACAAGAGACCCGGTAACGGATCCATTTTTATAGTAAATTTATGGTTAGAGTTTCAAGACATTATATGATGCAGCTGGTCTCACAAAGCATACAAAAAAAGTGGGTTGCGGGCCCACTTCTTGCATTTCTTTTCATGATCTAAATCGTTCATCAAATTCACCTCATCTCAGATGAATACACAAAGTGTATTGGACATATCTAGGCCCTTCATTTCTGGTTTTAATGAATTAAAAAATACACGGTATAATATAGGGACAAAATAAAACATAGACACTATATGCTTTTAGCCGTACATGTCCAAAAATGAAGGCCCACATGAATTCAGTGGATGTGAGATTTGTACCTAGGCCACCTAAGATGAGGCAAATTCCATAAACCTTTTGGGCTTTTGAAAGAAATGCAAAATGTGGGCCTGGCATTTACTTTCTTATAGGCCCGTGCTGCAACCGCGATGAGACTGGTTGCATCCTAATAATTCCTCTAAAGCTCAGATCAATATTTTTTTTTAAATTTTTTTTAAGTTTTATATTTAACGTAGATAGAAACTGCCATATAGCTAATTTTCAGGCAGACTATGGAAATTATAGTGGCGCTTTAAAACCGCCTATTCTGGAGGGCATACTAAGAAACTTATGGTTGCACTTATAGGACGCCTTACATATTTTGAGGGCAGTCACAACTGCGCCAGTAAGTAACAAAATATTTACTCTGCAGTTAAATTTAAAGGCAGTTGTAAGGGGGTTACATTTGCCTCTATCTGTTCGGCAGTTATAATTTTGCCTCCAGAATTTTGCAGGGTCCTTGAACTTGTACTTTGTAGCGGCAGTACCGCCGGTAAAATTTGTAGAGGCAGATTTTCAGCCAGTGGAGCTACTTTTTGTCTGCCACCAGGTATCACTGCAGCTATTAAAAAGAACGAGTTAATAGTGTGTCATATAGTTCCGTTTCAAAGAAACAAAAATAGGAAAATCCGGTCATCTTCGAATGAAGCTCGTAGAGCACGGCATTGATTTCTTTGCAGATGGTTATCTCTGTTATTTATTTATTTATTAGCATACTTTAAAAAAAGCCATATGGATTCACCAAAAAGTACGTAGTTGTAAATGTCAGCTCCAACCTTTTTTTTGAAATACAGTGTGAAATTAAGAAATAAATGAACCATTAATAGTCTCCATTTCTGTAAAATAGTTACGAGAGGCTTATCTCAAGCTTCAGACATGAAAAACGAATGGCTTCTTCATCTAGGCTTGTCAGTTTGCGCAGAGGACCAAGAGGTCCACGAGCGGCATACCTCAGACTTCTTGGAACTGTAATCCTGGGACCGTAATGCAATCTGCAAGGAACCCAGAAAGCTAAGCCGCCGCCGACGGTGAAAAAATCCAGCAGTGTGCCTCATTAATCTTGAACAAAGTTTTGCATTGAATCTCATCAGCTTCCCATCAGAAAATAACAATATACGCCTCAATGCCATTGGTGGCTGCTTCTTCCTTCTGCTTCTGTGGGGTTTATGGCCTTGCTCCCAAACCTAAAACCCACCCTTTCAATTGGGCTATCTTCTGCGAGATGGGTTCTCCTTTCGATTTCGATCTTCGCATGAAGCCCTAGTTACAATGAGAATAAGAAAGAAAGGGAGAAAATCAGATTCTTATTTAAATTGTCGTAGTACCTTCTCGCTTAACTCCTCACTAAATAACTTATATCCAAATGGGGAACTGATAGGTCGGTTTTAACAGTCTGAGGGTGGGATGCTAACAAATCTGAGTTGAGGGGCTACTTTAAGACAGAAAACTGAATTAAGGGGCTAATCGAGAACTGGAGCCGTGATGAATATGTTTGAACGGATAATCCAGGTATACTTAAGGAAAATAATCATTTATCTTTCTGCTAATATTTTTTTTTGAATGGCAAAATCATTTTACTATATTGTAAAAGAACTTAACCTCCTACATCTTGGTAGTACTTAGGAGTTGGTCTTTAAATTGTAAGGGAAGGAGTATGATGAACATATACTATCAAGAAAAAACATTATGATAAACATACTTGGTCTCACTGCTTTTTGACCTTAGAAACTGAATTTTGATTATTTATAATGAAAGATGTCATATTGTACATGTTCCGGCTGATAGGTGCTATGCAATAATCACCAATGACGAACATACTTGGGCTCACCACTTCTTGTGATTCTAAACTACATTTCCGTTACTTAATTATGACATTCTAAAGTGACTTTGATTGCTGTCATATGAAGCGAGACTGCAACATTATATGGTGCGTGTTGATTGGGATCCGGTACCATGAAAACTTGCCTCAATCATTGTGGAACTTAGCGACATTTTACCTTGTGCTTCTTGCTCCTAATATGTAATATCCTTGAATTTTAAATTCAAATTCCAATGATAAAGTAAATTTCAAAAATCATAGCTTTTGTAAATTAAATTGGGGGCTGAAACCTCAATAGTTGAATTGTACTCGAAAAATGGATTCCAACGATGCTAAATGCACTCAAATTGGAGCTCGGATGAATTTTACCCATTTATTTCACAAAAAGGGTAAAATTGTAATTTAACATGCAAGACTCACAACATTGATACGAATTAGAGGTTTGATAGTCAAAAGGATAGTGAAAACAAACATAATGAAAGGTAATCATTATGTCTACCCCACCAAGGACGAAATAGGAATTTAAATGCCCTCCCACTTTGGGCATTATTTATATTCTTCACGTTTTCACTCTCCTTTTATACGATCAGCCCATCCAATCAGACTGAAACTTCCACCACAGCTCGAGTATATCTACACTTACAGTGTTGCAGTGTTGGATCATAGGTGAACCTTCGCGATTTTACCATTTTTCCACCTCTCCATCAGAGCTTCATGCATCAAGATCGGGTTTCTCATTGAGAGGTAGGAGTCTGTTTCTTCTTAGTTTTCCATGTTGGCATGTTTATTTTATTGCCATTGTCGTTTTTTAGCAGCTTGATTTGAAAAATGGCATGCTAGTAGGATTTAATGGAAGAAAAATCATAACATAATAAAAATACAATATCAGGGACTGCTTAGATAGAAAATCTAAGCTGTCCATTAGATTCAAGGACCCTCAAAACCCTAGGATCAGTGAAGATAGAACAAAAATCAGGTTACTAAGGACCCAGATCTGATCAAAACTAAATGAACGATCTAGGCACATCGTCCCCGATGGACGCCAGTGCACTGCAGTGCAAATAGTCCTTGCCGGTGTAGTTTGGTGTAAAAGGGGCGCTAGTGTACTTTAGTGCAAATAGTTTTTGCTAGTGTAATCCGGTATAAACAGCTGCTAATTTACTTTGGTGTAAATAGCTATTGTCAATGTAATCCAGTGTAAAAGGGCATTTGGCCCGGACTAGTAATCTGGATCATTGAATAGTGATCAGAGATGGTATTTTTGAGATTTTGGAGGGTGTAGAATTTCGATTTTTTATCTGAAAGGTCCATTGAATTTGTCTCAACGATGTGAACCTAGATTTGACTTGAAAATATAGATTTGAACACTTTTTAAATGGTTAAACCATTAAATACTTTAGAAGACCTAGATCAAGCTAATTAATGAATGATCAGACCTTAAAACTTGATTGTATACATCAAATATGAGATGATCTAGGAGATTAGAAGAACATGTCTCATTGAATTGTCAAGAAAAGTAATCTTGACCATCGACTTGATCAGGTGCCTTATGATTGGCTGATCAGAGAGCAATCTGACCATCAAATCGAGGTATAATTATAGAAACATGCTTAAATCACTACATAAACACTGAAATTAAAGGTTTCATGATAAGAATGGTTAGAATTGATTATCAGATATCAATTACGAAAATTATGGAGCAATCCAATGGCCAGATCATTTCCAAACTTCACGAGATGTTAGGGACTGACCCTTCATTGATTAAGGGGCATAAATTAAGTGGATCATGACATAGATTAATGATCAAAGACCACAAATGTTTGTTTAGATTTTAGAAAAACCTACATCTAGTATAGGATTGACCTGATAGAGGGTTAACCAGACGATTTGGGCTGTTGATTTAGGATTAACGGCCAGACCAATGAAGTTATCATTTGAGTTGGTTACTTTTAGATGTAAGAACGTCAGGTGATAGATGACTTATGATGTGATAGGTACGTTAGAGCATACGATGTGACATTATCTACTCGCCTGATTGCAGTATCACGATTATTGAGGTAGGTGATCACATTTGGGATTTACCTTTTGATTTGATCGATCGTGACTTATTTAAAATTCTTGAGGCATATGTCTTATGCACTACTGTGTTTTATTGTATGTGTTTAGTACTTCATATTTATTATCGTGACATTTGATTTCATGATCATCCATATTTGATATGTGATGGATTACACCTTATCATGGATCTTGATTGAGATCATTGGGTGAAGTAAGGTAAGTCGGGTCTTGTACCGATTTGAAGGCGGGCCGGTAATTTTGGGCTGACAAGCTTCTGTAGAGAAATAAACTGATGCGGGTTGCACGTGAGGGACCTAGGGTCAGATTGTATCGGGTGAAGCGGGGTAAGTCGGGTCTTATACTGATTTGAGGGCAACCTAGTAGTTTTGGCTGACAGGCTTCCGTCAAGAAATAGATTGATGTGGGCTCCACATGAGGGACCAGGGTTGGAATGAGTACTCATTGCCATCACCGTGAGTGCAGTTGAGGCATTCATAGGACTTATTTTTGCACGGTTTTCTATGATCATGACATGCATTATTTATTATGTGAATACAGACTTTTGATTATAGTGATAGATGAGTATCCATGAGTTTTATGCATTACACGCTATGATATTCAGATTTGATGATGATTTGCTTAGTGCATGATTTCTTGATTTATTGATCATGGATGGTTGAGATTTCACATGCCTTGTATACTTTGTCTTATGAGATTTTGTCATGATTATGATACTTAGTACCATTTGATTTTATTTGTATTTATTATTAAGTGTAAATCACCTACACAAGCAAAGCTTGATGAGGCATTGCTTTGTTTTGCAATGCCTCAGATTTGGAGCGCGATAGCACTAAGGGTAAGTAGGTGGAGCAGCATTGACTAAGCGAGGATGTTGATATTTTGGATAGATTGGACCCACACTACTTATATGGTGTACCTTTACTTGCCAATGTGTGTATGACATGGTAATCATGGATGGACCCTGGGGGAATTTATACATATTATTATTATTATTGTCTTTTCACGACTGTATATAATTTGTCGTGGTTTTACTTTGAGCATGCTTAGTGTATTTACGATTTGACTTTTGTTTATTATCGTGGTTTTGGTTATGGGATGACCCTTGGGGATTTCTTTTAAATGTTGCGTTATTTATGTTAATTGCAAGTTTTATTTTCAGGAATCTCGCCTATTTTATAAAATATATTATTATTACTATTTATGAATTTGGGGAAAAAGGTTTATAAAAACCTGGGGTGTCTCATAATATAACTCTTTGCAAGTTCATTTGCTGAGATCATGGGAACTTGAAAGTCTTCTTTGTACTTATACAATTCTTTACCAGGGAATACTACTTTGATCTTGAATTTTTTATCGATTGCGAGCTCACGGTAAAACAAAGACAAAAAAAATTCTCCATTGGGGTAATGTTAAACTTTTACTTTGTGAAGACTCCATCAATTGTTGTACACTTTCTTTTTATTTCTATCCTTCTATCAAACACGATTGTAGAATGTTTGGATAATGAACCAGTAGTCATGCTTTTGCATCAATTTTCTTTCTAAAGAAAATTTGAACATCTATCCTATAAGAACTCTAGTTAAATAGATATGTTGAAAATTCATTCATAATTAATTTAAAGTGATGCCCAAGATATATGAAAGAAAAATAACCATTTGTCATTTGTGCTAAAATTTTTAGGTTTTTTTGTAAAAATACCATTACTTTTCGGTCTTTTTGTAAGAAAATCCAACATTTTCACCATTTCGCAAAATTTCCATTACGTTTTTCATAACTTTGTAAATTTGCTATTTTGTTTCAATTTCATCTACATTCATAGTCAAAATTTTTTAAATTCTATTATTGCCCTCATCGTTTTGTATTTCTATGTTTAACATTATAGATCCTTCACCACCGTGGAAGACGATTGACAATGAACGACGAATAAGAACATTATCTCAAGTTACCATTTTGATGATAACTCCAGCCTTTCTACAAGCCTTCACAGCTACTCTCACCCCTGTTCGACGTGGATCCTTCAAACCCACCAGCCCTATAAATGGGAAGCCATCTTCTTGGAGCTTGTGAGCTTTCCTTTCATTGTCATCATCGGTCACATCTTCTTCTATAATTTCCTTGTGAGGAAATGCAATACATCTAAGACTCTAACCCATCATATCTTTGATGATTTGCTGAAACTTGTCTTGTTCTGAATGTCCACGCTTTTCAAAGATCCATCACTCGCAATATAACTTGAACACATTGCCAGTATCATCTCAACAGCTCCTTTCCAATGTGCATGGGCAGACTTCTCTCCATTCTTTCTCACTAAAACCCTGCTTGGTTTCTTCTCTGAATTGAAGGCCTCAATATGTAAAAGTTTACAACTACGTTTCAAATCCCCATGTCCATGCCCAGCTCTAAAGCACCCATGATAGAATGGTTTTCTCGGTGCGACTACTAGAAATTTTAGGCTTGGAAACTGTATTGGATTTGTAAATACTGCCTATGGTATTCAAACAGATCCCCTCGTGCAACAATTCCAAAACAGTTGGAGCTATATGAGATGGATTTTCCTTCATAGCTTCCTCTCCTAATCAAAACTTAGTCACAATCGTCTTGTTTAAAGTGAGTGTGCTTGTTGTTGGTGCTGAGGTTCTTACATAATCAAGTTATTTCGGTTTTCTCTATTCGTTGTTGTAATGTTTATTTTTATTTATGCATTCATTTTTTCCTAATTCATTCAGATATGCTTCTTCATGAACCCTTATCATAATAGACAGCTTAGTAATTGTAATGGGTAGATGTTGCAATGCTAAATTTGCAGTTTTAAAGCTCTCATATAATGAGAATCACTTTGTAGATGATGAAAGTACAATGCTTCATTGCCTTGTTTTCTTTAAAATACCTGTAACATTTTGAAGCTTGAACTCCATAAATCTTTCACTTAAGATCTATTGAATAAATGGGTTTAAATAATCTAAACTAGTTTTCTTGCAAACAAGGGAAGCTTCTCTTGTGAGATAAATAGGTCTCTTCAGCATGTTGTCATTTTCAGGAGTTATGATAATGTTAGCAACAGCAACACAATGTTTTTATCCAGATTTCTCTGATATTCATATTTTGAAAGTTCTACTTTTGTCAAGGAAAATAAGTTTAGCCTAGAATTACATCGAGAAATTGATATGCTTTAGCCCTTGACTTAGATTATGGGTATCTATCAAGTCTTTTATTGTCAGGGAGCATAGATGAAGGATGATAGATGCAGTTTAATAAATCTAGTGTACTATTAGTCTTTCACTTGTTTCTTTCTTTCTTTCTTCTTCTTTTTTCCTTTCTTTTTGTGATAATATTGATTATGTTTCATCGTAAAGATATCAGTTTGACTTTTACTTTTTGGAATTTTTTAGTAGCTCATGCAAAATCTTTTATTTGGAACTATAGCTACTTTTTTTCTCACTTTTCTCAGTCGTGTGGAGAGGATCCATGTAAATGAAGAAAAGGTTCGAGCAGTTAAAGAATGGCTGACATCGAAAGCATAGCCAACCAAATTTCAGTGATATTGAGATGCCCATAGCAATAAGTATAGCCACTTGCTTATGGAAGATCATTGCTCTAGTTCAATTAAAGGAAAAATTAGAAGATCATTACTCTTGTATAGAAGATCATTGCTCGTGTTCATTTATTCAAGTGGTGGGTGCATTTTGCTATGCTTTTCACAAGTAAAATCTATCATTTACTATGGTCTTTCCAACTTCGATGAAAATTTTGAGAAGAATACCAATTAAATAATGTTTAACTGGATGTACACTATAGGTAGTTCTTCTAACATGCAAAAATGTTCTTGTGGATTTGTACCTGTGGCTGCAAAATCAAAGTCAGAAATAAATCCTGGCAGGTGTTATATCATTGTCTAGCAAGGAAGTGTGACTACTTTATTTGGTATGAATAATATCACTCGTTATCTTCACCAACCCATATTATCCAGCACAATCATTTTCATAAGGAGTGGGATCTTCATCATCAGGTGCAGTATTGTCACAATTTGTACTAGAATCTTGAGCTACATTTAGTGAAGGCTGATCTTCAAATGATAAAGATTCTACTTGTTGTCATCATATGTTTGCTTTTTGTTTCCTTTGCACTTAAATGAATGTTTTTAGTGTGTTATAATGGGATTATGATATACTTGCAAGCATTATCTGTAACAAAGTCAATGTATTCACCTTAAATGTGGGTGCATTTGGGTCTTTAGCTCAAATGTAGCACTTGGAATTCATCTCAAGATGATTGTGGTTCAAATCCACAAAGATTTGATCACTAATAAACACAGCATGTGCATTTGTAAATTAGCAAGTCTTGTGATTTAAGTACCTTCAAACATTTAAGAGGTTTGGTAAAGACATGAAGATGATGTTTTTCACTTGCCAAGATTAGAATGAATCACATCCCTGAATGCTCATGAAAAGATGAAACTCATGTTTAATTTGCTTAGCTTGAATGTCGGATAGCTTATACTCTCTACCTCCAGAGCAACAAATGATCTTTTCTCTTGCTCCTCTTCCTGATGTGCTTCCTTGTGGAGCCACATCCCACAACATAAGTTATTGAACAATATAAAGTTATGGTTTGGGTTGGAATTCAATTAGAACAACTGTAAAAAAAAAGAGAAAACATTGCTCATAATGAGCAAGAGCTCATTCATTGCTGATTTTGCAATCCAAAAGTCTCTCATGAGACACTATATATACTCTATAAATGACCTAAAACCCACCAACTTTTGTAATGAAAAAGCTGGTACTAGCATCTCAAGTAACGTATCAAAGCTAAGTCCTAGCTTGAGAAAAAAATTTAGCTTTACATCTTATTTTTACTGAATTTTCACTTATATTTTGTATAAGCCTGAGAAAAAATCCACCATGTTCAGTCTAGGATATATGTATTAGCACGGGTAGGGGCTTCCATTAGATCTTCATTTGACAAATTGATACTATGATCAGGCAGTTGAAAGTGATCCTACAATGAAGTTACCTATTTCATTGGCCCTATGAGCTTTTGGACATGGAAGAACTATGCTGATAGCTTTCTAGTCAATCCTTGGTTCATTCTGAAAAATCTCATCAATGTTCTCCTTATCCATTGCATTGATAATGTGTTTCTATATTTCTCGTTGTATCGTATTTAGGTGTTCAGTGAAAATAATTTGTCCTCCTTCAAAAAAATCTTACACTGTAGAGTATTATATAAAGCATGCAGCATGAGAGAGGTCATTGGCCTAGTTAAATGATCTCCTTATCCATTGCATGAAAGCCCAAAATTATTTGCACAAGCCATATTTGATTCATATCTGAAAGGAATTCTTTGCACAAGCCATAAATATGATTGTAATTTACTTTCATAAAAAAGAGAGGTACAATAGAATGTTCAAATACATTTCCTTTAACTTGCATAAAGATAGATATGTAGTAGACCCGAAATATACATTCTGCCACTATTACAAAACTTTAGAAGCTACTTATGTTTTAATATTTTTATTAAAACTTCATGTTGTTACATTTGATAAATAACCTCCCACAACCTTCATTCATCTGCATTATAGAATAGAAAAAACAGAAAATGAGTCTTAATAAAAAAATGTTGCTATGGAAAAGAGATAGAGGGGCAAACTAACAAAACAAATAAGGGGCGGCAAATATATTTACCTTCACTGGTTGTGCATTTTCATATCCACCTATATACATTGTTAGAAACTATTATGACATAATAAAAAATTGTATCTATGTATGCATCTTATCAATTATTTATTATACCTTGCAAAGGATCCTTGCATGATCTTCCATTGTATTCATGTTGACCACATCTTTTGCATTCTTTAATTCCTCTATTTCCTTGACTGCTTCTATTAGCTTCATCTTCATCCCATGTTCTCTTCGCTTTTGGTCGGTTAGGTGGTGTGCGAGAATGAGGGGGTAGCAACTGAGGTAGATCAATAATAAGCTACATTGACAAGTCTGGTATCCTCGATACATGTGTATAATAGGCCTTTCTCAACATGTCAATGTAGAAGTAAGGACTACAATAGTTGACAACACTCAATCTTAGATTTCTCATGCAGATAAGTGCATGTATATATGCAAGGAATGCCAGATACATCCCATTGACGATAAAGCACATTTAAATTGATTAAGATTTACTACATGTTTTGCTATCAGCCACAGATTGTGCTTAGTAACTTCTCATTCAAAAGAAGAAGATCTCAATGGTGTGCAATTTCTTGTTTGTGTTATCAAACATTGTATTTTCTTGAATACATATGTCATTAAACCATCCTGCATCCTTTTGCTGAAGAAGACCATCATTTTTTGTCAGGTATGTTCTACCAGCTCCACAACTGGAAGCTTCATCGAACTTGCAATTACAGTATTAAAAGATTCTACTAAATTGTTGGTTAAAATGTCACACTTTGACTCAGTCTAGAAATATGATCTCGACTAACAACTTGGAGGGATGTAGATAACCACTGATGTCCCTCAATCAATGCTTCCTTAATTTGTCTCACAGCATCAACAAAGCCTTCTCTTTTGTATGCTTATGCTACTTGCCAGAATAATTGCTTGAAGTATATATTAGGATGGAGCTTCTTAAAGTTTGCATATAGAATAACTCCAAGAATATACCAGAATAACACCAAGAATGACATATATATGCTAAAGAAAGCAAGTCCATCTCTCTTTATTCTTAGCTTCCACAACCGATAAAGCAAAAGAAACTAGTTTATTATTCTCATCCAATCCAATGGCACAAAAGAGTGTTTCTTTGTACTTGCCTTTCAAGTGGCAACCATCTAAACCTAGAAAAGGTCAACATCTATAAACAAACCCCACCCTTGAAGCATGTAAGGATATAAATACCCTCTTGAAACAATATTTTTTTCTTTCTAATTGATATGTTGTTGTGCTATTAAGATTAAAAGTAAGGACTACATGGTAGTACCTTAGTACAATGCTAGAGGAAAACTTATACAATCCTCATATTTTGCTTGATGCCATCTCACAAAGCACTCCTCACTCTATGATATTTCAAATTTAGTTCATGCAAAGATTGCAACTCTTTCATTAATTTCGTGACTGACTTATCCATATCATGCATCATAACATTATTTACTCATTTTGAAAGCCATTTGAAAGATGTTGACTAGTTAGCATTGCCGCTCATACAAGTATGCTGACCACTAATCTTCTTAACTCGAAAGCTTACACTGTTCTTAGTTTTTGAACAATGACACCTCCAAGTACATCCATCTAATCCGCATTCAACAAATACTCGCCTTGATCAAATTTAACATTTCTAACCTTGTACGCAAACTTCAAGGCATAAGATCGAATTGCAAGTCTACATTATTCAACATTTGCAAACACCATCTCTTTCTTGATAATGCTCTCACTTTCATTCAAGTATATTTCATTACATGTGTCATCACTCGATGATACATAACAATAAGTTAAGTCACATCTTTCCATAGCAACATCTTCTTCATATTCAGGAAATTCTTTATATGGCACTATATATAGTAGTTAGCATGTCCTCACCCACATTTCTTCATTAGTAAAATTGATATCTTCATTACATGTTTGTGGCCCTTCTTCTCAATGACATATTTAGTCATCTAAAACATCCATTCCAATATTCTGTTAGCTTTCATGTGATAATTTTCCATCCAAATTATTCTAAAATTCCATATTATCGTCTCCTTCCATATACACATAAAAATAAATAATAAACTATTAGCAATTTTGTCTTAAAGCATTAAAATATTGAGTTAGTTTCCTAATGGATTGAAATACATTGCTTTCTCTGATAAGCAATTTTACCTTGTGTTGAAGACCCATTTTTCAGAAAGGTTGGCCAAGTTATTTCTGTAAATTATTATCGGTAGGTTGGTAGTAAGCCATTAGATTTTCCTTATCTATTTCTTCATTTTTAATTTGAGTTGCTGAGACACACATTACCACACACTTTGATGATTCAATTGTGGGGTTATAGGGTGTAATGTATGCAGATACTGCTACTTACTAGCCAACCACAATTTGTAGAAGTTATAACTAGAGATTATACTTGCACTGGAAATCCTTTTTATATTAATTTCTACCATTTTTCTTACTTAGATATGGAGAACATTTGTGTTGTTATTTTGTATTTTCCTTTATATTTATGCAAAAATCTAAGATTTACTAGAAGTATATTTTCTTGGTTTATGTTATTCTTTAACTTATACTCTGTGTGTGGATGCATGTGTGCCTTGAAGTAGCTTGGTTTTGTATCTTTTGGTTGTAGGCTGGAATTATGTTTCTAGAAGTGGTACCAATTCATAAGAGCAAATTACATCAACTTGTTAGGTCGGACGACACGTTTATTGGGATGAATTTCTATGTCGATTTACTTACTACACATCTATATTTGACAGTAGTCTGCTTAAAGATTATACTGATCATTACATTCATTATCTTCAAAATTCCTCTTCTAGGTGTCATATTTTTCCTAATATTTAGTTTTTATTTTCTCAAAGTTTTCTAAAATGCTTGAGATGGTACTAGAAGAGTCATCTGGTGATTGTTACTAAGGGCTATTATAATCACCAGTTTTGTTATTAGCAGAGCTTATGAATTTTAGGTCTTAAAACAATAAAACAACCAATTAATTGACCTATCATGACCCATATCTCTTCATTTAAATTTAGTTCTATTACTTTTTCTTCTCTTAGGCTGAGGAATATAACATCAATGAGTATGAAGTTTGGCAAGTCCATACTCTAGCCTTTCACATTGGCAAGATACTGAAGTCTGCTTGGAGAAGGCTAGAACCCTCAAGCATCTGCTACTACATGGCACATTGAAAGGCAAGGTCTCAAGAGTTGATCTATTATTCTTGTAAGCTAGATATTATCTAGTTGACTTCTCTCATTCTTTTCATGTATATATTTTGGTTATAATTATGGATCACAGGGTTTCCCACACTGTGTAGGACCTTTTCTTTTACAAGATAATAACTTGTGCTTGTAGCTAGACAACTTGAACATATGCAAAGCTAGCTAGTATTATGATTGTATTCTATTTTGTAAAAGTTAATATACTTGATTATATTCCAGAATGAAATGATATGCTAGCAAGTGTTGTAGAATTTAATAAATATTTGAATGCACATTATAAACTAAATTGACAAAAGGACCAAATCTATTTCATTAGTAGGCTATGGCAATTACGAACCAGGATGGTATGCATCTAGGTGTGGGAGACCTATAAAATTAGAACATAAAAGACAAAGAATACCATTAAGATTGCTATTTTACTATCAAACACATTGAAAAAAAAAAGAAGGCAAGTAAACCTACTACTGAAACATAGCAATTAAGGCATAGAATCAACACATCCATGGAGATGTTAATGAAATCTTGCCTCCATTTAGGATAATCAAGAACCAACACTTTCAGTATGTTCTTCTTCTTTCTCTTAAAGATTTCAAGTATGTGTGTGGCTAATTTCTCCATGAAAATTGTTGTTTTACTATCAGAAACATTGAAAAAAAGGCAAGAAAACCTACTACTGAAACAAAAGAATTAAGGCATAGAATCAACACGTCCAGTGAGATGTTAATGAAATCTTGCCTCCACTCAGGATAATCAAGAACCAACACTTTCAGTAGGTTCTCCATCTTCCTCCTAAACATTCCAAGTATGTGTATGGCTAATTTCTCCATGAAATGAACATCTCCTATGAATAAGCAAGTTAGGATGAGAGGAGAAGGCTAAGGTGTGTTGCTATACTTTCTAAGTCTAGTTTCATAAAATTCATTAGGACTAGGAAGAGAGATCACAGCTCTACTTAGTGATTAGGAACTCCATTACAGAATAAGAGTTGTAAACCCATTTCATTTTTCATATGATAATGACCTCACTCCTTTTGTAGAACATGAAATGAATTTCGAACTTACCAACAATATCTATCAATAGGTCTTCATTGGAGCATAAAATCAATTGTAGTTTTACTATAGAATATAAAAAAGGTTGTTGTTTTATAGAACATAAAATCTGATACGGCTCAAGCCCGATATCAAATTGTTGTTTTACTAACCTTGCAATTTAACCTATGAACGTGGCCAACTAAAAACATAACCTTTGAAAAACTAAAGAACATTGTTGGTGGAATTTCATACCCATGCTTTAAAGGAACAAGAAAATCAAATAGGTCTTCATTGGAGCATAAAATCTAACACATTATATACACCTATAGGGAGAGACAAGAAGACATCTACACACACACACACACACAAACACAAGAGAGAGAGAGAGAGAGAGAGAGAGAGAGAGAGAGAGAGAGAGAGAGAGAGAGAGAGAGAGAGAGAGAGAGAGAGAGAGAGAGAGAGAGAGAGAGAGAGAGAGAGATTACCTCCTAATAAGATCTTGTAGTCGATCTCTAGTGAACGTGAATAGGGTAGAATGAGAGCAATGAAGGTTGGAGTGCATATTTGACTAGAAAAATGGGGGTGGGGGGCGTGCGCAGTCTGCGGGGGTGTACACAGTCTTCGTGCAATCTATCTCCGGTGAAAGAAGATGGCTGATGAAGTAAGCTGCGTCGTTGGTCATCTTCCACAGTGGTGGAGTATTTGTAATGTTAAACATAGAAAGACAAAAACAATGGGGGTAATAATGGAATTTTGAAAAATTAACGGTGAATGTAGATAGAATCAAGATAGTAGAAAATTTGCAAAGTTATGAAATACTTAATGGCAAATTTGTATATGGTAAAAATGTTGGATTTTCTTGCAAAAACACCAAAAAGTAATGGCGTTTTAGCAAAAATCTATTTTTTTTTTTTTTGTGGTAATTTGGAGCCAATCTTTCAATTATAAGTCTTACTTAGTTATAACAATTAAAGAATACTAAGTTTGATTAAACTCTCTCTCTCTCTCTCTCTCTCTCTCTCTCTCTCTCTCTCTCTCTCTCTCTCTCTCTATACATATGTTGAAATGAATGTTTTTCGTATTTTGACCAAGCCCACAGGCTCTCCTAGACCAAAACAAGAAAGTGGAGAAATCACCACTTCAAAAATAATCTAGACCACCTTCTCTTCAAGGAAACCTTTATCCTTCCCATTGAACTTGTTTAAAAAAGCTATACTAAAAATGGTGAACATAGGTGTCACTACCAAATGACCACAACCTTCGTTTTTCCACAGTCATCATCACCAGAAAGAGAATTTTTTATATGCTTTTTCTTTTTCTGGAGATGTAATGCCTGAGCAATTTACGCTATTTTTAACAAAAATTGGACATTTTATGAGAAATAAACTGTGTTAAATGTTTTACTTTATTTAAAATAGTAAATGAAGGAATTTGTAAGGAAACTTGGCACCATTAGATTCTACTCAAAAAATGGAATCCAACGCCTCAAAGAACGCTAAAAACGGAGTTCATATGAAGAAGTTATGGCCGTTTAAAGATTAGGGGTATTTTTGTAAATTAAACAAAAAACGAAAAAGAACGAAAACGCAGGGGGCCGTTTTGATAACAGCATCCCCTGTCGTCTTCCTCCACCCGATTTCTCCAGAAACCATTTTGTCCCAATTTTTTTAGAATACACCAGGGGAAATGGTGGCACTGCCATTGAGGGGCACCGCCTTCTTCCCTCTATAAATAGCCTCCACCCCTTTTTCTCAAATCGCGCTTCTCCTTTCCAATTTCTCCCAAAACCAGATCTTGCAAAAGGGGTTTGGAGGCGAGTTCAAGGCCTCGTTGCATCGCGTGGAGGGCTCCTCAGGTACGTCTCTCTTCCCCACGTCATTCTCCTCTCTTCCCTCACTCTTTTTCCCCAGG
Organism: Warburgia ugandensis; assembly: GCA_035236585.1. Taxonomy (NCBI): domain Eukaryota; kingdom Viridiplantae; phylum Streptophyta; class Magnoliopsida; order Canellales; family Canellaceae; genus Warburgia; species Warburgia ugandensis. The sequence goes on along the minus strand of CP141138.1, from coordinate 11,509,311 downwards.
TTTTGGGCTAGATCTGAGCGTCTCCCGGCCGGAGAACTCCTTGGTAAGCAGGGTTCGTTCCAAAACCCTCAACCCGCCAACCATGGTTCCGGCGGGAGCCAAAACCACTGACCAGGGCGCCGTTCCAGGCTGCCCAAACTAGCCCTCATTCCCCTTTCCTTCCCAGCCCAAATCCATGCTGGATCTGGGTGCTCTTCTGGCCGGACATCACCGGTTTTCCTTGAACCAAACCAAATGAGTGAAAACCTGTAGAGAGAGAGAGAGAGAGAGCCTCCCAAGGGCGCACGAATGTCCCAGGGTGCACGGCACAGTCCAGGGCGCCTGGCTTGACGCACACACGTGCCAAGCTCCCTAGGGGCTGTCCTCACGCACGCGTTGCGTGCGGATAGTTGTCTTAGCTCGACAGGGACGCATGGGACGTCCTAGGAGCTGAGGCACACCGTAGCCGCGCCTAAGACGCATCCGTGCAATAGCGCACACCTTGGCACACTATCAGGACAAATGCACATGAGCCTGGTTGCGGTGCAACTAGGGCGCACACGTATCCTAGAAACCATTGTGTGCATTTAGAACCGTGGTGCGCAGGACCCTAGGCACTACAATTGGGTCGTCTGTTAAGGCGCGACCTTGTAAAATCCAATTTTGGAGCCTATATAACTCCAATTGACGAGCCAAAAGGACCGTTGCGTCTGTAATTTTGACACGGACCCAATTATACAATAAAATGTAGGACATTCTTAGATAACGAGCAACTTAAAAATATCATAGAATACCCCATAGAAACCAACATCATATGACCTTTAATAACGCCTAGATCTTATGTTTAAACATCATTCAGGACCTTACTAAGATATTCTCGGACTCGAAGTGAAGATAGGCACGAGCTACGTAACAACGCACGAGGTTGGTAGTCTGATGCTACTATGTTTTTTCAAATATAATTAAATTATAAGTAGTCTAATACTGCTACGTTTTTAACGCATCTTAAACTCAGACTTGTTTTATTATCGTGATTAGCATGTTTTTATATGCTATTATGCGAGTATGCGGATTTGCCATCATGATTTATATCTTTGAAAGAACTTGCCTTTATCATCAGATTTAGCATGCTTTTTGAGATGTGATGTTTTTACTTGTCTTCATATTTCATGGCTTTGAAGGCAAGATTAGCATAAACGAATTGCATGATTGCTCGCATGGTTGAAAAGAAATGCATAAATTGCATGATTCGATGATTGAGATTGGATATATATATATATATATATGTTTTTAGTGGGCATATTGTCGGATGAGGCAGTCCACGGTGGGCACTATGCTGAGGGGTACGGGTTTGGCCTCCCGGCCTCTACCACCAAAAAGGTGGATGGTATTGTTGCAAAAAACGACAGTCCCTTCCTTAACTGCTGTGATAAATAGGGACAACAACTGGAGGTGTTCACGGCACCCTTTCGGGGACATATCCATAGTCGCCGTGGAGGCTATGGTGGATTGGTCTCTAGATACCGGAGACACACGATTCAGAGGGGTTCTGGTCGTGAGCATAGTGGCCCTATGATTTCGGTGTGATTGATATGCATATAGCATTGAGATGGTCGTATACGAGTACTCGTGACCAGTTGGCGTGACATATACGCCGAGAGACTTATGTGAATGATACTAGCATATGCTTGAATGATGACTACTTTAAGATTTTCATGATTATTATATTTGGCTCGCTGGTTTGATGCATTTGCCAAGATTTATGTATATAAATCTATTGCTTTATCTTTTAATCATATTTATATAACGTGAATTGTATACGGATTTCATAGTTGAATTTGTATCCATGAACTCATATTTTATGCATAACTATGCATGCTTATGCCAAAGAAATCATTGATGTTTTATATGAAAAGCTCTTGGAACCATGCATGATGCATACTGTGTTTTCAAAATAGTAGTATCAGATCACCTACTGAGTATGGAAAATACTCACCTAACTCTATCATTTTTCAGGATAGCTCTACTCACGAGTAGAAGAAGCATCAGGACCTGTTAGTATTACAGTCAAGTAATGAAGAAGAGACAAGTATGAATGTAAGTAAACTCTCTACTCCTTTGGACATGTATATGTATTTATTTGATTGGGTCATGAAATTTGTGGATCGGATAGACACAGGGAAGACAGAAATTTTCAAAAACTACTTTGGTTGTTGTGAAAGCAAATGACACTCGGGATTTTCAAAATGAGTTTAACACCTAATAAAAGATTTTTCCGTCGCATTGCATTGTTTTTCAAATTGGGATCCCACCTTAGGCATTGGTTTTGCATGTAAAAATGCATGAGAAAACCCGAGTTGTCACAGGAGATGCCAAATTTAATTTGATGAACATCTACATCTGGCCAGAAGAACATGGAGTTCCACTAACCTTAATTACTTATGGGTGACATTGGATGCAGTAACTAAATAATGACAAAAATCTAGGACAACTTTGGAATTGCCATAATTCAGAAACAGATTAGGCAAGAAAAACAAAGATAAATATGTCCATAATGTATATGTCGTAGCTATTCTGGATCCACATCCATATACTATAGTTGCAATAGTACTTCTAAATCGCTTTGATTTAGAAAGAAAAGAAGAAATAAAGCAAAGTTAAAAGCATCTCGAATTAGCTTCAGATTTCAATTCTAATAATCATAACCAGAGGCGCACTTTTGAATACATGATGCAGGAAAAATTAATAAACAATTGATCTAGACATGTTTTCTAATGCAAGTTTCTTTTGGGCATTTAATCATACACACATTGAGTGTTCTCTTGGAACCAATGTAGGGAGTTGAAATCATAGGCACTAGAAGAATTGATTTGAATCGATTACCCGATCTAAGTCCATTTTTTGGCATTTGGCAATTCCTATTCCTTTTGCTCTACCAAGAAATTGATTCTATCTTACCCAGTTTCCTTTCACACTACTCCAAAGGAGCTAGCGAAAATCCCTTTCTTTGCTTTTCTTACACCTCTTTTCTTCGTGATTTCTTTTCTTTCTCGGTCAATTTATTCAATTTCTTTATTTTTGTTTTCTAAAAGATAATATGGTTTACGGGATTTAAGTTGTCTCTATCTGACTAAAGCATCCGTGTGCCTATCAAAAGTTGGTGTGAGGGTATGAACTCCCTTTTAGGTTTTACCAAAAAAAATAGGGAGATAATATTCTCACACCCTTTGGTACTAATCCCTCTTTTGGCGTTTTATTATACTTTTATTTAAAGGGCCACTTTTATAATAATCTCAACCTTTTATCTTTAGCTGTTTTGGAGTAGATGAGATCTGACCCAAAAATATCATACATTGAGTGACTGTACTATTGTGTTTTTTTAAATTCTAAAATCAATAGTAGAAAATTTAACATTATTAAAAAAGATAAAAAAATCAATGTTTGAATTGTTTAAAATATGTATTTTTTTGGGACATGACTTATCTATAGCAAGATGCTTAAGATGAACATTTTAATTACTCAAAAACCGGACATGTACTTTTACCAAAAGGATGTAGGAATATTAGCCATAAAAAATATCATAAAATGATAAAACAATGGCAATCTTGTAGTAAACCTGGCAAGTTAGACTTTTCAAAATGGAAAACTTGTAATTTTATGAAAAAAACTGACAATGGAATGATGGTGATATAGTGCCCCTTGTTTTTTTCTCAGAGCCACTCCATAAATGGTAAAAATAGATATAATTTTTAGAGGGTCTAGGTATCTAGAGATCTAAGCTATTCACAACACTACCCTTGACTGAGATGGGCTATATTCCAAAAGTCCTATATATATATATATATATATATATATTAGATGATGCTAGCAACTCCTGCCTTTTGCCGTCCTTTTTGCAAGTTAAAAAAATAGTAGAGAGGATCATTCCGTATATGTGAATTTAGGAATATGGTTCCTCTAAGTTGAGGACAATATTGCTCAACTGACAGCGATTGCATTTTACTTGGAAAATCTCTAAATGATCCCACTCGTTTTCATTGGTCTATATTTGAAAGTTTAATAGATAAAAGGTCAAGTGATTTGAATGACTTTAGAGCAACGACAAGATGAACACCACATATGGGTGGGCCCTAGAAAATGTGGTGGCTAAACCGGCAAGCTGGATCAATAAGTGGACGTATATATCGTAATTTTCTTGCCCTTAGCATGTGTTACACCTATGCTACAAGGTTGCGTGTCACATTCTACCAGAGGCTCTTTGTCAACGGATAGTGACATATTGATGACAACGTTGGACCACCCCGGTGAATTATACTACTTTACGGCGTCACAATTTTTTGTCCTAGTTAGGCATTATTTTTTTAAAAGTTCTTGTAAGTTATCTTTCATGGGATAAAAATTATACTTAGGACTTACAGAGTATATTACTATTGGTAAATTATATATTAGAAATCATCGGACTCTATCCCCTCCATCCATCCTGTTGAAATCTAAGTCGCTTTACGACAATCTCTTACAGTAGATCAACTTTGGGACTAATGATTCTAACCACTCTCGCAATCGACATACCGCTACCTGCTTTATGTTTTTTGGCCATTTAAGGTTATAACTTTCCAGTTTTATAACTTATAAGAAGGGGACGTGTCAATTGCACGGGACCAGAGTAATTTATACTATAGTTTATCCATTTAAAAAAATTAGTATATTATGCGTTCAGCTATAATTATACCATAGTTTCAACAAAAATATTTATTTATTTTATTTTTCATTTTGGAGTAGCTATCAAATGTGTGATAAAAAGACAACAAGTCCGGCTTTCTCTCTCTCAAAGAAAACTGCTCTATCTATTAATGACATTTTTTCAAATAATAAATCCAAACTAAGGCTTCATTTCCAAGAACTTGCAATTACTTGTGGCCTTTTCCTATGTCTTTGACTGACTTATTGGGACGGTTGGCACGCAGATAAAACAAACTTGGCAAGAACTCTTGCTTATTTTCTATTGGAAGGAAGTAATTAGAAATTTACAGCTTTATCCAAGACAAGAGCTTAGAGTTGTTGACACGACATGTTTTGGACTTTGGTAAGGAGAATGACGCACAACACGTAGAATGAACTATTAGGCATGCATATTCCTCCTTCCTTCCTTGGCCCTATGTATTTCTGTGTTTAGAGTCCTTTGCTGCATTGCATTTGCGCTACAAGTCACCAATACTCTATTAAGCGAATCATGGTTACAAAGGAGGAAGTCATGGATTTGCTTGTTCGAAACCATGAGCATGAGTGGGTGATAAGTATCACTAGAGATCTCGACGAAGAACTCGAAGATGATGTTGACCCAGTACCCGTTAGCATCTTCACCATACCCAAGACCTTCATTCTGTTAAGCAAGATGCTTATATTCCTCATCAAGTCGCAATTGGCCCTTACCATCATCGACGCCCAGATCTCTATGAGATGGAGAGATATAAGATCTCTTCGGCAAAAAGAATCCACAAAAAGCTCAAGTATGTCAAGTTGCAAGATGTAGCCAAAAGATTCTTGCTGCTAGAAGATATTATCCGTGCATGTTATCATCAATACTTGAATTTCGATGGTGAAGCATTAGCATGGCTGTTTACCATTGATGCTTCATTCTTGCTGGAATATCTACATGCTTTTGGGGTGAAAGATGGGGGGGCTCTATCAAGACTTTCCTCAAAAATGTTTGACCTTGTTGATAACACTGGAAGGAAATTTGCTCATCATGCCATCCGTAGGGACATTATCATGTTCGAGAATCAAATTCCTTTGTTTTTACTCAAGGAATTACTTGGTTTCTTTCAATGTGGAAATCCTAATGAAATTTTGGCCAAGACGACGAAGGGCCTCTTCAAAGCTCTTTCCCCGCTCAATGTCATTGATAATTTCCCATCAAGTGTAGAAGAATTTGAAGAAAGAGCTCATTTGCTAGAACTTTTGTACTACATACTTGTCCACAGGCAGGAAGGAGCAGCAGTTGCAGTTGATATTGAGAATCAAGAAGAAAAGTCTGAAGATACTCAAGAAGAAAAGTCTGAAGATACTCAAGACGGTTGTGAGGTAGACTTTCACTTGGGCTCGAACATTATATCCTTTCTATCTTGTGCCCTTTGTTTCATGAAACGCATTCTTACATCCAAGCGAGTCATGCTTCTGTTACGGCTTCCTTGTAAGATACTCGAACTCTTTCGTCACGTTACCTTTTTATGTAAGGTAGAAAACATTTTTAGCTCGGCTGAAAAAGCAGCTTCCGAGATTGATTGCGAGTGTCATGAGGAGACTCCCTTGATTGAGAAGCTTACTGTCCCAACCGTCAGCAAGCTATCTAAGGTTGGAATCAGATTTTCTCCGGCTGACGGTGGCTTGAGCACCATCAAGTTCGACAAATTCTCAGGTGTATTTTACCTTCCAGTCATCAATTTAGATGAGAACTCCGAAGTTGTACTAAGGAATTTGGTCGCATATGAGGCATTAATTGCACCGGAGGTAATGATGTTTACTCGCTAATGTTGATTTAATGAACGAAATCATTGACACGAAAGAAGATGTGAAAATACTGAGGGAATCGGGGGTCATCTTCAATCGTCTAAAGAGCGATGTCGAAGTGTCAAATCTGTGGAATGGTATGAGTAAATCGATCAAGACAACAAAGGTGCCGATCCTTGACAAGGCCATTGAAGACATCAATGCTTATTACTCTAGTACCTGGAGGGTTAAGACTGGAAGGATTCTCCTAGATTTGACCAAGTTGATTATCCTCTACATGCCTTTTGGGTGGGGACAAGTAAGGTCCAGAAGAAGCAGTTTGATGAGTTTGATATGGGAGTGGAGCAAGTAAGCCTTGGTTTGGTTGTTGATGTTGGTATGGGCTTAGTTGTGAGACATTAGCAATTGGTCAATTTCTCCAACTGAAATTTGGACGGTTTTTCCAATTGGGATTATATGTCTTTGAATATGGGGAGAAAAGCCTTTTATAATTGTTAAGTGCATTAGCCTGATCATGAAGCACATCTTAAAATGCTGGAATGGTAGGACATTCCTGAGTAAGATGGGCAGTACTTTCACAAATGGTACACACTTGTTCATCGTTATTTGACTTTTTCTTTCCCATTTCTATGGCTTTTACTTTTCTAGCTAGGGTTGCTACTTTGGCATTAATTTCATCTTTTTCAAATATGGCATACATGCCTCCCCTAGTAGATGTGGTAGTGGGCTTGGGTCTATCTGAATGTTCTACTCTTTCTAAGTCAGCCAAGGTATGTGCACTTTTAGCTAGCCATTCTAAATATTCCTCTGCCTCATCTGGTTGTTTGTTCAAAAAGTTACCATTGCACATCATCTCCACAAACTGGCGCATGTCAAAATTAAGTCCTTCATAAAAGAAGTTGATGATGCGCCATGTTTCATAGCCATGATGTGGGCAAGTGAGTAATAGATTGTTGAACCTTTCCCAACATTAGTAGAATGATTCTTTATCTTTCTAGGTAAAGTTCATTATCTTACGGTGAAGGGCATAGGAAAAATCTTTTTCAAGAATTCCCTAGTCATTTCATTCCAAGTCCTTATGGAACCTGATGGTAGTGCATTAAGCCACATTTTGCTTTTTTCTTTAAAGAGAAAGGAAAAAGTTTAAGCTTGACAGTATTAAGACCTACATTTTGTGTTTTTTGTGTACTACATACCTCATCAAATTCTTTAAGGTGCAAATAAAGACTCTCACTGTCTAACCCATGGGATTTGAGAAGTAATTGGATTACTCCCATTTTTAATTCTAACACATCAGCATTGTGAGGAATAATGACACAAGATGGCGTACTAGTGCGTGTAGGCTGAATCTAGTCTCTTAAAGTTCATCCATGAAGATTTTGACAAACATGATTGTCTTCATGGTCACTTTGTTGGTCCCATTCGCCATATCCATTCCTTCTTCAATTTCTTTGTTGATGAATATTCCTCCTTGGTGGAGGTTGATATTCATCATCAATTAAAGGTGGTGGGTCCTCATTCATGATGAGTGGAGGTCCTTGATCACCTCTAACGCTACCATGGGGTGACTTACCCCTTGATCGTTGATCAGTCATTGGTGGTATGTCTTTTTGGTTGTACTTGACTAACCTACTGGTTTTGTCGTGTGTCCAAAAGGGCATACAATGAAAGATCTTTTTGTTTTTTTTTTAAAAGAGGACTATCCTAAATGATGCAACCTAAATGCCTAGAATGATGCACAATCAAGGACACAATCAAGCAATCCCTTAAGGCTAACAAGCACGGATATTTTGATTTTCTATGAGGATGATGCTTTTAATTAGCCTAATCTAACGCTCCTCCTCTCTTTAGGAGTTGACTACTACTTACCTGTTAGGTTCTGCCCAAAATGGTTAATACAACTCTCATGTAAGAGGCGTTTAGACCTCAACAAATGTCAACAAGAGGTAGGAGAAGAGCGATGCTCTATTAGATAACTCCCAATAACTAAAATGCTCAAAAACCATTGGAGTGACAATAAATCGTGTCCTATTAAGAGGGTCCTACGAGCATGTGATTACCCTATGGGTCTTTTCTAATTGGTTTTAAATTAGTATGAATGGTAGGGCTACGCGCTTAAGGTGATTATCCTAGGTGGGCCAAGGAGTGGTGATGAAATCCACCCTTAATCTTGTAGGGTCAGGTGCCCTTATTAATTAATTTTCACACACCATGGCAATTCGATTAGCTTATAAATCACCTTAAAGCAATAGATGTGTCCTAAGATGCAATTAAAAGCAATAAAATAATGCAAACCCTAAAATGCAACAAATATAAAGCATGCTTTCTATATGCAATTAAACTATCACCCAATGCAAAATTGCTCTAAATGCAAATCCAAGTCTAGGAAATAAATAAGTGAGGAAACTTAGAATGGGGTTTCTGATGAAGATCAAGTGTGGGCTACCTTATCCCACACTTGCCCTGTATTATTACAACCCTTTAAAAATTAAAATTGAAATTGAAATTACAAATTACAAAGGAACCTCAGTACAAGATTTATAAAAAAAAAATGAAAAAATCCTAATCTAAGAAAGCAAGAAAAATCTATTTAATTGATGATGTTCTGCTTGCTAATTTTTTGAAAAAAATAGCAATCAGTACCAAATTTAGGATATAAAGTGGTTATACACTAAAGAAAATTAAAAATGCACATAAAAATGCTAAAAAAAATGCATTTCCTATTTTTTATATTTTTTTCTTATTTTTTGGATTTTTAATTAAATTTTATGAAAACTCATTTGCAAATCCCTGGCAATGACACCAAAAACTTGTTGATGTATTTAATCACAAGTGCAAGGGCTATTGTAGTTTAGCTATGCAAATATGAGTCGATCCCATAGGGACTCGCTTTAAAAATAAGGAGTTTAAATAAAATTTAATTATCTAAAAATTAAAGAAAATAATAGAATTAAACTAACAGTAAAATAAAGATTCAGATTTATTGAAATGATGCAAATCATATAATGTCCAGTTTTGAAAAACACAGAATATAAAACTAAATAAATAGTCTTGGATTTCACTATCCCTGGAATAGCACTGTCCCTGGATAGTCAAAATATGGATAAGGTAAAGCTCGATTAGAACAAGGACATAGAGGTCATTACAATTTGGGACACAAAAAGAAATAAAAATTGGAACATAAATGATATTAAATCATATATGCCAAGGGCAAAATTGGAATTTTTTGGAAAAAATAAAAAATTGAAAGGAACTTGACAGAGAAGAAAGAAGAGCCAAAGGAGGAGGACGAGAAAGAGGGAAGAAGAGGAGGATGGGAAGAGGAAAAGAAAGGGAAACCCATTTCAAGTTTTCTTTGGGGGACCATTTGGTACCGTGTTTCAATCAAAGGAGTAGGTGATGCAGTGGCCAGTGAAGAAGTGGGAAGGAGAAGCCGAATAGAGGAAGAGATGGGGATTCTAGTGCGACCTGGGAAGAAGTGATCGGAGAACCAGAGAAAGGAAAACCATTTTGGGTTTCAGTCCTTTGACCGGTGAAGAAGACGCTTGGCTGATGCTGGGACTTCGTTAGCTTTTGCTTAACTGGAGTAATCCAGTCAAAAAGAGAACGAACAGAGGGGAGTTGTGCTGTGTGGTAGAGGGAGGAGTAGAGGAACTGTGCAGTACTGATCGTCGGTCTGGGTTTGGTGGGGCAGCCTAACTGAGGGGCAAATGCCAGTGACACAATCATGGTGGGAGTTGAGAAAGAACAAGGACTGGGCAAAGGAGGGTGGAGAGCATTCTGTCGAGTCTAGAGAGATGAAACAAAGTAGGGCCAGGGTTGATGATGCCATGGAGATTAGATTAGATAGAGGAGGGTGGAGAGCAAGGAAGTTTGGGTCATTTTGGACAAAGAAGAGGTGAGCTGGGAAGAGGGGATCAGCAAAGGATCCGAGAGAGAGATAGAGGCATAGTAGGGTTTGGTGAAGTAGTAATAGGAGAGAAGGTAGCCAAAGAAGAGCTGCCTGATGAGAGGGGTTTGGTGATCAGAGGAAGGAAGATGCAAGTGAGAATAAGAAAGTGGTGCAGCAGAGAGAGAGAGAGAGAGAGAGAGAGAGAGAGAGAGAGAGAGAGAGAGAGATGGGAGGATAGAAAAAGCACAAAGAAGGGAGACTATGGAGAAAGAGGTAGAGTGCGGGAAAGAGAGATTGATAAAGAGAAGGGGTGTGAGAGAAGAAGAAGAAGAGAGGGGTAGCCTGCCTCCTATGGTGCAGTCTAAGGGGGAAGAGAAGGAGAGATGGTGGGGAGAGAGGAGGATAGAAAGGTGCGACTAACTGGGGTGTAGAAAGATGGAGGAGAATTTGAGATTGGTGTTGGTGTGGAACGGAATGAGCAGAAGGGAGCCTGGGTGGTAGATCGCAGAGAGAGAGAGAGAGAGACTGGAGAGGATAATAATTGGGAGAGAGAAGGGTGATGGTGCGATGAATGGGGGTAGGAGAGAGAGAGAAGGGAGGTCCGGAGTGGCGTGGACAGGGAAGAACAAGGAAGGAAAGAGGGAGTGGGGGAAAGAGAGGAGGGGGGTGTTCTGCCTCCTATGTTCAACCTCCAGGAGCGGAGGGTGCAAAGAAGAGGAAGATGGAAAATAGGGAAGAGAATTAGCTGGCCTAAGAGAAGAAGTGAGGAGTGTGAGAGGAGAAGGAAAGATAGAAGTGGAAGAGACAAGGGATAGAGTAGTAGGAGAGAGGGTAGAGAGAGAGGTGAGAGGAGAGAGGTGAGAGAGATGAAGGGAAGTGCAGTCCACTAGTAGTCCAACCTTGCCAAAACTTTGCAGAACTCCTCTATTCTTGAAATCCATTTTTTCCTAGGAGTCTTCAAAGTCCTCTGTTTCCAGGAAACTTCTTCATCTTGATCTAATCCCCTTGATTTGATGTGGATAGTTCAAGCTTGAATTGATTGATCTGCAATGCACAGGACCCAATTAGAATCTTCTAAACTATTCATTACTTTTCTAATTAGCTCTAATGATCATCTAACCATTAAATTTTGCTATTCAACGGTTGGATGGCCAATTAGAGATAAAATAATTTTTTTTATGTAAAATCTTGAAATTGATGGCTTAGATGCTCTGATTGAATACTAAATTAGGGGTATTTTGACCAAAATTGAACACTTAACAATCGTTCTGTTTCACCTGGTACCTCATAAGGATACGGATACAATACAGAATTAATTCTTTTCTTCTATGCTAATAAAGCTAATACTAATGAGACCTTCAAATGACTAAATAAAGATATTAGGATCTCTCTTATTAAAGTAATGACTCATGAATGATCCTTTAATTTGTAATAGAATAATAGGATACCTTCCATGTGAGATTAAGATAGGAAGTATATCCTTCTAAGCACTTATATATTGAGATATAAATACACTAGGTTGCACCAAAAAATCATTTTTGCCTTACATCAGGAAGGGATTTTGCAAGATTCTAAAGGTCTGTTGAGTGCCTCATGGCTATGTCATAATAGATGAAAGAAAACTTGGCTATGTCATAGTAGATTAAGACATCCCTCTATTAGGCATCTTAGGAAATTATTTCCCTCTTTGTTTACGGGGTGTAATTTTTCAAATTTTATTCGCAAAACTTGTTCAATGATAAAAAGCCACCGACTATTTTCCATTTGAGTGATAATAAAGAAAATCTCCCTTTTTCATTAGTTCATTCAGATGTTTGACTGCTAACACCAATTTCTACTCTTAATGGGATGAGGTGGTTTGTAACTTTTTTTGATGATTGCACTCGAATGACTTGGGTTTTTCAACTGAAGCGCAAGAGTGATGTTTGTTCATTTTTTCACTTATTTCATAAAATGCTAATCACTCAGTTTGACATTCTAATAAAAGTACTTCATTCCTATAATATGGGAGAATACTTAAGTAAGAATTGATAGAATTCTTTTACTCAGTTGAGATTATTTAGTAGACAACGTGTCCCTATTCTCCTCAACAGAATGGTGTTGCAAAGTAGAAAATGTAATATCCTCAATTTTTAACCCAAAATTAGTAATAAAATGAATTAATTAAATTAAAAATTCTATTGATAGAATTTGGTTTTGAAACCACAAAATATAGAAAGTACACATTGATAGGAATTGAACAGTATCAAGAACGTAGAAAACGATGTTCAGATGAGAGAGATATGAATATTTTAAGTTACAACGTATTTTGGTAATTAGGCAGGGACACGAATTAGAGGGTGTCGTTTTGATAACGGCACCCCCTTTCCATCCCTAACTTGTAGCAGGCAGAGAGTGGCGGTGATCTGCCTTTCCCTATGAATTAATTGGATCTTCAACTATAGAAGCATGTTCCCTTTCTATTCCCACACCAAACACCTAGAGAAAAACCCTAGTTTTTTCCTTTGCACGCCACTAACATGAACCGAAGTTTGCAAGCATCATAGGGCTTGGATCTCTCATCTCTATCTCTAAGCAGGTAAATTACACACTCTAACTTGTTATTCACCTTATTTTTTAACTTTTTCCTCACATATCCAAGCTAGATCTAGGTTGAATGTCCTAGGGAATCAAAACCATGGATCATGGTTAGACCCATGCTAAGGACACCTTAGATGATAGATCTGAGCCATTCAATATGATCTTTGGACCCACAAACCTTAGGAACGGCGAAATAGATAAAAAATCAAAGCATTTAGGGCTCTGATCAAGCCAAAAGAAAATGGACGGCTCGAGTTCATCGTCCTCAATGGACAATGCACCTAGGAAACCAATCGGGATGCCCAGGAGCAGACGATGCACGTGCAGCCCAAGCACAAGCAAGGACACTATCACACGCTACCACGAATAGCCAAAATGCCTAATGTCTTGGAAACCAAGATGCACGAGGGGAGCATCCCAGCGACCAGGACGAACGTGGTGTGTTCTGCTGTGCATTTTGGAATCGGTGCATCCCGTGGATGCCAGTTTACGACGGTATAAACTAGTGTAAACTATTCCACTAGTGCAAACCAGTGCAAAATAGGATTTTTTATTCGATTTTGATATAAAATGGTTTTTCTGAGATTTTGGAGGCTACAGAAGCCTAATCTTCGATCTGAAAGGTTTGTTGGAATTGTCTCAACTAGCAGACATAAATTTAACCTCTAAACTTTGATCTGAGTGGAGTTAGTTGATCAAACCTAAGAAAATATACTCAATTAATTAGATCAGGCCTTAGAACTTAAACAATTGAATTATTTAAAGGATGAATTGATGAATCTATGGAACGGATTAGGAATGTTTAGCTTAGAATTGATTTGAATCATTAATTTAAACTAGATTTTGGAAATTATTGATCTGAGAATGATCTAACCGTCGGATCAAGGTGTAAACTTTAGATACACATTAGAATGAGTAGATGAACATGAAATGACATTGTTTAATGATGAATAAGATCAGAATTAATGATCTAATCATAAATAGAGACCTTAAAGAATGATCCAACAGTTGGAGTGTATGGGTCACTCATGGGACCCACGTACATTTGGGTGCCTTGCTCGTTATTGTATGCTCATTGAGATTGGATCATGTTCTTTCTTTTTTCAGTTATGAGATTATCATGCTTTATACTCATGAGATCCATGTTTTATTGCGCACGATGTTTTGTTTATAATACTTATATTCTATGGATATTATGACCTATGCTTTCCTCAGCAACGATATTCAAAGTGCTTTTCATGTTTCATTTGTTATTACATTAAATATCTATGTATCTACACAAGCAATAGCTTGTTGAGGCATTGCTTTATTTTGCAATACCTTAGATATTGAGCACAATAGCAAAAAAGGCAAGAGCGTGGTGGGATAGTGATAGTAGCGGGGACCATTTTGATTAGACTAATAGATAGCTTGATGTGAGTGATTAGATAGACTACAATTCAAACTTATTTTGTGGACTGTATACCTGTATTTGATGGAGGTGATTACGTCATTTATATGTTATGGACATGTCTTTATGTATGGTCGATTGTATGATAGATAGACCCTGAGCCATATTATTATGCTTTTTGGATATTTATTTTTTTAAAATAAAGACACTGTTGATTTTGACATTGGAATTGATAGTAGTATTGTCTTAAATATATTGCTGCATACTTATATTTATCTTTTAAATCATGGTCGTGATGCTTTTGGAAAAAGGAAATAATACCCGGAGATTTTTAAGTAAATGTTCTAATATAATAATTAATAAAATCTTTTGATTTTGGGATGCCAAATATATTTATTATTATAAAGAAAAAAAATGTTATAAAAAAACAAGGGGTGCCACAGAAAAATAGATAGTTATTGGAACTTACTCGATCTCTCTTGATCAGAGGTGATGTTCCTTCTCACTTGTGGGGTAACACCTTGAATTCGGCAACCTACTTAATAAACCATGCACCATCTAGTGTTCTCAATTTTATAAGACCATTTGATGTTGTTTCTGATCATTGCACTCTTTTGCTGATGGTACTTTTGGCTCCTTGAATTTTTAGGGGTGTGGTCTAGTCCACTTACATCCTCATCAATGGACTAAGCTTGAGTCTCGTGCTTTGAAGTATGTTTTTATAGGATATGGGATTAATCAAAAGGGCTACAAGTATTCTAATCCATCTTCTCAGAGGTTTTATATTTTCATAGATGTTATTTTTCATGAGAAAGAACGTTTCTATAGGCCACAAACTACTAATTTACCACTTCAAGGGGAGAATTAAGAAGTGATTAATCATGAAGAAATGCAAGCATTTTTCCCAGATATTTGGATTTCTTCAATATTCGAATGATCAAAAGTGATACCACTGATCGACCAGATGAAGGGGAGAGGTCCACAACTGCTGCTAAACCAATAACTCCAAGTGCCAAAGATGATTCTCTTCATGATAGTAATAATGTCTCCTAACAATTTAACACTCCAACTAGGCCAATCTTCTCCTGAGATTCCTTTATAGGTACCAACTAATCTTAATTCTATGATTGTTAATGATGTTAATTTTGAATCACAATTATCTCAATATTATCTTCCAGTTCGTTCTAATTGTGGTAAACCACCCATTGAATATGAGCCTGATCCTAAATCCAAAGGTAGATATCCCATTAGTGATCATGTGTCTTCCCAAAATTTGTCCAAGTCATATGCGTCTTTTGTACTACATTTATCATTTGTCTCTATTGCTAATAAAATATAGGAAGCTTTAGCATATGCTAGATTGACCCAAGTCATAGCAGCACTTAAAAAGAATGCTGCTTGGGAACTTGTGCTTCTACCAAAGGGAAAGAAGACTGTGAATGTAGATGGGTGTTTGCAGTCAAGCATAAGGCAAATGTGACCATTGAAAGGTACAAAGATCAATTAGTTGTAAAGGGTATATGCAGTCTTATGGGATTGACTATCAAAACACTTTTGCACTAGTTGCCAAGCTTAATATAGTTAGAGTGCTCTTGTCTTTAACAGTTAACCGAGACTGGTCACTTCTCAATTTGATGTAAAACTTTCTTGCATGGAGATCTTGCAGAAGAAGTGTATATGGATCCTCCTTCAGTTATACTCAAATGTTACAATGGTGTGCAAACTCAAGAAGACATTATATGGGTTAAAGCAATCTTTAAGAGCGTGGTTCAACAGATTCACCAAGTTTATGAAAAACTTTGGCTATAAACATAGCAACTCATATCACACTTTGTTTCTAAATCATGGAAAGGGAAGATTTACTACTTTGATTATCTATGTTGATGATATGGTAGTAACAGGCAATGATCATGATGAAATTGAGAGCTTACAGCAACATTTGGCGTTGGAATTTGAAATGAAACAACTTGGTGACTTGAAGTACTTTCTTGGAATTGAGGTGGCCCGATCAAAGAATGATATAATTTTTTCTCAACGGAAATGCATTCTTGATTTATTAACTGAAACAGGTAAGCTTGAATATAAACATGCGAATAATCCTATTGAAAAAAAATATAAGTTATTTCATTATTTGGATGCAACTTCTACTGATAAGACAAGGTACCAGAGACTTGTGGGAAAACTAATTTATTTATCTCACACTAGGCCAGACATTGCATATGCAGTGTGTATAGTGAGTTAGTTTATGTGTAATCCTCGTAAACCTCACATGGATGTCGTAGAATGTATATTGAGGTATTTGAAGTCTGTTCTAGGTAAAGGGTTACTTTTCATGAAGCATAATCACCTCAAGGTAGAAGGTTACACTGATGCAAATTGGGCTAGTTCAGCTAATAATAGAAGATCTATTTTAAGATACTTTACTTTTATAGGGGAAAGCTTGTGACTTGGAGGAGAAAAAAGCAACTAGTAGCAGCAAGGTCAAGTGCAGAAGCTGAGTACAAAGGCATGCCTTTTGGAGTGTCTGAGTTACTATGGTTGAGGAACTTGCTAAGGGATTTGGGTGTTGACTCTAAGGATGAATGAAGTTGTATAATGACAACACTTCAGATATGGAGATAGCCCACAATCCGGTTCAACACGATCAGACAAAGCATAAGTTGATAGTCACTTCATTAATGAAAAGCTTGAAGCTGGGATCAGTATATTTCCTTTTGTGAAGTCTGAAGATCAACTAGTTGTTCTTACCAAAGTCATAGCCAACAATGTTTTTTATGACTCTTTACGCAAGTTAGGCATGTGTATTATCCATGCTCCAACTTGAGGGGAAGTACTAGAATTAAGGGTTTGTATGGTCAACCTTCTTAATCAATAATTACTTTTATTTCTTTCTTAATTATAGGATATTTCATATTCATTATTTTCTATATTATTACTAGGTATTATTTTATAATTACTTCAATTGTTCTTTCCTTGTAAATGTACCTCATACGTATTCTTTATATTGTAGAATAACAATGAATGAGATTATTAGAAAATTATTTCACAATTGTGTTCTTTGAGACCTCGCACGTCCTCTATGGATATACATACACACATGTATGAGATGTATAATAGGCAAACCTTTTTGTCTTTTTTGTTTTCCATGAATGGTAGCGAAAGCGGGGCCTTTGTGTTGATTAATCAGAACCATTTATTACTAGGTTTTCGTATGAGTATTGATAACACCAAAATTCTTTCTTGTTGGACAACTCAAAGCCCAACTTGTGTGGGGTTTCATGGATCTCATGCCTTTTCATTTTTTTGACCATCCCTTGAGGGGATTCTATAAGATGGAGTCGCATTATATTCTCTTTAAATTTTCGTTCATAAAATTTGCTTTATCCTAAGATGGGGGATATAAAAAATCTCACCTAACTGGTATACCTAAAGGGGCCTCTGCCCTTGAAGTGTAAGTAGAAAATCTTTATCGAGTACCATCCACACTTCAAGGGAAGAGCCACCTTAGCAGCGGTGGTTTGTTGAGATTTTTCATACCCACATCAAACGGAATTGATCACTCAAAATGGGAGCAAGGGATGCAGCCTGCACTCCCGACTATTTTTTGGGGAACATTATTGCCCTCTAACCATAGAGGAACCTTTCAAACTGGCGAGGTTAAATGTAAATAAATCCGCCAAGAAAAGTGTTTAAGAATCATAACAACTGTGACTTAGTTTATGATCCGTCCATGATGCAGCTTATGAAATGAACAGTAATGATCATTAGCATGTGTTTCATCATGCGCATTTGATCAAAGATATTGAAGGTGTATCCAATACCTTATATGTTCCACCCTTTAACAGATTGTAAAGTAGTTTTCTTTTCCATTATATCGAAAGATAAGTATTTTCCATTCTTTTCCAAGAAAAAAGGGGTGGCAATTGACATAAATATTTCCCCGGCCCACTATCTCTTTGCTTACTTAATATGCTATAGTTACATCACTACGACATAGACATAACTGTACCATTTATAACACTACGGAAACCTGTAAAAACCTCTACAGTAGAAACGCCCCTTCCTTAAATTCCATTATCACTTGCATACAACACATCATCAAACTTAGAACTCTAGAAAGCCAACATGTCGTCCCCCCACCCAGCCATGCCCTTGAATCCAAATCCGAGCTTCGATGAGCTCCGATGGGTCAACCAAATTCGAAGATACCATTGACGAAGAACCTGAAGAAGATCAAGGGATCCAAGTTTCAGTCTTCAATGTGCCAAAAGCTCTCATCTCAACAAAGCCGGAAGTCTACATCCCTCAACAGATAGCTCTAGGCCCATACCACCACTGGCGGCCCGAGCTCTATGAAATGGAAATCTCGGCCGCAAAGAGAACCCAAAAAGAGCTCCAGGCTCTCAAATTCCATCATCTTGTTGACGACATTGCAAAAGCCGAATGTCGAATCCGCTCTTCCCACCATAGATACCTCGATTTCAGTGGCGAAACCTTAGCATGGATGATGGCCATCGATGCTGCCTTTTTGCTTGAATTCCTTCAGAGCTACGCCATTAAAGAAGGTAACGTACTAAGAAGAGTGTCCTCTTCAATGTCTCATTTGGTTGATTATGCGGGAAGGAAATCGGCCCACAACGCAATTGTTCGAGATATAATGATGCTGGAGAATCAAATCCCCCTATTTGTCTTAGGAAAGTTTTTAGCATTTAAATGTTCGACTTCGGAGATAGCTGATGATTCGTTGTCGTCCATGTTGATGGGTTCTTTGTAAGGAGACCTGTCCATTCAAGATGATGGAAAACTTCCCACGGATTCAAGTTACTGACCAGGTTCACTTGCTAGAACTTCTTTACTTCTTGCTCGTGCCAAAATCGGAAGAACATTGTGAAATTGCAGATTTCGATGATGATCAAGATGAAATGGACGGAGATAGTAAAGATTCTTATGCAGGCTCGGGACATTTTAGACCGCTGTTAAACAAACTTTGGAGCTTTGGGTCGTCTCCAAAGGGTCGCCCATTTCATTACTTTAAACGGGTAATTTTGTCAAGACCCATGAAGTTTTTGGTGAAAATTCCTTGGAAAATTTTCACTAGCATCCCAGTATTTGCGGTCATAGCAAGGCCTATTAAGAGTCTTTTCTGCTTGGATGACAAGGAAAATATCAAACCAGAAGAAGGTTCTTCCAACAATAGACCACCACTGATAGAAGAGATCATGATTCCTTCAGTAACCGAACTCTCAAATGCCAGCATCAAATTTGTTGCAACTAGTGGAGACATCTCAACTCTTAATTTCGACGAGAATACTGGAACGTTGTATCTTCCTACCGTCAGTTTAGATGTCAATACCGAGGTTATATTGAGGAACTTAGTAGCATACAAGGCATCCGCTGCATCTGGTCCATTGGTTTTTACACGATACACCGAATTAATGAATGGGATCATAGACGCCGACGAAGATGTGAAATTACTTAGAGAAAGTGGGGTCATTTTGAACCGTTTGAAGAGCGATCTCGAGGTAGCTAATCTATGGAATGGGACGAGTAGGTCGGTTAGACTGACTAAGGTGCCTTTACTAGACAAGGTAATAGAAGACGTGAATTAGTATTATAGTTGTAGGTGGAAGGTTAAGATGGTTAAGTGTTGGTCCAGCCCCATTTTCAGGCGGCCACTGTATTTAGCGATGGCGGGCACAGCAGTCAGCCACCGACTGCTGACTTCAACAGCGGCGGGCGCCGCCGTCGGCCACTGCCACCAATCATTGACTTTGTGTAAAATATGTTGAAAAACAGGCCCTAAAATTCCTTATAAATAGGGATACCAAGAGGGCAAGGATTATAACCCATTCCTCTGTAAAAATCCCCGTGTATACCTCTGTGTAAAACCCCTGTTTTCATAGTGAAATCATTCTCTCCCGTGGACGTAGGCTTATTGGCCGAACCACTTTAAACTCTGCATTTTTGTGTGTATGTTCTTGGGCGGGGACTAAAATCCCCAACATTAAGTTCATGAAGAAGTATGTGTTTTGTTCTTGGCCCATTCTTACGTTTCTGGCTGCTATTTTTCTGCTGCTCCTGACCAGCTTACAAGCGTTTTGCTCAGTGTATAGCTGTGCTCGTTGGTTCAATGTTCAACATGATGGGTGAAGGGAAGTTTACTGTTTTGTGTCCTCTCTAGTGCTTTTGCTTTTATTCATCTGCAAAGGATTCTGCCACCCTCTATAAATTGCGTTTCAAGGTGGTCACTCCATAGCTCAGACTCAGACGTATGCTGTCTGTGGAAAGAAAAAGAAAAGAAGACCCAAAGAAAGATGTCTGTTTATGGATGATCTGTTGTCACTCTGTCACTACATCAAAATCTCTTACAGGAGATGATGATGATGATGATGATACCCTTAAATTATTGACGTTAATTATTTTTATGTTAATATATGTTTTGTCAATATGATCATTATGTATGTAAGATTGTTCTATACAAAAGATTGAGGGAAATAAAGCAAATGGAGATTAATTAAGTTAAAAGGTTGGTATTGCAGCCATGATCCTGAGATTATGAGCTCCCGAGTTTAGTTTAGTAGCTAGTTTGGAATTTGATCATTACTAGGGTCCTCAACAAATCAATGCTAGTGGTCCTGTTGTTCATTTATATTGAAAATTGAGTCCCGTAGGAGTCGGCTATCTGAGACGTTGGATGAAGTCAGACACTCCATTTTGTGATGGAGCATCATTTTTTTGGAGATCTAAGCCATTTATCATGTTTATCATGCCAAAATTAGAGAACCCATGGAAAAAATGATGTATTTAGATGATTCTAACCTCTTCTTTTGGTTCTTTCAAAAAAACTAAAAACAAAAATCAGTG
This sequence comes from Warburgia ugandensis, assembly GCA_035236585.1. Lineage (NCBI taxonomy): Eukaryota > Viridiplantae > Streptophyta > Magnoliopsida > Canellales > Canellaceae > Warburgia > Warburgia ugandensis. Next base: position 11,488,099 of record CP141138.1, on the reverse strand, counting down.
GCTGTGATTTCAAATACTCATTATATAAGCTATAAACATTCAATAGTAGTGAACTCTGATGTCCAACCTATCAAGTCATTCTAAACAAGATAAATGGCTTAGATCTCCAAAAAAATAATAAATGACACTCCATCACAAAATAAAGCATGGCCTTCTTGCTATGCCATAGAGTGTGACTCTTACGGGATTGTTGAAAATTTAGCAAGCAAATCCCCGCAAACCACTTGATTTCTTTGTCTTTCTTTTCAATTTTAAACCTTTAAGAAAAAGTCATCATTAAGTGGGATAGGGTGCAAGTATGCATAATCTACATTTAACTTAAGGTTAGAAGCACGTTGTACATATTGCAGTTGTTCGCTGGTCACTTAATCGTGAAGTGTCGGGCTTAAGAAGCTAAATATATGGATGAATATGTATGTTCATAAAAATTGTTAGAGAGATCTATGAAGATATTTCTATAGATATCGTAGATGATGATCTTCACCATAGCTCTAATACCATGTCAGAATGAATCAAATAAGTCTCTCTTCTTTTGTTCAATAGATTTACACTATTATAAATACATGCGCGTTGCTAATCTATTAACAATGTAATCTCTATAACTGCTACAAATCTAGCTAATATGAATGGGATATAATTCCTGCAATATCTTTAAAAATCAGATCCATGGGAATATCTCCGCAGATCTCTCTAACAAAAATATCAATGGTTGAGAAAGAGACTTGCTAGGGAAAGGCAAAAAATAAAGCATTTTGAAAATGCAAATCAGATGAACTCTACAAGTGGATGATCTGACCCATTCATCTTGTTCAGCCTGTCATATTTATCCTAGCTAGAAATATGCATATCATTGGATGCTTTCAGGCACTAGTTTATTCAGTTAAAAATTTGAACGATCATGAATAATAAATTCAAAGCAGAACAGCTAGAATAATCCAATGATAATGAATTGTGGTGTCTTGCAGATTGAGGTTTCTTCAGAGGACCGAATACTAGCATTGAAGCTTGACAAATAAGCATATATATAATGGACAATAATCTAACTCAACGAATGAATACCCACTCCGATTTTAAGAGTATGTTAACACAGGAGCTGGCTCAACATCTACCAGCCCGGACTGATGAGGTGGCCCATATTCAATATATAAGCAAGAATGTAAATATGCGTCTACTCCAAACTTAAATCATGCGCAAAAGGTGCTACTGCAGGGATTCTTGCAGTCGCTAACGCCTAATGTCCAAAACAAATGTTTAATCTTGAGAGAGGAGTCCTACCCGGTGGGTGGGCAGCCTGATAGCGTTTGGGTCTCTTCTTGCCCGTATACATGGGTAAAAAGTAGACGTCCCAAGGATGGAATGAGTTTCCCATGCCAAGTGGAAAAGTTTGGTCACGTCTGGGCCTGAAATTACAGTAATTGCTCCAACACGGCGTGGGCTTACCATATTGTTGTTGTAAAGCTCGCCCAGCCTGAGCCTTGATTTGTAACAACAAACAGTGGATGGGAAGGCTTGCCATGTACAAGTTAGGCCTGGGTCCGTGCCTGAATTTTAATTGAGAATACCGACCTGGATCCTTTTATTTTCATTGATCAAATGTGAATAGGAGATGGCCCAAGTTGGCCATGGTTGCCAAGTCCATTTGGTAAAGCCTCACCCAACTTGGGTCATTTATATCCGAGACAGGGCCATGAAAAACAAATGGTTTGAAAACCTCAAATTCATGACTCTACTTTCTAGCGTCCATACTACATGCCTCAAATGACAAAACTATCCTATAAGATTACTCCTACCGGGACTCAAAGGCTGATGTTTATGTCGGGCCCATAACTTTCATTTTCGGATTATATGTAATCCTCTTCATTTTCTTCATGAGTAGGCCTCCAAATTCAAAAATGCATTAGTCATTAGCCTTCCACGACCGACACAGTCAATGATTACTGTTTGAATGGGTAGTTTTGGTATTTCAATTGTCCCTCTCTCATCATGCAAAACAGCCGTTGAACAGCTGAAAATCCTCAAATCTCCTCAGCTAGGAAATTGTTTACAGTGGATTTCAGGGTAAAATATTGCCTCTTTTGAGAGATTTTCATTGTAAGCGGTTAGCTTAAGGTCCCTTACGCTGTTTATTAGAGACAAGAATTGCATATCCAATTGCGTGTCGGTTTTGTTTTTAACTTAAAGTGACTAATAGTCCCACATTGCTCATAAAAGAGGGACTAGAGAAGAAGAACAATATAATGAGGTGACCCTCTCTCTCTCTCTCTCTCTCTCTCTCTCTCTCTCTCTCTCTCTCTCTCTCTCTCTCTCTCTCTCTCTCTCCTTAAACCCTTTAGAGGAGTTAGGCTTTAAAGGTTGGTCTTGCATTTTGTAGCCCGAGTTTCCTCTTTAGCTTTTTAAAGGATATTGAATATTTACTGGGCATACATTTTGCAATCCATATCCATAAACCCTTTAAGGTGTTAGGCTTGAGTGATTTATTGGGTGCACATTTTGCAGCCCAAGTTTGAAGCCTCTTTAGTTTTTTTAATGTTCTTTGATATTCATTGGCGAGCATTTTACCATCCATATCCATAAACTCTTATGAGAACTCCGCCAATGACGATCCTAAGCCTGGCTGAAAAAGGAGGAGGGTCCTGCGTCAGGTGCTAGCTGGCAGGGGAGAAGTTGAAGATGATTTTGTTATTTCTTTCTTACAAATGAATATGCATTTGTATATTAGTTTATAAAGAAGAAATGAAAATCATCTCCCTTTTCTTAAATATGGCAACCCTTGTGTCAGGTAGCCAGCTGGCAAGGGTGAAGTTGAAGATGGTTTTGCTATTTCTTTTTTGCTTACAAATGAATGTATATTAGTTTGTAAGGAAGAAATGAAAATCATCTTCAGCTTTTAAGAAATACGGCAACCCAAATATGACATGAATCGAAAACAGACATTCCCTCAAGCTAGGACGTTCCCCATAAGCGACGAGCCGCATCGAATCCCGGGTGTGGTAAAAAATAAGCAAGGGCTGCTAGGGCATTCTCCCAGAAGCGATGAGCTGCATCGGATCCCGGGTGTGGTGAAAAATAGGCAAGGGCTGATAGGGCGTTCTCCCAGAAGCGACAGGCTACATCAGATCCCGGGTGTAGTGAAAAATAGGCAAGGGCTGCTAGAGCGTCCCATCGGAAGCAACACGCTGCATCAGAACCCAGGTGTAGTGAAAAGTGGACATGGGTTCATACTATGGAGGTCAAGAAAGGCAATAGCAAATAGGGTATCACTAGAACATAAGATTCGTATCGCCACATGGAATATAGGGACACTAACTGATAAGAGTTTGGAGTTAGTAGATGCGATGAAACATAGGAGAGTCAACATCGCTTGTATCCAAGAAACCAAGTGGAAAGGGGCTAAAGCAAGAGAAATAGATGAGTATATATTATGGTACGTAGGAAAGAAAAATAACAGAAATGGCGTAGGAATAATAGTGGATAAGGAATTAAAGGATAAAGTTGTGGATGTTAAAAGAATCAGCAATAGAATTATAATAATAATAATTGTTCTAGGAGAGCATATTATAAATGTTATAAGTGCATACGCACCACAAGTAGGGTTACAAGAGATAATCAAGAAACAGTTTTGGGAAGATATGGAGGGAGTCATGCAAGAAATTCCCAACATTAAGTGGATATTTATAGGTGCAGACTTAAACGGCCATATAGGAAAAGATAAGGAAGAATATGATAGAATACACGGTGGATATGGTATAGGTGAACGAAATGAGATAGGGGAGAATATCCTTGATTTTGCTTTGTCATATAGCCTATCCATTGCAAATACACTCTTTAAGAAGAGGGATGAACATTTAATAACCTTTAAAAGTGGACTTTATAAAAGCCAAATAGACTTTTTTCTACTTAGGAATAATGAACAATCTACATGTAAGGATTGTAAGGTGATACCTAGTGAGAGTTTGACCTCACAACATAGGTTAATGGTTATGGATATCCATATCAAAAGATGGAGTAAAAGAACTAAACTTAATACACACCCAAAAACTAAGTGTTGGAACTTAAAAGGAGAGAAAATAACCTCCTTCAAAAATAAGTTGATGGTAGAAGGACAGTGGAACTATGAAACAGAAGTAAATACTATGTGGACTAATATGGCTGAGTGCATTAAGAAAGTGGCGAAAAATGTCTTAGGAGTATCTAAAGGTAAAAGGGTATTAACAAAGGAAACATGGTGGTGGAGTGAAACAGTTCAAAAAGTTATTAAAAAAAAACATATCGTTTTAAAGCATGGCAGAAGATTAGAAATAATGAAAACTATGAGCAATATAAGAATGCTAAAAATGTGCTAAGAGAACAGTAAGTGAGGCTAAACTTAAAGCATATGATGAGCTCTACAATAGACTAGGAACAAGAGAAGATGAGAAAGATGTGTTTAAACTTGCAAAAGTAAGAGAATAGAAGGGTAAGGACTTAGATCATGTTAGGTGTATTAGAAGTGATGATCAAAGGGTATTAGTCAAAGATGATGAGATCAAACAAAGTTGGAAAACATACTTTCAAAATTTGTTAAATGACAATGGCCCTGAGAATATAGGGATTGAAAATACTATAAATCAAAATAAATTTGGATATTATAGGTATGAACGTAGGATTAGAATACTTGAAGTAAAAGAGGCCTTGAAAAAAGATGAAATCAGGAAAGGCCATGGGGCTTGATGGTATACCAATAGAGGTTTGGAAGCATATGGGAGACATTGGGGTAGTTTGGTTGACTAAGTTGTTTAACAAGATTATAACATCAAAGAAAATTCCTGATGAGTGGAGGAAAAGCTCTATTGTACCAATTTATAAGAATAAAGGAGACATACATAGCTGCACTAATTATAGAGGGATCAAACTTATGAGCCACACTATGAAACTTTTTGAAAGAGTGATTGAGAAGAGGCTGCGTCATGAAATAAGTGTATCGGAGAATCAGTTTGGTTTCATGCCTGGGAGGTCTACCATGGAGGCTATTTTCTTACTAAGACAATTAGTAGAGAAATATAGGGAGAGGAGAAAAGATCTCCACATGGTCTTTATCGATTTAGAGAAAGCTTATGATAAAGTCCCTAGAGAGTTAATATGGAGAGTGTTGGGTGGTAAAGGGTTTTCTCAATGATATATAGACATAATTAAATATATGTATGAGGGACTGGTAACAAATATTAAGACCACTAGTGGTGTGACTGGTGATTTTCCTATCACTATAGGATTGCACCAAGGATCGGCATTGAGTCCATACCTTTTCACATTGGTTTTGGATGAGCTAACAAAACATCTACATGAGGAGATTCCCTGGTGCATGTTATTTGCAGATGATATAGTCTTACTTGATGAGACAATGGAGGGTGTAAACATAAAGCTAAAATTATGGAGAGAAGCATTATAATCTGAAGGATTTAAAATTAGTCGAACTAAGACAGAATATATGGAATGTAATTTTAGCAAGGAGAGTAGGAGTAGAACACCAGTCAAGATTGATAACCAAGAATTCCCCGTCAAAGACCACTTTTGGTACTTAGGATCAATAATTCATGACAGTGGAGAGATTAAGAGGGAGGTTATCCAGAGAATTCAAGCAGGTTGGAACAAATGGAGATATGCATCTAGAGTTTTGTATGATCGATGGGTGCCACTCAAACTAAAAGGAAAATTCTATAGGATGGCCATAAGGCCGGCCATGCTCTATGAATCAGAATGTTAGACAATTAAGGAACATCATACTCATAGGATGAGGGTCGCAGAAATGAGAATGTTGAGATGGATGAGTGGTAAGACAAGAAAAGATAGAATTCGAAATGAAAATATTCAAGGAAATTTAGGGATAGCACCAGTAGGTAATAAGATGAGGGAGACTAGACTTAGATGGTTTGGACATGTTCAAAGGAGACCAACAACGGCACAGGTTAGAACAAGTGAGGCAATACAAGTAGAAAGTTTTAAAAGGGCAAGGGGAAGGCCCAAAAGAACGTGGATAGAAGTGGTGAGGAAAGATTTAAAAACTTTGGGACTAAATGAAGACGTGGTAGTTAATAGAGTGGAATGGAGGAATAATATTCATGTGGCCTACCCCTAATTAGGATAAGGTCTTGATGATGATGATGATGATCCATAATCTCTTATGAGTGTAAGGCTTTAGAGGTTGATTGAGTGGGCATTTTGTAGCTCCATTTTGAAGTCTCTTTAACTTATTTAAAGTTTACTGGATACTAATTAAACTTGCATTTTCAATCCATATCTAAGACCTCTCATTGATGTTGGCCTATATTTCATATCAATTGGAATTTGCAATATATTTGTGATTTACAAGATTGCTTAAAGACATTGAAATTTAGAAGACTAAAGTAAGGACCCATTATAATTGTAAAATCAGTTGAGGTTTAGATTGTTGGCTTGGTTGAATCCCAAAAATAAAGTTGCCTTATCCATTGTAGAAGGCTTCAACTATCTTCAAGAATAACTCGGCAAGGGTTGTTAGGGTGTTCTCCCAAAAGCGACGCACTACAGCGGATCCCTGGTATAGTGGAAAATGGGCAAGGGCTACTAGAAGGTCCCCTCGAAAGCGATGCACTACATCAAAACCCAAATGCAATGAAAAGTGGCCATGGAGGTTGAGAAATACACGAGTAAATAGAATATCTCAAGTGCATAAGATTGCTATTGCCACATGAAATATAGGGACATTAACAGGTAAGAGTTTGGAGATTCAACATCGCTTGTATCTAAGATACAAAGTGGAAAAGGTTTAAAACTAGAGAAATCGATAGGTATAAACTCTGGTACATAGAAAAGGATAATAATAGAAATGACGTAGGAGTAATACTGGATAAATAATTAAAGAGTAAAGTTATGACATTAAAAGAATCAGTGATAGATTTATAATAATAAAACTTGTTTTAGGATAGCAAATCATAAATGTTATAAGTGCATACACACCACAAGTAGGATTAGAAGATATAATTAAAAGATAGTTTTAGGAATATATAGAGGGAGTCATGCAAGAAATTCCCAATACTAAGGGGATATTTATAGGAGTAGACTTAAATGACCACGTAAGAAAAGAAAAGAAAGATATGATAAGATGCATAGAAGGTACGATATAGGAGAACAAAATAAGATAGAGGAAACTATCCTCGATTTTTCTTTGTCATATAACCTGGCCATTGCAAATACATTATTTAAGAAGAGGGATGAACACTTAATAACCTTTAAAAGTAGACTTCATAAAATCCAAATAGACTTTTTTTTACTTAAGAATACTTAAAGATCAATATATAAGGATTGTAAGGTGATACCAGGTGATAATTTAACCTCACAACATAGGTTAATGGTTATAGATATCTATATTAAAAGATAGAAGAAAGGAAATGATGTTAATAAGTATCCAAAAACTAAGTGGTAGAACTTAAAAGGAGAGAAACATGCTATTCACAAATAAGTTGATGATAGAAGGAAACTGGAACTATGAAATAGAAGTAAACACCATGTGGATTAATATGGCTCAGTCCATTAAGAAAGGAGCAAAATATGTCTTAGAAGTATCTAAAGGTAAAAGGCAATTAGTAAATGAAATATGGTGGTAGAGTGAAACAATGAAAAAAGTTATTAAAGAAAAACGAGTGTGTTTTTGAAGACTATAAATAATGAAAACTATAGACAGTATAATAATGCTAAAAAGGTTGCTAAGAGAATGGTAAGTAGGGTTAAACCTAAGGCATATGATGACCTTTATAATAGACTAGGAACAAGAGAAGGTGAAAAAGATGTGTTTAAACTTGCAAAAATAAGAGAACAAAAGGGTAAGGACTTAGATCATGTTAGGTACATTAGAAGTGATGATCAAATGGTACTAGTTAAAGATGACGAGATCAAACAATGATAGGAAACTTACTTTCAAAAATTGTTAAATGACAATGGCTCTGAGAATATAAGGCTTGAAAATATTGTAAACCTAAATAACATTGGATATTATAGATATGAACGTAGGATTAGAATACCTAAAGTGAAAGAGGCTTTGAAAAAGATGAAATCAAAAAAGGCCATGGGGCCCGACGGTATACCAATAGAGATGTGGAAGCATATGGGAGATACTGGAGTAGTTTGGTTTACCAAGTTGTTTAACAAGATTATAAAATGAAAAAAAATGTCCGATGAATAGAGGAAAAACTCTATTGTACCAATTTATAAGAATAAAGGAGACATACAAAGCTACACTAATTATTAAGGGATCATAGTTATGAGCCACATTGTGGAACATTTTGAAAAAGTGATTGAGAAGAGGCTACAGCATGAGACAAGCGTATCAAAAAACTAGATTAGTTTCATGCCTGGGAGGTCTGCCATGAAAGCTATTTTCTTATTAAGACAATTAATAGGGAAATATAAGGAGAGGAGGAAAGACCTCCACATGGTCTTTATGGACTTAGAGAAAGCTTATGATAGAGTCCCTTGAGAGTTAATATGGAGGATGTTGGGTGAAGGATCCACATTGAGCCCATACCTTTTCATGTTGGTTATGGATGAGTTAACAAAACATCTGCACAAGGAGATTCCATGATCCATGCTATTTGAAGATGATATAATCTTACTTGATGAGACAAGGGAGGGTGTAAACACAATGCTAGAGTTATAAAGAGAAGCATTAGGATCTAAAGAATTTAAAATCAGTCGAACTAAGACAGAATATATGGAATGCAATTTAAGTAAGGAGAGCAGGAGTGGAATACCAGTTAAGATTGATAACTAAGAAGTTCTCGTAAAAGACCACTTTTGGTACTTAGGATCAATGATTCATGAGAGTGGAGAAATTAAGAGGGAGGTTACCCAGAGAATCTAAGCGGGTTGGAACATATGGAGATGTGCGCCTGGAGTTTTGTGTAATTGGCAAGTGCCACTTAAACTAAATGAAAAATTCTATTGGATGGCCATAAGGCCAATCATGCTCTATGGATTAGACTGTTGACTAGTTAAGGAACATCATATTCATAGGATGAGTGTCGTGAAAATGAGGATGTTGAGATGGATGAGTGGCAAGATAAAAAAGGATAGAATTAGGAATGAAAACATTATAGGAAACTTAGGGGTAACACCAATATGTAACATGTAGCATTGTTAATTTTTAAATCCCAATTTGAGAAAACTTTTAAAAAATGTAAAATTGGGATAAAAAGAAAATGGTAAAATTTCATATTTTTGGAGTTTTATGAGTGAAAAACATGATAGACATCAAATCAAGTATTAAGACCTTCATCATAGGATTTCTCTCGAAGAGACAATTCCAACGATACAAATTTTGCTAAAATTGGAGTTTGGATGGAAAAGATATGAAAATCTAAATATTAAGAAAACATATATAACAAAAAGGGAGGTGTTGTTTTGAGGGAAGAAAAAATATTACAGTGGTTAAGTGATTGTCACCCAATGCCACTTGAGAGAGAGAGAGAGAGAGAAGGGAGAGGCAGTCATCGGCAATTGTGTGAAAATTGATGAAACAAGGAGAAAATTGTAGTTTACAAATAGCCAATTTACAGGGATCCATTCAGAAAAATGACATCTTGGATTGGTGACGACTAGCAACCAATTTTCACTTTTTTTGTCAACAAATGATGTCAAATCGCCACCAAATTTCTAAGGTGAGACCTTAATCTACAACCTCTTTTGAGAAATTTTAAATCCGATGAGAAATGAGTCGCCAATGATGATCGCGCATGTCACCTTCTCCGGCAATGGCCAATCAATGCCAGTGACTTAGTGAAATACTGCTAAAATCATGCCATAAGGATATTTTGGCATGATCTACACCATGATAAGGTTAGATCTTTGATTGAGGATCATCTAACTGTCCAATTTGGATGCGTGTCAAATCGGGAATCCATGAGATGAGATCATCAAGATCTAAACTATCCATCATGATCCTTGTAATGTGCAGATTAAGATCCATGTTAGGTATACTAGATCTGAGATTTTTGTAAGACAATCTATCTAATCTTGATCAATGGCTGAGATCAATCAATGATTTTGGTATGGAATTGGATCAAGTTTGATGATCCATCCCGTTCAAATGAGTTATTAAGATTATGTAAATAGAGTTATTGATCAATTCCTTGATTTGTGATTGATCAGGTGGAGAAATGTCATCAGATTAGTGCGGGCATCTTTGATTGGGTACATTCGAGGCTATCGATTGACAATCCAATGATGTGCATAGTTGGATGTCCTTCAGATGGACCTGCATGAGGTAGGATTATCATTCTAACTTCTTGATTTTATTGATTTAACTATAATTATATAAAATTATGCATGAATTACATGTAATAGTGCCTGATTGCTCAATTTATCACTAAAACTCTTGAGATTGATATGATCTGAGCATAATAGCTCTGGAATGTGTAATGATGTAATTACGAGAGGAGCTTGATGGTTATAGGTGGGCCTAGATCATCATGATTTGGATTATTAGCCGAATGAGGCAGGCCATACCTTAAGATCCCATGGCTAGGAGCCATTGGACTACATTGAAATATCATATATTGAGATATAGAGATATAATGTGTTTTATAATTAAGAATTCAATTTAGGTCAGTTGGATTCTAAGTGTGACCTAGATGTGATGTTTATTCAGGTGGGGGATAGAGGCAGACTAAGCTAGACTAGAATTCTATTGATTTGAGAGGTACAGAGAATGGTTCTTCATTTGAGGTATGTGACTAAATTTAGTATTCTTATGATTTTATAAATCATGATGGTTCACTTGATGGCCTTATTCATATGGACAGTTTGATGGATGGATATGTATGCCAACCTTATGATTCTCATGAGATTGTCATTCAACATGTGCTGCCAATGTTATACTATCTTTTTTATTTACATGATTCATGCACTATTCTTGATACATTGTGTGCTACATCAATTTAGATTATTTGAGAATGTTATATGTGGATTTTTGATGCATGATTATTGATACATTAAAATACCTTATTGACTTGATTTTATCGAGGATGATTATGCATAGATTTCTGATACTTGATTTTGGGTTTTTACTGATTTATGACGGATGTTTCTGCCCTATGGATGCTATGTTAGGAGGGTCGTAGGGTTGGCCACCCGCCCTCTGAGTTTACATATTATAGACACCCACCTTGATATGTGGGCAAATTGCATGCAGTTTGTGGTAATCATGGGTAGGCCACCCATGCACGTCCTATCGACTCCTATGCCTCAGTGGATAGTAGTCTCCTATTTTGGTGTCGACAGTGAGTGGCAGTGATTTATAACCCGAAGTGGTTGCCATTGTAGCATAGCGATCCATGCATTTATTCTATGTGCACATATAGTTACAGACATATCTGGATTGTTATACCCAGATGCACCCATAGCGTGATGATGCATCCTCAGGGTGAAGCTTATGTGGGTGTCAAATGTGGGCGGGTCTACCGACTAAGTGAGCTACCTAGTGTGCAAGCTATAGTGAGGAACCCATAGGATTGGTATGAGTACTCATGACCATATATGAGAGTGTGGTGGGACACTCGAGTGACATGTTTGACTTACATGCTCTATTAGTTAAGATATGTATTCGTGCTTTGTTATGATAGATTTGATTAAAATTGGCTTTACCAGTCGCATGAGCATGCATTGTTCATTGTTATGCTTGCTGTCCTATTTAGATATTACATCTTTATATTTATGTGCAAAACCATATCCTCATCGATTTTTGTAAGTGATTTTGACTCATTATTCATGCATCATTTCATTCTTGATATCTGAGGATTCAACTTTTTATATGAATGTTTCATATCCATGAACTTTATCAAAATCTCATATTTTTATACGTCATACTACACATTCTTTAAATTGATATTAAATGTAGTCACCTACACAAGCAATGTCTTACTACGGCATTGTCTTGGTTGCAATGCCTCAAATACAGTGGGAGGCAATAGGTATGACATACAAATAGAGCAACTAGGGCATTGGTAACTTTTAGCTTGGCAATCCTCTACAAGGTATAAAGGATATTTTAGAAATGGATAGGGTTTATTCAGAACCTTACCTCGGTTATTATTTGTGGGCTGTATATGTGTATGACTTACATTGTGACTTAGATGTATGTATGTATTTATGTTGGATGTTATGGTTGTGCATGGACAAACCCTGGGCAATGTTATCACATCTTTGATTTTCTTATCTACTGTGGGCGTATATGTTTTTATCGAGTATTGTATTTGATCTGGATGGATGGTAATGGAGACTGAGTCTCCTAGGTATCATGTCATGTCATTGTATTTATCAGGCAGCTATTGTATCACATGTGTTATGTGCGCTGGTCCAAAATACAAAGGAGACTCTATCGGATTTTTGATAGAAATGGGTATATCATTTCACCGTTAAATCCATGATTTTGTGCTTGTATGACTCCTGGGATTTTAAAAGAAATTATTTTTATTCAAGTCTTTTTTTTAGTTGATTTAAAAATCAAAGTTCTAAAAACAGGGATCCTTACACATTTTATAAAATTGTTATTATATTATTGTGAAAAACTGGAGGTGTCACATAACAAGATGAGGGAGATTAGACCTTATATGATTTGGACATGTCCAAACAAGATTGAAAATGGCACCGGTTAGAAGGAGTGAGGCAATGCAAGTAGAAGGTTCTAAAAGGGTGAGGGAAAGGCCCAAAAGAACGTGGATAGAAGTGGTGAGAAAATATTTAATAACTTGGGACTAAATGAAGCCATGGTATTTAATAGAGAGGAATGAAGGAATAAGATTCATGTGGCCGACCCTTAATTGGGATAAGGTTTTGATGATGATGAAGCATGCCTCTAACATAAGGTTCATTAGATTCCTATTTTGTGCGAGTCAACTTTAACTCCAATAATTTGAAGATATATTTTCTCCACAAATCCTTTGAACCTAGCAATTAGAAAAAGCAAGATTCCCTAAAGCTACTAAAATGATGATGTAAGTTTAGCTTATATTAAATGTCTACTATCATGATTTGACACATCTTAAAACATAGTACATTTAGATATTTGATGGAGAGAATTTCTAATCCATGAACATAAAATGTGACATATGACACAAGATCAATGAAAATCTTGTGTTACTTTCAAAGGACATTTTCTAAGTATTACAAATACAATAATATGATTTTGGGTTGATTAGCTCTATGATGACCATGGTAGATAAACATAGAGATAAGTTTCTATATAAAGAAAGAAGCTACATTCTTGTGAAAAGTTTTAAAAAGAAGTTTATTATTAAAAGTTTTAAAAGGAAGTTTCTTGTAATTAATAAGACAACAATTTTTTTTTGCATATGGGCTAGAATTGATGAGGACACAGTATATAAACAATATTTCCTTCGAATTGAAGATCAACATTCAGATGTACTCAATCTATGAAAGTTTATGGGATTTGGAAGAACCAACCAAATTCTTGACACAAGGACTTGGATTCATCATGAGAAAGTTTCTTAGATCTTATGATATTATGTGAATTGATAATTGTTTCAGGAGTACTTCTTCAATGTAATAGAAGTTTATGTCTCTCAAATGATTCTTGTTGTTTGGAATCAATCATCAATAGCTGAACACTACTTCACCAAAAAAGAAAAGAAAAGAAGGTTTGACTGAACTGTTTGATTGAAGTAAGTAAAGATATACATACTTGATTTCTGAATACATTCTTTTATAAGAAGGATTTAAAGCATGCACTTGGCAATACTATTTGTGTGACAAAATCCCTACCATAACAAAGTGTACGATGAACACTAAAATGGAGATTTCCCAAACTATGTGTGAAGCATGAATATTTGAGATAATTATATATATTGGGGTAAGTTTAAACCAGCATGCAATAATAGGAAAAATTTATTCCAGATGTATAGAATAATAAAGGTTAGAAAAATAAAGGTTGTTATTGAAATTATAAAGGAATTGGCTTACAACTACAATGATTCACAACATAAGGTTCAGGTATTGACTTTAAAGCAGTGAGTACCCAACACAGTTATAGAGATATTTTAATACCAAAGGTAGTTTTGGTCTTTTCAAAAGAGAAAAGTGGGATATACTTGCATAATCACACAACAAAGACTAAATGATTACACAACTTTTATTATGGAAGTACAATTAATAGAAGTTGAAATGATTGCTGGCTCAAAGGAGCTTAATTTTCTTAAACAGTAAGAAGGACATCTTTTTACTTGACTATAAGTTTTATTAATGGTATATCAAGGAATTGATAGAACTTATTTGGCTACCATTTGACTAGTAAGGCTCGTAAATGTTCATATTTTGAGATTTTGTGAAAACAACTAACGTTACTTCTGTTGAGAATTCATTTGCAAAATTGACGAAAATGTAGTAGCCCCTTCATCCTGTATAAGGACTCCTTTAAAAATCTAGTTAAAATGAAATAGAAAAAATTTCTTCATCTGGTAAGAGGACGAACTTTTCATGAACTCATATTATTTTACTATGATAAAAGATGACCTCACCATATTTGCAAAAGCAATGAACTAATGGGTGGTTAAATACATGCCACAAATTGATATAAGTTTATTTGAGTTTAAATTAAGTACTTATTTAGATACAGACTATGAGAGTCTATGACAAATATGAGGAATCTGCAATTTTGAATAAGATAATTTTCTTCTAAAATTATATTTTCATTCTATGAGCAAAATGTCATATCACCTTGATATGTCGAACTTCATAAGTTTACTTGGATTTATCTAAAGATAGACGGGTTAAGATTTGGCAAAAAAGTGCTATAAATAATATTCAACATCAAACTACAACTGAAGAATGAAATATGTACAAATATCAAGTTTGCAGTACTCTAGTTACTTGAGTTCAATTGCATTATTAGAAACTTACTCTTCATGAGTTTAAACAATGAGCTTTGGCAATGACATATGAACATAAAACATGAACTATTTATAAACACTCGTGTTTGACAAGATTTTTAGATCTGATCAAAACATTGAAGATCTGAATTGACTGGAATATTAGACCTTTATAGATTAACAATTAAGACATTGAAGCCTTTTTCAAGAGACATTTGAAATACTTTGAAAAGTATTATGTGAATGATTTTGAAATTGTGAGGGTAACTTGCACATATCATGATGCAGGTAATAGAATTGACTGTGGGATGTCGGATTGATTGTGCTTTCATTAGCAATGAGTGCAAGTCTCATAAATTCTAAACATAGAATTTCACCATCTAAATATAGTTGTGGAAATACTAAAATAGTGTAATGAAGAAATCTCTAATTAGATTTTGTTGAGCCTCGATAGTTGAAAGCAAAAAGATTTATCCTAAATTTATATTTTAGGTTACCATGATAAGATGGTTTTATTTTTATAGGGCAATTGATAGTTATAAGCAATGATTATTGTGGTGCTATTTTTAAGAACATTAGTTACTTAGTTTTTTGGATGCTGAGTTCTACACAAAATAACAAGAATATGAAGAAACAATTATCGACTATTTATAACTGGTCAATATTGTTGAAAGATTTGTGGCTATTCAAACATTATTTGTGGATAAGGTCTGTATAGACACCTACAAAATAGGAATATTTTATTTGATCAATTGTGTCAAAGTTAGAATTGGATTACATTTCAACACAGTAGCTTAAAACACTGAGAGTTGGGACCATATCTAGTGCAATAAATGAGATGATGAAGATACTTGCATGTACATCAACCATGATGGGTTGTGATCTTATGCAAATGATGTTTTGATCATTGGGAAAGTATCTTTGATATAGAATAGTTAGATGTATGAATCTAGTTGCAGCTAATGTGATCCTAAGAATTAAAATAGCTAAGTTTTGCACTGTCTAGCTACTACAAAAGATTCTCAAAGATTTTTAGTCAATTTGACTTATGATGAACACCTTGAATTTTGATTACAATGCTTTTATAGCATGATGAAGTACTCTTTTATTCAACAAAATGTACTACAAGTACATGGTAATATGAAACAAGATTCTACAATCACATACTGAACTTAATCCAAGTGGTGTAAACTTAATAGTTTTGTGAGAACTAGTTAGGTCTTCAATGACTTTGCATTGTGGGTTTTAAGACTAGGGATGAATTGAGTTAATGATAGCATGGATTTTAACCTAAGAGGTGATGCAAAAATACTATCAAGCCTGAGTGGAAAATATAGAAATAATCATATATGTGAAAATCTATTATGAGCAAACTTTTGGTTGGTTAATTGTGATAATCACATTATTTTTGCTTGATGAGGTGTGAAAACCACCATAACTAGCAAATTGATGAGCTCCTTTTTTACAGAGCTTAATATAAGTGCTAGGTTTTATCTAGGACTATACTCAACTAGTTGTCTTGGATATGCCTTACTTGGAAAAGGTTTTATTTAGGACTTAGACTTCTTGGATTAGCTAGAATGTCTTTTGGTAGATGCACCAACTTGGTATAATTCAAGAAAAATTTATCGAAACCTCTCTCCAAAGGCCTAGGGAAAGAGCTAGTGAATATGACATTGAGGGGAATGGGCTTAAAGAGTTATAAGTGACCAATAGCGGCAAAGTTACCTAATGTCATTGACCAGGTTTCAAAAGACAAATAAGCTATTTGGGTATACTAATGCAATGAAATTTTATTTCATTCCCATTCCTATAGTATATGCAATATGAAATGTAATATTAAGGATGACTTATGTCTTAATGAGTTTATAAATTTGTCAATTTTGAATTGTGGCATGTACATGCGCTTTATTGATGGACTCACATATTATAGGTATGCGGAATTGGCAACCTCTTGTGGGGCTCATCTTAGTCTTTTGAGCACTCGGTGAATTATATGATTCGTAAATACATATATCTCCTTTAAGAGAAGTGCATGAAATATTTATTTTTTTCAAGGCAGTAGTTTGAGATTCATTTAACTAGTTAGATGCCTCAACTAGATGGAAGTATGTGGGAGGGCTGCATGGAAGTTCGGGCCCATCATTGCGGATATAGCCTAGCATGTCTAACTTGACCTCATTATAAATCTATCATAGATTAGTGAAAGTTGACTCTTCAGGTTAATTTCTCAAACTACTTGTCTTATGGCAAAAGAAGATTTCTTTTTCTTTTTTTATTTAGAACAAGAGGGGGAATGATATTTTGAGTTGTTTTTAAATTAAAAATAAGTAAAAAGTAGTTGATTTTATTTTTAAGTCAAAGGGACAATTAATCCCACATTGCTTATGAAAGAGAGATTATATGAGAAGAACTCCTATATAAGGTGGTGACACCCTAGTCCATTTATCCTCTCTTCTCCCAAAGCTCTCTAGTCTCCGGCTTTCTATAGTTTGTCTAGTTGAGATATTTTCTATTCTCTGTTTTCGAGTGTTTGTCCCTCGCTTTATGTAATATATGTCATTTTAGGAAATTATATAAATGTCTAAGTATGAACTTTCTGAAATATTGTGGGAATTAGACTTTTAAGAATTTGAAAATTTTTAGAAATAGAATCATAGATGAAAACCTCAATATTTAGAATATACACGAGAAATGGAGTCTAACGACACTAAGAACACAAAAATCAGAGACCGGACAAAAATCTTCTAATTATTTTATTTAAGGTATTTTAATAAGTTAAATAAAGAGGGTAAAATGGCAATTTTACATGTAGGGTCCACAGACCTAATGATCAAAACCCCTTTGGTTTCATGAAGATTCATTAAGTATTGATGTCAAAAAAGTGGAAAAATAGTAAAAGGGGGAGAATTTCTTATTATGCATAAATCTAGCTAAAAACCTCAAATTTAGGCAAAATTAGTGGACGAAAACCTTATAAAACTCAAACTCATGAAATTCTAAATAAAATGGTATAAATTTTGTGAGATTTCACCACTGTATGGGTCATTGGTGATGACTGGAATCCAGTTACCTTCTCAGACGATTGTTAGTTCCTCTGGTGACCTTTGGTGATTAGGGACTCACTATTTTTGGCTAATTTCACACTGATGGAGGGCCTAGGTGGATGATATAAACCATCCATTGTGTTCCTAGACCCCCAAAACCTTAAGGAGAAGAAAAATAGAGAAACAATGGCACAATTTGGATAGTAGATCAAGCTTGGAAAGAAAGGATGGCCCAGGTGCAACATCCTCGATGGGCGATGCGTTTGGGACACACGTCTTTGTCGCATTGGCTGGGCGCGACTGTGCATGCACGGATGATGTGTGTATCATTCCAGGTTGTGATGGGACATTACCATATCCTGATGACCAGAACACATTGTGTGTGTCCTGGTGACAGAGACGCACGCAGACTCGTTGTGAGAGAGCATCACATGCACGAGTGTCCCTGTGATGATGAATTTAAAATTAATTTTAATTTTGACCCAAAATTAACTTGGGCCATTAAAATATATCTAAAACCTTTATTTGACATTTGTGGGGGCTACAAAGGTCCAAATCATTATCTGAGTCCATTGAATTTGTCCTGACAACACAAACCTGGATTTAAGATCAAAACCTTGATTTGACCACTTCTAATTGGATTAAATCACAAAATCTAATCCAATAACTTAAATCTGCCCAATCAAGTGATGATTAGGCTTTAGAAATTAAACAAACACATCAATTAGGAGATGATTTAGTGAAATTGATGGACAGATTTCAAGTATCTATCAAGAAAAATTGATCTTGACTATAGATCTGATCATGAACCTTAAGATTGACCGATTAGAGAATGATCTAACCATTAGATCAACATATGATCATGGACATACACATACACCTGGATTGATAAATAAACATAGAGATTGAACTGATTATGATTAGTAAGACTAGAATTGGTGAATCTAATTGTGGATTTAAGCAATAAAGAATGATTTAACGGTTGGATCATCTTCAAACTTAACAAGATGGAAGAAATTAGTTCCCTAATGACCAAGAGGCACTAAATTGAAAAATCACAACTTAGAGTGATGATCAAAGCTAATATATAATCATTTAACATCTAGACATGGATTTACTTAATTAAGTGTAAATTAGATGATCTAGATTGTTAGTCTAGTATTAACTACCAAATCAGAGAAATTATTACATTGATTAATTTACTCTTGGGGATTAAGGAACATCAATCTAAATAGATGATGGTTAAATTGAATAACCAAGACACAATTAGAGTAGCAAATGACATAGCGTGGTATTATAGTCTGATAAGTACATCAGAGTGTGCAAGTTGAGGTAATTGTGTGCCTAATTAGGAGTATTGCACTTTTGAGGTAGGTGATTACATTTAGTATTTCCCTGATTTCATGGATCATGATGTGTTCATTGAGGGTTTCATTTACAGTAGCAATTTGATGCATGAACACATATGTCAATCTTATGTTTTCGTAATGCCATCTTTAGCATGTTGTTGATGTCTATATCATCCTTTTGTTTCACATGATCTATGCCTTATTTTTTATGCATGATTATTAATGTATTAGAACACCTCATTGACTTGATCTTCTCAAGATTGATTACGTATGGATTTTCGATACTTGATTTTGTGTTTTCTCCATTTTATGACGAGTGCTTCTGCCTAGTGGATGCTATGCTAGAAGGGTCGTAGGGTTGTCCACCCGCCCTCTCAATTTACATATTATAGACACCGCCCTGATAATGGGCACTATGTACGGTTTGTGGTAATCATGGGCAGGCCACCCACACACGTCCAATCAACTCCCATGCCTCGACTGACACTAGTCTCCTGTTTCAATGTTGATGGTGAGCAACAATGGTTTATACCTTGAAGTGGCTACCACTGCAGCATAGCAATTCATGCTCTTATTCTATATGTTCATGTGGTATAGATATATTGGGTGAAGCCTATATGGGCATCCAGATGTGGACAGGCTTATGAGTTGAGCGAGCTACCTAGTGTGCGAGCTACAAGTGAGGAACCTTGGAATTGGAGTGAGTACTCATTGCCAAATATGTGAGTGTAGTCGAACACTTGTGGGGCATGATAGGGTTTGCAAGCCCTGTTACTCATAACTTGCATCCAGGTTTTGAGATGATAAAATTGGTTGTATTTGACTCTATCAGATGCATAACCATACATTATCCATGTCTTGCATGACATGATGATTCGTTATGATATCTTTACATTTATGCGTAGATCATGCCTTCAATTGTCATTGCTTTTACAACAGACATTTGATTATTTATGTATCATTTATTTCTAGATACTTGATGATTTGACTTATTATGTGAATGTTTTACTCCATGAGTTATCATGACTTTGACATCTTTATGCTATACCATTTATATTTTATTCGATATTAAATATGATCACCTACATAGGCAACAGGTTGCTAAGGCATTACTTTGTTTGTAATGCCTTAGATTTGAAGTGTGATAGTAGTAAGGGCAAGCAGGTGGAGTAGCAATAGAGTGAGGACAGTGAGGACCATCTGCTACATCAGAGACCAATTAGATGTATGCTTTCATCTACTTGTCATTGACTTTTTGAATGGGATGTATAAACACGTTTAGATGGATGGAACCCTAGGATTGTGTACATAGACTCACATGATAGAGTGCCAAGGACTCTTATGGTATTGTGTACATAGACTCACATGATAGAGTCGGATGTGGTGTTAGATGGATGGAACCCTAGGATTTATTTATTTTCGTTGTTATGGTTATCTCTTCTCATGACTGCTATCTCTTTATGTTTTGGCTTTTGATTTAAGCATGCTACATATTGTGTCGTATCAATTTTATTGGTTATTATGGGTTGGATGACCTTCAGTGTTTTCTTTTAGCAATTCTTTGAAATGATTATTGTAATTATATTAAATACTAGTTTTTCCTCCTTCAAGGATCCAGATTATTTTGTTAAATATTATTATTAATATATATGAAAAATGGTTTTAGAAAACCCAAGGTGTCATGGATTGGTATTAAAGCTAGGGTTTACTTCATCATCACCACTCCAAGGGTCCATTAAGATTAAAAGCTCATGAGTTCATGCTAAACCTGAGATAGAAGGGAAGACTTATACAATGTGATATTGGAATTTTGATAGATGGCTCCATGAAGGAAGAATAGGTCCACCCTTGCCCCACTTGTTGTCAATGTTGTCAAGTCCACAGGGGTGGGCAGTCAAGTTGCGGAGATTGTGACACAATTATTACATATCATTTTGCCACATCTACAGCCACAACAACAATAGGCCTAGATCCCGCCCATGATTATATCGAATACCACTGAAGGAGAGCACGGTGTTGATAATTTGGGGTAGTATAGTGAGAGTACAAGGTCCTTCTCTTTTGCTGGGTTGCAACAACCCTAGCATCCGCAACAATTAACCAAAACTAGCAAAGCCCTAAAAGGAAATAATGTTCTAAGTGTAGAAGAGCTCATCCTAACTAGCCTTGTTCTCAAGCTAGATGCCACTAGAAACCTAAGCAGGGGCAACTGTGGCAATGTTATGAATGTGGAATGGTTGGGCATCTCATTCAAGACTGTCCCAAGAGGTAGAAAAATGAGCAAGTCGATAGTGCAACCCAAATAGACATAGTTTAACATGATCATGAATGAAGTTGGCCGTTGCCTCAAGGCAAGGTCCCTTGAATATTTTGTGGAGGTTATAATTATATCTATTAGATGAGAATAGATAAACTCTTGAAAAGTATGATGAGAATTTTGTAAGAACATAGAAGACTTTGATATTATTATGATGGAATGATCTAGTTTATAATATATGTGTTAACTTAGTTGATGTGATTGGACATGTGTATGTTATTTCGTATTGCAATAATAAGTAGAAATATGAAAGAGTTAATGGGTAAATTGATGTATATCATTTTAAGAGAACCATGGGTAGAATTCTCAAAATCCTTATACTCGAATGCTATGTAATCAATCCCACATAATGACCATAAGGAGTACAAATAATCCTAAACTAATAGAAAGAGATCCACTTGGTACATGATCAATGCGAAAAGACTCAAATCCCCTGAACATTCCTATCATAGATAGCAAGGGCATGGACGCTGAAGTCATCTTACTTGATGTGATTGATTATGACAACATTCTAGGGATAGACTGGTTGGCACTTACTATGGACTGCCACAAGAAGCAGGTTATATTTAATGTGTGTGGTCAACCAGTGATCGTATTCCAGGGTAGGAAGAGTATTACTGACACTTGTATCTTTTTCAATAGTGAAGGCAGAACGGTATTATGAGCGAGGGAGCCATGTATTCTTAGCCTACGCAACAGTGGTGGATGGAGAGCAAGCATGCATAGAGGACATTGATGTGCTATGAGATTTCGCCGATGTATTTTTTGAAGAGCTGCCACGGCTACCACCACACAGGGAGATCGACTTCACGATAGACGTGGTGCCAGGTACACCACCTATTTCTAAGGCACCATATAGGATGGCTCTAGCATACTTGAGAGAGCTTGAGGTGCAGTTGTAGGAATTACTTGATAAGGGCTTCATCAGTCCAAGTGGGCCCCTTGGGAGAGTGTCAGTCCTCTTCATGAATAAAAAGGACGATCTTTGAGGTTGTGTATTGATTATCAATTATCAAACATAGTTACAGTGAAGAATTGATATCCTTCCCCTAGTATCGATGAATTGCTTGATCAACTTCAACCAGTGTGAGTGTTCTCAAGGATAGATTTGAGGTTAGGACCACCAGTCGAGGATCAAAGATAAAGATATTCCAAAGATTGCATTATGAGCTGATATGGCCGCTACGAGTTCTTGTTGATGCCTTTTGGGTTGACCTATGCACCGGTAGTGTTTATGGATCTGATAAACTATGTTTTCTGAGCTTATTTAGATAAGTTCATGATTGTCTTTGTTAACAACATCCTAGTTTATTCGCCTAGCCATGAGGCACATAGGGAGCACCTCTACATAGTGTTAGACACACTTCTCGACATCGCTTATATGCGAAACTCAGCAAATGTGATTTTTGGCTAGAACAAGTGTAGTTTTTAGGCCACATGGTATCAATGGATAGAGTGGTTGTAGACCTGGCCAAGGTGGAGGCAATGTTACACTAGGAGAGACCTATGACGGTGATCGAGGTATGTAGCTTCCTCGGTTTGGTAGGGTATTATTGTCAATTCCTTGAAGGGTTTTAGAGGATTGCATTGCCCTTGACTACTCTAACCAGGAAAGACACCAACTTCATTTGGATTGATGCCTATGAGGAAAGCTTCCAGGAGCTCAAGAGGAGGCTTACTACCGCACTAGTATTGACCTTACCTTATGTTCTGGCAGTTATGTGGTCTATTGTGATGCTTCGGGTAAGGGCTTAGGAGCAGTATTGATGCAACACAGGAAGGTGATCGCCTATGTGTCAAGGCAGCTTAAGACACATGAGGTGAATTACCCAACCCATGGTCTGGAGTTAGTAATGGTGGTATTTGCATTAAAGTTCTAGAGATACTATTTATATGGCAAGAGTTCGAGGTATTCACTGACCATAAGAGCCTCAAGTACTTCTTTACTCAAAATGATATGAACACGAGGCAGTTCAGATGGATAGAATATCTCAAGGACTTCAAATTCACCATTCAGTACCACCCAAGGAAAGCTAATGTCATCGTAGATGCCTTGAGGAGGAAGTTGAGGGTGATGATTGCCAACCTATCAACTTTGTCTAGATTTCTTGATAGGATCCTACGGATACAGGTTAGGGACACGAAGACTCAGAACTTGATAGATAAGGCTGATTTTACTAGAAGACTAAACGATGATGTTAGGTTCAAGGGCAGGCTAGTAGTTCCTGTGGACGATGAGTTGAGATGCGAGTTACTTTAGGAGGCACTCTAGTATGAGTATATGATCCATTCCAAAGGTACGAAGATGTACCAGGACCTCAGGTGACATTTTTGGTGGAATGGGATGAAAAGGGATATTGAGGAGTATATGGCACGATGTTTGACCTATTAGCAGATCAAGGAGGAGCATCAATGACCATCTAGGTTGCTGTAGACATTGGATCTCCCAGAGTTGAAGTGGGACCACCTTACCATGGATTTGATTATGGGCCTTTCGAAGAATGCTAGCAGACATAACATGATATGGGTTATTGTTGATAGATTGACAAAGTCTACACATTTCTTCCCAATCAGATAGAACTAGACCATGGATAACTTAGCAAATCTATATGTTAAGGAGATTGTGAGTTTACATGGAGTCCCCTTAACGATCATTTCAGATCAAGACACTTGGTTTACCTCAAAGTATTGACAGAGTGTGTAGGAGGCCTTGGGATCGAGGCTGAGGTTTAGCACAACATTCCACCCCTAGATAGATGGCCAAACTAAGAGGACCATCTAGACGGTCGAGGATATGTTGAGGGCCTGCATCATGGACTAGAAGGGTAGCTGGGATGATAATTTGCCAGTTATCGAGTTTGCTTATAATAACAGCTACCATGCTAGCTTCGGCATGGCTCTATACAAGGCACTTTATGGTAGATCTTGTTGGTCACCTTTATGTTGGAGCAGTGTGAGGGAGAGACACATTGTGAAATTCGAGTTGGTGGAACAGTGCACTGAGAAGGTTTAACTTATTTGGAAACAATTACTGGCAGCCCACCGCTGCCAGAAGAGTCACGCTGACTAGAGGCAAAAGGACTTAGAGTTTGTTGTTGGAGAGCATGTGTTTTTTAAGGTTTCACCTATGAAGGGAGTAATGAGGTTCGGTAGCAAGGAAAAACTCAGTCCTAAGTACATTGGTCCTTTTGAGATCTTATGTAGAGTTGGACCAGATGCGTATCAACTGGCATTACTATCGCAATTGGTAGGTGCACATGACGTCTTACACATGTCCATGCTGAGGAAGTATGTGCCAAACCCATCTCACATACTGGAGCAGATCCCAAGAGAGTTGAAGTCTGATTTGACATTTAAGGAGCGGCCTGTATGGATCCTAGATAGTAAGGTCCAAGAGTTGAGGACTAAGTCCATTCCATTGGTGAAGGTACTCTAGCAACTCCACTTAGTGCAAGGGCCATATGGGAGACAAAGAATGAGATGAGACGAACCCATCCAGAGCTATTTGTGTAGTAGTATTCTATGTATAAAGATTTCAAGGATGAAATTTTTATGAGGGGAGGATGTAATATAAGCCATTTTAGAAAATTATATAAATGCCTAATTACAAAATTTTGTGGGAATTAGACTTCCAAGAATTTGAAATTTTTTAGAAATAGAATCATGGATGGAAACCTCAATATTTAGAATGTCCACCAGAAATAGATTCCAACAACATTAAGAACACTAACATCAGAGATCGGATGAATATCTTTTAATTATTTTAAATAAGATATTTTAATAAATTAAATTAAAAGGATAAAATGGTAATTTTACATCTGGTCAAAAAAATTTGTACAATTGCCAATGTGTAAAGCTTTGTTGTCTATTCACATCCATATATTTCATGGAAACATTTAAAGAGTAGTTTATTGATTAATGCATGAATTTACATATTTATCAGTTTATTGATTAGACCATCTGTTGATCATATTGATCAATTTTAGCTATAATAGACCATCCAACTGTTAATTTGAAAAGTTAAACGATTGGATGATCATTATACCTAATTATCCACATAGGATAATTCTAATATTATATTTTGTTTTTGTAGATAAACCAAAGTACATTGGACGGTTCAGATCAGCTTATTTTGATCGGTCACACGCCATAAAACATGTGCAAATCTACCTAATCATGGGCAGATTTGACCAAATCTAACCAATCATGGCAAATTTGACCAACACCCTTACAAAGGAAGGAGGGGTCGGATTAGGGGCTCTCTCTCTTGTTTTTCTTCCTTCAAGGGTAGGAGCAAGCTGCTCCTCCCTTCCTCTTGCTTCCTTACTTCTCCCTCATGGAGTAGAGGTGGAAGGACTATTCCTCTCCACCTTTCTCATGCTCTCCTTCTGCCTCACTGTCTCTCTCTCGTCTGTCAGACCAGCATTGCACCGTCTCATGCACCCCTCTTTGTTTCACTACCCACCTCCCTTCTTCTCTCCCTCATTGAAGAGAACCTAGTTCCCAACTCTCCTCTTTACTTTCTCTCCCATACCACCTACATCCCTCGCTCTCTTCTCTCCTTCTCACTCTCCCCCGTCTCTACTTCTTTCTCCCGCTGTCTGCAACTCCCTCTCTAGTTCCTATCATCTGTTTCCATCTCTCACAAGTTCGCTCTCTCCCACTGCCCCAAACAGCCCTCAGATTTGTCTTCCTATTTCCCGCTTGATGCCTCTCCCAGTCCTCTCTCCTCCTCTCTACGGTTGTTTCCCCCTCTTCTTTGTTGTCCAGCGAGCCAGGGTTCCAACAAACCCACACTGGAAAAACCCCTCTCATTTTCCCATTTTCCTGCAAACCCATCTTTGGTTTTTCGATAAAAGCCAAATCGCCCATTTTCTCTTCTTGCTTTCCCTCTCCAGTCTCCCCCTCTAACTCCCATTTCTCTCTTCAGTTTCGGCTCCTTCACCGAACGGCTCCGAGGAGAAAACCCAAATCAGGTTTTCCCCTCTTGTTTTTCCTCCCTTCTCCTCTCTTCTTCTTCTCCCCCATCTTCTTCTTTGCTTCGATTTCACCGTCACGTTCGTCTATTACTGTTCATGAACAGTAACTTTGGTGACTATTCATGAACAGTAACTTTACTATTCCTTTTTGTCATCAAATTCCATTTTTACCCATAGGCCTTCAGTTTTAATTTCAGAGGTATCATGTTTTGTCTTTTATCCTATTTTTCCTTTATGCGTATACATGTTTTAATTTATCTAGAATAGTCTTGTTCTTGGATTAGTTTCTAGAAGATGGTTTTTTAGTTCTGATTAGTTGTGGAATCTATATTTGGATTATTATTGTATTTAATTTTATTTAAATTCATAACATTGTATTCAAGGGTTAATCAATTTGAATGTTCTTTTTTTGGCAATTTATAATTAAAATTTGTGTAAACTCCAACATTTAAGTCGAGTCCCTATGGAAATCGACCTGTATTTGCAAAGCTATACTACAACAATCGTGCACTTGCGGAAAACATCAGCATTCATATGATAGGTGACCTAACTATTCATATGATATGTCTTATATCTGTTGTCTAGGAAACTTAAAATCATGCCAATCAGGAGATTTTTGGTCATTGAATATCAAAATGCTGGTTATATCTAATTCTTTTGTTGTTTCCAACAATCAAATCACAAATAGAATTGGAATTGTTTGATTTTCAAGCTACTAGACATCCAAATTCTAACTTCCACAGCATGAGTTTGCCATTAAATAGGCGATTTTTTCTTGCAATGTTCGACGAACTATTAAAATTAGCCATAAGTGGAGCCCATAATTATGTAAGAGTGATCATACCTCCCATTACAACACTGAGTCGACACTCGTCATGAAATCTCTGGGTGAAACTTAGCATTGTTTTTGTATTAGAAAAGGAAACAATAATATCAATAATAGGGCAACACAAGTTGTAGGTGGGCCATCATTATTTTGACATGACGCCTGTCATCCAAGTACGATGCGAATGGACCCAGTCCTGTATATGTGCGTTAAATCCAAATTGTTTGTATTAGCACTTATTGGCATCCTAGACGGCAACTGTCATACACATTGACTAAATTCCCCATTGCAAGGCTTACATAAATTATGCCAGATTATTCTATGTAAATTTATATGGAACAATCTGGCATAATCCAATAAACTGGATTATAGAAGTCTGGCCAATATCAATCTACACATTCGTTGTCTTTCTAGCAAGTCAAGTTTCTAGAACATCTCTAGGGCCCCACTTTGATCAGAATGAATCCCCATTTACGGTTTGGACAAGAGAAGCTGATGTGAATTTTATTGTAACATGGGCTAGAACCAGGTGGATTCCCTCATGACAGGTGATGGCTACCAGATCGACATTTCGACAGTCATGATGATACATATATAGTCTGATGATAAACAAAGTTATTTGATAAACAAAGCACTTTCCCTAGGTAAAAGGGCATCTCCAAGTGCATTCAAGGAAGGAGCAGACTACAAGGGTCAATAGCACGTAGTCTTATCTTGCATTTTGCAAATTTCTAACCTTGAACCCATGACCTCAAGTACCTTCCTCAAGTGTGTTATAAAATACTATTGTCTGCTTTCCTCTTTGCCTTCTTTCTTGAACTTTGTTAGGGTCCTTTTGATCACATAATCTTTGCGTCCTGGTTGCAACAAGCCAACAAGCCCCTATCTTGTTAGCTCCAAAAATACTAGGGATTGGATGAGTTTAGAATCTAACAAAATTACCCTTTTTATCATAGTACCTGGATATACAGTTGAAGACATTGTTTAAAGAGTAGTGCAAAATGAACGAGTAACACATTTTCAAGATGGGTGTGCTAGAGTTTGCTATAGTGTCAGGCACTATTGCAACATTTAAAAAAAAAGAAGAAAAAAAGACAAAAGACAAAAGGGCCTTAAACAGAGGGGGCCGTATTTGATATGGGCACCCCCACTTAAGGCAACCCAACGTAGTTGTTGGGTCTGTCTTCCCAAAATCAATAGACAAAAAAAAAAAAAAAAACCCTAAGAAGAAACCCAACAAAGGGAGAGGAAAAGAAAGAAGAAGAAGAGGAGGAGGAGGAGGAAGGAGAAGAAGAGAAGAAGAGAAGAAGGGAGAAGGAGAAAGAAGAAGAAAGAGAGGAGGGGGCCGAGATCTCCATGTCGAAAAATCACCACGCTGGAGAAGATGAGGGTTTTACAGGTTTTCTGGGTTGCTAGACTTTTAGATCGTCGTTGGAAATGACGCCGGCTCAGATCGACGATCCGAGCAAATCATTTGGTCCAGCATGGTGAGATGAACAAAACTCCTAAGGTGATTGGGGAATCCAAGATGATCTAGACGATTGACCGGAGAAGAATAGTGCATGCGGCACGATTGGAGGGTTTCACTACAAAACAGTAATAAATTTGCATATCCAAGAGAGGGAAAAACATAAAAATGCATCTAGAAGGTAAGATCTATAAAACCTTATTCTTGATTTTGAAATTTTAGCTAAATCCGCACCACTCATGCTAGATCTAGGTTTTGTGGATAATCCAACTGTCCATTTTTAAATCAAAGCTTAGGGATACGTAATTTAGGGCTTGACGTAGCTCAGATCACAAAAAAAAACTTCAAATCTAGGGTAAAAACCGATCAGACAATCTCCGCCGTCCGATCCGGTACTGTTTACATAGTAACTTTGTGATGTTTGATCGACGATCAGACACCACAGATGAGTTCCTCGTCTTTAAAAATTATAGGATGACTAGAATTATATGAATTTGAAGTGAAACAAATTGGATGATATAGGCCATCCAATCTGCCACTATTTAAACAGACACCTTATGATATTTGATCAATGATTAGTGGTTACAGATGGATTCTTAAACATTAAATTAGCTTAGATATGATATAAAGTATGGAATATAGATAAACTTATATATAAAATTGAGTGACATGAACTGTTCATGATGCTTGTTATATCAATCTGATTTAGGAATACAATTATAGGTTGTATTTAGGAGTGTAGTATGGAAAATAACATCCAGCTCCAACCTAAGAGTTGATATGGATAGGAATAAAGGGTTAAGACCACTAAACAGTGTTAGTGACTTGCAGTCACTTAAGAAGAGTAGTGGATAGCCAATCCAGGGCCAATGACGCAGATTGGAAATTCAGTAAGTGTTTATCACTCAACTAGCTATGAATCAATAACTAATGAAATACCCTTAGCATAGAAATAAGCATTTGTCACTTCGCCTTGCGATGAATAGTACCAGGAGCTAACTTAGTGGAAACTTCCATGCCATGGAAGCTAAGAGAAGTCCTAGAATGATATATCTATATGCGTGTTTGTTTGTATTATTACAGAGGTATGATTGATTGGGAGCGCATATGCAAACTAAAGAGATTATTTGCTTCAGAGAACCTAAAGATCTCTATTTGAGGTAAGTGGAATTAAGATTTCTACGATTTTTGCTATATATGCATGTCTATATGAATTTCAAGCATTGAAATGAATCTTTTCTATTTATACGAAAGATAAGATGAACGTGCATGCTAAAAGTAAATCGTGATTAAACTGTTTATGCATAAGCTATGCATTATTGTGAACAATGCGAAAGAAATGTAAGATTGATACCAGAAAATTGTGAAATGGCTCATAAGAGCGAAAGGGGTCATTATGATGTGGGTGGGCCTTCAAGCTGGACAAGCTACCGGTCCCTGAGCCCCATTGTTTGGGGAGTGTGATGCGTTCTGAGGGGTCGTTATAATGTGGGCAGGCCACGGAGTTGTTATAATGTAGGCAGGCCTTCGGGCTAGACAAGCTACCAGTCTCTTAGGAGTAAAACCTTGAGGTGTGTCTTTAGGTTTAACCCATTACGCCAAAGAAGATAATATTGTTTGCTGTGTACTTGATACACACAACAACACGTTGGTCTTTGGTAATGTGAAATGGCTCGTATGAGCAAAGACTGTTATCAGGAAAATGTAAATGAGTTGTAAGTTTGACATGTGATTGCATACTTTGCATTTCAAAGAATGTGTTTTGACTGATGCATTGGTATTCCTTTTATTTTGGCATGGATTCATGATTTTTGATAAATATTGAATGATTTCAAGTTAAATGATAATTGAATTGTTGTTTGCATGATTCAACATTGCTAAATTGATCTATATATAATTATCATGATTTTTGTTTATATAAAAAATTTGCGTCTTATTCCACCCACACAAGTGAATGCTTGATGAGGTATTGCTTTGGTTTGCAATGCCTCAGATACAGAGAATAGGAGTAGGTTTGGCATGTTGATAGTGTCTTAGAATAGAGGGCTTCCAAAAATAGGAGCAGCATATTGACAAGAGCGCGCCAACGGAAGCTTTGGAAGAGGACAGGTAAGAATTGGTCTTTGAATTATAACGATCAGGGTTTACCCACAGTAATAATATTGTCTCCTTTAGGACGCCCATACAGCCCTCACGGCTTTGTTCTTCCCTAGTTTCCTAGGGAAAACACGTTGTTACCACGAGAGACCACCAACCCTTTATCAACAGCCCAGAACTCCTTCCCCTAACAACGTGGGACTAATTCTTAGCATGTTTATGTTTACTGAATACAAGAAACCATTCAAATTAGACACCTTTGAGAGATAATATCATGTGGAGTCCTAGTATTTTTAAAAATGCTAATGCAATGTCTTATTTGCAAACTGCCTGTTTGTTAATTTTCTTTTCTTTTCTTTTCAGATCTAAGGTGTTCATCTAGTTTGGACCTTTGTTTTTGCTTTACCCATGAATAATCATACCAATCAGGTGATTCTAACTTTGTTTTTGTTTTATTTTCTTTTTATTTCAATGGTTGTGATTCAAATAACAAACAAATATAAAGCTGCAAGCATTCAATAGAAGTAGTTTTTGTTTTGGAGGTAATCTAAGGGATCCCGAGAAACATGAATGAGTTAGGTCTACCAAAAATAAGCATAACTTGTAAAGAGGAAGCGTCTGAAAATAAGATGCTGCCTTAGATTATGAAAATACCAGCACTCTATAATGTATTGATCAAATTTTTTTTCTCTATCATTTCACCAACAAATTAATCCTAATCCCTAAATCTAATTTTAAGTCCTCTAAGTCCCAGTAAAAGGGAAAAATGCCATCTTAAATCCATGACCAAGCATAAATAAGGGGGGCGGCTTCTTGTCTACATCCAACTACACTAGACGGCTTTTACCTTTGGCATCGCTTGTTTGAAATGTAGCAACTGGAGGAGCATCGATATTGGTCTTAAAAATTGGTACAGGGGTAAGAAAAACAATTCAAAAGCAAAAATAGGCTGGTCTCCCCCGAGAAGAATTAGAATGGCAGTTCCACTTGATATTTCTTAAGTTGTTTGACTGAGCGTTACAGAACACACACCAAGGGTTATTTTCTAATGCTTATTCATTGTCAGCCACGTGGTGGGAGAAGAGCCACATAAAGGGAAGGAAAACATTCTTAATCCAAGTTTCAAAGCTACGTTTACAGCTAATGATTGATCAATCTATCAACGGGCACTTGGACTCTGACTTGGGGTAGGTAAAATAAATCATGGATACAGTCGTTGAGCAACCCACCCCCCACCCCACCAAAATGGCTAACTATCAGTACTCGTGAAGTACGAAACTCACCATTGCATTGTTGGAAACTCACTTTTAATGGGAGGCAATCCGAGATCTTGCCATTTTGGAATAGAATTTCAGTTACTGTTTCGAAGAGAATCTGAAATTCTAAATCGTAAGACCAAACGGAGAGAAATGACCAGATTCGACGTCAGATTTTTGTTTATCACAGCGGTGGAGTTGTAGCAATGGTAGAGAAGAAGAGCTTGGAGCAATAGTAGAGTTGTCATCTTGTAATCATAAAGTTACGATTTCAAGGCATAAAAATAGCCTTTTACAAAATGCAAGGTAAAACTGCATCCTATTAATCTTTGTGGTCCACCCCTTCCCTGAACCCTGCATACACGGAAATTTTATACAGGGCTACTGCCTTACTTCACTACTAAATTCAATGCAAGACCCTTTCGTGGGCAGTTAGATGAGACCGAGACTTATGGCCTACCATACGAATAGTTCATTCACCTTTGTTTGTTGACACATTTGGGTTACGAATCACCATATGGAACAACAATAATCGAGTTTTCATGCTCTTCGCAATGGCTGAAAGCAGCATTTGTTACCCGAAAAAGGAAGGAAATGCCGCATTGGACGGAATCCTAGGCGTTCGTCCTAAATAGCTAAACCCAAACAAGGAACAACTGGACTTGCAGGAAGAATACCATTGTGTGGCACTCCTTGCGTGTTGCTTCATGTGGCTTTAATGGTTGTTTTCACTAATCCAGTAGGTGATGGAAGTTGGGCCCATATTTACTGTGCAGTCGTGACTGTATCATTGCAATTGTTGACCAAACGCGTTGGGAAGTTTATCGCTAAAAGATCTTAGAAAAAGTAAAGTTTCTTCAAAAGAGCTAAACATGGAATGCAACCTAGCATCTTTGCATTTTCCATCCCTTTTGAATGGTGGGAAACATACTTTCACGTATACCCTTGATCAGTCTCAGTCGTGACCTTCACGATTGAGGTTCAAATTTACGACACAAAGATAGAAAAATAAACACCGAAGCCTTCTAGCACAATGATCCAAGGAGTAGTAGTGGCCTCTTAGCAATTATTCGGATAACCAAGGTTCGAGGCTGTGCATGGGATTGTGTGTGTCTAACTTTAAAATGTATATATAAAAAAGGTTTGACTTCAGTTAGAGAAGGCTTATGTACAATTATAATAATTATCTTCTTCAATTAACAGAATTGGTTTAGAATTAGCCTTTAAAATTCCGGTTTGTTATTAAAAATAATAATTTAAAAGAATTAAAAAAATAAACCCTTGGCCTCCATCTTTTCTCTTGCGCTGGAAACGGAGGAAGTGCACAGGGTCTTAGGATCACTCAATTCTAATAGAAACCATGACTAGTTGAAATGTTGTATGCCTTGTTGATTGGAAATATTTGTACTTCCAACCATCTTGTCTTTGATTTTTATGTTTGTATCCTGTTTCATTTTTATGAGATCTTTACTGCTTTTGTGAACGAGAGTTTTGGTGTAATGGTAGAGTTGTTGTCATATGACCTTGTGGTCATAAGTTTAAGGCGTGAAAATAGCTTCTTGCAAAATGCAAGGCAAGGTTGTGTACTATTGACTCATATGGCCCGCCCCTTCCCCGAACCGTAGGAGCTTGGTGCACTGAGGCTGCCCCTTTTTTTTGCTACTTTTTTTGTCGTAGTCAGGTTTGCTCGTGTAGGGGATCTAGCTAACAATTACGTCTTTTGGACCTCTTCCTGGCTCCGATCCTCTCTTACTTGTGGCAGCCTTGACTTGTGTTGTATCTTGTACTGATTTTACGATCTTCTCAAATGGTCTAGCAATATAATTTATGTTGCCTTCTAAATGTAAAAATGTAAGAAATTCACAATCAACAATAAGAACCACTAAAGATATAATATATAAAAGAGACGTGCATGTGAGCCAAACATCAAAAAGGATTGCAAATGCATGATTCAGTGAAGCCTCTAATTGGGTGAGCACTCCTCTTGAGCTAGGATCTATCATCTGTGGAAGTATGGTATTAGCAAAGCATTTTTCCATTTCGAGAAGACAAAAACTTCAAAAAAGACTGTGGAAGTGCTAATTGCCAAGAAAAAATGATTGCCTTGTCTGCCTTCGCTGGCTTATCACATCTTTTTTTTCTTCTTTTTTAATACAAAGTAAAAATGAGAAAAATTGACAATCTCAAACTTAACCCATTGTTTTCCAGAAGGATAATTGGCGTGGGGGTCTTAGTACAAACTTTTCCAAATGGAACCAATTAAGAAGCCCCAAATAAGATTAAAAAAGGAACAAAAGTAAGAAAACCAGCGCATTTACAAAAACAAGGATCAAAGTTGTTTCCCTTTGAAGAAAGTGAGCAGGTGGGCAGCTCAATTTATCATCCATTATTTTATTGAAGACTTTAGGTAGACAAATGAAAAGCAGGGGATGGGAGGGAGACAAAGAGAGGAATCTCTTCTTGCCACCAACGCTCTCTTTCTTCACAGAGCTTTGAGATTATAATTTGATTTCTTTTGCTACTACTGCTTGAAGGCTAATGGGATGCGGCCATTCTGTTCCTACTCTATACAGTTGGCTGACTCAAGGGAGTCTTAATCCATCATTTTTATTTCCATCGCAATCGGCTTTAAGGGTTTCTTTCACACCTGAGTCTGAACCCACCACCTACCTCTTTTTGCCAAACCACTGGACTACTATGCTTGCGGCTTTTAATTTCTTAATAATCAAGTAATCTTTTTACATGAAGAAAAATAAGTAAAATCACAAACTCCTAATAATTTTGCATTTATTTACACGTCTTCATTAGCATTTAAAGGTATCATTTGTGAGAAATTAATGGCAAGTAACCATCTTTGTCTCTAATGATAAAGTATGATGGTGCCTGCAAATGTATTATACCTAAATTCCAAACTAAAAGTATACAGGGGCGCACTACAAGGTAGTTGATCGGAACTGTTCGTCTCCTTTCTATCTAAAATCCATGCCGATCTGACATTTTAGTGCTAGGAAAAATGCATTGTTTGGACCTGAACTTTTCATCCCATTGGATAAAGTTTAAGACGGTGTTGGCATGAGCTTGGGACTATTGGGGAAGAAATGAACGGTTTTGGATCAACCACAGGTGGGTCCCATTATGTGAGAGCTGGGATCCTTTATTCAGAGTGTAAAATCTGTCTCAAGGAAGGGTAGTTTCGTCAAAGTAATGGATATAGTTGCTACTTTGGGCAAAGATGAACGCTATTTTCGTGTACTGAGAGTTCCGCGCGTAAACTGCGACGGGATGTGGGGACTGGCAGCGTCGGCAAGCAAGAATTCCGACGGAAGAAAGATCACAAAGATTTCTCCACAAGCCGTTAGGAGGAAAGAAACCTGAAAAAATAAATATATAATAAATCAGAACCAGAATCTCTGGCCTATATATACATATGTTCCCTCCCATCATTTCAAAAAAAAAAAAATCAGAAAATTCTTAGTTTTCCTCGCACTCTTCTCTCTCTGTTGAAGAATTCCTGGAGAGAAGAGACGTGGTTTCCTTCATTCTGGGACTCATACGAGAGGAGAGGAAACAGCAGAGTATCAGAGAACAGAGTAAGAAATCATGATAATTCTCAGATGAGAGACCATTCTCCTTTTACCGGCCATTCTACTCATCTTGTCCACATTTTGTCAATCTTCTTATGGAGGGTCGCCTTTCCAACACCTTCCCAGAAAACCCACATCAGGTTGGTTCATCTCAAACATTTCTCTTGTCATTTTCTTTTTGGTCTTCTGTACGTTGGTTTTGCTTGATTATCTGTTTCTTAGCAAGTAAAATGACTTCAGGAGTATATCTCATGACAACCCTGAAACATGTGTTCTAGTTTTCATTCTGGAAACTTGGTCTTGCTGGTTTTGTTGCATTATTTCGTAGTAATAACTCAATGGAACCTGAAGTTGTTTTTTCAGTCTTATTTTTCTAATCTACGATTTTGATTTCAACGTGGGTTTTCTTCTGTTATTCTATCCATTGATTTTGTTTGATTTTCCAAGTAAAGCCCAAGATAAGCTGAAATGTGGCTTTCCACCCTTCCTTTTTGAAGCAATGGTTTGGTTAAGGAAATGGTTTTTCTTTTGTCTTCCTATGCTTTGGGTCTGTTTGATTATTTTTTTTCCTAAGCGTGTAAAATCATTTTTGCAGAATATCTTAACAAAAAGGATATAATTAGAAATTATAACATTAGAGGAAACTTAGGAATAGCAGTGATAGGTAACAAGATGAGAGATGGTAGACTTGAATGGTTTGGACATGTCCAACATAGACCGAAAACGGTACATGTTAGGTGTGAGTCAATTTAAGCTCTAAGAGGGCAAGGGGAAAGCCTAAGAGAGGATGTTGATAGAAGTGGTGAGGAAAAATTTAAAAAAATTTAGACTAAATGAAGCCATGATACTTGATCGCGGGGAATGGAGGAACAAAATTCACGTAGCTGACCCCTAATGGGATTAAGGCCTTGATGATGATGATGATGATCTTAACAGAACCATAAACCGGGGTTACTTATCTGTTTACTATATATCTTTTGTCCTTTGACTAGTAAGAGTTACAAAACAAATTTTCTTTTCCTGTACATTGCTTTTGTTTGATTGGTTTCTTTCAATGTGGAAATCCTAATGAAATTTTGGCCAAGATGACGAAGGGCCTCTTCAAAGCTCTTTCCCCGCTCAATGTCATTGATAATTTCCCATCAAGTGTAGAAGAATTTGAAGAAAGAGCTCATTTGCTAGAACTTTTGTACTACATACTTGTCCACAGGCCGGAAGGAGCAGCAGTTGCAGTTGATATTGAGAATCAAGAAGAAAAGTCTGAAGATACTCAAGACGGTTGTGAGGTAGACTTTCCCTTGGGCTCGAACATTATATCCTTTATATATTGTGCCCTTTGTTTCATGAAACGCATTCTTACATCCAAGCGAGTCATGCTTCTGTTACGGCTTCCTTGTAAGATACTCGAACTCTTTCGTCAGGTTACTTTGTTAAGTAAGGTAGAAAACAGTTTTATCTCGGCTGAAGAAGCAGCTTCCGAGATTGATTGCGAGTGTCATGAGGAGACTCCCTTGATTGAGAAGATTACTGTCCCAACCGTCAGCAAGCTATCTAAGGTTGGAATCAGATTTTCTCCGGCTGACGGTGACTTGAGCACCATCAAGTTCGACAAATTCTCAGGTGTATTTTACATTCCAGTCATCAATTTAGATGAGAGCTCCGAAGTTGTACTAAGGAATTTGGTCGCATTTGAGGCATTAATTGCACCGGAGGTAATGATGTTCACTCGCTATGTTGATTTAATGAACGAAATCATTGACACGAAAGAAGATGTGAAAATACTGAGGGAATCGGGGGTCATCTTCAATCGTCTAAAGAGCGATGTCGAGGTGTCAAATCTATGGAATGGTATGAGTAAATCGATCAAGACAACAAAGGTGCCGATCCTTGACAAGGCCATTGAAGACATCAATGCTTATTACTCTAGTACCTGGAGGGTTAAGACTGGAAGGATTATGAAGAAATATGTCTTTGGTTCATGGCCATTTCTCACGTTCTTGGGAGCTATTCTCCTCCGCTCACTGCTATGGAAACCTTTTGTTCCGTGTACAAAGGCAATCGATGGTTTTTTTCTTCGTAAGTATACGTGTCGTTTTTCAGTAAACCTACAAATAGTTTTATTTGTCACTGTATGGACTTCATATTTTTTATTGGTCCTTTTGAAATAAAGCCAACAAGAAATATATTTGTCACTGCATGTATTTGACCTTTGTGTAGCTTTAGTGAACCAATATTGAGACTTGGATTTTATTCGTGATTTTGTGCCCATATCGGTAAGTTTCATGGATTGTGCTGATTATTCCATATCATCAATAATTAGGTCCTTTTAAGCTGATAATTTGGAATTATAAGCTCAAACTGATGGCTGGACTCTTTTCTCTTTGCCTCATAAGCAAAGAGAAAGTATTTCAATAATCAAACAAATTTATGTGGTTCACCGCGTGTATGATCTACAATTCGAGTAGATAGCAAAGAGAGAACGAAATTATCTATGCCAACCGTACATACATGACAAAGTTTATGTGGTTTGGTCAAAGCAAATATTTGTAAATATGGCACACATTTGTGAAAGAATCAGGGAAAAATTATTAAGGATCATGTGATTTTTAATTTCAATTTGTATCTAGATATAAATACAATATCTAGAACTTCAGAAATTTATTTTCTTTCTTTTTTATAAGTAAGTTCAGAAACTTCACGAAATTTGAGTTTGATTTTGTAAATTAACATTTGATATGGTAACTCTGAACCAAATTGGTTGAAAATCTGAAAGAAACTTTGTGTTGCTGGGATTAAAAGGGGCAACGAAAAATGTGGGACTTCTTCCAAAAAAAGAAAAAAATCCACTATCTGTAGAATTTTGTGAATATACTGCCGGATCCTTGACTGCGGAAGCCTAATGGGAAGTTGCATCTGCCAATCACAGGCAAAGCCCTTGGGGCGATGCATAGTTTATAGTGGGGCCAAAATAATATTCAAACAAAATTCTCAACATTTATATCAACTAATCAGTATGTGATTAAACGGATGAGGTTAAGTAAACAACTCAAGGTTTTGTATCAGGTGAAATAGCAGATGAACTGCAAGGAGACATCTCCCATCCACAAAAAGATGCACTAGTCACCGTAAT
Source organism: Warburgia ugandensis (assembly GCA_035236585.1). Taxonomy (NCBI): domain Eukaryota; kingdom Viridiplantae; phylum Streptophyta; class Magnoliopsida; order Canellales; family Canellaceae; genus Warburgia; species Warburgia ugandensis. The sequence continues at coordinate 11,449,155 of CP141138.1, read as the reverse complement.
CATTCAAGTACCAGGTTAGGCAAATACACAGTGGTTAGAAAGGCGGAGACTTCCATGCTCTCGGGAGTGAATCGTCTAATTTATTTTCACGACTGTGTGTGTATTTTGACCCAGCCCGAAGGATGTCCTTCATGTTTGCAACGTGAACTTAGATAAGAAAATAATACCAACTGGAATAGCTTCCTTACCTTGAATTGATGAGAACGAAGCAACGAGACAGAGGACGGGTACGTCCTCTCCCAAATACACTACCTTCCGAAGCTCTTCTTTTAATACTCATTTATTTTATGACACAAGAAACGGTCTCCTGTCTTGGTTCTTTTAGGCTTATCCAAATCTATGGTGTTGAAGCAAGCAATTAACGTCACCTTAGGTTTCCCAGGAGATTGACTTGCAGAAAAAACAATAAGCCATGATTAGTCCCAAATGCATCATAATGTCCTTCTCACTACTGCAAAAGAGATATAAACCAGCGTTCTTAATTTCGTTGCAGGTAGATCAGAGAGCCACGGATCTTTACATCTAAAAGAGTACATTTAGGGGGCCCAGATGGATGGTGATCAGGATTTTATTTTCTTGGTCCCATACACATACCGTCGTGATGTAAAATCTTCTCGTAAACTTTCTGAACCGTTACCAACATTGATCCACCATTCAAAAATAAAAGAAAAGGAAATAGTTATTAAATCCTACCAAAAAAAATTGTGATTAGGGTCATGTCTTGCTGATTTTTCTCGGTTTATGGTCTACGAAAGAAGCAATGTAGAAGATAGCTAGTCTTTTTTAATCACGAGCATTCAGGTGCCATAATACTGCAATACCATTATTAAAATAAAAAAAAAGGAAGATAAAAGCATATACAATACTAAGTTTAAGAAGGTAATGCTGCTGAAAGTGTGAGCCGTTTGGGTCGCCAAAGTTCTAGCCCTGCCTCAGCTTCAATGTTCTGTGTGTAGGAACCGACTTAATGAATTTACTTGTAAACACCAAAATGACGTAAAAGAAGAGGCGCCTTGGTGCAATGGTAAAATTTGTTGTCGTGTGACTTCGAGGTCACGGGTTCAAGACGTAGAAACAGCCTCTTATAAAAATACAAGGTAAGGCTGCCTACTATAGGCCCTTGTGGTCAGCCCCTTCCCCGGATCCCATATAGGCGGGAGCTTCCTGCACCGATAATGCCCTTTTACTAAAATGATGTAAAAATTACCTGGCAAAAAAATGGTAACTTAGCCACGTATGCAAAAGAAAAAGAGATTAGGTGGATATTACTGTTAATGTTATCAGTGGATATAGTTCCTTGCAAGGAATCTTCACTTAAATTGTCAACAAATTTACATGGCTGCTTTGAACAATGGATAATGGTAAGTGAACAAATGGTAGAATGAAAAGGTTCATCAAATTAGTTTCCTTAATCCATTAATTAGTCGCGTGCCTTGTTTTTATGATGATGAGATCATTCTTCAACACTCAGCCTGGATCATTGGCTCAGCCACTGGCGACCATTCCATCATTCCTTTCCTTGATAACCGATCGAAGAAGAGACAAAACATGTTCCTCAAAAGTCATAGACATTTACGTTAATAAAGATAGATTATCTTTCAAGATAGATACCGCTGGTCAAGAACAAACTATAGAAATTATCAAGTGAGAGTCTTAAGCCTAGAGAGAAGTAATGTTGGTACAATGGTAGGACCACCCGGTTCAGCATGTTGTGCCTTATCTTAGATAAATATCTTAGATAAACTTCTGATATTTTCAAACATCAAATCAGCAACTTATTTTCTGACGCTGTCTTTTTGTCTTTTTCTTCAGATCTAAGACTTTTATATTGTTTGAGCCCTATTTTTTAGCTTGCCCATTAGAAATCATGTCAATAAGAAGATCCTAACTTTTGCTTTTGTTTTATATTTTTATTTCAATGGTTTTGATTCAAAGCACAAGAAATATAAGACTGCAAGCATCTAATAGAAGTGATTTTTGGTATAGAAGAAATCAAAGGGTTTTTGAATAATAAAAATGGATTAGATCTTTAAAACATCCAACTTAAAATCATGAAAAGGCAGCCTCTCAAAATAAGACGTTGTTGGGACTCTTTTTGAGATCTACTACCGAGTTCTACTGTGAGTATAGTCCTTCCACAGATCTAGAAACTTCTGTTGAGAACTTTTAACTGGAATTTTTTTTTTTCCAGGCACTAATTGCATCTAATGAGATGGTATCTTCCTCATTTTCATTTTAAAAATATAATTTTATATTGATTTGTATTAGTGATGGTTTTTAGTCACTCAGTGTCTTCAGTTAGCATGAACTACATGGAAGCATATGGAAGGGGAAATTTGCTAAGGTCAACCTTTTCTAACTTCCACTAATTTCATTGATCAGTTAATAAATTGGAAGGATCAATTGCTTATATCCAAAATTAAGCATAGTTCTTTATCTCACGGAATAGGAGGTAGCACAACTATCATTTTGCTTCTATCATTTGTCATTTTTTCATTGCACCAAAGCCTTTTAGCACAGTGGTCTAAGAAATCTCCCGCCTAGTGACCAAGGATCAAGGTTGTGCCTGGGTGTGTGTAAGTTTCTATCAGTAAAAGAAAAACTAAATATTATCATTTTTTCGTGAGTCCGGTGAGCGTATACACAAAAGAAAATAGAGTACATGCCCCTTTTTTTCATGTATGGTACAATATTTTTTGCAAATCTAAGTCACTCATTATGTTTAGAACTTGAAGAATAGGTAACTGCAAGAAATCAATGCTTTTGGAAAAATCTAGCCACTCATTTTAGATCATTGAAAAAATCAACAAAAATGGATGGTATCATGATTTTTTACCAAAAGAAACATAGGCTAAAAACATCCAATAGGCTTGAAATTTGATTTCTAGCCTATCTAATTCATTTCTAACATGATGAACGGTTTAAATCCAACAAAAATAGTTTCACCATGTATAAACATTGAGGTATGTACTCCTCTGGTCCTTAGTCTCCTCTTGAGCATGGACACCTAGTTTGATTCATCTGGTTGCCATAAAATTAGAAGAAAAAGATAAGGTTAAGTACCTCGTGCACAAATTAAGGGTTTGATATGGTCAACATTTTTAACTAATAATTACCTTTATTTCTCTCTTAATTATGGGATATTTTTTATTCATTATTTCATGTATTATTACTAGGTATTATTTTGTAATTATTTTGATTGTTCTTTCCTTATAAATTGTTCTTTCCTCGTAAATGTACCTCATACATATTCTATATATTGTAGAATAACAATGAATGAAATTAACAAAAAATTATTTAACAATTGCGTTCTTTGAGATGATATTAGAGCATGGTTCAATATCCTCTTCTTTATTCTAGGAATTGAATTTTGGTCCTTTGTTCACAATTGTTATTTTTGTTCATATCATTTTGTTGCAAAATTCCTTTTTAGTGTCTTTTCTACTATGATTGATTTAAGAGAAAGTGGTGATGATTCTCTAAAGAAGAATTAATCTACTACCATATCAGCTGGGTTCCATATGAATGAAACTTCTTCTATAATCACTAATTCAAATTGGCATCCAAAGGGCAAGAAGGTGTCTTTCAATGCTAAGGAGGATGACACTAATTCAAAGGAGAATCTAGCCACAACTCCTACATTTACTGCTAAGTCAGGTATGTCTTTTACTAGAAATAGTGATTGGATAATTGACTCTGGTGCAACAGACCATATGACTTGTGATCATGATAGGTTTAGTCACTTATCCCCTAATTGTTCCAAACTTACCATTACTAATGCCAATGATACATTATCTTATTGATTGTTTTGTAGCAAGTGCACAGGCTATTGTAATATAGTTGATGCAAGTACGGGTCAATCCCACGAGGACTTGACCTAAAAAGATGGAGTTTAACCAACAAAAATTACAAAAATCCAAATTCAAAAAGACGGAAAATTAACTAGAAAACACATAAAATCAACTTTCCTAGCTTAATTATGAAAAAAATCTTCAAATCTACATTCAAAAAATTTGATTGGCCTTCATCAATCTCTCGTACTTCTAATTAAAGATCTAATGACTGTATTGAGCAGATTTTCCAAAATTTAGATGATTTGAGCTAAAGATTGATTTTAGGTTTTGGATAGCTTAGATCTGATTGTTGGATTTTAGATTGAAGTTCAGAACTATTGAATAAGCTAGGAGATGTCCTAAGAACAAGACCTAAAAACTAATTTGAATATTTATGAGAAATACATTAGGAAATAGAAAGATCCTATTTGTTAAGGCTAAATTGTTGATTAGGTTAAGCTTAATTAAAACATATTTGAATTATGCTATTACTGGATAAGTAGAATAGAGAAAGAAAACTGGGGTAAGAACAGAGACACGAATTGAATTAAAATGGGGGACATAAATGGAATTAAAATTAAGGCTATGGGTAAAATTGGAATTTTTACTAAAAATTTCTTCTTTTACCCAAAACCTAGAAAAATGTTGTGAAGCAGGATTTGCTAGAGAAGAAAGTGAAGCCAAAGATGGGGAGATAGATAGAAGAGAAGTTAGGGGAAGGAAGAGAGAAAATGACCTCTTGAGCTGACAGAGGAAGAGCAGGAGAAAGAGGAAGCTACTGACCAGTGACTAGAGATGAGGGTGAACCTAGAGAGAGAGAGGAGGTGGGATTGCGTTGGTGCTGGCCAATAGCTAGTAGACAGAGGGAAAAATGACAATGAAGAGGGTTCTAGCCAGTGAAGCTTGGTGCTTGCCGTGTTGAGCATATAGAGGGTAGAGAGAAGAGAGGAGGAGAAGAGCGGAAGTAGGTTGTTCCTGTGGATGGCTTTGTCGTCGGTGCCATCTGGGAGGTGAGCTGCGTCGAGAGAGAGAGAGAGAGAGAGAGAGAGAGAGAGAGAGAGAGAGAGAGAGAGAGAGAGAGAGAGAGAGAGAGAGAGAGAGAGAGAGAGAGAGAGAGGTCCACTAGCCTTCAGCCTCCAACCCTTTTTCCTTCAAATTTCTATCCCTTTTATGGATCTTCTAAAAGAGTTTGATTTTGATTCAAACTCCTCTTCTTCTTTCTTATCCAACTTTATTTTTCGATTATCTCAAAGTTCTTTTCTTTCCAAGCAATTTCCTTCTTTTCAATCTGATCCTTCTAATTTCAATTTGGCGAGTTTGCAAAATATAAGACTAGATTAGAAGCATAATCATACATTATACCTCTGATTATCTCTGATGATCATCAGACTGTTAAATTTAGTAAATAAACATTGGATGGTCAATTAGAGCTAAGATGCAAAATTTCAAAATTGATTGATTAAATGATCTAATTATATTCTAGATTAAGGATATTTTAGCTGAAATTGAACACTTAACACATCTCCAGTTATTGGAGTTGGTACAATCTTATTATCCCCCACCTTAACTATCATAAATGTCTTATTTGTGCCATCATTAAATTGTAAACTTATCTCTATTAGTTAATTAACCAAATTTTGTAATTGTGCTGCTCTATTTTTTCCTACTCACTATGTTTTCTAAACATCCATACCAAGGAGATGATTGGTAGTGGACAACATAAAGGATTGTACTATTTGGAGGATGGGTTCCAATATTCCAACAAAGAAGGCAAGCTCAATTGGTGAAGGAAGATATGGTGAATAAGAAAAATAGGCTTGGCAGTTTAGGATGGGAAGAGCACTTTCTTCTCACTAATCGCTCTTGGATTTGCTAAGATCAGGGCAAATGAGTAAATGCAAGGGTTCAGGAAAAGAGAAAAATTTGCATACCTAACGTAGTTGAGTCTTAATCCTTTGATCTTAGCATGTTGGCTATCTCTATGGGTAGCTCACGATAGAGGGCAATAGGCTTCTATCTCTCATCTAGGTTCTCATTCAATCTGTTATCATCCTATCCAAGCAATGGACGAACTTGCTGTTTAAGTTCTGGCAACTTGTTCCCTTCATTGCTACACTAGGAGAGAAAGCTCTGTGAGCTCCCGAATGTGAATGCCTCGCTTCTCTCTATGATATGGTTCAAAGTTGATGGTTGGTTAAACATGAACGAAAAGGAAAGGGCAAAATGGGCTCAATGCTCATCCTCTAATCGAACAACAAGAAAAAGAAAGGAAGCACTTTTTCCTTCATTTTTTACTGAAAAAATGCAAATTTCTCTTATCTAAAACTTGAAAATCTTTATCCTATAGTACAAGAAAAAGAATGAGAAAGACAGAATGTGTACCACAAAAGTAGAAGTAATCATTATCTCTCAAAGTAAGGAAGACCATCATCATAAGTTTAATACATATGGCTATGTAACTCCCCCTCCCTAGATGAAGTGTATAGCTTATTAAGCAGCTGCCCTCCCTTATTCGTTCTCCCGATGCTGGTGAGTGTGTGCCACTCTCTGGTTGCAAGATTCTCCCTTTCTTGGGTGCCCTCTATGCCTATATTTGTTCCTTCTTTCTTATTCCAATGTCTTTACTTCTTTTGTTATTAAGGAGTAATGCGGACAAAGCATGTTAGGGCGATAAAGAATTTATATATTATGATGAAAATGAAAAAGAATCTCTTTTTATTATTTTTAGTCCATTCTTCCTTGATCATAGGGAAGGCAAAGTGCTTTCTTTTAAAGAAGCATCTAGTTCCATCTTCCTTTCACTTATTAACCCACCTTTATCGAAAAAGGGATTGTAGTAATTTGGGATCTATACTACTTGAAATGGCTCTCTCATATTGAGAAATTTTGTCTAGTAGCATTCGATCTTAAAAGCCCTTGACAGCTACATAAATCACTATAATTTATTTTTCAATTGGAAGTGGTTCATATTGTGGTTGTTTGGGCACTTTTGTAAGCTTGGCACCTCTATTGGGTAATGCCTGAGTCACTGCATCAAGGTCTGAACCAAATTAAGCCAAGGCAGCTATTTTGTGATATTATGCCAATTCTATTTTCAAACGAAATGGGAATGGTTCTCTAGATCCGAGTGTTTTTGTTTAGGAACACATCAGAAAGAGATAAGATAAATCCAAGGAACATTACAGGTATAGGAACCACTAAAGGTATTAAAGAAACAAGATCAATAACTACCAATTCATCAACCAATATATTCCCTAAAAGTCGAAAACCAAGTGATAAAGGTTTTATAAAATCTTCTAAAATGTTAAATGGTAGAAGGATTGGAGTTGGTTGAATGTATTACCGAAATAACCCAATCGTTTTTTGGTAAGATTTGCATAGAAATATGCCATCGACATGAGGACAAAGAAATTCTTGGGGTTAACATTTCTATCTAGTACTAACATGCTTGCTTGGTGTTAAGAAAATATGGTACTCTTACAGGAAGGATGGCTAGAAATTTCTTGTAAAAACACCAACCCCTACCAATTCATAATGAGAATATTTCAATCTTTTTTATTCCATGGATTATTCCCCTTATTACTATGCATAGAAGGAAGGAGTTGTGTGAGATGAAAGTCTCACACGTGGTTCTGGAAAGGAGATTCTTTGAATAGAATGAATGGTCATAATGGATGTCGGCTCAATCTGAAGGAAATTATGCAGAGGCCTTACAAAATTATTATGAAGCTACACAACTAGAAATTGATCATTATGATCGAAGTTATATACTCTATAACATAAGCCTTATCCACACAAGCAACAGAGAACATACAAAGGCTTTGGAATATTATTTCTAGGCACTCGAATGAAACCCATTTTTACCATAAGCTTTTAATAACATGGTTGTGATTTGTCATTACGTGAGACTATCTCCACTATAGAAATAAAGAAAAACAGATCAAACTTGCTAGCAAATATTAGAAACAAAAAAGGCTTTCTACATATGCATCATCTAAAGAAAGAGTTTTATCAGCTATAGCAAAAAAAAAAAGACTTCACAGGAACCAAAATATGAAGAAAAAGGTTCAGCCTATATATTTGATTCTATGGATAAAGGATCTAATTGATAGGAGAAGCACTGTAAAGATCAATTAGTGAGGGTTTGGGCCAATACAATAAGAATTGCTTACGTATGTCATGATATGAGATAAAAGGTAGGAAAAAACTTATGTAATAGAGTTGACCTACTAAAGTATTGAGCAGCGGTGTAGCATAAGATCCCAAAGATAGTAAGTCCTTTCTTATAGAGGAAATTTTTAAAGATTCTATATGAAACAGAGATAGTTACCTTTAAAAAAATTCTGAGGAAATAGGGGAATACCTATGTTTCATTCTTCTGAAGGTGGGAGAAAAGATAAAACTTATTATTGATCAAAATGAGAGTTATAAACTCATGCAATTCACCTCTTCTGGTTAACTCAATAAAAAAAATCAAATAGATTTATGAGAATATCATTTAGTTAGATATCTTAGATTAAGATGGGACATCAAACGAATTGACTAGTGAACCGTATGAGGAAGGAAACTCTCAAGTACAGTTCTAAGGGAAGGACTTGACTCACCTATTCTGACTGGGAGAACAGGCCATTCAATAGGGAGCTTCTGGCAAAGGCTTGGTTAGATCAAGCTACTGAATATTGGAAACAAGATATAGCGCTTACTTTAGGTAATTATATTGAAGCACATAATTGGTTGAAGATCACAAGACCGTTCAAGTAAAAACTTAATTCATTAGAATTTACATCCATCAATCATGTAAAATAGATTGTTCCTATGGGAAGAGCTAATTGAGGAATTTCACTATATCACTTATAAGATCGTTGTTGATGTGTTTAACCACAAGTGTACAGGCTATTGTAGTATAACTATGCAAATACGGGTTGATCACATAAGGACTCACTTTAAAAATAAGGAGTTTAAATAAAATTTAATTCTCTAAAAATTAAACAAAATAATAGAATTAAACTAATAGTGAAATAAAGAATCAAATTTATTGAAATGATGCAAATCACATAACGTCTAGTTCTGAAAAACACAGAAAATAAAACTAAATAAATAGTCTTAGATTGCACTATCCCTGGATAGTCAGAATATGGATAAGGTAAAGCTTGATTAGAATAGCGACTCAGAGGTTATTACAATCTAGAACACAGAAGGAAATAAAAACTAGGGCAGAAATGAGATTAAATGAGATATGCCTAGGGTAGAATTGGAATTTTTGGAAATAAAAATCAGAAAATGAAAACTGAAAGGAACTCGATGGAGAAGAAAGAAGAACCAGAGGAGGAGGAAGAGGGAAGAAGAGGAGGAGGGGAAGAGGAAAAGAAAGGGAAACCCGTTTCGAGTTTTCTTCGGGGGACCGTCCGGTACCGTGTTTTAGTTGGAGCAAGGCAGAGGAGTAGGTGATGCAGAAGCTGACAAAGTAGGAAGGAGAAGCCGAACAAAGGAAGATATGGGGATTCTAGTGCAGCCTAGGTAGAAGTGATAGGAGAACCAGAGAAAGGAAACCTAGTTTGGGTTTCAGTCCTTGGACCAGTGAAGAAGACACTTGGCTAGTGCTAGGGCTTCTTCAGCTTTTGCTTGACTGGAGTAATCCAATTGGAGAGAGAAAGGATAGAGGGGAGCTGTGTAGTGTGGTAGAGGGAGGAGTAGAGGAGTCGTGCTGTACTGATCGTCAGTCTGGGCTTGGTGGGGTAGCTTGGTTGAGGGGCAGATCCTAGTGACATGATCACGGTGGGAGTCGGGAAAGAATAAGGACTGGGCAAAGGAGGGTGGAGAGCCGTCTGTCGGGTCTGGAGAGATGAAGCAGAGCAAGGGCCATGGCGATGACGCCATGGAGATCGGATTGGGCGGAGGAGGGTGCAGAGCAGGGAAGTCTGGGTCATTTTGGACAGAGAAGAGGCAAGCTGGGAAGAGGGGATGAGCAAAGGATTCGAGAGAGAGACAGAAGCATAGCAGGGTGTGGTGAAATTGCAATAGGAGAGAAGGTAGCCAAGGAAGAGTCGGCCGATGAGAGGGGTTCAGTGATTAGAGGAAGGAAGAGGGAAGTGAGAATAAGAAAGTGCTACGGTAGAGGAGAAAGAGGGATCTAGGGGAAGTAGAGAGAGAGAGACATGGGGGAGAAGAGAGCGTGAGATGGGAGGATAGAAAAAGCACAGAGAAGGGAGACTATGGAGAATGAGGTAGAGGGCAGGAAGGAGAGATTGATAAAGAGAAGGGGTGTGAGAGAAGAAGAAGAAGAAGAAGAAGAAGAAGAAGAAGAAGAAGAAGAAGAAGAAGAGAGGGGTAGTGTCATGAACCAAAAATTTAAAGCTATTTTTGGAACCACTACACCCGCTACATGTTTCTTATTTACTAAATTGATATGGATTATTTTTTTTGGCAATAATATATGCCTTTAACTATATTAAATGTTTTAATTTAATTAAAATATAAAATGATAGAATCTATGGGGAAAACTATATTATTATATTCTACACTCAAAATGGAATCCAACGCCTCAAAGAATACTGAAAATAGAGTTTGTATGACCAAGTTATGGGCATTTGAAGATGAGGGCCATTTGTGTAATTTGAACTTAAAAACAAAAAAGGGAGGAAAACACAGGGGGTCGTTTTGATAACGACACCCTCCATACGTCGTCATCTTCCTCAGGCCAGGTGGTGCACAACACTACTATACCTGTACGGAGCCGCAAAAATTGGTGGCACCACCATGAGGCGGCACTGTCTTCACCCTCTATAAAAAGCCCTTCCTACTCTTCCCCCAATCATCCATCTTCTTCTTCTGCGGCTGCCCTCACCCAAGAACTGGTAGGCTAGGGTTTCAGCATGGAAGAGGCCGCACCCACCACCAAGGGTGCCATTTCAGGCTGCCCAGGTAAGTCCTCACCCTTCCCCTTGGTTTTGTTTCTCCTTCCCAGCCCAAATCCTTGCCGGATCTGTGTTTCTCGACCAAAAAACCCTAGAAGAAACCCAGATTCGATGGGTCTGCTGACCCATCGAACCAGACATGTCCCATGGATGCCGGGCATAACGCACCCCTGGAATGTGGTCCTTGGGACAGACTTCAGGGGCACACCGCGTACGGGCATGGTCCCGGTTTGACCAGGACGCACAAAGCACCCTGGGAGCTAGGATGCACGTGCCCCTGCGCTAAAGATGCGTCCACGCGACGCTGTCCAGAATGCACATCATAGCGTCATTTGGGTGTGTGCACGCATGCAAATGCGGTCTTGGTTCGACTGGGATGAGCAAGCATCCTATGAACCGTGACGCGCAGACCTAGAATGGATGAATCTGGTTCGTCCATGGATTTGCTACACTAAAAATGAAATTAAGGAGGCTATATAACTCCAATCGATGATCCAAAAGAACTATTGCGTTCGTAATGACGACACAGACCTAATGAGACTATAAAAGTTAAGATCAGAGGACTATTTTGTATAACTATAGCCCAAAAACTATAGAAATCTCATAGATCTACCATTTCAAAGATGATTAGATCTCATGAATTGATCCATTAGAGGTATTAGGAGATTAATAGCTCAGGATCAATCCTAGATTACATGTATCCATCCCTGAATTATAAGGTCTACCCATTAAATAGTAGATCTATACGTAAGATCTTGCCTAGAAATGCAAGAAGCAAGGATCTATGATCTTAAAAGGCAAATCTAGATGTTATCTATAAGTCTAAGTAATGATATATAAAGGGGTGGAAAATGATGTTGGAATCCTTGTTATCAATTAATATCCAGGGTTTCACGAAGATGGGTCAGGGTCGAGTAATGAAGAACACGATTCATGAGATATCGAGGTAGGTAGTCTGATACTACTAAGTTTTCAAATACATCTTAAACTCTGTCTTGCCTTTATTATTGTTTTTAGCATGCTTTTGAGATATGATGTTCTTATAAGAGCATGCGAAAATGTCTTCATGTTTTATGGCCTTGAATGCGATACTAACATGAACTGATTTTATGTATCGCTCGCATGGTTTGCAAATAAATGTATAAATTGGATAATTTACAATGATTGTTTTATGGTCTTGAATGAGATACTAGCATAAACTGATTTTATGTATCGCTCACATGGTTTGCAAATAAATGCATAAATTATATAATTTACAATGATTAAGATTTTAATTCTTTATATATATGCTTTTTGGGCTATTGAGCCTGGTGGGCACTATGCTTAGAGGTTGTTATGTATAGGGTTGGCCTCCTGGCCTCTACCACCAAAGGGTGGATGGTATCGCTACCAAAATGGCATTGTCACTTCCTCGACTGTTGTGGTAAACATGGACGACCACTGGAGGTGTTCACGGCACCCTTTTCGAGGACAACTATAGTCGCTGTCGCAGCTATGGTAGGTAGGTCTCTAGATACCAGAGCCACACAATTCCAGTTGTGTGCTGATTGTGAGCATAGTTGACCCTATGATTTCAGTGTTATCAATATGCATATAGCATTGAGATGGTTGTATACGAGTACTCGTGACTAGTTGACATGATGTGTTCACCGAGAGACTCAAGTGCATGATAATTACATTTGCTTGAATGATGACTATTTTAAGAGTTTCATGATTATTATATTTGACTCATTGATTTGATGTGTTTGCTGCGATCTTATTACTTGGATCTATTGAATTCTATTTTATGATTTTAGTCATATTTAGAAGACTAGATTTGCGTGCGGATTCCATGGTTGAAATTGCATCTATGAGCTTACGTTTTATGCACAAATATGCATGTTTACACAAAAAGGAATTACTGATGTTTTACATGGAAAGCTCCTTGAAATTTATACATGTTGCATGCCGTGTTTTCAAAAATAGTAGTATCAGATCACCTACTGAGTATGAGGAAAACTCACCCAAATATATTATTTTTACAGATTAGTCCAAAAAGGCCAAAAAGGATTAGAAGAAACTCCAGGACATGTTGGTGTCACGATCAAGTAAATGAAGAAGAGATACATATGAATGTTAGTAAAATCTCTACCTTTTGGACATTTATATGTAATTATTACAATTGAACTGTGCGCTATGACTGGATAGACCTAGGAAACATTTATGATTTTCTTCATTTTTCAAAATTTCCTTATTCGCCTTTAAAGCAAATGACACTCGGGGTTTTCAAAATGAATTTAAAATAAAAGATTTTCTACTGCATTGCATTATTTTTCTGAAAGTATTTTCAAATAGGGATCGATCTCGCATTAGGAATTAGTTTTGCATTTAAAAATGCATGTGAAAACCCAAGTCGTCACTGGTAGCTTGCCTCCTACTGTCCAACTTAAGGGGGAAGAGAAGGAGAGATGTTGGAGAGAGAGGAGGATAGAAAGATGGTGAGAAAGACATTGGTGGAGTATTTTTAATGTTAAAAATAGAAAGAAAGAAACAACGGGGGTAATAATGGAATTTTGAAAAATTAACAGCGAATGCAGATAGAATCAAGATGGTAGAAAATTTGCATATGGTAAAAATGTTGGATTTTCTTGCAAAAATGCCAAAAAGTAATGGTGTTTTAGCAAAAATCTATTTTTTTTTGGTAATTTGAAGCTAATCTTTCAATTGTAAGTCCTATTCAGTTATAACGATTAAAGAATACTAAGTTTGAGTTAATGTCATGTAAAATCCTCCTATGACTTGGAAATTGTAGAAAACTATTTGAGTTTCTCCTTGTCACTTCTTATTTTCTCTCCAATTAACCTCTCTCTCTCTCTCTCTCTGAATATATGTATGTTGAAATGAATGTTTTCTGTATTTTGACCAAGCCCACAGGCTCTCCTAGACCAAACCATGAAAGGGAAGAAATCACCACTTCAAAAACAATCTAGGCCACCTTCTCTTCAAGGAAACCTTTATCCTTCCCATTGAACTTGTTTTAAAAAGCTGTACTAAAAATGGTGAACATAGGTGTCACTACCAAATGACCGCAACCTTTGCTATTCCACAGTCATCATCATTAGAAAGAGAATTTTTTTTATGCTTTGTTTTTCTAGAGATACCAAATTTAATTTGATGATCATCTACATCTGGCTAGAAGGACATGGAGTTCCACTAACCTTAATTACTTATGGGTGACAATAGATGCAGTAACTAAATAATGACAAAAATCTAGGACAGCTTTGGAATTGGCATAATCTAGAAACAGACTAGGCAAGAAAAACAAAGATAAATGTGTCCGTAATGTATATATCACAGCTATTCTGGATCCACATCCATATACTATAGTTGCAATAGTACTTCTAAATCACTTTGATTTAGAAAGAAAAAGAAGAAATAAAGCAAAGTTAAAAACATCTCGAATTAGCTTCAGATTTCAATTCTAATAACCATAACCAGAGCCACACTTTTGAATAAATGATGCTGGAAAAACTAATAAACAATTGATCTAGACATGTTTTCTAATGCAAGTTTCTTTTGGGCATTTAATCATATATACATTGAGTGTTCTCTTAGAACCAATGTAGGGAGTTGAAATCATAGGCACCAGAAGAATTGATTTGAATTGATTACCCCAGGCCGGAATGAGCAGCAGTTGCAGTTGATATTGAGAATCAAGAAGAAAAGTCTGAAGATACTCAAGACGGTTGTGAGGTAGACTTTCACTTGGGCTCGAACATTATATCCTTTCTGTATTGTGCCCCATGTTTCATGAAACGCATTCTCACATCCAAGCGAGTCAGGCTTCTGTTACGGCTACCTTGTAAGATACTCGAACTCTTTCGCCAGGTTACTTTGTTAAGTAAGGTAGAAAACATTTTTAGGTCGGCTGAAGAAGAAGCTTCCGAGATTGATTGCGAGTGTCATGAGGAGACTCCCTTGATTGAGAAGCTTACTGTCCCAACCGTCAGCAAGCTATCTAAGGTTGGAATCAGATTTTCTCCGGCTGACGGTGGCTTGACCACTATCAAGTTCGACAAATTCTCAGGTGTATTTTACATTCCAGTCATCAATTTAGATGAGAACTCCGAAGTTGTACTAAGGAATTTGGTCGCATTGAGGAATTAATTGCACCGGAGGCAATGATGTTTACTCGCTATGTCGATTTAATGAACGAAATAATTGACACGAAAGAAGATGTGAAAATACTGAGGGAATCGGGGGTCATCTTCAATCGTCTAAAGAGCGATGTCTAAGTGTCAAATCTATGGAATGGTACGAGTAAATCGATCAAGACAACAAAGGTGCCGATCCATGACAAGGCCATTGAAGACATCAACGCTTATTAATCTAGTAACTGGAGGGTTAAGACTGGAAGGATCATGAAGAAATATGTCTTTGGTTCATGGCCATTTCTCACGTTCTTGGGAGCTATTCTCCTCCTGCTCACTGCTATGGAAACCTTTTGTTCCGTGTACAAATGCAAACGATGGTTTTTTTCTTCGTAAGTATATGGGTCGTTTTCCAGTAAACCTACAAATAGTTTTATTTGTCACTGTATGGACTTCACATTCTTTTATTGGTCCTTTTTAAATAAAGGCAACAAGAAATATATTTGTAACTGCATGTATTTGACCTTTGGGTCGCTTTAGGCGAACCAACATTAAGACTTGCATTTTATTTGTGATTTTGTGCCCATATCGGTAAGTTTCATGGATTGTGCTGATTATTCCATATCATCACTAATTAGGTCCTTTTAGGCTGATAATTTGGAATTATAAGCTCAAACTGATGGTTGGACTCTTTTCTCTTCTCCTCATAAAGCAAAGAGAAAATATTTCAATCATCAAACAAATTTATGTGGTTCACCACGTGTATGATCTACAATTCGAGTAGATAGCAAAGACGGAACGAAATTATCTATGCCAACCGTACATACATGACAAAGTTTATGTGGTTTGGCCGACGCAAATATTTGTAAACATGGCACACATTTGTGAAAGAATCAGGGAAAAATTATTAAGGATCATGTGATTTTTAATTTCAATTTGTATCTAGATATAAATACAATATCTAGAACTTCAGAAATTTATTTTCTTTCCTTTTTAAAGGTAAGCACAGAAACTTCACGAAATTTGAGTTTAATTTTGTAAATTAACATTTGATTTGGTAACCCTGAACCAAATTGGTTGAAAATCTGAAAGAAACTTTGTGTTGCTGGGATTAAAGGGGGCAATGAAAAATGTGGGACTTCCAAAAAAAGAAAAAATCCATTATCTGGAGAATTTTGTGACTATACTGCCGGATCCTTGACTGCGGAAGCCTAAAGGGAAGTTGCATCTGCCAATCACAGGCAAAGCCCTTGGGGCGATGCATAGTTTATAGTGGGGCCAAAATAATATTCAAACAAAATTCTCAACATTTATATCAACTAATCAGTATGTGATTAAACGGATGAGGTTAAGTAAACAACACAAGGTTTTGTATTAGGTGAAATAGCAGATGAACTGCAAGGAGACATCTCCCATCCACAAAAAGATGCACTAGTCACCGTAATCATTCAAGTACCAGGTTAGGCAAATACACAGTGGTTAGAAAGGAGAAGACTTCCATGCTCTCGGGAGTGAATCGTCTAATTTATTTTCACGACTCTGTGTGTGTATTTTGACCAAGCCCGAAGGATGTCCTTCATGTTTGCAACGTGAACTTAGATAAGAAAATAATACCAACCGGAATAGCTTCGTTATCTTGAATTGATCAGAACGAAGCAACGAGACAGGACGGGTACGTCCTCTCTTAAGATGCTCTTCTTTTAATACTCATTTATTTTATGACACAAGAAACGGTCTCCTGGCTTGGTCCTTTTAGGCTTATCCAAATCTATGGTGTTGAAGCAAGCTATTAACGTCAACTTAGGTTTCCCAGGAGATTGACTTGCAGAAAAAACAATAAGCCATGATTAGTGCCAAATGAATCATAATGTCCTTCTCACTACTGCAAAAGAGATATAAAACCAGCGTTATTTTTTTGTTGCAGGTAGATCAGAGAGCCACGGATCTTTACATCTAAAAGAGTGCATTTAGGGGGCCCAGATGGATGGTGATCAGGATTTTATTTTCTTGGTCCCATACACACCGTCGTGATGTAAAATCTTCAATTGAATGCTGTTAACACTTTGATCTGCTAATATTTTTCTCCCATTTCTTCTCGTAAACTTTCTGAACCATTACCAACATTGATCCACCATTCAAAAATAAAAGAAAAGGAAATAGTTATTAAATCCTACCAAAAAAAATTGTGATTACGGTCATCTCTTGCTGATTTTTCTCGGTTTATGGTCTGGGAAAGAAGCAATCTAGAAGATAGCTAGTCTTTTTTAATCACGAGCATTCAGGCGCCATAATACTGCAATACCATTATAAAAAAAGAAGAAGAAGATAAAAGCATATACAATACTAAGTTTAAGAAGGTAATGCTGCTGAAAGTGTGAGCCGTTTGGGTCGCCAAAGCTCTAATGTTCTGAATGTAGGAACCGACTTAATGAATTTACTTGTAAATACCAAAATGATGTAAAAGAAATGTTGTCGTGTGACTTTGAGGTCACGGGTTCAAGGCGTAGAAATAGCCTCTTGTAAAAATATAAGATAAGACTGCCTACTATAGGCCCTTGTGGTCAGCCCCTTCCCTGGATCCCGTATAGGCGGGAGCTTCCTGCACCTAAACTGCCCTTATACAAAAATGATGTAAAAATTACCCGGCAAAAAAATGGTAACTTAGCCACGTACGCAAAAGAAAAAGAGATTTGGTGGATATTACTGTTACTGTTATCAGTGGATATAGTTCCTTGCAAGGAATCTTCACTTAAATTGTAAGCAAATTTACATAGCCGCTTTGAACAATAGATAATGGTAAGTAAACAAATGGGAGAATGAAAAGGTTCATCAAATTAGTTTCCTTAATCCATTAATTAGTCGCGTGCCTTGTTTTTATGATGATGAGATCATTCTTCAACCCTCAGCCTGGATCATTGGCTCAGCCACTGGCGACCATTCCATCATTCCTTTCCTTGATAACCGATCGAAGAAGAGACAAAACATGTTCCTCAAAAGTCATAGACATTTACGTTAATAAAGATAGATTATCTTTTAAGGTAGATATCGCTGGTCAAGAATAAATTATAGAAATTATCAAGTGAGAGTCTTAAGCCTAGAGAGAAGTAATGTTGGTACAATGGTAGGACCAGCCGGTTCAGCATGTTGTGCCTTATCTTAGATAAACTTCGGACATTTTCAAACATCAAATCAGTAACTTATTTTCTGACGCTGTTTTTTTGTCTTTTTCTTCAGATCTAAGACGTTTATATAGTTTGAGCCCTATTTTTTAGCTTACCAAGAAGATCCTAACTTTTTCTTTTGTTTTATTTTTTATTTCAATGGTTTTGATTCAAAGCACAAGAAATATAAGACTGCAAGCATCTAATAGAAGTGATTTTTGGTATAGGAGTAATCAAAGGGTTTTTGAATAATAAAAATAGATTAGATCTTTAAAACATCCAGTTTAAAATCATAAAAAGGCAACCTCTCAAAATAAGACGTTGTCTGGGACTCTTTTTGAGATATACTACCGAGTTCTACTGTGAATATAGTCCTTCCACGGGCCCAGAAACTTCGATTGAGAACTTTTAACTGGATTTTTTTCTAGGTACTAATTGCATCTAATGAGATGGTGTCTTCCTCGTTTTCATTTTAAAAATATAATTTTATATTGATTTGTATTAGTGATGGTTTTAGGTCACTCAACGTCTTCAGTTAGCATGAACTACATGGAAACATGTGGAAGGGGAAATTTGCTAAGGTCAACCTTTCTTGACTTCCACTAATTTCATTGATCAGTTAATAATTTGGAAGGATCAATTGCTTATATCCAAAATTAAGCATAGTTCTTTATCTTACGGGAAGGGAGGTAGTGCAGCTATCATTTTTTAATCTCTTTGAAGAACCTTTCTTTTCTTGATATTCACTTTTTTACTTTCGTTGCAACTAAAAAGTATATCTTTATTCATCTCTAACTTATTTTTCAAAGAAAATGGATAATAGATAATTTATACTGGGGTTAATATGGGTAAAGGTTAAATTGAGTGACAAAAAAAAAGGCTTTATATAAGAGGCTTAACTTGGCTAACTAGTAGTAAAAATACTTTTGGGTAGGCTTTATGTCTCTAGGTTAATAACAA
Source organism: Warburgia ugandensis (assembly GCA_035236585.1). Classification (NCBI taxonomy): domain Eukaryota; kingdom Viridiplantae; phylum Streptophyta; class Magnoliopsida; order Canellales; family Canellaceae; genus Warburgia; species Warburgia ugandensis. The sequence continues at coordinate 11,430,157 of CP141138.1, read as the reverse complement.
GGATGACCTAAATAATTTTCTAGGTTTCTTATAATCTATCAGATTTAATGAACTTTTAGAATTTTAAAGGTAATATTCTAATAATTCAAGTAATTAGCCAAAATTAAGAGTTGGTGAGATCAATTTTCTTGAAGTACGCTAAAGAAAATTAGAAATATTTATAACCTCTCAGAAAGGATGAATGACTCTTGTTAAGTGTTCAATTTTGCTTAAAATAACCCTTAATTAGCATTTGGTTAGATCATCCAACTAACTAATTTTGTAATTATAAATTGATTTTAGCTTTAAGTGATCATCTAACCGTTGATTTGAAAACTTAACGTCAGATGATAATTAAAGCTACTTAAATAGGCAATTAATGGTATGGATGATTCTAAGTTAGTTTTTACTTTGAAGATTAACTTTGAACAGTTCTAATCGACCTAAATTGATGGGGTCCACATCATAAAGCAAGCCTCCAAAGGAAGCATGTTGGCATGCATGTACATCACCAAGCGCATGGAAGACAACACAATATGGGCAGCCTGATGAGCATAGCATGAGCAAGCTGGCACACTGCATGGACAAGCATGGGCAAATATGTGCAAGCATGGGGAACCCAAAAAGGAATCATTTCGGGTCTCCCTTATAAAGAAAACATGATGGGTTTATTTGGTGGGCTCGAATTTTTCTTCTCTCCCCTTTGACAGAGAGAGGCAAAAGGACTGTTTCGCTCACCTCTCGATCCATCCCTCTTCGTTCCCCTTCCTCACCCTGCTCCTCTCTCTCTCTCTCTCTCTCTCTCTCTCTCTCTCTCTCTCTCTCTGTTTTCCTTCTCCCTCACCATCCCTCTCTATTTCTCTAGCTCCCAAACAAGCCGACCTCACTCCCCTGCTTTCTCACTTTCCCTCTCGTTCCTCCCTCTTCCTAATTTCTACCCAGCTTACCCCCACCAATCTCTCTCGTTATACTCAGTGACCGGCGTGCAATCAGAACGCATCATGCCCCAAGTCGACTACTATTGTTCTCTTTTCCCCTATCTCTTTTTCATCGTCTATCTCTCCTGTCCAGCTCCCAGTTCTCCCCTTTACTCTATCTCTCGGCTCCACCAGTTAAGTTCCCATTCACCGGCTTTGTCATCTATCTAGATCGGTCGTCTACCTCTTCTTCATCACTGTCAGCATCATCCTTTCTAGACATCAGCCAAGAGCTCCTCCACCCAGATCTGCCTCCATCGCATGGCTAGCGCCGGCATATGTCCCATTTGCTTTGTTGGTCGGCCATACCATTCAACTCTCCAGACCCAAGTTCCCCTGTCCGGCGTCGTCTTCTTCCTCCTCTAGCTTTCCCTTCTTTTTCAGCAAAACCCAGCACCACCCTAGAACCCTTTTCTTTCCCATATGCCCAGTTTCCCCCTTGCTCCTTCCAATTTTCATCGCCATGGTCTAGTCGCATCCAATGGCCTCAAACCTAGACGCCTCTTCTCCTTCTGTTTTTCGGCAAACCCACAACGAAAAAACCCCTCTCATTCCCATCCTCTTCCGCCACTGGCATCGGCCCGAGCCCCCTTTCCTTTTTCCATCTTTCCTCTTTTCTCTTCCCACTTTTCCCTCTTCGGTTTCCTCTACTCTCTCCTCTAGCAAGCTTCACCTGCACTTTTACCTCTTCCACAAGCAGAAAACGAAGAAAAGATAAAAAGGCCTATTTTGTCCACTAAATTTTGTTTATGCCCTGTAGGCTTTAATTCTAATTACTTTCATGTCCTATTTTGTCTTTTAGTCTATTTTGTTTTTTTAGTTAATCCATGTTTTACTTTATCTAAGTTAGTTTTATTCTTAGATTAGTTTCTAGAAGATGTATTTTTAGTTCTGATTCGTTTCATAACACAATGATCAGGACAGAGAATTTGTATTAACATTATTATTGCATTTACTTTCAGTGAATTCAAAACTATTTATTTAAGGTTTATTGATCTGAATTTTATTTTTATGGTAATTTGAATGTTAAAATTTGTGTAAACTCCAACATTTAAGTTGAGTCCCCTAAGAAATTGACCCGGATTTGTACTAGCTAGACTACAACAGCCGTGCACTTGCGAAAAATATCAACAAGTTTTTTTCGCCGTTGCCGGGGACCCGCAATGGTGTTTTCATAAATTTTAATTCAAAAAATCAAAAAAATCATAAATTTTCAAAAAATAAAAAATTATAGGAGTTCCATTTTTTTAACATTTTAGGTGCATTTTAAAATTTTGTTAAGGCATAAAATTCAATTTCTCCTAATTTTTGGTATTTACTGACAATTTTTATTTTGTAGAAAAAATTGGAAAAGAAAGGAGAAATTCAAGGAGTTTAATTAGGATGATTGTAGTTTAATTTTGAGTGAATTGTAGTGAAGATTTCATGTAACGACTTTATTTTCACAATTCATTTAAAAGGTTATAATAATACAAGTCAAAGGTGGGCCATCGTAACTTGGAAGTAGAGGTGGAATGTAAATGGCCCCACCCTTGTACAAGAAGACATTTTCCAAAACCCCACTATGAGAAATATGTAAACTCTTTCAAATTTCTAGTTTATGTGGTGCATTATTAGATTAAAACTACATTGGGTGTTAGTAGAAAAGTATGTAGAACACATTTGATATATGTTGCATTTTTAGGATTTGCATTAGTTTGTTAATTTTTATTGTATTTTAGGGCATGTTTAATTGCTTTAAGGTGATTATATGTCTACCAAATTGTCATGGAATGGAAGCATGAATTAGTAAGGGCATTTGACCCCACAAGATCAAGGGTGGATTTTATCACTACCTCTAGGCCCACTTAGGATAATCACCATAAGCACGTATCCCAACCTTCCAATTTAATTTAAAATCAATTAGACGATACCTATAGGGCCCACCACATGCCCATAGGATCCTTTTGGAAGGAGGTGAAGTGGTTGGTTAGGTAGGATCTAACTGGTAAGTAGTAGGACAAGTTTAAAAGAGAGGAGGAGTATTAGATTAGGCTAATCTAAAAGCTTCTCCCCCACACAATTCTAAGATAATCAAATTTTCTGCTTGCTAACCTTAGGGGTGTTTGAATTTGTGTGCCCTATCAATAACATTTAGGATTAGTTAGGTAAAAAAATAAAATCCTTATTGTGTGCACTTGTGGACACACGATAAAACTGCATGTCTAGTCAAAAATGACATACAACAAATTCAATCAATGACTGAACAAAGATCAAGGGGTAACTCACCCCTAGGTAGTGTTAATGGAGATCTTGGCCCCAACAAATTATGAATGAGGACCCACCACCTCAATAGTTGAAGAGCATCAACCTCCACCAAGGAGGAATAATCATCCACCCATCCCTAGGAACTGGAGAAGAAATAAAAATATAGAGTGGGACCAACAGAGTGACCATAAGGATAATGATTTTTATCAAAACCTTCGTGGTAGAATACTAAGGGATTATCTTCAGCCAACTCGTACATGCAGATACCATAGAGCTAAAAACGGGAGTGATTGAATTACTCCCGAAATATCATGGTTTGAACAATGAAAGTCCTTACCTAAACCTAAAAGAATTCGACGAAGTGTGTACTACATAGCGCACACAAAATGACGATTCGATATAGTAAGGTTGAAGCTTTTTCCTTTCTCTTTAAAGGAAAAAGCTAAGATGTGGTTCAATGGCTAGTAGGTTCAATACGAACCTGGCAAGATATGACAAGGGAGTTCTTGAAAGAGTTCTTTCCAACTCATAATACTAACACTTTTCGCCAAAAGATCATGAACTTCACTTAGAATGACAAAGAGACCTTCTCTCAATGCTGGGAAAGATTCAAGGATCTGTTGTTAATATGTCCACATCATGGATATGAATCGTGGTGCATTATCAGCTTCTTTTATGAAGGATTAAACTCTGATATGCATCAGTTTGTAGAAATGATATGCAATGGTAATTTCATAAACAAACAACCAGAAGAGGCGCAACAGTACTTCGAATGGTTAGCTGAGAGCGCTCACACCTAGGAGGATTCAAAAAAAGTTGATCATTTAGATAGGACAAAGCCCACTACATCCTCTAAGGGAGGTATTTATGCCTTAAATGAAAAAGATGACATCAATGCAAAGACAACTTCCCTTACTAGAAAAGTAGAGGCCATAAAAATAGGTAAAGTTGCCTCCATTAAGGTCGAACAGGTGTGCAGTATTTGTGAAAGTACTGAACATGTTACTGAGGAATGCCCAACAATACCAGCATTTCAAGATGTGTTTCATGAGCAGGAAAATGCCTTGAACTCTTATAAGCGACCTTTTTCCCCCTTTTCTAAAACATATAATCCCAATTGGAGAAATCACCCTAACTTCAATTGGAGAAATGGACCCACAACAAATATTTCACAATCAGGTCCATACCAGCCTCATTGCCAAAATCAAGGACTCCTTACCCTACCTTACCAAACTTATCAAAATCCTACTCCTGCACCATATATCCCCCCTCCAAAAGGAAGGGAGAGGATAATCAAATACTTCAAAATCAGGAGAAGAAAATTTCTCAATTAGAATCTCAATGGAGACAAACTAACTAGTCTATGGAAGAGTTAAAAAATATGATGAGTCAGATGATGTAAAACTTAGAAAAAGGAAAGTTTTTAACTCAACCAGAAGCAAATCCTAAGGGAGTGCATGCGATTAACACTAATGTCTGTGAAGTATCATCTAGCTCTACCATAGAATAGACCAAGGTTGTCACCATTCTTAGGAGTGGTAAAAGAATTGAGAAGGATGAACCTCAAAAGATTGAATAGGTAGAAAAGTCCACTAAGGTCACAGAAAAGTCTAAACAGAAGGACCTTACCTCATCTGTCGACCCATGTCCTGTCCGTGCCCCATTTCCTCCAAGGTTGCATCAAGCTTCAAAGTTTGCCTCCAATGATGAGACCTTAGAGATTTTCAAGCAAATCAAGATCAACATACTGATCATATACCAAATTCTTAAAAGACTTATGCACCATGAAAAGAAAACTCAATGTACAAAAGAAGGCATTTTTTACTTAACAATTGAGTTCTATTCTTCAACATCATACACCACCAAAATAGAAGAATCTAGTTTGCCCCACTCTTACTTGCATTATTGGCAACTATAAGATCAATCAAGATTTGTGGGATCCAGTGTGAACCTATTACCATACTCAGTACATGAGCAGTTAGGTGTTGGAGAATTGAAACCTACTTCTACTACACTCAAGCTAGCTGATAGATTTGTGAAAATACCAAGAGGAGAAGATGTGCTTGACTAGGGGGAACAATTTTGCTTCCCCGTAGATTTTCTAGTCCTGGATACACAACCATTGGTGAATGAGAAGAATGAGATACTAGTCATCTTAGGACGCCCATGCTTGGCCACATCTAATGCCTTGATCAATTGTATAAATGGGGTCATGAAATTATCTTTTGGTAATATGACATTGGAGCTAAACATCTTCAACATCTATAAACAACCGGGTGAATCTACTAATGACTTGCATAGAGGAAGTTAATGCCCTCCTTGATTATGTTCCTATTATGGATACAAAAAAATGGAAACCTCATTTTGAGGACCTTCCACTGATGGAGTCCACTCCCCTTCCATCATCTGTAGAAACTCCTAAGCTTGAATTGAAATCTCTACCATTAGATTTAAAATATATTTATTTAGGAGAAAAAGAGACTTTTCCTGTAATAATTTCCTCCTAATTAGAAACATCTTAGGAGGAAAAGTTAATAGTCACTTTAAAAGAACACAAAGGTGCTATAGGATGGACTATAGTTGATATAAAGGGCATTAACCCTTTAATCTGCACCCATAGAATATATCTGGAAGATGAAGCTAAACCATGTCATCAAATGCAAAGAAGGTTAAACCCTAATATGAAATATGTGGTTAGAGCAAAAAACCTAAAATTGCTTGATGTGGGAATCATCTATCCCATAAGTGATAGCAAATGGGTAAGTCTTACTCAAGTTGTTCCAAAGAAGTTTGGAGTGATAGTAATAACTAATGCCAACAATGAATTGATCCCAACTAGGGTTACCACTGGTTAGCATATGTGTATCAACTATAGAATGTTGAATGTTGTTACAAGGAAAGACCATTTTCCTTTGCCCTTTATTGATCAAATGTTAGAAAGGGTTGCAGGACATCAGTACTATTGTTTCCTAGATGGTTAGTCAAGGTAACCAAATAGAAATTGCACCCGAGGATTAGGAAAAGACCACATTTACATGTCCCTTTAGTACTTTTGCTTACAAAAGAATGCCATTTGGATTATGTAGTGCTCTTGTCACAATTCAACACTATATGTTAAGTATCTTTAGTGATATGGTAGAGAGAATATTAGAGGTGTTCATGAACGACTTTTCTGTTTTTGGTGAATCATTTGAGATATGTCTTGAAAACTTAAGAAAAGTCTTAACTCATTGTAAAGAAAAGAACCTAGTGCTTAATTGGGAAAAATGTCATTTCTTGGTTCCTAAGGAAATTGTCTTAGGCCACATAGTGTCATCCAAAGGTATAGAGGTAGATAGAGCCAAAGTTGACCTAATTACTAATCTTCTGATACCAAAATATGTTAAGGACATTTGCTCTTTCTTAGGTCATACATAATTCTATAGGAGGTTCATCAAAGATTTTAGTGCAACATCAAGGCCATTATGTCACCTCCTCACAAAGGATACGCCTTTTGAGTGGACTGAGGACTATCAAGAAGCTTTTATAAAGCTAAAAGACAAGTTGACCACTGCACGTATCATACGACCGCCTAACTGGAGTCTACCCTTTGAAATCATGTGTGATGCTAGTGACTATGATGTAGGAGTTGTGCTAGGGCAGAGGAAAGAGAAGAAGTCATACGTCGTATACTATGTTAGTAGGACACTAAATAGCACCCAAATGAGTTATTCCACTACGAAGAAAGAACTCTTAGCAGTTGTCTTTGCATTGGACAAATTTAGGTCTTACTTAATTGGATCTAAAATAGTCATATTCACTGACTACTTGACCCTTAAGTATCTTCTTTCTAAGAAGGATGCTAAGCCTAGACTAATTAGATGGATCCTTTTGTTGCAAGAATTTGACATTAAAATAAAAGATAAAAAGGGAGTAGAGAATGTCGTAGCTGACCATTTGTCTTTCCTAGTCCTAGTAGAGCCTTTGAATGAGTTTCCAATTAAAGACACTTTCCCTGATGAGCAACTTTTTCATGTTTCCCATCCTCCTTGGTTTGCTGATATTATAAATTATTTAGTCACAGGGAAGATTCTTGAACATTGGAGTAAACAAGAAAAGGAAAAAATATTTTCCAATATTAAGAACTACTTCTGGGTTGATCCATATCTGTTTAAGTATTTCCCAAATCAAATCATCAAGAGATGTGTCCCTGAATTAGAACAATATAGTGTCATCTCCTTTTGCCACTCAGAAGCATGTGGGGGACATTTTTCTACCCAGAAAACAACTGCGAAGATATTGTAGTGTGGTTTCTATTGGCCATTATTTTTCAAGGATACACATGTGTTCTATAAATCTTATGAGCAATGTCAAAAGTTAGGAGGAATAACTCATAGGAATATGATGCCTTTAAATCCTATCCTTCTTATTGAAGTTTTTGACTGGTGGGGTATTGACTTCATGGGTCCCTAATAGATTTGAGAATGGGTAGATTGGTAATTAGGTCAACTTTGGCTCTGTCTACCTCTATTCCTTTGGATGACATAATGTGGTCAAAGACAATTCCCTTTGGAACCATGAAATGACATTTCTCCTAATAAAGCACTAGGTTCTTTTTTTCACAACGATTTAAGACTTTTCTTAGATTTTCAAGGCATGTGTCAAAGGAATCACCAAAAACAAAAGGGAAAGGAAATGGTCCTTCCTAGTGACAACATTCAACTTTTTATAGTCAATGCACATATGCCAACCAGTGGTAACTTTAGGTGGAATTAATTCATTGTTGGCATTAGTGGTCACTGTCACTCCATTTGTAAATTAGCAAGTCTTGTGATTTAAGTACCTCTAAACATTTAAGAGGTTTGGTAAAGGCATGAAGATGATGTTTTCACTTGCCAAGATTAGAATGAATCACATCCTTAAGTGCTCATGAAAAGATGCAATTCTTGTGTTAAATTTGTTTAACTTGAATGTCAGATAGCTTATATTCTCAGCCTCCAAAGTAAAAAATGATCTTTTCTCCTACTCCTTTTCCTAATGTGTTTCCTTGTGTAGCCACATCCCACAACATAAGTTACTGAACAATATAAAGTTATGGTTTGGGTTGGAATTCAATCAAAACAACTGTAAAAAAATGAGAAAACATTGCTCATAATGAGCAAGAGCTCATTCATTGCTCACTATGTAATCCAAAAGTCTCTAATGAGACACTATATATACTCTATAAACAACCTAAAACCCACCTACTTTTGTAATGTAAAAGCTGATACTAGCATCTTAGGTAACGTATCAAAGCTAAGTCCTAGCCTGAGAAAAAAATTTAGCTTTACATCTTGTTTTTACTGAATTTTCACTTATATATTGTATAAGCCTAAGAAAAAATCCACCATGTTCAGTCTACTATATATGTATTAGCACAGGTAGGGGCTTCCATTAGATCTTCATTTGATAAATTGATACTATGATCAGGCAGTTGAAAGTGACCTATAGCGAAGTTACCCATTTCACTAGCCCTTATGAGCTTTTGGATATGGAAGAACTATGCTGATAGCTTTCTGGTCAATCCTTGGTTCATTCTAAAAGATCTCATCAATGTTCTCCTTATTCGTTGCATGATAATGTCTTTCCATATTTCTCGTTGTATCGTATTTAGGTGTTCAGTGAAAATAATTTGTTCTCCTTCAAAAAAATCTTACATTGTAGAGTATTATATAAAGCATGTAGCTTGAAAGAGGTCATTGGCCTAGTTAAATGTTCTTCTTATCCATTGCATAAAGCCTAGAATTATTTGCACAAGCCATATTTGATGCATATCTGTAAGGAATTCTTTGCACAAGCCATAAATATGATTGTAATTTACTTTCATGAAAAAGAGAGGTACAATAGATTGTTCAAATACATTTCCATTGACTTGCATAAAGATAGATATATAGTAGACCAGAAATATACATTTTGCCACTATTACAAAACTTTAGAAGCTACTTTTGTTTTAATATTTTTTATCAAAACTTCATGTTGTTACATTTGATAAACAACCTCCCATAACCTTCATTCATCTGCATTATAGAATAGAAAAAACACAAAATTAGTCTTAATAAAAAAATGTTGCTATGGAAAAGAGATATAGGGGCAAACTAACAAAACAAATAAGGGGCAACAAATATATTTACCTTCACTGGTTGTGCATTCTCATATCCACCTATATACATTGTTAGAAACTATTACGATATAATACAAAATTGTATCTATGTATGCATTTTATCGATTATTTATTATACCTTGCAAAGGATCCTTGCATGATCTTCCATTGTATCCATGTTGACCACATCTTTTGTATTTTTTAATTCCTCTATTTCCTTGACTGCTTATGCTAGCTTCATCTTCATCTCATGTTCTCTTTGTTTTTGGTCGATTAGTGGTCTACGAGAATGGGGGGTAGCGACTGAGGTAGATCAACAATAAGCTACATTGATAGGTCTGCTATCCTCAATCCAAGTGTATAATAGGCCTTTCTCAACATGTCAATGTGGAAGCAAGGACTACAATAATTGACAACGCTCCATCTTAAATTTCTTATGCAGATAAGTGCATGTATATATGCAAGGAATGCTAGATACATCCCATTGATGATAAAGTACATTTAAATTGATTAAGATTTACTACATGTTTTGCTGTCAGCCACAAATTGTGCTTAGTAACTTCTCATTCAAAATAAGAAGATCTCAATGGTGTGCAATTTCTTTTTTGTGTTATCAAACATTGTATTTTCTTGAATACATATGGCATTAAACCATCTTGCAGCCTTTTGCTAAAGAAGACCATTATTTTTTGTTAGGTATGTTCTAGCAGCTCCACTACTGGAAGCTCCATTGAACTTGCAATTACAATATTAAAAGATTCTACTAAATTGTTGGTTAAAATGTCACACTTTGACTCAGTCTAGAAATGTGATCTCGACCAACAACTTTGAGGGATTGTAGAAAGCCACTAATGTCCCTCAATTGATGCTTCCTTAATTTGTCTCACAGCATCAACAAAGTCTTCTCTTTTGTATGCCTATGCTGCTCGCCAGAATAACTGCTTGCAGTATATACTAGGATGGAGCTTCTTGAAGTTTACATATAGAATAACTCCAAGAATATACCAAAATAACTCTAAGAATGATATAAATATGCTGAAGAAACCAAGTCCAACTCTCTTTATTCTTAGCTTCCACAACTGATAAAGCAAAAGAAAATAGTTTTTTATTCCCATCCAATCCTATGGCACATAAGAGTGTTTCTTTATACTTGCCTTTCAAGTGGCATCCATCTAAACCTAGAAAAGGTCGACATCCATCAACAAACCCCATCCATGAAGCATGTAACGATATAAATACCCTCTTGAAACAAGATTTTTCTCCTTTTAATTGATATGTTGTTGTGCTATTATAATTAAATGTAAGGACTACATGGCAGTACCTTGGTACAATGCCAAAGGAAAACTTATACAATCCTCATATTTTGCTTGACGCCATCTCATGAACACTCCAAACTTTATGATTTTTCAAATTTAGTCCATGCAAAGATTGCAACTCTTTCATTAATTTCGTGACTGACTTATCCATATCATGCATCATAACATTATATATTCATTTTGCAAGCCATTTGAAAGATGTTGACTATTTAGCATTGCTACTCATACAATTATGTTAACCACGAATCTTCTTAACTCAGAAGCTTACATTGTTACTAGTTTTTGAACAATGACACCTCCAAGTACATCCATCTAATCCGCATTCAACAAATGCTTGCCTTGATCAAATTTAACATTTATAAGCTTGTACGCAAAATTCAAGGCATAAGATTGAACTGCAAGTCTACATTATTCAACATTTGCAAACGCCATCTCTTCCTTGATAATGCTCTCACTTTCATTCAAGTATATTTCATTACATGTGTCATCACTCGATGACACATAACCATAAGTTAAGTCACATCTTTCCATGGCAACATCTTCTTCATCTTCAGGAAATTCTTCATATGACACTATATATAGCAGTTAGCATGTCCTCATCCACATTTCTTCATTAGTAAAATTGATATCTTCATTACATGTTTGTGGCCCTTCCTCTCAATGACACATCTAGTCATCTAAAATATCCATTCCAATATTCTGTTGGCTTTCATGTGATATTTTTCCATCCAAATTATTCCAAAATTTCATATTATCATCTACTTCCATATACACATAAAAATAAATAATAAAATATTAGCAATTTTGTCTCAAAGCATTAAAATATTGAGTTAGTTTCCTAATGGATTGAAATATGTTGCTTTCTCTGATAAGCAAATTTTCCTTGTATTGAGGACCCATTTTTTAGAAAGGCTGGCCAAGTTATTTCTTTAAATTATTATTGGTATGCTGGTAGTAAGCCATTAGATTTCCTTATCTATTTCTTCATTTTGAATTTGAGTTGTTGAGACACACATTACGACACACTTTGATGATTCAGTTGTGGGGTTAAAGGGCGTAATGTATGCAAATACTACTACTTACTGGCCAACCACATTTGTAGAACTTATAACTAGAGACTATACTTGCCCTAGAAATCCTTTTTATATTGGTTTCTACCATTTTCTTACTTAGATATGGAGAACATTTGTGTTGTTATTTTGTATTTTCCTTTATATTTCTGCAGAAATCTAAGATTTACTATAATTATATTTTCTTAGTTTATGTTATTCTTTAACTTATATTCTGTGTGTGCATGCATGTGTGCCTTGAAGTAGCTTGGTTTTGTATCTTATAGTTGTAGGTTGGAATTATGTTTCTAGAAGTGGTACCATTTCCAAAGAACAAATTACATCATCTTGTTAGGTTAGACGACACATTTATTGGGATGAATTTCTATGTCAATTTACTTACTGCCAATCTATATCTGACAGTAGTCTGCTTAAAGATTATATTGATCATTACATTGATTGTCTTCAGAATTCCTCTTCTAGGTGTCATATTTTTCCTATTATTTAGTTTTTCTTTTCTCAAAGTTCTCTAAAATGCTTAAGATGGTATTAGAAGAGTCATCTAGTGATTGTTGCTAATGGCTATTATAATCACTAGTTTTGTTATTTTGCAGAGCTTATGAATTTAGGTCTCAAAGCAATAAAACAATCAATTAATTGACCTATCATTATCCATATCTCTTCATTTAAATTTAGTTCTATTACTTTTGCTTCTCTTAGGCTGAGGAATATAACATCAGTGAGTATGAAGTTTGGTAAGTCCATACTCCAGCCTTTCACATTGGCAAGATACTGAAGTCTGCTTGGACAAGGCTAGAACCCTCAAGCATCTGCTACTACATGGCACACTGAAAGGCAAGGTCTCAAGAGTTGATCTATTATTCTTGTACGCTAGATATTATCTAGCTGACTTCTCTCATTCTTTTCATGTATATATTTTGGTTATAATTATGGATCACATGATTTCCTACATTGTGTAGGACCTTTTCTTTTACAAGATAATAGCTTATGCTTGTAGCTACACAACTTGAACATATACAAAGCCAACTAGTATTGTGATTGTATTCTATTTTGTAAAAACTAATATACGTGCTTATATTCCAGAATGAAATGATATGCTAGCAAGTGTTATAGAATTTAATAAATATTTGAATGCACATTATAAACTAAATTGACAAAAGGGCTAGATCTGTTTCATTATTAGGCTATGGCAATTATGAGCTAGAGTGTATGCATCTAGGTGTGGGAGACCTATAAAATTAGAACATAAAAGAAAAGAATACCACTAAAATTGCTATTTTACTATCATACACATTGAAAAAAGAAGAAAAAGGCAGGTAAACCTACTACTCAAACATAGAAGTTAAGCATAGAATCAACATGTCCATGGAGATGTTAATGAAATCTTGCCTCCACTCAGGATAATCAAGAACTAACACTTTTATTAGGTTCTTCTTCTTTCTCCTCAAGGTTTCAAGTATGTGTGTGGCTAATTTCTCCATGAAAATTGTTGTTTTACTACCAGACACATTGAAAAAAATGCAAGAAAACCTACTATTGAAACAAAGCAATTAAGGCGTAGAATCAACACGTCCAATGAGGTGCTAATGGAATCTTGCCTCCACTCAGGATAATCAAGAACCAACACTTTCAATAGGTTCTCCATCGTCCTCCTAAAGATTCCAAGTATGTGTGTGGCTTAAGCTCGATATCAAATTGTTGTTTTACTAGCCTTGCAATTTAACCTGTGAATGTGGCCAACTAAAAACAGAACCTTTGAAAAACTAAAGAACATTGTTGGTGGAATTTCATACCCATGCTTTGAAGGAACAAGAAAATCAAATAGGTCTTCATTGGAGCATAAAATCGAACACATTATATACACCTATAGGGAGAGATAGGGAGGCATCCACACACACACACACACATAGAGGCAGAGAGATTACCTACCGATAAGAGCTTGTAGTCAATCTTTCGCAAACATGAATAGGACTGAAGAAGAGCAATGAAGGTCCATAATAACCCAAATATTTTATGCCATTTTTACTAAATTTAGAAATTAATATGTGGGAATTACTATCCTAAATGTTTTAATTTATATAAAATAGGAAATAAATGAATTTGAGAGAAATCTTTTGTCATTAGATTCTACTCGGAAAATGGAATCCAACGCCTCAAAGAATGCCAAAAACGGAGTTCATAAGACCAAGTTATGGCCATTTAAAGATTAGGGTCAATTCTATAAAATACATTTAAAAATGAAAAATGGACGAAAAACACAGGGGACTGTTTTGATAACGCCACCCCATCTCCTTCCTCCTCCAACCCTGCATCCCGATTTCTCCAAACCCCCCCCTCCCCCCCCTCCTGATTTTTCTAGAAACACTAGCACCACCTCTATGATGCGGCAGAAATGGCGGCACCGCCTTGGAAGGGCTATAAGAAGCCCTCTCCCCTCTCCCGCAACCATCTCTCATCTTCCTCCTCTTCGCTTAGCAAGCTAGGGTTTATAGTAAAATCGGAAAACCCCTTTCCTTGTCCCTTGTGACTTTCAACATGGCCAGGTCATCCCTTCGGGCCAGCCATGCTTCTCTCTCTTTTTCTCCCCCCTTCTTCCTCTCATCGCACCAGGACGGTGGGTTTTATCCCAGCTTTGAAGTTTCTGGCGCCCTGGGTTTTCAAACGGAAAAGAGGGAGCCGCACCACTGGAATGAGGGCATCTCCGGCTACCCTAGTAAGCCCCCATCTAACTCTCTGCCTCCCCTTCGTCGTTCCCCCAGAATCCGGCCGGATCTGGTGTTTCCCGGCCGGAGAACTAGTCGGGGAAGACGGGTTCATTCCTGAACCCTCACTTGACCGCCCAGGGGTGTGGTGCGAGACGAGTGCCCGGGGGCACGGTCCCTAGTGCAGCCTTTGGGTGCGCGATGCGGGGCACAGGTCCTGGCCCGACCAGGACGCACGAGGCATTCTGGGAGCCGAGATGCACGCGCCTGGCATTGAGGATGCGCTCTCGCGACGCACTGAAGAGCACACACTACAATGCGTAGCTAGGGCGAGCACATGCACACGTGACGATGTCATGGTACAACTGGGACACGGTGGCATCTGGGGAACCATGACGCGTAGGGCCGCATAGACGAGTATGGTTCGTCCATGATCGTGCAATGCTAAAAATGCAATTTCAGGAGTTGTAGGACTCCGATTGACGATCCGAAAGAACCATTGCATCTGTGTGAACGACACGAACCTACTGTGACTCTAAAATTAGGATCAGAGGACAAATTATAGGGTCTAACCATTGAATAGTAGATCCTATGGCTGTATTAGGCAAGGACCTATGGACCCTAAAAGGCAGATTTAACCATTAATCTAGAGATCTAAATAGTAATTTATAAATAGATTGAAATTGACAAGGACTCCTTGTTATCCATTCATATCCAGGATTTTCTAAATGAGACCCAGGGTCGGGTTGAGTAATGAAGGACGCGACTCCAGAAAACATTGAAGTAGGTAGTCTGATGCTACTATGCTTTTCCAAATATACTTGATTTGTAGGTTGTCTGATATTTATTTGCATTTCCAAATATACTTGATTTATTAATTTCCTATTATTGAGTTGTTTTCATAATATAGGGTCTTGAATGCGGTCATTTGCATTGAGATGATTTTATGAATGCATTACTCGCATACTTTAAAATACATGGCATAAATTGCATAAATTAAAACGACTGCATTGCCTATCCTCGAGGGTTGCCAAAAGACACTGGTTAGGCAGTTGTGAGGACCAGGCAGTGTGAGAGACCCAAAGAGGACATTGAGAATAAATGCATAAATTGCTTATTTTTTTGAGATTTGGATATATCTATATGTGTTTTTTTGGCTATTGAGCCTAGTGGGCACTATGCTAAATAGGTAGAATGCCAAATGAGGCAACCTATGTAGGGATAGCGGGTAGATCGCCGAATGAGGCAACCTGTGTAAGGAATAAAACCTTGAGTTCTAAGTAGGCAGATCGCCGAAGGAGGCAGCTTGTGGTAGGAACAAAACCTTGAGTTCCAAGTGGGCAGATCACCAAAAGAGGCAGCCTGCGATGGGAACAAAACCTCAAGGCCCAAGTGGGCAGATCGCCGAAAGAGGCAGCTTGCGGAGGAGCATAATGGCCATATGAATTCAGTGTGATTGATATGCATATAGCATTGGGATGGTCGTATACGAGTACTCGTGTCCAGTTGGTGTCACATGTACGCCGAGAGACTCATGTGCATGATACTAGCATATGTTTGAGTAATGACTATATTAAGATTTTCATGATTATTCTATTTGGCTTGCTGGTTTGATGCATTTGCAGAGATCTTCATACATGGATCTATTGATTTAGTCATATTTCTATGACGTGATTTGCATATGGATTCCATGATTGAAATTGCATCAATAAGCTTATGTTTTATGCATAACTATGCATGCTTACGCAAAAGGAATCATTGATGTTTTACATGAAAAGCTCTTGGAACCATGCATGATGCATATCGTGTTTTCAAAATAGTAGTATCAAATCACCGACTGAGTATGGAAAATACTCACCAAACTCTATTATTTTTCAAGATAGCTCTACTCACGAGTAGAAGAAGCATCAGGACCTGTTAGTATTACAATCAAGTAATGAAGAAGAGACAAGTATGAATGTAAGTAAACTCTCTACTCCTTTGGACATGTATTTGTATTTATTTATAGTTGGGCTGTGAGCTGTGAGTG
The DNA here is from genome assembly GCA_035236585.1 of Warburgia ugandensis. Lineage (NCBI taxonomy): Eukaryota > Viridiplantae > Streptophyta > Magnoliopsida > Canellales > Canellaceae > Warburgia > Warburgia ugandensis. Next base: position 11,413,719 of record CP141138.1, on the reverse strand, counting down.
GATAGACCTGGAAAGATATTTATGAGTACAAAATTTTTTAAAAACTACCTTGGTTGTTGTGAAAGCAAATGGCACTTGGGGTTTTCAAAATGAGTTTAAAATAAAAACATTTTCATCTACATTGCATTGTTTTTCAAATAGGGATCCCACCTTAGGCATTAGTTTTGCATTTAAAAATGCATGTGAAAACCTGGGTCGTTACAGTTGGTATCAGAGCTCAGTTTTATCCTTTCACAGTCAGTCCAATATGTCCAAGGGTCATAGACAATCGAGATAATTAAGAAGAAGTCGTATAAATAGACGTAGTAGAGATGACACACACAAGGAAACTAGCATATGAGAATAAGATTATGATGAAAATAAGGGATGAGAATACAAGATGATCTTAACAAATAAGTTTGACTTGCACTAAATCGATCAAAGTGAGAATCATAAAGAACTTAGTTCAATTCTAGATGACTTAGTTAAAAGAAATTGGTATATTATAACAGCAACTTGAGTATAATGGAGCAAATCAGGAGATAGTGACAAAATATTATGGGATCCAAAGGAATAAAGATTTGGAATATACCAATTATAAGAAAATTGAAAGTATGAAGAAGTATTAAATTAGCAAGAAAGAGACTAAGTATCAGAGTACGCAGCAGAAGCAGCTCTCAAGTACGTAAAGCAAACTGAATTGCAGTTGTAAAAGGCATTCTGAGGACGTGCCTAGATTTGGTTGCAAGGTATCATGCAAAGAATTTCAAGGAGAAAGTTCTTTACTTATTGAGGTATGGATATTAGATATATGGGATGAAACAAAAGTATTTTCTTACTCAGAGTCCTAAAGGAGAATATATTCTAAGAGACAAATAACTTGAAGGTAATAATTTATGAAATTTCGAGGACGAAATTCTTTAAAGGGGGTAATAATGTAATAACCCAAATATTTTATGCCATTTTTACTAAATTTAGAAATTAATATGTGGGAATTACTATCCTAAATATTTTAATTTATATAAAATATAAAATAAATGAATTTATGAGAAATCTTTATGTCATTAGATTCTACTCGCAAAATGGAATCCAACGCCTCAAAGAACACCGAAAACGGAGTTCATATGACCAAGTTATGGCCATTTAAAGATTAGGGGCAATTCTGTAAAATACATTTAAAAACGAAAAACGGACGAAAAACATAGGGGACCGTTTTGATAACGGCACCCCGTCTCCTTCCTCCTCCAATCCTACATCTTGATTTTTCCAGAAATCCCCCTCTCTCCCAATTTTTCCAAAAACACCAGCATTGCCTCTGTGAGGCGGCAGAAATGGCGGCACCGCCATGGGCAGCACCGCCTTGGAAGGGCTATAAGAAGCCCTCTCCCCTCTCTCGCAACCATCTCTCATCTTCCCCCTCTCCGTCTAGCGAGCTAGGGTTTACAGTAAAACCGGAAAACCCCTTTCCTTGTCCCTTGCGACTTCCAGCATGACCAGGTCATCCCTTTGGGCCAGCCATGCTTCCCTCTCTTTTTCTCCACCCTTCTTCCTCTCATCGCACCGGGATGGTGGGTTTTCTCCCAACTTCAAGAATTCTGGAGCCCTGGGTTTTCAGAAGGAAAAGAGGGAGCCACACCACCAGAATGAGGGCATCTCCGACTACCCAGGTAAGCCCCCATCTCCCTCTCTGTCTCCCCTTCGTCGTTCCCCCAGAATCCGGCCGGATCTGGTGTTTCCCGACCAGAGAACCAGTCGAGGAAGACGGGTTCATTCCTGAACCCTCACCCGACAGCCCAGGGGCATGGTGCGCGACGAGTGCCTGGGGGCATGACCCCTGGTGCAGCCTTCGGGTGCGCGCGACACGGGACACGGGTCCTAGCTCGACCGGGACGCACGGGGCATTCCGGGAGCCAAGACTCACACACCTTGCGCTGAGGACGCACTCACGCGACGCTCCCTAGTACACGCACTGCAATGCGTAGCTTGGGCAAGTGCACGCACACGTGAGGATATGCAGTTATCCAAATGATCCAATCTCAATCTTTGTAAATCAGGCAATTTATGCATTTGTTTTCAAAACATGGAGCAATGCATTCATAAAATCATCTCAATGCAAATGATCGCATTCAAGACCATATATTATGAAAACAACTCGATAATATAAGAGCAATAAATCAAGTATATTTGGAAATGCATTAAAAATGTAGCAATATCAGACTACCTACTACTCAGGTACATTTGGAAATGCATAAAAACATAACAGTATTAGACGACCTACTAAGTATGGAAAATACTCACCAAACTCTATTATTTTTCAGGATAGCTCTACTCACGAGTAGAAGAAGTGTCAGGACTTGTTAGTATTACAATCAAGTAATGAAGAAGAGACAAGTATGAATGTAAGTAAACTCTCTACTCCTTTGGACATGTATCTGAATTTATTTACAGTTGGGCTGTGAGTGGATAGACCTAGGAAGACATTTATGAGTACAGAAATTTTTAAAAACTACTTTGGTTGTTGTGAAAGCAAATGACACTCGGGGTTTCCAAAATGAGTTTAAAACAAAAGGATTTTTCTGCTACATTGCATTGTTTTTCAAATAGGGATCCCACCTTAGGCATTAGTTTTGCATTTAAAAATATATGTGAAAACCTGGGTCGTCACAAGGTCGGAGTGCACATTTGACTAGAAAAATGGGGGCGGGCGGGGGGTGGGGGTTGAGCAGGTTGGGGGGGTGTCCATGCTCTTGTGTAGTCTATCTCCGGTGAAGGAAGATGGCTGATGAAGTCGGTTGCATCGTCGGTCATCTTCCACAGTTGTGGAGTATTTGTAATGTTAAACATAGAAAGGCAGAAACAATAGGGGGTAATAATGGAATTTTGAAAAAATAATGGTGAATGTAGATAGAATAAATATATTAGAAAATTTGCAAAGTTATGAATTACTTAATGGCAATTTTGCATATGGTAAAAATGTTGGATTTTCTTGCAAAAATGCAAAAAAGTAATGGTGTTATAGCAAAAATCTATTTTTTTTTTTTGTTGGTAATTTGGAGCCAATCTTTCAATTATAAGTCCTATTCAGTTATAACGATTAAAGAATACTAAGTTTGAATTGATGTCATGTAAAATTCTCCTCCTATGACTTGGTAATTGTAGAAAACTGTTTGACTTTCTCCTTGTCACTTCTTATTTTCTCTCCAATTAACCTCTCTCTCCCTCTTTGAATATACGTATGTTGAAATGAATGTTTTCTATATTTTGACCAAGCCCATAGGCTCTCCTAGACCAAACCAAGAAAGTGGAGAAATCACCACTTCAAAAACAATCTAGACCACCTTCTCTTCAAGGAAACCTTTATCATTCCCATTGAACTTGTTTGAAAAAGCTATACTGAAAATGGTGAACATAGGTGTCACTACCAAATGACCACAACCTTTACTATTCCACAGTCATCATCACTAGAAAGAGAATTTTTTTATGCTTTTTTTTTTTTTTCCCTGGAGATACCAAATTTAATTTGATGAGCATCTACATTTGGCCAGAAGGACATGGAGTTCCACTAACCTTAATTACTTATGGGTGACAATAGATGCAGTAACTAAATAATGACAAAAATCTAGGACAGCTTCGGAATTGCCATAACTTAGAAACATACTAGGCAACAAAAACAAAGATAAATGTGTCCATAATGTATATATCACAGCTATTCTAGATCCACATCCATATACTATAGTTGCGGTAGTACTTCTAAATCACTTTGATTTAGAAAGAAAAAGAAGTAATAAAGCAAAGTTACAAGCATCTCGAATTAGCTTCAGATTTCAATTCTAATAACCATAACCAGAGCCACACTTTTGAATAAATGATGCAGGGAAAACTAATAAACAATTGATCTAGACATGTTTTCTAATGCAAGTTTCTTTTGGGCATTTAATCATATACACATTGAGTGTTCTCTTGGAACTAGTATAGGGAGTTGAAATCATAGGCACCAAAAGAATTGATTTGAATCGATTACCCCATCTAAGTCCATTTTTTGGCGTTTGGTAATTCCTAGTCCTTTTGCTCTACCAAGAAATTGATTCTATCCTACCTAGTTTCCTTTCACACTTTGCCAATGGAGCTAGCGAAAACTCCTTTCTTTGCTTTTCTTGCGCCTCTTTTCTTCATGATTTCTTTTCTTTCTTGGTCAATTTATTCTATTTCTTAATTTCCTTTTTCTAAAAGATAAAATGGTTTAAGGGATTTAAGTTGTCTCTATCTAACAAAGGCATCTGTGTGCCAATCAAAAGTTGGTGTGAGTGTATGAACTCCCTTTTAGGTTTTACCAAAAAAATAGGGAGATAATATTCTCACACCCTTTGGCACTAATCCCTCTTTTGACGTTTTATTATACTTTTATTTAAAGGGCCACTTTTATAATAATCTCAACCTTTCATCTTAGCTATTTTGCAGTAGATGAGATCTGACCCAAAAATCTCATACATTGAGTGATTATACTATTGCTCTTTTTGAATTCTAAAATCAATAGTAGAAAATTTAACATTAAAAAAGATAAAAAATCAATGTTTGAATTATTTAAAATATGTATTTTTTTGGACATGACTTATCTAGAGCAAGATGCTTAAGTGAATGGTTTGATTACTTAAAAAACCGCACATGTACTTTCACCAAAAGGATGTAGGAATGTTAGCCATAAAAAATATCATAAAATGATAAAACAATGGCAGTCTTGTAGTAAACCTGGCAAGTTAGACTTTTCAAAATGGAAAACTTGTAATTTTACTAAAAATACTGATGATGAAATGATGGTGATATATGTGCCTCTTGTTTTTTCCTCAAAGCCATTCCATAAATGGTAAAAATAGATATAATTCTTAGTGGGTCTAGGTTTCTAGAGATCCAAGCTATTCACATCACTACCCTTGACTTTGACGGGCTATATTCCAAAAGTCCTATATATATATATATATATATATATATATATATATATATATATATATTAGATGATGCTAGCAACTCCTACCTTTTGCCGTCCATTTTGCAAGTCAAGAAAATAGTAGAGAGGATCATTCCATAGATGTGAATTTAGGAATATGGTTCCTCTAAGTTGAGGACAACATTGTGTACAAGTTGGATCTACAAAAATATGAGTCCACCTAAAGTTGCCATTGTTATAACATTTAGTGAATGGCTCATGAAGAAAACCTAAGGTACATATATCACTACCTTATATATATATATATATATCAGATTATTTTTTGTGTATATGCACGTAAGAAAAGATGGAGGGTAAAGGAGAAGGGAAAGGAGGGGAGGTTGATAAGTTGTTGTTAGGGCATAGGGATTTGTCATCTTCTCCTATTTTTGGCTTCAAGATTTCAGTGTCATGACGCCAAACTTAGTGTTTTTTCATAAAATATTCCGTCTTATCTTGTACATAATATATGCATAAAAGATATAACATACATGGTGTTAGTGGTTCTTGATGTGAAATAAGCTGACATGATGTAAGATAATATATGATGTAGCTTGAGATGACCGAATTTGACATGAGATAAAATTAGATGACCAAAAATTCAGCTTAACTATGAGTTAAGATGAGATAATTTTCATCTCAAGCACCATTAATCATGATATAAAGATATATTGTTTCATATTGTCTCAGCTCCATCTCCTATCAAATACCACTGACACTTGAAAGTAAACTATATGTATCAAAAGAAGAAAAAGAAAAAACAACACCTTGTGTCGTTTTCGGTTGTAATACTTTCCGTGAAATTGTGCTTGTACCAAACCGGCCAAAGGGGTCCTTTTTGCACATATGGCATAATAGGATGGCTCTTAGGAAACATCTTCCACAGTCGTGTATCCGTTCTCGTAGTAGTCGAGTCCAGCATTTTCCATGAGATAGAAAAGAAGAAGAAAAGTTGAATGCTCAACTGACACTGATTGCATTTTACGTGGAAAATCTCTGAATGATCCCACTCGTTTTCATTGATCTATATTTCGAAGTCCAATAGATAAAAGGTCAGGTGATTTGAATGACTTTAGAGCAACGAGAAGATGAACACCACATATGGGTGGGCCCTAGAAAATGTGGTGGCTAAACCAACAAGCTAGATCAATAGGTGGACGTATCAGCTCTGGTGTGCAGTAAAGTAGCCTTACGACAAGAAAAATCTTTTGTAAACGGTGTGGAGCAAAGGTCAGGTCACCGCCCCATGTACTTCGTAATGTTACTCGCACTCAGCATGTGTTCCATGCATGCACTAAGGTTGCGTGTTACATTCTACCTGAGGCTCTGTGTCAACGGATGGTGACATATTGATGACAACGTTGGTCTAAGGTTCCAGTCATCAATTTAGATGAGAACTCCGAAGTTGTACTACGGAATTTGGTCGCATTTGAGGCATTAATTGCACCGGAGGCAATGATGTTTACTCGCTATGTCGATTTAATGAACGAAATCATTGACACGAAAGAAGATGTGAAAATACTGAGGGAATCGGGGGTCATCTTCAATCGTCTAAAGAGCGATGTCGAAGTGTCAAATCTATGGAATGGTACGAGTAAATCGATCAAGACAACAAAGGTGCCGATCCATGACAAGGCCATTGAAGACATCAACGCTTATTACTCTAGTAACTGGAGGGTTAAGACTGGAAGGATCATGAAGAAATATGTCTTTGGAAGCTATTCTCCTACTCCTGCTCACTGCTATGGAAACCTTTTGTTCCGTGTACAAATGCAAACGATGGTTTTTTTCTTCGTAAGTATATGGGTCGTTTTCCGGTAAACCTACAAATAGTTTTATTTGTCACTGTATGGACTTCATATTCTTTTATTGGTCCTTTTTAAATAAAGGCAACAAGAAATATATTTGTAACTGCGTGTATTTGACCTTTGGGTCGCTTTAGGTGAACCAACATTGAGACTTGGATTTTATTCGTGATTTTGTGCCTATATCGGTAAGTTTCATGGATTGTGCTGTTTATTCCATATCATCACTAATTAGGTCCATTTAAGCTGATAATTTGGAATTATAAGCTCATGTTAGAAAATTTTGGTGGTCCGAATAAAAAATCTAACATATTGTATACTATTTACACATTTAACATGTTCATAACTACCCATGGAAGGATAACTACCATGAACCATCATCTCTTAAGGGGTCCCTGATTAAAGCAGAATCGAATTATGTTCTCTATCATTAGACATTGCTGAAGAATTAGAAGATTCCTTGAAACTGCATCAAATCTACTATCTTGGAAAACTGCTATGGGTGGAGGTAAGTTTCCATTCGTTTTGCTTCTGCTAATTATTATTGCTGATTTATTGTAAACATCTAAAATTTGGTTTACATGTGGTATCAGAGCTTTGATCTATCTCCGCCTAGCAGTTTTGCAGTTGTTTGTTTAATAGATTACAATGATGATGAGATTAGACAGATTAAAGAACAAAACTACAGATAGATCAAAAGAGAAACGAACAGATCTGTGTTATCTTAAGACAGTAAAGCTATCCACAAATGCTGTCATTTCTTCCATGTAGAATACAGAGATCTATTGTGCTTCTAAATCAGGATTCTTAAATGAATCAATTGATGAGGGCCTTGAGAGTTGTAATTACAAAAATTTGTTCAAGATGAAATTTGGGAAAATTTCACACCATACCCACTACCCTTTTTCATGTAAAATACTGCCTCAAGATAGTGAGAATGTTTCATACTGGATCCTTGAATGAGGATGACTAAAATGGATAAATGGGTATATATGATGGACAGTTATAGAAGGTTATTTGGGTTTCAGATTAGAAGGTGTGCTAGGTTATAAACATTCCAATTCATCATTGTCTTTCTCATTGTCTAGAGCGGGAAATTGTCACTGCTAAAGGGAAGATTCCCTCTCTAATCTAACCCTATGTTTTCTCACTTTTGATTTTTATCACAATGCGAAGAAACCCATTTCATTGTTTTCCCTTCACTTCAGCACCGATAATCTGGCGTGCTTGCTAGAGCAACGGCCACACCTCTACCCTTTCTCCTATTTCTTTGCCTGATCTGTAGCCAAACGCGAATGGCTGGTGTGATTTGGTTGAAAATCAAGAAAACCCACCTGATGTTTCAATTTTCTGCACTGCAAGATGCATCTAACCGACATGGCCACCTGATGTAGCTGGCTACGCCCTATCCTGTCTCTATAGCTATTTTGTTTCCTAGCCAACATACTAGTTTTTTCCTTGATGCCTGCATTTTCTTGTGGGATTATCTCACTTACCATAAAATTGCAGTGATATTTTACTGCATCAAATCCATCATCGATGAGGATTTGGATGGTGGCTAGTTTTGGAAGAGAGGGAGAAAATGTTAGATCTACATAATGGAAGATTTTTTCTTACTTTCTCCACTTTTCATGCTCGAATGGTTGACAGCATTGCTTAGATCGGCGCAACCATGGTGACTGCCTTCCTAGATCGGTGCTACTGATTCGGCGTGACTATTGGATCATCGGCCGTTGGTTGCATCATCGCTGATGAGGCTTTGTTGGAGTCTGGATTTGTGAAAAGGGGGAGATAACGAAAGGGAAGAGGGAATCTATTTTGGGGTTTTCTAGATGGAAGTGACAATGGATATATATATATATATATATATAATTAAAAATAAAGGGTGACACATATGTACACCTCTTATAAATTTTTCCTAAACTTGATACATGACCATATGGTCAGAATTAATTTAATTTGTTCATTAAATTTCTTAAATTAATTGACTATTATTTAAGAATTTTTTCTAAATTAGTCAATAATTAAAGTTTATTTTCAAGACATTATTAGTACAATAAATTATTTAGTTTTAATTTATGGTATGCTTATGTGGAATTGTCTTGATTATTTTCTAGATGTCATGTGATTAATATGTATTTAATATTTGAGAATTAGCCACAAAATCCTTAAATATGAAAATGCATATGTTAAGTGTTTAATTAAATTGTTGATCACATTAAGTTTTTAAATGACATCAAATTCTAATTAACATATTAATATAGTAATTTTACCTCACAAAAAATTTATTATATTATTATGGTTAATTAGGTTGAAATAGTAAAATAGCATTTATTTCTTAATTAGCTCACAGACATTAAGAAATAATTATAATTTACTAGTTTCATCATAACTATTAGTGAATCAATTTTGTGTTAAAATCTTTGCCCATAGGTAGATTTTAATGACATAGTTATTCATATTTTTTTCTATGACTTGCATTGGTAAGCTTATCATTATGATTGATGGATTATGCCTCATAATTTTTTGTAAGCATGTGTTATTTGTTTATTTATAGTTATTCAATCTTTGATATTGCCTGATAAAAAATCTAAAGTTCCCTACTTAACTGGTGACAACTATAAAGTCTAGAACGAGAAAATTTTCCTTCATTTAGGGTGTATGGATCTTAACTATACTCTTCGAAAGGAAGAGCCTCTTGAAATTACGGAATCTAGTACTCATGCTAAGATCACTCTATATAAACGGTGGGAGCAATTTAATAGCTTGAGCATGATGTTCATTAAATCTCGCATCAGTACTAGCATCCATGGGTCGATACCTGAATGTGAGAATGTCAAAAGATCTTATGAAAGCCATTGATAAACAATTTGAGTCATTAAATAAATCACTAGCTAGCACCCTAATGAACAAGTTGTCATCAATGAGATTGACTGGCACTAGAGGAGTGTGCGAGCACATTATACAAATGAGGGACATAGTTGCTTAGCTAAAGTCACTACAGATTGAGATATCTGAGTCATTTTTAGTGCATTTTGTCATGAACTCTCTCCCTTCTCAGTATGGACCATTCAAAATTTCATACAACACACATAAGGAAAACTGGTCAATTAATGAACTCTTGACCATGTGTGTTAAGAAGAGGAGAGATTAGTTCAAGAAATGGGTGAGAATGCACACATGGCCACCCATTAAAAGGACAAGAAGCAAGCCATTGAAAGAAAAGTGAAAGGCAAAGCTATAGTCCATATTAATAAGAAGGAGGCTATGAGGTGTTTCTTTTATAAAAGAAAGGACACATGACAAAAGATTTCCCTAAGAGGAAGGCTTGGCTAGAAAAGAAAGGTAATCTTAATTCTTTTGTATGTTATGAATCTAATATGGTTGATGTTTCACATACCACATGGTGGATTGATTCTGGTTCTACACTCCATATTTGTAATACCATGCAGGGTTTGCTAAATCAAAGGAGACCGATGGAAAGTGAATGGAGCATCTATTCAGGAAACAAGATGAGTTCACTTGTCAAAGCTGTGGAGACATATAGGCTTATTTTACAAACTAGTTTTGTAGTTGATTTGGAAAGAACCTTTTATATTCCTAGCTTTTCTAGAAATTTGATTTCTGTATCTAAACTTGTACCATTTGGATTTTCCTTCTACTTTCATGAAACTTCTTTTAATTTATACAAAAATTCAATACTTGTTGGTAGTGGTACAATGAATGATGATTTGTACAAAATTCATTTAAATAATGATGTCTCCAATGAAGTCATGGCTGTGCATGATAATGCTAGTATTAAGTGTAACATTATAGATGCGAAATCCTCTATGTTGTGGCACCAGAGATTAAGACATATCTTCATTGATAGAATCAAAAGGTTAGTAAAAGACAGAGTTCTTGAGACTGTTAATTTTACAAACTTTGATTCATGTGTGGACTACATCAAAGGCAAGTAGACCAATAAGTTTAAAAAGGTGCAAAGAGGAGTTCTGATATATTAGAAAACATATTGACATTTGTTGTCCCGACATGAGCATGGATGGTCAGAAATATTTCATTACCTTCATAAATGATTACTCACTATTTATGTATCTCTACTTGCTTCATAATAAGAGCGAAGCATTGGATGCTTTTAAAATATATAAAGCAGAGGTAGAGAAACAATGTAGTAAACAAATCAAAATTATGAGATCTAATAGAGGTGGTGAATATTATGGTAAGTACATAGGGACTAGACAGGTACCTGGTCTATTTGCTAAGTTTCTTCAAGAGTAAGGTATTGTAGCTCAAAATACCTTGTTTAGTTCACCAGATCAAAATAGTGTAACAGAAAGAAGAAATAGAACTGTAAGGGACATGACGAGGAGTATGCTCAACAACTCCAATCTTCCTTTGTCATTATGGAGTGAAGCTCTAAAAATAGCAGCATATATATTAAATCGAGTTCCAACTAAGGTTATTTCTAAAATGCCATTTGAATTATGGAAAGGTTGGAAACTGAGTTTGAGACATATACATATCTGAGGTTGTCCAGCTGAAGTTAGAGTTTATAATCCATATGAAAAGAAGTTGAACCCGCAGACTGTTAATGCATATTTTATTGGATATGCTGAAAAGTTTAAGGGATATATATTTTATTGTCCATCCCACAACAGTAGAATTGTGGAATCAAGAAATGTTAAATTTCTTGAGAACGACATGGTTAGTGGGAGTGTTCGACCTCAAAACTTAATTTTTGAGGAAAATCATGTTTCTGATTCAACTCATGCATTAAGCAGCAAATTGGTTATTATTAATGACACCCATCAAAATATGATGGATATTGGATAAGTTGTTGAAAATCCAAGTTAGGCTGACAATATTTTAGTAGACCCCATTGATCATCAACCACAACAAGTTGATAATCATGAGCCTCCCCAAGAGGCTAATGATGTACCTTTGAGGAGACCTACTAGAGTAAGGAAAGTCAACGATTTCTATTGACTATGTTGTCTACCTACAAGAATCTGACTATGATATTTGCGCTGACAATGACCCTGAGACATTTTCACAAGCTATGAATAGTACTAAATCTAACTTATGGCATGATGCTATGAAGGATGAGATGGATTCTATGACGGATAATCAAGTCTGGGATCTTATAGAGTTGCCTAGTGGGGCAAAGACCATTAGTTGTAAATGGGTTTTCAAAACTAAGAAAGGCTCCTTAGGCAACATTGAGCGATACTAGGCTAGACTTGTTGGAAAAGGATTCACACAAAAGGAAGGAATTGATTGTAGAGAAACATTTTCTCCTCTTTCTAAAAAGGATTCTTTCCGTATCATCATGGCATTGGTTGCTCATTTTGACTTAAATTTACATCAGATGGGTGTGAAAACGGCATTTCTCAATGGTAATTTAGAGGAAGATGTTTATATGAAACAACCTGATGGTTTTGTCTTAAGTAAAGGTCATCATTTAGTTTGCAAGCTTAAAAAGTCTATATATGGACTAAAATAAGCCTCCCGTTAGTGATATTTAAAATTTCATAATGTTATCTCTTCATTTAGTTTTGTAGAGAACATTATTGATGAATGTATATATCACAAGGTTAGTGGGAATAAAATCATTTTTCTAGTCTTGTACGTGGATGACATTTTGCTTTTTTAGACCACTAGAGAGCTGCAAAGAAGGTCATGCGATACCTTGAAGAGACTAAAGATTACATGCTTACATATAGACGGATCGATGACTTGGAAGTTGTTAGATATTTAGATTCAGACTTCACTGGTTGTGTTGATTCTCGCAAATCAACATTTGAATATATCTTCTTATTTGCTGGAGAAGCTATATCTTGGAGAAGTGTAAATCAGTCTTTGATTGCTACTTCTACTGTGAAAGCTGAGTTTATTTCTTGTTTTGAGGCGACTTGGCAGGGTATATGGTTGAAGAGTTTCATTTCTGGGCTTCAAGTTGTTGATTCCATCTCTAAGCCATTGAAGATATATTGTGACAATTCAATTGCTGTGTTCTTTGCTAAGAATAATAAAAGTGGAAGTCATGGTAAACACATTGACATTAAGTACTTAGCAGTCAAAGAACACATAAAAAGGAATGAAGTGCTTATTAGACACATTCATACTAAGTTGATAATTGAAAATCTTTTGATGAAAGGCATGCCATTAAAGTTGTTTAAGGATCATGTAAAAGAATGGGACTTTGTACTCGTTTGTCACCTTCTGTTTGAACTATGATGCTATATTTATAGCACATATTAGTAATGAAATTATAAATTATTGCTTTTGTCTCCATTTTGGTTTGTATACATTTATGATTGGATGACAAATATTTAAGTTTGGACCAGCATAAGCATTTGAGGCTTGTTCATAAAGGAAAAAATGGCACATAAAGGGCTTTTTCAAAGACGATAATCACATTGTAATACATGGAAAGTAATACTTGTTTGCAGAGGAATTATTGCCATGATTCATGTAATTTATTTCTTTGTTGGAGCATAGAGTGAGTTAGTACATTAAGATTTTTGGATTTAGAAAGTTACAAATGTTTGGACCAAGTGGGAGAATGTTAGAAAATTTTGGTGGTCCTTAACATTTGGGAATAAAAAATCCAACAAATTCCATGCTATTTGCACATTTAACATGTGTCATAACTGCTCATGGTAGTTATCCTTGATAGAAAGATAACTGCCATTAACCATCATCTCTTAAGGGGTCCCTGATTCAAGTAGAATCGAATTCTGTTTTCCATCATTAGACATTGCTGAAGAATCAGAAGATTCCTTGAAACTGCATCAAATCTACTATCTTGGAAAACTGCTATGGCTGGAGGTAAGTTTCTATTCGTTTTTCTTCTGCTAATTATTATTGCTGATTCATTGTAAACATCTAGAATTTGGTTTACAACTCAAACTGATGGCTGGACTCTTTCCTCTTTGCCTCATAAAGCAAAAAGAAAGTATTTCAATAATCAAACAAATTTATGTGGTTCACCCCGTGTATGATCTACAATTCGAGTAGATAGCAAAGAGAGAACGAAATTATCTATGCCAACCGTACATATATGACAAAGTTTACGTGGTTTGGCCAACACAAATATTTGTAAATATGGCAATCATTTGTGAAAGAATCACGGAAAAATTATTAAGGATCATGTGATTTTTAATTTCAATTTGTATCTAGATATACATACAATATCTAGAACTTCAGAAATTTATTTTCTTTCTTTTTTAAAGGTAAGTTCAGAAACTTCACGAAATTTAAGTTTAATTTTGTAAATTAACATTTGATTTGGTAACCCTGAACCAAATTGGTTGAAAATCTGAAAGAAACTTTGTGTTGCTGGGATTAAAAGGGGCAATGAAAAATGTGGGACTTCTTCCAAAAAAAAGTCCATTATCTGGAGAATTTTGTGACTATACTGCCGGATCCTTGACTGCGGAAGCCTAAAGGGAAGTTCCATCTCCCAATCACAGGCAAAGCCCTTGGGCTGATGCATAGTTTATAGTGGGGCCAAAATAATATTCAAACAGAATTCTCAAGATATATATCAACTAATCAGTATGTGATTAAACGGATGAGGTTAAGTACACAACTCAAGGTTTTCTATTAGGTGAAATATCAGATGAACTGCAAGGAGATATCTCCCATCCACAAAAAGATGCACTAGTCACCGTAATCATTCAAGTACCACGTTAGGCAAATAAACAGTGGTTAGAAAGGAGGAGACTTCCATGCTCTCGGGAGTGAATCGTCTAATTTATTTTCACGACTGTGTGTGTGTGTATTTTGACCAAGCCCGAAGGATGTTCTTCATGTTTGCAACGTGAACTTAGATAAGAAAATAATACCAACCGGAATAGCTTCCTTATCTTGAATTGATCAGAACGAAGCAACGAGACAGAGGACGGGTACGTCCTCTCCCAAATACACTCCCTTCAGATGCTTTTCTTTTAATACTCATTTATTTTATGACACAAGAAACGGTCTCCTGTCTTGGTTGTTTTAGGCTTATCCAAATCTATGGTGTTGAAGCAAGCAATTAACGTCACCTTGGGTTTCCCAGGAGATTGACTTGCAGAAAAAACAATAAGCCATGATTAGTCCCAAATGCATCATAATGTCCTTCTCACTACTGCAAAAGAGATATAAACCAGCGTTCTTGATTTCGTCGCAGGTAGATCAGAGAGCCACGGATCTTTACATCTAAAAGAGTGCATTTAGGGGCCCCAGATGGATGGTGATCAGGATTTTATTTTCTTGGTCCCATACACACCGTCGTGATGTAAAATCTTCAATTGAATGCTGTTAACACTTTGATCTGCTAATATTTTTCTCCCATTTCTTCTCGTAAACTTTCTGAACCATTACCAACATTGATCCACCATCCAAAAATAAAAGAAAAGGAAATAGTTATTAAATCCTACCCAAAAAAATTGTGATTAGGGTCATCTCTTGCTGATTTTTCTCGGTTTATGGTCTACGAAAGAAGCAATCTTGAAGATAGCTAGTCTTTTTTAATCACGAGCATTAAGGTGCCTTAATGCTGCAATACCATTATAAAAAAAGGGAAAAAGATAAAAGCATATACAATACTAAGTTTAAGAAGGTAATGCTGCTGAAAGTGTGAGCCGTTTGGGTTGCCAAAGTTCTAGCCCTGCCTCAGTTTTAATGTTCTGTGTGTAGGAACCGACTTAATGAATTTACTTGTAAACACCAAAATGATGTAAAAGAAGAGGAGCCTTGGTGCAACGGTAAAAATTGTTGTTGTGTGACTTTGAGGTTACAGGTTTAAGGCGTGAAAACAGCCTCTTGTAAAAATACAAGGTAACCCATACCCCATATAGGTGGGAGCTTCCTGCACCGAGACTGCACTTTTACCAAAATGATGTAAAAATTACCCGGCAAAAAAATGGTAACTTAGCCACGTATGCAAAAGAAAAAGAGATGTTGTGGATATTACTGTTACTGTTATCAGTGGATATAGTTCCTTGCAAGGAATCTTCACTTAAATTGTAAACAAATTTACATGGCTGCTTTGAACAATAGATAATGGTAAGTAAACAAATGGTAGAATGAAAAGGTTCGTCAAATTAGTTTCCTTAATGCATTAATTAGTCGCGTGCCTTGTTTTTATGATGATGACATCATTCTTCAACACTCAGCCTGGATCATTGGCTCAGCCACTAACGGCCATTCCATCATTCCTTTCCTTGATAACCGATCGAAGAAGAGACAAAACATGTTCCTCAAAAGTCCTAGACATTGACGTTAATAAAGATAGATTATCTTTCAAGGTAGATATCGCTGGTCAAGAATAAATTATAGAAATTATCAAGTGAGAGTCTTAAGCCTAGAGAGAAGTAATGTTGGTACAATGGTAGGACCACCCGGTTCAGCATGTTGTGCCTTATCTTAGATAAATATCTTAGATAAACTTCTGATATTTTCAAACATCAAATCAGCAACTTATTTTCTGACGCTGTCTTTTTGTCTTTTTCTTCAGATCTAAGATGCTTACATTTTTTTAGCCCCATTTTTTAGCTTGGCATTAAAAATCATGTCAATAAGAAGATCCTAACTTTTGCTTTTGTTTTATTTTTTATTTCAATGGTTTTGATTCAAAGCACAAGAAATATAAGACTGCAAGCATCTAATAGAAGTGGTTTTTGGTATAGGAGTAATCAAAGGGTTTTTGAATAATAAAAAAGGATTAGATCTTTAAAACATCCAGCTTAAAATCATAAAAAAGCAGCCTCTCGAAATAAGACTCTGTCTGGGACTCTTTTTGAGATATACTACCTAGTTCTACCGTGAGTATAGTCCTTCCACGGACCTAGAAACTTCCATTGAGAACTTTTAACTGGATTTTTTTTTTTTGAGGCACTAATTGCATCTAATGAGATGGTGTCTTCCTCATTTTCATTTTAAAAATATAATTTTATATTGGTTCGTATTAGTGATGGTTTTTAGTCACTCAGCGTCTTCAGTTAGCATGAACTACATGGAAGCATATGGAAGGGGAAATTTGCTAAGGTCAACCTTTCCTGACTTCCACTAATTTAATTGATCAGTTAATAAATTGGAAGGATCAATTGCTTATATCCAAAATTAAGCATAGTTCTTTATCTTACAGAATGGGAGGTAGTGCAGCTATCATTATGCTTCTATCATTTGTCATTTTTTCATTGCACCAAAGCCTTTTAGCCCAGTGGTCTAAGAAATCTCTCGCCTAGTGACCAAGATCAAGGCTATGCACGGGTGTGTGTACGCTTGTATCAGTAAAAAAAAAAAACTAAATATTATCATTTTTTAATGAGTCCGGTGAGAGTATACACAAAAGAAAACAGAGTGCATGCCCCTTTTTTTCATGTATGGTACAATATTTTTTTTGCAAATCTAAGTCACTCTTTATGTTTAGAAATTGAAGAATAGGTAACTACAAGAAATTGATGCTTTTGGAAAAAATCTTGCCACTCATTTTAGATCATTGAAAAACTCAACAAAAATGGATGGTAGCATGACTTTTTACCAAAAGAAACAAGCTAAAAACATCCAATAGGCTTGAAATTTGATATCTAGCCTATCTAATTCATTTCTAACATGATGAATAGTTTAGATCTAACAAAAATAGTTTCACCATGTATAAACATTGGGGTATGTACTCCTTTGGCCCTTAGTCTCCTCTTGAGCATGGAGACCTAGTTTGATTCATCTAGTTGCCATAAAATAAGAAGAAAAAGATAAGGTTAAGTACCTTGTGCACAAATTAAGGGTTTGATATGGTCAACATTTTTAACTAATAATTACCTTTATTTCTCTCTTAATTATGGGATATTTTTTATTCATTATTTCATGTATTATTAATAGGTATTATTTTGTAATTATTGTGATTGTTCTTTCCTTATAAATTGTTCTTTCCTCATAAATGTACCTCATACATATTCTATATATTGTAGAATAACAATGAATGAAATTATCAAAAAATTATTTAACAATTGTGTTCTTTGAGATGATATCAGAGCATGGTTCAATATCCTCTTCTTTATTCTAGGAATTGAATTTTGGTCATGTGTTCACAATTGTTGTTTCTGTTCATATCATTTTGTTGCAAATTTCTTTTTAGTGTCTTTTCTACTATGATTGATTTAAAAGAAAGATGTAATGATTCTCTAAAGAAGAATGAATCTACTACCATATCAGCTGGGTTCCATATGAATGCAACTTCTTCTCTAATCACTCCAAATGTTTTGATGGTACCAATTATGTTGAATGGTCTTTGAATGGTCAAAATAGGATTCATGGAGGAAATGTTGGAATTTTATTTCAAGTACTAAGGCTATGCCAAAAAATGTTCATTCAGAGGAATATGAAGTATGGGAGGATGAAAACTGCTTGGTTAAATCATGGATTCTTGATGCAATGACAAAAGACATTAGATCTCTCTTTCTTTGGTTGGCTAAATATGAGAAGCGGTAAAACAAACATATTTGATTGACTAGGATGTATCAAAAGTCTATCAACTACATTGTGAGGTAATTTCTATATGCCAAAATGGAGGTTTTGTTATTTCTTATTTTGGAAAACTATAGAAAATATGGCATGACTTGATGATATTGATGCTTGTTCATTGGAGTGTACCAATGATATTGTAAATTATATCACAAAGGTTAATTCTCAACATGTGTATATGTTTTTGGCTAGTCTTGATCCTCAATTTGATGGGGTCCAAGGTTTCATACTTGCTATCAAACTCTTCCAAGAATATAAGCTATTTATGCTATTCTTTGTATGGAAGCTAATTACCAAGATACTATGCTTGGAGGAAAGATTGGAGAAGGGGCTATAATAGACTATCAGAAAACACCTACCTCAAAGAAGATAAAAAAAAGAAAAAAATGTACTCACTGTAATGGTACTACTCATATGGTAGATATATGCTTTTGACTCCATGGATATCTGGATTGGCATCCAAAGGGCAAGAAGGTGTCTTAGGTGTCTTTCAATGCTAAGGAGGATGACACTAATTCAAAGGAGAATCTATCCACAACTCCTACATTTACTGCTAAGTCAGGTATGTCTTTTACTAGAAATAGTGATTGGATAATTGGCTCTGGTGTAACAGACCATATGACTTGTGATCATTATAGGTTTAGTCACTTATCCCCTAAATGTTTCAAATTTACCATTACCAATGCCAATGATGCATTATCTTGTTGATTGTTTTGTAGTAAGTGCACGAGCTATTGCAGTATAGCTGATGCAAGTATGGGTTGATTCCATGGGGACTTGACTTAAAAAGATGGAGTTTAACCAATAAAAATTACAAAAATCCAAATTCAAAAAGACAGAAAATTAACTATAAAACACATAAAATCCACTTTCCTACCTTAATTAGGAAAAAATTCTTCAAATCTACTTTCAAAAACTTTGATTGGCCTTCATCAATCTCATAGGTACTTCTAATTAAAGATCTAACGACTGTTTTGAGCAAATTTTTCAAAATTTAGATGATTTGAGCTAAAGATTGATTTTGGGTTTTGGACAGCTTAGATATGATTTTTGGATTTTAGATTGAAGATTAGAACTATTGAATAAGCTAGGAGATGTCCTAAGAACAAGACCTAAAAGCTAATTTGAATATTTATGAGAAATACATTAGGAAATAGAAAGATCCTATTTGTTAAGGCTAAACTATTGATTAGGTTAAGCTTAAGCATAATGGAATTGGATTATGCTATTCCTGGATAAGTAGAATAGAGATAAAGAAAATTGGGATAAGAATAGAGACACATATTGAATTAAAATGGGGGACATAAATGGAATTAAAAATTAAGGCTATGGGTAAAATTGAAATTTTTACTGAAAATTTCTTCTTTTACCTGAAACCTAGAAAAATGTTGTGAAGCAGGATTTGCTGGAGAAGAAGGTGAAGCCAAATATGAGGAGATAGATAGAAGAGAAGTTAGGGGAAGGAAGAGAGAAAACGACCTCTTGAGCCGACAGAGGAAGAGTGGGAGAAAGAGGAAGCTGCAAACCAATGACTAGGGAGATGGGGGTGAAGTTGGAGAGAGAGAGAGAGAGAGAGAGAGAGAGAGAGAGAGAGAGAGAGAGAGAGAGAGAGAAGAAGGAGGTGGGATTGCGTCGGTACCAGTTAGTAGCTAGCAGATTTAGGGCAAAAAGACGATGAAGAGGGTGCCAGCCAGTGAAGCTTAGTGCTTGCCATGTTGAGCAGATAGAAGGTAGAGAGAAGAGACGAGGAGATGAGAGGAAGTAGGTTGTTCTCATGGATGGCTTAGGCGTCGGTGCTAGCTGGTGAGGCTAGTTTGGGCAATGATGCTGGCTGGGCAAATTGGAAAAGGGAGGTGGCTGCGTTGATGGATGAGAGAGAGAGAGAGAGAGAGAGAGAGAGAGAGAGAGAGAGAGAGAGAGAGAGAGAGAGAGAGAGAGAGAGAGAGAGAGAGAGAGAGGTCCACTAGCCTTCAGCCTCCAACCTCTTTTTCTTCAAATTTCTATCCTTTTTATAGATCTTCTAGAAGAGTTTGATTTTGATTCAAACTCCTCTTCTTCTTTCTTATCTAGCTTTATTTTTTGATTATCTCAAGGTTCTTTTCTTTCCAAGTAATTTTCTTCTTTTCAATCTAACCCTTCTAATTTCAATTTGGCTAGTCTACAAAATATAAGACTAGATTAGAATCATCAATCGTACATTATACCTTTGATTATCTTTGATGATCATTTGACTATTAAATTTAGTAAATAAATGTTGGATAGTCAATTAGAGCTAAAATGCAAATTTTCAAAATTGATTGATTAAATTATCTAATTATATTCTAGATTAAGGATATTTTAGTTGAAATTGAACACTTAACACATCTCCTATTATTGGAGTTGGTACGATCTTATTATCCCCCACCTTAACTATCAAAGATTCTTATTTGTGCCATCATTAAATTGTAAACTTATCTCTGTTAATTAATTAACCAAATTCCATAATTGTGCTACTCTATTTTTTCCTGCTCATTATGTTTTTAAAACATCCATACCAAGGAGAAGATTGGTAGCGGACAATATAAAGGATTGTACTATTTGGAGGATGGATTCCAATATTCCAACAAAGAAGGCAAGCTCAATTGGTGAAGGAAGATATGGTGAATAGGAAAAATAGGCTTGGTGGTTTGGGATGGGAAGAGCTCTTTCTTCTCACTGATCGCTCTTGGATTTGCTAAAATCAGGGCAAATGAGTAAAGGTAGGGGTTGTGGAAAAGAGAAAAAGTTGTGTATCTAACCTAGTTAAGTCTTAATCATTTGATCACATCATGTTGGTTATCTCTATGGGTAGCTCACGATAGAGGGCAATAGGCATCTATCTCTCATATAGGTTTTCATTCAATCTATTATCGTCCTACCCGAGCAATGGACGAACTTATTGTTTAAGTTCTGGCAACTTGTTCCCTTGGTTGCTACACTAGGAGAGAAAGAGGAGAGAAAGCTCTATGAGCTCCCAAATCTGAATGCCTCTCTTCTCTCTATGATATGGTTCAAAGTTGATGGTTGGTTAAACATGAACAAAAAGGAAAGGGCGAAACGGGTTCATCGCTCATCCTTTGATCAAACAACAAGAAAAAGAAAGGAAGCACTTTTTCCTTCATTTTTGACTGAAAAAATGCAATTTTCTCTTATCTAAAACTTGCAAATCTTTATCCTATAGTACAAGAAAAAGAATAAAAAAGATGGAATGTGTACCACAAAAGCAGAAGTCATCATTATCTCTCAAATTAAGGAAGACCATCATCGTCAGTTCAGTACATATGGCTGCGAGTTCTGCCTCCCTAAATGAAGCATATACCTTATCAAGTAGCTATTGTGCCCTCCCTTATTCATTCACCCAATGCTGGTGAGTGTGTGCCACTCTTTAGTTGCAAGATTCTCCCTTCCTTGGGCGCCCTCTGTTCCTTCTTTCTTATTCCAATGCCTTTACTTCTTTTGTTATTAAGGAGTAATGCAAACAAAGCATGTTAGGGCGATAAAGGATTTATATATTATGATGAAAATACAAAAGAATCACTTTTTCTTTTTTTTTAGTCCATTCTTCCTTGCATCATAGGGAAGCCAAAGTGCTTTCTTTTAAAGAAGCATCTGGTTCCATCTTTCTTTCGTTTGGTAACCCACCTTTATCTGAAAAGGGATTGTAGTAATTTAGGATTTATACTACTTGGAATGGCTCTCTGATATTGAGAAATTTTGTCTAGTAGCATTCGATCACAAAAGCCCTTGACAGCTACATAAATCACTATAATTTATTTTTCAATTGGAAGTGGTTCATATTGTAGTTGTTTAGGCACTTTTGTAAGCTTAGCACCACTATTGGGTAATGCCTGAGTCACCGCATCGAGGTCTGAGCCAAATTAAGCAAAGGCAACTATTTTGTGATATTGTGCCAATTCTAGTTTCAAACGACCACAGACTTGATTCATCAGTTTAATCATTCCATATCAATATCAAAATTGGATTGATCCAATTGCAAACAAATTTTCTCAACTATTGAATTGAATGAAATCAAATGAAATGGGAATGGTTCTCTAAAACAGAGTTTTTTTTTTGTTTAGGCGCACATCAGAAACAGATAAGATAAATCCAAGGAACATTACAGGTATAGAAACCACTAAAGGTACTAAAGAAACAAGATCAATAAGTACCAATTTATTAGCCAATATATTCCCAAAAAGTTGAAAACCAAGTGATTAAGGTTTTATAAAATCTTCTAAAATGTTAAATGGTAGAAGGATTGGAGTTGGTTGAATGTATTACCGAAATAACCCAATCCTTTTTTGGTAAGATCTGCATAGAAATATGCCACTGACGTGAGGACGAAGAAATTTTTGGAGTTAACATTTCTATCAAGTACTAACACGCTTGCTTAGTGTTAAGAAAATATAGACCTCTTGCAGGAAGGGTGGCTAGATATTTCTTGTAAAAACACCAGCCCCCGCCAGTTCATAATGAGAATATTTTAATCTTTTTTATTTCATGGATTATTCCCCTTATTACTATGCATACAAGGGAGGAGTCATATGAGATGAAAGTCTCACATGCGGTTCTAGAAAGGAGATTCTTTGAATAGAATGAACGACCATAATGGATGTCAGCTCAATTCGAAGGAAATTATGCAGAAGCCTTACAAAATTATTATGAAGCTACTGGACTAGAAATTGATCATTATGATCGAAGTTATATACACTATAACAAAGGCCTCATCAACACAAGCAACAAAGAACATTCAAAGGCTTTGGAATATTATTTCTAGGCACTCTAATGAAACCTATTTTTGCCATAAGCTTTTAATAATATGGTCGTGATCTGTCATTATGTGAGACTATCTCCACTATAGAAAGAAGGAAAAAAAATCAAACCTACTAGTAAATATTAGAAATAAAAAAGACTTTCTACATATGCATTGTCGAAATAAAGAGTGTTATTAGCTATAGCAAAAAAGAGACTTCACAAGAACCAAAATATGAAGAAAAAGGTTCAGCCTATAAACTAGATTATAAGGATAAAGGATCTAATTGATAGAAGAATCACCGTAAAGATCAATTAGTGAGGGTTTGGGCCAATACAATAAGAACTGCTTACTTAT
This sequence comes from Warburgia ugandensis, assembly GCA_035236585.1. Taxonomy (NCBI): domain Eukaryota; kingdom Viridiplantae; phylum Streptophyta; class Magnoliopsida; order Canellales; family Canellaceae; genus Warburgia; species Warburgia ugandensis. Next base: position 11,390,315 of record CP141138.1, on the reverse strand, counting down.
GTCATGATATGAGATAAAAGTTAGGAAGCAACTTATGTAATAGAGTCATTCTACTAAGGTATTGAGCAGCAGTGTAGCATAAGATTACAAAGACAGTAAGTCCTTTCTTATGGAGGAAATTTTTAAAGATTCTATATGAAACTAAGACAATTACCTTTTAGAAAATTCTAAGGGAATAAGGGAATACCTATGTTTCATTCTTCTGAAGGTGGGAGAAAAGATAAAACTTATTATTGATCAAATTGAGAGTTATAAACTCATGTAATTCACCTCTTTTGGTTAACTTGATAAAAAAAATTAGATAGATTTATGAGAAATCTCATTCAGTTAGATATCTTAGATTAAGATGGGACACCAAAAGAATTTACTAGTGAACTGTATGAGGTAGGAAACTCTCAAGTACAATTCTAAGGGAAGGACTTGACTCACCTATTTTGACCAGGAGAACTGGCCATTCAATAGGGAGCTTCTAAAATTGCAAAGGCTTGGTTAGATCAAGCTGCTGAATATTGGAAACAAGATATAGCACTTACTCTAGGTAATATTGATGCACATAATTGGTTGAAGATCACAAGACCATTCAAGTAAGAACTTAATTCATTAGAATTTGCATACATCAATCAAATAAAATAGATTGTTCCTATGGGAAGAGCTAATCGAGGAATTTCATTATATCCCTTCTAAGATCGTCGTTGATGTGTTTAACCACAAGTGCACGGGCTATTGTAGTGTACCTATACAAATACGTGTCAATCACACAGGGACTCGCTTTAAAAATAATGAGTTTAAATAAAATTTAATTCTCTAAAAATTAAAGAACCTAATAGAATTAAACTAACAGTAAAATAAAGATTCAGATTTATTGAAATGATGCAAATCACATAATGTCTAGTTCTGAAAAACACAGAAAATAAAACTAAATAAACAGTCTTGGATTGCACTATCCCTAGAATAACATTGTCCCTGGATCGTCAGAATATAGATAAGGAAAAGATCAATTAGAATAGGCACATAGAGGTTATTACAATCTGAGACACAGAAGGAAATAAAAACTGGGACAAAAATGAGATTAAATCAAATTGCCAAGGGCATAATTAGAATTTCTAGAAAAAAATTAGAAAATGAAAACTGAAAGGAACTCAATGGAGAAAAAAGAAGAGTCGAAGGAAAAGGAGGAGGAGGAAGATGGAAGAAGAGGAGGAGGGGAAGAGTAAAAGAAAGGGAAACTCGTTTTGAGTTTTCTCCGGGGGACCATCTGGTACCGTGTTTCAGTCGAAGTAAGGCAGAGGAGTTGGTGATGCAAAGGCCGGTGAAGAAGTGGAAAGGAGAAGCCAAATAGAGGAAGAGATGTGGGTTCTAGTGCAGCCTCAGCAAAAGTGACTGGAGAACCAGAGAAAGGAAACCCGATTTGGGTTTCAGCCCTTGGACCAGTGAAGAAGATGCCTGGTCAGTGCTAGGGCTCCTTTAACTTTTGCTTGACTGGAGTAATCCAATCGGAGAGAGAAAGGACAGAGGGGACCTATGTGGTGTGGTAGTGGGAGGAGTAGAGGAGCCATGCGATACGAATTGTTGGTCTAAGCTTGGTGGGGCAGCCTGGCTGAGGGGCAGACACCAGTGACATGATCATGATGGGAGCCAGGAAAGAACAAGGACTGGGCAAAGGAGGGTAGAGAGTCGTCTGTCAGGTCTAGAGAGATGAAGCAGAGTAGGGCTGGTGGTGATGATGCCATGGAGATCGGATTGGGTAGACGAGGGTGGAGAGCAGGGAAGTCTGGGTCATTATGAACAGAGAAGAGGTGAGCTAGGAAGAGGGGATGAGTATAGGATCTGAGAGAGAGACAAAGGCATAGCAGGGTGTGGTGAAGTAGCAATAGGAGAGAAGGTACCCAAGGAAGAGCTAGCCGTTGAGAGGGGTTCGATGATCATAGGAAGGAAGAGGGAAGTGGGAATAAGAAAGTGGTGCACCAGAGGAGAAAGAGGGATCTGGGGGAAGCAGAGAGAGGCGTGGGGGAGAAGAGAGCATGAGATGGGAGGATAGAAAAAGCACAGAGAAGGGAGACTGCGGAGAAAGAGGTAGAGTGTGAGAAAGAAAAATTAATAAAGAGAAGGGGTGTGAGAGAAGGAGAAGAAGAGGAGAGGGGTAGCCTGCCTCCTATTGTCCAGCTTAAGATGGAAGAGAAGGAGAGAAGGTGGAGAGAGAGGAGGATAGAAAGATGGTGAGAAAGAGAGGGTGCGGCTGACTAGTGTGTAGAAAGATGGAGGAGAATTTTAGTTTGGTGCTGGTGTGGAACGGAATGAGCAGAAGGGAGCCTGGGTGGTAGAGCATATATATATATATATATATATATATATATATATATATATATATATATAGAGAGAGAGAGAGAGAGAGAGAGAGAGAGAGAGAGAGAGAGAGAGAGAGAGAGAGAGAGAGAGACAGAGAAGATAATAACTAGATAATAACTAGGAGAGAGAAGGGTGATGGTGTGGTGAGTAGGGGTAGGAGAGAGAGAGGGCTGAGAGGGAGATTGGGAGAGAAGGGGGGTACGAAGTGGTGTGGAGAGAAGAAGAAGGAAGGAAAGAGGGAGTGAGGGAAAGAGAGGAGAGGGGGGTCTACCTCCTACATTCAGTCATTTAAAGCATCCATTCCAATATTCTGTTGGATTTCATGTGATATTTTTCCATCCAAATTATTCCAAAATTCCATATTATTGTCTCCTTCGATATACATATTAAAATAAATAATAAACTATTAGCAATTTTGTCTCAAAGCATTAAAATATTGAGTTAGTTTCCTAATGGATTGAAACATGTTGCTTTCTCTGATAAGCAATTTTGCCTTGTGTTGAGGACCCATTTTTCAGAAAGGCTGGCCAAGTTATTTCTTTAAATTATTATTGGTATGCTGGTAGTAAGCCATTAGATTTTCCTTATCTATTTCTTCATTTAAATTTGAGTTGTTGAGACACACATTACCGTACACTTTGATGATTCAGTTGTGGGGTTAAAGGGCGTAATGTATGCAGATACTGCTACTTACTGGCCAACCACAATTTGTAGAAATTATAACTAGAGACTAAACTTGCCTTGGAAATCCTTTTATATTGATTTCTACCATTTTTCTTACTTAGCTACGGTGGACATTTGTATTGTTATTTTGTATTTTCCTTTATATTTCTACAAAAATCTAAGATTTACTAGAAGTATATTTTCTTGGTTTATGTTATTCTTTAACTTATATTATGTGTGTGCATGCATGTGTGCCTTGAAGTAGCTTGGTTTTGTATCTTTTGGTTTAGGCTAGAATAATGTTTCTAGAAGTGGTACCATTTCCAAATAGCAAATTACATCATCTTGTTAGGTCAGATGACACATTTATTGGGATGAATTTCTATGTTGATTTACTTACTGGACATCTATATCTGACAGTAGTCTGCTTAAAGATAATATTGATCATTACATTGATTGTCTTCAAAATTCCTCTTCTAGGTGTCATATTTTTGCTAATATTTAGTTTTTCTTTTTCCAAAGTTCTCTAAAATGCTTGAGATGGTATTAGAAGAGTCATTTGGTGATTGTTACTATTGGTTATTATAATCACTAGTTTTGTTATTTTGCAGAGCTTATGAATTTCAGGTCTCAAAGCAATAAAACAATCAATTAATCGACCTATCATTACCCATATCTCTTCATTTAAATTTAGTTCTATTAGTTTTGCTTCTCTTAGGCTAAAGAATATAACTTTAGCGAGTATGAAGTTTGGTAAGTCCATACTCCAGCCTTTCACATTGGCAAGATACTGAAGTCTGCTTGGACAAGGGTAGAACCCTCAAGCATTTGCTACTACATGGCACACTGAAAGGCAAGGTGTCAAGACTTGATCTATTATTCTTGAAAACTACATATTATCTAGTTGACTTCTCTCATTCTTTTTATGTATATATTTTGGTTATAATTATGGATCACATGGTTTCCCACACTGTGTAGGACCTTTTCTTTTACAAGATAATAGCTTATGCTTGTAGCTGCACAACTTGAACATATACAAAGCCAGCTAGTATTGTGATTGTATTCTATTTTGTAAACACTAATATGCCTGCTTATATTCTAGAATGAAACGATGTGCTAGCAAGTGTTGTAGAATTTAATAAATATTTGAATGCATATTATAAACTAAATTAACAAAAGGACCAGATCTATTTCATTATTAGGCTATGGCAATTATGAGCTAGAGTGTATGCATCTAAGTGTGGGAGACTTATAAAATTAGAACATAAAAGACAAAGAATACCATCAAAATTGCTATTTTACTATTAGACACATTTAAAAAAAAAAGGCAAATAAACCTACGACTGGAACTGTAACACCTCGAGTTTTTATAAAAAAAATTATTTATTTATTTTTAGAGTAATTATAATCATAGTTGGGATCCCAAAATCAAAGATTCTATTAATTATTTTATTATAACATTTACCAAAAAACCTCAGGGTGTTATCTCCTTTTCATGAAACATCACAACCACGATTAAAAGATATATATAAGTATGCAAAAATAAATTTTAGACAATACGCATATCAAATCCACTGTCAAAATCATATGCGACTTTATTTTCGAAACAATAATTATCCAAAAACATAATAATGTGGCCTAGGATCTATCCATCATAATAATCCACCATACCTAAAGACAAGTCCATAATATATATATATATATATATAATGTCATAATCACATCCATCTAAAGAAGTTATACAATCTATAAAATAGGTTCAACAATAATCCATCTAACCACTCACGTTAAGCATCTATCAATCAAATCAAGTGGTCCCCACTGCTATCACTGTCCTTCCACGGCCTTGCCCTTCCTGCTATTGCCGCGATATCTAAGGCATTGCTTTGCAATGCCTCAGCAAGCTATTGCTTGTGTACATACATAGACATTTAATATAATAACAAGGGAAAACAAAATTGGATAACAATAAGGATATAATGTGTAGATCAATTTTCCATGAAAATATAAATATCATAAGTAATGCCAATATAGCCTTAAAACATCATATGCGATAAAACATGCGTCTTAAGGATATAAAACATGATAATCTTATAGGTGTAAAACATGATATGACCCACTATCAATGAGCATACAATAACAAACAAGGCACCCTAAGGTACGTCGGTCCCACGAGTGTCTCATACACTCGTCTAATAGATCATGAGTACTCATATCAATCCTCTGAGTGTTGTCACACCCAGGCATACAATAGCATCTCCATGCTCATCATGCAAGCATACAGAACAAGAGTATGGATCGTCATACTGCAGTGGCAACCCCTCTAGGGTCTCAACCACCGTTGCTCCCTGTCGACACCATAACGGGAGACTCAAAGTCCGTCCCCATGGAAAGGCCTGGACCAATAGTGTGGACTCTCCATAATACCAAACCCCTACCGAAAGCCATCTGTGGGCAAGTATTTATCACATCACAATTTCGAAGGGTGGGTGGGCATCCCTACTCCCTCCTAGCATGACATCCATCGAGTGAGAGCACCCGTCATAAATTACAAAGCACAGAAATCTTGTATCTCCAAAACCCAGGAGCACTAGTGGCACACAATTCCCAAGGCACACCCCTCATCCTGGGGTTAACCTCTCAAAGGACTAGCCCCCAAGCCTCCACCATCAATGTTATGAAAAACAATTAATCTCAGTGATGCAATAAGGAAAGATAATTACTAATCATACATAAGATACGCAGTACTAGTCTCATAAAACAATCGATCATGAAAACTCATTCTATATACTATCGAAATCTAATATTGATCATAGCATAAAACGTTGAATATCACAAAATCTCAGAATAAATAAATGAATGACAATCAATCACAATCAACCATGAATGTTATGGTAATGCAAGTTTTAGAATTAAAACATAACTGTTGTCACTTACCTCGACCTTAACATACAATTTTGCTAGACTATCCATCGTCTAATTCTGCATGATAGGAAGGAAATGAGTAGACTTGGTCAATCTGTCCACAATGACCCATATCATGTCGTGTCCGCTACCAGTCCTCGAAAGGCCCACAGTAAAATCCATGGTAATATAATCCCACTTCCACTTAGGGAGATCCAACGTCTAAAGTAAACTTGATGGTCGCTAATGCTCTGCTTTGACTTGCTGATAGGTCAAACATCGTGCCATGCACTCTCCAATATCCTTCTTCATTCCGTTTCACCAAAAATGTCTCCTGAGGTCCTGATACATCTTTGTACCTCTAGAATGGATCATATACTGGGACTAGTGTGCCTCTTGAAGTAACTCATGCTTCAAATCATCATCTGCCTGTACCACCAACCTACCCTTAAATCTGACTCCTCCATTTAGTCCTCTCGTAAAACCTGTCCTGTGTACCAGATATTGTGTCTCCTTATCTTTGCCCTGTGCCTCTAATATCCTGTCGAGAAACTTAGACCGAGTCGTTAGATTGGCAATCATCACCCCAGACTTCCTACTCAAGGCATCTACGACGACATTACCCTTCCCTGGGTGGTATTGTATGGTTAAATCGAAGTCCTTGAGATATTCCATCCATCTACACTGCCTCATGTTCAAATCACTCTGAGTAAAGAAGTACTTGAGGCTCTTATGATTAGTGATTACCTCAAACTTCTTGCCATATAGATAATGTCTCCAGGACTTTAGCACAAATACCACTGCTGCTAACTCCAGATCATGTGTTGGGTAATTCACATCATGTGTCTTAAGCTATCTCGATGCATAGGAAATTACCTTCCCATGCTGCATCAACCCTACTACTAGTCCCTTACCCGAGGCATCGCAATAAACCACATAACCGCCTTCACCTGATGGTAATGTCAACACCAGGCCAATAGTAAGCCTCCTCTTGAGCTCTTGGAAGCTTTCCTCACAAGCATTGGTCCAAATGAACTGAGTGTCTTTCCTGGTCAGGGTAGTTAAGGGCAACGCAATCTTTGAGAATTCCTCAATGAACTGACGATAATATCTTATCAAACAGAGAAAACTACGTATCTTTGTCACCATTTTTGGCCTCTCCCCATGTAGCACTGCCTCAACCTTCGTAGGGTCTACAACCACTCCATCCTTAAATACCACGTGGCCTAAGAACTGCACCTGATCTAACCAAAAATCACATTTATTGAGTTTGGCATACAACCAATGTCGACAAAGTGTGTCCAATATCGTGCAAAGATGCTCCCTATGTGCCTCATGACTAAGTGAGTAAACTAAGATGTCGTCGACAAAGACAATCACGAACTTATCCAAGTAAGCTCAAAAAACACGGTTCATTAGGTCCATGAACACTACATGTGCGTTGGTCAATCCAAATGACATCACTAAAAACTCATAGTGACCATAGCGACTACTAAAAGCAGTCTTCTAGATGTCCTCTTCTCTAACCCTCAACTGATGGTATCCTGATCTCAAGTCTATCTTGGAGAATACTCATGATGATTGGAGTTGATTAAATAAATCATCTATGCATGGTAAGGGGCATCGGTTCTTTACAGTGACACTATTTAGCAACCAACAGTCAATGCACAATCTCAAGGACCTGTCCTTTTTCTTCACAAAAAGGACTGGTGCTCCCCATAGAGACTCGCTCAACATGATGAAGCCCTTATCAAGTAACTCTTGCAACTATACTTTAAGCCCTCTTAACTCTGCTGGGGCCATTCTGTATGGTGCATTGGAGATAGGCGATGTACCTGGCACTAGGTCAATGGTGAAGTCTATCTCTCTACTCGGCAGCAATCGTGGTAACTCCTCAGGAAAAACATCTACAAACTCACGAACAATGTCAACATCGTCAATCTGTGGCTGCATCTTATCCTCAATGGTCACATAAGCGAGGAACACTCTGCACCCTCATGAATAAAATCACATCACTTTCATAGCAAAGATGATGCATGTACTTGCAAGATATTTTCTGCCCTAGAACAATACTTCTAGTTGCCTAAGTAAAATGACTCGCTTCTTACGGCAGTCTATGGTAGCCCAGTAGTTAGCTAACCAATCCATTCCTAATATAATATCGTAGTCTACCATGTCTAATGAAATGAAGTCTAACTCCATTCTCATGCCTGATATCTACACAGGTATCTCTCATAGATACTCAGTAGCATCTATTGTATCTCCCACGAGTGCCATAATATCCAATCCAAATGCTAATTTACGCATGCATACATCAAGGCAAGATGCAAAAATGCATGAAATAAAAGAATGAGTGGACCCTATGTCAAAGAGGGCCCTAGCATGGTGGTCTGAGACTAGAAGAGTACCTTCAACAACCTAGTTTAAGGCCTGTGCCTGCCCTGACGTGATGGCAAACACTCATCCCTGACTACTTGGCGCAGTAGCTGTCTCTACACCCATCTCAGCTTGCTTCTCCCTCTGTCCCTTAGGATAGTCTTTAATGAAATGTCCCACTTCTCCACAGCTAAAGCACTGGTATGGCTGTCTTTGGAAAGGTGGCTGGGGCTGCCATTGTTGTTGGGGTTGTCTATGATGTTGTGGCCTGTCAAATCTATTACATCCTCGCCCATGGTGCCAAACCTTGCACCTATCACATCTCTTCTTCTCTATGTCTTTCTTAGGCCTAGTCCGTGGCTGATAACCTAGTGCTATATGTGCCTGCATAGCACTGAAAAGTCTCTTGCCCTTAGTGGGCTGGTACGTGCTCCCTTTAGTCTTAAGAGAATTCTTCTCCAGCATGGAGGCCATGTTGGCTACATCTCGCATAGTAGTGGGTCATGAAGTAATCACTTGGTCTCTCATCCAAGGTATCAATCCATCCACAAACCTATCCGTTGCCTCCTCATCTGAGGTAAGCACGTCAGGAGCAAACCTCCTCAGTTGGGTAAATCGGTTCAAGTACTGCTGGGTGGCAAACTCTTTCTTCAGTGGTTGCAATGCATGAGGTGGAAAGTACTAAGTATCAAAAGCCTGCTTAAAGGCCTCGCATGTCATCGTCTCTGTAGGGTCTGGTCATGTACATGTATAAGTCTGCCACCAAAAGCCAGCCAAGATATCAATCCATCCACAAATCTGTCCGTTGCCTCCTTATCTGAGGCAAGCATGTTAGGAGCAAACCTCCTCAGTTGGGTAAATCGGTTCAAGTACTGCTGGGTGGCAAACTCTTTCTTTAGTGATTGCAATGCATGAGGTGGAAAGTACTAAGTATCAAAAGCCTGCTTAAAGGCCTCGCATGTCATTGTCTCTGTAGGGTCTGGTCACGTACATGTAAAAGTCTGCCACTAAAAGCCTACCTCACCCTTCAGTAGGTAGGAAGCTACCTAGACCTGATCCTCTAGTGCAATCTTCATTGCTTCAAATGTCCTCTCTACCTCAAATAACCATCTCTCAGCCTCCTCAGTTTCACTGTCACCATAGAAGGGTGGCACCATCTTCTGGAATCGCTCTAACAGTTTATCCGTCTTCTTTGAATCACTCATAGCATCACCCTTACTGGTCTTAGGTGTTGGTGGTGCCTGCACCGAGTAGGTGGAATGAACAGACAAATGCACTAGTACTAATGGAGGTGACGTCGTAGGGTTAGGGTTCACCCACCTAAACTATAGTCCTAATCTGCTGTTGTGTGAGGGTATCAACCCTAACATCACCCTATTCACCAACTCAGCTTCGCAATCCCCTTGATCAAAGGACTCAACAGGTGGGGCAACTAGCATAGCAGGGGTAAACCTTGTTCTTCTTCGAGGAGCCATCTATCAAGGATTCAAATATCATTAAGTGTAAGTTCCGCTCTCTTAGATCCTCTTTAACTAAAATTTATGGACTGTCACCTACATATAAGTGGACCTTTGTTAGGATTATGATGGAATAGACTAGGCTCTGATACCAACTGTAATACCCCAGGTTTTTATAATAAAATTTATTTATTTATTTATTTTTATAGTAATTATAGTCTTAATTGGGATCCCAAAATCAAAAGATTCTATTAATTATTTTATTATAACATTTAGTAAAAAACCTCTGGGTGTTATCTCCTTTTTATAAAACATCACAACCACGATTAAAAGATAAATATAAGTACGCAAAAATAAATTTAAGACAATACTCATATCAAATCCAATGTCAAAATCATCGACGCCTTTATTTTCAAAAAAATAATCATCCAAAAACATAATAATGTGGCCCAGAGTCTATCTATCATAATAATCCACCATACTTAAAGACAAGTCCATAGTATATATAATGTCATAATCACATCCATCTAAAGAAGTTATATATTCCATAAAATAGGTTCAACAATAATCCATCTAACCACTCACGTCAAGTTATCTACCAGTCAAATCAAGTGGTCCCCGCTGCTATCACAGTAAGCTATTGCTTGTGTAAGTACATAGACATTTAATGTAATAATAAGGTAAAACACAATTGTATAACAATAAGGATATAATGTGTAGATCAATTTTCCATGAAAATATAAATATTATAAGTAATGCCAATATAGCCTTAAAACATCATATGCGATAAAACATGCATCTCAGTAATATAAAACATGATAATCTTATAGATGTAAAACATGATATGACCCACTATCAATGAGCATACAATAACAAACAAGGCACCCCAAGGTACGTAGTTCCCACGAGTGTCCCACACACTCGTCTAACAGATCATGAGTACTCATATCAATCCTCTAAGTGTCGTCACACCCAGGCATACAATAACATCTCCATGCTCATCATGCAAGCATACAGAACAAGAGTATGGATCATCATGCCACAGTGACAACCCCTCCAGGGTCTCAACCACCACCACTCCCCATCGACACCATAATGGGAGACTTAATGTTTGTCCCCATGGAAAAGCCTGGACCGATAGTGTGGACTATCCATGATACCAAACCCCTACCGAAAGCCATCTGTGGGCAGGTATCTATCACATCACAATCACGTCACAATTTTGGAGGGTGGGTGGCCAGCCCTACTCCCCCTAGCATGACATCCATCGGGTGAGAGCACCCGTCATAAATCACATAGCATGAAAATCACATATCTTGTAAAACCCAGGGACACTTGTGGCTCACAATACCCAAGGCACACCCCTCATCCTAGGGTTAGCCTCTCAAAGGACTAGCCACCAAGTCTCCACCATCAATGTTATGAAAACCAATCAATATTAGTGATGTAATAAGGAAAGATAATTAATAATCATACATAAGATATGCGATATCAGTCTCATAAAACAATCGATCATGAAAACTCATTCAAGATACTATCAAAATCTAATATTGATCATAGCATAAAACGTTGAATCTCACAAAATCTCAGAATAAATAAACTAATGACAATCAATCACAATCAACCATGAATGTTATGATAATGCAAGTTTTAGAAATCAAAACATAACATTAACTGTCATCACCTACCTGGACAAAGGAACAATCTAATCAAGTGTGTAATCCTATCAACTTGCATGCATTGATGCACCTATCAGTACCACAGCACCATTTTTGCATTATTTATTGTCCCTCAATAAAATTCATCCTACGCTTTTCTCTTATTTGTACCCATTTACATATCAATTTATATAATGATCTCTTGAATCTAGATCTTGATCTTAATCAACAGTCTAGATCATTTGATTCACCTTTATTTACATGTTTATTTAAAGATTGACATACAACTCCATAATTACACATCAATCTGAGGGTCAGATCGCTCTTTGATCAGGCACTCCTAAGACACCTGATCAGATCAATGGTCAAGATCACTTCTTCTTGAAAATTGCAGAGATCTAATCTTTTAATCCCCTAGATCATCTCATATTTGACACATGCAATCCATTTTTAAGGCCTGATTATCCATTAATGGACTTGATTTAAGTTATTGAATAATATTTTATGATTTTACTAATTTAAAAGTGGTCAAATGTGAGTTTTCAAGTCAAATCTAGGTCTACGTTGCCAAGATGATGGCAATGGATGTTTTCGATCATGATTTGGATCTTTGTAGCTCCCAAAATAAAGCTTTTAGTGAAAAGATTTCATAAATTAATAAATTAATTTATAGGAGATTGGGAGGGTATTTGCACCGATTTACACTGGCGGACAGGGTTTACACCGGCGTACACCGACGTCCTCGTAGTGCACTAATGCTAGGATGCCTGGTGCATTCTAGTCATTCGGGATAAGGCATGTGAGCGTACCGTGCACACGTGCGCTGCATGTGCTCGCGACAGAGCACCTACATGCTCAGTTCCCCTCTATGTGGCCTAGTGGGCATCTTGGGAGCACTGTCCATCAGGGACGATGAACCCGAGCCGTCCACCTTCTTTTGGCTTGATCAGAGCCCCAAATGCTCCGATTGTTTTTCTGTTTTCGCCGTTCCTAGGGCTTTTGGCCCAAAGATCACAATGAACGGCTCAGATCTACCATTTGGGTTGTCCTTAATGTGGGTCTAACCATGCTTCGTGATTTTGATTCCCTAGGCCATCCAACAGCCATTCAGCTTAGATCTAGCCGAGATCTGTGAGAGGAAAGTTGGAAAAAAAAGGTAAATAAAAAGTTAGAGCGTGTAACTTACCTAATTAGAGCCAGAGCATGGAGATCAAGCCCATGAAGCATGCAAACTTCTGTTCGTTTCTGCAGCGTGCCTAGGGGAAAATGAGGGTTCTTCTTTGGTTATTTGGCGTAGGAATGGAAGGGAAACTAGTTTTTTTTTATAGGTTGAGATCCAATATTCTAAGTTGGAAGGTAGATCACCACCTTCCCCCATTGGAGCTGCAATGGAAATGGAAAGGGGTGTCGTTATCAAAACAACCACCTCTAATTCATGTCTCTATCTAATTACAAATTTACGCTTACAACTTTAAATGGTCATATCTCACTCATCCTAACTTCGTTTTTAACGTTCTTTATACCGTTCAATTCCTATCAATGTGTACTTTCTAGTTTTAGTAGTTTTAAAACCAAATTTTATGCTTAAAATTTTAATTTAATTAATTTATTTTGTTACAAATTTAGGGTTCAAAATTAAGGATATTACAAAAATGTAGCAATTAAGGCATAGAATCAACACGTCCATGGAGATGTTAATAAAATCTTGCCTCCACTCAGGATAATCAAGAACCAACACTTTTAGTAGGTTCTCTTTCTCCTAAATATTTCAAGCATGTGTGTGGCTAATTTCTCCATGAAAATTGTTGCTTTACTATCAGACACATTGAAAAAAAGGCAAGAAAACCTACTACTGAAACAAAGCAATTAAGGCATAGAATCAGCATGTCCAATGAGATGTTAATGAAATCTTTCCTCTACTCAAGATAATCAAGAACAAACACTTTCAGTAGGTTCTCCATCTTCCTCCTAAAGATTCCAAGTATGTGTGTGGCTAATTTCTCCATGAAATGAACATGTCCTATGAATAAGCAACTTAGAAAAAGAGGAGAAGGCTAAGGTGTGTTGCTATACTTTCTAAGTCTAGTTTTGTAAAATTCATTAGGACTGGGAAGAGAGATCACAACTCTACTTAGTGATTAGGAACTCCATTACAGAGTAAGAGTTGCAAACCCATTTAATTTTTCATATGATAATGACCTCACTCCTTTTGTAGAACATGAAATGAATTTTGATCTTATCAACAATATCTATCAACAGGTTTTCATTGGAGCATAAAATCAATTGTAGTTTCACTATAGAATATAAAAAAGGTTGTTGTTTTATAAAACATAAAATCTGATATGGCTCAAGCCTGATATAAAATTGTTGTTTTACTAACCTTGCAATTTAGCCTGTGAATGTGGCCAACTAAAAACAGAACCTTTTAAAAACTAAAGAACATTGTTGGTGGAATTTCATACCCCTGCTTTGAAGGAACATGAAAATCAAACAAGTCTTCATTGGAGCATAAAATCAAACACATTATATACACTTATAGGGAGAGACAGGGAGGCATCTACACACACACACACACACACACACACACACACACACACACACACACACACACACACACACACACACACACACACACAGAGAGAGAGAGAGAGAGAGAGAGAGAGAGAGAGAGAGAGAGAGAGAGAGAGAGAGAGAGAGAGAGAGAGAGATTACCTCCCGATAAGAGCTTGTAGTTGATCTCTGGCGAATGTGAATAGGGCCAAATGAGAGCAATGAAGGTCAGAGTGCCATTTGATGAGAAAAATGGGGGTGGGGGGCATGCACAGTCTGGGGGGGGTGCACAATCTTTGTGCAGTCTATCTCCAATGAAGCAAGATGGCTGATGAAGTCAGCTGCGCCATTGGTCATCTTCCATAGTGGCAGAGTATTTGTAATGTTAAACATAGAAAGAAAGAAAAAATGGGGGTAACAATGGAATTTTGAAAAATTAGCAGCGAATGTAGATAGAATCAAGATAGTAGAAAATTTGCAAAGTTATGAAATACTTAATGGCAAATTTGCATATGGTAAAATTGTTGGATTTTCTTGCAAAAAAACCAAAAAGTAATGGCATTTTAGCAAAAATCTATCTTTTTTTGGTAATTTGGAGCCAATCTTTCAACTATAAGTCCTATTCAGTTATAATGATTAAAGAATACTAAGTTTGAGTTAATGTCATGTAAAATCCTCCTTCTATGACTTGGAAATTGTAGAAACTTGTAGAAAATTGTTTGAGTTTCTCCTTGTCACTTCTTATTTTCTCTCTAATTAACCTCTCTCTCTCTCTCTCTCTTGAATATACGTATGTTGAAATGAATGTTTTCTGTATTTTGACCAAGCCCACAGGCTCTCCTAGACCAAACCAAGAAAGTGGAGAAATCACCACTTCAAAAACTATTTAGACCACCTTCTCTTCAAAGAAACCTTTGTCCTTCCCATTGAACTTGTTTAAAAAAGATATACTAAAAATGGTGAACATAGGTGTCAATACCAAATGACCACAACCTTCACTATTCCACAGTCATCATCACTAGAAAGAGAATTTTTTTTATGCTTTTTTTTTTGGAGATACCAAATTTAATTTGATGATTCCTAGTCCTTTTGCTCTACCAAGAAATTGATTCTACCCTACCTAGTTTCCTTTCACACTTTGCCAAAGGAGCTAGCAAAACCCCTTTCTTTGCTTTTTCTTGCACCTCTTTTCTTAGTGATTTCTTTTCTCTCTTGGTCAATTTATTCTATTTCTTTAATTTTGTTTTTGAAAAGATAATATGGGTTAAGGGATTTAAGTTGTCACTATCTGACAAAAGCATCCGTGTGCCTATCAAAAGTTGGTGTGAGGGTATGAACTCCCTTTTAGGTTATACCAAAAAAATAGGGAGATAATATTCTCAAACCCTTTGGTACAAATCCCTCTTTTGGTGTTTTATTATACTTTTATTTAAAGGGCCACTTTTATAATAATCTCAACCTTTCATCTTAGCTATTTTGTAGTAGATGAATCTGACCCAAACATCTCATACATTGAGTGACTGTACTATTGCTTTTTTTGAATTCTAAAATCAATAGTAGAAAATTTAACATTATTAAAAAAGATAAAAAAATCAATGTTTGAATTATTTAAAATATGTATATTTTTTTACATGACTTATCCATAGCAAGGTGCTTAAGATGAATGGTTTGATTACTCAAAAACTGCACATGTACATTTACCAAAAGGATGTAGGAATATTAGCCATAAAAAATATCATAAAATCATAAAACAATGGAAATCTTGTAGAAGACCTGGCAAGTTAGACTTTTCAAAATGAAAAACTTGTAATCTTATGAAAAACTAATGATGAAATGATGGTGGTATATGTGCCCCTTTTTTTTTCTCAGAGCCGCTCCATAAATGGTAAAAATAGATATAATTCTTAGTGGGTCTAGGTTTCTAGAGATTCAAGCTATTCACAACACTACCCTTGACTTAGATGGGCTATATTCCAAAAGTCCTATGTATATTAGATGATGCTAGCAACTCCTACCTTTTGCCATCCATTTTGCAAGTCAAGAAAATAGTAGAGAGGATCATTCCATGGATGTGAATTTAGGAATATGGTTCCTCTAAGTTGAGGACAACATTGTGTACAAGTTGGATCTACAAAAATATGATTCCACCTAAAGTTGCCACTGTTATACACAAAAAATATGAAGAAAAGCTAAGGTACATATATCACTACCTTATATATATTAGATTATTTTTTGTGTATATGCATGTAAGAGAATAGTAAGTGAGGCTACACTTAAAGCATGTGATGAGCTCTATAATAAATTAGGAACAAGAGAAGGAGAGAAAGATGTGTTTAAACTTGCAAAAGTAAGAGAACAGAAGGGAGAGGATAATCAGATACTTCAAAATCAGGAGAGGAAAATTTCTCAATTAGAATCTCAATGGAGACAAACTAACTAGTCTATGGAAAAGTTAAAATATATGATGAGTCAGATGATGCAAAACATGGAAAAAGAAAAGTTTCCATCTCAACCACAAGCCAATCCTAAGGGAGTGCATGCAGTTAACACTAATGTCTATGAAGCATCATCCAACTCTACCATAGAACAGACCAAGGCTGTCATCATTCTTGGGAGTGGTAAAAGAATTGAGAAGGATGAGCCTCAAAAGATTGAACAAGTAGAAAAGTCCACTAAGGTCATAGAGAAGTCTAAACAGAAGGACCTTACCTCACCTATCAACCCATGTCTTGTCCTACTCCATTTCCTCAAAGGTTGCATCAAGCTTCAAAGTTTGCCTCCAATGATGAGATCTTAGAGATTTTCAAGCAAGTCAAGATCAACATACTGATCTTAGACGCAATAAAACAAATCCCATCATATGCCAAATTCTTAAAAAAGAAAACTTAATGTACAAAAGAAGGCATTTTTGACTGAACAAGGGAGTTCAATTCTTCAACATCATACACTACCAAAATACAAGGATCCAAGTTGCCCCACTCTTACTTGCATTATTGGAAACCATAAGATCAATATAGATTTGCTTGATCTGGGATCTAGTGTGACCCTATTACCATACTCGATATACGAACAGTTTGGTCTGGGGGAATTGAAACCTACTTCTACTGCACTCCAGCTAGTTGATAGATCTGTGAAAAATACTAAGAGGAGTAATAGAGGATGTGCTTATCTAGGTGGAACAATTTTTCTTCCCCATATATTTTTTAGTCCTAGATACACAACCAGTGGTGAATGAGAAGAATGAGATACCAGTCATCTTAGGATGCCCATTCTTGGCTACATCCAATGCCTTGATCAATTGTAGAAATGGTGTCATGAAATTATCTTTTGGTAATATGACACTGGAGTTAAACATCTTCAACATCTGTAAGCAACCGGTTGAATCTACTAATGACTTGCATAGTGTTAGCATGATCAATTCAGTTGTGCAAGATCAGTTTTAGTCATCTTCCTTATCGAACCCACTGGGGCTTGTTTGGCCCATTTGAATGAGTTTAATGAGGATGCATTAATAGAGGAAGGTAATGCCCTCCTTAATTTTGTTTGTATAATGGATAAAAAAAAATATTTGAAAACATCATTTCGAGGACCTTCCACTAATGGAGTCCACTCCCCTTCCATCATCGGTAGAAACATCTAAGATTAAATTGAAATCTCTACCATTAGAATTAAAATATGTTTATTTAGGAGAAAAATAGACTTTTCCTGTAATAATTTCCTCCCAATTAGAAACATCTCAGGAGGAAAAGTTAATAGTCACTTTAAAAGAACACAAAGGTGCTATATGATGGACTATAGTTGATATAAAGGGCATTTACCCTTTAATCTACACCCATAGGATATATCTAGAGGATGAAGCTAAACCATGTTGTCAAATGCAAAGAAGGTTAAACTATAATATGAAAGATGTGGTCAGAGCAAAAGTCCTAAAGTTGCTTGATGTGGGAATCATCTATCCCATAAGTGATAGAAAATGGATAAGGCCTACTCAGATGGTTCCAAAGAAGTCTGGAGTGACAGTAATAACTAATGCCAACAATGAATTGATCCCAACTAGGGTTACCATTGGTTAGCATATATGCATCGACTATAGAAAGTTGAATGCTTTTACAAGGAAGGATCATTTTCCTTTGCCCTATATTAATCAAATGTTAGAAAGGGTTGCAAGACATCAGTACTATTGTTTCCTAGATGGTTATTTAGGGTATAACCAAATAGAAATTGCACCCAAGGATCAAGAAAAGACCGCATTTACATGTCCCTTTAGTACTTTTGCTTACAAAAGAATACCATTTGGATTATCTAATGCTCCTACCACATTTCAACACTGTATGTTAAGTATCTTTAGTGATATGGTAGAGAGAATATTAGTGTTCATAGACGACTTTTCTGTTTTTGGTGAATCATTTGAGATATGTCTTAAAAACTTAAGAAAAGTCTTAACTCGTTGTAAAGAAAAGAACCTAGTGCTTAATTGGGAAAAATTTCATTTCGTGGTTCCTAAAGGAATTGTCTTAGGCCACATAGTGTCATCCAAAGGTATAGAGGTAGACAGAGCCAAAGTTAACCTAATTACTAATCTTCTGATACCAAAATCTGTTAAGGACATTTACTCTTTCCTAGGTCATGCAGGATTCTATAGGAGGTTCATCGAGGATTTTAGTGACAACATCAAGACCATTATGTCACCTCCCCACAAAGGATAACATTTTGAGTGGATTGAGGACTATCAAGAAGCTTTTATAAAGTTAAAAGACAAGTTGACCACTGCACCTATCATATAGCCACTTGACTGGAGTCTGCTCTTTGAAATCATGTGTGATGCTAGTGATTATGCTGGAGGAGCGGTGCTAGGGTAGAGGAAAGAGAAGAAGTCATACATTGTCTACTATGCTAGTAGGACATTAAATAGCACCCAAATGAGCTATTCCACTACTAAGAAAGAACTCTTAGTAATTGTCTTCGCATTGGATAGATTCAGGTCTTACTTAATTGGATCTAAAATAGTCATATTCACTGACTACTCGACCCTTAAGCATCTATATCTGACAGTAGTCTACTTAAAGATTATATTTATCATTACATTCATTATCTTCAAAATTCCTCTTCTAGGTATCATATTTTTCATTATATTTAGTTTTTCTTTTTCCAAAGTTCTCTAAAATGCTTGAGATGGTATCAAAAGATTCATCTAGTGATTGTTACTACTGGCTATTATAATCACTAGTTTTGTTATTTTGTAGAGCTTGTAAATTTCAGGTCTCAAAGCAATAAAACAATCAATTAATTGACTATCATTACCCATATCTCTTCATTTAAATTTAGTTATATTACTTTTGCTTCTCTTAGGTTGAGGAATATAACATCAGTAAGTATGAAGTTTGGTAAGTCCATACTCTAACCTTTCACATTGGCAAGATACTAAAGCCTGCTTCGACAAGGCTAGAACCCTCAAGCATCTGCTACTACATGGCACACTGAAAGGCAATGTCTCAAGAGTTGATCTATTATTCTTGTAGGTAGATATTCTCTAGTTGACTTCTCTCATTCTTTTCATGTAGATATTTTGGTTATAATTATGGATCACATGGTTTCCCACACTGTGTAGGACCTTTTCTTTTACAAGATAATAGCTTATGCTTGTAGCTGCACAACTTGAACATATACAAAGCCAGCTAGTATTGTGATTGTATTCTATTTTGTAAAAGCTAATATACCTACTTATATTCCAAAATGAAATGATATGATAGCAAGTGTTGTAGAATTTAATAAATATTTGAATGCACATTATAAACTAAATTGAAAAAAGGACCATATCTGTTTCATTATTAGGCTATGGCAGTTACGAGCCAGAGTGTATGCATCTAGGTGTGGGAGACCTATAAAATTAGAACATAAAAGACAAAGAATACCATTAAGATTGCTATTTTACTATCAGACACATTGAAAAAAACAAAAACAAAAAAGGCAAGTAAACCTACTACTGAAACATAGCAGTTAAGGCATAGAATCAACACGTCCATGGAGATGTTAATGAAATGTTGCCTCCACTTAGGATAATCAAGAACCAACACTTTCAATAGTTTCTCCATCTTCCTCCTAAAGATTCCAAGTATGTGTGTGGCTAATTTCTCCATGAAAATTGTTGTTTTACTATCAGACACATTGAAAAAAAGGAAAGAAAACCTACTACTGAAACAAAGCAATTAAGGCATAGAATCAAGACATCCAATGAGATGTTAATGAAATCTTGCCTCCACTCAGGATAATCAAGAACCAACACTTTCATTAGGTTCTCCATCTTCCTCCTAAAGATTCCAAGTATGTGTGTGGCTAATTTCTCCATGAAATGAACATCTCCTATGAATAAACAACTTAGGAATAGAGGACAAGGCTAAGGTGTGTTGCTATACTTTATAATTCTAGTCTCATAAAATTCATTAGGACTAGGAAGAGAGATCATAGCTCTACTTAGTGATTAGGAACTCCATTTACAGGATAAGAGTTGCAAACCTATTTCATTTTTCATATGATAATGACCTCACTTCTTTTGTAGAACATGAAATGAATTTGGATCTTACCAACAATATCTATCAACAGGTCTTCATTGGAGCATAAATCAATTGTAGTTTTACTATAGAATATAAAAAAGGTTGTTGTTTTATAGAACATAAAATCTGATATGGCTCAAGCTCAATATCAAATTGTTTTTTTACTAGCCTTGCAATTTAACCTGTGAATGTGGCCAACTAAAAACAGAACCTTTGAAAAACTAAAGAACATTGTTGGTGGAATTTCATACTCGTGCTTTGAAGGAAAAGAAAATCAAATAGGTCTTCATTGGAGCATAAAATTGAACACATTATATACACCTATAGGGAGAGATAGGGAGGCATCTACACACACACACACACACACACACACACACACACACACACACACACACACACACACACACACACACACACACACAGAGGCAAAGAGATTACCTCCCGATAAGAGCTTGTAGTTGATCTCTGGCAAAAATTGATGACAAAAATTGGGTTGGGGGGGGGGGGGAGGGAGGTGCATGGTCTTTGTGTAGTCTATCTCTAGTGAAGGAAGATGGTTGATGAAGTCAGCTGTGTCATTGGTCATCTTCCACGGTGGTGGAGTATTTGTAATATCAAACATAGAAAGGTAGAAACAATAGGGGTAATAATGGAATTTTGAAAAATTAACTGTGAATGCAGATAGAATCAAGATAGTAGAAAATTTGCAAAGTTATGAAATACTTAATGGCAAATTTGCATATGGTAAAAATGTTGGATTTTCTTCCAAAAATGCC
Source organism: Warburgia ugandensis (assembly GCA_035236585.1). Classification (NCBI taxonomy): domain Eukaryota; kingdom Viridiplantae; phylum Streptophyta; class Magnoliopsida; order Canellales; family Canellaceae; genus Warburgia; species Warburgia ugandensis. Next base: position 11,369,034 of record CP141138.1, on the reverse strand, counting down.
AAAAAGTGATGGTGTTTTAGCAAAATTCTATTTTTTTTTTTGGTAATTTGGAGCCAATCTTTCAATTATAAGTCTTATTGGGTTATAATGATTAAAGAATACTAAGTTTGAGTTAATGTCATGTAAAATCCTCCTCCTATGACTTGGAAATTGTAGAAAACTGTTTGAGTTTCTCCTTGTCACTTCTTATTTTCTCTCCAATTAACCTCTCTCTCCCTCTTTGAATATACGTATGTTGAAATGAATGTTTTCTGTATTTTGACCAAGCCCATTGGCCCTCCTAGACCAAACCATGAAAGTGGAGATATCACCACTTGAAAAACAATCTAGACCACCTTCTCTTCAAAGAAACCTTTGTCCTTCCCATTGAACTTGTTTAAAAAAGCTATACTAAAAATGGTGAACATAGGTGTCACTACCAAATGCCCACAACCTTCACTATTCCACAGTCACCATCACTAGAAAGAGAATTTTTTTTATGCTTTTTTTTTTTTTGGAGATACCAAATTTAATTTGATGATCATCTACATTTGGCTAGATGGACATGGAGTTCCACTAACCTTAATTACTTATGGGTGACATTAGATGCAGTAACTAAATAATGACAAAAATCTAGGACAACTTCAGAATTGCCATAATTTAGAAACAGACTAGGCAAGAAAAACAAAGATAAATGTGTCCATAATGTATATATTGTAGCCATTCTAGATCCACATCCATATACTATAGTTGCAATAGTACTTCTAAATCACTTTGATTTATAAAGAAAAAGAAGAAATAAAGCAAAGTTAAAAGCATCTCAAATTAGCTTCAAATTTCAATTCTAATAACCATAACCAGAGCCACACTTTTGAATAAATGATGCAGGAAAAACTAATAAACAATTGAGCTAGACATGTTTTTGAATGCAAGTTTCTTTTGGGCATTTAATCATATACACATTGAGTGTTCTCTTGGAACTAGTGTAGGGAGTTGAAATCATAGGCACCAGAAGAATTGATTTGAATCGATTACCCCATCCAAGTCCATTTTTTGGTGTTTGGTAATTCCTAGTCCTTTTGCTCTACCAAGAAATTGATTCTACCCTACCCAGTTTCCTTCCACACTTTGCCAAAGGAGCTAGCAAAACCCCTTTCTTTGCTTTTCATGCGCCTCTTTTCTTAGTGATTTCTTTTCTTTCTTGGTCAATTTATTCTATTTCTTTATTTTTGTTTTCGAAAAGATAATATGGTTTAAGGGATTTAAGTTGTCACTATCTGACAAAAGCATCCGTGTGCCTATCAAAAGTTGGTGTGAGGGTATGAACTCCCTTTTAGGTTATACTAAAAAAATAAGGAGACAATATTCTCAAAACCTTGGGTACAAATCCCTCTTTTGGAATTTTATTATACTTTTATTTAAAGGGCCACTTTTATAATAATCTCAACCTTTCATCTTAGCTGTTTTGTAGTAGATGAGATCTGACCGAAAAATCTCATACATTGAGTGACTATACTATTGCTTTTTTTCAATTCTAAAATCAATAGTAGAAAATTTAACATTATTAAAAAAGATAAAATATCAATGTTTGAATTATTTAAAATGTGTATTTTTTTTTACATGACTTATCTATAGCAAGATGCTTAAGATGAACGGTTTGATGACTCAAAAACTGCACATGTATGTTTACCAAAAGGATGTAGGAATATTAGCCATAAAAAATGTCATAAAATCATAAAACAATGGAAATCTTGTAGAAGACCTGGCAAGTTAGACTTTTCAAAATGAAAAACTTGTAATCTTATGAAAAACTAATGATGAAATGATGGTGGTATATGTGCCCCTTTTTTTTTCTCAGAGCCGCTCCATAAATGGTAAAAATAGATATAATTCTTAGTGGGTCTAGGTTTCTAGAGATTCAAGCTATTCACAACACTACCCTTGACTTAGATGGGCTATATTCCAAAAGTCCTATGTATATTAGATGATGCTAGCAACTCCTACCTTTTGCCATCCATTTTGCAAGTCAAGAAAATAGTAGAGAGGATCATTCCATGGATGTGAATTTAGGAATATGGTTCCTCTAAGTTGAGGACAACATTGTGTACAAGTTGGATCTACAAAAATATGAGTCACCTAAAGTTGCCACTGTTATAACATTTAGCGAAAGACTAATGAAGAAAAGCTAAGGTACATATATCACTACCTTATATATATTAGATTATTTTTTGTGTACATGCATGTAAGAGAATAGTAAGTGAGGCTACACTTAGAGCATGTGATGAGCTCTATAATAAATTAGGAATAAGAGAAGGTGAGAAAGATGTGTTTAAACTTGCAAAAGTAAGAGAACAGAAAGGTAAGGACTTAGATCATGTTAGGTGTATTAGAAGCGATGATCAAAGGGTATTAATCAAAGAAGATGAGATCAAACAAAGGTGGGAAGCATACCTTCAAAAATTATTAAATGACAATGGCTCTGAGAATATATGGATTGAAAATAATATAAATCTAAATAACATTGGATATTATATATATGAACGTAGGATTAGAATACCTGAAGTAAAAGAGGCCTTGAAAAAGATGAAATTAGGAAAGGGCATGGGGCCTCATGGTGTACCAATAGAGGTTTGGAAGCATATAGGAGATATTGGGGTAGTTTGGTTGACCAAGCTATTTAATAAGATTATAAAATCAAAGAAAATGCCTGATGAGTGGAGGAAAAGCTCTATTGTACCAATCTATAAGAATAAAGGTGACATTCAGAGCTGCACCAATTATCGAGTGGTGAGGAAAGATTTAAAAACTTTGGGACTAAGTGAAACCATGGTATTTAATAGAGTGGAATGGAGGAATAAGAGTCATGTGCCCGACCCCTAATTGGGATAAGGTCTTGACGATGACGATGATGCTGATGATATGCATGTAAGAAAAGATGGAGGGTAAAGGAGAAGGGAAAGGAAGGGAGGTTGATAAGTTGTTATTAAAGCATAGGGATTTGTCATCTTCTCCTATTTTTGGCTTCAAGATTTCAGTGTCATGATGCCAAACTTAGTGCTTTTTCATAAAATATTCCGTCTTATCTTGTATATAATATGTGCATAAAAGATATAATATACATGGTGTTAGTGGCTCTTGATGTGAAATAAGCTGATGGGATGTAAGATAATATACGATGTAGCTTGAGATGACCGAATTTGACATGAGATAAAGTTGGATGACTGAAAATTCAACTTAACCATGAGTTAAGATGAGATAATTTTCATCTCAAACACCATTAATCATGATATAAAGATATATTGTTTCATATTGTCTCAGCTCAAGTAGCTCTCAAAGTGATACGCTATATACATCTCATATCAAATACCATTGACACTTGAAAGTAAACTATACGTATCAAAAGAAGAAAAAGAAAAAACAACACCTTGTGTCGTTTTTAGTTGTAATACTTTCCGTGAAATTGTGCTTGTACCAAACCGGCCAAAGGGGTCCTGATTGCACATATAGCATAATAGGATGGCTCTTAGAAACATCTTCCACAGTCATGTATCCGTTCTCGTAGTAGTCAACTCCAGCATTTTCCATGAGATAGTTAGAAAAGAAGAAGAAAAGCTGAATGCTCAACTGACAGTGATTGTATTTTACTTGGAATATCTCCGAATGATCCCACTCGTTTTCATTGGTCAATATTTGGAAGTCTAATAGATAAAAGGTCAAGTGATTTGAATGACTTTAGAGCAACGAGAAGATGAACACCACATATGGTGGGCGCTAGAAAATGTGGTGGCTAAACCGGCAAGCTAGATCAATAGGTAAACGGTGGGTCACCGCCCAATTTTACTCGCACTTTAGCACGTGTTACATGCATGCTACAAGGTTGCGCGTTACATTCTCCCGGAGGCTTTGTGTCAACGGATAGTGACGTATTGATGACAACGTTGGACCACCCCTGGTTAATTATACAACTTTACAACGTCACAATTTTTTGTCCTTGTTAGGTTTTTTTTTTTTTTTTTTTTAAAGTTCTTGTAAGTCATCTTTCGCGGGATAAAAATTATACTTAGGACTTACAGAGTTTATTACTAATAGTAAATTAAATATTAGAAATCATCGGCCATCTATCCCCTCCATCCATCCTGTTGAAATCTAAGTCACTTTGCGATAATCTCTTACAGTAGATCAACTTTGGGACTTGTGATTCTAACCACCCTTGCAATCGACATACCCACTGCTGTATGTTTTTTGACCATTTAAGGTTATAACTTTTCAGTTTTATAACTTATAAGAAGGGGACGTGTCAATTGCACAGGACCAGAGTAATTTATACTATAGTTTATCCATTTAAAAAAATAATTATATTATGCGTTCAGCTATAATTATACAATAGTTTCAACAAAAATATTTATTTATTTTATTTTACATTTTGGAGTAGCTATCAAATGTGTGATAAAAAGACAACAAGTCAGGCTTTCGCTCTCTCAAAGAAAACTGCTCTATCTATCAATGACATATCTTTTTAAAATAATAAATTCAAACTAAGGCTTCATTTCCAAGAACTTGCGATAACTTGTGGCCTTTTTGTATGTCTTTGGCTGACTTATTGGTACGGTTGGGGCGCAGGAATGAAAGAGACATAGATTGCGCGAATTCAATAAAACAAACTTGGCAAGAACTCTTGCTCATTTTCTATTGGAAGGAAGTAATTAGAAATTTACAGCTTTATCCAAGACAAGAGCTTAGAGTTGTTGACACGACATGTTTTTTACTTTGGTAAGCAGAATGACGTACAACACATGCAGAATGAACTATTAGGCATGCATTTTCCTCCTTCCTTGTCCCTATATATTTCTGCGTTTAGAGTCCTTTGCTGCATTGCATTTGAGCTACAAGTCACCAATACTCTATTAAGCGAATCATGGTTACAAAGGAGGAAGTCATGGATGTGCTTGTTCGAAACCATGAGCGTGAGTGGGTGATAAGTATCACTAGAGATCTCGACGAAGAACTCGAAGATGATGTTGACCAAGTACCCGTTAGCATCTTCACCATACCCAAGACCTTCATTTCTGTTAAGCAAGATGCTTATATTCCTCATCAAGTTGCAATTGGCCCTTACCATCATCGACGGCCAGATCTCTATGAGACGGAGAGATATAAGATCTCTTCGGCAAAAAGAATCCAAAAAAAGCTCAAGTATGTCAAGTTACAAGATGTAGCCAAAAGATTCTTGCTGCTAGAAGATATTATCCGTGCATGCTATCATCGATACTTGAATTTCGACGGTGAAGCATTAGCATGGCTGTTTACCATTGATGCTTCATTCTTGCTGGAATATCTACATGCTTTTGGGGTGAAAGATGGGATGGCTCTATCAAGACTTTCCTCAAAAATGTTGCACCTTGTTGATAACACTGGAAGGAAATTTGCTCATCAGGCCATCCGTAGGGACATTATCATGTTGGAGAACCAAATTCCTTTGTTTTTAATCAAGGAATTGCTTGGTTTCTTTCAATGTGGAAATCCTAATGAAATTTTGGCCAAGATGACGAAGGGCCTCTTCAAAGCTCTTTCCCCGCTCAATGTCATTGATAATTTCCCATCAAGTGTAGAAGAATTTGAAGAAAGAGCTCATTTGCTAGAGCTTTTGTACTACATACTTGTCCACAGGCAGGAAGGAGCAGCAGTTGCAGTTGATATTGAGAATCAAGGAGAAAAGTCTGAAGATACTCAAGACGGTTGTGAGGTAGACTTTCACTTGGGCTCGAACATTATATCCTTTCTATATTGTGCCCTTTGTTTCATGAAACGCATTCTTACATCCAAGCGAGTCATGCTTCTGTTACGGCTTCCTTGTAAGATACTCGAACTCTTTCGTCACGTTACTTTTTTAAGTAAGGTAGAAAACATTTTTAGCACGGCTGAAAAAGCAGCTTCCGAGATTGATTGCGAGTGTCATGAGGAGACTCCCTTGATTGAGAAGCTTACTGTCCCAACCGTCAGCAAGCTATCTAAGGTTGGAATCAGATTTTCTCCGGCTGACGGTGGCCTGAGCACCATCAAGTTCGACAAATTCTCAGGTGTATTTTACCTTCCAGTCATCAATTTAGATGAGAACTCCGAAGTTGTACTAAGGAATTTGGTCGCATATGAGGCATTAATTGCACCGGAGGTAATGATGTTTACTCGCTATGTTGATTTAATGAACGAAATCATTGACACGAAAGAAGATGTGAAAATACTGAGGGAATCGAGGGCATCTTCAATCGTCTAAAGAGCGATGTCGAAGTGTCAAATCTGTGGAATGGTATGAGTAAATCTATCAGGACAACAAAGGTGCCGATCCTTGACAAGGCCATTGAAGACATCAATGCTTATTACTCTAGTACCTGGAGGGTTAAGACTGGAAGGATTATGAAGAAATATGTCTTTGGTTCATGGCCATTTCTCACGTTCTTGGGAGCTATTATCCTCCTCCTGCTCACTGCTATGGAAACCTTTTGTTCCGTGTACAAAAACAATCGATGGTTTTTTTCTTCGTAAGTATATGGGTCGTTTTTCAGTAAACCTACAAATAGTTTTATTTGTCACTGTATGGGCTTCATATTCTTTTATTGGTCCTTTTTAAATAAAGCCAACAAGAAATATATTTGTCACTGCATGTATTTGACCTTTGGGTCGCTTTAGGTGAACCAACATTGAGACTTGGATTTTATTCGTGATTTTGTTCCCATATCGGTAAGTTTCATGGATTGTACTGTTTATTCCATTTCATCACTAATTAGGTCCTTTTAAGCTGATAATTTGGAATTATAAGCTCATGTTAGAGAGAACGAAATTATCTATGCCAACAGTACATACATGACAAAGTTTATGTGGTTTGGCCAACGCAAATATTGTAAATATGGCACACATTTGTGAAAGAATCACGGAAAAATTATTAAGGATCATGTCATTTTTAATTTCAATTTGTATCTAGATATACATACAATATCTAGAACTTCAGAAATTTATTTTCTTTCTTTTTTAAAGGTACGTTCAGAAACTTCACGAAATTTGAGTTTAATTTTGTAAATTAACATTTGATTTGGTAACCCTGAACCAAATTGGTTGAAAATCTGAAAGAAACTTTTTGTTGCTGGGATTAAAAGGGGCAATGAAAAATGTGGGACTTCTTCCAAAAAAAGAAAAAATCCATTATCTGGAGAATTTTGTGACTATACTGCCGGATCCTTGACTGCGGAAACCTAAATGGAAGTTGCATCTGCCAATCACAGGCAAAGCCCTTGGGCCGATGCATAGTTTATAGTGGGGCCAAAATAATATTCAAACAGAATTCTCAAGATATATATCAACTAATCAGTATGTGATTAAACGGATGAGGTTAAGTAAACAACTCAAGGTTTTGTATTAGGTGAAATATTAGATGAACTGCAAGGAGATATCTCCCATCCACAAAAGGATGCACTAGTCACCGTAATCATTCAAGTACCAGGTTAGGCAAATACACAGTGGTTGGAAAGGAGAAGACTTCCATGCTCTCGGGAGTGAATCGTCTAATTTATTTTCACGACTGTGTGTGTGTGTATTTTGACCAAGCCCGAAGGATGTCCTTCACGTTTGCAACGTGAACGAACTTAGATAAGAAAATAATACCAACCGGAATAGCTTCCTTATCTTGAATTGATCGGAACGAAGCAACAAGACAAAGGACGGGTACGTCCTTTCCCAAATACACTCCTTTCAGATGCTCTTCTTTTGATAGTCATTTATTTTATGACACAAGAAACGGTCTCCTGTCTTGGTTCTTTTAGGCTTATCCAAATCTATGGTGTTGAAGCAAGCAATTAACGTCACCTTAGGTTTCCCAGGAGATTGACTTGCAGAGAAAACAATAAGCCATGATTAATCCCAAATGCATCATAATGTCCTTCTCACTACTGCAAAAGAGATATAAACCAGCGTTCTTAATTTCGTTGTAGGTAGATCAGAGAGTGTAATATCCTTAATTTTTAGGATAAAATAGGAATTTATTAAATAAATTAAAATAAAAATTTATGGATGACATTGTTTCCTAAAAACATAAGAATTAGAAAGTGCTCGTCGATACGAATCCAACGCCACCAAGAACGCGAAAAACGGAGCTCAAACGAGGGAGTTAGGAGCCGTCAAAGTTGTAAGGGCAAATTGGTCATTTGATAGAGACGTGTTAGACAGGGGTCCAAATTGATAATGGCACCCCCGTCTTCCACACGTCTCTACCAGTGCTGGAAAAATCGCCAAAGAGGCGTGGAAAGAGACGTGTGGGGAAGAGTTTCTCTTCCTCAAGACTCTAAAACCCTATATCTATGCTCCTCTAAGAGCCAAAACGCTCCACTTTGAGCATTTTCTCTGAGTTTTTACGCAAAACCCTAGCCCTGCAAAATTTGGATTTTTCGGTGAGTGGAACCCCGGCAACACGAGCAACTCCAGCCAGGCGCAAGGTAAGCCTCAAATCTATCTTTTTTAGTATTTATTAAATAGAAAAACAATTAGGAAAACATTTAAAAAATTAGGAAAAAAATCAGATTTTTAGGAACCTGTGTGCACGCTACTGTTGGAGCGTGATTTCATGGATCAAACCTAGTCCGTTTGAAAATCGCACCATCCAACTAGTGAACAAGAGACCCAAGAGCATACCCTTTAAATTTGGGAGTGATCCAACGGTGGATTTCTCCAGAAAACCCAAAAACCAATACCTAGGGATAATTTTAGGAACTTGGGAAAAATCATTTAAAAACTATGGTTTTTGGAAAAATCAGTGAAAAAGGAGGGCATAAATGGATTCTAGAGAGAATTCTGAAGAAAATGGCATAAAAATCACGCAAAACGGAGCTTTGTAGTTCCGTCGGAGGTGATCGGAATCCGGTCGTCTTCTCCGGTGTCGTCAACGGCATCGGCGCCCTGGCGCGGACGCCAGGATGCACTTGGAGACGCACCCTGGACGACGTCACACGACGTCATCGTAGCACGCGTGCGCGGTGCTGTGCGCGTGCGCGTGCGGGGAGTGCGCTGGTTGACGATCGCGGTGGGGCTGGGACGCGGCGCGTCCTCGCGCACGAAGACTCACGGCGCGCGTCCCGTGCGTGCGTCACCGTCTTCGTGCGTCTTCGTGCGCCAGTATACACCGGTGTAAACCGGCGGAAAAGGGGCGCCGCCGGTATAAACCACCTTATGGTGGTCCGGCAGGCCCCATTTAAGGGTAGTTTTAACAAAAACTTGATTTTTGGGAGCTAGAGAGGTCCAAATCACGATCCGAAAGAGGCGTTGTGACCGAATTGACGACGCAGACCTAGTTTTAACTTAAAAACTTAGAAATGACCACTTTTTCTTTAGAAAAATATTAAAATAGTGATGTGACATGTACAGGCGCACGTGAATATACCAATTAAAGGGAGTTATTAGCAAGCTAGTGGTCTTACATTGAGGTAGGTGACGACAATTAATGTTTGCTTTAATTTTTAAACCATGTTTAAACATAGCATCATGTGTGAATGTGTTTTAAATTGCAATTATCGATTATCGTGAATTTCATGCGACTTGGAGTACATTATGATGTTAATTAGCTATGCTTAAAGTGAAACTTATTTCTTATTATATATATAGGAAATGCATGGATTTACATGGAAATGAGAGTAGAGGCTTATTAGCTGGTCCTTTTATAAGCTAACCCCAGGATGAGGGCCGTGTCTTGGGGATTGCGAGCTATGAGTGCTCTTGAGTTTTAGCATATACATATGATTTCCGTGTTTTATATTTGATGACGGGTGCTCTCGCTTGGTGGGCGTCATGCTAGGAGGGATAGGGCCGGCCACCCACCTTCTGAGATTTGTGATGTGATGATATTGTGATATGATAGACACCTGCCCATAGATGGCATTTGGCAGGGGTTTGGTAACATGGATAGTCCACACTACCGGTCTGGGCCTTTCCATGGGGACAGACGCTAAGTCTCCCGTTATGGTGTCGACGGGGAGCGGCGGTGGTTGATACCCATGGAGGGTTGCCACTGCGGCATGACGGCCCATATTCTTATTATGTGTGCATGTATGATGAGCATGGTTATGGATGATATGCCTGGGTGTGACGACACTCAGAGGTTGACTACGTGTACCCCTGATCAGGGATGTTAGTGCGATGTGGTGGGACCCATTACCTTAGGGTGCCCTTATTCTTGTTGTATGCTCCATTTTATTGATTCATGTCATATTTTAACTCTATGATTGCATGTTTTAGCATATGGAATAAATTGACATTTAATTGAACATGGTATTATGATATCACTATTTTCATAAGTGTTAGACTTTTTTATCAGTGATGTTCATTATTTCTTTCATTTATTACATTAATTGTCTATGTACCTACACAAGCGATAGCTTGCTGAGGCATTGCTTTGTTTTGCAATGCCTTAGATCTCGAGCGCGATAACAGGAAAGGCAAGGCTGTTGAGAAGCCGTGAGAGCTACTAAAGACCATTTTTCTATAGTGTTAGACAGTGATGTGAGTCATTAAACAGGATTATCATTTGGATTTTATTATGGACTGCATACTTTATATTTGGATGTGATTTAGATCTTTGGACATATGTTGGACATTTATATGGGATGTTATGATGGATAGACCCTGGGCCATATTATTATTGTCTTTTGGACGTTTATTTGATTTAAAATAAAGGCGCCTATTTATTTGACGTTGATTTATACGCGGATTATTTATTTATGTTTAAATTACATGTACGCCATTTTGAGAAAGGAAAACTAACACTCGGAGTTTTTAAGATAGGTTTAGTAAAATGTTAAATAAATCTTTTCTCATGGGATCCCAATTGCTCTTAATTAAAATGCAATTATTATTATAAAAAAAAATTTGTCTTAAAAATCCGGGGTGTTACAGAGAGCCACGGATCTTTACATCTAAAAGAGTGCATTTAGGGGGACCAGATGGATGGTGATCAGGATTTTATTTTCTTGGTCCCATACACTTACCGTTGTGATGTAAAATCTTCAATTGAATACTGTTAACACTTTGATCTGCTAATATTTTTCTCCCATTTCTTCTCGTAAACTTTCTGAACCGTTACCAACATTGATCCACCATTCAAAAAGAAAAGAAAAGGTAATAGTTGTTAAATCCTACCAAAAAATTTTGTGATTCGGGCCATCTCTTGCTGAATTTTCTCCGTTTATGATCTACGAAAGAAGCAATCTAGGAGATAGCTAGTCTTTTTTAATCACGAGCATTCCGGCGCCATAATACTTCAATACCATTATAAAGAAAAAGACGAAGATAAAAGCACATACAATACTAAGTTTTAAGAAGGTAATGCTGCTGAAAGTGTGAGCCGTTTGGGTCGCCAAAGTTCTAGCCCTGCCGCAGTTTTAATGTTCTGTTGTGTAGGAACCGACTTAATGAATTTACTTGTAAACACTAAAATGATGTACAAGAAGAGGAGCCTTGGTGAAACGGTAAAAATTGTTGTCGTGTGACTTTGAGGTTATGGGTTCAAGGCATGGAAACTGCCTCTTGTAAAAAATACAAGGTAACCCCAGACCGTGTATAGGCAGGAGCTTCCTGCACCGGGACTGCCCTTTTACTAAAATGATGAAAATTACCCGGCAAAAAAATGGTAACCTAGCCACGTACGTAAAAGAAAAAGAGATTTTGTGGATATTACTGTTACTGTTATCAGTGGATATAGTTCCTTGCAAGGAATTTTCACTTAAATTGTAAACAAATTTACATGGCTGCTTTGAACAATAGATAATGGTGTAAACAAATGGTAGAATGAAAAGGTTCATCAAATTAGTTTCCTTAATCCATTAATTAGTCGCGTGCCTTGTTTTTATGATGATGAGATCATTCTTCAACACTCAGCCTGGATCATTGGCTCAGCCACTGACGACCATTCCATCATTCCTTTCCTTGATAACCGATCGAAGAAGAGATAAAACATGTTCCTCAAAAGTCAAAGACATTTACGTTAATAAAGATAGATTATCTTTCAAGGTAGATATCGCTGGTCAAGAATAAATTATAGAAATTATCAAGTGAGAGTCTTAAGCTAGAGAGAAGTAATGTTAGTACAATGGTAGGACCACCCAGTTGAGCATGTTGTGCCTTATCTTAATAAAGTTCTGATATTTTCAAACATCAAATCATCAACTTATTTTCTGGCGCTGTCTTTTTGTTCAGATCTAAGACGTTTATATTGTTTGAGCCCTATTTTTTAGCTTGCCCATTAGAAATCATGTCAATAAGAAGATCCTAACTTTTGCTTTTGTTTTATTTTTTATTTCAATGGTTTTGATTCAAAGCATAAGAAATATAAGACTCAAGCTTATAATAGAAGTGATTTTTGGTATAGGAGTAATCAAAGGGTTTTTTTAATAATAAAAAAGGATTAGATCTTTAAAACATCCAGCTTAAAATCATAAAAAGGCAGCCTCTCAAAATAAGACGTTGTCTGGGACTCTTTTTGAGATATACTATCGAGTTCTACCGTGAGTATAGTCCTTCCACGAACCCAGAAACTTCCGTTGAGAACTTTTAACTGGATTTTTTTTTTCAGGCACTAATTGCATCTAATGAGATCGTGTCTTCCTCATTTTAATTTTAAAAATATAAATTTATATTGATTTGTAATAGTGATGGTTTTTAGTCACTCAGCGTCTTTAGTTAGCATGAACTACATGGAAGCATATGGAGGGGAAATTTGCTAAGGTCAGTCTTTCCTTACTTACAGTAATTTCATTGATCAGTTAATAAATTGGAAGGATCAATTGCTTCTATCATTTGTCATTTTTTCATTGCACCAAAGTCTTTTAGTGCAGTGGTCTAAGAAATCTCATGCCTAGTTAATAAATTGGAAGGAGCAAGTGCACAGGCTAATGCAAGTATGGGTCAATCCCACAGGGATTCGACATAAACAGATGGAGTTTATCAACAAAAATTACAAAAATCCAAATTCAAAAACACAGAAAATTAACTAGAAAACACATAAAATCCACATCTATAGCTTAATTATGAAAAACAAATTTCAATTATGTTCAAAAACTTTGATTGGCCTTCATCAATCTATCATTGGTACTTCTAATTAAAGATCTAATGACTGTATTGAGTAGATTTTCTAAAATTTAGATGATTTGAGCTAAAGATTGATTTTGGGTTTTGGATTACTTAGATTTGATTTTTAGATTTTAGATTGAAGATCAGAACTATTGAATAAGCTAGGAGATGTTCGAAGAATAAGACCTGAAAACTAATTTGAATATTTATGAGAAATACATTAGGAAATAGAAAGATCCTAATTGTTAAGGCTAAACCATTGATTAGGTTAAGTTTAATCAAAATGAATTTGGATTATGCTATTCCTGAATAAGTAGAACTGAGATAAAGAAAAATGGGATAAGAATAGAGACACAGATTGAATTAAAATGAGGGACATAAATGGAATTAAAAATTAAGGGTATGGGTAAAATTGAAATTTTAACTGAAAAATTCTTCTTTTACCTGAAACCCAGAAAAATGCTATGAAGCAAGATTTGTTGGAGAAGAAGATGAAGCCAAAGATAGGGAGGCAGCTAGAAGAGAAGTTAGGGGAAGGAAGAGAGGAAACGACCTCTTGAGCCAACAGAGGAAGAGCAAGAGAAAGAGGAAGCTACAGACCAGTGACTAGGGAGATGAGAGAGAGAGAGAGAGAGGACGTGGGATTGCTTCGGTGCTGGCTAGTAGCTAGCAGACAGAGGAAAAAACTGACGATGAAGAGGGTGCTAGGCAATGAAGCTCGGTGCTTGTCGTGTCAAGCAGATAGATGGTAGAGAGAATAGAGGAGGAGAAGAGGGGAAGTAGGTTGTTCCCGTGGATGGCTTAGGCATCAGTGCCAGTTGGTGAATCTGGTTTGTAAAGGTGGTTAACTTTGAAAATTAATATATATTTTATATGTTTAATAGTAATAAAAATATAAAACAATGAAATTTTTGAGAAAATTAGTATCCTTAGATTCTACACTTAAAATGGAATCCAACGCCTCAAAAAACTCAAAAAATGGAGATCGTATGACAAAGTTATAGGCGTTTAAAGATCAAGGGCATTTTTGTAATGTAAACTTAAAAAAAAAAGGCAAAAAACGTAGGGGGCCGTTTTGATAACGACACCCCCCATCGTCTTTCTCTTCCAGCGATTTCCAGTGTCTTCCAGCACCGCCTCTATAAGGCGGCACCGGAAAGAATGGCGGCACCGCCTTCGCGAGGCTATAAAGCCCGTGTTTCCCTCCTCCCTAGTCATCCTCATTATCCTTATTCTTCTCCGGCTGCCATCACCCAAAAACCCAGCAAGCTAGATTCCAGAGTGAAAGAGGCCATACTCACCACCAAGGCCACCATTGTGAGCTACCCAGGTAAGTTCCCCACTTTCCCCTTTATTTTCCTTCTTCTCCTAGCCCAGATCCCCACCGGATCGGGCCTTTTCTGGCCAAAAACCAAAGGAAGATGGGTTATGGTTTGAAACTCGTCGAACCAGAGTGTCCCGTGGACACACAGGTGTGACACACGCCTGTGATGCGCTCCCTGGGATAGTACACACACGAGCTCAGCATGCAGGCACGTTCCTGGCCCAACCGGGATGCACAGGGCATCCTAGGGGCTAAAACGCATTCTGCATCGGGGACGCTCCGCGTGACGCCCACGCGGGACGCACTCCCTGGGGCTGTCCCCATGCACATGCTTGGGGCTGTCCCCATAACTAGAAGGAGAATTGAAAAGCGTTAGGATTACAGTCATTTAAGCAAAGGTAAGGCTAAGCGAGGACTTAACTAGTGATCCCTTTTGTAATTGCTATAAACTTGGTTGAAAGTATTTGTTTATAACTGTGGCTATGACTAACAATCCTGGGAGTGGTACTTATTTCTATTTGGTTTAAAAATTGCCATGGCACTATGCATTGAGATTTTGTCATGACACTCGGGCTCTTTATACAAACAATTTTAATTAAAAGGAAAAAGATTTTCTATGCATGTTTTCGCATAAATTATTTTAAAACAGAGATCGATCTCATTGTTATTATAAAATTGCATAAAAAAAACCCGGGTCGTCACAGAGAGAGAGAGAGAGAGAGAGAGAGAGAGAGAGAGAGAGAGAGAGAGAGAGAGAGAGAGAGAGAGAGAGAGAGAGAGAGAGAGAGAGAGAGAGAGAGAGAGAGAGAGAGGTCCATTAGCCTTTAGCCTCCAACCTTTTTTCTTCAAATTTCTATCCCTTTTATAGATCTTCTAGAAGAGTTTGATTTTGATTCAAACTCCTCTTCTTCTTTCTTATCCAGCTTTATTTTCTAATTATCTCAAAGTTCTTTTCTTTTCAAGCAATTTCTTTCTTTTCAATCTAATCCTTCTAATTTCAATTTGGCTAGTCTGCAAAATATAAGACTAGTTTGTTTTAGAGCTAAAATGCAAAATTTCAAATTTGATTGATTAAATGATCTAATTATATTATAGATTAAGGATATTTTAGCTAAAATTGAACACTTAACACATCTCCAATTATTGGAGTTGGTACAATCTTATTATCCTCCACCTTAACTATCAAAGATGTCTTATTTGTGCCATCATTAAATTGTAAACTTATCTCTGTTAATTAATTAACCAAATTCCATAATTGTGCTCCTCTATTTTTTCCTACTCACTGTGTTTTTTAAACATCCATACCAAGGAGAATATTGGTAGTGGACAACATAAACGATTGTACTATTTAGAGGATGGGTTCCAATATTCCAACAAAGAAGGCAAACACAATTGGTGAAGGAAGATATGGTGAATAAGAAAAATAGGCTTGGCAGTTTGGGATGGGAAGACGTCCTTCTTCTCACTGATCACTCTTGAATTTACTAAGATCAGGGCAAATGTGTAAGGCAAGGGTTCAGGAAAAGAGAAAAAGTTGCATACCTAACCTAGTTGAGTCTTAATCGTTTGATCACAACATATTGGCTATCTCTATGGGTAGCTCACGATAGAGGGCAATAAGCATCTATCTCTCATATAGGTTCTCATTCAATCTGTTATCGTCCTACCCGAGCAATGGATGAACTTGTTGTTTAAGTTCTAGCAAGTTGTTCCCTTTGCCGCTACACTAGGAGAGAAAGCTCTGTGAGCTCCTGAATGTGAATGCCTTGCTTCTCTCTATGATATGGTTCATAGTTGATGGTTGGTTAAACATGAATGAAAGGAAAGGGAGAAATGGGCTCAACACTCATTCTCTGATCGAACAACAAGAAAAAGAAAGGAAGCACTTTTTCCTTCATTTTTTACTGAAAAATGCAATTTTCTCTTATTTGAAACTTGCAAATCTTTATCCTGTAGTACAAGAAAAAGAATGAGAAAGATGGAATGTGTACCACAAAAGCAGAAGTTATCTTTATCTCTCAAAGTAAGGAAGACCATCATTGTCAGATCAATACATATGGTTGCGAGCTTCGCCTCCCTAGATGAAGCATATAGTTTATCAAGTAGCTATCGTGCCCCCCCTTATTCGTTCGCCTAATGCTGATGAGTGTGTGCCACTCTTCGGTTGCATGATTCTCCCTTCCTTAGGTGCCCTCCATACCTATCTTTGTTTCTTCTTTCTTATTCCAACGTCTTTACTTCTTTTGTTATTAAGGAGTAATGCAGACAAAGCATGTTAGGGCGATAAAGGATTTATATATTATGATGAAAATGAAAAAGAATCTCTTTTTCTTTTTTTTAGTCCATTCTTCCTTGCATCATAGGGAAGGCAAAGTGCTTTCTTTTAAAGAAGCATCTAGTTCCATCTATCTTTCATTTGTTAAACCACCTTTATCTAAAAAGGGATTATAGTAATTTGGGATCTATACTACTTGGAATGGCTCTCTCATATTGAGAAATTTTGTCTAGTAGCATTCTATCACAGAAGCCCTTGATAGCTACATAAATCACTATAATTTATTTTTCAATTGGAAGTGGTTCATATTGTGGTTGTTTGGGAACTTTTGTAAGCTTGGCACCTGTATTGGGTAATGCTTGAGTCACCACATCAAGGTCTAAGCCAAATTAAGCAAAGGTAGCTATTTCATGATATTGTTCCAATTCTAGTTTCAAACTACCTCCGACTTGATTCATAGTCCAAATCATTCCATATCAATATCAAAATTGGATTGATCCAATTGCAAACAAATTTTCTCAACTATTGAATTGAATGAAATCAAACGAATGAGAACGGTTCTCTAGAACAGAGATTTTTTGTTTAGGTGTACATCAGAAAGAGATAAGATAAATCCAAGGAACATTACAGGGTATAGGAACCACTAAAGGTGCTAAAGAAACAAGATCAATAACTACCAATTCATCAGCCAATATATTATCGAAAAGTCAAAAATTGAGTGATAAAGGTTTTATAAAATCTTCTCAAATGTTAAATGGTAGAAGGATTGTGGTTGGTTGAATTTATTACCAAAATAACCCAATCCTTTTTTTGGTAAGATCCGCATAGAAATATGCCATTGACATGAGGACAAAGAAATTGTTGGAGTTAACATTTCTATCTAGTACTAACACGCTTGCTTGGTGTTAAGAAAATATAGACCTCTTGCAGGAAGGATGATTAGAGACTTCTTGTAAAACCACCAGCCCCTACCAGATCATAATGAGAATATTTCAATCTTTTTTATTCCATGGATTATTCCCCTTGTTACTACGCATAGAAGGGAGGAGTTGTATGAGATGAAAGTCTCACATGCGGCTCTTGAAAGGAGATTCTTTGAATAGAATGAACGGTCGTAATGGATGTCAGCTCAATCCGAAGGAAATTATGCGAAAGCCTCGCAAAATTATTAGGAAGCTACGGGACTAGAAATTGATCTTTATGATTGAAGTTATATACTCTATAACGTAGGCCTTATCCACACAAGCAACAAAGAACATACAAAGGCTTTGGAATATTATTTCTAGGCACTTGAATGAAACCCATTTTTACCATAAGCTTTTAATATTATGGTCATGATATGTCATTACGGGCCACTATCTCCACTATAGATAGAAGGAAAAAAAGATCAAACCTACTAATAAATATTAGAAAAAGAAGAAGAAAGGTTTTCTACATATGCATCGTCTAAAGAAAGAGTTTTTTAGCTATAGTAAAAAAAGATACTTCACAGGAACCAAAATATGAAGAAAAAGGTTCAGCCTATATACTAGATTCTATGGATGAAGGATCTAATTGATAGAAGAATCACTGTAAAGATCAATTAGTGAGGGTTTGGGCCAATACAATAAGAATTGCTTACTTATGTCATGATATAAGATAAAAGTTAGGAATCAACTTATGTAATAGAGTCGATCTACTAAGGTATTGAGCAACGGCGTAGCATAAGATCCCAAAGATAGTAAGTCCTTTCTTATGGAGGAAATTTTTAAAGATTCTATATGAAATCGAGATAGTTACCTTTTAGAAAATTCTCAGGAAATAGAGGAATGCCTATGTTTCATTCTTCTGAAGGTGGGAGAAAAGATAAAACTTATTATTGACAAAAATGAGAGTTATAAACTCATGTAATTCACCTCTTTTGGTTAACTCAATAAAAAAATTAGATAGTTTTACGAGAAATCTCATTCAGTTAGATATCTTAGATTAAGATGGGATACCAAAAGAATTGACTAGTGAACCATATAAGGTAGGAAACTCTCAAGTACAGTTCTAAGGGAAGGACTTGACTCACCTATTCTAACCCGGAGAACAGACCATTCAATAGGGAGCTTCTGAAATTGCAAAGGCTTGGTCAGATCAAGCTACTGAATATTGGAAACAAGATATAGCGCTTACTCCAGGTAATTATATTGAAGCACATACTTGGTTGAAGATCACAAGACTGTTCAAGTAAGAACTTAATTCATTAGAATTTTCACCCATCAATAAGATAAAATAGATTGTTCCTATGGGAAGAGCTAATTGAGGAATTTCATTATATCCCTTCTAAAATCATTCTTAATGTGTTTAACCACAAGTGCACAGGCTATTGTAGTATAACTATGCAAATATGAGTCAATCCCACAGGGACTCACTTTAAAAATAAGGAGTTTAAATAAAATTTAATTCTCTAAAGATTAAAGAAAATAATAGAATAAACTAATTGTATAATAAAGATTCAGATTTATTGAAATGATGCAAATCACATAATGTCCAGTTCTAAAAAACACAGAAAATAAAACTAAATAAACAGTCTTGGATTGCACTATACCTAGAATAGCACTGTCCCTGGATATCAAAATATGGATAAGGTAAAGCTCAATTAGAATAGGGACGTAGAGGTCATTACAATCTGGGACAGAAGGAAATAAAAACTGGGATAGAAATGAGATTAAATCAGATCTTCCAAGGGTAGAATTGGAATTTTTGGAATAAAATCAGAAAATGAAAACTGAAAGGCAAACGACGGAGAAGAAAGAAGAGTAGGAGAAGAAGGAGAAGGAGGAGGGAAGAAGAGGAGGAGGGGAAGAGGAAAAGAAAGGGAAACCCATTTCGAGTTTTCTCCAGGGGATAGTCTAATAGCGTGTTTTAGCCGAAGCAAGGCAGAGGAGTAGGTGATGCAAAGGAAGGAGAAGAAGAACAAAGGAAGAGATGGGGGTTCTAGTGCGGCCTGGGCAGAAGTGACTCGAGAACCAGAGAAAGGAAACCCAGTTCGGGTTTCAATCCTCGGACTAGTGAAGAAGACGCCTGGCCGGTGCTGGGGCTTCGTCAGCTTTTGCTTGACTGGAGTAATCCAGTTGGAGAGAGAAAGGACAAAGGGGAGTTGTGCGATGTGGTAGGGAGAGGAATAGAGGAGCTGTACAGTACTGATCGTCGGTCTGGGCTTGGTGGGGCAGTGTAATATCCTCAAAATTTAAGCCTAAATTAGTAATAGAATAAAATAATTTAATTAAAATTTTTAAAGAGAATTTTGACTTAAAAACTACTAAAATTAGAAAATACGCGTCGATAGAATTCCAACTACGTAAAGAACATAAAAAAAAAGGAGTTCATATGAGGAAGATACGTGCGTTTTAAGCGTAAGGGCAAATTGGTAAATAGGCGAGGAGGACCCAAATCATAGGGGGTCATTTTGATAACGATGCCCCTGTTAAGGGTTCAATTTTGATAAAAATACCCCTAATTTAGTATTTAATTAGAGCATCTAGACCATTAATTTTAAGATTTTACATAAAATATTTTATTTTAGCTTTAATTGACCATCCAACCGTTGAATTGTAAAATTTAGTGGTTAGATGATTATTAAAGCTAATGAACGGTTTAGATTGTGCTAATTGGGTCCTGTGCATTGCAGATCAATCAACTCAGGCGTGGACGCTTGTTAAGTGTTCAATTTTGGTCAAAATACCCCTAATTTAGTATTGGATTAGAGCATCTAGACCATTAATTTTAAGATTTTAAATCAAATATTTCATTTTAGCTTTAATTGGCCATCCAACCGTTGAATTATAAAATTTAGTGGTTAAATGACTATTAAAGCTAATGGACGGTTTAGATTGCGCTAATTGGGTCTTGTGCATTGCAGATCGGTCAACTCAGGTGTGGATGCTCCAGATCGAATTAAGGATACAAGATGGAGATTAGATGAAGTTTCATGGAAAAAAGTGGATTTTGAAGAGTCCTAAGACAGAACAAAGTTTAAGACTTGCAGAGTTCTAGCAAGTCTAAACTTCTAGTGGACCCCACTCTCTCTCATCTCTTATCTCTCCTATCTTATCTCTCTTCAATCTCCCTTTCCCTCTCTTTCACATCTCTATCTCTCACTCTCCTTTTTATACCCCTTCCCCTTTCTCTCAAAGGACGTTTTTCCTTCTTTGGGAGGCTGGGTTTCTCTCTCTCTCTCTCTCTCTCTCTCTCTCTCTCTCTCTCTCTCTCTCTCTCTCTCTCTCTCTCTCTCTCTCTCTCTCTCTCTCTCTCTCTCTCTCTCTCTCACTCTCTCTCTCTCTCTCTCTCTCTCTCTCTCTCTCTCTCTCTCTCTCTCTCTCACTCTCTCTCGTGTTCCCTTCTCCATTTCACTCTCCCTAGCCGGCCATAGGTGCGTGACACACCTAACCGGCTGCTTCACCTCTCTTCCCTTTACTCCATCTCTCTATTCCCAGTCTTCTCCACCTCTACCCCTTCTCTGCTTCATCGCCACCACTCCACGGCAAAGTAGCATGCTCCCACCTTCACTAGATCCTTCACCGCATTGCACTCTCCATTTGCCTCTTCCTCTGTTCACAGGGCATCTACCAGACCAATCAACCCCCCATCTCACGCATCTCTCTTTCTCTCTTGGCTCTCTCTTCTCTGTCCCTCATTCAAGGCACGGACGCTCCAGAGACGGCAACCCAATTCAAGGTTCTGGTTCAGCAGACCAACAACCCTTTCTCCCTTCTCTTTCCCTCTTCCTCCTCTACTTCATCCGGTCTTTCTCTGCATATTCACTAACCAGATTTCTTTCTTTGCGTCGCTGCACGGCCCGAAGAAAGGAAACCAAACTGGGTTTCCATTCCCGGCGCCTCTCTCCCTCTCTCTTCTTCCCTCTTCTCTCCAATCTCCACTCTCTCCTCTTTCTTCTCTCTTTCCAGCCTCCCTTCTTCTCCTCCCACAACGCACCAGGCCATCGTCGGCCCTTTGCTCCACCAGCCCACCCCACAACGCACCAGTCCCATCTTCCCTTCCTCCTCTGCTCCCCATCATCTTCCCTGTCTCCCAGCTCTGGAGAGTTTCTCGCTTCCGAACGGCCCAGTGGAGAAAATCCGAACCGGGTTTTCTCCCAACCCGACTTCTCCTCCATTTGCATCACTTAGGACGGTCCTGGGAGAATTGGGTTTTCTCCCATCTTCTCCCCCTCTTCCTTCTTCTTCTCCTTCTTCTTCTCCTTCCTCTTTTCCTCCCTCCTTCTTCCTTCTTCCCCTTCTCAGGCTTTCATCGTTTTTCCTGGTTTTTTCGTGAAAAACCAGAACCTGAAGAATTTCAAAATTGCACCTGCAGATCTCAGAAATTACAAATCTGCACCTGAAGATCTCAGAAATTACAAATCTGCACCTGAAGATCTCAGAAATTACAATTCTGTCCTATTTCAGAAATTTCAACTGTGTCCCTATGCTATTCTGGTTTTAACTTATCTTCATTCGACTATCCGGGGACAGTACAATCAGAGACACTAATCCAGACAACGGTGCAATCAGAGACGGACTAATCCAGACAAGGCAATCCAAGGACAAGCTTATCCAAGACGCATTTTATTTTTATTTTCTGTTTTCCTTGGAATAAATATTTGTGAACATTGGAACAATTGAATAAATCTGGATTTTATTTTTTTTAGTTGAATTTTATTTAAAACTCCATAATTTTAAATCAAGTCCTCGTGGGATCGACCCGTATTTGCATAGCTATACTATAATAGCCCGTGCACTTGCGGTTAAACACTCAACAAGTTTTTGGCGCCGTTGCCGGGGAATTGAAATGGAGTTTTTATAAAATTTAATTAAAAATCCAAAAAAAAAAATCAGAAAAAAAATACAAAAAAATACAAAAAATTAGGAATTGCATTTTAGGCATTCTTAGGTGCATCTTTAGGCATTTTTAGTGCATAATCACTTTATTTCCTGAATTTGGTACTAATTGTTATTTTTCTTTTTCAGGAAATTGGAGTGGAGCTTCATCAATTGATAGATTTTTCTTGCTTTCCTAGATTAGAAATTTTATTTTTGAGTGAATCTTGTAGTGAGGCCCCTTGTAATTTGCATTTTCAATTTCAATTTTTAAAGGGTTGTAATAATACAGGGCAAGTGTGGGACACGGTGGCCCACACTTGATCTTCATCAGAAACCTCACTGTAAGTCTTCTCACTCATTTAATTTTCTAGATTAGGGTTTGCATTTAGAATAATTTGCATTGTTTGGTACTTAATTGCATATAGAAAGCATATGTTATAATTGTTGCATCTTAGGGTTTTGCATTAGTTTATTGCTTTCAATTGCATTTTAGGACACGTCTAACGCTTTAAGGTGGATTATATGTTGATCGAATTGCCATGGTGTGTGAAATTTAATTAGTAAGGGCACCCTACCCCACAAGATCAAGGGTGGATTTCATCACCACTCCTTGGCCCACCTAGGATAATCATCTCAAGCGCGCAACCTCTCCTTTCACATTAATTTAAAATCAATCAGAAGAGACCTATAGGGTTATCACATGCTCGTAGGACCCTCTTAATAGGACACGAATTACTGTTACTCCGGTTGCTTTTGATCACTATGGTTATTGGGGGTTGTCTAATAGAGCCTCGCTCTTCCCCTACCTCCTGTCGACGTTTGTTGAGGTCTAAACGCCTCCTTACACGAGGGTTGTATTAACCACTTTGGTTAGAACCTAACTGGTAAGCAGTAGTCAACTCCTAAAGAGAGTAGGAGCGTTAGAGTAGGTTAATTAAAAGCGTTGTCCCCACAGAAAATCAAGAAAATCAAAATATCTATGCTTGCTAGCCTTAGGGGATTGCTTGATTGTGTCCTGTTATTGTGCATCATTTTAGGCATTTAGGTTGCATCATTTAGGATAGGAAAAAAAAAAAAATCAAAAAGATCTTTCATTGTATGCCCTTTTGGATACGCGACGAAACCGGTAGGTTAGTCTCGTACGACTAAAAAGACAGACCAACAATGGCTGATCAACGATCAAGGGGTAACTCACCCCATGGTAGAATTAGAGGTGATCAAGCTCCACTCATCATGAATGAGGACCCACCACCTCTAATTGATGATGAATATCAACCTCCAACAAGGAGGAATAATCATCAACAAAGAAATTGGAGAAGGAATGAAAATAGGGAATGGGACCAACAGAGTGACCATGGAGAAAATGATGTTTATCAAAATCCTCATGGACGAACCTTAAGAGACTACCTTCAACCTACACGCACCAGTACACCCTCTTGTGTCATTCTTCCTCAAAATGCTGGTGCGTTAGAATTAAAAACGGGAGTAATTCAATTACTTCCCAAATTTCATGGGCTAGATAGTGAGAGTCCTTATTTGCACCTTAAAGAATTTGATGAGGTATGTAGTACCCAAAGAACCCAAAATATAGGTCTAGACACTTTGTCGGGCTTAAGCTATTTCCTTTCTCTTTAAAGGAAAAAGCAAAAATGTGGTTTAATGCATCCGCCACCGGGTTCCATAAGGACTTGGAATGAAATGACTAGGGAATTCTTGAAAAAGTTTTTCCCTACACATAAAACAAATACACTCCGTCGTAAGATAATGAACTTTACCCAAAAAGATAAAGAATCATTCTACCAATGCTGGGAAAGGTTCAAAGATCTATTGCTTACTTGCCCACATCATGGCTATGAACCATGGCGCATTATCAGCTTCTTTTATGAAGGACTTAATTCTGACATGCGCCAGTTTGTAGAGATGATGTGCAATGGTAACTTTTTGAATAAACAACCAGATGAGGCGGAGGAGTATTTGGAATGGCTAGCTGAAAGTACACAGACCTGGGCTGACTCAGAAAGAGTAGAACATTCTGATAAAGCCAAGGCCACTACCACATCTACTAGGGGAGGCATGTATGCCATGACTGAAAAAAATGAAATCAGTGCCAAGGTAGCAACCCTAGCTAGAAAAGTAGAAGCCATGGAAATGGGAATGAAAACCTTAACTAATGATGAACAAGTGTGTAGCATTTGTGAAAGTACATCACATCTTACTCAGGAATGTCCTACCATCCCTGCATTTCAAGATGTACTTCATGATCAGGCTAATGCACTCAATAATTATAAAAGACCTTTCTCCCCATATTCTGAGACATATAATCCCAACTGGAGAAACCATCCAAATTTCAATTGGAGAAATGGACCTAATGTAAATGTCTCACAATCAGGCCCATACCAGAGTCATCAACAACCAAACCAAGGACTACTTGCTCCACCACCATACCAAACTCATCAACCTCATTCTCCTGGACTTTACTTGCCCCCACCTAAAAGGCATGTAGAGGATAATCAAGTTAATCAAAATCAGGAAAGGAAAATTTCTCAATTAGAAAAGTCTGTGAATGAACTAAAAAACATGATGAGTCAAATGATGCAAAATATGGAAAAAGGAAAATTCCCAGCTCAACCTCAAGCAAACCCTAAAGGAGTGCATGCGGTTAGCATTAATGCATCTGATGAAACATCTAGCTCTACCATGGAACAAACTAAAGCTGTTACTATTCTTAGGAGTGGTAAAATAATTGAGAAAGTTGAGCCTTGAATATAAAGCCATTTTCTTTTGTCACCCAAATTACCATTTACCCATATTAACCCAGTATAAATTATCCATTACCCATTTTTCTTTGAAAAATAAGTTAGAGAAGAAGGAAAAAAATATCTTTTAGTTGCAACAAAAGTAGAAAAGTGGATATCAAGAAAAGAAATATTCTTCAAAGTGAGTCAAAAATATGAAAAGAAAGAAAAGTGAAAAAAAAAAAACAATATATATATTGAAGAATGTAAAGAAAAATGGAAAAAGAATATTCACTTCAGCAAAGAAAAGAAGCATTGTCAACTTTAGTAGAAGACCTCTACTTATTTTTTTGAAGAAACTTTGAATACCCTTATACCCTTTCTTTGGTACCCTGTCCTAAGCCTATGTTTCGTCCCAATTAAAGACCTATTGATTCTAGGATGAATATAGTCTTGATGAGGAAATGAATGGATAGGATTAAAAGAGTGGTATTTCTAAATATGCAAAGGTAATGGCATCCATTCCAAAGGGATCAAAAGAAATTCCTTAGTAACTCCCGTTCTTCATGAGTATATGTGAGATATATTTGTTTTCATTGATTCTTCTCACATAATTAAAAGAGAGATATGATTTAAACCCTCTATCTGAGAGACTTTATTTCTGAGCGTATGCCATTAGTAAGGATCGAGGTCAAAACATATTTCAGATGGAGTTCAAAAGTTAGAAGTCTACTTAGAGATAAAGATTATTCTATGTATAGACTGCATATGCACATACTCAATTTGAGATCTGAGCTTAAGTGGAATATTTTTAGCATATGGGTAGGGTTTTTTTTGAATTATTCAGTCATCTTTATTAGTTTGCTAAAGTTGATAGATTTATTGAAGATAATTAACTGAGAAAAAAATGGAGATGACCTGAAAAAAAAAAAAATTAAAATTTTTTTTTTTTGAGTTGATTTCTACGCCTCTTTTGCTAGGGACTAGCAAAATGCTGGTTGGGGGGTGTGTTAAGTGTTCAATTTTGGTCAAAATACCCCTAATTTAGTATTGGATTAGAGCATCTAGACCATTAATTTTAAGATTTTAAATCAAATATTTCATTTTAGCTTTAATTGGCCATCCAACCGTTGAATTATAAAATTTAGTGGTTAAATGACTATTAAAGCTAATGGACGGTTTAGATTGCGCTAATTGGGTCTTGTGCATTGCAGATCGGTCAACTCAGGTGTGGATGCTCCAGATCGAATTAAGGATACAAGATGGAGATTAGATGAAGTTTCATGGAAAAAAGTGGATTTTGAAGAGTCCTAAGACAGAACAAAGTTTAAGACTTGCAGAGTTCTAGCAAGTCTAAACTTCTAGTGGACCCCACTCTCTCTCATCTCTTATCTCTCCTATCTTATCTCTCTTCAATCTCCCTTTCCCTCTCTTTCACATCTCTATCTCTCACTCTCCTTTTTATACCCCTTCCCCTTTCTCTCAAAGGACGTTTTTCCTTCTTTGGGAGGTGAAATTTGGCTGGTTCTCTCTCTCTCTCTCTCTCTCTCTCTCTCTCTCTCTCTCTCTCTCTCTCTCTCTCTCTCTCTCTCTCTCTCTCTTGTTCCCTTCTCCATTTCACTCTCCCCTAGCCGGCCATAGGTGCGTGACACACCTAGCCGGCTGCTTCATCTCTCTTCCCTTTACTCCATCTCTCTATTCCCAGTCTTCTCCACCTCTACCCCTTCTCTGCTTCATCGCCACCACTCCACGGCAAAGTAGCATGCTCCCACCTTCACTAGATCCTTCACCGCATTGCACTCTCCATTTGCCTCTTCCTCTGTTCACGGGGCATCTACCGGACCAATCAACCCCCCATCTCACGCATCTCTCTTTCTCTCTTGGCTCTCTCTTCTCTGTCCCTCATTCAAGGCACGGACGCTCCAGAGACGGCAACCCAATTCAAGGTTCTAGTTCAGCAGACCAACAACCCTTTCTCCCTTCTCTTTCCCTCTTCCTCCTCTACTTCATCCGGTCTTTCTCTGCATATTCACTAACTTGATTTCTTTCTTTGCGTCGCTGCACGGCCCGAAGAAAGGAAACCAAACTGGGTTTCCATTCCCGGCGCCTCTCTCCCTCTCTCTTCTTCCCTCTTCTCTCCAATCTCCACTCTCTCCTCTTTCTTCTCTCTTTCCAGCCTCCCTTCTTCTCCTCCCACAACGCACCAGGCCATCGTCGGCCACTGCTCCAGCCCAGCCACCCCACAACGCACCAGTCCCATCTTCCCTTCCTCCTCTGCTCCCCATCATCTTCCCTGTCTCCCAGCTCTGGAGAGTTTCTCGCTTCCGAACGGCCCAGTGGAGAAAATCCGAACTGGGTTTTCTCCCAACCCAGCTTCTCCTCCATTTGCATCACCGGACGGTCCTGGGAGAATTGGGTTTTCTCCCATCTTCTCCCCCTCTTCCTTCTTCTTCTCCTTCTTCTTCTCCTTCCTCTTTTCCTCCCTCCTTCTTCCTTCTTCCCCTTCTCAGGCTTTCATCGTTTTTTCCTGGTTTTTTCGTGAAAAACCAGAACCTGAAGAATTTCAAAATTGCACCTGCAGATCTCAGAAATTACAAATCTGCACCTGAAGATCTCAGAAATTACAAATCTGCACCTGAAGATCTCAGAAATTACAATTCTGTCCTATTTCAGAAATTTCAACTGTGTCCCTATGCTATTCTGGTTTTAACTTATCTTCATTCTGACTATCCAGGGACAGTACAATCAAGGACAGACTAATCCAGAGACAGTGCAATCAAGGACAGACTAATCCAGAGACAGTGCAATCCAAGGACAAGCTTATCCAAGACGCATTTTATTTTTATTTTCTGTTTTCCTTGGAATAAATATTTGTGAACATTGGAACAATTGAATAAATCTGGATTTTATTTTTTTTAGTTGAATTTTATTTAAAACTCCATAATTTTAAATCAAGTCCTCGTGGGATCGACCCGTATTTGCATAGCTATACTATAATAGCCCGTGCACTTGCGGTTAAACACTCAACAACGCTCCAAATCAAATCAAGGATATTAGATGGAGATAAGATGAAGTTTCATGGAAAAAAAGAGAATTTTGAAGAGTCCTAAGACAGAACAAATTTGAAGACTTTTAGAGTTCTAGCAAGACCAGGAAAGCTAGTGGACCCCACCTATCTCTATCACTCTATCTCCTCTTTCTTATCCCTTCCCTCTCTTATCTCTCTATCTTTCATGCATCTCACTCCCTCACGTCTCTCTCTCCCTCTTACTTTTAATTCCCCTCCTCCATTCTAAAAAAACATGTTTTTCCCCTCTTGGGAGGGGGGGCCGATTCTCCATTTCACTCTCTCCCTCCTCTTTCTCCCTCACTTTCTCTTCCCTTCTCCTTTCCACTCTATCCTCTCTAATTGTTTTTTCTTCCTCTTCGGTTGGGCTAGCCGGCCATAGGCGCGTGACACACCTAGCCGGCTGCTTCACATCTACCTAGCTCCTCTATCTCCCTCTCTTGCTCTGCCCAAGCTCACCTCTTCTAGTATCCTTCAACGCCCCAGCCTTTAGGCCAGCAAACTCCCTATTTCTCTTCTCTTTTGTGGACGCGCGAGCTTGCCTAAACCAGCCGTGCCCAACCCAGATCACTGCCCAGATCATTTGCTTCTAGGACCCAAGCACCTCTTCACTGCCAGAGAACAAGACGATGTCCGAAAAAAGGCATCATTTTTCTGTTCAATTCGGCTCATCTCCACCACTAGTCCGGCCAGATAGACTAGTCCGGCCGACCCAAGCAGGAAAAACCCAGATTGGGTTTTCCCCACTGCCTTCATCTTCTTCCCCTTCTTCCTCCCCCGGCCAGCTTATCCCCTTCTTCTCGCTTCCAGACGTCCCATGGAAGGAAACCCAAGTCGGCTTTCCAATCCCACATCCCCACTTCCCTTTCCTTCTTCTTCTTCTTCTTCTTCTTCTTCTCCTTCCTCCCTCCCTCCTTTCTCCTCTCTTCTTCTCCCTCCCTCTACGATTTTCTCATCCACGCTTTCCTAGTTTTTCGTTTAAAATCAGAACCCCAAAAAAATTACGTTTTTGCCCCTAAAGGATCTGAGAAATTTCATCTGGGTTCCCAATTTAATTCCATCTGGGTCCCTAATCTATTTCCATCTCTGTCCCTATGCTATTCCGATTTTAACTTATCCACATTCTGATTATCCAGGAATAGGCTTATTTAGGACAGCTTATTAAGTTGCATTTTCTGTTTTCTTTTGAATAAATAATTGTGTAAATTGCAACAATTGAATAAATCTGGATTTTAGTTTATTCTTAGTTTATTTTTAGTATATTCTTTGTTTTTATTTTTTTATTAATGGAATTTTATTGAAAACCCCATCATTTTAAATCAAGTCCTCGTGGGATCGACCCATACTTGCATAAGCTACACTACAATAGTCAGTGCACTTGCGGTTAAACAATCAACAAGTTTTTGCCCCTCACAATTCTACCCACTCCGTCTCTGATGCCAATGCGAACGCCACTGGAGGAGGTCTGTGAGTAGCTTTAAAGGGAAAAACTTCCCTTCCTCCTCCCTTCACGATCTCTCCCTCTCAGACTTCTCCTCTCATCATCTTCTCTATTGCGTTCCTTCCCTCTAACCCTAACCTCTGCAATCTCACTTTTCTGGCAACTAGAGCCCTGGTAGTGTCAACGATAGCCCAACAGACTGAGGTAAGTCTCATTCCTTCTTCCCCTTTCCATTTGCATCATACACGTTGAGTTTGCACCAGGGATGTCGAAGAACGGCGTGGGTTCATCATTCTTCTGGGGACTATGTGTACCCTACTGTAGTCATGGGATTAAGTTGAGGAAATTGTGTCAAATCAAAGATCAGATCGTTCATCTAATGCGTAATGAACCCAGGAACAAACCCTTTATATTTTAAGGTGATCCAATAGTTGGTAACCCTAAAAATCAAGAAAAATAGTACGTAGGAGAATTTTAAGAATATGAGAAAAATTGAGAAAAATCCTTAGTTTTTGGCAAAATCAATCAAAAGGAGTGTCAAAAGATGAATGTATATGAAATTTTGATCAAAAGGGAATAAAAATCACAATTTTTGGGCACTTGAGGTGTCACTAGTGACGGCCAAAGTCTGGTGGTCGTCTTCGGCGACGACAACTGTGTCAATGCCTGTTGTTGATGCTAGGAAGCTGAGGGGGATGCCCAACGCAGATGGTGCATGGGCATGCACTGTCGCTGCATGTGTAGCACACGCGCGTGGGAGGCATTCCAGCGCGTTATCACGGAATGCCAGGACGCCCAGTGTCTTGGCAACCAGGACGCATGCGGTGCATCCATAGCGTGTTCTGAGAGCAGGGCGTCCTGGGGATGCCGGTATAAATCGGTGTAAACAGTACTGCTAGTGTAAATCGGTGCAAACACTGTTGACCCCTATAAATTAATATATTAACTTATAAAGTCTTTTCATTAAAAGCTTTATTTTGGGAGCTACAGAGGTCCAAATTATGATTGAAAACATCCGTTGCAATTGTCTTGATGACATAAACCTAGATTTGACTTGAAAACTTAAATTTAACCACATTTAAATTAGTCAAATCATACAATATTATTCAATTACTTAGATCAAGTCGATCAATGGATAAGCAGGCCATAGAACTTGAACAACTAGACCATCTAATGGAAGAACTAAGGGTTTTAAGGACCAGGCTATGTGTCTTCACCATAAAAATTGATCTAGACCATTAATCTAACTAAGATCTTGGAAAATTATTGATCTGAGGATGATCTGACCATCAGATCAAGGTATAAATGTTAGATATACACAAAAACAAATAGATAAATATGAGATAAGACTAATTTATAACAAGTAACATTGGTATTAAGGACCAAATCATAAATATAGATCTTAGAGAACGATCCAATGGTTGATCGGCATATACTCCATTATGATGAAATAAATAACACAAAATAGTACTGTAGTACTAATAGGTACATACGAGCGTGTGAGCTAAGAGGATTTTGGGTGATCTCACATTGAGGTAGGTGACGACATTTAATGTTATGTTTTGATTTCTAAAACCTTGCATTATCATAGTATCATGGTTGATTGTAATTCATTTTGCACTTATTTGTTTAGTTGGTGATTTTGTGAAACTCAAAGTTTTATGCTGTGATCGATATTTGATTTCCATAATGTGTTGAATGGGTTTATGATCGATTGTTTTATAAGATTAATACCGCTTATATATATATATGATTAGTGTTATCTTTCTTTATTACACTACTAAAATTGATGGGTTTTCATAAAGATAACAGTGGAGGCT
Source organism: Warburgia ugandensis (assembly GCA_035236585.1). NCBI lineage: Eukaryota > Viridiplantae > Streptophyta > Magnoliopsida > Canellales > Canellaceae > Warburgia > Warburgia ugandensis. Next base: position 11,337,449 of record CP141138.1, on the reverse strand, counting down.
TGGTGGCTAGTCCTTTGAGAGGTTAACCTCAGGATGAGGGGCGTGCCTTGGGGATTGTGAGCCATGAGTGCTCCTAATTTTACGAGATATACGATTTTCATGTTTTGTGACTTATGATGGGTGCTCTCATCCAATGGATGTCATGCTAGGAGGGAGTAGGGCCAGCCACTCACCCTCCGAAATTGTGATGTGATTGTGATATGATAGAAACCTTCTGACAGATGGCTTTCAGTAGGGGTTTGGTAACATGGATAGTTCACACTATTGGTTTGGGCCTTTCCATGGGGATGGACGTTAAGTCTCCCATTATGGCATCGACTGGGAGCGACGATGGTTGAGACCCTGGAGGGGTTACCACTACGGCATGATGATCCATATTCTTGTTCTGTATGCTTGCATGATGAGCATGGAGATGCTATTGTATGCTTGAGTGTGACGACACTGAGAGGATTGATATGAGTACTCATGATCTGTTATATGAGTGTACGGGATACTTGTGGAACCCACGTACCTTGGGGTGCCCTGTTTGTTATTGCATGCTCATTTATAATAGACCATATCATATTTTAAATCTATGAGATGCATGTTTTATAGTATATGATGTTGAAGATTTTTTCAGCATTGCTTATAATAATTATATTTTCATGATAATTGATCTACTCATTATATCAACACTGTTATTCGATTTTGTTTTTATTATTATTACATTAAATGTCTATGTACCTACACAAGCAATAGGTTGCAGAGGAATTGCTTTGTTTTGCAATGCCTCAGATCTTGAGTGTGACTATAGGAAGGGCAAGACCGTGAGGGACAGAAATAGTAGTGGAGACCACTTTACTTAGACAGCTCGACGTGAGTTATTAGAAGGAGTACAATTTGAACTTACTTTATGGACTATATACTTTCATTATATGGATTGATTATGATAGTTATACATATGATCGACATTGCTTTAAGTATGGTGGGATGTTATGATGGATAGACCCTGTACCACATTATTATGTTTTGGATATTTATTGTTTTGAAAATAAAGGCGTTGATGATTTTGACGTTGGATTTGATATGTGTACTGTCTTGAATGTATTGTTGCGTATTTATATTTATAATTTAAATCATGGTCGTGATGTTTTGGAAAAAGGAAATAACACCCAGAGGTTTTCAGTAAATGTTTTAATTAAATAGTTAATATAATCTTTTATTTTGGGATCCCGACTATTATTGTTATTATTATAATAAAAAAATGTTATATAAATCTGGGGTGTTACAGGCAGCCTAGTTGAGGGGCAGACACTAGTGACATGAGGTAGAGTACGAGAAAGAGAGATTGATAAAGAGAAGGGGTGTGAAAGAAGAAGAAGAAGAAGAAGAAGAAGAGAGGGATAGCCTGCCTCCTCCTGTTCATCCTAAGGGGGAAGAGAAGGAGAGATGGTGGAGAGATAGGAGGATAGAAAGATGGTGAGAAAGAGAGAGTGCGGCTAACTAGTGCATAGAAAGATGGAGGAGAATTTAAGTTTGGTGCTAGTGTGGAACAGAATGAGTAGAAGGGAGCTTGGGTGGTAGAGCGTAGAGAGAAAGAGAGATTGGAGAGAAGATAATAACTGGGAGAGAGAAGGGTGATGGTACGGTGAATAGGGGTAGGAGATGAAGAGAGAGAGAGAGAGAGGAGACCGAGAGAGCGATTGGGAGAGAAGGGGGGTTCGGAGTGGCATGGAGAGGGAAGAAGAAGGAAGGAAAGAGGGAGTGAGGGAAAGAGAGGAGAGGGGGATTTGCCTCCTATGGAGAAAGAAGTGAAGAGAGAATGGAGAGAGAGGAGGGTACAGAGAAGAGGAAGAAGGAAAATAGGCAAGAGAATCAGCCAACCCAGGATAAGAAGTGAGGAGCGTGAGAGGAGAAGGAAAGATAGAAATGGGAGAATAGTAGAAATGTGGAAGAGATAACGGATAGAGAGATAGAGTTGTAATATCCTCAATTTTAGGTATAAATTAAGAATTTATTAAATAAATTAAATTAAAAATTTATAGATGAAATTTGGTCCTGAAAACTTAAAAAATTAGAAAGTACTCGTCGATAGGATTCCAACGACATAAAGAATGCAAAAAAGGAACTCAAACAAAAGAGTTATGGGCCGTTGAAGTTATAAGGGTAATTTGGTAAATTTGCAGAGCCACAAAACACAAGGGCCTGAATTGATAATAGCACCCCCTTCTTCTACACGCCTCTATCAGATCTGGCGATTTCGCTGGAGAAATCGTCAGAAGGAGACATGTAAGGGAAGAGTTTCCTTTTCCCTTTACCAACACGATCTATATCTCCCTCCTCATGGCCTTAATCACCACCTTCTTCCCCGTTTTCATTGAGTTTTCCCTAGATCCTAGCTTTTGCAAAATTCCAATTTTTCAGCAAGTAGGGCTCCGGCAACATCAACAAACACCTAGCAAAATGAGGTAAGCTCTAATTCCCTAATTTCCATATTCTATGAGTGAAGATAAATTAGTAGCATGCATGGAAGTAAGGGAAAAACATAGTTTTTCCTAGAACTTTGGGTGCGTTACTATTGGGGCATAAATCCACTGAGAAAACCACTTTATATTTCAAATTGGACCGTTCATCTAGTGTATAAGAGACCCAAGATCAAACCCTTTAAATTTGAGAAAGATCCAACGGCTGATATTTCCGAAAAACATGAAAAACAGTACCTAGGGAAGTTTTAGGAACATGAAAAAAATCGCATAAAAAAACATAGTTTTTGGAAAAATCAATTCAAAAGGATGGTAGAAATGAAATCTAGACAAAATTCTGAGCAAAATGGTGCAAAAATCGCGAGATGAACAGTCCAATTTGCAAAAGGATGGTAGATGAACCTGTAGGCTTGCTGGAGAGGACCGAAATCTAGTCGTCTTCTCTGACAACGTCGAGAGCGTCGGCGCCCTAGAGTTGACACAGGGACGCCCAGCAGGACGTCCGACGGAGACGCACAACGGGTGCTCATTCTCGTGTGCACATGAATCATCCGCGCGTGCGGGAGCGCTTGTGGCGCTATCACCTGGAGATGGGACGCACTGCGTCCTGGCTACGGCGATGCACGCGGTCGTGCATCCCGGTCACAGGGACGCACACGGCATGTCCTTGTCTTACATTGCGGAGACAAACGTCTTCATGGCGTCGGTTTACGCGAGTGTAACCCGGTGTAAACCTGAGCCGCCAGTGCAAATAGGTGGAAATGGTCAGTCAGCCATATTTGAGGAGTATTTTCACTTAAAACTTGATTTTTGAGAGCTGTAGGAGTTCAAATCGCGATTCGAAAGAGGCGTTGTGATTGTATTGACGACACAAACCTAGATTTAACCTAAAAACTTATAAATAACCACTTTTACTTTAGAAATTTTTTAAAATAGCATTGTGGTATTGACAAGTGCATCTGAACATATAAGTTAAAGGGATTTTTCGAGCAAACTGAGAGATCTCACATCAAGGTAGGTGAGGACAATTAATATTTTACTTTTAAACTTTGCATGATCATAGCATTATAATTGATTGTGAATTTAAATTTCACTTAATAGTAATCGTGATTTTTGCGAGATTTAGAATTTAATACGATGTTCATTACTTGATTTTCAAGCATGTATTAAGTGGATTTATTACAAATGATATCATGAGAATGGTATTATATATTATGCATAATTAGAAATTTCTCTTCTTTACTACATAATTGAAATAGATAGAATTGCATGAGAATGAAAAGTGGAGACTTGGTGGCTGGTCCTTTTATAGGCTAACCCCGGGATGAGGAGCGTGCCTTGGGGATTGCAAGCTATGAGTACTCTTGAGTTTTGGCATATATATGATTTCAGTGTTTTATGTTTTATGTTTTATGACGGGTGCTCTCACTCGGTGGCGTCATGCTAGGAGGGAGAGGTCTGGCCACCCACCCTCCAAGATTTGTGATGTGATGAGATTGTGATATGATAGACACCTAGCCATAGATGGCATTTGGTAGGGGTTTGGTAACATGGATAGTCCACACTACCGGTTCGGGCCTTTCCATGGGGACGGATGCTAAATCTCCCATTATGGTGTCGACGGTGAGCTGCGGTGGTTGAGACCCATGGAGGGTTGCTACTGCGGCATGACAGCCCATACTCTTATTCTGTGTGCTTGCATGATGAGCATGGTGATGAGATGATATACCTAGGTGGGACGACACTTAGAGGTTGGATATGAGTACTCATGATCAGTGATAATTGTTTATATGACGCTTGTGGGACCCATTACCTTATGGTGCCATTATTATTATTGTATGCTCATTTACATTGATTCATAACATGTTTTAAATGCGTAGAATGCATGTTTTAGCATACTTGAGAAGTTGATACTATGTTGGCATGAGTTATAATGATTTTATTTCTTTTATTTTGTCGTTACTATTATTTCATTTATTTCATTAATTGTCTATGTACCTGCACAAGCAATAGCTTGCGGAGGCATTGCTTTGTTTTGCAATGCCTTAGATCTCGAGCGCAACATTAGGAAAGGAAAGACCGTTGAGAAACCATGATAGCGGTGGGAGATTTCCTTACACTGAGTTATAAATATTGATGTGAGTTAATAAACAGGACTACAATTTGACTTTCTATATGGACTGTATACTTTTATTTTATGGATTTGATTAAAACAGTTATACATATGATGGACATTTAATGGGATGTTATGATGGATAGACCTTGGGCCATATTAATATTGTGTTTTGGATATTTATTTGATTGAAAATAAAGGCACCGATGCATTTTGACATTTATTAATATGCGTATTTTTTAAAGTCTATTATCATAAAATTTTAATTATGTTTTAAGTTAAAAATTGTGATGTTGGGAAAGAAAAAATAACACCCGGAGGTTTGAAGAAATGTTTTAGTAAACAAATTAATAAAACTTTTCTCATGGGATCTTAAATGCTATTATTATTATTATTGTAAAAAAAATGTCAAAAAATTCCTAAGGTGTTACAGTTGGTATTAGAGCCTAGTCTAGTCCATCATAATCTTCACAAATGTCCATTTATATGTGAGTAACAGTCCATAAATTGTAGTAGAGAGAAATTAGGAAAGAGGAACTTTCACTTAGTGATATTTAAACTTTTGATAGATGCCTCCTCGAAGAAGGACAATGTCTACCCTTGCTACACCAGTTGCCCCACCTGCTGAGTCTGCTGATCAAGGGGATCGAGATGCTAAGTTAGTGAACAGAGTAATGTTAGGGCTAGTACCACTCATACAGCAGCACGTTAGGACTGCTATTCACACTACGAATCCTAGCCCTATTCCACTGCCTCAAGTGGAACCTATGGTCTCATCAGTTCATTCTTCCCAACTAGTGCAGGAACCACCAGCATTTAAGACCACTGAGGGCGATGCTATTAGTGACCCTAAAAAGACAGATAAGTTATTAGAGAGATTTCAAAAGATGGTGCAACCCTTTTATGGCGATGGTGACACTGAGGAGGCCAAATGATGGCTATTTGAGGCTGAAAGGACATTTGACGCTATGAAGATTGCACCAGAGGATCAAGTTAGAGTAGTCGCCTACCTACTGAAGGGTGAGGTAGGCTTCTGGTGGCAGACCTTTACACTTACCCAACCAGATCCTACTAAGATGATGACGTGGGCAGCCTTTAAACAGGCTTTTGACACTCAGCACTTTCCACCCCATGCATTACAATCATTGAAGAAAGAGTTTGCCACCTTGGAGCAGAGAGACATGACAGTTCAGCAGTATCTGAACTGATTTACACGATTGAGGAGATTTGCACCTCACGCGCTTACCTCAAACAAGGAGGCAACATACAGATTTGTGGATGGGTTGACACCTTGGCTAAGAGATCGGGTGATTACCTCACAACCCACCTCTGTGCGAGATGTAGCTGACATGGCTTCTATGCATGAGAAGGACTCTCTCAGGACTAGAGGGGGTGCGTTCCAGCCCACTAAGGGCAAGAGACCATTTGGTGCTATGCATACACATGGTGCATCAGGTCATCAACTGCAGGCCAAGTTTAAGAGAGATACAGAGAGGAAGAGATGTGATAGGTGCAAGGGTTGGCACCTTGGGCGAGGGTGCAATAGATCCGATAGGCCACAGCATCAGAGGCAGCACCAACCATAGCGACAGCACCATGCACCTTTCCAGAGATAGCCATACTAGTGTTTCAACTGTGGATACATATGCCAATTCATTAAGGACTGTCCTAAGGGGCAGAGAGAGAGGCAGACCGAGGTGGGTACAGAGACAGCTACCACACCACGTAGCCAGGGACGAGTATTTGCTATCACATCAGGATAGGCACAGGCATCACACTGGGTCATTGAAGGTACTCTTCTAGTCTCAGATCGACATGCCAGGGCCCTTTTTGACACAGGGTCCACTCATTCTTTTATATCATGCATTTTTGCATCTTGCCTTGATGCATGTGTGTACAAATTAGCATTTGGATTAGATATTATGACACCTATGGGAGAGGCAGTAGAGACTATCAAATATCTTTGAGAGATACCCTTAGAGATATCAGGCATGAGTATGGACTCTGATTTCATTTTACTAGACATGGTAGACTACGATATTATTCTTAGAATGGATTGGTTAGCCAACTATTGGGCTACAGTAGACTGCCGAAAGAAGCAGGTCACTTTTCTTATACCTGGGCAACCAGAAATAGTGTTCCAAGGTAGGAAAGATCAGTTAGGTACATGCATCATTTCTGCTATGAAGGCGACATGATTTTATGCACGAGGGTGTAGCGCGTTCCTCGCATATGTGACTGTTGAGGACACGAAGCAACCATGGCTTGATGATATTGAGGTTGTTCATGAATTTGCTGATTCTTTCCTGAGGAGTTACCAGGATTGCCACCAAGCAGGGAGGTTGACTTTACCATTGAATTGGTGCCAGGTACATCGCCTATCTCTAAGGCACCATACAGAATGGCTCCTGCAGAGTTGAGAGAGCTTAAAGTGCAGTTGCAAGAGTTATTAGATAAGGGTTTCATCAAGCCGAGTGGATCACCATGGGGGGCACCAGTCCTTTTCGTGAAGAAAAAGGACGGATCACTGAGACTATGCATTGACTACCGATTGTTGAACAGTGTTACTATAAAGAATTGATACCCTTTGCCACACATAGATGATTTATTTGATCAGCTCCAATCGGCATGAGTATTCTCCAAGATAGACCTAAGGTCAGGATATCATCAGCTGAGGGTTAGAGAGGAGGATATCTCCAAGACTGCTTTTAGGAGTTGCTATGGCCATTATGAGTTCTTAGTGATGCCATTTGGATTGACGAACGCACCTGTAGTGTTCATGGATCTAATGAACCATGTTTTTCGAGCTTACTTGGATAAGTTCATGATTGTATTCGTTGATGACATCTTGATTTATTCGCCTAGTCAGGAGGCACATAGGGAGCACCTCCAACGGTATTGGACACACTTCGTCGGCATCAGTTGTATGCCAAGTTCAGTAGGTGTGATTTTTCGTTAGACCAAGTGCAGTTCTTAGGCCACGTCGTATTTAAAGATGGAGTGGCCGTGGATCCAACGAAGGTAGAGGCAATAACACATTGGGAGAGGCCTAAGACAGTGACCGAGATACGCAGTTTTCTTGGATTGGCTGGATATTATCGTCGTTTTATAGAAGGATTCTCTATGATTGCATTACCATTGACCGCCTTGACCAGGAAAGACAATCAATTCATTTGGACTGATGCTTGCGAGGAGAGCTTCCAAGAGCTCAGGGGGAGGCTTACCACGGCCCTAGTATTAACCTTACCATCAGGTGTAGGTGGTTATGTGGTTTATTGCGACGCCTCTGGTAAGAGACTAGGAGCAGTGTTGATGCAATATGGGAAGGTAATTACTTATGCGTCGAGACAGCTAAAGACACATGAAGTAAATTACCCAACACATGATTTGGAGTTAGTAGCGGTGGTATTTGCATTGAAGTCTTGGAGACATTATCTTTATGGTGAGAAATTTGAGGTATTCACTTATCAGAAGAGCCTCAAGTACTTCTTTACTCAGAGTGATTTGAACATGAGGCAGTGTAGATGGATGGAGTATCTCAAGGACTTCGACTTCACCATACAGTACCATCCTAGGAAGGTTAACGTCGTTGCAGATGCCCTGAGTAGGAAGTCTGGAGTAATGATTGCCAATTTGTCGACTTGGTCTAAGTTCTTCGACAGGATCTTAGAGGCACAGGACAAAGATAAAGAGACATAGGATCTAGCAGATAAGGGTGATTTTATGAGGGGACTAGATGGAGGAGTCAGATTTAAGGGAAGGTTAGTAGTACCAACAAATGATGAATTGAGGCATCAGTTACTTCAAGAAGCACACCATTCCCCGTATAGAATTCATCCTGGAGGTACAAAGATGTATCAGGATCTTAGGAGACATTTCTGGTGGAATGGTATGAAGAAGGATGTTGGAGAGTGCGTTGCACAATGTTTGACCTGTCAACAGGTCAAGGCTGAGCATCAGTGTCCATCAGGGCTACTTCAGACACTTGGCCTTCCTAAATGGAAGTGGGATCATATCACCATGGACTTTATTGTGGGTCTTCCGAGGACTGTCAGCTGCCATGACATGATATGGGTTGTTGTGGATAGGTTGACCAAGTCTACTCATTTCCTTCATATCAGACAGAATCAGATCGTGGATAGTTTAGTAAAATTATATGTTAAGGAGATCGTAAGTCTACATAGAATTCCCTTGACAATTATATCAGATCAAGATACTTAGTTTACCTCAAAATACTGGAAGAGCGCGCAAGAGGCGTTAGGATCGAAACTGAAATTTAGTACAACATTCTATCCTCAGACAAACGGACAGAGCGAGAGGACCATCCAGACTATTGAGGATATGCTGCGAGCTTGTGTTATGGATTGGAAGGGTAGCTAGGAAGATCATTTACCATTGGTGAAATTTGCCTATAATAATAGTCATCACGCTAGTATTGGTATGGCTCCATACGAAGCACTTTATGGTAGACCTTGTCGGTCACCCTTATGTTGGAGTGATGTAGGAGAAAGACGCGTGGGGAAGTCTGAGTTAGTGGAAGAGTGTGCAGAGAAAGTCTAACTCATTCAAAAGAGATTATTGACAGCTCACAGTCGACAGAAAAGTTACGCATATAAGAGGCCAAAAGACTTAGAGTTCTTTGAAGGTGAGCATGTATTCTTGAAAGTTTCTCCTATGAAAGGAGTGTTGAGGTTTGGAAATAAAGGAAAGCTTAGCCCTAGGTATATTGGACCTTTTGAGATCTTACGCAGAGTTGGGTCAGTGGCATACCAGCTAGCCTTACCACCACAATTGGCAAATGTGTATGATGTCTTCCATGTTTCCATGTTGAGAAAATACGTGCCAGATCCCTCACACGTGTTGGAGCAGATCCCAGGAGAGCTATAGTCTGATATGACATTTGAGGAGAGACCGGTGCACATACTGGATACGAAAGTCAAGGAGTTAAGGAATAAGACCATTACATTAGTCAAAGTCCTTTAGCAGCATCATTCATTAGAGGAGGCTACCTGAAAAACAGAAGAGGAGATGCGAAGGATCCATCCAGAGTTATTTACATAGAGGTATGTAGCTAAATTTCGAGGACGAAATTTTTATAAGGAGGGAAGGATGTAATATCCTCAATTTTAGGTATAAATTAAGATTTTATTAAATAAAGTAAATTAAAATTTTATAGATGAAATTTGGTCCTGAAAACTTAAAAATTAGAAAGTACTCGTCGATAGGATTCCAACGATATAAAGAACGTGAAAAATGGAGCTCAAACGAAAGAGTTATGGGCCATTGAAGTTATAGGGGTAATTTGGTAAATTCGCAGAGCAGCAAAACACAGGGGCCTGAATTGATAACGGCACCCCCTTCTTCTATACCTATAACATTTTGATTTAAAAGAAAAAAAAATGATATAAGGTAAGGAGAAGAGAGAGAGTGCTCAAAACGCACTCTCCTCTCTCTCAAGTCTCTCTGTTTCACGTGGACCATCACGCACTGGGGAGGTGAATTTCACCACAATTGAATAGGTGGGAATGAGGTAGGATCACTCCACCCTTCCCTTTTGTGTTAATTTCAACGTTTAATTACCTGTAAACGCCGAAAAAAGGCATGAAAATGTAAGTTTTTGCAAAAATCCGTGCGTACTGATTTTCCTAAAAAAAAAATTTGGATGAGACGGTGTCGGATTTAGATCTGGACCATTCATATTTTTTATTATGAGGAGAGGAAAGAACCCACAAAATTTCGTGACGATCGGACAGCTAGGGACACCGAAAAACACGAAAAACAGTAATACAGGAGTTTTTTAAAAGGAAACAAAAAGCGTGAAAAAAACGCTAGATTTAGGAAGGATTTGGAAAAATGGATGGTGAAAATGGAATATACGTGAAAAACCAGACACAGGGGTGTAAAAATCACAAAAAACGGAGCTCCTGGGGTCGCCGGCGACGGCGAACCAATCCGGTCGTCGTCTCCGGCGACGACGACTGGAACAGGAAGAATTACATGGCTGAGGGAGCGCCACATGGCGCAATGAGGGTGCGCCATGCGCTGGGGCACGTGGTGTGACTCGTACGAGCCACGTGGAGGGGCTGGAACGTGCCACGCGCGCTATTCTGTCCCTCACACGCAGAGCGCTTCCACAGAAGCGCTTGCTGCCCGCACGGCCCCGATGCGCAGCGCTTTCACAGAAGCGCCCGTTGCGTCCACAGAAGCGCCCACTCCCCTGGTGCGGGTTCTGATGTGAGGCGCTTCCACAGAAGCGCCTGGCACGCGCTGCGCGCGCGGCGGGCCTCATTTGCGGGATTTTGGTCTTTTTTTACCCTTTTTGCCTTTAAACCTTGATTTTAGGAGCTACAGAGGTCCAAATCACGATCCGAAAGAGACGTTGTGATCGTCTTGACAAGGCGGACCTAGATTTAGGATAAAAATCTAGTTTGGAGTAAGTTTTTAGTAGCGAAACTATGAAATGCTATTAGATGATTTAGATTGAGCTGATCAATAGATGATCAGGCTTTAGATTTTAGTTATATTTGTTAACCATGACATGATTTATGTCCTGACAAGTACATCAGGGCATACACCTTGATATTGGATACGTGATTTTTAGCGATATTGCGATACTGAGGTAGGTGATTTCATTCATACTTTTTCTATGATTCTCAAATAGTGATTTGATGATTTGAGTCTTTGAGGCATATGATTTATGCTTTACCACATGTGTGAGATTGACTTCAGCATGTAGCTTCGCATGTGCGTGCTATCTTTATGGTGGTTATTGCATGCACTATTTTTTATATCTTTCGTGATATCCACTTGGATTTTTGGTCTTCTTGACATGTGGGAGTCGCTCTGGCTTGATATTTGAGACTATTGATCTTGTGGTAGGATACGATTTCCACCCCGTGAGTGCCTGAGTGTCTGAGTGCCCATGAGGGTGAAAGTGTGAAAGCGGGTGTGCAACGCAACTTTTCGTGAGTGCCTAAGTGCCCGTGAGGGTGAAAGGGTGAAAGCGAAAGTGGTGCGCGTAGTCCCGTGAGTGCCTGAGTACCCGTGAGGAGCAAGGGTGAAAGGGTGAAAGTGGATGGTACAGAAAGCTAACCCCGCATTACCGTGAGTGTATGTGAGACACTCATAGGGCTTGACTGTGTATGAGGTTTGATTCTTTTGACATGCATTCATATGTTTCTAGATTTTCTCGAATTGTGCATGTCATGATATCATAGTTGATGATATCTTATTTATTGCATGGACATGGTATGTCCTTCATCATGTGATTTAAGACTTTATATATTATTGATCATCTTTCGATCTTTATGCCTTGCGCCATATGCTTTGTTTTCTTGAGTTATTTTGAATGTATATCACCTGCACAAGCATAGCTTGCTGAGGCATTGCTTTGTTTTGCAATGCCTCAGAATCAGAGCGCAACAATCAGTAAGGAAAGAAGGTGGACTAGCGTGGAGTTGGACGAGGGCTTGAGGACAGAGACTGTCAGATACTGACAGAGTGGTGTACTTTTGGTTGAACTGGTATTGGCTTTTTGGCATTCTCCTTAGTCATTGTATATATGGATAGATTAGACCCATATCACTGTATAGTGGTTATATGTTTATTCATGGATGATGTGGTGATCTTGGACAAACCCTGGAGCTTTGGAACTTCACTATTACATGTCTTTGCAGTTACAAAATTTCATCGTGGTTTTAATGTGTGAGCATGCTCAGAATGGTTACTTTTCGTTCTGTTTTTCAGTATGGTTTTGAGGAGAAGTGACCCTCGGGGTTTTCTTAAATGGTATTTGCTTGACGCTGCGACAAATTTTAAATTATGAGTTTTAAGTTCTGGAATCCCATCTATTTTCTATAAATAAATTATTATTATTTGAGTATAAATATGGGAAACAGATTGATAAAACCCAGGGTGTCACAGTTTGGTATCAGAGCTCAGGCATAGTCCATAATCACCACTTTAAGGGTCTAATTAGCATGATAGCCCATTCGTTATTGGCTTAGACTGAGAAAGGAGAAATGCTTATACCATGGGTTATGTGTTGTTAACAGATGGCTCCTCGACGAAGGACCAGGTCTACCCACGCTCCACCAGTTGCCACCCCTGTTACCCCTGCCGCTACACCAGAGCAAGGGGGGCAGGAGGTAGACATTGTGGCTCGAGTAGTCGAGAGCCTCTTACCACGCCTCACAGAGCATATTTCGAGGCAGGTTCGGGCGGAGGTGCAGGCCTTACACCCTGTCCACACGGCGGCGACTGCAGCAGTCCCAGAGGAATCAATAGCACAGTCGTCCCATGTAGCACCGTTGGCGCCCACACAGGTAGTTACTGAGGGAGGATCCTCGAGCATGCGTGTTCCACCAGCGAAGAAGCTCGAGAAGTTTCGGAGGATGGTTCCTAGCTTTCATGGGGAAGGGGAGCCAGCAGCAACAGAGAGATGGCTGTTCGAGGTAGAGAAGACTTTTACGGGGATGGAGATTGCACCTGAGGATCAGGTTAGATTGGCTTCGTACTTGTTGGTCGGAGAAGCTGGGTTTTGGTGGAAGACCCAGCAGCAGATACGTCCCCCATCTTTAACGCCATTCTCCTGGCAAGATTTTCGGAAGATATTTGATGCACAGTATTTCCTTCCTCATGCTTGGCACGCCATGAAGAGGGAGTGCTCCACATTGACACAGGGAAGCCTTATGGTTCAACAGTACTTGAACCAATTTATTAGGCTGCGTAGATTTGCATATACCCCTTTTGCCTCAGTGCAGGAGGCAGCAGATAGATTCATCGACGGGTTAGTGCCACAGTTGAGGCACGAAGTATTGATAGCATACCCGACTACGATGACACAGGCGGTAGATAGGGCTGCGATGCTAGAGAGGGATTCGAGACAGAGTAGAGGAGAGGTGAGTCTGCCCTCCAAGGGCAAGAGGCCCTTCGCATCCACACCATCTCAGGGGGGATATGATTCGCGGTACTCTCCTAGACAGAGGAGAGATCAGGGTCGGAGAGTGTACCCTCGTTGTAAGGGCCGACAGTGGGGCAATTTTGCCCAGTACAAGGCCGTCAGCATCAGGGCCCACAGCAGCCCCATCAGTATCAGCAGCAGTAGCGACAACAGCCTTTTCAGCCGATCGAGCCATTTAGGTGCTATGGCTGTGGCGAGACGGGACACATGATTAGACAGTGCCCGAGAGGTTTGGGAGACAGACCACCGAGGACAGATGCCACTGCAGAGGCAACGCCACGCAGTCAGGGCCGCGTCTTTGCCATCACTTCAGGGCAGGCACAGGCCTCAAACCAAGTGGTAGAAGGTACTTTTCTGGTAGCTGATAGACATGCTAGGGTTCTTTTTGATTCAGGGTCTACCCACTCATTTATTGCATGTACATTTGCATCTTGCCTTGACTTGCCTATGAGCAAGCTTGCATTTGGGTTAGATGTGTCGATGCCATCAGGAGAGACAGTGGAGGCTACTGAGTACCTTGAGAGGGTATTAGTGGAGATATTAGGTATGAGGATGGATGCTGACCTCATTTTATTAAACATGATGGATTTTGATGTACTCTTGGGGATGGATTGGCTAGCGATGTTTTGGGTTACTATAGACTGCTGCAAGAAGCAGATTATGTGTAGTGTACCAGGTCAACCAATGGTTGTAGTCTAGGTAGGAGGAGTGATAGTGGTCGTTGTACGATTTCTGCCATGAGAGCAGCTCGATGTTATGCTCGAGGGTGTTGAGTGTTTTTGGCTTGCGTCACGATGATTGATAGGGAGTAGCCATAGATTGAGGAGATTGACGTAGTATGAGATTTTGCTGATGTATTCCCAAACGAGCTGCCAGGACTACCTCCACGTAGAGAGATTGATTTTACTATAGACTTGGTGCTGGGTACACTGCCTATCTCTAAGGCGCCCTATAGGATGGCCCCTGCAGAGTTGAGAGAACTCCAGATGTAGTTGCAGGAACTTCTGGATAAGGGGTTTATCAGGCCGAGTGGGTCTCCTTGGGGAGCACCAGTCCTCTTCGTTAAGAAGAAGGATGGATCATTGAGGTTGTGCATAGACTACTGGTTACTAAACAGTGTTACTGTGAAGAATCGGTATCCTCTACCACGTATTGACGACTTGTTTGATCGGGCCGGTACCGCACATGTGTGTTCTCTAAGATCAACCTGCGTTCAGGCTATCACCAGTTGAGGATTAGGGAGGAGGATATCCCTAAGACTGCATTCAGGAGTCGGTATGGCCATTACGAGTTTTTGGTAATGCCGTTTGGGTTAACGAATGCACCAGCAGTGTTCATGGATTTGATGAACAGGGTATTCCGAGCTTATTTGGATAAGTTCGTGATTGTCTTCGTGGATGATATCCTGATTTATTCTCCTAACCATAGAGCCCACATGGAGCATCTTCGCATTGTGTTGGACACACTTCGTCATCATCGCTTGTATGCGAAGCTCAGTAAGTGTGAATTTTGGTTAGGACATGTGCAGTTTTTGGGGCACGTGGTGTCCAAGGATGGTGTGGCCGTAGATCCAGCTAAGGTGGAGGCAGTTTTGCGTTGGGAGAGGCCTATGACGGTGACAGAGGTTCGTAGTTTCCTCAATTTAGCTGGTTACTATCGGCGATTCATTGAGGGGTTCTCGAAGATTGCCTTGCCCATGACCACTTTGACTAGGAAGGACACCAGATTTGTTTGGACTGATGCTTATGAGGAGAGCTTCTAGGAGCTCAAGCAGAGGTTGACTTCTGCACCAGAACTTGCCCTACCTTCAAGATTAGGTGGTTACGTGGTGTTTTGTGATGCATCAGGCAGAGGTCTCGGAGTAGTGCTAATGCAGCATGGGAAGGTCATTGCTTATGCGTCGAGATAGTTGAAGACGCACGAGGTGAATTATCCGACACATGATCTTGAGTTAGCCGCAATTGTGTTTGCGTTGAAGTCCTGGAGACACTATTTATATGGTGAGAATTTTGAGGTATACACTGACCACAAGAGCCTCAAGTATTTCTTCACTCAGAGCGATCTGAACATGAGGCAAAGGAGATGGATGGAGTACCTCAAGGACTTTGACTTTATGATACAGTACCACCCGGGGAAAGCTAACGTTGTAGCTGATGCCCTGAGTAGGAAGTCGAGAGTGATGCTTGCTAACCTCTCGACTGGATCTAGGTTTCTTGATAGGATCTTTCAGGCACAGATGAGCGATGCTGAGACGCAGAACATGGCCGATAAGGCCGACTTTTCTAGAGGGCTCGATGGAGGTGTCAGGTATATGGGTAGATTGGTAGTACCTACAGATGGTCAATTGAGACATGACTTGCTACAGGAGGCACACCAGTCCCCGTATTCTATTCGTCCCGGAGGTACGAAGATGTACCAGGACCTTAGACGACACTTTTGGTGGAATGGGATGAAGAGGGATATTGGTGAGTGTGTAGCACGATGCTTGACCTATCAGCAAGTCAAGGCGGAGCATCAGCGACTAGCTGGGTTATTGCAGACTTTAGATCTTCCAGAGTAGAAGTGGGATCACCTCACTATGGATTTTATAGTGGGTTTGCCGAGGACGGCTAGTGGGCACGACATGATATGGGTTATAGTTGACAGATTGACAAAGTCAGCCCATTTCCTCCCTATTAGACAGAATCAGACCGTGGACAGCTTGGCGAAGCTGTACGTCAGGGAGATCATGAGCCTTCATGGAGTACCATTGACGATTATCTCAGACTGAGACACACGGTTTACCTCAAAGTCCTGGCAGAGTGTACAGGAGGCTTTGGGGTCGAGATTGAGATTCAGTACAGCTTTCCACCCCCAGACAGATGGCCAGACTGAGACAACTATCCAGACCGTGGAGGATATGTTGAGGGCTTGTGTCTTGGATTGGAGAGGTAGTTGGGATGAGCAATTGTCACTCGTGGAGTTTGCGTATAATAATAGCTATCATGCGAGCATTGGCATGGCGCCTTATGAGGCACTGTATGGCAGACCATGCAGGTCTCCTTTGTGCTGGAGTGAGGTAGGAGAGAGACGGATTGTGAAGTCAGAGTTGATTGAGCAGTGTGCAGAAAAAGTCCGACTCATTCGAAAACGATTACTTGCAGCTCACAGCCGTCAGAAGAACTATACAGATAGGAGACGGAAGGACTTGGAGTTTGAAGTCGGACAGCATGTATTTTTTAGAGTTTCCCCTATGAAGGGCATGATGAGATTTGGTGTAAAGGGAAAACTCAGTCCCAGATACATTGGTCCTTTTGAGATCTTACCAGAATCGAACCAGTCGCATACCAGTTAGCCCTACCCCCACAGCTAGCTGGAGTACATGATGTTTTTCATATCTCTATGCTGAGGAAGTACATACCAGACCCATGCCACGTGCTAGAGCAGATACCACCAGAGGTACAGCCGAACTTGACATTCGAGGAGGACCCATACAGATCTTGGATAGCAAGATCCAGGAGGGAGAGGGCCGGCCACACACCCTCCGAGATTTGTGATATGATGAGATTGTGATATGATAAACACCTGGCCATAGATGGCATTTCGTAGGGGTTTGGTAACATGGATAGTCCACACTACCGGTCTGGGCCTTTCCATGGGGACGAATGCTAAGTCTCCCGTTATGGTGTTGACAGTAAGCGGCGGTGGTTGAGACCCATGGAGGGTTGCTACTACAGCATGACAGCCCATACTCTTATTATGTGTTCTTGCATGATGAGCAAGGTGATGAGATGATATGCCTGGGTGGAACGACACTTAGAGGTTGGATATGAGTACTCATGATCAGTGATAATTGTTTATATGACGCTTGTGGGATCCATTACCTTACGGTGCCATTATTATTATTGTATGCTCATTTACATTGATTCATATCATGTTTTAAATTCGTAGAATGCATGTTTTAGCATACTTGAGAAATTGACACTATGTTGGCATGAGTTATAATGATTTTATTTCTTTTATTTTGTCGTTACTGTTATTTTATTTATTTCATTAAGTGTTTATGTACCTACACAAGCAATAGCTTGCTGAGGCATTGCTTTGTTTTGCAATGCCTTAGATCTCGAGTGCGACATCAGGAAAGGCAAGACCGTTGAGAAATCGTAATAGCAGTGAGAGATTTCCTTACATTGAGTTATAGATATTGATGTGAGTTAATAAACAGGACTACAATTTGACTTTCTATATGGACTGTATACTTTTATTTTATGGATTTGATTAAGACAGTTATACATATGATGGACATTTAATGGGATGTTATGATGGATAGACCTTAGGCCATATTAATATTGTGTTTTGGATATTTATTTGATTGAAAATAAAGGCGTGCATTTTGACATTTATTGATATGCGTATTGTTTTAAGTCTATTATCATAAATTTTTAATTATGTTTTAAGTTAAAATTTGTGATGTTGGGAAAGGAAAAATAACACCCGGAGGTTTTAAGAAATGTTTTAGTAAACAAATTAATAAAACTTTTTCTCATGGGATCCCAAATGCTATTATTATTATTATTATTATTATTATTATTATTATTATTATTATTATTATTATAAAAAAATGTCAAAAAAATCCCAGGGTGTTACAAGAGTAGTAGGAGAGAGGGTAGAGAGAGACGTGAGAGAGATGAAGAAGGAGTGGGGTCCACCAACAGTCCAACCTTGCCAAAACTCTATAAAACTCCTCCATTCTTCAAATTCCTTCTATCCGAGGAGTCTTCAAAGTCATCTTTTTCTAGGAAACTTCTTCATCTTGATCTAATCCCCTTCATTTGATCTAGATCATCTAAGCTCGAATTGATTGATCTGCAATGCACAAGACCCAAGTAGAATCTTCTAAACCATTCATTACTCTTTTGATTAGCTTTGATGATCATCTGACCATTAAATTTTGCAATTCAATGGTTGGATGACCAATTAGAGCTGAAATGAAATATTTTATGTAAAATCTTGACTTCTCTCAGGCATTTGCTACTACATGGTACACTAAAAGGCAAGGTCTCAAGAGTTGATCTATTATTCTTGTAAGCTAGATATTGTCTAGCTGACTTCTCTCATTCTTTTCATGTATATATTTTGGTTATAATTATGGATCACATGGTTTCCCACACTGTGTAGGATCTTTTCTTTTACAAGATAATAGCTTATGCTTGTGGCTACACAACTTGAACATATACAAAGCCAGCTAGTATTGTGATTGTATTCTATTTTGTAAAAGCTTATATACCTGCTTATATTCTAGAATGAAACGATATGCTAGCAAGTTTTGTAGAATTTAATAAATATTTGAATGCACATTATAAACTAAATTGACTAAAGGACCAGATCTGTTTCATTATTAGGCTATGGCAAGTACAAGCCAGAGTGTATGCATCTAGGTGTCGGAGACCTATAAAATTAAAACATAAAAGACAAAGAATACCATTAAAATTGTTATTTTACTATTAGACACATTAAAAAAAAAAAAAAAAGGCAAGTAAACCTACCACTAAAACATAGCAATTAAGGCATAGAATCAACATGTCCATGGAGATGTTAATGAAATCTTGCCTCCACTCAAGATAATCAAGAACCAACACTTTCAGGAGGTTCTCTTTCTCCTAAGGATTTTAAGTATGTGTGTGCCTAATTTCTCCTTGAAATTACTATCAGACACATTGAAAAAAAGGTAAGAAAACCTACCACTGAAACAAAAGCAATTAAGGCATAGAATCAACACATCCAATGAGATGTTAATGAAATCTTTCCTTCACTTATGATAATCAAGAACCAACCCTTTTAGTAGGTTCTCCATCTTCCTCCTAAAGATTCTAAGTATGTGTGTGGCTAATTTCTCCATGAAATGAACATCTCTTATGAATAAGCAAGTTAGGAACAGAGGACAAGGCTAAGGTGTGCATGGTCCATCATACATACAAACGAGAAAAATGGGGGTGGGGGCATGTGCAGTTTGGGGGGGGTGTGCACGGTCTTCATGTAGTCTATCTTCGATGAAGGAAGATGGCTGATGAAGTCAGTTGCGTCGTTGGTCATCTTCCATGGTGGTGGAGTGTTTGTAATGTTAAACATAGAAAGACAGAAACAATGGGGGTAATAATGGAATTTTGAAAAATTAACAGTGAATGCAGATAGAATCAAGATAGTAGAAAATTTGCAAAGTTATGAAATACTTAATGGCAAATTTGCATATGGTAAAAATGTTGGATTTTCTTGCAAAAACGCCAAAAAGTAATGGCGTTTTAGCAAAACTCTATTTTTTTTTTTGGTAATTTGGAGTCACTCTTTCAATTATAAGTCCTATTCAGTTATAATGATTAAAGAATACTAAGTTTGAGTTAATGTCATGTAAAATCCTCCTTCTATGACTTGGAAATTGTAGAAAACTGTTTGAGTTTCTCCTTGTCACTTCTTATTTTCCCTCCAATTAACCTCCTCTCTCTCTCTCTCTCTCTCTCTCTCTCTCTCTCTCTCTCTCTCTCTCTCTCTCTCTCTCTCTCTCTCTCTCTCTCTCTCTCTCTCTCTCTCTCTCTCTCTCTCTCTCTGAATATACGTATGTTGAAATGAATGTTTTTTGTATTTTGACCAAGCCCATAGGCTCTCCTAGACCAAACCAAGAAAGTGGAGAAGTCACCACTTTAAAAACAATCTAGACCACCTTCTCTTCAAGGAAACCGTTATCCTTCCCATTGAACTTGTCTAAAAAAGCTATACTAAAAATGGTGAACATAGGTGTCACTACCAAATGACCACAACCTTCGCTATTGCATAGTCATCATCACTAGAAATAGAATTTTTTTTATGCTTTTTTTTCTAGAGATACCAAATTTAATTTGATGATCATCTACATCTACCCATAAGGACATGGAGTTCCACTAACCTTAATTACTTAAGGGAGACATTAGATGTAGTAACTAAATAATGACAAAAATCTAGGACAGCTTCATAATTGCCATAATTTAGAAACGGACTAGGCAAGAAAAACAAAGATAAATGTGCCCATAATGTATATATCTCAGCTATTTTGGATCCACATCCATATACTATAGTTGCAATAGTACTTCTAAATCACTTTGATTTAGAAAGTAAAAGAAGAAATAAAGCAAAGTTAAAAAGCATCTCGAATTAGCTTCAGATTTCAATTCTAATAACCATAACTAGAGCCACACTTTTGAATAAATGATGTAGGAAAAACTAATAAACAATTGATCTAGACATGTTTCCGAATGCAAGTTTCTTTTGGGCTTGTAATCATATACACATTGAGTGTTATCTTGGAACCACTGTAGGGAGTTGAAATCATAGGCACCAAAAGAATTGATTTGAATTGATTACCCCATCTAAGTCCAGTTTTTGGCGTTTGGTAATTCCTAGTCCTTTTGCTTTAACAAGAAATTGATTCTACCCTACCCAGTTTCCTTTCACACTTTGCCAAAGGAGCTAGCGAAAACCCCTTTCTTTGCTTTTCTTGCACCTCTTTTCTTCGTAATTTCTTTTCTTTCTTGGTCAATTTATTCTATTTCTTTATTTCCATTTTCTAAAAGATAATATGGTTTAAGGGATTTAAGTTGTCACTATCTGACAAAAGCATCCGTGTGCCTATCAAAAGTTGGTGTGAGGGTATGAACTCCCTTTTAGGTCTTACGAAAAAAATAGGGAGATAATATTCTCACACCCTTTGGTAGTAATCCCTCTTTTGGCATTCATACTTTTATTTAAAGGGCCACTTTTATAATAATCTCAACCTTTCATCTTAGATGTTTTGTAGTAAATGAGATCTGACCCAAAAATCTCATACATTGAGTGACTGTACTAATGCTTTTTTGAAGTCTAAAATCAATAGTAGAAAATTTAACATTATTAAAAAAGATTAAAAAAAATTCAATGTTTGAATTATTTAAAATATGTATTTTTTTGGACATGACTTATCTATAGCAAGATGCTTAAGATGAACGGTTTGATTACTCAAAAACCACACATGTACTTTTACCAAAAGGATGTAGGAATATTAGCCATAAAAAATATCATAAAATGATAAAACAATGGCAATCTTGTAGAAAACCTAGCAAGTTAGACTTTTCAAAATAGAAAACTTGTAATTTTATGAAAAAACTGACAATGAAATGATGGTGATATACATGCCCCTTGTTTTTTCTCAGAACCAGTCCATAAATGGTAAAAATAGATATAATTCTTAGTGGGTCTAGGTTTCTAGAGATCCAAGCTATTCACAACACTACCCTTGACTTAGATGGGCTCCATCCCAAAAGTCCTATATATATTAGATGATGCTAGCAACTTCTACCTTTTGCCATCCATTTTGCAAGTCAAGAAAATAGTAGAGAGGATCATTCCATAGACATGAATTTAGGAATATGATTCCTCTAAGTTGAGGACAACATTGTGTACAAGTTGGATCTACAAAAATATGAGCCCACCTAAAGTTGCCGCTGTTTTACCATTTAGTGAATGGCTCATGAAGAAAAGCTAAGGTACATATATCACTACCTTGTATATATTAGATTATTTTTTGTGTATATGCACGTAAGAAAAATGGAGGATAAAGGAGAAGGGAAAGGAGGGGAGGTTGATGAGTTGTTATTAAAGAATAGGAATTTGTCATCTTCTCCTATTTTTGGCTTCAAGATTTCAGTGTCATGATGCCAAACTTAGTGTTTTTTCATAAAATATTCCATCTTATCTTGTATATAATATATGCATAAAAGATATAACATACATGTTGTTAGTGGTTCTTGATGTGAAATAAGCTGAAATGATGTAAGATAATATACGATGTAGCTTGAGATGACGGAATTTGACATGAGATAAAGTTAGATGACTGAAAATTCAACTTAATTATGAGTTAAGATGAGATAATTTTCATCTCAAATACCATTAATCATGATATAAAGATATATTGTTTCATATTGTCTCAGCTCAAGTACCTCTCAAAGTGATAGGCTATATACATCTCATATCAAATACCACTGACACTTGAAAGTAAACTATATGTATCAAAAGAAGAAAAAGAAAAAACAACACCTAGTGTCGTTTTCGGTTGTAATACTTTCCGTGAAATTGTGCTTGTTCCAAACCGGCCAAAGGGGTCCTGATTGCACATATGGCATAATAGGATGGGTCTTAGGAAACATCTTCCACAGTCATGTATCCATTCTTGTAGTAGTCTACTCCAGCATTTTCCATGAGATAGAAAAGAAGAAGAAAAGCTGAATGCTCAACTGACAGTGATTGCATTTTACTTGGAATATCTCTGAATGATCCCACTCGTTTTCATTGGTCTATATTTGCAAGTCTAATAGATAAAAGGTCAAGTGATTTGAATGACTTTAGAGCAACGAGAAGATGAACACCACATATGGGTGGGCCCTAGAAAATGTGGTGGCTAAACCGGCAAACTAGATCAATAGGTGGATGTATCAGCTCTGGTGTGTAGTACAGTAGCCTCACCAAAAGAAAATTCTTTTGTAAACGGTGTGGAGTAAAGGTCAGGTCACCGACCCATGTATTTCGTAATTTTACTTGTACTTAGCATGTGTTATATGAAGGGGAGCCTTGGCACAATGGTAAAAGTTGTCGTCGTGTGACTTTGAAGTCACATGTTCAAGGCATGAAAATAGTCTCTTGCAAAAATGTAAGATAAAACTGTGTACTTTGGACTTTTATAGTTCGCCCGTTCCCCGAACCCCGCATTAGCAGGGGCGTGCTGCCCTTTTTACTTAGTACGTGTTACATGCATGCTACAAGGTTGCGTGTTACATTCTCCCAGAGGCTCCGTGTCAACGGATAGTGACATATTGATGACAACGTTGGACCACCCCTGCTTAATTATATACTACTTTACAACGTCACAATTTTTTGTCCTTGTTAGGCTTCTTTTTCTTTTTTTTTTAAAGTTCTTGTAAGTCATCTTTCACGGGGTAAAAATTATACTTAGGACTTACAGAGTATATTACTAATAGTAAATTATATATTAGAAATCATCGGACTTCTATCCCCTCCATCCATCCTGTTGAAATCTAAGTCACTTTGCGATAATCTCTTACAGTAGATCAACTTTGGGACTGATGATTCTAACCACCCTAGCAATCGACATACCCCTACAGTAGATCAGCTGTATGTTTTTTGACCATTTAAGGTTATAGCTTTCCAGTTTTATAACTTATAAGAAGGGGACGTGTCAATTGCACGGGACCAGAGTAATTTATACTATAGTTTATCCATTTAAAAAAATTAGTATATTATGCGTTCAGCTATAATTATACAATAGTTTCAACAAAAATATTTATTTATTTTATTCTTCATTTTGGAGTAGCTATCAAGTCCGGCTTTCGCTCTATCAAAGAAACTGCTCTATCTATTAATGACATATCTTTTTAAAATAATAAATCCAAACTAAGGCTTCATTTCCAAGAACTTGCGATTACTTGTGGCCTTTTCCTATGTCTTTGGCTGACTTATTGGTACGGTTTGCGCGCAGGAATGAAAGATACATAGATTGCGGGAATTCAATAAAACAAACTTGGCAAGAACTCTTGCTCATTTTCTATTGGAGGGAAGTAATTAGAAATTTACAGCTTTATCCAAGACGAGCTTAGAGTAGTTGACACGGCATGTTTTTTAATTTTGTAAGGAGAATGACGTACAACACATGTAGAATGAACTATTAGGGCATCTTCCTCCTTCCTTCCTTCGCCCTATATATTTCTGTGTTTCGACTCCTTTGCTGCATTGCATTTGAGCTACAAGTCACCAATACTCTATTAAGCGAATCATGGTTACAAAGGAGGAAGTCATGGATGTGCTTCTTCGAAACCATGAGCGTGAGTGGGTGATAAGTATCGCTAGAGATCTCGACGAAGAACTTGAAGATGATGTTGGCCAAGTCCCCGTTAGCATCTTCACCGTACCCAAGACCTTCATTTCTGTTAAGCAAGATGCTTATATTCCTCATCAAGTGGCAATTGGCCCTTACCATCATCGACACCCAGATCTCTATGAGATGGAGAGACATAAGATCTCTTCGGCAAAAAGAACCCAAAAAATGCTCAAGTGTGTCAAGTTACAAGATGTAGCCAAAAGATTCTTGCAGCTAGAAGATATTATCCGTGCATGCTATCATCGATACTTGAATTTCGACGGTGAAGCATTAGCGTGGCTGTTTACCATCGATGCTTCATTCTTGCTGGAATATCTACATGCTTTTGGGGTGAAAGATGGGGCGGCTCTTTCAAGACTTTCCTCAAAAATGTTGCACCTTGTTGATAACACTGGAAGGAAATTTGCTCATCAGGCCATCCGTAGGGACATTATCATGTTGGAGAACCAAATTCCTTTGTTTTTACTCAAGGAATTGCTTGGTTTCTTTCAATGTGGAAATCCTAATGAAATTTTGGCCAAGATGACGAAGTGCCTCTTCAAAGCTCTTTCCCCGCTCAATGTCATTGATAATTTCCCATCAAGTGTAGAAGAATTTGAAGAAAGAGCTCATTTGCTAGAACTTTTGTACTACATACTTGTCCACAGGCCGGAAGGAGCAGCAGTTGCAGTTGATATTGAGAATCAAGAAGAAAAGTCTGAAGATACTCAAGACGCTTGTGAGGTAGACTTTCACTTGGGCTCGAGCATTATATCCTTTCTATATTGTGCCCTTTGTTCCATGAAACGCATTCTTACATCCAAGCGAGTCAGGCTTCTGTTACGGCTTCCTTTTAAGATACTCGAACTCTTTCGTCACGTTACTTTGTCAAGTAAGGTAGAAAACATTTTTAGCTCGGCTGAAGAAGCAGCTTCCGAGATTGATTGCGAGTGTCATGAGGAGACTCCCTTGATTGAGAAGCTTACTGTCCCAACCGTCAGCAAGCTATCTAAGGTTGGAATCAGATTTTCTCCGGCTGACGGTGGCTTGAGCACCATCAAGTTCGACAAATTCTCAGGTGTATTTTACCTTCCAGTCATCAATTTAGATGAGAACTCCGAAGTTGTACTAAGGAATTTGGTCGCATTTGAGGCATTAATTGCACCGGAGGTAATGATGTTTACTCGCTATGTTGATTTAATGAACGAAATCATTGACACGAAAGAAGATGTGAAAATACTGAGGGAATCGGGGGTCATCTTCAATCGTCTAAAGAGCGATGTCGAAGTGTCAAATCTGTGGAATGGTATGAGTAAATCGATCAAGACAACAAAGGTGCCGATCCTTGACAAGGCCATTGAAGACATCAATGCTTATTACTCTAGTACCTGGAGGGTTAAGACTGGAAGGATTATGAAGAAATATGTCTTTGGTTCATGGCCATTTCTCACGTTCATGGGAGCTATTCTCCTCCTCCTGCTCACTGCTATGGAAACCTTTTGTACCGTGTACAAATGCAATCGATGGTTTTTTTCTTCGTAAGTATATGGGTCGTTTTTCAGTAAACCTACAAATAGTTTTATTTGTCACTGTATGGGCTTCATATTCTTTAATTGGTCCTTTTTAAATAAAGCCAACAAGAAATATATTTGTAGCTGCATGTATTTGACCTTTGGGTCGCTTTTGGTGAACCAACATTGAGACTTGGATTTTATTCGTGATTTTGTGCGCATATCGGCAAGTTCATGGATTGTGCTGATTATTCCATACCATCACTAATTAGGTCCTTTTAAGCTGATAATTTGGAATTATAAGCTCAAACTGATGGCTGGACTCTTTTCTCTTTGCCTCATAAAGCAAAGAGAAAGTATTTCAATCATCAAACAAATTTATGTGGTTCACCACGTGTATGATCTACAATTCGATAAGACAGCAAAGAGAGAACGAAATTATCCATGCCAACCGTACATACATGACAAAGTTTATGTGGTTTGGCCCACGCAAATATTTGTAAATATGGCACACATTTGTGAAAGAATCACGGAAAAATTATTAAGGATCATGTGATTTTTAATTTCAATTTGTATCTAGAAAGGCGGAAACTTCCATGCTCTCGGGAGTGAATCGTCTAATTTATTTTCACGACTGTGTGTGTGTATTTTGACCAAGCCCGAAGGATGTCCTTCATGTTTGCAACGTGAACTTACTTAGATAAGAAAACAATACCAACCGGAATAGCTTCCTTATCTTGAATTGATCAGAACGAAGCAACGAGACAGAGGACGGGTGCGTCCTCTCCCAAAGACAACCCCTTCAGATGCTCTTCTTTTAATACTCATTTATTTTATGACAAAAGAAACGGTCTCCTGTCTTGGTTCTTTTAGGCTTATCCAAATCTATGGTGTTGAAGCAAGCAATGAACGTCAACTTAGGTTTCCCAGGAGATTGACTTGCAGAAAAAACAATAAGCCATCATTAGTCCCAAATGCATCATAATGTCTTTCTCACTACTGCAAAAGAGATATAAACCAGCGTTATTTTTTCGTTGCAGGTAGATCGGAGAGGCACGGATCTTTGCATCTAAAAGAGTGCATTTAGGGGGCCCAGATGGATGGTGATCAGGATTTTATTTTCTTGGTCCCATACACATACCGTCGTGATGTAAAATCTTCAATTGAATGTTGTTAACACTTTGATCTGCTAATATTTTTCTCCTATTTCTTCTCGTAAACTTTCTGAACTGTTACCAACAATGATCCACCATTCAAAAAGAAAAGAAAAGGTAATAGTTATTAAATCCTACCAAAAAAAAATTGTGACTCGGGCCATCTCTTGCTGAATTTTCTCCGTTTATGATCTACGAAAGAAGCAATCTAGAAGATAGCTAGTCTTTTTTAATCACGAGCATTCAGCAGCCATAATACTGCAATACCATTATAAAAATGAAAAGAAGATAAAAGCATATACAATACTAAGTTTAAGAAGGTAATGCTGCTGAAAGTGTGAGCCGTTTGGTTCACCAAAGTTCTAGCCCGGCCTCAGTTTTAATGTTCTGTGTGTAGGAGCCGACTTAATGAATTTACTTGTAAATACCAAAATGATGTAAAAGAAGAGGAGCCTTGGTGCAACGGTAAAAACTGTTGTCATGTGATTTTGAGGTCATGGGTTTAAGGCGTGGAAACAGTCTCTTATAAAAATACAAGGTAAGGCTGCTTACCATAGGCCCTTGTGGTCAGCCCCTTTCCCAGACCCCCTATAGGAGGGAGCTTCCTGTACCGAGACTGCCCTTATACTAAAATAATGTAAAAATTACCCGGCAAAAAAATGGTAACTTGGCCATGTACGCAAAAGAAAAAGAGATTTGGTGGATATTACTGCTACTGTTATCAGTGGATACAGTTCCTTGCAAGGAATCTTCACTTAAATTGTAAACAAATTTACATGGCTACTTTGAACAATAGATAATGGTCAGTATACAAATGGTAGAATGAAAAGGTTCATCAAATTAGTTTCCTTAATCCATTAATTAGTCGCGTGCCTTGTTTTTATGATGATGAGATAATTCTTCAACACTCAGCCTGGAACATTGGCTCAGCCACTGACGACCATTCCATCATTCCTTTCCTTGATAACCGATCGAAGAAGAGACAAAACATGTTCCTCAAAAGTCCTAGACATTTACGTTAATAAAGATAGATTATCTTTTAAGGTAGATATCGCTGGTCAAGAATAAATTATAGAAATTATCAAGAGAGAGTCTTAAGCCTAGAGAGAAGTAATGTTGGTACAATGGTAGGACACCCGGTTCCGCATGTTGTGCCTTATCTTAGATAAACTTCTGATATTTTCAAACATCAAATCAGCAACTTATTTTCTGACGCTGTCTTTTTCTTCATATCTAAGACGTTTATATTGTTTGAGCCCTATTTTTTAGCTTGCCCATTGGAAATCATGTCAATAAGAAGATCCTAACTTTTGCTTTTGTTTTATTTTTTATTTCAATGGTTTTGATTTAAAGCACAAGAAATATAAGACTGCAAGCATCTAATAGAAGTGATTTTTGGTATAGGAGTAATCAAAGGGTTTTTGAATAATAAAAATAGATTAGATCTTTAAAACATCCAGCTTAAAATCATAAAAAGGCAGCCTCTCAAAATAAGATGCTATCTGGGACTCTTTTTGAGATATACTACCGAGTTCTACCATGAGTATAGTCCTTCCACGGGCCTAGAAACTTCCGTTGAGAACTTTTAACTGGATTTTTTTTTCAGGCACTAATTGCATCTAATGAGATGGTGTCTTCCTCATTTTCATTTTTAAAATATAATTTTGTATTGATTTGTCATTCAGCGTCTTCAGTTAGCATGAACTACATGGAAGCATATGGAAGGGGAAATTTGCTAAGGTCAACCTTTCCTGACTTCCACTAATTTCATTGATTAGTTAATAAATTGGAAGGATCAATTGCTTATATCCAAAATTAAGCATAGTTCTTTATCTTACGGAATGGGAGGTAGTGCATCTATCATTTGTCATTTTTTCATTGCACCAAAGCCTTTTAGCCCAGTGGTCTAAGAAATCTCCCGCCTAGTGACCAAGGATCAAGGCTGTGCGCGGGTGTGTGTAAGTTTGTATCAGTAAAAAAAAACTAAATATTATCATTTTTTAATGAGTCCGGTGAGAGTATACACAAAAAGAAAATAGAGTACATGCCCCTTTTTTTTATGTATGGTACAATATTTTTTTTGCAAATCTAAGTTACTCTTTATGTTTAGAAATTGAAGAATAGGTAACTACAAGAAATCGATGCTTTTGGAAAAATCTAGCCACTCATTTTAGATCATTGAAAAACTCAACAAAAATGGATGGTATCATGATTTTTTACCAAGAGAAACACAGGCTAAAAACATCCAATAGGCTTGAAATTTGATATCTAGCCTATCTAATTCATTTCTAACATGATGAATGGTTTAGATCTAACAAAAATAGTTTCACCATGTATGAACATTGGGGTATGTACTCCTTT
This sequence comes from Warburgia ugandensis, assembly GCA_035236585.1. NCBI lineage: Eukaryota > Viridiplantae > Streptophyta > Magnoliopsida > Canellales > Canellaceae > Warburgia > Warburgia ugandensis. The sequence goes on along the minus strand of CP141138.1, from coordinate 11,307,974 downwards.
GGTCCTTAGTCTCTTCTTGATTGTGGAGACCTAGTTTGATTCATATGGTTGCCATAAAATAAGAAGAAAAATATAAGGTTAAGTACCTCGTGCACAAATTAAGGGTTTGATATGGTCAACATTTTTAGTAATAATTACCTTTATTTATCTTTAATTATGGGAAATTTTTTATTCGTTATTTCATGTATTATTACTAGGTATTATTTTGTAATTATTTTGATTGTTCTTTCCTCGTAAATGCGCCTCATACATATTCTATATATTGTAGAATAACAATGAATGAAATTATCAAAAAATTATTTAACAATTGTGTTCTTTGAGATGATATCAAAGCATGGTTCAATATCCTCTTCTTTATTCTAGGAATTGAATTTTGGTCCTGTGTTCACAATTGTTGTTTCTATTCATATCATTTCATAGTAAAATTCTTTTTTAGTGTCTTTTCTACTATGATTAATTTAAAAGAAAGTGGTGATGATTCTCTAAAGAAGACTGAATGTACTACCATATCAGTTGGGTTCCCATATGAATGAAACTTCTTCTTTAATCACTCCAAATAGTTTGATGGTACCAATTATGTTGAATGGTATTTGAATGCTCAAAATAGGATTCATGGTGGAAATGTTGGAATTTTATTTCGAGTACTAAGGCTATGCCAAAAAATGCTCATTTGGAGGAATATGAAGCATGGAAGGATGAAAACTGCTTGGTCAAATCATGGCTTCTTGATGCAATGACAAAAGACATTAGATCTCTCTTTTTTTGGTTGGATAAATATGAGAAGCAGTAAAACAAACATATTTGATCAACTAGGATGTATCAAAAGTCTATCAACTACTTTGCGAGGTAATTTCTGTCTGCCAAAATGGAGGTTTTGTTATTTCTTATTTTGGCAAACTACAGAAAATATGGCATGAACTTGATGATAATGATGACTGTTCATTGGAGTGTACCAATGATACTGTAAATTATACCACAAAGGTTATTTCTCAATATGTGTATATGTTTTTGGCTGGTCTTGATCCTCAATCAAATGGGGTCCGAGGTTGCATACTTGCTATCAAACTCTTCCAAATATATAAGTTGTTTACGTTATAGTTTGTATGGAAGTTAATTACCAAGATACTATGCTTGGAGGAAAGATTGGAGAAGAGGCTGTAATAGACTATCAGAAAAAACCTACCTCAAAGAATGATAATAAAAAAATGTACCCACTATAATGGTACTAGTCATATGGTGGATAAATGTTTCGACTCCATGGATATCCAGATTGGCATCCAAAGGGCAAGAAGGTGTCTTAGGTGTCTTTCAATGCTAAGGAGGATGACACTAATTTGAAGGAGAATCTAGCCACAACTCCTACATTTAGTGCTAAGTCAAGTATGTCTTTTACTAGAAATAGTGATTGGATAATTGACTCTAGTGCAACAGACCATATGACTTGTGATCATTATAGGTTTAGTCACTTATCCCCTAAATGTTCCAACTCTACCATTACCAATGCCAATGATGCATTATCTTGTTGATTGTTTTGCAGCAAGTGCACAGGCTATTGTAGTATAGCTGATGCAAGTACGTGTTAATCCCATGGGGACTCGACTTAAAAAGATGGAGTTTAACCAACAAAAATTACAAAAATCCAAATTCAAAAAGACAGAAAATTAATGAGAAAACAAATAAAATCCACTTCCCTAGCTTAATTATGAAAAAATCTTCAAATCTACGTTCAAAAACTTTGATAGGCCTTCATCAATCTCTTGTTGGTACTTCTAATTAAAGATCTAATGACTGTATTGAGCAAATTTTCCAAAATTTAGATGATTTGAGCTAAAGATTGATTTTGGGTTTTGAATAGCTTACATTTGCTTTTTGGATTTTAGATTGAAGATCATAACTATTGAATAAGCTAGGAGATGTCCTAAGAACAAGGCCTAAAAACTAATTTGAATATTTATGAGAAATACATTAGGAACTAGAAAGATCCTATTTGTTAAGGCTAAACTGTTGATTAGGTTAAGCTTAATCAAAATGGATTTGGATTATGCTATTCCTGGATAAGTAGAATAGAGATAAGGAAAACTGGGATAAGAACAGAGACATAGATTAAATTAAAATGGGGGACATAAATGGAATTAAAAATTAAGGCTATGGGTAAAATTGAAATTTTTACTGAAAATTCCTTCTTTTACCCGAAACTCGGAAAAATGCTGTGAAGCAGGATTTGTTGGAGAAGAAGGTGAAGCTAATGATGGGGAGACAAATAGAAGAGAAGTTAGGGGAAGGAAGAGAGAAAGTGACCTCTTGAGTTGACAAAGGAAGAGCGAGAGAAAGAGGAAGCTATCAGCCGGAGAGAGAGAGAGAGAGAGAGAGAGAGAGAGAGAGAGAGAGAGAGAGAGAGAGAGAGAGAGAGAGAGAGAGAGAGAGAGAGAGAGAGAGAGAGAGAGAGAGAGAGAGAGAGAGAGAGAGGAGGAGGAGGAGGAGGTGGGATTGCGTCGGTGCAGGCTAGTAGCAAGCAGACAAAGGGAAAAACGACAATGACGAGGGTGCTAGCTAGTGAAGCTCGGTGCTTGCCATGTCGAGTAGATAGAGGGTTGAGAGAAGAGAGGAGGAGAAGAGGGAAAGTAGGTTGCTCCCACAGATGGCTTAGGCGTCAGTGCTAGCTGGTGAAGTTGGTTTGGGCAATGATGCTAGCTAGGCAGACAGGAAAAGGGAGGTGGGCTGCGTCAATGGATGAGATGTGGAGAGAGAGAGAGAGAGAGAGAGAGAGAGAGAGAGAGAGAGAGAGAGAGAGAGAGAGAGAGAGAGAGAGAGAGAGAGAGAGAGAGAGAGAGAGGTCCACTAGCCTTTAGCCTCCAACCTTTTTTTCTTCAAACTTCTATCCCTTTTATAGATCTTCTAAAAGAGTTTGATTTTGATTCAAATGCCTCCTCTTCTTTCTTATCCAGCTTTATTTTCTAATTATCTCAAAGTTTTTTTCTTTCCAAGCAATTTCCTTCTTTTCAATCTGATCCTTCTAATTTCAATTTGGCTAGTCTGTAAAATATAAGACTATATTAAAATCATTGATTGTACATTATACCTCTGATTATCTCTGATGATCATCTAACTATTAAATTTAGTAATAAATATTGGATGGTCAATTAGACCTAAAATGCAAAATTTTAAAATTGATTGATTAAATGATTTAATTAGATTCTAGATTAAGGATATTTTAGCTGAAATTGAACACTTAACACATCTCCAGTTATTGGAGTTGGTACAATCTTATTATCCCCCACCTTAACTATCAAAGATATCTTATTTGTGGCATCATTAAGTTGTAAACTTATCTCTGTTAATTAATTAACCAAAATTCCATAATTGTGCTGCTTTATTTTTTCCTACGCAATGTGTTTTTTGAACATCCATACCAAGGAAAAGATTGGTAGTGGACAACATAAAGGATTGTACTATTTGGAAGATGGGTTCCAATATTCCAACAAAGAAGGCAAGCTCAATTGGTGAAGGAAGATATGGTGAATAAGAAAAATAGGCTTAGTGGTTTGGGATGGGAAGAGCTCTTTCTTCTCACTAATCGCTCTTGGATTTGCTAAAATCAAGGTAAATGAGTAATGGCAGAGGTTCAGGAAAAGAGAAAAAGTTGCATACCTAAGCTAGTTGAGTCTTAATCATTTGATCACAGCATGTTGGCTATCTCTATGGGTAGCTCACGATAGAGGGCAATAGGCATCTATCTCGCATCTAGGTTCTCATTCAATCTGTTATCGTCCTACCCGAGCAATGGACGAACTTGCTCCCTTCACCACTACACTAGGAGAGAAAGAGGAGAGAAAGCTCTATGAGCTCCCAAATGTGAATGCCTTGCTTCTCTCTATGATATGGTTCAGAGCTAATGGTTGGTTAAACATGAATGAAAAGGAAAGGGCGAAATGGGCTCAATGCTCATACTCTGATCAAACAACAAGAAAAAGAAAGGAAGCACTTTTTCTTTCATCTTTTACTAAAAAAATGCAATTTTCTCTATCTAAAACTTGCAAATCTTTATCTTATAGTACAAGAAAAAGAATGAGAAAGACAAAATTGTACCAAAAAACAGAAGTCATCATTATCTCTCACAGTAAGGAAGACCATCATTGTTAGTTCAATACGTATAGCTGCGAACTCCACCTCCCTAGATGAAGTGTATAGCTTATCAAGTAGCTATCGTGCCCTCCCTTATTTGTTCGCTTGATGTTGGTGAGTGTGTGCCACTCTTGAGTTGCAAGATTCTCCCTTCCTTGGGTGCTCTCATGCCTTTATTTGTTCCTTCTTTCTTATTCTAATATCTTTACTTCTTTTGTTATTAAGGAGTAATGTAGACAAAGCATGTTAGGGCGATAAAGGATTTATATATTATGATGAAAATGAAAAAGAATATCTTTTTCTTTTTTTAGTCCATTCTTCCTTGCATCATAGGGAAGGCAAAGTGCTTTCTTTTAAAGAAGCATCTAGTTCCATCTTTCTTTTGTTTATTAACCCACCTTTATCTAAAAAGGGATTGTAGTAATTCAGGATCTATAACACTTGGAATGGCTCTCTCGTATTGAGAAATTTTGTCTAGTAGCATTCGATCACAGAAGCCCTTGATGGCTACATAAATCACTATAATTTATTTTTCAATTAGAAGTGGTTCATATTGTGGTTGTTTGGGCACTTTTGTAAGCTTAGCACTTCTATTGGGTAATGCCTGAGTCACCGCATCAAGGTCTGAGCCAAATTAAGCAAAGGCAGCTATTTCATGATATTGTGCTAATTCTAGTTTCAAACTACCGTGGACTTGATTCATCATCTGAATCATTCCACATCAATATCAAAATTAGATTGAGCCAATTGCAAAAAAATTTCTCAAATGTTCATTGAATGAAATCAAATGAAATGGGAACGGTTCTCTAGAAAAAAGTTTTTTTTGTTTAGGCGCACATCAAAAAGAGATAAGATAAATCCAAGAAACATTACAGGTATAGGAAACACTAAAGTACTAAAGAAACAAGATCAATAACTACCAATTCATCAGCCAATATATTCCTAAAAAGTCTAAAACCAAGTGATAAAGGTTTTATAAAATCTTCTAAAATGATAAATGGTAGAAGGATTGGAGTTAGTTAAGTGTATTACCGAAATAACCCAATCCTTTTTTGGTAATATCTACATAGAAATATGCAACCAACATAGGACAAAGAAATTGTTGGAGTTAACATTTCTATCTAGTACTAACACGCTTACTTGGTCTTAAGAAAATATAGACCTCTTACAAGAAGGATGCCTAGAGATTTCTTGTAGAAACACCGACCCTTGCCAGTTCATAATGAGAATATTTCAATCTTTTTTATTCCATGGATTATTCTCCTTATTACTATGCATAGAAGGGAGGATTCATGCGAGATGAAAGTCTCACATACGGTTCTGGAAAGGTGATTCTTTGAATAGAATGAATGACTGTAATGGATCTCATCTCAATCTGAAAGAAATTATGCAGAAGCCTTACAAAATTATTATGAAGCTACGCATCTAGAAATTGATCCTTATGATCGAAGTTATATACTCTGTAACATAGGCCTTATCCACACAAGCAATGGAGAACATATAAAGACTTTGGAATATTATTTCTAGGAACTCGAATGAAACCCATTTTTACCATTAGCTTTTAATAATATGGCCATGATCTACCATTACATGCAAATATCTCCACTATAGAAAGAAGGAAAAAAAAAAAAATCAAATCTGCTAGTAAATATTAGAAACAAAAAAGGCTTTCTACATATGCATCGTCTAAAGAACGAGTTTTATCAGCTATAGCAAAAAAAGAGACTTCACAGGAACTGAAATATGAAGAAAAAGGTTCAGCCTATGTACTAGATTCTATGGATAAAGATCTAATTGATAAAAGAAGCACCATAAAGATCAATTAGTGAGGGTTTGGGCCAATATAATAACAACTGCTTACTTCTGTCATGATATGAGATAAAAGTTAGGAATCAACTTATGTAATAGAGTTAATCTACTAAGGTATTGAGTAGCGGTGTAGTATAAGATCCCAAAGATACTAAGTCCTTTCTTATGGAGGAAATTTTTAAAGATTCTATATGAAACCGAGATAGTTACCTTTCAGAAAATTCTAAAGAAATAGGGGAATTCCTATGTTTCATTCTTCTAAAGGTGGGAGAAAAGATAAAACTTATTATTGATCAAAATGATAGTTATAAATTCATGTACTTCACCTCTTCTGGTTAACTCAATAAAAAAATTAGATAGATTTATGAGAAATCTCATTCAGTTAGATATCTTAGATTAAGATGGGATACCAAAAGAATTGACTAGTGAACCGTATGAGGTAGGAAACTCTCAAGTATAGTTCTAAGGGAAGGACTTGACTCACCTATTCTGACCAAGAGAAGAGGCCATTCAATAGGGAGCTTCTAAAATTGCAAAGGCTTGGTTAGATCAAGCTGCTGAATATTGGAAACAAGATATAGCACTTACTCTAGGTAATATTGATGCACATAATTGGTTGAAGATCACAAGACCATTCAAGTAAGAACTTAATTCATTAGAATTTGTATCCATCAATCAAATAAAATAGATTGTTCCTATAGGAAGAGCTAATCGAGGAATTTCATTATATCCCTTCTAAGATCGTTGTTGATGTGTTTAACCACAAGTGCACGGCTATTGTAGTATAGCTATGCAAATACAGGTCGATCCCACAGTGACTCACTTTAAAAATAAGGAGTTTAAATAAAATTTAATTCTCTAAAAATTAAAGAAAATAATAGAATTAAACTAACAGTAAAATAAAGATTCAGATTTATTGAAATGATGCAAATCACATAATGTCCAGTTTTGAAATACAAAAAAAATAAAACTAAATATATAGTCTTGGATTGCACTATCCCTAGATAGTTAGAATATGGATAAGGTAAAGTTCGATTAGAATAGGGACATAGTAGTCATTACAATCTGGGACACAAAAGGAAATAAAAACTGGGACAAAAATGAGATTAAATTAGATATCCCAAGGGCAGCATTGGAATTTTTGGGAAAAAATTAGAAAAATGAAAACTGAAAGGAACTCGACAGAGAAGAAAGAAGAGCAAGAGGAGGAAGAGGAGTAAGAGGGAAGAAGAGGAGGGGAAGAGGAAAAGAAAGGGAAACCTATTTCGAGTTTTCTCCAGAGGACTGTCCAGTACCATGTTTTAGCCGGAGCAAGATAGAGGAGTAGGTGATGCAAAGGTCAGTGAAGAAGTGGGAAGGAGAAGCTGAACAGAGGAAGAAATGGGGGTTCTAGTGCGGCCTAGCCAGAAGTGACTGGAGAACCAAAGAAAGGAAACCTAGTTCGAGTTTCCGTCCTTGGATCGGTGAAGAAGACGCCAGGCCGGTGCTGCCGCTTCGTCAGCTTTTGCTTGACTGGAGTAATCTAGTTGGAGAGAGAAAGGACAGAGAGGAGCTATGCGGTGTGGTAGAGGGAGGAGTAGAGGAGCCGTGCAGTACTGATCATCGGTTTGGGCTTGGTGGGGCAACCTGGTTGAGGGGCAGATGCCAGTGACATGATCATGGTGGGATCCGAGAAAGAACAAGGACTAGGCAGAGGAGGGTGGAGCACAGGGAAGTTTAGGTTGTTCTAGATAGAGAAGAGGCGAGCTGGGAAGAGGGGATGAGTAGAGGATCTGAGAGAGAAACAGAGGCATAGCAGGGTGTGGTGAAGTAGCAATAGGAGAGAAGGTAGCCAAGGAAGAGCCGATCGATGTGAGGGGTTCAATGATCAGAGGTAGGAAGAGGGAAGTGAGAATAAGAAAGTGGCGTGGTAGAAGAGAAAGAGGGATCTGGGCGAAGCAGAGAGAGAGACATGGGGGAGAAGAGAGCGTGAGATGGGAGGATAGAAAAAGCATAGAGAAGGGAGGCTGCGGAGAAAGAGGTAGAGTTCCGGAAAGAGAGATTGATAAAGAGAAGGGGTGTGGGAGAAGAAGAAGAAGAAGAAGAAGAAGAAGAAGAAGAAGAAGAGAGGGGTAGCCTGCCTCCTATGGTTTAGCCTAAGGGGGAAGAGAAGGAGAGATGGTGGAGAGAGAGGAGGATAGAAAGATGGTGAGAAAGAGAGGGTGTGGCTGACTGGGGCATAGAAACATGGAGGAGAATTTGAGTTTGGTGCTGGTGTGGAACAGAATGTGTAGAAGGGAGCCTAGGTGGTAGAGCATAGAGAGAGAGAGACTGGAGAGAATATAATAATTGGGAGAGAGAAGGGTGATGGTGCAGTGAATAGGGGGTAGGAGAGGAAGAGGTGGGAGAGAGAGATTGGGAGAGAAGGGGGCTTGGAGTGGGTGGAGAGGGAAGAAGAAGAAGGAAGGAAGGGGGGGGGGGGGGTGTGTCTCCTACGTTCAGCCTCTAGGAAAGAAGTGAAGAGAGAATGGAGAGAGAGGAGGGTGCAGAGAAGAGGAAGAAGGAAAATAGGCGAAAGAATCAGCCGGCCGAGGAGAAGAAGTGAGGAGCGTGAGAGGAGAAGGAAAGATAGAAGTGGGAGAATAGTAGAAATGTGGAAGAGACTAGGGATAGAGAGATATAGTTGTAGGAGAGAGGGTAGAGAGAGACGTGCGAGGAGAGAGGAGAGAGAGATGAAGAGGGAGTGGGGTTCACCAGCAGTCCAACCTTGCCAAAACTCTGCAAAACTCCTCCATTCTTCAAATTCCATCTATCCTAAGAGTCTTCAAAGTCCTCTTTTTCTAGGAAACTTCTTCATCTTGATCTAATCTCCTTGATTTGATCTAGATCATCCAAGCTTGATGCACAGGACCCAATTAGAATCTTCTAAACTATTCATTACTCTTGTCATTAGCTTTGATGATCATCTGACCATTAAATTTTGCAATTCAATGGTTGGATGGCCAATTAGAGCTAAAATGAAATATTTTATGTAAAATCTTGAAATTGATGGCCTAGATGCTCTAATTGAATACTAAATTAGGGGTATTTTGATCATAATTGAATACTTAACACACACCCCAACCGGCATTTTACTAGTCCTTAGCAAAAGATGCAAAAAATCAATTCACAAAATTTCAAAATTTTATTTTTCAGGTCAATTCCACTTTTTTCTTAGAGAATTATCTTCAATAAATCTATCAACTTTAGCAACTAATAAAGATGACTGAAGAATTCAAAACCCTATCTATATGTTAAAGCTATTCCACTTAAGCTCAAATCTCAGAGTGAGTGTGTGTGTATACATCTACATATAGCATAATCTTTACCTTTAAGTAGACTTCTAACTTTTGAACTCCATCTGAAATATGTTTTAACCTTAATCCTCATTGATGACATAGACTTAGAAATAAAATCTCTCAAATAGAGGGTTCAAATCATATCTCTCTTTTAAATATGTGAGAAAAGTGAACAAAATCAAAATGATCTCGTATTTATTCATGAAGGACCAGGAGTTACTATGGAATTTAATTTTGATCCCTTTAGAATGGATGTCATTACCTTTGAATCGTTATAAGTACCACTCTTTAAATCCTATCCATTCAAATCCTCATCAAGACTATATTCATCCTAGAATCAATATGTCTTTAACTGGGATGAAATGAAGGCTTAGAACAGGGTACCAAAGAAAGGGTATAAGGGTATTCAAAATTTCTTCAAAAATAAGTAAAGGTCTTCTACAAAAGTTAACAACTCTTTTCTTTCCTTTGCTAAAGTGAATATTTCTTTTTTCCACTTTTCTTTGCATTCTTCAAACTTTCTTTCTTTCTTTTTTAACACTTCTCTTTCTTTTCACACTTTTGAATCTCTTTGAAGAGCCTTTCTTTTCTTAATATTCGCTTTTCTAATTTCGTTGCAACTCATCTTTAACTTATTTTTCAAAGAAAATGGATAATGGATAATTTACACTGGGGTTAATATGGGTAAAGGTTAAATTAGGTGACAAAAGAAAAGGCTTTATATAAGAGGCTCAACTTGGCTAACTAGTGGTAAAAATACTTTTGGGTAAGCTTTATGTCTCTAGGTTAATAACAAGGATAGCCTAAATCATTTTTTAGGTTTCTTATAATCTATCAGATTTAATGAACTTTTAGAATTTTAAAGGTAATATTCTAATAATTTAGGTAATTAGCCAAAATTAAGAGTTGGTGGGATCAATTTTCTTGAAGCGAGCTAAAGAAAATTAGAAATATTTATAACCTCTCAGAAAGGATGAATGGCTCTTGTTAAGTGTTCAATTTTGCTTAAAATAACCCTTAATTAGCATTTGGTTAGATCATCCAACTAACTAATTTTGTAATTTTAAATTGATTTTAGCTTTAAGTGATCATCTAACTGTTGATTTGAAAACTTAACGTTAGATGATAATTAAAGCTAATTAAATAGGTAATTAATGGTATGAATGATTATAAGTTAGTTTTTACTTTGCAGATTAACTTTGGATAGTTCTGATCAGCCTAAATTGATGGGCCCCACGTCATAAAGCAAGCCTCTAATGGAAGCATGTTGGCATGCATGTACATCACCAAGTGCACGGAAGACAACACAGCATGGGCAGCCTGATGAGCATAGAATGGGCAAGCTGGCACACCACATGGACAAGCATGAGCAAATATGGGCAAGCATGGGGAACCCAAAAAGGAATCTTTTCAGGTCCCCCTTATAAAGAAAACATGCTGAGTTTATTTGGTCTGCTCAGATTTTTTTTCTCTCCCCTTTGACAGAGAGAGGTGAAAGGACTGTTCTGCTCTCTCTCTCTCTCTCTCTCTCTCTCTCTCTCTCTCTCTCTCTCTCTCTCTCTCTCTCTCTCTCTAGCTCTCAAACAAGCCAACCTCACTCCCCTGATTTCTTGCTTTCCCTCTCGTTCCTCCCTCTTCCTCATCTCTACCCAGCTTACCCCCACCAATCTCTCTCGTTATACCTAGTGACCAGCGTGCAATCGGAACACATCGTGCCCCAAGTCAGCCACCATTGTTCTCTTTTCCCCTATCTCTTTTTCATCATCTATCTCTCTTATCTAGCTCCCAATTCTCCCTTCTGCTCTATCTCTCGGCTCCACCAGTTAAGTTCCCATTCACCGGCTTTGTCATCTGTCTAGATCAGTCATCTGCCACTTCTTCATCACCATCGGAATCATCCTTTCTAGACACCGGCCAAGAGCTCCTTCACCCAAATCTGCCTACATTGCGCAGGTAGCACCGGTGTATGTCCCATTTGCTTTGTTGGTAGGCCATAGCGTTCAACTCTCCAGACACAAGTTCCCTTATCTAGCGTCATCTTCTTCCTCCTCCAGCTTTTCCTTCTTTTTTGGCAAAACCCAGCACTGCTTAGAACCCTTGTCTTTCCCATATGCCCAGTTTCCCCCTTGCTCCTTTCAATTTTCATTGCCGCGGTTTGCTCACATCCAATGGCCTCAAACCCAGACGCCCCCATCTTCCCCTCTGATCCCTCTTCTCCTTCCTTTTTTTGGCAAACCCACACCAGAAATACCCCTCTCATTCCTATCCTCTTCCACCACTAGCATCGGCTCGAGCCCCCTTTCCTTTTTCCCTCTTTCCTCTTTCCTCTTCCCACTTTTCCCTCTATGGTTTCCTCTGCTCTCTCCTTCGGCAAGCTTCACCAAAGCTTTTTCCTCTTCCACGGGAAGAAAATGAAGAAAAGAGAAAAAGCCCTATTTTGTCCACTAAATTTTCTTTATGCTCTTTAGGCTTTAATTCTAACCACTTTCATGTCTTGTTTTGTCTTTTAGCCTATTTTGTTTTTTTAGTTAATCCATATTTTACTTTATCTAGGTTAGTTTTATTCTCAGATTAGTTTCTAGAAGATGTATTTTCAATTCTGATTCGTTTCATAACACAACGATCAGGACAGGGAATTTGTATTAACATTATATTGTATTTACTTTCAGTGAATTCAGAATTGTTTATTTAAGGTTTATTGAATCTGAATTTTATTTCTGTGGTAATTTGAAAGTTAAAATTTGTGTAAACTCCAACATTTAAGTCGAGTTCCTGAAGAAATCGACCCAGACTTGCACTAGCTAGACTACAATAGCCATGCACTTGCAAAAAACATCAACAAGTTTTTTTTCGCAATTGCCAGGGACCCACAATGGTGTTTTCATAAATTTTAATTAAAAATTCAAATAAAATAAAATAAAATAATCATAAATTTTCAAAAAATAAAAAATTATAGGAGTTCCATTCTTTTAACATTTTAGGTGCATTTTAAAATTTTGTTAGGGCATAAAATTCAATTTCTCCTAATTTTTAGTACTTACTGATAATTTTTATTTTGCAGGAAAAATTAGAAAAAAGGAGAAATTCAAGGAGTTTAATTAGGATAATTGCAGTTCAATTTTGAGTGAATTGTAGTGAGGATTTCATGTAACTATTTTATTTTCATAATTCATTTAAAAAGCTATAATAATACAAGTCAAGGGTGGGCCATCGTAACCTGGAAGTGGAGGTGGAATGTAAATGGCCCCACCCTTGTACGAGAAGACATTTTCCAAGACCCTGCTGTGAGAAATTTCTAAACTCCTTAAAATTTCTAGTTTAGGTGGTGCATTATTAGATTAAAACTGCATTGGGTGTTAGTATAAAAGCATGTAGAAGACATTTGATATATGTTGCATTTTTAGGGTTTGCATTAGTTTGTTAATTTTTAATGCATTTTTAAGGCATGTTTAATTGCTTTAAGGTGATTATATGTAGACCAAATTTTCATGGAATAGAAAAATTAATTAGTAAAGACATCTGACCCTATAGGATCAAGGGTGGATTTCATCACCACCTCTTGGCCCACCTAGGATAATCACCACAAGCACGTATCCCAACCTTCCAATTTAATTTAAAATCAATTAGAGGATACTTATAGGGCCCACCACATGCCCATAGGACTCTCTTGGAAGGAGGCGACCTATTGTCACTCCAGTGGCCCCTGTTTAATTGACTATGCTGGTTTTAAATGACTAGCTCTACGAGCAGATTTTATGACTCATACTACCTTCGACTAGCTGAGGAGTGTGTGAAGTGGTTGGTTAAGTAGGATCTAATTGGTAAGTAGTATGATAAGTCTGAAAGAGAGGAGTATTAAATTAAGCTAATCTAAAAGCTTCTCCCCCACACAATTCTAAGATAATCAAATTGTCTACTTGCTAGTCTTAGGGGTGTTTAAATTTTTGTGCCCTATCAATAGCATTTAGGATTAGTTAGGTAAAAAAAAAGCCCTTATTGTATGCACTTGGGGACACGCGATAAAACTGGACATTTGATCAAAAATGACATACAACAAATTCAATCAATGACTAAACAAAGATCAAGGGATAACTCACCCCTAGGCTGTCTTAGAGGAGATTTGAGCCCCACACTCATTATGAATGAGGACCCACCACCTCCAATAGATAAAGAGCATCAACCTCCACCAAGGACAAATAATCATCCACCCATCCTTAGGAACTGGAGAAGAAATGGAAATATAGAATGGGACCAACAGAGTGACCATGGGGATAATGATTTTTTTCAAAACCCTCATGGTAGAATAGTAAGGGATTATCTTCAGTCAACTCGTACAAGTACATTGTCTTGTGTCATTCTACCTCAGAATGCAGATACCATAGAGCTGAAAACAGGAGTAATTCAATTACTTCTAAAATATCTTGGTTTGGACAGTAAAAGTCCTTACCTAAACCTAAAAGAATTCGACAAAGTGTGTACTACACAGCGCACACATAATGTCAGATTAGATACGTAAGGTTGAAGCTTTTTCCTTTCTCTTTAAAGGAAAAAGCTAAGATGTGATTCAATGCACTGCCAGCAAGTTCAATACGAACCTGGCAAGACATGATAAGGGAGTTCTTAAAAAAGTTCTTCCCAACTCATAAAACCAACACTCTTCACCAAAAGATCATGAACCTCACTCAGAATGACAAAGAGACCTTCTATCAATGATGGGAAAGATTCAAGAATCTGTTGTTAACATGTCTACATCATGTATACGAATCCTGGTGCGATATCAGCTTCTTTTATGAAGGACTAAACTTTGATATGTGTCAGTTTGTAGAAATGATGTGCAATGGTAATTTCCTAAACAAACAACCAAAAGAGGCATAAGAGTACTTAGAATGGTTAGCTGAGAGTGCTCACACCTAGATGAATTCAGAAAAAGTTGATCATTCAAATAGGACAAAGCCCACCACATCTTCTAAGGGAGGTATTTGTGCCTCAAATGAAAAAGATGACATCAATGCAAAGATAACTTCCCTTACTAGAAAAGTAGAGGCCATAAAAATGGGTAAAGTGGCCTCCATTAAGATCAAACAAGTGTGGAGTATTTGTGAAAGTACTGCACACGTTACTCAGGAATGCCCAACAATACCAGCATTTCAAGATGTGCTTCATGAACAAGCAAATGCCTTAAACTCTTATAAGTGACCTTTTTCCCCCTTTTCTAAAACATATAATCTCAATTGGAGAAATCACCCTAACTTCAGTTGGAGAAATGGACCCACAGTAAATATTTCACAATCAGGCCCATACCAACCTCATCACCAAAATCAAGGACTCCTTACCCTACCTTACCAAACTCATCAAAATCATGCTCCTGCAACATATATCCCCTCATCCAAAAGGCAGGGAGAGGATAATCAGATACTTCAAAATCAGGAGAGGAAAATTTCTCAATTAGAATCTCAATGGAGAAAAACTAACTAGTATGTGGAAGAGTTAAAAATATGATGAGTCAGATGATGCAAAACATGGAAAAAGGAAAGTTTCCAACTCAACCACAAGCAAATCCTAAGGGAGTGCATGCAATTAACACTAATGTCTATGAAGCATCATCTAGCTCTACCATAGAATAGACCAAGGTTGTCACCATTCTTGGGAGTGGTAAAAGAATTGAGAAGGATGAGCCTCAAAATATTGAACAGGTGGAAAAGTCTACTAAGGTCATAGAAAAGTCTAAACAGAAGGACCCTACCTCACCTGTCGACCCATGTCTTGTCCCTACCCCATTTCTTCAAAGGTTGCATCAAGCTTCAAAGTTTGCCTCCAATGATGAGATCTTAGAGATTTTCAAGCAAGTCAAGATCAACATACCGATCTTAGACGCAATAAAACAAATCCCATCATATGCCAAATTCTTAAAAAAGAAAACTTAATGTACAAAAGAAGGCATTTTTGACTGAACAAGGGAGTTCTATTCTTCAACATCATACACTACCAAAATACAAGGATCCAGGTTGCCCCACTCTTACTTGCATTATTGGCAACAATAAGATCAATATAGATTTGCTTGATCTGGGATCTAGTGTGAACCTATTACCGTACTCAATATATAAATAGTTAGGTCTGGGAGAATTGAAACCTACTTACACTCTAGGTGGAACAATTTTGCTTCCCCATAGATTTTCTAGTCCTAGATACACAACCATTCTTGGCCACATCCAATGCCTTGATCAATTGTAGAAATGGTGTCATGAAATTATCTTTTGGTAATATGACACTGGAGCTAAACATCTTCAACATCTATAAGCAACTGAGTGAATCTACTGATGACTTGCATAGTGTTAACATGATCAATTCAATTGTGCAAGACCAGTTTCAGTCATCTCCCTTGTCGGACCCATTGGAGGCCTGTTTGGCCCATTTGAATGAGTTTAATGAAGATGCATTAATAGAGGAAGGTAATGCCCTCCTTGATTTTGTTCCTATCATGGATAAAAAAAAAATGGAAACCTCATTTCGAGGACCTTCCATTGATGGAGTCCACTCCCCTTCCATCATCGGTAGAAACTCCTAAGCTTAAATTGAAATCTCTACCATTAGATTTAAAATATGTTCATTTAGGAGAAAAACAGACTTTTCCTATAATAATTTCCTCCCAATTAGAAACATCTCAAGAGAAAAAGTTAATAGTCACTTTAAAAGAACACAAAGGTGCTTTATGATGGACTATAACTGATATAAAGGGCATTAACCCTTTAATCTGCACCCATAGGATATATCTAAAGGATGAAGCTAAACCATGTTGTCAAATGAAAAGAAGGTTAAACCCTAATATGAAAGATGTGGTTAGAGCAAAAGTCTTAAAGTTGCTTCATGTGGGAATCATTTATCCCATAAGTGATAGAAAATGGGTAAGCCCTACTTAGGTGGTTCCAAAGAAGTCTGGAGTGACAGTAATAACTAATGCCAACAATGAATTGATCCCAACTAGGGTTACCACTAGTTAGCATATATGCATCGACTATAGAAAGTTGGATGTTGTTACAAGGAAGGATCATTTTCCTTTGCCCTGTATTAATCAAATGTTAGAAAGGCTTGCAAGACATCAATACTATTGTTTCCTAGATAGTTATTTAGGGTATAACCAAATAAAAATTGCACCCAAGGATCAGGAAAAGACCACATTTACATGTCCTTTTAGTACTTTTTCTTACAAAAGAATGCCATTTGGATTATGTAATGCTCTTGCCACATTTCAATACTGTATGTTAAGTATCTTTAGTGATATGGTAGAGAAAATATTAGAGGTGTTCATGGACGGCTTTTCTGTTTTTGGTGAATCATTTGAGATATGTCTTAAAAACATAAGAAAAGTCTTAACTCATTGTAAATAAAAGAACCTAGTGCTTAATTGGGAAAAATGTCATTTCGTAGTTCCTAAGGGAATTGTCTTAAGCCACATAGTGTCATCCAAAGGTATAGAGGTAGATAGAGCCAAAGTTGACCTAATTACTAATCTTCTACTACCAAAATATGTTAAGGACAGTTGCTCTTTTCTAAGTCATATAGGATTCTATAGGAGGTTCATCAAGAATTTTAGTGCAACATTAAGACCATGATGTCACCTCCTCACAAAGGATAACCTTTTGAGTGGACTGAGGACTAACAAGAAGCTTTTATAAAGCTAAAAGACAAGTTGACCACTGCACCTATCATACAACCACTTGACTAGAGTCTACCCTTTGAAATCATGTGTGATGCTAGTGATTATGCTATAGGAGCAGTGCTAGGGTAGAGGAAAGAGAAGAAGCCATACGTCATCTACTATGCTAGTAGGACATTAAATAGCACCAAAATGAGCTATTCCACTACTAAGAAAGAACTCTCAGTGGTTGTCTTCGCATTGGACAAATTCAGGTCTTACTTAATTGGATCTAAAATAGTCATATTCACTGACTACTCGACCCTTAAGCATCTTCTTTCTAAGAAGGATGCTACGCCTAGACTAATTAGACGGATCCTTTTACTCCAAGAATTCAACATTGAAATAAAAGATAAAAAGGGAGTAGAGAATATTGTAGCTAACCATTTGTCTCGCCTAGTCCTAGCAGAGCCTTTGAATGAGTTGCCAATTAAAGACACTTTCCCTGATGAGCAACTTTTTCATGTTTCCCATCCTCCCTGCTTTGCTGATATTGCAAATTATTTAGTTAGAGGGAAGATTCCTGAACATTGGACTAAACAAGAAAAGAAAAAATTCTTTTCCAATGTTAAGAACTACTTCTAGGATGATCCATATCAGTTTAAGTATTGCCCAAATCAAATCATTAGGAGATGTGTCCCTGAATTAGAACAACATGGTGTCATCTCCTTTTGCCACTCAGAAGCATGTGGGGGACATTTATCTACCCAAAAAAAACTGCGAAGATATTGCAGTGTGGTTTCTATTGGCCATCATTGTTCAAGGATACACATGTGTTCTGTAAATCTTGAGAGCAATGTCAAAAGTTAGGAGGAATAACCCATAGGAATATGATGCCTTTAAATCCTATCCTTCTTATTGAAGTTTTTAACTATTGGGGTATTGACATCATGGATCCCTAACAGATTTGGGAATGGGTAGATTGGTAATTAGGTAAACTTTGGCTCTGTCTACCTCTATTCCTTTGGATGACATGATGTGGCCAAGGACAATTTCCTTCGGAACCATGAAATGTCATTTCTCCCAATTAAGCACTAGGTTCTTTTCTTCATAATGATTTAAGACTTTTCTTAGGATTTCAAGGCATGCGTCAAAGGAATCACCAAAAACAAAAGGAAAAGGAAATGGTCCTTCCTAGTGACAACATTCAATTTTATATAGTTAATGCACATACACCAACCAGTGGTAACTCTAGTTGGAATTAATTCATTGTTGGCATTAGTGGTCACTTTCACTCCATTTGTAAATCAGCAAGTCTTGTGATTTAAGTACCTTTAAACATTTAAGTGGTTTGGTAAGGACATGAAAATGATGTTTTCACTTGCCAAGATTAGAATGAATCGCATCCCTAAATGCTCATGAAAAGATGAAACTCTTGTGTTTAATTTACTTTGCTTGAATGTGGGATAGCTTATATTCTTAGCCTCCAAAGTAACAAATGATCTTTTCTCCTACTCCTCCTCTTGATGTGTTTCCTTGTGGAGCCACATCCCACAACATAAGTTACCAAACAATATAAAGTTATGGTTTGGGTTGGAATTCAATCAGAACAACTGTAAAAAAATCAGAAAACATTGCTTATAATGAGCAAGAGCTCATTCATTGCTTATTATGTAATCCAAAAGTCTCTAATGAGACACTATATATACTTTATAAAGAACCTAAAACCCACCAACTTTCATAATGTAAAAGCTGGTACTAGCATCTCATGTAACTTATCAAAGCTAAGTCCTAGCCTGAGAAAAGAATTTAGCTTTACATCTTGTTTTTACTGAATTTTCACTTATATATTGTGTAAGCCTGAGAAAAAATCTGCCATGTTCAGTCTAGGATAGATGTATTAACACAAGTAGGGGCTTCCATTAAATCTTCATTTGATAAATTGATGCTATGATCAGGCAGTTGAAAGTGATCCTGCTGCGAAGTTACCCTTTGCACTAGCCCTTATGAGCCTTTGGATATGGAAGAACTATGCTGACAGCTTTCTGGTCAATCCTTAGTTCATTCTAAAAAATCTCATCAATGTTCTCCTTATCCATTGCATGATAATGCCTTTCCAAATTTCTCATTGTATCGTATTTAGGTGTTCAGTGAAAATAATTTGTCCTCCTTCAAAAATATCTTACACTGTAGAGTATTATATAAAGCATGCAGCATGAGAGAGGTCATTGGCCTGGTTAAATGTTCTCCTTATCCATTGCATGAAAGCTCAGAATTATTTGCACAAGCCATATTTGATGCATATCTGAAAGGAATTCTTTGCACAAGCCATAAATATGATTGTAATTTACTTTCATAAAAAAGAGAGGTACAATAGATTGTTCAAATACATTTCCATTTACTTGCATAAAGATAGATATATAGTAGACCTGAAATATACATTTTGCCACTATTACAAAACATTAGAAGCTACTTCTGTTTTAATATTTTTATGAAAACTTCATGTTGTTACATTTGATAAACAACCTCCCACAACCTTCATTTATCTGCATTATAGAATAGAAAAAACACAAAATTAGTCTTAATAACAAAATGTTGCTATGGAAAAGAGATAGAGGGGCAAACTAACAAAACAAATAAGGGTCAACAAATATATTTACCTTCACTAGTTGTGCATTCTCATATCCACCTATATACATTGTTAGAAACTATTATGACATAATAGAAAATTGTATCTGTGTATGCATCTTATTGATTATTTATTATACCTTGCAAAGGATCCTTGCATGATCTTCCATTATATCCATGTTGACCACATCTTTTACATTTTTTAATTCCTCTATTTCCTTGACTACTTATACTAGCTTTGTCTTCATCTCGTGTTCTCTTCGTTTTTGGTTGGTTAGTGGTCTACGAGAATGAGGGGGTAGCAACTGAGGTAGATCAACAATAAGCTACATTGACAGGTCTGGTATCCTTGATAAGGGTGTATAATAGGCCTTTCTCAACATGTCAATGTGGAAGTAAGGACTACAATAGTTGACAACACTCAATCCCAGATTTCTTATGTGATAAGTGCATGTATATATGCAAGGAATGCCAGATACATCCCATTGATGATAAAGTACATTTAAATTGATTAAGATTTACGACATGTTTTGCTATTAGCCACAAATTGTGCTCAGTAACTTCTCATTCAAAATAAGAAGATCTCAATGGTGTGCAATTTCTTTCTTGTGTTATCAAACATTGTATTTTCTTAACTACATATGGCATTAAACCATCTTGCAGCCTTTTGCTAAAGAAGACCATCATTTTTTGTCAGGTATGTTCTAGCAGCTCCACTACTGGAAGCTCCATCGAACTTGCAATTACAATATTAAAAGATTCTACTAAATTGTTGGTTAAAATGTCACACTTTGACTCCGTCTAGAAATGTGATCTCAACCAACAACTTGGAGGGACTGTAGATACCACTGATGTCCCTCAATCGATGCTTCCTTAACTTGTCTCACAGCATCAACAAAGTCTTCTCTTTTGTATGCCTATGCTGCTTGCCAGAATAACTGCTTGTAGTATATACTAGGATGGAGCTTCTTGAAGTTTGCATATAGAATAACTCCAAGAATATACCAGAATAACTCCAAGAATGACATAAATATGCTGAAGAAACCAAGTCCAACTCTCTTTATTCTTAGCTTCCACAACTGATAAAGCAAATGGATATAGTTTTTTATTCCCATCCAATCCAATGGCACATAAGAGTGTTTCTTTGTACTTGCCTTTCAAGTGGTAAACCATCTAAACCTATAAAAGGTTGACATCCATTAACAAACCCCACCCTTGAAGCATGTAAGGATATAAATACCCTCTTGAAACAATATTTTTCTCCTTCTAATTGATATGGTGATGTGCTATTAGGATTAAATGTAAGGACTGCATGGCAGTACCTTAGTACAATGTTAAAGGAAAACTTATACAATCCTCATATTTTGCTTGGCGCCATCTCACAAGCACTCCAAACTTTATGATATTTCAAATTTAGTCCATGTAAAGATTGCAACTCTTTCATTAGTTTTGTGATTGACTTATCCATATCATGCATCATAACATTATATGCTCATTTTGCAAGCCAAAGATGCTGACTAGTTAGCATTGCTGCTCATACAATTATGCTGACCACTAATCTCCTTAACTCGGAAGCTTACACTATTACTACTTTTTGAACAATGACACCTCCAAGTACATCCATCTAATCCGCATTCAACAAATACTTCCCTTGATCAAATTTAACATTTATAAGCTTTTATGCAAACTTCAAGGCATAAGATAGAATTGCCAATCTACATTATTCAACATTTGCAAACACCATCTCTTCCTTGAAAATACTCTCACTTTCATTCAAGTATATTTCATTACATGTGTCATCACTCAATGACACATAACCATAAGTTAAGTCACATCTTTCCATGGCAACATCTTCTTCATCTTCAGGAAATTCTTCATATGGCAGTATATATAGCAGTTAGCATGTCCTCACCCACATTTCTTCATTAGTAAAATTGATATCTTCATTACATGTTTGTGGCCCTTCCTCTCAATGACACATCCAGTCATCTAAAATATCCATTCCAATATTCTATTGGCTTTCATGTGATATTTTTCCATCCAAATTATTCCAAAATTCCATATTATCATCTCCTTCCATATGCACATAAAAATAAATAATAAACTATTAGCAATTTTGTCTCAAAGCATTAAAATATTGAGTTAGTTTCCTAATGGATTGAAATATGTTGCTTTCTTTGATAAGCAATTTTTCCTTGTGTTGAGGACCCATTTTTCAGAAAGGCTGGCCAAGTTATTTCTTTAAATTATTATTGGTATGCTAGTAGTAAGCCATTAGATTTTCCTTATCTATTTCTTCATTTTGAATTTGAGTTGCTGAGACACACATTACCATACACTTTGATGATTCAGTTGTGGGGTTAAAGGGTGTAATGTATGCAAATACTGCTACTTACTGGCAAACCACAATTTGTGGAAGTTATAACTAGAGACTATACTTGCCTAGAAATCCTTTTTATATTGATTTCTACCATTTTTCTTACTTAGATATGGAGAACATTTGTGTTGTTATTTTGTATTTTCCTTTATATTTCTACAAAAATCTAAGATTTACTATAAGTATATTTTCTTGGTTTATGTTATTCTTTAACTTATATTCTACGTGTGCATGAATGTGTGCCTTGAAGTAGCTTGGTTTTGTGTCTTCTAGTTGTTGGCTGGAATTATGTTTCTAGAAGTGGTAACATTTCCAAAGAGCAAATTACATCATCTTGTTAGGTCGGACGACATGTTTATTGGGATGAATTTTTATGTCGATTTACTTACTACACATCTATATCTAACAGTAATCTGCTTAAAGATTATATTGATCATTCCATTCATTATCTTCAAAATTCCTCTTCTAGGTGTCATATTTTTCATTATATTTAGTTTTTCTTTTCTCAAAGTTCTCTAAAATGCTTCAGATGGTATCAAAAGAGTCATCTAGTGATTGTTACTAATGGCTAGTATAATCACTAGTTTTGTTATTTTGCGAAGCTTGTGAATTTCAGGTCTCAAAGCAATAAAACAATCAATTAATCGACTATCATTACCCATATCTCTTCATTTAAATTTAGTTCTATTACTTTTGCTTCTCTTAGGCTGAGGAATATAACATCGGCGAGTATGAAGTTTGGTAAGTCCATACTCTAACCTTTCACATTAGCAAGATACTGAAGTCTGCTTCGACAAGGCTAGAACCCTCAAGCATCTGCTACTACATGGCACATTGAAAGGCAAGGTCTCAAGAGTTGATCTATTATTCTTGTAGCTAGATATTATCTAGCTGACTTCTCTCATTCTTTTCATGTATATATTTTGGTTATAATTATGGATCACATGGTTTCCCACGCTGTGTAGGACCTTTTCTTTTACAAGATAATAGCTTATGCCTGTAGCTACACAACTTGAACATATACAAAGCCAGCTAGTATTGTGATTGTATTCTATTTTGTAAAAGCTAATATACCTGCTTATATTCCAGAATGAAACGATATGATAGCAAGTGTTGTAGAATTTAATAAATATTTGAATGCACATTATAAACTAAATTGACAAAAGGACCATATCTATTTCATTATTAGGCTATGGCAATTACGACCCAGAGTGTATGCATCTAGGTGTGGGAGACCTATAAAATTAGAACATAAAAGACAAAGAATACCATTAAAATTGCTATTTTACTATCAGACACATTTAAAAAAAGGAAAAAAAAAGGCAAGTAAACCTACTACTGAAACATAGCAGTTAAGGCATAGAATCAACATGTCCATGGAGATGTTAATGAAATCTTGCCTCCACTCAGGATAATCAAGAACCAACACTTTCAGTAGGTTCTCCATCTTCCTCCTAAAGATTCCAAGTATGTGTGTGGCTAATTTCTCCATGAAAATTGTTGTTTTACTATCAGACACATTGAAAAAAAGGCAAGAAAACCTACTACTGAAACAAAGCAATTAAGGCATAGAATCAAGAAGTCCAATGAGATGTTAATGAAATCTTGCCTCCACACAGGATAATCAAGAACCAACACTTTCAATAGGTTCTCCATCTTCCTCCTAAAGATTCCAAGTATGTGTGTGGCTAATTTCTCCATGAAATGAACATCTCCTATGAATAAGCAACTTAGGAATAGAGGAGAAGGCTAAGGTGTGTTGCTATACTTTATATGTCTAGTTTCATAAAATTCATTAGGACTGGAAAGAGAGTGACAGCTCTACTTAGTGATTAGGAGCTCCATTACAGAATAAGAGTTGCAAACCCATTTCGTTTTTCATATGATAATGACCTCACTCCTTTTGTAGAACATGAAATGAATTTCGATCTTACCAACAATATCTATCAACGGATCTTCATTGGAGCATAAAATCAATTGTAGTTTTACTATAGAATATAAAAAAGGTTTTTGTTTTATAGAACATAAAATCTGACATGGCTCAAGCTCAATATCAAATTGTTGTTTTACTAGCCTTGCAATTTAACCTGTGAATGTGGCCAACTAAAAACAGAACCTTTGAAAAACTAAAGAACATTGTTGGTGGAATTTCATACCCATGCTTTGAAGGAAAAGAAAATCAAACAGGTCTTCATTGGAGCATAAAATCGAACACATTATATACACCTATAGGGAGAGATAGGGAGGCATCTACACACACACACACACACACACACACACACACACACACACACACACACACACACACACACACACACACACAGAGGCAAAGAGATTACCTCCCGATAGGAGCTTGTAGTTGATCTCTGGCAAACGTGAATAGGGCTGAACTAGAGCAATGAAGGTCGTAGTGCGCATTTGAGGAGAAAAATTGGGATGGGAGGGGTGATAGGTTGGGGGGTGTGCATGGTCTTTGTGTAGTCTATGTCTAGTGAAGGAAGATGGTTGATGAAGTTAGCTGCGTCGTTGGTCATCTTCCACGGTGGTGGAGTATTTGTAATATTAAACATAGAAAGGCAGAAACAATGGGGGTAGTAATGGAATTTTGAAAAATTAACAGTGAATGCAGATAGAATCAAGATACTTGAAAATTTGCAAAGTTATGAAATACTTAATGGAAAATTTGCATATGGTAAAAATGTTGGATTTTCTTCCAAAAATGCCAAAAAGTAATGGTGTTTTAGCAAAAATCTATATATATATATATATATATATATATATATTTTGGTAATTTGGAGCCAATCTTTCAATTATAAGTCTTATTCAGTTATAATGATTAAAGAATACTAAGTTTGAGTTAACGTCATGTAAAATCCTCCTATGACTTGGAAATTCTAGAAAACTGTTTGAGTTTCTCCTTGTCACTTCTTATTTTCTCTCCAATTAACCTCTCTCTCCCTCTTTTAATATACGTATGTTGAAATGAATGTTTTCTATATTTTAACCAAGCCCATTGGCTCTCCTAGACCAAACCAAGAAAGTGGAGAAATCACCATTTCAAAAACAATCTAGACCACCTTCTCTTCCAAGAAACCTTTGTCCTTCCCATTGAACTTGTTTAAAAAAGCTATACTAAAAATGCTAAACATAGGTGTCACTACCAAATGACCACAACCTTTGCTATTCCACAGTCATCATCACTAGAAAGAGAATTTTTTTTATGCTTTTTTTTTTGGAGATACCAAATTTAATTTGATGATCATCTACATATGGCCAGAAGGACATGGAGTTCCACTAACCTTAATTACTTATGGGTGACATTAGATGCAGTAACTAAATAATGAAAAAAATCTAGCACAGCTTCGGAATTGCCATAATTTAGAAACAGACTAGGCAAGAAAAACAAAGATAAATGTGTCCATAATGTATATATTGCAGCTCTTCTGGATCCACATCCATATACTATAGAAAGAAAAAGAAGTAATAAAGCAAAGTTACAAGCATCTTGAATTAGCTTCACATTTTAATTCTAATAACCATAACTACTGCCACACTTTTGAATAAATGATACAAGGAAAACTAATAAACAATTGATCTACACATGTTTTCGAATGCAAGTTTCTTTTGGCCATTTAATCATATACACATTGAGTGTTCTCTTGGAACTAGTGTAGGGAGTTGAAATCATAGGCACCAGAAGAATTGATTTGAATCAATTACCTCATCTAAGTCCATTTTTTGGCATTTGGTAATTCCTAGTCCTTTTTCTCTACCAAGAAATTGATTCTACCCTACCCAATTTCCTTTCACACTTTGCCAAAGGAGCTAGCAAAAACCCCTTTCTTTGCTTTTCTTGTGCCTCTTTTCTTCATGATTTCTTTTCTTTGTTGGTTAATTTATTCTATTTCTTTATTTCCATTTTCTAAAAGATAATATGGTTTAAGGGGTTTAAGTTGTCTCTATCTGATAAAAGCATCCATGTGTCAATCAAAAGTTGGTGTGAGGGTATGAACTCCCTTTAAGGTTTTACCAAAAAAATAGGGAGATAATATTCTCACACCCTTTGGCACTAATCCCTCTTTTGGTGTTTACTATAGTTTTATTTAAAGGGCTACTTTTATAATAATCTCAACCTTTCATCTTAGTAACCCAAAAATCTCATACATTGAGTGACTGTACTATTGCTTTTTTTGAATTCTAAAATCAATAGTAGAAATTTTAACATTATTAAAAAAGATAAAAAATCAATGTTTGAATTATTTAAAATATGTATTTTTTTGGACATGACTTATCTATAGCAAGATGCTTAAGATGAACAGTTTGATTACTCAAAAACCACACATGCACTTTTACCAAAAGGATGTAGGAATATTAGCCATAAAAAATATCATAAAATGATAAAACAATGGCAATCTTGTAGTAAACCTGGCAAATTAGACTTTTCAAAATGGAAAACTTGTAATTTTACTAAAAAAACTGATGATGAAATGATGGTGATATATGTGCCCCTTGTTTTTTTCTCAAAGCCACTCCATAAATGGTAAAAATAGATATAATTCTTAGTGGGTCTAGGTTTCTAGACATCCAAGCTATTCACAACACTACCCTTGACTTAGATGGGCTATGTTCCAAAAGTCCTATATATATTAGATGATGCTAGCAACTTCTACCTTTGCCGTCCATTTTGCAAGTCAAGAAAATAGTAGAGAGGATCATTCCATAGATGTGAATTTAGGAATATGATTAAGTTGAGGACAACATTGTGTGCAAGTTGGATCTACAAAAATATGAGTCCACCTAAAGTTGACGTTGTTATAACATTTAGTGAATGGCTCATGAAGAAAAGCTAAGGTGCATATATATCACTACCTTATATATATTAGATTATTTTTTGTGTATATTCACGTAAGAAAAGATGGAGGGTAAAGAAGAATGGAAAGGAGGGGAGGTTGATCAGTTGTTATTAAAGGATAGGGATTTGTCATCTTCTCCTATTTTTGGCTTCAAGATTTCAGTGTCATGATGCCAAACTTAGTGTTTTTTTATAAAATATTCCATCTTATCTTGTATATAATATATGCATAAAAGATATAAAATACATGGTGTTAGTGGTTCTTGATGTGAAATAAGCTGACGCGCAGGAATGAAAAAGACATAGATTGCGGGAATTCAATAAAACAAACTTGGCAAGAACTCTTGCTCACTTTCTATTGGAGGAAAGTAATTAGAAATTTACAGCTTTATTCAAGACAAGAGTTTAGAGTAGTTGACACGACATGTTTTTGAATTTTGTAAGGAGAATGACGTGCAACACATGTAGAATGAACTGTTAGGCATGCATCTTCCTCCTTCCTTCCTTGGCCCTATATATTTCTGTGTTTAGAGTCCTTTGCTGCATTGCATTTGAGCTACGAGTCACCAATACTCTATTAAGCGAATCATGGTTACAAAGGAGGAAGTCATGGATGTGCTTCTTCGAAACCATGAGCGTGAGTGGGTGATAAGTATCGCTAGAGATCTCGACGAAGAACTCGAAGATGATGTTGGCCAAGTTCCCGTTAGCATCTTCCCCACACCCAAGACCTTCATTTCTGTTAAGCAAGATGCTTATATTCCTCATCAAGTTGCAATTGGCCCTTACCATCATCGACGCCCAGATCTCTATTAGATGGAGTGATATAAGATCTCTTCGGCAAAATGAATCCAAAAAAAGCTCAAGTATGTCAAGTTACAAGATGTAGCCAAAAGATTCTTGCAGCTAGAAGATATTATCCGTGCATGCTATCATCGATACTTGAATTTCGACGGTGAAGCATTAGCATGGCTGTTTACCATCGATGCTTCATTCTTGCTGGAATATCTACATGCTTTTGGGGTGAAAGATGGGGCGGCTCTATCAAGACTTTCCTCAAAAATGTTGCACCTTGTTGATAACACTGGAAGGAAATTTGCTCATCAGGCCATCCGTAGGGACATCATCATGTTGGAGAACCAAATTCCTTTGTTTTTACTCAAGGAATTGCTTGGTTTCTTTCAATGTGGAAATCCTAATGAAATTTTGGCCAAGATGACGAAGGGCCTCTTCAAAGCTCTTTCCCCGCTCAATGTCATTGATAATTTCCCATCAAGTGTAGAAGAATTTGAAGAAAGAGCTCATTTGCTAGAACTTTTGTACTACATACTTGTCCACAGGCCGGAAGGAGCAGCAGTTGCAGTTGATATTGAGAATCAAGAAGAAAAGTCTGAAGATACTCAAGACGCTTGTGAGGTAGACTTTCACTTGGGCTCGAGCATTATATCCTTTCTATATTGTGCCCTTTGTTCCATGAAACGCATTCTTACATCCAAGCGAGTCAGGCTTCTGTTACGGCTTCCTTTTAAGATACTCGAACTCTTTCGTCACGTTACTTTGTCAAGTAAGGTAGAAAACATTTTTAGCTCGGCTGAAGAAGCAGCTTCCGAGATTGATTGCCAGTGTCATGAGGAGAAGCTTACTGTCCCAACCGTCAGCAAGCTATCTAAGGTTGGAATCAGATTTTCTCCGGCTGACGGTGGCTTGAGCACCATCAAGTTCGACAAATTCTCAGGTGTATTTTACCTTCCAGTCATCAATTTAGATGAGAACTCCGAAGTTGTACTAAGGAATTTGGTCGCATTTGAGGCATTAATTGCACCGGAGGTAATGACGTTTACTCGCTATGTTGATTTAATGAACGAAATCATTGACACGAAAGAAGATGTGAAAATACTGAGGGAATCGGGGGTCATCTTCAATCGTCTAAAGAGCGATGTCGAAGTGTCAAATCTGTGGAATGGTATGAGTAAATCGATCAAGACAACAAATGTGCCGATCCTTGACAAGGCCATTGAAGACATCAATGCTTATTACTCTAGTACCTGGAGGGTTAAGACTGGAAGGATTATGAAGAAATATGTCTTTGGTTCATGGCCATTTCTCACGTTCTTGGGAGCTATTCTCCTCCTCCTGCTCACTGCTATGGAAACCTTTTGTTCCGTGTACAAATGCAATCGATGGTTTTTTTCTTCGTAAGTATATGGGTCGTTTTTCAGTAAACCTACAAACAGTTTTATTTGTCACTGTATGGGCTTCATATTCTTTAATTGGTCCTTTTTAAATAAAGCCAACAAGAAATATATTTGTAACTGCATGTATTTGACCTTTGGGTCGCTTTAGGTGAACCAACATTGAGACTTGGATTTTATTCGTGATTTTGTTCCCATATCGGTAAGTTTCATGGATTGTGCTGATTGTTCCATATCATCACTAATTAGGTCCTTTTAAGCTGATAATTTGGAATTATAAGCTCAAACTGATGGTTGGACTCTTTTCTCTTTGCCTTATAAAGCAAAGAGAAACTATTTCAATAATCAAACAAATTTATGTGGTTCACCGCGTGTATGATCTACAATTCGAGTAGATAGCAAAGAGAGAACAAAATTATCAATGCCAGCCGTACATGCATGACAAAGTTTATGTGGTTTGGCCATCGCAAATATTTGTAAATATGGCACACAATTTGTGAAAGAATCACGGACAAATTATTAAGGATCGTGTGATTTTTAATTTCAATTTGTGAAAGAATCACGGACAAATTATTAGGTATACATACAATATCTAGAGCTTCAGAAATTTATTTTCTTTCTTTTTTAAAGGTAAGTTCAGAAACTTTGCGATGAAGCAAAGCAGGGCAGGGCCGTCTATCGGGTTTGGAGAGATGAAGCAAAGCAGGGCCAATGGCGACGATGCCATGGAGATCGGACTGGGCAGAGGAGGGTGGATAGCAAGGGAAGTCTGGGTTGTTCTGGACACAGAAGAGGCGAGTTGGGAAGAGGGGATGAGCAGAGGATCCGAGAGAGAGAGAGAGATAGAGGCATAGTAGGGTGTGATGAAGTAGCAATAAGAGAGAAGGTAGCCAAGGAAGAGCTTACTGATGAGAGGGGTTCGGTGATCAAAGGAAGGAAGAGGGAAGTGAGAATAAGAAAATGGACTGGCAGAGGAGAAAGAGGGATCTGGGGAAAGCAGAGAGAGACGTGGGGGAGAAAAGAGTGTGACATGGGAGGATAGAAAAAGCACAGAGAAGGGAGATTGCGGAGAAAGAGGTAGAGTGCCAGAAAGAGAGATTGATAAAGAAGAAGAAGAAGAAGAAGAAGAAGAAGAAGAAGAAGAAGAAGAAGAAGAAGAAGAGAGGGATAGCCTGCCTCCTCCTGTTCAGCCTAAGGGGGAAGAGAAGGAGAGATGGTGGAGAGAGAGGAGGATAGAAAGATGGTGAGAAAGAGAGAGTGTGGCTGACTGGTGCATAGAAAGATGGAGGAGCATTTAAGTTGGGTGCTAGTGTGGAACGGAATGAGTAGAAGGGACCTTGCGTGGTAAAGCATAGAGAGAAAGAGAGACTGGAGAGAAGATAATAACTGGGAGAGAGAATGGTGATGGTGCGGTGAATAGGAGTAGGAGATGAAGAGGTGTGTGTGTGTGTGTGTGTGTGTGTGTGTGTGTGTGAGAGAGAGAGAGAGAGAGAGAGAGAGAGAGAGAGAGAGAGAGAGAGAGAGAGAGAGAGAGAGCGATTGGGAGAGAAGGGGGGTTCGGAGTGGTGTGGAGAGAGAAGAAGAAGGAAGGAAAGAGGGAGGGAGTGAGGGAAGGAGAGGAGAGGAGAGGGGGATCTGCCTCCTACAGTCAGCCTCCAAGAAACAAGAGAAGAGATAATGGAGAGAGAAGAGGGTGCAAATTAACACTAAATCCAAGATCTAATAAGGCCTGGTTAATATTATGGTTGCCAATGATGCAAGTGAGAGTGGGGCAACTTGGATCCTTGTATTTCTAAGGTGTATAGTGCTGAAGAATTGAACTTACTTGTTCATTCACAAATTCCTTCTTTTGCACATTCAATTTCCTTTTGATTGTGCATAAATCCTTTAAAAATGTGGCATATGATGGGATTTGTTTTATTGTGTCTAAGATCGGTATGTTGATCTTGACTTGGTTGAATATCTCCATAATCTCATCATTAGTAGTACTCTTTGTGACTTGACACAACCTTTGAGGGAATGGAGTAAGGTATGGGCATGGCTCAACAGGTGGAGTGGGATCCTTTTCTTTATATTTTTCTTTATGTTTTTCTACCTTTTCAGTCTTTTGGAGCTCATCTTTCTTAATTATTTTACCACTCCTAAGAATGGTAACAACTTTAATCTCTTCCATGATAGAGCTTGATGATGCATTAGGTGTAGTTTTGCTAACCGCATGCACACCCCTAGGTTTTGTTTGTGGTTGAGCTAGAAACTTTCTTTTTTTGATACTTTGCATCCATTGACTCATCATGTTCTTTATTTCATTAACAGACTAGTTGCTTTGTTTCAATTAACTTTCCAATTGAGAAATTTTCTTCTCCTAGATTTGAGCAAGTTGATTATCCTCTAGATGCCTTTTGGGTGGGAACAAGTAAGGTCCAGAAGAAGCAAGTTGATGAGTTTGATATGGGGTTGGACCTAGTAGTCCTTGGTTTGGTTGTTGATGTTGGTATGGGCCTAGTTGTGAGACATTAGCAGTTGGTCAATTTCTCCAACTGAAATTTGGATAGTTTCTCCAATTGGGATTATATGTCTCTGAATATGGGGAGAAAAGTCTTTTATAATTGTTAAGTGCATTAGCTTGATCATGAAGTACATCTTAAAATGTTGGAATGGTGGGACATTCCTGAGTAAGATGGGCAGTACTTTATCAAATGGTACACACTTGTTCATCGTTATTTTACTTTTTCTTTCCCATTTTTGTGGCTTCTACTTTTCTAGCTAGAGTTTCTACTTTGGCATTAATTTCATCTTTTTTAGATATGGCATACATGCCTCCCCTGGTAGATGTGGTAGTGGGCTTGGGCCTATTTGAATGTTCTACTCTTTCTAAGTTAGCCTAGGTCTGTGCACTTTTAGCTAGCCATTTCAAATATTCCTCCGCCTCGTCTGGTTGTTTGTTCAAAAAGTTACTGTTGCACATCATCTCCACAAACTGGCGCATGTCAGAATTAAGTCTTTCATAAAAGAAGTTGATGATGTGCCATGTTTCATAGCCATGATGGGGGCAAGTGAGTAATAGCTCGTTGAACCTTTCCCAACATTGGTAGAATGATTCTTTATCTTTCTGGGTAAAGTTCATTATCTTACGGCGGAGGGCGTAGGGAAAAACTTTTTCCAGAATTCCCTAATCATTTCATTCCAGGTCCTTATGGAACTTGATGGTAGTGCATTAAACCACATTTTTGCTTTTTACTTTAAAGAAAAAGGAAAATTTTTAAGCCTGACAGTATTAAAACCTACATTTTATGTTTTTTGTGTACTACATATCTCATCAAATTCTTTAAGGTGCAAATAAAGACTCTCACTATCTAACCCATGGAATTTGGGAAGTAATTGGATTACTCCCATTTTTAATTCTAACACATCAGCATTCTGAGGAAGAATGACATAAGATGGCGTACTGGTGCATGTAGGCTGAAGGTATTCTCTTAAAGTTCTTCCATGAAGATTTTGACAAACATCATTGCCTTCATGGTCACTATGTTGGTCCCATTCCCCATATCCATTCCTTCTCCAATTTCTTTGTTGATGAATATTCCTCCTTGGTGGAGATTGATATTCCTCATCAATTAGAGGTGATGGATCCTCATTCATGATGAGTGGAGGGCCTTGATCACCTCTGACGCTACCATGGGGTGAGTTACCCCTTGATTGTTGATCAGTTATTGGTGGTATGTCTTTTTAGTCGTACTTGACTAACCTACTAGTTTTGTTGCGTGTCCAAAAGGGCATACAATGAAAGATCTTTTTGGTTTTTTTTTTTAGAAGAGGACTATCCTAAATGATGCAACCTAAATGCCTAGAGTGATGCACAATCAAGGATACAATCAAGAAATCCCTTAAGGCTAACAAGCACAGATATTTTGATTTTCTATGGGGACGATGCTTTTAATTAGCCTAATCTAAGGAGTTGACTACTACTTACCAGTTAGGTTCTGCCTACAATGGTTAATACAACCCTCATGTAAGAGGCTTTTAGACCTTAACAAATGTCAACAAGAGGTAGGGGAAGAGTGAGGCTCTATTAGATAAGCCCCAATAACTACAGTGCTTAAAAACCATTGGAGTGACAATAAATCATGTTCTATTAAGAGGGTCCTACGAGCATGTGATTACCCTATAGGTCTCTTCTAATTGATTTTAAATTAGTATAAATGGCAGGGCTACAAGCTTAAGGTGATTATCCTATGTTGGCTAAGGAGTGGTGATGAAATCCACCCTTAATCTTGTGGGGTTGGGTACCCTTATTAATTAATTTTCACACACCATGGCAATTCGATTAGCATATAAATGACCTTAAAGCAGTAGACGTGTCCTAAGATGCAATTAAAAGCAATAAACTAATGCAAACCCTTAAATGCAACAAATATAAAGTATGCTTTCTATATACAATTAAACTATCAACCAATGCAAAATTACTCTAAATGCAAATCCAAGTCTAGAAAATAAATGAGTGAGGAAACTTACAATGGGGTTTCTGATGAAGATCAAGTGTGGGCCACCTTATCCCACACTTGCCCTGTATTATTACAACCCTTTAAAAATTAAAATTGAAATTGAAATTGAAATTACAAATTACAAAGGGGCCTCACTACAAGATTCACTAAAAAAATTGGAAAAATCCTAATCTAGGAAAGCAAGAAAAATCTATTTAATTGATGATGCTCAACTTGCCAATTTTCTGGAAAAAAAAATAGCAATTAGTACCAAATTCAGGAAATAAAGTGGTTATACACTAAAAAAAAATTAAAAATGCACCTAAAAATGCCTAAAATGCTAAAAAAAAATGCAATTCCTATTTTTTTAGATTTTTTGGATTTTTAATTAAATTTTATGAAAACTCATTTGCAAATCCCTAAAAATGGCACCAAAAACTTGTTGATGTATTTAATTACAAGTGCACAGGCTATTGTAGTATAGCTATGCAAATATGAGTCGATCTCATAAGAACTAGCTTTACAAATTAGGAGTTTAAATAAAATTTAATTCTCTAAAAATTAAAGAAAATAACAGAATTAAACTAACAGTAAAATAAAGATTCAGATTTATTGAAATGATAATCACATAATGTCCAATTCTGAAAAACACAGAAAATAAAACTAAATAAACATTCTTAGATTGCACTATCCCGGAATAGCACTGTCCCTGGATAGGCAAAATATGGATAAGGTAAAGCTTGATTAGAACAAGGACACAGAGGTCATTACAATTTGGGACACAAAAGGAAATAAAAATTAGAACAGAAATGATATTAAATCATATTTGCCAAGGGCAGAATTGGAATTTTTGGAAAAAAAAAATAAGAAAATGAAAATTGAAAGGAGCTCGACGGAGAAGAAAGAAGAGCCGGAGGAGAAGGAGGAGGAGAAAGAGGGAAGAAGAGGAGGAGGGGAAGAGGAAAAGAAAGGGAAAACCATTTCGAGTTTTCTCCGGGGGACTGTCCGGTACCGTGTTTTAGTCAGAGCAAGGCAGAGGAGTAAGTGATGCAGAGGCCGGTGAAGAAGTGGGAAGGAGAAGCCGAATAGAGGAAGAGATGGGGATTCTAGTGCGACTTGGGCAGAAGTGACCGAAGAACCAGAGAATGGAAACCCAGTTCAGGTTTCAGTCCTTGGACTGTTGAAGAAGATGCTTGGCCGATGCTAGGACTTCATCAGCTTTTGCTTGACTGGAGTAATCTAGTCAGAGAGAGAAAGGACAGAGGGGAGCTGTGTGGTGTGGTAGAGGGAGGATTAGAGGAGCCGTGCAGTACTGATTGTCGGTCTGGGTTTGGTGGGGCAGCCTGACTGAGGGGCAGATGCCAGTGACACGATCATGGTGGGAGATGGGAAAGAACAAGGACTAGGCAAAGGAGGGTGGAGAGCATTCTGTCGGGTCTAGAGAGATGAAGCAAAGCATGGCCAGGGGTGACAATGACGTGGAGATCAGATTATGAAAAGGAGGGTGGAGGGCAAGGAAGTTTGGGTCATTTTGAACAGAGAAGAGGCAAGCTAGGAAGAGGGGATGAGCAGAGGATCCGAGAGAGAGACAGAGGCGTAGCAGGGGGTGGTGAAGTAATAATAGGAGAGAAGGTAGCCAAGGAAGAGCTGGCCAATGAGAGGGTTCGGTGATCAAAGGAAGGAAGAGGGAAGTGAGAATAAGAAAGTGGTGTGGTAGAGGAGAAAGAGGGATCTAGGGGAAGCAGAGAGAGAGAGAGAGAGAGAGAGAGAGAGAGAGAGAGAGAGAGAGAGAGAGATGGGAGGATAGAAAAAGCACAAAGAAGGGAGACTACAGAGGAAGAGGTAGAGTGCGGGAAAGAGAGATTGATAAAGAGAAGGGGTGTGAGAGAAGAAGAAGAAGAAGAAGAGAGGGGTAGCCTACCTCCTACGGTCCAGCCTAAGGGGGAAGAGAAGGAGAGATGGTGGAGAGAGAGGAGGATAGAAAGATGGTGAGAAAGAGAGGGTGTGACTAACTGGGGCATAGAAAGATGGAGGAGAATTTGACATTGGGGCTGCTGTGGAACAGAATGAGCAGAAGGGAACCTAGGTGGTAGATCGTAGAGAGAGAGAGAGAGAGAGACTGGAGAGAAGATAATAACTGGGAGAGAGAAGGGTGATGGTGCAGTGAATAGGGGTAGGAGAGGAAGAGGTGAGAGAGAGAGAGAGAGAGAAAGGGGGTTCGAAGTGGCATGGACAGGGAAGAAGAAGGAAGGAAAGAGGGAGTAAGGGAAAGAAGGGGCGGGGGGGGGGGTGTTCTGCCTCCTATGTTCAACCTCGAGGAAAGAAGTGAAGAGAGAATGGAGAGAGAGGAGAGTGCAAAGAAGAGGAAGAAGGAAAATAGGTGAGAGGGTCAGCCGGCCTAGGAGAAGAAGTGAGGAGCATGAGAGGAGAAGGAAAGATAGAAGTGGAAGAGACGAGGGATAGAGAGATAGAGTCGTAGGAGAGAGGGTAGAGAGAGACGTGAGAGGAGAGAGGTGAGAGGTGAGAGGTGAGAGAGATGAAGAGGAAGTACGGTCCACCAGCAGTCCAACCTTGCCAAAACTCTATAGAACTCCTCCATTCTTCAAATTCATTTTGTCCTAGGACTCTCCAAAGTCCTTGTTTTCTAGGAAACTTCTTCATCTTAATCTAATCCCCTTGATTTGATTTGGATCATCCAAGCTTGAATTGATTGATCTGCAATGCACAAGACCCAATTAGAATCTTCTAAACCATTCATTACTTTTATTAGCTATAATGATCATCTGACCGTTAAATTTTGCAATTCAACGGTCGGATGACCAATTAGAGATAAAATAAAATATTTTATGTAAAATCTTGAAATTGATGGTCTAGATGCTCTAATTGAATACTAAATTAGGGGTATTTTGACCAAAATTGAACACTTAACAATTGTTCTGTTTCACCTAGTACCTCATAAGGATAAAGGATACAGATACAGTATAGAATTAATTCTTTTCTTCTATGCTAATAAAGCTAATACTAAGGAGACCTTCAAATGACTAAATAGAGATATCAAGATCTCTCTTATTAATGTAATGACTCATGAATGATCCTTTAATTTGTAATAAAGTAATAGGATACCTTCCATGTAAGATTAAGATAAGAAGTATATCCTTCTAGGCACTTATACATTGGGATATAAATACACTAGGTTGCACCAAAAAATTATTTTTGCCTTACACCAGGAAGGGGTTTTGCAAGATTTTAAAGGTCTGTTGAGAGCTTCATGGCTATGTCATAATAGATCAAAGAAAATTTGGTTATGTCATAGTAGATTAGGACATCCCTCTATTAGGTATCTTAGGAAATTATTTCCCTCTTTGTTTAGGGGGTGTAATTTTTCAAATTTTATTCGCAAAACTTGTTCAATGATAAAAAGCCACCGACTATTTTCCATTTGAGTGATAATAAAGAAAATCTCCCTTTTTCATTAGTTCATTTAGATGTTTGACTGCCAACACCAATTTCTAATCTTAATGGGATGAGGTGGTTTGTAACATTTTTTTATGATTGTACTCGAATGACTTGGGTTTTTCAACTGAAGCACAAGAGTGATGTTTGTTCATTTTTTCACTTATTTCATCAAATGGTAATCACTCAATTTGGCATTCCAATAAAAATACTTTGCTCCTATAATATGGGAGAATACTATAAGCAAGAATTGATAGAATTCTTTCACTCAATTGAGATTATTTAGCAGACAACATGTCCCTATTCTCCTCAACAAAATGGTGTTGCAAAGCATAAATGTAATATCCTCAATTTTTAACCTGAAATTAGTAATTAAATAAATTAAATTTCTATTGATAGAATTTGGTCTTGAAACCACTAAATATAGAAAGTACACATTGATAGGAATTGAACAGTATCAAGAACGTCGAAAACAGAGTTTGGATGAGAGAGATATGAACATTTTAAGTTACAAGGTATTTTGGAAATTAGGTAGGGACATGAATTAGATGGTGTCGTTTTGATAACAGCACCCCCTTTCCATCTCTAACTCATAGCAGGAGGAGAGAGGCGGTGATCTACCTTTCCCTATGAATTAATTGGATCTACAACTACATAAGCATGTTCCCTTTCTATTCCCATGCCAAACACCTAGAGAAAAACCCTAGTTTTTTCCTTTGCATGCCACTAAAATGAACGAAAGTTTGCAAGCATCATAGGGCTTCGATCTCCCATCTCTAGCTCTAATCAAGTAAATTACACACTCTAACTTGTTATTCACCTTGATTTCTAACTTTTTCCTCATAAATCTAGCTAGATTTGGGCTGAATGGTCGTTGGATGGCCTAAGGAATCAAAACCATGGATCATGGTTAGACCCACGCTAAGGACACCTTAGATGATGGATCTGAGCCATTCAATATGATCTTTGGACCCAAAAACCCTAAGAACAGCAAAATAGATAATAATAAATAAAAAAATTGAAGCATCTAGGGCTCCAATCAAGCAAAAAGAAATGGACTGCTCAGTTTCATTATCCCCTATGGACAATGCACATAGGACACCAATCGGTATGCCCAGGTGAGGACAGTGCATGTGTAGCCCACACGCAAGCAAGGACGTCATCGCAAGCTATCACGGACGGCCAAAATGCTGTCTTGGAAATTAGGATGCACGTGGGGAGCATCCCGTTGACCAAGACGAACATAGTGCATTTTGTGGCGCATTTTGCAATCAATGCATCCCAAGGATGCTGGTTTATGCCAGTATAAACTGATGTAAACTATTCCGCTAGTGCGAACCGGTGTAAAATAGGATTTTTATTTGATTTTGATCTAAAATGGTTTTTTTGAGATTTTGGAGGCTATAGAAGCCTAATCTTTGATTTAAAAGGTCTGTTGGAATTGTCTCAACTAGTGAACATGAATTTAACGTCTAAACTTTGATCTGAGCAAAGTTAGTTGATCAAACCTGAGAAAATATATTCAATTAATTAGATCAGGCCGATTAGGCCTTAGAACTTAAACAATTGAATTATTTAAAGGATGAATTGATGAATCTATGGAACAAATTAAGAATGTTCAGCTTAGAATTGATTTGAACCATTAATTTAAACTAGATTTTGGAAATTATTTATCTGAGAGTGATATGGCCATCGGATTAAGGTGTAAACTTTAGATACACATTAAAATGAGTAGATGAACATGAAATGACATTGTTTAATGATGAATAAGATCAGAATTAATGATCTAATCATAAATAGAGGCCTTAAAGAATGATCTAACGGTTGGATCGCTATAGATTCTATAGAGATGAAATAAATAACACGAAATAGAGCTGTGATATTAACAGGTGCATCAAAGCGCACAGTTTGAGAGAAGTATGTGCTTGATCTGATTTGATTGTATTCTTATTGAGGTAGGTGATGACATTTAATGTTATGTTTTGATTTCTAAAATCTTGCATTATCATAGCATCATGGTTGATTGTGATTGATTGTCACTTGTTTATTAATTCTGAGATTTTGTAAGATTCAAAGTTTTATGCTATGATCGATATGAGATTTTGATAGTGTATTGAATGGGTTTTCATGATCGATTGTTTTATGGTATTGATACCACGTATCTTATGTATGATTAGTAATTATCTTTCTTTATTGCATCACTTAGATTGGTGGGTTTTCATAAAATTGGTGGTGGAGGCTTGGTGGCTAGTCCTTTGAGAGGCTAACCCCGGGATGAGGGGTGTGCCTTGGGGATTGTGAGCCACGAGTGCTCCTGGTTTTATGAGATACACGATTTTTGTGTTTTGTGATTTATGAAGGGTGCTCTCACCTAGTGGATGTCATGCTAGAAGGGAGTAGGGCTGGCCACCAACCCTCTAAATTTGTGATGTGATTTATAATGTGATAGACACACCCACAAATGGCTTTTGGTAGGAGTTTGGTAACATGGATAATCCACACTACCAATCTGGGCCTTTCCATGGGGATGGACCTTAAGTCTCCTGTTATAGTGTTGACGGGGAGCGGTAGTGGTTGAGACCCTAGAGTGGTTGCCACTGTGGCATGACGATCCATACTCTTGTTTTGTGTGCTTGCATGATGAGCGTGGAGAGGTTATTGTATGCCTAGGTGTGACAATACTCAGAGAATGTATATGAGTACTCATGATATGTTGTACGAGTGTATGGGTCACTCATAGGACCCACGTACATTCGAATGCCTTGCTAGTTATTGTATGCTCATTGAGATTGGATCATGTTCTTTTTTTCAGTTATGAGATTATCATGCTTTATACTCATGAGATCCATGTTTTATTGCACATGATGTTTTGTTTATGATACTTATATTCTATGGATATTATGACCTATGCTTTCCTCAACAGCAATATTCAAAGCGCTTTTAATGTTTCATTTGTTATTACATTAAATATATATGTATCTACACAACCAAAAGCTTGTTGAGGCATTGCTTTGTTTTGCAATACCTTAGATACTGAGCACGATAGCATGAAAGGCAAGAGCACGGTGGGACAGTGATAGTAGCGGGGACCATTTTGATTAGACTGATAGATAGCTTGATGTGAGTGATCAGATCGACTACAATTTGAACTTATTTTGTGGACTGTATACCTTTATTTGATGAAGGTGATTACATCATTTATATGTTATGGACATGTCTTTATGTATGGTGGATTGTTATGAAAAATAGACCTTAGGCCACATTATTATGCTTTTTGGATATTTATTTATTTTTAAATAAAGGCATTGTTGACTTTGAAATTGGAATTGATAGTAGTATTGTCTTAAATATATTGTTGCATACTTATATTTATCTTTTAAATCGTGGTCATGATGTTTTTAGAAAAAGGAGATAACACTTGGAGGTTTTTAAGTAAATGTTCTAATACAATAATTAATAAAATCTTTTGATTTTGGGATGCCAACTATATTTATTATTATAAAGAAAAAAATGTTATAAAAAAACTAGGGGTGCCACAGAAAAATAAATAGTTATTGGAACTTACTTGATCTCTCTTGATCAGAGGTGATGTTCCTTCTCACTTGTGGGGTAACGCCTTGAATTCGGCCATCTACTTAATAAACTGTACACCATCTAGTGTTCTCAATTTTATAAGACCATTTGATGCTCTTTCTTATCACTGCACTCTTTTGCTGGTGGTACTTTTGGCTCCTTGAATTTTTAGGGGTGTGGTCTAGTCCACTTACATCCTCATCAATGAACTAAGCTTGAGTCTCGTGCTTTGAAGTATGTTTTTATAGGATATGGGATTAATCAAAAGGGCTACAAGTATTCTAATCCATCTTCTCAAAGGTTTTATATTTTCATGGATGTTATTTTTCATGAGAAAGAACTTTTCTATAGGCCACAAACTATTGATTTACCGCTTTAGGGGGAGAATTAAGAAGTGATTAATCATGAAGAAATGCAAGCATTTTTCCAAGAGATTTGGATTTCTCCAATATCCGATTGATCAAAAGTGATACCACTAATCGACCAGATGAAGGGGAGAGGTCCACGACTGTTGCTAAACCAATGACTCCAAGTGCCAAAGATGATTCTCTTCATGATAGTAATAATGTCTCCTAACAATTCAACACGACGACTAGGCCAACCTTCTCTTGAGATTCTTTTACAGGTACCAACTAATATTAATTCTATGATTGTTAATGATGTTAATTTTGAATCACAATTATCTTAATATTATCTTCTAGTTCGTTCTAATCGCGGTAAACCACCCATTGAATATGAGCCTGATCCTAAATCCAAAGGTATCCCATTAGTGATCATGTGTCTTCCTAAAATTTATCTAAGTTATATGTGTCTTTTGTACTACATTTATCATTTGTCTCTATTGCTAGTAAAATGTAGGAAGCTTTAGCATATGCTAGATTGACCCAAGTTATAGCAGCACTTAAAAAGAATGCTGCTTGGGAACTTGTGCTTCTACCAAAGGGAAACAAGACTGTGGATGTAGATGGGTGTTTGTAGTTAAGCATAAGGAAATGTGACCATTGAAAGGTACAAAGATCGATTAGTTGTATAAGGGTATACGCAGTATTATGGGATTGACTATCAAAACACTTTTGCACCAGTTGCCAAGCTTAATATAGTTAGAGTGTTCTTGTAATTAACAGTTAACCGAGACTGGTCACTTCTTCAATTTGATGTAAAAAATGCTTTCTTGTCTGGAGATCTTGCAAAAGAAGTGCATATGGATCCTCCTTCAATTATACTCAAATGTTACAAAACACTTTTGCACCAATTGCCAAGCTTAATATAGTTAGAGTGTTCTTGTCATTAACAGTTAACCGAGACTGGTCACTTCTTCAATTTGATGTAAAAAATGCTTTCTTGCCTAGAGATCTTGCAAAAGAAGTGTATATGGATCCCCCTTCAATTATACTCGAATGTTACAATGGTGGGCAAACTCAAGAAGACATTATATGGGTTAAAGAAATCTCTAAGAGCTTGGTTCAACAGATTCACCAAGTCTATGAAAAACTTTGGCTATAAA
The DNA here is from genome assembly GCA_035236585.1 of Warburgia ugandensis. Classification (NCBI taxonomy): domain Eukaryota; kingdom Viridiplantae; phylum Streptophyta; class Magnoliopsida; order Canellales; family Canellaceae; genus Warburgia; species Warburgia ugandensis. Next base: position 11,266,033 of record CP141138.1, on the reverse strand, counting down.
CAAAGCAACTCAGATCACGCTTTGTTTCTAAAGCATCGAAAGGGAAGATTTACTGCTTTGATTATTTATGTTGATGATATGGTAATAACAGGCAATGATCATGATGAAATTGAGAGCTTATGGCAACATTTGGGCTTGGAATTTGAAATGAAACAACTTGGTGACTTGAAGTACTTTCTTGGAATTGAGGTAGCCCGATCAAAGAATGATATATTTTTTCTCAAAGGAAATGTATTCTTGATTTATTAACTGAAACAGGTAAGCTTGAATAAAAACATGCGAATAATCCTATTCAAAAAAAACATAAGTTATTTCATTATTTGATGAAACTTCTACTGATAAGACAAGGTACTAGAGACTTGTGGGAAAACTAATTTATTTATCTCACACTAAGCCAAACATTGCTTATGCAATGTGCGTAGTGAGCCAGTTTATGTGTAATCCTCATAAACCTCACATGGATGTCTTAGAACATATATTGAGCTATTTGAGGTCTGCTCTAGGTAAAGGGTTACTTTTCATGAAGCATAATCACCTCAAGGTAGAAGGTTACACTGATGCAAATTGGGCTGGTTCAGCTAATAATAAAAGATCTATTTCAAGATACTTTACTTTTATAAGGGAAACCTTGTGACTTGGAGGAGAAAAAAGCAACCAGTAGTAGAAAGGTCAAGTGCAGAAGCTGAGTACAAAGGCATGCCTTTTGGAGTGTCTGAGTTACTATGGTTGAGGAACTTGCTAAGGGATTTGGGTGTTGACTCTTAGGATGAATGAAGTTGTATAGTGACAACACTTTAGATATGGAGATAGCCCACAATCCAGTTCAACACTATTAGACAAAGCATGTAGAAGTTGATAGTCACATCATTAATGAAAAGCTTGAAGCTGGGATCAATATATTCCCTTTTGTGAAGTATGAAGATAAACTAGTAGTTGTTCATACCGAAGCCGTAGCCAACAATGTTTTTTATGACTGTTTAGGCAAGTTAGGCATGTGTATTATCCATGCTCCAACTTGAGGGAAGTACTAGAATTAAGGGTTTGTATGGTCAACCTTCTTAATCAATAATTACTTTTATTTCTTTCTTAATTATAGGATATTTCATATTCATTATTTTCTATATTATTACTAGGTATTATTTTGTAATTACTTCAATTGTTCTTTCCTTATAAATGTACCTCATATGCATTCTTTATATTATAGAATAACAATGAATGAGATTATCATAAAATTATTTCACAATTGTGTTCTTTGAGACCTCGCAAGTCCTATATGGACACACACACACACACACACACACACACACACACACACACACACACACACACACACACACACGTATGAGATGTATAATAGGCAAACCTTTTTGCCTTTTTTGTTTTCCTTGAATGGTAGCGAAAGCGGGGCCTTTGTGTTGATTAATCAGAACCATTTATTACTAGGTTTTCGTATGAGTGTTGATAACACCAAAATTCTTTCTTGTTGGACAACTCAAAGCCCAACATGTGTGGGGTTTCATGGATCTCATACCTTTTCATTTTTTTGACCATCCCTTGAGGGGATTCTATAAGGTGGAGTCGCATTATATTCTCTTTAAATTTTCGTTCATAAAATTTGCCTTATCCTAAGATGGGGGATATAAAAAATCTCACCTAACTGGTATACTTAAAGGGGCCTCTGCCCTTGAAGTGTAAGTAGAAATCTTTATAAATCTTTATCGAGTACCATCCACACTTCAAGGGAAGAGCCACCTTAGCAGCGGCGGTTTGTTGAGATTTTTCATACCCACATCAAACGGAATTGATCACTCAAAATGGGAGCAAGGGATGCAGCCTGCACTCCCTACTATTTTTTGGGGAACATTATGCGCCTCTAACCATAGAGGAACCTTTCAAACTGGCGAGGTTAAATGTAAATAAATCCGCCAAGAAAAGTGTTTAAGAATCATAACAACTGGGACTTAGTTTATGATCCGTCCATGATGCAGCTTATGAAATGAACAGTAATGATCATTAGCATGTGTTTCATCATGCGCATTTGATCAAAGATATTGAAGGTGTATCTAATACCTTATATGTTACACCCTTTAACAGATTGTAAATTAGTTTTCTTTTCCATTATATCAAAAGATAAGTATTTTCCATTTTTTCCAAGAAAAAAGGGGTGGCAATTGACATAAATATTTCCCCGGCCCACTATCTCTTTGCTTATTTAATATGCTATAGTTACATCACTACGACATAGACATAACTGTACCATTTATAACACATTGGAAACCTGTAAAAACCTCTACAGTAGAAACGCCCCTTCCTTAAATTCCATTATCACTTGCATACAACACATCACCAAACTTAGATCTCTAGAAAGCCAACATGTCGTCCCCCCACCCAGCCATGCCCTTGAATCCAAATCCGAGCTTCGATGAGCTCCGATGGGTCAACCAAATTCGAAGAACCATTGACGAAGAACCTGAACAAGACCAAGGGATCCAAGTTTCAGTCTTCAATGTACCAAAAGCTCTCATCTCAACAAAGCCGGAAGCCTACATCCCTCAACAGATAGCTCTAGGCCCATACCACCACTGGCGGCCCGAGCTCTGTGAAATGGAAAGATATAAGCTCTCGGCCGCAAAGAGAACCCAAAAAGAGCTCCAGGCACTCAAATTCCATCATCTTGTTGACGACATTGCAAAAGCCGAATGTCGAATCCGCTCTTCCTACCATAGATACCTCGATTTCAATTGCGAAACCTTAGCATGGATGATGGCCGTCGATGCTGCCTTCTTGCTTGAATTCCTTCAGAGCTACGCCATTAAAGAAGGTAACGTACTAAGAAGAGTGTCCTCTTCAATGTCTCATTTGGTTGATTATGCGGGAAGGAAATCGGCCCACAACGCAATTGTTAGAGATATAATGATGCTGGAAAATCAAATCCCCCTATGTGTCTTAAGAAAGTTTTTAGCATTTAAATGTTCTACTTCGGAGATAGCTGATGATTCGTTGTCGTCCATGTTGATGGGTCTTTGTAAGGAGATCTGTCCATTCAAGATGATGGAAAACTTCCCACGGATTCAAGTTACTGACCAGGCTCACTTGCTAGAACTTCTTTACTTCTTACTCGTGCCAAAATCGGAAGAACATTGTGAAATTGCAGATTTCGATGATGATCAAGATGAAATGGACGGAGATAGTAAAGATTCTTATGCAGGCTCGGGACATTTTAGACCGCTGTTAAACAAACTTTGGAGCTTTGGGTCGTCTCTAAAGGGTCGCCCATTTCATTACTTTAAACGGGTAATTTTGTCAAGACCCATGAAGTTTATGGTGAAAATTCCTTGGAAAATTTTCACTAGCATCCCAGTATTTGCGGTCATAGCAAGGCCTATTAAGAGTCTTTTCTGCTTGGATGACAAGGAAAATATCAAACCAGAAGAAGGTTCTTCCAACAATAGACCACCACTGATAGAAGAGATCATGATTCCTTCAGTAACCGAACTCTCAAATGCCGGCATCAAATTTGTTGCAACTAGTGGAGACATCTCAACTCTTAATTTCGACGAGAATACTGGAACATTGTATCTTCCTACCGTCAGTTTAGATGTCAATACCGAGGTTATATTGAGGAACTTAGTAGCATACGAGGCATCCGCTGCATCTGGTCCATTGGTTTTTACACGATACACCGAATTAATGAATGGGATCATAGACACTGGCGAAGATGTGAAATTACTTAGAGAAAGTGGGGTCATTTTGAACCGTTTGAAGAGCGATCTCGAGGTAGCTAATCTGTGGAATGGGATGAGTAGGTCGGTTAGACTGACTAAGGTGCCTTTACTAGACAAGGTAATAGAAGACGTGAATAAGTATTATAGTTGTAGGTGGAAGGTTAAGATGGTTAAGTTCATGAAGAAGTATGTGTTTGGTTCTTGGCCCATTCTTGCGTTTCTGGCTGCTATTTTTCTGCTGCTCCTGACCAGCTTACAGGCGTTTTGCTCAGTGTATAGCTGTGCTCGTTGGTTCAATGTTCAAAATGATGGGTGAAGGGAAGCTTACTGTTTTGTCTCCTCTCTGGTGCTTTTGCTTTTATTCATCTGCAAAGGATTCTGCCACCCTCTATAAATTGCGTTTCAAGGTGGTCACTCCATAGCTCAGACTCAGACGTATGCTGTCTGCGGAAAGAAAAAGAAAAGAAGACCCAAAGAAAGATGTCTGTTTATGGATGATCTGTTGTCACTCTGTCACTACATCAAAATCTCTTACAGGAGATGATGATGATGATGATACCCTTAAATTATTGACGTTAATTATTTTTATGTTAATATATGTTTTGTCGATATGATCATAATGTATGTAAGATTGTTCTATACAAAAGATTGAGGGAAATAAAGCAAATGGAGATTAATTAAGTTAAAGGTTGGCATTGCAGCGATGATCCTGAGATTATGAGTTCCCGAGTTTAGTTTAGTAGCTAGTTTGCAATTTGATCATTACTAGGGTCCTCAACAAATCAATGCTAGTGGTCCTGCTGTTCATTTATATTGAAAATTGAGCCCCGTAGGAGTCGGCTCTCTGAGGAGAACCCATGGAAAAAATGATGTATTTAGATGATTCTAACCTCTTCTTTTGGTTCAGAAAAACTAAAAACAAAAATCAGTGGCTGTGATTTCAAACGCTCATTAAATAAGCTATAAACATTCAATAGTAGTGAACTCTGATGTCCAACCTAACCAAGTCATTCTAAACAAGATAAATGGCTTAGATCTCCCCCCCCCAAAAAAAAAAATGACACTCCATCACAAAATAAAGCGTGGACTTCTTGCTATACCATAGAGTGTGACTCTTACGGGATTGTTGAAAATTTAGCAAGCAAATCCCCGCAAACCACTTGATTTCTTTGTCTTTCTTTTTAATTTTAAACCTTTAAGAAAAAGTCATCATTAAGTGGGATAGGGTGCATATTGCAGTTGTTCGCTGGTCACTTAATCATGAAGTGGCGGGCTTAAGAAGCTAAATATATGGATGAATATGTATGTTCACAAAGAAATGATGATGCTGGTATGGTGAAGGATTGTCTTCTAAGTTCAACAACAGCAACCTTGTTAATTTTCGGGTTTCTTACAGGGGCAGAGTATGTGGATTGATCTTCGAAGCAGTCCTACATAGGTAATATCCCTCAGGTTTTATCACTAGGATTATTCTAGCCTAAGTCTTTCCTAGTGAAATATATATATATATGAAGATATTTCTATATATATATATATATATATCTGAATGGTTCTTAGATAAAAATTGTTAGAGAGATCTATGAAGATATTTCTATAGATATAGTAGATGATGATCTTCACCATAGTTCTAATGCCATGTCAGAATGAATCAAATAAGTCTCTCTTCTTTTGTTCAATAGATTTACACTATTATAAATACATGCGTGTTGCTAATCTATTAACAATGTAATCTCTATAACTGCTACAAATCTAGCTAATATGAATGGGATATAATTCCTGCAATATCTGTAAAAATCAGATCCATGGGAATATCTCCGCAGATCTCTCTAAAAAAAATATCAATGGTTGACAAAGAGACTTGCTAGGGAAAGGCAGAAAATAAAGCATTTTGAAAATGCAAATCAGATGAACTCTACAAGTGGATGATCTGACCCATTCATCTTGTTCAGCCTGTCATATTTATCCTAGCTAGAAATATGCATATCATCGGATGCTTTCAGGGGCACTAGTTTATTCAGTTAAAAATTTGAACGATCATGAATAATAAATTCAAAGCGGAACAACTAGAATAATCCAATGATAATGAATTGTGGTGTCTAGCCAATACAAGGCAGGCCAAATAAGATGGATGGGTCAGATCATCCACATGTGGGGCCATCGTTTCCAAATAATTTTCCGTTGGTAAACAGGATTTCACCTACTTTTTTGCTCCCTACACCATAAATTTTGATCTAGTGAATGGTAGCATATCTCTTGCAGATTGAGCTTTCTTCAGAGGACAGAATACTAGCATTGAAGCTTGACAATTATGCATATATATAATGGACAATAATCTAACTCAACGAATGAATACCCATTCCGATTTTAAGAGTATGTTAACACAGGAGCTGGCTCAACATCTACCAGCCCGGACTGATGAGGTGGCACATATTCAATATATAAGCAAGAATGTAAATATGCGTCTACTCCAAACTTAAATCATGCGCAAAAGGTGCTACTGCAGGGATTCTTGCAGGCGCTAAGACATAAAGTCCAAAACAAATGTTTAATCTTGAGAGAGGAGTCCTGCCCGGTGGGTGGGCAGCATGATAGCGTTTGGGTCTCTTCTTGCCCGTATACATGGGTAAAGAGTAGACGTGCCAAGGATGGAATGAGTTTCCCATGCCAAGTGGAAAAGTTTGGTCACGTCTGGGCCTGAAGTTACAGTAAATGCTCCAACACGGCGTGGGCTTACCATATTGGTGTTGTAAAGCTCGCCCAGCCTGAGCCTTGATTTGTAACAACAAACAGTGGATGGGAAGGCTTGCCATGTACAAGTTAGGCCTGGGTCCGTGCCTGAATTTTAATTGAGAATACCAACCTGGATCCTTTTATTTTCATTGATCAAATGTGAATAGGAGATGGCCCAAGTTGGCCATGGTTGCCAAGTACATTTGGCAAAGCCTAACCCAACTTGGGTCATTTATATCCGAGACGGGGCCATGAAGAACAAATGGTTTGAAAACCTCAAATTCATGACTGTACTTTCTAGCGTCCATACCATATGCCTCAAATGACAAAACTATCCTATAAGATTACTCCTACCGGGACTCAAAGGCTGTTGTTTATGTCGGGCCCATAACTTTCATTTTCGGATTATATGTAGTCCTCTTCATTTTGTTCATGAGTAGGCCTCCAAATTCAAAAAAGCATTAGTCATTAGCCTTCCACGACCGACACAGTCAATGATTACTGTTTGAATGGGTAGTTTTGGTATTTCAATTGTCCTTCTCTCATCATGCAAAACAGCCGTTGAACAGTTGAAAATCCTCAAATCTCCTCAGCTAGGAAATTGTTTACAGTGGATTTCAGGGTAAAATACTGCCTCTTTTGAGAGATTTTCATTGTAAACGGTTAGCTTAAGGTCCCTTACACTGTTTATTAGAGACAAGAATTGCATATCCAATTGCGTGTTGGTTTTGTTTTTAACTTAAAGTGACTAATAGTCCCCACATTGCTCATAAAAGAGGGACTAGAGGAGAAGAACAATATAATGAGGTGACCCTCTAGTCGATTCTTAACACCAAATCATCTCTTCCCTAGTGCTCTGTAATGTTTTTCTTGTCTAGAGTTTGTCCAATCTCTCTCTCTCTCTCTCTCTCTCTCTCTCTCTCTCTCTCTCTCTCTCTCTCTCTCTCTCTCTCTCTCTCTCTCTCTCCTTAAACCCTTTAAAGGAGTTAGGCTTTAAAGGTTGGTCTTGCATTTTGTAGCCCGAGTTTCCTCTTTAGCTTTTTAAAGGATATTGAATATTTACTAGGCATACATTTTGCAATCCATATCCATAAACCCTTTAAGGTGTTAGGCTTGAGTGATTTATTGGGTGCACATTTTGCAGCCCGAGTTTGAAGCCTCTTTAGTTTTTTGAAGGTTCTTGGATATTCATTGGGCGAGCATTTTACCATCCATATCCATAATCTCTTATGAGTGTAAGGCTTTAGAGGTTCATTGAGTGGGCATTTTGTAGCTCGGGTTTGAAGTCTCTTTAACTTATTTAAAGTTTACTGGATACTAATTAAACTTGCATTTTCAATCCATATCTAAGACCTCTCATTGATGTTGGCCTATATTTCATATCAATTGGAATTTGCAATATATTTGTGATTTACAAGATTACTTAAAGGCATTGAAATTTAGAAGACTAAAGTAAGGACCCATTATAATTGTAAATTCAGTTGAGGTTTAGATTGTTGGCTTGGTTGAATCCCAAAAATAAAGTTGCCTTATCCATTGTACTTAATGGAAGGCTTCAACTATCTTCAAGAATAGCTCGGCAAGGGTTGCTAGGGCATTCTCCCAAAAGCGATGCACTACATCGGATCCCTGGCATAGTGGAAAATGGGCAAGGGCTACTAGAGGGTCCCCTCGAAAGCAACGCACTACATCAAAACCCAAATGCAATGAAAAGTGGCCATGGAGGTTGAGAAATACAATGGCAAATAGAATATCTCAAGAGCATAAGATTGCTATCGCCACATGGAATATAGAGACATTAACAGGAAAGAGTTTGGAGATTCAACATCGCTTGTATCTAAGATACAAAGTGGAAAAGGTTTAAAACTAGATAAATCGATAGGTATAAACTCTGGTACGTAGAAAAGGATAATAACAGAAATGGCGTAGGAGTAATACTGGATAAAGAATTAAAGAGTAAAGTTATGACATTAAAAGAAACAGTGATAGATTTATAATAATAAAACTTGTTTTAGGATCGCAGATCATAAATGTTATAAGTGCATACACACTACAAGTAGGATTAGATGATATAATTAAAAGACAGTTTTAGGAAGATATAAAGGGAGTCATGCAAGAAATTCCCAACACTAAGGGGATATTTATAGGAGTAGACTTAAATAACCACGTAAGAAAAGAAAAGAAAGGATATGATAAGATACATGGAAGGTACGATATAGGAGAACAAAATGAGATGGGGGAAACTATCCTCGATTTTGCTTTGTCATATAACCTAGCTATTGCAAAAACATTATTTAAGAAGAGGGATGAACACTTAATAACCTTTAAAAGTGGACTTCATAAAATCTAAATAGACTTTTTTCTACTTAAGAATACTGAAAGATCAATATGTAAGGATTGTAAGGTGATACCAGGTGATAATTTAACCTCACAACACAGGTTAATGGTTACGGATATCTATATTAAAAGATGGAAGAAATGAAATGATGTTAATAAGTATCCAAAAACTAAGTGGTAGAACTTAAAAGGAGAGAAATAACCCTATTCACAAATAAGTTGATGATACAAGGAAACTGGAACTATGAAATAGAAGTAAACACCATGTGGATTAATATGGTTGAGTCCATTAAGAAAGTAGCAAAAGATGTCTTAGAAGTATCTAAAGGTAAAATGCAATTAGTAAATGAAATATGGTGGTAAAGTGAAACAATGCGAAAAGTTATTAAAGAAAAACGAGTGTGTTTTAAAGCATGGCAGAAGACTATAAATAATGAAAACTATAGGCAGTATAATAATGCTAAAAAGGTTGCTAAGAGAATGGTAAGTAGGGCTAAACCTAGGGCATATGATGACCTCTATAATAGACTAGGAACAAGAGAAGGTGAGAAAGATGTGTTTAAACTTGCAAAAATAAGAGAACAAAAGGGTGAGGACTTAGATCATTTTAGGTACATTAGAAGTGATGATGAAAGGGTACTAGTTAAAGATGACGAGATCAAACAAAGGCAGGAAACTTACTTTCAAAAATTGTTAAATGATAATGGCTCTGAGAATATAGGGATTGAAAATACTGTAAACCTAAATAACATTGGATATTATAGATATGAACATAGGATTAGAATACTTAAAGTGAAAGAGGCTTTGAAAAAGATGAAATAAAAAAAGCCCATGGGGCCCGACGGTATACCAATAGAGATGTGAAGGCATATGGGAGATACTGGAGTAGTTTGGTTGACCAAGTTGTTTAACAAGATTATAAAATATAAAAAAAATGTCAAATGAATAGAGGAAAAACTCTATTGTACCAATTTATAAGAATAAAGGAGACATACAAAGCTACACTAATTATTAAGGGATCATAGTTATGAGCCACATTATGGAACATTTTGAAAAAGTGATTGAGAAGAGATTACAACATGAGACAAGCGCATTGAAAAACTAGTTTAGTTTCATGCCTGGGAGGTCTACCATGGAAGCTATTTTCTTATTAAGACAATTAATTGGGAAATATAGGGAAAGGAGGAAAGACCTCCACATGGCCTTTATGGACTTAGAGAAAGCTTATGATAGAGTCCCTTGAGAGTTAATATGGAGGGTGTTGGGTGAAGGATTAGCATTGAGCCCATACCTTTTCATGTTGGTTATGGATGAGTTAACAAAACATCTACACGAGGAGATTCCATGATCCATGCTATTTGCAGATGATATAATCTTACTTGATGAGACAAGGGAGGGTGTAAACACAATGCTAGAGTTATAAAGAGAAGCATTAGGATCTAAAGAATTTAAAATCAGTTGAACTAAGACAGAATATATGGAATGCAATTTAAGTAAGGAGAGTAGGAGTGGAACACCAGTTAAGATTGATAACCAAGAAGTTCTCGTAAAAGACCACTTTCGGTACGTAGGATCAATGATTCATGAGAGTGGAGAGATTAAGAGGGAGGTTACCTAGAGAATTTAAGCGGGTTGGCACAAATGGAGATGTGCACCTGGAGTTTTGTGTAATCTGCAGGTGCCACTCAAACTAAAAGAAAAATTCTACAGGATGGCCATAAGGCCGACCATGCTCTATGGATTAGAGTGTTGACTAGTTAAGGAACATCATATTCATAGGATGAGTGTCGTGAAAATGAGGATGTTGAGATGGATGAGTGGCAAGACAAAAAAGGATAGAATTAGGAATGAAAACATTAGAGGAAACTTAGGGGTAACACCAATATGTAACATGTAACATCCCTAATTTTTAAATCCCAATTTGAGAAAACTTTAAAAAAAAATGTAAAATTAGGATAAAAAGAAAATGGTAAAATTTCATATTTTTGGAGTTTTATGAGTGAAAAACTTGATAGACATCAAATCAAGTATTAAGACATTCATCATAGGATTTCTCTCGAAGAGACAATTTCAATGACACAAATTTTGCTAAAATTGGAGTTTAGATGGAAAAGATATGAAAATCTAAATATTAAGAAAACATATATAACAAAAAGGGAGGTGATGTTTTGAGGGAAGAAAAAATATTACAGTGGTTAAGTGACTGTCACCCAATGCCACTTGAGAGAGAGAGAGAGAGAGAGAGAGAGAGAGAGAGAGAGAGAGAGAGAGAGAGAGAGAGAGAGAGAGAGAGAGTCATTGGCAATTGCATGAAAACTGATGAAAAAAGGAGAAAAATGTAGTTTTCAAATACCCAATTTACAAGGATCCATTCAGAAAAATGACAGCTTGGATTGGTGATGACTGGCAACCAATTTTCACATTTTTTGGCATCAAATGATGTCAAATCACCACTAAATTTCTAAAGTGAGACCTTAATCTACAACCACTTTTGAGAAAATTTAAATCTGATGAGAAATGAGTCGCCGGCGATGATCACACATGTCACCTTCTCTGCCAATCAATGCAAATGACTTAGTGAAATACTGGTAAAATCATGCCATAAGGATATTTTGGCATGATCTACACCATTGTAAGGTTAGATCTTTGATCGAGGATCATCTGACTGTCCAATTTGGATGCGTGTCAAATCGGGAATCCATGAGATGAGATCATCAAGATCTAAACTATCCATCATGATCCTTGTAATGTGCAGATTAAGATCCATGTTAGATATACTAGATCTAAGATTTTTGTAAGACAATCTATCTAATCTTGATCAATGGTTGAGATCAAACAGTGATTTTGGTGTGGAATTGAATCGAGTTTGATGATCTATCTCGTTTAAATGAGTTATTGAGATTATGTAAATAGAGCTATTGATCAATTCCTTGATTTGTGATTGATCAGGTGGAGAAATGTCATCAGATTGGGATGGACATCTTTGATTGGGCACATTCGAGGCTATCGATTGACAATCCAACGATGCGCATAGCTGGATGTCCTTCAGATGGACCTACATGAGGTAGGATTATCATTCTAACTTCTTGATTTTATTGATTTAACTATAATTATATAAGATTATGCATGAATTGCATGTAATAGTGCTTGATTGCTCAATTTATCAATAAAACTCTTGAGATTGATATGACCTGAGCATGATAGCTCTGGAATGCTAATGATGTAATTACAAGATGAGCTTGATGGTTATAGGTGGGCCCAGATCATCATGATTTGGATTATTAGCCGAATGAGGCAGACCCTACCTTAAGATCCCATGGCTAGGAGCCATTGGACTACATTGAAATATCATATATTGAGATATAGAGATATGATGTATTTTATAATTAAGAATTCAATTTAGGTCAGTTGGATTCTAAGTGTGACCTAGATGTGATGTTTATTCAGGTAGGGGATAGAGGCGGACTGAGCTAGACTGGAATTCGATTGATTTCAGAGGTACAGAGAATGGTTCTTCATTTGAGGTATGTGACTACATTTAGTATTCTTATGATTTTATAAATCATGATGGTTCACTTGATGGCCTTATTCACATGGACAGTTTGATGCATGGATATGTACGCCAACCTTATGATCTCATGAGATTGTCATTCAGCATGTGCTGCCAATGTTATACTATCTTTTTTATTTACATGATTCATGCACTGCTCTTGATACATTGTATGTTGAATTAATTTGGATTATTTGAGAATGTTATATGTGGATTTTCGATGCATGATTATCGATACATTAAAATACCTTATTGACTTGATTTTATTGAGGATGATTATGCATGGATTTCTGATACTCGATTTTGGGTTTTTGTTTATTTATGACTAATGTTTTTGCCCGATGGATGTTATGCTAGGAGGGTCGTAGGGTTGGCCACCCGCCCTCTGAGTTTACATATTATAGACACCCACCTTGATATGTGGGCAAATTGCATGCATTTGTGGTAATCATAGGTAGGCCACCCATGCACGTCCTACCAACTCCTATACCTCAGTGGATAGTAGTCTCCCATTTCGGTGTCGACAGTGAGTGGCAGCGATTTATACCCCGAAGTGGTTGCCACTGCAGCATAGCGATCCATGTATTTATTCTATGTGCACATATAGTTACAGACATATCTAGATTGTTATACCTAGATGCACCCATAGCGTGATGATGCATCCTCAGGGTGAAGCTTATGTGGTGGTCAGATGTAGGCGGGTCTACCAACTGAGCGAGCTACTTAGTGTGCAAGCTACAGTGAGGAACCCATAGGATTGGCATGAGTACTCATGACCATATATGAGAGTGTGGTGGGACACTCGAGGAACATGTTTGACTTACATGCTCTATTAGTTAAGATATGTATTTGTGCTTTGTTATGATGGATTTGATTGAAATTGGCTTTACCAGTCGCATGAGCATGCATTATTCATTGTTATGCTTACTGTCCTATTTAGATATTACATCTTTATATTTATGCGCAAAACCATATCCTCGTCGATTTTTGTAAGTGATTTTGACTCATTATTCATGCATCATTTCATTCTTGATATCTGAAGATTCAGCGTTTTATATGAATGTTTCATATCCATGAACTTTATCAGAATCTTAGATTTTTATATGTCATACTACATATTCTTTAAATTGATATTAAATGTGGTCACCTACACAAGCAATGTCTTACTAAGGCATTGTTTTGGTTGCAATGCCTCAAATACAGCGAGAGGCAGTAGGTATGACATACAAATAGAGCAGTTAGGGCATTGGTAACTTTCAGCTTAGCAACCCTCAGCAAGGTATAGAGGATATTTTAGAAATGGATAGGGTTTATTCAGAACCTTACCTCGGTTATTATTTATGGACTGTATAAGTGTATGACTTACATTGTGACTTAGATGTTGGATGTGATGGTTGTGCATGGACAAACCCTGGGTAATGTTATCACATCTTTGATTTTGTTATCTATCATGGGTGTATATGTTTTTATCGAGTATTGTATTTGATCTGGATGGATGGTACTAGAGACTGAGTCTCCTAAGTATCATTTCATGTCATTGTATTTATCAGGCGGCTATTGTATCGCATGTGTTATGTGCATTGGTCCAAAATACAAAGGAGACTCTATCGGATTTTTGATAGAAATGGGGAATCATTTCACCGTTAAATCCATGATTTTGTGCTTGTATGACTCTTAGGATTTTAAAAGAAATTCTTTTTTATTCAAGTCTTGTTTTTAATTGATTTAAGAATCAAAGTTTTAAAAACAAGGATCCTTACGCATTTTATAAAATTGTTATTATATTATTGTGAAAAACTCAGGGTGTCACATAACAAGATGACGGATTAGACCTTATATGATTTGGACATGTCCAAAGAAGATTGAAAATGGCACCGGTTAGAAGGAGTGAGGCAATGCAAGTAGAAGGTTCTAAAAGGGTGAGGGAAAGGCCCAAAAGAACGTGGATAGAAGTGGTGAGAAAATATTTAATAACTTTAGGACTAAATGAAGCCATGGTACTTAATAGAGAGGAATGAAGGAATAAGATTCATGTGGCCGACCCCTAATTGGGATAAGGCCTTGATGATGATGAAGCATGCCTCTAACATAAGGTTCATTAGATTCCTATTTTGTGTGAGTCAACTTTAACTCCAATAATTTGAAGATATATTTTCTCCACGAATCCTTTGAACCTAGCAATTAGAAAAAACAAGATTCCCTAAAGCTACTAAAATGATGATGTAAGTTTAGCTTATATTAAATGTCTAGTATCATGATTTGACACATCTTAAAACATAGTACATTTAGATATTTGATGGAGAGAATTTCTAATCCATGAACATAAAATGTGACATATGACACAAGATCAATGAAAATCTTGGGTTACTTTCAAAGGACACTTTCTAAGTATTACAAATACAAGAATATGATTTTGGGTTGATTAGCTCTATGATGACCATGGTAGATAAATAAAGAGATAATTTTCTATATAAAGAAAGAAGCTATATTCTTGTGAAAAGTTTTAAAAAGAAGTTTATTATTAAAAGTTTTAAAAGGAAGTTTCTTGTAATTAATAAGACAACAATTTTTTTATTTAAATTTTTTTCACATATGGGCTAGAATTGATGAGGACACAGTATATAAACAATATTTCCTTTGGATTGAACATCAACATTCAGATGTACTCAATCTATGAAAGTTTATGGGATTTGGAAGAACCAACCAAATTCTTAACACAAGGACTTGGATTCATCATGAGAAAGTTTCTTAGATCCTATGATATGATGTGAATTGATAATTGTTTCAAGAGTACTTCTTCAATGTAATAGAAGTTTATGTCTCTCAAATGATTCTTGTTGTTTGGAATCAATTATCAAGAGCAGAACATTACTTCACAAAAAAAGAAAAGAAAAGAAGGTTTGACTGAACTGTTTGATTGAAGTAAGTAAAGATATACATACTTGATTTCTGAATACATTCTTTTATAAGAAGGATTTAAAGCATGCACTTGGCAATACTGTTTGTGTGACAAAATTCCTACCATAACAAGGCGTACGATGAACACTAAAATGGAGATTTCCCAAACTATGTGTGAAGCATGAATATTTGAGATAATTATATATATTGGGGTAAGTTTAAACCAGCATGTAATAATAGGAAAAACTTATTCCAGATGTATAGAATAATAGAGGTTAGAAAAATAAAGGTTGTTATTGAAATTATAAAGGAATTGGCTTACAACTACAATGATTCACAACATAAGGTTCAGGTATTGACTTTAAAGCAGTGAGTACCCAACATAGTTATAGATATTTTAATACCAATAGTAGTTTTGGTCTTTTCAAATGAGAAAAGTGGAATATACTTGAAGAGTCACACAACAAAGACTAAATGATTACACAACTTTTATTATGAAAGTACAATTAATAGAAGTTGAAATGATTGCTGGCTCAAAGGAGCTTAATTTTCTTAAATAGTAAGAAGAACATCTTTTTACTTGACTATAAGTTTTATTAGTGGCATATCAAGGAATTGATAGAACTTATTTGGCTACCATTTGACTAGTAAGGCTCGTAAATGTTCATATTTTGAGATTTTGTGAAAAAAACTAACGTTACTTCTGTTGAGAATTCATTTGCAAAATTGACGAAAATGAAGTAGTAGTCCCTTCATCCTATATAAGGACTCCTTTAGAAATCTATTTAAAATGAAATAGCAAAAATTTCTTCATCTAGTAAGAGGACGAACTCTTCATGAACTTATATTATTTTACTATGATAAAAGATGACCTCACCATATTTGCAAAAGCAATGAACTAATAGGTGGTTAAATACATGCCACAAATTGATATAAGTTTATTTGATTTTAAATTAAGTACTTATTTAGATACAGACTATGAGAGTCTACGGCAAATATGAGGAATCTGCAATTTTGAACAAGATAATTTTCTTCTAAAATTATATTTGCATTCTATGAGAAAAATGTCATATCACCTTGATATGTTGAACTTCATAAGTTTACTTGGATTTATCTAAAGATAGACGGGTCAAGATTTGGCAAAAAAGTGCTATAAATAATATTCAACATCAAACTACAACTGAAGAATGAAATATATACAAATATCAAGTTTGCAGTACTCTAGTTACTTGAGTTCGATTGCATTATTAGAAACTTACTCTTCATGAGTTTAAACAATCAGCTTTGGCAATGACATATGAACATAAAACATGAAATATTTATAAACACTTGTGTTTGACAAGATTTTTAGATCTGATCAAAACATTGAAGATATGAATTGACTGGAATATTAGACCTTTATAGATTAACAATTAAGACATTGAAGACTTTTTCAAGAGACATTTGAAATACTTTGAAAAGTATTATGTGAATGATTTTGAAATTGTGAGGATAACTTGCACATATCATGATGCAGGTAATAGAATTGACTTTGGGATGTCGGATCGATTGTGCTTTCATTGGCAATGAGTGCAAGTCTCATAAATTCTAAACATAGAATTTCACCATCTAAATATAGTTGTGGAAATACTAAAATAGTGTAATGAAGAAATCTCTAATTAGATTTTGTTGAGCCTCAGTAGTTGAAAGCAAAAAGATTTATCCTAAATTTATATTTTAGGTTACCATGATAAGAGGGTTTTATTTTTATAGGGCAATTGATAGTTACAAGCAATGATTATTGTGGTGCTATTTTTAAGAACATTAGTTACTTAGTTTTTTGGATGATGGGTTCTACATAAAATAACAAGAATATGAAGAAACAATTATCGACTATTTATAACTGGTCAATATTGTTGAAAGATTTGTGGCTATTCAAACATTATTTGTGGATAAGGTCTATATAGACACCTACAAAATAGGAATATTTTATTTGATCAATTGTGTCAAAGTTAGAATTGGATTGCATTTCAACACAGTAGCTTAAAACACTGAGAGTTGGGACCATATCTAGTGCAATAAATGAGATGATGAAGATACTTGCATGTACATCAAGCATGATGGGTTGTGATCTTATGCAAATGATGTTTTGATCATTGGGAAAGTATCTTTGATATAGAATAGTTAGATGTATGAATCTAGTTGCAACTAATGCTATCCTAGGAATTAAAATAGCTAAGTTTTGCACTGTCTAGCTACTACAAAAGATTCTCAGAGATTTTTAGTCAATTTGACTTATGACGAACACCTTGAATTTTTATTACAATTCTTTTATAGCATGATGAAGTACTCTTTTATTCAACAAAATGTACTACAAGTACATGGTAATATGATACAAGATATAATTCTACAATCACATACTGAACTTGAGAACTTAATCCAAGTGGTGTAAACCTGATAGTTTTGTGAGAACTAGTTAGGTCTTCAATGACTTTGCATTGTGGGTTTTAAGATTGGGGATGAACTAAGTTAATGATAGCATGGATTTTAACCTAAGAGGTGATGCAAAAATACTGTCAAGCCTGAGTGGAAAATATAGAAATAATCATATATGTGAAAATCTATTATGAGCAAACTTTTGGTTGGTTAATTGTGATAATCACATTATTTTTGCTTGATGAGGTGTGAAAACCACCATAACTAGTAAACTGATGAGCTCCTTTTTTACAGAGCTTGATATAAGTTCTAAGTTTTATCTAGGACTATACTCAACTGGTTGTCTTGGATATGCCGTACTTGGAAAAGGTTTTATTTAGGACTTAGACTTCTTGGATTAGCTAGAATGTCTTTTGATAGATGCACCAACTTGGTATAATTCAAGCAAAATTTATCGAACCCTCTCTCCAAAGGCCTAGGGAAAGAGCTAGTGAGTATGACATTGAGGGGAATGGGCTTAAAGAGTTATAAGTGACCAATAGCGGCAAAGTTACCTAATGTCATTGACCAGGATTCAAAAGACAAATAAGCTATTTGGGTATACTAATGCAATGATATTTTATTTCATTCTCATTCCTATAGTATATGCAATATGAAATGTAATATTAAGGATGACTTATGTCTTAATGAGTTTATAAATTTGCCAATTTTGAATTGTGGCGTGTACATACACTTTATTGATGGACTCACATATTCTAGGTATGGGGAATTGGCAACCTCTTGTGGGGCTCGTCTTGGTCTTTTGAGCACTCGGTGAATTATAGGATTAGTAAATACATATGTCTTCTTTAAGAGAAGTGCATGAAATATTTATTTTTTTTCAAGGTAGTAGTTTGAGATTCATTTAACTAGTTGGATGGCCTCAACTAGATGGAAGTATGTGGGAGGCCTGCATGGAAGGTTGGGCCCATCATTGCAGATATAGCCTAGCATGTCTAACTTGACCTCATTATAAATCTATCATAGATTAGTGAAAGTTGACTCTTTAGGTTAATTTCTCAAATTGCTTGTCTTATGGCAAAGGAAGATTTCTTTTTCTTTTTTATTTTTTTATTTAGAACAAGAGGGGGAATGATATTTTGAGTTGCTTTTAAATTAAAAATAAGTGAAAAGTTGTTGATTTTGTTTTTAAGTTAAAGGGACAATTAATCCCACATTGCTTATGAAAGAGAGATTAGATGAGAAGAACTCCTATATAAGGTGGTGACACCCTAGTCCATTTATCCTCTCTTCTCCCAAAGCTCTCTAGTCTCCGGCTTTCTATAGTTTGTCTAGTTGAGACATTTTCTATTCTCTGTTTTTGAGTGTTTGTCCTGAGTCTGAAGTCTCTTTATGTAATATACGTCATTTTAGGAAATTATATAAATGCCTAATTATGAACTTTCTGAAATATTGTGGGAATTAGACTTTTAAGAATTTGAAAAAAAAAATTAGAAATAGAATCATAGATGAAAACCTCAATATTGAGAATGTACACTAGAAATGGAGTCCAACGACATTAAGAACACTAAAATCGGAGATCGGACGAAAATCTTTTAATTATTTTATTTAAGGTATTTTAATAAGTTAAATAAAGACGGTAAAATGGTAATTTTACATGTAGGGCCCACAGACCAAATGATCAAAACTCCTTTGGTTTCATGAAGATTCATCAAGTATTGATGTCGAAAAAGTGGAAAAACAGTAAAAGGGGGAGAGTTTCTTATTATGCATAAATCTAGCTAAAAACCTCAAAATTAGGCAAAATTAGAGGATGAAAACCTTATAAAACTCAAACTCATGAAATTCTAATAAAATGGTATAAATTTTGTGAGATTTCACCACTGTATGGGTCATTTCCTCTGGTGACCTTTGGTGATTAGGGACTCACTATTTCTGGCTAATTTCACACTGATGGAGGGCCTAGGTGGATGATATAAGCTATCCATTGTGTTCCTAGACCCCCAAGACCTTGAGAAGAAAAATAGAGAAACAATGGCACAATCTAGACAGTAGATCAAGCTTGGAAAGAAAGGATGGCTCGGGTACAACATCCCTGATGGGCAATGCGTTTGGGACACACATCTTTGTTGCGTTGGCTGGGCGCGACTGTGCTTGCATGGATGATGCGTGTATCATTCCAGGTTGTGATGGGACGCTGACACATCCTCATGACCAGAACACATTATGTGTGTCCTGGTGACGGACACGCACGCAGACGCGTTGTGAGAGAGCATCACGTGCACAAAGTGTCCCTGTGATGATGAATTTAAAAATAATTTTAATTTTGACCCAAAATTAACTTGTGGGGGCTACAGAGGTCCAAATCATTATCTGAGTCCATTGAATTTGTCCTGACAACACGAACCTAGATTTAACATCAAAACCTTGATTTGACCACTTCTAATTGGATTAAATCTCAAAATCTAATCCAAAAACTTAAATCTGCCCAATCAAGTGATGATTAGGCTTTAGAAATTAAACAAACACATTAATTAGGAGATGAATTAGTGAAATTGATGGATAGATTTCAAGTATCTATCAAGAAAAATTGATCTTGACTGTAGATCTGATCATGAACCTTAGGATTGACCGATTAGAGAATGATCTAACAGTTAGATCGACATATGATCATGGACATACACATACACCTGTATTGATAAATAAACATAGAGATTGAACTGATTATGATGAGTAAGACTAGAATTGGTGAATCTAATTGTGGATTTAAGCAATAAAGAATGATTTAATGGTTGGATCATCTTCAAGCTTAACAAGATGGAAGAAATTAGATCCCTAATGACTAAGAGGCACTAAATTGAAAAATCACAACTTAGATTGATGATCAAAGCTGATAGATAATCATTTAACATCTAGACAGGGATTAACTTAATTAAGTGTAAATCAGATGATCTAGACTATTAATCTAGTATTAACTACTAGATTAGAGAAATTATTACATTGATTAATTTACTCTTGGGATTAAGGAACATCAATCTAAATAGATAATGGTTAAATTGAATAACGAAGACACAATTAGAGTAGCAAATGACATAGTGTGGTATTATAGTCCGATAAGTACATCAAAGTGTGCAAGTTGAGGTAGTTGTGTGCCTAATTAGGAGCACTGTGCTTTTGAGGTAGGTGATTACATTTAGTATTTCCCTGATTTCATGGATCATGATGTGTTCATTGAGGGTTTCATTTACAATAGCAGTTTGATGCATGAACACATATGTCAATCTTATGTTTTCCTGATGCCATCTTTAGCATGTGTTGTTGATGTCTATATCATCCTCTTGTTTCACATGATCTATGCCCTATTTTTGATGCATGATTATTAATGTATTAGAACACCTCATTGACTTGATCTTCTCAAGATTGATTACGTATGGATTTTCGATACTGGATTTTGTGTTTTCTCCATTTTATGAAGAGTGCTTCTGCCCAGTGGATGCTATGCTAGAAGGGTCGTAGGGTTGTCCACCCGCCTTCTCAATTTACATATTATAGATACTGCCCTGATAATGGGCATTGTGTACGGTGTGTGGTAATCATGGGCAAGCCACCCACACATGTCCAATCAACTCCCATGCCTCGACTGACACTAGTCTCCTGTTTCAGTGTTGATGGTGAGCAGCAATGGTTTATACCCTGGAGTGGTTGCCACTGCAGCATAGCAATCCATGCTCTTATTCTATATGCTCATGTGGTATAGATATATTGGGTGAACCCTATATGGGTATCCAGATGTGGACGGGCTTACGAGCTGAGCGAGCTACCTAGTGTGCGAGCTACAGTTGAGGAACCCTGGAATTGTAATGAGTACTCATTGCCAGATATGTGAGTGTAGTGGAACACTTGTGGGGCATGATAGAGTTTGCAAGCCCTATTACTCGTGACTTGAATCCATGTTTTGAGATAATAAAATTGGTTGTATTTGACTCTATCAAATGCATAACCATGCATTATCCATGTCTTGCATGACATGATGATTCGTTATGATATCTTTACATTTATGCGCAAATCATGCCTTCAATTGTCATTGCTTTTACAACAAACATTTGATTATTTATGTATCATTTATTTCTAGATACTTGATTATTTGACTTATTATGTGAATGTTTTACTCCATGAGTTATCATGACTTTGACATCTTTATGCTATACCATTTATATTTTATTCGATATTAAATATGATCACCTACACAGGCAACAGCTTGCTAAGGCATTACTTTGTTTGTAATGCCTCAGATTTGAAGTGTGATAGTAGTAAGGGCAAGCAGGTGGAGTAGCAATATAGTGAGGACAGCGAGGACCATCTACTACATTAGAGACCGATTAGATGTATGCTTTCATCTACTTGTCATTGACTTTTTGAATGGGATGTATAAACACATTTAGATGGATGGAACCCTAGGATTGTGTACATAGACTCACATGATGGAGTGCCAAGGACTCTTATGGTATTGTGTACATAGACTCACATGATAGAGTCAGATGTGGTGTTAGATGGATGGAACCCTAGGATTTATTTATTTTTGTTGTTATAGTTATCTCTTCTCATGACCGATATCTCTTCAGGTTTTGGCTTTTGATCTGAGCATGCTATGTATTGTGTCGTATCAATTTTATTGGTTATTATGGGTTGGATGACCTTCAGTCTTTTCTTTTAGCAATTCTTTTAAATGATTATTGTAATTATATTAAATACTAGTTTTTCCTCCTTCAGGAATCCCAACTATTTTGTTAAATATTATTATTAATATATATGAAAAATGGTTTTAGAAAACCCGAGGTGTCACAGATTGGTATTAGAGCTAGGGTTTACTTCATCATCACCACTTCAAGGGTCCATTAAGATTAAAAGCTCATGAGTTCATGTTAAGCCTGAGATAGAAGGGAAAACTTATACAATGTGATATTGGAATTTTGATAGATGACTCCATGAAGGAAGACTAGGTCCACCCTTGCCCCACTTGTTGTCAAGTCCACGGGGTGGGCAGTCAAGTTGCGGAGATTGTGACACAATTATTACATATCATTTTGCCACATCTACAGCCACAACAACAATAAGCCTAGATCACGCCCATGATTATATCGAATACCACTGAAGGAGAGCACAGTGTTGATAATTTGGGGTAGTCTAGTGAGAGTACAAGGTCCTTCCCTTTTGCTAGGTTGCAACAACCCTAGCATCAGCAACAATTAACCAAAACTAGCAAAGCCTTAAAACGAAATAGTGTTCTAAGTGTAGAAGAGCTCATCCTAACTAGCCTTGTTCTCAAGCTAGATGCCACTAGAAACCTGAGCAGGGACAACTGCGGCCATGTTATGAATGTGGAATGGTTGGGCATCTCATTCAAGATTGTCGCAAGAGGCAGAAAAATGAACAAGTCGATAGTGCAAGTCAAACAGACATAGTTTGACATGATCATGAATGAAGTTCGTTGTTGCCTCAAGGCAGGGTCCCTTGAATATTTTGTGGAGGTTATCATTATATCTATCAGTGAGAATAGATAAACTCTTGAAAAGTATGATAAGAATTTTGTAAGAACTTAAGACTTTGATATTATTATGATGGAATGATCTACTTTATAATATATGTGTTAACTTAGTTGATGTGATTGGACATGTGTATGTTATTTCGTACTGCAATAATAAGTAGAAATATGAAAGAGTTAATGGGTAAATTGATGTATATCATTTTAAGAGAACCATGAAATTATCATGTGGAAGCACATCTATTATTTAGGGTAGAATTCTCAAAATCCTTAGACTCGAATACTATGTAATCAATCCCACATAATGACCATAAGGAGTACAAATAATCCTAAACTAATAGAAAGAGATCCACTTGGTACATGATCAATACAAAAAGACTCAAATCCCATGAACATTCCTATCATAGCTAGCAAGGGCATGGACGCTGAAGTCATCTTACTTGATGTGATTGATTATGACAACATTCTAGGGATAGACTGGTTGGCACTTACTGGGCTACTATGGACGACCAAAAGATGCAGGTTATATTTAATGTGCGTGGTCAACCAGTGATTGTATTCCAGGGTAGGAAGAGTATTACCGACACTTGTATCTTTTCAATAGTGAAGGCAGCATAGTATTATGGGCGAGGGAGCCAGGTATTCTTAGCCTGCGTGACAGTAGTGGATGGAGAGTGTGACGACCCGGGTTTTTCCATGCATTTTTAAATGCAATATCTATTTCCTAAGGCAAGATGCATCCCTATTTGAAAACCATTTTATAAAAACAATGCAATGCAGCGAAAAAATCTTTTGGTTTAAACTCATTTTGAAAACCCCAAGTGTCATTCGCTTTCACAACAATCAAAGTAGTTTTGAAAAATATTGTAATCACAAATGTCTTCTCAGGTCTACCCAGTCACAGCTCATAGTCCAACCGTAAATAAATACAGATACATGTCCAAAAGGTAGAGTGTTTACTTACATTCATGCTTCTCTTCTCATCAGTCACTTGATCGTTGCACTAACATGTTCCTAATGCTTCTCCTAATTCTGTGTGGAGCTAATCTGGAAAAATAATATATTAGGGTGATTATTTCTCATACTCAGTAGGTCATCTGATACTACTATTTTGAAAACACGGTATGCTTCATGCATGGTTCCAAGAGCTTTTTATGTAAAACATCAATGATTTATTTTGTGTAAGCATGCATAGTTATGCATAAGACATAAGCTTATTGATGCGATTTCAATCATGGAATCCGTATACAAATCACGTCATATGAATACGACTAAAATAGAAATCAATAGGTCCATATATGAAGATTTTGGCAAATGCATCAAACCAGCGAGTCACATAGAATACTCATGAAAATCTTAAAATAGTCATCATTCAAACATATACTAATATCATGCACATGAGTCACTCAGCGTACATGTCACGCCAACCGGTCACGAGTACTCGTATATGACCATCTCAATGCTATATGCATATCAATCAGACCGAAATCATATGGTCACTATGCTCACGACTATAACCACTCTGAATCGTGTGTCTCCGGTATTTAAAGACTAGTCCACCATAGCCTCCACGGCGACTATGGATATGTCCCTGAAAGGGTGCCATGAATACCTCTAGTGGTCATCCCTGTTTACCACAGCAGTCAGGGAAGGGATGATGCCGTTTTTGGCAGCGATACCATTTACCTTTTTGGTGTTAGAGGCCGGGAGGCCAAACCCATACCCCTCAGCATAATGCCCACTAGGCTCAATAGCCCACAAACATATATAATCCAAATCTCAAATCAACATAAATCATGCAATTTGTGCATTTGTTTTCAAAGTATGCGAGCATGGCATGCAAAGTCATAAGCCTGCCTAGAAGCCTGACAGCCTAGAAGCCTATCAGCTCTCTCTGGCCCGCCCTCATCAGCTCGCCCTCATTGGCTAGGGCTACACTTCCCAAAACATGCTTGTATAAGAACATCATAAAAGCATACTAAATGCAATGATAGGTTCAAATGCTTTAATGTTATAAATCATGTAGACAATTCCGTATGCTCATATGAGAATATCATATTTCAAAAGCATCATAAAGGCAAGTAAATCACTTAGAGTTTGGGATGTATTTAAAACATAGCAGTATCAGATTACCAACAAATTAAGTATATTTGGAAAAACATAGCAGCATCAGACCACCTACCTCGAAGTTTCCTGGAGTTGCGTCCTTCATTACTCAACCCAACCCTGGGTCTCATTTATAAAATCCTGGATATGAATGGATAATAAGGATTCCTTATCAATTTTGATCTATTTAGAAATTACTAGTTGGATCGCTAGATTAATGGCTAGATCTGCCTTTTAGGGTCCATAGGTCCTTGCCTAATATAGTGTCAGGCCAGATCCTATGATATGAATCTACTCTTCAATGGTTAGACTCTATAATTTGTCCTCTGATCCTAAGTTTATAGTGTTATTAGGTTTGCGCCATTAATACGGATGTAATGGTTCTTTCGGATTGTCAATCAGAGTCCTACAACTCCTGTAATTGCATTTTTAGTGTTACAACATCACGGACAATCCAACTTTTGTCCATGCGGGCCCACGCGCCATGGTTCCTAGGACGCGCGCATGCCCTGGTCAAACTAGGACCCACGCCCACACGTCGTGCACACCCAAAGGCCACGCTAGGGACCACGTTCGCACTTGCACATGTAAGCCCAAGCGACGCGTCTTTGACGTAGGTGTGATGCGCCTTGGCTCCTGGGGCGTTCGTGTGTCCCGGTTGAACCTGGGACTGCGTCCGCACACAGCGTGCACGCGAGAGGACCACCCCAAGGAGCATGTCACACCTGGCGTCCCTAGGTCGTCTTCTTCGATGGGTTATCGGACCCATCAGGAATCCGACGCTTTCAGGCCGGAAAAAAAAAAACCAGATCTGGCATGGATCTGGCCTGGGGGAAAGAAAAATGGAGAGAGGGGAAAGAGGGGCTTACCTAGGTAGCCGGGGATGCCCTCATTTTGGTGGTGCGGCTCCCTTTTTCCACTCTGAAAACCCAGGTCACCGAAAATCTCAAAGAAGGGAGAAAACCCCAACTTCCGATGAGGTTAGAGGAAGAAGAGGAGAGGTGAAGAGATGGGAGTGGCCGGCCTATAGGGACGACTCGGGCCTGGCCGGAATTTCCAGGGAAAACTGAGTGAGGGTTTTCCAATTTTTGTCAAAAACCCCATCCCCAAATAGCTAGGAAAATGTGATTCGAAGAGGAGGGAAATAGGACTTTTTATAGATGGTGAAAGGCGGTGCTGCCAATGGCGGTGCCGCCATTTGTTGCAGCCCTTCAGAGGCGGTGGTGGAAGCGTCTGGAAAAATCGGGAGAGAGGGCTGGAGAAGGAAGAAGACGGGGGGTGCCATTATCAAAACGGTCCCCTACGGTTTTCGTCCTTTTTCGTTTTAAAGTTCATTTTATAAAATTGCCCCTAATCTTTAAACGGTCGTAACTTCTTCATACGAACTCCGTTTTTGGCGTTCTTTAAGGAGTTGGATTCCATTTTTTGGGTAGAATCTAATGGTACCAAGTTTTATTACAAATCCCTTCATTTATTATTTTAAATAAAGTAAAACATTTAACACAGTTTATTTCCTGTAGAATGTCCAATTCATTTTTGTTAAATGGATGCAAAAATAGCGTAAATTGCTCGAGGCATTACAAAGAGCAAGCATACATAGAGGACATTGATGTGGTGGGAGATCAACTTGATGATAGACGTGGTGCCAAGTACACCACCTATTTCTAAGGCACCATACAAGATGGCTCTAGCATAGTTGAGAGAGCTTGAGGTGTAGTTGTAGGAATTACTTGATAAGGGCTTCATCAGTCCAAGTGGGCCCTTTGGGGGAGTGCCAGTACTCTTCATGAATAAAAAGGACGATCTTTGAGGTTGTGTATTGATTATCAATTATCGAACATAGTTACAGTGAAGACTCGGTATCCCTCCCCTGGTATCGATGAATTGCTTGATCAACTTCAACCAGTGTGAGTGTTCTCAAAGATAGATATGAGGTTAGGATCACCAGTCGAGGATCAAAGAGAAAGATATTCCAAAGACTACATTAGGAGTTACTATGGCTGCTACGAGTTCTTGTTGATGCCTTTTGGGTTGACCTACGCATCGACAGTGTTTATGGATCTGATAAACTAGGTCTTTTGAGCTTACTTAGATAAGTTCATGATTGTCTTTGTTGACGACATCCTGGTTTATTCGCCTAGCCACAAGGCACATAGGGAGCACCTCTACATAGTGTTAGACACACTTCTCGACATCGCCTATATGCGAGACTCAGCAAATGTGATTTTTGGCTGGAACAGGTGCAGTTTTTAGGCCACATGGCATCAATGGATGGAGTGGTTGTAGACCTGGCCAAGGTGGAGGCAATGTTACACTAGGAGAGACCTATGACGGTGATTGAGGTATGCAACTTCCTCGGTTTGGTAGGGTATTATTGTTAATTCCTTGAAGGGTTCTCGAGGATTGCATTGCCCTTGACTACTCTAACCAAGAAAGACACCAAGTTCATTTGGATTGATGCCTATGAGGAAAGCTTCTAGGAGCTCAAGAGGAGGCTTACTACCGCACTAGTGTTGACCTTACCCTTAGGTTCTAGCAATTATGTGGTCTATTGTGATGCTTTGGGTAAGGGCTTAGGAGCGGTATTGATGCAACACGGGCAGGTGATCGCCTATGCATCAAGGCAGCTTAAGACACATGAGGTGAATTACCCAACCTATGGTTTGGAGTTAGCAATGGTGATATTTGTATTGAAGTCCTGGAGATACTATTTATATGGCAAGAGCTCGAGGTATTCACTGACCATAAGAGCCTCAAGTATTTCTTTACTCAAAATAATATGAACATGAGGCAGCTCAGATGAATAGAATATCTCAAGGACTTCAACTTCACCATTTAGTACCACCCAAGGAAAGCTAATGTCATCGTAGATGCCTTGAGGAGGAAACTTAGGAATAACACTAATATGTAACAAGTTGAGGGATGGTAGACTTAGATGGTTTGGACATGTCCAACATAGACCAACAACGGTACATGTTAGGAGTGAGTCAATTTAAGCTCTAAAAGGGCAAGGGGAAAGCCTAAGAGGATGTTGATAGAAGTGGTGAGAAAAGATTTAAAAAAATTTAGACTAAATGAAGCCATGACACTTGATCGTTGGGAATGGAGGAACAAAATTCACGTAGCTGACCCCTAATGGGATTAAGGCCTTGATGATGATGATGATCTTAACAGAACCATAAACCCAGGTTACTTATCTGTTTATTATATATCTTTTGTCCTTTGACCAGTAAGAGTTACAAGACAAAATTTCTTTTCCTGTGCTGCTTTTGTTTGATTTTCTGTTTCTTAGCTAGTAATATGATTTTTCTAGTATGTCTCAATTGAACCTTGAAGAGGGTTTTCTAGTCTTCTTTTCTCGTAGCAATGATTTGGTTTAAGAAAATGAGTTTTTTGCTTGGGCTTTTGTCATGATCAAGAATTTAGGTTTTCATGATATATATAGTAGCTTTCACCTGGTGATTGTTATCATCAAGAACTTTGATTTTTGCAGTTTGTTGTTTAAAGCCCTAGTTTAGGAATGGTTGTTTGCTTTCTTTCTTGAAAGAAGGGTTTGGTTTAGGAAATGGGTTATCCTGTTTGTCTTTTTCTGTTTTTAAAGATTTTATGAGATGGATTTTTTTGCAGGAAGTTTTGAAGAAGAGCATGGTTTGGTTTCATGGAGGTCTGTTAAGGAAGTAGCAGCACCTCCTCCTGTTGATATTGTGGCGTACAACTCCACTTATGTGTTAGCTGCAGAAAGAACTCATAGGAGAGACCCTTTAAATGACTCTCACCATTACACTGGTGGATGGAATATCAGTGAGAAACATTACTGGGCTGTAAGTTTTTGTGAACATCAATTGATTTCTTGGTTCTTATTTTTGATTTTTTGAATTTTTACATTTTAGTTTTTGATTAACTTGATTTATTGATCATTCCTGTTTACAGTCTGTTGGTTTTACTGCTGCTCCTCTGTTCCTCATTGCCTTAATATGGTTTGTGATCTTCGGCTTGACACTGCTGCTTAGCTGTTGCTATTATTGCTGCTGTCGTCGGCGGAATTACTCCTATTCTCGAACAGCTTATGCTCTTTCCCTTATTTTCCTCATACTTTTTACCTTAGCTGCCATGTAAATTCTTTATCCTCTTCTGTTTTCAATTACTTGTTTTGGTGAGCTGTGGGTACCCACCGGTTTTCTATTGTTTGTTCCAGTGCTGGATGCATTATGTTGTACAATGGGCAGGGGAAGTTTCATGGAATCACGTCAGACACTTTGAAGTATGTGGTAAACCAGGCAAATTTCACCGTCAACAACCGTAGAAATTTCTCTGATAATCTTGGTGCCGCCAAGCGTGTTAGGGTGGATCAGGTTTTCCTGTTGGCTGATGTGCGAAATAGAATTGATGTCATTCAGAGAAAGCTTAATACATCTGCAGATGACCTTTCTACTAAGACAGATAAGAACTCGGACAAAATACAAAACCTGTTGGATTCTGTGTAAGATTTGAGCTCTAATTGTTTCTATTGTACCTGAAATGCTTTTGCCTGATATGATATCGGTGAAGAATATTTCCTCAAGCTGTTTTCATTTTAAAAGTCTCCATTTGATTGAGTTGAGGTATTATTGCCTTTGCAGGAGACTAGATCTGATCATTATTGCTGCTGTCATGCTTCTTTTGGCATTTCTTGGTTTCTGTAAGCAACTAATCTTGCGTTTCCTTAATCATCTGCTAACAAATTTGTATTTCTTTTAGTGCCAAAATTTCATGCCATTTGCCAACTTACTAACACTACAATGGGTTACTAATGCAGTATTCTCAGTCCTGGGCCTGCAATTTCTCGTCTACATGTGAGTATAATATAGTGTGTCTTGCATATTTCATTTCTCATTTATTAATTTTGCAGTTACCCATTATGTTTGTACCATATGCAATATGGCAAAGATGATTTAGTGGTTGATGTGGGTTTTCCTGATTGAGTGCATGGTTATGATCATTGCAGCTTGGTGCTCATTGGCTGGATTCTTGTAACAGGCACGTTTATATTATGTGGCGTGTTTCTTGTTTTACACAAGTAATTGATTTCAATCACGTTACGTATTGATTTATTATCTCAAGTTTCACCTCAGAAATTTTTGCAATATCAGTATGTAATGCTATATTATTTACATGCTTTGTCTTGCTTCATTCCATGGGTATGGGAAGCACCAAATTTACAGTTGGTGGTTCTGAATTTAATATTCGTTGCTTACTAAATTCTGCAATGCAAATATCTGGTGATGGCGATTGCTCATAATTTCTTTGATAATTTATATAACTTCTAGTTACTGGTGACTATCTTGCTGGTTTGCTGGATTTATTTATGTCTGCTTTTTCTTTGGTCTTTGAATTGGGCTGTTCTTCACTGTTCATTTGGACTCAGACATTGTTACCCCGTTACTCATGCATGATGATCTTTCATTTAACCCTTAAACCCCTTTTAATATGTGCACCCACGACAACAATATCCATTGGAGGTAATTTGGTCATCTTGTAAGAAAGAATTTTGTAGAAAAACATAGGAAAACAGGAGTGGGTACAAAGTCATGGGTGCTTCTCTTCCTCGCGCTTTAGCATGTCAATCATGTCTTCACTTCAGTTGGTTCACAATGTTTCACAAAATCCTACCACTGATTGTTAGTTGCAAATTTGACATCATGAGTTACACCTTGTCTAGAAAATATTAGAATGCATCGTATCCTCATCATGTGTATGCTTCTGTTCCATGGTTCGCATGTGCATTCTCCTCTTGTGTACTTCTCTTCCATGAGCTTTGGCATGCCAATCATGTCTTCAATCCAGTTGGTTTACAATGTTTCATAAGATCCTATAACTGATGGTAAGGTTGCAATGTTGACATCATTAGGTACACCTTGTCTAGAAAATATTAGAACGTATTGTATCCTCATCATGTGTATGTTTGTTTTTCAAGCTTCGCATCTGCTTTTTCTTCATCTCTTTGTCGAGAACTTGGCTCCATCTCTTGTCCTCCCATTATTTTACCAGACTGGTTGAGACCTGGAGGTTTAGTACTCAGCTGCACTAAAGGTGCAGTGGCTGTGGCCTACATTTCACAACTGTGTAGTGAGGCCACAGACAAGTCTCCTAATTTGAATAGTCCTAGACCTTTTATAATCTCTTTCACCCACCAGTTGCATTTTGGCAAGTGTCATTAGTCAAGTTGGAGTCTTTGGATGTTGACTCCGCGTAAGTCAATTTGGACAACTCATTGAGTTAGTGTAGGATCCTTTGCACCTTTGATATGTATTAGTAACCAGTCATGAACTTTTGTCTGTTTTGCATAGCTTTTGAAGTGGAACTTTTGACAAATTGTCACCAGATAGGCCCAAACAGGAACACTTTTTAAAGACCTTTGTTAGAGTTGCAGACTAAGTTACAAGCATCTTACGTGTAGCTTTGCAGAGGTTTGCTCAGAGCTCAGCTGTCAATCTGCATAGCATACCGGCTGGTGCACTGGCATTGCCAGTTTCAGTCTGATAAAGGTACAAAAACACCCCAATGTCTGTACTTGGTCAAGACCGGTTAATACCAGTCACCAATATGACCAGTATTGAGCTGATTTTTCTTTAGAAGAAAAGAGTTTTGAAAATATCATTTCTTTGAACCAGTCATACTGATCAGTATTGTCTGTACTTATTGGTTAGAACCCCACACTGGTACGAGTCACAAAGTGGTAATTTACAAAGATTCAAAGTGATGTTAGGGTGTACACTGGAAAATCAATTTATTTTGAATTTACTCAATGATGCAGTGCTGATTTTTTTTCAGTTGGCACATGCTATGTGCATCAGTTTGTATCAATTCTGCTATCGTCGTTTACCTAGGGAATCCAGTTGATACTTGTGCATGAAGGAATTCTGCAACATAATAGAAAGAATAGCTATTAGGACAACTTCCATGATACAGTATTTCTTGTACTTTTCTTCTTTCCTGCTTCTTCTTCTTCCTTTTGTATTTTTCTTTGAAAAAGCAGAATACATTATTAATTGTTTCATATACAGGAAGAGTGATGGTTGCAGAAGTTGCCTGCTATCCTTTGGTTCAGTAATATAATAATGGCTTAACACAACCAGGTTCTGTTATATGCAAAACATAATTATGTTAAAAGATGTTAATTATGATCCTCTTGATACATAAATATCTCAGGAAAATGTAGATAATTTATATTGTTATAAAGTTCTTATTTCCTTATTTTGTTATAATAAGAAATTATTTCTGGTTTATGCATCCTGCTTCTTTGGTATGATCATTATCAATGTTTTTTTGCCAACCAAACAAGAGAGACGGACCACCAGTCATAGTTTAACCTCCCTTTTGCTTCTCAGGCTTTGCACTGTTGGGCTCTGTGGTAGGTAGAGATTTCTTGCTTCTGCTATCATTTCGATATATATGGTAAAAGGAAGCTAATACTAGTAATATTTATTTTATTTCACAGCCTTACTGCAACTAATTAACTGTACTCATTTTTCATCATTTCCGTGTTGTGGGGGACACGTGTTGCTATGGATGAGTGGGTCCAACATCCTCATGCTCATACCGCTCTCAACGATATTCTTCCCTGTGTGGATGTTGCAACTGCCAATCAGTCCTTGTATCAGAGCAAAGAAGTCACTTTCCAACTGGTTAATGTTGTCAATCAGGTCATCAATAATGTCAGCAACAGGAACATTCCTCCTGCCCTTGCCCCCTTGTATTATAACCAATCTGGCCCTCCAATGCCACTTCTCTGCAGCCCCTTTGCTTCTGATATGTCTGATCGACAATGTGCTACTGGAGAGGTGGATTTCAACAACACGTCACAGGTAAATGGATGCCCCATAAGTGTCAAAAAGAAACTACTCTTAGTTGTCAATTCTCTTCTATTGAGGATGGAATTTATGGGGCATTAATTTCCATAAGGGACACTGGAACACAATCATCATCAAGACCTTATTCCAATTAGGGGCAGTCACATGAATCTTGTTCCTCCATTCCCCTTTATTAACTGTCATGGCTTCATTTAGTCCCAAAGTTTTTAAAACTTTTCTCACCACTTCTATCCACATTCTTTTGGCTTTCCCCATGTTCTTTCAGAACCTTTGACTTGGATCACCTCACTCCTAATCGTTGCCGTTTTTTGTCTCTGTTTGACATGTCCAGACCATCTAAGTCTAATATCCCTCATCTTGTTACTATTGGTGCCACTCCTATGTTTCCTCTAATGTTTTCATTTCTAATTCTATCCTTTCTTGTCTTGCCACTCATCCATCTCAATATTCGCATTTTGGCAAAGCTCATCCTATGCATATATTGTTCCTTAACTGCCCAACACTCCCAACCATAGAGCATACTCAGCCTTATAGCAATCCTATAGAATTTTCCTTTTAATTTGAGTGACACTTTCTAATCACATAAAATTTTAGGGGCGCATCTCCATTTGTTCCAACTCGCTTAGATTCTTTGAGTGACCTCCCTTTCAATCGTTCCATTCTCATGATTATCAATCCCAAGTATCAGAAGTGTTCTTTTAAGTGGACATCTTAGTTATCAATCTTTACTGATGCTCCACTCCTTGCTAAAGTTGCATTTCATATGCTCTGTCTTAGTTCGGCTTATTATAGATCCTTTAGATTCTAATGCATCTCTCCATAACTCTAGCTTTGTTTTTATGCCTCCCTTGTCTTATTAATCAGAATTATATCACTCGCAAATAACATGTACTATAGAATCTCATTGTGCAGATGTTTTGTTAACCCATCCATAACCAAGGTGAAAAGGTATGGGCTCAATGTCAATCCTTGGCGTAATCTTATAGTGATAGGAAAATCACTGGTTTCTCTACTAGTGGTCTTAACATTTGTTACTGCATCCGCATACATGTCTGTAATTATGTCTATATACCCCTATGAAATCCATTTCCTGCTCAACACCCACCATATTAACTCTGTGAATCCCATAATAAGCTTTTTCTTAATAAAGACCATGTGGAGTTCCTTCCTCATCTAGTTATATTTCTCTATCAATTGTGTAAGCAGGAAAATGACTTCTATCATAGAACTCTCAGGCATGAAACCAAATTGTTTTTCTGATACACTCGTCTGATATCGTAGCCTCTTCTCAATCACTCTTTCAAAAAAGTTTCATAATATGACTCAAAATGTTTGATCCCTCAATAATTAGTGCAACTCTATATCTCTCCTTTATTCTTATAAATCGGTACAATGGACATTGGAACACAAATGAGAGGGAAACTTTTCAGTCTGGATTTCTGACAATTCCAAAAATTGTGGCAGAAGATCTTGATCTAAACAAAAACCTCCTGAGAATGCAGAGAACTTGATTTTGCCTTTTCTTTTTTCTTTTTTTCCATTCAAGAAATAGTTGAGTTCAGCACCTTGATTAAATATTTTTAGCTGGAAATGAATGGCTTAAGCAACTTAATGCCTTTATGCTGGTTCGGGAGGATTAAGTTTGATAGAACTCCCTTATTTGGAGCACCTAAGAAAAAGAGTTTGCAATAGAACCCTAACGGACCAGATTCCAGAACACCAGAAATTCCAATCCATCAGAAAATAGTTCAAGCGGTGAAACGGAATTGAAAACTTGGACTGTGTTGTTCCTCTAATACCTACTTTCAACTCTCATGCAGGTATGGAAGAATTATGTCTGTCAGGTTTCCTCCGCTGGGATATGTACCACAACAGGTCGTGTTACACCAACATTCTATGACCAGATGACAGCTGCTGTGACTGTGAGCTTTGGTCTCTACCATTACACCCCATTCTTAATTAACCTAGAAGATTGCACATTTGTGAGAGATACATTTTCAAGCATCCACAAAGACAAGTGTCCTGGTCTTCGGCATAATAGTAAATGGGTATGTGTCGGCTTGGTGATGGTATCTACTTCTGTAATGCTATCCTTAGTCTTCTGGGTTATCTATGCTAGAGAACGGCGGCACCGTGTGTATAACAAACAGTATATGCAAAGAGAAGGGCCTGGTCCATTAGAAGACAAAGCGCGATAGAAGTTGGGTT
Organism: Warburgia ugandensis; assembly: GCA_035236585.1. NCBI lineage: Eukaryota > Viridiplantae > Streptophyta > Magnoliopsida > Canellales > Canellaceae > Warburgia > Warburgia ugandensis. Next base: position 11,230,672 of record CP141138.1, on the reverse strand, counting down.
CACTCTGTCTTTACTCTTTTTGGTAAAACAAAGCTTGTTTTCATACAGTTTAATTTAGATGTGCATGGTATCATGGGCAGATTGTACTTCTTGTATCATATGGTGGGTAGGCGTCTTTTTGGGTTTTGTGTTCTTTGCATTATTTAAATCATGTGGAATTTTTGTGGTTTGAGTTCTGACTGCTGGTGACATTTTCCTGTCATGAATGGCAGCCTGATTTTGCAAACACAGCATTTACGTGTAGCCTAATCTATGATGAGACTTGTAAGTTGTCTTTGCAGCGTCTCTCATGGGTCTTGAATGTGAAGGTAACAATGGTTCCCTGTTGCAATATGCAAATTATGCCCATGTATATTAACATGTTCTTCTAGCAGCACGTGTTTGTGAAGTTTTGAGGCTCTTATATGGTGTCTGCGCTTGACATCAATTCATGTTGGATTCAGACGTCTGTTGATCCAAATCGCTTATCTTCAGGATCACATCTTTGTTGGACCATTGCACGATGAGACGTCTATGATGTATGATTCCAACCTCTATTTTTCTGTATTAAAAACAGAATGGTTCAGAATGTTTGACAGTAGTGGTTGTAAATCTCAAACACAGGTTAAGATCATCCAAAGGAAGAAAATTTCTAGGTACTGCTGATTCTGAGTATGAACGAAAAGATGAGTTTGAATTGCCAACCATCCAGGCCTTATTAGTGCTTGATAGAATAGCAGAATTCTCCTTCATTTTTATGAATCTAAGGCCTTCATTTATGAAGGCTTTGTTGAGGGATGTAAGCCACTGATTTAGTAACCGTAAACTGAAGGCGTCCGATGAGTTTGACTTGAAGTCCAAGTCTCGTTGGTAGGCCAACTCAAAAATTAAGTTGTTTGGATCATTGAACAGTAACTCTATTATACGTATATTTGCCGATGTTTAGTCACACAAAAGCAATGCCGTCTTATCATGGAATTGTTATATATGTTAGTGCTTGCATCAATCAGTAGATACATAAACATATGGATGAGTACATTTCAAGTCCAGCTGGCAAGCCAACTTCTTGGCTCCTAACACGTTATCTAGATTGGAGGTCTGGTGATCCATTTCAGACGGATCATCTCGTGGGTCACATCTTGGGCAGGAGCCAAAATAATCGTTACCACATGATCAAAATCACTCCACTCTTAGGGGCAAAATGGATGAGGGGATTCAATACAATGTGATCTACGCATACGGATTGGGGTTTTTTACCTGAGCGGATCATGGATAAAAAATCCAATCCGTGTCTGATCCGGGTGTGGATCACGGATTTGAGGATTATGTATCCATCCCACGTAAGTTATATACAATTGCAGCTGTTGACTTCTTTTGAAAAATCTAAATCATTAATCTTTCTCAGAACGCCTTAGATAGGTTAGATACAAAATTTCAATTGCAGTGGATTCCTGTACCTTGAGTTAATAGTACATGAAAATTAGAGCAACTCATTTTTTTCTTTTTCTTTTTCAGATAAATAAATAAGTAGTTAGGATCATCCAAATGCAATGAATTTTTATGAGTCGCTTTGGATATGGCGAACAAGACGAACAGCTTAGATGTTTCAAAAGGACCCAGCATCTACTATTTATATCATTTTTCATTTAATTTTCCAAACTGCCATTGAAACAAATATATGTGGATATATCCGCGAGGATCATAGATTTAATGGATCGAATTGACTTGATCTATTTTTATCCGCGGATGTTAAACGGATGAATGGATATTCATAGATTTTTATCCATTTTTTCAGCACTAATAAGAATCATGGATTTAGCTGTTACCGAATAAGGAATTTTGTAGTAGGGGCAGCCTCATCGAATTGGATTCATTTGATTTCTGAAAATTTAGTTTAAGGATAAGTTAATTACCGGATGTTAAGGCACATTATATCATTTGCTTTCTATTCTAGGCATTATCCAACCCAGTTGCCAGTATGTATACGGCCGGGGTTACAATCACAGACAAAATGCAACCACACATAAACTAACAAACGAGAGCAAAATACAAAAATATTCATACAAATGAGTAAAAGTAAATTAACCTAATAAGCAACCAAGATATTAAGCTAGAACTGACTCCCTTTGACCTTCTTCTTGCTCCTCGCTGCTCAGCAGTACGTTTGGACGGTCAGATTGCAGCAACAATAACGACCGTCTCAAGTGGGAAAGTGGACAATATTACATTGGTGGTCTTCTCCAACCACCCTTTATTCGCAACTGTTGAGAGTGTATGCCCTTCAAAGTCATCATATGACATATAGCATAATATTATATTAATTTATTCGGTGAATGAATCTATTTTATGTGATCATGGCATGCTAATACCGCATAGCAGAATATTAAGAAGAAGTTAGTCATGAGATAACAACAGAAGCTTAGGTAACATAGTAGAAATTTTATGACAAGATGATTGAGATTTGTAGTCAATAAGAAATTGAATATCATTTCTTTGTAAATCTTAAATAGTCATTAAGTGAGAATGAAAATGAAAATCCAATTCTGCGACCTTCGTCAAATGTAATGTTGTCATTATATGGAGATGATCAATTCTCAAGTTATCTTAGGTAGAGACCTTAACATATATTAAGGTGTGTGAAAGTATTTGACAAGTAGAACATTATATTGATTTTCCTAAAAAATTAGCAAACACAACACATAGATGGAGTATTTTCATATGAATGTACTCATAATATACCCTTAGGCTTGAGGATCTCCATTTCCAAGTGAAGCTCTGTATTTATCTCTGGTGTGCTACATCAAGATGTTAAATTTAGATTGATTTAAGTTTAGTAAGATATTTACTAAGCTTATAAAGAAGATAGGATGTCATGCATTGACCTACTCTTTTATGGAGAAGATATTCAGTAAGAAACATAAAATGTTTATATAGTTGCTTTTGTTATATATAGTAAAAGTAATGTGTTCTTTAAGGAGTTTCCGAAAGTATTTAGAAGTTAATTCAAGGATAAGCCCCATTTTCTTGAGATGTAGTAATATGACATTATCTTATGGCAAATAAATACATTCGCCTTGTATAATTGTCATATGTGAATAATTAAATATATAATAGTGGGAGGTTAGTATGGTAAGTAGGTTACAAGGGTACTAAATGTAGTTTCACTATGTTCTAATGTGGGCTGTATGTAGTTGTTGGTGGGTGAATTTGCTTGTTGTCACATCATCTCTCTAATCATAAGAAAATGTAAAAATAGTTTTAAGAATGTCTTATTCAAATTAGTAAAGTGTTTTTTAGTTAGAAAAGAAAACTTAGGGAGATGCCATATTAGAAAGGTACTTCAGTGGTCACACCACAAGTAGCTTATTGAGTTGAAGTAGAAGCGTCAAAGTTATTTAGGCAGGTAATTGTCTCCTATGTAAGTTACACACGAAGGAGAAGCTTAAAAAAAATAAAAAATAGAGCCCTGAGGGTCTCTCTCTACCTGGAAAAACTTTAGCAACTCTTTCCTTTTCTAAAGTCTTCAAAACTTGATACTAGGAGCCACCTACCAAGAATAAGAAAAAGCACGTGAACAATGACTAATTACCTTTCACCAAAAAAAAAAAGGATGGTGAATTAATTAGAAGGATTATGTGTTTGATACTAATAAGGTACTTACTTGTAATAACTTTTATTTTTATAATATATATTCTTTTGCATGGAATTGACAACAAAAAGTTGATTGCCCTAATGGCTATAGAGTGAATAGGCAAAATTCTAGAACTAGTTTTTTTATTTTAGTGGAAATACTTTCATGTTATCCAGGAAAAGTGAGAAAAAGTAGATCTTAGTGAAGACATAGTTCATCCTCCAATTTGTGATTATGATAATTGGTAAAGTGATAGATTTATGTATTAACTAATTTACTAATATTTGTCCAAAATTGTACTCCTTGCTGTATCCTAAATTAATCCAATTTACAGTATAGCTTGTTTAATGCCCATCAATGTTAGGATTCTTAAATTCTGTTTTTATTTTTTATTTTTTTTTGGGGGGGGGGGGGGGGGGAGGGGGGAGTTGTTACATTTTCTTTACAAAATTAGATGTAGCTCCACCTTATTGGCTATTGCTCCTCCAAAGCCTTATTTAACCTGAACTTGGACATTTCTTTTGCTCCTTTGCAATTTTCAATCCTGTGTTCCTTCTTGTATTGATTAGGCACTATATAGGGAGACTTTCTAGCGTCAAGGAGACTTCCTTTGTTTTCAACACTTTGAATAGTTCATTACAAAACCAAGCCTACATGATTAGTAGGTGACTTTGAATCCCATTCCTTCTTGTATTGATCAGGCATAGATCATATAATTTGAGTGTTGCATGCCTCCGATCTTGAGATACAGATGTCCACAGATCTTGTTCCAGTTTGCTAAACTTTGTCATTGATAGGCCTAGGGATAAAACCTTATACCTAGATATTGTTCTTAACCATCTGATCTGTAACTCATGAAATGGTTGGCAATTTCTAGTACTAATCTAGTGCACTTGTTTAGAAGGTAAATGTCATTTATTAGCTAAGCTCATTCAAAGCAACCAATGATGATAAAGGGTGTGATTCTGAGATTGTAGTTTTAACCAATTATAGCTATGATGAATTTCCAATTAACTAGCAAAATGCCTATTTACTTCTTAAGGAAAGGAGAGGAAACACTTGTTAAGATTTATAATCTTCATTACTCTTGGAGGGCTATTAGGTGTTTTATTGGTTTGTGGCATCTACTATTGTCTATGGACAAGGAAGAGATCGAATAAAGTTAAAAGACTACCGATAATATTGTCGAAGGTGAGCAATTAAAGTTGTTTCAGTTCTTTGCTGCTTCTTGGCAGATAAGAATACAAATAGTCAACAAGTAGTGTTATTTCCTGATGGAAGTATTGGGCAGGAAGTGGCTTGAAAACTCAAGACCCAACATTTGTTAATTTTGTCACTGTGCAAGCAGCATCAAACATCTTAGATGAAAATGAACTTGGGAAGGAGAATTTCGATCCATTCATAGGTAAAAACCATTCCCTAATTTTGTAGTACTTGAGTATAAAATCAAATACTAGTCCCATTAAACTTGTTCCAATTGTGAGTTATGAGGGTATACTACATGACAGAAAGGAAGATGCAGTTAAGAGGCTTTCTATCGGGGTAAGGAGTTCTAGAATGGGATTAACTTAAAAGGCAGGAATCTGGTGAGGCACTTGTTCGGCTCTATAGAAAAAGAGGAAAAGATGCTTGTCTGAAACGACATGCCTAACACCAATCTTGATAGAATCTTGTGTTTGGTCAGTTTCCTTTCTATTTATGTTCTCTACAATTGCTTTCACTATCTTGATAGAGTTAAAAAAATATCAAGCACAAGTAAAGTCCATACCAAGACAAGTTTTTTATTGGAAATTATAGCATTTTACTTCCTATCTCACATTTATTTTCTAAAGGTAAAACAGTTAACTAACAACAATTGATCATTTTTTTGCAATTACAAATTAAACAAATAGGAATATATTCTCTATTTTTTTGGCCATGGCTCTGCAAAATGTTATAGATCATCATCATTATCAAAACCTTATCCCAATTAGAGGTCAGCTACACAAATCTTGTTCCTCCATTCACCTCTATCAAGTGTCAATTTTTTCATTAAGTTCAAGAGTTTTTAGATCTTTTCTCACCACTTCTAACAAAGCCCTTTTGGTCCTTCAACTTTGCAAAATGTTCTAGATATGAAAAGTAAATAAATTTCATGTATTTCATGGTTGATCATCACCAAGAAGGATACTCCCAATGAACTATAAACTGATTACTAGTTTGATTCTTTCGCTTCTAAAGATTTGCTTACAAAGATGCATATATCTGATTGTGACTTAAGTATCCGTATCATTGAGTTTTTAATGCTACTATTGGTATGAATTTTGTGACGAAGAAAATATGTTCATTTTCTTGAGTCGTGCGTGGACATGGTGCTAGTTGCCTAGTATCACTTAGCTATGACCAGGTTGGGATGCATAACTCATCATGGATGCAGTTTTGGTGACCTCCAGTTTAACCTCATCATTAGTAGCTTTGCTTGCTGCCATGTCTACATAGACAAGGAGTAACATGGGGAAGCAGCTTATAAATGTTTCTATTCTCACGATTTTATGAAGTGAAAATCATTAAGAAGTCCCAAGGACTGTTAATTCTGCCAAGCGCTACTTTCTTACTAATTTTTTTGAGGTTTGAGTTGATTATCTGCAATTGGTATTTCTCACTGTTTTTAAATTTATTAATGGTTCGTTTTCGTCACGAATTAAAATATCTCCTGGGTAGGTTTTTTCTGCCCAACAATTCTGATGTACACAGTCGTATACCTGTTTCACTTTCAAAGAGCAAAAGAAAAGGATAAGGCATGTTCTTATGTTTCATTGCGGCAGGTTGAGTTTCCTAAAGGTATTCTTCTCTCTTTGAATTCATGGTTTAGTTTTGAGGAAGATGAAAGCACGAGGAGAAAGGCTGCGAAGATGATAAAAGAGCAGCTTCTATGGAGTATTCATGGGACTTAGAGGTATCCATTTTCTTCCAATTCTGTTTTGTCCTACGTTTTCAGTTAATGTTATTAGCTGTGTGTCTGTAAATCTTGGATCATAGAATAAGGTTAATTTAGTCATAATCAGTTATTGTTTCTAATTCCCTAATGTTTTCATTTATAGAAATGGAGAGTTTTGTTGCGATCCATGTTTAACTTGAATTATGTAGAGGTCAAAGTTGGGAATATCCTTAATTCAATCTTTTTTCTAAATGATCTGGTTTTGGATTTATGAGTTGTCTTTTTAAGGAAATCTTGAGTTCTTGAGATTTGGGATTCATTTTCATTTGGGTATTGGTTTTGACGTATTTCTGTTCCAGCGCTTCTTATCCGTTTCAGGAAATTTCTTGTTTTTATTGAGAACCTCTTGCTCATAGGATTGATCCGTTGCAGTCGAGTTGGTTAGGATACTTGGCTCACTCACAAGAGACCCCGCAACGGATCCATTTTTATAGTAAATTTATGGTTAGAGTTTCAAGACATTATATGGTACAACTGGTCTCACAAAGCATAAAAAAAAGAGTGGGTTGCAGGCCCACTTCTTGAATTTCTTTCCATGATCTAAACCGTTCATCAAATTCACCTCATCTCAGATGAATACACAATGTATATTGGACATATCTAGGCCCTTCATTTCAGGGCTTAATGAATTCAACAATAGATGGTATAATATAGGAAAAAACTAAAACATAAGACACCATATGCTTTCAGCCTTATATGTCCAAAAATGAAGGCCCACATGAATTCAGTGAATGTGAGATTTTGTACCTAGGCCACTTAAGATGAGGCAAATTAAACCTTTTGGGCTTTTGAAAGAAATGCAAAATGTGGGCCTGGCATTCACTTTCTTATAGGCCCATGATGCAACCGCGATGAGACTGGTTGCATCCTAATAATTCCTCTAGAGCTCAGATAATTTTATTTATTTATTAAGTTTTATATTTAACGTAGATAGAAACTGCCATATAGCTAATTTTCAGTCAGACTATGGAAATTATAGTGGGCTTTAAAACCGCCGATGGAATTCTGGAGGGCATACTAAGAAACTTATGGTTGCACTTATAGGTCGCCTTAATATTTTGAGGGCAGTCATAACTGCGCCCGTAAGTAAGAAAATATTTACTCTGCAGTTACATTTAAAGGCAGTTATAAGGGGGTTACATTTGCCTCTATCTGTTCGGCAGTTATAATTTTGCCTCCAGAATTTTGCAGGGTCCTTAAACTTGCACTTTGTAGCGGCAGTTTAACAACCGCCGTTAAAATTTGTAGAGGCAGATTTTCAGCCTGTGGAGGTGATTTTTGTCTGCCACCAGGCATCACTGCAGCTACTAAAAAGAACGAGTTAATGGCGTGGTTTTTTTATTATATTTTATATATTAGCATACTTTAAAAAAAGACATGGATTCACCAAAAAGTACGTAGCTGTGAATGTCAGCTACAACCTTGCTTTTGAAATACAGTGTGAAATTAAGAAATAAATGAAAAATTAATAGTCTCCATTTTTGTAAAATAGTTACCAGAGGCTTATCTCAAGCTTCAGACATTATAAACAAATGGCTTCTTCATCTAGGCTTGTCAGTTTGCGCAGAGGACCAAAGAGGTCCACAAGCAGCCTACCTCAGACTTCTTGGAACTGTAATCCTGGGACCGTAATGCAATCTGCAAAGAACCCAGAAAGCTAAGCCACCAACGACGGTGAAAAATTCCAGCAGTGTGCCTCATTAATCTTGAACAAAGTTTTGCATTGGATCTCATCAGCTTCCTATCAGAAATCAACAATATACGCCTCAATGCCATTGGTGGCTGCTTCTTCCTTCTGCTTCTGTGGGTTTTATGGCCTTGCTTCCAAACCTAAAACCCTCCCTTTCAATTGGGCTATCTTCTGCGAGATGGGTTCTCCTTTCGATTTCGATTTCGCATGAAGCTCTAGTTACAATGAGAAAGAAAGGGAGAAAATCAGATTCTTATTTAAATTCTCATAGTACCCTCTCGCTTAACTCCTCACCAAATAACTTACATCCAAATGGGGAACTGAGAAGTCAGTTTTAACAGTCTGAGGGTGGGATGCTAACAAATCTGAGTTGAGGGGCTACTTTAAGACAGAAAACTGAATTCAGGGGCTAATCGAGAACTGGAGCCGTGATGAATATGTTTGAACCGATAATCCAGGTATACTTAAGGAAAATAATCATTTATCTTTCTGCTAATTTTTTTTTTTTACATAGAAAAATCATTTCTACTATATTGTAAGAGAACTTAACGTCCTACATCTTGGTAGTACTTAGGAGTTGGTCTTTAAATTGTAATTCTTGTTTAGTTCTAACTAGTACCAAGTTTGAGTTGGTGTAACTCTCTCTCTCCAAGAAATAACACATCTTATGCAATAATAATAAAAGAGAGGTTGGGAAGGAGTATGATGAACATATACTATCAAGAAAAAACATTAATATAAACATACTTGGTCTCACTGCTTTTTGACCTTAGAAACTGAATTTTGATTATTTATAATGAAAGATGTCATATTGTACATGTTCCGGCTGATAGGTGCTATGCAATAATCACCAATGACGAACATACTTGGGCTCACCACTTCTTGTCATTCTAAACTACATTTCTGTTACTTAATTATGACATTCTAAAGTGACTTTGTTTGCTGTCATATGGAGCGAGACTGCAACATTATATGGTGGGTGTTGATTGGGATCCGGTACCATGAAGACTTGCCTCAATCATTGTGGAACTTAGCGACATTTTACCTTGTGCTTCTTGCTCCTAATATGTAATATTCTCGAATTTTAAATTCAAATTCCAATGATAAAGTAAAATTCAAAAATCATAAAATTTGTAAATTAAATTGAGGGCTAAAACCTCAATATTTGAATTGTACTTGAAAAATGGATTCCAACGACACTAAGTATTCCCAAATCAGAGCTCAGATGAATTTTACACATTTATTTCACAAGAAGGGAAAATTTGTAATTTAACATGTGGGACCCACAGCATTGATACGGGTCAAACATTTGACAATCAAAAGAATAGTGGAAACAAACATAATGAAGTTAATCATTATGTCCACCACCACCAAGGACGAAATAGGAATTTAAATGCCCTCCCACTTTGGGCATTATTCATCTTCTTCACGTTTTCACTCTCCTTCTACACGATTAGCCCATCCGATCAGACTGAAACTTCCACCACAGCTCAAGTATATCTACACCTATAGTGTTGTAGTGTTGGATCGTAAGTGAACCATTGTGATCTTGTCATTTTTCCACCTCTCTATTAGAGCTTCAAGTATCAAGATGGGTTTCTCACCAATCTGCGGTAGGAGTCTATTTCTTCTTAGTTTTTCCATATTGGCATGTTTATTTTACTACCATTATCATTTTTCAGCAGTTTCATTTGAAAAATGGCATGCTAGTAGGATTTAATTGAAGAAAAACTGTAATACAGTGAAAAATAAAGTATTAGGAACTGCTCAGATAGAAAATCTAAGCCGTCCATTGATTTAGGGACCCTCAAAACCCTAAGATCAGTGAAAACGGAACAAAAATAGGTTACTAAGGACCCATATTTGAAGGAAAATCGTAACATAGTGAAAATACGCTGGTGCACTACAGTGCAAATAGTCCTAGCCAGTGTAGTTCAGTGTAAAAGGGGCGCCAGTGTACTTCAGTGCAAATAGTTTTTGTCGGTGTAATCCGGTGTAAATAGCCGTCAGTTTACTCCGATGTAAATAACTTCTGCCGGTGTAATCCGGTGCAAAAGGGCATCCAGTCTATAATAGTAATTCGGACTGTTGAATAGTGACCAGAGATGGTATTTTTGAGATTTTGGAGGCTGTAAAAGCCTGATTTTTTATCTGAAAGGTTTGTTGAATTTGTCTCAATGACGTGGACCTAGATTTGACTTGAAAATCTAGATTTGAACATATTTTAAATGGTTAAACCAGTAAATACTATTAGAAGACCTAGATCAAGTCGATCAATAAATGATCAGACCTTAGAACATGATTGTATATATCAAATATGAGATAATTTAGGATATTAGAAGAACAGGTCTTATTGAATTGTCAAGAAAAGTAATCTTGACCCTCGACTTGATCAGGTGCCTTGGGATTGACTAATTAGAGAGCGACTTGACCATCAAATCAAGGTATAATTATAGAGATATGGTTAAATCACTAAATAAACACTGAAATTAGAGGTATCATGATAAGAATGGTTAGAATTGATAATCATATATCAATTACAAAAATTATGGAGCAATCCAATGATTAGATTGTCTCCAAACTTTAGGAGATGTTAGGGACTGACCCTTCATTGATTAAGGGGCATAAATTAAGTGGATCATGACATAGATTAATGATCAAAGACTACAAATGTTCGTCTAGATATTAGAAAAACCTACATCTAGTACAAGATTGACTTGATAGAGGGTTAACTAGAGGATCTGGGCTGTTGGTCTAGGATTAACGACCACATCGATGAAGTTATCACTTGAGTTGGTTACTTTAATATGTGAGAACGTCAAGTGATAGATGTCTTGTGATGTGACAAGTATGTCAGAGCGCATGATGTGACATTATCTACGCGCCTCATTGAAGTATCGCGATTATTGAGATAGGTGATCACATTGGGATTTCCCTTTTGATTTCATCGATCATGGTTTATCTAAAATTCTTGAGGCATATGTCTTATGCATTATCGTGTTTTGTTGTATGTGTTTAGTACTTCATATTTGTTATTGTGACTTTGATTTCATAATCATCCATGTTTTATATGTGATGACTTATACCTTATCATTGATCTTGACTAAGACTATTGGGTGAAGCGGGGTAAGTCGGGTCTTATACCGATTTGAAGGCGGGCCGGTAGTTTTGGGCTAACAGGCTTTCATCCCTAAATAGATTGATGCGGGCTGCATGAGGGACCTAGGGTCATATTGTATTGGGTGAAGCGAGGTAAGCCGGGCCTTGTACAGATTTGAGGGTGGGCCAGTAGTTTTGGTTGACAGGGTTCTGTCGAAAAATAGACTGATGCGGGTTGCATGTGAGGGACCTAGGGTTGGAATGAGTACTCATTGCCATCATCGTGAGTGCAGTTGAGGCACTCATAGGACTTATTTGTGCGCAACTTTCTATGATCACGACATGCATTATTTATTCTATGGACATGGACTTTTGGTTATAGTAATAGATGAGTATCCATGAGTTTCATACATTGCACGTTATGATATTCAGATTTGATGACAATTTTCTTAGCGCATGATTTCTTGATTTATCCATCATGGATGGTTGAGGTTTCACATGCCTTGTATACTTTTGTCTTATGAGATTTTGCCATGATTATGATACTTAGTGTCATTTGATTTTATTTGTATTTATTATTAAATGTGAATCACTTATACAAGCATAGCTTGCTAAAGCATTGCTTTGTTTTACAATGCCTTAGATTTGGAGAGCAATAGCGCTAAGGGTAAGCAGGTGGAGCAGCATTGACTAAGCGAGGACCTTGAGGACCATATTCCTTTTTGTACATCAAAGACTGATTTAGTGTACGTCTCTTGGACTTGTGTTTAGATTTGTTGGGTTGTACATGAATGTTGATATTTTGGATAGATTGGACCCACACTACTTGTATAGTGTACCTTTACTTGCCGATGTGTGTATGACATGGTAATCATGGATAGACCCTAGGGGAATTTATACATATTATTCTTATTATTGTCTTTTCATGACTATGTATGATTTGTCATGGTTTTACTTTGAGCATGCTCAGTGTATCTACTATTTGACTTTTGTTTATTATCGTGGTTTTGGATATGGGATGATCCTCGGGGATTTCTTTTGAACGCTGCGTTATTAATGTTAATTGCAAGTTTTATTTTTAGGATCCCACCTATTTTATAAAACGTATTATTATTACTATTCATGAATTTGGGGAAAAAGGTTTAGAAAAACCCAGGGTGTCTCATAATATGACTCTTTGCAAGTTCATTTGATGAGATCATGGGAACTTGAAGGTCTTCTTTGTACTTATGCCATCCTTGACTAGCGAATACTACTTTGATCTTGAATTTTTTATCTATTGCGAGCTCACGATTAAACAAAGACAATGGTTGTACACTTTCTTTGTGAAGGCTCCATCAATGGTTGTACACTTTCTTTTTATTTCTATCCTTCTATCGAACATGACTGGAGAATGTCTGGATAATGAACTAGTATCATGCTTTTGCATCAATTTTCTTTCTTAAGAAAATTTGAACATCTATCTTATAAAAACTCCAGTTAAATAGATATGTTGAAAATTCATTCATAATTAATTTGAAGTGATACCCAAGATGTATGAAAGAAAAATAATCATTTGTCATTTCTCCTAACATTTTTAGGTTTTCTGCAAAAATACCATTACTTTTTGGTCTTTTTGCAAGAAAATTCAATGTTTTCACCATTTTGCAAATTTTCCATTAAGTTTTCCATAACTTTGTAAATTTGCCACTTTGTTTCAATTTCATCTACATTCACCCTCAAATTTTTTAAAATTCTATTATTACCCTCATCATTTTTTCTTTCAATGTTTAACATTACAGATCCTTCACCACTGTGGAAGATGACTGACGATGAGCGACGAATAAGAACATTATCTCCAGTTACCATTTTGACGGTAACTTCAACCTTTCTACAAGCCTCCATAGCTGCTCTCACCCCTATTTGACGTGGATCCTTCAAACCCACCAGCCCTATCAATGTGAAGCCATTTTCTTGGAGCTTGTGAGCTTTCCTTTCATTGTCATCATCGATCACATCTTCTTCTATAATTTCCTTGTGAGCAAATGCAATACATCTGAGACTCTAAGCCGCCATATCTTTGATGATTTGCTGAAACTTGTCCTGTTTTTGAATGTCCATGCTTTTCAAGGATCCATCACTCGCAATATAACTTGAACACATTGCCAGTATCATCTCAATAGCTCCTTTCCAATGTACATGGGTGGACTTCTCTCCATTCTTCCTCACTGAAACCCCGCTCGATTTCTTCTCTGACATGAAGGCCTCAATATGTAGAAGTGTACAACTACGTTTCAAATTCTCCATGTCCATGCCTTGCTCCAAAGCACCCATGATAGAATGGTTTTCTAGGTCGGGCTACTAGAAATTTTAAGCTCAGAAACTAAATTGGGTTTGTAAATATTGCCTATGGTATTCAAACCGACCCCCTCATGCAACAAAGTTGGAGCTATATGAGATGGATTTTCCTTCATAGCTTCCTCTCCTAACCAAAACTTAGACACAATCATCTTGTTTAAAGTGAGTGTGCTTGTTGCTGGTGCTGAGGTTCTTACATAATCAAGTTATTTTGGTTTTCTCTATTTGTTGTTGTAATTTTTATTTTTATTTCTGCATTCAGTTTTTCCTGATTCTTTTAGATATGTGTCTTCATGAACCCTTATCATAATAGATAGCTTAGTAATTGTAATGGGCAAATGTTGCAATGCTAAATTTGCAGTTCTAAAGCTCTCATATAATGAGAATCACTTTGTACATGATGAAAGTACAATGCTTCATTGCCTTGTTTTCTTTAAAATACCTGTAACATTTTGAAGTTTGAACTCCATAAATCTATCACTTAAGATCTACTGAATAAATGGGTTTAAATAATTTGAACTAGTTTTCTTACAAACATGGGAAGTTTCTCTTGTGAGATAAATAGGCCTCTTCAGCATGTTGTCATTTTCAGGAGTTACAATAATGTTAGCAACAGTAGTACAATGTGTTTATCAAGATTTCTCTGATATTCATATTTTGAAAGTTCTACTTTTGTCAAGGAAAATAAGCTTAGCCTAGAATTACATCGAGAAATTGATATGCTTTAGCCCTTGACTTAGATTATGGGTATCTATCAAGTCTTTTATTGTCCAGGGACCATAGATGAAGGATGATAGATGCAATTTAATAAATCTAGTGTACTATTAGTCTTTTACTTGTTTTCTTTCTTTCTTTCTTTCTTTCTTTCTTCTTCTTCTTCTTCTTCTTCTTCTTCTTCTTCTTCTTTTTTCTTTCTTTTTGTGATAATATTGATTATCTTTCATTGTAAAGGTATCAGTTTGACTTTTACTTTCTCAGATTTTTTAGTAGCTCCTGCATAATCTTTTATTTGGAACTACAACTGCTCTTTTTTTTTTTCCTCACTTTTCTCGTTTATGTGGAACCAAACCAAAGTATTTCATTAGGCTAGTAAATAAATGCATATTCTAAAGTTGTCAAGTGCACTTCAATGTTACTCCATTTTATATTATGAGCACCAAGAGGATCCATGTAGATGAAGAAAAGGTTCGAGTAGTTAAAGAATGGCTGACACCAAAAGCATAGCCAACCAAATTTCAGTGATATTGAGATACCCATAGCAATAAGTATAGCCACTTGCTTGTGAAAGATCATTGCTCCTGTATAGAAGATCATTGCTTGTGTTCATTTATTCAAGTGGTGGGTGCATTTTGCTATGCTTTTCACAAGTAAAATTTGTCATTTACTATGGTCTTTCCAACTTCTATGAAATTTTTTAGAAGAATACCAATTAAATAATTTAACTGGATGTACATTATAGGTAGTTCTTCTAATACATGATCTTTTCTCCTGCTCCTCTTCCTGATGTGTTTCCTTGTGGAGCCACATCTCACACCATAAATTACTGAACAATATAAAGTTATGGTTGGGGTTGGAATTCAATCAGAACAATTGTAAAAAAATGAGAAAACATTGCTCATAATGAGCAAGAGCTCATTCATTGCTCACTATGCAATCCAAAAGTCTCTCATGAGACACTGTATATACTCTATAAACAACCTAAAACCCACCAACTTTTGTAATGTAAAAGCTAGTACTAGCATCTCAGGTAACATATCAAAGTTAAGTCCTAGCTTAAGGAAAAAATTTAGCTTTATATCTTGTTTTTACTGAATTTTCACTTATATTTTGTATAAGCCTGAGAAAAAATCCACCATGTTTAGTCTAGGATATATGTATTAGCATGGGCAGGGGTTTCCATTAGATCTTCATTTGACAAATTGATACTATGATCAGGCAGTTGAAGGTGATCCTGCAGCGAAGTTACCCGTTTCACTAGCCCTTATAAGCTTTTGGATATGGAAGAAGTATGCTAATAGCTTTCTGGTCAATCCTTGGTTCATTCTGAAAAATCTCATCAATGTTCTCCTTATCCATTGCATGATAATGTCTTTGTATATTTCTCATTGTATCATATTTAGGTGTTCAGTGAAAATAATTTGTCTTGCTTCAAAAAACTCTTACACTATAGAGTATTATATAAAGCATGCAGCATGAGAGACATCATTGGCCTGGTTATCTCCTTATCCATTGCATGAAAGCCCATAATTATTTGCACAAGCCATAATTGATGCATATCTGAAAGGAATTCTTTGCACAAGCCATAAATATGATTGTAATTTACTTTTATAAAAAAGAGAGGTACAATAGATTGTTCAAATACATTTCCATTGATTTGCATAAAGATAGATATATAGTAGACCCGAAATATACATTTTGCCACTATTACGAAGCTTTAGAAGCTACTTCTATTTTAATATTCTTATCAAAACTTCATGTTGTTACATTTGATAAACAACCTCCCACAACCTTCATTGATCTACATTATAACACAAAATGAGTCTTAATAACAAAGTGTTGCTATGGAAAAGAGAAAGAGGGGCAAACTAACAAAACAAATAAGGGTCAACAAATATATTTACCTTCACTGGTTGTGCATTCTAATATCCATCTATATACATTGTTAGAAAATATTACAACATAATAGAAAATTGTATCTATGTATGCATCTTATCAATTAATTATTATACCTTGCAAAGGATCCTTGCATGATCTTCCATTGTATCCATGTTGATCACATCTTTTACATTTTTTAATTCCTTTATTTCCTTGACTACTTATACTAGCTTCGTCTTCATCTCATGTTCTCTTCGTTTTTGGTCAGTCAAGTGGTCTGCGAGAATGAGGGGGTAGCGACTGATGTAGATAAACAATAAGGTAGATTGACAAGTCTAGTATCCTTGATACAGGTGTCTAATAGGCCTTTTCAACATGTTAATGTGGAAGTACGGACTACAATAGTTGACAACACTCAATCTTAAATTTCTTATGCAGATAAGTGCATGTATATATGTAAGGAATGCAAGATACATCTCATTGATGATAAAGTACATTTAAATTGATTAAGATTTACTACATGTCTTGCTGTCAGCCACAAATTGTGCTCAGTAACTTCTCATTCAAAATAAGAAGATCTCAATGGTGTGCAATTTCTTTCTTGTGTTATAAAACATTGTATTTTCTTGAATACATATGGCATTAAACCATCTTGCAACCTTTTGCTAAAGAAGACCATCATTTTTTGTCAGGTATGTTCTAGCAGCTCCATTACTAGAAGCTCCATCGAACTTGCAATTACATTATTAAAAGATTCTACTAAATTGTTGGTTAAAATGTCACACTTTGACTAAGTCTAGAAATGTGATATCGACCAACAACTTGGAGGGACTATAGATAGCCACTGATGTCCCTCAATTGATGCTTTCTTAATTTGTCTCACAGCATCAACAAAGTCTTCTCTTTTGTATGCCTATACTGCTTGCCAGAACAACTGCTTGAAGTATATACTAGGATGGAGCTTCTTGAAGTTTACATATAGAATAACTCCAAGAATATACTAGAATAACTCCAACAATGACATAAATATGCTAAAGAAACCAAGTCCAACTCTCTTTATTCTTAGCTTCCACAATTGATAAAGCAAAAGAAAATAGTTTATTATTCTCATCCAATCCAATGGTGCATAAGAGTGTTTCTTTGTACTTGCCTTTCAAGTGGCAACCATCTTGTAATATCCTTAATTTTTAGGATAAAATAGTAAATTATTAAATAAATTAAAATAAAAATTTATAGATAGAAATTTTTCCTGAAAACATAAGAATTAGAAAGTGCTTGTCGATACGAATCCAACGCCACCAAGAACGTGAAAAAGGGAGCTCAAACGAGGGAGTTATGAGCCGTCGAAGTTGTAAGGGCAATTTTGTCATTTGACAGAAACGTATTACACAGGGGCCCAAATTGATAATGGCACCCCTGTCTTCCACACGTCTGTATCCGGATCCGGCAAAATCGCTGGAGAAGCCATGGAAAGAGGCGTGAATGGGAGAGGTTCTCTTCCCCTAGGACTCTAGGCCTATATCTACCCTCCCCAGGTTGCCAAAACACTTCACTTTGAGCGTTTTCACTGAGCTTTACTCAGAAACCTAGCCTGCAAAAATTCATGTTTTTCCGGCAAGTGGAGCCCCGGCAACACGAGCAACACCAGCCAGGCGCAAGGTAAGCCTCAAATCCATGTTTTTATGTATTTATTAATTAGAAAACTAATTAGAAAAGCATGAAAAAAATTAGGAAAAAATCAGATTTTTTGGGAACTTTGTGCACGCTACTGTTGGAGCTTGATTTCACGGATCAAACCTCGTCCGTTTGAAAATCGTACCGTCCAACTAGTGCACAAGAGACCTAAGAGCAAACCCTTTAAATTTGGGAGTGATCCAACGGTGGATTTCTCCATAAAACCCAAAAACCAGTACCTAGGGATGTTTTTAGGAACTTGGGCAAAACCGTTTAAAAAACATGGTTTTTGGAGAAATCAATGCAAAAGGATGATAGAAATGGAAACTAGATAAAATTTGGAACAAAATGGTTCAAAAACCAAGTGATTTGGACACCTGTAGGGTCACCGGAGATGACCGGAAGCCGGTCGTCTTCTCAGGCGCCGGTTTCCACATCGCCGGTGTAAATTGGGCTGCCCGTGTAACCCAGTGTACACTGGGTGCCGGTGTAACCCGGTGTAAACCGGTGTAAACTGGGCTGCCCGTGTAACCCAGTGTAAACCGGGGCCGCCGGTGTAACCCAGTGTACACTGGGCGCCGGTGTAAAGCAGGGCCGCTGGTGTAAACCAGTGCACCCGCCAAACACCCTATAAATTAATAAATATTAATTTATGAAGTATTTTCACTTAAAATTGATTTTTGGGAGCTAGAGGAGTTCAAATCACGATCCGAAAGATGTGTTGTGACCGTATTGACGACGCGGACCTAATTTTAACTTAAAAACTTATAAATGACCACTTTTTATTTAGAAAAATTTTTAAATAGTGATGTGACATGTACAAGTGCACTTGAATATACCAGCTAAAGGGAGTTATTAGCAAGCTAGTGGTCTCACACTGAGGTAGGTGACGACAACTAATGTTTTGCCTTGATTTTTAAACCATGTTTAAACATAGCATCATGTGTGATTGTGTTTTAAAAATGCAATTATTATTTACCGTGGATTTCATGCGACATTGCGTACAGGATGGTTATTTCAAATCGAAATCTTTTACTGAATAAACTTATTTGAAATGCTTTTACAAGCATGATGTAAATTAGTTATGCTTAATTAGAGACTTATTTCTTATTTTATATATAGAAAATGCATGGATTTACATGAAAATGAGAATAGAGGCTTAGTAGCTGGTCCTTTTATAGGCTAACCCCAGGATGAGGGGCATGTCTTGGGGATTGCAAGCTATAAGTGCTCTTGAGTTTTAGCATATACATATGATTTCCGTGTTTTATATTTGATGACGAGTGCTCTCGCCCGGTGGGCGTCATGCTAGGAGGGATAGGGCCGGCCACCCACCTTCCGAGATTATGATGTGATGAGTTTGTGATATGATAGACACCTGCCCATAGATGGCATTCGGTAGGGGTTTGGTAACATGGATAGTCCACACTACCGGTCTGAGCCTTTCCATGGGGACAGACGCTAAGTCTCCCGTTATGGTGTCGACGGGGAGCGGCGGTGGTTGATACCCATGGAGGGTTGCCACTGCAGCATGATGGCCCATATTCTTATTATGTGTGCATATATGATGGGCATGGTTATGGATGATATGCCTAGGTGTGACGACACTCAGAGGTTGACTACGTGTACCCCTGATCAGGGATGTTAGTGCGATGTGGTGGGACCCATTACCTTAGGGTGCCCTTATTCTTGTTGTATGCTCCATGTTATTGATTCATGTCATGTTTTGCTTTTAACTCAGTGAATTTCATGTTTTAGCATATGGAATAAATTGGCATTTATTTGAACAGGGCATTATGATCTCACTATTTTCATAAATGTTAGACTTTTCATCAATGCTGTTCATTATTTCTTTCATTTATTACATTAATTGTCTATGTACCTACACAAGCGATAGCTTGCTGAGGCATTGCTTTGTTTTGCAATGCCTTAGATCTCGAGCGCGACACTAGGAAAGGAAAAGCGGTTGATAAACCTTGAGAGCTGCTGAAGACTAGTTTTCCCTATAGTTTTAGATAGTAATGTGAGTCATTAGAGTGGATTATCATTTGAATTTTATTATGGACTGCATACTTTATAATTGGATGTGATTTAAATCTTTGGACATATGTTGGACATTTATATGGGATGTTATGATGGATAGACCCTGGGCCATATTATTATTGTCTTTTGGACGTTTATTTGATTTAAAATAAAGGCGCCTATTTATTTGACGTTGATTTATATGCGGATTATTTAATTATGTTTAAATTACATGTCTGCCATTTTGAGAAAGGAAAATTAACACCCGAAGTTTAAAGATAGGTTTAATAAAATGTTAAATAAATCTTTTCTCATGGGATCCCAAATGCTCTTATTTAAAATGCCATTATTATGTATATATATATATATATATAAATTTGTCTTAAAAATCCGGGGTGTTACACATCTAAACCTAGAAAAGGTCGACATCCATCAATAAACCCTACCCTTGAAGTATGTAAGGATATAAATACCCTCTTGAAACAATATTTTTCTCCTTCTAATTGATATGTTGTTGTGCCATTAGGATTAAATGTAAGGACTACATGACAGTACCTTGGTACAATGCTAAAGGAAAACTTATACAATCCTCATATTTTGCTTGACGCAATCTCACAAGCACTCCAAACTTTATGTTATTTCAAATTTAGTCCATGCAAAGATTGCAACTCTTTCACTAATTTTGTGACTGACTTATCCATATCATGCATCATAACATTATATACTCATTTTGCAAGCCATTTGAAAGATGTTGACTAGTTAGCATTGCTGCTCATACAAGTATGTTGACCACTAATCTTCTTAACTTGGAAGCTTACACTGCTACTAGTTTTTGAACAATGACACCTCCAAGTACATCCATCTAATCTGCATTCAACAAATACTTGCCTTGATCAAATTTAACAATTCTAAGCTTGTATGCAAACTTCAAGGCATAAGATTGAATTACGAGTCTACATTATTCAACATTTGCAAACACTATCTCTTCCATGATAATGATCTCACTTTCATTCAAGTATATTTCATTGCATGTGTCATCACTCGATGATACATAACTGTAGGTTAAGTCACATCTTTCCATAGCAACATCTTCTTCATCTTTAGGAAATTCTTCATACGGTGCTATATATAGCAGTTAGCATGTCCTCACCCACATTTCTTCATTAGTAAAATTGATATCTTCATCACATGTTTGTGGCCCTTTCTCTCAAGGACACATCCAGTAATCTAAAACATCCATTTTGATATTCTGTTGGCTTTCATGTGATATTTTTCCATCCAAATTATTCCAAAATTCCATACTATCATCTCCTTTCATATACACATAAAAATAAATAATAAAATATTAGCAATTTTTGTCTCAAAGCATTAAAATATTGAGTTAGTTTCCTAATGGATTGAAATACGTTGATTTCTCTGATAAGCAATTTCGCCTTGTGTTGAGGACTCATTTTTTAGAAAGGTTGGCCAAGTTATTTCTTTAAATTATTATTGGTATGCTGGTAGTAAGCCATTAGATTTTCCTTATCTATTTCTTCGTTTTGAATTTGAGTTGATGAGACACATATTACCACACACTTTGATGATTTAGTTATGGGGTTAAATGGCGTAATGTATGCATATACTTCTACTTACTGGCCAACCACAATTTGTAGAAGTTATAACTAGAGACTATACTTGCCCTGGAAATCCTTTTTATATTGATTTCTACCATTTTTCTTACTTAGATATGGAGAGCATTTGTGTTGTTATTTTGTATTTTCCTTTATATTTCTACAAACTAGAAGTATATTTTCTTGGTTTATGTTATTCTTTAACTTATATTCTATGTGTGCATGCATGTGTGCCTTGAAGTAGCTTGGTTTTGTATCTTTTGGTTGTAGGTTGGAATTATGTTTCTAGAAGTGGTACCATTTCCAAAGAGCAAATTACATCATCTTGTTAGGTCGGATGCACATTTATTGGGATGAATTTCTATGTCAATTTACTTACTGCACATCTATATTTGACAGTAGTCTACTTAAATATTATATTGATCATTACGTTCATTATCTTCAAAATTCCTCTTCTAGGTGTCATATTTTTCCTAATATTTAAATTTTCTTTTCTCAAAGTTCTCTAAAATGCTTGAGATGTTATCAAAAGGGTCATCTGGTGATTGTTACAAATGGTTATTATAATCACTAGTTTGTTATT
Source organism: Warburgia ugandensis (assembly GCA_035236585.1). NCBI lineage: Eukaryota > Viridiplantae > Streptophyta > Magnoliopsida > Canellales > Canellaceae > Warburgia > Warburgia ugandensis. The sequence goes on along the minus strand of CP141138.1, from coordinate 11,208,472 downwards.
TTGTAAAGCTTATGAATTTCAGGTCTCAAAGCAATAAAACAATCAATTAATCGACTATCATTACCCATGTCTCTTCATTTAAATTTAGTTCTATTACTTTTGCTTCTCTTAGGCTGAGGAATATAACATCAGCGAGTATGAAGCTTGGTAAGTCCATACTCCAGCCTTTCACATTGGCAAGATACTAAGTCTGCTTCGACAAGGCTAGAACCCTCAAGCATCTACTACTACATGGCACACTGAAAGGCAAGGTCTCAAGAGTTGATCTATTATTCTTGTAAGCCAGATATTATCTAGCTAACTTCTCTCATTCTATTCATGTATATATTTTGGTTATAATTATGAATCACATGGTTTGCCACACTATGTAGGACCTTTTCTTTTACAAGATAATAGCTTATGCTTGTAGCTACACAACTTGAACATATACAAAGCCAGCTAGTACTATGATTGTATTCTATTTTGTAAAAGCTAATATACCTGCTTATATTCCAGAATGAAACGATATGCTATCAAGTGTTGTAGAATTTAATAAATATTTGAATGCACATTATAGACTAAGTTGACAAAAGGACCATATCTGTTTCATTATTAGGCTATGGCAATTACGAGCCAGAGTGTATGCATCTAGCGTCGGAGACCTATAAAATTAGAACATAAAAGACAAAGAATACCATTAAAATTGCTATTTTACTATCAGACACTGTTTTCCCTTCACTTCAGTACTGATAATCTGGCGTGCTTGCCAGAGCAATGGCCACACCTCTACCCTTTCTTCTGTTTCTTTGCTTGATCTGGAGCCAAACAGGAATGGCTGGTGTGATCTGGTTGAAAATCAAGAAAACCCACCTGATGTTTTCAATTTTCTACACTGCAAGATGCATCTGACCAACATGGCCACCTGATGTAGATGGCTGCGCCCTATCCTCTCTCTATAGCTATTTTCTTTCCCAGCCAACATGCTAGTTTTTTCCTTGATGCCTGCATTTTCTTGTGGGATTATCTCACTTACTGTAAAACTGCAGTGATATTTTACTGCATCAAATCCATCATCGATGAGGATTCTGATGGTGGCTAGTTTTGGAAGAGAGGGAGAAAATGTTAGATATGCATAATGGAAGATTTTTTCTTACTCTCTCCACTTTTCATGCTCGAATGGTTGACATCATTGCTTAGATCGGCGCAACCATGGTAACTGCCTTCCTAGATCGGTGCTGTTGATTCGGCGTGACTGTTGGATCATCGGCTTTTGGTTGCATCATCACTGATGAGGCTTTGCTGGGATCTGGATTTGTGAAAAGGGGGAGATAACGAAAGGGAAGAGGGAATCTATTTTGGGGTTTTCTAGATGGAAGTGAGGATGGATATATATATATATATATAGATAATTAAAAAAAACGGGTGACCCATATGTACACCTCTTATAAATTTTTCTTAAACTTGATACATGAACAAATGGTCCGAATTAATTTAATTTGTTCATTAAAAATTTGAAATTAATTGACTGTTATTTTAGAAATTTTTTCTAAATTAGTCAATAATTAAAGTTTAATTTCAAGACATTATTAGCATACTAAATTATTTAGTTTTAATTTATGGTATGCTTATATGGAATTGCCTTGATTATTTTCTAGATGTCATGTGATCAATATGTATTTAATATTTGAGAATTAGCCACATCATCCTTAAATATGAAAATGCATATATTAAGTGTTTAATTAAATTGTTGATCACATTAAGTTTTTAAATGACATCAAATTCTAATTAACATATTGATATAGTAATTTTACCTCACAGAAAAATTATTATATTATTATGGTTAATTAGGATGAAATAGTAAAATATTATTTATTTCTTAATTAGCTCATAGCCATTAAAAATAATTATAATTTACTAGTTTCATCATAACTGTTGGTGAATCAATTTTGTGTTAAAATCTTTGCCCACAGGTAGATTTTAATGACATAGTTATTCATATTTTTTTTATATGACTTGCATTGGTAAGCTTATCATTATGATTGATGGATTATGTTTCATAATTGTTAGTAAACATGTGTTATTTTTTTGTTTATTTATTTACAATTATTCAATCTTTGATATTGTCTAATAAAAAATCTGAAGTTCCTTATTTAATTGGTGACAACTATAAAGTCTAAAACGAGAAATTTTTTCTTCATTTAGGGTATATGGATCTTGACTATACTCTTCGGAAGGAAGAGCCTCTTGAAATTACAATTACAGAATCTAGTACTCATGCTGAGATCACTCTATATGAATGGTGGGAGTGATCTAATCGCTTGAGCATGATGTTCATTAAATCTCGCATCAGTACTAGCATCCGTGGGTCGATACTTGAATGTGAGAATGTCAAAGATCTTATGAAAGCCATTGATGAACAATTTGAGTCATCAGATAAATCACTAGCTAGCACCCTAATGAACAAAGTTGTCATCAATGAGATTGACTGGCACTAGAGGAGTGTATGAGCACATTATACGGATGAGGAACATAATTGCTCAGCTAAAGTCACTGCAGATTGAGATATTTGAGTTATTTTTAGTGCATTTTGTCTTGAATTCTCTCCCTTCTCAATATGGACCATTCAAAATTTCATACTACACACATAAGAAAAATTAGTCAATTAATAAACTCTTGACCATGTGTGTTCAAGAAGAGGAGAGATTAGTTCAAGAAATGGGTGAGAGTGCACACATGGCGACCCATAAAAAGGACAAGAAGTAAGCCATTGAAAGGAAAGTGAAAGGCAAAGCTATAGTCCATATTGATAAGAAGGAGGCTATGAGGTGTTTCTTTTGTAAAAAGAAAGGACACATGAGAAAAGATTTCCCTAAGAGGAAGGCTTGGCTAGAAAAGAAAGGTAATCTCAATTCTTTTGTATGTTATGAATCTAATATGGTTGATGTTTCATATACCCCATGGTGGATTCATAGTTCTACAGTACATATTTGTAATACCATGCACGGTTTTCTAAATCAAAGGAGACCGATGGAAAGTGATCGGAGCATCTATTCAGGAAACAAGATACGTTCACTTATCAAAGCCGTGGGGACATATAGGCTTATTTTACAACCTGATTTTGTACTTGATTTGGAAAGAACTTTTTATATTCCTAGCTTTTCTAAGAATTTGATTTCTGTATTTAAACTTGTACCACTTGGATTTTCCTTCTACTTTCATGAAACTTCTTTTAATTTATACAAAAATTCAAAACTTGTTGGCAGTGGTACAATGAATGATGATTTGTACAAAATTCATTTAAATAATGATATCTCTAATGAAGTCATGGATGTGTATTGTAACATTGGTATTAAGCGTAACATTATGGATGAAAAATCCTCTATGTTGTGGAACCGGAGATTAAGACATATCTTCATTGATAGAGTCAAAAGGTTAGTAAAAGATGGAGTTCTTGAGACTCTTGATTTTACAAACTTTGATTCATGTGTGGACTGCATTAAAGGTAAGCAGACCAATAAGTCTAAAAAGGTACAAAGAGGAGTTCTGACATATTAGAGAACATATTGACATTTATTGTCATGACATGAGCATGGATGGTCAGAAATATTTCATTACCTTCATAGATGATTACTCACCATTTATGTATCTCTACTTGCTTCATAATAAGAGCGAAGCATTGGATGATTTTAAAATATATAAAGTAGAGGTAGAGGTGGTGAATATTATGGTAGGTACATAGGGACTAGATAAGTACCTGGCCCATTTGCTAAGTTTCTTCAAGAGCAAGGTATTGTAGCTCAAAACACCTTGTCTAGTTCACCAGATCAAAATGGTGTAATAGAAAGAAGAAATAGAACTTTAATGGACATGGTGAGGAGTATGCTCAACAACTCCAATCTTCCTTTGTCATTATGGAGTGAAGCTCTAAAAGCAACATCGTATATATTAAATTGAGTTCCAACTAAGGCTGTTTCTAAAATGCCATTTGAATTATGGAAATGTTGGAAACTGAGTTTGAGACAGACATATACATGTTTGAGGTTGTCCAATTGAAGTTAGAGTTTATAATGCATATGAAAAGAAGTTGGACTCGCAGACTGTTAATGCATATTTTATTCGATATGCTGAAAAGTTTAAGGGATACATATTTTATTGTCCATCCCATAGTAGTAGAATTGTGGAATCAAGAAATGCTAAATTTCTTGAGAATAACGTGGTTAGTGGGAGTGTTCGACCTCAAAACTTAATTTTTGAGAAAAATCATGTTTCTGATTCAACTCCTACATTAAGCAGTAGACTAGTTATTATTAATGAGACCCATCAAAATAAGATGGATATTGGACTAGTTGTTGAAAATCCAAGTTAGGCTGATAATATTTTAGTAGACCCCATTGATCATCAACCACAACAAGTTGATGATCATGAGCCTCCCCAAGAGGCTAATGATGTACCTTTGAGGAGACCTACTAGAGTAAGGAAGTCAACAATTTCTATTGACTACGTTGTCTACCTACAAGAATCTGACTATGATATTTGTGCTAACAATGACCCTGAGACATTTTCACAAGCTATGAATAGTACTAAATCTAATTTATGGCATGATGCTATGAAGGATGAGATGGATTCTATGACAAATAATCAAGTTTGGGATCTTGTAGTGTTGCCAAATGGGGCAAAGACCATTGGTTGTAAATGGGTTTTCAAAACCAAGAAAGACTCCTTAGGCAACATTGAGCGATATTGTTGCAAAAGGATTCACATAAAAGGAAGGAATTGATTATAGAGAAACATTTTCTCCTATTTCTAAAAGGGATTCTTTCCGTATCATCATGGCATTGGTTACTCATTTTGACTTAGATTTACATTAGATGCATGTGAAAACAACATTTCTCAATGGTGATTTAAAGGAAGATGTTTATATGAAACAACCTGATGGTTTTGTCTCAAGTAATGGTCTTCATTTAGTTTGTAAGCTTAAAAAATCTATATATGGACTAAAATCGGCATCCCATCAGTGATATTTAAAATCTCATAATGTTATCTCTTCATTTGGTTTCGTAGAAAACATTATGGATGAATGTATATATCACAAAGTTATTGGGGGTAAGATCATTTTTCTAGTCCTGTACATGGATGACATTTTGCTTTTTTGGACCATTAGAGAGCTGCAAAGAAGGTCATGCGATACCTTCAAGGGACTAAAGATTACATGCTTACATATAGACGGATCGATGACTTGGAAGTTGTTAGATATTGAGATTCAGACTTCGCTGGTTGTGTTGATTCTCGCAAATCAATATCTGGATATATCTTCTTATTTGCTAAAGAAGCTATACCTTGGAGAAGTGCAAAGCAGTCTTTGATTGCTACTTCTACTGTGAAAGCTGAGTTTGTTTCTTATTTTGAGGTGACTCGACAGGGTATATGGTTGAAGAGTTTCATTTCTGGGCTTTGAGTTGTTGATTCCATCTATAAGCCATTGAAGATATATTGTGACAAGTCAATTGCTATGTTCTTTGCCAAGAATAATAAAAGTGGAAGTCATGGTAAACACATTGACATTAAGTACCTAGCAGTCAAAGAACACATAAAAAGGAATGAAGTGCTCGTTCAACACATTCGTACTGAGCTGATAATTGAAAATCTTTTGACGAAAGGCATGCCACCAAAGTTGTTTAAGGATCATGCAACAAGAATGTAACCTTGTACTCATTTGTCACCTTCTATTTGAACTTTGATGCTATATTTATAGCACATATTAGTAATGAAACTCTAAATTATTACTTTTGTCTCCATTTTGGTTTGTATACGTTTATGATTGGATGAAAAATATTTAAGTTTGGACCAGAATAAGCATTTGAGGCTTGTTCATAAAGATAAAAATGACACATAAAGGGCTTTTCCAAAGATGATAATCACATTGTAATACATGGAAGGTAATACTTGTTTGCAGAGGAATTATTGCCCTGATTCATGTAATTTATTTCTTTGTTGGAGCATAGAGTGAGTTAGACTAGTACATTAAGATTTTTGGATTTGGAAAGTTACAAGTGGTTGGACCAAGTGGGAGAATGTTAGAAAATTTTGGTGGACATTTGGGAATAAAAAATCCAACATATTGCATACTATTTGCACATTTAACATGTGTCATAACTGCCTATGGCAGTTATCCTTGATGGAAGGATAACTGCCATTAACCATTATCTCTTAAGGGGTCCCTGATTCAAGCAGAATTGAATTCTGTTTTCCATCATCAGACACTGCTAAAGAATCAGAAGATTCCTTGAAACTGCATCAAATCTATTATCTTGGAAAACTGCTATGGCTGGAGGTAAGTTTCCATTCGTTTTTCTTCTGCTAATTATAATTGCTGATTTATTGTAAACATCTAGAATTTGGTTTACAGCTCAAACTGATAGCTGGACTCTTTCCTCTTTGCCTCATAAAGCAAAAAGAAAGTATTTCAATAATCACACAAATTTATGTGGTTCACCACGTGTATGATCTACAATTCGAGTAGATAGCAAAGAGAGAACGAAATTATCCATGCCAACCGTACATACATGACAAAGTTTATGTGGTTTGGGCAACACAAATATTTGTAAATATGGCACACATTTGTGAAAGAATCACGGAAAAATTATTAAGGATCATGTGATTTTTTATTTCAATTTGTATCTAGAAAGGCGGAGACTTCCATGCTCTCGGGAGTGAATCGTCTAATTTATTTTCACAACTGTGTGTGTGTATTTTGACCAAGCCCGAAGGATGTCCTTCATGTTTGCAACGTGAACTTAGATAAGAAAATAATACCAACCGGAATAGCTTCCTTATCTTGAATTGATCAGAACGAAGCAACGAGACAGAGGACGGGTACGTCCTCTCCCAAATACACTCCCGTCAGATGCTCTTCTTTTAATACTCATTTATTTTATGACACAAGAAACGGTCTCCTGTCTTGGTTCTTTTAGGCTTATCCAAATCTATGGTGTTGAAGCAAGCAATTAACGTCACCTTGGGTTTCCCAGGAGATTGACTTGCAGAAAAGACAATAAGCCATGATTAGTCCCAAATGCATCATAATGTCCTTCTCACTACTGCAAAAGAGATATAAACCAGCGTCCTTAATTTCGTTGCAGGTAGATCAGAGAGCCACAGATCTTTACTTCTAAAAGAGTGCATTTAGGGGGCCCAGATGGATGGTGATCAGGATTTTGTTTTCTTGGTCCCATACACATACCGTCGTGATGTGAAGTCTTCAATTGAATGCTGTTAACACTTTGATCTGCTAATATTTTTCTCCCATTTCTTCTCGTAAACTTTCTGAACCGTTACCAACATTGAACCACGATTCAAAAATGAAAGAAAAGGTAATAGTTATTAAATCCTACCCAAAAAAAAATTGTGATTAGGGTCATCTCTTGCTGATTTTTCTCGGTTTATGGTCTACGAAAGAAGCAATCTAGAAGATAGCTAGTCTTTTTTAATCACAAGCATTAAGGCGCCATAATACTGCAATACCATTACAAAAAAAGGGAAGAAGATAAAAGCATATACAATACTAAGTTTAAGAAGGTAATGCTGCTGAAAGTGTGAGCCGTTTGGGTTGCCAAAGTTCTAGCCCCGCCTCAGTTTTAATGTTCTGGGTGTAGGAACCGACTTAATGAATTTACTTGTAAACACCAAAATGATGTAAAAGAAGAGGAGCCTTGGTGCAATGAAAAAAATTGTTGTTGTGTGACTTTGAGGTTACAGGTTTAAAGCGTGAAAACAGCCTATTGTAAAATACAAGGTAACCCCGGACCCTGTATAGGCGGGAGCTTCCTGCACCAAGACTGCGCTTTTACTAAAATGATGTAAAAATTACCCGGCAAAAAAAATGGCAACTTAGCCACGAACGCAAAAGAAAAAGAGATGTTGTGGATATTACTGTTACTGTTATCAGTGGATATAGTTCCTTGCAAGGAATTTTCACTTAAATTGTAAACAAATTTACATGGCTGGTTTGAACAATAGATAATGGTAAGTAAACAAATGGTAGAATGAAAAGGTTCATCAAATTAGTTTCCTTAAACCATTAATTAGTCGCGTGCCTTGTTTTTATGATGATGAGATCATTCTTCAACACTCAGCCTGGATCATTGGCTCAGCCACTGGCGACCATTCCATCATTCCTTTCCTTGATAACCGATCGAAGAAGAGAAAACATGTTCCTCAAAAGTCCTAGACATTTACGTTAATAAAGATAGATTATCTTTCAAGGTAGATATCGCTGGTCAAGAATAAATTATAGAAATTATCAAGTGAGAGTCTTAAGCCTGGAGAGAAGTAATGTTGTTACAATGACCACCCGGTTCAGCATGTTGTGCCTTATCTTAGATAAAGTTCTGATATTTTCAAACATCAAATCAGCAACTTATTTTCTGACGCTGTCTTTTTGTCTTTTTCTTCAGATCTAAGATGTTTACATTTTTTGAGCCCAATTTTTTAGCTTGCCCATTAAAAATCATGTCAATAAGAAGATCCTAACTTTTGCTTTTGTTTCATTTTTTATTTCAATGGTTTTGATTCAAAGCACAAGAAATATAAGACTGCAAGCATCTAATAGAAGTGATTTTTGGTATAGGAGTAATCAAAGGGTTTTTGAATAATAAAAATGGATTAGATCTTTAAAACATCCAGCTTAAAATCATAAAAAGGCAGCCTCTCAAAATAAGATGCTATCTGAGACTCTTTTTGAGATATACTACCGAGTTCTACCTTGAGTATAGTCCTTCCACGGACCCAGAAACTTCCATTGAGAACTTTTAACAGGATTTTTTTTTGGGGCACTAATTGCATCTAATGAGATGGTGTCTTCCTCATTTTCATTTTAAAAATATAATTTTATATTGGTTTGTATTAGTGATGGTTTTTAGTCACTCAGTGTCTTCAGTTAGCATGAACTACATGGAAGCATATGGAAGGGGAAATTTGCTAAGGTCAACCTTTCCTGACTTCCACTAATTTAATTGATTAATTAATAAATTGGGAGGATCTATTGCTTATATCCAAAATTAAGCATAGTTCTTTATCTTACAGAATGGGAGGTAGTGTAGCTATCATTTGTCATTTTTTCATTGCACCAAAGCCTTTTAGCCCAGTGGTCTAAGAAATCTCCTGCCTAGTGACCAAGGATCAAGGCTGTGCATGGGTGTGTGTAAGTTTGTATCAGTAAGAAAAAAACCTAAATATTATCATTTTTTAATGAGTCCGGTGAGAGTATACGCCAAAGAAAATAGAGTACATGCCCCTTTTTTTTCATGTATGGTACAATATTTTTTTGCAAATCTAAGTCACTCTTTATGTTTAGAAATTGAAGAATAGGTAACTACAAGAAATCGATGCTTTTGGAAAAATCTAGCCACTCATTTTAGATCATTGAAAAACTCAACAAAAATGGATGGTATCATGATTTTTTACCAAAAGAAATAAGCTAAAAACATCCAATAGGCTTGAAATTTGATATCTAGCCTATCTAATTCATTTCTAGCATGATGAACGGTTTAGATCTAACAAAAATAGTTTCACCATGTATAAACATTGGGGTATGTACTCCTTTGGTCCTTAGTCTCCTCTTGAGCATGGAGACCTAGTTTGATTCATCTAGTTGCCATAAAATAAGAAGAAAAAGATAAGGTTAAGTACCTTGTGCACAAATTAAGGGTTTGATATGGACAACATTTTTAACTAATAAATATCTTTATTTCTCTCTTAATTATGGGATATTTTTTATTCATTATTTCATGTATTATTACTACGTATTATTTTGTAATTATTTTGAATTTTCTTTCCTTATAAATTGTTCTTTCCTCATAAATGTACCTCATACATATTCTATATATTGTAGAATAACAATGAATGAAATTATCAAAAAATTATTTTAAAATTGTGTTCTTTGAGATGATATCAGAGCATGGTTCAATATCCACTTCTTTAATCTAGGAATTGAATTTTGGTCCTATGTTCACAATTGTTGTTTATGTTCATATCATTTTGTTGCAAAATTCTTTTTAGTGTCTTTTCTACTATGATTGATTTAAAAGAAAGTTGTGATGATTCTCTAAAGAAGAATGAATCTACTACCATATCAGCTGGTTTCCATATGAATGCAACTTCTTCTCTAATCACTCCAAATGTTTTGATGGTACCAATTATGTTGAATTGTCTTTGAATGCTCAAAATAGGATTCATGGAGGAAATGTTGAAATTTTATTTCCAGTACTAAGGCTATGCCAAAAAATGTTCATTCAGAGGAATATGAAGCATGGGAGGATGAAAACTACTTGGTCAAATCATGGCTTCTTGATGCAATGACAAAAGACATTAGATCTCTCTTTCTTCGGTTGGCTAAATATGAGAAGCGGTAAAACAAACATACTTGATTGACTAGGATGTATCAAAAGTCTATCAACTACATTGCTAAGTAATTTCTATATTCCAAAATGGAGGTTTTGTTATTTCTTATTTTGGCAAACTATAGAAAATATGGCATGAACTTGATGAACTTGATGATTGTTCATTGGAGTGTACCAATGATATTGTAAATTATACCATAAAGGTTAATTCTCAACATGTGTATATGTTTTTGGCTGGTCTTGATCCTCAATTAGATGGGGTCCAAGGTTGCATACTTGCTATCAAACTCTTCCAAGTATATAAGCTATTTATCCTATAGTCTATATGGAAGTTAATTACCAAGATACTATGCTTGGAGGAAAGATTGGAGAAGGGGCTATAATAGACTATCATAAAATGCCTACCTCAATGAATGATAAAAAAGAAAAATGTACTCACTGTATTGGTACTAGTGATATGGTGGATATATGCTTTTGACTCCATGGATATCCGGATTGGCATCCAAAGGGCAAGAAGGTGTCTTAGGTGTCTTTCAATGCTAAGGAGGATGACACTAATTTGAAGGAGAATCTAGCCACAAATCCTACATTTACTGCTAAGTCGGGTATGTCTTTTACTAGAAATAGTGATTGGATAATTGACTATGGTGCAACAGACCATATGACTTGTGATCATTATAGGTTTAGTCACTTATCCCCTAAATGTTCCAAATTTACCATTACCAATGCCAATGATGCATTATCTTGTTGATTGTTTTGCAGTAAGTGCACGAGCTATTGCAGTATAGCTGATAGAAGTACGGGTTGATCCCACGGGGACTCGACTTAAAAAGATGGAGTTTAACCACCAAAAACTACAAAAATCCAAATTCAAAAGGACAGAAAATTAACTAGAAAACACATAAAATCCACATCCCTAGCTTAATTAGGAAATAAATCTTCAAATCTACATTCAAAAACTTTGATTGGCCTTCATCAATCTCTCACTGGTACTTCTAATTAAAGAACTAAACGATTGTATTGAGCAAATTTTTCAAAATTTAGATGATTTGAGCTAAAGATTGATTTTGGGTTTTGGACAACTTAGATATGATTTTTTGAATTTTAGATTGAAGATTAGAACTATTGAATAAGCTAGGAGATGTCTTAAGAACAAGACCTAAAAACTGATTTGAATATTTATGAGAAATATATTAGGAAATAGAAAGATCCTATTTGTTAAGGCTAAATCGTTGATTAGGTTAAGCTTAAGCAAAACGGATTTGGATTATGCTATTCCTGGATAAGTAGAACAGAGATAAAGAAAACTGGGATAAGAACAGAGACGCGGATTGAATTAAAATAGGGGACATAAATGGAATTAAAAACTAAGGCTATGGGTAAAATTGAAATTTTTACTGAAAATTTCTTCTTTTACCCCAAACCCAGAAAAATGTTGTGAAGCAAGATTTGCTGGAAAAGAAGGTGAAGCCAAAGATTAGGACACAGATAGAAGAGAAGTTAGGGGAAGGAAGAGAGAAAACAACCAATGACTTGGGAGATGGGGGTGAAGTCGGAGCGAGCGAGAGAGAGAGAGAGAGAGAGAGAGAGAGAGAGAGAGAGAGAGAGAGAGAGAGAGAGAGAGAGAGAGAGAGAGAGAGAGAGAGAGAGAGAGAGAGAGAGAGAGGAAGGAGGTGGGATTGCGTCGGTGCCGGTTAGTAGCTAGCAGATTGAGGGAAAAACGATGATGAAGAGGGTGCTAGCCAGTGAAACTCAGTGTTTGCCATGTCGAGCAGATAGAAGGTAGAGAGAAGAGATGAGGAGAAGAGGGGAAGTAGGTTGTTCTCATGGATGGCTTAGCCGTTGGTGCCAGTTGGTGAAGCTAGTTTGGGCAATGATGCTGGCTGGGCAAACAGGAAAAGGGAGGTGGGCTGCGTTGATGGATGAGAGAGAGAGAGAGAGAGAGAGAGAGAGAGAGAGAGAGAGAGAGAGAGAGAGAGAGAGAGAGAGAGAGAGAGAGAGAGAGAGAGAGAGAGAGAGAGAGAGAGAGAGGTCCACTAGCCTTCTGTCCCTTTTATAGATCTTTTAGAAGAGTTTGATTTTGATTCAAACTACTCTTCTTCTTTCTTATCTAGCTTTATTTTTTGATTATCTCAAAGTTCTTTTCTTTCCAAGTAATTTTCTTCTTTTCAATCTAATCCTTCTAATTTCAATTTGGCTAGTCTGCAAAATATAAGACTAGATTAGAATCATCAATCGTACATTATACCTTTGATTATCTCTGATAATCATCTGACTATTAAATTTAGTAAATAAATGTTGGATAGTCAATTAGAGCTAAAATGAAAATTTTCAAAATTGATTGATTAAATGATCTAATTATATTCTAGATTAAGGATATTTTAGCTGAAATTGAACACTTAACATATCTCCAGTTATTAGAGTTGGTACAATCTTATTATCCCCCACCTTAACTATCAAAGATGTCTTATTTGTGCCATCATTAAATTGTAAACTTATCTCTATTAATTAATTAACCAAATTCCATAATTGTGCTGCTCTATTTTTTCCTACTCACTGTGTTTTTTAAACATCCCTACCAAGAAGAAGATTGGTAGTGGACAACATAAAGGATTGTACTATTTGGAGGATGGGTTCCAATATTCCAACAAAGAAGGCAAGCTTAATTGGTAAAGGAAGATATGGTGAATAAGAAAAATAGGCTTGGCGGTTTGGGATGGGAAGATCTCTTTCTTCTCACTGATCGCTCTTGGATTTGCTAAGATCAGGGCAAATGAGTAAAGGCAAAGGTTGTGGAAAAGAGAAAAAGTTGTGTATCTAACCTAGTTGAGTCTTAATCATTTGATCACAGCATGTTGGCTATCTCTATGGGTAGCTCACGATAGAGGGCAATAGGCATCTATCTCTCATATAGGTTCTCATTCAATCTATTATTGTCCTACCCGAGCAATGGACGAACTTACTGTTTAAGTTCTGGCAACTTGTTTCCTTCGCCGCTACACTAGAAGAGATAACTCTGTGAGCTCCCAAATGTGAATGCCTCACTTCTCTCTATGATATGGTTCAAAGTTGATGGTTGGTTAAACATGAACAAAAAGGAAAGGGCGAAGCCGGCTTTGCGCTCATCCTCTGATTAAACAACAAGAAAAAGAAAGGAAGCACTTTTTCCTTCATTTTTTATTGAAAAAATGCAATTTTCTCTTGCCTAAAACTTGCAAATCTTTATCCTATAGTATAAGAAAAAGAATGAGAAAGACGGAATGTGTACCACAAAAGCAGAAGTCATCATTATCTCTCAACTTAAGGAAGACCATCATCGTTAGTTCAATACATATGACTGTGAGCTCTGCCTCCCTAGATCAAGCTTATAGCTTATCAAGCAGTTATCGTGCCCTCCCTTATTCGTTCGCCCAATGCTGGTGAGTGTGTGCCACTCTCCGGTTGCAAGATTCTCCCTTCCTTGGGCGCCCTCTGTTCCTTCTTTATTATTCCAATGTCTTTACTTCTTTTGTTATTAAGGAGTAATGCAGACAAAGCATGTTAGGGCAATAAAGGATTTCTATATTATGATGAAAATGAAAAAGAATCTCTTTTTCTTTTTTTTTTTGTCCATTCTTCCTTGCATCATAGGGAAGGCAAAGTGCTTTCTTTTAAAGAAGCATCTGATTCCATCTTTCTTTCATTTGGTAACCCACCTTTATCTAAAAAGGGATTGTAGTAATTTAGGATCTATACTACTTGGAATGGCTCTCTGATATTGAGAAATTTTGTCTAGTAGCATTCGATCACAAAAGCCCTTGACAGCTGCATATATCACTATAATTTATTTTTCAATTGGAAGTGGTTCATATTGTAGTTGTTTGGGCACTTTTGTAAGCTTAGCACCACTATTGGGTAATGCCTGAGTTACCGCATCAAGGTTTGAGCCAAATTAAGCAAAGGCAACTATTTCATGATATTGTGCCAATTCTAGTTTCAAACTACAGCAAACTTGATTCATTAGTCCGAATCATTCTATATCAATATCAAAATTGGATTGATCCATTTGCAAACAATTTTTCTGAACTATCGAATTGAATGAAATCAAACGAAATGGGAACCGTTCTCTAAAACAGAGTGTTTTTTGTTTAGGCGCACATCAGAAAGAGATAAGATAAATCCAAGGAACATTATAGGTATAGGAACAACTAAAGGTGCTAAAGAAACAAGATCAATAACTACTAATTCATTAGCCAATATATTCCTAAAAAGTCAAAAACCAAGTGATAAAGGTTTTATAAAATCTTCTAAAATGTTAAATGGTAGAAGGATTGGAGTTGGTTGAGTGTATTACCAAATAATCTAATCTTTTTTTGGTAATATCTGCATAGAAATATGCAACCGGCATAGGACAAAGAAATTGTTGGAGTTAACATTTCTATCTAGTACTAACACGCTTGCTTGGTGTTAAGAAAATATAGACCTCTTACAGGAAGTATGGCTAGATATTTCTTGTAAAAACACCAACCCCTGCCAGTTCATAATGAGAATATTTTAATCTTTTTTATTTCATGGATTATTCCCCTTATTACTATGCATAGAAGGGAGGAGTCGTATGAGATGAAAGTCTCACATGCGGTTCTAGAAAGTAGATTCTTTGAATAGAATGAATGGCCATAATGGATGTCAGCTCAATTCGAAGGAAATTATGTAGAAGCCTTACAAAATTATTATGAAGCTACAGGACTAGAAATTGATCCCTATGATCGAAGTTATATACTCTATAGCATAGGTCTTATCCACACAAGCAACGAAGAACATAGAAAGGCTTTGGAATATTATTTCTAGGCACTCGAATGAAACTTATTTTTGCCATAAGCTTTCAATAATATGGTCGTGATGTGTCATTATGTGAGACTATCTCCACTATAGAAAGAAGGAAAAAAAAATCAAACATGCTAGTAAATATTAGAAACAAAAAAGGCTTTCTACATATGCATTGTCTAAATAAAGAGTTTTATCAGCTATAGCAAAAAAAGAGACTTCACAAGAACCTAAATATGAAGAAAAAGGTTCAGCCTATATACTAGATTCTATGGATAAAGGATCTAATTGATAGAAGAAGCACCGTAAAGATTTACTACATGTTTTGCTATCAGCCACAAATTGTGCTCAGTAACTTCTCATTCACAATAAGATCTCAATGGTGTGTAATTTCTTTCTTGTGTTATCAAACACTGTATTTTCTTGACTACATATGGCATTAAACCATCTTGCAGCCTTTTGCTAAAGAAGACCATCATTTTTTGTCAGGTATGTTCTAGCAGCTCCACTACTGGAAGCTTCATCGAACTTGTAATTATAGTATTAAAAGATTCTACTAAATTGTTGGTTAAAATGTCACACTTTGACTCAGTCTAGAAATGTGATCTCAACCAACAACTTGGAGGGACTGTAGATAGCCATTGATGTCCCTCAATCGATGCTTCCTTAATTTGTCTCACAGCATTAACAAAGTCTTCTCTTTTATATGCCTATGCTGCTTGCCAAAATAACTACTTGTAGTATATACAAGGATGGAGCTTCTTGAAGTTTGCATATAGAATAACTCCAAGAATATACCAGAATAACTCCAAGAATGACATAAATATGCTAAAGAAACCAAGTCCAACTCTCTTTATTCTCAGCTTCCACAACTGATAAAGCAAACAAAAATAGTTTTTTATTCCCATCCAATCCAATGGCATATAAGAGTGTTTCTTTGTACTAACCTTTCAAGTGGTAAACCATCTAAACCTAAAAAAGGTTGACATCCATTAACAAACCCCACCCTTGAAGCATGTAAGGATATAAATACCCTCTTGAAATAATATTTTTCTCCTTCTAATTGATATGTTGATGTGCTATTAGGATTAAATGTAAGGACTACATGGCAGTACCTTGGTACAATGCTAAAGGAAAACTTATACAATCCTCATATTTTGCTTGACGCCATCTCACAAACTATTCAAACTTTATGATATTTCAAATTTAGTCCATGCAAAGATTGCAACTCTTTCATTAGTTTTGTGACTAACTTATCCATATCATGCAACATAACATTATATACTCATTTTGCAAGCCATTTGAAAGATGTTGACTAGTTAGCATTGCTGCTCACACAAGTATGTTGACCACTAATCTTCTGAACTCGGAAGCTTACACTATTACTAGTTTTTGAACAATGACACCTCCAAGTACATCCATCTAATCCTCATTCAACAAATACTCGCCTTGATCAAATTTAACATTTATAAGCTTGTACGCAAACTTCAAGGCATAAGATTGAATTGCCAGTCTACATTATTCAACATTTGCAAACACCATCTCTTCCTTGATAATGCTCTCACTTTCATTCAAGTATATTTCATTACATGTGTCATCACTCAATGACACATAACCATAAGTTAAGTCACATCTTTCCATGGCAACATCTTCTTCATCTTTAGGAAATTCTTCATATGGCACTATATATAGCAGTTAGTATGTCTTCACCCACATTTCTTCATTAGTAAAATTGATATCTTCATTACATGTTTGTGGCCCTTCCTCTCAATGACACATCCAGTCATCTAAAATATCCATTCCAATATTCTGTTGGCTTTCATGTGATATTTTTCCATCCAAATTATTCCAAAATTCCATATTATCGTCTCCTTCCATATACATATAAAAATAAATAATAAACTATTAGCAATTTTGTCTCAAAGCATTAAAATATTGAGTTAGTTTCCTAATGGATTGAAATATGTTGCTTTCTTTGATAAGCAATTTTTCCTTGTGTTGAGGACCCATTTTTCAGAAAGGCTGGCCAAGTTATTTCTTTAAATTATTATTGGTATGCTGGTAGTAAGCCATTAGATTTTCCTTATCTATTTCTTCATTTTGAATTTGAGTTGCTGAGACACACATTACCACACACTTTGATGATTCAGTTGTGGGGCTAAAGGGTGTAATGTATGCAAATACTGCTACTTACTGGCCAACCACAATTTGTAGAAGTTATAACTAGAGACTATACTTGCCTGGAAATCCTTTTTATATTGATTTCTACCATTTTTCTTACTTAGATATGGAGAACATTTGTGTTGTTATTTTGTATTTTCCTTTATATTTCTTCAAACATCTAAGATTTACTAGAAGTATATTTTCTTGGTTTATGTTATTCTTTAACTTATATTCTGTGTGTGCATGCATGTGTGCCTTGAAGTAGCTTGGTTTTGTATCTTTTGGTTGTTGGCTGGAATTATGTTTCTAGAAGTGGTACCATTTCCAAAGAGCAAATTACATCATCTTGTTAGGTTGGATGGCACATTTATTGGGATGAATTTCTATGTCAATTTACTTACTACACATCTATATTTAACAGTAGTCTACTTAAAGATTATATTGATCATTACATTCATTATCTTCAAAATTCCTCTTCTAGGTGTCATATTTTTCATTATATTTAGTTTTTCTTTTCCCAAAGTTCTCTAAAATGCTTAAGATGGTATCAAAAGAGTCATCTAGTGATTGTTACTAATGGCTACTATAATCACTAGTGTTGTTATTTTGCAGAGCTTGTGAATTTCAGGTCTCAAAGCAATAAAACAATCAATTAATCGACTATCATTACCCATATCTCTTCATTTAAATTTAGTTATATTACTTTTGCTTCTATTAGGCTGAGGAATATAACATCAACAAGTATGAAGTTTGGTAAGTCCATACTCTAACCTTTCACATTGGCAAGATACTAAAGTCTGCTTCGACAAGGCTAGAACCCTTAAGCATCTACTACTACATGGCACACTGAAAGGCAAGGTCTCAAGAGTTGATCTATTATTCTTGTAGCTAGATATTATCTAGCTGACTTCTCTCATTCTTTTCATGTATATATTTTGGTTATAATTATGGATCACATGGTTTCCCACACTGTGTAGGACCTTTTCTTTTACAAGATAATAGCTTATGCTTGTAGCTGCACAACTTGAACATATACAAAGCCAGCTAGTATTGTGATTGTATTCTATTTTGTAAAAGCTGATATACATGCTTATATTCCAGAATGAAACGATATGATAGCAAGTGTTGTAGAATTTAATAAATATTTGAATGCACATTATAAACTAAATTGAAAAAAGGACCATATCTGTTTCATTACTAAGCTATGGCAATTACAAGCCAGAGTGTATGCATCTAGGTGTGGGAGACCTATAAAATTAGAACATAAAAGACAAAGAATACCATTAAAATTGCTATTTTACTATCAAACACATTGAAAAACAAAAAAAAACAAAAAAGGCAAGTAAACCTACTACTGAAACATAGCAGTTAAGGCATAGAATGAACACATCCATGGAGATGTTAATGAAATCTTGCCTCCACTTAGGATAATAAAAAACCAACACTTTCAATAGTTTCTCCATCTTCCTCCTAAAGATTCCAAGTATGTGTGTGGCTAATTTCTCCATGAAAATTGTTGTTTTACTATCAGACACATTGAAAAAAGGAAAGAAAACCTACTACTGAAACAAAGCAATTAAGGCATAGAATCAAGACATCCAATGAGATGTTAATGAAATCTTGCCTCCACTTAGGATAATCAAGAACCAACACTTTCATTAGGTTCTGCATCTTCCTCCTAAAGAATCCAAGTATGTGTGTGGCTAATTTCTCCATGAAATGAACATCTCCTATGAATAAACAACTTAGGAACAGAGGAGAAGGCTAAGGTGTGTTGCTATACTTTATAAGTCTAGTTTCATAAAATTCATTAGGACTAGGAAGAGAGATCACAGCTCTACTTAGTGATTAGGAACTCCATTACAGAATAAGAGTTGCAAACCCATTTCATTTTTCATATGATAATGACCTCACTCCTTTTGTAGAACATGAAATGAATTTCGATCTTACCAACAATATCTATCAATGAGTCTTCATTGGAGCATAAAATCAATTGTAGTTTTACTATAGAATATAGAAAAGGTTGTTGTTTTATAGAACATAAAATCTGATATGGCTCAAGCTCAATATCAAATTGTTGTTTTACTAGCCTTGCAATTTAACCTGTGAATGTGGCTAACTAAAAACAGAACCTTTGAAAAACTAAAGAACATTGTTGGTGGAATTTCATACCCATGCTTTGAAGGAAAAGAAAATAAAACAGGTCTTCATTGGAGCATAAAATCGAACACATTATGTACACCTATAGGGAGAGATAGGGAGGCATCCACACACACACACACACACACACACACACACACACACACACACACACACACACACACACACACACACACACACAGGCAAAGAGATTACCTCCCGATAAGAGCTTGTAGTTGATCTCTGGCAAACGTGACTAGGGCTGAACGAGAGCAATGAAGGTCGTAGTGCACATTTGACGAGAAAAATTGGGATTGGGGGGGGGGGGGGGGTGCATGGTCTTTGTGTAGTCTATCTCTAGTGAAGGAAGATGGTTGATGAAGTCAGCTGCGTCGTTGGTCATCTTCCACGGTGGTGGAGTATTTGTAGTAGTAAACATAGCAAGGTAGAAACAATAAGGGTAATAATGGAATTTTGAAAAATTAATTGTGAATGCAGATAGAATCAAGATAGTAGAAAATTAGCAAAGTTATGAAATACTTAATGGCAAATTTGCATATGGTAAAAATGTTGGATTTTCTTCCAAAAAGGCCAAAAAGTAAAGTGTTTTAGGAAAAATCTATTTTTTTTCTTTTGGTAATTTGGAGCCAATCTTTCAATTATAAGTCTTATTCATTTATAATGATTAAAGAATACTAAGTTTGAGTTAATGTCATGTAAAATCCTCCTCCTATGACTTGGAAATTGTAGAAAACTATTTGAGTTTCTCCTTGTCACTTCTTATTTTCTCTCCAATTAACCTCTCTCTCCCTCTTTGAATATACGTATGTTGAAATGAATGTTTTCTGTATTTTGACCAAGCCCATTGGCTCTCCTAGAGCAAACCAAGAAAGTGGAGAAATCACCACTTCAAAAACAATCTAGACCACCTTCTCTTCAAAGAAACCTTTGTCCTTCCCATTGAACTTGTTTTAAAAAGCTATACTAAAAATGGTGAACATAGGTGTCACTACCAAATGGCCACAACCTTCACTATTCCATAGTCATCATCACTAGAAAGAGAATTTTTTTATGCTTTTTTTTTTTTTGGAGATACCAAATTTAATTTGATGATCATCTACATTTGGCCAGAAGAACATGGAGTTCCACTAAACTTAATTACTTATGGGTGACATTAGATGCAGTAACTAAATAATGACAAAAATGTAGGACGGCTTCAGAATTGCTGTAATTTAGAAACAGACTAGGCAAGAAAAACAAAGATAAATGTGTCCATAATGTATATATTGTAGCTATTCTAGATCCACATCCATATACTATAGTTGCAATAGTACTTCTAAATCACTTTGATATATAAAGAAAAAGAAGAAATAAAGCAAAGTTAAAGCATCTCGAATTAGCTTCAAATTTCAATTCTGATAACCATAACCAGAGCCACACTTTTGAATAAATGATGCAGGAAAAACTAATAAACAATTGAGCTAGACATGTTTTCAAATGCAAGTTTCTTTTGGGCATTTAATCATATACACATTGAGTGTTCTCTTGGAACTAGTGTAGGGAGTTGAAATCATAGGCACCAGAAGAATTAATTTGAATTTATTACCCCATCTAAGTCCATTTTTTGGTGTTTGGTAATTCCTAGTCCTTTTGCTTTACCAAGAAATTGATTCTACCCTACCCAATTTCCTAGTCCTTTTGCTCTACCAAGAAATTGATTCTACCCTACCCACTTTTGGTAAACCATGGTATTTAATAGAGTGGAATGGAGGAATAAGAGTCATGTGGCCGACCCCTAATTGGGATAAAGTCTTGATGATGACGATGATGATGATGATGATGATGATGATATGCACGTAAGAAAAGATGGAGGGTAAAGGAGAAGGGAAAGGAAGGGAGGTAAGCATAGGGATTTGTCATCTTCTCCTATTTTTGGCTTCAAGATTTCAGTGTCATGATGCCAAACTTAGTGTTTTTTCATAAAATATTCCGTCTTATCTTGTATATAATATGTGCATAAAAGATATAACATACATGGTGTTAGTGGTTCTTCATGTGAAATAAGCTGACGGGATGTAAGATAATATACGATGTAGCTTGAGATGACCCAATTTGACATGAGATAAAATTGGATGACTGGAAATTCAACTTAACCATGAGTTAAGATGAGATAATTTTCATCTCAAACACCATTAATCATAATATAAAGATATATTGTTTCGTAGTAGTCAACTCCAGCATTTTCCATGAGATAGTTAGAAAAGAAGAAGAAAAGCTGAATGCCCAACTGACAGTGATTGCATTTTACTTGGAAAATCTCCGAATGATCCCACTCGTTTTCATTGGTCAATATTTGGAAGTCTAATAGATAAAAGGTCAAGTGATTTGAATGACTTTAGAGCAACGAGAAGATGAACACCACATATAGGTGGGCCCTAGAAAATGTGGTGGCTAAACCGGCAAGCTAGATCAATAGGTGGACGTATCAGCTCTGGTGTGTAGTAAAGTAGCCTTACGAAAAGAAAATTCTTTTGTAAACGGTGGGTCACCGCCCCATGTATTTCGTAATTTTACTCGCACTTAGCATGTGTTACTTGCATGCTACAAGGTTGCGTGTTACATTCTCCCAGAGGCTTTGTGTAAACGGATAGTGACGTATTGATGACAACGTTGGACCGCCCCTGGTTAATTATACAACTTTACAACGTCACAATTTTTTGTCCTTGTTAGGTTTTTTGTTTTTTGTTTTTTAAAGTTCTTGTAAGTCATCTTTCGCGGGATAAAAATTATACTTAGGACTTACAGAGTATATTACTAATAGTAAATTATATATTAGAAATCATCGGCCTTCTATCCCCTCCATCCATCCTGTTGAAATCTAAGTCACTTTGCGATAATCTCTTACAGTAGATCAACTTTGGGACTGATGATTCTAACCACCCTTGCAATCGACATACCCCTACCTGCTGAATGTTTTTTGACTATTTCAGGTTATAACTTTCCAGTTTTATAACTTATAAGAAGGGGACGTGTCAATTGCACGGGACCAGAGTAATTTATACTATAGTTTATCCATTTAAAAAAAAAAAGTATATTATGCGTTCAGCTATAATTATACAATACTTTCAACAAATTTATTTATTTATTTTATTCTTCATTTTGGAGTAGCTATCAAATGTGTGATAAAAAGACAACTAGTCAGGCTTTCGCTCTCCCAAGGAAAACTGCTCTATCTATTAATGACATATCTTTTTCAAATAATAAATCCAAACTAAGGCTTCATTTCCAAGAACTTGCGATTACTTGTGGCCTTTTCGTATGTCTTTGGCTGACTTATTGGTACGGTTGGGGCGCAGGAATGAAAGAGACATAGATTGAGCGAATTCAATAGAACAAACATGGCAAGAACTCTTGCTCATTTTCTATTGGAAGGAAGTAATTAGAAATTTACAGCTTTATCCAAGACAAGAGCTTAGAGCAGTTGACACGACATGTTTTTGAATTTTGTAAGGAGAATGACGTGCAACACATGCAGAATGAACTATTAGGCATGCATCTTCCTCCTTTCTTCCTTGGCCCTATATATTTCTGTGTCTAGAGTCCTTTGCTGCATTGCATTTGCGCTACAAGTCACCAATACTCTACTAAGCGAATCATGGTTACAAAGGAGGAAGTCATGGATGTGCTTGTTCGAAACCATGAGCGTGAGTGGGTGATAAGTATCGGTAGAGATCTCGACGAAGAACTCGAAGATGATGTTGACCAAGTACCCGTTAGCATCTTCACCATACCCAAGACCTTCATTTCTGCTAAGCAAGATACTTATATTCCTCATCAAGTTGCAATTGGCCCTTACCATCATCGACGCCCAGATCTCTATGAGATGGAGAGATATAAGATCTCTTCGGCAAAAAGAATCCAAAAAAAGCTCAAGTATGTCAAGTTACAAGATGTAGCCAAAAGATTCTTGCAGCTAGAAGATATTATCCGTGCATGCTATCATCGATACTTGAATTTCGACGGTGAAGCATTAGCATGGCTGTTTACCATTGATGCTTCATTCTTGCTGGAATATCTACATGCTTTTGGGGTGAAAGATGGGGCGGCTCTATCAAGACTTTCCCCAAAAATGTTGCACCTTGTTGATAACACTGGAAGGAAATTTGCTCATCAGGCCATCCGTAGGGACATTATCATGTTGGAGAACCAAATTCCTTTGTTTTTACTCAAGGAATTGCTTGGTTTCTTTCAATGTGGAAATCCTAATGAAATTTTGGCCAAGATGACGAAGGGCCTCTTCAAAGCTCTTTCCCCGCTCAATGTCATTGATAATTTCCCATCAAGTGTAGAAGAATTTGAAGAAAGAGCTCATTTGCTAGAACTTTTGTACTACATACTTGTCCACAGGCCGGAAGGAGCAGCGGTTGCAGTTGATATTGAGAATCAAGAAGAAAAGTCTGAAGATACTCAAGACGGTTGTGAGGCAGACTTTCACTTGGGCTCGAACATTATATCCTTTCTATATTGTGCCTTTTGTTTCATGAAACGCATTCTTACATCCAAGCGAGTCAGGCTTCTGTTACGGCTTCCTTGTAAGATACTCAAACTCTTTCGTCACGTTACTTTGTCAAGTAAGGTAGAAAACATTTTTAGCTCGGCTGAAGAAGCAGCTTCCGAGATTGATTGCGAGTGTCATGAGGAGACTCCCTTGATTGAGAAGCTTACTGTCCCAACCGTCAGCAAGCTATCTAAGGTTGGAATCAGATTTTCTCCGGCTAACGGTGGCTTGAGCACCATCAAGTTCGACAAATTCTCAGGTGTATTTTACCTTCCAGTCATCAATTTAGATGAGAACTCCGAAGTTGTACTAAGGAATTTGGTCGCATTTGAGGCATTAATTGCACCGGAGGTAATGATGTTTACTCGCTATGTTGATTTAATGAACGAAATCATTGACACGAAAGAAGATGTGAAAATACTGAGGGAATCGAGGACCATCTTCAATCGTCTAAAGAGCGATGTCGAAGTGTCAAATCTGTGGAATGGTATGAGTAAATCGATCAAGACAACAAAGGTGCCGATCCTTGACAAGGCCATTGAAGACCTCAATGCTTATTACTCTAGTACCTGGAGGGTTAAGACTGGAAGGATTATGAAGAAATATGTCTTTGGTTCATGGCCATTTCTCACGTTCTTGGGAGCTATTCTCCTCCTCCTGCTCACTGCAATGGAAACCTTTTGTTCCGTGTACAAAAACAATCGATGGTTTTTTTCTTCGTAAGTATATGGGTCGTTTTTCAGTAAACCTACAAATAGTTTTATTTGTCACTGTATGGACTTGATATTCTTTTATTGGTCCTTTTTAAATAAAGCCAACAAGAAATATATTTGTAACTGCATGTATTTGACCTTTGGGTCGCTTTAGGTGAACCAACATTGAGACTTGGATTTTATTCGTGATTTTGTTCCCATATCGGTAAGTTTGATGGATTGTACTGTTTATTCCATTTCATCACTAATTAGGTCCTTTTAAGCTGATAATTTGGAATTATAAGCTCATGTTAGAGAGAACGAAATTATCTATGCCAACAGTACATACATGACAAAGTTTATGTGGTTTGGCCAACGCAAATATTGTAAATATGGCACACATTTGTGAAAGAATCACGGAAAAATTATTAAGGATCATGTCATTTTTAATTTCAATTTGTCTCTAGATATACATACAATATCTAGAACTTCAGAAATTTATTTTCTTTCTTTTTTAAAGGTAAGTTCAGAAACTTCACGAAATTTGAGTTTAATTTTGTAAATTAACATTTGATTTGGTAACCCTGAACCAAATTGGTTGAAAATCTGAAAGAAACTTTGTGTTGCTGGGATTAAAAGGGCCAATGAAAAATGTGGGACTTCTTCCAAAAAAAGAAAAAATCCAGTATCTGGAGAATTTTGTGACTATACTGCCGGATCCTTGACTGCGGAAGCCTAAAGAAAATAAAACCAACCGGAATAGCTTCCTTATCTTGAATTGATCAGAACGAAGCAACGAGACAGAGGACGGGTACGTCCTCTCCCAAATACACCACTCCCTTCACATGCTCTTCTTTTAATACTCATTTATTTTATGACATAAGAAACGGTCTCCTGTCTTGGTTCTTTTAGGCTTATCCAAATCTATGGTGTTGAAGCAAGATAATAACGTCACCTTGGGTTTCCCAGGAGATTGACTTGCAGAAAAAACAATAAGCCATGATTAGTCCCAAATGCATCATAATGTCCTTCTCACTACTGCAAAAGAGATATAAACCAGCGTTCTTAATTTCGTTGCAGGTAGATCAGAGAGCCACGGATCTTTACATCTAAAAGAGTACATTTAGGGGGCCCAGATGGATGGTGATCAAGATTTTATTTTCTTGGTCCCATACAAATGTCGTCGTGATGTAAAATCTTCTCGTAAACTTTCTGAACCGTTACCAACATTGATCCACCGTTCAAAAAGAAAAGAAAAGGAAATAGTTATTAAATCCTACCAAAAACATTTGTGCTTAGGGTCATCTCTTGCTGATTTTTCTCGGTTTATGGTCTACGAAAGAAGCAATCTAGAAGATAGCTAGTCTTTTTTAATCACGAGCATTCAGGCGCCATAATACTGCAATACCATTATAAAAATGAAAAGAAGATAAAAGCATATACAATACTAAGTTTAAGAAGGTAATGCTGCTGAAAGTGTGAGCCGTTTGGGTCGCCAAAGTTCTAGCCCTGCCTCAGCTTCAATGTTCAGTGTGTAGGACCCGACTTAATGAATTAACTTGTAAACACCAAAATGATGTAAAAGAAGAGGAGCCTTGGTGCAACGGTAAAAATTGTTGTCGTGTGACTTCGAGGTCATGGGTTCAAGACATGGAAACAGCCTCTTATAAAAATACAAGATAAGGCTGCCTACTATAGGCCCTTGTGGTCAGCCCCTTCCCCGGATTCCGTATAGGTGGGAGCTTCCTGGACCGATACTGCCCTTTTACTAAAATGATGTAAAAATTACCGGGCAAAAAAATGGTAACTTAGCCACGTATGCAAAAGAAAAAGAGATTAGGTGGATATTACTGTTACTGTTATCAGTGGATATAGTTCCTTGCAAGGAATCTTCACTTAAATTGTAAACAAATTTACATGGCTGCTTTGAACAATAGATAGTGGTAAGTAAACAAATGGTAGAATGAAAAGGTTCATCAAATTAGTTTCCTTAATCCATTAATTAGTCGCGTGCCTTGTTTTTATGATGATGAGATCATTCTTCAACATTCAGCCTGGATCATTGGCTCAGCCACTGACGACCATTCTTTCCTTGATAACCGATCGAAGAAGAGACAAAACATGTTCCTCAAAAGTCATAGACATTTACGCTAATAAAGATAGATTATCTTTCAAGATAGATACCGCTGGTCAAGAATAAACTTCAGAAATTATCAAGTGAGAGTCTTAAGCCTAGAGAGAAGTAATGTTGGTACAATGGTAGGATCACCCAGTTCAGCATGTTGTGCCTTATCTTAGATAAACTTCTGATATTTTCAAACATCAAATCAGCAACTTATTTTCTGACGCTGTCTTTTTGTCTTTTTCTTCAGATCTAAGACTTTTATATTGTTGGAGCCCTATTTTGTAGCTTGCCCATTAGAAATCATGTCAATAAGAAATATAAGACTGCAAGCATCTAATAGAAGTGATTTTTGGAATAGAAGAAATCAAAGGGTTTTTGAATAATAAAAATGGATTAGATCTTTAAAACATCCAGCTTAAAATCATAAAAAGGCAGCCTCTCAAAATAAGACGCTGTTGGGACTCTTTTTGAGATATACTACTGAGTTCTACTGTGAGTGTAGTCCTTCCACGGATCCAGAAACTTCCGCTGAGAACTTTTAACTGGATTTTTTTTTTCCAGGCACTAATTGCATCTAATGAGATGGTATCTTCCTCATTTTCATTTTAAAAATATAATTTTATATTGATTTGTATTAGTGATGGTTTTTAGTCACTCAGCATCTTCAGTTAGCATGAACTACATGGAAGCATATGGAAGGGGAAATTTGCTAAGGTCAACCTTTCCTAACTTCCACTAATTTCATTGATCAGTTAATAAATTGGAAGGATCAATTGCTTATATCCAAAATTAAGCATAGTTCTTTATCTTATAGAATAGGAGGTAGCACAACTATCATTTTGCTTCTATCATTTGTCATTTTTTCATTGCACCAAAGCCTTTTAGCACAGTGGTCTGAGAAATCTCCCGCCTAGTGACCAAAGATCAAGATTGTGCTTGGGTGTGTGTAAGTTTCTATCAGTAAAAGAAAAACTAAATATTATCATTTTTTCATGAGTCCAGTGAGAGTATACACAAAAGAAAATAGAGTACATGCCCCTTGTTTTCCTGTATGGTACAATATTTTTTGCAAATCTAAGTCACTCATTATGTTTAGAACTTGAAGAATAGGTAGCTACAAGAAATCAATGCTTTTGGAAAAATCTAGCCACTCATTTTAGATCATTGAAAAAATCAACAAAAATGGATGGTATCATGATTTTTTTACCAAAAGAAACATAGGCTAAAAAAATCCAATAGGCTTGAAATTTGATTTCTAGCCTATCTAATTCATTTCTAACATGATGAGCGGTTTAGATCTAAAAAAAATAGTTTCACCATGTATAAACATTGAGGTATGTACTCCTTTGGTCCTTAGTCTCCTCTTGAGCATGGAGACCTAGTTTGATTCATCATAAAATTAGAAGAAAAAGATAAGGTTAAAATGGAATCTGTGTCCTTGTGAAGCTCCCTCCAGAAGGGAACGGGAGCTTCAAAGGAAGGCGCTACGGTTGAAGAAAAATCTTGTTAAGAATCTAAAGATGGGGGGGGGGGGGGGTGTTCCTTGTCTGTCGGTCGAAGAAGGCCAAAAGTGGAAGCAACCGATGCTTTGGTCATTTAGTTGACTCCTTGTTGCTAGTCCGTGCTTGCTGTCATGCTGGCAAAAGCTTAAGGGTTTGATATGGTCAACATTTTTAACTAATAATTACCTTTATTTCTCTCTTAATTATGGGATATTTTTTATTCATTATTTCATGTATTATTACTAGGTATTATTTTGTAATTATTTTGATTGTTCTTTCCTTATAAATTGTTCTTTCCTCGTAAATGTACCTCATACATATTCTATATATTGTAGAATAACAATGAATGAAATTATCAAAAAATTATTTAACAATTGCGTTCTTTGAGATGATATCAGAGCATGGTTCAATATCCTCTTCTTTATTCTAGGAATTGAATTTTGGTCCTGTGTTCACAATTGTTGTTTCTGTTCATATCATTTCGTTGCAAAAATCCTTTTTAGTGTCTTTTCTACTATGATTGATTTAAAAGAAAGTGGTGATGATTCTCTAAAGAAGAATTAATCTACTACCACATCAGCTGGGTTCCATATGAATAAAACTTCTTCTATAATCACTCCGAATGGTTTGATGGTACCAATTATGTTGAATGGTCTTTGAATGCTCAAAAGAGGATTCATGGAGGAAATGTTGGAATTATATTTTGAGTACTAAGGCTATGCCAAAAAATGTTCATTCGAAGGAATATGAAGCATGGGAGGATGAAAACTACTTGGTCAAATCATGGCTTCTTAATGCAATGACAAAAGACATTAGATCTCTCTTTCTTCGGTTGGCTAAATATGAGAAGCGGTAAAACAAACATACTTGATTGACTAGGATGTATCAAAAGTCTATCAACTACATTGCAAGGTAATTTCTATCTGCCAAAATGGAGGTTTTGTTATTTCTTATTTTGGCAAACTATATAAAATATGGCATGAACTTGATGATATTGATGACTGTTCATTGGAGTGTACCAATGATATTGTAAATTATACCACAGAGGTTAATTGTCAATGTGTGTATATGTTTTTGGATGGTCTTGATCCTCATTTAGATGGGATCCGAGGTTGCGTACTTGCTATCAAACTCTTCCAAGTATATAAGATGTTTATGCTATAAACGTATGGAAGTTAATTACCAAGATACTATGCTTGGAGGAAAGATTGGAGAAGGGGCTATAATAGAATATCAAAAAATGCCTACCTCAAAGAATGATAAAAAGAAAAAAAAAAGTACTCACTATAATGGTACTAGTCATATGGTGGATACATGCTTTCGACTTCATGGATATTTAGATTGGCATCCAAAGGGCAAGAAGGTGTCTTTCAATGGTAAGGAGGATGACACTAATTCAAAGGAGAATCTAGCCACAACTCCTACATTTACTGCTAAGTCAGGTATGTCTTTTACTAGAAATAGTGATTGGATAATTGACTCTGGTGCAACAGACCATATGACTTGTGATCATTATAGGTTTAGTCACTTATCCCCTAATTGTTCCAAATTTACCATTACTAATGCCAATGATACATTATCTTATTGATTGTTTTGCAGCAAGTGCACAGGCTATTGCAGTATAGTTGATGCAAGTACGGGTCGATCCCACGGGGACTTGACTTAAAAAGATGGAGTTAACCAACAAAAATTACAAAAATCCAAATTCAAAAAGACAGAAAATTAACTAGAAAACAAATAAAATCAACTTTCCTAGCTTAATTATGAAAAAAAATCTTCAAATCTACATTCAAAAAATTTGATTGGCCTTCATCAATCTCTCATTGGTACTTCTAATTAAAGATCTAAATACTGTATTGAGAAGATTTTCCAAAATTTAGATGATTTGAACTAAAGATTGATTTCGGGTTTTGGATAGCTTAGATCTGATTGTTGGAGTTTAGATTGAAGTTCAAAACTATTGAATAAGCTAGGAGATGTCCTAAGAACAAGACCTAAAAACTAATTTGAATATTTATGAGAAATACATTAGGAAATAGAAAGATCCTATTCGTTAAGGCTAAAATGTTGATTAGGTTAAGCTTAATTAAAACATATTTGGATTATGCTATTGCTAGATAAGTAGAATAGAGAAAGAAAACTGGGGTAAGAATAGAGACACGCATTGAATTAAAATGGGGGACATAAATGGAATTAAAATTAAGGCTATGGGTAAAATTGAATTTTTACTAAAAATTTCTTCTTTTACCCAAAACCTAGAAAAATGCTATGAAGCAGGATTTGCTAGAGAAGAAAGTGAAGCCAAAGATGGGGAGATAGATAGAAGAGAAGCTAGGGGAAGGAAGAGAGAAAATGACCTCTTGAGCCGACAGAGGAAAAGCAGGAGAAAGAGGAAGCTACCGACCAGTGACTAGGGAGATGAGGGTGAAGCTAGAGAGAGAGAGAGAGGAGGTGGAATTGCGTTGGTGCTGGCCAGTACCTAGTAGACAGAGGGAAAAATGACAAGAGGGTGCCAGCCAGTGAAGCTTGGTGCTTGTCGTGTCGAGCATATAGAGGGTAGAGAGAAGAGAGGAGGAGAAGAGGGGAAGTAGGTTGTTCCTATGGATGGCTTACTCGTCGGTGCCATCTGGTGAAGCTAGTTTGGGCAATGATGCTAGCCAAGTAGATAGGAAAAGGGAGGTGGGAGGTGAGCTGCGGAGAGAGAGAGAGAGAGAGAGAGAGAGAGAGAGAGAGAGAGAGAGAGAGAGAGAGAGAGAGAGAGAGAGAGAGAGAGAGAGAGAGAGAGAGAGAGAGAG
This sequence comes from Warburgia ugandensis, assembly GCA_035236585.1. Lineage (NCBI taxonomy): Eukaryota > Viridiplantae > Streptophyta > Magnoliopsida > Canellales > Canellaceae > Warburgia > Warburgia ugandensis. The sequence goes on along the minus strand of CP141138.1, from coordinate 11,177,319 downwards.
AGAGAGAGAGAGAGAGAGAGAGAGAGAGAGAGAGAGAGAGAGAGAGGTCCACTAGCCTTCAGCCTCTAACCCTTTTTTCTTCAAATTTCTATCCCTTTTATAGATCTTCTAAAAGAGTTTGATTTTGATTCAAACTCCTCTTCTTCTTTCTTGTCCAACTTTATTTTCCGATTATCTCAAAGATCTTTTCTTTCCAAGCAATTTCCTTCTATTCAATCTGATCCTTCTAATTTCAATTTGGCTAGTTTGCAAAATATAAGACTAGATTAGAAGCATAATCATACATTACACCTCTGATTATCTCTAATGATCATCAGACTATTAAATTTAGTAAATAAACGTTGGATGGTCAATTAGAGCTAAAATGCAAAATTTCAAAATTGATTGATTAAATGATCTAATTATATTCTAGATTAAGGATATTTTAGCTGACATTGAATACTTAACACATCTCCAGTTATTGGAGTTGGTACAATCTTATTATCCCCCACCTTAACTATCATAAATGTCTTATTTGTGCCATCATTAAATTGTAAACTTACCTCTATTAGTTAATTAACCAAATTTCATAATTATGCTGCTCTATTTTTTCCTACTCATTATGTTTTTTAAACATCCATACCAAGGAGATGATTGGTAGTGGACAACATAAAGGATTGTACTATTTGGAGGATGGGTTCCAATATTCCAACAAAGAAGGCAAGCTCAATTGGCGAAGGAAGATATGGTGAATAAGAAAAATAGGCTTCGCAGTTTGGGATGGGAAGAGCTCTTTCTTCTCACTGATTGCTCTTGGATTTGCTAAGATCAGGGCAAATGAGTAAATGCAAGGGTTTAGGAAGAGAAAAATTTGCATACCTAACCTAGTTGAGTCTTAATCCTTTGATCATAGCATGTTGGCTATCTCTATGGGTAGCTCACGATAGAGGGCAATAGGCTTCTATCTCTCATTTAGGTTCTCATTCAATCTGTTATCATCCTATCCAAGCAATGGACGAACTTGCTGTTTAAGTTCTGACAACTTGTTCCCTTCATTGCTACACTAGGAGAGAAAGCTCTGTGAGCTCCTGAATGTGAATGCCTCGCTTCTCTCTATGATATGGTTCAAAGTTGATGGTTGGTTAAACATGAACGAAAAGGAAGGGTGAAACGGGCTCAATGCTCATCCTCTGATAGAACAACAAGAAAAAGAAAGGAAGCACTTTTTCCTTCATTTTTGACTGAAAAAATGCAATTTTCTCTTATCTAAAACTTGCAAATCTTTATCTTGTAGTACAAGAAAAAGAATGAGAAAGACGGAATGTGTACCACAAAAGTAGAAGTAATCATTATCTCTCAAAGTAAGGAAGACCATCATCATAAGTTCAATACATATGGCTGTGTAACTCCCCCTCCCTAGAGGAAGTGTATAGCTTATTAAGAAGTTGCCCTCCCTTATTCGTTCGCCCGATGCTGGTGAGTGTGTGCCACTCTCTGGTTGCAAGATTCTCCCTTTCTTGGGCGCCCTCTATGCCTATATTTGTTCCTTCTTTCTTATTCCAATGTCTTTACTTCTTTTGTTATTAAGGAGTAATGCGAACAAAGCATGTTAGGGCGATAAAGGATTTATATATTATGATGAAAATGAAAAAGAAACTCTTTTTATTATTTTTAGTCCATTCTTCCTTACATCATAGGGAAGGCAACGTGCTTTCTTTTAAAGAAGCATCTAGTTCTATCTTCCTTTAACTTATTAACCCACCTTTATCTAAAAAGGGATTGTAGTAATTTGGGATCTATGCTACTTGAAATGGCTCTCTCATATTGAGAAATTTTGTCTAGTAGCATTTGATCTTAGAAGCCCTTGACAGCTACATAAATCACTATAATTTATTTTTCAATTGGAAGTGGCTCATATTGTGGTTGTTTGGGCACTTTTGTAAGCTTGGCACCTCTATTGGGTAATGCCTGAGTCACCGCATCAAGGTCTGAACCAAATTAAGCAAAGGCAGCTATTTTGTGATATTATGCCAATTCTATTTTCAAACTACTGCGGACTTGATTCATCAGTCCAAATCATTCCATATCAATAACAAAATTCGATTGATCCAATTGCAAATTTTTTTTCTCAACTATTGAATTGAATGAAATCAAACGAAATGGGAACGGTTCTCTATATCCAAGTTTTTTTGTTTAGGCACACATCAAAAAGAGATAAGATAAATCCAAGGAACATTACATGAATAGGAACCACTAAAGGTATTAAAGAAACAAGATCAATAACTACCAATTCATCAGTCAATATATTCCCTAAAAGTAAAAAACCAAGTGATAAAGGTTTTATAAAATCTTCTAAAATATTAAATGGTAGAAGGATTGGAGTTCGTTGAATGTATTACCAAAATAACCCAATCGTTTTTTGGTAAGATTCGCATAGAAATATGCCACCGACATGAGGACAAAGAAATTGTTGGAGTTAACATTTCTATCTAGTACTAACATGCTTGCTTGGTGTTAAGAAAATATGGACCTCTTGCAGGAAGGATGGCTAGAAATTTCTTGTAAAAACACCAACCCCTACCAATTCATAATGAGAATATTTCAATATTTTTTATTCCATGGATTATTCCCCTTATTACTATGCATAGAAGGGAGGAGTTGTATGAGATGAAAGTCTCACACGTGGTTCTGGAAAGGAGATTCTTTGAATAGAATGAATGGCCGTAATGGATATCGGCTCAATCTGAAGGAAATTATGCAGAGGCCTTACAAAATTATTATGAAGCTACACAACTAGAAATTGATCCTTATGATCAAAGTTATATACTCTATAACATAGGCCTTATCCACACAAGCAACAGAGAATATACAAAGGCTTTGGAATATTATTTCTAGGCACTCGAATGAAACCCATTTTTACCATAAGCTTTTAATAACATGGTTGTGATTTGTCATTACGTGAGACTATCTCCACTATAGAAATAAAGAAAAATAGATCAAACTTGCTAGCAAATATTAGAAACAAAAAAGGCTTTCTACATATGCATCATCTAAAGAAAGAGTTTTATCAGCTATAGCAAAAAAGGAGACTTCACAGGAACCAAAATATGAAGAAAAAGGCTCAACATATATATTAGATTCTATGGATAAAGGATCTAATTGATAGAAGAAGCACTGTAAGGATCAATTAGTGAGGGTTTGGGCCAATACAATAAGAATTGCTTACGTATGTCATGATATGAGATAAAAGGTAGGAATCAACTTATCTAATAGAGTTGACCTACTAAGGTATTTGAGCAGCGGTGTAGCATAAGATCCCAAAGATAGTAAGTCCTTTCTTATGGAGGAAATTTTTAAAGATTCTATATGAAACAAAGATAGTTACCTTTCAAAAAATTCTAAGGAAATAGGGGAATACCTATGTTTCATTCTTCTGAAGGTGGGAGAAAAGATAAAACTTATTATTGATCAAAATGAGAGTTATAAACTCCTGTAATTCACCTCTTCTGGTTAACTCAATAAAAAAAATCAGATAGATTTATGAGAAATATCATTCAGTTAGATATCTTAGATTAAGATGGGACATCAAATGAATTGACTAGTGAACCGTATGAGGTAGGAAACTCTCAAGTACAGTTCTAAGGGAAGGACTTGACTCACCTATTCTGACTGGGAGAATAGGCCATTCAATAGGGAGCTTCTGAAATTGCAAAGGCTTGGTTAGATCAAGCTACTGAATATTGGAAACAAGATATAGCGCTTACTTTAGGTAATTATATTGAAGCACATAATCGGTTGAAGATCACAAGATTGTTCAAGTAAAAGCTTAATTCATTAGAATTTACATCCATCAATCAACTAAAAATAGATTGTTCCTATGGGAAGAGCTAATTGAGGAATTTCACTATATCCCTTCTAAGATCATTGTTGATGTGTTTAACCACAAGTGCACAAGCTATTGTAGTATAACTATGCAAATACAGGTTGATCACACAAGGACTAGCTTTAAAAATAAGGAGCTTAAATAAAATTTAATTCTCTAAAAATTAAAGAAAATAATAGAATTAAACTAATAGTAAAATAAAGAATTGGATTTATTGAAATGATGCAAATCACATAACGTCTAGTTCTGAAAAACATAGAAAATAAAACTAAATAAACAGTCTTAGATTGCACTGTCCCTGGATAGTTAGAATATGGATAAGGTAAAGCTTGATTAGAACAGTAACTCAGAGGTTATTACAATCTAGAACTCAGAAGGAAATAAAAACTAGGATAGAAATGAGATTAAATCAGATATGCTAAGGGTAGAATTGGAATTTTTGGAAATAAAAATCAGAAAATGAAAACTGAAAGGAACTCGATGGAGAGGAAAGAAGAACCAGAGGAGGAGGAAGAGGGATGAAGAGGAGGAGGGGAAGAGGAAATGAAAGGGAAACCCGTTTCGAGTTTTCTCCGGGGGACCGTCTAGTACCGTGTTTCAGTTGGAGCAAGGCAGAGGAGTAGGTGATGCAGAAGCCGGCAAAGAAGTAGGAAGGAGAAGCCGAACAGAGGAAGAGATGGGGATTCTAGTGCAGCTTGGGTAGAAGTGATAGGAGAACTAGAGAAAGGAAACCCATTTCAAATTTCAGTCCTTGGACTAGTGAAGAAGACGCTTGGCTAGTGATAGGGCTTCTTCAGCTTTTGCTTGACTTGAGTAATCCAATTGGAGAAAGAAAGGACAGAGGGGAGCTATGTAGTGTGGTAGAGGGAGGAGTAGAGGAGTCGTGCTGTACTGATCGTTAGTCTGGGCTTGGTGGGGTAGCCTGGTTGAGGGGCAGATGTTAGTGACATGATCACGGTGGGAGTCGGGAAAGAATAAGGACTGGGCAAAGGAGGGTGGAGAGCCGTCTATCGGGTCTGGAGAGATGAAGCAGAGCAGGGGCGATGGCGACGACACCATGGAGATTGGATTGGGTAGAGGAGGGTGCAGAGTAGGGAAGTCTGGGTCATTCTGTACAGAGAAGAGGCAAGCTAGGAAGAGGGGATGAGCAAAGGATCCGAGAGAGAGATAGAAGCATAGCGGGGTGTGGTGAAGTTGCAATAGGAGAGAAGGTAGCCAAGGAAGAGCCGGTTGATGAGAGGGGTTCAGTGATTAGAGGAAGGAAGAGGGAAGTGAGAATAAGAAAGTGCTATGGTAGAGGAGAAAGAGGGATCTGGGGGAAGTAGAGAGAGAGAGAGAGAGAGAGAGAGAGAGAGAGAGAGAGAGAGAGAGAGAGAGAGAGAGAGAGAGAGAGAGAGAGAGAGAGAGAGAGAGAGAGAGAGACATGGGGGAGAAGAGAGCGTGAGATGGGAGGATAGAAAAAGCACAGAGAAGGGAGACAATGGAGAAAGAGGTAAAGGGTGGGAAGGAGAGATTGATAAAGAGAAGGGGTGTGAGGGAAGAAGAAGAAGAAGAAAAAGAGAGGGGTAGTGTCATGAACCATAAATTTAAAGCTATTTTTGGTACCACTACACCCACTACATGTTTCTTATTTACTAAATTGATATGGATTATTTTTTTTGGCAATAATATATGCCTTTAACTATATTAAATGTTTTAATTTAATTAAAATATGAAATGATAGAATCTATGGGGAAAACTATATCATTAGATTCTACACTCGAAATGGAATCCAACACTTCAAAGAATGCTGAAAACGGAGTTTGTATGACCAAGTTATGGGCATTTGAAGATGAGGGTCATTTGTGTAATTTGAACTTAAAAACGAAAATGGGAAGAAAACACAGGGGGTCGCTTTGATAACAACACCCTCCATACTTGCGTCATCATCTTCCTCAGGCCAGGTGGTGCACAGCATTGCTATACCTGTACAGAGCCGCAAAAATTGGCGGCACCACCATGAGGCGGCATCGCCTTCACCCTCTATAAAAAGCCCTTCCTACTCTTCCCCCAATCATCCATCTTCTTCTTCTCCGACTGCCCTCACCCAAGAACTAGTAGGCTAGGGTTTCAACATGGAAGAGGCCCCACCCACTGCCAAGGGTGCCATTTCAGGCTGCCCAGGTAAGTCCTCACCCTTCCCCTTGGTTTTGTTTCTCCTTCCCAGACCAGATCCCCGCTAGATCTGTGTTTCTCGGCCGAAAAACCCTAGAAGAAACCCAGATTCGATGGGTCTGCCGACCCATGAACCAGACATGTCCCATGGATACTGAGCATAAGGTGTGCTTGGAATGTGGTCTTTGGGACGGACTTCAGGGGCGCACTGCGTACGGGCGCGGTCCCGATTCGACCAGGACACACAAGAGCCCTGGGAGCTAGGATGCACGTTCCCCTGCGCCGAAGATGCGTCCACGCGACACCATCCAGAACGCGTATCATAGCATCATTCGGGTGTGTGCACACATGCGAATGCGGTCTTGGTTCGACTGGGATGAGCATGCATCCTAGGAACCGTGACGCGTAGGCCCGGTATGGACGAATCTGGTTCGTCCGTGGATTTGCTACACTAAAAATGCAATTAAGGAGGCTATATAACTCCAATCGATGATCCGAAAGAATTGTTGCGTTTGTAATGACAACGCAAACTTAATGAGACTATACAAGTTAAGATCAGAGGACTATTTTGTATAACTATAGCCCAAAAACTATAGAAATCTCATAGATCTACCATTTCAAAGATGATTAGATCTCATGAATTGATCCATTAGAGGTATTAGGAGATTAATAGCTCAAAATCAATCCTAGATTACATGTATCCATCCCTGAATTATAAGGTCTACCCATTAAATAGTAAATCAATACGTAAGATCTTGCCTGGAAATGCAAGAAGCAAGGATCTATGATCCTAAAAGGCAAATCTAGCCGTTATCTATAAGTCTAAGTAATGATCTATAAAGGGGTGGAAAATGATGTTGGAATCCTTGTTATCAATTAATATCCACGGTTTCATGAAGATGGGTCAGGGTAGAGTAATGAAGAACATGATTCATGAGACATCGAGGTAGGTAGTCTGATACTATTAAGTTTTTAAACGCATCTTAAACTCTGTCTTGCCTTGATTACCATTTTTAGCATGCTTTTGAGATATGATGTTCTCATAAGAGCATGCGAAAATGTCTTCATGTTTTATGGCCTTGAATGCGATACTAACATGAACTGATTTTATGTATCGCTCGCATGGTTTGCAAATAAATGCATCAATTGCATAATTTACAATGATTTTTTTATGATCTTGAATGCGATACTAGCATAAACTAATTTTATGTATTGCTTGCATGGTTTGCAAATAAATGCATAAATTGCAATTGCATAATTTACAATGATTGAGATTTGGATTCTTTATATATATATATATATATATATATATATATATGCTTTTTAGGCTATTGAGCCTAGTGGGCACTATGCTTAGAGGTTGTTATGTACAGGGTTGGCCTCCTGGCCTCTACCACCAAAGGGTGGATGGTATCGCTGCCAAAATGGCATTGTCCCTTCCTCGACTATTGTGGTAAATATGGACGACCACTAGAGGTATTCATGACACCCTTTTCAAGGATAGCTATAGTCGCTGTGGAGGCTATGGTGAGTAGGTCTCCAGATATCGGAGCCACACGATTCCAGTTGTATGCTGATTGTGAGCATAGTTGACCCTATAATTTCAGTGTTATCGATATGCATATAGCATTGAGATGGTCATATACGAGTACTCGTGACTAGTTGACATGATGTATTCACCGAGAGACTCAAGTGCATGATACTAACATTTGCCTGAATGATGACTATTTTAAGAGTTTCATGATTATTATATTTGACTCGTTGATTTGATGTGTTTGCTGTGATCTTATTACTTGGACCTATTGAATTCTATTTTATGATTTTAGTCATATTTAGAAGACTAGATTTGCATACGGATTCCATGTTTGAAATTGCATCAATAAGCTTACGTTTTATGCACAAATATGCATGTTTACACAAAAAGGAATTATTGATGTTTTACATGGAAAGCTCCTTGAAATTTATACATGTTGCATGCCGTGTTTACAAAAATAGTAGTATCAAATCACCTACTAAGTATGAGGAATACTCACCCAAATATATTATTTTTATAGATTAGTCCAAAAAGGCCAAAAAGGATTAGAAGAAACTCCAGGACATGTTGGTGTCACGATCAAGTAAATGAAGAAGAGATACATATGAATGTAAGTAAAATCTCTACCTTTTGGACATGTATATGTAATTATTACAATTGGACTGTGCACTATGACTAGATAGACCTAGGAAACATTTATGATTTTCTTCATTTTTCAAAATTTTCTTATTCACCTTGAAAGCAAATGACACTCGAGGTTTTCAAAATAAATTTAAAATAAAAGATTTTCTACTCCATTGCATTGTTTTTCTAAAAGTGTTTTCAAATTGGGATCGATCCCGCCTTAGGAATTAGTTTTGCATTTAAAAATGCATGTGAAAACCTGGGTCGTCTCTAGTAGCCTGCCTCTTACTGTCCAACTTAAGGAGGAAGAGAAGGAGAGATGGTCGAGAGAGAGGAGGATAGAAAGATGGTGAGAAAGAAAGGGTGCGGTTGACTGGTGCATTGAAAGATGGAGGAGAATTTGAGTTTGGTGCTGGTGTGGAACGGAATGAGCAAAAGGGAGATTGGGTGGTAGAGCGTAGAGAGAGAGACTGGGGAGAAGATAATAACAAGGAGAGAGAAGGGTGATGGTGCAATGAGTAGGGGTAGGAGAGAGAGAGAGAGAGAGAGAGAGAGAGAGAGAGAGAGAGAGAGAGAGAGAGAGAGAGAGAGAGAGAGAGAGAGAGAGAGAGAGAGAGAGAGAGAGAGTGGCGTGGAGAGGGATGAAGAAGGAAGGAAAGAGAGAGTGAGGGAAAGAGAGGAGAGGGGGGTCTACTCCTACGTTTAGCCTCCAGGAAAGAAGTGAAGAGTGAATGGAGAGAGAGGAGGGTGCAGAGAAGAGGAAGAAGGAAAATAGACAAGAGAAGTAGCCGGCCCAGGAGAAGAAGTGAGGAGCATGGGACGAGAAGGAAAGATAGAAGTGGGAGAATAGTAGAAAGGTGGAAGAGATAAGGGATAGGGAGATAGAGTCATAGGAGAGAGGGTAGAGAGAGACGTAAGAGGAGAGAGGAGAGAGCTGAGAGAGATGAAGAGGGAGTGGGGTCCAACATTCCAACCTTGCCAAAACTCTACAAAACTCCATTCTTCAAATTCCTTCTATCTTAGGAGTCTTCAAAGTCCTCTTTTTTTAGGAAACTTCTTCATCTTAATCTAATCCCGTTGATTTGATCTGGATCATCCAAGCTTGAATTGATTCATTTGCAATGCACAAGACCCAATTAGAATCTTCTAAACCATTCATTACTCTTCTTATTAGCTTTGATGACACATAACCATAAATTAAGTCACTTCTTTCCATAGCAACATCTTCTTCATCTTTAGGAAATTCTTCATATGGCACTATATATAGTAGTTAGCATGTCCTCACGCACATTTCTTCATTATTAAAATTGATATCTTTATTACATGTTTGTGGCCCTTCCTCTCAATGACACATCCAGTCATCTAAAACATCCATTCCAATATTCTATTGGCTTTCATGTGATATTTTTCCATCCAAATTATTTCAAAATTCCATATTATCGTCTCTTTCCATATACACATAAAAATAAATAACAAACTACTAGCAATTTTGTCTCAAAGCATTAAAATATTGAGTTAGTTTCCTAATGGATTGAAATACGTTGCTTTCTCTGATAAGCAATTTTGCCTTGTGTTGAGGACCCATTTTTCAGAAAGGCTGGCCAAGTTATTTCTTTAAATTATTATTGGCATGCTGGTAGTAAGCCATTAGATTTTCCTTATCTATTTCATCATTTTGAATTTGAGTTGTTGAGACACATTACCACACACTTTGATGATTCAGTTGTGGGGTTAAAGGGCGTAATGTATGCAGATACTCCTACTTACTAGCCAACCACAATTTGTAGAAGTTGTAACTAGAGACTATACTTGCCTTGGAAATCCTTTTTATATTGATTTCTACCATTTTTCTTACTGAGATATGGAGAACATTTGTGTTGTTATTTTGTGTTTTCTTTTATATTTTTGCAAAAATCTAAGATTTATTAGAAGTATATTTTCTTGGTTTATGTTATTCTTTAAGTTATATTATGCGTGTGCATGCATGTGTGCCTTGAAGTAGCTTGGTTTTGTATCTTCTGGTTGTAGGCTGGAATTATGTTTCTAGAAGTGGTACCATTTCCAAAGAGCAAATTACATCATGTTGTTAGGTCAAATGGCACATTTATTGGGATGAATTTCTATGTCGATTTACTTACTTCACATCTATATCTGATAGTACTCTGCTTAAAGGTTATATTGATCATTACAATCATTATCTTCAAAATTTCTCTTCTAGGTGTCATATTTTTCCTAATATGTAGTTTTTCTTTTTTCAAAGTTCTCTAAAATGCTTGAGATGGTATTAGAAGAGTCATCTGGTGATTATTATTAATGGCTATTATAATCACTATTTTTGTTATTTTGCAGAGCTTATGAATTTCAGGTCTTAAAGCAATAAAACAATCAATTAATCAACCTATCATTACCCATGTCTCTTCATTTAAATTTAGTTCTATTACTTTTGCTTCTCTTAGGCTGAGGAATATAACATTAGCGAGTATGAAGTTTGGTAAGTCCACACTCTAACCTTTCACATTGGCAAGATACTAAAGTCTGCTTCGACAAGGCTAGAACCCTCAAGCATATGCTATTACATGGCACACTGAAAGGCAAGGTCTCAAGAGTTGATCTATTATTCTTGTAGCTAGATATTATCTAGCTGACTTCTCTCATTCTTTTCATGTATATATTTTGGTTATAATTATGGATCACATGGTTTCCCACACTGTGTAGGACCTTTTCTTTTACAAGATAATAGTTTATGCTTGTAGCTACACAACTTGAACATATACAAAGCTAGCTAGTATTGTGATTGTATTCTATTTTGTAAAAGCTAATATACTTGCTTATATTCTAGAATGAAACGATGTGCTAGCAAGTGTTGTAGAATTTAATAAATATTTGAATGCACATTAGAAACTAAATTGACAAATGGACCAGATCTCTTTCATTATTAGGTTATGGCAATTACGAGCCAGAGTGTATGCATCTAGGTGTGGGAGACCTATAAAATTAGAACATAAAAGACAAAGAATACCATTAAAATTGCTATTTTACTATTAGACACATTGAAAAAAAGAAAGGCAAGTAAAACTACTACTGAAACTGTAACGCCCCAAGTTTTTATAACAAAATTTATTTATTTATTTATTTATTTATTTTTATAGTAATTATAGTTGTAGTCAGGATACAAAAATCAAAAGATTCTATTAATTATTTTATTATAACATTTATTGAAAAACCTTTGGGTGTTATCTCCTTTTTCCAAAACATCACGACCACGATTAAAAGATAAATATAAGTACGCAAAAATAAATTTAAGACAATACCCATATCAAATCCAACATCAAAATCATTGGTGCCTTTATTTTCAAAACAATAATTATCCAAAAATATAATAATGTGGCCAAGGGTCTATCCATCATAATAATCCATCATACCAAAAGACAAGTCCATAATATATAATGTCATAATCACATCCATCTAAAGAAGTTATACATTCCACAAAATATGTTCAATAATAATCCATCAAACCACTCATGTCAAGCTATCTATCAGTCAAATCAAGTAGTCCCCACTGCTATCACTATCCTTCCACGGCCTTGCCCTTCTTGCTATCATGCTGGATATCTGAGGCATTGCAAAACCAAGCAATGCCTCAGCAAGCTATTGCTTGTGTAGGTTCATAGATATTTAATATAATAATAAGGAAAAACAAAATCGGATAACAATAAGGATATAATGTGTAGATAAATTTCCATGAAAATATAAATATCATAAGTGATGCCAATATAGCCTTAAAACATCATATGCGATAAAACATGCGTCTCAGGGACATAAAACATGATAATCTTGTAGATGTAAAACATGATATGACCCACTATCAATAAGTATACAATAACAAACAGGGCACCTCAAGGTACACGGGTCCCACGAGTGTCCCATACACTCATTTAATAAATCATGAGTACTCATATCAATCCTCTGAGTGTCGTTGCACCCATGCATAAAATAACATCTCCATGCTCATCATACAAGCATATAGAACATAAGTATGGATCGTCATGCTGCAGTGGCAACCCCTCTAGGGTCTCAACCACCGCCGCCCCCCATCGACACCATAACAGGAGACTTAACGTCCATCCCCATGGAAAGGCTTGGACTGGTAGTGTAGACTATCCATGATACCAAACCCCTACCGAAGGCCATCTGTGGGCATGTGTCTATCACATTGAAATTTCAAAGGGTGGGTGGTCGGCCCTACTCCCCCCTAGCATGACATCCACAGGGTGAGAGCACCCATCATAAATCACAAAGCACAGAAATTGTGTATCTCGAAAACCCAAGAGCACTTGTGGTTCACAATCCCCAAGGCACATTCCTCATCCTGGGGTTAGTCTCTCAAAGGACTAGCACCAAGCCTCCACCATGAATATTATGAAAACCAATCAATCTCAGTGATGCAATAAGGAAAGATAATTACTAATCATACATAAGATACGTGGTATCAATCTCATAAAATAATCGATCATGAAAACTCATTCAATATACTATTGAAATCTAATATTGATCATAGCATAAAATGTTGAATCTCACAAAATCTCAGAATAAATAAACGAATGACAATCAATCACAATCAACGATGAATGCTATGATAATGCAAGTTTTAAAAATCAAAACATAACATTAACTATCGTCACCTACCTCGATGAAGGAACAATCCAATCAAGCATCTCTCAACTCGCGTGCTTTGATGCACCTGTCAGTGCCACAGTACCATTTTTGCGTCATTTATTGTCCCTCAATAAAATTCATCCTATGCTTTTCTCTTAATTTGTACCCATTTACATATCAATTTATATAATAATCTCCCAGATCTAGATCTTGATCTTAATCAACAGTGTAGATCATTTGATTCATCTTTATTTACATGTTTATCTAGAGATTGACATATATCTCTATAATTACACATCGATCTAAGGGTTAGATTGTTCTCTGATCGGCACTCCTAAGACACATGATTAGATCAATGGTTAAGATCACTTCTTCTTGAAAATTGCCAGAGATCCAATTTTTTTATCCCCTAGTTCATCTCTTATTTGACACATGCAATCCATTTCTAAGTCCTGATTATTCATTGATTAGCTTGATTTAAGTTATTGAATAATATTTTATGATTTGACTAATTTAAAAGTGGTTAAATGTGAGTTTTCAAGTCAAATCTAGGTCTACGTCATTAAGATGATCGCAATAGATGTTTCCAATCATGATTTGAACCTTTATAGCTCCCAAAATAAAGCTTTTAGTGAAAAGACTTCATAAATTAATAAATTAATTTATACGGGGTTAGGCGGGTGTTTGCACCAATTTACACTAGCGGACGGGGTCTACACCAGCGTCCCTGTAGCGCACTGACACCAGGACGTTAGGCGAGTTCCAGTCATCTAAGAAATGCACGTGAGTGTCCCACGCACATGTGCGCACGACGGAGCACTCACATGTGCAGTTTGCCTCTGTGCATCCCAGTGGGCATCTTGGGCACACCGTCCATCAGGGACGATGAACCCAAGCCGTCCACCTTCTTTTGGCTTGATAGGAGCCCTAGATGCTCCAATTTTTTATCTATTTTTGCTCTTCCTAGGGTTTTTGGGTCCAAAGATCACAATGAACCTCTTGAACTACCATTTGAGGTGTCCTTAATGTGGGTCTAACCATGCTCTATAGTTTTGATTCCCTAGGCCATCTAACTGTCATTCAGCTCAGATCTAACCAGGATCTGTGAGAGGAAAGTTGGAAAACAAGATAAATAACAAGTTAAAGTATGTAGCTTACCTAATTAGAATCGGAGCATGAAGATCAAGCCCTATGAAGCATGCAAACTTCGGTTCCTTTTCTGCAATGTGCATAGGGGAAAACGAGGGTTCTTTTCTATTTATTTGGTGTGGGAATGGAAGGGGAACTAGTTTTTTTTTATAGGTTGAGATCCAATTTTCCTGAATGGAAGCTAGATCACCGCCTTCCTCCATTGGAGCTACAGTGGAAATGGAAAGGGGTGTCATTATCAAAATGACCCCCTCTAATTCACATCCCTGACTAATTACCAATTTACCCTTACAACTTAAAATGGTCATATCTCACTCATCCTAACTCTGTTTTCGACATTCTTTATACCATTCAATTTCTATCAACGTGAACTTTCTAGTTTTAGTGTTTCAAAACAAAATTTTATGTTTTATTACTAATTTAGGGTTAAAATTTAAGGATATTACATCCTTCCCACCTTATAAAAAATTTCATCCTCAAAATTTTGGTACATACCTCTATATAAATAACTCTAGGTGGATCCTCCTCCTCTCCTCTTTTGTCTCCCATGTGGCCTCCTGTAATGAATGATGTTGCCAAAGGACTTTGACTAATGAAATAGTTTTAGTTCTCAACTCCTTGACTTTCTTATCCAGTATACGCACCGGTCTCTCCTCAAAAGTCATATCAGGCTGTAACTCTCTTGGAATCTGCTCCAACACGTGTGATGCATCTAACACATACTTCCCTAGCATAGATACATGGAAGACGTCATGTGCATTTGCCAACTGTGGTGGTAAGGCTAGCTAGTATGCTACTGACCCAACTCTGTATAAAATCTCAAAAGGTCCAATGTACCTGAGGTTAAGTTTCCCTTTATTCCCAAACCTCATCACTCCTTTTATAGGGGAAACCTTTAAGAATACATGCTCACCCTTGGAGAACTCTAGGTCTTTTCGCCTCTTATCAACATAACTCTTCTAATGACTGTGTGTTGTCAACAATCTCTTTCAGATAAGTCAAACTTTCTCTACACACTCTTCCACCAACTTGGACTTCACTATGTTTCTCTCTCCTACATCACTCCAACATAAAGGTGACTGACATGGCCTACCATAAAGTGCCTTGTATGGAGCCATGCCAATACTTGCCTGATAGTTGTTATTATAAGAAAACTCTATCAGTGGTAAATGATCCTCCCAAATACCCTTCCAATCCATAACACAAGCCCATAGCATATCCTCAATCGTCTGGATAGTCCTCTTGGTCTGACCATCTGTCTAAGGGTAGAATGCTATGCTAAATTTTAGCTTTGATCCTAGAGCTTTTTGCACTCTTCTAGTACTTCGAGGTGAATTGAGTGTCTCAATCAGATATAATCACCAAGGGAACTCCATGTAGACTTATGATCTCCTTGACATACAATTTTGCTAGACTATTCATCATCTAATTTTTCCTAATAGGAAGGAAATGAGCTGACTTGGTCAATCTGTCCACAACAACCCATATCATGTCATGTCTGCTACCAGTCCTCAGAAGGCCCACAATGAAATCCATGGTAATATGATCCTACTTCCACTTAGGGAGATCCATTGTTTGAAGTGAACCTGACGGTCGCTAATGCTCTGCGTTGACCTACTAACAGGTCAAACACCGTGCCACGCACTCTCTAACATCCTTCTTCATTCCGTTTTTCCAAAAATGTCTCTTATGGTCTTGATACATCTTCGTACCTCCAGAATGGATCGTATTCTGGGACTGGTGTACCTCTTGAAGTAACTCACGCTTCAAATCATCATCTGTCGATACCATGAACCTACCCTTGAATCTGGCTCCTCCATCTAGTCTTCTCATAAAACCTGTCCTATCTGCCAGATCTTGTGTCTCCTTATCTTTGCCCTGTGCCTCTTATATCCTATTGAGAAACTTAGATCGAGTCGATAGATTGGCAATCATCACCCCAGACTTCTTACTTAAGGCATTTGTGATGATGTTAGCCTTCCCTGAGTGGTATTGTATGGTGAAATTGAAGTCCTTGTGATATTCCATCCATCTACGCTACCTCATGTTCAAATCACTCTAAGTGAAGAAGTACTTGGCTCTTATGATCAGTGAATACCTCAAACTTCTCACCATATAGATAATGTCACCAGGACTTCAGCGCAAATACCATTGCTGCTAACTCCAGATCATGTGTTGGGTAATTCACCTCATGTGTCTTAAGTTGTCTCGATGCATAGGCAATTACCTTCCCATGCTGCATTAACACTGCTCCTAGTCCCTTACCCGAGGCATCGCAATAAACCACATAACTACTTGCACCTGATGGTAATGTCAACACTGGGCCAATAATAACCTCCTCCTGAGCTCTTGGAAGCTCACCTCACAAGCATCGGTCCAAACAAACTGAGTGTCTTTCCTAGTCACGATAGTTAAGGGAAACGCAATCTTCGAGAATCCCTAAATGAACTGATGATAATATCCTTCCAAACTGAGAAAACTGCGTATCTCTGTAACTGTCTTGGGCCTCTCCCAATGTAGCACTTTCTCAACCTTCGCTGGGTCTACAGCCACTTCATTGACAAAGACAATCCCAAACTTATCCAAGTAAGCTAAAAAAACACGGTTCATTAGGTCCATGAACACTGCATGTGCCTTGGTCAATCCAAATGTTATCACTAAAAACTCATAATGACCATAGCGACTCCTAAAAGCAGTCTTCGAGATGTCCTCTTCTCTAACCCTCAACCAATGGTATCCTGATCTCAGGTCTATCTTGGAGAATACTCGTGCTAATTGGAGCTGATCAAATAAATCATCCATGCGTGGTAAGGGGTATTAGTTCTTTACAGCGACACTATTCAGCAACCGATAGTCAATGCACAATCTTAGTGACCCGTCTTTTTTCTTCACAAAAAGGACTGGTGCTCCCCATGGAGACCGCTCGGCCTGATGAAGCCCTTATCAAGTAACTCGTGCAACTATACTTTAAATTCTCTTAACTCTGCTAGGGCCATTCTGTATGGTGCCTTGGAGATAGGTGATGTACTTGGCACTAGGTCAATGGCGAAGTCTATCTCTTTACTCGACAACAATCCTAGTAACTCCTCAGAAAAAACATCTGCAAACTTACGAACAACGTTAATATTGTCAATTTGTGGTTGCCTCCTATCCTCAACAGTCACATAAGCGAGGAACGCTCTGCACCCTTGTGAATAAAACTGTGCCACTTTCGTAGCAAAGATGATGCATGTACTTGCTAGACTTTTTCTACCCTGGAACAATATTTTTGGTTGCTCAGGTATATAAAAAATGACCCGCTTCTTATGGCAGTCTATGGTAGCCCAGCAGTTAGCTAACCAATCCATTCCTAATATAATATCGTAGTTGACCATGTCTAATAAAATGAAGTCCGACTCCATCCTCAGGCCTGATATCTCCACAGGTATCTCCCGTAGATACTCAGTAGCCTCTACTATCTCTCCCACGGGTATCATAATATCAAATCCAAATGCTAATTTACGCACGCATACATTAAGGCAAGATGCAAAAATATATGAAATAAAAGAATGAGTGGACCATGTGTCAAAGAGGGCCTTGACATGGCGGTATGAGACTAGAAGAGTACCTTCAACAATCTAGTTTGAGACCTATGCTTGCCCTAATGTGATGGCAAACACTCATCCCTGGCTATGTGGCGTGGTAGTTGTCTCTACACCCATCTCGGCCTACTTCTCCCTCTGTCCCTTAGGACAGTCTTTAGCATCACCCTCAGTGGTCTTAGGTGTTGGTGGTTCCTGCACCAGGTAAGTGGAATGAACAGATAAATCCACTGGTGCCAATGGAGGCGGCATCGCAGGGTTAGGGTTCGCCACCTGAACTGCAGTCCTAATCTGCTGTTGTATGAGGGGTATCAACCCTAGCATCACCCTATTCACTAACTCAGCTTCCCGATCCCCTTGACCAAAGTACTCAACAAGTGGGGCAACTGCGTAGCAAGGGTAAACCTTGTCCTTCTTCGAGGAGCCATTTGTCAAGGATTCAAATATCACTAAGTGTCAGTTCCTCTCTCTTAGATCCTCTTTAACTATAATTTATGAACTATCACCTACATAAAAGTTGACCTTTGTAAGGATTATGATGGAATATACTAGGCTTTGATACCAACTGTAACACCTTGGGTTTTTATAACAAAATTTATTTATTTATTTTTATAGTAATTATAGTCATAGTCAGGATCCCAAAATCAAAAGATTCTATTAATTATTTTATTATAACATTTATTGAAAAACCTCTGGGTGTTATCTCCTTTTTTCAAAACATCATGACCATGATTAAAAGATAAATATAAGTACCTAAAAATAAATTTAAGAGAATACCCATATCAAATCCAACGTCAAAATCATCGGTGCCTTTATTTTCAAAAAATAATTATCCAAAAACATAGTAATGTGGCCTAAGGTCTATCAATGATAATAATCCATCATACCTAAAGACAAGTCCATAATATATACAATATCATAATCACATCCATCTAAAAAAGTTATACAGTCTATAAAATAGGTTCAACAATAATCTATCTAACCACTCACATCAAGCTATCTATAAGTCAAATCAAGTAGTCCCCACTGCTATCACTGTCCTTCTATGACCTTGCCCTTCCTGCTGTCGTGTTCGATATCTGAGGCATTGCAAAACCAAGCAATGCCTCAGCAAGCTATTACATGTATAATTATATAGACATTTAATGTAATAACAAGGGAAATCAAAATTAGATAACAATAAGGATATAATGTGTAGATCAATTTTTCATGAAAATATAAATATCATAAGTAATGCCAATATAGCCTTAAAACATCATATGCGATAAAACATGCATCTCAAAGACATAAAACATGATAATCTTGTAGATGTAAAACATGATATGACCCATTATCAATGAGCATACAATAACAAACAGGGCACCCCAATGTACGTGGGTCCCATGAGTGTCCCATACACACGTCTAACAGATCATGAGTACTCATATCAATCATCTGAGTGTTGTCACACCCAGGCATACAATAACATCTTCATGCTCATCATACAAGCATATAGAACAAGAGTATGGATCGTCATGCCACAATGGCAACCCCTCTAGGGTCTCAACCACCACCGCTCCCCATCGATACCATAACTGGAGACTTAACGTTCGTCTCTATGATACCAAACCCCTACCAAAAGCCACCTACTCCCTCCTAACATGACATCCATAGGGTGAGAGCACCCATCATAAATTACAAAGCACAAAAGTCACATGTCTTGAAAACCCAGGAGCACTCGTGCCCCACAATCCTTAAGGCACACCCCTCATCCTAGGGTTAGCCTCTTAAAGGACTAGCCACTAAGCCTCCACCATCAATTTATGAAAACCAATCAATCTCAGTGATGCAATAAGAAAAGATAATTACTAATCATACATAAGATACACGGTATCAGTCTCATAAAACAATCGATCATGAAAACTCATTTAATATACTATGGAAATCTAATATTAATCATAGCATAAAATGTTGAATCTCACAAAATCTCAGAATAAATAAACGAATGACAATCAATCACAATCAATCATGAATGCTATGATAATGCCAGTTTTAGAAATCAAAACATAACATTAATTGTTGTCACCTACCACGACGAAGGAATTATCCAATCAAGCATGTAATCCTTTCAACTCACACTCTTGGATGCACGTGTCAGTGCCAAAGTATCATTTTTGAGTCATTTATTGTCCCTCAATAAAATTCATCCTATGCTTTTCTCTTAATTTGTACCCATTTACATATCAATTTATATAATGATCTCCCGGATCTAGATCTTGATCTTAATCAATAGTCTAGATCATTTGATTCATCTTTATTTACATGTTTATCTAGAGATTGAAATATATCTTTGTAATTACACATCGATCTGAGGGTCAGATTGCTCTCTGATCGGTACTCCTAAGACACCTGATTAGATCAATGGTCAAGATCACTTCTTCTTGAAAATTGCCAGAGATCCAATCTTTTTATCCCTTAGATCATCTCTTATTTGACACATGCAATCCATTTCTAAGGCTTGATTATTCATTGATCAGCTTGATTTAAGTTATTGAATAATATTTTATGATTTGACTAATTTAAAAGTAATTAAATGTGAGTTTTCAAGTCAAATCTAGGTTTAGGTCATTAAGATGATCGCAACAGATGTTTCCAATCATGATTTGGACCTGTATAGCTCCCAAAATAAAGATTTTAGTGAAAAGATTTTATAAATTAATAAATTAATTTATAGGAGGTCGGGCAGGTGTTTGCATTGATTTACAGTGGTGGATAGGGTTTATACTGGCGTACACTGACATCCCCATACTGCACTACCGCCAAAATGCCCGTCGCGTTCCAGTCATTCAGGACAGCGCACGTGAGCATCCCATGCACACGTGCGCTATGCGTGAGCGTGATGGAGCACCCAGGTGTGTAGTTCACTCTTGTGTATCTCGGTGGGTGTCTTGGGTGCACCATCCATTGGGAACGATGAACCTGAGCCATCCACCTTCTTTTGGCTTGATCAAAGCCCCAAATGCTCTGATTGTTTATCTGTTTTTTCCGTTCTTGGGGTTTTTGGCTCCAAAGATCACAATGAATAGGTCAGATCAACCATTTGGGGTGTCCTTAATGTGGGTCTAACCATGCTCCACGATTTTGATTGTCTAGGCCATCCAATGGCCATTTAGCTCAGATCTAACCTAGATCTGTGAGGGAAAAGTTAGAAAATAAGGTAAATAACAAGTTAGAGTGTGTAGCTTACTTAATTAGAGCTAAAGCCTAGAGATCAAACCCTGTGAAGTGTGCAAACTTCAGGTCGTTTCCGTGGAGTGCACAGGGGAAAACGAGGGTTCTTCTCTGGTTATTTGACGTGCGAATGGAAGGGGAACTAGTTTTTTTTTTTATAGGTTGAGATCCGATTTTCTTGAATGGAAGGTAGATCACTGCCTTCCTCCATTGGAGCTACAATGGAAATGGAAAGCGGCGTCGTTATCAAAATGACCCCCTCTAATTCGTGTCCCTGACTAGTTACCAATTTACCCTTACAACTTAAAATGGTCATATCTCACTCATCCTAACTCCGTTTTTGATGTTCTTTATACTATTCAATTTCTATCGACTTGTACTTTCTAGTTTTAGGAGTTTCAAAACCAAATTTTATGCTTAAAATTTTTAATTTAATTTATTTATTTTATTACAAATTAAGGGTTAAAATTTGAGGATATTACAAAAACATAGCAATTAAGGCATAGAATCAACACGTCCATGGAGATGTTAATAAAATCTTGCCTCCACTTAGGATAATTAAGAACCAACACTTTCAGTAGGTTCTCTTTCTCCTAAAGATTTCAAGTATGTGTGTGGCTAATTTCTCCATGAAAATTGCTATTTTACTATTAGACACATTGAAAAAAAGGCAAGAAAACCTACTACTAAAACAAAGCAATTAAGGCATAGAATTAACACATCCAATGAGATGTTAATGAAATCTTGCCTCCACTCAGGATAATCAAGAAACAACACTTTCAGTAGCTTCTCCATCTTCCTCCTAAAGATTCCAAGTATGTGTGTGGCTAATTTCTCCATGAAATGAACATCTCCTATGAATAAGCAACTTAGGAATAGAGGAGAAGGTTAAGGTATGTTGTAATACTTTCTAAGTCTAGTTTCATAAAATTCATTAGGACTAGGAAGAGAGATCACAGTTCTACTTAGTGATTAGGAACTCCATTATAGAATAAGAGTTGCGAACCCATTTCATTTTTCATACAATAATGACCTCACTCCTTTTGTAGAACATGAAATGAATTTTGATCTTACCAACAATATCTATCAAAGGTCTTCATTGGAGCATAAAATCAATTGTAGTTTTACTATAGAATATAAAAAAGGTTGTTGTTTTATAAAACATAAAATCTGATATGGCTCAAGCCTGATATCAAATTGTTGTTTTACTAACCTTGCAATTTAACCTATGAATGTGGCCAACTAAAAATAGAATGTTTGAAAAACTAAAGAACATTGTTGGTGGAATTTCATACCCATGCTTTGAAGGAACAAGAAAATCAAACAAGTCTTCGTTGGAGCATAAAATCAAACACATTATATACACTTATAGGGAGAGACAAGGAGGCATCTACAGAGAGAGAGAGAGAGAGAGAGAGAGAGAGAGAGAGAGAGAGAGAGAGAGAGAGAGAGAGAGAGAGAGAGAGAGAGAGAGAGAGAGAGAGAGAGAGAGAGAGAGCTTGTAGTTGATCTCTGGCGAACGTGAATAGGGCCGAATGAGAGCAATGAAGGTCGGAGTGCCATTTGACGAGAAAATGGGGGTAAGGGGCGTGCACAGTCTGGGGGGGTGTGCATGGTCTTCGTGTAGTCTATCTCTGATGAAGGAAGATGGCTGATGAAATCAGCTTCATCGTTGGTCATCTTCCACAGTGGTGGAAAGAAACAATGGGGGGTAATAATGGAATTTTGAAAAATTAACAACGAATGCAGATAGAATCAAGATAGTAGAAAATTTGCATATGGTAAAAATGTTGGATTTTCTTGCAAAAACGCCAAAAAGTAATGGTGTTTTAGCGAAAATCTATTTTTTTTTGGTAATTTGAAGCCTATCTTTCAATTATAAGTCGTATTCAGTTATAACGATTAAAGAATACTAAGTTTGAGTTAATGTCATGTAAAATCCTCCTATAACTTGGAAATTGTACAAAACTATTTGAGTTTTTCCTTGTCACTTCTTATTCTCTCTCTCTCTCTCTCTCTCTCTCTCTCTCTCTCTCTCTCTCTCTCTCTCTCTCTCTCTCTGAATGTCAAGCCCACAGGCTCTCCTAGACCAAACCATGAAAGGGAAGAAATCACCACTTCAAAAACAATCTAGACCACCTTCTCTTCAAGGAAACCTTTATCCTTCCCATTGAACTTGTTTTAAAAAGCTATACTAAAAATGGTGAACATAGGTGTCACAACCAAATGACCGCAACCTTTGTTATTCCATAGTCATCATCATTAGAAAGAGAATTTTTTTATGATTTTTTTTTCTAGAGATACCAAATTTAATTTCATGATCATCTACATCTGGCTAGAAGGATATGGAGTTCCACTAACCTTAATTACTTATGGGTGACATTAGATGCAGTAACTAAATAATGATAAAAATCTAGCATAGCATCGGAATTGCCATAATCTAGAAACAGACTAGGCATGAAAAACAAAGATAAATGTGTCTGTAATGTATATATCACAGCTATTCTAGATCCACATCCATATACTATAGTTGCAATAGTACTTCTAAATCACTTTGATTTAGAAAGAAAAAGAAGAAATAAAGCAAAGTTAAAAACATCTCGAATTAGCTTCAGATTTCAATTCTAATAACCATAACCAGAGCCACACTTTTGAATAAATGATGCAGGAAAAACTAATAAACAATTGATCTAGACATGTTTACGAATGCAAGTTTCTTTTGGGCATTTAACCATATACACATTGAGTGTTCTCTTAGAACCAATGTAGGGAGTTGAAATCATAGGCACCAGAAGAATTGATTTGAATTGATTACCCCATCTAAGTCCATTTTTTGGCGTTTGGTAATTCCTAGTCCGCTCTTGGGGTGAAAGATGGGGCGGCTCTATCAAGACTTTCCTAACAAATGTTGCACCTTGTTGATAACACTAGAAGGAAATTTGCTCATCAGGCCATCCGTAGGGACATTATCATGTTGGAGAACCAAATTCCTTTGTTTTTACTATGGAATTGCTTGGTTTCTTTCAATGTGGAAATCCTAATGAAATTTTGGCCAAGATGACGAAGGGCCTCTTCAAAGCTCTTTCCCCGCTCAATGTCATTGATAATTTCCCATCAAGTGTAGAAGAATTCGAAGAAAGAGCTCATTTGCTAGAACTTTTGTACTACATACTTGTCCACAGGCCGGAAGGAGCAGCGGTTGCAGTTGATATTGAGAATCAAGAAGAAAAGTCTGAAGATACTCAAGACGGTTGTGAGGCAGACTTTCACTTGGGCTCGAACATTATATCCTTTTTATATTGTGCCTTTTGTTTCATGAAACGCATTCTTACATCCAAGCGAGTCAGGCTTCTGTTACGGCTTCCTTGTAAGATACTCAAACTCTTTCGTCAGGTTACTTTGTTACGTAAGGTAGAAAACATTTTTAGCTCGGCTGAAGAAGAAGCTTCCGAGATTGATTGCGAGTGTCATGAGGAGACTCCCTTGATTGAGAAGCTTACTGTCCCAACCGTCAGCAAGCTATCTAAGGTTGGAATCAGATTTTCTCCGGCTGACGGTGGCTTTAGCAACATCAAGTTCGACAAATTCTCAGGTGAAATATTTGGAATTATAAGCTCAAACTGATGGCTGGACTATTTTCTCTTCGCCTCATAAAGCAAAGAGAAAATATTTCAATCATCAAACAATTCGAGTAGATAGCAAAGACGGAACGAAATTATCTATGCCGACCGTACATACAGGACAAAGTTTGTGGTTTGGCCAACGCAAATATTTGTAAACATGGCACTCATTTGTGAAAGAATCACGGAAAAATTAGTCAGCATCATGTGATTTTTAATTTCAATTTGTATCTAGATATACATACAATATCTAGAACTTTAGAAATTTATTTTCTTTCCTTTTTAAAGGTAAGTTTAGAAACTTCACGAAATTTGAGTTTAATTTTGTAAATTAACATTTGATTTGGTAACCCTGAACCAAATTGGTTGAAAATCTGAAAGAAACTTTGTGTTGCTGGGATTAAAAGGGGCAATGAAAAATGTGGGACTTCTTCCAAAAAACGAAAAAATCCATTATCTGGAGAATTTTGTGACTATACTGCCGGATCCTTGACTGCGGAAGCCTAAAGGGAAGTTGCATCTGCCAATCACAGGCAAAGCCCTTGGGCCGATGCATAGTTTATAGTGGGGCCAAAATAATATTCAAATAGAATTCTCAAGATATATATCAACTAATCAGTACGTGATTAAACGGATGAGGTTAAGTAAACAACTCAAGGTTTTGCATTAGGTGAAATATTAGATGAACTGCAAGGAGATATCTCCCATCCACAAAAAGATGCACTAGTCACCGTAATCATTCAAGTACCAGGTTAGGCAAATACACAGTGGTTAGAAAGGAGGAGATTTCATGCTCTCGGGAGTGAACTTACTTAGATAAGAAAATAATACCAACCGGTTTTGCTTCCTTATCTTGAATTGATCAGAACGAAGCAACGAGACAGAGGACGGGTACGTCCTCTCCCAAATACACTCCCTTTAGATGCTCCTCTTTTAATACTCATTTATTTTATGACACAAGAAACGGTCTCCTGGCTTGGTTCTTTTAGGCTTATCCAAATCTATGGTGTTGAAGCAAGCTATTAACGTCAAATTAGGGGTTTCCCAGGAGATTGACTTGCAGAAAAAACAATAAGCCATGATTAGTCCCAAATGAATCATAATGTCCTTCTCACTACTGCAAAAGAGATATAAACCAGCGTTATTTTTTCGTTGCACGTAGATCAGAGAGCCACGGATCTTTACATCTAAAAGAGTGCATTTAGGGGGCCCAGATGGATGGTGATCAGGATTTTATTTTCTTGGTCCCATACACACCGTCGTGATGTAAAATCTTCAATTGAATGCTGTTAACACTTTGATCTGCCAATATTTTCCTCCCATTTCTTCTCGTAAACTTTCTGAACCGTTACCAACATTGATCCACCATTCAAAAATAAAAGAAAAGGTAATAGTTATTAAATCCTACCAAAAAAAATTGTGATTAGGGTCATATCTTGCTGATTTTTCTCGGTTTATAATCTACGAAAGAAGCAATCTAGAAGATAGCTAGTCATTTTTAATCACGAGCATTCAGGCGCCATAAAAAAAAAAGAAGAAGATAAAAGCATATACAATACTAAGTTTTAAGAAGGTAATGCTGCTCAAAGTGTGAGCCGTTTGGGTCGCCAAAGTTCTAATGTTCTGAATGTAGGAACCGACTTAATGAATTTACTTGTAAATACCAAAATGATGTAAAAGAAGAGGAGGCTTGGTGCAACGATAAAAAATATTGTCGTGTGACTTTGAGGTCACGGGTTCAAGGCGCGGAAACAGCCTCTTGTAAAAATACAAGATAAGACTGCCTACTATAGGCCCTTGTGGTCAGCCCCTTCCCCGCACCCCGTATAGGCAGGAGCTTCCTGCACCTAAACTGCCCTTATACTAAAATGATGTAAAAATTACCCGGCAAAAAAATGGTAACTTAGCCACGTACCCAAAACAAAAAGAGATTTGGTAGACATTACTGTTACTGTTATCAGCGGATATAGTTCCTTGCAAGGAATCTTCACTTAAATTGTAAGCAAATTTACATGGCCGCTTAATGGTAAGTAAACAAATGGTAGAATGAAAAGGTTCATCAACTTAGTTTTCTTAATCCATTAATTAGTCGCGTGCCTTGTTTTTATGATGATGAGATCATTCTTCAACACTCGGCCTGGATCATTGGCTCAGCCACTGGCGACCATTCCATCATTCCTTGATAACCGATCGAAGAAGAGACAAAACATGTTCCTCAAAAGTCGTAGACATTTACGTTAATAAAGATAGATTATCTTTTAAGGTAGATGTCGCTGGTCAAGAATAAATTATAGAAATTATCAAGTGAAAGTCTTAAGCCTAGAGAGAAGTAATGTTGGTACAATGGTAGGACCACCCGGTTGAGCATGTTGTGCCTTATCTTAGATAAACTTCTGACATTTTCAAACATCAAATCAGCAACTTATTTTCTGACGCTGTTTTTTTGTATTTTCCTTTATATTTCTGCAAAAATCTAAGATTTACTAGAAGTATATTTTCTTGGTTTATGTTATTCTTTAACTTATATTATGCGTGTGCATGCATGTGTGCCTTGAAGTAGCTTGGTTTTGTATCTTCTAGTTTAGGCTGGAATTATGTTTCTAGAAGTGGTAACATTTCCAAAGAGCAAATTACGTCATCTTGTTAGGTCGGACGACGCATTTATTGGGATGAATTTCTATGTCGATTTACTTACTGCATATCTATATTTGACAGTAGTCTGCTTAAAGATTATATTGATCATTACATTGATTGTCTTCAAAATTCCTCTTCTAGGTGTCATATTTTTGCTAATATTTAGTTTTTCTTTTTTCAAAGTTCTCTAAAATGCTTGAGATGGTATTAGAAGAGTCATTTGGTGATTGTTACTAATGGCTATTATAATCACTAGTTTTGTTATTTTGCAGAGCTTATGAATTTCAGGTCTCAAAGCAATACAACAATCAATTAATCGACCTATCATTACCCATATCTCTTCATTTAAATTTAGTTCTATTAGTTGTGCTTCTCTTAGGCTGAAGAATATAACTTTAGCGAGTATGAAGTTTGGTAAGTCCATACTCCAACCTTTCACATTGGCAAGATATTGAAGTCTGCTTGGACAAGGGTAGAACCCTCAAGCATCTGCTACTACATGGCACACTGAAAGGCAAGGTGTCAAGACTTGATCTATTATTCTTGTAGCTAGATATTATCTAGCTAACTTCTCTCATTCTTTTCATGTATATATTTTGGTTATAATTATGGATCACATGGTTTCCCACACTATGTAGGACCTTTTCTTTTACAAGAGAATAGCTTATGCTAGTAGCTACACAACTTGAACATATACAATGCCAGCTAGTATTGTGATTGTATTCTATTTTGTAAAAGCTAATATGCCTGCTTATATTCTAGAATGAAACGATGTGCTAGTAAGTGTTGTAGAATTTAATAAATATTTGAATGCACATTATAAACTAAATTGACAAAAGGACCATATCTATTTCATTATTAGGCTATGGCAATTATGAGCCAGAGTGTATGCATCTAGGTGTGGGAGACTTATGAGCCAGAGTGTATGCATCTAGGTGTGGGAGACTTATGAAATTAGAACATAAAAGACAAAGAATACCATTAAAATTGCTATTTTACTATTAGACACATTGAAAAAAAAAGGCAAATAAACCTACGACTGGAACTATAACACCTCGGGTTTTTATAAAAAAAATTATTTATTTATTTTTATAGTAATTATAGTCGTAGTTGGGATTCCAAAATCAAAGATTCTATTAATTATTTTATTATAACATTTACTAAAAAACCTCTGGGTGTTATCTCCTTTTCCTGAAACATCACGACCACGATTAAAACATAAATATAAGTATACAAAAATAAATTTCAGACAATACTCATATCAAATCTAATGTCAAAATCATATGCGACTTTATTTTCAAAACAATAATTATCCAAAAACATAATAATGTGGCCTAGGGTCTATCTATCATAATAATCCACCATACTTAAAGACAAGTCCATAATATATATAATGTCATAATCACATCCATCTAAAGAAGTTATACAGTCCATAAAATAGGTTCAACAATAATCCATCTAACCACTCATGTCAAGCATCTATCAGTCAAATCAAGTGGTCCCCACTGCTATCACTGTCCTTCCACGGCCTTTTTCTTCCTGCTGTTGTGCTCGATATCTGAGGCATTGCTTTTGCTGAGGCATTGCAAAACAAAATCGGATAACAATAAGGATATAATGTGTAGATTAATTTTTCATGAAAATATAAATATCTTAAGTAATGCCAATATAACCTTAAAACATCATATGCAATAAAACATACGTCTTAGGGATATAGAACATGATAATCTTATAAGTATAAAACATGATATGACCTACAATCAATGAGCATACAATAACAAACAAGGCACCCTAAGGTACGTGGGTCCCACGAGTGTCTTATACACTCATCTAACAGATCATGAGTACTTATATCAATCCTCTGAGTGTTGTCACACTCAGGCATACAATAACATCTCTATGCTCATCATGCAAGCATACATAACAAGAATATGGATCGTCATGCCGCAGTGGAAACCCCTCCAGGGTCTCAACCACCACTGCTCCTTGCCAACACCATAACGGGAGACTTAAAGTCTGTCCCCATGGAAAGGCCCGGACCAGTAGTGTGGACTCTCCATGATACCAAACCCCTACCGAAAATCATCTGTGGGCAAGTATCTATCACATCACAATTTTGGAGGGTGGGTGGCCAGCCCTACTCCCTCTTAGCATGACATCCATCGAGTGAGAGCACCCGTCATAAATTACAAAGCACATAAATCTTATATCTCCAAAACTCAGGAGCACTCGTGGCTCACAATTCCCAAGGTACACCCCTCATCCTGGGGTTAGCCTCCCAAAGGATTAGCCACCAAGCCTCCACCATCAATCTTATGCAAAACAATCAATCTCAGTGATGCAATAAGGAAAGATAATTACTAATCATACATAAGATACACTGGTACCAGTCTCATAAAACAATCGAACATGAAAACTCATTCAATATACTATCGAAATCTAATATTGATCATAGCATAAAACGTTGAATCTCACAAAATCTCAGAATAAATAAATGAATGACAATCAATCACAATCAACCATGAATGCTATGGTAATGTAAGTTTTAGAATCAAAACATAACTGTCGTCACCTACCTTGACGAAGGAAAAATTTAATCAAGCGTATAATCCTCTCAACTCGCACACTTTGATGCACCTGTCAGTACTATAGTACCATTTTTGTGTCATTTATTCTCCCTCAATAAAATTCATCCTACGCTTTTCTCTTAATTTGTACCCATTTACATATCAATTTATATAATGATCTCCCAGATATAGATCTTGATCTTAATCAACAGTCTAGATCATTTGATTCATCTTTATTTATATGTTTATCTAGAGATTGACATATATCTCTGTAATTACACATCAATCTGAGGGTTGGATTACTCTCTGATCAGGCACTCCTAAGACACCCGATCAGATCAATGGTCAAGATCACTTCTTATTAAAAAAATTTAGAGATCCAATCTTCTAATCCACTAGATCATCCCATATTTGACACATGCAATCATTTCTAAGGCTTGATTATCTATTGATTGGCTTTATTTATGTTATTGAATAATATTTTATGATTTGACTAATTTAAAAGTGGTCAAATGTGAGTTTTCAAGTAAATATAGGCTAATGTCATCAAGATGATCGCAATGAATGTTTCCGATCATGATTTAGACCTTTGTAGCTCCCAAAATAAAGTTTTTAGTGCAAAGAGTAATTTATAGGAGGTTGAGTGGGTTTTTGCACCAATTTACACTGGTGGACGGGGTTTACACCGGCGACCCTATAGCACACTAATGCTAGGATGCCAGGAGCATTCCGATCATCTAGAGCGCCCGCCTACGCAGTTAGCTTTTGTCCATCCCGATGGGGGTCTTGGGTGCACCATCCATCAGGGATGATGAACCCGAGCTGTCCACCATCTTTTAGCTTGATCGGAGCCCCAGATGCTTCAATTTTTTTATTTATTTTAGCCATTTCCTAAGGTTTTTGTGTCCAAAGATCATAATGAATGGCTTAGATCTACCATTTGAGGTGTCCTTAATGTGGGTCTAACCATGCTCCACAGTTTTGATTTCCTAGGCTATCCAATGGCCATTTAGCCCAAATTTAGCCAGGATCTGTGAGGGAAAAGTTGGCAAAAAAGGTAAATAACAAGTTAGAGTGTGTAGCTTACCTGATTAGCACCAGAGCTTGGAGATCAAGCCCTATGAAGCGTGCAAACTTCGGTTCGTTTCCGCGACGTGCACAGGGGAAAACAAGGGTTCTTCTCTGGTTATTTGGCATGTGAATGGAAGGGGAACTAGTTTTTTTTATAGGTTGAGATCCAATTTTCTTGAATGGAAGGTAGATCATTGCCTTCCTCCATTGGAGCTATAAGGGAAATAGAAAGGGGTGTCATTATCAAAACGACCCCCTCTAATTCGCGTCCCTGACTAATTACCAATTTACCCTTACAACTTAAAATGGTCATATCTCACTCATCTTAACTCCGTTTTGACGTTCTTTATACCGTTCAATTCCTATTGACATGTACTTTATAGTTTTATGGTTTAAAACCAAATTTTATACTTAAAATTTTTAATTTAATTAATTTATTTTATTAATAATTTAGGGTTAAAAATTGAGGATATTACATCCTTCCCACCTTATAAAAAAATTTCATCCTCAAAAATTCAGTACATACTTCTATGTAAATAACTCTAGGTGGATCCTCCTCATCTCCTCTTCATCTCCCATGTGGCCTCCTACAGTGAATGATGCTGCCAAATGACTTTGACTAATGAAATAGTTTTAGTTCTCAACTCTTTGACTTTCTTATCTAGTATACGCATCAGTCTCTCCTCAAAAGTTATATCAGGCTATAACTCCCCTGGAATCTGCTCCAACACGTGTGATGGGTCTAGCACATACTTCCTCAGCATAGATACATGAAAGACATCATGTACATTTGCCAACTGTGGTGGCAAGGCTAGCTGGTATGTTACTGACCCAACTCTGCGTAAAATCTCAAAAGGTCTAATGTACCTGGGGCTAAGTTTCCCTTTATTCCCAAACTTCATCACTCCTTTCATCAAGTAAACCTTTAAGAATACATGCTCACCTTCAAAGAACTCTAGGTCTTTCTACCTCTTGCTAGCATAACTCTTCTGGCAGCTGTGTGGTATCAACAATCTCTTAAGATAATTCGAACTTTCTCCGCACACTCTTCCACCAACTCAGACTTCACTATGTTTCTCTCTCCTACATCACTCCAACATAAAGGTGATTGACAAGGCCTGCCATAAAGTGCCTCATAATGAGCCATGCCAATACTTGCGCAATACCTGTCATTATAGGCAAACTCTATTAATGGTAAATGATCCTCCCAGCTACCTTTCCAATCCATAACACAAGCCCATAGCATATCCTCAATCGTCTGGTTGGTCCTTTCAGTCTAACCATCTATCTGAGGGTGGAACACTGTGCTAAATTTCAGCCTCAATCCTAGAGCCTCTTGCATGCTCTTCCAGTACTTTGAGGTGAGCTAAGTGTCTTGATCACATATAATCATCAAGGGAACTCCATGTAGACTTATGATCTCCTTAACATACAATTTTGCTAGACTGTCCACTGTCTAATTCTGCATGATAGGAAGGAAATGAGCAGACTTGGTCAATCTGTCCACAATGACCCATATCATGTCATGTCCGCTACCAGTCTATGGAAGGCCCATAGTGAAATCCATGGTAATATAATCCCACTTCCACTTAGGGAGATCCAATGTCTAAAGTAAACTTGATGGTTGCTAATGCTCTGCTTTGACTTGTTGATAGGTCAAACATCGTGCCACGCACTCTCCAATATCCTTCTTCATTCCACTTCATCAAAAATGTCTCCTGAGGTCCTAATACATCTTCGTACCTCTAGGATGGATCATATACGGGGACTAGTGTGCCTCGTGAAGTAACTCAAGCTTCAAATCATCATTTACCTGTACCACCAACCTACCCTTGAATCTAAATCCTTCATTCAGTCCTCTCGTAAAACCTGTCCCGTCTACCAGATCTTGTGTCTCCTTATCTTTGCCCTGTGCCTCTAATATCTTGTCGAGAAACTTAGACCGAGTCGTTAGATTGGCAATCATCACCCCAGACTTCCTACTCAAGGCATCTACGATGACGTTAGCCTTCCCTGGGTGGTATTATATGGTTAAATTGAAGTCCTTGAGATATTCCATCCATCTATGCTGCCTCATGTTCAAATCACTTTGAGTAAAGAAGTACTTGAGGCTCTTATGATTAGTGAATACCTCAAACTTCTTGCCATATAGATAATGTCTCCAGGACTTCAACGCATACCACTACTGCGAACTCCAAATCATGTGTCAGGTAATTCACCTCATGTGTCTTAAGCTATCTCGATGCATAGGAAATTACCTTCCCATGCTGCATCAACACCGCTACTAGTCCCTTACCTGAGGCATCACAATAAACCACATAACTGCTTTCATCTGATGGTAATGTCAACACCGGGCCAATAGTAAGCCTCCTCTTTAGCTCTTGGAAGCTCTCCTCACAAGCATTGGTCCAAATGAACTGACTGTCTTTCCTGGTCAGGGTAGTTAAGGGCAACGCAATCTTTGAGAATCCCTCAATGAATTGACGATAATATCCTGTCAAACTGAGAAAATTGCATATCTCGATTACCATCTTGGGCCTCTCCCAATGTAGCACTGCCTCAACCTTCGTAGGGTCTACAGCCACTCCATCCTTAAATACCACGTGGCCTAAGAACTGCACCTGATCTAACCAAAAATCACATTTCCTGAGCTTGGCATACAACCGATGTCGACAAAGTGACACACCCCACCCACCGTGGGGTCCACAGTAACAATATTGTCCGCTTTGGGCCGGGGTGCCCGAGACTTCGGTCTCTCACAGTAACAACGCGTTTTACCCTGGGAAGCTAGGGTGAGAACAAAGCCGTGCGGGCCCCGGCCCAAAGCGGACAATATTGTTACTGTGGACCCCACGGTGGGTGGGGTGTGTCAAATGGTATCAGAGCCAGTCTCCTCGTGGTGATGGGTGGCTAACTGCATGCGTGCCTCGGTCACACGAGGGCGTGTGTCCCCTAAGGGGGAGAGATCTAGCCTTGCCGGCTCAGGCACCGTGAGGTACCATGGCCTTGTGAGGGGTGGCGAAGCGGAGAAGGCCGAGGGGGTGACGGTTGAGAGTTAGTCCCATACTGCCTGGAGAGGGGAGCTAGGCTGGGTGATAAGGAGTGGGAACACTCCTCACAGTAACAACGCGTTTTACCCTGGGAAGCCAGGGTGAGAACAAAGCCGTGCGGGCCCCGGCCCAAAGCGGACAATATTGTTACTGTGGACCCCACGGTGGGTGGGGTGTGTCAAATGGTATCAGAGTTGGAACCCAACACGGCAAACCGTGCCAAGATGGCTTGAGGGTCGGCCTTCTCCACTTCGCCACCCCTCACAAGGCCATGGTACCTCACGGTGCCTGAGATACTCTGAGCAATAGCCCAAGATACTCTGAGGGGAGCCCCAGAGCAGACAATATTGGACCTTAATTGGAACAACGCGTTTTACCCTGGGAAGCCAGGGTGAGAACAAAGCCGTGCGGGCCCTGGCCCAAAGCGGACAATATTGTTACTATGGACCCCACGGTGGGTGGGGTGTGTCACAAAGTGTGTCCAGTATCGTGCGAAGGTCCTCCATATGTGCCTCATGACTAAGCGAGTAAACTAAGATGTCGTCGACAAAGATAATCATCAACTTATCCAAGTAAGCTCAAAAAACACGGTTCATTAGGTCCATGAACACTACATGTGCATTGGTCAATCCAAATGATATCACTAAAAACTCATAGTGACCATAGTAACTCCTAAAAGCAGTCTTCCAGATGTCGTCTTCTCTAACCCTCAACTAATGGTATCCTGATCTCGAGTCTATCTTGGAGAATACTCATGATGATTGGAGCTGATTAAATAAATCATCTATGCATGGTAAGGGGTATCGGTTCTTTACAACGACACTATTCAGCAACCAATAGTCAATGCACAATCTCAGTGACCTGTCCTTTTTCTTCACAAAAAGGACTGGTGCTCCCCATAAAGACTTCCTCAGCATGATGAAGCCCTTATCAAGTAACTCTTGCAACTATACTTTAAGCTCTCTTAACTCTGCTGGGGCCATTATGTATGGTGCCTTGGAGATAGGCGATGTACTTGGCACTAGGTCAATGGTGAAGTCTATCTCTCTACTCGGCAGCAATCGTGATAACTCGTTAGGAAAAACATCTACAAACTCACAAACAACGTCAACATCGTCAATCTGTGGCTGCCTCTTGTCCTCAACGGTCACATAAGCGAGGAACACTCTGCACCCTCATGAATAAAATCACATCACTTTCATAGCAGAGATGATGCATGTACTTCCAAGACTTTTTCTGCCCTGGAACAATATTTTTGGTTGCCTAAGTAAAATGACTCGCTTCTTACGGCAATCTATGGTACCCCAGTAGTTAGCTAACCAATCCATTCCTAATATAATATCATATTCTACCATGTCTAATAAAATGAAGTCTAACTCCATCCTCACACCTGATATCTCCACAGGTATCTCTCATAGATACTCAGTAGCCTCTATTGTCTTTCCCATAGGTGCCATAATATCCAATCCAAATGCTAATTTATGCATGCATACATCAAGGCAAGATGCAAAAATGCATGAAATAAAAGAATGAGTGGACCCTATGTCAAAGAGGGCCTTAGCATGGTGGTCTGAGACTAGAAGAGTACCTTCAACAACCTAGTTTAAGGCCTGTGCCTGCCCTGATGTGATGGCAAACACTACTCCCTAACTACTTGGCGCGGTAGCTGTCTCTGCACCCATCTCAACCTGCTTCTCCCTCTGTCCCTTAGGATAATCTTTAATGAAATGTCCCACTTCTCCACAGCTAAAGCACCGGTATGGCTGTCTCTGGAAAGGTGGATGGGGCTGCCACTGTTGTTGGGGTTGCCTCTGATGTTGTGGCCTATCAAATCTATTACATCCTCGCCCATGGTGCCAAACCTTGCACTTGTCACATCTCTTCTTCTCTATGTCTTTCTTAGGCCTAGTCTGTGGCTAATTATAGTGCTATATGTGCCTGCATAGCACTGAAAAGTCTCTTGCCCTTAGTGGGCTGGTACGTGCTTCCTCTAGTCTTAAGAGAATTCTTCTCCAGCATGGAGGCCATGTCGGCTGCATCTCGCATAGTAGTGGGTCATGAAGTAATCACTCGGTCTCTTAGCCAAGGTGTCAATCCATCCACAAATCTGTTTGTTGCCTCCTTATCTGAGGCAAGCACGTCAGGAGCAAACCTCCTCAGTTGGGTAAATCGGTTTAAGTACTACTAGGTGGCAAACTCTTTCTTCAGTGATTGTAATGCATGAGGTGGAAAGTACTAAGTATCAAAAGCCTACTTAAAGGCCTCCCATGTCATCGTCTCTGTAGGGTCTGGTCACATACATGTAAAAGTCTGCCACCAAAAGCCTACCTCACCCTTCAGTAGGTAGGGACCTACCCAGACTTGATCCTCTAGTGCAATCTTCATTGCATCAAATGTCCTCTCTGCCTCAAATAACCATCGCTTAGCCTCCTCAGTTTCATTGTCACCATAGAAGGGTGGCACCATCTTCTGGAATTCCTCTAATAGTTTATCTGTCTTCTTTGAATCACTCGTAGCATCACCCTTACTGGTCTTAGGTGTTGGTGGTGCCTGCACCGAGTGGGTGGAATGAACGGACGAATGCACTAGTGTTAATGGAGGTGGTGTCGCAGGGTTAGGGGTCACCCACCTGAACTATAGTCCTAATTTGTTGTTGTATGAGGGGTATCAACCCTAACATCACCCTATTCACCAACTCAACTTCGCAATCCCCTTCATCAAAGGACTCAACAGGTTGGGCAACTGGCATAGCAGGGGTAAACCTTGTTCTTCTTCGAAGAGCCATCTATCAGGGATTCAAATATCACTAAGTGTAAGTTCCTCTCTCTTAGATCCTCTTTAACTAAAATTTATGGATTGTCACCCACATATAAGTGGACCTTTATAAGGATTATGATGGAATAGACTGGGCTTTGATACCAACTGTAATACCCCGGGTTTTTATAACAAAATTTATTTATTTATTTATTTTTATAGTAATTATAGTCGTAATCAGGATCCCAAAATCAAAAGATTCTATTAATTATTTTATTATAACATTTACTAAAAAACCTCTGGGTGTTATCTCCTTTTTTTAAAACATCACAACCACGATTAAAAGATAAATATAAGTACGCAAAAATAAATTTAAGACAATACCCATATCAAATCCAACGTCAAAATCATCGACGCCTTTATTTTTAAAAAAATAATTATCCAAAAACATAATAATGTGGCCCAGAGTCTATCCATCATAATAATCCACCATACCTAAAGACAAGTCCATAGTATATATAATGTCATAATCACATCCATCTAAAGAAGTTATATATTCCATAAAATAGGTTCAACAATAATCCATCTAACTACTCACGTCAAGTTATCTATCAGTCAAATCAAGTGGTCCCCGCTGCTATCACAGCAAGCTATTGCTTGTGTAAGTACATAGACATTTAATGTAATAATAAGAGAAAACACAATTGTATAACAATAAGGATATAATGTGTCGATCAATTTTCCATGAAAATATAAATATCATAAGTAATGCCAATATAGCCTTAAAACATCATATACGATAAAACAAGCGTCTTAGAAATATAAAACATGAGAATCTTATAGATGTAAAACATGATATGACCCACTATCAATGAGCATACAATAACAAACAAGGCACCCCAAGGTACGTAGTTCCCACGAGTGTCCCACACACTTGTCTAATAGATCATGAGTACTCATATCAATCCTCTAAGTGTCGTCACACCCAGGCACACAATAACATCTCTATGCTCATCATGCAAGTATACAGAACAAGAGTATGGATCGTCATGCCACAGTGGCAACCCCTCCAGGGTCTCAACCACCACCACTCCCCATAACACCATAATGGGAGACTTAACATTTGTCCCCATAGAAAAGCCTGGACCAGTAGTGTAGACTATCTATGATACCAAACCCCTACCGAAAGCCATCTGTGGGCAAGTATCTATCACATCACAATTTCAGAGGGTGGGTGGAGAGCCCTACTCCCTCCTAGCATGACATCCATCAGGTGAGAGCACCCATCATAAATCACACAACACAAAAATCACGTATCTTGTAAAATCCAAGGACACTTGTGGCTCACAATCCCCAAGGCACGCCC
The DNA here is from genome assembly GCA_035236585.1 of Warburgia ugandensis. Classification (NCBI taxonomy): domain Eukaryota; kingdom Viridiplantae; phylum Streptophyta; class Magnoliopsida; order Canellales; family Canellaceae; genus Warburgia; species Warburgia ugandensis. The sequence goes on along the minus strand of CP141138.1, from coordinate 11,139,487 downwards.
CTCATCCTAGGGTTAGCCTCTCAAAGGACTAGCCACCAAGCCTCCACCATCAATGTTGTGAAAACCAATCAATATTAGTGATGTAATAAGGAAAGATAATTAATAATCATACATAAGATACGTGGTATCAGTCTCATAAAACAATCGATCATGAAAAATCATTCGATATACTATCAAAATCTAATATTGATCATAGCATAAAATGTTGAATCTCACAAAATCTCAGAAAAAATAAACTAATGACAATTAATCACAATCAACCATGAATGTTATGATAATACAAGTTTTAGAAATCAAAACATAACATTAACTGTCATCACCTACCTGGACAAAGGAACAATCTAATCAAGTATGTAATCCTATCAACTCGCGTGCTTTGATGCACCTATCAGTACCACAGTACCATTTTTGCGTTATATATTGTCCCTCAATAAAATTCATCCTACGCTTTTCTCTTATTTGTACCCATTTACATATCAATTTATATAATGATCTCCCGAATCTAGATCTTGATCTTAATCAATAGTCTAGATTATTTGATTCACCTTTATTTACATGTTTATTTAGAGATTGACATATATCTCCATAATTACACATCGATTTGAGGGTCAGATCGCTCTTTGATCAGGCCCTCCTAAGACACCTGATCTCATCAATGGTCAAGATCACTTCTTTTGAAAATTGTCAGAGATCCAATCTTTTAATCCCCTAGATCATCTCATATTTAACACATGCAATCCATTTTTAAGGCCTGATTATCCATTGATTGACTTGATTTAAGTTATTGAATAATATTTTATGATTTTACTAATTTAAAAGTGGTCAAATATGAGTTTTCAAGTCAAATCTAGGTCAACGTTGCCAAGATGATGGCAATGGATGTTTTTGATCATGATTTGGATCTCTATAGCTCCCAAAATAAAGCTTTTAGTGAAAAGACTTCATAAATTAATAAATTAATTTATAGGAGGTCGGGAGGGTGTTTGCACTGATTTACACTGGCGGACGGGGTTTACACTAGCGTACACCGACGTCCCCGTAGTGCACTAACACCAAGATGCCCACATTCTGGTTGTTCGAGATAGGGCATGTGAGCGTACTGTGCACACGTGCACTGCAGGTGCTCGCGACGGATCGCCTGCATGCTCAGTTCCCCTCTGTGCGACCTAGTGGGTATCTTGGGAGCATCGTCCATCAGGGACGATGAACCCGAGCCGTCCACCTTCTTTTGGCTTGATCAGAGCCCCAAATGCTCTGATTGTTTTTCTATTTTCACCATTCCTAAGGTTTTTGGGTCCAAAGATCACAATGAATGGCTCAGATCTATGATTTGGGTTGTCCTTAATGTGGGTCTAACCATGCTTCATGATTTTGATTCCCTAGGCCATCCAACAACCATTCAGCATAGATCTAGCTCAGATCTGTGAGAGGAAAGTTGGAAAAAAAAGAAGAAGGTAAATAAAAAGTTAGAGTGTGTAGCTTACTTGATTAGAGCTAGAGCATAGAGATCAAGCCTTATGAAGCATGCAAACTTCTGTTCGTTTCTGCGGCGTGCACAGGAGAAAACGAGGGTTCTTCTTTGGTTATTTGGCGTAGGAATGGAAGGGAAACTAGTTTTTTTTTAATAGGTTGAGATCTGATATTCCAAGTTGGAAGGTAGATCACCAGCTTCCTCCATTGGAGCTGCAATGGAAATGGAAAGGGGTGTCGTTATCAAAACAACCACCTCTAATTCATGTCTCTAACTAATTACAAATTTACCCTTACAACTTGAAATGGTCATATCTCACTCATCCTAACTTCGTTTTCAACGTTCTTTATAGCGTTCAATTCCTATCAATGTGTACTTTCTAGTTTTAGTGGTTTTAAAACCAAATTTTATGCTTAAAATTTTAATTTATTTTTTTTACAAATTTAGGGTTCAAATTGAGGATATTACAAAAATATAGCAATTAAGGCATAGAATCAACACATCCATAGAGATGTTAATAAAATCTTGCCTCCACTTAGGATAATCAAGAACCAACACTTTCAGTAGGTTCTCTTTCTCCTAAATATTGCAAGCATGTGTGTGGCTAATTTCTCCATGAAAATTGCTGTTTTACTATCAGACACATTGAAAAAAAGGCAAGAAAACCTACTACTGAAACAAAACAATTAAGGCATAGAATCAGCATGTCCAATGTGATGTTAATGACATCTTTCCTCCACTCAAGATAATCAAGAACAAACACTTTCAGTAGGTTCTCCATCTTCCTCCTAAAGATTCCAAGTATGTGTGTGGCTAATTTCTCCATGAAATGAACATGTCCTATGAATAAGCAACTTAGAAACTGTGACGACCCGGGTTTTCTCATGCATTTTTAAATGCAATATCTAATTTCCTAAGGCGGGATGCATCCCTATTTGATAACCATTTTATAAAAACCATGCAATGCAGCGAAAAATCTTTTGTTTTAAACTTATTTTGAAAACCCCAAGTGTCATTTGCTTTCACAATACTCAGAGTAGTTTTTGAAAAACTTCAGAAATCATAAATTTTCCCCCAAGTTTATCCAATCACAACACACATCCCAATTGTAAATAAATACATGTCCAAAGGGTTGAGAGTTTACTTACATGTATAATTGTCTTCTTTTTAATTCACTTGCTCGTAGCACTAATATCTCCTGAGGCGTCTTCTATTTGTGAGTGGAACTATCCTGAAAAATGTTAAGGATAGGGTGAGTATATACTATACTCAATAGGAGTCTATCACTACTAGTTTTGCAATGCATGCTATGTTTAAAATCATATGCTCTTTAAAACATGTGAATGTTCGAACAATCATGGTCAATGTCGATACTAAAAACCACTGTCAAATCAAAATACTGACAACTTCAAGAATAGCATAATCCAAGTCGAAAGTATCATATATCATAAACATAATGATATGCATAAGATGCTCCACTGAATCCAACTCATGGATATCTGGTATGGTCGACCAACCTCATGTCATGCCATATGCAATGCAAATAAATCCTCAAACCATAAGGTCCAACTATGCCCACGACCTCGCCACCATATGGTCCCCGGGTACCCGAGGACACAGGGTCATATGCCTCCACGAGACATATGACACTTCGACCCAGTGCCGTAACACCAGTGGTAGGCCCCTGTACCACATGCAGTCGAAGCAGGGACGTTGCCCTTTTTGGGCGTGGTACCCATCCACCTAATAGTGGTAGAGGCTGGAGGCCAACCCAAACCTCTCGGCATAGCACCCACGAGCTTATCAGCCCAAATCATATCAGATCAAACAAGCGAAAACCTCTTTTTCAAAACATGTCCTCTTTGGGTCCCTCACAACTGCCTACCCATCGTCTTTTGGGCACTCCAGTGTCTTTTGGTAACCCTCAAGGACATGTAATCTTTCAAAAACTCAATGCTCACAAATCATGCAATATATGCATTTGTTTGCAAAACATATATATGCATAATATATATGAAATTATTTGCAAAACATATATATGCATAATGTATATGCAATTATTTGCAACACATATCTATGCATAAAGCATTTATCATATGTAATTAAGTCATGCTAAACAAGTTATATAACTTATACTTGAAACATGCATAAAACAATCATAACTCTTTCAAAAAGTCTATTAGCGATAAAGCACCTTCCTCAAAGTCTCCTAGAGTCGCGTCCTTTATCACTTTAACCCGTCCCTGGGTCTCATTTATAAACTCCTGGATATGAATGCATACAAGGAGTCCTCATTAATTTCACTCTATTTAGACGTTAGATTGCTAGCTCTGCCTATTAGGTCCAAGGTCCTTGCCTAATTCATTCGTCATGCTAGATCCTATGGTGTGGATCTACTATTCAATAGTTAAACTGCCTAATTCATTGTCATGCTAGATCCTATAATATGGACCTACTTATTCAATAGTTAAATTCTATAAATGGTCCTATGATCCTAATTTTAAAGTCTCATTAGGTCTGTGTGTCGCAATTCCCAGGACACCCGTGTATCCTGGTTGAACCGTGATTGCCTTACGCGCGTGCGCGCCCAAAGGCCATGCCAGGGACCATGTTTTGCATGTGTACATGCATGCTCAAGTGACGTGCTATGACGCGCATCATCGCACGGATACACCTTGTAGCATGGCGTGTCTCAGCTCCCAGGGCACCCCGTGCACCCTGGTCGAGCCAGGACCCGTGCCCCATGTCGCGCACGTACCTGAAAGCCACACCTGGGACGGTGTACGCACTGTCATACATGCATGCCCAAGTAGCGCGCTACAACACGCGTCCCAGTCAACGTCCTGGGAATGTGTCTTTGACGTAGGTGGGCCACGTCTTGGTGCCCAGGACGCCCCGCGCATCTTTGACAACTCAAAAGCCTACCGCACACTTGCGTGAGCGTGATGCTGGCCCCTAGGGGACGTGTCACTCGTGTGCGTCACGGGGTGCGTCCCGTGACAACTGGTTTTGGACGGGTTTCAGAGGAAACCTGTCTTCTCCAGTTTCCACCGTGTCTCCCCAGCTGGAAAACACCCAGATCCGGCGTGGATCTGGGTAGGGAAGAAGCAAAACCAAATAGGAAGGGGTGGGGGGCTTACTTGGGTGGTCTGGGAGGGTACCCATTGCCGATGGGCGCGCCTATTCTTCACCCTGAAGCTCCTGCTCGCCAGAAACTGTGAAGAAGGGGAAAAACCCCAACGCCCAGATCGGAACAGAGAAGAGAGGGGAAATGGGGAGACGGGAACGAAATGGCCAGCCTGACTAGGGCCTGGCCGTTGTCGAAAAAAGGCAGAGAGATGGGTTGAGACGGTTTTCCAATTTTTCCTGAAACCCCAGTCTCAAACGGCTGGAAGAAAATACGATTTTGAAGAGGGGGGAGATGGGGTTTTTATAGAGGGGTGAAGGCAGTGCCCCGCAATGGCGGTGCCGCCATTTCCCCCGGTGTATTCTAGAGAAATCGGGAAAAATGGGTTTTTGGAGGGGTCTAGATGTTGAAGACTACAGGGGGTGCCGTTATCAAAACGGCCCCCTGCATTTTTTGTCCTTTTTCATTTTTTTTTCATTTTTCTGTTTAATTTCCAGAAATACCCCTATCTTTAAATGGCTGTAACTTCTTCATACGAACTCTGTTTTAGGTGATTTTTGAGGCATTGGATTCCATTTTTCGAGTAGAATCTAATGGTACTAAGGTCCCTCACAAATTCCTTCATTTAATATTTTAAATAAAGTGAAACATGTAACTTAGTTTATTTTCTATACAATGTTCAATTTTCGTTAAGAATAGTGTAAATTGCTTGGGCATTACAGAAACAAAGGAGAAGGCTAAGGTGTGTTGCTATACTTTCTAAGTCTAGTTTTTTAAAATTCATTAGGACTGGGAAGAGAGATCACAACTCTACTTAGTGATTAGGAACTCCATTACAGAGTAAGAGTTGCAAACCCATTTCATTTTTCATATGATAATGACCTCACTCCTTTTGTAGAACATGAAATGAATTTCGATCTTACCAACAATATCTATCAGCAGGTCTTCATTGGAGCATAAAATCAATTGTAGTTTCACTATAGAATATAAAAAAGGTTGTTGTTTTATAAAACATAAAATCTGATATGGCTCAAGCCCGATATCAAATTGTTGTTTTACTAACCTTGCAATTTAGCTTGTGAATGTGGCCAACTAAAAACAGAACCTTTTAAAAACTAAAGAACATTGTTGGTGGAATTTCATACCCCTTCTTTGAAGGAACATGAAAATCAAACAAGTCTTCATTGGAGCATAAAATCAAACACATTATATACACTTATAGGGAGAGACAGCGAGGCATCTCAGGCGAACGTGAATAGGGCCAAATGAGAGAAATGAAGGTCAAAGTACCATTTGATGAGAAAAATGGGGGTGGGGGGCATGCACAATCTAGGGGGGTGCACGGTCTTCATGTAGTCTATCTCTAATGAAGCAAGATGGCTGATGAAGTCAGCTGTGCCATTGGTCATCTTCCATAGTGGTGGAGTATTTGTAATGTTAAACATAGAAAGAAAGAAATAATGGGGGTAATAATGGAATTTTGAAAAAATTAGCAGTGAATGCAGATAGAATCAAGATAGTAGATAATTTGCAATGTTATGAAATACTTAATGACAAATTTGCATATGGTAAAATTGTTGGATTTTCTTGCAAAAACGCCAAAAAGTAATGGCATTTTAGCAAAAATCTATCTTTTTTTGGTAATTTGGAGCCAATCTTTCAATTATAAGTCCTATTCAGTTATAATGATTAAAGAATACTAAGTTTGAGTTAGTGTCATATAAAATCCTCCTTCTATGAATTGGAAATTGTAGAAACTTGTAGAAAACTATTTGAGTTTCTCCTTGTCACTTGTTATTTTCTCTCTAATTAACCTCTCTCTCTCTCTCTCTCTCTCTCTCTCTCTCTTGAATATACGTATGTTGAAATGAATGTTTTATGCATTTTGACCAAGCCCATTAGCTCTCCTAGACCAAACCAAGAAAGTGGAGAAATCACCACTTCAAAAACAATCTAGACCACCTTCTCTTCAAAGAAACCTTTGTCCTTCCCATTGAACTTGTTTAAAAAAGCTATACTAAAAATGGTGAACATAGGTGTCACTACCAAATGACCACAACCTTCGTTATTCCACAGTCATCATCATTAGAAAGAGAATTTTTTTATGCTTTTTTTTTTGGAAATACCAAATTTAATTTGATGATCATCTACATTTGGCCAGAAGGACATGGAGTTCCACTAACCTTAATTACTTATGGGTGACATTAGATGCAGTAACTAAATAATGACAAAAATCTAGGACAGCTTCATAATTGCCATAATTTAGAAACATACTAGGCAAGAAAAACAAAGATAAATGTGTCCATAATGTATATATTGCAGCTATTCTAGATCCACATCCATATACTATAGTTGCAATAGTACTTCTAAATCACTTTGATTTAGAAAGAAAAAGAACAAAAAGCAAAGTTAAAAGAATCTCAAATTTTCAATTCTAATAACCATAACCATAGCCATACTTTTGAATAAATGATGCAGGAAAAACTAATCAACAATTGAGCTAGACATGTTTTCAAATGCAAGTTTCTTTTGGGCATTTAATCATATACACATTGAGTGTTCTCTTGGAACTAGTGTAGGGAGTTGAAATCATAGGCACCAGAAGAATTGATTTGAATTGATTACCCCATCTAAGTCCATTTTTTGGCGTTTGGTAATTCTTAGTCCTTTTGCTCTACCAAGAAATTGATTCTACCCTACCTAGTTTCCTTTCACACTTTGCCAAAGGAGCTTGCAAAACCCCTTTCTTTGCTTTTCTTGAGCCTCTTTTCTTAGTGATTTCTTTTCTCTCTTGGTCAATTTATTCTATTTCTTTATTTTTGTTTTTGAAAAGATAATATGGTTTAAGGGATTTAAGTTGTCACTATCTAACAAAAGCATCCGTGTGCCTATCAAAAGTTGGTGTGAGGGTATGAACTCCCTTTTAGCTTATACCAAAAAAATAGGGAGATAATATTCTCAAACCCTTTGGTACAAATCCCTCTTTTGGCATTTTATTATAACTTCTATTTAAAGGGCCACTTTTATAATAATCTCAACCTTTCATCTTAGCTGTTTTGTAGTAGATGAGATTTGACCCAAAAATCTCATACATTGAGTGACTCTACTATTGCTTTTTTTGAATTGTAAAATCAATAGTAGAAAATTTAACATTATTAGAAAAGATAAAATATCAATGTTTGAATTATTTAAAATATGTATATTTTTTACATGACTTATCCATAGCAAGATGCTTAAGATGAATGGTTTGATTACTCAAAAACTGCACATGTATGTTAACCAAAAGGATGTAGAATATTAGCCATAAAAATATCATAAAATGATAAAACAATGGCAATCTTGTAGAAAACCTGGCAAGTTAGACTTTTCAAAATGGAAAACTTGTAATTTTATGAAAAATTGATGATGAAATGATTGTGGTATATGCACCCCTTTTTTCTCAAAGCCACTCCATAAATGGCTAGAGATCCAAGCTATTCACAACACTACCCTGGACTTAGATGGGCTATATTCCAAAGTCCTATGTATATTAGATGATGTTAGCAACTCCTACCTTTAGCCGTCCATTTTGCAAGTCAAGAAAATAGTAGAGAGGATCATTCCATGGATGTGAATTTAGGAATATGGTTCCTCTAAGTTGAGGACAACATTGTGTACAAGTTGGATCTACAAAAATATGAGTCCACCTAAAGTTGCCACTGTTATAACATTTAGTGAATGGCTAATGAAGAAAAGCTAAGGTACATATATCACTACCTTATATATATTAGATTATTTTTTGTGTATATGAACGTAAGAGAATAGTAAGTGAGGCTAAACTTAAAGCATATGATGAGCTCTATAATAAATTAGGAACAAGAGAAGGTGAGAAAGATGTGTTTAAACTTGCTAAAGTAAGAGAACAAAAGGGAGAGGATAATCAGATACTTCAAAATCAGGGGAGGAAAATTTCTCAATTTGAATCTCAATGGAGAGACAAACTAACTAGTCTATGGAAGAGTTAAAAAATATGATGAGTCAGATGATGCAAAACATGAAAAAAGAAAAGTTTCCACCTCAACCACAAGACAATCCTAAGGGAGTGCATGCAGTTAACACTAATGACTATGAAGCATCGTCTAGCTCCACCATAGAATAGACCAAGGTTGCCACCATTCTTAGGAGTGGTAAAAGAATTGAGAAGGATGAGCCTCAAAAGATTGAACAGGTAGAAAAGTCCACTAAGGTCATAGAAAAGTCTAAACAGAAGGACTCTACCTCACCTATCGACCCATGTCTTGTCCCTACTCCATTTCCTCAAAGGTTGTATCAAGCTTCGAAGTTTGCCTCCAATGATGAGATCTTAGAGATTTTCAAGCAAGTCAAGATCAACATACCGATCTTAGATGCAATAAAACAAATCCGATCACATGCCAAATTCTTAAAAAAGAAAACTTAATGTACAAAAGAAGGCATTTTTGACTGAACAAGGGAGTTCTATTCTTCAACATCATACACCACCAAAATACAAGGATCCAAGTTGCCTTACTCTTACTTGCATTATTGGCAACCATAAGATCAATATAGATTTGCTTGATCTGGGATCTAGTGTGAACCTATTACCATACTTGATATACGAACAGTTAGGTCTGGGAGAATTGAAACCTACTTCTACTACACTCTAGCTAGCTGATAGATCTGTGAAAATACTAAGAGGAGTAATAGAAGATGTGCTTGTCTAGGTGGAACAATTTTGCTTCCCCATAGATTTTCTAGTCCTAGATACACAACTAATGGTGAATGAGAAGAATGAGATACCAGTCATCTTAGGATGCCCATTCTTGGCCACATCCAATGCCTTGATCAATTGTAGAAATGGTGTCATGAAATTATCTTTTGGTAATATGACACTGGAGCTAAACATCTTCAACATCTGTATGCAACCAGGTGAATCTACTAATAACTTGCATAGTGTTAACATGATTAATTCAGTTGTGCAAGATCAGTTTCAGTCATCTTCCTTGTCGGACCCACTAGAGGCCTGTTTGGCCCATTTGAATGAGTTTAATGAGGATGCATTAATAGAGGAAGGTAATGCCCTCCTTGATGTTGTTCCTATCATGGATAAAAAAAATGGAAATCTCATTTTGAGGACCTTCCACTGATGGAGTCCACTCCCCTTCCATCATTGGTAGAAACACCTAAGCTTAAATTGAAATCTCCACCATTAGATTTAAAACATGTTTATTTAGAAGAAAAACAAACTTTTCCTGTAATAATTTCCTCCCAATTAGAAACATCTAAGGAGGAAAAGTTAATAGTCACTTTAAAAGGACACAAAGGTGCTATATGATGGACTATAGCTTATATAAAGGGCATTAACCCTTTAATCTGCACCCATAGGATATATTTAGAGAATGAAGCTAAACCATGTTGTCAAATGCAAAGAAGGTTAAACCATAACATGAAAGATGTGGTTAGAGCAAAAGTCCCAAAGTTGCTTGATGTGGGAATCATCTGTTCCATAAGTGATAGAAAATGGGTAAGGCCTACTCAGATGGTTCCAAAGAAGTCTGGAGTGATAGTAATAACTAACGCCAACAATGAATTGATCCCAACTAAGGTTACCACTGGTTAGCATATATGCATCGACTATAGAAAGTTTAATGTTGTTACAAGGAAGGATCATTTTCCTTTGCCATGTATTAATCAAACGTTAGAAAGGGTTGCAAGACATCAGTACTATTGTTTCCTAGATGGTTATTTAGGGTATAACCAAATAAAAATTGCACCCAAGGATCAAGGAAAGACCGCATTTACATGTCCCTTTAGTACTTTTGCTTACAAAAGAATACCATTTGGATTATGTAATGCTCCTGCCACATTTCAACACTGTATGTTAAGTATCTTTAGTGATATGGTAGAGAGAATATTAGAGGTGTTCATAGACGACTTTTTTGTTTTTGGTGAATCATTTGAGATATGCCTTGAAAACTTAAGAAAAGTCTTAACTCGTTGTAAAGAAAAGAACCTAGTGCTTAATTGGGAAAAATGTCATTTCGTAGTTCTTAAAGGAATTGTCTTAGGCCACATAGTGTCATCCAAAGGTATAGAGGTAGATAGAGCCAAAGTTGACTTAATTACTAATCTTCTGATACCAAAATCTGTTAAGGACATTCGCTCTTTCCTAGGTCATGCAGAATTCTATAAGAGGTTCATCAAGGATTTCAGTGCAACATCAAGACCATTATGTCACCTCCCTACAAAGGATAACCTTTTGAGTGGATAGAGGACTATTAAGAAGCTTTTATAAAGCGAAAAAACAAGTTGACCACTCCACCTATCATACAGCCACTTGACTGGAGTCTACCCTTTGAAATCATGTGTGATGCTAGTGATTATGCTGTAGGAGCAATGCTAAGGTAGAGGAACGAGAAGAAGTCATACGTTGGCTACTATGCTAGTAGGACATTAAATAGCACCCAAATGAGCTATTCCACTACTAAGAAAGAACTCTTAGTAGTTGTCTTCGCATTGGACAAATTTAGGTCTTACTTAATTGGATCTAAAATAGTCATATTCACTGACTACTCGACCCTTAAGCATCTTCTTTGTAAGAAGGATGCTAAGCCTAGACTAATTAGATGGATCCTTTTACTCCAAGAATTCAACATTGAAATAAAAGATAAAAAGGGAGTAGAGAATGTTGTAGCTAACCATTTGTCTCACCTAGTCCTAGCAGAGCCTTTGAATGAGTTGCCAATTAAAGACACTTGCCCTGATGAGCAACTTTTTCATGTTTCCCATCCTCCATGGTTTGCTGATATTGCAAATTATTTAGTCAGAGGGAAGATTCCTGAACATTGGACTAAACAAGAAAAGCAAAAATTCTTTTCCAATGTTAAGAACTACTTCTAGGATGATCCATATCAATTTAAGTATTGCCCAAATCAAATCATCAAGAGATGTGTCCCTGAATTAGAACAACATAGTGTCATCTCCTTACCCCACTCAGAAGCATGTGGGGGACATTTTTCTGCCCAGAAAACAACTGCGAAGATATTGTAGTGCAGTTTCTATTGGACATCATTGTTCAAGGATGCACATGTATTCTATAAATCTTGTGAGCAATGTCAAAAGTTAGGAGGAATAACCCATAGGAATATGATGCCTTTAAATCCTATCCTTCTTATTGAAGTTTTTGACTATTGGGGTACTGACTTCATGGATCCCTAACAAATTTGGGAATGGGTAGATTGGTAATTAGGTCAACTTTGGCTCTGTCTACCTCTATTCCTTTGGATGACACGATGTGGCCAAGGATAATTTCCTTCAGAACCATGAAATGTCATTTCTCCTAATTAAGCACTAGGTTCTTTTCTTCACAATGATTTAAGACTTTTCTTAGGATTTCAAGGCATGTGTCAAGGGAATCACCAAAAACAAAAGGGAAAGGAAATGGTCCTTCCTAGTGACAACATTCAATTTTCTATAGTTAATGTAGATATACCAACCAATGATAACTATAGTTGGAATTAATTCATTGTTGGCATTAGGGGTCACTTTCACTTCATTTGTAAATTACCAAGTCTTGTGATTTAAGTACCTTTAAACATTTAAGTGGTTTGGTAAAGACATGAAGATGATGTTTTCACTTGCCAAGATTAGAATGAATCGCATCCCTAAATGCTCATGAAAAGATGAAACTCTTGTGTTTAATTTGCTTTGCTTGAATGTCAGATAGCTTATATTCTTAGCCTCCAAAGTAACAAATCATCTTTTCTCCTGCTCCTCTTCCTGATGTGTTTCCTTGTGGAGCCACATCCCACAACATAAGTTACCGAACAATATAAATTTATGGTTTGGGTTGGAATTCAATCAGAACAACTATAAAAAAATGAGAAAACATTGCTTATAATGAGCAAGAGCTCATTCATTGCTTATTATGTAATCCAAAAGTCTCTAATGAGACACTATATATACTCTATAAACAACCTAAAACCCACCAAATTTTGTAATGTAAAAGCTAGTACTAGCATCTTAGGTAACATATCAAAGCTAAGTCCTAGCCTGAGAAAAAAATTTAGCTTCACATCTTGTTTTTACTGAATTTTCCCTTATATATTGTATAAGCCTGAGAAAAAAACCGCCATGTTCAGTCTAGGATATATGTATTAGCACAAGTAGGGGCTTCCATTAGATCTTCATTTGATAAATTGATGCTATGATTAGGCAATTGAAAGTGATCCTGCTGCGAAGTTACCCCTTTCACTAGCCCTTATGAGCTTTTGGATATGGAAGAACTATGTTGACAGCTTTCTGGTCAATCCTTGGTTCATTCTAAAAAATCTCATCAATGTTCTCCTTATCCATTACATGATAATGTCTTTCCAAATTTCTCATTGTATCGTATTTAGGTGTTCAGTGAAAATAATTTGTCCTCCTTCAAAAAAATCTTACACTATAGAGTATTATATAAAGCATGCAGCATGAGAGAGGTCATTGGCCTGGTTAAATGTTCTCCTTATCCATTGCATGAAAGCCCAGAATTATTTGCACAAGCCATATTTGATGCATATTTGAAAGGAATTCTTTGCACAAGCCATAAATATGATTGTAATTTACTTTCATAAAAAAGAGAGGTACAATAGATTGTTCAAATACATTTCCATTGACTTGCATAAAGATAGATATATAGTAGACCCGAAATATACATTTTGCCACTATTACAAAACTTTATAAGCTACTTCTGTTTTAATATTTTTTTCAAAACTTCATGTTGTTACATTTGATAAACAACCTCCCACAACCTTCATTCATCTGCATTATAAAATAGAAAAAACACAAAATTAGTCTTAGTAACAAAATGTTGCTATGGAAAAGAGATAGAGGGGCAAACTAACAAAACAAATAAGGGGCAACAAATATATTTACCTTCACTGGTTGTGCATTCTCATATCCACCTATATACATTGTTAGAAACTATTATGACATAATAAAAAATTGTATATATGTATGCATCTTATCGATTATTTATTATATCTTGCAAAGGATCCTTGCATGATCTTCCATTGTATCCATGTTGACCACATCTTTTACATTTTTTAATTCCTCTATTTCCTTGACTGCTTATACTAGCTTCGTCTTCATCTCGTGTTCTCTTCATTTTTGGTTGGTCAGTGGTCTATGAGAAAGAGGGGGTAGCAACTGAGGTAGATCAACAATAAGCTACATTGACAGGTCTGGTATCCCTAATACAGGTGTATAATAGGCCTTTCTCAACATGTCAATGTGGAAGTAAGGACTACAATAGTTGACAACACTCAATCTTATATTTCTTATGCAGATAAGTACATGTATATATGCAAGGAATGCCAGATACATCCCATTGACGATAAATTACATTTAAATTGATTAAGATTTACTACATGTTTTGCTGTCAGCCACAAATTGTGCTCAGTAACTTCTCATTCAATATAAGAAGATCTCAATGGTGTGCAATTTCTTTCTTGTGTTACCAAACATTGTATTTTCTTGACTACGTATGGCATTAAACCATCTTACAGCCTTTTGCTAAAGAAGACCATCATTTTTTGTCAGGTATGTTCTAGCAGCTCCACTACTGGAAGCTTCATCGAACTTGTAATTATAGTATTAAAAGATTCTACTAAATTGTTGGTTAAAATGTCACACTTTGACTCAGTCTAGAAATGTGATCTCAACCAACAACTTGGAGGGACCGTAGATAGCCATTGATGTCCCTCAATCGATGCTTCCTTAATTTGTCTCACAGCATCAACAAAGTCTTCTCTTTTATATGCCTATGCTGCTTGTAGTATATACAAGGATGGAGCTTCTTGAAGTTTGCATATAGAATAACTCCAAGAATATACCAGAATAACTCCAAGAATGACATAAATATGCTAAAGAAACCAAGTCCAACTCTCTTTATTCTCAGCTTCCACAATTGATAAAGCAAACAAAAATAGTTTTTTATTCCCATCCAATCCAATGGCATATAAGAGTGTTTCTTTGTACTAGCCTTTCAAGTGGTAAACCATCTAAACCTAGAAAAGGTTGACATCCATTAACAAACCCCACCCTTGAAGCATGTAAGGATATAAATACCCTCTTGAAATAATATTTTTCTCCTTCTAATTGATATGTTGATTTGCTATTAGGATTAAATGTAAGGACTGCATGGCAGTACCTTGGTACAATGCTAAAGGAAAACTTATACAATCCTCATATTTTGCTTGACGTCATCTCACAAACACTTCAAACTTTATGATATTTCAAATTTAGTCCATGCAAAGATTGCAACTCTTTCATTAGTTTTGTGACTAACTTATCCATATCATGCATCATAACATTATATACTCATTTTGCATGCCATTTGAAAGATGTTGACTAGTTAGCATTGCTGCTCATACAATCATGCTGACCACTAATCTTCTCAACTCGGAAGCTTACACTATTACTAGTTTTTGAACAATGACACCTCCAAGTACATCCATCTAATCCACATTCAACAAATACTCACCTTGATCAAATTTAACATTTATAAGCTTGTACGCAAACTTCAAGGCATAAGATCGAATTGCCAGTCTACATTATTCAACATTTGCAAACACCATCTCTTCCTTGATAATGCTCTCACTTTCATTCAAGTATATTTCATTACATGTGTCATCACTCGATGACACATAACCATAAGTTAAGTCACATCTTTCCTTGGCAACATCTTCTTCATCTTTAGGAAATTCTTCATATGGCACTATATATAGCAATTAGCATGTCCTCACCCACATTTCTTCATTAGTAAAATTGATATCTTCATTACATGTTTGTGGCCCTTCCTCTCAATGACACATCCAGTCATCTAAAATATCCATTCCAATATTCTGTTGGCTTTCATGTGATATTTTTCCATCCAAATTATTCCAAAATTCCATATTATCATCTCCTTCCATATACACATAAAAATAAATAATAAACTATTAGCAAATTTGTCTCAAAGCATTAAAATATTGAGTTAGTTTCCTAATGGATTGAAATATGTTGCTTTCTTTGATAAGCAATTTTTCCTTGTGTTGAGGACCCATTTTTCAGAAAGGCTGGCCAAGTTATTTCTTTAAATTATTATTGGTATGCTGGTAGTAAGCCATTAGATTTTCCTTATCTATTTCTTCATTTTGAATTTGAGTTGCTGAGACACACATTACCACACACTTTGATGATTCAAATACTGCTACTTACTGGCCAACCACAATTTGTAGAAGTTATAACTAGAGACTATACTTGCCTGGAAATCCTTTTTATATTGATTTCTACCATTTTTCTTACTTAGATATGGAGAACATTTGTGTTGTTATTTTGTATTTTCCTTTATATTTGTACAAAAATCTAAGATTTACTAGAAGTATATTTTCTTGGTTTATGTTATTCTTTAACTTATATTCTGCGTGTGCATGCATGTGTGCCTTGAAGTAGCTTGGTTTTGTATCTTCTGATTGTTGGTTGGAATTATGTTTCTAGAAGTGGTACCATTTCCAAAGAGCAAATTACATCATCTTGTTAGGTCGGATGGCACATTTATTGGGATGAATTTCTATGTCAATTTACTTACTGCACATCTATATTTAACAGTAGTCTACTTAAAGATTATATTGATCATTACATTCATTATCTTCAAAATTCCTCTTCTAGGTGTCATATTTTTCATTATATTTAGTTTTTCTTTTCCCAAAGTTCTCTAAAATGCTTGAGATGGTATCAAAAGTGTCATCTAGTGATTGTTACTAATGGCTACTATAATCACTAGTTTTGTTATTTTGCAGAGCTTGTGAATTTCAGGTCTCAAAGCAATAAAACAATCAATTAATCGACTATCATTACCCATATCTCTTCATTTAAATTTAGTAATATTACTTTTGCTTCTCTTAGGCTGGGGAATATAACATCAGCAAGTATGAAGTTTGGTAAGTCCATACTCTAACCTTTCACATTGGCAAGATACTAAAGTCTGCTTCAACAAGGCTAGAACCCTCAAGCATATGCTATTACATGGCACACTGAAAGGCAAGGTCTCAAGAGTTGATCTATTATTCTTGTAGCTAGATATTATCTAGCTGACTTCTCTCATTCTTTTCATGTATACATTTTGGTTATAATTATGGATCACATGGTTTCCCACACTGTGTAGGACCTTTTCTTTTACAAGATAATAGATTATGCTTGTAGCTACACAACTTGAACATATACAAAGCCAGCTAGTATTGTGATTGTATTCTATTTTGTAAAAGCTGATATACTTGCTTATATTCTAGAATGAAACGATATGATAGCAAGTGTTGTAGAATTTAATAAATATTTGAATGCACATTATAAACTAAATTGAAAAAAGGACCATATCTGTTTCATTATTAGGCTATGGCAATTACAAGCCAGAGTGTATGCATCTAGGTGTGGGAGACTTATAAAATTAGAACATAAAAGACAAAGAATACCATTAAAATTGCTATTTTACTATCAGACACATTGAAAACAAAAAAACAAAAAAGGCAAGCAAACCTACTATTGAAACATAGCAGTTAAGGCATAGAATCAACACATCCATGGAGATGTTAATGAAATCTTGCCTCCACTCAGGATAATCAAGAAGCAACACTTTCAATAGTTTCTCCATCTTCCTCCTAAAGATTCCAAGTATGAGTGTGGCTAATTTCTCCATGAAAATTGTTGTTTTACTATCAGACACATTGAAAAAAAGGAAAGAAAACCTACTACTGAAACAAAGCAATTAAGGCATAGAATCAAGACATCCAATGAGATGTTAATGAAATCTTGCCTCCATTCAGGATAATCAAGAACCAACACTTTCATTAGGTTCTGCATCTTCCTCCTAAAGATTCCAAGTATGTGTATGGCTAATTTCTCCATGAAATGAACATCTCCTATGAATAAACAACTTAGGAACAAAGGAGAAGGCTAAGGTGTGTTGCTATACTTTATAAGTCTAGTTTCATAAAATTCATTAGGACTAGGAAGAGAGATCACAGCTCTACTTAGTGATTAGGAACTCCATTACAGAATAGGAGTTGCAAACCCATTTCATTTTTCATATGATAATGACCTCACTCCTTTTGTAGAACATGAAATGAATTTCGATCTTACCAACAATATCTATCAACGAGTCTTCATTGGGGCATAAAATCAATTGTAGTTTTACTATAGAATATAAAAAAGGTTGTTGTTTTATAGAACATAAAATCTAATATGGCTCAAGCTCAATATCAAATTGTTGTTTTACTATCCTTGCAATTTAACCTGTGAATGTGGCCAACTAAAAACAGAACCTTTGAAAAACTAAAGAACATTGTTGGTGGTGGAATTTCATACCCATGCTTTGAAGGAAAAGAAAATCAAACAGGTCTTCATTGGAGCATAAAATCGAACACATTATGTACACCTATAGGGAGAGATAGGGAGGCATCTACACACACACACACACACACACACACACACACACAGAGAGAGGCAAAGAGATTACCTCCAGATAAGAGCTTGTAGTTGATCTTTGGCAAACGTGACTAGGGCTGAACGAGAGCAATGAAGGTCGTAGTGCACATTTGACGAGAAAAATTGGGATGGGGGGGGGGGGGTGCATGGTCTTTGTGTAGTCTATCTCTAGTGAAGGAAGATGGTTGATGAAGTCAGCTGTGTCGTTGGTCATCTTCCACGGTGGTGGAGTATTTGTAGTAGTAAACATAGAAAGGTAGAAACAATAAGGGTAATAATGGAATTTTGAAAATTTAATTGTGAATGCAGATAGAATCAAGATAGTAGAAAATTAGCAAAGTTATGAAATACTTAATGGCAAATTTGCATCTGGTAAAAATGTTGGATTTTCTTCCAAAAACGCCAAAAAGTAAGGGTGTTTTAGCAAAAATCTTTTTTTTTTTTGGTAATTTGGAGCCTATCTTTCAATTATAAGTCTTATTCTGTTATAATGATTAAAGAATACTAAGTTTGAGTTAATGTCATGTAAAATCCTCCTCCTATGACTTGGAAATTGTAGAAAACTGTTTGAGTTTCTCCTTGTCACTTCTTATTTTCTCTCCAATTAACCTCTCTCTCCCTCTTTGAATATACGTATGTTGAAATGAATGTTTTCTGTATTTTGACCAAGCCCATTGGCTCTCCTAGAGCAAACTAAGAAAGTGGAGAAATCACCACTTCAAAAACAATCTAGACCACCTTCTCTTCAAAGAAACCTTTGTCCTTCCCATTGAACTTGTTTAAAAAAGCTATACTAAAAATGGTGAACATAGGTGTCACTACCAAATGGCCACAACCTTCACTATTCCACAGTCATCATCACTAGAAAGAGAATTTTTTTTATGCTTTTTTTTTTTTAGAGATACCAAATTTAATTTGATGATCATCTACATTTGGCCAGAGAACATGGAGTTCCACTAACCTTAATTACTTATGGGTGACATTAGATGCAGTAACTAAATAATGACAAAAATGTAGGACGGCTTCAGAATTGCCATAATTTAGAAACAGACTAGGCAAGAAAAACAAAGATAAATGTGTCCATAATGTATATATTGTAGCTATTCTAGATGCACATCCATATACTATAGTTGCAATAGTACTTCTAAATCACTTTGATATATAAAGAAAAAGAAGAAATAAAGCAAACTTAAAAGCATCTCGAATTAGCTTCAAATTTCAATTCTGATAACCATAACCAGAGCCACACTTTTGAATAAATGATGCAGGAAAACCTAAAAAACAATTGAGCTAGACATGTTTTCAAATGCAAGTTTCTTTTGGGCATTTAATCATATACACATTGAGTGTTCCCTTGGAACTAGTGTAGGGAGTTGAAATCATAGGCACCAGAAGAATTGATTTGAATTGATTACCCCATCTAAGTCCATTTTTTGGCTTTTGGTAATTCCTAGTCCTTTTGCTCTACCAAGAAATTGATTCTACCCTACCCAGTTTCCTTTCACACTTTGCCAAAGGAGCTAGCAAAACCCCTTTCTTTGCTTTTCATGCGCCTCTTTTTTTAGTGATTTCTCTTCTTTCTTGGTCAATTTATTCTATTTCTTTATTTTTGTTTTCGAAAAGATAATATGGTTTAAGGGATTTAACTTGTCACTATCTGACAAAAGCATTCGTGTGCCTATCAAAAGTTGGTGTGAGGGTATGAACTCCCTTTTAGGTTTTACCAAAAAAATAAGGAGATAATATTCTTAAACCCTTGGGTACAAATCCCTCTTTTGGCATTTTATTATACTTTTATTTAAAGGGCCACTTTTATAATAATCTCAACCTTTCATCTTAGCTGTTTTGTAGTAGATGAGATCTGACCTAAAAATCTCATACATTGAGTGACTGTACTATTGCTTTTTTTGAATTGTAAAATCAATAGTAGAAAATTTAACATTATTAAAAAATATAAAATATCAATGTTTGAATTATTTAAAATATGTATTTTTTTTACATGACTTATCCATAGCAAGATGCTTAAGATGAATGGTTTGATTACTCAAAAACTGCACATGTATGTTTACCAAAAGGATGTAGGAATATTAGCCATAAAAAATATCATAAAATGATAAAACAATGGCAATCTTGTAGAAAACCTAGCAAGTTAGACTTTTCAAAATGGAAAACTTGTAATTTTATGAAAAACTGATGATGAAATGATGGTGGTATATGTGCTCCTTTTTTTTCTCAAAGCCACTCCATAAATGGTAAAAATAGATATAATTCTTAGTGGGTCTAGGTTTCTATAGATCCAAGCTATTCACAACACTAGCCTTGACTTAGATGGGCTATATTCCAAAAGTCCTATTTATATTAGATGATTCTAGCAACTCCTACCTTTTGCCGTCCATTTTGCAAGTCAAGAAAATAGTAGAGAGGATCATTCCATGGATGTGAATTTAGGAATATGGTTCCTCTAAGTTGAGGACAACATTGTGTACACGTTGGATCTACAAAAATATGAGTCCACCTAAAGTTGCCACTGTTATAACATTTAGTGAAAGGCTAGTGAAGAAAAGCTAAGATACATATATCACTACCTTATATATATTAGATTATTTTTTGTGTATATGCACGTAAGAGAATAATAAGTGAGGCTAAACTTAAAGCATGTGATGAGCTCTATAATAAATTAAGAACAAGAGAGGGTGAGAAAGATGTGTTTAAACTTGCAAAAGTAAGAGAACAGAAGGGTAAGGACTTAGATCATGTTAGGAGTATTAAAAGCGATGATCAAATGGTATTAGTCAAAGAAGATGAGATCAAATAAAGGTGGGAAGCATACTTTCAAAAATTATTAAATGACAATGTCTCTGAGAATATAGGGATTGAAAATAATATAAATCTAAATAACATTGGATATTATAGATATGAACGTAGGATTATAATACCTGAAGTAAAAGAGGCATTGAAAAAGATGAAATCAGGAAAGGCCATGGGGCCTGATGGTGTACCAATAGAGGTTTGGAAGCATATGGGAGATATTGGGGTAGTTTGGTTGACCAAGCTATTTAATAAGATTATAAAATCAAAGAAAATGCCTGATGAGTGGAGGAAAAGCTCTATTGTACCAATCTATAAGAATAAAGGTGACATTCAGAGCTGCACTAATTATTGAGTGGTGAGGAAAGATTTAAAAACTTTGGGACTAAATGAAACCATGGTATTTAATAGAGTGGAATGGAGGAATAAGAGTCATGTGGCCGACACCTAATTGGGATAAAGTCTTGATGATGATGATGATGATGATGATGATGATGATGATGATGATGATGATGATGATGATGATGATGATGATGATGATATGCACGTAAGAAAAGATGGAGGGTAAAGGAGAAGGGAAAGGAAGGGAGGTAAGCATAGGGATTTGTCATCTTCTCCTATTTTTTGGCTTCAAGATTTCAGTGTCATGATGCCAAAGTTAGTGTTTTTTCATAAAATATTCCGTCTTATCTTGTATATAATATGTGCATAAAAGACATAACATACATGGTGTTAGTGGTTCTTGATGTGAAATAAGCTGATGGGATGTAAGATAATATACGATGTAGCTTGAGATGACCGAATTTGACATGAGATAAAGTTGGATGACTGGAAATTTAACTTAACCATGAGTTAAGATGAGATAATTTTCATCTCAACACCATTAATCATAATATAAAGATATATTGTTTCATATTGTCTTAGCTCAAGTACCTCTCAAAGTGATACGCTATATACATCTCATATCAAATACCACTGACACTTGAAAGTAAACTATATGTATCAAAAGAAGAAAAAGAAAAAACAACACCTTGTGTCGTTTTTGGTTGTAATACTTTCCCTGAAATTGTGCTTGTACCAAACCGGCCAAAGGGGTCCTGATTGCACATATGGCATAATAGGATGGCTCTTAGGAAACATTTTCGTGATTGCATTTTACTTGGAAAATCTCTTAATGATCCCACTCGTTTTCATTGGTCTACATTTGTAAGTCTAATAGATAAAAGGTCAAGTGATTTGAATGACTTTCGAGCAAGGAGAAGATGAACACCACATATGGGTGGGCCCTAGAAAATGTGGTGGCTAAACTGGCAAGCTAGATCAATAGGTGGATGTATCAGCTCTGGTGTGTAGTAAAGTAGCCTTACCAAAAGAAAATTCTTTTGTAAACGGTGTGGAGTAAAGGTCAGGTCACCGCCCCATGTATTTCATAATTTTACTTGTACTTGGCATGTGTTATATGAAGGGGAGCCTTGGCGCAATGGTAAAAGTTGTCATCGTGTAACCTTGAGGTCACAGGTTCAAGGCGTAGAAATAGTCTCTTACAAAATGCAAGGTAGGACTGTGTACTTTAAGGCTTTTGTGGTTCGCCTCTTCCTTGAACCCCGCATTAGCAAGAGCGTGGTGCACCGAGGCTGCCTTTTTACTTAGCATGCTACAAGGTTGCGTGTTACATTCTGCCAGAGGCTCCGTGTCAAAGGATAGTGACATATTGATGACAACGTTGGACCGCCCCTGCTTAATTATACTACTTTACAACGTCACAATTTTTTGTCCTTGTTAGGCTTCTTTTTTTTCTAAAGTTCTTGTAAGTCATCTTTCACGGGATAAAAATTACACTTAGGACTTACAGAGTAAATTATATATTAGAAATCATCGGACTTCTATCCCCTCCATCCATCCTGTTGAAATCTAAGTCACTTTGCGATAATCTCTTACAGTAGATCAACTTTGGGACTGATGATTCTAACCATCCTTGCAATCGACATACCCCTACCTGCTGTATATTTTTTGACCATTTAAGGTTATAACTTTCCAGTTTTATAACTTATAAGAAGGGGACGTGTCAATTGCACGGGACCAGAGTAATTTATACTATAGTTTATCCATTTAAAAAAATTAGTATATTATGCGTTCAGCTATAATTATACAATAGTTTCAACAAATTTATTTATTTATTTTATTCTTCATTTTGGAGTAGCTATCAAATGTGTTATAAAAAGACAACTAGTCAGGCTTTCGCTCTCTCAAAGAAAACTGCTCTATCTATCAATGGCATATCTTTTTAAAATAATAAATTCAAACTAAGGCTTCATTTGCAAGAACTTGCGATTACTTGTGGCCTTTTCGTATGTCTTTGGCTGACTTATTGGTTGTGGCGCAGGAATGAAAGAGACATAGATTGCGCGAATTCAATAAAACAAACTTGGCAAGAACTCTTGCTCATTTTCTATTGGAAGGAAGTAATGAGGAATTTACAGCTTTATCCAAGACAAGAGCTTAGAGTAGTTGACACGACATGTTTTTTACTTTGGTAAGCAGAATGACGTACAACACATGCAGAATGAACTATTAGGCATGCATTTTCCTCCTTCCATCCTTGTCCCTATATATTTCTGCGTTTAGAGTCCTTGCTGCATTGCATTTGAGCTACAAGTCACCAATACTCTATTAAGCGAATCATGGTTACAAAGGAGGAAGTCATGGATGTGCTTGTTCGAAACCATGAGCGTGAGTGGGTGATAAGTATCACTAGAGATCTCGACGAAGAACTCGAAGATGATGTTGACCAATTACCCGTTAGCATCTTCACCATACCCAAGACCTTCATTTCTGTTAAGCAAGATGCTTATATTCCTCATCGAGTTGCAATTGGCCCTTACCATCATCGACTCCCAGATCACTATGAGATGGAGAGATATAAGATCTCTTCGGCAAAAAGAATCCAAAAAAGGCTCAAGTATGCCAAGTTACAAGATGTAGCCAAAAGATTCTTGCAGCTAGAAGATATTATCCGTGCATGCTATCATCGATACTTGAATTTCGACGGTGAAGCATTAGCATGGCTGTTTACCATTGATGCTTCATTCTTGCTGGAATATCTACATGCTTTTGGGGTGAAAGATGGGGCACCTCTATCAAGACTTTCCCCAAAAATGTTGCACCTTGTTGATAACACTGGAAGGAAATTTGCTCATCAGGCCATCCGTAGGGACATTATCATGTTGGAGAACCAAATTCCTTTGTTTTTACTCAAGGAATTGCTTGGTTTCTTTCAATGTGGAAATCCTAATGAAATTTTGGCCAAGATGATCAAGGGCCTCTTCAAAGCTCTTTCCCCGCTCAATGTCATTGATAATTTCCCATCAAGTGTAGAAGAATTTGAAGAAAGAGCTCATTTGCTAGAACTTTTGTACTACATACTTGTCCACAGGCCGGAAGGAGCAGCAGTTGCAGTTGATATTGAGAATAAAGAAGAAAAGTCTGAAGATACTCAAGACGGTTGTGAGGTATGCTTTCACTTGGGCTCGAACATTATATCCTTTCTATATTGTGCCCTTTGTTCCATGAAACGCATTCTTACATCCAAGCGAGTCAGGCTTCTGTTACGGCTTCCTTGTAAGATACTCGAACTCTTTCGTCACGTTACTTTGTCAAGTAAGGTAGAAAACATTTTTAGCTCGGCTGAAGAAGCAGCTTCCGAGATTGATTGCGAGTGTCATGAGGAGACTCCCTTGATTGAGAAGCTTACTGTCCCAACCGTCAGCAGGCTATCTAAGGTTGGAATCAGATTTTCTCCGGCTAACGGTGGCTTGAGCACCATCAAGTTCGACAAATTCTCAGGTGTATTTTACCTTCCAGTCATCAATTTAGATGAGAACTCCGAAGTTGTACTAAGGAATTTGGTCGCATTTGAGGCATTAATTGCACCGGAGGTAATGATGTTTACTCGCTATGTTGATTTAATGAACGAAATCATTGACACGAAAGAAGATGTGAAAATACTGA
This sequence comes from Warburgia ugandensis, assembly GCA_035236585.1. Classification (NCBI taxonomy): domain Eukaryota; kingdom Viridiplantae; phylum Streptophyta; class Magnoliopsida; order Canellales; family Canellaceae; genus Warburgia; species Warburgia ugandensis. The sequence goes on along the minus strand of CP141138.1, from coordinate 11,114,573 downwards.
GGGAATCGGGGGTCATCTTCAATCGTCTAAAGAGCGATGTCGAAGTGTCAAATCTGTGGAATGGTATGAGTAAATCGATCAAGACAACAAAGGTGCCGATCCTTGAAAAGGCCATTGAAGACATCAATGCTTATTACTCTAGTACCTGGAGGGCTAAGACTGGAAGGATTATGAAGAAATATATCTTTGCTTCATGGTCATTTCTCACGTTCTTGGGAGCTATTCTCCTCCTCCTGCTCACTGCTATGAAAACCTTTTGTTCCGAGTACAAATGCAATCGATGGATTTTTTCTTCGTAAGTATATGGGTCGCTTTTCAGTAAACCTACAAATAGTTTTATCTGTCACTGTATGGACTTCATATTCTTTAATTGGTCCTTTTTTAATAAAGCCAACAAGAAATATATTTATAACTGCATGTATTTGACCTTTGGGTCTCTGTGAACCAACATTGAGACTTGGATTTTATTCGTGATTTTGTGCCCATATCGGTAAGTTTCATGGATTGTGCTGATTATTCCATATCATCACTAATTAGGTCCTTTTAAGCTGATAATTTGGAATTATGAGCTCAAACTGATGGTTGGACTCTTTTCTCTTTGCCTCATAAAGCAAAGAGAAACTATTTCAATAATCAATCAAATTTATGTGGTTCACCGCGTGTCTGATCTACAACTCGAGTAGATAGCAAAGAGAGAACGAAATTATCTATGCCAGCCGTACATGCATGACAAAGTTTATGTGGTTTGGCAGACGCAAATATTTGTAAATATGGCACACATTTGTGAAAGAATCACGGAAAAATTACTAAGCATCATGTGATTTTTAATTTCAATTTGTATCTAGATATACATAAAATATCTAGAGCTTCAGAAATTTATTTTCTTTCTTTTTTAAAGGTAAGTTCAGAAACTTCACGAAATTTGAGTTTAATTTTGTAAATTAACATTTGATTTGGTAACCCTGAACCAAATTGGTTGAAAATCTGAAAGAAACTTTTTGTTGCTGGGATTAAAAGGGGCAATGAAAAATGTGGGACTTCTTCCAAAAAAAGAAAAAATCCATTATCTGGAGAATTTTGTGACTATACTGCCGGATCCTTGACTGCGGAAACCTAAATGGAACTTGCATCTGCCAATCACAGGCAAAGCCCTTGGCCCGATGCATAGTTTATAGTGGGGCCAAAATAATATTCAAACACAATTCTCAAGATATATATCAACTAATCAGTCTGTGATTAAACGGATGAGGCTAAGTAAACAACTCAAGGTTTTGTATTAGGTGAACTGCAAGGAGATATCTCCCATCCACAAAAGGATGCACTAGTCACCGTAATCATTCAAGTACCAGGTTAGGCACAGTGGTTGGAAAGGAGGAGACTTCTATGCTCTCGGGAGTGAATCGTCTAATTTATTTTCACGACTCTGTGTGTGTATTTTGACCAAGCCCGAAGGATGTCCTTCATGTTTGCAACGTGAACTTACTTAGATAAGAAAATAATACCAACCGGAATAGCTTCCTCATCTTGAATTGATCGGAACGAAGCAACAAGACAAAGGACGGGTACGTCCTCTCCCAAATACACTCCCTTCAGATGCTCTTCTTTTGATAGTCATTTATTTTATGACACGAGAAACGGTCTCCTGTCTTGGTTCTTTTAGGCTTATCCAAATCTATGGTGTTGAAGCAAGCAATTAACGTCACCTTAGGTTTCCGAGGAGATTGACATGCAGAAAAAACAATGAGCCATGATTAATCCCAAATGCATCATAATGTCCTTCTCACTACTGCAAAAGAGATATAAACCAGCGTTCTTAATTTCGTTGCAGGTAGATCAGAGAGCCACGGATCTTTACATCTAAAAGAGTGCATTTAGGGGGACCAGATGGATGGTGATCACTATTTTATTTTCTTGGTCCCATACACTTACCGTCGTGATGTAAAATCTTCAATTGAATGCTGTTAACACTTTGATCTGCTAATATTTTTCTCCCATTTCTTCTCGTAAACTTTCTGAACCGTTACCAACATTGATCCACCATACAAAAATAAAAGAAAAGGTAATAGTTATTAAATCCTACCCAAAAAAATTGTGATTAGGGCCATCTCTTGCTGATTTTTCTCCGTTTATGATCTACGAAAGAAGCAATCTAGGAGATAGCTAGTCTTTTTTAATCACGAGCATTCAGGCGCCATAATACTGCAATACCATTATAAAGAAAAAGACGAAGATAAAAGCATATGCAATACTAAGTTTTAAGAAGGTAATGCTGCTGAAAGTGTGAGCCGTTTGGGTCGCCAAAGTTCTAGCCCTGCCTCAGTTTTAATGTTCTGTTGTGTAGGAACCGACTTAATGAATTTACTTGTAAACACTAAAATGATGTAAAAGAAGAGGAACCTTGGTGCAATGGTAAAAATTGTTGTCGTGTGACTTTGAGGTTATGGGTTCAAGACATGAAAACAGTCTCTTGTAAAAAATACAAGGTAACCCTGGACCGTGTATAAGCAGGAGCTTCTTGCACCGGGACTACCCTTTTACTAAAATGATGTAAAAAATACCCGGCAAAAACATGGTAACCTAGCCACGTAAGCAAAAGAAAAAGAGATTTTGTGGATATTATTGTTACTGTTATCAGTGGATATAGTTCATTGCAAGGAATCTTCACTTAAATTGTAAACAAATTTACATGGCTGCTTTGAACAATAGATAATGGTAAGTAAACAAATGGTAGAATGAAAAGGTTCATCAAATTAGTTTCCTTAATCCATTAATTAGTCGCGTGCCTGGTTTTTATGATGATGAGATCATTCTTCAACACTCAGTCTGGATCATTGGCTCAGCCACTGACGACCATTCCATCATTCCTTTCCTCGATAACCGATCGAAGAAGAGACAAAACATGTTCCTCAAAAGTCATAGGCATTTACGTTAATAAAGATAGATTATCTTTCAAGGTAGATATCGCTGGTCAAGAATAAATTATAGAAATTATCAAGTGAGAATCTTAAGCCTAGAGAGAAGTAATGTTGGTACAATGGTAGGACCACCCAGTTGAGCATGTTGTGCCTTATCTTAATAAAGTTCTGATATTTTCAAACATCGAATCATCAACTTATTTTCTGACGCTGTCTTTTTGTCTTTTTCTTCAGATCTAGGACGTTTATATTGTTTGAGCCCTATTTTTTAGCTTGCTCGTTAGAAATCATGTCAATAAGAAGATCCTAACTTTTGCTTTTGTTTTATTTTTTATTTCAATGGTTTTGATTCAAAGCACGAGAAATATAAAACTGCAAGCTTCTAATAGAAGTGATTTTTGGTATAGGAGTAATCAAAGGGTTTTTTAATAATAAAAAAGGATTAGATCTTTAAAACATCCAGCTTAAAATCATAAAAAGGCAGCCTCTCAAAATAAGACGTTGTCCGGGACTCTTTTTGAGATATACTACCAAGTTCTACCATGAGTATAGTCCTTCCACGGACCTAGAAACTTCCGTGAGAACTTTTAACTGGATTTTTTTTTTAGGCACTAATTGTATCTAATGAGATCGTGTCTTCCTCATTTTCATTTTAAAAATATAATTTTATATTGATTTGTAATAGTGATGGTTTTTAGTCACTCAGTGTCTTTAGTTAGCATGAACTACATGGAAGCATATGGAAGGGGAAATTTGCTAAGGTCAGCCTTTCCTTACTTCCACTAATTTCATTGATTAGTTAATAAATTGGAAGGATCAATTGCTTATATCCAAAATTAAGCATAGTTCTTTATCTTACGAAATGGGAGGTAGTGTAGCTATCATTTTGCTTCTATCATTTGTCATTTTTTCATTGAAGCAAAGTCTTTTAGTGCAGTGGTCTAAGAAATCTCCTGCCTAGTTAATAAATTGGAAGGAGTAAGTGCATAGGCTTATGCAAGTATGGGTCAATTCCACGGGAATTCGACATAAACAGATGGAGTTTAATCAACAAAAATTACAAAAATCCAAATTCAAAAAGACAGAAAATTAACTAGAAAACACATAAAATCCACTTCCCTAGCTTAATTATGAAAAAAAAAAAAAAAAAAATCAATTATGTTCAAAAACTTTGATTGGCCTTCATCAATCTATCATTGGTACTTCTTATTAAAGATCTAATGACTATATTGAGCAGATTTTCCAAAATTTAGATGATTTGAGCTAAAGATTGATTTTGGCTTTTGGATTTTAGATTGAAGATCAAAACTATTGAATAAGCTAGGAGACGTTCTAAGAATAAGACCTAAAAACTAATTTGAATATTTATGAGAAATACATTAGGAAATAGAAAGATCCTACTTGTTAAGGCTAAACCATTGATTAGGTTAAGTTTAATCAAATGAATTTGGATTATGCTATTTCTGAATAAGTAGAACTGAGATATAGAAAACTAGGATAAGAATAGAGACACAGATTGAATTAAAATGAGGGACATAAATGGAATTAAAAATTAAGGATATGGGTAAAATTGAAATTTTTACTGAAAAATTCTTCTTTTACTTCAAACCCAGGAAAATGCTGTGAAGCAAGATTTGCTGGAGAAGAAGGTGAAGCCAAAGATAGGGAGGCAGATAGAAGAGAAGTTAGGGGAAGGAAGAGAGAAGACGACCTCTTGAGCAGACAGAGGAAGAGCGGGAGAAAGAGGAAGCTACAGACCAGTGACTAGGGAGATGAGAGAGAGAGAGAGAGAGAGAGGACATGGGATTACATCGGTGTTGGCTAGTGGCTAGCAGACAAAGGGAAAAATGACGATGAAGATGGTGCCATCCAATGAAGCTCAATGCTTGCTGTGTCAAGCAGATAGATCGTAGAGAGAATAGAGGAGGAGGAGAGGGGAAGTAGGTTGTTCCCATGGATGGCTTAGGCATCGGTGCCAGTTACTGAAGTTGGTTTGGGCGATGATGCTGGCCAGGCGGATAGGAAAAGGGAGGTGGGCTGCGTTGATGAGAGAGAGAGAGAGAGAGAGAGAGAGAGAGAGAGAGAGAGAGAGAGAGAGAGAGAGAGAGAGAGAGAGAGAGAGAGAGAGAGAGAGTGTGTGTGTGTGTGTGTGTGTGTGTGTGTGTGTGTGTGTGTGTGTGTGTGTGTGTGTGTGTGTGTGTGTGTGTGTGTGTGTGTGTGTGTGTGTGTGTGTAATGCCTCAAATTTTGAAGATTTTGTAAAGGTGGTTAACTTGGAAAATTAATATATGTTTTAGATGTTTAATAGTAATAAAAATATAAAACAATGAAATTTGTGAGAAAAATTAGTATCCTTAGATTCTACACTAAAAATGGAATCTAATGCCTCAAAGAACGCAAAAAAGGGAGATCGTATGACAAAGTTATAGGCGTTTAAAAATCAAGGGCATTTTTGTAATGTAAACTTAAAAACGAAAAAGGGTGAAAAACGCAAGGGGCCGTTTTGATAACAGCACCCCCCATCGTCTTCCTCTTCTAGCGATTTCCAATGTCTTCCAGCACCGCCTCTGTAAGGCGGTGCTGGAAAGAATGGCGGCAACGCCATAGGGTAGGCACTGCCTTCACGAGGCTATAAAGCCCGTGTTTCCCTCCTCCCTAGTCATCCTCATCCTCCTTATTCTTCTCCGGCTACCATCACCCAAAAACCGAGCAAGCTAGATTCCAGAGTTAAAGAGGCCATACTCACCACCAAGGCCGCCATTGCGAGCTACCCAAGTAAGTTCCCCACTTTCCCCTTTGTTTTCCTTCTTCTCCTAGCCCAAATCCCAGCCGGATCGGGCCTTTTCTGGCCAAAAACCAGAGGAAGACGGGTTCTGGTTTGAAACCTGTCGAACTAGAGCGTCCCGTGGACACACAAGCATGACGCACGCTTGTGATGTGCTCCCTGGGATGGTACAGGCACATGCTCAGTGTGCTGGCACGTTCCTAGCCCAACCGGGATGCACGGGGTGTCTTGGGTGCTGAAACGCATTCTGGCTATGTCAGGGACGCTCGGCGTGTCGCCCACGCGCGACGCGCTCCTTGGGGCTGTCCCCGTGTGCGTACCTCATGCGGATGGAGTCTTGACTCGACCGGGACGTGCAGGGCATCCCAGGAACCATGACTCGCGCGTCCTAATTGGACAAATCTGGTTCGTCTGTGACTTTGCGACACAAAAATGCAATTACAGGAGTTGTAGGAGTCCGATTGATGATCCGAAAGAACCATTGGGTCCGTATTGACGACATGGACCCAATTATACAATCTAATAGAGGCCTTATGACATTCTTAGACCAAGAATGTCGTGGATCGACCCTTAGAAACTCATGAATCATATAGATCTAGCCGTTGCCCAATGAATCGAGAACTAATGTTAGGATCATATGTCTGAACGGTACCTAGGGCTTCAGGACTTCATCAAGGTACTCTAAGGATCAAATTGAGGAAAAGAACGAGCTAACTAATGATGCTCGAGGTAGGTAGTTTGATACTGCTATGTTTTAATGCATTTTCAAATGTACTTGATTTATAGGTAGTCTGCTACTACTAAAGTTTTCATATGCATTTCCCTGATGACCATGTTTAGTATGCCTTTTGAGATATCATATTTGCATAATGAGTATGCAAATGTTTACTTATGATCTTGAATGCAATTATTTGCATGGAACTAATTTTATGAATGCATTGCTTGCATGATTTGCAAATAAAGGCATAAATTGCATGATTTTAATGATTGAGATTTGGATTCTTTATGTATATGCTTTTTGGGCTATTGAGCCTGGTGGGCACTATGATAAGTAAGTAGATCGCTGAATGAGGTAACCTATGTAGGGATAGCGGGTAGATCGCTAAATGAGGCAACCTGCATAAGGAATAAGACCTTGAGTTCCAAGTGGGCAGATCCCCGAAGGAGACAGCCTGCGGTAGGAACAAAACTTCGAGTTTCAAGTGGGCAGATCACCGAAAGAGGCAGCTTGCGGAGGAGTATAGTAACCTTGTGATTTCAATCATATTGGTATGCATATAGCATTAAGATGGTCGTAAACGAGTACTCGTGACCAGTCAGCTTGAGATTGTGTGCTTATTATTTTATGATGCGATCGTTTGCCTCAAATGAGGACTATTTTAAGTATTTCATAATCATTATATATGACTCGTTGATTTGACGTGTTGTAGAGATCTCATGCCTTGGATCTATTGAGTTCTAATTGATTTTGATTTTCTGAATTTAGTCATATCTCTATTGATGCATACTAAAGTTTGGTAAAGGATTCTATGGGTGGCATTACTTACATTTTGTGTATACATATGTGTATTTATTCAAAATAGGCATTCCTGATGTATTACATGCAAGCTTCTTCTTCTTCTTTTTTTATGTTACATGCCGTGTTTTCAAACTAGTAGTATCAGGTTGCCTACTGAGTATGATAAATACTCAACCCAATTCTTAATTTTTTTCAGATCAAACAAGGTATAACTAGAAGGAGAATCAAAAAGCGTTAGGACTACAGTCATTTAAGCAAAGGTAAGGCTAAGCGAGGACTTAACTAGTGATCCCTTTTGTAATTACTATAAACTTGGTTGTAAGTATTTGTTTATAATTGTGGCTATGACTAGCAATCCTGGGAGTGGTACTTATTTCTATTTGGTTTAAAAATTGCCATGGCACTATGCATTGAGATTTTGTCATGACACTCGGGCTCTTTATACAAACAATTTTAATTAAAAGGAAAAAGATTTTCTATGCATGTTTTTGCATAATTTATTTTAAAACAGAGATCGATCTTGCTGTTATTATAAAATTGCATAAAAAAAACCCGGGTCATCACAAAGAGAGAGAGAGAGAGAGAGAGAGAGAGAGAGAGAGAGAGAGAGAGAGAGAGAGAGAGAGAGAGAGAGAGAGAGAGAGGTCCATTAGCCTTTAGCCTCCAACCTTTTTTTCTTCAAATTTCTATCCCTTTTATAGATCTTCTAGAAGAGTTTGATTTTGATTCAAACTCCTCTTCTTCTTTCTTATCTAGCTTTATTTTCTAATTATCTCAAAGTTCTTTTCTTTCAAGCAATTTCTTTCTTTTCAATCTAATCCTTCTAATTTTAATTTGGCTAGTCTGCATAATATAAGACTAGTTTGTTTTAGAGCTAAAATGCAAAATTTCAAAATTGATTGATTAAATGATCTAATTATATTCTAGATTAAGGATATTTTAGCTAAAATTGAACACTTAACGCATCTCCAATTATTGGAGTTGGTACAATCTTATTATCCCCCACCTTAACTATCAAAGATGTCTTATTTGTGCCATCATTAAATTGTAAACTTATCTCTGTTAATTAATTAACCAAATTCTATAATTGTGCTCCTCTATTTTTTCCTACTCACTGTGTTTTTTAAACATCCATACCAAGGAGAATATTGGTAGTGGACAACATAAAGGATTGTACTATTTGGAGGATGGGTTCCAATATTCCAACAAAGAAGGCAAACACAATTGGTGAAGGAAGATATGGTGAATAAGAAAAATAGGCTGGCAGTTTGGGATGGGAAGAGGTCCTTCTTCTCACTGATCACTCTTGGATTTACTAAGATCAAGGCAAATGAGTAAAGGCAGGGGTTCAAGAAAAGAGAAAAAGTTGCATACCTAACCTAGTTGAGTCTTAATCGTTTGATCACAACATATTGGCTATCTCTATGGGTAGCTCATGATAGAGGGCAATAGGCATCTATCTCTCATATAAGTTCTCATTCAATCTGTTATCGTTCTACCCGAGCAATGGATGAACTTGCTGTTTAAGTTCTAGCAACTTATTCCCTTTGCCACTACACTAGGAGAGAAAGCTCTGTGAGCACTTGAATGTGAATGCCTCGCTTCTCTCTATGATATGGTTCATAGTTGATGGTTGGTTAAACATGAATGAAAGGAAAGGGAGAAACGGGCTCAACACTCATCCTCTGATTGAAACTTGCAAATCTTGATCCTGTAGTACAAGAAAAAGCATGAGAAAGACGGAATGTGTACCACAAAAGTAGAAGTTCTCTTTATCTCTCAAAGTAAGGAAGACCATCATTGTCAGCTCAACACATATGGCTATGAACTTCGCCTCCCTAGATGAAGCATGTAGTTTATCAAGCAGCTATCGTGCCCCCCCTTATTCGTTCGCCTGATGCTGATGAGTGTGTGCCACTCTCCAGTTGCATGATTCTCCCTTCCTTGGGCGCCCTCTATGCCTATCTTTGTTCCTTCTTTCTTATTCCAATGTCTTTACATCTTTTGTTATTAAGGAGTAATGCAGACAAAGCATGTTAGGGCGATAAAGGATTTATATATTATGATGAAAATGAAAAAGAATCTCTTTTTCTTTTTCTTAGTCCATTCTTCCTTGCATCATAGGGAAGGCAAAGTGCTTTCTTTTAAAGAAGCATCTAGTTCCATCTTTCTTTCATTTGTGAACCCACCTTTATCTAAAAAGGGATTATAGTAATTTGGGATCTATACTACTTGGAATGGCTCTCTCATATTGAGAAATTTTGTCTAGTAGCATTCTATCACAGAAGCCCTTGATAGCTACATAAATCACTATAATTTAATTTTCAATTGGAAGTGGTTCATATTGTGGTTGGTAAGCTTGGCACCTGTATTAGGTAATGCTTGAGTCACCACATCAAGGTCTGAGCCAAATTAAGCAAAGGCAGCTATTTCGTGATATTGTTCCAATTATAGTTTCAAACTACCTCAAACTTGATTCATCAGTCCTAATCATTCCATATCAATATCAAAATTGGATTGATCCAATTGCAAACAATTTTTCTCAACTATTGAATTGAATGAAATCAAATGAATGGGAACGTTCTCTAGAACAGAGATTTTTTGTTTAGGCACACATCAGAAAGACATAAGATAAATCCAAGGAACATTAGAGGGTATAGGAACCACTAAAGGTACTAAAGAAACGAGATCAATAACTACCAATTCATCAGCCAATATATTCTCAAAAAGTCAAAAACCGAGTGATAAAGGTTTTATAAAATCTTCTCAAATGTTAAATGGTAGAAGGATTGGAGTTGGTTGAATTTATTACCAAAATAACCCAATCCTTTTTTTGGCAAGATCCGCATAGAAATATGCCACTGACGTGAGGACAAAGAAATTGTTAGAGTTAACATTTCTATCTAGTACTAACATGCTTGCCTGGTGTTAAGAAAATATAGACCTCTTACAGGAAGGATGACTAGAGATTTCTTGTAAAAACACCAGCCCCTGCCAGATCATAATGAGAATATTTCAATCTTTTTTATTCCATGGATTATTCCCCTTGTTACTACGCATAGAAGGGAGGAGTCGTATGAGATGAAAGTCTCACATGCGATTCTCTTGAAAGGAGATTCTTTGAATAGAATGAACGGCCATAATGGATGTCAGCTCAATCCAAAGGAAATTATGCGGAAGCTTTGCAAAATTATTAGGAAGCTACGGGACTAGAAATTGATCCTTATGATCGAAGTTATATACTCTATAACGTAGGCCTTATCCATACAAGCAACAAAGAACATACAAAGGCTTTGGAATATTATTTCTAAGCATTCGAATGAAACCCATTTTTACCATAAGATTTTAATATTATGGTCATGATTTGTCATTACGTGCCACTATCTCCACTATAGATAGAAGGAAAAAAAGATCAAACCTGCTAATAAATATTAGAAAAAAAAAGAAAAAGAAGAAAGGCTTTCTACATATGCATATTCTAAAGAAATAGTTTTATTAGCTATAGTAAAAAAAGAGACTTCATAGGAACTAAAATATGAAGAAAAAGGTTTAGCCTATATCCTAGATTCTATGGATAAAGGATCTAATTGATAGAAGAATCACCGTAAAGATCAATTAGTGAGGGTTTGGGCCAATACAATAAGAATTGCTTACTTATGTCATGATATAAGATAAAAGTTAGGAATCAACTTATGTAATAGAGTCGATCTACTAAGGTATTGAGCAACGGTGTAGCATAAGATCCCAAAGATAGTAAGTCCTTTCTTATGGAGGAAATTTTTAAAGATTCTATATGAAACCAAGATAGTTACCCTTCAGAAAATTCTAAGGAAATAGGGGAATACCTATGTTTCATTCTTATGAAGGTGGGAAAAAAGATAAAACTTATTATTGATAAAAATGAGAGTTATAAACTCATGTAATTCACCTCTTCTGGTTAACTCAATAAAAAAAAATTAGATAGTTTTACGAGAAATCTCATTCAATTAGATATCTTAGATTAAGATGGGACACTAAAAGAATTGACTAGTGAACCATATAAGGTAGGAAATGCTCAAGTACAGTTCTAAGGGAAGGACTTGACTCACCTATTCTGACCCGAAGAACAGGCTATTCAATAGGGAGCTTCTGAAATTGCAAAGGCTTGGTCATATCAAGCTATTGAATATTGGAAATAAGATATAGCGCTTACTCCAAGTAATTATATTGAAGCACATAATTGGTTGAAGATCACAAGACTGTTCAAGTAAGAACTTAATTCATTAGAATTTGCATCCATCAATAAGATAAAATAGATTGTTCCTATGGGAAGAGCTAATCAAGGAATTTCATTGTATCCCTTCTAAAATCGTTGTTGATGTGTTTAACCACAAGTGCATAGGCTATTGTAGTATAGTTATGTAAATATGAGTCAATCCCACAGGGACTCACTTTAAAAATAAGGAGTTTAAATAAAATTTAATTCTCTAAAAATTAAAGAAAATAAGAGAAATAAACTAATTGTATAATAAAGATTCAGATTTATTGAAATGATGCAAATCACATAATGTCCAGTTCTAAAAAACACAGAAAATAAAACTAAATAAACAGTCTTGGATTGCACTGTCCCTAGAATAGCACTGTCCCTGGATAGTCAAAATATGGATAAGGTAAAGCTCGATTAGAATAGGGACACAGAGGCCATTACAATCTGGGACAGAAATGAGATTAAACCAGATCTTCCAAGGGCAGAATTGGAATTTTTGGAGTAAAATTAGAAAATGAAAACTGAAAGGCACTCGACGGAGAAGAAAGAAGAGCAAGAGGAAGAGGAGGAGGAGGGAAGAAGAGGAGGAGGGGAAGAGGAAAAGAAAGGGAAACCTGTTTTGAGTTTTCTCCAGGGGATAGTCTAGTACCGTTTTTTAGCCGAAGTAAGGCAGAGGAGTAGATGATGCAAAGGAAGGAGAAGTAGAACAGAGGAAGAGATGGGAGTTCTAGTGCGGCCTGGGCAGAAGTGACTTGACAATCAGAGAAAGGAAACCTAGTTTGGGTTTCTGTCCTCGGATCGGTGAAGAAAACGCTTGGCCGGTGCTGGGGCTTCGTCAGCTTTTGCTTGACTAGAGTAATCAAGTTGGAGAGAGAAAGGACAAAGGGGAGCTGTGCGATGTGGTAGGGGGAGGAGTAGAGGAGCTGTACAGTACTGATCGTCGATCTGGGCTTGGTGGGGTAGTGTAATATCCTCAAAATTTAAGCCTAAATTAGTAATAGAATAAATTAATTTAATTAAAATTTTTAAAGAGAATTTTGACTTAAAAACTACTAAAATTAGAAAATACGCGTCTATAGAATTCCAACTACGTAAAGAACATAAAAAAAGGAGTTCATATGAGGAAGATACGTGTGTTTTAAGCATAAGGGCAAACTGATAAATAGGCAAGGGGGACCCAAATCAGAGGGGGTCGTTTTGATAACGACACCCCCCCCCCCCAATTCTACCCACTCCATCTCTGATGCCAACGCAGACGCCACTGAAGGAGAAGGTCAGTGAGTAGCTTTAAAGGGAAAAACTTCCCTTCATCCTCCCTGCACAATCTCTCCCTCTCAGACTTCTCCTCTCATCATCTTTTCCATCACGTTCCTTCCCTCTAACCCTAACCTCTGCAATCTCACTTTTCAAGCAACTAGAGCCCTGGTAGTGTCAACGATAGCCCAACAGACTGAGGTAAGTCTCATTCCTTCTTCCCCTTTCATTTACAGCATACACATTGAGTTTGCACCAAGGATGTCGAAGAACGGCGTGGGTTCATTGTTCTTCTAGGGAATATGTGTACCCTACTGTAGTCATGGGATTAAGTTGAGGAAATTGTGTCAAATCAAAGATTAGATCGTTCATCTGATGCGTAATGAACCCAGGAACAAACCCTTTATATTTTAGGGAGATCCAACGGTTGGTGACCCTAAAAATTAAGAAAAATAGTACGTAGGAGAATTTTATGAACGTGAGAAAAATTGAGAACAATCCTTAGTTTTTGGCAAAATCAATCAAAAGGAGTGTCAAAAGATGAATGTACATAAAACTCTGATCAAAAGGGCACAAAATCACAAATTTTGGGCACTTGAGGTGTCACTAGTGACGGCCAGAGTCTGGTCGTCGTCTTCGGCGACGGCAACCTTGTCAACGCCTATTGTTAATGCTAAGATGCCGAGGGGGATGCCCGACGCAGACGGTGCATGGGCATGCACTGTCGTTCGCACGCATAGCACAAGTGTGCGGGAGGCGTTCCAGCGCGCTGTCACAGAACGCCGGGACGCCCAGTGTCTTGGCAACCAGGATGCACGCGGTGCATCCCATAGCGCGTTCTGAGAGTGGGGCGTCCTGGGGATGCTGGTATAAATCGGTGTAAACCGTACTGCCAGTGTAAATCGGTGCAAACATTGTTGACCCCTATAAATTAATATATTAACTTATAAAGTCTTTTCACTAAAAGCTTTATTTTGGGAGCTACAGAGGTCCAAATCATGATCGAAAACATCCGTTGCAATTGTCTTGATGACATAGACCTAGATTTGACTTGAAAACTTAAATTTAACCACATTTAAATTAGTCAAATCATACAATATTATTCAATAACTTAGATCAAGCCGATCAATGGATAATCAGGCCATAGAACTTGAACAACTTAACCATCTAATGGAAGAACTAAGGGTTTTAAGGACCAGGCTATGTGTCTTCACCATAAAAATTGATCTAGACCATTGATCTAACTAAGATCTTGGGAAATTATTGATCTAAGGATGATCTGGCCATTAGATCAAGGTATAAATGTTAGATATACACAAAAACAAATAGGTAAACATGAGATATGACTAATTTATAACAAGTAACATTGGTATTAAGGACCAAATCATAAATATAGATCTTAGAGAATGATCCAATGGTTGATTAGCATATACTCCATTATGATGAAATAAATAACACGAAATAGTACTGTGGTACTAATAGGTACATCTTAGCGTGCGAGCTAAGAGGATTTTGGGTGATCTCACATTGAGTTAAGTGATGACATTTAATGTTATGTTTTGATTTCTAAAACCTTGCATTATCATAGTATCATGGTCGATTGTAATTCATTTTGCACTTGTTTATTTAGTTGGTGATTTTGTGAAACTCAAAGTTTTATGCTATGATTAATATTTGATTTCCATAATGTATTGAATGGGTTTATGATCGATTGTTTTATGAGATTAATACCGTGTATCTATATATATGATTAGTGATTATCCTTCTTTATTACACCACTAAAATTGATGAGTTTTCATAAACATGACAGTGGAGGCTTGGTGGCTAGTCCTTTGAGAGGTTAACCTCGAGATGAAGGGTGTGCCTTGGGAATTGTGAGCCATGAGTGCTCCTAATTTTACGAGATACGCGATTTTCATGTTTTGTGATTTATGATGGGTGCTCTCATCCAATGGATGTCATGCTAGGAGGGAGTAGGGTTAGCCACTCACCCTCCAAAATTGTGATGTGATTGTGATATGACAGAAACCTTCTCACAGATGGCTTTCGGTAGGGGTTTGGTAACATGGATAGTCCACATTACCGGTTTGGACCTTTCCATGGGGATGGATGTTAAGTCTCCCATTATAGTATCGACGGGGAGCGGCGATGGTTGAGACCCTGGAGGGGTTACCACTGCGGCATGACTATCCATATTCTTGTTCTGTATGCTTGCATGATAAGCATGGAGATGTTATTGTATGCCTGAGTGTGACAACACTCAGAGGATTGATATGAGCACTCATGATCTGTTATACGAGTGCACGGGATACTCGTGGGACCCACGTACCTTGGGGTGCTCTGTTTGTTATTGCATGCTCATTTATAATAGATCATATCATGTTTTAAATCTATGAGATGCATGTTTTATCATGTTTTATCATATATGATATTGAAGATTTTTTTAGCATTGCTTATAATAATTATATTTTCATGGATAATCGATCTACTCATTATATCAGCACTATTATTCAATTTTGTTTTTATTATTATTACATTAAATGTCTATGTACCTACACAAGCAATAGCTTGCTGAGGAATTGCTTTGTTTTGCAATGTCTCAGATCTCGAGTGCAACTGCAGGAATGGCAAGACCGTGGAGGGACAGAAATAGCAGTGGAGACCACTTTGCTTAGACTGCTCGACGTGAGTTATTAGAAGGACTACAATTTGAACTTACTTTATGGACTATATACTTTCATTATATGGATTGATTATGATAGTTCTACATATGATCGACATTGCTTTAAGTATGGTGGGATGTTATGATGGATAGACCATGTGCCACATTATTATGTTTTGGATATTTATTGTTTTGAAAATAAAGGCGCTGATGATTTTTACGTTGGATTTGATATGTGTACTATCTTAAATGTATTGCTGCGTATTTATATTTATAATTTAAATCATGTTCGTGATGTTTTGGAAAAAGTAAATAATACCCAGAGGTTTTCAGTAAATGTTTTAATAAAATAGTTAATAGAATCTTTTATTTTGGGATCCTGACTATTATTGTTATTATTATAATAAAAAAAATGTTATAAAAATCCGGGGTGTTACAGGCAACCTAGCTGAGGGCAGACGCTAGTGTCATGATCACGATGGGAGTCAGGAAAGAACAAGGACTAGGCAAAGGAGGGTGGAGAGCCGTTTGTCGGGTCTGGAGAGATGAAGCAAAGCAGGCCCAATGGTGACGATGCCATGGAGATCGGACTGGGCAAAGGAGGGTGGATAGTAGGGGAAGTCTGGGTTGTTCTAGATAGAAAAGAGGCGAGCTGGGAAGAGGGGATGAGTAGAGGATCCAAGAGAGAGACAGAGGCATAGCATGGTGTGATGAAGTAGTAATAAGAGAGAAGGTAGCCAAGGAAGAGCCAACTGATGAGAGGGGTTCGGTGATCAGAGGAAGGAAGAGGGAAGTGAGAATAAGAAAGTGGTGTGGTAGAGGAGAAAGAGGGATCTAGAGAGAGAGAGAGAGAGAGAGAGAGATGTGGGGGAGAAAAGAGTGTGAGATGGGAGGATAGAAAAAGCACAGCGAAGGGAGATTGCGGAGAAAGAGGTAGAGTGCAAGAAAGAGACATTGATAAAGAGAAGGGGTGTGAAAGAAGAAGAAGAAGAGAGGGATAGCTTGCCTCCTCCTATTCAGCCTAAGGGGGAAGAGAAGGAGACATGGTGGAGAGAGAGGAGGATAGAAAGATGGTGAGAAAGAGAGAGTGCGGCTGACTGGTGCATAGAAAGATGGAGGAGAATTTAAGTTTGGTGCTAGTGTGGAACAGAATGAGCAGAAGGGAGCTTGGGTGGTGGAGCGTAGAGAGAAAGAGAGATTGGAGAGAAGATAATAACTAGGAGAGATAAGGGTGATGGTGCGGTGAATAGGGGTAGGAGAGAGAGAGAGACGAGACTGAGAGAGCAATTGGGAGAGAAGGGGGTTCAGAGTGGCGTGGTGAGCGAAGAAGAAGGAAGGAAAGAGGGTGTGAGGGAAAGAGAGGAGAGGAGGATCTGCCTCCTACGATCAGCCTCCAAGAAAGAAGTGAAGAGAGAATGGAGAGAGAGGAGGGTGCAGAGAAGAGCAAGAAGGAAAATAGGCAAGAGAATCAGCCAACCCAAGAGAAGAAGTGAGGAGCGTGAGAGGAGAAGGAAAGATAGAAGTGGGAGAATAGTAGAAACGTGGAAGAGACAAGGGATAGAGAGAAAGAGTTGTAATATCCTCAATTTTAGGTATAAACTAAGAATTTATTAAATAAATTAAATTAAAATTTTATAGATGAAATTTGGTCTTGAAAACTTAAAAATTAGAAAGTACTCGTTGATAGAATTCCAACGACATAAAGAATGCAAAAAACAGAGCTCAAACGAAAGAGTTATGGGCTGTTAAAGTTATAGGGGTAATTTAGTAAATTCGCAGAGCCACAAAACACAAAGGCCTGAATTGATAATGGCACCCCCTTCTTCTACACGCCTCTATCAGATACGACGATTTCTCTAGAGAAATCATCGAAAGGAGACATGTAAGGGAAGAGTTTCCTTTTCCCTTTACCAACACGATCTATATCTCCCTCCTCATGGCCTTAATCACCACCTTCTTCCCCATTTTCATTGAGTTTTCCCCAGGTCCTAGCTTCTGAAAAATTCCAGTTTTTGGGCAAGTAGGGCTCCGGTAACATCAACAAATACCCAGTAAAACGAGGTAAGCTCTAATTCCCTAATTTCCATATTCTATGAGCGAAGATAGATCAGTAGCATGCATGGAAGTAAGGGAAAAATGTAGTTTTTCTTGGAACTTTGGGTGCGTTACTGTTGGGGCATAAATCCACTAAGGAAACCATGTTATATTGTAAATCAGACCGTTCATCTAGTATATAAGAGACCTAAGATCAAACCCTTTAAATTTGAGAAAGATCCAACGGCTGATATTTTTGAAAAATGTGAAAATAGTACCTAGGGAAATTTTAGGAACATGGAAAAAATCACATAAAAAACATAGTTTTTGGAAAAATCAATGCAAAAGGATGGTAGAAATGAAATCTAGACGAAATTCTGAGCAAAATAGTGCAAAAATTACGAGATTTGGACACCTGGAGGCTTGCTAGAGAGGATCGGAATCCAATCGTCTTCTTCGGCAACATCAAGAGCGTCGGCGCCCTGGCGCTAATGCCAGGACGCCCAGTAGGACGGCCGACGGAGACGCACAATGGGTGTGTGTTCTCGAGTGCACACGTAGCGTCTGTGCGCTGAAGTGCCTGTAGGCGCTGTCACCTGGAGACGGGATGCACTGCGTCCTAGCTACCGCGATGCACTTGGTCGTGCATCCCGGTCACGGGGACACACGCGGCGCGTCCCTATCGTGCATTGTGGAGATAGGTGTCTTCATGACGTTGGTTTATGCTAGTGTAAACCTGAGCTGCCGGTGCAAATAGGTGGAAATGATCGGCCAGCCCTATTTGAGGAGTATTTTCACTTAAAACTTGATTTTTGAGAGCTGTAGGAGTCCAAATCGCGATCTGAAAGAGGTGTTGTGATCATATTGATGACGCAGACTTAGATTTAACCTAAAAACTTATAAATAACTACTTTTACTTTAGAAAATTTTTAAATTAGCATTGTGGTATTCACAAGTGCATCCGAACATATAAATTAAAGGGATTTTTTGAGCGAACTGAGAGATCTCATGTTGAGGTAGGTGACGACAATTAATATTTTATTTTCAAACTCTACATGATCATAGCATTATAGTTGATTCTGAATTTAAATTTCACTTAATAGTAATCGTGATTTTTGCGAGATTTAGAATTTAATACGATGATCGTTACTTGATTTTCAAGCATGTATTAAGTGGATTTATTACAAATGATTTCATGAGAATGGTATTATATATTATGCATAATTAGAAATTTCTCTTCTTTACTACATAACTGAAATTGATCGAATTGCATGAGAATGAAAAGTGGAGACTTGGTGGCTGGTCCTTTTATAGGCCAACCCGAAGATGAGGGGCATGCCTTGGGGATTGCGAGCTATGAGTACTCTTGAGTTTTGGCATATATATGATTTCAGTATTTTATGTTTTATGACGAGTGCTCTCACCTGGTGGCATCATGCTAGGAGGGAGAGGGCCGGCCACCCACCCTCCGAGATTTGTGATGTGATGAGATAGTGATATAATAGACACTTGGCCGTAGATGGTATTTGGTAGGGGTTTGGTAACATGGATAGTCCACACTACCGGTTTGGGCCTTTCCATGGGGACGGACGCTAAGTCTCTCATTATGGTGTCGACGGTGAGCAGCGATGTTGAGACCCATGGAGGGTTGCCACTGTGGCATGACAGCCCATACTCTTATTATGTGTGCTTGCATGATGAGCATGGTGATGAGATGATATGCCTGGGTGTGACGATACTCAGAGGTTGGATATGAGTACTCATGATCAGTGATAATTGTTTATATAACGCTTGTGGGACCCATTACCTTAGGGTGCCATTATTATTATTGTATGGTCATTTACATTGATTCATATCATGTTTTAAATTCGTAGAATGAATGTTTTAGCATACTTGAGAAATTGATACTATGTTAGCATGAGTTATAATAATTTTATTTCTTTTATTTTTTTGTTACTGTTATTTCATTTATTTCATTAATTGTCTATATACCTGTACAAGCAATAGCTTGCTGAGGCATTGCTTTGTTTTGCAATGCCTTAGATCTTGAGCGCGACATCAGGAAAGGCAAGATTGTTGAGAAACCGTGATAGCAGTAGGAGATTTCCTTACATTGAGTTATAGATATTGATGTGAGTTAATAAACAGGACTATAATTTGACTTTCTATATGGACTGTATACTTTTATTTTATGGATTTGATTAAGACAATTATATATATGATGGACATTTAATAGGATGTTATGATGGATAAACCCTGGGCCATATTAATTGTGACGACCAGGGTTTCTCATGCATTTTTAAATGCAATATCTAATTCCTAAGGCGGGATGCATTCCTATTTGAAAACCATTTTATAAAAACCATACAATGTAGTAGAAAATATTTTGTTTTAAACTCATTTTGAAAACCCCGAGTGTCATTTGCTTTCACAACCACCAAAGTAGTTTTTTGAAAAACTTCAGAAATCATAAATATTTTTCTCTGTGTCTATCCAAATACAAAGACACAAATTAATCAGAAATAAATACAAATACATGTCCAAAGGGTAGAGAGTTTACTTACATGTATAATTGTATTTTTTTTTTTAATTCACTTGCTCGTAGCATTAATATCTCCTAAGGCGTCATCTATTTGTGAGTGGAACTATCCTGAAAAATTTTAAGGATAGGGTGAGTATATATTATACTCAATAGGAGTCTATCACTACCAGTTTTATAATACAAGCTATGTTAAAAATCATATGCTCTTTGAAACATGTGCATGTTCAAACAATCATGTTCAATATCGAGATTAAAAACCACTGTCAAATTGGAATACTGACGACTTAAAGAGATAACATAATCTAAGTCAAAAGTATCATATATATATATATCATTAACGTAATGATATGCATAAGATGCTCAACTGAATCCAACTCATGGATATATGGTATGGTCGACCAACCTCATGTCATGGCATATGCAATGCAAGTAAATCCACGAAACCATAGGGTCCAACTATGCCCATGACCTCGCCGCCGTGTGGTCCCCGGGCACCTGAGGATACAGTGTCATATACCTCCATGGGACATATGACACTTTGACCTAGTGGCGTGACACCAGTGGTAGTCCCCTGTACCACATGCAGTCGAAACAGGA
This sequence comes from Warburgia ugandensis, assembly GCA_035236585.1. Classification (NCBI taxonomy): domain Eukaryota; kingdom Viridiplantae; phylum Streptophyta; class Magnoliopsida; order Canellales; family Canellaceae; genus Warburgia; species Warburgia ugandensis. The sequence continues at coordinate 11,094,020 of CP141138.1, read as the reverse complement.
ACGTTGCCCTTTTTGGGCGTGGTACCCATACACCTAATAGTAGTAGAGGCTGGAGGCCAACCCAAACCTCTCGGCATAGCGCCCATGAGCTTATTAGCCCAAATCATATCAGATCAAACAAGCGAAAACTCTTTTTCAAAACCTGTCCTCTTTGGGTCCCTCACAACTGCCTGGCCCTCACAACTGCCTACCCAGCATCTTTTGGGCACTCTAGCGTCTTTTAGTAACCCTCAAGGACATGCAATATTTCAAAAACTCAATGCTCACAAATCATGCAATATATGCATTTGTTTGCAAAACATATCTATGCATAATGTGTATGCTGAATTAAGTCATGCTAAACAAGTTATATAACTTATACTTAAAACATGCGTAAAACAATCATGGCTCTTTTAAAAGTCTAGTAGCGATAGAGCACCTACCTCAAAGTCTCCTGGAGTCACGTCCTTTATCACTCAACCCATCCCTGGGTCTCATTTATAAACTCCTAGGTATGAATGGATACAAGGAGTCCTTATTAATTTCATTCTATTTAGACATTAGATCGCTAGATCTGCCTATTGGGTCCAAGGTCCTTGCCTAATTCATTCGTCAGGCTAGATCCTATGGTGTGGATCTACTATTCAATAGTTAAACTGCCTAATTCATTGTCAGGCTAGATTCTATAATATGGACCTACTTATTCAATAGTTAAATTCTATAAATGGTCCTATGATCCTAATTTTAAAGTCTCATTAGGTCTGCGTGTCCCAGTTCCCAGGACACCCATGCATCCTGGTTGAACCGCGACCACCTCATGTTAGAATTTGGGAAAATACTACCTTAAGACACTACCCTTTTTCAATTGATGAGGGTGAGTTGTCAAGATGAGAGTGAGTTGTCAATTACAAAAATTTGTTCAAGATGAAATTTGGGAAAATTTCACCCCATACCCACTACCCTTTTTCATGTAAAATACTACCTTAAGACAGTGAGAATCTTCCATACTAGATCCTTGAATGAGGATGACGAAAGTGGATAAATGGGTATATATGATGGACAGTTACAGAAGGTCATTTGGGTTTTAGATCAGAAGGTGTGCTAGGTTATAAACATTCCAATTCATCATTGTCTTTCTCATTGTCTAGAGCATGAAATAGTAACTGCTGAAGGGAAGATTCCCTCCCTAATCTAACCCCATGTTTTCTCACTTTCGATCTTCATCACAGTTGTTTTCCCTTCACTTCAGCACTGATAATCTAGCGTGCTTGCCAGAGCAATGGCCACACCTCTACCCTTTCTCCTGTTTCTTTGCCTGATCTATAGCCAAACACGAATGGCTTGTGTGATCTAGTTGAAAATCAAGAAAACCCACCTGATATTTCCAATTTTCTGCACTGCAAGATGCACCTAACTGATATGGCCACCTAATGTAGCTAGTTGCGCCCTATCCTCTCTCTAATAGCTATTTTGTTTCCTAGCCAACATGTTGGTTTTTTCCTTGATGCCTACATTTTCTTGTGGGATTATCTCACTTACCGTAAAACTGCAGTGATATTTTACTGCATCAAATCCATCTCCGATAAGGATTTGGATGGTGGCTAGTTTTGGAAGAGAGAGACAAAATGTTGGATCTGCATAATGGAAGATTTTTTCTTGCTCTCTTCGCTTTTCATGCTCGAATGGCTGATAACACTGCTTAGATTGGTGCAACCATGGTGATCGCCTTCCTAGACCGACGCTACTGATTCGGTACGACTGTTGGATCATCGGTAGTTGGTTGCATCATCGCTTATAAGGCTTTGCTGGGGTCTGGATTATGAAAAGGGGGAGATAATGAAAGGGAAGAAGGAATCTATTTTGGGGTTTTCTAGATGGAAGTGACGATGGATATATATATATATATATATATAATTAAAAAAAGGGTGAAACATAAGTACAACTCTTATAAATTTTTCTTAAACTTGATACATGAACAAAATGGTCATAATTAATTTAATTTGTTCATTAAATTTTTGGAATTAATTGAATATTATTTTAGAAAATTTTCTAAATTAGTTAATAACTAAAGTTTAATTTTAAGACATTATTAGCATAATAAATTATTCAGTTTTAATTTATGGTATGCTTATATGAAATTATCTTGATTATTTTTTAGATGTCATGTGATCAATATGTATTTAATATTTGAGGATTAGCCATAGCATCCTTAAATATGAAAATGCATATATTTAAGTGTTTAATTAAATTGTTGATCACATTAAGTTTCTAAATGACATCAAATTCTAATTAACATATTAATATAGTAATTTTACCCCACAGAAAAATTATTATATTATTATGGTTAATTATGATAAAATAGTAAAATAGCATTTATTTCTTAATTAGCCCACAAGCATTAAGAAATAATTATAATTTACTAGTTTCATCATAACTGTTAATGAATCAATTTTGTGTTAAAATTTTTGCCCACAGATAGATTTTAATGACATAGTGATTCATATTTTTTTATATGACTTGCATTGGTAAGCTTATCATTATGATCGATGGATTATGCCTCATAATTGTTAGTAAGCATGTGTTATTTGTTTATTTATTTATTTATAGTTATTCAATATTTGATATTGTCTGATGAAAAATCTGAAGTTTCCTACTTAACTGGTGACAACTATAATGTTTGGAAGGAGAAAATTCTCCTTCATTTAGGATGTATGGATTTTGACTATGCTCTTCAAAAGGAAGAGCCTCCTGAAATTACGAAATCTAGTACTCATGCCGAGATCACTCTGTATGAATGGTGGGAGCGATCTAATTGCTTGAGCATGATGTTTATTAAATCTGGCATCAATACTAGCATCCATGGGTCTATACCTGAATGTGAGAATGTAAAAGATCTTATAAAAGCCATTGATGAACAATTTGAGTCATCAGATAAATCACTGGCTAGCACCCTAATGTACAAGTTGTCATCAATGAGACTGACTAGCACTAGAGGAGTGCGCAAGCACATTATGCGGATGAGGGACATAATTGCTCAGGTAAAGTCACTGCAGATTGAGATATCTAAGTCCTTTGTATTGCATTTTGTCTTGAACTCTCTCCCTTCTCAGTATGGACCATTCAAAATTTCATACAACACACATAAGGAAAACTAGTCAATTAATGAACTCTTGACCATGTGTGTTCAAGAAGAGAGATTAGCTCAAGAAATGAGAGAGAGTGCACATATGGCGACCCATAAAAAGGACAAGAAGCAAGCCATTAAAAGGAAAGTGAAAGGCAAAGCTATAGCCCATACTGATAAGAAGGAGCTATGAGATGTTTCTTTTATAAAAAGAAAGGACACATGAGGAAAGATTGCCCCTAAGAGGAAGGCTTGATTGGAAAAGAAAGGTAATCTCAATTCTTTTGTATGTTATGAATCGAATATAGTTGATGTTTCACATACCACATGGTGGATTGATTCTGGTTTTACAATTCATATTTGTAATGCCATGCATGGTTTTTTAAATCAAAGGAGACCGATGGAAAGTGAACAGAGCATCTATTTATGAAACAAGCTGCGTTCACTTGTCAAAGTTGTAGAGACATATAGGCTTATTTTACAAATTGGTTTTGTACTTGATTTGGAAAGAACCTGTTATATTCTTAGCTTTTCTAGAAATTTGATTTTTGTATCTAAATTTATACCTCTTAGATTTTCCTTCTACTTTCATGAAACTTCGTTTAATTTATACAAAAATTTAGTACTTGTTAGCATCGATACAATGAATGATGATTTGTACAAAATTTATTTAAATAATGATATCTCCAATGAAGTCATGGCTATAGATGGTAACGCTGGTATTAGGCGTAACATTATGGATGATAAATCCTCTATGTTATGGCATTAGAGATTAGGACATATCTCCATTAATAGAATCAAAAGGTTAGTAAAAGATAGAGTTCTTAAGACTCTTGATTTTACAAACTTTGATTCATGTGTGGATTGCATTAAAGGCAAGAAGACCAATAAGTCTAGAAATGGTGCAAATAAGAGTTTTGACATATTAGAGATCATATATACTAACATTTATTGTCCTAACATGAGCATGGATGGTCAGAAATATTTCATTACCTTCATAGATGATTACTCATGATTTATGTATCTGTACTTACTTCATAATAAGAGCGAAGCGTTAGATGCTTTTAAAATATATAAAGTAAAGGTAGAGAAATAATGTGGTAAATAAATCAAAATCGTGAGATCTAATAGAGGTGGAGAATATTATGGTAGGCACATAGGGACTGAACAGGTACTTGGTCCATTTGCGAAGTTTCTTCAGGAGCAAGGTATTGTAGCTCAAAACACCTTGCCTGGTTCATTAGATTAAAATGGTGTAGCAGAAAGAAGAAATAGAACTTTAATGAACATGGTGAGGAGTATGCTCAGCAACTCCAATCTTCCTTTGTCATTATGGAGTGAAGCTCTAAAAATAGTAACGTATATATTAAATCGAATTCCAACTAAGGCTGTTTCTAAAACGCCATTTGAATTATAGAAAGGTTGGAAACTGAGTTTGAGACATATAAATGTCTGAGGTTGTCCAGCTGAAGTTAGAATTTATAATCCATATGAAAAGAAGTTGGACCCGCGGACTGTTAGAGCATATTTTATTGGATATGTTGAAAAGTCTAAGGGATATAGATTTTATTGTCCATCCCATAGTAGTAGAATTGTGGAATCAAGAAATGCTAAATTTCTTGAGAACGACGTGGTTAGTGGGAGTGTTCGACCTCAAAACTTAATTTTTGAGAAAAATCGTGATTCTGATTCAACTCTTGCATCAAGCAGTAGACTAGTTATTATTAATGACACCTATCAAAATATGATGGATATTAGACAACTAATTGTTGAAAATCCAGGTCAGGCTGATAATGTTTTAGTAGATCCCATTGATCATCAACCACAACAAGTTAATGATCATGAGCCTCCCCAAGAGGCTAAGGATGCAGCTTTGAGGAGATCTATTAGAGTAAGGAAGTCAGCGATTTCTACTGACTACTTTGTCTACCTATAAGAGTCTGACTATGATATTTATGCTGACAATGACCTTGAGACATTTTCACAAGCTATGAATAGTACTAAATCTAACTTATCGCGTGATGCTATGAAGGATGAGATGGATTTTATGACAAACAATCAAGTCTGGGATCTTGTAGAATTGCCTAATGGGGAGAAGACCATTAGTTGTAAATGGGTTTTCAAAACTAAGAAAGACTCATTAGGCAACATTGAGTGATACAAGACTAGACTTGTTGCAAAAGGATTCACACAAAAGGAAGGAATTGATTATAGAGAAATATTTTATCCTATTTCTAAAAAGGATTCTTTTCTTATCATCATAGCATTGGTTGCTCATTTTGACTTAGATTTACATCACATGGATGTGAAAACAACATTTCTCAATGGTGATTTAGAGGAAGTTGTTTGTATGAAACAACTTACAAGTGATGGTCATCATTTAATTTGTAAGCTTAAAAAGTCTATATATGGACTAAAACAAGCCTCCCATCAGTGGTATTTAAAATTTCATAATGTTATCTCTTCATTTGGTTTTGTAGAGAACATTGTGAATGAATGTATATATCACAAGGTTTGTGGGAGTAAGATCATTTTTTTAGTCCTGTACATGGATGTCATTTTGCTTGTTTGGACCACTGTAGAGCTATAAAGAAGGTTATGTGATACCTTCAAGGGACTAAAGATTATATGCTTACATATAGATAGACTAATGAGTTGAAAGTTGTTGGATATTTAGATTCAGACTTCGCTGGTTGTGTTGATTCTTGCAAATCAACATCTGGATATATCTTCTTATTTGTGGAGGAGCTATATCTTGGAGAAGTGCAAAGTAGTCTTTCATTGCTACTTCTACTATGGAAGCTAAGTTTGTTTCTTGTTTTGAGGTGACCCGGCAGGGTATATGGTTGAAGAGTTTCATTTCTAGGCTTCAAGTTGTTGATTCTATCTCTAGGCCATTGAAGATATATTGTGAGAATTCAGTTGCTATGTTCTTTGCTAAGAATAATAAAAGTGGAAGTCATAGTAAACACATTGACATTAAGTACTTAGCAGTCAGAGAACACATAAAAAGGAATGAATTGCTCATTGAACACATTCGTACTGAGCTGATGATTGCAAATCCTCTGACAAAAGGCATGCCACCAAAGTTGTTTAAGGATCAAGTAATGAGAATGGGACTTTGTTCTCATTTGTCACCTTTTGTTTGAACTATGATGCTATATTTATAGCACATATTAGTAATGAAACTCTAAATTATTGCTTTTGCCCTCATTTTGGCTTGTATACATTTATGATTGGATGACAAATATTTAAGTTTGAACCCAAAATAAGCATTTGAGGCTTGTTCATAAAGATAAAAATGGCACATAAAGGGCTTTTTCAAAAAAGATAATCACATTGTAATACATGGAAGGTAAAACTTGTTTGCAGAGGAATTATCGCCATGATTCATGTCATTTATTTCTTTGTTGGAGCATAAAGTGAGTTAGACTAGTACATTAAGATTTTTGGATTTATAAAGTTACAAATGTTTGGACCAAGTGGGAGAATGTTAGAAAATTTTGGTGGTCCTTAACATTTGGGATTCAAAAGTCCAACGTATTACATACTATTTACACATTTAACATGTTTCATAACTGCCCACGGCAGTTATCCTCGATGGAAGGATAACTTCCATTAACCATAATCTCTTAAGGGGTCCCTCATTCAAGCAGAATCGAATTCTATTTTCCATCATCAAACACTGCCGAAGAATCAGAAGATTCCTTGAAACTGTGTCAAATACTATCTTGGAAAACTGCTATGGCTGGAGGTAAGTTTCTATTCGTTTTGCTTTTGCTAATTATTATTGCTGATTTATTGTAAACATATGGAATTTGGTTTACAGCTCAAATTGATGGCTAGACTCTTTTCTCTTTGCCTCATAAAGCAAAGAGAAAGTATTTCAATAATCAAACAAATTTATGTGGTTCACCACGTGTATGATCTACAATTCGAGTAGATAGCAAAGAGAGAACGAAATTATCTATGCCAACCGTACATACATGACAAAGTTTATGTGGTTTGGCCAACGCAAATATTTGTAAATATGGCACACATTTGTGAAAGAATCACAGAAAAATTATTAAGGATCATGTGATTTTTAATTTCAATTTGTATCTAGATATACATACAATATCTAGAACTTCAGAAATTTATTTTCTTTCTTTTTTAAAGGTAAGTTCAGAAACTTCACGAAATTTGAGTTTAAGTTTGTAAATTAACATTTGATTTGGTAACCCTGAACCAAATTGGTTGAAAATCTGAAAGAAACTTTGTGTTGCTGGGATTAAAAGGGGCAATGAAAAATGTAGGATTTCTTCCAAAAAAAAGAAAAAATCCATTATCTGGAGAATTTTGTGACTATACTGCCGGATCCTTGACCGCGGAAGCCCAAAGGGAAGTTGCATCTGCCAATCACAGGCAAAGCCCTGGGGGCGATGCACAGTTTATAGTGGGGCCAAAATAATATTCAAACAAAATTCTCAACGTATATATCAACTAATCAGTATGTGATTAAACGGAGGTTAAGTAAACAACTCAAGGTTTTGTATGAGGTGAAATATCAGATGAACTGCAAGGAGATATCTCCCATCCACAAAAAGATGCACTAGTCACCGTAATCATTCAAGTACCAGGTTAGGCAAATACACAGTGGTTAGAAAGGAGGAGACTTCCGTGCTCTCGGGAGTGAATCGTCTAATTTATTTTCACCACTCTGTGCGTGTGTATTTTGACCAAGCCCGAAGGATGTCCTTCATGTTTGCAACGTGAACGTACTTAGATAACAAAATAAAACCAACCGGAATAGCTTCCTTATCTTGAATTGATCAGAACGAAGCAACGAGACAGAGGACGGGTACGTCCTCTCCCAAATACACTCCCTTCAGATGCTCTTCTTTTAATACTCATTTATTTTATGACACAAGAAACGGTCTCCTGTCCTGGTTCTTTTAGGCTTATCCAAATCTATGGTGTTGAAGCAGGCAATTAACGTCACCTTGGGTTTCCCAGGAGGTTGACTTGCAGAAAAAACAATAAGCCATGATTAGTCCCAAATGCATCATAATGTCCTTCTCACTACTGCAAAAGAGATATAAACCAGCGTTCTTAATTTCGTTGCTGGTAGATCAGAGGGCCACGGATCTTTACATCTAAAAGAGTGCATTTAGGGGGCCCAGATGGATGGTGATCAGGATATTATTTTCTTGGTCCCATACACATACCGTGGTGATGTAAAATCTTCAATTGAATGCTGTTAACACTTTGATCTGCTAATATTTTTCTCCCATTTCTTCTCGTAAACTTTCTGAACCATTACCAACATTGATCCACCATTCAAAAAAAAAGAAAAGGTAATAGTTATTAAATCCTACCCAAAAAAATTGTGATTAGGGTCACCTCTTGATGATTTTTCTCGGTTTATGGTCTACGAAAGAAGCAATCTAGGAGATAGCTAGTCTTTTTTAATCGCGAGCATTCAGGCGCCATAATACTGCAATACCATTATTAAAAAAGAAGAAGAAGATAAAAGCATATACAATACTAAGTTTAAGAACGTAATGCTGCTTAAAGTGTGAGCCGTTTGGGTCGCCAAAGTTCTAGCCCTGCCTCAGTTTTAATGTTCTGTGTGTAGGAACCGACTTAATGAATTTACTTGTATACACCAAGATGATGTAAAAGAAGAGGGGCCTTGGTGCAACGGTAAGAATTATTGTCGTGTGACTTTGAGGTCACAGGTTCAAGGCGTAGAAATAGCCTCTTGTAAAAATACAAGGTAAGGCTGCCTACTATAGGCTCGATCAGCTCCTTCCCTCGACCCGTATAGGTGGGAGCTTCCTGTACCAAGACTGCCCTTTTACTAAAATAATGTAAAAATTACCCTGGAAAAAATGGTAACTTAGCCACATGCGCAAAAGAAAAAGAGATTTGGTGGATATTACTGTTACTGTTATCAGTGGATATAGTTCCTTGCAAGGAATCTTCACTTAAATTGTAAACAAATTTTCATGGCTGCTTTGAACAATAGATAATGGTAAGTAAACAAATGGTAGAATGAAAAGGTTCATCAAATTAGTTTCCTTAATCCATTAATTAGTCCCGTGCCTTGTTTTTATGATGATGAGATCATTCTTCGACACTCAGCCTGGATCATTGGCTCAGCCACTAACGGCCATTCCATCATTCCTTTCCTTGATAACCGATCGAAGAAGAGACAAAACATGTTCCTCAAAAGTCATAGACATTTACGTTAATAAAGATAGATTATCTTTGAAGGTAGATATCGCTGGTCAAGAATAAATTATAGAAATTATCAAGTGAGAGTCTTAATCCTAGAGAGAAGTAATGTTGGTACAATGGTAGGACCACCGGGTTCAGCATGTTGTGCCTTATCTTAGATAAAGTTCTGATATTTTCAAACATCAAATCAGCAACTTATTTTCTGACGCTTTCTTTTTGTTTTTGTCTTCACATCTAAGACGTTTATATTGTTTGACCCTATTTTTTAGCTTGTCCATTAGAAATCATGTCAATAAGAAGATCCTAACTTTTGCTTTTGTTTTATTTTTTATTTCAATGGTTTTGATTCAAAGCAAAAGAAATATAAGACTCCAAGCATCTAATAGAAGTGATTTTTGGTATAGAAGTAATCAAAGGGTTTTTGAATAATAAAAATGAATTAGATCTTTAAAACATCCAGCTTAAAATCATAAAAAGGTGGCCTCTCAAAATAAGACGCTGTCTGGGACTCTTTTTGAGATATGCTACTGAGTTCTACCATGAGTATAGTCCTTCCACGGACCCAGAAACTTCCCTTGAGAACTTTCAACTGGACTTTTTTTTTCAGGCAGTAATCGCATCTAATGAGATGGTGTCTTCCTCATTTTCATTTTAAAAATATAATTTTATATTGATTTGTATTAGTGATTGTTTTTAGTCACTCAGCGTCTTCAATTAGTATGAACTACATGGAAGCATATGGAAGGGGAAATTTGTTAAGGTCAAACTTTCCTGACTTCCACTAATTTCACTGATCAATTAATAAATTGGAAGGATCAATAGCTTATATCCAAAATTAGGCATAGTTCTTTATCTTACGGAATGGGAGGTAGTGCAGCTATCATTTTACTTCTATCATTTGTCATTTTTCATTGCACCAAAGCCTTTTAGCATAGTGATCTAAGAAATCTCCGGTCTAGTGACCAAGGATCAAGGCTATGCACGGGTGTGTGTAAGTTTCTATCAGTAAAAAAAAACAAACTAAATATTATCATTTTTTCATGAGTTCAGTTAGAGTATACACAAAAGAAAATATAGTACATGCCCCATTTTTTTCATGTATGGTACAATATTTTTTGCAAATCTAAGCCACTCATCATGTTTAGAAATTGAAGAATAGGTAACTACAAGAAATCAATGCTTTTGGAAAAATCTAGCCACTCATTTTAGATCATTGAAAAACTCAACAAAAATGGATGGTGTCATGATTTTTTACCAAAAGAAACATAGGCTAAACCATCCAATAGGCTTGAAATTTGATATCTAGCCTATCTAATTCATTTCTAACATGATGAACGGTTTAGATCTAACAAAAATAGTTTCACCATGTATAAACATTGGGGTATGTACTCCTTTGGTCCTTAGACTCCTCTTGAGTGTGGAGACCTAGTTTGATTCATCTAGTTACCATAAAATAAGAAGAAAAAGATAAGGTTTAGTACCTTGTGCAGAAATTAATGGCTTGATATATTCAACATTTTTAACTAATAATTACCTTTATTTCTCTCTTAATTATGGGATATTTTTATTCATTATTTCATGTATTATTACTAGGTATTATTCTGTAATTATTTTGATTGTTCTTTCCTCGTAAATGTACCTCATACATATTCTATACATTGTCGAATAACAAGGAATGAAATTATCAAAAAATTATTTTACAATTGTGTTCTTTGAGATGATATCAAAGCATGGTTCAATATCCTCTTCTTTATTCTAGGAATTGAATTTTGGTCCCATGTTCACAATTGTTGTTTCTGTTCATATCATTTCATTGCAAAATTCTTTTTTAGTGTCTTTTCTACTATGATTGATTTAAAAGAAAATGGTGATGATTCTCTAAAGAAAAATGAATCACTACCACATCAGCTGGGTTCCATATGAATGACACTTCTTCTCTAATCACTCTGAATGGTTTGATGGTACCAATTATGTTGAATGGTCTTTGAATGCTCAAAATAGGATTCATGGAGAAAATGTTGGAATTTTATTTTGAGTACTAAGGCTATGCCAAAAAATGTTCATGCGGAGGAATATGAAGCATGGGAGGATGAAAACTGCTTGGTCAAATCATGGCTTCTTGATGCAATGACAAAAGACACTAGATCTCTCTTTCTTTGGTTGGCTAAATATGAGAAGCAGTAAAACAAACATATTTGATTTACTTGGATGTATCAAAAGTCTATCAACTACATTGCAAGGTAATTTCTATCTGCCAAAATGGAGGTTTTGTTATTTCTTATTTTGGTAAACTACAAAAAATATGGCATGAACTTGATGATATTAATGACTGTTCATTGGAGTGCACCAATGATATTGTAAATTATACCACAAAGGTTAATTCTCAACATGTGTATATGTTTTTGGCTGGTCTTGATCCTCAATGAGATGGGGTCCAAGGTTGCGTACTTGCTATCAAACTCTTCCAAGTATATAAGCTATTTATGCTATAGTTTGTATGGAAGTTAATTACCAAGATACTATGCTTAGAGGAAAGATTGGAGAAGGGCCTATAATAGACTATCAGAAAATGCCTACCTCGAAGAATGATAATAATAAAAAAATGTACTCACTGTAATGGTACTAGTCATATGGTGGCTACATGCTTTCGACTCCATGGATATCCGGATTGGCATCCAAAGGGCAAGAAGGTGTCTTAGGTGTCTTAAAATTGATGGGCTAGAAGCTCTAATTAAATACTAAATTATGGGTATTTTGATCAATATTGAACACTTAACACCCCCCCAACCAGCATTTTGCTAGTTCCTAGCAAAAGATGCGAAAAATCAATTCACAGAATTTCAAATTTTTATTTTTCAAGTCAATTCCACTTTTTTCTCAGAGAATTATCTTTAATAAATCTATCAACTTTAGCAATTAATAAATACGACTAAAGAATTTAAAACCCTACCCATATGCTAAAGCTATTCCACATAAGCTCAAATTTCAGAATGAGTGTGTGTATATACAGCCTACATATAGTATAATCTTTATCTCTAAGTAAACTTTTTAACTTTTGAACTCCATCTGAAATATGTTTTAACCTCAATCCTCATTAATGACATAGACTCAAAAATAAAATCTCTCAAATAGAGGATTCAAATCATATCTATCTTTTAAATATGTGAGCAAAGTAAACAAAATCAAAATGATCTCATATTTATTCATGAAGGACTGGGAGTTACTATGGAATTTAATTTTGATATCTTTAGAATGGATGACATTACCTTTGAATCTTTATAAATACCACTCTTTAAAACGTATCCATTCATATCCTCGCCAAGGCTATATTCATCCTAGAATCAATAGGTCTTTAACTAGGACGAAATGTAGGCTTGGGACAAGGTACTAAAGAAAGGGTATAAGGTAATTCAAAATTTCTTCAAAAATAAGTAGAGGTCTTCTACTAAAGTGACAATTGTTTTCTTTCCTTTGCTAAAGTGAATATTTCTTTTTCCACTTTTCTTTGCGTTCTTCAAACTTTCTTCTTCTTTTTTTTAACACTTCTTTTTCTTTTCACGCTTTTGAATCTCTTTGAAGAACCTTTCTTTTCTTGATATTCACTTTTCTACTTTCGTTGCAACTAAAAAGTATATCTTCATTCATCTCTAACTTATTTGTCAAAGAAAATGGATAATGGATAATTTATACTGGGGTTAATATGGGTGACAAAAGAAAAGGCTTTATATAAGAGGCTCAACTTGGCTAACTAGTGGTAAAAATACTTTTGGGTAGGCTTTATGTCTCTAGGTTAATAACAAGGATGGCCTAAATCATTTTCTAAGTTTCATATAACCTACCAGATTTAACGAACTTTTAGATTTTTAAAGATAATATTCTAATAATTCAGGTAATTAATCAAATTTAAGAGTTGTTGGGATCAATTTTCTTGAAGCACGCTGAAGAAAATTAGAAATATTTATAACCTCTCAGAAAGGATGAATGTCTCTAAAACACTCTTAGGTTATAGGTCTCCACTACATTTCTTCAGGATTTCTCAGTTATAGCAATCTATACTATATATATGCAACTACGTGTACATATGTGATCTGAGACTTTTGCTTTCATTGAATACTTTAAAAAATGAGTAAAATAATAAATTAATCATATTCAATTCCATTAATAAATTAAATTTATTTAGATTATACTTCAAAAAATCCAATTCTCATCATAGTATAGGAATTTACCTAAAAAAAATTATTTTTCAATTTTTTTTGAACAATTAAGGAAATCACCTTAAAATCTAAAAGGGACTAGAATTTGATAGAATTATATACCCCCCAACCTAAAAGAAACATTGTCCTCAATGTTTAAAAAGTAGGACTTAAAATGAATGTGAGCGATGTAGAGAAAAAAAATACAAAATATGGTACAGAGGGATCAAATCCACTCAATCCTGATAAACAAGATCCTCCAGAGTTGTGGACTCAACTTCTACATTCTCATATTCTAGGAAAGGCTTTAACATTGACCATTCACTTTAAAAGTATGACCAGTCCTAGTATCCTCAATCTCGATGGTCCCATATGGAAATAGGTGGAGCTTAGAATTATAAAGCAGAACCTTCTAGTTTAGAGTAAAGGATTTTCTCATTATGTTTTTATCATGAAAAACTTTCATCTTTTCTTTATATATCCTATACTCTCATAAGCTTCTTGCTTGATCTCTTCCAACTCATAAAGCTGAAGTTTCCTATATGAGCCTGCTTTATTCATGTTGAAATTAAAGGTCTTTATTGCTCAATAGGCTCTATGTTCTAATTTCACAGGCAAGTGACATGCCTTACCATATACAATATGATAGGGAGACATGCCAATTGGGGTTCGATGTGCAGTCCTATAAGCCCAGAGCCATCAGTTAATCTAAGAGTCTTCAAGTCCACTTTTTCTCGAAAACTTCTTTATCTTGGTCTAATCCCCTTGATTTGATGTGGATCGTCCAAACTCAAATTGATTGATCTGCAATGCACAGGACCCAATTAGAATCTTCTAAACCATTGATTACTATTCTGATTAGCTCTAATGATCATCTGACCATTAAATTTTATGATTCAACTATTGGATGGCCAATTAGAGCTAAAATGAAATATTTTATGTAAAATCTTAAAATTGATGGCCTAAATGCTCTAATTAAATACTAAATTAGAGGTATTTTGGCCAAAATTGAACACTTAATAATCATTCTATTTCACCTGGTACCTCATAAGGATAAAGGATACGGATACAGTACAGAATTAATTCTTTTCTTGAATGGTAATAAAGCTAATACTAATGAGACCTTCAAATGACTAAATAAAGATATTAGGGTCTTTCTTATTAATGTAATGACTAATGAATGATCCTTTAATTTGTAATAGAGTAATAGGATACCTTCCATGTAAGATTAAGATGGAAAGTAGATCCTTCTAAGCTCTTATACATTGAGGTATGAATACACTAGGTTGCACCAAAAATTCATTTTTGCCTTACACTAGGAAGGGGTTTTACAAGATTCTAAAGGTTTGTTGAGTGCCTCATGGCTATGTCATAGTAGACTAGGACATCCCTCTATTAAGTATCTTAGGAAATTATTTCCCTCTTTGTTTAGCGGGTGTAATTTTTCAAATTTTATTCATAAAACTTGTTCAATGATAAAAAGTCACTGACTGTTTTCCATTTGAGTGATAATAAAGCAAATCTCCCATTTTCATTAGTTCATTCAAATGTTTGGATGCCAACACCAATTTCTACTCTTAATGGGATGAGGTGGTTTATAACTTTTGTTGATGATTGCACTTGAATGACTTAGGTTTTTCAACTAAAGCACAAGAGTGATGTTTACTCATTTTTTCACTTATTTCATCAAATGGTGATCACTCAGCTAAGCATTCCAATAAAACTACTTTGTTCCCATAATATGGGAGAATACTTTAAGCAAAAATTGACAGAATTCTTTCACTCAATTGAGATTATTTAGTAGACAACATGTCCCTATTCCCCTTAACAAAATGCTGTTGCAAAGCAGAGAATGTAATATCCTTAATTTTTAACATTAAATTAATAATATAATTAATTAATTAAATTAAAAAATTCTATAAATAGAATTTGGTTTTGAAACTACTAAATTTAGAAAGTACACATTGATAGGAATTGAACAGTATAAAGAATGTTAAAAATGGAATTTGGATGAAAGAGATATGAATATTTTAAGTTAAAAGGGTATTTTGGTAATTAGGCAGGGATACGAATTAGAGGGTGTTGTTTTGATAACGGCACCCCCTTTCCATCCCTAACTCGTAGTAGGTGGAGAGAGGTGGTGATCTACCTTTCCCTATGAATTAATTAGATCTACAGCTACAAAAGCATGTTCCCTTTCCATTCCCACGCTAAACACTTAGAGAAAAACCCTAGTTTTTTCCTTTGCACGCAGCTAACACAAACAAAAGTTTGCAAGCATCATAGGGCTCCAATCTCCCATCTCTAGCTGTAATCAGGTAAACCACACACTCTAACTTGTTATTCACCTTGTTTTCCAACTTTCACCTCATAGATCCGGGTTGGATCCGGGTTGAATGGTCATTGGATGGCCTAGGGAATCAAAACCATGGATCATGGTTAGATCCATATTAAGGACACCTCAGATGATAGATTTAAGCCATTCAATGTGATCTTTGGACCTAAAAATCTTAGGAATGGCGAAAACAGATAAAAAATCAAAGTATATAGGGCTTTGATTAATCCAAAAGAAAATGGACTACTCGGGTTCATCGTCTCCAATGGATGATGCACATAGGACACCAACCAGGTTGCCCAGGCATGAACGGTGCATGTGCGAGCAGGGACCCTGTTGAACACTGTCACAGACAGCTAGAACGCCCAACGTCTTGGAAACCAGGATGCATGCAGGAAGCGTCCCGACGACCAGGACGAAGGTGATGCATTCTGCGGCTCATTCTGGAATCGGTGATTCCCAGGGATGCCAATATAAACCAATGTAAACTCTTTTGCTAATGCAAACCAGTGTAAAATAGGATTTTTTTTTTTTAGATTTTGATCTGAAATGGTTTTTCTGAGATTTTGGAAGCTACAGAAGCTTGATCTTTGCTCTAAAATGTTCGTTGGAATTGTCTCAATGATGCATACATGAATTTAACCTATAAACTTTGATCTAAGTATATTTAGTTGATCAAACCTAAGAAAACGTACTCAATTAATTAGATCAGGTCAATTAAAGGATGATCATGCCTTAGAACTTAAACAATTGAATGATTTAAAGGATGAATTAATGAATCTAAGGAATGGATTAAGAACGTTTAGCTTAAAATTGATCTGGACCATTGATTTAAACTAGATTTTGGAAATTGTTGATCTAAGAGTGATCTGGCCGTCGAATTAAGGTGTAAACTTTATATACACATTAAAATGAGTGGACGAACATGAAATACATTGTTTAATGATGAATAAGATCAGAATTAATGATCTAATCATAAATAGGGACCTTAAAAAATGATCCAATGGTTGGATTGTTATAGATTCTATGGAGATGAAATAAATAACACAAAATAGTGTTGTGATGCTAACAGGTGCATCAGAGCACACGATTTGAGAGAAGTACATGCTTGATCTGATTTGGTTATATTCTCATTGAGGTAGGTGACGACATTTAATGTTATGTTTTGATTTCTAAAATCTTGCATTATCATAGTATTATGGTTGATTGTGATTGATTATGACTTATTTATTTATTCTGAGATTTTATGAGATTCAAAGTTTTATGCTATAATCGATATGAGATTTTGATAGTGTATTGAATGGGTTCTCATGATTGATTGTTTTATGGTATTGATACCTCGTATCTTATGTATGATTAGTAATTATCTTTCTTTATTGCATCACTGAGATTGGTGGGCTTTCATAAAATTGGTGGTGGAGGCTTGGTGGCTAGTCCTTTAAGAAGCTAACCCTTAGATGAGGGGTGTGCCTTGGGGATTGTGAGCCACGAGTGCTCTTGGTTTTACGTGATATGTGATTTTTGTGTTTTGTTATTTATGATGGTGCTCTCACCCGGTAGATGTCATGCTAGGAGGGAGTATGATTAGCCACCCACCCTCTGAATTTGTGATGTGATTTATGATGTGATAGACACCTGCTCGCAAATAGCTTTTGAGGGAGGGTTTGGTAACATGGACAGTCCACATTACCATCTGGACCTTTCCATGGGGACAGACATTAAGTCTCCCGTTATGGTGTCGACAGGGAGCAGTAGTGGTTGAGACCTTGGAGTGGTTGCTACTGCAGCATGACAATCCATACTCTTATTCTGTGTGCTTGCATGATGAGCATGGAGAGGTTATTGTATGCCTAGGTGTGACGACACTGAGAGGATGTATATGAGTGCTCATGATATGTTGTATGAGTGTATGGGACACTCATAGGACGAGTGCTCTGCTAGTTATTGTATGCTCATTGAGCTTGGATCATGTTCTATTATTATTTTCAATTATGAGATTATCATGCTTTATACTCATGAGATCCATGTTTTATCATACACGATGTTTTGTTTATGATACTTATAATATGTGGATATTATGACCTATGCTTTCCTCAGTAGCAATAGTCAAAGTGCTTTTCATGTTTCATTTGTTATTACATTAAATGTCTATGTATCTACACAAGCAATAGCTTGTTGAGGCATGGCTTTGTTTTGCAATGCCTCATATACCGAGCATGATAACAAGAAAGGCAAGAGCATGGTAGGACAGTGTTAGCAGCGGGGATCATTTTGATTAGACTAGTGATAGCTTGATGTGAGTGATCAGATAGACTACAATTCGAACTTATTTTGTAGACTGTATACCTTTATTTGATGGAGGTGATTATGACATTTATATGTTATGGACATGTCTCTATGTATGGTGGATTGTTATGATGGATAGACCCTAGGCCACATTATTATTCTTTTTGGATATTTATTTTTTTAAAATAAAGGCACTGTTGATTTTGACGTTGGAATTGATAGTAGTATTGTCTTAAATTTATTGTTACGTACTTATATTTATCTTTTAAATCGTCATCGTGATGTTTTTGGAAAAAGGGGATAACACCCGAAGGTTTTAAGTAAATGTTCTAATACATTAATTAATAAAATCTTTTGATTTTGGGATCCCAACTATATTTATTATTATAAAGAAAAAAATTGTTATAAAAAAGCCCGGGGTGCTACAGAAAAATAGATAGTTATTGGAACTTACTCGATCTCTCTTGATCAAAGGTATTGTTCCTTCTCACTTGTGAGTAACGCCTTGAATTTGGCGGTCAACTTAATAAACTGTACACCATCTAGTGTTCTCAATTTTATATGACCATTTGATGATCTTTCTAATCTTGCACTCTTTTGCTAGTGGTACTTTTGTTCCTCGAATTTTTAGGGGTGTGGTCTAGTCTACTTACATCCTCATCAACGGGCTAAGCTTGAGTCTCGTGCTTTGAGGTATGTTTTTATGGGATATGAGATTAATCAAAAGGGCTACAAGTATTCTAATCCATCTTCTCAGAGGATTTATATTTTCATGGATGTTATTTTTCATGAGAAAGAACTTTTCTATAGGCCACAAACTACTGATTTACCACTTCAAGGGAAGAATCAAGAAGAAGTGATTAATCATGAAGAAATGCAAGC
Source organism: Warburgia ugandensis (assembly GCA_035236585.1). NCBI lineage: Eukaryota > Viridiplantae > Streptophyta > Magnoliopsida > Canellales > Canellaceae > Warburgia > Warburgia ugandensis. Next base: position 11,074,999 of record CP141138.1, on the reverse strand, counting down.
ATTTTTTCCCATACATTTGGATTTCTCCAATATCTAAATGATCAAAAGTGATACCACTAATCGATTGAAATAAGGGGAGAGGTCCACGACTGCTACTGAACCAATGACTCCAAATGCCAAAGATGATTCTCTTCATGATAGTAATAATGTCTCCTAACAATTCAACATGACAACTAGGCCAATCTTCTCCTGAGACTCCTTTACAAGTACCAACTAATCTTAATTCTATGATTGTTAATGATGTTAATTTTGAATCACAATTATCTCAATTTTGTCTTCCAGTTCATTCTAATCATGGTAAAACACCCATTGAATATGAGCCTGATCTTAAATCCAAAGGTAGATATCCCACTAGTAATCATGTGTCTTCCCAAAATTTGTCCAAGTCATATGCATCTTTTGTACTACATTTATTGTTTGTCTCTATTCCTAGTAAAATGGAGGAAGCTTTAGCATATGCTAGATGGACCCCAAGTCATAGCAGCACTTGAAAAGAATGCTGCTTGGGAACTTGTGCTTCTACCAAAGGGAAAGAAGACCGTGGATGTAGAAGGTTGTTTGTAGTCAAGCATAAGGCAAATGTGACAATTAAAAGGTACAAAACTCGATTGGTTGTAAAAGGGTATACTTAGTCTTATGGGATTGACTATCAAAACACTTTTGCACCAGTTGCCAAGCTTAATATAGTTAGAGTGCTCTTGTCTTTAGCAGTTAATCGAGACTGGTCATTTCTTCAATTTGATATAAAAAAAGCTTTCTTGCATGGAGATCTTGCAGAAGAAGTGTATATGGCTCCGCCTCTAGTTATACTCAAATGTTACGATGGTGTGCAAACTCAAGAAGACATTATATGGGTTAAAGCAATCTCTAAGAGTTTGGTTCAACAAATTCACCAAGTCTATGAAAAACTTTGGCTATAAACAAAGCAACTCAGATCACACTTTGTTTCTAAAGCATCGAAAGGGAAGAATTACTACTTTGATTATCTATGTTGATGATATGGTAGTAAACGGCAATGATCATGATGAAATTGAGAGCTTACAGCAACATTTGGCCTTGGAATTTGAAATGAAACAACTTGGTGACTTGAAGTACTTTCTTGGGATTGAGGTAGCCCGATCAAAGAATGATATATTTTTTCTCAACGGAAATGCATTCTTAATTTGTTAACTGAAATAGGTAAGCTTGGATATAAACTTGCAAATACTCCTATTTTAAAAAACCATAAGTTATTTCATTATTTGGATGCAACTTCTACTGATAAGACAAGGTACCAGAGACTTGTGGAAAAACTAATTTATTTATCTCACACTAGGCTAGACATTGCTTATGCAGTGTGTGTAGTGAGCCAGTTTATGCGTAATCCTTGTAAACCTCACATGGATGTTGTAGAATGTATATTGAGGTATTTGAAGTCTGCTCTGGGTAAAGGGTTACTTTTCATCAAGCATAATCACTTGAAGGTAGAAGGTTACACTGATGCAAATTGGGCTGGTTTACCTGGTAGTAGAAGATCTACTTCAAGATACTTTACTTTTATAGAGGAAATCTTGTGACTTGGAGGAGAAAAAAGCAACCAGTAGTAGCAAGGTCAAGTGCAGAAGTTGAGTACAAAGGCATGCCTTTTGGAGTGTCTAAGTTACTATGGTTGAGGAACCTGCTAAGGGATTTGGGTGCTGACTCTTAGGATGAATGAAGTTGTATAGTGATAATACTTTAGATATGGAGATAGCCCACAATCCAGTTCAACAAAATCAGACAAAGCATGTAGAAGTTGATACTCACTTCATTAATGAAAAGCTTGAACCTGGGATTAGTATATTTCCTTTTGTGAAGTCTGAAGATCAACTAGTAGTTGTTCTTACCAAAGCCGTAGACAACATTGCTTTTTATGACTCTTTAGGCAAGTTAGGCATGCGTTTTATCCATGCTCCAACTTGAGGGGAAGTGCTAGAATTAAGGGTTTGTATGGTCAACCTTCTTAATTAATAATTATCTTTATTTCTTTCTTAATTATAGGATATTTTTTATTCATTATTTTCTATATTACTACTAGGTATTATTTTGTAATTTCTTCAATTATTCTTTCCTTGTAAATGTACCTCATATGTATTCTATATATTGTAGAATAACAATGAATAAGATTATTAGAAAATTATTTCACAATTGTGTTCTTTGAGACCTCGCACATCCTATATGGATATACATACACACACGTATGAGATGTATAATAGGCAAACCTTTTTGTCTTTGTTGTTTTCCTTGAATGGTAGCGAAAGTGGGGCCTTTGTGTTGGTTAATCAGAACCATTTATTACTAGGTTTTCGTATGAGTGTTGATAACACCAAAATTCTTTCTTGTTGGACAACTCAAAGCCCAACATGTGTGGGGTTTCATGGATCTCATATCTTTTCATTTTTCCCTTGAGGGTATTCTATAAGGTGGAGTCCGCATTATATTTTCTTTAAATTTTCGTTCATAAAATTTGCCTTATCCTAAGATGGGGGATATAAAAAATTTCACCTAACTGGTATACCTAACGGGGCCTCTGCCCTTGAAGTGTAAGTAGAAATCCTTATCGAGTACCATCCACACTTCAAGCGAAGAGCCACCTTAGCAGCGGCGGTTTGTTGAGATTTTTCATACCCACATCAAACGGAATTGATGACTCAAAATGGGAGCAAGCGATGCAGCCTGCACTCCCTACTATTTTTTGGGGAACATTATGCGCCTCTAACCATAGAGGAACCTTTCAAACTGGCGAGGTTAAATGTAAATAAATCCACCAAGAAAAGTGTTTAAGAATCATAATAACTGTGACTTAGTTTATGATCCGTCCATGATGCAGCTTATGAAATGAACAGTAATGATCATTAGCATGTGTTTCATCATGCGCATTTGAACAAAGATATTGAAGGTGTATCTAATACCTTATATCCTTTAAGAGATTGTAAAGTAGTTTTCGTTTCCATTATATCAAAAGATAAGTATTTTCCATTCTTTTCCAAGAAAAAAGGGGTGGCAATTGACATATACATTTCCCCGGCCCACTCTCTATTTGCTTATTTTATATGCTATAGTTACATCACTACGACATAGACATAACTGTACCATTTCTAACTCATTGGAAACCTGTAAAAACCTCTACAGTAGAAACGCCCCTTCCTTAAATTCCATTATCAGTTGCATACATCACCAAACATAGATCTCTAGAAAGCCAACATGTGGTCCCCCCACCCAACCATGCCCTTGAATCCAAATCCGAGCTTCGATGAGCTCTGCTGGGTCAACCAAATTCGAAGAACCTGAAGAAGATCAAGGGATCCAAGTTTCAGTCTTCAATGTGCCAAAAGCTCTCATCTCAACAAAGCCGGAAGCCTACATCCCTCAACAGATAGCTCTAGGCCCATACCACCAATGGCGGCCCGAGCTCTATGAAATGGAAAGATACAAGCTCTCGGCGGCAAAGAGAACCCAAAAAGAGCTCCAGGCACTCAAATTCCATCATCTTGTTGACGACATTGCAAAAGCCGAATGTCGAATCCGCCTTCCTACCATAGATACCTCGATTTCAATGGCGAAACCTTAGCATGGATGATGGCCGTCGATGCTGCCTTCTTTCTTGAATTCCTTCAGAGCTACGCCATTAAAGAAGGTAACGTACTAAGAAGAGTGTCCTCTTCAATGTCTCATTTGGTTGATTATGCGGGAAGGAAATCGGCCCACAACGCAATTGTTAGAGATATAATGATGCTGGAGAATCAAATCCCCCTATTTGTCTTAGGAAAGTTTTTAGCATTTAAATGTTCGACTTCAGAGATAGCTGATGATTCGTTGTCGTCCATGTTGATGGGTCTTTGTAAGGAGACCTGTCCATTCAAGATGATGGAAAACTTCCCACGGATTCAAGTTACTGACCAGGCTCACTTGCTAGAACTTCTTTACTTCTTGCTCGTGCCAAAATCGGAAGAACATTGTGAAATTGCAGATTTCGATGATGATCAAGATGAAATGGACGGAGATAGTAAAGATTCTTATGCAGGCTCGGGACATTTTAGACCGCTGTTAAACAAACTTTGGAGCTTTGGGTCGTCTCTAAAGGGTCGCCCATTTCATTACTTTAAACGGGTAATTTTGTCAAGACCCATGAAGTTTTTGGTGAAAATTCCTTGGAAAATTTTCACTAGCATCCCAGTATTTGCGGTCATAGCAAGGCCTATTAAGAGTCTTTTCTGCTTGGATGACAAGGAAAATATCAAACCAGAAGAAGGTTCTTCCAACAATCGACCACCACTGATAGAAGAGATCATGATTCCTTCAGTAACCGAACTCTCAAATGCCGGCATCAAATTTGTTGCAACTAGTGGAGACATCTCAACTCTTAATTTCGACGAGAATACTGGAACATTGTATCTTCCTACCGTCAGTTTAGATGCCAATACCGAGGTTATATTGAGGAACTTAGTAGCATACGAGGCATCCGCTGCATCTGGTCCATTGGTTTTTACACGATACACCGAATTAATGAATGGGATCATAGACACAGGCGAAGATGTGAAATTACTTAGAGAAAGTGGGGTCATTTTGAACCGTTTGAAGAGCGATCTCGAGGTAGCTAATCTGTGGAATGGGATGAGTAGGTCGGTTAGACTGACTAAGGTGCCTTTACTAGACAAGGTAATAGAGGACGTGAATAAGTATTATAGTTGTAGGTGGAAGGTTAAGATGGTTAAGTTCATGAAGAAGTATGTGTTTGGTTCTTGGCCCATTCTTGCGTTTCTGGCTGCTATTTTTCTGCTGCTCCTGACCAGCTTACAGGCGTTTTGCTCAGTGTATAGCTGTGCTCGTTGGTTCAATGTTCAAAATGATGGGTGAAGGGAAGTTTACTGTTTTGTCTCCTCTCTGGTGCTTTTGCTTTTATTCATCTGCAAAGGATTCTGCCACCCTCGATAAATTGCGTTTCAAGGTGGTCACTCCATAGCTCAGACTCAGACGTATGCTGTCTGCGGAAAGAAAAAGAAAAGAAGACCCAAAGAAAGATGTCTGTTTATGGATGATCTGGTGTCACTCTGTCACTACATCAAAATCTCTTAGCGGAGATGATGATGATGATGATACCCTTAAATTATTGACGTTAATTATTTTTATGTTATGTATGTTTTGTCGATATGATCATTATGTATGTAAGATCGTTCAATGCTAGTGGTCCTGCTGTTCATTTATATTGAAAATTGAGTACCGTGGGAGTCGGCTCTCTGAAACGTTGGAAGAAGTCAGACACTCCATTTTGTGATGGAGCATCATTTTTTTTGGAGATCTTAGCCATTTATCTTATTTATCATGCCAAAATTAGAGAACCCATGAAAAAATGATGTATTTAGATTATTCTAACCTCTTCTTTTGGTTCTTTCAGAAAAACTAAAAACAAAAATCAGTGGCTGTGATTTCAAATACTCATTAAATAAGCTATAAACATTCAATAGTAGTGAACTCTGATGTCCAACCTATCCATGTCATTCTAAACAAGATAAATGGCTTAGATCTCCCAAAAAAAAATGACACTCCATCGCAAAATAAAGCGCAGACTTCTTGCTATGCCATAGAGTGTGACTCTTACGGGATTGTCGAAAAATTAGCAAGCAAATCCCCGCAAACCACTTGATTTGTTTGTCCTTCTTTTTAATTTTAAACCTTTAAGAAAAAGCCATCATTAAGTGGGATAGAGTGCAAATAGGCATAATCTACATTTAACTTAAGGTTAGAAGCACGTTGTACATATTGCAGTTGTTCGCTGGTCACTTAATCATGAAGTGGCGGGCTTAAGAAGCTAAATATATGGATGAATATGTATGTTCACAAAGAAATGATGATGCTGGTATGGTGAAGGATTGTCTTCTAAGTTCAACAACAGCAACCTTGATAATTTTCGGGGTTCTTACGGGGGCAGAGTATGTGGATTGATCTTCGCAGCAGTCCTACATTGGTAATATCCCTCAAGTTTTATCACCAGGATTATTCTAGCCTAAGTCTTTCCTAGTGAATATATATATTACAGAAATTTTTGACAGAAAGATTTTCTGAATGGTTCTTAGATAAAAATTGTTAGAGAGATCTATGAAGATATTTCTGTAGATATAGTAGATGATGATCTTCACCATAGCTCTGATACCATGTCAGAATGAATCAAATAAGTCTCTCTTCTTTTGTTCAATAGATTTACACTATTATAAATACATGCGTGTTGCTAATCTATTAGCGATGTAATCTCTATAATTGCTACAAATCTAGCTAATATGGATGGGATATAATTCCTGTAATATCTGTAAAAATCAGATCTATGGGAATATCTCTGCAGATCTCTGTAACAAAAATATCAATGAAAGAGACTTGCTAGGGAAAGGCAGAAAATAAAGCATTTTGAAAATTCAAATTAGATGAACTCTACAAGTGGATGATCTGAACCATTCAACTTGTTCAGCTTGTCATATTTATCCTAGCTAGAAATATGCATATCATTGGATGCTTTCAGGCACTAGTTTATTCAGTTAAAAATTTGAACGATCATGAATAATAAATTCAAAACGGAACACCTAGAATAATCCAATGATAATGAATTGTGGTGTCTAGCCAATACAAGGCAGGCCAAATAAGATGGATGGGTCAGATCATCCACATGTGGGGCCATCGTTTCCAAATAATTTTCCGTTGATAAACAGGATTTCACCTACTTTTTTGCTCCCTACACCATAAATTTTGATCTAGTGAATGGTAGCATATCTCTTGCGGATTGAGGTTTCTTCAGAGGACAGAATACTAGCATTGAAGCTGGACAAATAAGCATATATATAATGGACAATAATCTAACTCAACGAATGAATACTCATTCCGATTTTAAGAGTATGTTAACACAGGAGTTGGCTCAACATCTACCAGCCCGGACTGATGAGGTGGCCCATATTCAATATATAAGCAAGAATGTAAATATGCGTCTACTCCAAACTTAAATCATGCGCAAAAGGTGCTACTGCAGGGATTCTTGCAGGCGCTAAGACCTAAAGTCCAAAACAAATGTTTAATCTTGAGAGAGGAGTCCTGCCCGGTGGGTGGGCAGCCTGATAGCGTTTGGGTCTCTTCGTGCCCGTATACATGGGTAAAGAGTAGACGTCCCAAGGATGGAATGAGTTTCCCATGCCAAGTGGAAAAGTTTGGTCACGTCTGGGCCTGAAGCTACAGTAAATGCTCCAACACGGCGTGGGCTTACCATATTGGTGTTGTAAAGCTCGCCCAGCCTGAGCCTTGATTTGTAACAACAAACAGTGGATGGGAAGGCTTGCCATGTGCAAGTTAGGCCTGGGTCCGTGCCTGAATTTTAATTGACAATAACGACCTGGATCGTTTTATTTTCATTGATCAAATGTGAATAGGAGATGGCCCAAGTTGGCCATGGTTGCCAAGTCCATTTGGTAAAGCCTAACCCAACTTGGGTCATTTATATCCGAGACAGGGCCATGAAAAACAAACGGTTTGAAAACCTCAAATTCATGACTCTACTTTCTAGCGTCCATGCCATATGCCTCAAATGACAAAACTATCCTATAAGATTACTCCTACCGGGACTCAAAGGCTGATGTTTATGTCGGGCCCATAACTTTCATTTTCGGATTATATGTAGTCCTCTTCATTTTGTTCATGAGTAGGCCTCCAAATTCAAAAAAGCATTAGTCATTAGCCTTCCACGACCGACACAGTCAATGATTACTGTTTGAATGGGTAGTTTTGGTAATTCAATTGTCCCTCTCTCATCATGCAAAGCAGCCGTTGAACAGCTGAAAATCCTCAAATCTCCTCAGCTAGGAAATTGTTTACAGTGGATTTCAGGGTAAAATATTGCCTCTTTTGAGAGATTTTCATTGTAAGCGGTTAGCTTAAGGTCCCTTACACTATTTATTAGAGATAAGAATTGCATATCCAATTGCATGTCGGTTTTGTTTTTAGCTTAAAGTGACTAATAGTCCCACATTGCTCATAAAAGAGGGACTAGAGGAGAAGAACAATATAATGAGGTGACCCTCTAGTCAATTCTTAACACCAAATCATCTCTTCTCTAGTGCTTTGTAATGTTTTTCTTGTCTCTCTCTCTCTCTCTCTCTCTCTCTCTCTCTCTCTCTCTCTCTCTCTCTCCATAAACCCTTTAAAGGAGTTAGGCTTTAAAGGTTTAGGGGGTCTTGCATTTTGTAGCCTGAGTTTCCTCTTTAGCTTTTTAAAGGATATTGAATATTTACGAGGCATACATTTTGCAATCCATATCCATAAACCCTTTAAGGTGTTAGGCTTGAGTGATTTATTGGGTGCACATTTTGTAGCCCAAGTTTGAACTTGTTTAGTTTTTTGAAGGTTCTTTGATATTCATTGGATGAGCATTTTACCATCCATATCCATAATCTCTTATGAGTGTAAGGCTTTAGAGGTTCATTGAGTGCGCATTTTGTAGCTCGGGTTTGAAGTCTCTTTAACTTCTTTAAAGTTTACTAGATACTAATTAAACTTGGATTTTCAATCCATAATTATGACCTCTCATTGATGTTGGCCTATATTTCATATCAATTGGAATTTGCAATATATTTGTGATTTACAAGATTACTTAAAGGCATTGAAATTTAGAAGACTAAAGTAAGGACCCATTATAATTATAAAAATCAATTGGGGTTTAGATTGTTGGCTTGGTTGAATCCCAAAAATATAGTTGCCTTATCCATTATACTTAATGGAAGGCTTCAACTATCTTCAAGAATAACTTGGCAAGGGTTGCTAGGGCATTCTCCCAAAAGCGACACACTACATCGGATCGTGGACATGGGTTCATGCCATGGAGGTTGAGAAGTACGCAGGTAAATAGATTATCTCAAGAGCATAAGATTGGTATTGCCACATGGAATATAGGGACATTGACAGATAAGAGTTTGGAAATTCAACATCGCTTATGTTTAAGAAACAAAGTTGAAAAGGTCTAAAACTAGAGAAATCGATGGGTATAAACTCTGGTACGTAGAAAAGAAAATTAACAGAAATGGCGTAGGAGTAATAGTGGATAAAGAATTATAGAATAAAGTTATGACGTTAAAAGAATCAGTGATAAAATTATAATAATAAAACTTGTTTTAGGATAACAGGATCATAAATGTTATACGTGCATATACACCAGTAGGATTAGAAGATATAATCAAGAGACAGTTTTAGGAAAATATGGAGGGATTCATGCAAGAAAATCCCAATAATGAGGGAATATTTATAGGAGCAGACTTAAATAACCACGTAAGAAAAGAAAAGGAAGGATATGATAAGATACATGGAGGGTATGGTATATGAGAACAAAATGAGATGGGGGAAACTATCCTCGATTTGTCATATAACCTGACCATTGCAAATACATTATTTAAGAAGAGGGATGAACACTTAATAACCTTTAAAAGTGGACTTCATAAAATCCAAATAAACTTTTTTCTACTTAAGAATACTAAAAGATCAATGTGTAAGGATTGTAAGGTGATACCAGGTGATAGTTTAACCTCATAATATAGGTTAATGTTATGGATATCTATATTAAAAGATGGAAGAAAGGAAATGATGTTAATAAGTATCCAAAAACTAAGTGGTGGAACTTAAAAGGAGAGAAATAACCTTATTCACAAATAAGTTGATGATAGAAGGAAACTTAAACTATGAAATAGAAGTAAACACCATGTGGATTAATATGGTTGAGTCCATTAAGAAAGTGGCAAAAGATGTCTTAAAAGTATCTAAAGGTAAAAGGCAATTAGTAAATGAAACATGGTGGTAGAGTGAAAAAATGCAAAAAGTTATTAAAGAAAAACAAGTGTCTTTTAAAGCATGGCAGAAGACTATAAATAATGAAAACTATAGCCAGTATAAGAATGTTAAAAAGGTTGCTAAGAGAATGGTAAGTAAGGCTAAACCTAAGGCATATGATGACCTCTATAATAGACTAGGAACAAGAGAAGGTGAGAAAGATGTGTTTAAACTTATAAAAATAAGAGAACAGAAGGGTAAGGACTTAGATCATGTTAGGTATATTAGATGTGATGATCAAAGGGTACTAGTTAAAGATGACGGGATCAAACAAAGGTGGGAAACTTACTTTCAAAAATTATTAAATGACAATGGCGCTGAGAATATAGGGATTAAAAATATTGTAAACCTACATAACATTGGATATTATAGATATGAACATAGGATTAGAATACCTAAAATGAAAGAGGCTTTAAAAAAGATGAAATTAGAAAATGCCATGGGGCCTGACAGTATACCAACAGAGGTGTAGAAGCATATGGGAGATACTAGAGTATTTTGGTTGACCAAGTTGTTTAACAAGATTATAAAATGAAAAAAAAAAAAAAAATCTCGGATGGATAGAGAAAAAACTCTATTGTACCAATTTATAAGAATAAAGAAAACATACAAAGCTACACTAATTATTAAGGGATCGTAGTTATGAGCCACATTATGTAACTTTTTGAAAAAGTGATTGAGAAGATGTTACAGCATGAGACAAGTGTATCGAAAAACTAGTTTAGTTTCATTCCTGGGAGGTCTACCTTAGAAGCTATTTTCTTATTAAGACAATTGATAGGAAAATATAGGAAGAGGAGGAAAGACCTCCACATGGTCTTTATGGACTTAGAGAAAGCTTATAATAAAGTCCCTTGAGAGTTAATATAGAGGGTGTTGGGTGAAGGATCAGCATTGAGCCCATACCTTTTCACGTTGGTTATGGATGAGTTAACAAAACATCTACAAGAGGAGATTCCATGGTTCATGCTATTTGCAGATGATATAATCTTACTTGATGAGACAAGAGAGGGTGTAAACACAATGCTAGAGTTATAGAGAGAAGCATTAGGATCTAAAGAATTTAAAATCAGTAGAACTAAGGCAGAATATATTGAATGCAATTTAAGTAAGGAAAGTAGGAGTGAAACACTAGTTAAGATTGATAACTAAGAAGTTCTCATAAAAGACCACTTTCGGTACTTAGGATTAATAATTCATGAGAGTAGAGAGATTGAGAGAGCGTCCAAGTGGGTTGAAACAAATGGAAATGTGCATCTAGAGTTTTGTGTAATCGGCAGGTACCACTCAAACTAAAAGAAAAATTCTACAAGATGATCATAAGGCATACCATGCTCTATAGATCAAAGTGTTGGCTAATTAAAGAACAACATGTTCATAAGATGAGCATCATGGAAATGAGGATGTTGAGATGGATGAGTGGCAAGATAAAAAGGGATAGAATTAGAAATGAAAACATTAAAGGAAACTTATGGGTAACACCAATATGTAACATCCCTAATTTTTAAATCCCAATTTAAGTAAATTTTAAAAAATAGTAAATTTCATATTGTTGGAGTTTTATGAGTGAAAAACTTGATAGACATCAAATCAAGTATTAAGACCTCCATCATAGGATTTCTCTCACAGAGACAATTCCAACGACACAAATTTTGCTGAAATTGGAGTTTGGATGGAAAAGATATGAAAATCCAAAATATTAAGAAAAATATATATATCAAAAAGGGAGGTGCTATTTTGAGGGAAGAAAAAATATTACAGTGGTTAAGTGACTGTCACATGTGCCACCTGAGAGAGAGAGAGAGAGAGAGAGAGAGAGAGAGAGAGAGAGAGAGAGAGAGAGAGAGGTAGTTGTCGGCAAATGCGTGAAAACAAGTGACAAAATGAGAAAAACGTAGTTTTCAGATAGCCGATTTATAGGGATCCATTCAGAAAAATGACAGCTTGGATTGGTGACGATTGGCCACCAATTTTCAGGTTTTTTTGTATCAAATGATGTTAAATTACCTCCAAATTTCTAAGGTGAGACCTTAATCTGCAAACCCTTTTGAGAAATTTTAGATCTGATGAAATTGGTATAGACATCTTTGATCGGGCACATTCGAGGCTATCGGTTGATAATCCAACGATGCGCATAACTGGATGTCCTTCAGATAGACCTGCATGAGGTAGGATTATCATCCTAACTTCTTGATTTTATTGATTTAGCTATAATTATATAAGATTATGCATGAATTGCATGTAATAGTGCCCAATTGCTTGATTTATCAATAAAATTCTTGAGATTGATATGATCTGAGTATGATAGCTTTAGAATGTCTAATGATGTAATTACGAAAGGAGCTTGATGGTTATAGGTGGGCCTAAATAATCATGATTTGGATTATTAGCCGAATGAGGTGGCCCTACCTTGAGATCCCATGGCTAGGAGCCATTAGACTACATTGAAATACCATATATTGAGATATAGAGATATAATGTGTTTTATAATTAAGAATTCAATTTAGGTCAATTGGATTCTAAGTGTGACCTAGATGTGATGTTTATTTAGGTGGAGGATCGAGGCAAACTGAGCTAGATTGGAATTCGATTGATTTGAGAGGTACAGAGAATGGTTCTTCATCTGAGGTATGTAACTACATTTAGTATTCTTATGATTTTATACATCATGATGGTTCACTTGACGGTCTTATTCACATGGACAGTTTGATGCATGGATATGTATGCCAACCTTATGATTCTCCTGAGATTGTCATTCAGCATGTGCTGCCAGTGTTATACTATCTTTTTTATTTATATGATTCATGCACTGTTCTTAATACATTGAATGCTACATCGCTTTGGATTATTTGAGATAGTTATATGTGGATTTTTTATGCATGATTATTGATACATTAAAATACCTTATCGACTTGATTTTATCGAGGATGATTATGTATGGATTTCTAATACTCGATTTTGGGTTTTTGCTTATTTATAACTGGTGTTTTTGCTCGATAGAAGCTATGCTAGGAGGGTCGTAGGGTTGGCCACCCACCCTTTGAGTTTACATATTATAGACACCCACCCTGATATGTGGCCAAATTGCATGCAGTTTGTGGTAATCATGGGTAGGCCATCGGCTCACGTCCTACCGACTCCCATGCCTCAATGGACAGTAGTTTCTCATTTCTATGTCAACAGTGAGGGGTAGCGATTTATACCCTGAAGTGGTTGCCACTGCAGCATAGCAATCCATGCATTTATTCTATGTGCACATATAGTTACAGACATATCTAGATTGTTATACCCAAATGCACCCATAGCATGATGATGCATCCTCAGGGTGAAGCTTATGTGGGTGGCCAGATGTGGGTTGGCCTACCAGCTGAGCAAGCTACATAGTATGCAAGCTACTGTGAGGAACCCATAGGGTTGGGATGAGTACTCATGACTAGATATGAAAGTGTGGTGGGACACTAGAGGGACATGTTTGACTTGCATGCTCTATTAGTTAGGATATGTATTCGTGCTTTGTATGACGAATTTGATTGAAATTGGCTTTACCAGTCGCATGAACATGCATTGTTCATTGTTATGCTTACTGTCGTATTTAGATATTACATCTTTATATTTATGCACAAAACCATATATCCTCATCAATTTTTGTAAGTGATTTTGACTCATTATTTATGCATCATTTTGTTCTTGATATCTGAGGATTCATCTTTTTATATGAATGTTTCATATCCATGAACTTTATCAAAATCTCAGATTTTTATACGTCACACTACATATTCTTTAAATTGATATTAAATGTGGTCACCTACACAAGTAATGTCTTACTAAGGCATTGCTTTGATTTACAACAGCTCAAATACAGCAAGAGGCAGTAGGTATGACATACAAATAGAGCAGCGAGGGTAGTGGTAACTTTCAGCTTGGCAACCTTCTGCAAGGTATAAAGGAAATTTCATAAATGGATAAGGCTTATTCAGAACCTTACCTTGATTATTATTTATGGACTATATATGTGTATGATTTACATTGTGACTTAGATGTATGTATGTATTTATGTTGGATGTGATGGCTGTGCACAGACAAACCCTAGGCAATTGTGACACCCTGGGTTTTTATAACACTTTTTTATAATAATAATAATAATAATAATCGTAGTTGGGATCCCAAAATAAAAAGATTCTATTAATTATTTTATTAGAATGTTTTTTGAAAACCTCTGGGTGTTATTTTCTTTTTCCAAAACATCATGACCATGATTTAAATTATAATTATAAATATGCAGTAAGATGGTACACATATTAAATCCAACGTCAAAATCATAGACGCCTTTATTTTCAAAACAATAACTATCCAAAACATAACAATGTGACCCATGGTCTATCCATCATAACATCCCACCTTAATGTTCATCATATGTGTAACTATCATAATCAATTCTATATAATAAAAGTATATAGTCCATAAAGAAAAGTTCAAATGGTAGTCCTTTTTTTTCAATCTCACGTCACTGTCTATCAATCAAAGTAAGGTAATCTCCCACCACTATCACGGTCTCTCAATGATCTTGCCCTTCCTGCTGTCACACTTGAGATCTAAGGCATTGCAAAACAAAGCAATGCCTCAGTAAGATATTGCTTATGTAGGTACAAAGACATTTAATGTAATAACAATGGAACAAAATCGAATAATAGTACTAATACAATGAGTAAGAGGATTATCTACGAAAATATAATTACTTTAAGCCATGCTAATAAAATCTCAAAACATCATGTATGATAAATCATGCATCTTATGGATTTAAAACATGATATGATCTAATGTAAATTAGCATACAATAATAACAGGGCACCCTAAGGTACGTGGGTTCCACAAGTGTCCCACTCCTCTAAGTGTCGTCACACCCAGGTATATCATCAATATCTTCATGCTCATCATGCAAGCATACAGAATAAGAGTATAGATTCTCATGCTGTAGTGGCAACCCTCCAAGGTCTCAACCACCGCCGCTCCCTATCGACACCATAACAGGAGACTCAACATCCGTCCCCATGGAAAGGCCTAAACCGGTAGTGTGGACTATCCATATTACGAAACCCCTACCAAAAGCTATCTGTGGGCAGGTGTTTATCATATCACAATCACATCACAAATTTAGGAGAGTGGGTGGCTCGCCCTACTCTCTCATAGCATGACATCCACCGGGTGAGAGCACCCGTCATAAAACACAAAACACAAAAATTATGTATCTCTAAAACTAGGAGCACTCGTAACTCCCAATCCCCAAGGCATGCCCCTCATCCCAGAGTTAGCCTCTCAAAGTACTAGCTACCAAGCCTCCACTATCATTCTTATGAAAACCCATCAGTTTCAGTGGTGTAATAAAGAAAGAATTTTCCTACTTATTGATAAAATACGTAGTATCAATCTTATGAAACCATCGAGTATAAATTTATTCATTATCAAAATCTAATATCGATCATAACATAAAACTCTGAGTCTCACAAAATTGTAGACTAAATAAACAAGTGCAATTAAATCACAAGTAATCATGATGCTATGATAATGCAAGGTTTTTAAAATTAAAACATAATATTAAATGTCATCACCTACCTCAATGTGAGATCACCCAATTCAAGCGTGTACTCCTCTTAACTTGTACGTTCAGATGTACCTATCAGTATCACAATACTATTTTGTGTTATTTATTTCATGATAGTGGTATCTATGGTGATTCAACTGCTGGATTGTTCTTTAAGATTTCTATTTATGATTTGGTTCTTAATTTAATTCCATCTCATGTTTATCTTTTTATTTTTGTGTGTATCTAACGTTTATACCTTAATATGAGGGTTAAATCATCCTTAGATCAATAATTTCCCAAGATCTAGTTCAGACCAATAGTCTAGATCAATTTCTAGCATAATCACACCTAATATGATCATTAAAATCCTTATTTATTGTCATACGTTATCTTGTTGTTCCAATCCCGGGGCCTGATCATCCTTTGATCAGTTAGCTCTAAGTTATTGAATAAAATTTTATGATTTTTCTAATTTAAAAGTGGTCAATTGTAAGTTTTCAAGTCAAATCTAAGTCCATGTCATTAAGACAATTGCAACGGATGTTTTCGATCATGATTTGGACCTCTGTAGCTCCCAAAATCAAGCTTTTTGTGAAAAGACTTCATAAATTAATACACATGAATTTATAGAGGCTGGCAGCTGTTTGCACTAGTTTACACTGGGGGCTCAGTTTAGACCGAGTTACATCGGCATAAATCGGCACCCCCAAGATGCTCCATTTCCAGAATGCACTGTGGGACACGCTGCATGCGTCCTAGTCACCGGGATGCGTCGTCGCGTGCGTCTTGGTCGCCAAGATGCCAAGCGTCCTGGCCTCCCGTGACTGTGCGCAGGGCGTGCTCACGTGTGCACGACTACTCGCGCCCTCACGTGCGTTCATGTTGGGGTGTCCCAACGTCAGTGATAAGGCGTCAACACGAAAGTCATTGCCAGAGAAGACGACTGAAGTTTTGTCATCGCCGATGACTCCCAAGTGCCCAAATTTTGTGATTTTTACACTCTTTTGCTTAGAATTTCATGTACATTCCATTTTTTTTACTCCTTTGGGTTAATCTTACCAAAAACTATGGTTTTTTTTTTCTATTTTTCTCACATTCCTAAAATTCTCGTACGTACTATTCTTCATGATCCTAGGGTCACCAGCCATTGGATCTCCCTCAAATTTAAAGGGTTTCTTCTTGGGTTCATCACGCACCAGATGAATCATCTGATCTTTGTTTTGGCATTATTTTATCTACATATTATCATGCCAATAGTATGGTACATAGAGTTACTGGAAAACCATGAACCCATGCTATTTTTCGACATTAATGGGTGTGAAATGTCAACTGATATGCCGTAATGGAAGGGGGAAAAAAGGGGGTGAGACCTAACTCGGTTAGTTGATAGTCGTTGATGCTACCAGTGGGACTTTTTGTAAGATTTCTCCAGTGTTGAAATTTTCGCTAAGGATCTCTAGAAACTTGATCGTTGGAGGCTAAAGGCTTAGATGAAGTGATTGAATTGGGGAAGATGTTTGTTTTATCATTGGTGATCCATTTTTCTTAGTCACCGATTGATTTTTCCAGCAAAATAATCAGATATGATAGGAGAGGGTAGAAGGGGGTGCCGTTATAAAAAAATAGCCCCCTATACTTCAGGCCTCTTCAAATTACTAATTTGCCCTTCTAACTTCAATGATTTATAACTTCTCCGTTTGAGCTCCGTTTTCTGCCTTCTTTATACCGTCCAATTCCTATCGATGTGTAAATTATATTTTTTGGTTTTTAGAACAAATTCTATGCATAAATTTTTTAATTTAATTTATTACTAATTTATTATGTAAAATTTGAGGATATTACAGCAATGTTGTCATATCTTTGATTTTCTTATCTATCATGGGCGTATATATTTTTATCGAGTATTGTATTTGATCTAGATGGATGGTAATGGAAACTAAGTCTCCTAAGTATCATGTCATGTCATTGTATTTATCAGGCAGCTGTTGTATCACATGTGTTATGTGCATTGGTCCAAAATACAGAGGAGACTCTATTGGATTTTTGATAGAAATGGGGACGTCATTTCACCATTAAATCCATGATTTTATAATTGTCTGACTCCCAGGATTTTAAAAGAAATTCTTTTCATTTGAGTCTTGTTTTTAGTTGATTTAAAAATCAAAGTTTTAAAAACAGGGATCCCGACACATTTTATAAAATTGTTATTATATTGTTGTGAAAAACTCGGGACATCACATAAGAAGATGAGGGAGATTAGGCCTTAGATGATTTGGACATGCCCAAAGAAGACCAAAAATGGCACCGGTTAGAAGGAGTGAGGCAATGCAAGTAGAAGGTTCTAGAAGGGCGAGAGAAAGGCCCAAAAGAATGTGGATAGAAGTGGTGAGAAAATATTTAAAACCTTTGGGACTAAATGAAGCCATGGTACTTAATAGAGAGGAATGAAGGAATAAGATTCATGTGGTCGACCCCTAATTGGGATAAGGTCTTGATGATGATGAAGCATGCCTCTAACATAAGGTTCATTAGATTCCTATTTTGTGCAAGTCAACTTTAACTCCAATAATTTGAAGATATATTTTATCCACGGATCCTTTGAACCTAGCAATTAGAAAAAGCATGAATCCCTAAAGCTACTAAAATGATGATGTAAGTTTAGCATATATTAAATGTATACTATCATGATTTTACACATCTTAGAACATAGTACATTTAGATATTTGATGGAGAGAATTTCTAATCCATGAACATAAAATGTGACATATGACACAAGATCAATGAAAATCTTGGGTTACTTTCAAAGGACATTTTCTAAGTATTACAAAAGAAGAATAATATTTTGGGTTGATTAGCTCTATGATGACCATGGTAGATAAACATAGAGATAAGTTTCTATATAAAGAAAGAAGCTATATTCTTGTTAAAAGTTTTAAAAAGAAGTTTATGATTAAAAGTTTTAAAAGGAAGTTTCTCATAATTAATAAGACAACAATCTTTTTATTTTAAAATATTTCACATATGGGCTAGAATTGATGAGGACACAATATATAAACAATATTTTCTTGGGATTGAAGATCAACATTCAAATGTACTCAATCTATGAATGTTTATGGATTTGGAAGAACCAACCAAATTCTTGACACAAGGACTTGGATTCATCATGAGAAAGTTTCTTAGATCCTACGATATAAGATGCGAAGTGATAATCGTTTCAAGAGTACTTCTTCAATGTAATAGAATTTTATGTCTCTCAAATGATTCTTGTTGTTTGGAATCAATTATCAAGAGCAAAACATTACTTCGCAAAAAGAGAAAAGAAAAGAAGGTTTGACTGAACTGTTTGATTGAAGTAAAGAAATACATACTTGATTTCTGAATACATTCTTTTATAAGAAGGATTAAAAGCATGCATTTGGCAATACTATTTGTGTGACAAAATTCCTACCATAACAAAGCGTACAATGAACACTAAAATGGAGATCTCCCAAACTATGTGTGAAGCATTAATATATGAGATAATTATATATATTGGGGTAAGTTTAAACCAGCATGTAATAATAGGAAAAAATTATTCCAGATGTACAACATAATAGAGGTTAGAAAAATAAAGGTTGTTATTGAAATTATAAAGGAATTGGCTTACAGCTACAATGATTCACAACATAAGGTTCAGGTATTGACTTTAAAGTAGTGAGTACCCAACATAGTTATAGATATTTTAATACCAAAGGTAGTTTTGGTCTTTTCAAATGACAAAAGTGGGATATACTTGCATAGTCACACAACAAAGACTAAATGATTACACAACTTTTATTATGGAAGTACAATTAATAGAAGTTGAAATGATTGCTAGCTCAAAGGAGCTTAATTTTCTTAAATACTAAGAAGGACATCTTTTTACTTGACTATGATATTTATTAGTGGAATATCAAGGAATTGATTGAACTTATTTGGCTACCATTTGACTAGTAAGGCTCGTAAATGTTCATATTTTGAGATTTTGTGAAAACAACTAACGTTACTTCTGTTGAAAATTCATTTGCAAAATTGACCAAAATGAAGTAGAAGTAGTCCCTTCATCCTGTATAAGGACGCCTTTAGAAATATGGTTAAAATGAAATAGAAAAAATTCCTTCATCTAGTAAGAGGACGAACTCTTGATGAACTTATATTATTTTACTATGATAAAAGACAACCTCACCATATTTGCAAAAGCAATGAACTAATGGGTGGTTAAATACACGCCAAAAATTGATATAAGTTTATTTGAGTTTAAATTAAGTACTTATTTAGATACAGACAATGAGGATCTACGGCAAATATGAGGAATCTGCAATTTTGAGCAAGATAATTTTCTTCTAAAATTATATTTGCATTCTATGAGAAAAACTTCATATCACCTTGATATGTCAAATTTCATAAGTTTACTTGGATTTATCTAAAGATAAACTGGTCAAGATTTGGGCAAAAAGGGCTATAAATAATATTCAACATCAAACTACAACTGAAGAATGAAATATATACAAATATCAAGTTTGTAGTGCTCTAGTTACTTGAGTTCAATTGCATTATTAGAAACTTACTCTTCATGAGTTTAAACAATGAGCTTTGGCAATGACACATGAACTATTTATAAACACTAGTGTTTAACAAGATTTTTAGATCTATGCAAAACATTGAAGATCTGAATTGATTGGAATATTAGACCTTTATATATTAATAATTAAGACATTGAAGCCTTTTTTCAAGAGACATTTGAAATACTTTGAAAAGTATTATGCGAATGATTTTGAAATTGTGAGGATAACTTGCACATATCATGATGTAGGTAATAGAATTGACTTGCTTTCATTGGCAATGAGTGCAAGTCTCATAAATTCTAAACATAGAATTTCACTATCTAAATATAGTTGTGGAAATACTAAAATAGTGTAATGAAGAAATCTCTAATTAGATTTTGTTGAGCCTCGGTAGTTGAAAGCAAAGCGATTTATCCTAAATTTATATTTTAGGTTACCATGATAAGATGGCTTTATTTTTATAGTGCAATTGATAGTTACAAGCAATGATTATTGTGGTGCTATTTTTAAGAACATTGGTTACTTAGTTTTTTGGATGCTAGGTTTTATACAAAATAACAAGATTATGAAGAAACAATTATCGACTATTTATAACTGGTCAATATTGTTGAAAGATTTGTGGCTATTCAAACATCATTTGTAGATAAGGTCTGTATAGACACCTACAAAATAGGAATATTTTATTTGACCATTGTGTCAAAATTAGAATTGGATTATATTTCAACACAGTAGCTTAAAACACTAAGAGTTGGGACCATATCTAGTGCAATAAATGAGATGATGAAGATACTTGTATGTACATCAAGCATGATGGGTTGTGATCTTACACAAATGATGTTTTGATCATTGGGAAAGTATCTTTGATATAGAATAGTTAGATGTATGAATCTAGGTGCAGCTGATGCGATCCTATGGATTAAAATAGCTAAGCTTTGCACTGTCTAGCTACTACAAAAGATTCTCAGAGACTTTTAATCGATTTGACTTATGACAAACACCTTGAATTTTGAATACAATGCTTTTATAGCATGATGCATTTATTAAGCAAAAAGTACTACAAGTACATGATAATACGATACAAGATATAATTCTATAATCACATACTGGAGTTGAGAACTTAATCCAAGTGGTGTAAACTGGATAGTTTTGTGAGAACTAGTTAGGTCTTCAATGACTTTGCATTGTGGGTTTTAAGACTGGGGCTGAATTGAGTTAATGATGGCATGGATTTTAACCTAAGAGGTGATGCAAACTATTGTCAAGCCTGAGTGAAAAATATAGAAAAAATCATATATGTGAAAATCTATTATGAGCAAACTTTTGGTTGGTTAATTGTGATAATCACGTGATTTTTGTTTGATGAGGTGTGAAAACCACCATAACTAGCAAACTGATGAGCTCCTTTTTTAGAGAGCTTGATATAAGTGCTAGGTTTATCTAGGACTATACTCAACTGGTTGTCTGGGATATGCCTTACTTGGAAAAGGTTTTATTTGGGACTTAGACTTCTTGGATTGTCTAGAATGTCTTTTGGTAGATGAACCAACTTGGTATAATTCAGGCAAAATTTATTGAACCCTCTCTCCAAAGGCCTAGGGAAAGAGCTAGTGAATATGACATTGAGGAGAATGGGCTTAAAGAGTTATAAGTGACCAATACTGGGAAAGTTACCTAATGTCATTGACTAGGTTTCAAAGGACAAATATGCTATTTGGGTATACTAATGCAATGAAATTTTATTTCATTCTCATTCCTATAGTATATGCAATATGAAATGTAATATTAAGGATGACTTATGTCTTAATGAGTTTATAAATTTGTCAATTTTGAATTGTGGAGTGTACATATGCTTTATTGATGGACTCACATATTCTAGGTATGGGAAATTGGCCACCTCTTGTGGGGTTCGTCTTGGTCATTTGAGCACTCGGTGAATTATAGGATTAGTAAATACATATGTCTCCTTTAAGAGAAGTGCGTGAAATATTTATTTTTTTCAAGGCAGTAGTTTGAGATTCATTTAACTAGTTGGATGGTCTCAACTAGATGGAAGTATGTGGGAAAGCTGCATGGAAGGTCGGGTCCATCATTGCAGATACAGCCGAGCATGTCTGATTTGACCTCATTATAAATCTATAATAAATTAGTGAAAGTTGACTCTTCAGGTTTATTTCTCAAACTGCTTGTCTTATGGCAAAGGAATATTTCTTTTTATTTTTTATTTATTTAGAACAAGTGGGGGAATGATATTTTGAGTTGTTTTTAACTTTAAAATAAATGAAAAGTTATTGATTTTGTTTTTAAATTAACGGGACAATTAATCCCACATTGCTTATGAAAGAGGGATTATATGAGAAGAACTCCTATATAAGGTGGTGACACCCTAGTCCATTTATCCTCTCTTCTCCCAAAGCTCTCTAGTATCTGGCTTTCTATAGTTTGTCTAGTTGAGACATTTTCTATTCTCTCTTTTCTAGAGTTTGTCTTGAGTTTGAATTCTCTTTATGTAATATATGCCATTTTAGGAAATTATATAAATGCCTAATTATGAACTTTCTGAAATATTGTAGGAATTAGACTTTTAAGGATTTATTTTAGAAATAGAATCATGGGTGGAAACCTCAATATTTAGAATGCACACGAGAAATGGAGTCCAATGACACTAAGAACACTAAAATCGAAGACCGGGAGAAATTTTTTTAAATTTTTTTTATTTAAGGAATTTTAATAAGTTAAATGAGGAGGGTAAAATGGAAATTTTACATGTAGGTCCCATAGACCTGACAATAAAAAACCCTCTAGTTTCATGAAGATTCATTATGTATTGATGTTGGAAAAGTGGAAAAACAGTAAAAGGGGTAAATTTTCTTATTATGCATAAATCTAGCTAAAAACCTCATATTTAGGCAAAATTAGTGGATGAAAACCTTATAAAACTCAAATTCATGAAATTCTAAATAAAATTGTATAAATTTTGTGAGATTTCACCATTGTATGGGTCGCCGGTGATGACTGGAATCCGGTCATATTCTCAGACGACGGTGAGTTCCTCCGGTGACCTCTGGTGATTAGGGACTCACTATTTCTGGCTAATTTCACAGTGATGAAGAGCCTAGATGGATGATATAAGCCATCCATTGTGTTCTTGGACCCCTAAAACCTAAATGAGAAGAAAAATAGGGAAAAAATGGAACAATTTGCATAGTAGATCAAGCTTGGAAAGAAAGGATGGCCCAGGTGATGGGCGGTGCATTCGGGACACACATCTTTGTCGCATGGGCTGGGTGCGACTGTGCACGCACGGATGATGCGTGCAACATTCCAGGCTATGATGGAACGCTGGCACGTCTTGACGACCATAACACATTGTGAGTGTCCTGGTGACGGAGACACGCAGATGCGTTGTGAGAGCGCATCACGCATGCAGAGTGTCCTTGTGATGATGAATTTAAAATTAATTTCAAACCAAAAATACTTTGGGCCATTAAAATAGATCTAAAACCTTAATTTGACAACTGTGGGGCTACAAAGGTCCAAGTCATTATCCGAGTTTGTTGAATTCGTCTTAACAACACAAACCTAGATTTAACATTAAAACCTTGATTTGGCCACTTCTAATTAGATTAAATCACAAAATCTAATCCAATAACTTAAATTTGCCCAACCAAGTGGTGATTAGGCTTTAGAAATTGAAACAAACACATCAATCAGGAGATGAATTAGTGAAATTGATGGACAGATTTCAAGTATTTGTCAAGAAAAGTTGATCTTGACTATAGATCTAATCATGAACCTTAGGATTGACCGATAAGAGAACTATCTAACCCTCAGATCGACATATATCATGGACATACGCTTGGATTGATAAATAAAAATAGAGATTGAACTGATTATGATGAGTAAGATTAGAATTGATGAATCTAATTGTGGATTTAAGCAATAAAGAAATATTTAACGGTTGGATCGTCTTCAAACTTAACAAGATAGAAGAAATTAGTTCCCTAATGACCAAGAGGCACTGAATTGACAAATCACAACTTAGATTGATGATCAAAGTTGACAGATAATCACTTAACATCTAAACATGGATTAACTTAATTAAGTGTAAATCAAATGATGTAGCTCGTTAATCTAGGATTAACTACTAGATCAGAGATATTAATTAATTTACTCTTGGGATTAAGGAACATCAATCTAAATAGATGATGGTTAAATCGAATAACGAAGACACAATTAGAGTAGCAAATGACATAGCGTGGTACTATAGTCTAACAGGTACATCAGAGCGTGTGAGTTGAGGTAGTTATGCGCCTGATTGGGAGTACCGTGCTTTTGAGGTAGGTGATTACATTTAGTATTTCCCTGATTTCATGGATCATGATATGTTCATTGAGGGTTTCATTTACAGTAGCAGTTTGATGCATGAACACATATGTCAATCTTATGTTTTCCCGAGACTATGTTCAGCATGTGTTGTTGATGTCTATATCATCCTTTTATTTCACAGGATCTATGCCTTGTTTTTGATGCATGATTATTGATGTATTAGAACACCTCATTGACTTGATCTTCTCAAGATTGATTACATATGGATTTTTTATACTAGATTTTGTGTTTTTGCAGTTTTATGACAAGTGCTTCTACCCGGTGGATGTTATGCTAAGAGGGTTGTAGGGTTGTCCACCCGCCCTCTCAATTTACATATTATATACACTGCCCTGATGATGGGAACTGCGTGCAGTTTGTGGTAATCATGGGTAGGCCCACCCACACATGTCCTATCAACTCCCATGCCTGGACAGAGACTAGTCTCTTGTTTTAGTGTTGATGGTGAGCAGCAGTGGTTTATACCCTGGAGTGGTTTCCACTGCAGCATAGCAATCCATGCTCTTATTCTGTATGCTCATGTGGTATAGATATATTGGATGAAGCCTATATAGGCATCCAGATGTGGACAAGCTTACAAGCTGAGCGAGCTACCTAGTGTGCGAGCTATAGGTGAGGAACCCTGGAATTGGAATGAGTACTCATTGCTAGATACGTGAGTGTAGTGGAACACTTGTGGGGCATGATAGAGTTTGCAAGCCTTGTTACTCATGACTTGCATCCATGTTTTGAGATGATAAAATTGATTGTATTTGACTCTATCAGATGCATAACCATGCATTATCCATGTCTTGCATGGCATGATAATTTGTTATGATATCTTTACATTTATGCGCAAATCATGCATTTGATTGTCATTGCTTTAACTATAGACATTTGATTATTCATATATCATTTATTTTTGGATACTTGATGATTTGACTTATTATGTGAATGTTTTACTCCATGAGTTATCATGACTTTGACATCTTTATGCCACACCATTTATATTTTATTCAATATTAAATATGATCACCTACACAGGCAACAACTTGTTAAGGCATTGTTTTGTTTGTAATGCCTTAGATTTGGAGTGTGATAGTAGTAAGGGCAAGCAGGTGGAGTAACAAGAGAGTGAGGATAGTGAGGACCATCTACTACTTCAAAGACTGATTAGATGTATGCTTTCATCTACTTGTCATTGACTTTTTGAATGGGATGTATAAACACGCTTAGATGGATGGAACCCTAGGATTGTGTACATAGACTCACATGATAGAGTGCCAAGGACTCTTATGGTATTATGTACATAGACTCACATGATAGAGTGGGAGATGGTGTTAGATGGATGGAACCCTAGGATTTATTTATTTTCGTCGTTATAGATATCTCTTCTCATAACAGATCTCTTCAGGTTTTGGCTTTTGATTTGAGCATGCTACATATTGTGTCATATCGGTTTTATTAGTTATTATGGGTTGGATGACCTTCAGTGTTTTCTTTTAGTAGTTATTTGAAATGATTATTGTAATTATATTAAATACTAGTTTTTCCTCCTTCAAGGATCCCAACTATTTTGTTAAATATTATTATTAATATATATGGAAAATGGTTTTAGAAAACCCAAGGTGTCACGGATTGGTATTAGAGCCAGGGTTTACTTCATCATCACCACTCTAAGGGTTCATTAAGATTAAAAGCTCATGAGTTCATGCTAAACCTGAGATAGAAGGGAAGAATTATACAATGTGATATTGGAATTTTGATAGATGGCTCCATGAAGGAAGACTAGGTCCACCCTTGCCCCTCCTGTTGTCAATATTGTCTAGTCCATAGGGGCGGGCAGTCAAGTTGTAGAGATTGTGACACAAGTATTACATATCATTTTGCCCCATCTACAGCCACAACAACAATAGGCCTAGATCTCGCCCATGATTATTTCGAATACCACTGAAGGAGAGCACAATGTTGGTAATGTGGGGCAATCTAGTGAGAGTACAAGGTCCTTCTCTTTCGCTAGGTTGCAACAACCCTAGCATTAGCAACAATTAACCAAAACTAGCAAAGCCCTAAAAGGAAACAAAGTTCTAAGTGTAGAAGAGCTCATCCTAACTAGCCTTGTTCTCAAGCCAGACACCACTAGAAACCTGAGCAAGGGCAACCGCAGCAATGTTATGAATGTGGAATGGTTGGGCTTCTCATTTGAGACTATCCCAAGAGGTAGAAAAATGGACAAGTCAATAGTGTGACCCAAATAGACATAGTTTCACACGATCATGAATAAAGTTGGTTGTTGCCTCAAGGCAGGGTCCCTTGAATATTTTGTGGAGGTTATAATTATATATATTAGATGAGAATAGACAAACTCGTGAAAAGTATGATGAGAATTTTGTAAGAACGTAGAAAACTCTGATATTACTATGATGGAATGATCTAGTTTATAATATATGTGTTAACTTAGTTGATGTGATTGGACATGTGTATTTTATTTTGTATTGCAATAAAAAGTAGAAATATGAAAGAGTTAATGGGTAAATTGATGTATATCATTTTAAGAGAACCATGAAATTATCATGTGGAAGCACATCTATTGTTTAGGGTAGAATTCTCAAAATCCTTAGACTCCAATACTATGTAATCAATCCCACATAATGACCATCAGGAGTACAAATAATCCTAAACTAATGGAAAGAGCTCCACTTGGTACATGATCAATGCGAAAAGACTCAAATCCCTTAAAACATTCCTATCATAGCTAACAAGGGCATGGACGCTGAAGTTATCTTACTTGATGTGATTAATTATGACAACATTCTAGGGATAGACTGGTTGGCACTTACTGGGGAAGTAGGTTATATTTAATGTGCGTGGTCAATCAGTGATCGTATTCTAGGGTAGGAAGAGTATTACTGACACTTGTATCTTTTTAGCAGTGAAGCCATCACGATATTATGCATGAGGGAGCTAAGTATTCTTAACCTGTGCAATGGTGGTGGATGGTGAGCAAGCATGCATAAAGGACATTGATGTGGTGTGAGATTTCGCCAATGTATTTTTTGAAGAGTTGTTAGGGCTACCACCACACAGGGAGATCAACTTCACGATAGACGTGGTGCCACGTACACCACCTATTTCTAAGGCACAGGATGAATCCAGCATAGATGAGAGAGCTTGAGGTGTAGTTGCAGGAATTACTTGATAAGGGCTTCATCAGGCCAAGTGGGCCCCTTGGGGGAGTGCCAGTCCTCTTCATGAATAAAAAGGATGATCTTTGAGGTTGTGTATTGATTATCAATTATCGAACATAGTTATAGTGAAGAATCGGCATCCCTCCCCTAGTATCGATGAACTACTTGATCAACTTCAACCAGCATGAGTGTTCTCAAGGATAGATCTGAGGTCAGGACCACCAGTTGAGGATCAAAGAGAAAGATATCCCAAAGACTGCATTAGGAGTTGCTATGGCCGCTATGAGTTCTTGTTGATGCCTTTTGGGTTGACTTATGCACCACAGTGTTTATGGATATGATAAACTAGGTCTTCTGAGCTTACTTAGATATGTTCATGATTGTCTTTATTGACCACATCTTGGTTTATTCGCCTAGACACGAGGCACACATGGATCACCTCTACACAGTGTTTGACACACTTCATCGACATCGCCTATACATGAAACTCAGCAAATGTGATTTTTGGCTGGAACAGGTGTAATTTTTAGGCCATGTGATATCAATGGATGGAGTGGCAGTAGACCCGGCCAAGGTGGAGGTGATGTTACACTAGGAGAGACCTATGATAGTGACGAGGTACGTAGCTTCCTCGGTTTGGTAGGGTATTATCATTGATTCCTCAAAGGGTTTTGGAGAATTGCATTGCCCTTGACTACTTTGACCAGGAAAGACACCAAGTTCATTTGGATTGATGCCTATGAGGAAAGTTTCCAGGAGCTCAAGAGGATGCTTACTATCGCACTAGTATTGACCTTACCTAGGTTCTAGTAGTTATGTGGTCTATTGTAATGCTTCAGGTAAGGGCTTAGGAGCGGTATTGATGCAGCATGGGAAGGTGATCACCTATGTGTCAAGGCAACTTAAGACACATGAGGTGAATTATCCAACCCATGGTCTGGAGTTAGCAATGGTGGTATTTGCATTGAAGTCCTGGAGACACTATTTATATGGTGAGAGTTTGAGGTATTCACTGACCATAAGAGCCTTAAGTACTTCATTACTCAAAATTATTTAAAACGAGGTAGCTCAGATGGATAGAATATCTCAAGGACTTCAACTTCATTATTCAGTACCACCTAAGGAAAGCTAATGTCATCGTAGATGCCTTGAGGAGGAATTCAAGGGTGATGATTGCCAACCTATCAACTTGGTATGGATTTCTTAATAGGATCCTAAAGGCACAAGTTAGGGGCACGGTGACTTAAAACCTAACAAATAAGGCATATTTTACTAGAAGACTAGACGATGATGTTAGGTTCAAGGGCAAGATGGTAGTTCCTATGGACAATGAGTTGAGATGCAAGTTATTTCAGGAGGCACGCCAGTCTCAGTATATGATCCATCCCAGAGGTATGAAGATGTATCAGGACCTCAGGCGACATTTTTGGTGGAATGGGATGAAAAGGGATATTAGAGAATACGTGGCATGATGTTTGACCTATTAGCAAGTCAAGGAGGAGCATCAATGACCATTTGGGTTGCTGTAGACATTAGATCTCCCAGAGTTGAAGTGGGACCACCCTACCATGGATTTCATTATGGGCCTTTCGAGGACTGCTAGCAGACATGACATGATATGGGTTATTGTTGACAGATTGACAAAGTCTACACATTTCCTCCCAATCAGACAGAACCAGACCATGGATAGCTTGGCAAATCTGTATGTTAAGGAGTTCATGAGTTTACATGGAGTCCCCTTAACGATCATTTTAGATCAAGACACTCGGTTTACCTCAAAGTAATGGCAGAGTGTGTAGGAGGCCTCGGGATCGAGGTTGAGGTTTAGCACAGCATTCGACCCCCAAACAGATGGCTAGACTGAAAGAGGGCCTACGTCATGGACTTGCAGGGTAGTTGGGATGATCATTTTCCACTTGTCGAGTTTGCTTATAATAAAAGCTATCATGCTAACTTCGGCATGGCTCCATACAAGGCACTTTATAGTAGACCTTGTTGGTTACCTTTATGTTGGAGCAATGTGGGGGAGAGACACATTGTGAAATCCGAGTTAGTGGAATAGTGCGCTGAGAAGGTCTAACTTATTTGGAAATGATTGCTGGCAACCCACCGCTGCCAGAAGAGTTATGCTTGTGACGACCCGGGTTTTTGTAACACATTTTGTAATGTATTTTGAAAGGCAGGGCCCTTAATAGTGTAAAAAAATTTCGCAAAACAAAGCAACGGAAATTCTTTTCTTTAGAACTTGTTTTGAAAACCCAAGTCACCACTTCATACATAACATAAGTACAATTTGTGTACAAAATAAAATTCCATTGAAGAAATATATTTTTATTAAATTTCAGAATCCATCTAGTGGTTCATAGTACAGCCAAATCTATTACAATACTTGTCCAAATTACATAATCCAAAACTCAAGCTCACCATACAATTAAACTCTCAACAAAACAAAATACTTGTCTTCAAGAGTATACCTTGGAGATTATTCTCTTCAAGTCTTCTATCGTCTTCAACTCCTAACTCTCCTTCCCTGTATCTGAGATATTGCAACAAGTACAATATCTCAGCCAGCAATGCTTAGTAGGGGATTCAAGAAGCATAATAATTAATAATGTAATTCCAATACTTCATAGTCCCATTATCCCTTAACATATCCATGTCTCTACTCTTTACTTTGTAATTTATGTATATCAATATACATACATACTCTTCATGAGTAAACTAGTTAAATTTATGAAAGTAGTCAAATATCATTCCCAACTAAGCTGATCAATTCTCTTCATTATGAGAATTTAGTATTACAGCTAATCTTATACTGGGAATTTTCCTTCTTGGGAAATATTGGTAATATACAATTACCTAGCATTTCATTATGCTACAACATAAGGCATTTCATTATGCCTATTCTCATATGCATCATAGTGCAAAATAATTAAAAGGTTGTCATGCTGCAGTCTGATCCATACTAGCGCGCTCGGATAATTGCCCTGTTCACCATTGATACCACAGTAGAAAATATTATGTCACTGCCCGTATGGGGGGACAGGACTTTCACAGTGGTGGCCTTCCCATAATTGCCGCCGCTTGACTTTTAGCCTCTCATTGGGCAAGGTATCATCATATCATCAAATTTCAAGGAGCGGGTGGCCAAACCCTTATAACTCCTCTAGCAATAGCATCCCCCTAGGCTTATTCCTATTAAAACAAACTCACAAGCCTCCAAGCTTGTATGTAAAATAGATTTCATATATATCAGACCATCTGTCTGTTTACTTAGGGTTGAAATATTTTCTAGTTCCCTATTCACTTATAGTCTAGTCCTTAACCATCTTATATATGTTTGGTTGGATCATAAGGTTTTCAAGGGATTTAATACAAGTATTAACACCACTCTTGTCAACATAAGATCATGAGTTCAATCATGTATATCTCATGTAAATGCAGTCATCAAATCCTCCTACCTTCAAGGAGTGATCTCTTTTTCTAAATCTTTCATGATCCTGCCTGATGTATGTGATCTGTACATCCATACATATTGTCAATATATAAATTTGAACAATCCTATTGATCACTAGATCTAATGTTTAGAATGATCTTTAGATCATTCATATCTAAGTATGTTTCTATCTCTAAGTCTTTGTGTGTCCATCTCCTTGATCTTAATCTTTCATAGATCCATTGATTGACAATCTACACATGTTGATAAAGATCAAGGTCCTAGATCTTCTATCATTTAGTTCTTCTTTGATCTAAGTTCAGTTATTGGATCATCCCTAAGGAGGATGATCTTGGTTTTCTTCCTTGAATCATCTTTGATCAAGAGTTTGCATTATCTAATCTAATGAACTATAGCAAGCATACTAATAAACATGCATACTAAGTACAATATAGTATTCTTATTCTTATTGTTCTTGATCATCCAAGATCTAATGGATCTTGTTTGATCATCCTTATCTTACTTATTGTTTTTATTAGGGTTAGGTAATTTACTGTCCTTTTATGCTCTTATTATTATTATTCAACCAGTTAATGTGCTGGTTGAAGGTAACTTATTTAAGCCTAAATCTAGACTGCTCCTCTTATTTTCAATTGGCTAAGGCTTACTAGCTGAATGGGTGAACACAAAGTGGTTACTTCAATCCTCATGTAAGGAGGCGTTTAGACCTCACAAACGTCAACGGAAGGTAGGGGAAGAGCGAGGCTCTATTAGATAACCCCCTTAACTACTATGTTCATCATTCACTATAATGACCATAGCTCAACCTTTCATAAGGTTCCTATAAGCATGTTTACCCTAAGTACTCTTTCTAATGGATTTTTAATTAAGTCCATGAATATTTATAATGTCATTCATGGGGTTTATTATTCTTCTCCTAGTTTGGGCAAAGGATTTGATAATCCTTATATTGTCCTACTAACTATAACCCTTACTAATTAAGTCCAAAGTACTCCATTCTTATTTGTGTCATGAAACTCTACTTTCTCATTAGATTACATTTTTGATGTTTTATGCTCTTTATCTCATAACAAGTAGATCTACTAATAACATTTAACCATAAATAAATTATAAATTCAAAGCATAAAATTACATAATTTACACTTAATGATAATGAGGTAAGGTACTTAAAATTACTCTAACATGATTTTCAACTAATATACCTTAATAACTCAATTTAAACTAACATGGACTTAAGGTATAATCTCATACTATAGTATAAACTTATATGAAATTCTAGCATGGTCCTAAGATAGAATGATATGAAATCATACTAAAGTGCCCCTAAGATAATTAAATATAGCACCTTAAGATAACAATGAAATCACATATCATGCTAAAGTCTAAATATTATACTCGCATGCTTTATAATATAATAATATTTAAAATACTATTATCTAAAATAAAACTAATTATATTAACATTTTTAGAAACCTTTACTTATGATCTAACCATTAGATCTTAGATATTTTTCTTTGATTAAGGGTATTAGTTATATTTAAGGAATT
Organism: Warburgia ugandensis; assembly: GCA_035236585.1. Taxonomy (NCBI): domain Eukaryota; kingdom Viridiplantae; phylum Streptophyta; class Magnoliopsida; order Canellales; family Canellaceae; genus Warburgia; species Warburgia ugandensis. Next base: position 11,042,411 of record CP141138.1, on the reverse strand, counting down.
TTCTTTATTAAGGTCCAAAGATCATATTAATCCAATTTTGTCATAATTCATCCATGATTTCTTGGATTTCATTATGTCAACATTCATTTTATCCATCCGAAGGATCTGATCACACTTGATCTCATTGCACTTTGGCAGCATCACTCAGCACAAGGGCCATATGGGAGATGGAGGATGAGATGAGACAGACCCACTCAAAGCTATTTGTTTAGTAGTATGTATATATAAAAATTTTGAGGATGAAATTTTTATGAGAGGAGGATGTAATATACGTCATTTTAGGAAATTATATAAATGCCTAATGATGAAATTTTGTGGGAATTAGACTTCCAAGAATTTGAAAATTTTTAGAAATAGAATCATGGATAGAAACTTCAATATTTAGAATGTACACAAAAGATGGATTCCAACGACATTAAGAACACTAAAATTAGAGATCGGACGAAAATCTTTTAATTATTTTAAATAAGACATTTTAATAAATTAAATTAGGAGGGTAAAATGGCAATTTTACATCTAGTAAAAAAAATGTGTACAATTGCCTGTGTGTAAAGCTTTGTTGTCTATTCACATCCATATATTTCATGGAAACATTTGAAGAGTAGTTTATTGATTAATGTATGAATTTACATATTTATCTGTTTATTGATTAGATCATCTCTTGATCATATTGACCAAATTTTCGACCCGTCCTTTTTCACGTCAGAACAGTTAAGGGTCTGACCATCGCTTGGGAGGCTAGAAATATGTGTCCGAAATTTCTGAGGGGGGACTATTCTTGGAGAGAACTGACAATTCATATGATAGGTGACCTGACTATTCATATGATAGGTCCTCTATCAGCTCTCTAGGAAACTTAAAATCATGCCAATCAGGAGATTCTTTGGTCATTGAATATCAAAATGCTGGTTATATCTAATTCTTTTGTTGTTTCCAACAATCAAATCACAAATAGAATTGGAATTGTTCGATTTTCAAGCTATTGGACATCCAAATTCTAATTTTCACAGCATGAGTTCGCCATTAAATAGGCGGTTTTTTCTAGCAATGTTCGACGAACTGTTAAAATCAGCATAAGTGGAGCCCATAATTATGTAAGAGTGATCAGTACCTTTCAATACAACACTGAGTCGACGCCCGTCATGAAATCTCTGCATGAAACTTGGCATTGTTTCTGTATTAGAAAAGGAAACAATAATATCAATAATAGGGCAACACAAGTTGTACAACATCCAAAAAGGAGACACAGTAATGGCGAGTGAGATCCATTGATCTGGGGGGCCATCATTATTTTGACCTGACGCCTGCCGTCCAAGTACGATGCGAGTGGACCCAGTCATGTATATGTGCGTTAAATCTAAATTGTTCGTATTAGCACTTATAGGCACCCTAGACGGCAACTGTCATACTGAATTTTGGTATTTTAGGAATCTTTGACGGGAAGATTTTCATGCGCTGTCGACACATCGGCTAAATTCCCCATTGCAAGGCTTACATAAATTATGCCAGATTATTCTGCGTAAATTTATATGGAACAATCCGGCATAATCCAATAAACTGGATTATAGAAGTCTAGCCAATATCAATCTACACATTCGTCGTCTTTCTGGCAAGTCAAGTTTCTAGAACATCTCTGGGGCCCCACTTTGATCAGATGACATTAGCCATCATGACTAATCAATCACCATTTACGGTTTAGACAAGAGAAGCTGATGTGAATTTTATTGTAACATGGGCTATAACCATGTGGATTCCCTCGTGACAGGTGATGGCTCCAGGTGCATTCAGGAAAGGAGCGGATTGTAACGGTCAATAGCACTTAGTCTTATCTTGTATTTTGTAAATTTTCAAGCCTTGAGCCCATGACCTCACGTACCTTCCTCAAGTGTATTATAAAATACTGTTGTCTGCTTTCCTCTTTGCCTTCCTTCTTGAACTTTGTTAGGGTCCTTTTGATCACATAATCTTTGCGTCCTAGTTGCAACAAGCCAACAAGCCCCTATCCTATTAGCTCCAAAAATACTAGGGATTGGATGAGTCTGTAATCTAACAAAATTGCCCTTTTTATCACAGTACATGGATATACAGTTGAAGACATTGTTTAAAGAGCAGTGCAAAATGAACGAGTAACACATCTTCAGGATGGGTGCGCTAGAGTTTGCTAGTGTCAGGCACTATACTTTCAGTCCTTGTTTTTCTTTTTAGTCGTATTATTCCTTTTTGTTCTTCAGTCTATCTTTGTCTTAGTCAAAATAATCGTCAATGGAACCCGTTTTCTAGATGCTGATACTCTTTTCCTTCCAATTATATATGCTAGTCAAGATGCCAATTGCATGTAGCAACTAGGTTGCACGGTTAACATCTAGCTTATATGGAGTACTTCTAGAATCCTACTCTTTGGGAGACTTGCCCTATGGCTAAGATGCAGTATGGAAGTTCATATGTGATCAAACTTTCAGCCTCATTTATTATAAGTAGACAATGTCATCAAGCCAATTGGTAGTTAAGATACCACCTATACAACTAAGAAAAAACGAATCTCGATCAAGTAGTGATAATGTTAGTCAGCAATCGAATTGATGGATTTTGAATCCCATATTTTATTATCATCCATGGTTAACCATACGTAGTAGCGGGGGTACTAATTCTTAGCATGTGTATGTTTACTGAATACAGGAAACCATTCGAATTAGACACCTTTTGAGAGATACTATAATGTGGAGTCCTAGTATTTTAAAAAATGCTAATGCAATGTCTTATTTGCAGACTGCCTGTTTGTTAATTTTCTTTTCTTTTCTTTTCAGATCTAAAGTGTTCATCTTGTTTGGACCTTTGTTTTTGCTTTACCCATGAATAATCATACCAATCAGGTGATTCTAACTTTGTTTTTGTTTTATTTTCTGTTTATTTCAATGGTTGTGATTCAAATAATAAACAAATATAAAGCTGCAAGAATTCAATAGAAGTAGTTTTTGTTTTGGAGGTAATCTAAGGGATCCCGAGAAACATGAATGAGTTGGGTCTACTAAAAATAAGCATAACTTATAAAGAGGAAGCGTCTGAAAATAAGATGCTGCCTTAGATTTTGAAAATACCAGCACTCTATAATGTATTGATCAATTTCTTTTTCTCTATCATTTCACCAACAAATTAATCCTAATCCCTAAATCTAATTTTAAGTCCTCTAACTCCTAGTAAAAGGGAAAAATGCCATCTTAAACCTGTGACCAAGCATAAATAAGGGGGGCGGCTTCTTGTCTACATCCAACTACACTAGACGACTTTTACCTTTGGCATTGCTTGTTTGAAATGTAGCAACTGGAGGAGCATCGATATTGGTCCTAAAAATTGGTACAGGGTAAAAAAAACCAATTCAAAAGCAAAAATAGGCTGGTCTTCCTCGGGAAAAATTAGAATGGCAGTTCCACTTGATATTTCTTAAGTTGTTTGACTGAGCGTACAGAACACATACCAAGGGTTATTTTCTAATTCATCATGTCAGCCACGTGGTGGGGAGAAGAGCCACATAAAGGGAAGGAAAACATTCTTAATCCAAGTTTCAAAGCTACGTTTACAGCTAATGATTGATCAATCTATCCACGGGCACTTGGACTCTGACTTGTGGTAGGTAAAATAAATCACGGATACAGTCGTTGAGCAGCCCACCCCCCACTCCACCAAAATGGCTGAACTATCAGTACCCATGAAGTATGAAACTCACCATTGAATTGTTGGAAACTCAATTTTAATGGAAGGCAGCCCGAGATCTTGCCATTTTGGAATAGAATTTCAGTTACTGTTTCGAAGAGAGACTGAAATTCTAAATCGTAAGACCAAATGGAGCGAAATGACAGGATTCGACCTCATATTTTTGTTTATCACGACGGTAGAGTTGTAGCAATGGTAGAGAAAAGGAGCTTGGAGCAATGGTAGAGTTGTCATAAGGTTACGGTTTCAAGGCATGAAAACAGCCTCTTACAAAATGTAAGGTAAGACTGCATCCTGTTGATCTTTGTGGTCCACCCTTCCCCGAACCCTGCATACACGGGAATTTTATGCACCGGGCTACTGCTTTACTTCACAACTAAATTCAATGCAAGACCCTTTCGTCGGCAGTTAGATGAGACTGAGACTTATGGCCTACCATACGAATAGTTCATTCACCTTTGTTTGTTGATACATTTGGGTGACAAATCACCATATGGAACAACAATAATCGAGTTTTCATGCTCTTCGCAATGGCTGAAAGCAGCCTTTGTTACCCGAAAAAGGAAGGAAATGCCGCATTGGACGGAATCCTAGGCGTTCGTACTAAATAGCTGAGCCCAAACAAGGAACAACTGGACTTGCAGGGAAGAATACCATTGTGTGGCACTCCTTGCATCTTGCTTCATGTGGCTTTAATGGTTGTTTTCACTGATCCAGTAGGTGATGGAAGTTGGGCCCATATTTACTATGCAGTTGTGACTGTATCATTGCAATTGTTGACCAAACGCGTTGCTAAGTTTATAGCTAAAAGATCTAAGAAAAAGTAAAGTTTCTTCAAAAGAGTTAAACATGGAATGGAACCTAGCATCTTGGCATTTTCCATCCCTTTTGAACGGTGGGAAACATACTTTCACGTATACCCTTGATCAGTCTCAGTCGTGACCTTCACGATTGAGGTTCACTCTTGCATTTTCAATCTTTATTCCAGACAAACTTTTGCACGTGAGGATTCCCTTTGCCCCATGTTTTAAACGACGAAGAACCTTATTCAAATTTACGACACAGAGAAAAATAAACACCAAAGTCTTCTAGCACAATGATCCAAGGAATAGTAGTGCCCTCTTAGCAATTATTCGGATAACCAAGGTTCGAGGTTGTGCATGGGGTTGTGTGTGTCTAACTTTAAAATGTATATATAAAAAAGGTTTGACTTCAGTTAGAGAAGGCTTATGTACAATTATAATAATTATCTTCTTCAATTAACATAATTGGTTTAGAATTAGCCTTTAAAATTCCGGTTTGTTGTTAAAAAATAAATAAAAAAATATAAACCCTTGGCCTCCATCTTTTCCCTTTCGCTAGAATAGGAGGAAGTGCACAGAGCCTGAGGATCACTCAATTCTAATAGAAACCATGACTAGTTGAAATGTTGTATGCCTTATTGATTGGAAATATTTGTACTTCCATCCTTCTTGTCTTTGATTTTTATGTTTGTATACGGTTTCATTTTTATGAGATCTTTACTGCTTTTGTGAACGGGAGTTTTGGTATAATGGTAGAGTTGTTGTCGTATGACCTTGTGGTCATGGGTTTAAGGCGTGAAAATAGCCTCTTGCAAAATGCAAGGCAAGGTTGTGTACTATTGACTCTTATGACCAGCCGCTTCCGCGAACCGCAGGAGCTTGGTGCACTGAGGCTGCCCCTTTTTTTTCGCTGCTTTTTTTTTCGTAGTCAGGTTTGCTCGTGTAGGGGATCTAGCTAACAATTACGTCTTTCGGACCTCTTCCTGGCTCTGATCCTCTCTGACTTGTGGCAGCCTTGACTTGTGATGTATCTTGTACTGATTTTACGATCTTCTCAAATGGTCTAGCAATAGAATTTATGTTGCCTTCTAAATGTAAAAAATTCACAATCAACAAAAAGAACCACTAAAGATATAATATATAAAAGAGACGTGCATGTGATCCAAAAATAAAAAAGAATTGCAAATGCCATGATTCAGTGAAGCCTGCAATTGGGTGAGCACTCCTCTTGAGCTAGGATCTATCATCTGTGGAATATGGCATTAGCAAAGCATTTTTCCACTTCAAAAAAGATTTTGGAAGTGCTAATTGCCAAGAAAAAATGATTGCCTTGTCTGCCTTCAGTGGCTTATCACTTCTTCTTTCTTTTTTTTTCATGAAAAGTAAAAATGAGAAAAATTGACAATCTCAAACTTACCCATTGTTTTCAGAAGGAAAATTGGCGTGGTGGTCTTAGTACAAACTTTTCCAAATGGAACCAATTAAGAGGCCCCAAATAAGATTAAAAAAGGAACCAAAGTTAGAAAACAAGCGTATTTACAAAAACAAGGATCAAAGTTGTTTCCATTTGAAGAAAGTGGGGGCAGGTGGGCAGCTCAATTTATCATCCGTTATTTTATTGAAGACTTTAGGTAGACAAATGAAAAGCAGGGAATGGGAGGGAGACATAGAGAGGAATCTCTGCTTGCCACCAACGCTCTCTTTCCTTCACAGAACTTTGAGACTATAATTTGCTTTCTTTTGCTACTACTGCTTGAAGGTCAATGTGATGCGGCCATTCTGTTCCTACTCTACACAGTTAGCTGACTCAGGTGATTTTTATTCCCATCGCAAACAGCTTTAAGGGTTTCTTTCACACCTGAGTCTGAACCCACCACCTACCTCTTTTTGCCAAACCACTGCACTACTATGCTTTCGGCTTTAATTTCTTAATAATCAAGTTATCTTTTTACATGAAGAAAAATGAGTAAAATCACAAACTCCTAATAATTTTGCATCTATTTACACGTCTTCACTAGCTTTTAAATTGTCTCTAATGATAAAGTATGATGGTGCCTGCAAATGTATTATACCTAAATTCCAAACTAAAAGTATACAGGGGCCCAATACAAGGTTGTTGATCGGAACTCTTCATCTCATTTCTATCTAAAATCCATGCCGATCTGACATTTTTAGTGCTAGGAAAAATGCATTTTTTGGACCTGAACTTTTCGTCCCATTGGATAAAGTTTAAGACCGTGTTGGCATGAGCTTGGGACTATTGATGAAGAAATGAACGGTTTTGGATCAACCACAGGTGGGTCCCATTATGTGAGAGCTGGGATCCTCTATTCAGAGTGTGAACTCTGTCTCAAGGAAGGGTAGTTTCGTCAGAGCAATGGATATAGTTGCTATTTTGGGCAAAGATGAACGCTATTTTCGGTATACTGAGAGTTCCGCGCGTAAACTGCGACGTGATGTGGGGACTCGCAGCGTCGGCAAGCAAGAATTCCGACGGAAGAAAGATCACAAAGATTTCTCCACAAGCCGTTAGGAGGAAAGAAACCTGAAAAAATAAATATATAATAAATCAGAACCAGAATCTCTGGCCTATGCATACATATGTTCCCTCCCATCATTTCAAAAAAAAAAAAAAATCAGAAAATTCTTAGTTTTCCTCGCACTCTCTCTCTCTCTCTGTTGAAGAATTCCTGGAGAGAAGAGACGTGGTTTCCTTCATTCTGGGACTCATACGAGAAGAGAGGAAACAGCAGAGTATCAGAGAACAGAGTAAGAAATCATGATAATTCTCAGAGGCGAGACCCTTCTCCTTTTACCGGCCATTCTACTCATCTTGTCCACATTTTGTCAATCTTCTTATGGAGGGTCGCCTTTCCAACACCTTCACAGAAAACCCACATCAGGTTGGTTCATCTCAAACATTCTCTTATCATTTTCTTTTTGGTCTTCTGTACATTGGTTTTGCTTGATTATCTGTTTCTGAGCAAGTAAAATGACTTCAGGAGTATATCTCATGACAACCCTGAAACGTGTGTTCTAGTTTTCATTCTGGAAACTTGGTCTTGCTGGTTTTGTTGCATTATTTCGTAGTAATAACTCAATGGAACCTGAAGTTGTTTTTTCAGTCTTATTTTTCTAATCTACGATTTTGATTTCAACGCGGGTTTTCTTCTGTTATTCTATCCATTGATTTTGTTTGATTTTCCAAGTAAATCTCAAGATAAGCTGAAATGTGGCTTTCTACCCTTCCTTTTTGAAGCAATGGTTTGGTTAAGGAAATGGTTTTTCTTTTGTCTTCCCATGCTTTGGGTCTGTTTGATTATTTTTTCTCCTAAGCATGTAAAATCATTTTTGCAGAATATCTTAACAGAAAGGATATAATTAGAAATAAAAACATTAGAGGAAACTTAGGAATAACACTAATAGGTAACAAGTTGAGGGATGGTAGACTTAGATGGTTTGGACATGTCCAACATAGACCAACAACAGTACATGTTAGAAGGAGTGAGTCAATTTAAGCTCTAAAAGGGCAAGGGGAAAGCCTAAGAGGATGTTGATAGAAGTGGTGATAAAAGATTTTAAAAAATTTGGACTAAATGAAGCCATGACACTTGATCGCAGGGAATGGAGGAACAAAATTCACCTAGCTGACCCCTAATGGGATTAACGCCTTGATGATGATGATGATGATGATCTTAACAGAACCATAAACCCAGGTTACTTATCTGTTTATTATATATCTTTTGTCCTTTGACTGGTAAGAGTTACAAGACAAAATTTCTTTTCCTGTACTGCTTTTGTTTGATTTTCTGTTTCTTAGCTAGTAATATGATTTTTCTAGTATGTCTCAATTGAACCTTGAAGAGGGTTTTCTAGTCTTCTTTTCTCGTAGCAATGATTTGGTTTAAGAAAATGAGTTTTTTGCTTGGGCTTTTGTCATGATCAAGAATTTAGGTTTTCATGATATATATAGTAGCTTTCAACTGGTGATTGTTATCATCAAGAACTTTGACTTTTGCAGTTTGTTGTTTAAAGCCCTAGTTTAGGAATGGTTGTTTGCTTTCTTTCTTGAAAGAAGGGTTTGGTTTAGGAAATGGGTTATCCTGTTTGTCTTTTTCTGTTTTTAAAGATTTTATGAGATGGATTTTTTTGCAGGAAGTTTTGAAGAAGAGTATGGTTTGGTTTCATGGAGAAGGTCTGTTAAGGAAGTAGCAGCACCTCCTCCTGTTGATATTGTGGCGGACAACTCCACTTATGTGTTAGCTGCAGAAAGAACTCATAGGAGAGACCCTTTAAATGACTCTCACCATTACACTGGTGGATGGAATATCAGTGAGAAACATTACTGGGCTGTAAGTTTTTGTGAACATCAATTGAATTCTTGGTTCTTATTTTTGAATTTTTGAATTTTTACATTTTAGTTTTTGATTAACTTGATTTATTGATCATTCCTTTATTGATCATTCCTGTTTACAGTCTGTTGGTTTTACTGCTGCTCCTCTGTTCCTCATTGCCTTAATATGGTTTGTGATCTTCGGCTTGACACTGCTGCTTAGCTGTTGCTATTATTGCTGCTGTCGTCGGCGGAATTACTCCTATTCTCGAACAGCTTATGCTCTTTCCCTTATTTTCCTCATACTTTTTACCTTAGCTGCCATGTAAATTCTTTATCCTCTTCTGTTTTCAATTACTTGTTTTGGTGAGCTGTGGGTACCCACTGGTTTTCTATTGTTTGTTCCAGTGCTGGATGCATTATGTTGTACAATGGGCAGGGGAAGTTTCATGGAATCACGTCAGACACTTTGAAGTATGTGGTAAACCAGGCAAATTTCACCGTCAACAACCTTAGAAATTTCTCTGATAATCTTGGTGCCGCCAAGCGTGTTAGGGTGGATCAGGTTTTCCTGTTGGCTGATGTGCGAAATAGAATTGATGTCATTCAGAGAAAGCTTAATACATCTGCAGATGACCTTTCTACTAAGACAGATAAGAACTCGGACAAAATACAAAACCTGTTGGAATCTGTGTAAGATTTGAGCTCTAATTGTTTCTATTGTACCTGAAATGCTTTTGCCTGATATGATATCGGTGAAGAATATTTCCTCAAGCTGTTTTCATTTTAAAAGTCTCCATTTGATTGAGTTGAGGTATTATTGCCTTTGCAGGAGACTAGATCTGATCATTATTGCTGCTGTCATGCTTCTTTTGGCATTTCTTGGTTTCTGTAAGCAACTAATCTTGCGTTTCCTTAATCATCTGCTAACAAATTTGTATTTCTTTTACTGCCAAAATTTCATGCCATTTGCCAACTTACTAACACTACAATGGGTTACTAATGCAGTATTCTCAGTCCTGGGCCTGCAATTTCTCGTCTACATGTGAGTATAATATCGTGTGTCTTGCATATTTCATTTCTCATTTATTAATTTTGCAGTTACCCGTTATGTTTGTACCATATACAATATGGCAAAGATGATTTAGTGGTTGATGTGGGTTTTCCTGATTGAGTGCATGGTTATGATCATTGCAGCTTGGTGCTCATTGGCTGGATTCTTGTAACAGGCACGTTTATATTATGTGGTGTGTTTCTTGTTTTACACAAGTAAGTGATTTCAATCCCGTCATGTATTGATTTATTATCTCAAGTTTCACCTCTTCAGAAATTTTTGCAATATCAGTATGTAATGCTATATTATTAACATGCTTTGTCTTGCTTCATTCCATGGGATGGGAAGCACCAAATTTACAGTTGGTGGTTCTGAATTTAATATTCGTTGCTTAATAAATTCTGCAATGCAAATATCTGGTGATAGTGATTGCTCATAATTTCTTTGATAATTTATATAACTTCCAGTTACTGGTGACTATCTTGCTGGTTTGCTGGATTTCTTTATGTCTGCTTTTTCTTTGGTCTTTGAATTGGGCTGTTCTTCACTGTTCATTTGGACTCAGACATTGTTACCCTGTTACTCATGAATGATGATCTTTAATTTAACCCTTAAACCCCTTTTAATATGTGAACCCACGACAACAATATCCATTGGAGGTAATTCGGTCATCTTGTAAGAAAGAATTTTGTAGAAAAACATAGGAAAACTGGAGTGGGTACAAAGTCATGGGTGCTTCTCTTCCTCAAGCTTTAGCATGTCAATCATGTCTTCACTTCAGTTGGTTCACAATGTTTCACAAAATCCTACCACTGATTGTTAGGTTGCAAATTTGACATCATGAGTTACACCTTGTCTGGAAAATATTAGAATACATCGTATCCTTATCATGTGTATGCTTCTGTTCCATGGTTCGCATGTGCATTCTCCTCTTGTGTACTTCTCTTCCTTGAGCTTTGGCATGCCAATCATGTCTTCAATCCAGTTGGTTTACAATGTTTCATAAGATCCTATAACTGATGGTAAGGTTGCAATGTTGACATCATTAGGTACACCTTGTCTAGAAAATATTAGAACGTATTGTATCCTCATCATGTGTATGTTTGTTTTTCATGCTTTGCATCTGCATTTTCTTCATCTCTTTGTTGAGAACTTGGCTCCTTCTCTTGTCCTCCCTTTATTTTACAAGACTGGTTGAGACCTGGAGGTTTAGTACTCAGCTGCACTAAAGGTGCAGTGGCTGTGGCTTACATGTCACAACTGTATAGTGAGGCCACAGACAAGTCTCCTAATTTGAATAGTCCTAGACCTTTTATAATCTCTTTCACCCACCAGTTGCATATTGGCAAGTGTCATTAGTCAAGTTGAAGTCTTTGGGTGTTGACTCCGAGTAAGTCAATTTGGACAACTCATTTAGTGTAGGATCCTTTGCACCTTTGATATGTATCAGTAACCATTCATGAACTTATTCGTGCACATAATTACTTTGGCTTTTGAGGCCTTTGTTTGTTTTGCATAGCTTTTGAAGTGGAACTTTTGACAAATTGTCACCAGATAGGCCCAAACAGGAACACTTTTTAAAGACCTTTGTTAGAGTTGCAGACTAAGTTACAAGCATCTTACGCGTAGCTTTGCAGAGGTTTGCTCAGAGCTCAGCTGTCAATCTGCATAGCATACTGGCCGGTGCACCGGCATTGCCAGTTTCAGTCTGAAAAAGGTACAAAAACACCCCAATGTCTGTACTTGGTCAAGACCAGTTAATACCAGTCACCAATATGACCAGTATTGAGCTGATTTTTCTTTAGAAAAAAGAGTTTTGAAAATATCATTTCTTTGAACCAGTCATACTGATCAGTATTGTCTGTACTTATTGGTTAGAACCCCACACTGGTACGAGTCACAAAGTGGTAATTTACAAAGATTCAAAGTGATGTTAGGGTGTCGCTGGAAAATCAATTTATTTTGAATTTACTCATTGATGCAGTGCTGATTTTTTTTCAGTTGGCACATGCTATGTGCATCAGTTTGTATCAATTCTGCTATCATCATTTACCTAGGGAATCCAGTTGATACTTGTGCATGAAGGAATTCTGCAACATAATAGAAAGAATAGCTATTAGGACAACTTCCATGATACAGTATTTCTTGTACTTTTCTTCTTTTCTGCTGCTTCTTCTTCCTTTTGTATTTTTCTTTGAAAAAGCAGAATACATTATTAATTGTTTCATATACTGGAAGAGTGATGGTTGCAGAAGTTGCCTGCTATCCTTTGGTTCAGTAATATAATAATGGCTTAAGACACAACCAGGTTCTGTTATATGCAAAACATAATTATGTTAAAAGATGTTAATTATGATCCTCTTGATATATAAGATATCTCAAGAAAAATGTAGATAATTTATATTGTTATAAAGTTCTTATTTCCTTATTTTGTTATAATAAGAAATTATTTCTGGTTTATGCATCCTGCTTCTTTGGTATGATCATTATCAGCATTTTTTTGCCAACCAAACAAGAGAGACGGACCACCAGTCATAGTTTGGCCTCCCTTTTGCTTCTCAGGCTTTGCACTGTTGGGCTCTGTGGTAGATAGAGATTTCTTGCTTCTGCTATCATTTCTATATATATGGTAAAAGGAAGCTAATACTAGTAATATTTATTTTATTTCACAGCCAGCACTACTGCAACTGATTAACTGTACTCATTTTTCATCATTTCAGTGTTGTGGGGGACACATGTGTTGCTATGGATGAGTGGGTCCAACATCCTCATGCTCATACCGCTCTCGATGATATTCTTCCCTGTGTGGATGTTGCAACTGCCACTCAGTCCTTGTATCAGAGCAAAGAAGTCACTTTCCAACTGGTTAATGTTGTCAATCAGGTCATCAATAATGTCAGCAACAGGAACTTTCCTCCTGCCCTTGCCCCTTTGTATTATAACCAATCTGGCCCTCCAATGCCACTTCTCTGCAACCCCTTTGCTTCTGATATGTCTGATCGACAATGTGCTACTGGAGCGGTGGATTTCAACAACGCATCACAGGTAAATGGATGCCCCATAAGTGTCAAAAAGAAACTACTCTTAGTTGTCAATTCTCTTCTATTGAGGATGGAATTTATGGGGCATTAATTTCCATAAGGGACACTGGAACACAATCATCATCAAGACCTTATCCCAATTAGGGGTGGTCACATGAATCTTGTTCCTCCATTCCCCTTTATTAAGTGTCATGGCTTTCATTTAGTCCCAAAGTTTTTAAAACTTTTCTCACCACTTCTATCCACATTCTTTTGGCTTTCCCCTTGTTCTTTTATAACCTTCGACTTGGATCACCTCACTCCTAGTCGTTGCCGTTTTTTGTCTCTATTTGACATGTCCAGACCATCTAAGTCTAATATCCCTCATCTTGTTACTATTGGTGCTACTCCTATATTTCCTCTAATGTTTTCATTTCTAATTCTATCCTTTCTTGTCTTGTCACTCATCCATCTCAACATTCCCATTTTGGCGAAGCTCATCCTATGTAAATATTGTTCCTTAACTGCCCAACACTCTCAACCATAGAGCATACTCAGCCTTATAGCCATCTTATAGAATTTTCCTTTTAATTTGAGCGACACCTTCTAATCACATAAAACTTTAGGGGCACATCTCCATTTGTTCCAACTCGCTTAGATTCTTTGAGTGACCTCCCTTTCAATCGCTCCTTTCTCATGATTATTAATCCCAAGTATTGGAAGTGTTCTTTTAAGGGGACATCTTAGTTATCAATCTTTACTGGTGCTCCACTCCTTGCTAAAGTTGCATTTCATATGCTCTGTCTTAGTTCGGCTTATTATAAATCCTTTAGATTCTAATGCATCTCTCCATAACTCTAGCTTTGTGTTTATGCCCTCCCTTATCTTATTAATCAGAATTATATCACTCGCAAATAACATATACTATAGAATCTCATCGTACAGATGTTTTGTTAACCCATCCATAACCAAGGTGAAAAGGTATGGGCTCAATGTCAATCCTTGGTATAATCTTATAGTGATAGGAAAATCACCGGTTTCTCTACTAGTGGTCTTAACATTTGTTATTGCTTCCGCATACATTTTTGTAATTATGTCTATATACCCCTATGAAATCCGTTTCCTGCCCAACACCCACCATATTAACTCTGTGAATCCTATAATAAGCTTCTTCTTAATAAAGACCATGTGGAGTTCCTTCCTCATCTAGTTATATTTCTCTATCAATTGTCTAAGCAGGAAAATGACTTCTATCATAGAACTCTCAAGCATGAAACCAAATTGTTTTTCCGATACAGTCGTCTTATGTCGTAGCCTCTTCTCAATCTCTCTTTCAAAAAAGTTTCATAATATGACTCAAAATGTTTGATCCCTCAATAATTAGTGCAACTCTATATGTCTTCTTTATTCTTATAAATCGGTACAATAGACATTGGAACACAAATGAAACGGAAACTTTTTGGTCTGGATTTCTGACAATTCCAAAAATTGTGGCAGAAGATCTTGATCTAAAGAAAAACCTCCTGAGAATGCAGAGAACTTGATTTTGCCTTTGCCTTTTCTTTTTCTTTTTATTTTCCATTCAAGAAATAGTTGAGTTCAGCACCTTGATTAAATATTTTTAGCTGGAAATGAATGGCTTAAGCAACTTAATGCCTTTATGCGGGTTCGGGAGGATTAAGTTCGATAGAACTCCCTTATTTGGAGCACCTAAGAAAAAGAGTTTGCAATAGAACCCTAACGGACCAGATTCTAGAACACCAGAAATTCCAATCCATCAGAAAATAGCTCAAGCAGTGAAACGGAATTGAAAACTTGGACTATGTGTTGTTCCTCTAATACCTACTTTCAACTCTCATGCAGGTATGGAAGAATTATGTCTGTCAGGTTTCATCGGCTGGGATATGTACCACAACAGGTCGTGTTACACCAACATTCTATGACCAGATGACAGCTGCTGTGACTGTGAGCTTTGGTCTCTACCATTACACCCCATTCTTAATTAACCTAGAAGATTGCACATTTGTGAGAGATACATTTTCAAGCATCCACAATGACAAGTGTCCTGGTCTTCGGCATAATAGTAAATGGGTATATGTCGGTTTGGTGATGGTATCTACTTCTGTAATGCTATCCTTAGTCTTCTGGGTTATCTATGCTAGAGAACGGCGGCACCGTGTGTATAACAAACAGTATATGCAAAGAGAAGGGCCTGGTCCATTAGAAGACAAAGCGCCATAGAAGTTGGGAGAAACAGTATATGCAAAGAGAAGGGCCTGGTCCATTAGAAGACAAAGCGCCATAGAAGTTGGGTGAAACAGTATATGCAAAGAGAAGGGCCTGGTCCAGTAGAAGACAAAGCGCCATAGAAGTTGGGTTCACTCTGTCTTTACTCTTCTTGGTAAAACAAAGCTTGTTTTCATACAGTTTAATTTAGATGTACATGGTATCATGAGCAGATTGTACTTCTTGTATCATATGGTGGGTAGGCTTCTTTTTGGGTTTTGTCTTCTTTGCATTATTTAAATCATGTGGAATTTTTGTGGTTTGATTTCTGACTGCTGGTGACATTTTCCTGTCATGAATGGCAGCCTGATTTTGCAAACACAGCATTTACGTGTAGCCTAATCTATGATGGGACTTGTAAGTTGTCTTTGCAGCATCTCTCATGGGTCTTGAATGTGAGGGTAACAATGGTTCCCCGTTGCAATATGCAAATTATGCTCATGTATATTAACATGTTCTTCTAGCAGCACGTGTTTGTGAAGTTTTGAGGCTCTTATATGGTGTCTGCGCTTGACATCAGTTCATGTTGGATTCAGACGTCTGCTGATCCAAATCGCTTATCTTCAGGATCACATCTTTGTTGGGCCATTGCACGATGAGACTTCTATGCTGTATGATTCCAACCTCTATTTTTCTGCAGTAAAAACAGAATGGTTCAGAATGTTTGACAGTAGTGGTTGTAAATCTCAAGCACAGGTTAAGATCATCCAAAGGGAGAAAATTTCTAGGTACTGCTGATTATGAGTATGAACGAAAAGATGAGTTTGAATTGCCAACCATCCAGGCCTTTTTAATGCTTGATAGAATAGCAGAATTCTACTTCATTTTTATGAATCTAAGGCCTCCATTTATGAAGGCTTTGTTGAGGGATGTAAGCCACTGATTTAGTGACCGTAAACTGAAGGCGTCCGATGAGTTTGACTTGAAGTCCAAGTCTCGTTGGTAACCCAACTCAAAAATTAAGTTGTTTGGATCATTGAACAGTAACTCTATTATACGTATATTTGCGTCTTATCATGGAATTGTTATATATGTTAGTGCTTGCATCAATCAGTAGATACATAAACATATGGACGAGTACAGTTCAAGCCAAACTTCTTGTCTCCTAAAACGTTATCTAGATTGGAGGTCTGGTGATCCAATTTCAGACGGATCATCTCGTGGGTCACATCTTGGGCAGGCGCCAAAATAATCTCTACCGCATGATCAAAATCACTCCACTCTTAGGGGCAAAATGGATGAGGGGATTGAATACGATGTGATCTACACACAGATTGGGGTTTTTTTTATCTTAGCGGGTCGTGGATAAAAAATCCAATCCGTGTCTGATCCGGGTGTGGATCACAGATTTGAGGATTATGTATCCATCCAACGTAAGTTATATACAATTGCAGCTGTTGACTTCTTTTGAAAAATCTAAACCATTAATCTTGCTCAGAATGCCTAAGATAGGTTAGATACAAATTTTCAATTGCAGTGGATTCCTGTACCTTGAGTTAATAGTAGATGAAAATTAGAGCAACTCAATTTTTTCTTTCTTTTTCAGATAAATAAATTAGTTAGGATCATCCAAATGCAATGAATTTTTATGAGTTACTTGCTTTGGAGATGCCGAACAAGACGAATGGCTTAGATGTTTCAAAAGGACCCAGCATGTACTATTTATATCATTTTTCGTTTAATTTTCCAAACTGCCCTTTGAAACAAATATATGTGGATATATCCATGAGGATCATAGATTTAATGGATCGAATTGACTTGATCTATTTTTATCCGCGGATATTAAATGGATGAATGGATATTCATAGATTTTTATCCATTTTTTCAGCACTAATAAGAATCATGGATTTAGCTGTTACCGGATAAGGAATTTTGTAGTAGGAGCAGCCTCATCGAATTGGATTCATTTGATTTCTGAAAATTTAGTTTAAGGATAAGTTAATTACCGGAGGTTAACGCACATTATATCATTTGCTTTCTATTCTAGGCATTATCCAACCAAGTTGCCAGTATGTATACGGTCGGGATTACAATCACAAACAAAATGCAACCATACATAAACTAACAAACGAGAGCAAAATACAAAAATATTCATGCAAATGATTAAAAGTAAATTAACCTAATCAGCAACCAAGATATTAAGCTAGAACTGACTCCCTTTAACCTTCTTCTTGCTCCTCGCTGCTCAGCAGTAGGTTGGGACGGTCAGATTGCCGCAACAAATAACGACCGTCTCAAGTGGGAAAGTGCACAATATTACACTGGTGGTCTTCTCCAACCACCCTTATTCGCAACTGTTTGAGAGTGTATGCCCTTCATCGTCATCATATGACATGTAGCATAATATTATATTAATTTATTCGGTGAATGAATCTATTTTATGTGATCATAGTATGCTAATACCGCATCGCAGAATACTAAGAATAAGTTAGTCATGAGATAACAACAGGAAGCTTAGGTAACATAGGATGATTGAGATTTGCAGTCAATAAGAAATTGAATACCATTTCTTTGTAAATCTTAAATAGTCATTAAGTGAGAATGAAAATGAAAATCCAATTCTGAGACCTTTGTCAAATGTAATGTCGTTATTATATGTAGATTATCAATTCTCAAGTTATCTTAGGTGGAGACCTTAACATATATTAAGGTGTGTGAAAGTATTTGACAAGTAGAACATTATCTTGATTTTCCTAAAAATTTAGCAAACACAACACATAGATGGATTATTTTCATATGAATGTACTCATAATATCCCCGTAGGCTTGAGGATCTCCATTTCCAAGTGAAGCTCTATATTTATCTATGGTGTGCCACATCAAGATGTCAAATTTAGATTGATTTAAGTTTAGTAAGATATTTACGAAGCTTATAAAGAAGATAGGATGTCATACATTGACCTACTCTTTTATGGGGAAGATATTCAATAAGAAACATAAAATGTTTATATAGTTGCTTTTGTTATATATATTAAAAGTAAAGTGTTCTTTAAGGAGTTTCTAAAAGTGTTTTGAAGTTAAGTCAAGGATAAGCCCCATTATCTTGAGATGTAGTAATATGACATTATCTTATGGAAAATAAATACATGCACCCTGTATAATTGTCACATGTAAATAATTAAATATATAATAGTGGGAGGTTAGTATGGTAAATAGGTTACGAGGGTACTAAATGTAGTTTCACTATCTTCTAATGTGGGCTGTATGTAGTTGTTGGTGGGTGAATTTGCTTGTTGTCACATCATCTCTCTAATCATAAGAAAATGTCAAAACAGTTTTAAGAATGTCTTATTCAAATTAGTAGTGTTTTTTAGTTAGAAAAGAAAACCTAGGGAGATGCCATATTAGAAAGGTACTTCAGTGGTCGCACCACAAGTAGCTTATTGAGTTGAAGTAGAAGCTTCAAAGTTATTTAGGAGGGTAATTGTCTCCTATATAAGTTACACATAAGAGAAGGAGAGGATTAAAAAAGAAAAAAATAGAGCCCTGAGGTTCTCTCTCTACCTGGAAAAACTTTAGCAACTCTCTCCTTTTCTAAAGTCTTCAAAACTTGATATTAGGAGCCACCTACTAGGAATAAGAAAAAGCACATGAACAGTGACGGATTACCTTTCACCAAAAAAAAGGATAGTGAATTAATTAGAAGGATTATGCTTTTGATACTAATAAGGTACTTACTTCTATAAAACTTTATTAGTCCAAGAGTCAAAATATGAAATTCAATATGGTCATAGAGCTAGGTTTTTTGAGTTTGATAGCTTCAAGTTTTATGTTGAAAAAGTTATCAATCTTCCACAAGTTAATCAACAATAGCAACATCATGAAGAGAAAAGCCATAATGAGAATTCCACTCTTCTTCATGATCTCAGGTACGGAAATGGACAAGAAAAAAGTGACAAGGACCAGGGCAGTGGAGAGATGGAGAATAAATTAGGTAGTGGACCAAATACAATGGAATTCTAAACCATATATAAATCTATGCTAAGGAACATTATATAGTCATATAGTTAAGTATACGATGATATTCATATCACATACATTTCAATTCATTTCAAGTAATTTCATATCATATCATTTCATCATATATCAACTTATGATGTAGACAGATATATGTCAACTCTTCTCAAACTCTAACACCTCATAATCTACTTAGAGCCTGTTATAAGCATGTGCGATATAATTAGCATAATAGAAATCCCATCCAAGATTTAATCTATCTATGTACGATATCAATACATGTAAAATCACAAGATATCCATATGCAGGATAATACATGCTATCAGTATGCACAAATCCATGATAAAACAATTGAATCACTTTTCGATTTAATCATATGCAAATCAATGCCACATGAAATCAGAGCATATCAACTCACCACAAGCAAATCCATGCCAAATCTATATTAGAGCATATCAGCTCATCACATGCAAATCCATATTAGAGCACATCAACTCAATGCAGGCAAACCCATGCCAAATATACATCTAAGCATATCAGCAAATCTATGCTAAAAACTAAATCTCAAATCAAATCATGCATGTAAAAATAATCTCATAATTCATCTCAGGTCAACCCAAAACTATACTGTGAGCACTTAGAAGCCTACCACCTAGAAGCTACAAGCCTGTCAATGCCACATGCACCCACCCTCATCGGCTACCAAAAAGTATAAATTGTGAATCAAAGTTTGATTACATGCAAGAAAACAAAAATGCGATGAAATACAAATTATATATAAAATCACGATTATGTATCAAACCGAAACGAGAAATCAAATCCATGAGATGCATAAACGAAATGCAAGTGTTAATAATTCTAAACTAAAGATCTTGGATACTCCACATCTCTGTCATTATCATTCATATGCCTCACTAATATCTATAATCATTATAATCCACATGCTAAAATAATAATCTGATATCATCATCATCATAAAAGGAAGATATATACCATCTCACTTAATCCTTAAAGAATGATGCATTCATAATTTGTAATCATATCATCTATCAATTCATTAAAATATATCATAGCATGTATTTGACTAAACCAATAATCTGGTCATAATCTAAATATATAGACAAATTAAAGATATCAAAACAACCTACCTAGAATCACAGTTCCATCTTCGAAAATCGATAGGTGTCATATAAAAGTTGATCAGCTATCAAGATTCACTTATTTCAATCTTTATCATGCAAATATGAGAGAACATGTATTTAACTTCATTAATTCATCTTTAACGTGTGCGCATGCGCGCTCACCCACACACACACACACATATATCAATTCATCAAATCTAGCACCATCTACTATGAGATCAAGGTTTGGAAGGTTGGATTGTAGTATATGAAGTCTATTAATAGCTAACCAATAATCTAATCTACTATTCACGAGATTAGATCAACGATCCATGTGTTTCATGATTGTATAGTGGTTTGATTCCCAATTTATCGATGATTAATACTCTAATCCTAAATTTTTATAGAGTATCTTTGCTAATTGAATGTTAAGGAAGACAACGGTTGTGTCGGATCATAAGTCTCAAGTCGCAAGACCCTTTTTTCATTACTATCTAATCGAATGGCTAAAATCATCTGATCAATTTCCATCCAAATTTCAGCCATATCCTAGTTAATTCAGTGTCCAGGATTTCATTTGTGGCATCTAATCATGGATCAAATGTCATAGGGGTCACTATTTGAATAATGATAGATCGGGCAACTGAGATTGTCCAATCAATTCCAAACCTAAATCGACAATCTCAATCAAAACAAAGCTAGATTAGATAGGTATTTATCTATTTCTAGTCATGGATTTAGAGATCAATGATTGGATCATCACAAAAATCTAGATCTACTAATTTTGGAACATAAATATACACATTTCAATTGTAAAATGATGATTAATAGAAAACAAGAGTCAAAGCTTACCCATCTATGTTCAAGGTTTCCATAAATTTTAGATAGCAATTGGATCATCGTGAATCATCACAGATCAGTGAAATCATGGCTGTACATTATTGTTGCATCCATATCTCCGTCAAATTAGCCCCATGATCAAATCGGTACAGAGGTTTTGTTCCTGACAATGAGAGGAACCAGACGAATGGTTCAAATCATTGGTTACATTCATTGTTTCCTCTAATCAACTAAAACACTTGGCTTACTGTTTTTCCTTCAATCTATCGTTGTTTCTTGGCCAATCTTGACTATTTTTTAGGGCTTTTACTCCTCTTGCGATGGGAAACAAATTGAATGTTCGGATCTTCAAAAATGAACCTCTTTTTCACTATCAATAGTCCATCCCCTTTGTCACTCTCCACTATTTTTTGGCATTTTCCCCTACGAGATGGTATTAGGTAGGTGACTAGACTAAGGGCCTTAGACCATTTTATCATGGTGGAGACGATGAACGGTTTAGATCTTCCAATCTCTTGGGCATTTTTCTCGCCTTAAGTCATCTTCTTCATTGGTCAAATCCATAGTGTGTTGCCCAGTTTTCTCCCTTACTAGCATTAATTGTGGAAATCAGGAGGTGGGGCTTTCCTCTTGTTTCCTCCTTTTCATCATTCTTTTTCTTTTTCTTCTTCTCCTTTCTCTCTCTTATTTTCTCTCCATGCATGTCGGGTTTCAGAATAAACCTAATGGTCTGCTCTCAATTACCAAATGATGGCGGGAGGGGGTGCTAGTATCAAAATGGCCCCCTCTCTTAATTATTTAAATCAATTTTACAATATTTAAATTTTCTTCTAACATCATAATTTTGGTAAAAAAAAAAGGGTGAGTCATACTAATGATGGTTTTTTAACTTTATTTACTGTCAAATTCTAATTTCTATAAGTAGGGCCAACTTAGAAAAATTACAAAATTTCCTTTCATGATAAAAATTAAAACTTATTCATCCAAACTCTGATTTTAGCAAACTTAGTTTGAATCATCTTTTAGAGTGCAATCCAAATATTGAGGCCTCAACACTTTGTTTAAAGTCTATAAAAATTTTATTTTCTAGAACTTCAAAATTTACTTAAATTAAGATTTAAAAATCAAAGATGTTACACTAAGATGCCTAAGCCATTCTAGGTTGAAGTTGTAAGAACCGCCTACTATCTAATCAATAGATCATTGTCAGCACCACTAGACTTTGAAGTCTCAGAACAAAAGTGGTTTGACAAGAAAGTGACCTATTCGCACTTGAGAATATTTGGGTGTAAAGCTTTTATGCATTTATCCAGGGAAATGAGATAGAAACTTAACTTGAAGTTTACTCCTTGTATCTTCATTGAATACAGAGATGAAGAATTTGGACACAAATTGTGGAACCCTGAAGGCAAAAGCATCATTCGAAGCAGAGATGTGGTATTTCAAGTGAACCAATTCTATGAAGAATCAAGAAAGGATAATGAAGAAAGTACCAGTGCTTCAGATCCAGTACTAGATTTTGTGCCCATATAGGTTAACTCAAAAACTGTGTTAGAAGCAGAAGAAGGGATAGAGGAACTTAAGCAAGGGTAGCATCAACCCCACTCACCAAAAGATGTTGGACTATTAGATGGTGTAACTACTTCTCAGCTAAAAGCTAAGCCTCAGCCAAAGATCTCAACAAGAGGACTTATTTTGATTCCTTCACAAAGATATCCTGAATAAGAATATATCATGCTCACTGATGAAGGATAGCCAGAGAGTGTTCAGAAATCCCTGAAGCATGCAGATAAGGATAAGTGGGTGCAAGAAATGCTAAAAGAGATTAACTCATTAAAGAAAAATAGGACATGTGAGATAATGACACTTCCCAAGGCCAAAAGAGCATTGAAAATAAATGTGTATTCAAGCTAAAAAGAAGTAGCAACGGAGAACCAATCAATTATAAAGCACCATTGGTCGTCAAAGACTTCAAGCAGATGAAAGGAATTGACTTTGACAAGATCTTCTCACCGATAGTAAAGATGATATCAATCTAGATCATACTTGGACTAGTGGGCAGACATAACCTAGAGCTTGAATAGATGGATGTAAAGATGGCCTTTCTTCATGGAGACTTAAAAGAAGAGATATACATAGAACAACAAAAGGGCTTTGAAGTCACATTGAAGAAATATTTCGTTTACAAACTAAAAAAAAGCCTCTATGGTCGTAAGCAAGTACCAAGATAGTGGTATAAGAAGTTTGACTCATTTATAACAAGTCAAGGATTTAAAAGGACGGCTACAGATCAATGTATATATATCTAGAGTCTACCTGAGGGTAAGTTTGTCATCCTCCTGCTTTACATTGATGATATGTTGCTAGTTGGACAGGAAGCAAGTATAATTAGCATGTTGAAGAAGGAAATATCGAAGTCTTTTGACATGAAGGAATTAGGGCTAGCTTAGCAGATCTTGGGTATGAAGATCACACGTGATAAAAAAGTGAGAAAGTTGTAACTACCACAAGAGAAGTATTTTGAATGAGTAATCAAGTGATTTAGCATGAATAGTGTCAAGTCAATCAATACTCTACTGGCAATCATTTCAAACTGAGTGAAACGAACATTTCATTCAACAACATAGGAAATAAACAAAATGGCTATGATTCCTTACTCATCAGCAATTGGGAGTCTAATGTACACGATGATGTGCACAAGAACAGATATCGCTTATGCAATAGGTGTCATGATTCGGCTCTTGTCCAACCCAGAGAAAGATCATTGGGAAGCTGTAAAGTGGATATTGAGGTACATGAAGGGTACATCTAAGTTGTGCTTGTGTTTTGGATATACAGAAACAATCTTTGAAGGATACACAGATGCCGATATAGCAAGAGATCTTGAAGAAGAAAGTCAACATCAAGATTTTTTTTCACTTTTGCAAGGGGAGCTATGTCTTGGCAATCCAAGTTGCAGGAGTGTGTTGCTCTATCAACAATAGAAGAAGAGTATATTGCTATAGTTGAAGCTGGCAAGAACATGTTATGGATAAAGCAGTTTATCCCAGAAACTCAGCATCATGCAAGAAGAATACAATATATATTGTAATAGTCAGAGTGCTCTGGATTTGAGCAATAATTCAATGTATCATACAAGAACGAAGCACATAGATATTCGAAATCACTGGATATAGGAGGTGACAGAAGAACAAATGCTAAAACTTGAAAATAATTGCACTGATGAGAATCCTATAGATATGTTGACGAAGGTGATAACATAAAAAAATTGGTCTGCGTAAAAACATAGCAGGAATGGATTCTAACTAGAGAAGTATCATATGGGGATAATTGATAAGGTCTATCCCCATAAGGAAGTTAGTGATCCAACTAGATCAGCTTGCCAAAACCAATAGATCGTTAGAATCAATCAAAGACAAAAACAGTAGGTCAAGGATTAATTGGGATTGATTTGAAAATCCTGAAAAAATTAGGATCTGAAAATTAGGAGCATATTGGAGGAAAAATTGTTATTTTGATTCCCTCGACTCCTATAAATTGGAGATAGAACTGAAGTTGTAATCATCCATTTGATTCCCTTCTTAGTGAAGTTTTTCTCTCCCTCTTCATGTGGATGTAGGTTGAATTGGCCTAACCATGTAAATTCTGGTCTCTCTTTGTGTGTGTGAATGTTTTTAGTCTTTTATCCCAACATATACAGTAGAGGGTGGAACTTAGGAATGTTACGAATTCAAAACCTGGTAGAGATAAATTCCTAGAAAGTTAGAATTCATGAATGGTAAAGTAGAAGAATTCCATTTTAGTGTAAGTCTAGTTGTGAAGCCCTCGTCGAGTTCTATCACAAGGCATTGCCGTTCGCAAAATTTTCCTAACCTCTGGGAAGATCGACTTCAATGAGAACAAAGTCGAATACCCAAACTCTCCTCTCTCTCTCTTGTTTCTTATTCTTGCGCAATTGCTGGCGTTCACATTTCCAGTGGCTCAATGTTTTTTAGTCTTGTTTCTATTTTGCTTTCTTTTAGCCAACCTAAGGCTTGTAAGAATAGGAATTATGAATATTAAATTTTAGTTTAGCATTCATGAATGGTGGTGACTATTTGTGAATTCTAAGCACTCTACAACCAAGCATCGAGCTGCTCTCACATGAACACACACGTGCCATAACTGGCACACCTTATAGGTTGGTGAGGGATTAGTACAATATACCCATCAACTTTTCTGTCACGCATGCAGTTGACCCTGTGATCTAAACAGACTCTACTAAAAATGACAATGGACCTTGGAATAGGGATGCCTGATTGAGAAGACTAACAACGCTCCACATTAACAGAGGTAAACTGGTGGTTGAATTTCAATATTTTTCCGGTGGTGATGGATTTTTATGCAAATTCCATTAGGGGTAGGTGATTTGGTACAAAAATTGATACACAAAAAAAAATACACATTAGTGGTTGGTGATTTTAGTTTTTGTGCATTTTGAGACCTTTGACTTCCATGCTTTTTTTTTAAGACATTTGACTTTAAAGTTAGTGGTTTGAAGCCTGCAAAGCTTTGAAAACCAGATTTATGGAATTTGGGAACTTTTTTGTGTAAAATGGGAAACTTTTGGGGAGAAGATTTTCATAACTGATTTGTCATACATTTTGAATTTGAATCCAAAAGTTTTTTTCTTTTTTTTTCCTTTTGAATGAGGCACATTATATTAATTGGAAAAGATTAATACAACTGGTTGATCAAGAAGATCAACAGAAGTAGAACAGTGTGCTCCCGATAAACATCAAAAGCGACCAAAGCATCAATCAAGCAGAACCATTAGTCGTAGCAGCCAAAGAAACCAGGACTGACAATAACAGACAGAAGCAATCTGAAAAACTCCATCTACAGAAACAGAGATCCACTGGACACTGCATCCAAACTACAAGGGAATTACCGCACTTTATGCTGTAGATTGCCAAGAATAGAAGTTCCCTTGTGAGCCAAGCATCTGCTGCATCATTAGCAGCTCTTTAGACCTGTTGAAACTAAAGATGTTTATCGACAATCCGTGCTGCCACTAAGGCAAACTGTTCTTGAAATCTCTAACGTGGTTGCGCTACTCCATTAAGTCAAACTGCAATCCATACAGCCATTACATGCAAATGTGTCATGAGCAGCAAATTTTACTTCTTGTACTATCATAGAAGCTACGCTTCTTTTTAAGGTTTCCGTGTTCTTTGCATTGTTTAAATCATGTGCCCCATTTATGGTCGAAGACTGGTTGTGATATTTTCATGTTATGAATGGCTTGGCTTGATTTTGCAAATACAGTAGTTACATATCGTAAGTCTTGAATAGCAAGAAG
This sequence comes from Warburgia ugandensis, assembly GCA_035236585.1. Classification (NCBI taxonomy): domain Eukaryota; kingdom Viridiplantae; phylum Streptophyta; class Magnoliopsida; order Canellales; family Canellaceae; genus Warburgia; species Warburgia ugandensis. The sequence continues at coordinate 11,015,949 of CP141138.1, read as the reverse complement.
TTAATATTAGTTTCACTTTGCAATATGCAAATTAATTATGATTATGTATATCAACATGTTCTACCAGCAGCTCTTTGTGACTTGTAATGTTTTTATATGGTATACATGTCGACTCAGATGTTTGGTGATCCAAGTAGCACCTGTTCTGCGCTGCATTTGCTGATTCATTGCACCATGACACCTCTCCATTGGATGATTCTAGCCGCTATTCTTCTATTGCACCATGACAACAGGGGTTGTAAAACTTCGTGCAAAGAATGAGATCATCCACTGGATAAGATAGTCTAGGTCTTGCCCATCAAGAATATGGCCAACAAGATACATAGTTAGATCGCCAACAATTTGTGCCTTGTGATAGACTGTCAGTGTACCAGAACTCTTCTCCATTGTTTTGATTCTAAGGTTTTCATTTATGGAGGCTTGGTTAAGGATTAGACCAATGATTTTATTTTCCAACTGTTCAGATTGGAGGTTGATATCTTGGTGCCTGTCTCATCCTTAGCCCAACTTAGAAGATAAAATTTTTATAATTAAGCAAAGGATGCCAGCCTGCATGTACCCTTTTCCAAGATGAAAATACAGCCAACATCATAGACCGATATATAGTGCTGCTTGTGTAAAGGAGTACACAGGTTTACATATGCACAAAAGAACATATAAAGCCAAGATGTAAGAGATCCGCATCCCACACTAAATATTTTCTCCAGCGAATTAGCCTAACTAAATATTCAGTAGTGAAAGACGGATAACAGTTCCAGGTATCCTTTTAGAAAGTTGTAGTAATTCTATTGCAAGTGAACTGGACTGTGATGGTCTGGAGAGGATAGAAAACTCACGACTCAAAACTAGTTGGCTTAAACGTAGGAAAATAACCAATTTCTTCTGGTGGATGAAAAGTAATCCGAAGTTGGTTGCCGGCAGCTCCTTGCCTTCCATTTTGACCAGCATCAGCAGGTGCTGATCTCCACAGATGATGGTAGGACATGGAAAACTGACTGCAACAAAAAAGGATATCAACACGCGCGCGCGCGCGCACGCACACACACACATATATATCCATGACATACTGGAACCGGTAAGATGTTTCCTACGGATTTTGAACCATGGGATCATGTTTAAAGAGACTCTAATCCTGAACTGTTGAAAATTAAAAAGGGTGAGAATGTAGCTGCTAAAAATCTCTGCTTCATTTGCATCCATAATGCCAATAAAACTCAGAAGATGTACGGTATGGATCACAAAGCATCTGAGCCTGACACATGTTTTTTCGACCTATTATGTGGTGCGCAAGCGACTGAAGCCAAAGATTCAATGGCCAAAATGATTCATTGGGTCCTGTTTATCAATTGAATTACAGCAAAACTAGCTTGCATTGTCCCTTGGTTGAAGGTCTTTTCGTGGATTTTTAATTTGCAACTGCCGGTTTGAAGCTAGCAAGTCAGAGATTTTACACTTTAGAGTCGTTGCATGTAGTTGGGTTTTGGATCACGGCTTATCTATAGCATAGCCTGGCAGGTCAATGATCTTGATTATGAGACAAACGTGCCCAGTTTTACTTCCTTGCGCTGCATCTTACTACATCATATTCTTACCCTCTACTAGTGTGCTCATCAATGTAGAAATTAAGGTAGTGAATCAGTTTATGTTTTATTATAACTTAAGCATGCCCTGAAGGATAGCCTTACCACAATGATAGAGTTGTGTCGTGTGATCTTCAGGTTATGGGTTCAAGGCATTAAAATAGCCTCTTACAAAATGCAAGGTAAAGCTCTGTACTATTGACCCTTGTGGTCCACTGCTTCCCCGGATCTTGGAATAGTGGGAGCTTCGTGCAGCAAAGCTGCCCTTATAGCTTAAGCATGACAGTCTACCGAATTGATTGCATGACCCTTGTGGTCCACTGCTTCCCCGGATCTTGGAATAGTGGGAGCTTCGTGCAGCAAAGCTGCCCTTATAGCTTAAGCATGACAGTCTACCGAATTGATTGGATGATATTAACCATTGATTTTGGACTAGTTGGGTTGGAATCTCCTTGGGCGAAGCCCATCTCCTGTCATGTAGATTAGGGATGGCAAAATATGACATGACACGATAACACGACTCGAACCCAAAGAGGATTTAGCGGGTTAGGGTCAAGTCTTATTGTGTTCGTGAATGACAAGCCAAAAATCGTGTCGTGTTTGGGTCAATCAATGTTAATCCGTCGTGTTGACTTGTTAGACACGCGACCTATTAATTCGTCGTGTTAACCAATCTAACCCGCAAGCTATTAACCAATTGGGTTGAAAGTATAGGATGGTTTATAAAAAATAGTCCTATATTACTACAGTGATATAGGACGGTCCTTCAAAAACAGTCTTATATTACTATAGTAATATAGGACAGTTCTTCAAAAACTGTCTTATATTAGTTATTTTACATTCATTTAATTGTGTTACACGAGTTGTGTCGTGTCGACTCATTTAATAATCGTATTGTGCTCAAGTCACGGGTTCTTGATACAATTATTAAGCGGGTCGTGTTTGTGTCCACCCATATACTATAATGGGTTAGTCTCGATACAACATGAACACGAACACGACCCGCCAACCCAAAGTGCCAGGCCTAAATTGTAGATGATGTGCCTTAACCGATATTTTGCAGCCGGGCCCCATCGAGACCAGAGCTAAATTTCTTGTGCTCCGAGCTGGAAGTAGATGAAAGTCTGATCATGCACCAGTAGTTCGTCTTTTCTATATCCATGTTCCATCTGACCCATACCTAATAGCTTTCAACCAATACATTTTGACGATTACCACATCTGGACAAGGTGCTTGAATCGGCCATCCTATTAGGAATTTCTTACGTGAAGTACACCGTAAGACTTAGGTGCTTCCACTATCAAGACAAATTCACCTAAGCTGGTTCGCACAAATCTAGAAATCATAACCATCAATATATCCTGATTTGACGTAACACTCGTTAATTTGCTCAAGGTGCAACTGATTGTAGGCTGTCATGGGCCTTGTAGCAGAGTGTACTTTAGGCCCCTGTAGTTCGTCTTTTCCCTGGCCCTGCATAGGCCAAAGCTTTATGTACCAGGGCTGCCCTTTTTAGCCAAGTGACTCAGGGGGCCTCTCATTTGGGTGACCAAGGGCTGTGTGCGGCGTATGTGAGTCTTAGCTTCTCATATATATATATATATATATATATAATAAAAGATCATCTTAATATCAAAATCCTGGACCGTTTTAGGTTTAGTAGAAACTATAATTTGCTATGGATGTACTATTTCACCGGCTTTTCCTCTCAATCCACAAAGCAGTTGATCGCATACAACTTTGGTGTCTTCCTTGCAATACGCGTTTGGTTGCGGATCAAATCATTGCTTTGCACTTTGATAAAAGATTAAATCTGTGTGAGTTATTTGCTTTGTAATCCTTAACTAGTGCTACAAAAATCTACAAAACAACTTATAATTTTCTAATAAATCATCGTTATAAAAAAGATACACATCCATTGATAATTCACCATCTGCCAGTGGCAATATGGATGACAATACTTTTTTTGTTGGATAAATCATGCCAAACTGTATAAATATGCCAAACAAATTACAAAATACAGGGAGGATTCTACATGCATTGTCAAAAAGAGTTAAGTTCCAAGAAGTCAGGTACAGTAGTTCAAGTAAAAGTGTCAGATTTTGAGAAAGCAAAATTGTAAGTTTTTCAGCAACCTGATCACCCTCACGGTAAACATGCTCGATGATTTGAGGAAAACTCGGGGGATAAGCAGGTTCGGTGCTGATTCTACCCCCACCCGTTTAACCTGTCATCCCAGCTCAACTGGTTTAGACCGATGTGAAATGCACTCCAGAGATAAGACAAATGAAATAAGACTGACACTCGCAAATAACGTGGAAGTTAGCCTCTTCCTCAACCAGACCAAAAGGATAGCCACGGTTAAATACTTGCGGATCCTAGCACAAGTTTTTATTTAGCAATTAAGAAAATCCTTTTCACTACACTATTCTCACCCAGGAAAATGGCACTTGGGCTACGTTGGTTTTGTGAACTTCTCCTATCATCTTCATTACATAAATTCCACAGTGCACTTTTTATTGCAACAGATGAGGAAGGGGAGCCTTGGTGCAATGGTAGAGTTGTTGTCGTGTAACCTTAAAGTCACGGATTCAAGGCATGGAAACAGCCTCTTGCGAAATGCAAATAAGAATGTGTACTATTGGACTTTGTGGTCTGCCCTCTTCCCCGACCCTACATAAGCGGGAGCTTTGTGAACCGGGGCTGAGCTTTTAGATGATGATGAACCAAGCATTTCTCCTGTAGGGCTTGCTGTAGATGAACCAAGCATCAAAGTGTGTTGTATGAACTAGGAAAGATGTGACAATAAGTCAAGTCCTGTTTACCACGAATGGTTTGGACTGACATGAAATGCACTCCAGAGCAAAGGATAACAATATATTGATACTGAAAAATAACACTGAAGGTAGTCTCTTTCTCGCTGACACAAAATGGATAGTCACTGTTAAGCTTATGGACCTCAACACGTTACTTTTCGCAAGGAGGTGATTCTTGACCCCTGCCGAAGGAAGTTTTTTTAACTATAGGCTGACAAGGAGACACCTAGATCAATTTCCATATAGGATTAAGATTTGTTTGATTTCTTTCCCAGCAATATACAGAGTTGACAGTGAACTCTCTCCAATTTTATAATATCATCCGGATTATTGGGTTGATAACCCTTTCCTCGAAGATGAGGTTGTCCACTCTTTTAGGCCATGTTTCCATGGCATCCCTATTCCAATTATTTCCTGAAAGTGTGAGATCAGCAACTTTGAGATTTTGGTCAATGAGTGGGAGATAGCCTTAATCAATCAACTTAATCAGCAGTTTCTCCCCCACCCATGTATCTGTCCAGACAGTTTATATAGTTTTTTCATCTCGTAGGATTTTCCTGACTGCTGATTTGAGAAAATTTTAGTTGGAAGAATGGATCTCCAAGCAATCAAGTCTAATTGTTTTACTTATATGACCAGAAAGTTTCACAGCCAAGATATCGAGCTCTTACAAAATTTGTCCATATTTTATCGTGGCTGGGCATCTTGCTTTTGATAAATACAATGCATTTATTAAATTGGTTGGGAAGCTGCATATAATCCTGTGATGGCCCATATTGGGACCCCACAAAGAGCTAGAAACGGAACACTTTATCATGAAACCTAGCACTAGAACTATTAAATTATCCTTGAATGAAGTGGTTCCAAAAAATATCTTTGTTTGCATGTTTAGCTGATTAATTAAGACTCTAGAAAGTGATATATCTCTTCCTTGGAATAAAACTACACACACGCATTGATCCGCTATGCAACTCTTAAATTATGTTCTGTTCTTTTCGTGCAACTTTTTCTTACTTTATTGTCATTTTTTCTGTTGCTTTATCTAGAATAAAAGATGATAAATGTGGGCGGCTGTGCTTAATTATGTATACCAAGTATAGAGAGAAGATAGTGCCGATATATACCATGTAAAAGAAGACAGGGCCAACTTAGAAAGTTTATTCAAAATTTTGAAAATATGCTATTGAAAGTCAGTCGTCCTATTTTTAGTTCAGTTTATAGTATTTTTGAAGTGCAGACTCAGCCTTTCCTCTTAAGGCAATTGAGCAATGGAAATTACCGAAGAATCTCTCTCTCTCTCTCTCTCTCTCTCTCTCTCTCTCTCTCTCTCTCTCTCTCTCTCTCTCTCTCTCTCTCTCTCTCTCTCTCTCCATATTTACAGGTTATAATGCTAATTGAAGTAAATTAATTTTGTCTTACTAGTTACTGGCAGTAAGTATTTGCATGTGAGTTCTTTACTGTTGACATCAAATGCACGTGAGTTCTTTACTGTTGACATCAATTATCCATAAATGGATCAACTTGTGACTGCTTTACCTGTGACCAACAAATTCTCGATAGTGACTGTGGATCAGTCTACCCATTTCACGCAAAAATTCCAGTCATTCTTCAAGTTAACATCTTGTTTGTCCACTATACTGTCCCAGATAGATTCAGAATTCAGTAAATGGTAATTGTATCTGCACTCCCTTCTTTTGATGATATTCCTCGCTATATTAAACCTTATTTCCATGAACAGTTTGCAGCTTCTTGTGAATTATAAATAACACAAACTACACAATGAAGATGATAATGCCACTGCAGAAGGAGGTGTGCAGATATCAACCTTTTCTTCATCTAATCTTCATGGTGGGGATATTAGGTAGTGGCAGTTAAGTCCAGCTAATCCCCACTTAGTTCCTACGGTTCCATTACTCATCTACTTAGAAGGCTAATTAAGAAGCCATCTAATTGTATATTTGACACCGAAATGTACTAAGATCAGTGCTTTCATTCATCTATATGCCACGTGTACGGTAATGATGATTGGCTAGCCTTAAGTAATTAATCACAACTTGACAAAAGACAGCCTCCTAATCAAATAACAGCGGCCGTTTCAGCCCGTGTCACGACCTTCCATCTTCCAAAGAAGCCCTCGGGATGACACGCTTTTTGTAACGGATGTAGCATATTGATAAGGACACCCCTTGAAAGAGAATCTCTTCTCCATGGATGATCGAACGACAAGGGGAGTGTACGTGGTGTTTGTCGCGAGGAGCATCACGGCAAGCAACTGGTACTGGACAAAACAAATTTCAAACTTAGCTTCATTTCCAAAGACAATTTGTTTGTTGAAGAGTTGTGTAAGCTTCATCTTACGAGTAATTAGTTATTAGTTAGCTGGGCAAAATGCAAAGTAAAATTGCGTATTATTGACTCTTGTGGTCCGTTCCTTTCCCAAATCTCACATACGAGAAAACTTCATGCACCCGTGCTGCTCTTTAGTTAGCTGGGCAACTAGCCAAGTCCTACCATCGAAATCTTCGGTGTGCTATAAGCAAGACAGAGTGGGCCGGACCACAAGAGTAAGGTGGATAAAAGGCAACCATCTCAGGAAACCTTCGACTGTCAGGCTCCAACCCTCTAAATGGTCAAATGAATGATGTTGCCCATTTGATTACTAAGATAGAGATGAAAATACAAGGGAATATTTGGCAACTTATTCACTCTAATAGAATAATATTTAATGGCACATAAAGGATAGATTAAATGACCAGTTTCTATTATCATACACTCAGTGCATGAATAATGGAGAATGGAGCAGACTACCCAACCTCAATTCACCCGTATGTAGTTTTGATACTGTGTTTCAGCCATTTCCATATGTAAACTTTTCTTTTTAGTAAAAAAAAAAATCACTTTGATGATAAAGAAAGGATTTATGAGATAAGCATTATTTTCAATTCGACTTTATAATCTTCTGCTGTGGGAGCATGAAGGGTCCATTTATGATAATCCCTAACCCAATCCTTACTAGGCCAACATTTCCGAAGTCTCTCAGGACAATCCATGCAAGCAAGGTAGGTCTTTGTTTTTCGATGATTATTGATTGGTTAGAACCTTAGTTTGTTTATTTATTTAGTTTCTTAAGTGAATAATTATGAAACAAACTACTTAGAACTTATGATCTTAATTCCTAAATCTACTTAAAATTTCGCCAACAAAGAAGAAGTGCCATCTTAAACTTTTGACCAAGCATAATCGGAAGAAGTGCGCTGAAGCCTGAGACCAACTGCAAGTCTGTAAAGGATCTGAACCAATTTATAATCTTAAACCCTTAGATTGACATGATTTTGTTACCATTGCTTTTGATTTTCTGGACCGTCCACTTTTAGTTCCATATAAAATATTATATGGATTGTCAGAAGGGTGCAGACATGATCAAATCCCATGGCAGATGCACTTGTATAACAGTGGGCTATTTAAACACCCACTCAAATGAAGAATTTGGATGATCAGATCCAGTCATAGTGTTCATTTTGTCTTAGATTGGTTAAATACCAAACTTCATAACCGTTGAATGATTTGAGCCACGCCATTTTTTTTTATTTTTTTTCAAATTACATCTATTTAAAATTTCAACTAGAAAAAAGAATGGCTAAAAATTTTGTAGTGGAATGATGTTTGGTACACAGCTTAAGGTTAGGCCAAACATGGTAAACGATTCAAATCATCCAAATTGAGGACCTATCTAGGTTACGTCCTTTTAAAGCAACTGATTAGAACAGCTCAATTTTTACAGTGAACTATTCACTGGAGCAATCCGAATCATCCAAGAACTTCTTTTCCCTCAAAAAAAAGTATTTTCTTGTCTTTAAGTTTGGAGCAATCGGAATTATCAAAGTGACCAGTCTTGTACAGATATGCCAAGGTTATTTCAATATCTTAATGTATTGAAATGAAATGTTTAATATATATTTATGGTTATTATCAGACTACGGGACTTAAATTCATAGTCTGCATATACAAACAACATCCAGACCCCTTGTTTCAGTAACGCCACCCTTCCTTTCAAATTCTACTTACCAAATGAGACAATGGAGGGCCAATTACAGTCCTTAAGAAACTCATCAATAACTGCTAAAATCATCCGCCATGTCTATGATTGGTGGAGATCAGAAGAACCTTTAAAGTTAAGCATGTGGCCAAATTAATCTGTGCCACATATTAAAATAAAAGTAAAAGCAAGTCGAATCGAATCGAAGAAGATGTCGTGACATGGGCACCCACCATTTCCACAGATCTGGAAAAGAAGAATAAAACGTGAAAGAAGAGAGGCAAAAGAATGCGCGGCCAAGAACAAGTCCATTTCTGTGGATTCCATTTCTGTGGGGGCCTTCGGCAGAAGTGGCCAGCCCGGGCGGCTCTACGATAGCAGTTCTTGTCTGTCTTTGCTTTCCTTTTCAATGATCAGTGAGAAAGACAAAGGATGTGAGAAGATGTGTCAATTGATATTCTACCTACCTACGAGACAAAGAAGAAGATAACGGTGATTGACTGGAATTCTCTATCAGCTGTGGCGGTGTGGCCATAGCGAAACGGAAGAGACTGCATTTTAAAGAGACACAAAATGACAGAAAGGCCAGAACCGTATCTGACCCTACCAAAGGAAAGTGTCGATCCACAACGTCATTTGGTCATGACCCATGAAGTCATTCAGTCAATTTACAGTAGTTTGTTAGTTACTGAAATTGGTTTTGTTGATTCAGGCATTAAAGGAGAAACTGGGGGAAAGAAACTATGGGTAAATCAGCAGTTCTGCTCATTCATGAGCTTTCTCCACTCTCTTACGGCTCTTATTGCAAGTGAGTGACTGGTTTCCTTTACCAAACCTCATTGTACTGTAATTTGATGAGTGGAGCCAAATTAAGAAAGAAAAAATTGGCTATTCAGGAGTAAATCTCATCTTCCTGTGTGATCAAGCAAGTAAATGTTCTTGCTTTAGTTAACTTCAAAGTTATTATGATGACCAAAACACCCATTTTTCAAAATGGGTGCTGGATTCCACTAGCTGAGCTGGTTCTGTATCATCTTCTCCAACCATGTGATCATTTCAATAAATTCTTCCAATTTGTGGGACCCACTCTTTGCATAGTGGGCCCCAGAAATATTGATGTATGGTGTGAATCACTAAACATCAAGTTATCAAATGAATATAACATCCAATAACTGTGCTTTTTACTTGTTGAATATGAGGCTTGTTAAATAAGGTTTTCTTGTGATCAAAAGAACATTTATTTAGATTCTAAGCTCATCCAATGCTATTGTCAAAGTAATAGTGATCCGGAGGCATAGAAATGTGGAAGTAGAAGGGCCCCGCGTCCATAAAATTCCAATCCACTGCTGACAGTGTTTCTAGTGTAATGGTCAGCAGATCAACTTAGTATGGAAGTACAAGTTTACTGCAGAACTGTAAAAATAGTACAAGTGAGTCCAAGATCTGAAGTTATCAAAACCATTCATCTTATTGCTTCATCCATACCTCAAACCTAATCCTCTGATGAAAAGATCACTTCCTCTTATCACAGCAATCGACCATTTTACCCAATAGTTGTAGAAAGGCTAGGATCATCCAGAAGCTTTGCAGGTCCCACTCGGATGATCGGTAAAAGACTACCCGGTCCAGTATATTTGCAATTTCGATAAAAAAAAAAAAGTCAGGGAAAGCAATGTAAATAGACTCACCAAACAGAAATATAAATGGCTCCTCCCTAAACAAATCAAATCAAGAGCCCCATGGCCTCTAATGGCGGATCTTCCCCTTCTTCAGGACCCAAACTCCCATCTCGCACCTGTTTGTGTTCACCCACAACTCACCCCGGATCGTTTCGCTGCAGTCTGCATCGAAACACCCACAAAATCTCAAGCAGAATTTCGTCTCAGTTAGGTGCCGGTCCTGCGAATAATCAGAAGAGTATCACAGATACCAGATTCTTGAGTGCTTTTCTTCTCCAACTGATCAGACCATCAAACCGTGATCTTCGCAGGAGGAGGAATTTCCAGGCCAAGCCCAGCAGGTTTTGTTTGATGGAAAGTGATAATCAGAGAGTGTCAGTTATTTGATCTTTTCTTCCTTGTCTTTGAGCAGCAGTACTTTGATCCTTGTTACTGGATCTTCTTCTTCTAACTTGAAGGTGTATGCCAGTATACCTTTGCAATTGAGTCTATAAATATAAGAAAATATAGATATGATTCTAGTTCGATGAACATAATCCCTCTTTTAATTGCTCCTCAACGTATGCATTGGCAGATTCAGCAAGGGAAATGTTTGAAATTTTTGCGAGGAATTGGAAATAATTTATTGGGCTGTCATTTAAGTTTCTCATTTAGATCTGTCATGAGATTTTGCAAATAATAAGTGACATTTTCTTTCTGAAATCTAAAAATACATATGAGGACAGTAGTTATCTCTTATTTTTTATAGACTTTTAAAGTATAAACAGGACAGAAACAAGTTACTTTTCCAAGAAATTTCAATTACTTTCAGAGTTATTTATTTTTTACTTCGGGTGGTAACCTGGAGATTCTGATTATCGTTAGACATGTAATTAGCAATGCAAGTGGGTGCCAGTTAGCCATTGATCTAACTTTTCATCTGGGAGATTGAGCCCATACTACATTTCCTTTGACATAATCTCCCAGATGAAAAGTTAGATCAATGGCTAACTGGCACCCACTTGCATTGCTAATTACATGTCTAACGATAATCAGAATCTCCAGGTTACCACCCGAAGTAAAAAATAAATAAATCTGCAAGTAATTGAAATTTCTTTGAAAAGTAACTTGTTTCTGTCCTGTGTATACTTTAAAAGTCTATAAAAAATAAGAGATATAACTATTTCTGTCCTCGTGTATTTTTAGTTGTGCCCGGTTCTCTGATGATGGATCCTTAAATATTATCAACTATCTTACGATTTTGTTTGTGAAGATAGTTTATGCTATTGTTTTCGGGTTCTTTTGACCCATCCACTTTACACCATCTAGACAATGACGACTAGAACAATGATGGACTAGTTTTTTGGGGTTGTCTAAAATGGGGGTCTGTAAATCAATGGTTTGAATCACCAAACAATTTTGGCGTCCATATAAACCTTAGTCAGAAGTTTATTTACTTCGCTGATCGACTTGTTTATTTTTCGTTATAATTTTCAGTTTTGGGATCGACTGCCTTGCCATGGATTTTTATCTATCCGCATCATACACTTTTAAGAATCCAAAAAGCCCAGTAGAAAATGGTTGAATAAGAAGCTCCAAGTGTGCTTAACCCATAAATTTTTTGTAAGAAATATGTCCATGAATTATAATAAGTTCTATTCGAATCCCTGAAACAGCTATATAGCCAATTAGAGAAGCTTTTATAGAGACTTAGGTTGAAACTGAAGGCTTAGGATTGAACAAGAAGCCTGGCGAAAGACCTACTGGCCCAGTGGTCGGCAGTAAGAGGTGCCCCACCTGTTGATGGTATGCCCTCACTGGTTCGAGCACCGTCAAGAGGAGATATCGATAGATCTAGAATACTGCGTAGTTAGTTTCTTTGTAATTATTTGTTTATACTAAAATAATAATGAAAAACAAGATGCTTTCAGCTAGGAATCTTACAATTACAATTTTACTGTTAAATTATAATAAATTATATGTACTAGTAAAAAGACCCACGGAGATGCCCAAACACATGGGAACCACACAGCATGCATGTTTATGGACACAAAAACGGAGGGAGAAAGTGTGTCAATCATACACTAATACAGACAGATTTTTCGTGGTTTTGACTATAAGCCTGCATGTATGGGTGAAGATGGAAAAAAAAAAAAAAAAATCATGCAAGATGTGTTCAAGTAGTGAACTGCTGATGAGTACCATTATCCTATACCGAGTGCTGATATCATTTGCTGTTTCTTTGGTTATTTGTAATGTAAAAATGCAACACTAAGTTGCAGCATATGGCCCAGTTTCTTACCAAGGAACACATCTTTAGATCATCCCACGTGCTGATTGCTACGGTTTTGGATGTTTAGTAGTCCAAATTTGTGCACATTTTCTGTAAGTTATACTTTGGATATGTGATTTACATTTGAGGGCAGCCCGGTACATGAAGCTCCCTCCTATGTGGGGTCCGAGGAAGGGCGGACCACAAGGTTCTATAGTACGTAGTTTTACCTTGCATTTTTAATAGCCCATTTCCACATATTGAACCTGTGACCTCAAAGTCACACAATGACAACTTTTACCGTTACACCAAGGCTCTCCTTCCATATGTGATTTACATTTCATCATCATCATCATCATCATCATCATCATCATCATCAAGACCTTATCCCAATTAGGGGTCGGCCACATGAATCTTATTCCTCCATTCCACTCTATTAAATATCATGGTTTCATTTAGTCTCAAAGTTTTTAAATTTTTCCTCACCACTTTTATCCACGTTCTTTTGGGCCTTCCCCTTGCCCTTTTAGAACCTTCTACTTGTATTGCCTCACTCCTAACTGGTGCCATTGTTGGTCTCCTTTGGACATGTCCAAACCATCTAAGTCTAACCTCCCTCATCTTATTACCTATTGGTCTGCCCCTAAATTTCCTCTAATATTTTTATTTCTAATTATGTCCTTTCTTGTCTTACCACTCATCCATCTCAACATCCTCATTTCTACAACACTCATTCTATGAGTATCATGTTCCTTAACTGGCCAACACTCTGATCCATAGAGCATGGCTGGCCTTATAGTCATCCTATAGAATTTATCTTTTAGTTTGAGTGGCACCCACTGATCACATAAAACTCCAGATACACATCTCCCTTTGTTCCAACCCGCTTAGATTCTCTGGGTAACCTTCCTCTCAATCCCTCCACTCTCATGGATCAATGATCCTAAGTACCGAAAGAGGTCTTTCACAGGGACTTCTTGGTTATCAATCTTGACTTGTGGTCCACTCTTACTCTCCTTGCTAAAATTACATTTCATATATTCTGTCTTACTTCGGCTAATTTTAAATCCTTTAGATTCTAATGCTTCTCTTCATAACTCTAGCTTTATGTTTACACCCTCCCTTGTCTTTGTTGATTGTTTAATCGCAAGTGCACGGGCTATTGTAGTGTAGCTTATGCAAGTACGGGTCGATCCCACGACGACTTGATTTAAAATGGAGTTTTCAATAAAATTCAATTAATAAAAGAATATAAACTAACAATAAAATAAAATCCAGATTTATTCAATTGTTGCAATGTACACAATTATTTATTCTAAAAACATAGAAAATAAAACTAAAAGGCGTCCTGGATAAGCTTGTCCTTTGATTGCACTGTCCCTGAATAGTCAAAATGTGAATAAAACAAAATCGGGACATAGATGTAATTAAACTAGGGACTCAGTTGAAATTAAACAGGGGACATGGATGTAAATAGAATAGGGACCCAGATGGAATTAAATCGGGGACTCAATTGGAATTAAACAGGGGACCCAAATGGTATTTCTTAGATCTGCCAGGGGCAGAAATGTAATGTCAGGGGTTTCTGGTTTTTAACGAAAAAAACCAGGAAAACGTGGTGAAGAAGAAGGAAGAAGAAAGAAAGGGGAAGAAGGGAGAAGGAGGAGAAGAAGGAAAGCGGGAGGAAACCCAATCCTCGGGACGTCCGGTGACTGTGGAAGCCAGCAAAGAAAGAGGAACCGGAGGAGAAGGTGGGGAAGACAAAGAAGAAGAAGAAGAAGAAGAAGAAGAAGAAGAAGGGAGGCACCGGGAATGGAAACCCAGTTCGGTTTTCTTTCTCCAGGTCGTGCGGTGAAGGAGAAGGACGCCGAAGATGCAGGGGGTGCAATCCAGGCTGGGTGCGTGCGAGAGAGAGAGAGAGAGAGAGAGAGAGAGAGAGAGAGAGAGAGAGAGAGAGAGAGAGAGAGAGAGAGAGAGAGAGAGAGAGAGAGAGAGAGAGAGAGAGAGAGAGAGAGAGAGAGAGAGAGAGAGAGAGAGAGAGATATGATGTGGGGGTGATGCAGTTGAAGAGGAGGTTCTGAGCATGTTTGGCCAGGCCGCCTGGTTTGGTCTGGGCGATGCTAGAGAACTGAGAAGAAGAATGAGAGAGAGACAAGGAGAGGAGATGGGGCACGCTAGAGGCATAGGGAGCAGAGAGAGAGAGAGATGGGTATAGGAGTTGGTGAGAGACGAGGCGAAAGAGAGGGAATGAGAAGGAGAGGGGAGTAGGAAGTAGAGGTGAGGGAAAGTAAAACGAGAGAGAAGTGGGAATGGTTCCTGAGAGAGAGAGAGAGAGAGAGAGAGAGAGAGAGAGAGAGAGAGAGAGAGAGAGAGAGAGAGAGAGAGAGAGAGAGAGAGAGAGAGAGAGAGAGAGAGAGAGAGAGAGAGAGAGAGAGAGAGAGAGAGAGAGAGAGAGAGAGAGAGAGAGAGAGAGAGTTTTGATCTACCTCCTATGGTGATCAAGGGGGGAGCAGTAGAGATGGGTACTGGCTAGTTATGGAAGACGGTGGGAGGAAGAGGGAACCTAAGAGAGAGGGGGGTTGAGAAAGAGGTAGGGGGACTGCCTCCTACGTACAGCCAAGGAAGAAGAATAGAGAGTGGAGAGAAAAGCAAGAGGAAAAGGAAAATAGGAGAGAATGAGAGAACGAGAAAGAGAGGGAGAGGGAGAGGGAGAGGGAGAGAATGAAAAGGAAGAAGTGGAAGAGTTAGCTAGCCAGCCCCCCCTAGGGAGAAAAACTGTTCTTCAAGAGAGAGAGGAAGGGGAATATAAAGGAGAATGAGAAAGAGAGAGAGACGTGAAAGAGAGAGGAGGATAAGAGGGAAAGAGAAAAGAGGGGGGAGATAGAAGGAAAAGAGAAAAGATAAGAGAAAAAGGGAGGTAAGAGTTAAGAGATAGAGTGGGGCCCAGTAGAACTCTAGACTTGCTAGAACTCTACAAGTCTTCAACTTTGTCCTGTACTGGGACTCTTCATATTCCATCTGATTTCCTTGAAACTTCATCCTCTTCATCTGATATCCTTGATTCGATCTGGAGCGTCCACCCCTGAGTCGATTGATCTGCAATGCACAAGACCCAATTAGAATCATCTGAACCATTCATTATTCATCTAATTAGCTTTGATGATCGTCTGACCATTAATTTTGCAATTTAATGGTTGGATGGCTAATTAAAGCTAAAACAGAATATTTTATGTAAAATTTTGAAATGAATGGCCTAGATGCTCTAATTGAACACTAAATTAGGGGTATTTTGACCACAATTGAACATTTAACAGTCTCATCAAGTAAGACTATATCATCTACAAATAGCATGCACTAGGGAATCTCCTCGTGTAAATGTTTTGTTAACTCGTCCATAACTAATGTGAAGAGGTATGGACTCAATGACGATCCTTGGTGCAATCTTACAGTGACAGGAAAATCACCAGTCACGCCACTAGTGGTCTTAACATTTGTTACCACTCCCTCATACATATCTTTAATTATGTCTATATACCCCTGAGAAACCCCCTTACCACCCAACACCCTCCATATTAACTCTTTAGGAACTCTATCATAAGCTTTCTCTAAGTCGATAAAGACCATATGTAGGTCTTTCCGCCTCTCCCTATATTTCTCTACTAATTGTCTTAATAAGAAAATAGCTTTCATGGTAGACCTCCCGGGCATGAAACCAAACTGATTCTCCGATACACTTGTTTCATGTCGTAGCCTCTTCTTAATCACTCTTTCAAAAAGTTTCATAGTGTGGTTGATAAGTTTGATCCCTCAATAATTAGTGCAGCTATGAATGTCTCCTTTATTCTTATAGATTGGTACAATAGAGCTTTTCCTCCACTCATCAGGCATTTTCTTTGATTTTATAATCTTATTAAACAACTTGGTCAACCAAACCACCCCAATATCTCCCATATGCTTCCAAACCTCTATTGGTACACCATCAGGCCCCATGGCCTTTCTTGATTTCATCTTTTTTTAAGGCCTCTTTTACTTCAGGTATTCTAATCCTACGTTCATATCTATAATATTCAATGTTATTTAGATATATAGTATTTTCAATCCCTATATTCTCAAAGCCATTGTCATTTAACAATTTTTGAAAGTATGTTTCCCATCTTTGTTTGATCTCATCTTCTTTGACTAATACCCTTTGATCATCGCTTCTAATATACCTAACATGATCTAAGTCCTTACCCTTCTGTTCTCTTACTTTTGCAAGTTTAAACACATCTTTCTCGCCCTCTCTTGTTCCTAATTTATCATAGAGCTCATCATATGCTTTAAGTTTAGCCTCACTATTCTCTTAGTAGCATTTTTAGCATTCTTATATTGTTTATAGTTTTCATTATTTCTAATTTTCTACCAAGCTTTAAAACGTATCCATTTTTCTTTAATAACTTTTTGCACTGTTTCGCTCCACTACCATGTTTCTTTGCTAATAGCCTTTTACCTTTAGATACTCTTAGGACATCTTTTGCCACTTTCTTAATGGACTCAGTCATTTTAGTTCACATGGTAGTTACTTCTATTTCATAGTTCCAATTTCCTTCTACCATCAACTTATTTTTGAATGAGGTTATTTTCTCTCCTTTTAAGTTCCACCACTTAGTTTTTGGATGTGTATTAAGTTCACTTCTTTTACTCCATCTTTTAATATGGATATCCATAACCATTAACCTATGTTGTGAGGTTAAACTCTCACCATGTATCACCTTACAATCCTTACATATAGATCGTTCATTATTCCTAAGTAGAAAAAAGTCTATTTGGCTTTTATGAAGTCCACTTTTAAAGGTTATTAAGTGTTCATCCCTCTTTTAAAGAGTGTATTTCCAATGGTCAGGTTATATGACAAAGCAAAATCGAGGATATTCTCCCCCATCTCATTTCGTTCACATATACCGTACCCTCTGTGTATTCTATTATATCCTTCTTTATCTTTTCCTACATGGCCATTTAAGTCTACTCCTATAAATATCCCCTCAGTGTTGGGAATTTCTTGTATGACTCCCTCCACATCTTCCCAAAAATGTCTCTTGATTATATATTGTAACCCTACTTGTGGTGCGTATGTACTTATAACATTTATAATCTACTCTCCTAGAACAATTATTATTATTATAATTCTATCACTAATTCTTTTAACGTCCACAACTTTATCCTTTAATTCCTTATCCACTATTATTCTTACTCTATTTCTGTTATTTTCCTTTCCTACGTACCATAATTTATACCTACCTATTTCTCTAGCTTTAGCCCCTTTCCACTTGGTTTCTTGGATACAAGTGATGTTGACTCTCCTACGTTTCATAGTATCTACTAACTCCAAACTCTTATTTGTCAATGTCCCTATATTCCATGTAGCGATGCAAATCTTATGTTTTGGAGATACCCTATTTACTACCACCTTTCTCAACCTCCATAGTATGAACCTATGTCCACTTTTCACTGCACTTGGGTTATGATGCAGCGCGTCGCTTTTGAGGGGACACTCTATGTACCATATGTGATTTACATTTAATGATGGAAAATCAGCTTTTAGGATGCTAGATTTATCCAATAAAGGTATAGATATACCTATGCTAATGTGCATTTTCTTCTGCAAGACGGGGGTCGTTACATCACATCTAATAGTGGTTTTGCACTATGAGAGACCATTCCTCATTCTAATACTGGATTATATGGCACTAATTTGGTGGGAGTGGAAAATGCTTTGGAGAAGCACACTTGTTTGTTCTTCTTGGTGGGCAATGCACTTGTTCTTTAATGTGAAAGTACAGTTTTTGGGATTTACATTTACCATGTAGGCATGATCCAGTCCTTTAACACACAAGAAAATGATGAGCATAGCACATAAAAACTGATATTGCCCTAAGCACATATTCCGAGACCCATTATCTACGAAAATATATTTAGGATTTTCCAAGGAAAGTGTGCACCATTGGTTTGCGGGGAACTGTAGTATGCTAAAGGAGTATTTGTTCTATGTGAGAGTAGAGCCATATGGTTTAACTATCGATGGTGCAAGTTTATCGGTATAGATTTCACAGTGTTTAAATACCACTCTTCTAGGTTGTGTTATGAAATGAACCAAAAATTCAGTTTTCGCATGTCAGTAGCTGGGTTTATATTTTTATCACTTCATATGGAAATAGGTCAAAAGTAGGCAAAAACAAGTTGCAAAGTAATAGTTTTTCCAAAGAACAGGTCTCAACTTTTTCTTCTCGACTAATCCTTCATCTCCCACACGTCTCCTGAGAGAAGAAACCATATTCATCTTTCTTAGGCAGCTCTAATTTAGGCTATTTTAACATTATCAACGATTTGTATGAGGATAAAAGACTAAAACCTTCACACACATAGAAAGATAGAGAGAGATAGGATTTACATGGTTTGGCCAATTTGGCCTACATCCACATGGAGAAGAGAGAAACTTTTCACTATGAGGAGAATAGAATGAGATACAAACAACTTCGGTTTTGGTTCCAATTGTTAGGAGTCTAGGAAATCAAAATCATAGTTTTTCCTCCAATCTACTTCTAATTTCTAGATCTTGGTTTTTTCAAAATTTCCAAAACAATCCCAATCAATCCTTTACTATTTTTGTCTTTGATTGATTCTGACAATCTATTATTTTTTATAGGTTTGAATCATCCGCCAACTTCCATATGGGGATAAACCTTGTCAATTCTCCCCCTCCTTCCCCATGCCATATTTCCTCTAGTTAGAATCCATTCATGCTATGTTTTTACATAGCACTAATTTTTCATATGTTATCACCTTTGTCAATATATCTGTAGGATTTTTATCAATGTGAATCTTTTTTAGTTTTATCATCTATTCTTTTGTCACCTCCCATATCCAGTTATATCAAATGTCGATGTGCTTTTTGTGTGTATAATATATTGAGTTCTTGCTCAAATTCAAAGTGTTCTAATTATTACAATGTACCCTAAAATCATCTTGCATGATGCCCAATTCATAGAGAAACCACTTTATCCACAATATCTTCTTACTAACTTCAGTTACAGCAATGTACTCTACTTTTGTTGTCGACAAAGCAACACACTTCTACAACTTAGATTACCAAGACACAGCTCTCCCTTCAAAAGTAAAAAGAAATCCTGATGTTGATTTTCTTCCATCAAAATCTCCTGCCATATCAGTATCTATATATCCTTCTAAGGTTGTCTCATTACTTCCAAAACATAAGAACAATTTAGATGTAATCTTTATGTACCTCAGTATCCACTTTATAGCTTCCCAATGATCTTTGTCTGGGTTGGACAAGAACCTACTCACGACACCTATTGCATGAGCAATATCTGGTCTTGTGCACACCATTGAGTACTTTAGACTCCCCAACTGTTGATGAGTAAGGAATCATGGTCATTTTCTCTCTCCTATGTTGTTAAAGGACATGTTCATTTGTTTAGTTTGAAATGGCTTCCAAGAAGAGTATTGACTAACTTAGCACTCTCCACGTTGAACTGCTTGATTACTCATTCAACATACTTCTCGTATGATAGCCACAATTTTCTCATTTTTTCTATCTCCTATGATCTTCATACCCAAGATTTGTTGAGCTGGTCCTAAGTCCTTTGTGTCAAAGGACTTAGATAAGTCTATCTTCAACCTGTTAATCATGGTTGTATCTTGTTTAACTATAAACATATCATCCATATAAAGTAGGAGAATGACGTTTACCCTCAAGTAGTTTTTGCACATATACACATTGATCTGTAGACGCCCTTTTGAATCCTTGACTTGTCATTAATGAGTCAAACTTCCTATACAATTGCCTTGGCACTTACTTAAGACTATAAATGCTTTCCTTCAATTTGGAAACCAACTATTTCTTCCCTACAACTTTAAAACCCTTTGGTTGTTCTATGTATATCTCTTCTTCCAAGTCTCCATAAAGAAAGGATATCTTTACATCCATCTGTTCAAGCTCTAGGTTTTATCTTGCAAAGGTAGGGCCCTAATTTTGAAACTCTTTTAAAATACAAATAGTGGAAACATATTTTCCTTGAAATTGATTTGTCAAAAACCCGAGTGTCACCTCAAATTCCTTATCATACATAGATTTTTGTATAAAATAAAATTTCTATTGAATATTAATAGAAATACTTTTATTAAAATCAGGATCAATCTAGTGGTTCACATACACAGCCCTAGTAGTCATTAACAATCTAAATTACAAATAAATCAATACAATCTTCCTCATAGTAAATACCCTGAGTCGTAATTCGATGACAATTATCCACAAGTCTTTAGCTTTCAACCTTTTCTTAACTGTATCTGAGATATTGTAAACATTCAAACATTTACAATATCTTAACAAGCTATGCTTGGTATGGGATTTAAGAAATATATTCAATATATCTCAAAATCAATAGTTCATTATATCCATGATATAAAGCAATTTATACAATTAGATAATTATTTTATCCTTAACTCATCATATGAATTATATGTATATATTACATA
Organism: Warburgia ugandensis; assembly: GCA_035236585.1. NCBI lineage: Eukaryota > Viridiplantae > Streptophyta > Magnoliopsida > Canellales > Canellaceae > Warburgia > Warburgia ugandensis. The sequence continues at coordinate 10,995,055 of CP141138.1, read as the reverse complement.
AAAATAAAACTACTAAAAATCATGAATATAGTCAATATCATCAATAATATCTCATTTCCAAACTAATTTCAATATTAACACTAAGTGTTAATATCTAATCATAAGGTATTGAGAATCATCCTCCAATACAACATAGGTAATAACTTTTACTGGCCATCTCCTCATGCCATACAATAAGAATCTCATCATGCCATAACATAAGGCATCTCATCATGTCATAACCAATTGCATCATAATGCAAAATAACAAAGGACTGCCATGCTCGCAGTTTCAATCCATATAGCGCCCGAATAACTGTGTGAAACTCCGCTAATAAGACGGTGGAAAAACAAATCCATGTTTGTATGGGGAGAACCATGGTTGTCACAGTGACTGCCTTTTCATAATTGCCCCACCTGATGTTTTGCCTCTCTTTAGGCATGATATCATCATCATAATCAGTTTTGGAGAGTGGGTGGCCAAACCCTCATAACTCTCCTAGCATTGATATCCCCAGGCCTAAGCTTGTCTTAAAACAAAACCACAAGCCTCCATGCTTATATGAAAAATAATATTTCATACATACAGACTGTGTGTCTGGTTATAATAGGACATGCCTATAACTTATTTCCTTAAGATTTGGGGGTCCAACTTATAGAGTTCAAATATTCCCAATCTACCCATTATGTAAATTCATAATTACTTAATCAATCCCTTCATATTCATTTCAACATCAGTTATTGTCTTAAGTAATTTCATAATTACTTAATCAATCCCTTTTGTATTCATTTCAACATCATTTGTTGTCTTAATTACTTAATCAATCCCTTTATATTCATTTCAACATCATTTGTTGATTCATAACAATTCCAAGGCAATTATAATCAAAACTCATTTATCAGGATAAGATCATGTGTAAAATACATGTATCTTATATATTGAATATATCCTTAAGGTCTACCTACCTTTACTTTTAACCATCCATCTTCTCATTATCTTGATCATCATATCCTTCATGTATCCATCAAATCATATGTATACATAGGATGATTTGGATCTTGTTCCTTGGATCATATCGATCAAGGGTTTAATCTATTGATCTACATTTGAATATAATATTTATACTACCTCAAAACACTCATACAATATTATAATTCTTATTATTCTTGATCATTCAAGATCTCCTTATGGATCTTGATTGATCTTTGATTATCTTAATTACCATTTTTATTTAGATTAGATAGTTTACTATCCTTTTTTTATCTTTTTATTATTCAACCAGTTAATGTCTTACTGGTTAAAGATAGTTTATTTCTTTCCTAACACTAGACAGCTCCTCTTTATTTCAGAATTGACTAAGGCTTACCAGTTAAAAGATGCTCATAGAGTGGTTAATTCAATCCTCATGTAAGGAGACATTTAGACCTCACAAACTTCGTCAGAAGATGGGGGAAGAGCGAGGCTTTATCAGAGAACTCTCTTAACCATTATGTTTAACATTTACTGGGGTGACCTTAGCTCAACCTTCATAAGGTTCCTATGAGCATTAAATCCTAAGTGCTCTTACTATTTGATTTTAATTAATTCCATGAACATTTAGAATGTCATTCATGGGGTTTATTATTCTCCTAATTTGGGCAAAGAAAATTATATTCCTTATATTATGCTACTAATTATAGCCCCTACTATTATTAAGTCAATGTCCATATTCATTGTAAATATTCATCAATATCTATTTTCATCGAATTACATTTTCTATGTAATTTACATAACATAACAATTAAAGCGTGAATAAAGAAATCTAATAATTAAATCTACTAAGCAAATAAAAGAATATTTATAATAGAATTTAACAATTCACATGTTCATTTGAATACGTCATATTTATTCATTTTGACCAAATGATCATATTTTGATTTCTACTCATTTTTTGTCCCATTAAGGGTTTAGATCTTGATCTTCCATTTTTATTCAGATCTATCACATTCTCTTAATGTGATATCATCACTAGATCATTGATGCATCTCATCATATGATCTAATCTTTCTTGATCCAACTGATCAAGAAGATCTTAAGTCCATTTATCCAAACCAAGGTCATAGATTTCACTCTATCCCAAATTAGCCACATCAAGCCATTCATTTCTCATGATCTTATTATTAGATTATCATCCACATTATTTTATAGTTTCTGATCATGCTTGATTAGTCAAATCAAATAAATCCATAATTATTTTTAAGATTTCTTTGTCATTAAGGTTAAATTTCTCAATTCATCCCAGATCAGTCATATCTAACTATTGATTCCATATTCCCTCATCACTAGATCACTAATAGATAAGAAATCCATGGTCTGATCTTGTCCAATTTGACTAATCTTGAGAATTAGTACCTCTTTTTGTGATTTATAGAATGTTTCAGTGAATAAAACCTAAATTTTATGTTTCAATTAAATTCTACTCTTCACCAGGAATCCATAGCTTCTTTTCGATCTTGATTTGGAGTTAAAATGAGCTCAAAATTTAGATTTAAGTTTCAAATCTGTTTTACTGGTTCATATTTGATATGGACTATCAGAAGGAGACAAAATAGGGCGGCCGATGTCTTCGTAGCCGGAACATAGGCAGCGTCTCAGGTAGAGCCCGCCCACGTCGTACGCGCAGAACGTGCACAGAGGCACTCTTGCAAGGAATGTCCTTGCATGCGTTACCCAGCATCGTTTTAAGATCTGATCACAGGGATCGGTTGAGATCGAATCAACTTCTTCACCTATCTCTTAGATCTGCACGATCCAACATCCCAGATTTCATCCTTTAGGGTTTTGGGACCCTCTAAATCCATCCAATGGCTCAAATTCTCCAAAAATATACGTTTTATAGGTGTTTTTCATCTGTTTCATTGGTACTGGATTCACCAAAAAAATCTTGCCAGAAAATCTAGTCCAGTGACCTTCAAACCATGAAACATATCGTAATAGCTAGAGGGGGATGAGGGGTACCTACCTATAGTGTTTAGAACCAAAAAATATGGCCAAAAAAGAGAGATCCACACTGAAAAATATAGGTCACTAGACTTACTGTTTTCTAGTGATTTGACTGGTGAATAGGCCTCTGATCATCGTGAAATCATAGGGCTTTTAAAGATGGTGAAATTCCAAACAAGATGAACGGTTTAGATCTGGATTTCAACGGCTAAAATATAACGTCTAATTGAAAAACAGTACCAGGGTGAAACCCTGGTTCTGTCGAGGACGACGCATCTATGGATGCGCCCAATAGCCTATAAGGGAATATTCCCTCTGGTGCATCCGCAAACGTGCTCTACGACTGTAAAGGGAAGAGAGAGAAAAAGAAAAAGAAAAAGAAAGGAAAAAGGGAAAAAGAGAGAAAAAGAAGGAAAGAGAGAGGAAGAGGGATAGGGATAGGGAGAGTGGGAGTCTTGGGGAGTTTATACATTTCACGCAGCCTGTAGGAGGGGTATTTATGGGGTTGTTTTTGAATTATTTTAATTAAAATTTTAATTATTTTAATTTTAAATGATTTTTCACTTTTCTTATAAAATAAAAAGCATATTCCTCATCATGTTTATTCTTCATCATTGGTATTCCCTTAGCTGGCTATCCACCTGCTCACCCAACTTTTGTGGACCCTACAAAAAAAGTGAAATGACCATTTTACCCTTATGGGTAAATGTAAATTCACAAAAATTATGAAAAATAGGAATTTTTCACCCGAGCTAAGATTTCAGCGTACTTATAGTCATTTTAATTGGTTTCCCATGAATGACTCCAAATATCTATGTTTCAAGGCCTAATTCTTTTTTTAATATTAATATTATATTAAATATAATATTCCACCTCAATTTTTGTAAAATTTTTAATTAATTCTAGATAATTCCAAAAGAATTGGGGTTTTCTCATTCTTCCCCCTTATTGACATTTTGTCCTCAAAATTTAATATAACAACTCACTTATGAGTTATCGTCATCTCATTTATAATTTTTCTTATATTACTTGTTCTGTAAAATATGGACACTTAAGGAAATCTTTTATTCTCCTTTTTATTCTTCAGTGATATTACCTTTTCCTTAAAGGTAGACTTTATCAAGGTCATATAACTTGTTGGATAATTCAGCCATCCAGGCCAAATCTAACATTATTTAACATTTCAAAATGACAAATTCCTCTCAGTAATCCTCTTGTTCATATTTCATATTTCCTTTGATTGGTGTCATTAATCTTTACTTAACTAGTTGGTAATTCTCATCATATTGTTACTCCCTATTATATTCAATAGAAATACTCCTTACAAAACCTCCTAGGTATGGATAAGTCTTTGACATCAACCAAGGGTAAAATGTTAAATCTCAATTGAAGTAATTTATGTTCTCAGTATAACCTTCCAACCTTTGGAAATAAACATTTCATATCAATTCAAAATATCCATACTTCCATATCATTTTCTTGTAATGATATTCTCTTCCTCAAATTTTCACTATCATCTTGTCATAACTTTTACAAAAACTGTTCTTTTACTACTGTTGTGTCATATCAATATTCTTGAAGTTCTCATAATTAGTGGTTTACCTTTTTCACTGTATAGGTAACATTAGTGTTACAAATTTCAAACTATATACTTGAAATTCATTATAAATCATCCACAATGACTTTTCTATATCATTTCTAACTCCTTATATGAAATAGTAATTCTCTTTACTCCAATTTAGGATCAACATCAATATTATCCTCATATGTCATAGAAATTTACTTTCTCTAGCTAATCTTTACACTTACCAAATTTGGTAAACATTCTAATTCACGATGCTTCAAAGTAAATCTATATATCTTCAATACACATTATTTCTCATTTATCCAAGTAAACTTTTCTTCATCAAATTCATAAATATCATTTATCCCAAAAGTATAACTCAAAATTTATATTGAGTTTTGAATGATGTCTTTCATTTCTAATCTCACATTTTATGAGAGTTGAGGTTACTTAATCTCCTCAATAACATTATTCAGCATTTTAATTAGTGCGTAGTCACACTAATCCATCCTTTTTATAATATTTCTTATGTTATCCAAAATAAATTATTTGATCAAATAAATCTTTTGTATAATAGTCCTTGACTTTTAAACTTATTCAGATCATCTTATGCCATCTTCTAAAATACCAATAAAGAATTTGAGATGTAATAAGTAATAATTCAATAATAACTCAATCTCTTATTAGATTGAAAATCTTGAAAACTCCTCAATATATCTTGAAATTTTCTATCTATATCCTTCTCCAAAATCTTGAATTATTCATCCTCTATAATCACAACATTTATCTCAAAATGCTTGACTTTCAAAACCTTGATTGCTAGTTGTTTATTGCAATTATTTACCATGTGTCCCAGTTCCCCACATTTATAACACTGGATTGGAGGTTGTTGTTGTATTGGATTAGGGCATATATTCCCAGGGTGGAATCTTCTACATTTGGGACAATGCCTTTGATTTTGTCCAAAGGTTTGATTTCCTTGAATTCTTGGTGGCTTGAAATTATTCATGAGTCCCTTGCCTTTCTTAAAAGGTCTCGGATTAAAGTTTCCCATTTATACTCTTTTCCCATTTTGATTTTGCTTTAAATCCTCCTCAAATCTGGAGGCCATTTCTACACATTTTGCTAAAGTCATGGGTTTGGTACCCAATACCTTAGTTCTTAATCTTAGATGAAGTCCTCCTAGGAATCTGCCAACTGTCTACCTATCTGTACCACAAATATGTAGCGCAAACCTCTTCAACTGTATGAATTTGTTTTCATACTCTACAACAGGCATACTGCCTTATTGTAGATCCAGGAACTCTTTTTCCTTTCTTGCTTAAATGTGAAGAGGAAAATATTTGTTGTTGAAAACTTCTTTAAATTATTCCCAAGAGATATTTTCTGAGTTTGAGAAGAAATTCCTCTTTGCCAATCTCCACCAAAAGGCAGCTTCTTATTTCAAAATATAAGTGGTCATTTTGACTTTTACTTCTTTCAGAGTTTGTAAAACTTCAAAAGTTTTCTCAACCTCATATATCCATTCCTCGGCTTTTTTCAGCATCGCCCTTTCCATTATAATCTATCACCATTTTCTAAAATATTTTCACCATTTTGTCCAACTTTTTCGGTGATAATTGAGAATTTCCAATTACTCCCATAGGTACCGGTGAAAAATGATCCCGTATTAGTGTTGGAGTATTAGTTCTTTGAACATGTGTGCTAGGCCTCGCTTCATGCTGAGCTGGAGCTGGTGCACTTTGTACTGCTACAAGCTCTATAAGTGCCTAAGGTTGTTAAAGATGGGGAAGAAGACCTCGCAATACTCTTATTATAATTTTCTCAAAATTAATTTCTTGAGATGTATTCTCCATATTGGAATCATTAGTCCTCGGAGCTGTCCTCCTAATTCTCTTAGGTGGCATCTGCTCATAAGTCAAAATATTTATATAAACACTCTATTTAACTAATTCTATCATAACCTAAATTTGGATTGTCATCTTAATATTGGACATATAAGGGCTATGGGGCTATGAGTGACTGGATGAACGCTTTGATACAAACTGTGATGACTAGGGTTTTTAAAACACATTTTCATAAATATTTGCAAAGGTAGAGCCCTGATTTTGAAACTCTTTTAAAATACAAACAATGAAAACATATTTTCTTTGAAATTGATTTATCAAAAACCCAAGTGTCACCTCAAATTCCTTATCATACATAGATTTTTGTATAAAATAAAATTTCTATTGAATATCAATAGAAATACTTTTATTAAAATCAAGACAAGCCAGTGGTTCACATACACAACCCCAATAGTCATTACATACCTTGTCTAAGTATTACAATCCAAATTACAAATAAATTAATACAATCTTCCTCAGAGTAAATATCCTAAGTCGTAATTTGGTGATGATTATCCACAAGTCTTAAGTTTTCAACCTTCCTTAATGTAATGACCCCAATTTTTGTAATATTAAAAGCCCATAAAAAGTTCAGTTTTAAAGATAAGGGAATTTTGGTCATTTCACTAGTTGCCTTGACTAAACCCAGGAATTTGGTACTAAAAGTGGTTCCATTAGATGCGTCTCGGAAAAAGGAATCCAACGAGACCAAAATCACCCAAAACGGAGTTAAAATAAGCAAGATATGGCCCTTTGAAGTTCAGGGGTAAAACTATAAATTTTACAAAAACGACTTAACCTGAAAAACACAGGTGCCCGTTTTGATACGGGCACCCCGTCGTCTTGAACCTCCTAGAGGTTTCTGGAACGGCGGTGTTTCAAGAAGAAACCACTGCCATTCTAGAGGATTCCCCACCGCCATTCAAAGGCGGTTAGAACCCCTCCAGAACCCTCTGTAAAAGCTCTATAAATAGAGCTCTTGGGTGCCTCTAATGACAGCCCAAAACCTTGGAGAAAACCCATCACGGAGTAGTGACCAAGAGGGGAAAACGTGGAGAGAAAACCACCCATGAAGCAGGAGTGTACGAGGACAAGAGGGTGAACGCGACCTAGTCAGGTAGGTGCTCTATTACTATTAGATTCTTTTAAAAGATCTATTATTGTTTTGAGAACATATGTTATAAGTATATGACTTATTTAGCATGACTTGATTCAAGATGCATATGATAAACGTTTTTTACATAAACATGTTTCGTAAAAGATTGCATATACATTGTGCATATATATGTTTTGTAAACAAGTGCATACATTGCATGATTTAAGTACTTGCAAAGATTGCATGTCCTTGAGGGTTGCCAAAAGATTTGGAGGCCGAGGGCCGAGCGGTTGTGAGGGACCCAAAGAGGACAGGTTTTGAAAGATACATTGTGCATGTATTGCCAAGACATGTGCTACATGCATAGGTTGCATGATAAGTGTAGCCTTGACCGATGAGGGCGGGCTGATGAGGGCGGGCCGATGAGGGCGGGCCAGAGAGAGCTGACAAGGCTTCTAGGTTGGCAGGCTTCTAGGCTGTTAGGCTTCTAGGCAGGGTTATGACTTTGAATGCAATACTAGCATGAGCAGATTTTATGCATTTCATGCGTGTTTTGCAACTGATTTCAAAAATTGCATGATTTATGACGAATGGCGTGTCATAGGCCCCGTGGAGGCTATGACCAAGTGTCCTCAGGTACCCGGGGACCACACGGCGAGGAGGTCGTGGGCATAGTGGACCCTATGGTTTGATGTGCATTTCATATAGCATGATATGAGGTTGGTCGACCATACCATACTAGAGATCCATGAGTTGGACTCCATGAGGCATCTATTGCATATCATGATGTCATCATATATATGATACTTTCACTTTTGGAATTATGTGATCTTTTAAGTTATGAGTATTTCACTTGATTATGGATTCTTATACTGAGGTTGAACTCGAGTATTCAAACATATGCATATTTTGAATTTCAGTTGATTATGAATTCTTATACTGATATTGAACTCGAGTATTCAAACATACGCATGTTTTGAATAAGCATATGATTTTGAAACATCTCATGCATTTATAAAACTAGTAGTGATAGGCCCTACTGAGTATATTATATACTCACCCAATCCTTAACATTTTTCAGACATTAGTAAGTACTCAAGGACAGGATACGTCCGTATATATCATGGTTCAAGACAGCTTCACTTACAAAAAGAGGACATCTATGTTAGTGCTATGAGCAAGTGAATCCAAAAGGAAACAAATACACATGTAAGTAAACTCTCAACCCTTTGGACATGTGTTTGTACTTAGTTTTGATTGGGTTGTGCATTGTGACTGGAAAGACCTGGGGAAAAACATTTATGATTTCTGAAGTTTTTCAAAAACTACCTTAGTTGTTGTGAAAGCAAATGACACTCGGGGTTTTCAAAAAATGAGTTTAAAACTAAAGGTTTTCCGCTGCATTGCATGGTTTTTATAAAATGGTTTTCAAATAGGGACGCATCCCGCCTTAGGAAATTAGACATTGCATTTAAAAATGCATGAGAAAACCCGGGTCGTTACACTTAACTGATCTGATATATTGTAAATATTCAAACATTTATAATATCTTAGCAAGCTATGCTTGGTATGGGATTTAAGAAATATATTCAATATATCTCAAAATCAACAGTTCATTATATCCATGATATAAAGCAATTTATATAATTGGATAATTATTTTATCCAGATTTCATCCCCTAAGGTTTTGGGACCCTATGAATCCATCTCTAATTCTTCAAAAATATATGTTTTATAGGTGTTTTTCACCTATTTTACAGGTACTAGATTCATCGAAAAAAATCTTGTTGGAAAATCCAATTCGGTGATCTTCAAAACTTGAAACCAAACGGAATAGCTAGAGGAGGATGAGGGGTACCTACCTATAATGTCCAGAACCAGAAAATATGGTCGGAAAAGAGAGATCTACACCGAAAAATATTGGTTGCCAAACTTACTATTTTCCTATTATTTGACTAGTGAATAGGCCTCTGATCATCATGAAATCATAGGGCTTTTGAAGATGGTGAAATTCTATACAAGATGAACGGTTTGGATCTGGATTTCAACGGCTTAAATCCAACATCTAATTGAAAAATAGTACCAAGGTAAAACCCTGGTTCGGTCGGGGACGATGCATTTGTGGACACACCCGATAGCCCATGAGGGAATATTCCCTCCGGTGCGTCCACAGATGCACTTTGCGGGTGTAAAGGGAAGAGAGAGAGAGAGAGAGAGAGAGAGAGAGAGAGAGAGAGAGAGAGAGAGAGAGAGAGAGAGAGAGAGAGAGAGAGAGAGAGAGAGAGAGAGAGAGAGAGAGAGAGAGAGAGAGAGAGAGAGTGGGAGAGTCTTGGGGAGTTTGTGAATTTTGTGCAACCTATAGGAGGGGTATTTATAGGGTTGTTTTTTAATTATTTTAACTAAAATTTTATTTATTTTAATTTTAAATGATTTTCCACTTTTCATATAAAATAAAAGCATATTCCTCATCATGTTTATTCTTCATCATTGATATTCCCTTAGCTGGTAGTCCACTATCTCACCCAACTTTTGTAGACCCCATACAAAAGCAAAATGACCATTTGACCCTTATGGGTAAATGTAAATTCACAAAAATTATAAAAAATAGGGATTTTTCACCTAAGCTCAGATTTCAATGTACATACAGTCATTCTAAGTGGTTTCCTATGAATGATTCCAAATATCTATGTTTCAATACCTGATTCTTTTTTCTAAAAATTAATATTATATTAAATATAATATTTTACCTCAATTTTTGTAAAAATTCTAATTAATTCCAAAAATTTTGAGGTTTTCACATATTTGGCCACCAGTCCAAGTATGATTTAGATTGATGTCATCTTCACTATTGGTGAGAAGATCTTGTCAAAGTCAATTCCATTCATCTGTTCGAAGCCTTTGACAACCAATTGCTTTATGCTTGACTAGTTCTCGGTTGCTACCTCTTTTTAGCTTGAATACTCATTTATTTTTCAATGATCCTTTCCCCTTGGGAAGTTTCACTAGTTCATATGTCCAATTTTTCTTTAATGGGCTAACCTCTTCTAGCATTGCTTACACCCACTTGTCCTTAACTGCATGCTTCAGGGCTTCTTGAAAAGCTTCTACTTAAGAAATAACTACACCATCTGATGGTCCAATATCTTCTAGTGAAAGGAGTTGATGCTACCCTTGCTCAAGTTTCTATGTCTCTTCTTCTGCTTCTGGTACAGTTATTAAGTCAACCTATCTGGGCACAGAATCCAGTACTAGATCTGGAGCATTGGTAACTTCTTCATTAGCCTTTCTTGGTTCTTCGAGTAATTGACTCGCGGTCATACTTGTGCATGCCATTTGACTATTCATTAATGTTATTCTTGCATTTTCATAATCATTTTACTCTATTAAGATTAGTTAGCAGAGAATTATTTTAGCATGGCAATGAATTGTTATTGGTTTATTAAATTAGGTAGCTAGATCACTCACATTAAATATTCAAATTAATTGACTATTAATTTAGAAAATATTTCTAAATTAGTCAATAATTAAATATTCATTTTAAGACATTGTGAGCATCATAAACTATTTAGTTTTAATTTATGGTATGCTTATATGGAATTGTCTTAATATGAAAATTATTTTTTGGATGTCACGTGATCAATATGTATTTAATATTTAAGGAATAACCACAATATCCTTAAATAGAAATATATATATTAAGTATTTAATTAAAATATTGCTCACATTAAGTTTTAAATGATATCAAATTCTAATTAACATATTGATATTGTAATTTTACCCCATAGAAAAATTATTATATTGTAACGATTAATTAGGATGAAATAGTAAAATTAATTTTTATTTCTTAATTAGCCCACAGGCATATTAAGAAATATTTTTAATTTACTAGTTTCATCATAAATGTCAATGAATCAATTTTATGTTAAAATCTTTGCCCGTAGGTAGATTTTAATGACATGCTGATTCATATTTATTTGATTTGACTTGCATTGATAAGCTGATCAATATATTTGACAGATTATGCCTCATAATTGTTAGTAATTATGTTTACTTATTTATTTGCAGTTATTCAATCTTTAATATTATCTGATGAAAATTTGGAAGTTCCCTATTTAAGTGGTAACAACTATAAAGTCTAGAAGGAGAAGATTCTTCTTCAATTAGGGTACATAGATCTTGACTATGCTCTTAGAAAGGAAGAGCCTCTTGAAATTACAGATACTAGCACCAATGTCGTGTTCACTATGTATAAATGGTGGGAGTAATCTAATCGCTTGAGTATGATGTTCATTAAATCTCGCATTAATACTAGCATTCATGGGTCAATACCTGGATGTGAGAATGTCAAAGATCTTATGAAAGCCATTGATGAACAATTTGAGTCATCTGATAAGGCACTGGCTAACACCTTAATGAATAAGTTATCATCAATGAGACTCACTAGCACCAGAGGAGTACACGAGCACATTATGAGGATGATGGACATAGTTGCTCAACTAAAATCACTATAGATTGAGATTTCTGAGTCCTTTTTAGTGCACTTTATCTTGAACTCTCTCCCTTCTCATATTGGACCATTAAAAATTTAATATAACACACATAAGGATAAATGGTCAATTAATGAACTATTGACCATGTGTGTTCAAAAAGAAGAGAGATTGGTTCAAGAGATGGGTGATAATGCACATATGACGATCCATAAAAAGGACAAGAGGCAAGCCATTCATAAGAAAGCAAAAGGTAAGGCTATAACCCATACTAACAAGAAGGAGGCTATGAGGTGTTTTTTTTTTCTTTGCAAAGAGAAGGGACACATGAGGAAAGATTGTCATAGAAGGAAGGCTTGGCTAGAAAAGAAAGGTAATCTCAATTGTTTTGTATGTTATGAATCTAATATGGTTGATGTTTCACATACCATATGGTGGATTGATTCTGATTCTACAATCCATATTTGTAAAACCATGCAGGGTTTTCTAAACCAAAGGAGACAGATGGAAAGTGAACGGGGCATCTATTCAAGAAATAGTATGTGTTCACTTGTTAAAGTTGTGGGAACATATAGACTAATTTTAAAAGCTGGTTTTGTATTGGATTTGAAAAGAACCTTTTATATTCCTAGCTTTTCGAAGAATTTGATTTCTATATCTAAACTTGTGCCACTTAGATTTTCCTTCTACTTTCATGAATCTTACTTCAATTTATATAAAAATTCAGTAGTTACTAGAAATGGCACAATGGATGATGGTTTATTCATAATTCATTTAAATAATGATGTCTCCAATGAATTCATGGTTGTGCATGATAACGTTGGTATTAAGCATAACATCATGGATGAGAAATCCTTTATGTTCTAACACCGGAGATTAGGACATATCTCCATTGATAGAATCAAAGAGTTAGTAAAAGATGGAGTTCTTGGGACTCTTAATTTTACAGACTTTGATTCATGTGTGCACTGTATTAATTTTATAGACTTTGATTCATGTGTGCACTGCATTAAAGGCAAGTACACCAACAAGTCGAAAAAGGATACTAAGAGGAGTTCTGACACTTTAGAGATTACACATACTAACATTTGTTGTCATGACATGAGCATAAATAGTCAAAAATATTCCATTACCTTTGTAGATGACTACTCATGAATTATGTATCTCTACTTGCTTCATAACAAGAGCAAAGTGTTTGATGCTTTTAAAATATATAAAATAGAGGTAGAATCAGCCTCCTGCAAAAATGCAAGGTAAGACTACCTACTTTAGGCCATTGTGGCCTGCCCCTTCCCTGAACCTCGCATAGGCGGGAGCTTTGTGCACCTGGGCTGCCCTTTTTAGAGGTAGAGAAATAATGTGGCAAACAAATTAAAATCATGAGATATGACAAAGGTGGTAATATTATGGCAGGTGCACAAGGACTAGATAGGTACTTGATCCATTTGTTAAGTTTCTTCAAGAGCAAGGTATTGTAGCTCAAAACACCTTGTCTGAAAAAAAAAAGAACTTTAATAGACATGGTGAGGAGTATGCTCAACAACTCTAATCTTCCTTTATCATTATGGAGTGAACCTCTAAAAAGAGTAGCGTATATATTAAATCGAGTTCCAACTAAGGCTGTTTCTAAAATGCCATTTGAATTATGGAAAGGTTAGAAACTGAGTTTGAGACATATATACGCATTTGGGGTTGTCTAGTTGAAGTTAGAGTTTACAATCCATATGAAAAGAAATTGGACTTAAGGACTATTAGTGCATATTTTAATGGATATGCTGAAAAGTCTAAAGGATACTGATTTTATTATCCATCCCATAGTAGTAGAATTGTGAAATCAAGAAATGTAAATTTCTTGAGAAAATTGGACTTAAGGACTATTAGTGCATATTTTAATGGATATGCTGAAAAGTCTAAAGGATACTGATTTTATTATCCATCCCATAGTAGTAGAATTTTGAAATCAAGAAATGTAAATTTCTTGAGAATGACATGGTTACTAGGAGTTATCAACCTCAAAACTTAATTTTTGAGAAAAATCGTGTTTCTAATCTAACTCCTGCATCAAGTAGCAGACTGGTTATTATTAATGACACCCATCAAAATATGATGGATATTGGATAACCATTTGTTAAAAATCCAGGTTAGGTTGATAATGTTTTAGTAGATCGCATTGATCATCAACCACAATAAGTTTATGATTAGGATCCTCCACAAGTGGCTAATGATGTACCTTTGAGGGGATCTACTAAAGTTTGAAAATTAACAATTTCTACTGATTACATTGTCTATCTACAAGAACTTGACTATGATGTTGGTACTGAAAATGACCTTGATATGTTTTCACAAGCAATGAATAGTAGTAAATCTAAATTATGGCACGATGCTATGAAAGATGAGATGGAATCTATGACCTATAATTAAGTTTACGATCTTGTTGAGTTGCCTAATGGGGTGAAAACCATTGGTTGTAAACGAGTTTTTAAAACAAAAAAAAAGACTTATTAGGCAACATTGAGCGATACAAGGCTAGACCTATTGCAAAAGGATTTACACAAAAGGAAGGAATCGATTATTGAGAAATATTTTCTCTTGTTTCTAAAAAGGATTCTTTCCGTATCATCATGGCATTGGTTGCTCATTTTGACTTAGATTTACATCAAATGGATGTGAAAACAGCATTCCTCAATGGTGATTTAGAGTAAGATGTTTATATGAAACAACTTGAGGGTTTTGTCTCAAGTGATGGTCATCATTTAGTTTGCAAGCTTAAAAAGTCTATATATGGACTAAAACAAGCCTCCCGTCAGTGGTATTTAAAATTTCATAATGTTATCTCTTCATATAGTTTTGTATGGATGAATGTATATATCATAAAGTTAGTGGGAGCAAGATCATTTTTTTTAGTCATGTATGTGGATGACATTTTGCTTGCAATTAACAATATAGGATTGCTATATGAGGTGAAACAGTTTCTCTCCCAAAACTTTGATATGAAGGATATGGGTGAGGCATCTTGTGTCATTGGATTAAGATTGATAGAGATAGGTGTCAAGGTATCGTAGGCTTGTCTCAGGAAGCCTATATCAACAAGGCTCTTGAGAGATTCCGAATGAAGGCTTGTTCACCCAATATAGCACCTATTGTTAAGGGTGATAGGTTCAGTTTGAATCTATGTCCTAAAAATGTCCTTGAAAGGGAATATATTAAAAATATTTCTTATGCTTTAGTTGTTGGCAGCCTAATGTATGCTTAGGTCTATATTAGACTAGACATTGCATTTGCAGTTGAAATATTAAGAAGATATCAAAGTAACCTAGGTTTGGACTACTAGAGAGTTGCAAAGAAGGTCATGAGATATCTTCAAGGGACTAAAGATTTCATACTTACATATAGATGGACCGATGACTTGGAGGTTGTTAGATATTTAGATTCAGACTTTGCTACTTGTGTTAATTCTCATAAATCAACATATGGATATATCTTCTTATTTGCTAGAAGAGCTATATCTTGGAGAAGTGCAAATTAGTCTTTAATTGCTACTTTTACTATGGAAGCTATGTTTGTTTCTTGCTTTGAGGCGACAAAATATAGTGTTTGGTTAAAGAGTTTCATCTCTAGGCTTCTAGTTGTTAATTCCATCTCTAAGCCATTGAAGATTTATTGTGCCATTTTAGCTACTATGTTCTTTACTAAGAATAATAAGAGTGGAAGTCAAACTAAATACATTGACATTAAGTTATTAGCAGTTAGATAGCATGTTAAAAGGAATAAAGTGCTCGTTGAACGAATTTGTACTAAGCTGATGATTGCAAATCCTTTGACGAAAGGCATGTCACCAAAGTTGTTTAAGGATCATGTAACGCGAATGAGACTTTGTTCTCATTTGTCACTTTTTGTTTCAACTATGATGCTATACTTGTATCATATATTGGTAATGAAACTCTAAATTGAATTTTCTCCATTTTTGTTTGTATACATTTATTATTCGATGACAAATATTTAAGTTTGGACCTAGAATAAGCATTTAAGGCTTATTCATAACAATAAAATACCACATAAAAGGCTTTTCAAAGAAGATAATTACACTATAATACATGGAAGGTAATAATTGTTTATAAAAACATTACCTCTATGATTCATGTAATTTATTTCTTTGTAGGAGCATAAAGTGCTTTAGACTAATACGTTAAGATTTGTGAATTTATAAAGTTACAAATGTTTGGACAAAGTGGGAGAATGTTAGAATTCTGTGGTCCCTCACATTTCAGATTCAAAATCTAACATATTTAACATGTGTTATAACTTCCCATGGCAGTTATCCTTGATGGAAGGATAACTGTCATTAACCATCACTTTTAAGGTCCCTGATTCATGCAGAAATTGTCTCTGTTCTCCATCATTGTAGAGAATTTGGTTTACATTGATCACAGGAAGCATACCATAAGGAAGTTTGTATAAATAGTGGCTCGCATTCAGCGATTAAAACCAGTCTTTTGGACTACTATGATCCAGTCGACTCTCATTTTGCGATTAAACAAGGGATCAACTACGTTTCATGCAAAAGTGAGGCGCCATGGCGCAAATCACCTTGTTAGGCTCTATAGTAGCATCCATCATTTAGTAATTGACTACAGAAAAATAGACCTCTTAGACAGGGTCCATTCTTTACTACACAACGGTAGGACAAGGGCTTGTGATAAACCCTATCAAAACGTTTTGTGATATCTACTCAAGTATAACCTTGAGGGTTCAAAGAAGGAAGAACTTTTTTTTATGGACGTGAACTTTGACTTCTATTTCACAAAAGCCAATATAGTCAAGTGGTTAGGTTGAGGTGCCTCTCCTATAAGTAGTTCAGTAGTCATGAGTTCAAGATAGTGCTTGACATATTTGAAAAAGGTGTATATAAACTTACAGAACTTTCAAGGCAAAGCGTAAATAATGCACCGCAATATGTTGCCAAATTTACTATGTACAAGTGGAATTACACTATGTATTGAAAACCGAAACAGATGGATGTAAAGTTACTTATCTCTAGTACATGTGGCGAGACTATGTAAGTAGTAGGCGTGATTCATCCTTGCTTCCGCGCATTCTCTCTCAAGATAGCCGTCTGACAACAAGTATGCTTGGGTGAATGGACAATTTGTAAGTGTTGTCTTGGATAGGTCATGATGCAATGGTAGAGTTGTCGTCGTGTGACCTTGAGGTAATAGATTCAAGGCGTAGAAACAGCCTCTTACAAAATATAAGGTTAGACTGTCCTACTATAGACCCTTGTAGTCTACCTCTTCCCCAAAACCAAGCATACATGGGAGCTTCATGCACTAAGACTGCCTCTTTTGTCTTGGATATGTCATGGCACAAAGATCTAATCCTTGGGATGATCCTAGTCCTCAGGCCCTAAAGACTTTCAATACCGTTCATTTCTTTTGATCTACACCACAAAATAAAAAAAGCTATGATCATCCCATGGTTTTACCAAGAATAGGCCCAAAGATGAATGGTTCCGATCACTTAAAGCTTGGGGTCCACTTCTACTTTTCCTCTCTCTCTTCTGTTGACAAGATGAGAGGTAACTACTCTGCAGCATGTTTATAACGGGACATTGAAGACAAGTAAGCAAATGGCCCGGCTGTCTTCTCTTTTATCGCAAGTTGGTGGATAACATAATGATTTCATTATAGCTATCACTTGCGTGTTGTTCTGATTGGATTTGTATTAGGGATCACTCAATCCATATTGGGGATGACCAGAATTGGCCGATGACTCCTGCCCATTTTATCACTTGCTAAACGAAGTCTTTGCAATCCCATATTACATATGTGCCTTGAGTATATTAGATTTCCTCTACCCCATTCGTCGAAATAAATACTAACACTTCAACATCAGGCCTGTTCTGATCTTAATTTTCTTTTTGAAGCTCTAACTGGTGAATAAATGAAGAGATTTGAGTATGTGAGTAGCATTCAGTTCAGTAGTATTAGTACTCAGAGAGGTGTTTATTTGAGAGAGAAGAAAAAGTAAGGATTTCTCAAATAGACTTGAGAAAGAAACAATGGGATGGAAAGGCAATGCGTAATCTCATTCAACAATTGAGAGCATCCAAGATCTCCCCGATGGCTAATTTAACAGGGGATCCGTATGTAGCATGAACAGAGTGAAGAAGACACCCGGCAGTTTCCAGCGAGAGGCATCGCATTAACGCTGCAAATTGTTATGCCAAAATGTGAACAGGCTGAATCTTGTCTATCTAACAATTACTTATGTTTTCCACATTTATTGTAGAAGAGAGTTCCAAATTTGAACTTTATACTGTTTGAATAGAAGCAAAAGCTGGAATAGCTCAGTTGGTTAGAGCGTGTGGCTGTTAACCACAAGGTCGGAGGTTCAAGCCCTCCTTCTAGCGGAAGATTTGATGCGGGGATGGCTCAGTTAGGAGAGCGTGTCAGACTGAACATCTGAAGGTCGCATGTTCGATCACCCGCTCACGGCAATTTTTGCTGAAAAGAAGAGATTCACCAGAGAAACTTTGGATTGCCAAGCAGAGCCAACTGTCCAGGTTATCCATTCTAAGTGTAACCTCTTCATGGCTAGAGAATTAGAACCCACGTTTACCGGCCTCTTAACTTTATCACCTTTCGCAATTGGGAATTTTGACGATTTGTTTAATGGATACAAATTGGAGACAATGGGAAATTTTTTTTGGTACTTATAACTCTCGGATAAAATATTAGAACAGAAAGATTCATTAGATAATGAACTATTGGTTCTAAGTTATATCTGGGGATGATCATCTTTATCTCTTTAGCAGCATCCTGACTTTGGAAGTCATGATCCAGTTGATAGTATTAGCAAATAACTACAACACCATCAATAGCAGTACGCTGACTTTGGCAAGTGAGAGTCATCTTTCACTGCCAGAGGTTAAACCTGTTAATGGGATGTTGGAGGTTTAGCCAAAATGAATATAGGCGACAGCATGGTATCAAAATGCACTATGTTGACTAGGAACTCAACTGAGTGAATGTGGTTTTAGGTTTTTTGCATTTATCATTAGAACTAGGCACCAAAACATAGTGACAAGTGACACAATGTTTTTGTGCCACTTTGCCTTACTTTTGAGCTAAATCCCTTTTGAGTACTTGAGATTAGTATAAGTGAAAGGTGATACCATATACTTCCCTTCTTATGCCATGAGCTCAATAGCTGATAGACTAAGTTACATTTTGCCGAGTCATGAAAAAACACTACCGGCGAATGTTTAAGCCGATAATGTAAAATTTTACCATTGAATAATACCGTCGGCATTATTGGATTATATCTCCAACTTTTTTTTTTTTTTGTTTTTAAACATTATCCGAGGTTTTCACCGCATTGGACTCCAAGTCGACTCGTTTTTGTCATTGTGAGTTTTGACCGGTTGAAAGTTGAGATTCTAAGTTAGTGGAATTGATATCCTCTAAGAGAATTCAAATTCTTTAGTATTAAAAACAAACAGCCCAACTACTAAACAAGGCACTTTCACTATCAAACAATAAGCACACTTTTGGGCCTCAATGTAGAGATCTCTGGCATGCCAATATAGCTTATGTGGGCCCAAAATGTGTACTTTTTCTTTAAGCAAGCAAGTTCAATTCTCATTCCCATAGGGGAAAACTAGAAATAACATATAGCTACATCTAGCATGATTCTCAGTCTTCAGCCCACATGGGCAGGAATGTGTGTCTAGAGCCTAGAGTGTTCAGCTTGTAAAGCAATGACCAATTTGCTAAAGGAAGAGATTCACTGAACAAAGATCTAGATATGCGATCAAGTCAATGGTGTGGATATAATATGTGGAACAGCAGATCGAGCCAATTCAAGGGTCCAGATCATCCGCTCAAGGTAAAATGAAGCTAATTGTGGGACCCAAGAAGTCTGTTAGGAAAGAACGCGAGAGCTCTGTCTTCTTAGCTTCCTTCTTAGTCCGCATGACGGTCCCTCTTTCCCTTTAATGAGTGAAGCAAAACCCTAATATTACCCGTTTGCTAGCGTCAGGGTTTTTCTCTGAACCTTGGTACTAGTTCCGATCTAGAGTTTCGCCATGCAATCTCAGGAATCCACGGCAGCAATGGAAATTGAACAGCTTTCCTCAGAAAACAAATCTGCATCTGGGTTTCCGACCCTAAAGCCCAAGTTCGAACCTCTGAAAGCGCACGAGACTTCAGATGGTCGAGTTCAGTTCCGCAAGGTCTCCGTTCCTGCGCATCGGTTTACTCCTCTCAAAAAGGTTTGGATGGAAATCTACACTCCAGTATACGAGCAGATGAAGATTGATATACGTATGAATCTAAAGGTGCGAAATTGTTGGATTTCTCTCTCAAACTTCTATGGATATTTTTTGGTTTAAGGAATTTTTTTTCGTTGAAGATTATGTCTTTTAGTCGGAGATCCGGTTATTTGGCGTTGTGTACAACGATTGGGAAACTGGCGTATAGAATTTGTGTTGAGAAATGTTAGAATTTGTTTTGTGCAGGTGGGAGTTTTTCTTTTTGAAGGTTTTTCATTGGTGTTTACATTTGATTAATGGAGTTGCGCTTGTTAGAGTTTTGTTTGTCGTTCTCTGTTGTTTACTCTTATTGTAGAGTTTCATTTTTGTTTAAATCCAAGTTTGGATTTGCAGAAAAATCTATTTTTATAGCATAATTTGTAATGGTTGTTGGATCTTCGGATTGTTTCCAATGACAACATAATTCTTCTCCGAGTATTCATTTGGTTATTCGAGTAATTTCGTTTGCAGCTGTCGGTTGCTTGACATGCTTGATATTACTGGTGCTAAAACTTGAAGAATTAAAGCTGCAATTGGATGGGTTCTTCAGAATAAAATGCAGCAAGTTTCACGATTACAACTACTGGAAGCTGACATTGTTTCCTTGAGAAAACTGTTATGCAGGACCTACAAAACTTGGGACGAGCATGGGCCTGGTCTTTGTATGAACTCAGTATTTCTCACACTGTAAATAAGAAGTGGTCATCGATGCAATGTGATAGAGGAAAATAGGTGTTTTGCTTGGTTAGTCAGTATGGAAGTTTAGGATTCATGGAATTGAAAATGTGAGATTAAAGATCAAGAAGCTATCCCACAAAAGAGTATATACTGGAAGACCTGAGTTTTCTCATTGAAAGCTTGCCACCAGTAGAGGCTAGCTTTTCTTGTGCATACATTTGATTGTCTATGAGTCAAATTCGGTGTTCTGGTATAGCCCTGGAGGAGTTATAGACGGTTTAACCTGTAAATTTTTAGTAGAAGTTGTATCTCTGTCTTTCACAGCAAGGAGAATGTGTTTAATTATTGAAATTCCTCTTCTCTAGCTTTGGTCCTTACTGCATTGGTTCAGTCAAACTTGGTGTATCTTATGTAGGCTGTATACTTTAAAAGGATTCTTCCACAATCAAGCTAGTAGTTAAAATTGTCTTATACTCTCAAGATGCTGCTGCAACTAGTACCTGCTGCTGGTAGTAATCTTGTCTCCTTCTTCTGATATCAACAAAAACATAACAAGAAGGGCCAAACTGTGGTCCCGACTGATGTAATTTAACTTGATGCTGGGGAAATCAGATTTCTGTCAAGAAGTTGCAGGTTTCAGACTTTCAGGAACAAGAAGGGCTCTATAGGTTCTCTGATCCCAATATAGATATTAGGAAATAGTACCTAGGGGAAACTGCTCATCCTAAAGGAGATAATATGAAATAGTAGCCATGGAAACTACTCATTCCACAGGCAAGTATTCACAGTACAATTATATATACCTCAGGTATACTTAGCACTCATCTTATGCAGCCACAAGCATTCATATTGTATAGGTTATAGCATTGGACTAATACAATCATCCCTCTATATACAAACATTTCATATATCCATGCTTATTCTGCTATAATCATGCACATCTTGCTATATTTACATATATTCTTCCATTTCCTATACACATACTAGATAAACCTCCTGCTATACTCATTCAGTATCTCACTAAACTCATATATGCTCTCATACACAAAATTACGAAAAAATAAAAAGTAAAAATAAAAGAACTCTTGAACTGCAAACCGTTCTACGCTCTTCTTAATCACTTTTAAAAGAAATAATATCACTTGTTGAGAAATTGTAGGGGAAACTAAATCTCATGTATGACCCATATAAATTATAAGCATCTTAGACATCAAATCACCTCGACCATGAAATATCCTTTGATTTCACTCTGATTTCATTCATTGAGCTACTCAGGAAAACCTAAACAACAATCCACTGTAACTTTTGATCCAAGACCTAGATTGAGAATCTGTAAAAAATCCAACTGGGATAAATTCCACGCAAATCCAGCGATTAGTTTGATGGGAATTTGTTTTTCAGTAGATGGAGTCAATTTAAGATCAAGACTAAAAACTTAAACAGTTGTCTTTGAATAAACTGTAAGATAGTAAAAATGGAAATCAAGATACATACTGTATACTAACCAAAACGTGAGCGAGGGACAGGAGGAAGTCACCCCTTCTAAATCACCCAATTTGAGGACTTGATAGTAAAGAGAAGAAAAAGTTGAATCTCTACCGTAGCCCAAAATTTCAACCAAAAGATATGGTTTTGTTCACAACTCTCAAATCAGAGATTTTTGCATGAAATCTCATCTATCTCAGCTTGGATTTCGCATTGGACTACAACTTGATGAAGAAGATGAGTGAAATTGTGTAGGTCCGTTGTGAGGAGGAAATGAATCCTTTAAAATTGTAATGTGTGGGTTTTTGTCTACTCTTTCCTGTTTGATTGAAATGAGAAACTTACTCTTACAAATTCACATTCTCTTTTATCTCACCCCTATATAAAAATATAAATTTAATTGATTAAGGGGTGGAATTCATTGGGTTTTTACTTTTCAGTCTAATCTCAATTAGGTTTCTTATGGATATTCGATTTGTTTCCCCGCCTAATACAGAAGTGAAACGAGAGATTTTAGAGGGGTCACATTACATTCCATATTCTATGCATCCAAGTGGTACAAAAATGTATCAGAATCTGAAAGAGATGTACTGGTTAAGAGATGTTGTTGAGTACATTACAAAGTGTTTAGTGTGTTAGCAATTGAAATTGAGCATCAACATCCTGCAGGCTCACTTCATCCATTATCTATACCTGGGAAGCCTTGGGACCATGTACCCATGAGCTTTGTGATTAGGTTGCCAAGATCTCAGTGCAGATTTGACACCATTTGAATTATTACGGATGGATTTTCCAAGTCAGCCCACTAACAATTAAGGAAGAGTTTGGTCTAAAAAAGTTAGCATAAATATGTGGATGAGATAGTTCGCCTTCATGAAGTACCGATCTCTATTGTTTCAGATAGGAATGCTCACTGACATTGGGCTTTTGGAGACGTTTCCATCAGGCTATGAGGACTAAAGTTTATGGTTTTACATACCCAAACTAATGATCAGTATGAGATGGGACTATCCAAACTCTGGAAGATGTGCTACTCACGTGTTTGAAGTTTTCACAATAGTTGAAATGCTTTTTCGCCACTGATGGAGTTTGCATAAAACAATAGTTATCTTGCCAGTTTAGACATGGCACTATTTGAGGTACTTTATGGGCATAAATTTGGTACGCTGGTGAGCTAGGATGAATTTGGGGAAAGACAAATCCTTGGACCTGAGTTAATTCAGCTTATAGCAGAAAGAATCAAAGTTATATATGATATTTGCCAGAGGCTCATGGCATGTAGAAGAGTTAAGCTGACTGCAGAAGGAAAAGGCTTAACATTTCAAGTGGGAGACAGTATTTCTCAAAGTCTGGCCTTGCAAGGAAGTGTTAAGGTTTCGACAGAAGGGAAAGTTGAGTCCTTGTTACATAGGCACTTATGTGATTTTGGAGAAAGCTGGATCAGTGGCTTAACATCCAGCATTATCACCTGAGCTTGCGAGAATTCATGAATGTTCCATGTAGCTACTCTTCAAAAATATGTTGCAGATCCCTCCCATGTTTTAGAGTCGCAGCTAGGACAGTTGAAAGAGGATTTGACATAATGAGTAGCTGTTGAGAATTTTGGATAGGAATGTTCAAGTATTGAGAAACAAGGAGATACGTTTGGTGAAGGTATTGTGGCATAATTACCAGATAGAGGTAGCAACTTGGGAACGTGGGGCAGTTAAGAAAGCACAATTTCCCCATCTTTTTTGCTGGTAAGAATTTTGAGGATGAAATTTTCCCCTTAGTGCGATAGAGATGTAGTACCTATATGCCACCGAGGCCACATGGCAGCTTGACATTTTGTTTCTATGCTTGATGTGTTTAATTTTATGATGCAATGCCATTGATAACGTCCTTTAGTTTGTATATACAAGGGTGAAATAAAAGAGAATGTAAAGCTGTTGGGGTAAATTTGTCATTTTAATGAAATAAAGAAACAGTAATAGATAAAAACTGCACTTTACCATGAAAGAGTACATTTTCTCCTCACCACCGATCTACTCTCTCTCTCTCTCTCTCTCTCTCTCACACACACACACACACACACACACACACATCCTCTTCTTCAAGTTGCCATCCAAGGTGGAATCTAAGCTGTGATAAAAGAGATTTCCTGTGACAATCTTTGATTTGAGTGAATGAGTGGTGAACAACCCCAAAACTTGTGGTTGAATTAGGGCTATGGTTGGACACTCAATCTTTCTCTTCTATTTTCTATGAACTCATTAAATCAGGTGATTTAGAAGATTTTGCAGTTAAAAAGGACTTGACCGCAGCAAAGAAGAGGCGCATTCTTCTTTCTATTCCTTCTGCTTTGATTAGTATAGTGTGTATATTGATTTCTGTTTTAGCTGTGTATCAGTCTGTTGAAGCCTGTAACTCTTTGAATTTCTAGTCACAAAGGGAGCCTTGGCACTAAGGTTGAGTTGTTGCTGTGTGACCTGATAGTCACAGGTTCGAGGTGTAGAAACAGCCTCTTGCAAAAATGCAAGTTAAGGTTGCATACTATAGATCTTTTTAGTCTGCTCGTTCCCCGGACCCCTCATAGTGGAGCTTTGTGCACCGGGCTGCCCCCTTTATCTTGGACTCCATCCTATTCTCAGATGCAGTTATTCCTCCTGAATGAGCAGTAACATGTGTGTTTTTGCCTTCTTCAGAAGAGACCCAGCAATCATCGTGTCTGCTCATAATCAAGCAACTAAATCACTTGCGTAGCAGTAAAATGAAGTATATAAATACCCTAGGATCTTGTCTCACTGTTTGCAATTTACAGAAGTACATTTAAGCTAGGGGTGTGAAAGGTCCTGAAGGGAGAAGCTTGGCATTTTAGAAATCTGCTTATCTTCTGTATTCCCTTCCAAAAGCACCTCACACTTAGATGGAGTATGAAGCAAGCTGTGCATTGGATCTGGGACAACTACGTGGGAGGTACCACAACAAACAGTTCGTCACTTAGATGATATTTCCCATGTGATTCAGCCTGCTTTTTATGTACATTTGATCTATGTAATGTCAACTAGATTCCTTCCTCCTGGTCCTTAACGACTGCTTCACGTCTATAAATTTGGTAATATTTATGATATGAGTAGTTGTTCTTTTTTATGAAAGTTCTCAGTCCTTTCTTAGCCATCCTTAAGACTTTCAAATATAGATCCAATCCCATAGGCTTTAGATGAGAAAGGAGTGTAAAAAACTTGAATCCTTCAAACAACTTGACTGAGTAATTAGATAAAGATATTTGGATAGGGGTTATGGCATTAACTGTTTACATCTTATTCTACTTTCCCAGTCATTTTTGTGGCACATATTACTTAGTTCATGGAAATTGGACTCAACACTTGAACACAAGTCACTATGTATGTATTTAATCCATCTTATCAGTTAGGCCGCTGCCTGAGTCAAATGCACTGAACACGAGTATGACTTGCCAAAATGAAATGTATCTTCGAGTACATGATGATTTATCGATTGCTTATTTAGATTGCATTATGTTTCAGTGCAGTGATTCTTGTTTTATCCGTTAGATCGATAAATCCTTTTGGCATTGATAATAGTAATCGAGTTTCTGTTCCAATAGAGAAGCATTTGGTTGGTATGAAGATTCCCTTTTGCATGTTTGTAACTTGTGAATATTAATGTTTTCAGGCCCGGAAAGTGGAATTGAAGACAAGATCAGATACACCGGATGTCAGCAACCTGCAGAAGTGTGCGGATTTTGTCCATGCCTTCATGCTTGGGTTTGATGTTATCGATGCAATCGCCCTTCTGCGTTTGGATGATCTCTACGTGGATTCTTTTGAGATCAAGGATGTCAAGACACTACGAGGCGAGCACCTTTCTCGTGCAATCGGCAGGCTATCTGGTAAAGGTGGCAAGACCAAGTTTGCTATTGAGAATTCTACGAGGACTAGAATTGTGATTGCGGATACGAAGATCCACATACTGGGGTCTTTCTTGAACATTAAGGTTGCTAGAGACTCTCTATGTAGTCTTATTCTTGGATCACCTGCAGGCAAGGTCTATTCCAAACTTAGAGCTGTTACTGCTAGACTGGCAGAGAAGTTTTGATGTTTCGACGTTGTCTTTTGTTCATGATTCTATTAGTACGAAGGAAACTGATTTCTTTGTTTTGGTAGAGTCCAGGTTTTGAATGATTATCAAAAGTTGTGGATTTCAGTTGGGTGATTTGCCAAGTGTTTTCGTGTATATTGGGGCTCTAAACTCCACTTTCGATCTGTATGTAGGCTCTAAACTCCACTTTCGGTCTGTATGTAGGCTCTAAACTCTTGTCTGCAAATTTGTAAAACCTGTCTGTAAGTAGCCCATGTGCACAAAGTTAGTTTACTGGACGTTACATGGGGAGTATTTTGGGGATATATCGATATCCCCTTCTTTTACAAAAACAACTCCCTCCATTCCAAGAAAACCATTCTCAGCGAAATCTTCTTCTCCGTCTTAAAGTATGTGATATTTGGGAGCTGGACCATTTCTTTTCTATTGCAACTACTGGTACTTTTATTGAAATCTTCTATTAGTTTCATCTGTCGTTGAGGGATTAACGATGTGTTTCTGTTAGTATTTAGTAATTTCTTCCTTGAATTGCTCGCGAGAAGTTTCAGCAAATCATAATAGAATGAAAAAAACCAAGATCCTTTTAAATTGATTTCAATCTTCGTCTCTGAGTTGTTACATTCTTTTCTCTGAAAGAGCTTCTAGACTTAAGGGCATGTAATCCCTCTTTTTTTTATTTCATGAATTTTCTCTATGTTTGTAGAATTTGAGGGCGTGTTTGTCTGCAAATCCACATTACAATTTGAGCCTTTCTATGGTGCATTCCACGAGCAAATTACGATACAAGGTCTTTAATTGAAACCCACAAAGGCCCAAATTTGCTTACATCAAGTTATCAATCTGAGCTCATGGACAAGTTTCAAAATAGAAGTTTTGGGTTGTAGCCCAGAGGGGCCAAAATTCGCATCTCTCAATGATCAGATTCAACCTGAATATTTGAAATGTTTTCGAAATGAGGCCCCAAATTCTCATGGGTAATCTCAACCAGTCATGTGAAATGAAGGGCTGATTCCATAATGGAGCTCCACCCCTGACGTAGACCATCTCTACTTTATTTTAATCGGCTCTCATTAGCTTTGAAGTTATTATACTGTCTTCCAACAATCGATGAGAAAACATTTAAGGCCAAGGATGATTTCAGCCATAACTTGTTTAATGTGCTCAATGATCATCATAACGAAAGGGCAGTCCAGTACATGAAGCTCCTGCATGTGCGAGGTTGGGAGAAAGGCGGATCACAAGGGTCAATAGTACACAGCTTTACTTTGTATTTTGTCAGAGACGGCTTTCACACTTTGAACCCGTGACTTCAAAGTCACATTACGACAACTTTACCATTGCGCGAAGGCTACCCTACGACTAGAGTGAACTGTCGGGCAATATTGAAGCTGAAGCACACCACTCACGATTAGTTTCGAGGTAAATTCAAATTCACATGGGTCCTATTGTTTCGACAGATAAGAGATGCCCATGTTAACAGTTTCATTTGATTGTCTTTTCGGATTGTGCAATTGGTATGAGCAGCCAGTCTAAATTATTACTTTTGGGTTACAAATCTCGGAATCAATGATTTAGCTCCTTCATAAAAGCTATTTTTCTTTTTTCTTGATAGCATTGGTGTCGGAAGGCTCTCGAATGATGGACAAGTGGAAAGACTTCCAACTTCTCTCCCTTTATGTGACTTGGAAGGGGTGTTTTGTTTGGATTGCCACCTCCTAGAGATCATTCCGGATCTTTCAAAACAAATGTTGAAGAGCACATGCTTGCCTATACCAAGTAGCGCCTGCCTACGTTTTGCGTTTGTCAAATACTATGGGAACGAATAAAATGTTTTTTATTTGCAGGTTTTGATCCATTGTGGCTGACCCCTAGATGGTGAGGTTTTGATCCATTGTTGCCCTACTTGCCAGCTGCTCTGACTGACAACAATGAACCAGGGCTTATTACTTTTGCAGTGTTTGAGTCTGGCTAGCAGGTTCTTTTTGCCTTCCTTTCTAGGAGTGAATACGGGACCACCGACGACTCCTCCTGTACGCCCCATAACTCTAAGATAATGTACTCTGTCGGAACTCTACTGCACATTAGTTACAAGCCCACGACCGGGACTCATGTCTCCAAGTGAAGTAATCAAGAGAGAGACAGTAAGGCAGCCTCCCGTGTATGTGAGGTTTGAGGAACGGGCAGACTACAAAGGTAAATAGTACACAATTTTACTTTGTATTTTGTAAGAGGTCGTTTCCACACTTTGAAACAGTCACCTTAAAGTCATACGACCAACTCTATCATTGCGCAAGGCTCAAGAAAAAGACAGTAGACTGATGCTAACATGATATTTCCATTTTCACTGATGGATCGCTTTCTCTTGCGCATTAATGAATGGATCGAGGAATTGCGTATGAAAGGTTTATGGTCTATCTTAGACTATCTATCTAGTACGATCGATCAAGTCATTCAGTACAGTATCTTCGTCGGTCTCGGTCGTTGTAGTTGATATTGATTCTGATTAATTCGTTGTTATGATGTTCCAGTTTCTGTTTGTACATCTTTCTCCCATGCTTTCCGTTGGTCAACAACCAACAAAAGTGCTCTATACTTCTTCACTAAAAGTACAGGCTTGACGGAGTTAAGCTGTCTGGAGGGAATTTTCTTGTCTCAATCAATCAATATGTTTAACAACTTTCAACGCATCTTTCTCTTTGATGAAAATAGTCTGAATTCAAGTTCCAGTGATACTGCTTCTACTTCGTTTATTAATCCATTCGGAACTAGTAGTACTACTAGTACTAGGATTACGAATGAGACGGATGCATCTACGACGACTATTAACGATTATAATCTTCAATCGTCCGGTACTCAGTATGCTTCTGCAAGTGATTCTACTTCTGCTGGTATTTTTGAGGATCATCCCGGTCTTAACCCGTCCAGTGAACGGATCGTGGAGCTTCAATCTGATATACACGAAAAATTGGGAGAGTTGATGGCTAACAAGAGTGCCCAAGATGTTCTGGAAGCGGCCGAAGCTTTACATGGCGAAAGCAACGATATCCCTTTTCTTGAGCACCTGTTATATGATTTGAACAGACACGGAGTAGGAGATGAAGCCTATAAGGATGCTCTTGATCTAGCGGGGATAGTTCCCAGCCCCCTCAATTTGAGATTCTCCCCTATTCAAATAGGCCAAATTTATTTCTCATTCACAAATCCATCTTTGTCTATGCTGCTAACTCTCAGTTTGGTCCTACTTCTGGTTCATTTTGTTACTAAAAACGGAGGGGGAAACTCAGTACCAAATGCTTGGCAATCCTTGGTAGAGCTTATTCATGATTTCGTGCCGAACCCGGTAAACGAACAAATAGGTGCTTTCATTAGAAAGGGCGCGGAGCCCGCTACGCTCAGTCAAGTAACGAGGAAAAACAAACAAAATGGAATGAATGTCAGAAGCGACTGATGAGTGAGAGCGCTACG
This sequence comes from Warburgia ugandensis, assembly GCA_035236585.1. Taxonomy (NCBI): domain Eukaryota; kingdom Viridiplantae; phylum Streptophyta; class Magnoliopsida; order Canellales; family Canellaceae; genus Warburgia; species Warburgia ugandensis. Next base: position 10,965,025 of record CP141138.1, on the reverse strand, counting down.
AAGAGCAATTTATCAACACTTCTAATAATATGCCCAAAACGACGACCGAGCGCGTAGAGCAACTTCTTGCGGGCAGGAGTTTCAAACTTTCCAGAAGGTGCATCAAAATGTGTCTAATCACTGGCTGCACCCTTTTGATTCGACACATTTTTGGGGCCTGGGAGTTCACCTGCTGCCTTCCTTGTACCATTTTTATCCCGGACGAACTTCGGACCGGCTTACCGCTTTATGGAGGGGTCCCCTCTTTACGTTGGGGCGGTGCAAGTTCGTCGCGGCCGCGTCTCGGATCTCAACGAACCTCCGGCTCTTGAGCCGAATCGGAGCAAGGGAATCGCACCGTAGTCCTTCAAGGGATAAAGAGGCCATTCCAAAAGAGCTGGATCTGAATCGAGACAGCCGGTGAGTTAGACCCTGGAGAACCATCTCGTAGAAGAAATGGAGGACACATCGGCGTCCGTTAACCAACAAGGGGCACGTCCTGCGCCTGCCCAAAATGAAGTAGCTCCACTGGCGTACCCTATCCTTATCCACAAAATGAAATAATAGGGGGGATAGTGTGCAATCCATTCAAAGGTACCTGTTGGGGAGAGACTCCTCTGCTTCAGCGCATGACATAGAAATGGCCCGGATGAAAGCCGAAGACCTATTCGAGGTCAAGGTTGATATTATCCGGGTCATGGCAGGCCTTGACCCAAGAGGGGATTGGATGGGACGGGGAGCGAGAGCTCTTTCAAACCCTCGGACGGCCACAGGGGAGGAGTCGTTGAGTGGACTCCATGCCCTATTAGCGGAGCTAAATAGGGACGAAGTCCGTTCCTCGGCCTTCAAAAAGTTAACTTTGAACCTTTGAGGGGATGAAGGGAGATTTTCTTTTTCCCATGCTTTCCCTTGGTCAAGGACCTAGCAGCTCTCGTTTAGTTCTTCACTACTCGTACAGGAAAAAGTCTTTTTCTGTTTCTGTCTGGATTCATTTTTTCTCAATCAATAATGCCTCAACTGGATAAATTCACTTATTTCACACAATTCTTCTGGTCATGCCTTCTCCTCTTTACTTTTTATATTCCCATATGCAATGATGGAGATGGAGTACTTGGGATCAGCAGAATTCTCAAACTACGAAACCAACTGGTTTCACACCGGGGGAACAACATTCGGAGCAACGACCCCAACAGTTTGGAAGATATCTCGAGAAAAGGTTTTAGCACCGGTGCATCCTATATGTACTCAAGTTTCTTCGAAGTATCCCAATGGTGTAACGCCGTCGACTTATTGGGAAAAAGGAGAAAAATCACTTTGATCTCTTGTTTCGGAGAAATAAGTGGCTCACAAGGAATGGAAAAAAACATTCTATATTTGATCTCGAAGTCCTCATATAGCACTTCTTCCAGTCCTGGATGGGGGATTACTTGTAGGAATGACATAATGCTAATCCATGTTCCACACGGCCAAGGAAGCATCGTTTTTGAATCTCATTAAACCTGGAAGAGAATCATTCTCGAAAATCAGAGTGTTTTTGAAGGCACTACAAGGAGAGGGATATACTCCTTTTCAAATCGCCCCGCGAAGACGGACGTTCAGAAAGGTTCTCGAGATTCTCAATTGTCCAGGCGTGCGGGAGCGAGACCAAGCCGAGCCACTAGGAGAGTCAGCCCTTCCCATGTGTCAACGTTTCATAAATGAATGCAGCCTCAACCAGAGAGATCAACCTGCGCGTTTTCGGTCTATCGGGCCACCGACGGCGCAGAACGAACTAATCCGCGACCGGCAAGTTTTCCGAAACCGGACTTAATTGTTACTTAAAAAAAATGCTTGCTAAAAATCTTTGAAAGAAAGAAGGTCCATTTTCCCATGTAGTTCGTCGGTCAAACCAACGATTCTCTTCTCAAAGTAATAGAGAGAGTCTTTCTTTTTCTAGTCACACTTCTATCAATGCAATGAAAGAACCATCCCTTCCTATTTGTTTGTCCTGTCATCTCGAAAGAAAATGAGACCCCAGCCCTTCTTTACCACTTTAGGGGGTGGGGGTGAAGGGGGGTTTACATACAACCGGGGCAAAGTGGTTTATGATTAAATCTCAGAGGCATTCTTATCATTTGGTAGATCCAAGTCCATGGCCTCTTTCGGGTTCACTCGAAGCTTTGGCAACCACTGTAGGAGGTGTGATGTACATGCACCCATTTCAAGGGGTCAGGACGAGCTGTACTTCTACCGATGCTACCATACCTGAATCCAGTGTAATATCTTATTCCGCCCGAAAGGCTTTGATCACACATCTCTGGGAAACGGAAAAGACACATACCCCGAAAGCGGACAAATTATATCATCCGCTCATCTGAGGCAGAGGATTCATCTCGAGATTCAGACTTGGGAAAAACCTTCTCTTCCGAGTTGGCCTACAGCTCCTTTTGTGGCGGCATTTAATTCTTCCTTTAAAGAGTCAATTCCCCATCTATGGCATTTTTCTTCTTTTTTGCTTTGCCTAATCTGGTAATCGGCTAAGGGCAACCTATTCTGATTCAATTGCTAAGAGCTCCTTCTCTGTGCGCACCGGTAATTCCTTCACAGTTCAAACTCCCTTCGACTGCTAACTCTTAGCAATATCCTTTCTTATATACTTGCAGTTCAGTTCCAAGCCTTAGGGCAATGATAAGATAAAGAACCGCTCCGCACCTTCCCTATGTGCAAGAAGTTCCTTGGCTTATAGAGGTCAATCGGTCGACATGCCATGTTCGGTCCAATTGCCCTATAGGTCTTAGAGACTAACTCTTCCTAGTGTCGAGCTAATCGAATTGGGATACCTTAAATAGTCAAGATCTTGCCCCCTTGTCACTTAAAGGGCTCTGTTGGATTCGTGAAAAGAGAAGAGCTCCTTCTTTGCTTTTCTGATCTCATTGTGGACGTGTAGAGATAGGCACCTTATCTATGCAATAACGATCTCACTCTTCAAGACAGATTCATGAAAGGTCAATCTAGGCCATGGAAGTCTCATTGCTGAATGACTTGTCTGCTACCAACTCCTTCCTCTATGGGTAGGGCATCTCGACATGTGAGACCTTGTATACAAATTTCTCACATACCGGATTCCCGAGGAAGAAAGAGAGCTTCTCTCCTCTCCTTTACATTTACAGGCGGTCGAGCTATTGACTCTCCTCCTTGCTTTCATGCATAGCGCATACTAACAAGCTGAAAAGTAATCTCGCTGTACCCGATCTCCAAGCACTGACATTGAGAGAAGAGTGGAACGAGACTAGCTTTATATTATAGGGGACTTCCCCGGATACTTCTCAACTCATATCGGAGCAAGGAAGCAAGCAACCTACTGAGACCGCGTGAAGCAATACCACATTCTCAATACCCCGGCAGACACCGATGTAGGGCTTCGTTCTTCTCTTGTTCCTGTTTCCATACGGTATCGATCGGCCGCCTTACTCAAGAGGGGCCCCTTCCTCTGGAAAAACTAGCAAATAGCATTTCCCTATAAGTGGCATGTCAAAAAGGATAAATAAGAGAAAAGAGAAGCGCAAAAAAAAGATCGAGGAAAGGAACATCCCGTAGAAAGACTTGTCCCAAGGAACGGAGGAGAACAGCCGGGCACTTCTCCTACAGCTATGAGTGAAAGCCATTCGATAGCGGATTCCCATGCCGACCCAATATCAATACATGGAGGTAGTGTAGATCGAGTGAAAGAAGATAAGGCAGGGCAAAGAAAGACTGATAGCTATTACCGGGCCTACTGAGTAAGGCGAGAGCACTAAAGATCATTCGATCTGATCTACTCCCTTTATTAGTCGATCATCGCATCGAGCTCAAGCCAGGGCCTAATTCACCTATGTAAAGGTTTGGAAAGAATACCATACCCTTTGTCTTTCCAAACTTCACCTTCAACAGGCGTAGATTTATAATTGGAACCTATTCCATCACTATAGAATACACTCCCTAGACCACAACTTGGAATGGATGGCTACATAAGTCTATGCTCCAGCATCAGTTTCTCACAAGCAAGACCTATAGAATGAGCTCAGATTCATCCATACCGTTTCCAACCTACCTTGGTGCATTAGTGGAAAGTCAAATGCCTTATGCAATCAAATATTCAAGGGGTTCTTTCTTTGCGGCCGAAAATAAGAGAAGAGGTATTGAAGATTTCGCGGAGAACGTTGCTGATTGTGATTTGGTTGACCCCCCACTCTATGGCGCTTCTTTCACTTGGTCTAACATGAGGAAATGGAAATCCGATGTGGATCTTTTCCTAATCTACTCGGATTGGGAAGACCTTCTGCAGGACACTATTAAAAAAAGCGGGGACCACATTAGCTTCCGATCATGACCTCATTCTTCTTTTCTATTTCGAATAACTTCCCTCCACGGTACCCTTCTCTTTCGAACTGATGTGGTTGTCCCTATCGAAATCTAGAACTCAAAGTTGTGAAGCAAAAGAATGCAACTATTGACTTGATATAATCTATTTCTCTATTATTAATACATCCTCAAAAGAGGAAAAGCTCCCTAACCTTAATAATACAAGAAGGGCTAAAGTAATACCAGAAATTCGATTTCTATTTTTATTTTGTATAAAATTCTACTGAAGAATCAAATAATCACTTCTACATGTTACCATTCAAACTGGAGAATGGATATCGATCATTCCTTGCGAGTGAGAAGAAAAAGGATGGCCTTTACCAATCCTTTCGTGAAGAGATCGGCAATTGATCTTCACTTCTAATGGTTGGGGTTCTGATGATTTCGGCAATCACCTTTTCCCCGAGAAAATGCCCTAAGTAAGTAAGTAAGGCGACTTCTACATGCTTTGTTCTCTCATAGAAGACCTACTTGGAAGCTATGTGGATAGCATTCTGATTCTCACAGAACATGTCCATGGGGTTCTGTGACCGAAATCCCAATTTCAGTCAGAAGAGATCCAACCCATACAAGTTCACTAGTTGTTGATGCCATTGCATTCGGCTTCAACATTGGATCTCGACGAAAAAAATCAAACTACAAGCACCTTCGGACCCTGACGTGAACTCTAGTCGCTCTCGCCCCGCTCATATACTCATTTGTATATGTCAATAAATAAATAAATATATACAAGGCTGCTTTCCGTATTACCTGCCAGGGCAGGGACCAAAGCCCAATCCGAAAAAAGAGAGAAAGAGCTCCCTCTGAAGCAGGACTTGACGTATGCGACTGACCCCCTTACTAAACTAAAAAAGAAGGAAAGCTATTTTGCAGGTATACCCACAGATCCATGTTCCTGAACAGTCTCGGAGAAGGCCACAGCCACCCCGACTTACCAAAATGTCCCGTGGCAGCACCATGCAAGTCTTGGTTCCTCTTGGAAGCACCATCAGTATTGAATTTGAACCAGCCCTGGGTACAAAGGGAAGGAAATTCCCAAGCAATCAACTTGCTTACCTTCATACTTGGCTCAGTTTTCTTCAAATAGAAAGCAGAGACAGCAATTTCAACATCGTTAGCAATCCTCCGATTAGGATCATGAGGGAGAATAAAGTCTCCATCAAAAAGAGCTCGACACCTCCACTCCAAACCAAAATCTTCCATGCTATCGCACAGAAGGTCGTACGCCACTGGCAATCAAAACCAAACTTAAGATCCTTACAAGAAGCATTGCTACATAACCAATCCGTGAATGCCAAGGAGTAGAAGGCACTTTGATGCTCATTGGGAATAAAGATGTTCCAGATCAATTTAGCAAAGTGACACTCATGCAAAACATGTAAACAATCCTAAACTGGGTGTCCACATCTAGAACAGCTGCTAGACTCTGAGAAATTCCTCTTCCAAAGAATCCGGTTTGAGATACTAAGCCAAGGTCAGACGGGTGGTCTACCCTTACAAACAAGGTCTACTGCGACTCAACTCCGTGGTGATCTATGAATTATGTATAGTAAGATGGTTTCCTGCTTTTGGAATTGATGTCGGAAAGGAACGAGAAGTAGTTGGGGTCACGTAGTTAGCCCCGAGAGTCCATCCTTCGGAGACGGAAGTAATTGCCCGGAAAAACTAGACTAATTTGCCATCCTGCGTAAGCTCCAACTGACTGAACGAAGAAGGCAGGAACTCTAGTTTGATCTTGATGAATGCTTGTCGGATAGAGTGGATCGAGAAAGCTCCGCCCAAAGTGCTTTTCATAAGAGCTTAACTAATAGAGCACCGGTTGGCTAAGATCCTCTTGATGACTTCGGTTCGGAAGAAAGCTTTCACTCGGGGAGATTGTTTCATCAATCTTTCTTGAGGACTCTGACTCTGTCTATATCTATACGGCCTCTATAGTGAAATTCTGAGTTTAAACGATATTAGGGGCCGAAGAGTTGGAGTCCGGGCCGTGGATGATGGCCAAGTGCTACGGAGAAAGCAGAACGATCTGGTTGATCTGGTCTTCGACATACTGTTGCTCCGTCTGCAGATTTCGGAGGTGTAGGACGAGATGCGCAGTGCAAGTCGAGTGAGGTAGAGCATCATTCATAGGCGAGCAGGCGAGTTGTCCCATGTCTAGTCGAGTATGCGAGCGGGATAGTCGAGTGGATGGATGGCAGCACGGCGAAGGAGGCTAGCGAGGGAGAGGAACGGGCGTTAACCTATATAGTAGGGTTAGAAACCTTGGCTTGCTTGGTCGGCATGCCCGTTAGGTTGGTTTTTCCTAGTTATCATAGTTGCTTGTCTTTTTATCGCTGTGCTTACGAGGAACTAGCTTGCCTGAGCCTGCCTTGCATACTGATTTCCGTTGGTTCTTGGTTTTGGTAAGGTTTTCCTCTTCAAGTAGTAACGCTTTGCATTCGCAGGAACTCTTTTGAGTTCGGTAACATCGTTCAGTTCATAGGTTTGTGATTCGAGGAGTTCTCTTTAGGGAACTTCCAGCATTTAGTAACCTTATATTCTTTCTGATCGTAGGTCTCCCAGTCGAGGAGTTGAGGAGTCGAGGAGGGCACGCAGCCTTTAGGCAACTCGAAAACCATCGGGCCAGCAGTCCCTCAGTCTCAGGTCGACCGAGCTTGATTATTACGAGAAGTGGATAGCCGGGGAGCATCTCTCTTAGCTACGATCTTGATGGATTAGCGCTCAGGGGTTCAACTATATAGGCCAGCCGGGAAGACTCTCGAATCAAAGATCAACGAGCCAATCTCTTAATCTACGTTAATTGATTGAGTTGATTGATTAGCCTGAACAGGAGATCATGTCTTAGTGATAAAAGCCGTTATGCTTGATGAGGATTTCTCCCATTATACCCTTCCTTATCTGACTAGTGGTTCTAACCTGATATCTATCATTGAGTCGGGATCAGAGTTCACCCGCTTGCCCTAAGCCTGAATGCCCAGAAAGAAATAGGGGGGAAGCTAAACAAGCAAGAAGGAGGAGAAGAGTTCCAACTGAATAGGCCAGGAGGGAAAAACCTTCCAAAGCCTTTTCGGGTTCATCTCCGAGTCAAGACAGCAAGCCATCAATCAAGCGCACTCAAAGCATTAGTGAGAACCGCCTTTCTTTGGTTCCAGCAGTTCCATCTCAACCATCGGGAAAGAAGTGGAACGGTCTCGAAAGGGCTTTGATCAATAGCCTTTCTTATCTATAAGCCTCCATCCCATCAAGCAAGGAAGCAAGTGCAGGGATTCCCGGATTTTCTATCTATCATGGATGAGATTAGGGCCAGGCTCATAGCAGCGTCGGAAGAGGAGGTTGCGAATGGGAAGGATCTGTGAGTGGAGGACGAGGGGAAGGAGAAGCCCTATCGAAGAGCACTTCAACTTAAGCAATTTCTTTAGTAGCGAGTAGCGATCAGAGGTCCTAAGAGGATGCAGTCAGCCATGCCGCCCTTCCTTAACCTTCAGGGTCAGGAAGAGAGAACGAAGGGAAAGAGCATTTGAGGGAGAGCCCAAGGGAACGGGCAAAGAAAGGACCTGAGCACATTGACATCGAAGAAAAGGCCAATGAACATAGGCTTAGCGTCTTCCATTGAATTTCCGAGTCAAGGCTTAGGTAAGGAAGCCTAGCAGCTCAATTGAATTAGGCGCAAGAAGACTTTCCTGGCAGTTAAAATGTCTTTCTATTGCCTGGAAGGAACGTTATACGACTTAAAAGACAGATGCCACTGCAATGGTTTTGAAAGGATGATTATTGTCTTGAAGTAAAGCACGCTTTCGGTTGAGTTTTTGAAACCCTGTCTTCTTTTCTTTTCGACCAATACAAGCCCGAAACCGCCTCCAACCCCTAATTATATGCCGACCCGCTTGCTTGCCCATATCAAAGAAGGGAGCTTCGGTCCCGCTTGCTGCCTCCTGAAATGCAGGATACTTACCTATTATCTTGCTTAGTAGAGGAACGATGTGCGCTAACCTTCTAACCATATTGGTATCTGACTCTTGAAAAAAGCATTTCACGCCGGTCCGTCTACCATTATTTATATATAATTGTTCCTTTCTAGGCTCAAGAAAAAGACAGTAGACTGATGCTACCATGCTTTAATTGCACTGGAAAGTGATTTAGTCCTGGTGGGACCGTTGGCAAAGCATTTGGTTTAGAAAGGGACGATTCAATGTAGAAACTCGGACTGGCCATGTCCTTTTCTTTGAGTGGGCGGGGACCCTACAAAGAACATTCTGCCAATCCTAGATCATGAAGTCCTTTCAACCAGCTGGTGCTCATCTTCAGAGTGCAATTGCTGCTGGATTTGGAAGGTCCAGCTTGCTCAACTTTCTCTTCACACGTAGAGAAATTTATCAGCTTAAAAACCATAACATAACGACAGATGTAAAGCCCGTTGTAGTGTTGATGAACTGTATGATCTGAGCTGATAAGAAGTGGAAGCATGCAATTCAACCTCAGTTTCTCTCTCTCTCTCTCTCTCTCTCTCTCTCTCTCTCTCTCTCTCTCTCTCTCTCTCTCTCTCTCTCAGAAGTACATCCCGGTTGGCCAACTACAAAGCATGGTTGGGTGGTTGCTCAAAGCTCAAGTGGGAGCCAAGTCTTAGTGATGCAAACTGTTCATCTTTCTGGATTCTAATCCTCTGATTTCAATGTTTTTGTACCGCTTATCTTCTAAAAATTATGAACTGTCATGTAAATCGCAGGGCCTTAAATGCAATACTCATCAGATCAAATGAATGAGATTTTCCTTGTGGGCCAGTAGATGAATGAATGGGGTCACCCAAGTTGAGGACTAACTTCTACTTTTAGCCATAAATTTGTACTTTTATACTTGTAATCAAGTGAAGGTAGAGTTGTGTAATGGTAGAATTGTCATCGTATGATCGATCACATGTTCAAGGCATGGAAACAGCCTCTTGCAAAATGCAAGATAAGGCTGCGTACTATTGACTCTTGTGATTTGCCCCTTCCCTGAACCTCATATATGTAAAAGCTTCGTGCACCGGTCTACCCTTTTATCAAGTGACGATTATGTATTTTCTCCTCTGTCTCTTATTATAAAATGTGATAATCACATAGTAGCATTTTCTATTGAAAACTGGAGACATCAGCAGCCAACCGGACCAGCCGTGCCCTCCTCTTGCAAGTACTAATTCCCACATGTCCAGCACCACAAGGACTCTTGTAACTACAGATTATTGATGATTCCACTTCGTTTCCGTAAGAGATTAGGAAGCAGGCCTGCCTTGATCTTAATTTGCTATCTCAAGCCCCGAAGCTATTATTTTGCCCTCTACTCAAGAACTTACAGGTTCTAGCTATCCTTTTGGCTAACTTGTGGGCATTCAAGTTACAATTTCCACCACTATCTCAAAGCCCTTCAGCCTAATCCACAAATAGCTTAAGTTGACTAGGCCCCCAAGTTATTGAGTCAATCTACAACCGGTTCCTCTTTACTGAGTTATATGAAAAGGTCATCCGCATGTCATTGACTTACTAGCTAAAATTAACACCAGCAGCCACGGTTCACCAAACTCCCACCTATACGGTTCGGAAAAGGGACAGACCTCAAAAGGTCTATAGTACGCAGCCTTTTGTGTGTAATTACAACTAAGGGTTAAAAAGTACCTAAAAGCATATCTTAATATCCAAATCTACTTGAAATCCCTTTAATGAGGGAAAGTGCTACCTCAACCACCGGCTAAGCATGTCTGCGACCAACTGCTGGTGTTCTGCATTTATTTTAAGGGTTAATTGATTGACATGGGTGCACCAAAATGTGGCTAACTTATGGGAATGCTATTTTAAAGTGTGGTTAAAATTGTAGTACTCCTAACCTAGTATAATCTAGCCGAAACGCCACATCATATGTCTAGACGTGGGGCTGCTTCACTTGATCAACTTCGTCCATGGAGACAAGGAAAGGAAAAATGAGAACAAAGGGAAAATGTCATTACCAAAACGCCGTGGAAAGTGGTGTTACTAGTTCAATTGGTAGAGACAGATTCAGCAATTATTAATAATTGCAACCACTCCTTTGCACCGATATTTCAGCGGAGGTTGTTTTCGGTGCAACAAGTGCTTGGCCATTTACAGGCGTCTAGATGGAATTGTCCTTTTGACTATTTCTTTGGTTACAAATACGTTGACAAAAATTTTCTACTAAAACTAAGCATTGAGACAAGAAATTGCTGTGGAACGTGGGATGTAAGTCTTGAAATGCAAGAGATGAAACCGAAGTTAGGTTTCAATGGTCCAGATATGCGGTCCCAAAAGCCTGGATTAATAGGGAAAAACAGTACGTCCGATGTTGGCCACTCGAAATTCGTCACCATGAGAGTGAAAGGCTGAAGTCACAACGAGACACAATATGGCTGATGTCTGGCTGTCTACCTTATTTGCTCTTAAGGAAAATATAGTTTACTTCCCTAACAACTGGCTTGTCATACGGTTTCACCCAAAATCTACCAGACTGATAATTTACTTGAATTTTTTTTTCAGCAATTAGTCTTTAACATCAATTTTGGGCTCCACCCTTTACTATTTTAGCAGTCTTAATATTTTTTAACATTTTAGATAAATATAATTTAAAATTTTAACAAAAGAAAAAAAGGGTTTGAAGCCACTTCTTCTTCCCACCAATTTTTTTGATAATCAAGCAAAAATCCAGGTACAAAAAACCCCAGATTACTGAGGGGTGATAAGATTTTGGGGGTGGGAGTTATAAATGAATGGTTGGGAGATTGTGTTGATGGGTTGTAGTGAATGGAGATGAAAAACCCCCAACTCCAAAACTGCCCTTGTTAGTACTTTGACAAACCCCAAAAACCTAGAAGAAGAAGAAAAGCTTTAGTGAACTGTGTTTGGTGGACTCCATTAAGCACTGGGACCTGTCTTATCTAAAATCAAATAGCTGATATTAAAACTTAGGACATGTTGAAATGGTCCACTTATGGATATAATATTAACAACAAAGACAAGGAGGGCGGGTGTCCATGGAATTAGTTACATCATAATGTAACCAATACATGCAAATTGGCTGGTATTAATTCCTCTTAGTTTCTTTAATTGCAACTTCCCCTTTACCAAAAATATGTGTAAAAATAAAATGCACAAAAATCAAATTCCCAATGGTCCCCTTTCTTTTTCTTCCTCCTACTCCTATGGTTCTCCTTATTTTTCTTGCTTTAGTTTCTTCAATAGTCGCAAAACATGTAGGGAGGGGCATAAACCAAAGTCCATTCAAAGGGCAGCCCCGGTGCGCGAAGCTTCCACAGATGCGGGGTTTGGGGAAGGGCAAACCACAAAAGTCAACATTGTGCAGTCTTACCTGGCATTTTGCAAGAGGATATTTTCATGCTTTGAACCCGTGACCTCAAGGTCACATAGCGACAACTCTACCGTTGCGCTAAGATTCCCTTCAAACAAAAGTCCATTCATAGGCCACAAATTAGAGGCCAAGAATCATTTTAGGGGATCACTAGGTATCGGGATAACAATACATGGAAAAATTATCCATGGCCAATGCCTTATTATGGCCTAACTAAGACATTTTTTTGAAATTGTCATCTAACAGCTTAAGGTTCTACTGTCTTTAAATGTATAGAGGATATAAGATCACGATCCATTAAAATATGGTTTAGGGTTATTGATAGCATGAATAGGATAATGATCCATTAAAATTTAGTCCCTGAAATAGGGTTCTTGATATCAATACAATAACTAGAATGATTGTGTCTCATTCCTAGATGCAGTTAAGGTGTCTCAAATCATTTCTTTTTTCTTTATGCACTAAAACTTATTATATTAACTATATATATATAGGGATGTGTTAATTTTAGGTGCAAGGAGACATTTGATTGGCTAGAAAAAAGTAGAAAATAGAAAAAGTCAGAGGAAATGGCAATTAAAAACTTTTGCCTAGCTAATCAAATGCCACCCGCATTTTACACCTACAACTCCTTATTGAAATTACTCTCCTCAAATTACTATATATATATATATAATAATTTCAGCTATTTCATACATGTGCAAGGAGTATGTGAAATCTAATTGGCCAAGTAAAAGTAGAAAGGGCAGTTAGAAAATTTTCCTTGGCCAATCAAATGTCACATACTCTTTACACTTGCAACTTCTTGTTGAAAATTTGAAATTATTGTTCCACATAGATATATAAAATCACAAATTATGGCACTTCTCTCTAAAGGCCCAAAGTGTTTTATAATTTGAATTGATGAAATAAATGATCTTGCATATCTATAAACAAAAGGTATGTATTTGGTCTCACAAAATTTGAGATTTATGTATGGGCCCCTTTGTTTGAACCCTATGAATGAGCCCATTTGGCATAAACCTTTATGCCACATTCTAACAAAATGTAACAATAAACATGTGTATATGGGCCCACTTCGCATGAAATGTATATGGGCCATTTTAACAACATGTAACATGGAACCTCTATGACCCCTAACAGTTTGTATGTTGTCATCATTAATATAGCTATCGAGAAGGAAGGTAGGGAGAAATTAGGACATTTTTTTTCTTTCTCTCACCTCCCATCTCAACCAAACAACAACTCTAACTTGAATTTTTGGGAGAGAGTAGATGACCTATTTTTACACACACAATAAATTCACATAAAATGACATGGGATGATATTCAATATTTAAATAACAACTAACACACAAATGAGATGAGAAATTTGAAATTCAAGCCATCTCAAGCACCACTAAGGATCAAATGAGATAAGAAATTTGAAATCCAAGCCACCTCAAGATGTGCTAGTGGGCAAATGAGATGAGAAATTTCAAAATTAGGCCATCTCAAACACCACTGACAAAGCAGATGCATATAAAAATCTAACATTGTGCTGGTGGATCATGAGATAGATTGAGTTGGAGTGAGATGCCTTGAGTTTTTATTTCTCAATCCATATGCTTATTAGTTGTCCTTGAGATGGCTTGAGTTTAAAATTTCTCATCTCATTTGCTATTTAGTGGTGCTTAAGATGGTTAGAGTTTCAAATTTCTCATCTCATATATTGGTTAGAAGTTATTCGAGAATTGAATACCAAGATGGTTAATCTCACACCATCTCATGTGGAGGGTAAGAATATCAGTTTTCACAGTAACTTAATAATAAGCTGCTCCTTTTATATACCATCACTCCATTTCCCTTATAACCTCATTTCAATCCATCTCAAGCAAAACCTTCCAACGATATCAAGCGATCTCATTACAGAAGATGCAGTCTCAAGACATATCAAGTTATCACCATCAAATGAGGACTCAGTCCATCTCACAGTCCACTAACACCTTGTAAAACTCAGGCCACTCGAATTCAATCCATCTCATTATCCTCTAGCACCCATAGTAGAAATTGAACCTTAAATTTGAGAGCACTGACACAAGTAGATGCTCAAGAGCGTCCAAAGAAGTTAGGATCCCGGTGGCAGGGAATAAGATCACCATTGATGGATAAGTTGATCTATAACTTGTTAAACTCGTGTCAAACAAGCCCTCAAGACATGGTTACCATAAAAAGCAATCTGATGGCTTCCTCTTTAATCTTCACTTAAATAGCTCTTCATTCCAAATGGCAACCTTGGTGCACAAAGCTCCCGCGTATGCGGTTTCGGAAAAGAGACGGACCATAAGGGTTAATAATACGCAGCCTTACCTTGATTTTGCAATAGGCTTTTTCTTCACCTTGAACCCATCTCTCCTTGTTAATCCTTTATTTAACATGAAAAACAAGTTGGGTCTCTCATTAAGATATGCTACTACACTTTCAGGAAACCCTTAATGGAAGCTTTATTTTGTGCTAAACTTGAGCTGTCTTACGCTCTATACGTCGGCATGCTGAAACATTCTTAACAAGTGGGATTTGCATTACAACTCTAAGCTAAACATGGCTAAAAATCATTCATGCCTATGCAATCCAACTTATATCTATGGCTAAATCTAATCTCTTCTGCAATGTGACACCCATTGGGAGGAGGACTAAGGTTGCGTTTGCCCAGCCTAGCAATTCCTGTCTCAAGCATCTTGATTCACTGATAGACTAGGGATTAAATTTTTTAAAGAAATTTGATTAGTGGGTCTTACCTACTTGACGTAATCTGTTTGTATAATGTATGTTTCTGGTGGTTCCAAGTGATAAGAAGATGAGGTCTAAGATAATATAGAAGATAAGATATGAATTACAATATTAAGGCTTCATATTGTATGACATTATGTCCTCACCTAAGTAATACGTGTGGGTGGGGTATAACTTGTAACTAGTTACCTGCAGACGAGTATCATGGGCTTAGCTTCTCAGACTTCTGTGCGGCACTTAGCTTCGCTTCTCACTCTACACCAACTAAGTATATCTGATTAGAATCTCTAAGAAGAAGAACAACTGAAGGGGGCTTGGAGAGAACTCTATCTGTATTGCTCTAAAGATGCTTACGACTCCTAGAAGCCTTGCAAATAAGGTAGCTCCCTTATTTATAGGTGCTATTTTCCTTCCACCTCCTCAATGGATGATGAAGATCTTTACGTGTTTTTCCATCCAATAGTTGAGGACTATTTTAGAATCCTCTCTAGAAGTTTGTACACAAATATCTAGTTCTATTCTACCACAGTCCAGGATGTTCCTAGAGTATTCTAGAGATAATATATTTACATGATGTATTTGGACCTTCTAGATTGTGGATTTCAAAGTGTAAGCCATGAGTTAAGGTCTATAAAGTAAACATGAGCTAGACCCATAGTCTTGGGCTAGGTTGGGTGGGCCCGAGTCACTGGGCACATGCTGTGTGAGTGTTAGTATCAATTACTTTGCATCTTCACCTTCAAGAAGACATGTCTGGCTAATCAATCCACACTCCGAGATAGAACATCTTAGGTGAAATTCCATTCGATGATTCGATTTCTGTCTATAGCCGGGTAAGCCATATGCGACTTCTTTGGTGACTTATCTCAAATTGAAAAAATTCTTAAATCTATCCCACACGATTCGAATCTCACTTACGACTTAGTTTTATACTTCCAATTCTTAGCAGGACCTACTTGACAACAACATTTTTAGACTTTCAGGATTCTAGTCTTGTTGGTCCTCCTCATCACAAGGTCTTTGGTTTATTTGAGGAGCCATGGAAAGGTCCAAACAAGGAATAACTCTCTTTTGGCTGGTTTGGGCCCAGAGGAAGCACCTTGCCCTCCAAGTTAAAGCAGCGAAGACCTTTGGAGTCAGGCATAAGTTGAATGAAAATTAGTTTCCCGCTCTCTTCTATCAATAATAAGACTTCTTCCTTTCTGTTAAACTTCTTCTATGACTCCAGTGATTCCCAGCAAGCTGGCAGCAATCAATAGCTAACCTTTAGGCGGACATGATGGACGATGCCTGCCATAACTCTTTTTTATACCAAAGACCATCGAAACTAAGGTTGAAGACCAAAGGAATATGACCATGATTATGGATTTCCAACTAGGATTTTCTAGATTATAAGTAGAAGGCGAGACTTGGAGCAATGGTAAAGTTGTCGTCGTGTCATTTTGAGGTCATGAGTTCAAGGAGTGGAAACAGCCTCTTGCAAAAATGCAGCCCCTTCTCTGAACCCTACATATGCTGGAGCTTCGTGCACCGGAATTGCTCATTTACTAGATTATAAGTATTTGGGATTCTTGGCAAGTGCATTTTGAACTTATCAAATCCTTTTTTATGGGTAAACAAAGCAATTAACAAGTGAAAATGTGAAATACTTTGAGAAAAACCAACCTGTTTGTCTCTACGGAGGCATTCAACAAATTTGATGATACAGATATATTAGAATGGCTGCTGCATCTATCCATTGTGAGCTCTTTGCTCCATTTCATTACGTGGGTAACGCTATTATATATGGAATCATCCGAAGTAATCATATAAACCAGATGATATAAACCTTACCAATCTGGGCCTTGATCGAATAAACTAGACATTGTTTCTGATACGGGGAGTTGGGATCAATTTTGGAGGTCGAAAAACCTATTTTATGGCACAATGATGGGAACTGAACTTTCCCCAAGGAAAGCAAAGACGGACCAAGCTATTTATGGTAATGATCTCCCCACTCCTCATTAAGTTATTTTAATAATGATAGACTTTACCTTTTCTGAATGGCTAAATGCTTGTCTTAGTACAGTTCTTATCTAGTAATTTTGGATACCATTTTCTTTTATCTCTGTAATAATCAAATCATGCTTGCATATATATGGAAAATATGGATGAGATGAAAAGTGGAAATAGGGTCCACTACTATGAGGATCTAAGCCCTCTATCTTGTAGCAATTAATTATTTAATTAGTGTTGCAACCCTTTCTTACGGACCTCCCCACTTGTAGCTGTCCAAGTTCACTTGACCTGATTAGATCAATTTACTACTATTTTAAGTTGATAAACAACACATGTACCAATAATCAACTAACTCACATTGGCTCAGCGACACCTCGGGGAACTTTCATCCAAATTATGATTTCTTAAACACCGTTTTCATAAACAAATACCCAAAAGTGCCGTGCTTAAATGGATGTTTAATATGAGATCACATCCGGAAACTATTTAAGAGCAAACAGCCCAAGCTTTTAAGGTTGTCTTATGATTCTTAAGCCTGCGAGTTCCAAGGGATAAATTAGTATATAACTGGTTATGTAGATGCTAATTTTCGAACTTGGCCCGATAGTGATGGCATGTCAATATTACCTGTCTAAAATAGACTATTATATCTTTATATGTGATGCTTTTAAGAGCTTTGGTGTAGCAGCAAAGTCACAGGTTCAAGGTATGAAAACAGCCTCTTGCAAAAAATGCAAAGTAAAGCCACATACTATAGACCCTTATAATTCACCCCTTGTCCAGCCCTGCCTATGCAGAAACTTCGTGCATTGATCTGTATGGATAAGTTTAGCCCTAGTTTTGGTTGACAGTGGTAACTCCCATGTGGAGGAATCGGTCCTCCATATGAGGCATGTTGAGCCACTTGACTAATGGTGCATGTTCCATGGAATTAAGACAAGGAAAAAGAACCTAATTTCAAGGAAATTTCATTACCAGAACGACGTGGAATTAATGCGTTATTTAACAGGGAGCGATATTTGGAGCCACTCCTTTTCACGGAAATTTGAGGAGGCCACCATGTACAAGTGCCGGGCCATTTCACATCGTCTGCCAGGAAAGGTTCCTCGACCATTTCTTCCACTACAAATACTTTGACTGGTTTTCCACGAAAACGATGCATGGAGCCTCGCGTAGCTGCTTTGAATGTGGGATTAGGTAGTCCATGAGAAGACGGGAACGGGTACCACATTGCAAGTTAGGCATCAACGGTCCAGATAGGAAGCTCCATGATGCCAAGATTATTAAACAATCGGATGTCTGCCACTAGGAATTTAGTTCTCTGATAGTGAAAGGGTAGGATTAACCATAAAAACCAACGTGGCGGACACCTCCTCTCACAGTCATTGTTAGATTGCCAATTCTAGTGGGCTTCCATGAGCGGGGCTGCTTGGAGTGCAGAGAGTTAAGAGTCCAAGTTTATGAATAAGTGAAAATAGATTAACATGATTAAATTTGTTTAAAGAACAGTCTAAAAATGAACAAGGTGAAAGCACACTGTATGGAGGTTAACATCATCCAATCTAAGTGATCTTTATAGAAGGGCAGCCTTGGTGCACGAAGCTCCCACATATATGGAGTTTGAGAAAGCAAGAGACTACAAGGGTTTATAATATGTAGACTGACCTTGAATTTTTACAAGAGGCTGTTTTCACGACTTGTACCTATGACTTTAACCAAGGCTTCTCTTCCTGGTGATCTTTATCAGACAAGATATTTGCAGTCAGAAAAATTAGATGAATTGTTCCAATCAACCAAAGGTGTGGCTCCTTTTCGAAATTGATCATAGGATTCACAAGCAACATGCCTCGAGATCAACGGTCTTGATTCCATCAATCGATCGATCAGCCTATCAATTCAGCAAATGGTGCCATCATCATGAAAGCCAATCCTCCTAGATAATTGCTATCAAGAAGCTTGGAAGAGACTCAAAGTGGATTAGGCAATACTTAAAAGCAAATAATTCTCTAAAGTTTAAGGGAAGTGATACAGTGAGGCTCTTTAACTAGGCTTCAAAGTAAAATTCCCTTTCAATACAACACGTATCCCGCTTAACTCAAGTAATGATTAGTGTATTTAAAAAAATGGGCAGTCCCGGTGCATGAAGTTTCCGCATATTCATACTACAAAGGTTGATAGTATGCAGTCTTACCTTGTATTTTGTAAGAAGCTGTTTTCACACCATAAACCTGTTACCTCAAAATCATGCGACGACAATTTTACCATTGCACCAAAGCTCCTTCTGATTAGTATATTTAACCTAGTAAAAATAATATATCAAATTATAAAGTTAAATAAGTCGTCTAACAAACTGAGAGGAAGCCTTGTTTTTTAAAGAGCCTGAATTTATCATTTCTCAAAAGTTAAAACCCACTCACAGGCTGCAAGTTTGGTATTAAAACTTTCTTTGACAAAGTCTTGTGGCTTTCGAGGATTCTTTGAAGAGACTCAAAGTCCAACTTACTCTCACAGTACTTAACACCATAACATTGGTGTAAATTCCACTTAAACTATTTAGCAGGGTTGGTGTGAAAGAACCATCCTAGGTGCAACCACTTACAACCAATTCCACCGTTCAAACTAGGGGCAGCAAAATATGACACGACATGATAACGCGACTCGAACCCGACACGAATTTAGCGGGTTCGGGTCGAGTCTTATCGTGTTCGTGTCATTTTCGGGTGACCCAAAAATGACACGCCAAAAATCTTGTCGTGTTCGAGTTAATGAATTTGACCCGTCGTGTCTACCTGTTTGACACGCTACCCACTCATGACCTTATTACCTTAACACTTTGATAGTAACACGTGACACGATTTGAAAATATAGGATGGTTCATGAGTAACCGTCCTATATTAGTAGTTATATTATATAGGACGGTTACTCACAAACCGTCCTATATTAGTAGTCATAACTTATAAGTTATAACTTATATATAGGACGACTATTCACAAACCGTCCTATATTAGTATTACTAGTTATATATAGGACGGCTATTCACAAACCGTCCTATATTACTACTTATATATATATAGGACGGCTATTAACAAACCATCCTATATTACTAGTTATATGGGATGGCTATTCACAAACCGTCCTATATGACTATTTATATAGGACGGCTATTCACTAACCGTCCTATATAACTAAGTTATATTGGAGAATGGAGGGTTCTTCTGGAGCCACTGTTAAGAGTTAATGAGTTATTCTCACACATATACTATAAAGATATTCTCAGAGGAACAGCTTCTTCCAGGTTCTCGTTTGGGTGCATCTTAGAGAATATGAAAAGAAAGCAAAGACATGAGAGTGACAAACTATAAACAGGAATTCACAAAATATAATCCAGAAATCTGTGATTCAAGATCTGAATGAAGCAGGATTTCCTGAAATGTAAGCCGAAGCAACTCCACCTTCCAGTTTGCAAGCTTCTGATAAAACACATTTGATTGGCAACAGATAAGTGAAAGCTTGCAAACATGATATAATTACAACTAGTGGAACTTCCTCATCCCTCTTTCTGTTCACGCAAACAATTGTGTTCTGATTGTTAGAAACTTGGTAGCTCCGAATCATGGGCTCCAATCATCACAATTGCCCAACATATCAATCACTTAGCACCATCTCCATGACTATATCATTCCAATTGTCAATAGGCCCAGTGTGCATCAATGAGACAATCATTCTGAACTTTGGCATTTTTAATTTTATCCTCATTCCTCGGCAAATGGATGAAATTGCTGTATAAGCGAGGATGTCCATCAGGTCTCCATTCAAAACACCAACTTCACAATCACATCATTGAAATTTGAAAGTTTTTTGGTATCATATTCATATGAATCATATCTACAACTTCAGTATATATCAGTAATTTCAATCATCAACCTCCATTCCATATATGACTCCCTCTCCAATACATGATACAATACATGATATGATATCAACCACCCATATTGTATCTGTAGATTGTATGTACATACATGATACAATACAACCCATCTACTGATCGAAGCCATCATTGAAAATTGATGATTAACCCATCTGCTGATCAAAACACCAACTTCACAATCACATCATTGAAATTTGAAAGTTTGAAACAAAGAAAGCACATACATTGATTGAGGCGACCCAGGTTTTTATAACACATTTTATAATACATTTTGTAAAGATAGGGCCCTTAGAGTAAAAAATTTTCACAAACCAAAGCAGCAGAAATTCTTTTCTTTCGAATTTGTTTTGTAAAACCTAAGTCACCACTTCATACATAACATAAGTAGAATTTTGTATAAGATAAAATTCCATTGAAGGAATATACTTTTATTAAACTTCAGGATCCATCCAGTGGTTCACAAGATACTGACCCATTGTATCCTTACAATACTTGTCCAAATATACAATCCAAATGACAAAGTTCAAAATTCAATGTTTCGAGGGATATACCCTGATTACTTATTCTTCAATTGTTCTTCAAGTCTTGAGCTCCTAAGTCTCCTTCTCTGTATCTGAGATATTGTAAACATTCGAACATTTACAATATCTCAGCAAGCTATGCTTGGTAGGGGATAAGAATGTAAGTTATTGACAGTATAATCTCAATATTCAAGTATCCCATAATTCGTTCTATCATAAACACATTCATTAATAACTATTAATTATAAAGACATCTCATTTCCTTGTCATTTGTGTTCACCTTTATACATACATATTCAATATTTATAAAAGGAAATAGGCATTATTGTTAAGGGCCCTATCTTTACAAAATGTATTATAAAATGTGTTATAAAAACCTGGGTCGCCACAGTTGGTATCAGAGCATTCATCCAGTCATAGTACAATCCCAATATGTCCAAGGGAGAATTGACAATCCAAATTTAGATTAAGATAGATATAGTATGAGGAATACTTATAGAAATTTTGGTTTATGAGCAGATGCCGCCCAAGAGAGTTACAAGGCGGTGACTCAAGGTACTTCAGAAAACAATAGGGAGGAATTATCAATGAGCAATATGGAAGAAATGGTAACAAGAGTATTGAGGAACCTTATTCCTAATATTCAACTGCCCCAAAGTTCATCACCTCCAGTTGAAGTTCCTAGTATACAGGCACAAGCTCAGCCTGAAGTTAGACCTCATACACCAACACCAGAGATTCCTACACCGATGCGGGGCCAATCTTCCCTTGTACCAAGTGAGGAAGTTCGCAATTCTCCATTAGCACCGAGAAAAGATTGACCAAATGTTGCAAAGATTTCGAGAAGATGGTGATTGGATATAATGGCAAGGGTGAAGCGTAAAAGACAGAGGAATGGATCTACGAAGTAGAAAGAACATTTGATGCATTACGTACTCCTCCCGAATTAAAGGTCAAATTTGCTACATACCTATTAAAACAAGATCTTGCTTTCTCGGTGGAGATCAGCCAACAACACCTTCTTCTCAAATTCTAATGAGACTACTTGGGAGGAATTCAAAGAAGTTTTTAATACTAAGTATTTTCCTACCCATGTAAAATCAAGGAAGGAGAAAGAATTCTTAGAACTTAAACAAGGGAACCTATCAGTGGTGGAGTATGATAATAAGTTCACCCAATTAAAGAGATTTGCTACACATATGTGTGATACCGAAAGGCACACTGTGGATAGATTTATGGAGGGACTACGGCCAGCACTGAAGGTGAAAGTGATGGGTACTAAACCCACCACCATTGCCGATTGTGTAGAAATGGCTTCCAGGTTTGAAGATGAATTCAAGAAGACTCAAACCATTAAGTTTGGAGGAGGAAACTACAACCAAAGGCCTTTTCAGAAGGGCAAGAGACCTTTCAACAATTTCAAAACCACCAGAAATCAAGGGAATCACATAAAAAGAAGGCCTTGTCCGAAATGTAGAAGATTCCATCCTGGAAATATGTGTCCCACTCCGATACAACAACGACCTCCAATCAGATGTTTTAATTGTGGAGAATTCGGGCATATCTCTGCAAACTGCAACAAACCATTAGCTATTAAGGAGGCGAAACCAGACAATATTCCTCGTCATCAAGGAAGGATATTCGCTATCACTGATGGCCAGGCTGGACCGTCGAATGCGGTAATTGAAGGTACATTACTTGTATCTGACAACCATGCCAAAGTATTGTTTGATTCTGGATCTACGCATTCCTTTATATCTTGCGTATTTGCATCTAGTATACAATTGCCAGTGAAAAACTTGGGATTCAATCTAGATGTAACAACTCCAGTGGGTAAAACAGTTAAATTACAAGAATACCTTCATAATGTACCAATAGAAATCTTGGGAAAAAGAAGAGATGTAGACCTCATTTTACTGAACATGGTGGACTTTGATATCATACTGGGTATGGATTGGTTAGCAAAATACTGGGTAGTTATGGATTGTCACAAAAAGAAAATCACATTTAGCATACCTGGTGAGGAAGTAGCAGTACTATATGGGAAACAACATGACTTAGACAAATCCATTATTTCAACTATGAAGACTGTCAAACACATGTCCAAAGGGTGTCAGGCATTTTTAGCAACAGTTGTTGCTTTGGATGTGAAACAGACCCAAGATAATGTAAATTGACATAGTCAGAGAATTCCCAGACGTCTTTCCAGAAGAACTTCCAGGAGTACCCCCACGTAGAGAAATTGAGTTTACCATTGAAGTAATTCCTGGTACAACTCCAATTTCTAAAGCACCTTATAGGATGGCCCCAGCAGAATTGAAAGAATTGAAGGGTCAGCTACAAGACTTGGTAGACAAAGGGTTTGTTAGACCAAGTAGTTCACCATGGGGAGCACCAGTAATATTTGTGAAGAAGAAGGATGGATCTATGAGATTGTGCATGGACTATAGAATGTTGAACAATGTCACAGTGAAAAATAAGTATCCCTTACCTCGCATTGATGATCTCTTTGATCAACTCCAATCTGCTAAGTACTTAGAAATACTTTATTGTCATTTGTATAGCTAGGAATATGACATTATTTGTATATATCAATTGAGACTTGAAGAATGTTATAAGAAATTCTGTTATAAGGGTAAAAACGTCTTTTTACATAAAAAGTGGGCCAACGTTCTAGAAGCAACAATAATTGCTCAGTGCATTATTGCTGGTAGTGGAGAATGTACTGGAGATTGTAGTGGAGAATGGAGAATGCACTTGTAATAAAAAATTCTAAAGTAATAAAATATCTTATTAAAAGAAATGATAAAAAATTCAAATTTGGCTATAAATATGTCCCAAAAATTTCCAAAAATTTTCACAACCTTAACCACGAAATTTCCAAATCTTCCTTGGAGTTTCAGCCCCAAATTCTCATTCATCCCTTCCCAATCTCTATTTTTTTTTATTTCTCTCTCCTCTTTCTAAGTGGAACAAGAGACCTAAATTCAATTAGGCACTCCGTTCCAGGTAGAATCTGATCAATTCCACCGTCCATAACCTCCTACACTACATTATATACAAAATCCCTACATCAATTTCAAGATCCAACGGTTCCAACAACAGAAAACCACAAAAAGGTAGACAATCGGGCTATATTATCATCAACCGGTAATTCTCTCAAATTGAGCATCAACTATATGTTTTTTCTCCAATCAGGTAGGTGGAATTACTTCCCATTCATATTTATTATGTTTTAGTATAATTTTTATTTTTCTGTAATTTAATTTGAATGAAAAATGGTAAAAAATAAAGTAAATACCAGCCCCTTCAAATTATGATGATAGAGAGCTCAGATTGAAATTCTGAGCTTTCCAATCAATCCAGGAGGGTTAAAAACCCCTAGGATACAATTTTTAAGAAAATCTAACAAGGTTTGGACCCTCAATTGAGAGAGATTATTCTGGTGGGCCTAGATCAAATCTAGACCCTAGGAATGGCTGAAAACTTCAATTTAAGATTGTGGAGTCATATGAACTCCAAATTGAGATCAGAAAGAAGATATGGAAAGCTTGTAATGTCTAGTTTCTAATGAATTCATAATATTTCTAAAATTTATTTCTGTATTTTTTTTCTATATTTTGGAAATAAGTGTCCAATTTCTAAGATCTTCAAGATCTGAGGTGATCAGATCTTGAAAATTTATTTTAGTGATGATATAATAATATAATAAATTAATATATATGGTTAATTTGGACAGATCTTGGATAAAATAAGGGAT
This sequence comes from Warburgia ugandensis, assembly GCA_035236585.1. Classification (NCBI taxonomy): domain Eukaryota; kingdom Viridiplantae; phylum Streptophyta; class Magnoliopsida; order Canellales; family Canellaceae; genus Warburgia; species Warburgia ugandensis. Next base: position 10,940,341 of record CP141138.1, on the reverse strand, counting down.
CTACCCTTTATGGTAGAAAAACCCTAAAATAAAAATAAAAATATACAAAGGGACCCACTTGATCAATGAGATCAAGTATGATCAGATCCTTGGGATGGATTAAAGGGGTGATATGATGATGGAATCCAGTTAGATCATGGATGAAATGTGACAAAATCAAGTGGATATGATTTTTGGATCTTAATGGATTAAAAGCCCTAAAGGTAATTAAAACCCTTAATCTAAAAGAAAACACCTAAGATCTAATGGTTGGATCATATTTAAAGGTTTATAATAATCTTAATAAAATTATTTTAATTGTCTTTTATTGGATATATAAGTTTAAATGTGATTTATGTTTTAAGTTTTAATTGTCTTTTATTGGATATAGAAGTGTAAATGTGATTTATGTTCTAAGTTAGAAAGTATGATAGTGTAATCTTTAAATTTTAGTATGATATGCCCTAAATGAGTAATTTGTTAGTAGATTTGATTATCTTAGGATCATGTTAGTGTAAATTAGGATTTAAATATGATTTCATTATGATAGAAGATGTGTTTCATAACTTAGGATCATGTTAGTTTTATTTCACTAGCTTAAGTTATATTCATAGGAAGAATGTTAGTATATAGTTGTTAAATTTATATTTGATTTATGCTTTCAAGTTGATGATTTACTTATTGTCATATTTAATTCAATTGTTAAGTAATTGTTAAGATATAAGGAGCATAAATCACCAAAAATGTAAACTAATGAAATATAGAAATTCATGGACAACTAAGATGAATGAATGATTTTGACTTAGTAAGGGCTATAGTTAGTAGGACAATATAAGGAATGATTTATCATTTCCTTGGCCCAAAATAGGAAAATAATGAACATCCATGGATGACATTGTGCATATCCATGGAAATTAATTAAAATCAATTAGAGAAGGGACTTAAGGTAAAGAGCTCATAGGAACCTTATCAAAGGTTGAGCTAGTACCACTCAGGTGGACTACGAACATTGTGGTTATAGGGGGTATACAAGAGCCAAGTGCTTTTCCCTCACCTCCTGTTGACGTAAGAGAGGTCTAAACGCCTCCTTACATGAGGGTTGTATTAACTACTTTTTGAGCAGACTTTAACTGGTAAGTACTAGTCATCCTGAAATAAGGAGGAGTTGTCTAGTAATAGGAAGAAATAAATTATCTTCAACCAAGTAAGACACTAACTGGTTGAATAATAATAAGAACATAAAAAGATAGCAAATTATCTAATCCTAATAAAAATAGTAAGTAAGATAAGGATGATCAAACAAGATGAGATCTTGTATGATCAAAAACAATAAAGAAAAAGAAATACCAATGTAGATTAGAGTGTTTATGTATGATATAGATAATATTTGTATAGATGATATTAAACCCTTAGACATATGATATAGATAGTATTTGCTAGGAATATGACATTATTTCCCATATCCAAGACCTTACCAATGACTGTCACAGTGGTGGCCTTCCCATAATTGCCCCACCCGACTTTTAGCCTTTCTTAGGCTTGGTATTCAATATCATCAAGTTTCAGAGAGTGGGTGGCCAAACCCTCTTTACTCTCCTAGCATAGCATCCCCAGGCTTATGCCTGTTTAAAACAAAACCACAAGCCTCCAAGCTTGTATGTAAATTAATACTTATACATATCAGACTATCTGTCTGTTTATCTAGGACTGGAATATTTTCTCCTTTCCTATTCACTTAGGGTTGTTCTCAAATCTCAACTTGACCATTTAATACTTATTTTCCTCATCATTTGGTTGGATCATATTTCAATTTGAGGTATTTACCTTAATATATTGGTATCATACATGTCAATACTTTAAAACATAAGATCATGTATTAGACATGTATCTTCATGTAAAGGCATTCTTAATAATCCACCTACCTCAATAAGGTATTCTTACTCCTTGAAATCTGCCATAGTCTCGATCAACATATATCTGTCAAATCATATATATAATGTCATTTTTCTAATCAAGGGTACATACTACATGGTCTTTTGATCATCCTTATGTAGGATGATCTGAATCTTTCTTCCTTGAATATCCTATATCCATGGGTTTAATATCATCTATACAAATACTATCTATATCATACATAACAATCTAATTTACATAAATGTTTCTTTTTCCTTATTGTTTTTGATCATACAAGATCTCATCTTGTTTGATCATCCTTATCTCACTTACTATTTTTATTAGGGTTAGATAATTTGCTATCTTTTTATGTTCTTATTATTATTCAACCAGTTAGTGTCTTACTTGGTTGAAGATAATTTATTTCTTCCTATCACTAGACAACTCCTCCTTATTTCAGGATGACCAGTACTTACCAGTTAAAGTATGCTCAAAAAGTGGTTAATACAACCCTCATGTAAGGAGGCGTTTAGACCTTTCTTACGTCAATGGGAGGTGAGGGAAAAGCACTTGGCTCTTGTATACCCCCTATAACCACAATGTTTAGAGTCCACTGGAGTGGTACTAGCTCAACCTTTGACAAGGTTCCTATGAGCTCTTTACCTTAAGTCCCTTCTCTAATTGATTTTAATTAATTTCCATGGATATGCACAATGTCATCCATGGATGTTCATTATTTTCCTATTTTGGGCCAAGGAAATGATAAATCATTCCTTATATTGTCCTACTAAATATAGCCCTTACTAAGTCAAAATCATTCATTCTTCTTAGTTGTCCATGAATTTCTATATTTCATTAGTTTACATTTTTGGTGATTTATGCTTCTTATATCTTAACAATTACTTAACAATTGAATTAAATATGACAATAAGTAAATCATCCACTTGAAAGCATAAATCAAATATAAATTTAACAACTATATACTAACATTCTTCCTATGAATATAACTTAAGCTAGTGAAATAAAACTAACATGATCCTAAGTTATGAAACACATCTTCTATCATAATGAAATCATATTTAAATCCTAATTTACACTAACATGATCCTAAGATAATCAAATCTACTAACAAATTACTCATTTAGGGCATATCATACTAAAATTTAAAGATTACACTATCATGCTTTCTAACTTAGAACATAAATCACATTTACACTTCTATATCCAATAAAAGACAATTAAAACTTAAAACATAAATCACATTTAAACTTATATATCCAATAAAAGACAATTAAACTAATTTTATTAAGATTATTATAAACCTTTAAATATGATCCAACCATTAGATCTTAGGTGTTTTCCTTTAGATTAAGGGTTTTAATTACCTTTAGGGCTTTTAATCCATTAAGATCCAAAAATCATATCCACTTGATTTTGTCACATTTCATCCATGATCTAACTGGGTTCCATAATCATATCACCCCTTTAATCCATCCCAAGGATCTGATCATACTTGATCTCATTGATCAAGTGGGTCCCTTTGTATATTTTTATTTTTATTTTAGGGTTTTTCTACCATAAAGGGTAGATCCCTTATTTTATCCAAGATCTGTCCAAATTAACCATATATATTACTTTATTATATTATTATATCATCACTAAAATAAATTTTCAAGATCTGATCACCTCAGATCTTGAAGATCTTAGAAATTGGACACTTATTTCCAAAATATAGAAAAATACAGAAAAATACAGAAATAAATTTTATAAATATTATGAATTCATTAGAAACTAGACATTACAAGCTTTCCATAGCTTCTTTCTGATCTCAATTTGGAGTTCATATGACTCCACAATCTTAAATTGAAGTTTTCAGCCATTACTAGGGTCTAGATTTGATCTGGGCCCACTAGAATAATCTCTCAATTGAGGGTCCAAACCTTGTTAGATTTTCTTGAAAATTGTATCCTAGGGGTTTTTAACCCTCCTGGATTGATTGGAAAGCTCAGAATTTCAATCTGAATTCTCTATCACCATAATTTAAAGGGGCTGGTATTTACTTTATTTTTACCATTTTTCATTCAAATTAAATTACAGAAAAATAAAAATTATACTAAAACATAATAAATATGAATGGGAAGTAATTCCACCTACCTGATTGGAGAAAAACAATATAATTGCTGCCCAATTTGAGAGAATTACCGGTTGATGATAATATAGCCTGATTATCCACCTTTTTGTGATTTTCTGTTGTTGGAACCGTTGGATCTTGAAATTGATTTAGGGATTTTGTATATACTGTAGTATAGGATGTTATGGACGGTGAAATTGATGAGATTCTTCCTGGAACGGAGTGCCTAATTGAATTTAGGTCTCTTGTTCCAATTAGAAAGAGGAGAGAGAAATAAGGAAAAGAGAGTTTGGGGAGGGATGAAGGGGAATTTGGGGCTGAAATTCCAGGGAAGGTTTGGAAATTTCGTGGTTAAGGTTGTGAAAATTTTTGGAAATTTTTGGGACATATTTATAGCCAAATTTGAATTTTTTATCATTTCTTTTGATAAGATATTTTATTACTTTAGAATTTTTAATTACTAATGCATTCTCCACTCCCACTACAATCTCCACTACAATCTCCACTACCATCAATAATGCATTGAGCAATTATTGGTGCTTCTAGAACCTTGGCCCACTTTGTGGGCCCCACTTTTATGTGAAAAGACCTTTTTGCCCTTTTTAACTCTAAAATTGGAGAATAATAGGCAATATTTGTCCGAACTCAGAATCGAGCGTACTTAGTGGCGTTGGAATCGTATTTCTAAGTACTTCATGAATATTGAGGTCTTATTTCTTGGATATGGGATATGGGTAAAATTACCATTTTACCCCCAAATGGAAAAATTAAGGAATTTTCATTTTAACTCAGAATTGAACATACTTAATGTTGTTACGATCAGTTTTCGAAGTACATCCATAATTTCTATTTTTTTAATTTATAATATAATCTCTATAAAAAGAGAATTTTCAATAACCTAATATTCCAAATAATTTCTAAAAATTCAAACTTTATTAATTTTCCTTAATAATTTACAAAAATTCGGGGTCATTACAATCTTCCCCCCTTACAATAATTTCGTCCTCGAAATTTGTAATACTATAACTTAATCAAATAAACTCGGATGTGTCTTCCTCAGTTCTACCTCTGTTTCCCATGTAGCTTCTTCGACAGAGTGATGTTGCCATAGGACTTTGACTAAAGGAATTGTTTTGGTCCTTAATTTCTGTTCCTTATGGTCCAAGATCCGTATCGCTTTTTCTTCAAAGGTTAGATCTGGCTTCAGTTCCTCTGGTATTATTTGAAGTATGTGAGTAATATCTTGTAGATATTTTCGTAACAGGGATACATGAAATACATTGTGTACTTCAGAGAGTTGTGGTGGTAAGGCTAATCTATAAGCCACTAGACCAATCCTTTCTAATATTTCAAATGGACCAATGAACCTAGGACTGAGTTTGCCTTTGGTTCCAAATCTCATAACCCCTTTAACTGGTGATATTTTTAGAAACACATGCTCTCCCACATCGAATTCCAGATTTCTACGTCTTTTGTCCGCGTAACTCTTCTGACGACTGTGTGCTATTAACAACCTTTGCTTTATCATTTTAACCTTGTCTGTACACTGTTCCACTAGTTCTGACTTCATTAGTTTCCTTTCTCCAACTTCACTCCAACAAGTTGGTGATCGGCATGGTCGCCCATACAATGCTTCATATGGTGCCATACCAATACTTGCATGAAAACTGTTGTTATAAGCAAATTCCACTAATGGAAGATGTTCATTCCAATTTCCCTTCCAATCTAATGCACATGCCCTTAACATATCTTCCAGTGTCTGAATAGTTCTTTCTGATTGACCATCTGTTTGGGGATGAAATGTCAGACCGAATCTAAGTGAAGTTCCCAATGCTTGTTGTACGCTCTTCCAACATCTTGAAGTAAATCTCCCATCTCTATCAGAGATGATGGATAAAGGTATCCCATGAAGACTTACTATTTCTTTTATGTACAACTTAGCTAGATTGTCAACTGACTGGTTTTGTTTAATTGGAAGAAAATGTGCTGACTTTGTTAATCTGTCCACAATCACCCAAATCATATCATGACCTTCCCTTGTTTTTGGCAATCCCACCACAAAATCCATGGTGATATTGTCCCATTTCCATTCTGGAAGTTCCAAGGTTTGTAACATTCCAGGTGGTCTTTGATGTTCAGCTTTTACTTGTTGACAATTCAGACACTTAGCTACAAACTCTCCTATGTTTCTTTTCATGCCTTCCCACCAAAAGTTTCTTTTCAAATCCTGATACATCTTTGTACCTCCAGGGTGTATATAAAATTTAGATTGATGGGCTTCTTGTAATAGTTCTTTTCTCAAGTCTGTATTTGTAGGAACCACTAATCTCTCCTGAAAACGTATACCCCCATCTGTACCCTTACAAAACCCTGTAATTCCTGAGTTACTGTATCCCCTTCTTGGGCCTTGAGGACTCTTTCTACAAAAGCTGATTTAATGGTGATGTTTGTAAGTACAGCTCTTGTTTGTCTACTTAATGCATCAGCGACTATGTTTGCTTTTCCAGGATGGTAATGGATGGCAAAATCATAGTCTTTGATGTATTCCATCCATCTCCTTTGTCTCATATTCAAATCAGCCTGAGTGAAGATATATTTGAGACTTTTATGATCTGTGAATACATTGAATTTTTCTCCATACAAATAGTGTCTCCAAATTTTTAATGCAAACACTACACCAAGCTAATTCCAGGTCATGTACTGGATAATTTATTTCATGTTTCTTCAATTGTCTAGATGCATATGCAATGACCTTCCCATTTTGCATCAATACACTCCCTAACCCCTTACCTGAAGCATCACAATATATTTCGTATCCCCCACTTCCTGATGGCAATGTCAATACTGGTGCTGTAGTTAACCTCTTTTTTAGCTCTTGGAAACTATTCTCACATTCATCTGTCCAAGTGAACTGTACCCCTTTTCTAGTTAATGAAGTCAAAGGAAGGGCTATACGAGAAAATCCTTGAATAAATCTACGGTAATATCCTGCCAAACCCAGAAAACTACGTATGTCTGTTACGGTCTTAGGTTTTTCCCAATTCATTACTGCTTCAACCTTGGCGGGGTCCACTTCTACTCCATTCTTGGAAATTACATGACCCAAGAAATTGACCTTCTCTAACCAGAATTCACACTTACTAAATTTACCAAACAGTTTATGAAGTCTGAGGGTATTTAGTACAATTTGTAAGTGTTCTTGATGTTCTTCCATACTGAAATATAATAATGAAATCATATTTACAAAAATTCGGGGTCATTACATTGATACAGTGTACTTCAATCGAAAGAAAAATATAACACATTCATTGAAATGAACTGATCTTTGTATTATATTTGAGTAAAATGTATATACATGAATGATAATATACATTCATTTACAATTTTACATCACTGAACTATAAATTAAAATTCATAATATGATCTGTCCATTCCATTCTAATATCATCTAGATCCAATTGGGAGTAACTCATGGTTCCGAAATCCACCTACAAGAAACATATAATAACTTAGTTCAGAGATCAGACATGTAGTCTTGAATTAAGTCAGGAAATATATAAATCAAAAGTGCAACATTGGTCAGTAAGTCTAAGTGTTACCTTTCTCAATTGTGAGACTGAAACTCCATTGCGAATGAGGGTTCTCATGTATCTAAGAACATAATATCCACACTCCCAATCTGATTTTTGTTTAGGGCACTGCAAAACAATGCCACCAAAGACAACAGAAAAGTTTCAAAATATAATTTCCAACAAGTTCAGGTTTAAAATTATATGAAAGAGTCTAAAGAGCAGTAATTAGTAAACTGTACCTTGGCCTTCTTCCAGTTAAGTTTTGGTGGGTGGTGAATGCCTTCCCTCTCAGCCCATTTATACCATGCTCTACACACATATAATTGAAAAGCATTAGATTATAAATATTATTATAGTTGCCAGGTGAGTAGTTATATTATAATAAAAGGAATAATAAAGACTTACTTGTTTATAATTTCCATAAGGTGTTCCCGAATGTGTGCTCCAATGAATAAAAAAAAATTGCATGGCCACCATGCACATCCAAAGCTAGCAACATCCAATGGGACCCATAAAAATAATAGTTCAATTGAATTTTCTCTAATCTTAACTGATGTAGTATTCATGTTTATGAAACTATGAATTGTGAAATTAAAATGGCATAATTAAGCAACCTATGTTACAACGTACCCGCTATTGTAGGGAATTAGTAATGCTGCCCCTTTACACAAGTCATGAGACCAGGAATGATATCTTCTCTTTGTTTGTCCTTAGGCAAATAGTCCAATTGAAAGACAAGAGAAGGGTCAAGGAACTTGTAAATGTCCTTGACCTCTAGTCTTTGCAAGCTATCATGCAAATACCTACATTTAGAATTTGGGTTAATGTCAAATAATTATTAAGTTTTATTAAAAAAGCAAGTATTAAGTAATGTTACATTGATTGGTAAGTCTTAACTCTAATAGAGTAGTTACACGACGTACGCTATATAGAATATGATGTGCATGTACTCCAATTGATCCATATTACATATGGCTATGAGGTCTTCCTTGAAGAGTGGAACCTCAACCACATCATTTGAAAGCACACCTGCCTCTATCCTTACAGGATTCATTGTATTTGTGTTGCCTTCATTGGCCAGTCTGTACAGTACCCTTAGGAATGGAGGTGTGTTAGGTGGAACCTCCACCTGATCCCTACACTGTAGATGTAATCATGTAACATTTTAGAAATTAGTAATGAATATATACAACATATACTGATATACTAGCAGATATAAAAGAAGAAACCCAGTGAGGTAAAATTAGAATATTTTATAATATAACAATAATAACATTGTGACTACTGACTTGTGACTAATGACTAGTGAGCACCTAACAAGTGTTTTGAACTAAAGAACTAGTACTACTGACTTGTGACTTGTGAGTAGTGACTATGTAAAAACATAGAACTAGTACTACCTGAGAAGGCTGGGATGTGGCTACACTTGCCACTATGCTAGAATTTGCTAGCAGCAAGGTTTGCTTCAATTGCCCCTTGTGCTGCTTTTGGTGATCCGATTATCCGACATGTTGCAGACAATATTAATCAATGAACAGTTTAGGAGGACTTAAAAAAAGGTAGGAGAAAATGAAGCCATGACTACAGTTAGTATATATGTACCTTGGAATTGGATATTATTATTTCTTGCTGGTTGAACTTGAGGTTGAGCTTCAGCTTGAAGGCCGCCAACATCCTCACATGAGGTTCTTCTGCCACCTTGGAGTTCCTTCAATAGTTGATCTTTGACCATGCTATATATCTCCACAACTGTTTGCTTCTTCCATTCTTCCAATTCTTGTAGCGTAGGAGCCTTTTGTTTGAGGAAAAATTTGGAAGGAACAACACCCCGACCTTGGCCCCTTACCCGGCCAGGGTGCTCATTCTTGTTGCCCATTGCCCTATACAGGATGTCCCCCTTTGCAGCAGTGCTGCTAAGAGTCCCTGTAGTTGCACTTTCTTCTTGTTCTTGGGTCAACTCTTCCTGCACACATAAAGATCATAACATGATAAAATCACTATTATATATGTAATATTTAAATAATATACCATGCAAGGGTATAAAAGTATAAAAGTATTTAATTAGGCAGTATGCAAATAAAGTAAAAGTATAAAACTTAAAGTCTTAAACCACTTACAATTCTTGAAGCAATTGTTGCAGTTGTCTCGTTGGCAAAGGTGTGGGAGTTACGCCCTTTCGAATGTGTCATTTTCCATAGAATAGCACGGTCGATGAAATCCGTTGTCCCAGCCTTCTTTTGCTATAATAAGATTATAAGAGACACTAAGTCAGAGTTAATAAAAAAAAATCTACTATGATTAGACAAATGGAATGTGACATGATATACTTACTACATCTGCCTCTAATCGTGCATAGTCAACCTTTGAAAGGTGGTGCGGCATATGCTTCTGTGCACTAGCCTTTTGTCCTTTTATACGCTTTGCGTGGACATCAAAGTAATGTGATCAAAGATTCAAAATACAATCAATTATAATAATTACAAGACTCAAAATTTAGCTTAGCTAGTTCAAGTTGTGATTACCTCAAAATCAGGAGATAGCCTATACTGTACAAATTGATTCCATGCTTCCTGGTCAATGTAGCAAGAATACAACTGAGGGACCATGTGAAGCGCAGAAGGATCATGAGAATTTGGAAGTATGTACTTCCTTGCAAGCTCACTCTTCCATTTCCTCCAAGCTTCACCAACTCCTAACAAGGCTTGCTTCTTGCACTCATCAGATACGTCAAAGGCAGACTACAAAACAAAAGAAGAAGCATGTTAAAGTGACTAACTAATGAGTATTGTAGCAACTTTGTGTATCTTATCGTGATTCATATGCAAACAAAAACAAAACATATAAATATAAATGACATATTATGTTATATGTAGGAAGAATTTACATACCTTGACCATTTTCCATACTGAATCTTTGACTTGTGGCGATACATGTCTCCAATCGGGCCATCGATATCGGCACAAGTCTTCTAACAAGGTGCAACATATGAAGCTAGCATAGGCATGTGCAAAGACCACCAATCGGTTGGCCTTTAGTGTTGAATTGTACCGTTTCTTTTATTCCAACTGAGGTTCTCTTATTTATATGTTCCATTTGTGTTGGCCCCCTCCCCCTGACCTTTCTCTTGAAACTAACCACCGGTGGTGTTACTGATGGACATGTGCTTGATAGCCTTGATTGTTCTGCTTCTATGTGTTGTAATTGTTCTACTTGTACCTCTCCTACCTCTTCTACTTGCTCCATGTTTACTTCAAAATAAAAATGACTACAGTTAGACAAGAAAAGAGGAATACAATTATACAGGGATAATAAGCAGTAGCACCCTTGAAAACCATCACAAAATTTTCATTGGACAGTGGACACTATACTGGAAGCCTCCTACAAGGTTAGATTGTTGCTCCCTCTATCTCTTCAAACAAGCAATTATGCATGTTCCCATTTTTTGTGATGTTGGCATAGTGCCATAACCCCAAAAGTATGCCATTCTAGTATGCAGAGTGGAAAAAAAAAGAAGTGACATTTTGTTTTTGTATAACATTCATTATTTGTAGCTTGATTTGGCCATTTCATTAAGTTTCCTATCTCAAAACATTCATTCCAGTCTAATAATAATTTAAAAAATCTGTTATGTTCCTTCATCCTTTATTTTTTTATTTTGGTCAACTATCACTTAATCATTCCTCTTGTTTCAACAGTTCCAACACATCAAAAATGTTGAAAATCTGACATTGTTTGATGCAGATATGAGATATGTTAATTTTAGTTTTTGAGAAATTTTTCTTGATTTGGTTCTTTTTTCTAGGGCTCCTTTAAGGAAAAGAAGAAATTGGGATATAAGCTGTAGCTAGTTTATGATAAATTAGATAAAGGTAATGTTTTTTTCCATTTTGTAAAAAAAAGAACTAGTTTAATGTCTCTCTCCCTCAATCTTCTGTCCTGCTTCTTCTACTGCTCAGTCTGCTCTACATTTCAGCTGGAGACTATTTCAGTAGATGCAGTTCTCTAAGAACCTATCTATCAGGATTCACTGATTCAGCACTAATGCACTATGGGTAAAGTCAGAAGACTCAGAACCTTTATAATTTATATGTTTGGTTTTTCCATCAAAGGAACATACATATCTGATATCTCCCATAATCCCATTCCACTTTCAGGCTTCTAGCTCCATTTTTTTTTGCTCATCCATCTTTTTCCCAACAAACCCCGTTTCCAGACCCAAATGAAAGACAACATAAATCAAAATCTGAGAAATAGGTGTTTGACAACGAAATGACAGAACAAGTTCAAGGCAAGGATCAGAGAAACCAAACAGAGGTTTTTTTATTTATCAGATTGTGTTCTTTTATTACTTTTTACTAAGCATGTATAACAGAACTGTATACGAAATTACATTAAAGATGCAAAAAATCGTAAATGCATACCTTTCTTTGCTTAGATCTGTGAAAGATTGAAGAGGAATGGTCGTTTTCACCTTCTCAGTATAGGTTGGATTGGATCGTTGGGTTGGAACATGGAAGATTGAAATTAGGGCTGAGAATGACCAAGGTGAAAAGTGAAAAGTGAAAACGATATATTATATGTATAGAACCATATAGGACGGTTTTAAAATAACCGTTCTATATAATATACTAATATAGGACGGTTATTCAATAACCGTTCTATAATATACTTAAATATAAGACAGTTTTTCAATAACCGTTCTATAATTATACTTAAATATAGGACAGGTTTTAAATAACCGTTCTATAATATATTTAAATATAGGACGGTTTTAAAATAACCGTTCTATAATATAATCAAATATAGGATGGTTTTCAAATAACCGTTCTATAATTATATAATATATTAAATATAGGACGGTTTTCAAATAACCGTTCTATAATATACTTAAATATAGGACGGTTTTAAAATAACCGTTCTATAATATAATCAAATATAGGACGGTTTTCAAATAACCGTTCTATAATATATTAAATATAGGACGATTTCAAAATAACCGTTCTTTAATATATTTAAATATAGGACGGTTTTTAAATAACCATCCTATAATATATTTAAATATAGGATGGTTTGTTTATAACCATCTATATATTGAAATATAGGAGTTGTATAAGCTATAAGAGTTATGTATTTAATTAATCTTAGTTGATGATGTGCTTAAATAAAACTAGTTATTAAGTATAGAGTGAAGAAAGAGTTATGTAATTAACTCATCTTAATTTCCTTAAGTTAAGGATGAGCTTAAAAAGACAGAGCATGTAGCCATATATGTATTATGTTCATCTCACTATCTCAGGCTTAGACTTCTCAGTTGAGTTGAGTTACTTGAGTATCTATCAGCTTAAAAGCAAAGTTATGTAAGTAACTCATACTATCATATTCAATTCAACATAGTTGTTGAGGTTGAGGTCAGGGAAGGATGAGTAAAGTAAGTGTTAATTATGTATATAATGTATTTAACTCATCTGATGATCTCACTTGAGGATCAGCTTAAAAAACCAAAGTTATATAAGTAACTCATACTCAATTCAAAAGTTGTTGAATGTTGATGATAACATTGATAAATGATAATAAGTAAAGAAAGAGAAAGAGTCATGTAATTAACTCCTTAGGTATGAATGACTGAACTGAACTATAATAGAAATAGTTATGTAATTAACTCAGTAGCTTGAGAATGAGTATAGAAAGAGTTGTGCAATTATCTCATTAGAGGATAATGAGTATAGTATAGGAACTAGGAAGGGTCCCAAGGGAATAGTTATTAGTTATGTAACATTGTAATTAACTCATTAGGTGAGGTGAAAATGTGAACAGAGAATAGGAGTTGTGTGTTGAATTAACACAAATGTTGAATGATATTACTAAAGGAGTTACTAAATTTTACTCTACAATGTCTACATAAATGATGGATCAATGGATCATGGATGAATCATGAATGAGTTATTCCTAATCTATTATCATCAATTGAGAGTTAGAAATGAGAAACAAATATTGAGTTATATGAGTTGGATACATGATATTCATGAATTTGATTGAAAAGAGATATATTAGATCAATTGGTTGGTGAGACATGTGAAATTAACATAAGAAAATCATTATTCATTAGCATTTATAATTTTATACAACAATATATGATAGTTAGTTAGTCTCTCACTTCACTTTTACTTGTACAACTTACAAAACTTGGTTAACTTATCTACTAAGTGTAACTTGTAAGTTGTAACAACTAACATGTGACAATGTGTAGCTAAACTGAAAATGGTTGATAAGAAATTAGGTTATACAGTTATTTATAACTTATAGTTATAGGCTTATAGTTATAGCAAACAACCTAAACCAACAAATGTGCTAGGCTAGGGCTCTTTAGGTTTAGGGATAAGACTTCAAATTCAATTGGATAATTAGATTTGGGCTTACTTAACTTACATGATACAATACAATTATACAAAAAGACAAAACAATTGCCTTAGACAGTTAGATTAGACTCTAGATTGACTTAGTAGTTAGTATACTGTATACCTAGATAATTATTAATTAGTTAAAGTTAAACCTTTATGTTCTTTTCAGTTTTCAACTTTCATTTTGTTTCCCCGCCACTACAAGTCTACAAGGGGGGCCCCGCCGCCCCCACCTCGAATCATCTATCATGATTCATGACATCTAACTATCTAAGTTATCTAACAAGTAAGTTAAGTAACATTAAGGACAATGACTCAAAAATCAAAATATTTGACAAATGATTGAAGTGTAAGTTTCAACTTTCATTAACTCCACTTGCCACTTGCCAGTTTGGAATTGGAGGAAAGAAGGCTATCAGTCTCTGTCAGGCAGACTGGTCACTTGAAAAGCGGAAATCTGGCACATCATAGACTTCACAGTCACACTCACACTCACAGATTGGTAATGAAGGAATAAACCATGTGTAAAATAGGACAGTTAGTCCGTAACCGTCCTATATTATTATGTAAAATAGGACGGTTATTCCGTAACCGTCCTATATTATTATGTAAAAATAGGATGGTTAGTGTATAACCGTTCTATATTTGGATAATATAGAACGGTTAATGTATAACCGTCCTATATGTTAAAGCTTACAAAAAATAGGACGGTTAGTAAGTAACCGTTCTATATTATCTAAATATAGGACGGTTAGCACATAACCGTTCTATATTTTTAAAATATAGGACAGTTAATACATAACCGTACTATATTTTATAAATATAGGACCGTTAATACATAACCAATGTTACCAACCCAAGGTTGAAGTTGAAGGCTTGCAGCTGTTTTTATAATTTACAATTTTACATCTGTTTCAGATTTCCCTTTCCAAACTCCAGAGGACCAGAATCCAGATTTCTTTTTCAAGTTCAAACATCAACCCTTCTAAGTTCTAACACGATGAGTAGCAAGACTCTACTACAAAGACCACAGGTATGTCATGTGTTTGTTTTTTGTTATTTCTCTATGAAATTATGAGTCTGACTCTTTTCATTCCTCTCAATTTCCTCACTCTCGAGTCTCAACTCTCAAGTCTCAGTGTCTCACTCACTCACTCCCTTCCCTTATTACTTATTAGTAATTGTTGGTGAAGTCTGAAGTGTTTAGTTTACTGTCAGTGTGAACTAATTTTTTTTTGTCATTTGCATTTTGCAATATAGGCACAAGTTGAAGTTGGGAGCACTGATGTTTCTAATAACTTGAATATGCTACACCACAACAACGATGATGATGAGTTTGCTAATTTGGAGAATGTGGAGTTAGTTTCAAAATCCAATAGAGGTAAAAAGCATAAGAAACTAATGTCTCCAGTTTGGAATTTTTTTAAACACCTTCCGCTATCAGAAGATGGAAGGCAAAGGTGTAAATGCAAGAAGTGCTCTGCAATATGCATTTGCGATAGTAAATTTGGTACTAGTAACTTAAAACGTCATATAAAGACTTGTCAACGGAGCTCTTCTCGTGATATAGGCCAGTTGCTTTTATCTCAAAGTCAGGGGAGTATGTCTGTGTCACTAAGTGCAGCTTCAGATAATAAGTTTGATCCTGAAGTTTATCGTGAGTTAGTAGCAACTGCAGTTGTTATGCATGATTTGCCTTTCCAATTTGTTGAGTATGATGGAATTAGAACTCTACTGAAATATTTGCGTGCAGATTTGCACTTGATTAGTAGAAATACAGTAAAAGCAGATGTTCTGAGAATGTATAAAAGATAAAAAGGAAAGATAAAAGAGATGTTAGAATTGGCACCTAGCAGGATAAGTTTTACACCGGATTTGTGGACTTCTTGTATTACTGATGGTTATATAAGTCTCACAGCACATTTTCTAGATAGTCAGTGGGTCTTACAAAAGAGGATATTAAATTTTTGTTTCCTACCACCTTCACATAATGGAATATCATTAGCAGAAAAGTTATACTCATTATTGATAGAATGGGGGATTGAGAAAAAGATTTTTCAATCACTTTAGACAATGCTTCTTCTAATGATTCTTCTGTTGAGCTGTTAAGGCATCAATTAAACATCAGGAACACTCTTGTTTATGGTGGAGAGTTCCTTCATCTACGTTGTTGTCATATTTTGAATTTGATTATGCAAGATGGTTTGAAAGAAATTGATGATGCTATTCAAAAAATTAGAGAGAGTATCAAGTATGTCAAAGCATCACAAAGTAGAAAACAAAAAATTTTAGAGTGTGTGAATCACATGTCAATTGAGACAAAAAAGGGCTTAAGACAAGATTGTCCTACAAGATGGAATTCAACGTATTTGATGCTTGTAAGTGCTCTTTGTTACCAACGTGCATTTTGGTACTTAAAACTAAGTGACTCAAATTATAAGCATTGTCTTTCTTTCATTGAATGGGAAAAGGCTACAAAATTTTTGAAGTTTTTGGCAGTTATTTATGATGCCACCTGCATGTTCTCTGGATCCAAGTATCCCACTACAAATCTCTACTTTCGTGCAGCATTTGTAATTTATTTGAGTTTAACACAATACATGAGAAGTGATGATGACTATATGAAGCGTATGTCCACCCAAATGTTTGCCAAGTTTTCAAAGTACTGGTCTGAATTCAGCACCATTTTGGCAATTGCATGTGTGTTGGATCCTCGGTATAAGCTCTCCTTTGTGGAATTCTCGTACAAGAAATTGTTTGGCAGTGGCTGCTTGGAGTTTCTCAAGTTAGGGAAAAGTTATTCTCTCTCTTCAATGAATATAAGGTTAAGATTTATCCTATTCCTTCCTCCTCATCTACACCAGTGGCTAGAGGTGCAGATGCTGATGATGTATTTAACATGTCATATAGTTAAGAGGTTTTAGATGTCATGAAGGTGATTTTATTTATAATTGTATCTTTCATTATATGTCGCTTACTACTTAGCATATTAAAATTTGCTATGAAGTATGAATTGTCTTATATTACGTTGAATAATATAATTGCATTTGCATTAGGAATTTGATTCATTTGAAGGTGAAGGAGGTACTTTGGCTATGCAAAAATCACAATTGGAGCTTTATTTGGATGAACCAAGATTGCAAGAGTCAAAGCTAGACATTGTTGCATTCTGGAAAGGCAATCAATACAGGTTGTTTGACTAATAATCTCATGTAAATACTATTTTCTGTAATCTTATTTACATTTATATTTGATTCAAATGTTGATTTTAGGTATCATGAACTTGCTGCCATGGCTCGTGATGTCTTAAGCATTCCTATATCTATAGTTGCATCAGAGTCTGCTTTTAGTGTTGGTGGTCGGGTTCTTGACCAATATAGATCTACTTTAAAGCCATAAACCGTGCAAGCATTGATTTGTGTGAGAGATTGGCTATATGGATTGAAAGGTAATAGTTTATAATTCTATATTTACATTATATTTTATATGAGCTTAGAAATAACTAATGCTTGTTTATTCTATATGATTGTAGACTCTACCATTACAGTTGCTATGGATGAGATTGCTGAGAACATTGTAAGCATAAGTAGCACTGCAGGATCACTTCAACCAACTGAAGACTCTGGATCAATTCATTTTTGATTAATTTGTATAATTTTCATGACTTATTTTAATTTGTTGTGTTTAATACATAATACATTAATGGAAGTATATTTCCCTCATGTGCTACTTAATCCATATTTATTTACTACTATTATGGTTATTTGATTCATTTCAGTCTCTTTTTTTTTTACATATCATGTGAATTGTGAACTTGTGAAGTGAGTCAGTGAGTAGTGTAATACTAAATTATAAAGAACTGTGTTGCTTCTAAATAAAATAATAAAATATTACAGGAACATTATTGGTAATTTGGTTGTCTATGTACTTATCGTGTGGTGGATCAGTCACCAGTGATTCAGTGGATATAACAATGACCAATGACAATGAGCATGAAAAGAGTTAGAGAAATGAATTTCTTTCTAACAATTTATATGGGGGTTGGTAACTTGGGTTGAAAGTTTAATTCTTCATAACTGAAAGACCCATGCTATTGAATTCTGATTTTCTACTCCAGAACCTCATTGTCATTGCTTTAGGTGATCAAAGATTCAAACTTCAAAGATACAGTTCAGTCAGAATCAGAAGATCAGTCACAACGGTGGAGTGGAATAAAATTATAAAAGTAAAATATAGGACGGTTATTTCACAACCGTTCTATAAAACCTAACATATAGGACGGTTATGAAATAACCGTACTATAAAATAACATATAGGACGGTTATTTCACAACCGTTCTATAAAATCCGTAACATATAGGAAGGTTATTTCACAGTCGTCCTATAAAACCAATGATATATAAGATGGTTATGTTACAACCGTCCTATATGTTAGGGTTTTATAGAACGGTTGTGAAATAACCGTCCTATATGTAGTTTATTTTATTGTGGTTGTTTTGTGGTTTGGACCTTGGCAGCAGTTCTATTCACTTGGGAGTTGGGAGAGCAGTTTTTTTAATATGTCGTGTCGTGTGTCCAACATGGCTCAGTCAATTAATTGTGTTACACAGGTCGTGTCGTGTCGTGTTATTTTTTTAAGAACCGGGTCGTGTACGAGTCATAGGTTTTTGACACGACTATTAAGCGTATCGTGTTCGTGTCGACCCATAACACTATTCGTGTCGTGTTCGTGTCACCACAAATACGACCCGCCAACCCAAATTGCCACCCCTAGTTCAAACAATAAACAAGGCCACTAAAGCATATACACCATTTTACTGTCTAATTCTCCTTTCGTTCTTCCACCCACTAACCTACTCTTTCTACCACTCCCTACACGTGATTCGTTTACTCCATATAAATCCCAAAGGAAATTCTATTAGGTAGCCTCAGCCACAGCACGATCCCTCAAGTCTCCAATTTTTCTTTCGTTCTTAATATTTTCCATTAAATTCACATAACATTGTTTTACCATCAATTTGAGGAAATTTCCAATCTCCTGACACGTGGCACGCCAAATGGCGAGCATGCATTATAAAATATATTTAAATGCTAGGATAATGTCCAACACAAGTGGAGATAAAATTTGGCAAGCCATAATAAGAACCGATGGATCTGGACTCTTCCAATTGGTGGGAGATTTCTTGTTTATGTCTCAATCCGAAACAAAGTTTCGGAGACGAAGGGTCAGGATCACCTTATTAGGCATGAGTTGTAGCTGCAGATATGGCCAAAATATCATCCTAAGAGGGAGACTTACATTAGAGAGTCTTCGTATAATAAAAGATTCTGACACTAAGGAAGACTTTGTCGGTTTGTATACTACTTGGCAGGAAGTGGGGCTCCTCTCTCCTTCATGATTCCATGTATTTAATTGGAGCATAATACCTCAACTCCTTGTTTTGTTACTGGCACTCTACTTTTCTTTTACCCATTTTGCCGTTATGCACTGGACATTGACTGAGTTCGCCCTTGCTGTAATTTCCAAGCCTTCAATAAATTTGTGGAGGCCACGTAGATGATGTAAATCCGGCCATCTGATTAGAAAAAATTTCCGGAATTGTTATAAAATGTTACCCCCATTTGATGATTGAGCCTTTAAAGAGTGCCCTCTTGCTGTGGGACCCTCATAATCAATGGTCCAGGTAAGGCATCAAACGAAGACCGTGAAGATCATGACTGGTCACAGGAAAGGATCGGGAAGGGTATTATTGTCATTTCAAAATTGGTTAAACACGGATCCCACTCGTAGAAGGAACCCGGAACTTCCTTCCGTAATTGATTAGACTTAGAAGGGTAATTCCGTCAAAGAACAAGATAGTGTGCTCTTAATTTTTTGAAAAAGCCAGGTGTTATTGTTAAAGTTAATACGTGGCAGCTTAGAATGGCTACTGGCGAACGGCCCAGTGTATCTGTGTACCGCCCACTGCTTTGGAGCCATCGGATCCAAACCCAAACCTAACCATGGTCAAGCCCTGGTTAACTTAACCGACTAAAATAAAAAGCCAATCGATGAAAATTAGCCAAGAAAAGTTGCTCTGGTTAGGGGGGAAAACTTCTATAAATATAGGGCTTGAGGCGGGCAATGTTTGCCAAAATAGAGAGCCAACGACCCTCTTGCGAGAGAGAAAAAAAAGTCCTAAACTCCTTTTCTTCGTTCTTGCTCTTCTTCTGCAACTCTAATGGCGACTTCTTCAAGACCCAGATCTAGTGGTCCAGTTTTATCGGGGGGCAAAGGATGCAAACGATCGATCTCTCCATCGGGGAGATTCTGCTCTTCCTCGTTGTCATCCTCTTCTAGATCGGCTTTTGCCTCTTCATCTACTGGATTCACTCCCCAATCTTCATCATTCCTCCACAGATCTGCTTCTCCTACTCGTGTTAATCTTTGTGGATCATTCTCCTCCGGTCCACCTGTTCGCTTCTCGATCGATCGTTCGGCTTCTCCCGGCCGCTCTCTTGCCGTATCTTCTCGCAATCAGGTTGTCAACAAACAGCAGAATCGTCCGTTATCTGCTCCGTTATCTCAGAAAAGAACGTGCATGTGCTCCCCGACTACGCATCCTGGATCGTTTCGCTGCAGTCTTCACAAGAACGTAGGAAATCAAGCGGTTTCGTCTCCTTCGAATCGCTTGAATGCGCGTAGATCGGCGATGACGAATTCGCTGGTTCGAATCGGGACCGTAGAGGGAGACTGGGTGAAAAGAGCGCTGGCTGCTTTGATCCGTCCATCC
The DNA here is from genome assembly GCA_035236585.1 of Warburgia ugandensis. Classification (NCBI taxonomy): domain Eukaryota; kingdom Viridiplantae; phylum Streptophyta; class Magnoliopsida; order Canellales; family Canellaceae; genus Warburgia; species Warburgia ugandensis. Next base: position 10,919,596 of record CP141138.1, on the reverse strand, counting down.
TCTCACCAACAGAGGAGGAGAATGAATTTCCAGCCACGGCCAAGTCGCCTTTCTGTCATGTCCAACGCCGAAGATTGTTGCTCTTGAGCAGGTTCGTTTATATTAATTCCCCGAACCCTATAACTGCCTTCTGTATAAAGTTTCCGTCACCGGCGCGTCCGATTCCGGCCAGAAGTTTTAGATCTGAAGAAACACAAGACCGAGAGACACAAGATGGATCTGCGACCATCAGTGACAGTGCAACTTTTTTCTTTTGTACTACGGAGACCGAAACCCTAAATTCCATATCCGCCTTTCTTGTGTACATATCTTTTACAGCCATTAATGGCTTTGAAGGAGCTATCAAGAGATTAAATCCCATTCATTAAAATTCAATTGAAAACAATCAATTAATTCCACAAAACACCAGATTAATTTGCTAAACCCTTGGAAATTCTCGATTCCCATTTCAAGAACAGATTCGTTAATCAAAGAATGTTAACTAAAGCATCATTCGTCATCTTTGCAGCGTGGTTCGTTACGTTGCCCGTTAACGTTTCCCGTCGCCCGTTTGCAGTTGTCATGATTCATTACGTCTCGATTGCGTTTAATCGTATAGTGCCGTTCCGCCTACGATGGTATGGTATCGCGTTGTGCGTGGGTAAAGGCTTCTTTCATTTTTTCTTTTTCTTTTTATTTTTATTTTTAACGTATTTGTGTTTATTTTATTTATTTATTTATTTTTATATCTGTTTATTAATACAGCTGTTTTATTTTGTTTCTTGTGCAGCAAGTAGTGGGATTGCGTGGAGACTGGCTTCTTGCGAATGGAACATGACTTGATCTTGCAGAAATTAGACCTGAAATTAGTAAAAGAGTTTGAGCTTGATTGATAGACCATTTAAAATTATTTCACATAAAAGGAAAAAGGTGTAGAAAAAAGAGGAAAAAACTAGGCCCACGGTAAGGATATTTAAACATGCCGTGGAGATAGATATCAGCCGCGGATTTCAAGCGCTGGCCGTACAATTGGAATTCTGGACTGATGAATTGGGTAGATTGGTGGATGGTAGTATTTGGACTTCTACCTGCCAAGCCTACGGTGAGGATTTGCTGAACTGAATGGATCATCAAATTACGGACAGAAGCACTCGACAATATATATATATATATATATATATATATATATATATATATATATAAATGGTTACATTTTGGATGATCTAGATCCGTCCCTATTGGGACCCTTACTAGACTGGACTACAGAGTACTCAGATGGAGGTGGGTGTTTAATCGCCACGTGTACGACTGGGATGCTTATCTGGCACAGTATAAAAGGGTAAAATAATAAGGATAATCAGTTACTAGAGTTAAAATAGGCAGTTGGCGAGCTGTGGCACTCGCCGCGACGTAACATCAGAAGTAGACGCAAACAGCTGTCCCCCAATTCTTCTCTCGCTTAAATAAACTAAAGTACAAGCTTTCGACCAAGCCGGTGCCTTGAGTTGCAAACACTGGCCGACTCTTACTGCTTAGGTATTTAGTTTAATAATCCACGTAATTAATCAAAATATTCTTACTAAATTAGAATTACCAAAAGGTATACTCTTTTACAGTGCGGTTGGATAGGGCGATTTCGGTTAGTGTCAATAGCGAAAACGACCAGCGGAATCAATTCCCAAATGGACTGGTGATGGAATTGGGACTCACAGGAGGAATAGTTTCCGGGCTAATTTTCATAGGAAAAGTGGGGATATGCTGTTACTTTATTCTGGCATCGCATTCGGGGAAGGTCACTTTTTTGACGAAGAGCCAAAGGTGGGCCCAGTGATGGTGGTTCAGTGGGTTGGAAGGTGGTCCATATCAGGTGTCAGTCTGTGAACAGGAGAAAGAGGGAGATAACATCGAAATTCACCATTTCTGATCTTTTGGAAGCTTTTTCTTGCCTGGTTAGCTTGGTAGCATTCTACTCAATGGAATTCTTAATTGATTTGTAAATGAGTTAGCACATGGTTTGTCGGGTGCATCCCTGAGCATTTGTCCTGAGGTTTCGGGTGTTATTCACTGGATCATCGAGACCACTAGTACTCTCTGGTGCAAAATGGACGGCAACAAAAACTCTGGAAAACGACGATACGAAACTCGGAGATAATAGGTGGGGTAGATCTGATGGGGTTCTCTCGTTTGTTTGGTCATATCATCGCCACTATAGGGTCCACTATGATACCAATAGGAAAACAATTGACATATCAGATGATGTACCCTGAAATATCGGCCCATGTCGGTGAGATATCGTTTTGGACGGTACATCATGATAAATAGCCACAAATTATTTTGATATATCGGTGAGACCATATGAATTCATGGAACCAAATTCATGCCGATATGACCAGTACAGCTGATGGATAGCGGTTCGGCCTATGGCCGGTACAGGACTAGTATGGACATTTTCTTGAGTGTTCCTGATTTATCAAGGGTTAATGTTACTCTGAAGACCAATTAATTGCTGGAAAGTCCGGAATGATCTAGATTATGATGGGCTCTGGCCGGTTTGAGTTGACTCGGCGTAGAGACCAGTCACTATTGCTCCTCTTATCATCTTCCCAGTTTTTATCCAAAGAAGAAAAGATTTGGATGGTCCACAATGGTGGGACCCAGCCAAAAGGGCTTGGTCCCATTATATTCTTTGGGCCCATCTATCTTTGATTCCGAAGAATATTCAGGAAATCGTTGAATTTCTAGACCAAGCTAGAATAGCCTGAGTCATGGGTGATGGTTCAATTTGAACCGGTCATTTCATTCAAGATTCAACATCAGCAGTCACAGATAAAACAACTCAGTTCATGAACTCTGGCCCACCTTGACAATACCGTCCATGTTCGATCAGTCGTACTCCCCGTTTATACTTTTCCATAGCGTGTCGACATTGACTTCGATTTTTCCGGGCCTCAATTTGAGCACCTTAAGGGCAATTGGAAGCAAGAAATTTCCCAATTTGCCTCAAGAAATTCTCTAACAAATGAATGGGAAGGATCACTAGAGACATGGTGGCCACCGTACTTTGCTCCCATTATTATATTATCTCAGCAAAACTATGTTACAAGGCTTAACAAATTAACCTTCTTATATCAATGGTTGAACTTTTCCTTAATACGAATATGATCTTATACAAAGTAGTGGAGAAGTCCGTCTGTTGGGTCTCATAAATCTTCTCTCTATACCCCCTCTTACTTGTAATATGATGCATCAGCTAATGTCTAGACTGGCTGCGCAGTGCAACATTATGTTATGCTGTTCTTCTTTCGCCCACAACCAAAATATAATACATTGAGGGAAACATGGTTTTGTATTTGGTAATATCTCGTTGAAGACATGTACAATAAGGTTTCTTATGTGATATGTTTTGTTAAGTTATTATATTTGAGCATATTCTCTGTATGTCATTACATAGAGCCACATGTTACTGGTCTTTGTCCATTGGAATTTGGGCCCTTTTTTCTCCCATGGGGCCAACTGCATATGAATGGTTTTAGTTAATCGATCTGTATATTTGACGGGGTTTATATGTAGTTGTAAAGGAAGGGTATGGGGAATTAAACTCTGACACAGAATTGCAGTGTTAGATATATTAGAACAAACTAACTTAAACAAAGTATAGTATGGTCCGCATCTTAGGATAGCTGGCCTTTCTCGAGTCCAGCTATCCCAAGGTTACTCAACTAGCTATTTAAGCTGCTTCAATGGGAATAACAGGCCCCTACCAAAAATTTTGTAATGTAAATAACTGGAAGAGAAATTAGGGTGTAAAATTGACTTCCTTTTGCAAAGTATTTTATAAGAGTTCTGTGCAAGTTAATGAATGTAAAAGGCAATATGTTGGGACAAAATTGCAGTAGTTCGAAAACCCTTATTTTTTAACCAGGAAAAGCAAATGATGGAATAGAAAAAGAAAGAACAAAGGAAAAAGAAAAAAGAAATCGATGTTTAAAAACAAGCCATGGTAGAAACAAAAGTAAGGTATAGTCCACATCTGTCAACAAAAGGTCCTCTTGTCGGATGCTATGGCTTATCCCGCTACAGGAACTTTTTGCCCATTGCTCATCCAAGATAAAGACCTCGTGATAGACAGCCTTTGGAAGTGTGCTAGGTTTAACTCCACTTGTGACTGCAAATAACTTATGATATGAAACTTAATCCTTTACCATTTTCCTTTTTTTTTCTAGGTATTTCGTGACTAAATGTGTGGTTAGAATGCCACACATCAATTTAAAATATGGCATCAGACAAATGAAACTTCTTCCCCTCCCCCCCCGCCCCCACACTCTGAAGTAGAGAAGGTTGGAGGAGGCTTTGAGCCTCCTCATCCTCCTTACTCGTGTACACATAAATGTTCTCATCTCTTATTGTGTATGTGACTGAATCGATGTGTATAACCTATTGTTTTGTGGCTCCTAGTGTCATAGTCTGAAACCTAATTTAGTGAAGGTCCAGCTCCTGCCGTAGGAGAGAAGAAAATGCACTAGATCCTAAAAAAAGGAGTAACAGTATATTAACCCTATTCTTTTAGGAGATGGAGAAATGGGCAATGTAGGTAAGAATTATGAATGCAGGGACACAGACCATATCCACAACTTCAATACTGGAAAGACTGTACAAAACAGATGATTAGATAGATCGTCAGCTTTTGTCATCTTCTGCAAGTTGGAAAGTGATCCCTCTTGAAGATGTCTTATGTAGATTAATGATGGTATAAAGTGATTGCCTGGGACAAGATGAGCTACTTTTACCCGTTCAGCCTCATGCCATCTAATCTTCTTGCTTTACTAATGAGGGATACTAAACTGGCACACGTAAGCTATACAGGCGATTACGAGATAATATGAGAAATCACACAAGCAAGCACTTCATGATATGCCGATGATGGTATAAAAGTGCTTGCTCTTTACTCATTTGTGAAATGCTATCTAGACTGAGTTTTCGGACAACTTCAAAATCTCACCCAGCTAAATTCCATCTTTGAATTATCTGTCCCAATCATCTTGTTTCATGTCACCCATTTAGGGTGGTTATTGCCAAAAATTGTGCCATTAAATGTTTCTAGCTACCAATTTTTTTCTTTAAAAATCTATGATTATTATTTAGATTAACACTAAACATGCATAACTAAAATCATCCAATGAATACTGATTTTGGTGTGTCACTTATTTAAGGGAGGCCGAATAAGATGGACAGATAGATCATCCAAACATGAAGCTCTGCTGGGTTTTCGGAGTCAATTCGGGAACTCAATCTGGACAGCATTTCTCTATTCCTTTATATAGGAAACGACTAGTATATGGAAGGAAGCCTAAGGATGGCAGCATGAAAAGATAATAAGGATAAAATAAAACTCATAAGAAGCCCAGCCTATGCCCGGGGTAAATAGCATTGATATGTTCGGCTCAAGCCTCTGGTGATTTAAACTGTTCATCTGCTATAATCCATCCTAATAGGCATGTCTCATCAATATTCTCTATTCAATCATCCTAGACACAATTACTACAGGAATTGTATGATAGTCCGGAAAGCAATGCAAGATTATATGATACGGACAGCTTCATCACATAGATCCCTTGATATATCCAATTGAAATAGTTATTAAGCTGGTGTTTGAAACAATGACAATTATGTGATTCGCCAACATATCATTTGAGAGATCACATCTCATTTATATATCAAACTACTAGTACAAAGAAGCCCTAATGAAGCAATAATGGAAAGATAATAAAGATTAAATGAAATCTGAACTGTTGACTAAACAATATCTCTAACACCATGAGGAGATGATGATCCTGATGGAGATAGGTATTGAAAATCTTGGAGCAATTAGGAAGCTCTTATAAGCCAAAAGAAAGTGGATTGTGGTCTTGTCTTTACCCCATTAACAAGTAATAACACGTGCACACGAATCATGATATGTTGAGGATTGTCAGTGTGTGAAAACATAAACCTTCAATACAAGAGTTACTTCGCTAACTAGTAAGGTTCTCTACTTATTTACTCTGCATTATTAACTAGGATATTGGCTAGACTGTTTGGATGTGGTGAGTTGTTCATGAAATCCTCGGAAGACATACTACACAGAAAAATAGGAAGTTAAAAGGAGTTACATTTGCTATAGTTTAAGACCCACTTTGAAACCTGAGGCAAGGTCTGAAGCATCAGGAGCTATTAAGATTCGGGACTTAATTTTGATTATGAGATGAAAGCAAACAAGAAGCAAGAGAAAAGATACAAGAAATGAAGAGTTAGAATTGAGTCCTCTAGCGTGGCTTTAAAGGCTTGTTCAATAGCAGTCCATAGGTAAGTTATGCTCATCTATTTATGGTGCTTCATATGCGTGTAATCTTGAGGCTACGAGTTCAAGGCATGGAAAAAACCTCGACAGCTTTATGCACCAGGGCTGTATCCATATGTAATTCCTTTATGGGAGTTGAACTAGGTTTTCAAGGGAGGTGAATTGAGAAAAAGAGTGAAATTTCACGAGCAACTAGGCAGATGGTAGTCTTCTACATCTATTGAGTAATTATAAACCCGTGATTTGTAGACCATCAAGACACAACCCAATTAATGGCTCTAGTATTATGAGGAATGAACATCTCCTTTGTGACTAGATCCAACAAACCAAGGTTTTATCATCTCTTGGCTGAACCAAAGAGGCTTGTGGACCAAGGGTTAGGAGGATCTAATCAAGGTGAACACGACAGAAATGGATAGACTAGAGTAACCTCGCTGTTAGATCAACAAATGCATTCAAATCTACATGGCTAGTTATGACACCCCGGGTTTTTATAAACCTTTTTCCTCATAATATGAGAAATAATAATATATTTTAAAGAAAAATGAACGGGATCCCTGTAAATTAAACTTTTAAATTATAGAACTTTTAGCGCAGCTCAAAAAAAATTGATTGAAAGCGAAAACGTCGGGGGTCAACTACATTCGAAAACTACAATCATAAATAACATTAAAACCTTGATACTCTGAGCATGCTCGATTAAAAACCACAATAAATACACCGGCTAATTAAAGATGATAATAAATCAAATCAAATGTTACCAGGTTCCATCCATAACCACCTCACTATTTCCATCTAAACTTTAACAATCCTCCATACCATAATATGAGTCAAATCTATAAAAATGTATCAACATCTAATAAAGTCTCAAAAGTCTAGTCCAAGTAACATACTCTAAGCTATGCCCGAATAAGGAAATGAGATGTACGGTATTCAAGTCTTCTTCCAAATCCCTGCTACTCTGCCTACTTTTCCTTTTTGTTATCACGTTCCAAATCTGAGGCATTGCAAAACAAGACAATGCCTCAGCAAGCTATGCTTGTGTAGGTGATTACATTCAAATAAAGTTTAACAAAATTTTACAAAAGGATTCTTATAAAGGAAACATACTCAAGACATGTCAAATAACTAAATGCTTACAATTACAACTTTCACAAAATGGATATCGAGTTAAATCAGTATAGCATGCAAGGCCTGATCAAAATACAAAGGTAAGTACATCAAAACTATACTAGTATATATATTCATGGGATGCAATCATGGATAACAAAACACTATATCAAAACTATACCAAAATGCTCTAATATACTCAATCACTGATGATGTGTACCCATACTAATTTTGGTCCCTCCAGTGCAGCCTCGCATCAACCCCCAAAGTCTCTCACGGCCTATGCCTGGCTTGCCCCGGTTCACCCTACATATAAAGTCATATGAACATGCACAATAACTATATGGGTTACTATGTTGTAGTGGCAACCCCATCAAGATCTGAACCACTACCGCTCCCCGTCAACACCCAAATGGGAGACTTTCTCTGTCCCCATGGGAAGGAACGGAACCGTAGGGGGGACTACCCATGATACCACCACCTACGTACCTGGCCCTGTATCACTTAAGGGCGGTGTCTAATCATCATCATCACAAAGTCAAAGGACGGGTGGCCAACCCTACAACCCTCATAGCACAGTACCCACCAGGTGAAAGCACCCGTTATAAATCATTGGTAAGATATAAATCTTATAAATCATGTAAATGCACTATAAATAATCTCAATAACACAATCAAAGCCCATTCATACATTGTTATTACCAAATTGAAAAGTCATGCTATAACACGAAAATAGGAATCTATTTATGTGCATGAAAAGATATAAAACACATGTCTCAAAGCTTTAAAAATCCACTCATTGTTATTGAAATCACGAAATAATTGAATGAAATCACCTACCTCAATAAATGTAGTGCTCCAATCAAGCACGTGGAAGTATCACATTGTGTACTCTAACGTACCTGTTACATTATAGATTCCCTATCATTTTGCAATTCAATGATGTTTATCTCTCTAATCCCCAAGGTTATCTCACATTTGATGTATATCATCAATATCTAAGGCCTAATCATCCATTGATTAGCCTGATTGAGATTATCTCACCACATTCAGTGGTTTAACTCTTAAAAGGGAATTTATATTTAGCTTTTCAAGTCAAATCTAGGTTCGCGCAGTCGATACGGTCGCAATGCGTCTTTCGGATCATGATTTGGACCTCTGTAGCTCCTAAAAATCAACTTTTTATAAATGAACAGGTCAAAGGACGCCAAAATCCACAAAAATCACGTGTTGCATGTGTGCACGCGTGTTGTCGACGCATGTGTAGACGAGTTGCGCGTGTGTGCGCCATTTTCGTGCAGGCGCGTGCGTCGTCTCATGCGCACACGTGCACGGGTGTGCGTTGGTGAGTTGCGTGCGCGTGTACTGCTAGCATGTGCAGGCATGAGTTGGCGCGCTGTGTGCGCATGCGTCGGCGTGTGTTCTGTGTGTGTGGTGCCGCGTGTAGCCCGTGTGGCGCTCAGGTGTGGTGCGAGTGGCACTACGTGGCGCACGGTTGCTGTGCGCGTGGTGTAGCATGTTGCGCGCGTGGAGTCATGCGTTGTGCGCGTGCCACCTGCACACGTGGCGTCTGCGTGGTGCCCACGTGGCGTGCGATAGGGGGGACGTGTGTCACCGCCGGTTGCCGCCGCCGATGACACTTGGGTGTCCAAATGGTGCGATTTTTGCACAATTTCACTCAGTTTTTCGCGTAAATCCCATTTTATAGCACCATTTCAACCAACTCTGTCATTTCCTAGTGTTTTTATACAATTTTTGTCACGTTCCTAAAATTTCTTCATCTACTATTTTATGAGTTTTTTGGCATCCCTAGCCGTCCGATTACCATAACAATTCATAGGGTTGTTCTTCATGTTACCACACACAAGAAGAACTGTTCAGATTATGATTTAATGCTGTTTCATCGGTTTACCTCAACAAGAATAGTAACGCCTACTAGTTCACCAGAAAATGGCAATTCACACCGTTTTCCAGCATTAAAATGACAAAAACTATAAATAAAGAAAGGGCAATGGTGGAGGGTGGCCTACCATGGTCAAATCGTCACTGCGTGTGCCTGCTAGGGGAGTTCCACGTCGTTGCCCTGCGTCGTCAACACGAAACCCGAGATGAATAGTTTAGCTGTACAAAGAGACATGGCAGACTTTTATAGCCTCATCGTGGGTCCCACGCCCTATAGGCCCACATGTATTTACCAATTTACCCCTCTTATTATTATTATTATTATTATTATTATTAAATTATTTGGGTTATTACACTTGTGAACCCAAAGATTATTTTTAGGGAATTTCCCTTGTAGGGAGCTCCTTTTAGACACAGGCTACTACAGGTAGAGTGGGCAAAACGAGTTGTGACTGTACGGTATATCCACAGTTATCCATTTTAGGAAAGGCAAATGGTAAATAAATAGTAACAAGAGAGAGAGAAGCCCTTGGAATTACTGAATTAGGAACCTCTATTGATCTCTTGATCACTACTCTCTTCAGACTCCAGTTTTCTCCTCTTGTAGATGATTTCTCTGGCTCTCCTCTCTATCTCACTCCAATTATCTTTGGCATTGACTATCCTCTCTAATCTCTCTCTCCAACAATCATTCTCTTTAGCTCTCCTCTTTGATCTTGCTCCATTGATTGGGCTCTTATTAACATCTCTCACATCACCAGTCTCTCTCCCATTCCAAAACCTATTCTTCTCCAACTCTTCTTGGCACAGTCTTTATTCTAATCCTTTCTTCTCTATGATTTGGTGCTTCAATTCTCATCCAGGAAAGGTGGTTTTCTTGATACTCACTTTCATTTTTGTTGGGTCTGTCATGATTTGCTTTTTACTTTTTGGGTTTTCATATATATGTATATATTCATTTATAAGTAAGAAAAAATCATGAAAATCATCTTCAACTTTTTTAATTATTGCAAGTGTAACATGACATGAATCAATCATAAACATTCCCTCAAGTTAAGGCATTCTCCATAAGCGACGAGCTCCATCGAATCCGGAGTACAGGGAAAAATGGACAAGGGATGCTAGGGCATTCTCTTAGAAGCGACGCACAAAATTAGATCCCAGGTGCAATGAAAAATGGGTAAGGGTTGGTAGAGCATTTCCTCAAAAGTGACGTGCTGCATCAGAAGCTAGGTACAGTAAACAGTAGGCATGGGTTCATGTCATAAGGGTCAAAAAGTGCATAGGTAAATAGGCTAGTTCAGGAGAATAAGATTTGTATCACGACATGGAATATGGGTACATTGACAAGTAAGAGTATGAAGTTAGTAGATATGAAAAAATGTAGAAGAGTCAATATAAATGTGTTTTAAAGCATGATAGAAGACTAAAAATAATGAAAACTTTGAGCAGTATAAGAATGCTAAAAAGATTGCTAAGAGAAAGGCTAAACTCAAGGTATATGATGATCTCTATAATACATTAGGATCAAGAGAAGATAAGAAAGATATGTTTAAACTTTCAAAAATAAGAGAACAAAAGGGCAATGACTTAGACCATATTAAGTGCATTGGAAGGGATAACTAAATGGTACTAGTCAAAGATGACAAGATCAAATAAAGATGAGAAAGTTACTTTCAAACATTGCTCAGTGACAATTGCCTTGAATATAGGATTGAAATTATTGTAACCCAAATAACATTGGACATTATATATATGACTGTAGGATTAGAACACCTTAAGTGAAAGAGGCCTTGAAAAAAATAAAATCAGGAAAGTCATATGTCCTAATGGTATACCAATAGATGTTTGAAAGCATTTGGGAAATGGTATAATTTGGTTGACAAAGTTGTTTAACAAGATTGTAAAATCAAAGAAAATGTCGGATGCATGGATAAAGAGCTCTATTGTACTACACTAATTATGAGAGGATCAAACCTATGAGCTACATTATGAAACTTTTTGAGAAAGTGATTAAGAAGAGGCTACGACATGAGACAACTATATCGGAGAACCAGTTTGGTTTCATGCGTGGGAGCTATACCATAGAAGTTATTTTCCTACTTAGATAATTGATGGAAAAATATGGGGGGAAGGCTCTCTACATGGTCTTTATTGACTTAGAAAAAGTTTATGATCGGATCTCTAGAGAGTTAATATGGTGGGTATTGGGTGAGAAAGAGGTTTCACAGGGGTATATAGATATAATTAAGGATATGTATGAGGGAGCGGTAACAAATGTCAGATGACTAGTGGAGAATCCGGTGATTTTCTTATCACCATAGGATTATGCCAAGGATAGGCATTGAGCTCATACCTTTTCACCTTGGTTATGGATGATTTAACAAAACATTTGCATAAGGAGATTCTATGATGCATGTTATTTGCGAATGATATAGTTTTAGTTGATAGGCCAAGGGATGGTATAAACACAAGGCTAGAGTTATGGAGATATGCATTAGAATCTAAAGGTTTTAAAATTAGCCGAATTAAGACAAAGTATATGAAATACAATTTTAGTAAAGATAAGAGTGGGAGTAAAACACTAGTAAAGATTGATAGCTAAAAGGTCCCCCTAAGGGACCACTTTCGGTACTTATGATCGATGATTCAAGAGAGTGGAAAGATTGAGAGGGAGGTTAGTCAGAGAATCCAAGCAAGTTGGAATACATAGATATGCGCCTTTGGAAATTTGTGTGATTGGTGGGTACCACTCCAACTGAAAGGAAAAGTCTATAGGATGGCTATGGAGCAAGCCACGCTCTATGGATTAGTGTTGGGAAGTTAAGGAACTTCATATACATAAAATGAACAAACCAAAATGAGGATGTTGAGATAGATGAGTGGCAAGACAAAAAATAGAATTAGAAATGGAAATATTAGAGTAAACTTAAGAGTAGCACCAATAGGTGATAAGATGAGAGAGACTAAGATGGTTTGGACATGTCCAACACAGACCAAAAATGGCACCGGTTAAAAGGAGCGACGCAATACAAGTCGAAGGCCCAAAAGAACATAGATATAAGTGGTGGGAAAATATTTAAAAACTTTGGACTAAATGAAGCCATGATACTTAATAGAAAGGAATAGAGAATAAGGTCTTGATGATGATGATGATGATGAAGTTGAAAGTTAAAATTTTATTCTGTTGGGGTCCAAGGAATGAATTGACTATAGTTTATATATGATTTTGGTTTAAAATTTCAAGATTAGAGGAGAACTGCCCCAAAATGCAAGTGTCTTTGTTGAGTTTGTAATTAAAAAAGATGACTTAAACTAGCTAGGCTCCACTTTTGGATGATCTGATCCATTCAACATGTTTGGATATCTTAGATTAGCTAGACACCAAAATTCATAATCTTGGATGATTTGAGCTAGCCAATTTGATTATTGGATTATTCAAGTGAAACAACTAGCATTTTCCTAAAACATATTCCCGAATGGAGTCCTCTGACCGGGTACCTTAGGATTATCAGGTTGCACCAACTATTACAAATGGCTCATTACATTACGGTGACCCATAGGATAAACTCTTTACAAGTATACAAGGTTTAAGAGTACATGGCATTGCGGATGGTGTACAGTATCCTCCCGATGATACTTTTTGGTTTTCGTAACTTAATTTTGACTGACCCCTAAAGTTGAGGATAGAAAGCATCAACTTACATCATGGGATAGTTTTGCCAGAGTTCAAATTTGACTGTGGCAATTCAAAAGTACCTCCTCCATGGGAGAGAAACAAAAGGGGCAGTAGACATACAAAAAGAGTGACAGCACATGAAATATGAGCCCCGTTCGGTCAGTGAGTTGAAGAGAGACATGAATGCAGTTTCACCTAACCATATCCACAACTTCAATACTAGGAATGCTGTCCAAAAAGATACTCAAAATCAGAAGGCCCCTGCTGCTGTCATCCTTTCATAAATGGATAAGAGGGACCTCCGGCAGATGTAATGTCGGGGTTGATGGTGGCATACAAATGCTATTATGGGTCCCATTCACTTATTTTCACCTATCCAAAGCATCGTGCCATCTACCTTTCATGTTCTCCTCAGGTGAGATACTAAACAGAGATATGAGAGCCATGTACATGATAAAGAGGTATCGTCATGAGCCATATCTTCTCTTTACGGGAAAGGATCAAAAGTAGGCCATACCTTGCTGTTAAGAGTTCTGCAGGAAGATTTTTTGAAGTGTTGAAGCAATGGGGCAGTTCTTATATACAAAGACAGGTCCTTGCCACTAACTGGCTAACAGCAACATCTGCAAATACTGTGTTGGGTCATGTCACATTTTCTTTGACTAAGTAGCAAGACCATTTCAAGGTGATTGTCACTGTCATGACTTATCATCATCATATATGGTTAGCCTCTTATTTTAACCAAGCTGCAGTTTATTTACGATCATTAAATTTGAAATTGAAGGCCAGATGCAGAATCCTCTGTGGCAGGAGATGTTCTCTCATATTCGGAGAAAAATGCAGAAAATGTCACTTGGCCTTGCCACTTTCAAGTTAACACTCAGCAAATACTGTACTAACATTGATGGAACAGAAACATAGTGACCACACAAGACACAGTGAATTCCATGTAGTCGAGAAATGGGCCTAAAGAAGATAAATACTGAGTTTTGCGCCACAGAAACTCCCCAGTCAGTATCTCTGCAGCTGATTAGTGCTCTTCCTTGTACAATATGAGACTCCTATCTCAACAAATAAATACCACGATAATTGAAATTGATGGCCTGTACAGAAGCTTTTACAATCCAGCACTAGTACTAAAGATAAACAATGGTTTCATCTCCCTGCAACACGTACTTAATTGATAACTTGATAGTCTAAGAAGTTAATAAAATGGACCAAGAAAGAGGAGGAATAGAATAGCATCACGTTTGCAAGACATCTCCCCTTGTAGACTATCCCTGTAGCTATTGTGATGATTCTTTAGAGCCAGTCCGTACAAAGAATTTATAGTACATTGGCTCTAACGGAGTTTCTAATATGAAGTTTTACGTACAGCACAATTCACATGACAATCCTTGATCGGAAAGATGCCATTCACCAAAGATGTTTTCTGATTTGACTGATAAATAGATATAGGAGAATGAAGTATAGGTATAATGGGCCACTTTTATCCTTCTGTTGTAGTCGGGAGATGCTGTTTTATCCATAGTTCTGCACTTCATTTACAAAGTGAAACATTGGCTGTATTCATCAAATTTTGCCCCCATGTTTGAAAGCCATTATGGCTTCACGCTTGAGTGGTCCATTAAGGATTGTCTAATGAATGAAAAGAATATTGGACATCATCCCATCTATGATAGCTCAAATTGGCTTCAATGGTTGAACCACTAGGAAGGGGTTTAATAAGTAAGATTCATTCATGGGTTTGTTCAGAAATGAATAACTAGGAAGGGGTTTAATAAGTTAGATTCATCCATGGGTTTGTTCAGAAATGAATAACTAAATTCAGAACATACTATTGATGAAATTAAACCATAGAAGCGATCCATTGCAATGGGCGCTATGACATCCATAACATACCTCGTGGTCCATGTTCGGATTTGATGGAAGATGCAATTGAGGTCTCCAACCGCCATCAAATTCAATGGACGCTATGATGATCATACTTTTTCATTATTAATGTGGATTATTTGTTACATTGAATGTAACATTAGAATGATCGAAGAGACCCCAACCTTTATTGGAGTAGGTATCCAGAAAGCCTGTTTTCGCCCTTTTCATCCACCAAGGGGACTTCCATGTGAGGGGATGTTGGGATGAGATTGTTCTTTGTTAACATAAAGCATGAGGTATATTCTGTTTAACTACATACTTTAAAGTGGATCACCACCAAAATTGCTCATAGCAGTCGCATGCTTCCTCCTTGGAATAAGTTGGTTCATGCAATGATTTAGTCCTACTAGCCAGTTGGGCCTTTATAGTGCATATCAAATTGGTTGATGTCATTATAATGCATAACTAAAATATATCAACAGCGAATACCGAACATTCATTTTGACAACAGTTGTTCCCATAGCACATCCTGCAAATACTGGTTTGGATAGTTCCGTTTGTCATTGTGTGAACCCAAATTATAATGGTGTTCTTTCAAAGACATCATTAAACTATTATAACTTTGATGACGGTAAGAAAAGAATCTCAGATATCCATGTTGAGCTGGACTGCCAAAGTGTTCACTATGCATCCCCGATTATCACCTTTTTCAACAGTGGAGGGATCGGCTAAGTTTCTAAATGCTGAAAATTTCTGTTTCTTCTTTTCTTTGTATTCATTATATTTTAGGTCATTCAAGTCTGTTCATCTCGACGTCCTTCGATGGACAATCTTGTTAGTTCATTCCTGTAAGTTGGATTTACAACATTATGTAATGGTGGAGTCTTTGGTATGTTTATACTACTGGCGGATGTCTTGTAAAGGTAAATTTTAATGGCTTACAATCCAGGGCTTTCTGGGATTGGAGGGGTCTACGGAGATCACTTTGGAAGAGTCTAACTTGCAATCTCAGGCCCGTGGGGATTGTCTGACTCTAATCAGGTGGAAAGACCTATGCCGAAAGTGATTCTACTAGCATTGTCCGCTGGATCAGTGGAGCTACTGAGTGTCCATCGAAACTTCTTAATGATATCGGTTATGTTCGGAGGTGGATCCAGAATCACAACGTCCAATTCTCCTTGATCAACCGTTCAGCCTATACGGTTGCTGACGAACTGTCTAAGTCCTGTACTTTGTACCCTTCCATGCATATTTCTGATTGTCTGCCACCTGAGCCGGGTTGATTCCTGCTAGCCGTCTTTGGTGCTTCATTAGGCCTCCACGTTTTCTCTTTTCGATGTTACTCTGTTTGTGCTTCTGTTCTAATGCTACGTTGGCCCTCTCAGTCAGCAGGTTTGCATTTTCTTCCTTCTAATAGAAATTCTTCATTACTTCAACAAAAAAAATGGTCAGTTTATAAGGAGAATTTTGACCATTGCCTCAAACTCGACAAGGGAAATGGAAGCGCTCTCTGATTTAAGTATCCTCTGATTATTCGACCAGCAAAAGATCATGGAACCGTCCATTTATGAGTTCTCCCAAAGACTTGCTACTAGCGAGTTAGCATGATCCGTTCACTCGACAGTTCAATCAGTGGACATTCCGCAAACATGGGATAAATAAAACATAGCTGATAGTCCACAATAAAGTTGCTCCCTTTGAGTTTTGATAGAGGGCACTGATGCGTCGTCACAGGGACCAGTGATATCCATAGTTTGAGGTTCTTGAGACTTCGAGGGACTTGGGAGCAATCATATAGTCCAGTTAACTAGAAAATCCTCTGTCAGTGTCCAAAATATAGCTCATGGTCCGAGTTATAATTGGATGGAAGATGTTATTGTTTCTTCACGATGGCTAGTATTGGTGAATCATTATCTCCTACAAAAATCAGTGGATCTTGCTTTTCCTATTTACTAGATGCTAGAGTTTAATAACCTCTCCCTTGGACGAGCCCTCATGATATACTGCAGGTGCGTGCATGGGGGCCCATCCATATGAGATGCAACCTTCCCTTTCAATTATATAATACATACAAATCATCGAAGAACACTTCAATTTTGACAACAACAACAAAAAAAGAGAAGAAATTCCCTATCTTGCAACACAATATGAAAATTGTTCAAGATAATCAAATGGAACAAGTTTACTTCTAACGAAACTAGAGTTCCATTCAAAAGCAAACAGCCAATCTAATCATATTGTAACTCAAGGAAGTAAGATTCTTGGTAATGCATCAGTAACACAGACCGTATAGTCAAATCCAAATGACAAAATGCAATCAAAATCCCAATTCCCATGACAGGAAATGCTGGTGAAGATGAAAGTGTGATGCACTCACGTAATAGATCGACCTCGACTGTTCTGAATGAACACACATATAAGAGCCGTATTGGCTCTAATCAAACCTCAGTTACAGTCTCTTGAGCAAAAGGTCATGAGCTCCCTAGGGAGCCAAGAAAAATACAATTCACAATATTTAAAGCAATAACTAACATTTGAAATCCACGAAAAAAATCTCCTAAACAAGTTACTCTAAGCTAGGACTAAATAGTTCATATTTATAAAAACTTACTCAAGTGAACGATGGTACTCATCGGTTTTTAGAAGTTACAACCATTCTGAATTTACGATGATAACGTGACAAAACTTAATATCATCATACGAAAACACTTGATATCATCTTACATAAATGAAGTGTAAATGAAATGTAATGTTGACAATGGCCAAATGCATGCATAATGCTCATGCCTCTAAGCTAATTCAAAAACGATGATCTCCTGTCATAAAACATTGTTATAACACATGGTCCCACAGTATGACAATCCCCACTCGCTATGAATCATACATGTGACAATATTGCTCTCTAAGTTCGTCACATCAAGAGGTTCCACACAGTCTAAAATATATCTCAACCAATATCATGATAGCATTGGTCTCTGGGGTCATCAGTCCTAAGGTCTCACATAGTCTAAAGTATATATTTAGGTCATTATTGTCCTCAATATAAGTAGTCCTTGGATTTATCAATCCTAAAAAGACCCCACACAATCTAAAACATATCATTGGATCACCTCTGACCTCATCATAACTACATCCATGTTTATCTGTTGTTCATACTCTCTACAAGTCTTATTTTAATATCCTCAATTTTTAACCCTAAATTAGTAACAAATTAAAATTAATTAATTAAATTTTTAATGCATATAATTTGGTTTTAAAACCACTAAATTTAGAAGGTCCATTTCGATAGGAATTGAACAGTATAAAGAATGTGTAAAATGGAGTTTGAATGAGTCAGATATGACCATTTTTAGTTACAAGGGTAAATCGATAAATTATCAAGGACGTGAATTAGAGGGGGTCGTTTTGATAACGACACCCCTTTCCATTCCCATTCCAGCTCCAATAGAAAAAGGTGGTGATCTACCTTTCCTTTCGAGAAAATCACCTTTCAACCTACAAAAACGAGTTTCCTCTTCATTCCCCATACAAAACAACTATGGGATCATGCCATCTCCGCTCTATTCTCCTCCAAGCTTGGACCAAACTTCGCATGCACTAAAGGACCCCGATCTCCACTCTCAGGCTCTAATCAGGTAGGTTAAACCCTCTATCTTTCTCTTTTGCTTGTTTTCCAACTTTTTCCTCTCAGATCCGAACTAGATCTGGGCTAAACAGTTGTTGGATGCCTTAGAAAGTCAAAACCGTAGAGCATGGTTAGACCCACATTAAAGACACCTCCAATGAGAGATTTAAGTTGTTCATTATGATCTTTGGACCCAAAAACCCTAGGAACGGTGAAAACAGATAAAAAATCGAAGCATCTAGGGCTTCGATCAAGCCAAAAGAAATCGGATGACTCAGGCTCATCGTCCCTGATGGACAATGCACTCAGGATGCCGACCGAGATGTGTTGAAGTGGATGGCGCACGCAGGCGCTTCATTGCGCACTGTCCCGGACGTCGTTTTATGCCAATGCAAACTGGTGTAAACGTCTTTCGGCCAGTGTAAACTGGTGTAAACTTCCTTCCACCTGTGCAAACTGGTGTAAAATCTGTTTTTGATTTGAAATGGTTTTTCTGAGATTTTAAAGGCTACACAAGCCTGATCTTTGATCCGAAAGGTCCATTGGAATCATATCAATGATGCAGATATGATTTTAGCATTAGAATCTTGATTTAATCATGTCTAGTCAAGTCAAATTCATAAAATAGTACCAAATCACTTAGATCCGACCGATCAAAGCGTGATTAGGCCCCAAGACTTGGACAACTAGATAATATATGTTAATAATTGGGGGTCTTAAGGATCAGATGAGGTTTAATTACTCTAGTAATTGATCTAACCTAGATCTTGAGAAATTATTGATCTAAGGATGATCTAATCGTCAGATCAAGGTGTAAATTGTAGACACACATAAAAATGAGCAGATGAATATAAGAGAAAATTGATTAATAATAACTAATGTTGGGATTAAGGATCTACTCATAAATAGAGATCTTAGAGAACAATCCAATGGTTAGATCGCCATAGATTTCACTAAGATGAAATAAATAACATAAAATTATACTATGATGCTGACAGGTATATCTGAGCGTGCAAGCTAAGAGGATTACACTCTTCAATTGGGTTATCTCTCATTGAGGTAGGTGACGACATTTAATGTTATGTTTTGATTTCTAAAACCTTGCATTATCATAGCATCGTGGTTGATTATGATTGATTGACACTTGTTTTTTTAGTCTATGATTTTGTGAGATTCAAAGTTTTATGCTATGATTGATATGAGATTTCGATAAAATATTGAATGGGTTTTCATGATCGATTGTTTTATGAAATTGATACCATGCATCTACTGTATGATTAATAATTTATCTTTCTTTATTACATCACTGAGATTGGTGGGTTTTCATAAAATTGATGGGGGAGGCTTGGTGGCTAGTCCTTTGAGAGGATAATCTTGGGATGAGAGGTGTTCCTTGGGGATTGTGAGCTATGAGTGCTCCTAGTTTTACGAGATATGCAATTTTCGTGCTTTGCGATTTATGACATGTGCTCTCACTCAGTGAAGATCATGCTAGGAGGGAATAGAGCTAGCCACCCACCCTTCGAAATTGTGATGTGATTTATGTTGTGATAAATACCTGCCCACATATGACTTTCAGTAGAGGTTTGGTAACATGGATAGTCTACACTACCAGTCCGGACCTTTTCATGAGGACGGACGTTGTAATAACTTGCATTTTTATAATATATATATATATATTTCTTGCACAGAATTGACAACAAAAAGCTAAATGCCCTAATGGCTATAGAATGAATAGGAAAAACTCTAGAACTAGAGTTCAAGTCTTCAAAGATAACTTTTTTGGAGAAATTCCCTACCTAAAGCCAAAAAGTGTCCAGGTGCAATGAACCTAGATGATAATGATAGGTACTTAATTAGAATGAGATATGGGATAACAATGAGAATAAGATAAGAATAAATCTAGAGAATTAGGAAAAGATGAGGATACCTAACAATTAGAAAGGATAGGTAGGAGATGATAGGAAAGAAGAAGTCAAATGAAATTGGTATAAGAAGGGGAGAAGAAGAAGGAATACATGAAACACACACACACACACACACACACACACACAGAGGAGGAGGAGGCTGCACCAAGGATCATCCATACCACACATTTTTCGATAAGAAGACTGTAGAAGAACTATCTCGTCTACGAGGTAGGGGTATAGGAATTTGTCTAATCTGGTTGGATTTAAAATAAAAATCCTATATTTTGTGATTGATCCCATGATTCTTTATTTTATGAAAATTTTTAAAGATCATTGTTATCGATATAAGAGCATGATCCATGTATATGCATGGGTCCTCTATTGTTTAGTTCTTGGTTAATTGACTTGTGCACTGATCATGCAGGCAATAGTTGAGATATGCATATAAGATGTGATCAAGACGTTGGTTGAATTGGAACACTTTGACATGTGAATAATCCATATCCTAATAATGCTTTTCTATGCAATCTTAATATATATATATATATATATATATATATTATAAGTATGAGTCTCTACACATAGCTGTGTTGCTATCTTTGATTAGGATTTTAATGTTAATCTTATAGTTGATCGGCATGAGCACATGCTTGGTTTTGAAATATTTTATGCTTGTTTATCATCTAAAAATGAGTGTTAGACAATAATATATTGAAATCAGATTATGGGTTATAGGTCTTATTACGCATGATGCATTACACATGGTGGAAGATTGTAGATGATGTTGATAACTTAAGAAGGTTATGATTGATTGATAATGATTTGGATGACTTTCAAACTTTCAATCATCATTCTTAAACAAATGTCAAAAGATATTCATAAATGGCTTTAAGCCATGCTAAGCCACATGAACATGACGTGGGACAATGGTAACTAATTGGTGGGAGCATGGTTTGGTTCATAAATAAACATGCCTTACAAGTATAGCACACAATAGGAAATTGCATCAATTTAAAACTTCATGTTTTCATTATAATATTGGAATTTGAACAATAGTTCTTACATGCTGGATTTCTGTTTTGATTATGCCTTATGTTGGTTCTCTAATGATGCTGCAGGATCATAGTTCCTACTATAAATTCAGCCGCTCGATTTTTTTTGTATTCCATTTTGGATCCAAGTAAATATGGTTCACCAAATTACATAGTTCTAAGTCAAGCACAACCAGTGCATGGGTGTTACATACAGCACCTATCACTTGGGCAGCTCACAAAGCACCCAAACACTCGCTCATGGCACACAATACCTAGCGCCTGGGCTGCATACACAACACTTGATATAAAGATAAATAATAATAATAATAATAAATATATTACATCTACAACTTGGACATCACCTTTAACATCTAGCATATGGGCAGCCTCCATGACATGCATTAGTTGGTCGGATAAAAATGTTTCATAATAATCAATCTTAAATTGTCACATGATTTCCTTGGAAGAGCGTGTGCAAGATAGAGGCACTCGTAAGATTTTACGTGTTCAAGGTCATGGTATTTGCATGATAAAACAATTGTATGGTTTAGATCATTTCATGTTATTGCATGCGTATGGTCAAGTGTTTTCCATGAGTTGGACATATCTTTTCATTGTACATATGATTTTGAAAGTTTGATCCATGGATAAATGTTTGTGTGCATGTATAATCTTTGATTTATAGTAAGTGTCATTTGTAATCGAGATAATTATTAGTTGATGAATATTTGAAATAAAGCAATTATTATCAGCATGATGTGTAGTATGCATAGTTGATAATTTATGCCAATTGAAATATTTGTGAATGCTTATTATGATGTTTTGAGCAATGTAAAATGATTTGATAAATGAAAATTAGGCGACTCTGGAGAGTTGTGCCTAGCCTAAAATTAGGCGACTCATATGAGTTGAGCCTAGCTTAGGGTAAAATGTAAGCCCCACCTAGTTGCTATGCTAGGAAGTCCAATTGGCCACTGGCTTCTCAAATGAGATACCTGCCCTAAGAGGCCTATTGATGAGAGTATTGTGTCATAGGGAGACTGCTCTCTTGTGATCCAGTGCCCCCATGAGGACTGGTGTAGCCCGTGTGGTATCCATGACCAAACATAGTTGGATGTGAGTCCTCTACGTGCATTGTATACCGTACAGTTATTGGACATGGATTGACATGTCGGTCATCCTCGAGGATATTGACCATTGCCAGATGGATTTGTGGTATGACGCTACCACTCAGTGATATAACAAATTGTGATAAGTCATTCTTTGATAAAAGTCCTAATGGGCTTGTATGTATGAGAATTGAATGATATATTGAAAATTGTTAGAAACACTAGATTTTTACAAAAGTATAATTGTTTCATAATGTTTGTATCATACTTAGGATTGAGCATATAATTGTATTCACTACCTAATTTATGTTAATACTCTGGTCGCGTTTTTTCAAACGGCTGGTTTAGGCTTATTCCTATTGAGTCATCGTACTCACCCCTACAAAACATTTCAGGGAAAGCGCAAGAGGACTGAGCGCTCAGCTAGAAGAAGTTAAATAAAGAGGAACAAAGTGTGGATAAGTAGTTGGTTAGACACTTCAATTATTATTTTAAAATAATGAACATTTGAGATAAATGTAATAATACAGGTTACATTGATATATTATACCTGAACTACAATTTGAAGTTAAATTACTTATTGTTTGGGCTGTGACCAAGGAGATCTTGTAATGGTATGTTTTATTTCTGTTATTATATGTGAAGGTTTTAATGTGACATCGGGTTGAAGGTGGAATTAAGAAAAATAAGTACTTAATATATATTTCAAAAAAAAAATCATGCAGGAAAGTTTTAAAATTTTCAAAAATTCTTTTCAAAAACCCAAGTCGCCATAGATGTTAAGTCTCTTGTTATGGTATTGACAGGGAACAGTGGTGGTTGAGACCCTGAAGGAATTACCATTGTGGCATGACGATCCATACTCTTGTTTTGTATGCTTGCATGATGAGCATGGAGATGTGATTGTGTGTCTATGTATGACGACACTCAAAGGATTGATATGAGTACTCATGATTTGTTATACGGGTGTATGGGACACTCGTGAAACCACGTACCTCGGGTGCCCTGTTTATTATTGTATGCTCATTTACATTAGATCATGTCTTGTTTTACATCCATGAGATCATCATGTTTTAAATATACAAGGTGCATGTTTCATCACATATGATGTTTTAAGACTATATTGACATTACTTATGATACTTATATTTTCATGGATAATTGACCTACACCCACATTGTTATTTGTTTTTGTTTTTTCTTGTTATTACATTAAATGTCTATATACCTACACAAGTAATAGCTTGTTGAGGCATTGCTTTGTTTTGCAATACCTCAAATACTGAGCGTGACAATAAGAAGGGCAAGGCCATAGAGGGACAATGATAGCAATGGTGACCACTTTAATTTGGCTGATAGATAGCTCGACGTGAGTGATTACATGGACTATAATTTGAACCTATTTTATGGACTGTATATCTTTATTAAATGGATTTGATTAGGACCTTATATATATTATGGACATGTTTTTAAGTATGGTAGAATATTATAATGGATAAACCCTGTGCTACACTATTATGCTTTTTGGATATTTATTGTTTTAAAAATAAAGGCGTCATTGATTTTTACATTGGATTTGATATTAGTATTATCTTAAATTTATTGCTGCATACTTATATTTATCTTTTAATCGTGGTCGTCATGTTTTTAGAAAAAGAAGATAACACCCGGAGGTTTTTCATTAAATATTCTAATAAAATAATTCATAGAATCTTTTGATTTTGGGATCCCGACTATAATTATTATTATTATTAAAAAAAACTCAGGGTATTACACTTATACAATATCACATCCAACCCATATCATGCCATAGTGCAAGATAATAAGTATAAATTATGATACATGTTAAATATGTGTCTATTAACACAAGTTTCCCAACATAGTCTCATAATTGTGATAGAGAATGCTTAAATCATTCATATTCTTGTTAATAATATTTTTAGAAAATGCAAGCATTCAAAAGATGCTTTGAATATTCAATCAAGTGAATGCTCAAAACAAAATATAGACATAAAATCAATATCAATAGGTACTTCTCACACATCAAGATATCAATACTTCCAATTGTGGAGCCCTTTTGGCTAGATTTTTTTATTGGCAAGACTTTTAGGTCACTTGAGTTCTAGTCATCTTAGCATTCTTAGTTCACTTAAAGTCTAGGACTATGAGAATCTAGCTTACTTTGGGCTTTCAAAATCTGGTTGGGATTTAGGAATCTTTAGTGATAGGACTTTAACATGATTTGAGAGTCTTTTAAGCTATAGGACTTTCACTGAGTTTGGAAATCTTAAGCCATGAGACTCAGTTTATTTTAAGATTCAAGTGAGATATATAGTGAAGAGAAGAGTGTGTAACTAGTTTGGATGTAATCTAGGGCTCATTTACTTTCCTTTTTACCTAGGAACATCCTAGGAGAATGGGTGCCCTATACATTAATTGTGACTCATTTTGAACCATTGTCTCAGGTGTCTGGGCCTAAATCGTGGCTCACTTTAAGCAGTCCTTGAGCAGCAAATGCTTGGGCCTACATCATATCTCACTTTAAACAATTTTGGAGAAGCAAGTGCCCTACTTAGGAATTGGAGCTCACTTTGTATGATTATGAAAAAGCAAGCACCCAAGATATGAATCAAGACCCATTTTACGAAGTTTGGAGAAGTAGGTGCAACACACATGGATTGGGGCCCAATACATCAATCAGAGCCCACTTTGTATGATTCTAGAGAAGAACATGCCTACTAAAGCCTACTTTAACCTTCTAGGGAAGCAAGTGCTTAAGACATCAATTCGGCCCACTTTAACCTATCCAAGAAAGCGAATGTCTGAGACATCCATTAGGGCCAAGGGAAGTAAGTGCCTAAGACATTGATTGGGGCCCAATTTAACCTTTCCAAGGAAGTAAGTGCTTAAGACATTAATCAAGGCTCATTTTACCTTTGTAGGGAAGCAAGTGCCCTAGACATAAATCAGGGCTAGCTTGAAACTTTCTAGGGAACCGAGTGCCGAATACACTAATTAAGTCCCACTTTAACCTTGCCAAGGAAGCTAATGTTCAATGCATTAGTCAGGGTCAGCTTTAACCTTTCTAGCTATTGGCAACAAAATTTTAATACTTTTGTTGGGCAATAAATATTATTTTGATCATGCTCTTAATGTGTCATTGGCTAACAAAACTACTTTTTAGAATATGCTTTAAAATTCTAAAGTACTTTAAACTAATATTGTAAAGTTTCTGAGAAAAAACAAGTCATTTTGAACAAATATCTCAATTTTTTTTCTAAACAAATTACGACAATGCCACTGACTGACAGAACTACTTTTTAGAGGACCTAAACTTGGAGTGTTCATACTGAAATTTTAGCTTTTAGCAATAATATGTTATTTTTTGAGCATTTAAAATTTAAAAACCTTTGGGATTTGAGTTATAGAAGCTTGACTTAAGCTCCAAAAATATAATTTTATACTAGAAGCCAGCGGTTGACTTTCTTTTCTCTTAGAATTAGGTCTTAAGACTTTTTTGTTAGTTCAAGTCTTGTTTACATTATAATATCTTAAGTAAATAAAACTAAAACACTTAGTGAACATGACTGTGGAATGTTTCTTAGACAAGCTTAACTATATAGTGCCCTTAGATTGGGATCCACCATTTCAATGGGCCCAATGCATATCTTTGAGATGCCAATCAATGAAGCACATTATAAACCACATGAAGGTGCTTTGGTGCAAGTATTGAAGTCAAAAGAATCATAGGATGCCCGATAAGGAACCCAACCTCTTATCGTGAATGATATGTCATATAAGCACCCTTGATTGCGTAAATTTTGGATATTGGTATTGATAAATTGTTTATCTAGAATCATTGGTGAGGCCTATTATGATTATATCATGTAAGGGCATAAAAATAATATAGAAAGGTAGGAGGATATAATAGTAATTGCCTTGAAAGGTAATTAATCAATACAACTAATTTTTCATTAGTGGGCATTGTGTAATGATCAATAGTGGATAACTAATCAAAGAAGATTAGCCCACAATAGAAAGGAGTTTTATTTGGATTAGAATTATTCATTCTTAGAAAGTGAAATGAAATTAGAAACATACTAAACAAAAATCTTAAAGAGATCATGCCCTATGAGTATTTGGGTCATGGGAATCTCTAATTTTCTTCAAAAGATAGACTTGGAGAAAGAAAACTTTGGTAGGTATTTCATATGTAAGGGCCTCTCCTCTCCTCTCCCTCAAAAAATAGAGAAAAATCATAATTAAGTGTTAGTTATGAGTTGTTTTCAAAGCCACAATTGGGGAGAAGAAAGGAGTAACAATTTAGGAAAAAGCTTGTATTCGCATACTTTGATGAAGTGTTCTAGGTCAGAGAAAGGAAAGATTTGATTCCTTGATTTGTTTTATAAGTTGCAGAAATCGTATGATGCATATATACAACCCAAGAGTTGAGGCACGTCCACCTTTTAGATCTATGACGTTCATCTCGTTCAGCCTTACTCAGAAGTCCTTGGTACCAAAACTTGTTGCTAACAAGAATATGGAAGCATTCATTTTTGGGTCTCTTATGGTTGTGAATTGGACGGTGTAAAACAGAAAAAAATAAATAAATAAATAAAATCCCTCTTACCATCCACTTCACAGCCATCCTAGGCCCAGAAGTAAAGGCCTTAGAGATTTTATATAACTGAGGCCGAATCAAATGAATGTTTTGGATGCATGAAAAAATACAAAAGAGTGGACTCACACCTAGACTCATATGTAGAGAGAGAGAGACCCTGCTTTGCTCATCATCCTGAACTTTGTAAAAGTATGGAGATCCTAAGATGGCCAATTTTTAAATGTACAAGAGACTTAAAAAATTATGACCACAAAACTAGAAGTGGAAAATAGAGGTAAAAGGCAGAGGATTACCTTGCATTTTTGTAAAAGGCTGACTTTACGCCTTAAACCCGTGACTTCAAGGTCACATGACAACAACTTTTATCATTGCGCCAAGGTAAGAACTAGAACACAAACTGAACGGAGTTATTTCCTAACAATTAACTTTCTGCGCTTCTTGACTGCCGCCCCGACATGATCGATTCGGAGCATGTAAGGCAAGCCTATTGTTGTTAGACCCAATCTACTCGGATGAATCCAGCCTCTTGTTTTGGATGCGGGTCCTTCGGTCGGATGATTGCGGCCTATTGCGTAGGGCTTCTTAAAAAGAGCTGATCTTGTCTCTCTACCTCTCGCAGACTTTTAAACCTAACGCCCAATTCGACATTGGATCATGACCACGGGTGGTGCTGATCTTGATGATCTACAAGATCAATAGTGTTGATTGCACATAGATGTCCTCATGTAGGATCAAAAGACTGATCATTAGGTTTTACTTTGCGTTTATTTTACTTAAGCCAAGGTAAATAAAAAAATTTTAAAATTGCGTTAGTTATGTTTTAGCTTTCAAGTTCCCTGTTTCCGCCAGGTAGCTCTTTTCAGTACAGTAATCTCTTATTTTTCGGCCGAAGACGCTGTTCGGAAAAGGACAACGTCTCTACCAAGGAAGAAAAAGGAAAGGCCATGTATCAGTATTCCTATCAGAGACAGCAAACAGTCTGCAGCAACAAGAACCTGATATGTATGGAGATTTACAGGCATCTTCCTTGAAGAAGTCAATTGAAATTGAAAAACAAGATATGGAATGATGCAAAAGCTAATTCCACAGCAAGCTATGAAAAGCTCAAACCTACCATGGATCTGATCTCTAACGAAATGTTTTCCTTCTATATTCACACACAGCTCATAATCATGTTCCTCACAATCTAAGCTTTTGCTGTCCCCTTCTCATCACGGTATAAAGAGGAAAGAAAATACAAAAGCAAAGTGGACAATTCTCACCACAAAAGCAGACATCCCTAGTGCTAAAGTGGGCTCTCTCATGACCCATCATTAAATTACAAGTAGAAAACACGCCTTTAAATCAAAACCACTGGTGGGAAGAACAGTAAAAAGCCCATCTCTCACCTTCTAAGAAACAGAAAAGCTGAAGATTCATGTAGGTTTCAAGTCTTGGAACATGGATGCCCACCTGATCTCTTCCATACCAGTCGGCCGACCGCCGACATCAATCTTCTCGTCGTCATTGGGATCAAAACCGATTGGACTCGCACCATTTACAATTGGACTAACAGCCTTCGGACCTCCATTAGTGATCATCAGCCTCCCTTGCTTAAGCACCATTAATCTCTTATTCCTCTTTAACATAGCTCCTCTCCACCGATTGCCATGAGCCTTTTTAGGCACTACGACGAGAGCTGCATCGTCCCGATGAACCCATTCATGGATGTATTTAGTTAGACGTCTCTTAGTCTTCTTGATCACTGCAATCAGCCTTGAGATAGGATGTGGACCTCCTCCTCTCTCCTTCTTGGCAAGCTTGAGTATCTCTAACCTATGCTTGGCTATGGAAATCCCCATACTTTGAAGGAATTCATGGTTGAAGTATGTGATATCTTCTTCCTCAAGCTCATTGTGGGCAAAAGCAAGGCCATATTCATAGACCAGAGAAGGCTCAAGATTGGTCTTGGAGAGCCAATTGAACCAGTCCATGGAGTTTGTTAATGGGTGGTTATGGTGATGGTTTAAGATTTATAAGGATGTGGAGGAGGAAGACTGAAGAAAAGTGTGGCTTGAAGTTGTTGGAAGCTTTGATTTTTCTAGCTTTCGTTGTCCTTTTGAAATAGACGGTAGTTGAGGGTGACAAAAGATAGAGGCGTGGTGGCCCACATGAGACTAGGAATAGGATGAGGAACATGTGAATCTTGGAAATCTGTTCATTAGACAAATTACTGCTATGTTTTGAAAAGAGAGACGGTATGGTGGAACTACCGTAACCAAAAGCTCTTTATGGGTGCATTTTATCACCGTTCTACTTGAGTTCTTATAGTCATGGGAAGTGGATCCAATCCATCATCTCATGATGTTTGAGGAATAAGGATAAGGTTTTCTGACAGATGCCCACATGTGGCAAATGCTTGTGATGCTCATGGTCGTCCATGTGGACCTCTTGAAGCATACAACAGATCAACTAGGTTATATTAGCCATTTGATCTCGGAGGGCCATGGAATGGAATGAAGATATGCATAATTTACCAAAGAAAAATATGAGTGGCCAGAAATAAATACAACTTGTCTATGATTCGAAGCTAGCACTCATTTTCAAGGCTTTCTCTTTTACAATTCTAAGCCTTCGATTTGTGGGGTATTTGGCTGATAAATGAAATCAGAGGGCAGTAACCACCAGATGGAGTTCAATTGCTAGATAGCTCATCGGCTGAACAAATTGATGGTTCTGATGATTAAACACGCGCGTCCCACTACTTGTTGCCATCCATCTTACATCTAGCTCCAGATCTTGATCTTCAAGTTCAGAATTGTCAACTTTCAACTAGTGGAATTAACCATCTAATTAAGCAACTGCTAAGCAGGCTTTTCTTTCTTTGAATGCAAGAAACCTGGAAGTTTATTATGATATTTGCACTGGAAAAAGGAAGAGGAAAAGCAAGATGAATTGGAGTTGGATAGTTCTCATTGTTGGAGGAGGACTTGGAGTGAAAAGAAAGAAAGGATTCGATGGAGTTTCCCGCCATAATCACGCCATGAGAAAGGCTACATGTGTGGGTCCTGTGATCACTTCTATTCCGTTTATTACGGAGTGATGAACTGACTCACATTTCAAACTTGCAATCCTCCCAGCGAAGACCATATTAGCGTTCGGTCACGCACTAACTAAACTATAAAAGCATTCATTTCCTTTTCCTCCTTTAAGCCTGTTGATTCACGGGGAAACTTATGTTTGCACTGCCTTTTCTCAGTAACACCCCAAACAATCAAAGTTGACTTCCTGTGCTGTAGATACAGACCTCGATGGTGGCCATCGGTGAATGTCTAACATTAGATTAAACTTGTCGACAAAGATATTATTATGTCCACATTGACTTAACTTTGGATGACATATGAGCAACTGTGAGATCATCATCATCATCAAAGCCTTATCTCGATTAAGTTGTCTAATTAACCGTGAGATGATAAGTTAAATAAAATGAATTGCCCACATCTTCTTTGACATCCAGTTCAATTTTAACTACGCTTGGATCAATGTCATCTTCACAAGATACCATGACGGAGATGTCATGCTCTGCATGAAGGCGCTCATACGCAAAATGATCTGAACCATCCATCTAATAACACACTTTTTAATCTCTGTTGACCCTAATATCATGTCAATTGAACAATCTTAACAGCCAAGTAGATTGGTTTTAGTTCTTTGATATGTATAAGCAACGATTACTTAATTGACACACCAAGAACATATTAACATTATCCCGTCATCATGACTTTCAAGCCACCATATGGATAGTCTGGATCATCAACAAGTAGTGCTCACTGTGCATTAAGGAGATCGCCTCTCTTCGTTGTATTACAATGAGGTTGAGTCCCTACGGAAGCATTTCTTTCAGATCTTTTGAGTGCGATCACACCAGAACAAAAGAGTTGTTTTATAAAGATTGGGCGCTAAACCGATGTCCGACATGTGGTCCTGATTCTAACAATGGTGCAACCTCAATCATCACAATCTCAAGCACAAAAGCGGGCCGGAGGGAAGAATTCCAGGGCATGCTTTTTTGTTTCCTACTCTTTCCGTCATCATCATTTACCTTATCTTCACCACGGGTCGGTTTAAAGAAGTCCACAATTTAGATTCTCAAAGGTAAAGACATAGCCGAATCCTTCTTCATAAGAAAACGATCGATTCCTATCTTCTGGACGCTTTCCAGAAAACAAATGGAATTACAGTGATAAGTTGCTTTCTGTTCCTTCTCTCTCTCCCAAAACCAAGCGGGTTGGGTGAGTTTGAAGGGATTAAATAGTTGAAAAAGGAAAGCTCTAGTAGGACTTGACCTTCTTGTAGTACATTGAGCCTAACTCACTTTTATATTATGGACTAGCTTTTCTTGCCCATCCTGTGATACCCGGGGTTTTCTAAACTTTTTTTCAATACATATAATAATATAAATAATTTGTTTTATAAAATAGCCAGGATTCCAAAAAATAAAACCTGAAATTTATAAATTTTACGCAGCGACAAAGAGAAATACCCAAAAAGAAAACCCAGAGGATCATCAACATCTCAAAAAGTACAACAATGACCAAAATCAAATTCAGATACTATTCAGATACTCTGAGCATGCGTAAATTTAAAACTATAATAAATTACACAAGCTGTGAAAAGACAATAATGATACAAGTCCAAAAGCCCCATGTTCTATCCATGATCACCACATCATCCACATACAAGTATATGCACACTATATAATGGTATGAGTCCAATTTATCCAAATATACAAACATCCAAGTAGAGTCACAAAAGTCCAATACAAGTCTAAGAGACGTACACTAATCTGTCTCTGAATACAAAAAGGTAGATGATCCTAAAGTCCTCGTCCAAATCAATGCTACTCTACCCGCTTTCCTTTCAAGCTATCGTACTCCATATCTAAGGCATTGCAAAACAAAGCAATGCATTAGCAAGCTATGCTTGTGTAGGTAATCAAATTCAATTTAAAGCTTAATAAAATCACGTGGTGCGAAGTATCAATATCATGGTGAATCTCATAAAATAAACATATATAAAGCACGTCAAATAATTGAACGCCCATAATGAAATAACATATGAAAATTATAATCGGCACGAATAGATATAAAATCAAATTATGATAAGATGCAAGGCATGACAAATGATGGATGTGCGTCCATCAAAACAATACGAGTCTATGTTCACAGAATAATATACATGCAAGTCATAATAAATAAGACACTGTACCAAAAACAAACCCCAAGAGTGTTCCATGACGCTCAATCATTGGTGATGATTACTCCTACCAACTTTGGGTTCCTCCCGTGCAGCCCGCACCAACCCCCGGAGTCACTCACTGCCAAGGCCCAGTTTACCCCGGTTCACCCCACATATAAATTCACATGAGCATACAAAATGATAGTATTGGCTACTATGTTGCAGTGACAACCACAACAGGATTTAAACCGCTGTCGCTCCCCATCGACGCCTAAATGGGAGGCTTTCTTTGTCTTCATGGGGAGGAACGGACCTGTAGGGGGGACTACCCATGATACCATCACCTACATACCTGGCCTTGTACCACTCAAGGGCGGTGTTTAATCATCATTATCACAAAGTGAGAGGGCAGGTGGCTAACCATACAATCCTCCTAGCATAGTACCCATCGGGTAGAAACACCCGTCATAAATCAACAACATGTCATAAACCATGAAAAAACTCTATAAAATAACCTCAATAAGTACAATCAAAGCCCATGATAAATACAGTCCATCACATGTAAAACATGGTTATTCGGAAAATCAAATGTCATGCTACCAACAAGAAGTAGGAACATATTTATGTAAATATGATAAGACGCAAAAACACATGCCGTAAGAACTTTAGAGAATGAGTCATGTTCATTGAAATCATAGAGAAATTCCGAATGAAATCACCTACCTCGATAAACAAGGTACTCCAATCAGGCACGTGGGCAATGTCATGTTGTGCACTCTGACGTACCTGTCACATAATAAGGCATCTAATACCTAGCGTTCTCACATCTAAAAGTAAACAAATCCAAGTGATAACTTCATTGATCTGGCCGTTAATCCTAGATCAATGGCCCAAATCATCTGATTAAGCCCCTGTTGGGTCAATCTTGTACTAGATGTAGGTTTTTCTAACATCTAGGCCGCCATCTGCCCTCTTTGATTATCAATCCATGTCATGATTTATTTAATTTATGTCCATTAATTAATGAAGGGTCAGTCCCTAACATCTCATGAGGTTTGGAGACGATCTGACCATTGGATTGTTCCTTAACACTCATAACTGACATCTGATCATTAATTTTAATCATTCTTATAATGATCCCTCTATTTTTAGTGTTTATTTAGTGATTTATAAATGTCTCCATGATTATACCTCAATTTGATAGTCAGATCACTCTCTAATTAGCCAACCCCAAGGTACCTAATCAGATCAACGGTCAAGATCACTTCTTTTTTTTAATAATCATGTGTAATCTACCTTACTAATCCCCTAAATCATCTTATATTTGATGCATATAATCAAGGTCTAAGGCCTGATCATCATTGATCGACCTGATCTAAGTTATCTAATGTTATTTAGTAGTTTAATCATTTAAAAGATTTTCAAATCTCAATTTTCTAAGTCCGCTCCGTTAAAACAATCGCAACACCTCTTTCGAATTGCGATTTGGACCTCTATAGCTCCAAAAATCACATTTTTGTGAATGAATGGCTAAGAAAATCTAAAAATAAATAAAAATGGATTTTAAATCGGGTCGAGTCACCACACTTGTTGAGCCACTCGCACTACACACACCAACTCCTGGGTCGCCGTAGCAGAGAATGACACTCGGGCAGACCAACCATCGCTAGAGACGATGGTCGCCACCGATCATCCCCAGGTGCTCAAATCTTACCATTTTTGCACTGTTTTGTTCACTTATTCATGTACAATCCATTTTTAAGCTCCCCATCCATAGATTTTGGCATTTTCTCATATTTTTACCACATTTTTAAAAATCACTCTACTATTATTTTCTGAGTTTTTGGGCGTCCCTAGCCATCCGATCACCATAAAAATTCATGGGTTTATTCTGTGTCATCATGAACAAGATGAATGGTTCATATTATCATCTGATATCGTTTCATCTACGATCTTCATTAAAAACAGTAACTGTTAAGTGTTTAATTTTAGTCCAAATACCCCTAATTTAGTGTTCAATTAGATCATCTAATTGTTCAAATTTGTAAAATTTAGCTTGATTTTGAATTTAGCTACAATTGACCATTCAAACCTTAATTTGTTAAAATTAACG
Source organism: Warburgia ugandensis (assembly GCA_035236585.1). Classification (NCBI taxonomy): domain Eukaryota; kingdom Viridiplantae; phylum Streptophyta; class Magnoliopsida; order Canellales; family Canellaceae; genus Warburgia; species Warburgia ugandensis. The sequence goes on along the minus strand of CP141138.1, from coordinate 10,885,088 downwards.
ATCAAATGATCATTAGAGCTTATTAGATGATTAATGTACGGTTCAGATGATTCTAATTTGATCTTTTCTTTTGCGGATTAATCAAAAGAGACATGAATGGCTAAGAACAAAAGATTACGGGGTAGATCATTCTAAAGAAGATTGGAGGGGCCAAATCACCCATAAACATGGATGGGATAGTTTTCTAGAAGAAAATTGAGCTTAATTGGGTGTGACGACCTGGGTTTTATATGATGCAAATTTCATAAAAAGGCGAGATCTCTTGTTTTAGAAATATGAAATGCATGAAAATCTTTTGTTTTGGAAAGCAATCTTTCGTATAAAACCCTGAGTGTCAAAACACATTTTCAAATCATATAGCCATGGCATAGTTTTAAATCAACTATATTCCCAAGAAAGTGTTAGTCACAGCCCCAGCTACAAAGAGCAACTACAATCAAGTATCATTCACTAAAAGATAAGGTAGGGATTTACTTACTTGTACTTAATTTGGGTGTCTTCTGTTACGGGCGTATCCTGTCCTTAAGAGTTTACTTGTATCTGAAAATTGTTAAGGATTTTGTGAGTATGCACTATATTCAGTAGGAGTCTATTGCTACTAGTTTTACAATGCATGCTATGTTTTAAAATCATATGTCCTTTAAAACATGTGCATGTTTGATCACTCATATTCAATATTGATATTAAAAACCATTGTTGAAATAGAATACTGACGACTTAAAGAATCGCATAATCCAAGTCAAAAGTAACATAGATATCATAAACATAATGATATGCATAAGATGCTCAACTGAATCCAACTCATAGATATATGGTATGGTTGACCATCCTCATGTCATGCCATATGCAATGCAAGTAAATCCTAAAAAAAAATAGGCACACTATGCCCACGACCTCATCGCCATGTGGTCCCCGGGTACCTAAGGACTCTCAGTCATAGCCTCCTGAGGCATATGACACTTTGATCGGGTGTCATCACACCAGTGGTAGTCCTCGTTACCACTCAGTAATCGAAGTAAAGACAAGCCTTTTTGGCATGGTACCCTTTCCACCTATAGTGGTAGAGGCTGGGAGGCCACCTCGAACCTCTCGGCATAGCGCCCGCGAGCTTACTAGCCCAAAAGCATCTAAAGATAAAGCCAAAGCTCAATCATCGCAAATCATGCAATTTATGCAATCGGTTGCAAAACATACATACAATGCATAAAATCTGCTCATGCTAATATTGCATTCAAAGTAATAACCCTGCCTAGAAGCCTTCCAGCTCTCTCTATCAAAACATGCCTATGCATATAACACATGTCTTGGCAATATATGCGCAATGTATTTTTCATATGCATGCTAAGTTCATTTATGAAATCAATTCATGCTAAACAGGTCATGTGCATGAGGACGTAACATAAGTTTATATGTCATAAAGACAGGACATGTAACTTAAAAACTTAAAACATGCATTAGAAAAGCAACCATAACTCAAAACATGCATTCTCAAAGCATCATGGGTTCTTTTTAAAAGTCTAGTAGCGATAGAACACCTACATGGTTTGATCGCGCTAGTCCCCTTGTCCTCGTACGTTCCTAGACATGGTTTAAGGGAAAAAGGTTAGCTTTGCCTATTTCTATAGGTTCTAGACTAGTTTACCTCACTACTTAGGTATTAAGGGTTCATTCTCATGCCTAAGGGCCTCCTAAGGTCCCTAACTGGGCCTTAGTATAGTCAGGTTTGCAAAGGTTTAGTGGCCTCGCGCCACTATCATGATTTAAGGGTCATTTCATCCTTATATAGGAGCTTGATCAGGTATTTTATGGTTTAAGTATGTTCGCGTCGTCGATACGGATACAACGCCTTTCGCAATGCCTCAATCGGAGTCCTAGAACTTAAGTTATAGGCATTTTAGCGTTAAGAGTACATAGAAGGCCCATAAGGCGCGTCCACAGATGCACTGGGCCTTCCGCCCGTTCTTTCGTTTGCGGGCGCGTCCACAGACATGCCTGGTTCGACCCTGTCGAACTAGTACGCCCTAGGCACTTGCCCTAGGTCTGTTGTGGCTCCTTAGAGCCCCATTTTGCATGGTTTTGTATGCAAAAACTTAGGAGAATTCAACCTAAGACTTAAGGGGAGATGGGTTTGAAGGGTTTAAGGCGTACCTGGTTCGTGGCCGGGTATTTTTCCATGGTTTTCTGCTCTTGCACACTGCTCCCAGATGGGTTTTTCCCAGGGTTTTGGGCTGCCATTAAAGGCGCCCAAGAGCTCTATTTATAGAGCTTGAAGAGGGTTCTGGAGGGGGTTTCTACCGCTATGGAATGGCGGTGGTTTCTCCCCTGCACACCGCCACTCTAGAAACCTCCAGTATGTTTGGGAAGAAGAGGGGGTGTCCATATCAAAACGGGTCCCTATTTTCTCAGGCCAAATTCGTTTTTAAATTAAATTACAATTTTGCCCTTGAACTTCAAAGGGTCATAACTTGCTCATTTTAACACCGTTTTGGGTGATTCTGGTCTGGTTGGATTTCTTTTTCCGAGATGCACCTAAGGGTACCATTCTCAGGACCAAATTTCTGGGTCTAGTCATGGTGAATAGTGAAATGACCAAAATACCCTTATCTCAAAAAAGTGAACTTTTCATTACCAACTTGGGATTTCAAGGTTACAAAAATAGAGTCATTACATTGGGAATCATGAAAAAAGAAAAAATAACATTAAGAAGGCAACTTGCAATTATTGAGGAGTTTTCAAAATAAAAGGGGGAGGCTCAAATTAGAAGGATAAAGGAATAAAAGGCAAAGGGCAATCGTACCTGCCCTCTTTCACTCTCCCACCTTCATCTTCTCCTCTATTCTCTCTTCTCTTCTCAACCCTATCCCTAGACTGTACAAGGTAGACCCACCACCCCTTTCCACCTCTCTCTCTCTCTCTCTCTCTCTCTCTCTCTCTCTCTCTCTCTCTCTCTCTCTCTCTCTCTCTCACAACCCTCCTCTTGCCCTCTCACATCACACTCTACCCTTGGGCTGGAACACAGTGGAGGCAGAACCCTCCACTCTCTCTCTCTCTCTCTCTCTCTCTCTCTCTGGCGTTCTCCTCTTTGTCCCACTTCTCTCAATCCCCTCTACTCTCTCCATGTTCCCATATCTCTCCTTCTCCTTCTCCTCTTGCTCTCTATCTCTATCTCCCTCTGCCTCTCCCTCTCTCTCTCTCTCTCTCTGTCTATCTCTCACTTCTGCATAAATTACCCAACATCGATGCATCCACCCCAGCACCACCTCTCTTCTTCTCCATCGTTTCTCCCTCACCTTTGCTGCCGCACCGCATGTCCAGCTTCTTCACCGCTCCTCATCATCCCCTGCCTGTCTCCGACAGCCTCTCATTTTCTCACCCTCTCTTCTCTATCCTCATCGTCCTAGCACTCTGTCTCATTCCTATGCCCCGCCTTAGTCATCCGAACCACCCTTCTCACCCCTCTCTCTGATAAACTATGCTCCTCTCTTTCCCTCTTCTCCGATCACCAAGTGCTCTAGAAGCGATGCAGGCAAACTCCAAGCACCTATTTCCCTCTCTATTTTTTCGGAGATCAAACCCCAGACACCCAGCATCCGCATCCGCATCTACTACTCCTCTACCTTGATTCGGCGTCAACACCAAACCGAACTGGCCCAAGTAGACTTCACTACCTAGATTGCGCCTGACGTAGAGAAACTAACACCGGCCGGACTACTTCTCTCCTATGTTCTTCTCCTCAACTTTCTTTCTTTTCACTAGCACTCATTCCTCCTTCAGCATCTTTCTCGCCTCAGACAGAAGCCCCCCTTCTCCTCTGGTGTCTCTGCGCCGTCGACCTTCTTCCTTGGTACTGGACGTCCCGAAGGAGAAAACCCAACACGGGTTTCCTCCCAGATCCTCCTTCTCCCTCTCTTTTCTCCTCTTCCTTCTTCCCCATCTCCTCCAGCTACACCTACTTCGTCAGGTTTCCAATTTGTTTTTGGTTTAAAAACAAAAACTGGATAAATTCCAGTTTTCCCCTTTAATCTTTAATTGAAATCTCATTTCAGTCCTACTTGTGTCCTATTTATTCTAGTTCTGTTTTATCCACATTTTGTTAATCCAAGAACAATCTACTCCAAACAAGATCCATCAAGGCCTAACCTAATCAACGGGTTAGCCTTAATCAACCTAAAATCTCCAATTTCTCATTCTTTTCTTATCTTATTTCAAATTAACTTTACAGTTTCATTCTTAGGAAATCCTTAGACCTAATTGACATATCTGATCTTTAATCTGAAATCAGTAACTTAATCTGAGCCGTCCAAATCTTGAAATTACAATTTAGCCCAGATCTCTACAAATTTGAGGAATTTGACAAATCCAACCGGTAGATCTCTAATCAAGGACGTTTTGAAGACATTTGTAAAGGATGATAATATCTTAAAAGTTCATATTTGAAGATATTGATAGTGATTAAGTTAGGGAAGTAGTTTTTTTCATATTATTTGATTTATTTGTTTTAATTAGGAATTGAAAATTCTGTAATTTTGAGAAGTTGATTAGATCTGAACTCTTATTATAATTTCAATAATTCTAGTAATTTTTAATAATTTATTTTTAATTTTAGATAATTAAACTTTTATTGAAATTCCTACTTTTTAAGTCAAGTCCTCGTGGGATCGACCCGTACTTGCATAAGCTACATTATAATATTATGTGCACCTGCGGTTAAGCATCAATAGTAACCTACTCACAATCATCAGAAAATGGCACTCCACGCCATTTTTCGATGTAAAAAACACATAATACAAGGGGGGAATGGCCGAAAATGGAAGGGAAGATGAATCAGGTACTACCTCCAGTAGTTGTCTAGTGGAAAATGGCAATCTTGCCATTGCCGAAGGTGGGAAATCGTGCTCCGTTGTTGTGTCATGCCAGTTGACGTCAGAGCTCTGTCTCTAGTGTTGTCGCTGGTAGCACGCGTAACAGAGTGTGATAAATGCTAGGGAGAAAATTGAGGGAGGTAATAAATGGGGAGAAAACTCATGATTACCAATAATTAATGATAATAATCACCATTGTACCCTCATCACCGCCCGTCAGATCGTGGGTTTCAGCACCCAAGTTGTGGGGCCCACTTGTGAATTTATGATTTTACCCATCTTGTTAATTTTAATTAAATACAGAAATTAAAATAATTAGCCAATTTTTCTCCGGTATCAAATTATAGCGTTCTTAGTAGCGTTGGATTCTATTTCTTTAGTACATTACAATTATTAAGGTTTCAACTAGAGATTTTATCTCCAAATTTTCAAATTTCTCCATTTCTTAATTTTTCACAAAATTTCAAAATTCCACGAAATTAAGCATTTTCTGAATAAAAAAATTAGCAGGTATTACACATCCAATAAGACCTACTTCAAATCTGGTTGCCTTCAATATACCTTTTAACTGCATATTCCAATACTAAACACCTTGTAAGTGGTGTCACAGACTTACATTGAAAGGCCCGTGACCAAGGCCCAAGTTCTAAGAAGGGCCTGTTTAGGTCATAGATATGGCCTGAAGGACTTAAGCCCATATTTTTGAATCTATGATGTAAGACCTAATTTTAGAAGGCTTGGTTTTTAGAGAATTCCTTGTAAATATTATAGACCTTCTGTAGTAGTCTAGGATACCCTAGAAGAATGGTAGAGTAGTCTAGAAAGAATAGGATGGTTCCATAATATGATATGGACCGTTAATGTTCTGAGACTTGGAATAATCCTACCTATCCATTGAGGAGGAGGATGAAGGAGAGCAATTATAAATAGAGTGTAGCTGTTCATTTATAATCAGCTTAGCTCAGCTCAGTAAAGGTCAATATATTGGAGGGTTTCTTTTTTGAGTTCTCTTGAGTTCTTCTCATTACTTTTGTGGGTAAGTAAGTGTAGCCCTAGCAGATGAGAGTGAGAGTTAAAAGCTGATTTGTGCTTTACAAAGAAGTTGGACACAAGTGTCACACGGGTTTCATAGAAGTAAAACTGAAACACACTAGAAGAGTCCAACCAGCATGAAGCTGGCTCTATTATGTGTATTGTGAGATGCGAAGTTCAGATAATTTGTTAATGAGGTAAAAATGGCCCGCCTACAATGAGAATTGCACCTTAGTCAAATGGACCAAGTAAGCCAGCGGGAGCAAACTTGATTGGTCAGGGGCGTCTGTCAAATTGGCTTGAATGAGTCTTCGTCAACTTGGTGTTAGAGCTTTTTGTCTCAAAGATTAAACTATAAACCACATATTGTTTTCAAAATACGTGAACCGAAAGCCATTATTTACTTTCTTGATAACCTAGATTATTTAAAGAACACTAAATTCTCAACGCATTACATCAGAACATATATTAAATTAACATTGGTTAATCATTTTTTAAGCGATTTATGATTTGGGGTGACCATAATCATTGAATATGAAGTTACTAGTAATAAGCATCAATCCGTCACCTGACCATCCATACATAAATATGAACAAGCTACTCTGATATCTTAACGTATCTCTGTCGCTGTTCATGCTATGATGTAATATACACATGCGCATGCAAGGAGCAGGTGCACCAGCTTCCTAAACAAAACCCTAATGGAGATATCACCGTAGTAGCTTTCAGAGCCGTAACTATGTTGAGACTTGATTAGTTAAAATGTCACCAATCTGAGTTCAGGTCAGGTGTTTTTAGGAACCGTAATCGGGCAGGTTTCTGGCTGACCCTGCCTCACTTTGCCAAGGGTCTTATCTTGATTCTCGACGACCACCATCACCCATCCACCTTCCTCCCAGCCACAACATAAAGGGTAGCCACGGTGTACGAAGTTCCCGCCTATGCAGAGTCCAAAGAAGGGGCAGATCACAAGAGTCTGTAGTACACAGCCTTACCTTGCATTTTTGTAAGAAGCTGTTTTCATGTCTTGAACATGTGATCTTATGGTCACACGACAACAACTTTACTAAAGCGCCAAGGCCCCCTCCTACATTCGCCATGTAAAGTTTATCCCTTGCCGTACAGTTAAACAGGGACCCTGCTTAAATTGTACAAGCTCTACATGCGCCCATAAACAGGGCGGGACTGACCGTCCACCACCAGAACTATCCCGTTCCGGGCCTCCAAGGATCACAACTTTACCAACCTGAACCGTTGTAGCAAGTGTAGAGCAGCGCAGGCTACCCCACTGCTGTCCTTAGTAGGGTTGTGATAATTTTGATGCGCTTCCTATAAAACAAAACCATTTATTAGTGAACTTTTGGATAAGTTTCTACAAGGAAAAATGCAAATTTTCAGAGGTTGATAGTTCACTCGAAAAGTTGTCCCACAATGGAAGCGGAATTGATGATTCAAGGCAACCTGTTTCAAGAGATAACCTATAAGAAGTTGATGGTGGCACTGCCTGTTCTCTGTTTTCGCTTTTGGTTTGCATGGTGAGTGGATTCGAACCAGAACCTCTTGATTGTGAGACAGGGAACTTAACCAAATCGGCTACGTACTCGAACCCCTGCGCCACTCCTTGTTTTAGTTATTAAGATATCGTAACATTCGAATAGAAAATCTATAGGGGAAGTAAGCTGATTTTTTCGCCTTGAACAACTCATGAACATGTTCATGCACATAATATATGTCTGTTTAGATATATTAAAGCAAATATCGAAGAACTTGTAATATGCCCAAGATCAAATATGTTGTTGGACAAATAATTGGCTCACCAACTTTTGTTGCATCTAGCAACGTGTGAATGTTGCTTAAATGATCAACATCCAATTTGCAGTAAACAACTTGGAAGTTGGAGGATAAGATCCATCCACTATTTTGTTTTTTCTGTCACAAAAGCCAATTAATTTGCTTTTTACTTGTACTTGGACAACGCTCAACTAAAATAAACATTACATAGCCATTAGCTTTGTGATGATAGTTGGAAATAGGAATTGAAAATAACTTGAGTAACTATGTGAGAGTCTGGGGTTGCAGCCAAAGAAAATAATCAAACACCGGAAATCACATCATTGGTAAGCAAAGTCTTTTAGATTCCTTATAACTCCCTTTAGTTTCCTCTATAATAAAATTAAAGGGTAGCCCCGGTGCACGAAGCTCCCACCTATGCGGGGTTCAGGAAAGGTGCGAACCACAATGACTTATAGTACACAGCCTTATCTTATTTTGCAATAGGCTATTTCCACATCTTGAACCCGTGACCTCAAGGTCACAGCCAACAACTTTTATTGTTGCAACAAGGCTCCCCTTCTTCCTCTGTAATAAAAATGTGTACTTATAATTAACTTTTGAAGTCATGTACTCCTTGTTGATAAGAGAATCAATGTTTTATACCTAAAGTGGAGCTTAATTATACAACCAGCTACAGAAGGACGTGTATTTTGATGATCGAAACTTTTCATCTTCTGCAAGCTGTTTTAGATGGACCATGCGCAAAAAAAATCTCATTCATTTGATGATCCCGATCCTTGATAGCCAGAAGTTTATGTGGGTGGTAGGTATCACCAAAATTCGGGTCATTAAACATGCACCTCAAAGCAGGCCATACTGATAAGATCCATCTCCATATATGAAAGTCGGTGGACTGATTGAATCAGATCTTCCGAAAACAAAAAGTCGTCAGAATCAATCAGGATTCAGTAGAACTGATTTGGAAATTCTGAAAAAATCAGGACCTGAAATTAGGGGCAGATTGGAGGAAAATCAGGATTTCTGATTCTCTAGACTCCTTATAAATTAGAGCCAGAGCCGATGTGGTATTCATTCAATTCTATCCTCTCACAATGAAGTTATTCTCTCTCTCTTCTCGAGGATGTAGGCAAAACTGGCCGAACCACGTAAATCTGATCTCTCGCTCTCTCTTTGTGTGAATCCTAACACATATGCTCTGACTTACTCTTCAATTACTACATAATCTTCCTTCTCTTGCCCTCATCCCATTTGGACCTGTGCTTGGTAGACTCTCAACAGAAGAATCAATATAAGAACCATCTGCAGCAAGAGACTTTTGTGCCGAAGTATCATACAGTCACATTATTTATGGAGGTTGGCCGGATAAGAAGATTTCTGTTAGGGAACAAGACGAACTTGCAAACGAATTAGAAACGAAGATTAACAGGGAGTTCAATTTTAAAGCAAATGGATCCAGAAAGATCGAAAAAGAATGGAGGTTTACTCTTTCATTTTATCTTAAAACAAACTGAGTTCTAATTGTTCGTGGAAAAATAGTCCATTGTCCTCATTCATTCGTAATACTCCAAGGTTGGTTTCTGTCACTGGATGTATCGGCGAGAAAGAAACTTAAGCTTGGAATTTACGAGATTCTAAGGCTCCGTTTGCAGCAGGAGATAACGATAATGGACTTAGTTAATCCATCCCTTGCTAATGGCAACCTTAGGACACAGATAAAACTATTTAAACATATACAAAATGGCTATAGAGGGTTGAGCTGTTTGTTCTCAAATTACTTTGTCTATGATTTCGGGCTGCCAATGGTTGGGTAGGACAACTTTGTTTGGGTGCTTTTGCCATTGTTGCTACTTCTTTGCCCAAAAGCCCATACTAGTATCTTTTAGATGTTGTGAGACATTAGACTGCAGCCTTGGAGAGGAAGAATGTTGTCTAGAGATGGTAGACTGCAACTCATAGTCTGTGCTCTGGGTATAACTTTCAAATCTATTACTTGCCTTCCCATTCCTAAAAATTTCCTTCCTTTCTGAAAGATGCAAGTAGATTAAGGTGGGAAAAAGTGCAGAAGTTGATAAAGGCGATCAACCAAACAAAAGCAAAGAAATATACATGATCACACCCCCACAAAAACTTAGGTACAAGGAGCACCCTCAAACAGGAAAACGTTAGAAGTTCAGAATTAATGAAAATCTTTGAAAGAAATCTAAATACAAGCCTCTGCGGCCAAAAATGCAGCAACACAAACGACATCTTCTAAATTATCAGACTGCACCAACGGCACCCAAGTATGACATCCAAACACCTTTAAGACTAAAACCGAGTAAAACAACAGCAGCCTGCATCCATGCAAACATCACTGGCTTCATTGGAGGGCTGAAGAAACTGAAATTTGAATTTGCAGATGCCCATCAACTGATTCACCTTCATTAGCTTTTAAATCTGCATCTTCATTTGCTGATCCGTAAATCTGTTTGAATGAGATCAAGCCCAATTAGTGATACTATCCAAGAAGTTTGAAATCTCCAGGGAGGTTTACATTTCCCAGAAATCCACTCGATGGTATTATTGGAGTCATCTTCAACCATAAGCAGTAATAATTGAAACTGATTCCAAATTTTCAGTCCTTAATAAGCGGCAGTAACCTCCGCCTCTGCCCTGTCCGTGAAGTCAAGATGAGCAGTATATTCAAACAAAATATCCCTCAATATCTCCCAAAACCTACTTTCCTCCGGTTTCCTACACTAGCTCCATGGAAAATTAAGTTTGTATACCCTTAGGGAGCAAAGACTGTCTTGGTTTAGGTTTATCGTTGGCATGTTGAGCAGAAACAATAATCTTCCAATTATTAGTAATGAACTGTGAGAATAATCCAGTACCCAAAAGTTCCTTTTGATGGGTAATTCTATCATAAGAAGAAGTATTTCCTGGAAGGTTTGGAGGATGGTAAAGGCGTGCACGTGATTGATTGGAATCTCATGCTTTCCGAACCCCTCTAGCAGTACACCTTGGAAGAATTCTCACTTTAGACTACAGAATGCCTATCCTAAAAAACCCGTGAATTAGATGGGAGCACCAATGATGGTTGCTGTGACTGAAGCTATGTCAATTCAGTGGACCAGATCTTAGATCTTGCACTTTCTTGAGCAGCAGTATTTTGGTGAAAGGATACTGGTCTCAAAGGACCCTTTTCTTCAATTGCAGGACCACAATGATAGTCTCAAATTTGAGATTTGGTGGTGACAATTTACTTACAGCAAAGCTGACGTAACTTTGAATTTGACGAAGTCCCTAAATAAATTAGTTTATCCTGATTACAGAAATTCTTTTAGAAAAATAAAAAATGGAACAAGGAATTATGATGAACGGGTATGATCTGGCCAATCAGCTTGAAGAGGATAATGTACATCCTGTAGAGTACAAGTTGGGCTTTGAAGTCTGGAATTGAAAGTGTTATTTATCTGTTACTGCATCCTGCTTATGTTGGAATCCACATCAGTTCCAGTGTAGGTCTCCAAAGAGACGCATCACATAAAGGGCGACTTTTTCCTTTCCCTAACACGCTCTGTGACTTCTGAAAAAGGAAACATTGTTAGTAGCTTGCTTCTGAAGATTGGCTAGGTCCTCATTGTCTTGCAACTATTAACCCGATAAAGCAGTACCATATTGGCAGGAGTTGGCACCAGAACTACACTAGCGTACTACTATTTAACATCATAAGAGGACTGCATGGGTGTTTGCCTGCCAGGTTGAGCCACTTGCATGTGGCTTCATGCAAGTAGGGTCAAAACAGCTTGGAGCTGTTCTGATTTCTTTATGCTAATGGTGGCCCTATTTGCATGTGAACCATGCATTGTACATTTCCACTTACAGTTCCGGAACGTGCAGACACCATTAGGTACTCATCCTCACAGTGGTCTTTCAGGACAGGTCCTAAACACCTTTTGCAAGGATATATTAATCTGCAGCATCCCTTGCAGATTATATTTTCAAATTTAGAAAGGTGACCTACAGATTTCTCAGTTGATATTCTGCATGGTGGGAATGCCTCAGGATGAAGACAGAAAAGAAACATTAATTCCAAGGTGTCAAACGCATATGAACCAAGCAATTTGAGATATGGATGACAGGGAAATTTGCTTGAACATAACTAAGCTGGATCCTATCAGGTCGAAAGGAGCTCCGGCCCCTGTTTTGCGACTTACGGTTGGACTTGCATGCTCGTGCCAAATGCAATGTCTAGAGTACCATACTTCAGAAATTCAATTATCTCTGTGTGTTGTACATATATGGAAAAGATCCACTATTACTCTTTATGCTAAGTATTTCTGGAAAATATTTTCTCCAAAGTTACAGAACCTATCTGGCTCCTACCGATATAGCCATGCACCCACATTCTGAGCTTTGTATTTTCTCCTACTGTTAGGAGTTCATGAACCTGTTCCCGCGATAGTATTTTTGTCCTTGGTTAAACTGCAGTTGAAAGTCTTCTGACTGAAAACCACACCTCGTACAAATTGGTAACACCTGCTTCTGCCAGCAGTTGGACAAACAGAGATCCATTAGAAGAAAAAAATCTTGATAATATTTGAATAAAGCTGCTGTGAGATACCGTAACAGTTGGAAGAAATAAATCTTGATATTATTTACATGGGGTTTATCTAATATGCAATTGGTTATAGTTTAGTATGATTTTTCTTTCAGTTAAATTGAACACGGTTATTGCTTTTGTTCCACTTCATACGTTCATATGCAAAAGATGCTTCAATTAAGGCCTTCATATAATTTATATGAGTTGCACTGCAGAGCCTTCTTTCTTCTTATCTTAAACTGATAATAAATCTACATTTATCAAGAACAGAGGGCTGAAACCTTTGGTTGGCTACCTAAAAGGGCAGCCCCGGTGCACGAATCTGCTGCCTATGCAGGGTCCGGGGAAGGGCCGGGCCACAATGGCCTAAAGTAGCAGTCTTACCTTATATTTTTGTAAGAGGCTGATTCCACGCGTTGAACCCGTGACCTTAAAGTCACATAACGACAACTTTTACTGTTGCACCAAGGCTCTTCTTCTTTGGTTGGCTACCTATATTTGCAAAAAAGTGGTTCTCACTGTTCGTCGTTCTCTGAAGTTGCCAGATACTGATCCCTTGGGTTTTATAAATTCTGCTTCTGGAGTTCACACACAATAAGTCACAAGGGACAATATCGTCCGAGAATTTTCCCTTGTCCGCGGTTGCTTCTGCTGACCTGAATCACTTAAGCAAGTTCAAGTAAACAATAATCCAAATCTTAGCGATATATGTATCACCTTTAAGGTAAGAGATTCTTCCTGTCACCTGTTCAATTTGGCGCCTGATAACTGCACTCCTTTTTAGCAGTCTCATGCCCGCCATAATTCCTTCTGGATCCACCTTTTGGTAGTTTGAACAGTTCACTTGTCTGTCTCCGAAGTGAACATTGCACTGAAAATATCATCCATCGGATAATTCAAGCGTTGCATGTTTAAGTTGGAAAATGGAGAGTGAAGCTGTTTATTGTCCATTTGAGAAAAAACAATGCCTCGAATCATACAGTGAAATTGTGGTGCATAGCCTATTTCAGATGCGGACAAGGTTGTGAAGGTTAAGATCTTCCAAAACATGGGCCCAATTGGATATAGCTTGCCAAAGATTGGGATGGGTATGCACCGTATGAAAAGGGGGCTTGCAGATATCAAGAGCCTTCAATGGCTGTTTCTTATTTTTCCAAATGCAACTGCAGGAATTCAAGGCCTTTGCCGCGCTGCGCAAACAACTGCAGCCATCAGCTTTAGCAATTTTCATTCACAGAGGTGTATATATACATAAATATTTACATATCTGTAGGGATGTTATCCTGTAATTTCTCACTGTTATACGTGGAATATCACATTCCTGGTTTTCCTCTAATGCCTGATCTTCCTCTAACAGACACATCCATCTGATTTCTCTGGCATGTGTCTAGCCCTTGCTATGGAGTACGGAGCTTTATCCTATTAACAGAGAGCCTAGCCCGTTTATATTTGAAGATAATTGGCTTGAAGTTGCGGGATTTTATGAGATGATTCACAGAGTGGAAACAAGCACAACAGTTGGCTGGGTGTGCCAATCTCTCTTTTCCAAACTGAGATTTCTCAGAAATAACATTGATAAATGGGAAACCATGCGCAAAAAAGGCAAGCCATGGAGAGGAGATCAATAAGATCCTTACGAAGCTTGATACAAAGGAAGATGTCACAACGAGAGCTACGGCCCTAGTCAGAGGAAGAAGCTAAAGAACAAACAATTGCTAGATGAGATTATAGAAATAGAAGCAAGATTGGAATGGTTACAACATAAGATCGGAACAAAATATTTTCACAATATAACATCGAGTAGAATGAATCATGGCACAATTCTGGGTCACAATGTCAATGAAGACTGGACTGGATGGATGGATGTGGTTGAGGTCACAGCTATCATGAAGAATGTTGACCTGACTATTAGGCCTTTGTCTAGTAGCAACTTGCAATTCAGTGCTATCTCGGAGGAAGAGAAACTTTGGCCGGAGGCTCCATTTAAACGTAGGATTGGACGATGTGGGAGGTCTTTCTGTAAGTACTTTTGGCATCTGATCAAGGATGATCTCACCAAAGTTTTCAAAGAACTGTCTTTGATTATTCCCATTAGAAAGAAATGGGTGCTACTTTCATTGTCCTCATTCCCCACACTCTACATGGTCGGCCCCTTCCTCAGACTCTGTGTAAACAGGAGCTATCCTTTTTCATTGTCCTCATATCCAAATTTGATTTTAGACCTATTAGCTAGTTTTTAGTGTTGTCTTGCTATCTTAAGGTCATGAGTTGGAGACGTTAAAACAGCCTCTTGCAAAAATATAAAGTAAGGCTGCGTATTGTAGACCCCTTTGTAGTCTGTCCCTTCACCAAACCCTGCATATGCTAGAGCTTCATGCACCAGGCTGCCTTTTTAACTAGGTTCTAGTGTCTACAAATTTGGAACAGAAGTGTTGGTGACAGTACTGGGAGAGGTCGTTTCAAAGAAACAATTTGCTTCCTTCAGCAACAACAAATTGTCGAAGGCTCTTTGGTGGCCAATGAGCTTCTTGCTTATATGGTAAAAGATAGCAGTGGTAAAATTTATTGCAAACTCGGTCTTCAAAAGATATATGACCCAGCTGAATGGAACTCTCTTTAGTACATGCTCCAAAAGATAAACTTTAGAAACCGATGGCGAATTTGTACGAGAAATTTTATCTCTTTGGCCACTTCTTAATGCTGATAAATGGAAATCCAAAAGACTTCTTTCCCAGCTCTAAGTTTATGGATGGGGCGATCAACTTGGAAATGATCAAGAGAATTAGTCTTGATGGCTAAAATTTTATAGTCTAGCGCCCTCAATACGTTGATATCATTCTCCCCTTATCTGGCTTAGGATAATCAAGTAATCTAGCTCAAGACAGTCATTAGAAGCTTTGAAATGAACTTTGGACAATATGTTTGTCTAACAAAATATACTGTTGCAGGTATTGGCACTGACCCCCTGGTGCTTAGGAGTCTGGAGATTTGCTTAGGTTTGCTTGGTTGCATTTTTCCCATGACCTGTCTAGATCCACCTCATTGCAATCTTCGCCTCCTGAAGAGCAAGCCAGATCCTATTATCAATCGAGTGCAAAGAAGATTGGCATCTTGAAGAGAAGCTTACTCTCACATGGTGGAAGAATCATTCTCATTAACTCAGTACTCCTTTGTCTAGTTTCAAGTGTCCCAAAACTGTTCTTAAAGGTATCGAAAGTATATAGAAGAGACTCTTGTGAAATCAGGAGGTGAGGCATTACCATTTGGACGGATGGGAGGATGATAGCTTACCTGAACGTCCTGATGCCATACGAATTCATCATCATCATCAAGACCTTATCCCAATTAGGGGTCGGCCACATGAATCTTATTCCTCCATTCCACTCTATTAAATACCATGGCTTCATTTAGTCCCAAAGTTTTTAAATCTTTCCTCACCACTTCTATCCACGTTCTTTTGGGCCTTCCCCTTGCCCTTTTAGAACCTTCAACTTGTATTGCCTCACTCCTTCTAACTGGTGCCGTTGTTGGCCTCCTTTGAACATGTCCAAACCATCTAAGTCTAATCTCCCTCATCTTGTTACCTATCGCGCTATCCCTAAATTTCTTCTAATATTTTCATTTCTAATTCTAGCCTTTCTTGTCTTACCACTCATCCATCTCAACATCCTCACTTCTGCAACACTCACCTATGAGTATGATGTTCCTTAACCGCCCAACACTCGATCCATAGAGCATGGCCTTATAGCCATCCCATAGAATTTTCCCTTTAGTTTGAGTGGCACCCGCCGATCACATAAAACCCCCGATGCACATCTCCATTTGTTCCAACTTTGCTTGGATTCTCACCGGGTAACCTCCCTCTCAATCTATCCACTCTCATGGATCAATGATCCTAAGTATCGGAAGTGGTCTCTCATGAGGACCTCTTGGTTATCAATCTTGACTGGTGCTCCACTCCTACTCTCCTTGCTAAAATTACATTCCATATATTACATGTCTTAGTTAATTTAATTTTAAATCCTTTCGATTCTCTTGCTTCTCTCCATAGCTCTAGCTTTATGTTGACACCCTCCTCGTCTCATCAAGTAGGACTATATTGTCTGCAAATAACATGCACCAGGGAATCTCCTCATGCAGATGTTTTGTTAACTCATCCATAACTAATGTGAAAAAGGTATGGACTCAATGTCGATCCTTGGTGCAATCCGACAGGACAGAAAATCACTACCACGCCACTAGTGGTCTTAACATTTCATTCTTGCTCCCTCATACATATCTTTAATTATGTCTATATACCCACGAGAAACCCCTTTAACACCTAACACCCTCCATATTAACTCTCTAGGGGACTCTATCATAAGCCTTCTCTAAGTCAATAAAGACCATGTAGGTCTTTTCTCCTCTCCCTATATTTCTCTACTAATTGTCTTAGTAAGAAAAATAGCTTCCATGGTAGACCTCTCCTGCATGAAACCAAGCGATTCTCCGATACACTTGTTTCATGTCGTAGCCTCTTCTCAATGACTCTTTCAAAAAGTTTCATGGTGTGGCTCATAAGTTTGATCCCTCGATAATTAGTGCAGCTACGAATGTCTCCTTTATTCTTATAGATTGGTACAATAGAGCTTTTCCTCCACTCATCGAGGCATTTTCTTTGATTTTATAATCTTGTTAAACAACTTGGTCAACCAAACTACCCCAATATCTCCCATATGCTTCCAAACCTCTATTGGTATACCATCGGGCCCCATGGCCTTTCCCGATTTCATCTTTCTCAAGGCCTCTTTTACTTCAAGCATTTTAATCCTACGTTCATATCTATAATATCCATGTTATTTAGATTTATAGTATTTTCAATTCCTCTATTCTCGGGGCCATTGTCATTTAGCAATTTTTGGAAGTAGATTTCCCACCTTTGTTTGATCTCGGCGTCTTTGACTAATACCCTTTGATCATCGCTTCTAATGCACCTAACATGCTCTAAGTCCTTACTCTTACGTTTCTCTTACCTTTGCAAGTTTAAACACATCTTTCTCACCTTCTCTTTGTTCCTAGTCTATTATAGAGCTCATCATATGCTTTAAGTTTAGCCTCACTTACTATTCTCTTAGCAACGTTTTTAGCATTCTTATATTGTTCATAGTTTTCATTATTTCTAATCTTCTGCCATGCTTTAAAATGCATCTGCTTTTTCTTTAATAGCTTTTTGCCTGCTTTCATTCCACCACCATATTTCCTTTGTTAATAGCCTTTTACCTTTAGATACTCTAAGACATCTTTCACTTTCTTAATGGACCACCATATTAGTCCACATGGTATTTACTGCTTTCATAATTCCAATTTCCTTCTACCATCAACTTATTTTTGAATGAGGTTATTTTCTCTCCTTTTAAGTTCCACCACTTAGTTTTTGGATGTGTATTAAGTTCGGGCTTCTTTTACTCCATCTTTTGATATGAATATCCATAACCATTAACCTATGTTGTGAGGTTAAACTCTCACCTGCATCACCTTACTGATCCTTACACATAGATCGTTCATTATTCCTAAGTAGAAAAAAGTCTATTTGGCTTTTTATGAAGTCCACTTTTAAAGGTTATTAAATGTTCATCCCTCTTCTTAAAGAGTGTATTTGCAATGGACAGGTTATATGACAAAGCAAAATCGAGGATATTCTCCCCCCATCTCGCTTTCGTTCACCTATACCATACCCTCCGTGTATTCTATCATATCCATCCTTATCTTTACCTACATGGCCATTTAAGTCTGCTCCTATAAATATTCCTTCAGTGTTGGGAATTTCTTGCATGACTCCCCTCCATATCTTCCCAAAGCGTGTCTCTTAATTATATCTTGTAGCTCTACTTGTGGTGCATATGCACTTATAATATTTATAATGTGCTCTCCTAGAATCATTTTTATTATTATTATTCTATCACCGATTCTTTTAACGTCCACAACTTTATCCTTTAATTCCTTATCCACTATTATTCCTACGCCATTTCTATTATTTTCCTTTCCTAATGCCATAATTTATACCCATCTATTTCTCTAGCTTTAGCCCCTTTCCACTTGGTTTCTTGGATACAAGACGATGTTGACTCTCCTACGTTTTTATCGTGTCTACGAACACCAAACTCTCACCTGACAATGTCCCTATATTCCATGTAGCGATGCGAACCTTATGATTTGGAGATTCCCATTTACTATCGCCTTTCTCGACCTCCATGGTATGAACCCATGTCCACTTTTCATCGCACTGGGTTCTCGATGCGGCCAGCGTCGCTTCCGAGGGGACGCTCAGCAGCCCTTGCCCATTTTTCACTACACCGGATCCGATGTAGCGCGTCGCTTCTGGGAGAACGCCCTAGCAACCCTTGCCTATTTTTCACCGCATCCGGGATCCGATGCAACGCGTCGCTTATGGGGAACGCCCTAGCTTGGGCGAATTTCAGGTTTCGATTCATGTCATGTTGGGGTTGCCATAGTTTTAAAAGTGAAGATGATTTTCATTAAAATCATGAAAATCATTACAATCATTAAAATCATTAAAATCATCTTCAGCCTTCACCCTTGCCTACTGGCTACCTGACGCAAGGGTGGCCATATTTTTAGAAGCTGAAGATGATTTTCATTTCTCCCTCACAAACTAATATACAAATGTATATTTATTTGTAAGAAAGAAATAATAGAATCATCTTCAACTTCCTCTGTCACGTCAAGGCTACGATACAAGGGTTGCCATCTTTTAAGAAGCTGGAGATGATTCTCATTTCTTCCTCACAAACTAATATACAAATGCATATTCATTTGTAAGAAAGAAATAATAGAATCATCTTCACCTTCCTCAACCCGGCACTGACGCAAGACCCTCCTCCTTTTTTATCCGGGCTTGGGACCGGCATTGGCGTACGAATTAAGAACCTTAAAATCTTGAATGGGGTTTATGGTGTTTTGGAAAAGAACCAACAAGGCTTTGGAGGTGTGCCATTGAAAGAAAATATGGTGCAGGATTGGGTGGATGGGCCTCCAGAGAGAGAAAACCAAGAGCTAGAGTATTCGTGTGACACTATATTACTAAAACTTAGGAATTTTATGAAGGAATTTGCTACCAAGTCAAAACTATGATAGAATCTCTCTTTGAACCAATGCGAGGATGAGAGAAATCCACTCTTCAGTAGCAATTTCAGTGATTCTACAGGGCCTCACACAAAAAAGAAGCCCCTTGGCAGCTTCTACACCCTTACAAATAATCACATAGTGTTGGACCTTGAGATTACTGGAAGGATTTATAATTTGAATGCCAACAATTCAATATTCTCGATCAAAAGGTGAAATCATGTTTCATCTTGCTGCTTAAGGAAGGTAAAAGGATTTGGAATTGAACCGTAAGAGGTGACTTTATGGTTAAATTGTATTACACTACCATGATTGAAGTTAATGCTCAAATATTCCAATTCATGAAAATTCGGAATAGAGATATTGGAGCTACTATTTCGGCCCTTTCATGATTACTAATTCAAAACACACCTTTAACCATGAATGATCTTGTGGATAGTTGGATCAAGTGGCCATTGGCCTCGATCATAAAACCATATCAAATGGTTAAATAACCTTTGATGTAGGATAAATCCTAGCACAATCAACACGCATCAATATCATGTGTTATTATATGTTTACTCTATTTTGATATAAGTTTTATTTATCAATTGATTTACCGATTGCATCCATACACATAGTAGTGTACCTAGTGTGATGACATCGATAGGTCGTCCCACATAAAGATGAGGGCATGTGACCTAATGGAGATTTGGGGTATATGTATATATGATATACCTGTTGCTGTTGGTAGTGTATCCGTTGATACACAAATTGTGATGATATAACTATTCCATACATAGGAGATAAATAATGTATATAACATTATAAATCTTAATGGAAAGATCATAAATGAGAAGCTATGATGACTAGAACATTAAGGAAGAGATATCATCTAAATAGGGCTCTCTGTAGCTAAAAGATCATAAAATATAGAAACAAAGGAAAGCCTTTGCAAAAGGAAAAAAAAAACTATCTCCATTGATGGTCGATTTACTCCTTACTGGAAGGAATTTCAGCTTTCTCTCCACATATATACTTTCTTTGCTTATCATTCTACAATCTTCATGTTGCTTATTCAAATGTTTCAGCAAGAAGGATGGAACTTGGCAAATAGATGCCCATTAACTGTGAATCACCTTCCTAAAATGAAAAATCACCTAAGATACTTGATAGTTTGTATGTAGCAAGTTCAAAGAAAGCAAGAAATGCTTGGGTTATCAAGCCAAAGTTTAAACAGTAAATCTTGTGCAGAGATTAAGAGATGAGATGAATCTGATGAACAATCTGGATTATAGAAAGAAATTCAAAAAGCAAGCCTTTCCTCTCTTAGATAGAAAGAATATGATGCTACCGTGAGTAATAGGGAGAATCTGTCAGATAGAATAAAAATAGACTAGCAAGCCATTTTTTTGCACTTTTTTAAAAGATCCAAACCACTCCTTAGATTTGGACTAGCCTTGATGTCCAACTGACCAAAACCAAGATATAAAGGGTTCCTGCAAGACCCACTTCATAGACCTCTGTGGGTATCAAAATGGACTGTGTTCTATGAAGAGAGTTTTTTTGTTTCACTGTCCACTTTGCATCCAAAAGAGGCCCATGAAAATGGATCTTGTAAGAACCCATTAGATCTAGGTTTTGCTCAATTTGACCTCAAGTGCCAAGCCGAATCTAATGAACAATTTGAATTTTTGAAGAAGTGCAAAAACATGAGCCCAATAGTCATTTTTCATTCTACTTGATAGGTGCTTCCTAAAACTCTAAGTGCATCATATAATTCCTCTCTTTTTCTCTCTATCTTTGCAGATATGGTTGGAGCATAGGTTTTTGGCCTTGTCTTTCTTTTCTTATTTAAATAAAATCAGTAAATTACCCAAAATGATAAAAAATCATAAATTTTATTAAAATAATGGATAGTGGAGCCCAAAATTCAAAATGACATAATGAAGGGAACTTTGGTGATTCATAGGACTAAAATGTTAAGTTGGTAGTTGGGGATCAAAATGTGTAAGTTGGTGCATTTTTACAATAGCAAAAAAAGAAAGGTAGATAACGTTTATCCACAGCCATAGCAAATTCCAGCAGCAGCTAAGTGAATTTGTTGACCCCTGGAGAAACACCGGCAGTTTGCAATTAGTTGTTCGCAATCACCTGTTGCTACGTGGGTCCTTCGTCCTACACAGCCGTCGTGGTAGCTACCTTGGTCATCACGGCAACGAGAAAAGGCAAAATTGCACAGAGTCAGTACAGTAAGCATGTTTCTTTGCTGACTGGACTCCTATTCCGATGAGATTTAAGAAACGAATAAGGCGTCAGAGTCCCTCTCTGTCTTTCTCGACTAGAATCCCATAAATTCCATTCAAACTCCATCATTTCTCATCCACCATTGCCTTCAACGCCCATAAGCCTTCTTCCACTGCCAAAACCCACAAACCCTCTTCATCTTTCTCCCTTTTTCTTCTTCATTCTACGGTTGATTTCAATGGAACCCGAACCATCATCGCCAAAACCGGGGACCGCGAAGCTGAAGATTGCTGGGGCCTGGTCAGGCGTTTTAGACGTTGAATTAGAAGTTTGGACACTACCCATGTTGAGACAACAGGTAGCCAAGCGCGCAAATTCTGCTGCTGAATGCATTAATTTGATATGCGGTGGAAAATTTTTGAAGGATCGTGAGGGCAATGACAAGTTGATCGAGTTGGGTCTTAAAAATAATGCCAAAATCTTGGCTAATCGCCTCTCTCCCGATCACGGTAAGGTCAAAGAAGAGTTTGTTGAGGAGGAAGAGCGAACCCGCAGACTGGCTAGAATCAGGCAAGTATCACGAACTTTTCCTTGTTGGACGTGAATTTGCTTGTGCTTGTGCTTATGGCTTATTTTCCTGTAACTTTGTATACTTATAAAATGCATGCTTGTTAATTGTTTAGCCTTTATGAGTAAAACCTTGAAGATTGTGTTCAATATGTTATAAACTTATGACAAGCTCCAATTTATAGTTACTGCTGTTGTTTGTTTTGCTTGGAACATATCATGGCTGCAAGTCTTACTTATTGGAGTTTGATATTGGAACTCTCTACGTAGAATATTTTTCCACAATATGTTGCTAAGCTAAGGTTGTTTTGAATTGTGAAGCATCTATGATCTGTTGGTCGTACTCTCGTGGTTTGTACTTTGTTGGCATCTAAATCAGCTATGAGATTTATCAGGTTTTATTGTTAGAGAACCTTTTTACGAAAGCAGTTGATGGTAGTTGGTTTGAGTCTTTGTAAAGAAAAACTTGAAGATTGAGTTCACTCAACTTATGCGAAACCCAAAATGCTAATTACCAGTGTTGTTTGTTTTGCTGCAATCTTTGAGACTTTTGTATCTGTTGGTGTTTATTCATTAACATTGAAACTATAAGTAGAACAGCTTTCTAGAGTGAGTTATTTCAGTAGGTGTTTCTGAGAAGTGGAACTTTCTGAGATTACTTATTTTTGCTCTCTGTATTCATGTTCTCCTAGATTTTACCAAATTTTCAGTTAGAGAACATTCTTGTGGAAGCAGTTTTTTGGATGGTTGGTTTGTTTAGAAGAGGTACCTTTTGATGAATTGAAATTCGCAATTGAGCTGTAGAAGAGGTACCTTTTAAAGGATCTATTCTTGGTTTCTATTCCTGCAGAGAGTGGAATTGTTAGTTTTTGTTATGAGCATATGGGCTTACACTCCTATCATAAGAAAGATTTTGTGTGTAGTAGTCCAGGAGTGGAATTTTTTGAACACTGGGTATTAGGCCTCAAAACGGTCAAGAATATGGCTTTAAAGTTGGTGTTACCCATATGAATCCAAAATAGAGAAGGTTGTCAATCAGCACCAGGCCAACCTAAGGTTAGCTGAACATGGTTGTTGGAGTCATAGTAAGGTTATTCAGCTACACATCCTTCAACACAGATGATATAATCGTCTTGTGATTTGGACTTCTGGTGTAAGTAGTCTCCTAATTGTTGGAGTTGGGTAAGCTATACTACAAGAATTAGTAGATTTGTGTCAGATCATTTGTAGTCCAGTAGCAGCTGCTGGTGTAATGATTGGTTGCATATCACAATGTTGATTATGTCCAATGAGACTGGAAAGGAGAAGACTATTGTTGTTATATTTAATAGATGGACATATTATGTTTTGACTTTCAGTGTTAGCAGTTGATGAATTTCATCGAAACTTGGATATCCATGTCTTGTGGTTGGTGCAGACCCCGGGGGAGGTGGGAGCTAAGAATTTCAGCATCTCATCTATGTGAGATGCCTCTTCAATGGAATGAAGGGGAGCCTTGGTGCAACGGTAAAAGTTGTTGTCATGTGACCTTGAGGTCACGGATTCAAGGCGTGGAATCAACCTCTTACAAAATGTAAGGTAAGGCTGCCTACTATAGGCCCTTGTGGTCCAGCCCTTCCCCAGACCCCGCATAGGCGGGAGCTTCGTACATGGGGCTGCCATTTTTTTCCTCTTCAATGGAATCAGTGAGGGTTTGGGCATGCTGGTTCTTTGTTTCAGGGATTTGCTATAAGGCAGATGAGGCTGTAACATCTCCTGAGGTTTCTTTCAGTTTATTACTTTTAGCATTTGGTATGTTGCTCTGCCTCTTAGGTGGTAGTTTATCTACATGTCTTACTCAGTAGATTATTTGGTAGTCCCGATCAGCATATTTACATTCTTCTTGTTTTGAGCACATGGATTCTGAATCAGCATCTTTGAGTCTCCTAGTGGTGGTGGTGTTAACAGCATAGAAGTATCTTGGAGAGAATATGCCTTTTGTGTACCATTGACTGAGAGTGCTGACACTTTAATTCCAAGATTATACTGCTATATCAGAGACTAATAGGAGAACACAACCATTTAGACATGGGAATGCTTTTTAGACATGGGAATGCTTTTCCTGATACCATAGTTGGAGCAAGGAACCTGAAAGTTGACCAAAAGCTGGTGGCTGACTTCAGGTTCAAGCAACGTGACTTGTGGTTTAAGTATCCAATTATGTCAATTAAGTTTCTTCATGTAAGTTGACGTGACGGATGTTTTATTCTATTAGTTAATATTATGTTCTGACTTGAACCCACAAGCTCTTGGTTTGCAAGACTAGGCACTTAACCTCGACTAAATACTAAAGTCCATTGCACATTACAACTGAAAACTAAAATTCATTTACACATAATCTGTAGTTAGATTCTTAAATTATTTTTATATGTTATGCCTTTGGCTCTTTCAAAATGCAAGGCAAGGCTGTGTACTTTAGGCCCTTGTGGCCCTCCCCTTCCCTGGACCCCTCATAGGCGGGAGCTTCGTGCACTGGGCTGCCCTTTTTATGCCTTTGGCTCTTTCAATTAAATTTCTTGTAATATTACAAGAGAATTATTATGCCATTCTGAATATAGAAGAACCATTTGATTATTGCATGTATTTCCTAGTTAAATTCATTGAGTCATGTCTTTCTAACTTATTGGTTTTTAAGTGCCCACCATTCTGCATGTTTTCTTTGAGAAATCTTATGTTACATGATGGCTCAGGACTGCTACTGCTTCATTGTCCAAGAGGCATGTGGAATGTTCATTACCTGTGGAAGACTTCAATATAGAGCTTGAAAATCAAAGGGGGGAAAAAGTGCAGTTGGGAAGTGAGAGTGATCAGCAGTATGATTTTGCTAATTTTTCAATCACTCTGTCAGTGAATCTTAATGGAACATGTCCTTTCCATGAATTTTTACCATAAAAATAATTGCCATCTATTGAACAGGGGATTGATGATGGGTTTGATGCTTCATGCAAATGCTAAACAGCTGATCAAAAAGCAAAAGTATAAGGATGCATTAGATGTGCTAGCCATGGGTGAGGTAAGTTGCTATAGGAACTTCGGCAGTCTTTTTCCATGAAACTTAAGACAGAAATACAGGTGCACTCCAGTATTTGGTGATCTCTCTGTTGAATTTCTAGGTCCTAGAATGGATGACTACCTACCATGACCATCCTGCACCTAAGATCATAACCCTCTAATTTGTGGAGACTTGTGCATTTTAGTGATTCTTCTTTAAAACCAAAGGTTAAGGGGTTAGGATTGTACAGCAGAGAAGTAATTTGGTTCATGGCTTCCCACAGTGAAGACCAATTAATGAGGCTTTTTTTCATTGAACTACTACTACCCATGTTTATCTTTTGCAGAAAGAATAGCAGACACCACACAATCCCTCTTCTTATAATGTACATCATTTTTTCATTTTTCTCCTTCATTAGTTCTGCTACTTAGGCTAAATGCTGCATTATTTTCTCTCATCAAATGTCTATTGCTGAAAGAAGGGACAACATCCACTTTATGGGAATCTGGAGTTCTTCAAATAGTCCAAACGGGTTTCTTTCTGTGTAATTCAATATGAATGGGTTTTGTCACATTGCAACTTGATGTCTTTCTTGCAGGAGGCTTTCTCTCTCTGTGATCCGAATGTTCTTGAGGTGAGTTAACTAAGTCATCCTTTGGAAAGTTGTTCACACATGTTCTGCTGACCAACACCCAGTGTCCACGTTTCCACCTTCAGTTGATTGACAACGAACCAATACTTCAAATAGACACAGTATGGTGCTATTTCATGCTTCGGGATATTTCATGGCTCTTGATGGCTGGAGTACGCCTTGCAAAAGCTAGAGAAGGTATTGAGCACTCACATGGGAAGGATTCAACTCGTGTTAGACTCCTCCAAGCAGGTCGCAGTACTGAGCTTCCATTGTGAGTTCCTTGATTTACTATCCGTGTGCATGGACCTTATTTTCTGTGGATGCCTGGACCTTTCCTGATTGGCATGCTTGTGCCAGTTCAATCCTGCAAACCATTGTTTTTCCATGAATTCTGCATCTGAAATAGGTTAACCCAGCACCCTGAAGAAAATTATTCTTATTACATGCTAAACAGATACTTGAGATTGGAGCTATTGGAAGGAGTGGTGGCTTACCACAGTGGTCTTTTTGAACAGTCCCAGAAAGTATTGACCTCTGCACAAGCCAAATACCTTCAGGTTATCTTGTGCTTTTGTTGCTTACCAAACCTTATGTCTTGAGAGTATTAACTGCTGCTTGGAGGTTTTAGAAATATCTTTAACATATTTGTACTGGCTAAAAGCATCTGATACAGAAGAACACACATCCCTTGTTCCTGTTCATTTGATGTGGAACAGTTCTTGTCAACAGAAAAACTTTCAAGATGTTACTTAATTGTCTTTGTTATTTGCCTATTTGAGGTCTTTTCATGTTTCTGTCATGTGCTTCAGCTTCAAGTTCCAGATGAAGCCTTGTCGCTGCTTATGAGCATGGGCTACAAAGAAAAGGAAGCAAAAAGAGCACTAAGAATGACCAACCAAGATGTTGAGAGTGCTGTTGAGTTTCTGGTTGGTGAAAAGGAGAGGAAAGAGCGCAGGATTCAAGAGGATCTAGAACGACAAAATGAGATAATGTGAGCCATCATTTGTTTTTGTTTTCACCATTGTGTGTTAAATGTGTAATACCATTAACATCTCAATACCTTGTAGGGAACAGAAGAGGTATGGGATGACTCCCCTAAAGAAGGCTGTTGATCTTCAAAGACTCAATGAATTGGTCTCCATTGGGTAAGTGGGATCAATTGCTATTACCTAATGGTTTATTTAACATTCAGAAAATATCTTTGTTATTCACTAGCTCCTTGCTCAACATTGCACACACTTTATCTGCAACTTGAGAAATATCAGACTCTTAGTTTGCTTTAGAAGCATGTTTATGCTGTGGAGAATTCAATGCTATGAGATGTTGAGAAAAGTACTCTTGGAATGTGCCACCCGTGGAGTGAAAAGTTCTGCTTTCTTGATGCCAAAGCCCTACACAGTAAGCTCTTTTCCACTTGTGAAATTATTACAGCAAGTGCACACTGGGAATTAGGGTTCTTTTAATGATAGAGTATGACTACTCCATAACTGGTGTAATAGGTCTTTGAAAGGAGTAGAGAGAAGTCATTTGGAGGTTGATGTATCTTTTGGAAGCTTTATCTCTTATATTAGGATGTTTAATTTTCAAGACTTACTGTTAGAAAGTTTTGAGGTTTGTCGATTAGAGAGATATCATGGCAATTGGAAGGTTATGTCCTTGAGGGTATTATATTCCAGAGAGGACTTTGACTGAGCACTTACCCCCACATCAATTCAGGTTGAGTTTTGAAGGTACTCATATGGTGATCTGTGTCCTGCCAGGATTTGAAGAAGCAAAGCAAGCAAGCATAGTTAGACCATTTTATTTATTTTTATTTTTTTGAGCAGACGATTTAAAAGAACCCAAAGTATTTCGTCTCCTCACAAGGCCTAAGAATCTCTAGAAGCACCTTGTGGAGTGGATATATAGTCTAGCAATTTGGTTAATGCGATCTCAAGGACAGTTACGTCTGGTCCTTTAGTACCTTGCAAGATTTTTACAGAGATTGTATGCTTGGCTAATGTATCACATGGGTATTCAAGGGAAATCTGACTGGAGATTATAGACTTGGCTAGACAAGTGCAATCACAAAAGCACTCAAGTCAAGTCTGGGCCTGAAGCATCTTGTAAGCTTCATTGAAGATCATTCACAAAATGCATGATCCTCTCTCTATAAACAAATTTTATATGTGACATGCAGTAGAAGTATTGAAACTTAAAAGACATGCCCTTGGGTCAGGCAGGAGTAGCCTCCAATGTAGTCTTAGTCTGGGTATTTATCATTTTGCTGCTGTTCTTGTTTTGTGAATTTTTAGGTCTTTTGATGTTGGCTTCTTTATTCCTGTGTACTATTTGAAAGTGAATGTCCTGTTTGGCGCCTGCTTTTGATAGGTTTGAGAAGTTTCTTGCTGCAGAAGCACTTAGAAGAAATGAAAATGACACCCAAAAAGCTTTGGATGATTTGACAAACTCAGAGACTAATTCCCAGCTCCAGGTTGCTTATCTAGTGCATTTATTCTGCACTTATGGCTCCAGATTTCTTTTCATGCTTCATCACTCTCATCATGTTCTATTTGACATCAGCTTTACTTGGACTCAAGGAAGCGAAAGAGGACTAAGCAAGCAGCAGATGCTGATGTTGAAGATCTCGTGTCAATGGGTTTTGAAAGATCAACAGGTTATTGATCTATTGGCTCACTGCTTATTTCAATTTCAGTTTACCTTATTTTGCAGTTGCAGTTTGTTGACGAAACCCAATGCTAAGATTTATGTTCTTTTGTATACAGTGGTGGCCGCCTTGTGTGCATCAGATACAAAAGAGCAAGCATTGAGTTTACTTGTTGCTAACCAGATGCCAAGCCCCTCAAATGCTGGCGGTAATGGCATTCGTTCGACCATTCCTCTCAATGACAATGCGAACTCTGCTATTCCACCAATAGACAATACGGGGAGTCCATCCACAGTCAACAATATGGAAGAGCGAGATGCAGCAATGGAAACTGAAATTGCAAGGGAACTGACTGGAGATGCATTTTCAGATTATGATATTGAAGTTACAAAAGAAGGTGAAGCAATAGCAGAGTACTTGGCGCTTCTTGCCTCTACATCCAGTGTCAAGGATCGCATTAACGCATAATATATTGGGTGGCTATGGGAGATCTGCTGTGGATTTGAATAATTTATGTTGCACGAGAACTGACTGGAGACCCCCATTTTAGATTATGGAATTGCACAGGAACTGACTAGGGACCGAATTTCAGACTACATTTTAGTTGCAAACTTAGCTAAGTACTTGCTTACTTGCCTCTGCGCCCAGTGTAAATCATTGCATGAAGACATACGTGTATGGATGGGGTGACTATGGAAGATCTCTGTAATTGAAACCATTTAGGTTGCATATCCTTGAGCCTCATATTGAGTTGGAATCTTAAAGTCTGGCGTCATATTTATATGTTTATCTTCGATGTTGTTCTGCTTTCCCGCGTCTTCCGCAGCCATCTCATTACAGTTGATGGTGTGCCATACTGGCCTCTCTTCTTGAAACGTTCTGGCAACAGTAAAAGATATAATCAGGGAAAATATACCATTCATGGCATAGTTGTTACCATGTTACAGAATTAACCAGAAATTTCTTAATGAAAAACTCCATGGTCGCTTGTTTGTAGCCCTGCTTCTTAATCAGTGCGGTATGTACTGTTTTCTATGACCGTCTTAGTTATAAACTATGGAGAGGGCAGCATTGGTAAAGAAAGGGGTGGATGTATATTCCCCCTGATTCTTTGACAAATTCGTGGTCTTATTTTTTGAAAAAGGTTGAAGATTGGGCTCGGTGTAACAGTTGAGTTGTTGCCGTGTCATTGGGAGGTCACATGGGTTCTAAGTGTAGAAACAGCATCTCGCAAAAATAGGAGTAAGTGTTATGCATAGTAAATTACGATCAAACAACATATACATACAAAAATACAGAGATTTACGTGGTTGGGCTAAGTCTAGCCTACAACGAAGAGGGGAAACAATTCACTACAAAAGAGGGTTTTACAACTGATGGCAACAACCCTGTCTCTGGTTCCTAATTTATAGAGATCAGAGGGGAGGCTTGAAGTGTTATACATTAAAGAAAACTCTATCTTTTTATCCTTATCTCATTAGGACTCCTAATTAGATTATCTACCTCTAACAGACTTCAGACTTCTTGTCTTGGCAGGAGTCTTTGGGTGGATTTATAAGGATGGACATCGTTTGGAAGACTGTGTACAATAGACACGTTGTAGTCTGAGAACGCATAGATAGAGTTTCTCTATTAGGAAAACAGGATTCCTTTTTGTTAGAAAACAACAGGAAATTTTTTGCCTAAAGCGTTCCAAATAGTGCTGGATTTGAAAGGTCTTTTAACAATTTATATGTTAACCAAAATACCCCTTTTTCTTAGAATGGAATCATGTACTGAAGCCAAACCCGCAATCTGTTATTTCCTTCGAGCTCAAAGAGGAAGCTGAATCCTAACTTAGACAGTTACTATGTGCAGAAGATCAAAATAACTCTTAGGCAATAACTTTATCGATTGAATCCAAAGGGATATTTGAATCATCTTCCTCACATTGAAGATCAAGATGCCTGGTATTAAAGGTAAGAGGAGAGACAGGAAATGGTTACCTTGAGTTTGAGACACCAACAGAGGCAAAAAGCAGCATAAGTCCATAATGAGAAATATATATACATATATATATATATATATATAGAGAGAGAGAGAGAGAGAGAGAGAGAGAGAGAGAGAGAGAGAGAAAATCAGAGAGTTAGCAGATGCGGTCTCTAGATGGCAAATTGGCCGGAAAACAATACGTTTGGCATTGTTTGTCAATGCCATGCCTGATAGAATGCAACAGTGGAGTTCTTTGAACATTGGTTTACGTAAGGGGTAACCATTAATTTGAAATTTTAGATTTCTAATGAGGCATTTCTACCATTTTGGAGTTTTATTTTTCAACCAAAACAGATTCCCAATTTAGAAGTGTTTCTCTTTTTGATAAAAGATTGAAAACAAGAGTGACTTGGAGATTATGGGGATTGGAACTTATGGATGCCTGCAAAGCATGGGACATTGAATTGGGATAGCATACTTGCAGTTGTATATATCTTTGATTGAACTGATCATTACTCTGGGCTCTGAGCAAACAAACCGCTCATGGAGAGGGGGGAAAGGCACAAGATTAAGAGAACCACGGAGTAAGCAACACAATTCAAGCTTTAGTTGGCATTTTATTGTTTTACTGCATATACATCCGTCTCCGGAGGCTGATTTGTGAGGTCAAAGATGGTACCATTTGTATACTGGTGGGCATGAATACCTATTACAGATGAGAAACCATTGAGTGATCTGCATTTGCCAAAACTTCACCCACACAAGAAGAAAATGAATGTGTACCTTTGGGCAGCATCTTTTGATCGAGGATCCTTCATTGCGGAAACATCTGTAACATGGAGGAAATGGATCAAGGTTTGCCCATAGTCAGATACAGTTTTGAAGATAAATGGCTCTACCATATTTGGGAGACAAGATTTCCTACTTACATGTCAATGTTAAATACATGGAATAGTGCAAAGATAGAAACCTAGACTTCTACCAACTCAAGCTAAATTTTGATGCCTCAGTGGGTAATCAAGAGCTTTATAGTACAGAGAATTACAACTGAGCTTAAAAGAGTAAGTACATTGTCCTTTTAAAATGAGAAAGAGGTATTAATTATATAGATTGTCCTTAGTTCATATTAACCATTGTGATTCTTTACTTTGAATCCATGATGTTACACAAGAAAATGATGAAAAAACTTGTAGAACCAAACAAAGAATCATGAAAAATGTGTTGTACTAAAAAATAGCAAATTTGGCATACAATAGAGAGAGAGTGATCATTAATTCTTCAGCTTGGTTTGTTTTCTCTAATTAAATTGATATGATAAGGACCTTTGTTGAATATAAGTTTCTGTTTAATACAATTCAAACTGTTAGGTGCAGATTTGGATATTAGACTATATAGAACTATGAATTTATAGAAGTGCGGAGAGTAAACATAGTTTAAATTAGTAGCAAACACAAAGCTAACTTAATCGAATGGTTAGCAGGTGTCTATCATCTAACACCAAATATATAGAATGCACTTCAGAGTTTAAATTATATCTTAAGCAAGCCTTTTCCTAAAGGCTTCATTTGAGATACATGCTTGGGTGTGGAGGAAAAGCTAATTTTGCTTTTTTGTGGTAAATATGAACCGTTAATTTCTTTTTAGTACCCTACTCTGTATGGTATATTGACTTTAATCTTAATCTTCAGCTTGCAAATTATATTGAGTGACCTTAAGGTATCCAATTCAATATAATTTATAGACAAAGTAAGGTTAACAAAGATATAAAAAAAATTAATATAACTATGACTATGCACATATGCAGTGAGTAAAATAAAATTCTGCTATTAATCAACTTACTGATTGAAGGCAATAGCAAGGATTTGGTTGGAGAAGAGGTACAGATGCTATTGAGGATGTTGATTATATTGATTATGCTCTAAAGAGAGGTTATACTGAGCCTGAGGTTGAGTTTGCTCCAAAGAAATTTATGAGCCTAGTGAGCTTACTGATCCTCCTTTAGAGAGAGTTATGGCTCAAGATACTGAGTATATAGGCGCTGCTACTGAGCTTGAGCCTAATGAGTATACTAAGGCTCACCAAATAGAGATCACTCACATCCCATCCAGTTGATGATGTAGATAGGTAGGCTGTTTTAGATATTGAAAATGAGTTTGAGGAGAATATAGAGTTAATAGATCACTGAGAAAGGTCATGTAGATTATTTGGAGGGAGATCTACAGGGGTTAGACGTCGATTCTAGTATGTTGCATCTAATTGGCTCTATACCCCAGAAAATTCAGATAGAGAAGTTGCCAAATTCCCACAATTCTGATTTTTCTAAGATATGTTAACACAGTTTGAGATTGGACAGATATTCCAAAGTACATGTGATTAAGCAAGCAATCAAGGACTATGGGATAAAGAGTGGTTACAACATTACACACCAAGAATAAGCCTGCCAGACAAAGAGTGCAGTGTGTCCCTCCTTGCAAGCAAAAAATTCATGCTTCAAGGTTGCAAGGACAATAGATATTGCAAGTGAAGAAATATGTCCCCAATCACACATATGACAGGCTTGCAAGGAACACGTAGATTACTGTAGAATGGATGATGTTTAAGTTTTTAATATTCTGTTAAAAGATCCAAATATGAAGCTTGAAAAATTTGTGGAAAATGTGCAAGACTGGCACAATGTCAGCATTTGTAGATGGAAAAATGGTACGAAAAACCCCATATAGTTTTTGAGAATTTTCAAAGATACCTTGAACTTTACACCAAAAGTGCACCCTATATTTAAGCACCATTCTCAATCCTACCCAAAATTCACCTAGACATTAATGGCATTAACAAAAATCCCCAGCGGATATCTGACTTGCCAGTTGGGTGTTGAAATGGTAACCTGGTAGCTGATGTATGAAAAAAAAAAAATATATGTATACGAGAAGGAGAAGGAGATTATGGTCAGCAGCCTGAAATCAAGGACACTTGCTCAGTGAAAGGTGGAATGGACAATATTTGAGCACTGTGGAAGGCTTTAAGACTATGGTGAGGAGATTTTACCCAGCAATCCTGCTAGCATAATGAATTGCCATATACAACAATCTGATGTGCCACCTGTTTTACAGAGGATCTATGTATGCTACTCAGCATTAAGGGAAGGATTTATGTAAGAATGCATGCCACTTAAGAGGAGATACACTAGATGTTTCCTATGACCTTTGCAATGATGAAGAATGAAAGGAATGAGTCATGGAAATGGTTTATGGAAACATTTGTTTGAGGAGAATGCACAAGTTCCAGAGGAAGGTTGGACTTTGGCTTGCAAACAAGCAAATGGTATGCCTCATATCCCATTCACTTATTGTTCGCCTAAACTTTTTGTTATTTATGTTAACAATGACAACCTGCGCTTAATTTGTTTTCTTTGCAAGGTGTTGTCCAAGCAGCTTAACCTCATCCAGATTAAAGGTTTTATGTGACGCATCTGTACCAGAACTTAAAAAGTGAACTTCACGGGATAATTTTTGAAGGAAGAATTGATAGGTGCAGCAAGGGCTACAACCCAAGCCAACTTTCAATCTTATATGGATAGAATTAAGAGGACCAGTGACAAAGCATGGGAGTGGCTACAGGACGGACCACCTAAGCAGTGGTCTAGGCATGGATTTAGTTTCCTATCCAAGTCAGATATGCCTCTCAACAACCTATGTGAATTTTTCAACAAATGTATACTACTGGTAAGGGAGAAGCCTATGATCACCATGTTAGAGGATATTAGGAAATATTGCTTTAAAAGGATGTAGAAAAAGAGGGCTTCAATAACCAAGCCCAGTTGACCAATCACACACGAAGCATAAAGGATGGCGGGACCAACACAAGTATTCGGTGAGAGACTATATTCTGATGAGGCTATCAGTAAATATATTTGAGATCAAATGCCTTGGTGATTACTTCAGAGTGGACACAAATGCAAGATCTTGTACCTGCAATGTGTGACAGTTAACTGGCATCCTTTGTAAACATGGGGTTGCAGCCATAAGACACAATAGAAGAAACCCTGAGGATTTGGTGAGTTCATGGTCTTCTCTTAAGAATTATGCAAAGACATGCACCAGACATCCACACCACTAAAGGTCCAAAACATTGGCCTTAAGGAATAGTTTGAGACCAATGTACCTCCAACTAGGGCATATAAGGTGAGGAGAACTAAGAGGAGGAAGGACTTTAAAAAGTCACTGACTAATCTCAAAAACATGTACAAGCTGAGGAAGAACAGAGCAATTATGAGAATTGGCAAATACAAGAAGATTGGTCATGATGCAAGGGGTTGCAAGACAAGGCGTACTTCAAATGCACGTGTGAATACTGTCTCCCACCTGTATGTAGTTACAGACTATGAATGATTGACCTTTCATCCCATGTTTATTTTCGGTCCCAAGATGCACCACAATAGGTCTTCATGGGGTCTATTCCACCTAATCCAGTTGGAGAGGTATATATCCTCTCTAATAGCTACACCCCTGACTTCTAATCACTATGTGGTCTTGGGCACTTCAAAGTTGCCCTTCCTCTTCTCTCTATTTTATAGGTTTCAACAAAAGCAAATACAATTATCCACACTAGGGAGGGCACATTCATTGTCACGGGCAGAGGAAGAGGGAGATGCAAAGGCATGGTACGAAGAAGAGAAAGTAGAGATGCTATCAGTGGAGGTGAAGCTGTTGTACATGATTCCCAAGGTGGTGAGAGTGAAGGTGGATCACATGCATTACATATTTCACAATCAAGTTGAGGGAATGTATTTTGTAACAAACAAGAGTTTGAGTTGAAATGAAAGAACATACTTTTGGGGGATTCTTTTATTGGAGGTTTTAGTGTACATCAAGTTAGGGCATTTTGAGCAATTTTGAAATGAAATTTGCAGCTCATTCAATAGTCCTTGATGACTACTATTCAATTGAGGGAAATAATGAAGATAATTGAATTGAGGTGGTTTTTGTCAAAAATTGTATCTTAAGGTCCACCTGTCAAACTCAGTTTGTCTAGTTTAGAAAGCAAGACGAGCCCAAAGCATTGATGGACTTTAATTTGAATTACTTTGGTTGGTCACTATGCACTGAGTTTCCATGGAGCATGTTTTAGAAATCTGCATCTTGTAGTGTAATAGATTATAGATCTCTACATCCATTAACTATGCTCAACCACTAAAGAAGATGCATATCTTTGTAATTAGTTACATTAGTAACTAATGCAATCTATTAAAGATTTCTGCAGCTTCTAATGCAATACATTATTGATGTTGCTAGCTTCTACTGCTATGACCGATTAGTAACTTCTGTAATCTATTATAAAATTCTGCAGCTTCTACTGCTAATGAAGATTGTGATATGAAGTATTAACCATCTGTCATTTTTAAGAACTAAGCATAGCCAATTCAGGGTGTTACAAGGAGTTACAACTGCTTTAGCAGGTTTTCTGTTTTTAGATTCATCAAGGTTGCCTTGTCTCATCTACGTCTACTCATTCCTTGAAAATGTGTTTGTACTTTACAGCCATCGTCCATTTACAAGGGCATGAGTATCCACATGTTTGCACATACCAATCCCGGAATGGTTCCAAGCTAGGGATGACCTAATGTTTCTTCTTCAAAAACCTCAAAGAAATGCCTTTGTGGTTGTGAGTGCCATATACAGGCCACTACATCTATATGAACACTAAGACTCGCCACTCTTGTTAGGATTAACTTATAAGACCCTAAGCTTGCTACAAGCCTCATTTTTGTTTGTGTATACCTAAAGGCTCTTTGAGTTAGCAGATACTAGAACCTAAGGTTCAATAGTATTGTTTCAATCCAATTAGTAGCAAAAGCTTTGGAATATAAAAGAGAAAAAATTTAAATAGGCTTCTCTCAATTTGATCCATGAACAAGAATAGAAGAAAAGAAATTCAAAAGAAAAAAAAAAAGTAGCATGTAGATTTATATATTGATTGCATGATGGAGTCAATATTAAGTGTTCCTACAATCAAACAAGCAAGGAAAACCCCAACTACTAGACCAACTAGATCTATAGCTCCATTCAGTATGCGGTGAAAAACAATAGTTTCTCCGGCACAAGAAGTCCACTAGCTCATGCAAAGTAAGGTAGCAAGAATGTGCTAATAGTGATATAGGAACTATATCTTGCATGTCAAGCCAACAAATTAAGTTGCCAAAAACACAACATCAATCATCATGGATCTACAGGTAGGCATACCTAAACAAGATTCTGTGACACTGATGAATATCAGACCTAATAGGTTAATTGGCCATTTTATAGAGTAAGAGAAAACTTCTTTACCAACTTCATGATCAAGTTTAGAGTAAGAGAAAACTTCTAAAAGCTCCCAAGTCCACCTACTACAAGTATGGATAATTGCCTTAACAATCATTCTGCAGTGACTATTCAACCCTTAATAACCATTAGGATTTTAAACTATGCAATAATCCACAGACGAAGAACAATATCATTTAAAGAAGACAAATAAAAGCACAGACATCTGCAACTTTCAGACATTTCATGCTCTCACATTGACAATTACAGAGATTAAACTATTGCATTCATCATTAAGAATTATAGTGATTAGATGAATTCCGTTGGCACAACATTGAGTTTTTGCCTTGTGACCTGAAGGTCACAGGCTCGAGGTGTGGAAACAACCTCTTGCAAAATGCAAGGTAAGGCTGCATACTATAGGCCCTTTGTAGTCGCCCCTTCCCCAGATCCCACATACACGGGAGCTTCCTGCACCGGGCTGTCCCTTTTTTCTGATGAATTCCATTCATTACTATCAGTTACAAAATACATCTCTCATAAACTTCTACAACAAACTGAAACTACATTTTCAAGACCAAAACCAAAATTACAGCCAACAGAAAGAAGATGATGCTAAATAGGTTGGCATCCATGCCCTCCCATCTTCATCTCCTCTACTACGTACACGCACCTGAGTTCACTGACTCCCTATTGTTTCACCAGCTGCCATAGTTCTTCATCACCCAACTACTCCTTGCTGTCCATCATTCAGCCTATCCTCATCTAAGGCTTCATTGACCTATAAAAACCCTGACACTGGCCTACTCCCTAGACCACTGTACCCATAACATAAGGCTAAATCACAGATGATGAAAACAACATCAAAGAAAGCTAAGATCAAAGAACATCTTACCTCAACATGCATTATACATTCGTAGAATTCCCTATTTGGATTTGTAGGTTTTCTAGAGTCGTAGACCACCATCTACCCATGAACATATGGGCAGTACTTCCTTGGAAGTCTCCTGCTAAGGTTGGTGGAGTGGCTCAGATGGAGAAATTTGACCAAATTTGAGCTAAGATTGATGCCATAAATCAGCTGGTGAAGAAGACATTCTATTTTCCCACTTTCCATAGGGTTGTTCTGTTTATGAGAGAGAGGAGCAGTTGAAATACTGAAACTGCCCCCAACTAACTTTTGATTTTCCTTGCAAACAAAACATATTTCCAGGCTCAGCTATAGACCAACCTCTAAGTTGAGGGTCTCATGACAAATTGGACCCTTAAACTGGCACACCATCAACAAGTAAACCACACAGCTTTGGTTTCACTCCAAATGGATATTTTCACCACAAACTCATGGTAAACATTTTCCTGCCAAAATCCTAAACAGGCCTATTGGATAAAAGATCTAGGAATATCCAATAAAGAAAAAACTAGTGTATATGGATTGAGCTAGTTATTTGTGACAAATTAATGGATTGGTTCATGCTTCCATAGCACATGTGGTCTCAACAAATGTACTTATTCCTCTTTGGAGAAAATGCCTTTCTCCAAAGCATTTTTCATTTATATAATCAATGATTCATATTCCTTTTTATAAGCTTAAAAATATATGTAAATTAAGAGAAAATAACACGCATACAACTCTAGACACCCATGTTTGTTCTTAAAAAGATAAAAGTCATTTGAAAAAAAAAAACATAATAATCAGTAGATATTTTATCTCTAGCTGATTTTACTTCAAGATTCTTTCCATAAAAAAATAAATTATAATCCCCTCATATATGAGGAAAAATCACACATATCTCCCTCTTCAAATTTTAACCTGCCAATTATTTAACAAACAAAGAGTGCTAAATCAAAGGTTAGGATTATAACTGCTGCTCTTATCAACACCATACAACATTGGAAGGTGAAT
Organism: Warburgia ugandensis; assembly: GCA_035236585.1. Lineage (NCBI taxonomy): Eukaryota > Viridiplantae > Streptophyta > Magnoliopsida > Canellales > Canellaceae > Warburgia > Warburgia ugandensis. Next base: position 10,846,421 of record CP141138.1, on the reverse strand, counting down.
TTTGTCTTTCTCAAGGCAAACAGGAGTATCCACAAGGGCATGACTTAGTTAAAGAGCAGCAATGTTATTACCCTATAAAGTTAGAGTATGAATGTTATTTTCTCACAAATTAATAATTGTTTTGCAAAAATAAAGTGAAGGGCAACGTGAAAACCCTGTTACATACCTCCAAAAAAAGGGGTGAAAGTCAACATAAGACTTTATCTTTTATTTTTTGTTTATTATAATTACATTAACTAGTAAACATATATAGATTTTTGATAATTAGTTGACCTGAGACAGGCGGAATCAGACTAACCACTAAAAAACTAGGAGATGAGATCTCATCAATAACACAGATTTCATCATTCAACTGATGCCAAACACTCTGATTTCATATATATTATATCAACAGATATGTTTGCCTCTCTCACCTTCAGATTTTGTCTTGTTGAGAGTATTGCCTTCATTGGAAGGAAGGGGAGACTACAAGATCAGAAATGATGGCAGACATGCACATGCATTCCATGCTTATGTAATTACATTGAAACATCTCTCCTAAGTGTTCATTTTGTGCTGTCCCTTGACAGCTTAGCGTGCCTCTATGGTGAGAACCATAACATGATGACTAATAACATGGTGGTGGGTCATGATGGGTTGTAACATTTTGATTTTTTTTAAAACGAGAAAATAAATATAATAAAATAACTATATAATATAATAAAACAAAATAAATAAAAATATAAGGTAAGGAGAAGAGAGAGAATGCTCAAAACGCACTCTCCTCTCTCTAATTGTCTCTGCCTTCACGTAGACAATCATGCACTGGGGAGGCGAATTTCTCCACCCTTGAACAGCCGAGAACGAGGTATGATCATTCCACCCTTCCCTTTTGTGTTAATTTCAAGGTTTATGCACTTATAAACGCCGGAAAAGGCATGAACACGATGGTTTTTGCAAAAAATTCGTGTTTACTGTTTTCATGAAAAAAATTAGATGAGACGGTGTCAGATTTAGATCTGGACCGTTCAAATTGTGCATGATGAGGAGAGGAAAGGACCCATAAAATTTCGTGACGATTGGACGGCTAGGGACGCTGGAAAACACAAAAAACAATAGTATGGGAGTTTTTGAAAACGAAACAAAAAGCGTGAAAAAATGATAGATTTAGGAAGGATTTGGGAAAATGGATGGTGGAAATGAAATGTACGTGAAAAAATGGACACATAGGTGTAAAAATCACAAAAAACGGAGCACCTGGGGTCTCTGGCGACAGCAGACCAGTCCGGTCATCGTCTCCAGTGACGGTGACCGTAACAGGAGGAAACACATGGACGAGGGAGCGCCACGTGGCACGATGAGGGCGCGCCACGCGAAGGGGCATGTGGTGCGACTCGTGTGCGCCACATGGAGAGGCTAGAACGCGCCACGCTCTCTGTTCTGTCCCCCACGCCCAAAGCGCTTCCACAGAAGCGCCTGCTACCCAGTGCGGGTTCTGACGCAGAGCGCTTCCACAGAAGCGCCAGTTACCAATAAGGGGTTCTGATGCAGAGTGCGTCCACAGAAGCGCCTAGCAAGCGCCGCGCATGCGGCGGGCCCCATTTGCTGGATTTTGGTCTTTTTTGACCCTTTTTGCTTTTACACCTTGATTTTAGGAGCTACAGAGGTCCAAATCACGATCTGAAAGAGGCGTTGTGATCGTTTCAACAAGGCAGACCTAGATTTAAGATAAAAATTTAGTTTGGAGTATACCCCTTGATATTGGTTACGTGTTGTTTGGGTATATTGCGATATTGAGGTAGGTGATTTCATTCACAATTTTTCTATGATTCTCAAATAATGATTTGATGATTTGAGTCTTTGAGGCATATGATTTATGCCTTACCATATGTATGAGATTGACTTCAGTATGTAGCTTCGCATATGCGTGCTATCTTTATGGTGGTTATTGCATGCACTGTTTTTTTATATCTTTCGTGATATCTACTTGATTTTTGGTCTTCTTGACATGTGGGAGTCGCTCTGGCTTGATATTTGAGACTATTGATCCTGCGGTATGATGCAATTTTCACCTTGTGAGTGCCTGAGTGCCTGTGAGGGTGAAAGGGTGAAAGCGGGTGTGCAACGCAACTTTTCGTGAGTTCCTAAGTGCCTGTGAGGGTGAAAGGGTAAAAGCGAAAGTGGTGCACGCAGTTCCCGTGAGTACCTGAGTACCCGTGAGGGTGCAAGGGTGAAAGCAAATGGTACAGAGAGCTAACCCCACATTGCCGTGAGTGTATGTGAGATACTCATAGGGCTTGACTGTATATGAGGTTTGATACTTTTGACATGCATTCATATGTTTCTAGATTTTCTCGGATTGTGCATGTCTTGATATCATGGTTGATGATATCTTATTTATTGCATGGACATGGTATGTCATTCATCATATGATTTAAGACTTTATATATTATTGATCATCTTTCGATCTTTATGCCTTGCGCCATATGCTTTGTTTTATTGAGTTATTTTGAATATATATCACCTGCACAAGTATGGCTTGCTGAGGCATTGCAAAGGCATTGCTTTGCTTTGCAATGCCTTAGAATTAGAGCGCGACAGTCAGAAAGGGAAGAAGATGGTCTAGCATGGAGTTGGACAGGGGCTTGAGAACAGAGACTGTCAAATACCGACAGAGTGGTGTACTTTTGGTTGGACTGGTATTGGCTTTTTGGCATTCTCCTTAGCCATTGTATATATTGATATATTAGACTCATCTCACTGTATAGTAGTTATATGTTTATACACGGATGATGTAGTGATCTTGGACAAACCCTGGAGCTTTGAAACTTTCATTATTACGTATCTTTGCAGTTGTAAAAATTTCATCGTGGTTTTAATTTGTGAGCATACTCAAAATGGTTACCTTTCGTTCTGTTCTTCAGTGTGATTTTGAGGTGAAATGACCCTCGGGGTTTTCTGAAATGGTATTTGCTTGACGCTGCGACAAATTTTAAATTATGAGTTTTAAGTTCTTGGATCCCATCTATTTTCTATAAATAAATTATTACTATTTTCGTATAAATATGGGAAAACAAATGTTAAAACCCGAGGTGTCACATGGGTTGAATGTGGGGCCTACTATAGTTGCCCACCTCCCTGGATGACGTTGAAATATGAGTGATCGACAGCACATAAAGTGGGTTCCACCAAAGAAAAGATGCAAAAGAAGACTACAGCGCATAAGTGGGTCCAAAGAAATTTAGAACCCTAAGCTGACCACGTTTGTTATGTTTGAACTTTTCAAGTTGAGTGGAAGGCAATGTCTACATTAAAATATGCCTTGGTTCCTTGTCTTCTGGGTCTTTTATTTGGAATTTATATCCAAAACTCATTTTTTGTTGATAATAATAAATAAAGATAGGTGTGTGCCCTTATCAAAGCAGAGAGATACTGCCCTCCTTATGTCAAACTCATATAAAAATCTAATAAACTTCATATTTTAATAATTAATAATTTCCACTTATACCACAGACTTTGAGTAATTTCATGATTCTTCTAATTTCCTACATATCAAATAATCAAAAGCCTATAGAAAGACCTGTTCATAAGTCTCTAAACTCCTGAGGTAACATTGGACAGGCAGTAAGTATGATGCTGTATTTATCTTGGGAGACAACACTAGTGGCACACAGTGGAAAAGCATAGACCGTTGTTATTTAATAACCTATCTAAATTAATACTGACTTCCTTGTTTGTATAAGGTAAAAATCATGTCTCATCTTGATTTGGCCATCTGAATTTGTGAATATGTGATTGGACTAGGACTACCTAGCAAGGCACCTTTTTTTCTAGACCCACATGGAAATTTTATGTGTGGATAAGCATGCAAACCATCAACAGACAAGGCTATTTGATGATGGGTTTAAGGATGCCTGAGCAAGGCAGCATGGGCTTGACATTATCTGCTAGATTAACGGAAGGATCACACCAACATGGCACATGTAGAGTCTAAGAAATGTACTTCTTCTTTAAGTAAGCAAGGGTACTTCTTCTTATCATTTTTCATGTGATTAATATCATGGTGTCTATTTCCATGGATTGAACTTGATGAATATTTGCACAAATATGTAGGAGGGTTGTGACAATAGTAGCTTATTTTATTTTATTTTTTAACATTAGTGAGCACTGAAACTTGTGACCTACCATGGCTCATAGGAGAGGTCCCTTCTTGGTTCATGATGGTTCAAAAGCCTTAGCCCAATGTTGAGTAAGTTCATTAAGAGAGACGCCTGCAAAAACCCTATACTAAGGAAGTTTAGGCCTTCCAAACGCAAAGAAACTAAGATTAAACTAAAGTATTATAAGGTATATACAGCAAATCTTATAAAATAATAGCCTTGAGCCACAAGTTTTTTTTTTATTAATTCAGTGAGATTTTATTTCATCCAAGATTCCCAATAAATTAACTTAAATAGACACTTGTTATTTTCTTTATTAAAAGAAAAAGTTCAATAAGCACTTTTTTGTGATATGTATTATTTCATCAAGAAAATCTTAATTTTTTTCTTTTTCTCTATACTTTTCTTTGTCTCTCTAAAACTTCCAAATCTATTTATCTGTTTCTTTACTTCATGCCCCAAATTGCATTTGCCTCATTCCCCTTAATTTCTCTCCAATCTTCTCTCCCTTGCATGAATATGACTCAATGATTCATAAAAATAGATCCTAAAAAATGATGAATATCGATTTATGTAATCAAAGGCGTTGTAAGAAATTTGAAAAAAAATATTATCCCACGAGTATTACTTTACCATGCCGGCCTAAATTGGGATCAAAGATAAGATATTTTATTATCTTAAAGCAATCATTAATTTATCGGATGGATCAGGGAGATGATTTTCATGGTTTTGTATTTCACTGCGGGCATTTTTCAACTTGTCCCTTTCCTCGAGAAGCTTAAAGGGCAGCCTCGGTGCACGAAGCTTTAGCCCATGCGGGGTCTAAATAAGAGGCCGACCACAAGGGCTTTCAGTACGTTGCATTTTACAAGAGGCTGTTTTCTATGCTTTGAACCCATTACCTCAAAATCACGCGGCAACAACTTTTACTGAGACCAAAAGCCCCCTTCTAATTAATGTAAATTAATGTAACCCGTAAAAGGAACAAAGCCAGGTTGGTCTCCATTAATGTAAATTAATTAAACAGTGAAATGCTCCGCCAGGCTGGTCTCCCATGCCATTACATGTTCCAAAAGGAAAAGGCCGTATAAAAGAAGGAATTGATGATGGGCAATTATGTCATTTCAACTGACTAACCGTTCCCAGGCATCAAACTTAATATCGAAAATTCAAGAAAAAGACGAAAAAGGAAAAAAGAAAAATAGGAAAAATAGGAAAAATCCTCATATTCAAGTCTGAGCGTGAGATTTCTTACGTGGAGTTTTGTTCTGGCAGCGGAATTGAATTCCTCGTGTCGGAGGTAAAAAATTCTGGGACAGAATCCAACAAAATCTTCATCGTGTTCCTTCGACCTTTTTATTGCAGCGAAATAAAATTACGGAAATTGGTCGGATTTTGGCAGCTCTTGGAAACATTTTCATATTTATATTCATATTTTATGGTGGAAGAAAGGTTTTTTGGACTGTTTTTGAGGAAGACCCATATTCCAGACAAGTTTCCTAATCCGGTTTCTGTTTCCCTCTTGGTATCAGAAGAGTTTCAGGTGCAGAACTAGGGTTTTGTTGTCTGGAAGAGAAATCATTGGGGAGTTCGCCGGGGATTACTGGAAGTCGTGATTTGAGGAGAACCCATTTTCGAGAAGTTTTCCTGCTCTTATTTTGAAAACGTTTGAGGCATTTATATCTTTTGCTTTAAGAGAAGGAAGAAAGACAGAATAGGATTACAGATGCAGAGATAAGTTTTTCTGCTCTTATTTTGTGAACATTTGGGACATTTATATCTTTTGCTTTAAGTAGAAGGAAGAAAGAAAGAGTAGGATTACAGATGCAGAGATAGGGTTTTTTTTTTTCCTGAACTCGGGTTAGTTTCTCAAGTTTGAAATATTGGTTTTTGTGGGAAGAAATGGGGTTTTCAAGTTATTGGGTTCTGCGCGTGAATTGAAACCGGATTGTGATGAGAAACTAGGCCTGTAGTTAAATTATTTAATTTGCAGAAATCAGAAGCTCCACAGAGAGATATAAGATATTGAAATTTGCTCCTGGGTGCTGCTTAAGTTGTTGAATTTCTTATGGGAAAGCCCAGTGGGAAGAAGAAGAAGAATGTAGGAGGGAGAACTACTGATATGAATTTGAAAAGGAGCAAATCCGGAGAGCCAAGTGGGAAAAACTTAGATGCAGACACAACCATCTTTATCAGCATGGCACAGCAGCTGAAAGAAGAAGGGAACAAGCTGTTTCAGAAGAGGGATCATGAAGGGGCCATGTTGAAGTACGAGAAAGCGCTGAAGCTGCTACCTGGAAACCATATAGATGTAGCATATCTCCGCAGCAATATGGCTGCTTGCTTTATGCAAATGGGCCCTGGTGAGTACCATAGGGCAATAAACGAGTGCAATTTGGCTCTGGAAGCCTCTCCAAGGTACAGTAAAGCCCTCTTGAAAAGGGCGAGGTGTTACGAAGCTTTGAACAGATTGGAGTTGGCCATGAGAGACGTAAATAGGGTCCTAAGCCTGGAGCCAAATAATCTCACGGCTTTGGAGATTGCGGAAATGGTCAGAGAAGGGCTTGAGAAAAAGGGTATCGAGATAGATGACAAGCAGGTACTTTGGGCTTCAGAACATACTGAATCACCCTGCAATTCTCCTCATTGCAAAGTAGTAAAACGGAAGACAAGAAAGAAGAAGAGTAACAAGGTGGAAGAAACCGAAGTGGTGGAAGTCAAGGTGCCGGAAACCAAGGTTGAGGATACAGTAGCGGTGGAAAAGAACCAGATTCCTAAGAATGAGATTGTCAGGACCATCAAGTTGGTTCTTGGAGAGGATATTAGAATGGCTCAACTACCAGCTGATTGTACTATTTTGCAGCTGAGGGAGATTGTTAGAAGTCGGTTCCCAGGTTCAAAGGCATTTCTAATCAAATACAAAGACCAAGAAGGTGACTTGGTAACAATAACCACCACTGAAGAGCTAAGATGGGCGGAAGCATCTGCCATATCACAGGGTTCTGCTAGATTGTATGTTGTCCAAGTGAATCCTGAGCAAGAGCTATTGATGTTTGATGAAGCAACACCTCAGCATGAGATGCGAAAACTTGAGGTAAATCACAACAATATCACTGAAAATGGGAGCACTAAACACAGTTTGGAAGAAGACTTGTCTTATATAGATGACTGGGTTGTCCAGTTTGCTCAGATGTTTAAAAACCATGTGGGGTTTGATTCTGATGCTTGCTTGGATCTCCATGAGATAGGGACTAAGCTCTACTCAGAAGCTTTGGAGGACTCCGTCACTACTGAAGAAGCACAAGACATTTTTGTGATTGCTGCAGAACAGTTTCAGGAGATGGCATCTCTCGCTCTGTTCAACTGGGGCAATGTGCATATGTCAAGGGCAAGGAAGAGAGTGGATTTGCCAGAAGATGCTTCTAGAGAATCAATGATTGCCGAGGTTAAAGCTGCATATGAGTGGGCACAAGCAGAATACGATAGAGCAGGGGAGAGATATGAAGAAGCTGTAAAAGTCAAACCTGACTTCTACGAAGGCTATCTTGCACTGGGGCAGCAGCAGTTTGAGCAAGCAAAACTTTCTTGGTATTTTGCAGTTGGAAGCAAGGTCGATTTGAAAACATGGCCTTCTAAAGGGGTAATTGAGCTTTTCGACAATGCTGAGGAAAACATGGTAAGAGGCATGCAGATATGGGAGGAGATGGAGGCACAGCGTTTGAACAAGCTTTCTAAACCTGATAAGGAAAAGAACCCACTGCAGAAAATGGGGTGGGATGGGCTTTTCAAAGAGGTATCAACCGATGAAGCTGCAGAGCAAGCTTCAAATATGAGATCTCAGATTAATGTATTATGGGGGACTATGCTATATGAAAGGTCACTTGTAGAATTCAAATTGGGGGTAGAGTTTTGGGAAGATTGTTTAGAAGCTGCCATTGAGAAGTTTGAACTTGCTGGAGCTTCTCAAATAGACACTGCATTTATGAGAAAGAATCACTGGTCCAATGAAACCGCTCAAGAAGGTAAATATGCCCACCAAACTTAAAAAGAGTATCTTTTCTAGTTAGTGGTAGAATTTACTGACATTTTTTTTTTTCTAACAACAGGGTTGGGATTCAAGATTGATGAGATAGTGCAGGCATGGAATGAGATGTATGATGCTAAAAGGTGGAAAAATGCTTTTCCATCCTTCCGGCTAGAACCATTACTGCAACGCCGGGTCCCAAAGTTGCATCATTTCCTGGAACATATATGACTCTTGTCCAAAAGATTTAAGTATGACTTCATTGTTTAGAATACTGGAAGAGTCACATTTAGTGCTCCACTGTCCTCAAGCAGCACTGATTGCTAACTGAGACAGGTGAATCCTATGCCACAAGTCTGTACATTTAAGTTGAGATGTCTTTTCTATATTCAGCTTTCATTCTCTACTGGTGGTTATTCTTCTCTTTGTTAAAATATCTAGTGGTTATTCTCTCTTCTGGTTTTAGAGTTGAGATTTTCTTGTTAGGTAGCTGCTGTTACATCCATCCAAGGATCTCATGGCACTTACTTGCTGAACATCTAATATGTGTTTGTGAGTAAACACATGCATATAGAAAATATATGCATATCGTATGTATGTATTTCTGAATTGTATATTCTCATACTTGCCAATGTCATAAATTTTGTTGCATAGAGGAGCTGTAGGTCTGTATTTCCAAGTGGGCACTTTCTGATGTTTGTTTTTTTACAAATTGTTACATCAAGCAGAGCATTCGTATGGATTCTACAACAATCAACTCATTATTTTTTCTTTGTTACATAGGTAATCTGTATTTCCATGGGCAGATTTTCTGATACTTGTTTTTGGCAAAATTGTTACATCAACCATAGCTTTCATGTGGAGTATATAACACATTCTTTCTGCTTTGTGATATTAAATGGCTTGAGATGTTGTTTCAAAAAAGAACATGAGTTGATATGTCATGGAAACGAACAACTATATGCAGACAACTAGGACAAAAAGTTTCCAAAAATCTATGTTACTGTATGCAGCCAACTAGGATAAAAAGTTTCCAAGAATCTATGTATTGATAATTCACTTCTTCGTAGAGGCTGTTCTTCTTATGGTTATGAATACAAAAATTTTGCACTCATCATGCCAAACTGATTGACTCAGGAGTGTGAATCTCAAATTGGATTAAGTGCTCAGACCAACTAATGTGTCAGTGGAAGAAGCTAGAAGGCTGTAAAAACATCCTTTTTATTCCAACAAGACATGTCAGAGTAGCATGGCAGGAAGATTTAAACACAGCAAGGGATATTGCAATTGTTTGGTCTTTAAGCATGTGGATGAATGCCTAAAGTTGCTGATAAATTTGCATGGCGAAACCTAACATGCTTTTCCGGTCAGTCAGTAAAATAGTAAGTACATTGGATGAACATGATTAAGTGTTTCTGTTCTTGGAATCTTGATAGGTAGTTTAAGTGTTTCCTGCTTATATTTATTGTTTTATGGGTAAGTCTTATTAAGTTGTGGATTATCATAAAAATCTCCAAATACACCAAAATTCACTCCTCGCAAATGCTTAGAGTTCATAGGATGCCTCCTCTGGAAACATCTTCCATCTGCTGGAGTTTTGAGTTCTTAGGTATTATTTCCTTTATGTCTCTGGTTTTTCTGCAGCTTTTGAGATTATTTGTTCTTTGTAAGTTTACAATTCAGGCTTTAATGTCTCTGACCATCCTTAATATAATTCTAATGGGTTTCAAAGCTTGTTACATTTGCATTTGTAGCACAAAGAAAGAACCCAAAACTAACAAGAAAATATTGTCTGGAAACTTAGGGACATGTTTAAAAAGAGTGCAGGAAACATTTTAAACATTTGATACAATTTGGAAATACGGAAGCAAGATGATTCATATACAGTTTAAGAAATTTGGACTGAAGAAGTAAGGACGTAGGAACATATTAGATATACTTTATAAAGAACTGCAAGGTTCTTTTTTTCTGGAAAAAGCTAGGACAGAGCAGTTTGCAACTCCAACAATTTGTACAGCGTGAAACCTGATAATTGAAAATTTCAGGAACTTTTGCTTTAAAAAATGAAACAAAAGTTTCAGATAATTAAGCAACTCAGCAGGAGCTGAAACCAGCATATGGAATTCTGGGTGGGCAACAGTTGATTGAGTTCAGCTAACTAAAAATCAAATCAGATGTCCAAAATAACTTGCTGATTTTGTAAGAGGAAACACTAATGTGCTATTATTTACTGTCCAGGAAAATGTCACTTCAAACAGGCACAGAATTTCCAGAACTATAAGAAAAAAAGAAAATTTAAGGGACAGTAAGTATGCTGAAAAGTACTGCCATAAAGCCACCAAGAAGACCTTTCAAAAAATAAAACAAAAATATCCACCAAGATGTGTAAAGAATATTGACAGTTACAGGTTTATCATTTTGTAAAGTCCTGACACCTAATCATAGTCCCTTAATCTTTTATAATTGACAGCCTATTTCCGGAAGGACTTTTACAGTTTTACTTGACAGCAGAAGGATCAAGACTCTGTAGTACGTGAAAATAAGAAGATTCAAATTCTAGGAGAGGAAGAGCCAGGGGAAAAAGAAGAAAGGAGCAACCAGAAATGATGGGAATAAAGCTAGATAGACTGAAAAATTTTGTACAATTCACAGCTTTGGCTGTTTGAAACAAGGATTAGAATCCCTCTTTCGCGTGTTGACCTTCTTTTATTCTCTCCAAAGAAGACAGGCCTTTGAATCTCTTTTGGACATATGGAGGAGAAGGCACTTTCACAAGTACTTTTATTGATCTCCAAATTTAAGTTACAAAAAGCTGATGGTGTGCTTCTTTTATAGAACAAAGAGGGGATGAATTCCACTTCTAAACCCCTTATTGGACTCCTCTAGATTCCTCTTTAGACTTGTCATGCTTTCCTGTGTCTCTATCTTAAATAATTGACTCATGTGGTTAACGACGTGAAATTAACTGATGAAAGACTTTCTGCATCTTTTGCCACTACTTAACAATGATGGCTCAAGCCTTGTAGCAAAATAAGATGCCTAAGTTGATCACTGCAACCCCAAAAGCAAATAACATGCGCTAAAATTGATAAAAACACCTCTCTCTTTTGCATGTGACAGTTTTCAGGAGGAGGTTGCTTATGATGGTCCCATCAGATAGTCTTCACCTCTGTCAGAATCTGTCTTTGGTAACTTTATTGAAAGAATTATTATAAAGCTATTGCATTTGGAAATCAATGAACTGGAGCAATCTCGGTTAAAACTTACATATACTCAAAAATTATAAATCTAAGATATTCATTTTATCTAATATGGAGGTCAATTTAAAACTTGTTTATGTGATTGTTTACGTGGAATCTCATATGCGGTCTATTGTAATGTGTGCCCAGTGAATCATTGAGGAGGTTATTGCTGCTTGGGCACCAGTGTATGATGGTCTGGACAAAATCCAAAAATTAGCCTAGTATTGTGGATGAGCTTGATTGCTGTGGCCTCAACCTAGAATGAAATGATACTTCATCCACAGTTCCTCCTTGAGGCCTGGTGTTTTCCTGAGCGTTGGTTTTATCCAAGCTGTAGTCTTTACATGCTCATTTATTCTATGTATAAAGTGATGGGACCCTCCTACTTCCGAGGATCTGTTAAATCATCACATTATATTCATGAGTCCTGGTATTCCCACTTTCTACAGGCTCCATTACCAGCTGCACATGGAATTTTAAGCTGGGTTTCCTGACTCTTTTCTCCTCATATTTTAATTCCTTTTCTCCCCATTTGATCGTAATAAAAAGAGGCAGATCATCACATTATATTCATGAGTCCTGGTTTACCACTCTCTGTAACCGAGAGTTCCTACAGGTTCCACTTAGAAGTGACACCTGGTGCTTTAAGCGGGGTTTGGCTGACTCTTTTCTCCTCATATTTTAATTCTATTTATCCCCATTTGACCATAAAAAGAAGTGGAGTAAAAGTTTATGGAACGGTTTATGTGGGAGGGGGGTTCATCGTCGTCCTCCTCTTTCCCCTTGTCTCTGTCCAGGGTCTAGGTCTTTGGCGGAGCATAACTCCATCGGAAAAAGGAACCTCCATGGCTGATGCTGACAATGCTGACTTCTGTTTTGGTAAACCTGTGCTAGAATATTTGCTGTGGTTGATGCGCATGCCATTTGTAGCAGGAATGGTAGTAGACGGGTTTGGTTTCTTCTCTTCACTTTGATTTTTGTATTGCAGGATGGTTGGGAGAGAATGGGGGTTTAGTAGTGGTTGGGACTTGTTCACTCAGGGAATTGTTTAGTACTGGTGCAGTATACTGCTTTGTCTGTGGATTATTCAGCTACTTGGCTGATTCAAGCTGATTAATAAATAACTTTTACTTGATTTGGGTCGTGTCACTTTCAATTGGTGAAACTTCTGATCAAGGTTGCTTTGTTAGAGATCAGTTCGTATTGCTTCATGTATCGCTGCTGCTCCCTCCCACAAGTGGTTGCACAATCTCTGTAAAAGACCCCATTATGGATAATCTAAAGTAGACTACCCCCAAGTCCTCACTAACCCAAACCCAAATCAGTAGCAACAAAAGATATTCTCTTCCTCTTCTCTGCAAAACTACTCAAGATGGAGCTTTTGGGATCTTATGGGCTAATGAAGATGAGCATTTCACCATTCCAGTAACGACTTCTTCATGTTCTGGTTGTAGACGGAGAGAAGTGGAGAAGTGCGAAAGAGTTCTTTCACTGGTTTTCCTGTTTCCGTTTTAGAGAGAAAGAGGAGGAAGATTGACAAAGTTCTGTTTCTCCCGCGAATGCACGGCTACGATTTTTGAATAATTTAATTTTTTGTTAAAGTCAAAGAATTAAAAAAATCTGGGATTAAAAAGGGTGAAAAAATGCTAACCTTTCCCAGGTTAAACCCGCCACATGTTGCTTTTAGGTGGAGCGTGTAGAAACTTTGTTAGAAAGAGTGGGAATACCAGGACTCTATATCTATACCCGAATCTTTTTTAACAAAAGGACACATTAAAAATCAATCTAGTGAGACAGAAAATTTTAGGAGCCGTGGTTATCCTCTTCTTTCTCTCAAACAATTTCTCCACTTACCTATCCTTATGTCTTTGAACTTTGTATTTCAAAGCCTCTCTCTCTCTCTCTCTCTCTCTCTCTCTCTCTCTCTCTCTCTCTCTCTCTCTCTCTCTCCTTTACTAGTATCTAGGAAAACCAACGAAACAAGGCTAGGAGGTGGGTCCATTTATGTACATATGTATATACATACCCTACATATATATGAGTAATTTATAAAACCTTCATTGTTCTAATAATGACTCTCCTTGTTTTATAATTCTCTAAGAAGTGGCTAAAGGAGGTTATGATTCTGAAAAAAGCTATCACCAGCTAGACTGAGAAGTATTTGATGAAGTAGGTCTTACCATCTCTAAAACAAGAATGCAACATGTGTCTCTGTATGTTTACAGTTACATATATATACAATGTATAGATGCATATATACACACACTGTTCCAGTCACCCTCACAGACACATACATGTCTGTATATGTAGCATACAGATAGAAAGAGATAGGATGGCAACCACAATATTATACATTTTTTTGTGGTTTGAGCTTTCATTTCCTCTCTCTTTTTTGTGTTTATTTTTAAATCTGTGCTGTACTCTGTTGTCTTATCACTTTGCTGCTCCTATTTCTGTAATTAGCCATTTATTTCTCAGTGTCTTATATTGTCCAGGGTTAAATCTCTTTACTGAATTTTGCACGTCTCCTGGGCATAAATTATATCTGTTACCATGGATATCATTTTCTCCATGCCAAGTGACTCAATGCTACCCCCATTTTAAATCCCCATATATCATACTTAGGTGCATCTATTCCACACGTTTGGCCTTCTTTATGCTTTCAACATAGCAATCTGTGAGATTGAAAAACATTCAAAAGAACACTTTAACAAAAACTAAGCATTATGAAAACAGATGGACTACAAATTGTACCTCTGTACCTAGTCATTGTGGTTGAAGTTGACAAGCTTGCTAGTTTATGACTTACAAGTTCTACTAGATTGAGCCCCATGTTGACTTGCACCGCCACATTCACAAAACTGGAAAAAGCCAACAACTTGCAATAGATGTTTTACTAGAATTCAGCCGAAAGTGGTCCATGTTTATTTTAGGATGTAAAAGCTTATTCATGTTCTGCTTCTCCACATCCCGGCATTGTTCACTCCACATGATCCTTTGATCCTCATTCATGTTGCAAAACACCAGAAAGCTTTCTGTCCTTTCCAACTGAGATGAAACAAGTATTTGATCTTGGATAGATTTATTCTTTGTAGGGAACCAAAATCTGATGAATGGTCTGCAATTGTGACCTATATAAGTACCATGTTTCTGTCTAGTTATTCTCTTCTATTTTGAGATTCATGGAATGGCATTTATTATAAGCAGTTATATTTCCACATTTTCTAATTTTCTTTTGGTCATAGATTTATTCTGTGCATCACCTTTAGAGTTTTCTTCAAGTTCTGCTTGGTGCTATGCTGCAGCTTTGTGCTGTCGTGATAGGAACCCACCCAGTTCTTAGCTAGTGTACTTGGTGTTTTGCTTGCCTGTGCCCTTTTCGTGATAAGAATATTGTTTCGCACAGGTTTCATGCTTTCCTTTTTGCTTGCCTGTGCCCATTTCGTTTCTCCTCAAGGAACCAACGTGTTTTATTCTTTACTTTTTGGTTGCTTGTGTCCTTTTCATTTCTCCTCCTGCCTAGTAAGCCTCTATTCTCAAATTTCCCTAAGATTAAAAGCTGATGGACCAACTTGAGTCTTCTCTTCAGTCCAATACATTGGAGAAATCTGGTCTGTTATTGGGGGAGACCTTCTGGAGATGTTTAGGTTGTTAGGGCAGGGCAATAACATTAGGGTTTGTGATGGGCCGGTTGGATAGTCTGAAATGAACAGCTAGATATACTATCAAGCCATCTTTTAATAATTCTCAGAAAAATATAATATTTGCATTGTTTAATGCTTTTATGTTTGAGGACATTGCTTTATGATTATAGAAATCAGGTTTCTGTACTTGCATGAGCTCCCTTGTACTTTGCGAGTAAAAGGAGGGGACCAAGCACTTGACATCTAATTAGCAGGAAGAAAAAGTGAGATGATAGATAGCATGCTGGTCTGTTGATTCTCTTCTTGTTTAAACACATCATTTGCTTAGCAGGGTTTTTGCTCTATATTTTAAATTGGTAAATATATCAATAAAAAAAGGGCTGCCTGGTGGTAAATATGTTATTGATGAATCTAAAAATATCCTCATAAGAATTAGTATCAATAAGCTTCTCTGTCTTTGCCGATGTTCTTCGTCAATTTGTTTCTTCTAAATTTGTTAGTTGCTTATTTCTTGGTTTAGTATGACTTCACTTTGTCTATATTCTGATGAAATACCATCCTTTGGCTTATATCTAACTTATGTTCTCTCTCGTTGCAGATATTGTTGCTTCTTGGGTCATTATATTCACATTTGCTATGTACTCGTCGGAACCAAAAGAATACGGAAAAGAAAGTGTTTGTTTTTCAAATGTAGTGTCACTTCCAGACAGAACATTCCATATACGGGAATTTGATCTTTGGTCTCGTTGTGGATTTGATTGTCGCATGGGCTGTTAGATTCGAGCTCTGTTGTGTGTTCTTAGTACAAAGATAGGAAAGGGAGGTGTTGTTTCATAACAGGAGTGTCCATTTTCAAGGCAGACGGTTCGTTTACAGCAATTTCATTTACATGGGGCGTTTGTGAGACGGAATCTATGAAGTGGTAGAGATTTCTTTTTGTTGATCTCTGCTATTACCCCTTCATTTATTGGTAAGTGGAAAATTGGATTCATAACTTTTTTTCTTTTTTTTTTATAGCTTTTGTAACAACATATTCATTTTCTCCATGATATTTGTAATTCATTGTTACTTATTATTCTCGTGTGCACAAACTGGTGATGAGTTTTTTGGGAAGTTACATTCATTCTACTTTCTTTCCTCAACATTTTGGCTGTAAGGTGATGAACTTGCCAAGCCTTATGGCTACAGGGAGTTGGCAGGAATCGCTGTGATTTGTGGACTTTTCTTTTATTGACCGTGGGTTCTCATGTTCTTCTGGCTATTTGATTGCAGGGCCACTTCAAATCTGAAAATGGTGACTGAAACATGAGTATTTGAATCACCACAGATCTTGGGCCACCCAATTTAAATTTTTTTCGGCCCATGTAATTGCAATTGACACATCGGCAAGGATGTCAATTATTACAATGGGCGTATACTCAGCCTGCCCACATCCCCCCAGCATCGACACGTTTGCCGAGTGCTCATGGGATGGATGACCATGTGCTCCTAAAACTATGGGCAGGCCGAAGTACAAGTGGGGCTTGCATGTCTAACAATCCAATATCCTAATAGAAGATTGCAAGAGCTTCCCTTTGAAATGGATCGGTCTAACTATCAACAGAACCTCCAATAATCCAAGGCTTAGACTCCATTAAGGAGGCAGAATTTTGGTGTATAAAACAGGCATAGGCCTGGTAAGTTAATGGTTTGGAGTCACTGAGTAGGTCGCTTTAGTTTTATCCAGTGGCTTACATTTTTCTTTGGAAAATAAGTGGCGGAATGTAGATTAGATTGTTCTAGCGTTGTACTTTGCATTTTTTATAAGTGAAGAATTATAAAGCAAATCACTTGCTCGCCTAAATTATTCTGCTTCCAAAGGAAATAGCTATGACTCAAACCTATGACCGAGCCTACTTTGGAAGAGATGCTGAGTTGTCTCAGATTAACTATGCTAAACATTTGATCGAATAGCTCTGGAATTGTACTTTTTTTCACAAAAGAATAGACTGTTAGGAACATATATAAACAATGGTCCATTTAAACCTCCAAAAACATTGTTTTTAGCAAATGCCTTGGTTGATCGAAGACAACTGCACATCTCCCCTGAAAGGGATATAAAAATTTATCATCAAAAGCGCCAGGTATCAAAGGCTTGTGATAATCATTTGGAAGAAAATTTTTTATATATCGCTCATCCATCAGCACACCCAACCAAATGAATGACTGCAATAACTGAAGTAGTGGGTTATACTTTTATTTTAACCCATTAATATTTTATAATCGAGAATATTAACATCCACTGTATAAGAACTCATTTGGATTACCAAAATTTTGGATATATATAATGTGTGTAAATCCATATGCAAACAACTCTTTATGTCCCTTTGAATATGCTTAGTTGCAGGTTTGAGTTGTTGCTTTTCTTTTTGTTCAAAGAATAATTTATTTATTTTACCTTTGAATGGTATCATTGAATCAACCAACTAAAATGATCCAAAAAGTGACTTAGATTTAGGATTAAGACTTTTACAAGGTCTTTCTCAATTGGGAAACAAGAATGTCCAAGCTAATGTCATGGACATTGAGAATATCCTTGTTTATGAATTAACATATTTCAATATTTGTTCAAAGCCTTACATTTGTGGATGAGGATATTGGTTTTGGACATCAAAAGTCCACATTTGTGAATAGTGTTCATGAACATCTATTTCACACCAAATGTCCATGTAATAGAATCTATTCCCTATGGAGGCAATTTTGGCCAGTTTTTTAATGTTAGAATGTAAATGCAAACAGACTCTCTCTCTCTCTCTCTCTCTCTCTCTCTCTCTCTCTCTCTCTCTCTCTCTCTCTCTCTCATATAATATATATATATATATATATATATTTATTTATTTATTTATATAAGGGAGGGTGAATTTTCCAGCAAGAAAAAAGGGTTTATTCTATGCCATAGATTATATAAGATGACTTGAGACGGAATGATTTAAAAACCACTGATAGTGATCTAAGAATATATTAGAAATTCTCATCTCATATCAAGCACCACTAACAATGATTTGACAAAAAATAGGATTTTCATCTCAATAAGCACTAGCAATGAGAGAAGGAGATATACTCTGACTCATCTTAGATCAAGCACCATTAACAGTAATATGGCCCATATCATCTAAGCTCATGATTAATCATTACATCTCAAGCATGACTAACACCCTAATAAACACCAAATTAAATAATAAGTTGGCAGGTTTTTATCAATGTTTAACAATTAATTTTCACACCCTAAATACAAGCTTCATACCAAACTACAAAGACAAAGAAAATCAATAGCCCTGGATTAGAGTAGCTACATAATATACTCCAGCTTCAATTCAATACCTCTTTCTAGCTATTTTTTAATAATCATGTGTATTGAATAACTCTAGCCCACAACGTGTATAATTTTTTAATTTTCTATATAGAGTCAAGGTTATAACATTAGTAAAATATTTATTTTAATATTTGCTTATCATAATTTATTTTAAATATATAGACATTGTAACAACACAAAATATCAAAATAAATTTCTATTATCATGGTGGATGTCCAAATTACATAAAAATTGGATACATATGAACAATCATAACCCAATTCCACGAAAAAGATAAAGGTGGATTTCCAATTCTCCATGGACATCTAACAAATGGGCTGAATAGCCAATGGCCATGGCCATGACCATGGACATCCACAAGCATACCTTGCCGTTTGCAAATTGCCCTCTTAGTTTTCGTATCGGTCAAAAGTGGGTAGAGTCGTGTAGCAGAATATTTAGAGGAAAATCAAGTAGGAGTAGAGCCCACAAAACTTGAAGCCGTGAAATTTACGCGGAGAGAGAGAGAGAGAGAGAGAGAGAGAGAGAGCACTGCGCACTGCAAGCATCTTCTTCTGTTAAAGCTTAATTTGATATTTATGAGCAATTATTGAAGATTAACAGATGCAGACAGCTAATTGATTGGTCTTCTATTTATAAGACCAATTGCTAAATAGGGGCATCAGATTCCCAACACCAAACAAATTACAGGGCATCAACTTTATCTGTCTCTCTCATGCCGCTTTAAATTCCTTCCCCTCTAAATCCTCCTTTCTTATACCACTAGGGTTTTAATCTATATCTGTATTCGTCTTCTCAGCTGGGATTTCAATGGAGAGGATCAGAAGAGCATCTCATGCAGGATCCTGGTATTCTGACAACCGTGAGTAATACCCATATCTCTTGCTGTCAGTATTCCACTCCTTTTCTTTCTTTTTTTTCTTTTACATACGTAGCGGGAAAATATTTTCTGGGTTTTAGTTCGTGTTCTTCCATCATTCCGAAAAATAATGATTGGGTTCGCTGTTATTATGATTTTCAGACTTTTTTCATTTGAATGGATATGATTTTTTTTATGAATTTGGCGTCTCTTCCAAATTTTGGAATGTTGATTTTTGAGACTGTTATAATCTATTGTTCCTAGTTAGTTGGAGTTGCTGATGGATTTTCCCAAGAATTTCCAATTTCTGTCCAAACTTTGACATATTGTAATCTTTTGTTTGCTAATTGGGTGGAAGCGCTGGCGGAAATGTGAACTCCGTTCTTACTTATCTCTTATTTGGTAGAAATGAACAACTTCGCATGCTTGGATCAAATGGCTTGTTCTGCCTAATTGGAAATGGGTAACAGTTTCTTTTGAAACCCAAAGAGTTTGGCTGCACACTCAGACTGGAAGTCGGGAAAATTACAATCTGGGTGTATACTGAACCATGTCTTACCGCTGCTTTTTTTTTTTTGTGCATTTACTGGCTAGGTTTCTGCAAAAACTGATCTTTGAACTTCTCCAAGTATATAATGTGTGAGAAATACTAATGGAGAAATTGGCAACAGTGTTATGTTGTGCAGTGAACATACATGATTTTCATTGTACTGATACTATTACTACCTCCTTTTGTCAGCCAACAAATTAAGTGAAGAGCTTGAAGGATGGCTGAGAGCAACAGGTCTTGTAAAATTGGCAGATGTAAGAGGAGTGATTGCCCCGTAAGTGTGGACTGCGGATCATCAATGTATTCCTTGATTGTGGTAATTGTCTTCTTTCTGATACTTAGTGTTATTCAATTCCAAACTGCAGGCATGCTGGTTACTCATATTCAGGGCGTTGTGCAGCCTATGCATTTGCTAACATAGATCCAGCAAACATGTAAGTTCTTGATTAACAACATTGGTCTATTCCTTTCTTTTTTCAAGCAAAAAATATTAATCTTTTTTGTAAGCCACATTCTTCCTGTAGATTGATTGACGCTTAATTCCATTACATGTCATTTTCATGCATGGAGCTTGCAATGGGAACCAGTGACTCAATGCCCACAAGAGACTTGTGGTTCTATTCTGGGTCACCTTTTTACTGCCTAAAAAGGGCAGCCCCAGTGCACGAAGCTCCCGCCTATGCGGGGTCCGGGGAAGGGGCGGGCCACAATGGCCTAAAGTAGGCAGCCTTGCCTTGCATTTTTGCAAGAGGCTGATTCCACACCTTGAACCCGTGACCTCAAGGTCACATGACGACAACTTTTACTGCCCCCCCCTCCCCCCCCCCAAAAAAAGAAGGAAATGGAAAAACACCCATTTTATCTACTTAGAAAGTTGCACAATATTAACCATGATTTGCTGAAGATAGCCGTTATCAGTTGGCCATACCGGGGGTGTTTGCTATTTTCTAGCATCATTTAACCTCCTTTTCTTGTGTTACTTCTGGATCAATAGAGGAGCGGGCAAATGAGTAACCAAGAGCAAGAGAAGTGGAGTAAGTGAACTTTGGTAGCTTGAAAGGTGACCACAACATTACTTTATTATATCTTCTTCTTTTTTTTCTTTGGTCATAGGAACTCCATTTTTCCCCTTCTACTTTTGCTGACTAAGACTTGGACATTCAAAAAAGTGTAGACAATTCTCCGTTCTTTAAATGGCAAACTTGTGGCTGGGAGGAAATACAGCAGTGCCCTCCACAACCTTGCACTCTGGTAGGGAAAGATATTTGGTCTAACAGCTGGTTTTCAAATTTTCAAACTTGTACACTCTATGTTATTTCAATTTCAAATTTTAAATCATCCTTCCCTGGGAAAGGATCTTGAAGGTCCTAAATGTTACAAAAATCCCTACTCAAAAAACGAAAGAAAAAGAAAGAAAGATAAAGAAATGGTTCCCTTTGATCTTCTGTTTCATGAGATCTTATATCTAAACTAGTCAATACTATGAGAAGCAGAACTAGTGTAGTAAGTTGAAATTAGATGTCATTTCTTTGGATTTTGCTTTATTGTTATGATTGTTGTTTCAGATTCCATCTCATCCTTTCAAGAAGCCTGATGATCTCATAATCCAAGTTATGTGATTGTTGGTGTGTTCATTTAAGTTTATATGTGTCCTCATGCTATTTTTGCATATTTGCACAAAGGAGAAGAAGATTACTTTTTCTCTTACTATGTTGCTAATTTGTAAACAAACATTCTATTTCAGTTCCAGAGTATTTCTTCTAGGGCCATCTCATCATTACTACACTCCAAGGTGTGCCCTTTCGAGAGCCACGGTCTACAAGACCCCTGTGGGAGACCTGCCAATTGATTCAGAAGGTACTGCAATACTGTGTTACTTTTTATGTTTTAAAATGTAAATTCACTGGCTTTTACAGTCATTCAGGATAACAGATCAAGTTTCCTCTTAGAACTTTCTCCCCACATAGAAAGCATGTCCTGAGAACATCTTGATGTCTTCACCATAACATTTAGTCTTTATCTGGACTAGGGTGTGATAGATTGAGATGACATCTTGATGACTTATTGGGCAAGCAATTGATTAGTTTGAGATGAGAACCCTTGTCTTGACATATTTCTGCATGAATAGATAGATGAATTAGATTTTATTATACTTTTTGAGATTTTTCATGAACATTTTATGGGATACAGTATTAAGGAATTTTGTCATTCTTCTGGCTTACTACTGTATTGAAGTATAACTAACTGGCATTTGTACATTGTATCTGGGCCTATTGGCATGAAACTACAGTCAATGATCAACTGTGGGCCACAGGAAAGTTTGAACAAATGGATCTTCATGTGGATGAGGCAGAGCATAGCATGGAGATGCACTTGCCTTATCTTGCTAAAGTATTTCATGGGTAATTTTTCTGTAAAATTTCATCCTCTTTTCTAGATTCCACTTCATGAAGATTAACTATTAGACTATTCCATGCAGCTATCCAGTAAAAATTGTTCCCATTTTGGTCGGAGCTCTTAATGCACAAAATGAAGCCATGTATGGACGTTTGCTAGCCAGATATGTAGATGATCCAAAAAATTTCTTCTCTGTGTCATCAGACTTCTGCCACTGGGGTTCCAGGTACATTGCTAGGAATTGATTTCTTTATGTGCTCATTTATTTTTCAGTTTGTGATGGAATTGTTCTTCTGGTTTGCTATTTGTTGGTGATCCATTTAGGTTTTTTTTTCTGCAAGTGATATCTGTTTCAATTGCGAGAATAGGAGAGAGCACCATTCTGTTGATTCCTTATATTAACTGAATTATACTTTTCAGTGGTTTTCAACATCTTCATGCCAGTTTAACAGTTTGGTGGTCCAGATAGTGTAGTAAAGCTTGTCTATCTTTTTCAAATTGATATACGCTTGAGTTGTTGTTGTGTGACCTGGAGGTCACGGGTTCAAGGCGTGGAAACAGCCTCTTGCAAAAATACAAGGTAAGGCTTCGTACTATTAGACCCTTTGTGGTCTGCCCCTCTCCCAGACCCCACATATGCAGGAGCTTCATGCACCAGGCTGCTCTTTTTATATACGTATTTTGACTTGTGATTATAGAATGGGCATACTAGATGTTGGCTCCAAGTAACCAGTTATGTTATCTAGACGAGGTTTGACATTTCCATCTTAGACTTTTCAAATTGATATACATAGTTTGACTTGTTATTACAGAATGGGCATACTACATGTTGGCTCCACACAACCAGTTATGTAATCTGGAAGAGGTTTCACTTGTTCATCTTAGACATTTTTTCCTATTTTCTAATTGCATTTGTGAAAAAATTGGTCACTCCTTGTTCAAGGATTGGACGTATTTCTCTTGTACATCCACTCAATAGCATCAACGGCATATGGTTATGGGTATGGTAGAAGTGAGCCCGTCTGTGTGGTACACTTGTGATGGCAAGTCATCTGTGCCTATGTATTGACCGAATGCAACAAAATGGATACTGGGTTCATAGATCTGTCCATCTGCATGTTAAAAGGGCCTAGATAAATTACAATACCCAATACAATGTTCAAAGTGGTGTCATGGAGTAATTGGGACTGAAGGTGATGTAGCAAGAAGTGACAGAATAGATCAGGGTAATTCACATGTGCTCATCCTTGTTGCCTGTTCTTACAAGGCTGATGTGGTACTCAAAGTTGTAGCTATTCTGGAACGGGGAGAACTTCTAACGGCAGTGTTCTTCAGTAGTGTTTCACCTACTTGCCTTGTCAGGAGTAAAGAAAAGGAAAATAGCTTGAACCTGTGGAAGTTTTAGAAAATGCTAACTATTGCCTTGAGTATATACTTATTAAGAGACAGCTGTGTCTACCAATAATAATTTACTACAAGTATTCCGCATTTCTGATTGTTCATACGAACACCAATAGCAAGCTCTTTAACAATTGGTTTTCCAATTAACTCCAATAAAGAATATTGGACTAATTGACTTGACAATTTTTTATACCCTTGCCTTAGACATGGCATCTCCATGAGAAGTGTGCTCGTGTTGGAAACTCAATACCTGTTCTTGTTCAAGAATTCTTGGTTGTTCTTTTCTGCCTAACAATTTATGTTGCTAGAGAGTTCAAATCCATGTTCAGTTACTGCTATAGTATTCATGTTGAATGGTTTCTTTGGTAAGTACAATCAATGCATGGTCTGTCAAGGCAGTTATCTTCTATGACTTTCCAAGATAACCTTGCCTATCACTCTCTCCAAAACTTTTATTGTTCTGGTCAACCTTGCCACTAGTTTTCTACTTCTGTCAGAATATGAAGAACTACCCTATTGTTAGTGCCAAGATGACCATTCTCTACTAATTGGTTTTGGCTGTTGGGGATTTTCTTGATGCAACTTACCCTTTAAGACATAAGAGCCCTGGCATTTAACTTCAAACGTTGACTTATTATGTGGCTACATTTGCTATTTGCTAGGTTCAACTACACACATTATGACAAGAAATATGGGGCCATCTACAAGTCCATTGAAGCATTGGACCGAATGGGAATGGATATTATAGAGACAGGGGATCCAGATGCATTCAAGGAGTATCTGTTGGAGTTTGATAACACTATCTGTGGGCGCCATCCTATTAGTGTTTTTCTCCATGTAAGAATTTATAATATCTTCTTCTTCTTTTTTCAGTCACCTATTTTAGGAGGTTGATCCTGAAAATTGACTCTTCCTTGTATCTGTCAATCTCAGATGCTGAAGAACTGCTTAACAAAGATAAAGATTAGTTTCTTACGCTATGAACAGTCGAGTCAGTGCAAAAGCATGAGAGATAGCAGTGTTAGTTATGCTTCAGCAGCAGCAAAGTTGGACAACTAAAGTAGAAGAATGAATGAACTAAGTTATGGGTTCGTAATGTAACTAGTTATTTTCACTGCCCAGTTCTAACCTTATTGCTTGCCCTTTTTCCTGAAACAAAAGAAAGGGGCAGGGAAGTTCAAACTGCATGATTGGAATTAGATTGTTATTCACATTCTATAATTAGCTCTCACAAAGAGAATTTATTTCTTTGTTTCCTTCTATAGATTCGCAAATTCATCATCATGTTGAGACAACTCATGACTCTGCGCTTGGCTCACATAAGCCTTGTTTTTAGCTGCAGCAGTTTGACACAGTGATCGTGAGTGTTTCAGGTAAACACTGCCTAGTCCATACCTTTTGTAATATACTGTATACAGTTCGAAAACAAGGATAGAAGAGCAGGGAACGCATCTTCCGTAGTTTGAGCTCTTAAACTTGAATTTTTTTACTTCTTTATATCATTACTTGACAAGGAACTGCTTAGCACGCATTAAAATTAGGTTTTTTTTATCTGTCTTTAAAAGGTAAAATGAGGATCTCTAGTCTACAGCCCTCCCTCTACACTTGGGCTATAAACGAGCTGCTCCTAAGAGGGAAAGTTGATCCTAGTGAGCTTTTCAGGCAGCATTCTGGGTGTTAAGATCAAAATCATGTTACCCCTGGAGTTAAGAGCAAAGTTGTAGCTGGTAGAGGAAACCAGCAGTGGGCACAGTAGGAAATTAGAAACAAATTCCAAAAGGCTAAAATGGGTTGGTTGGTGTATTCTGGATGAGGAGCTTCAGGAATCTTGAGTTAACAAATTTATAGTGCATCTTTTCAATGAGAAAATTTTGTCACAAGATGCCCAGAGTCCTGTAACAAAAAATATTGAGTTTTCATGCAATCTAGATGGTTGAAGTGGAGATGTTTGCCTCAACTACTCTCTGGTAGGAAAACTTTCATTGATGTCTACTCAAGGTTGGTGTACATCTCCCTTCTAGCATATGATACCGTTTGACGTTCACTTAAACTGACTACCTAAATTTTTCCTATATAATTAACACAAGATGTGTAGTTGTGTAAGTCTTTTGCATTGGGATGACCTCATGAATAAACTACTTCTATAGGATTGACCAAGGGCAGGTGAAGAAATGCAAGCTAAGCCACAGATTTAGAGAAGGAAATAGAGTAAGAAACACTTTTGCAAACTATTCAGTTGAGACAAAAACAGACTTACTGGATAAAGAATCCTGATTTTGGCAAAGAAACCTTGATAGGGTAGGCACATAGACAGCTAAGTTTCAAGGCTCTATTATCTCCTTAGCCTCTCAACCTGCCACTCATGCTATGCTCCAATCTCCAAATTAGCCTCCAAGTAGTGCCTAGGTCGTAGCTAGAAAACTCACCCACGTTCAAAAAGAAAACAAGACTAGAAAGTTTGAGTGAATGGGAACTTTGTATTACACATGAAAAAACTTACAACCTCCAACAAATGAGGGACTTTCCCTCTCTTATATGTATGCTGTCACCTCTCCAACTAACAGTTATGATCATGTACATGCATCTTACATCTAACGGTTATGATCTTCTTACATCCCTCCCTAGATCTTTCTAGTTAGGATGAATATTTACAAGAATTAGTCTAGAATCGTCCCAGAACTATTACATGGTTTACACAATTTCAAGGACTTTGGCCTTCTCGAATCAGGTTGCCTATGCAGGCTTTGTGTACGGTCTTGCCTCGTGCTCCTAGTCCTGGTGGGTTTGTGACATAAGACTCTAGATAGTTGTACCTGTTTGTATTTCGTTCATTCCATTAGTATGCTCTTAGGTAACTGTAATTGCGATCCGTTTGCTAGAACCAAGGGGTCTTTCTGTGGAAACCTTCACGAACAATTGTGGTTTTCTAATGGTTTTTCCGCTTCTCACAGCTGCTCTGTGCACACCTCTGGATATTTGGTGCCAAATTGCCGCCCTGCTTCCCTATTTTTTCGACAATAGAGTTGGCTATCTCTTTGGCATCGATTGTACAAGTTTCCTACCCAACAAAAAGGAAATAAGTCTTCCACTTTCTAAGAAGTATTTTGAAAAGTTTCAAGTAGGGGGTTTTGGCCTGTAAATATTGCCACAGCCGTTAGTGGTGATATATTTCATGTATAGGTAGAGATGAGAGCTTTTCATGAATGGCAGACACATACACACCACGTACAATTTCAAACCCTGGTCACTCAGGTGAGGGACTCCTTGCACCACTTTGCTAGAAGGCTTTGCTGCAATCAGTGCTTTCTTAAGTACCAAACAATTGAGAAACAATGAGAAAAAAGGTGTGGCCATGCTCTTGGTAACAAACACTTTTTGGAGACCAGATGGGTTTGGTTGGCTACATCTATCCATTGATCTTACATCTGGTGATAAAAACACGTCTCTGCTTCTGATTCTCTCTTGATCGGATGATCTTGGATCAAACCATGCGGCTCATTATTGATGGTCTACAATTCTAATAGTAAAGATCAATATAGATTGTTCATTATGAGCCTGAAAGTTGTCGTTATGTGACTTTGAAGTCACGGGTTCAAGGCGTGGAAACAGCCTCTTGCAAAAAATGCAAGGTAAGGCTGCCTACTATAGACCCTTGTGGTCCACTCTTTCCCCAGACCCCACATAGAAGGGAGCATCATGCACCGGACCTGCCCTTTTACCCTGAAAGTTGTCTTCTGCCTAGCTTGACAAGAACTTTCTTTCAGGTCGCTCTAGATAATTAGCTGAAGAATTTGACCAACTATAATTCCATTCTCCAATTTGTCTGTTTTTGGGGTACAGTCACAGTTGGTAGACTACATTGGATGAAGAATTAAATTCGTGGGTCCATAACATGGTTAGGAAGTTTGCGCATATGCTCAAAGAATTGAGGAAATTCGTAGAAGAGTTGGTAGAAAATTTGGAAGTATGAGCAGGATGTCAACTGCTACTTTTTTTAGTCCTGTTCTTCTTCTTCTTATTTTTAGGCAAGCAGGTTTTTAAGAATAATCCATTAACCCTAAACCAAAAGCGACTCGAACCCGTGACCTAATGTAGGAAAGCCACTTCTTGTGCCATTGCAGTAGAAGGCCAGAACTCAACCACAACTTTTATGAAGAAAATGATATGTTTAACCCCTAGTTTTTCTTCGTTGACCCTTTACTAAATGGTACGAACAGCTATTACTCTAGCTAGACTTAGATTTCTGAAAATCTGAATTAATCACATCATTGGCTTCTATTAAGATGTGGCTATGCTCTCTAATTCTCATCAATTGAGTGATTCTAGCAATTGCTACTTTTAGTTGTAAAATAGAAGATAAAACCTTTTACAATTCTCAACGCTAAAAAACAGTGCTTAGGATCATCATCTATGTCAAGGGCAACGCTTTAAATAGTTTGAATCTTCAAAAATTAGGGCCCAACTTGAGTTACGGCCATCCATGAAGAAAAACTAAGGCCAAATATTCAATCTCTCCTCTCAAACTAGCCAAAGAAACTCCTTTTTTTGCGGTAAAATTAAAAAGGGAAATCTAGCATAAGCCTTATTTTGGTCAAGGATTAAGATCTTAATGGGTAGTAGATAAATCACCATACACGTGTGAAACATGTGATACAAGGACATGGAGAGCTTGTTGGTATCTTCCTAACAACTACCATAGGAGGAATGAAATGTGCAAGGCCTTGAGGAGTACAAGGGAAAGAAGACATGGGACTTAGTTTGGCGTTTATAAGGGAAGCTATAGTCCAGTAGAAGCTGCACTTTGATCTTGACTTGAACTCGAGGGGGAACCTTGGCGCTACGGTGGAGTTATCGTCGTGTGACCTTGAGGTCACGGGTTTAAGGTATAGAAACAACCTCTTGTAAAATGCAAGATGAGGTTGTGTACTATTGACTCTTATAATCCACCCCTTCCCCGAACCCCTACATGTGTAGGAGCTTCATGCACCTGGGCTACCCTTTTTAGTCAAGACAGAAATCACTATGAAACTCAATTCCATCTTGATTCCTGATTGTCTCTGTCCAAAAGCCAATCTAACGTGGCAGATTTCACCTTTTGGTGTATTCAAGTGTGCATTCTAAGGTGGAATTAAACCATGGAACCCACTAAAAAATTCATTTCCATCCTGGCTAATCACCTCTAGTGAAATTTTGAATTTTAGTAGCTGATTATCAATCCATTTCTGTACATGCCACTGCTTGTACAAGTAAATTCACAGAAGCTAATCATCTCATCAAGGTATGACCTACCAACTAATTAAGAGTGGTAGGAATTGTCAGCCTTTGGCACAGTGGCAGAATTGTCGTCGTCTAACCTACAGATTACAGCTTTGAGATATGAAAATGACTTCTTACAAAAAAATGCAAAGTAAATCAGCTTGTGTGCAAAGTTTTAGTACTTACAAGCCTTCTCTTTGATAGATACACCCTTCGTCTTGGTCTTGGAGCTATCACCGACCATACACCGAAAAGTTTTAAAGGCCAACGTGGAGCCCACTTGTTCAATAATTGGAATTGCTCACGTACTAGGCCGCCTTCCTAAGTCCTGTGTGGGTGGGACATGAATCAACAATTCTCCATTGCTGGAACATTTTCAGCCTTTGATTTATGAGGGATTTGTTGAATAGCGCGTGGCTCTCTTGCTTCCTGACCTTTCATTTGAAATCGACAAACCAGGGGCTTAAAATTGCCAAACCAACTAGATAAATGGCTCTGATAATCTTTAACTGAGTGGAGCCCACTTGTACTTCTGTCGTCTTATTATCTTCCATAGAAAAATATGCAGATCCACCGTACCAGTGCGTGTCGCTCTACCCGAAAAGCAGTTTCTCTTCTTCTACCTAAATGAACCGAGGAATGACTCGTTATTTGATCCGATATCTTTGATCTGTAAACCGATAAGCTGGAGCCAGTGGACTTGGATATACCTTGCTACCAGATCAATGCTGTTTCTTATATGTTTGTAAGCAGCAATTGATTTGGTGGATGCAAATACGTGATTAGCTCTTGAAAGGAAATCAACGGCTAAGATTGCTTGCGGTGAGGGAGGATGGTGCTTACCCATAAAGAATTAACAAACTTTACTCACTCGTCGAAGGGAAGATTGAACGGAAAGCCCCGACCTTATTAGTTTTTCTCAAATATGCCCTGAACTTGAGATCACGGCAATTCCACCCTGTACACGCATTCTCAAGCATACCCAAATTTCACCTAGCCCATAACGGCGTTAACAAAAGTCCTTTGTGGACAGCTGAGTTGTTCTTTGACCTGCTGAAGATATGATTTCTTTACTGGCTAGAACGGTTATTTCTGCCTAAAAATCAGAATCTCACTCCAGTCAGTAAAGAAATCAAATCTTCTAGGCAAAATAACCACTTACCAACTGTGATTGATGCTGGGGAGAGAAATAAGTTGTTCTTCAAAGTCCTCTATAACTGAGACTTTCACATTGGGGAATAAAACTAGCAGTTTATTTTTTCTATTCTATTCCTGAACTTTTACGGAAGGAGAGCCTTGGCACAATGGTGGAGTTATTGTTGTATGACCCT
Organism: Warburgia ugandensis; assembly: GCA_035236585.1. Lineage (NCBI taxonomy): Eukaryota > Viridiplantae > Streptophyta > Magnoliopsida > Canellales > Canellaceae > Warburgia > Warburgia ugandensis. Next base: position 10,816,226 of record CP141138.1, on the reverse strand, counting down.
GAGGTCACAGATTCAAGACAAGGAAATAGCCTCTTGTAAAAAATGCAAGGTGAAGCTGCATACTATTGACCCATTTGGTCTGCCCCTTTCTGAGAACCTACATATGTGGGAGCTTTGTACACCGAGATTGCCCCTTTTATTTCTAAACTTTTACAATTCTTTAAAAAAAGTAAGCCAGCTAATGCTAGTGCCATGTTGAACTTTCAGCACCCAATTGGAAAGTCAAACAACGACCTAGATGTCGACTGTGGACTTCCATTATGCCGGGATGGGTGAGATTTGGGTACAATTGAGATGTGGTGCTAAGCACATGGTAGAACTGCTTATTTCAAGTTTTAGGATATAATTGAAAGACCTTCAGAAAGTATGAGGTTTTCTACGTAATTTTCCCGTGAAAAATCCTGAGGAGCCGTGAAAGACATCCATAGTTGCTTAGCAAAGAAGGGAAAGGAAAAAGTTGGACACTTTTTGCAATAGACACTCGCGATATCTCAAATGAGATTTTAGAAAGAAGGAAATCTCATCTCATGGTCGTGAGTTGTTATACGAGATATCCTTTTAATGCTAAATTGTTGGCACCATGGCAATCACATTTTATGGGACCCATTTCTAAATGATCCGACTCTTTCATCTTGTTGTTCTATATTTAAATATTTATAAATAAAAAATATGTAATTTAAACGACTTTAGGGAAATTATCTTATGAAGGACAATTTCTGATAGGTTTCCATTGGACTATTACTCTTGATTTGTTTTTCTCCTCTCAATGTCAAACACCTAACGATGGAAACATTTTATTGACAAGTAAAACCCAATAGATTATGCTTAAAATGACTTTTAAACAATATTATCCTTTACAAAGGCACGAGATAGATCCAACCGTTGATTTGACGTGTCCCCGCATTCCAATTTTTTGCCATTCATTCAAAAGTGCCGACGGGTCTTTCTATCCTCCGAAAGAAATAAACGGTCCAGATCGGTAAGGTAGGACCCAGCTGTTAATTGCAGGACACGTCCACGCGGTCTGACGAGATTGATAGAGACACCCACTCCTGTACGACATGTGTCGGATTGTTTAACGTGGGGGGACGTCGATATCGTCCCTCTGTAACCTATCAGTTGGAAAGTAAAAGTACGAGAAACAAGACACCGCGGACCAACGCCCCCGTACGTGTCCTTTGATGTGTTTTTGAAGCGTCCACGGACATACAGTATATATTGATGTGTTTTTGAAGCGTCCACGGACATACAATATATGTCAACTGGTAGAGGGCATAAGGGCTGTAGTCTTATCTTGCATTTTGTAAGAGACTTATTCAACGTTTTGAACACATGACGTTAAAGTCAAGTGACAACAACTTTTACCGTTACACACAACTTCCCTTCCTAATTGGTGTTTCTAATATTTGAAATGGGTGTTTTTATCAAGTCACTATTAATAAGGATTTAGTATATAGTGGATGAGTTACAGGAGTCAAGGAGTTTGCTTTTCTTTTTCCTATTTTTCTTTCAACATAGAACTCATATCGTACTTCTTTCGCAAGGACCACAAGGGCCTATCATACTTCTATCCATATCAAAATATGTTGCGTTATGAACTGGGATATGGTAATAAATGTCCCGAGCCTAAAGTTCTACAGAGAGTGGAGAAATCTTTTATAACTTTTGTAGCAACTATTTTCTAGTCATAGATATAGTGAAATTGATGTGAGCCTATGGACTTACCTCAATTCAAAGGGAACCAAGTAAATCTATGTGTTACTTTGTATTTCATATTTTTTATCTTTTGCATCTTCATAACAGCCCATTCACTATATTTGGCATACAAGAATGAGGTATTAAGTTATAATTGATCAATTTGGATGATTCTAATCATTTGTTTTGGGTTTTTGAAATTTTTTTTTTATAAAAATCAATTGTTATACTTTTCAACAAAAAGAAACATGGGCTAAAATTATACACTGGACATGAAATTTCAATATTTCATATTTATCATTTCTAAGCTAGTGCGAATATGATGAATAACTTAGATCTATAAAACCAATACCTATGTATGAACTAAACTAAAAGCTAGCATGGATTCTAAGAAAATAGTAGCATGCATGATCACAAGTGTGGCTTGGTCATCCAATTGTTAGCCCTTAAACAGACAGTTAGAAAATGCAAGGTAAGGTTGCCTACTATAAGCCCTAATGGTCCACCCCTTCCCCGGACCCCGCATAGGCATGACCTTCGTGCAGGGGGCTGCCCTTAAACAGACGGTTAGAAGATCAAGCAAGTGTTTTTATGGCAATAGACACTTGATGAATCAAAGGCATATAAAAGTTCAATGGCAAAGAACTTTTTCTATACTGAAAGCATCAAAGCACTCCAAAGTCAAAAGCTAGAGGGCCTGAAAATGTAAAAGGAAATATTAATTCATTAAAGTGTAAAAGAAAAGGGATGCTTATAGAAAGAGGCCTCTACTTTAAACCATTTGTAAAAACAAGTTTGCTTTTTATCATATTATATGCAGTGTTTTGGTTTTTGGGATGAAATGAGATGATGCGAATGAGATGATATGATGTCTAGCTTGAGATGATCAAATTTGACACAAGATGAAGTGAGATGAGTGAAAATTCAACTTAATTGTGAGTTGAAATGAGATGATTTTCATCTCAACTCATCTCAAGCACCAGTAACAGTGAGACAAAGAGATATTACTTCATCTCATCTTAGCTCAAGTACAACTAACAATGATATATGGTCCCTATCATCTCATATTACATCAATCATCTCATCTCAGGCACCATCAACACCTTCGTAAAATTATATAGCTTGGGATAATTAACAAGATTAGCCTCAAACTCTCATTAATTATCGACTGCAACTTAATCGTTTAACTGAAAATACTAATCATATCCTTTTCTCTTAAACAATATATATATATATATATATATGTATGTATATATCTGATTCGCACCTCTCTCAAAACAATTTTTTGTACATGAAATCTCATTTTTCAAAATCCTATATTATCAAAATATGATCTATGTTTCTCTCTCACATTGTTAATACAGTGGACTGGCTCAACATCATGATTTTCAACCTGAGAAGACTTAGAAGTAGGATAAAAGGAGTATGGTTCAATTGGATTTGATTTATATAAAATAAAATGGAAACCAAATAATATTTGTTTAATAAACTAGTGATAAGATGCTAATATTTAGAGTTCATCCTTGTCCCCTGACAAAACTAATTAGCCACTTGCCTTTCATTGGAGAGGAATGCTAAATCAAACTACACTCATACTTTTTGCATGATGGGTTCTACTTATAGATAATCTACTTAGTTCGTCTAGTTCCTTTGGTTGTAAAAGTCTCCTTGTTCAATAATAATGCAGAGCGGCATGTAACAAGATAATGTTTTCCGTTTTTGAATGTAATGGTTGTTTAGAATGTTTCTAGCCGTTCATGAAAAGAAGATTTATTAGATGTTAAAATCATTCAATCTACATGAATTTTGGACTAGGAGACATGAACCAAGTGGACCGAGTGGTGGATCCGTCCTTACAAGCGCTTTGATTTAGCATTCCTCTTCATCTTATCTTCCAGCTATGCCCTTTCGTCACTTAAAGGAAAAAAGTAGTATTTTCCTTTGAGACTCCTAGTGGTAGAGTGACACATTTTCTTTGTTGGAATAATTGGTGGCTTGAGTCTTGAAGTTGAGCCGGTTATTTGGGCAAATTTAAATTTTTTTTAACTACTTAGAGCCATGTCATGATGGTAATGTTGGGGCCATGGCTAGTCAAATTTGGAGGACTGTGAGTTCACGATCCACACATGGATTGCCAAAGTCCTTGTGCTTGAAAAGGTTGCTTTAACTTGTCGGTATAAACCTTCCTCTTCTAGTAACGCGCATTGAGAAGCTCCCTGCACGCCGTGGAAAATCGTTTATTGGCATAGAATGGAAATTTTCTAGCCGGCCGCAAGAAGCTGTTCGCAGTGGCCTAAACACAAAATAACAACGCCAATTGTAGCTGTTTTCTTATAACTTGAAATATTTGGTCTCCACCCGGTTAATGTGTCTATTGGTGTGTGACTCTCTCTCTCTCTCAAGAATTTCTATCATGCAACCGCTTGACCCTCTCCGCATGCATTGGGCTAGCTCAAGAGGGCTGAAAATGAAAGCCTTAGAAATTTCTGATAGGTTTAAGTTTGACACCAAGGCGTTTTACTTAAGGGCAAATCAGATTAAAAACGTTAGGTCAGGATAAAGACTGGCCAAAAATTTGTTGCAACCTACCTTGTTATCATTCCAAAGCCATCTCTTACGTGAATGGTTAATAATGATATAATAATGTAAATTGCTTAGGATGAGAAATTAGTCTAGTCTATCACCATTTTACATAGTTTCTGACATGCAAATAAATCAAGTTCTAGTGGCTCTTATATGTACAAGAGGATCTCTCAAGGGCCTCAGCCGAATTGACTTGTGAGGGTCAATATTAGGAGTAGGAAATTTTGGACCCAAGCAATATTAGGGTAAAATATATATTACCCAAAATAAGTTAAGGATGAGTTAGAGTCTTATAAACATGCAAGATAATTAAAGCATCACAATTAGTGTAAAAAATTATCCAAATCAAATTGACTTGTAAGGGCTAGTATTGGTGTCAAAAATCTATGACTAAAGTAGTTAAGGCAGCTGGGTTAGATAGGGGCAAGATAATCAAAGCATCATTATCAAGGGTTTAGGTGGGCTAAAAACTGCCCGGACCTACCTTGTTGCCATATCTCTCTCTCTCTCTCTGGATTCAATCCAATCCAATCCAATCCTCAAGGGCATGGATTGGGAGTCTTTGGTCCATGGGGATTGCAAATAAAAAAACCCTAATCTATGTCCAGATCTATGGATGTGGTGACCCGAGTTTTAGAAAAGGATTTTTGAAATAAAATTTGAAAATTTAAAACTTTCTTGTTGGATTTTTTTTTTGAAATATATATTATGTATTTATTTTTCTCAATTCCACCTTCAACACAATGTCACATTAAAACCTTCACATATAATAACAGAAATAAAACATACCATTACAGGATCCCCTAGTCACAACCCAAATAATAAGTAATTTAGGTTCAAATTAAGGTTCAGATTAAATATATCAATGTCGCCTGTCTTATTACATTTATCCTCAAGTATTCATTATTTCAAAATGAAGATAACAATTAAAATGTGTAACTAACTACTCATCCATACTTCTCTTCTTATTTTCCTTATTTAATCTGGTCTAGGCAATTGCTTAGTCCTTTCGCGCTTTACCTGAAATGTTTTGTAAGAGTGAGTACAATGACTCAATAGGAAAATGTCTAAACCAGCCATTTGAAAACTACAACAACAGTATTGACATAAATCAAATAAGTGCACACAATTAAATATTCGATCATAAGTATGATATGAATATTATACAACTTTTGTGCCTTCATAAAAATCTAGTGTTTCCAATAAATTCAAATACATCCTTCAAATCTCATATATACATGCCCATTTGGACTTTTATCAAAGAATGACTTATCACAATTTGTTATATCAATGAATGGTAGCATCTTACCACAAATTCATCTGGCCAATGGTCAATATCCTCGAGGATGACCGACATGTCAATCCATGTCTAATAACTATAAGGTACACTATGCACGTAGATGACTCACATCCAACTATGTTAAGTCATGGATACCACACGAGCTACACCAATTCTCATGGGGGCACTGGATCACAAGAGAGCAGTCTCCCCATGACACAATACTCTCATCAATAGGCCTCTTAGGGCAGGTATCTCATTCAAAAGCTAGTGGCCAACTGGACTTCCTAGCATAGCAACCAGGTGGGGCTTTCATTTTTACCCCAGGCTAGGCTCAACTCACATGAGTTGCCTAATTTTAGGCTAGGCACAACTCTCCAGAGTCACCTAATTTTCATTTATTAAATCACTTTGCATTGCTTAATACATCATACAAAGTATTGACAAACTTTCCCTTTCACAAGCTATATTTCAATTGGCATAAATTATCAACTAGCTTATTCTAGGTTTAACACAAATACTTATACATTCGTAGCTTGGCATGTTAAAAATCTTATGTTTATACCATACTACGCAGCATGCTAAAAGCAATCACTCTATTTTAAATATTTATCAATTAACAAAGGTCTTAGTCACACATCACACTTACTATAAAAAAAAAAAAAAAAAACTATGCATGCATACAAACATTTGTTCATGGATAACCTTTCAAAATATGTCCATGCATGGAAAGCATTTGATCTTATGAATACGATGATGTGTAATGATCCAAACTACACAAGTATTCTAACTTACTAAATTTTATTTGGTTAATTAGTAAAATCACATGCATTCGATTGTGCATGCTATCAATAAACATTCTCATAAGCAAAACAATAGAGATGCGTAAACTTATAAAAATCTCACCTATCATGCTGAAATATCAAGCATATCAAATGGATTATAAATCACTAAATCTCTGTTCATGCATTTGAAGAGATAGCCAACATAAATATGAAATAGAATCAAATCACTGATCTAACCCAAAACAACCATGCGTTTTGGAGTCACATGTGAGGGATAGCAAAATATCAAATTTCTTATTTATTTTTAGTGATGATCAAATCTTAACCATCCGTTTGATCAAGTTAATCTGTGTAGAAAGATCATCATCATTTTATCCACGCAGATCATGTCGTCATTTATTCATGAACATACCAATTATATGGGTTCATCCACAAGGATCTCCATGGGACATATACCCCACACATGCCCCATGCATCACCTTCCACGTTGTGCATAATGCAAGGTAACAAAGTGGGCATGAAGTGCATGGAGCATCCCATGCAAAAGTGGTGACGTTATCACCCTTGAGTGAAGCTATTCTTGAGATATGTTTCATGCGTATATAAATTGTGGGTCAATTTAAACACCACTCTCCTAACCTTATCATTCTCAAAATCTATAAATCCCATACCATCAATATCATCCTGACATCATCCAGGATGTTGAAGAGAGTGGCGCATGGCACATGGTCCATGCGCACACTCCCTCTATGCCTCGATCATTCGCCCACTCACACTCATCGTTGATCAAGGCATATTGAATTCATCTTAATTAGCATGGTTCTTAGATCCATAATGAAAATTCGATTAAAGCTACTTATTTGGCGTTTCAACTATATATATTAACCTCTCAACGTGAAATTGATAACCATGCGTGTCATTAATAGAATAAAGGAATAAAACAGAAAATCATTTATATGTATTATTGGACATGTGAGTTTTGATAAATAACAGATTATGCGTGTAACACCTCCAGATTTAGTAGCACTATAAAGCAAGTAAGATCTATTCACGCAAAGTCGTGCTTATCTCTAAAAAAATCAGCATGCATAGTGTAATGATCATAAATAGATCAAATAATGCAAGATAACAATCATTGATTAGACATGAAAATATTTAACCTAGATGACATTTCAAATATTTGTTTCTAAATTATGCATCCCAAATACTTTCATCGATCCAAAATACTTGAAATAAAATAGAAATACATCTAACTTAGACAAGTTCCTAAACCACAATCCCCTACCTCGTAGACGAAATCGTTCTTCTCTAAAAAGGTTATCTTTGGAGACTTGAACTCTAATTTTACAGTTTTTCCTATTCATTCTATAGTCATTATGGAATTTAGCTTTTTGTTGTCAATTCCATGCAAAGAATATATATATATTATAAAAATTCAAGTTATTACAATGGACCATGAACAAAACCATATAAATCATTTATGAACCATACAAATTTGGAATCTTTGGAACCCTATTTAATATTCTAATACTAGGCTAAAAGTTACCCGAGGACCCAAGTCAAGGCTAAAATAAGATAAGTGTGACAATTGATGCAATGAAATATTTTTTTAAGTGCTATGATTGTCACATGGCTAGTCTAGTTATATCAGGCAAGATCTTTAAAACAATAAGGAAATTATTAACCTTCAAGATCTGATGGGGATAGACTTCCCTCAAATATTCCTTGAAAAGAAACAAATATTAGAAGAGAACCAGAGATACATCCAAACATATAAACACTAATCCAGCAACATGTGGAAGGGCTAATTTGCCTCATGAAAGTTTTAATTATTTGTTAATTAATCTCCCAACATTTTTTGTCATATGTAATGACATTCCATCTTCCTTACTAACAAAGACTCTAGTCACTGTCAAAACTAGATTAACATCATAAACATCTCCATCCTGTATGAAACCAATAAATCACCCAAAGTTTCTTGATCAAGCATTCCACCAATCAAATCCTCCAACTAGATCATACAATCTTTGCTCAAACCCAATCCAGAAACAAATCCCATGACCCAAAACTAGCCCTCCACAAGAGAAAGTTATCTTGCACAATAAGATGACTCCATTAACAATAGTCGTTGTAAAAGGTCCATATTCATACTATGATCCAATTCGTTAAGCAATCAATCACAAACTTGCAATCACAAATTTTGAAGTATTAGTGTAACAGTATAACTATATAATTTTAACATAAGACCAAATGAACACTGACATGATATAGTAAATCGCAAATCTTAGTGTTTGTTCATAAAGGTTTCTTAATAATTACTATAAGAAGCTGATAATAAGTTAAAGCTAAGCAAATGTCTTGCTACTTCAGAAAAAACCCAAACTTTTATCCCAGCCCTAGGGTTTTGGGATGGGACTTTCTATCCCAAGTAAAGCTTAGATGGGAATAGGATAGTTAATAAAGTCATGTCCTAACAAATACAGTTTAGGATATGGGAAAGGCTCTTGATAATTTGACACCCAAGAGTGTACATACATATGTGGGTGGGTGGGGGAGGGAGGGAGTGGTAATTTCAACAAGCAGTTGCAGGCGTAAAGAGTAGGTGACATTTAATTGGATGAAAAAAAGTTTATAACTAATATTTCCTTTAACCTTTTTTGTTTTTTACTTTTCTCTAACCAATCAAATGTCACATGCTCCATGTACCCACATGGAACAGCATAATTTGACACCCAAGAGTGTACATACATATGTGGGTGGGGGGGGGGGGGTAGTGGTAATTTCAACAAGGAGCTACAGGCATAAAGAGTAGGTGACATTTAATTGGATAAAAAAAAGTTTATAACTAATATTTCCTTTAACCTTTTTTGTTTTTTACTTTTCTCTAACCAATCAAATGTCACCTGCTCCATGCACCCACATGAAACATTGCTCTCTCTCTCTCTCTCTCTCTCTCTCTCTCTCTCTCTCTCTCTCTCTCTCTCTCTCTATATATATATATATATATATATATTTTTTTTTTCTTTTAAGAAATCCTATCTTACTAAAATTCCTTCCTTGTCGGCGTTTCTTTTTCCTTCTTCTTTTTATTTTCATTAATCTTCACTAGTAATTAATATGTGCATATATACATGTATATGCTAGTATATAGAGAGAGTGTGTAGGGAATGAGTTTTAGTCTTTCCAAAATGCATTAATAACTAAAATAAGGTGAGAAAGAAAATAAATACATGTTATTATTGAAACTTGAAACTACTATATAGTTATAACTTAAATATTATATATTTTATTTTTTGAATGGCTAAATCATTTAATGCTATTAGTAGTAGACTTTTATTTTAAAGAAAAAATAAACTATTTAGGACACTACTTGCCCTGAACCTAGGGTGTATAGGACGAGACCAGACAAGATCCTCTTTGGGATGAGATGAGACAGAATTTCCATATCTCGACTTCTCTAGGATGAAAGAAAATTATTCTAATACCTCTCCCATCTCGTCTCATGCTCAACCCCGTACTAAGTTGGCTAATATAACTGACGTACCATCCTTGAATTCACTTAGATAATAGAATTATAAAAACATATTGTACTAAAATTTGGAAAAAAACAAAAACAAAGGATAAAAGTAGCATTAGCATGTAAACATCAAACATATCTTGAAACACTAGCAGCACGTTTGGTGTTCAATAAAAGAGACTGAGGACGGTTATAGCAACAATTTCATAAGGTACTTTGACTAGTTTTGTAGTTAGGTCAGACAGAAGGCACTCTTCTTAAGAAATCACTACATCCTCCAGTTGTGGATCTCTCAACTGGAAGGGCTTTGCAATCCTAGGTATTAGAGAAGGGTTTCTCCCTAGTGGTTTGAGGTAGAGACTAGAAAATCAAAGATAGAGAGAAGACGTTGTGTGGCTTGTGCAGTTGTGTCATTGTGCAGGTTTTAGAGATGAAGAGATGCTAAGTTCTTTGCAAGAGCTACACTATGTGCCTTGGCAATCTTGGGAGCTGTCCATACACCACTTTCCTTTGTTAAGTATGGATAAAGAGAAATGATCTTTTCTAGTTTTATTATCTCTAATTGCATATTAGACATTCAAGAAATGGATTATTGCTGAACCCTATTTGGGTCTAACTCTAGAACATGATCAAGGTACCAAAAGCCATCTAGTGCTACTAGTCGCAGCCATCATGGCACCTCTCCTTGTTACACTTAGTTGGAGGTTTGAGATAGCACTTTTTCCTTATTCAAAAAATTTCAAGTAGATTTAAGAATTAGGATATGCTTCTGAGTAGTTTGCTTTGTAAATCTTTGTAGAAGAAAAAAATAATGATCCAATGCAAAATTAATGCTTAATCTATTTTGATTACATAAAGTTGAAGTCCCTGATTCCCCAAGGACAAATGATTGATTTACCTGTTCAAAGTAATTTATGCAAAGGACTTTTTTTAACGGAATATCTAATTTCTTGCTACGGAGCTTGCAAAGGAGTTGTGGATACTACTGTACGAACATCAGATGCTGGATAGGCTTTAGACACGCTTTCACCTGGGGCTTTATTCCCCTTTTGAAGTACAGAAAGCCTGCGGGGAAAGCTAGGCTTAAAACCATACAGTACCTTGGCTAGTGTGCGATAACACTAGTACCTCAGTCCCCCTGCTCACATACTCAGAAGAAGATATTAGTTTTTGTCAAACCTTGGGCCAACGCTGTCTCTCCTCATGCTCCCTACCTAGGAGTCTTAGTCCAGGCCACCAATATGAAGACAATGAAAATTAGGCACACATGACATTGTGAACGATTTGGATCTTTTAAAATATGAGCCTGCCTCTTGAGCTTTAGGCTTTCCTACATATAATTTATCCCCATCAACAGAAGGCAAGATCTTAACCATCCACCTCTCTTAAGTGTTTTCCTTCGGATACAGTTTTAAGAAAAAACACATCCTAGGAAGATTGAAAAAAGAAGAAGAAGAAGAAGTGCAACGTGTCGTTGATTGATTTGTTCATCTCCCTTAAAGAAGCAAGTGCACTTCTTGGTAGTCATACTTTCCCCAAAGTTTGCTTTCTATGTAGAGACGTAATTAATCTCTCCCTCATGAAATGTCGCCCGCACGTGTCCAGGACTCGAACGATAGATCGCGATAATTTAGCCGCTATAATTTCAAATCGAAACATTACTAGACGAGAAAATCGCGCGATGTGTTTTAACTGTAATAACTTTGAGAATATCGAGTGGACGAGAAACAAAGATGAATGTGGGCCCAACCAGTCCCACTATTTTGACTTCGTCCCCTTAACAAGGTAAAAAGAGCAACCACATCGGAGCTACTTGACTTGAGCGATCCCTGTTGCCCTGTATCTTGTGGGCCAGTCCTAGTGACATTTGGATTCAAATAACAGGACTAGCTGGGGAGACTTCTATGATGGAACTTGTAATGCGGCCCACATTTAAATGATGGGGCCGACTTTTCGACGATCTAACCTGTTCATCAACTTTGCTTTGATTTTTTACGTCGAAGTTGAAAATAGAGGCCATTCCACAATTTTAGCATCCTAAAATTCACCATAATTCTTAGGATTATGTTTAAGTATTTTCATTCTCCTTAATCAGACCTTGCCTACTCAGGAGTTTCATGCATTAGTGCTGTCCTTTTTTAACTGAACCTTTCTACAACTATTTATATGATGCGTGAAAAGTTAACTTGGGCGTGGTGTGGTTGTCAAGTTTCTAAACTCTTTTTTTTTATGACAAAAGTCACCAAGCAAATTGCCTACGACCGATTATCTTAATTAATAAATGTACTTAAAATCTTCCCAACAATGGCAAAAGTGTCGCCTTAAACCTCCTACCAAGCGTAACGAGGAGATGCACTTGTTTGTGTATGACCAACTGTGCTAGATAGATTTTGACTCATTTCTACCCTGTAGTAGCCACTTGTAGAGAGGGGGAAGGAGTTGTGCATTGGTAAACTAAAACTCAACACGAACTTAGCAGGTTATAGTTGAGTCTTATTTGTTCGTGTCATTTTTGAGTCGACCCAAAAATGATTTGGCAAAAACTATGTCATGTTTAGGTCAATCCGTGTAATTCAAAAATAACACTTGCTGTTCGTGTAATTAAACAAGTCGTGTTGACCCTTATGACCCGTGACCTGTTAATCCAATTACATTATATTATATTTTAATTAATCTAATTTACTAACTCTAACTAATTGTGTTATATGAGTTATATTGTATCTATTCATTTAATAAACAAGTCATGTTCAAGTCATGGAGTCTTAACACAATTATTCTTGTCAATCCATATACTATAATGGATCACTGTTAACATAACACGAACACTACTAGCGAATATAATTTGGTTACTTTTATTATTAGTACATAGCTTTACCTTACATTTTGTAAGAAAGTGTTTGCATGCCTTAACCCGTAACTCAAAGTCCTACGGTGACAACTTTTATTATTAATATAATAATAATAATTATTTATATATGATTGCTTTAGTGCAAAATGGAAAAGATGGCAGCTTTTACCCAGCTCGATTCCAACAAATTTTCATTTTCCAAATATTCAATTTTGGTGGCAAGTTATTCAGCATATAAATGTAATCTTGCAATTAACGACCGAATAAGTTTCCAAATCAGACACCTTTATAGGGCCCGTCCTTTTAACGATATAAATCATTAATTTAATCAATTTCCAAGTTCAATACGGTCCCCTAATTATATAATAATAAACGGAACGCACCCCGGAATGTCGTATTTTCAGTTTCATCCGATATACAGATAATTTCGGTTTCTCGTCGTACCGCGAGAAGTATCGCTGTCATCACTTCCCGTCTTCCCCTCACAAAGCGCGGATCACGTGACGAGTGTGTTCCGTACTCGGAAAAACCGAAGGTCGTATTTGGTATTTTAAGATTTTGTAGAACCAAAACAGGAAATTCGTTGAACAAATTTTGTCGCCTTCTGGGGGTTCTCGTAACTGCGAGTCCTTCCTCTCTCAAAGGTGAGGACAGCTGTCCTCGCGAGATTCCGCGCTAGAAAAGTAGACAAAACGTAGCCGGCTCAGTAGGGCTAATTCAAACTGAACTTATCACTGAGTACTTATGTGTGATAAGTACAGTGACTTATAATGCAAAAATAGACCCCTACTTATCTTCTGCACGCTGTCGCCTCCGCCTATAAATACGCGACGGTATATATTTTTTTTTTTTCACAGAGAGCGGTCTTTCTCTTCTTCTGCTTATCTCTGTTTTTTGGTCCCTCTCGCTAGTTCTTGATCGATCGTTTCCTGGTTTTCCTCTGTGGAGTTGTTCCTGGTAAGCTCTCTTTCTCTATCTGTTTCTGTGGTAGAATCTTGCCTTTTAAGTTTTGCTTTTTCTTTTTCCTAGCCTTCCTTTTTCAAATGCCTTTTCCTGCATCTCCGATTCCGCTGCTTTTAAAGGTGTTTTCAGGGTTTGGATTGTTTGAAACCCTAGTTGCTCAACTCCTTCTTCGATTTCATCTTCCGCGGCGGCGATTAGCCACGATTTCGACCGGAGAACAGGGTTTTCGAATGTTTTTACAGATTTACAGTTGAATCTTCACCTTCCGGTTCGATTCGGAGCGGTTGGATGCGATTCTTTCTTTTTCCATGATTCTTTTACCTGAAATTTTGAAAGAGAGGGTTTTGCTTCTGTTTTATGTTGGAGATCTGATGTTTCTGTGGATTTTTGTGGGTTTTAAGGGTTTGGAGGGTGAAACGAGGAAGTTGGCATCCTTACGATGTCTTCTCTCAGTAGAGAGCTTGTGTTCTTGATTTTACAGTTCCTCGATGAGGAAAAGTTCAAGGAAACCGTTCACAAGTAAGTTTTATTTTTAATTTTTTCAAGTTCATTTTTTTTCTTTTTCTGTTTTTCGTTTTGTGGTATATTCGTATTTGTCTTAACTTGTTTCGGTTTTGGTTAGGCTGGAGCAGGAATCTGGCTTCTTCTTCAATATGAAGTACTTCGAGGATGAGGTCCATAACGGGAATTGGGATGAAGTTGAAAGGTACCTCTCCGGTTTCACCAAAGTTGACGACAATCGATACTCAATGAAGATCTTCTTTGAAATACGGAAGCAGAAGTACCTCGAGGCATTGGATAAGTAAGTTTTTGACTCTTTGAACTTTGCTGCTTTCTGAAATTTCCACGTGTTTGTTTTAGATCTGATTTTGTCCAAATTTTCACAGGCATGACCGTGCAAAGGCTGTAGAGATACTTGTAAAGGATTTGAAGGTTTTTGCATCATTTAATGAAGAACTGTTCAAGGAGATAACACAGCTCTTGACCTTGGACAATTTCAGGTATGGATTCTGTTGTGTGCTTGTTTTCTCATTGCAGCTTGGAGGGGATTGTATGTGTTTTGCAAATTTAATGCGGTCACATGTGATGCTTAGGGAAAATGAACAACTTTCCAAGTATGGGGATACGAAGTCTGCAAGAACAATAATGCTTGTCGAGCTCAAGAAGCTGATTGAAGCAAATCCTCTTTTCCGTGACAAATTGCAGTTTCCTAACCTCAAAAATTCAAGGCTACGGACTCTTATTAATCAAAGGTCATTGCAATTGCAGTATTTTTAAAAGTTTTTTTTTTTGTCAATTTTGCTACTTTAGTTTGTTTTCTTGCCATTTTATTTTCTTCAAAGAGGTCTGACTATTGTCTGGACCTCGGGCTCTGTAGGCTTGTATAATATGTTTATATGCTTGCATGTATACAGTGTAAATTCATCTATGTTGCTTATAAATGCTTACGTATTTCTTGTAGTGCTCTGCCAGAATGCTTCAACTTATATGGATGAGGAATGATTAATTACTGAGTGCTAATATCTCATGCACTGCATATCCTGGTTGTCGTTGAGCATGCATTACCCCCCTATGTTATTAACATTTTGCATCTGTTCCCATTCAAACTAATAATATGTTATGCCTTTGAGGCCATGAAGTACTAACTGATGTGAAAACATAAATGAGCAGCTTAAATTGGCAGCATCAGCTTTGTAAAAACCCAAGGCCTAATCCAGATATCAAAACCCTTTTTGTTGACCATACTTGTGGACAGCCAAATGGGGCACGTGCTCCTTCACCTGCAAACAACCCACTTCTTGGAGCCATACCCAAAGCAGGGTGTTTTCCTGCATTGGGTGCACATGGGGTAAGCAAAGTATTCCAAACTGGTCTCTAAATTTTCTTGTTCTTGTGACCTTTCTCCAAATCCATAAAAATTGTTTGATTGTGTTTCAGCCTTTCCAACCTGCACCTGCACCAGTTCAGATTCCCCTGGCTAGTTGGATGTCTAATCCATCCAGTGTAACTCATCCTGCAGTTTCTGGAGGAGCTATTGGCCTTGGTTCTCCTGCAAATCCAGGTAGCTTACATTATATTACTCTGCTTATAGAAACTGAAAGTTTCACCTGTTTAATATTGCATCGGTCATGCAAACGAACAAGTAGGGTTTAGTTAGCTGTTAACTCTTCCATTACTGCAAATGCTTTTGTAGCTACAATTTTGAAGCATCCTAGGACACCTCCAACTAATAATCCTGCTGTGGACTATCCATCAGCAGATTCTGACCATGTATCTAAAAGAACAAGACCCATTGGGATTTCTGATGAGGTAAGCATGCAATGCCTGTTTTCTGCTTTACCTTTGGATTCGGACTGTAACTTTTCCAGTAATATCCTTTTCATTCTCTTTCACATACTTCTCTTTGAACTTTGTACAGGTAAATCTTCCTGTAAATATATTGCCAGTTACCTACCCTGGCCAGAATCATGGTCCAGGTATGTATACACCAGATGACTTGCCCAAGACTGTTGCCCGAACGCTGAATCAAGGCTCATCTCCCATGAGCATGGATTTTCATCCTCTTCAGCAGACTATACTTCTTGGTCAGCATTTTTTCCCTTTGTTCTAATCATTTATTTATGACAACTGTTTTTCACTATGATTCCTCTGAAGCAGCACTGAGATTTATCTTAACATTATGAGGTTGCAACTTATGGCTATCATATGATTGTGATGCTTCAGTTGGTACTAATGTGGGGGACATAGGACTTTGGGATGTTGGTTCTGGGGAGAGATTGGTTCTGAGAAATTTTAAGGTTTGGGATCTTGGAGCTTGCTCGATGCCACTCCAGGTATGTCCTTTCTCTTACAAGATGCTGCTGGATTATATATTCCTTGTGTATGAAATGTTTGCATCAGCACTTGAAATTTAAACCAGTCCCGATGATTACAGGCAGCACCAGTTAAAGATCCTGGTGTATCTGTTAATCGTATAATATGGAGCCCTGATGGATCGTTGTTTGGTAAGCTTATGAAAATAGAGGGCCTTTCACCCCTAACTTTGTTTCTCTTCACTATATCTATGACACTCGAAATTGAATCTTCTAGGGGTTGCATATTCAAGGCACATTGTACAAATATATTCCTATCATCGTGGCGATGACATCCGTCAGCACTTGGAGGTATTACATACTGATTCAACATTTGTTGTTGACCTTACCTTAATAGTGCTCTTTTCTTTTTGTTATTGTTGCTGACACTCTCTTATGCTTTTCTAGATTGATGCCCATGTTGGCGGTGTCAATGATCTTGCTTTTGCTCACCCCAATAAGCAGCTTTGCGTCATAACCTGTGGAGATGACAAGACTATTAAGGTTGTCTTGTCACATATGAAGTTAATTATTAGATGGTAAAGAAAATCATGAATCCCATTACTAAATACATGGTATTTTAGGTGTGGGATGCAGCAACCGGTGCTAAACAGCACACATTCGAAGGACATGAGGCTTCTGTTTATTCTGTTTGTCCTCATTACAAGGAAAACATTCAGGTACTTTTTATGTGATGCCATTCGACACTTCCTTAGTGGTTTTAGATTTAATATGAAAGGGTATTTCCGGGCCACTAATTACAGATTATGCATTTATGTATTAGTTTATCTTTTCAACGGCATTAGATGGAAAGATAAAGGCATGGTTGTACGACAACTTGGGGTCTCGAGTTGATTATGATGCACCAGGTCATTGGTGCACCACAATGGCTTATAGTGCTGATGGGTCAAGGTTGATTTTCTCAGTGATTGAATTTGTCATTGATGTTGTTGAGTCTTCTTGGGCTCCATATTTATTACTGAATATATCAAGTTTTTCTTAAAATATTTGCAGGCTCTTTTCATGCGGGACTAGTAAAGATGGAGAATCATACATTGTTGAATGGAATGAAAGTGAAGGAGCTGTCAAAAGAACCTACCAAGGATTCCGGAAACGCTCCTTGGGTGTTGTGCAATTTGATACCACCAGAAACCGATTTTTGGCTGCTGGTGATGAATTTGTGATCAAATTTTGGGATATGGATAATGTCAGCCTTCTAACAACTATTGATGCCGAGGGTGGTCTACCAGTAAGTCTTTCTAGAACATATCTTCATGAATTGTGGTAAAGCATTAAAGGAAAAGAAGTGTTCTGAGTTGCATATCTTTGTCATTTGAATTTTAGGCGAGCCCACGTATTCGCTTTAACAAGGAGGGTACATTGATGGCTGTTTCTACCAATGATAATGGCATTAAGATATTGGCAAATGCTGATGGACTTCGGTTGCTGCGGACATTTGAAAATCGTTCTTTCGATGCTTCTAGGGTTGTATCAGAGAAGGTAGAACTATGAGCTCTTTTGATGGTGGCCGAGCTTTAATACAAAATGACATATCTAATGCACAAGTAATATCATGCAGACTGGATCGCCAATGCCAGGTGTGGGTGTTGCAACTACTGCTGGACTCACAGATAGAGGTGTTTCTATGGGGGCCATAGTTGGAATGGTTTGTGTGACATTCTTGTGGCCTTTACATTGCTTAACTTGATTTGTGATTCTACCCAACCCAAACTATACCTTTTTCTTTTCTTTCTGTTATTGATCATCATTGAAGGTTTTATTTTATTGTTATTTTGAATAAAATAATTTCATCATTAATATAGTGCTTTACCCCTATTCATGATGCCAAGAATGTAACAAGAGGTCAGGGTCTAAGCCCTACACTTGTTCATAGAAGAAATAAGATACTATTCATTCCAAACCATGGTTCCTTAAGTATAATGCTATCTGTATTTACATAGTAAAAACCAGTTTTGCACTAACTACGTAATATTAATTTTGCTAGAATGGTGACACAAGAGCTTTGGTGGATGTAAAACCTAATAGAGACGAATCTATTGACAAATCAAAGATTTGGAAGCTCACTGAAATTAATGAACCAGCCCAATGTCGAGCCTTGAGGCTTCCTGATAACTTGAGAACAAGCAAGGTAAGGTTTTTATTTGTTATAATACCTTTTTCCTTATAATGCTATTTTTTCCATGTGAAAGATACCGTTGAAGTATTTAAATAGACTAATTAGGTGATTATCCATGTTTGCATTGAAGCTACCACTCTGGTTATGGCTTCTGATGACAATTTGTTTGTACTTTTGGAAGATTCACTTTGTGGAATAAATTATTGCTGGTTCAAAAGGTTTCTAGCCAAGAATTGTGTGGGAATATACACTGTTTGCAATTTTGAGCATTCTGAGCAGATAAACCCAAGCTCAAGTTGAAAACCATACATTTACATTCTGTGTTTTGTGCTCATGTCCTTTTTGATTTTATTATTTACTTTTGTTTCCTCTACCTAAATTAGACTTATGGTGCAATACTCTTATTACATTTAATAATCCTTTAAACTGTTAGCTTGCTGAGTATCACTGCATGTCTCTATCTTCTGGAGCATATGCTGTAATTATCCAATAGATGTACTTTGACTGATACTTTCAAATTTGAGGGAACTTTGTCTGAGCTAATTCCATTTTAATAAAGTTCTTGAGAAACGAAAGCACCACGTTTCTCCATAAGGTTGTCGTACTTTGGAAAATGAAAGCAAAATGTTTCTTTACTTCTGTGCACCATACACCATCTTTGATATCTATGAGATTCTATGACATTGGGCAAGGTTGCTTTAAGATATGAACATCTAGGCTGGCTTCAACCACACATTCCACTTGCACTCTTAACCATAATTTGGTTCCACAATGGTGCAAGAACTTCTCTTCTGATGGGTGGGTGAATATGTTCTCTCTTCTTATTTGAGCAATGGGTTGGGAAGGTAGAGTAGATCTCTACCTGACATGTTTATGAGTTCTATTTTATGTGGTTAAAATGATACATAATGAAGCAATAGGGGAACATTTTCTTTCAAAACGCTGTATTGTTTATCCTTTATGCCCACTATTTTGGGCTTTGCTTTCTAGTGCTCAGCACTCTATTTTTGTTCCTCAACTTCTCCTTCAACATTTGTCCTAAAACCTTGTAGTTCTCTTATTGTGCTGTGTTTCCTCATCTTTGTACACTTCTTTTAACATGGTTTATCTCTTGCATCATAGCATGACATTTTCATTAATGCTATAGGATACCTATCCCTGCCACCACACTCTCCAACTATATACCTAGAGTTCTGGAGTTTTCTTCCTATAATATATGGTGTTTATGCGATGATGACCTTGAGGTCAAGGGTTCAAGGCGTGGAAACAGCCTCTTAAAAAATTCAAGATAAGGCTGCGTACTATTGACCCTTGTGGTCGGCCCCTTTCCTAGACCCTGCATATGTGGGAGCTTTGTGCACTAGGGCTGCCCTTTTTATGTGGTGATGACAGTTCAAGCCTGTGGTTAGTGCTTTGGGTTTTGTATATCTTTCCAATGTCGTATTAGTTTCTAATTTCCAGAAGTTGCATTGGTGGACTCATTCAAAAGTGAATTCCTGATAAGTAGTTCCGAGGTCTGTTTATTCAATTTGTTGGTCTTTCAAAATATATATTTTTTAAAGCATGTTAGGCTGTTGAGTTTTTTTTTTGTCCCTTCTCTTTTCTTTTCATGAGACATCCACTTGAAGATGATCTTTAAATGTTCTTTCTGTCAACTTTATCATGAAATCATGACAAGTGTATTTTATATATTTTTTCTTTGAAAAAAAAAAAACTTTGTCATGAAATCATGAAATGTGTGACTTTGTTGAATAAAAGGAAATGATCTTAATGTCAGATGGGCTGAGTAAAGAGGGAAAATCTGGCTTGCTTCTATTAGCACTGCATTTGTTTGCTGGTTTTTCTGCCTTATAAATGCATAGGTTTTGGGCTTTCTTTTTGAGTTTCATAACAGTGATGAATACTGTCCATGGTCTCTTACCATAATACATTTGATGCCACCTGAGCCATCAAAAAACATTCAGTTCCAATTCCTGATAAGTGATAATGGAGATTTGACTTTCTTAAGTTTGAAGTGTAATATGGTCAGTGAAGAAAATAAGGGGCGGATCTTGATATTATTCTCACTGTGCATGAGTGCATGCGCGTGTGTGTGCATGCGCGCTCGTGCCTAGGGAGAAGAAAAGGATGTATCTTGTAATTGTTTGGCTCTAGCAATCTGGTATGTTAGCCACATGCAAATTAAAGTACTCATGTGACAAACTGCTTTGTCCCTACTTACGTAATGAAATGTGCTTTGGTCAAATTCTCAGGTCAATCATTTCGTGAAAAAATTTAAAGAGGAAAGGTTGTATCTTGTCATTGTTTGGTTCTAGCAACCTAGCCAGCTAGTCAGCATGCAAATTAAAGAAGTCATGTGAGGAACCGAGTTGTCCCTACTTAAATAATTAAATATGTCTACATCAAAATTTGACGTCAACTATTTCAGCAAGATGTCTATATAAAACTTGAATTTTTGCTGTTCCCCAAATAACCTGTTGGTGTTAAGGAGCTGCCAAAATTTTGAGATTTTCAATAAGCTTAATTAATGAGATTAGACCAAGGGAGGGTCCATTTTGAGAGAAACATGCACTTCTGTTCCTATAAGTACTTTTTTTTAGTTTTTTTATCATAACTGTTGAGTGGTACCTGTTGTATTTTTTGCTGTAGAAATGTTGTTGACTGGGAAGGTTAACTTATGTAAACCTTGAGACGAACTTTTGTTACAATTGTTGCATTTTACAATTCAAAGATATTGACCTGAAAAGTGAAGAAAGAGATTCTCTTATACATTCTGACCATAGGCATAATATTTTTCAGATTCAATTCAGATACCTGTTTAACCCACTTTATCTTGCATGACAAACTTTTTCCTGCACTAGCAATAATGTGCAGGCAAAAAACTCCTCTGTATTATGTACAGGGGATTGTCTACTTGAAGTTTAGTTTAATAGTGGTTTGATGCTGCCTGACTTAATTGTTGCATCTAACTGTGGTTGCTGTATCAAATTGCATCTTTGCATAATGTTCTTTGCTTCACTCTTTTTGTCGAATCGGGATGGAGATAAGAATAGGGAAGAATGCACCCTGAACCCTCACCCACCAAAATACACACGTCATAGTTCTGGGCCAACATCCTGTCGTCCCTTTTGGCATGACATTTGCAGTTCATTTATTTGTGGGATTGTTCTTGATGTTTGTTTCCAAGTTACTCGGAAGATATGGATAATTAAATTTTTAGACTCCACTTTCCACTAAAAGCATCTTAGCTTCTTATTTGGTTAATGCAGATATCAAGGTTGATCTATACTAACTCAGGTGTTGCCATTCTGGCATTGGCCTCAAATGCCATCCATCTGCTTTGGAAATGGCAAAGGAATGACCGAAATCCAAGTGGCAAGGTATAATAGTACCAAAATGCCCTTTGGTTGACTGATTTATATATATATATATATATATATATATATATATATATATATATATATATATATATATAGTTTTTTATATGCAGCAATAGTTCTCTGATACAAATGCTTCATTCTGCAGGCAACAGCCAGTGTTCCCCCTCAATTATGGCAGCCACCAAGTGGCATATTGATGACCAATGACATAACTGACACAAATCCTGAAGAAGCTGTTCCTTGCTTTGCTTTGTCCAAGAATGACTCGTATGTTATGTCTGCATCAGGAGGAAAAATCTCACTCTTCAACATGATGACATTTAAGGTTGATCTAAGGATGACTGCTCTAGCTTTTGTGGTTTTACCTTGTATTCAGAATTGTGACCAAACCTGCCTTCTGTTTGATAACTGCAGACTATGACTACTTTCATGCCCCCTCCACCTGCAGCAACATTTCTTGCCTTCCATCCCCAGGACAATAATATCATTGCGATAGGCATGGAAGACTCGTCCATTCAGATATACAATGTCCGTGTTGATGAGGTATGGTGCACAAGTAAGGGCCAAACTTCATGTTAACTAAGAAGCATTACTTAAAAGGGATAAAACTGTTTTCTTGCAGGTTAAAAGCAAGCTTAAAGGCCACTCAAAAAGAATTACTGGCCTTGCTTTTTCTCATTCATTGAATGTTCTGGTGTCATCAGGAGCTGATGCTCAGGTGAGGCTATTTAGCTGCCGCATGGCATTTTGCACTGGGGCCATATTCTGCTTATCACTTATCTTTTATTCCCTGTTTCTGTTGGATTTGCACCACTAGAAGTTTGTTCTCCAGTGTTTACGCTATTAAAATGTGACTGTATTTCTTGCTGCAGCTTTGTGTCTGGGGAACTGATGGATGGGAGAAGCAGAAGAGTCGATATTTGCAGGTTCCTGCTGGTCGGACACCAGCAGCACTTTCAGAGACAAGGGTACAGTTTCACCATGATCAGATACACTTCTTGGTTGTGCATGAAACTCAGATTGCAATATACGACGCAGCAAAACTAGAATGTATAAAGCAGGTATTTCCTTACAAGATTTGATAACACTTCAGGTAAGATGTATGATATGCCTTCAGTCTTTGATTATTACTTTCTGTCTTTGTAGTGGGTTCCACGTGACTCTTTTGCGCCAGTTTCCCATGCTACATTCTCATGCGACAGCCAGTTAGTATACGCTGGCCTATTGGATGCAACTGTGTGCGTCTTTAATGCTGCAAATCTCCGACTATGGTGTCGGATTAATCCAGCTGCTTATCTTCCTGCTAATGTCAGGTATATCACCCATTGCCTCAGAAAGTACCTAAAGAGATGTAAATACACTGTTTGGATTTGGATAGACTAAACTTAGTTTATGGCGAGTCTATTTCTTGGTAGGCTCTGGAATTGCTAAAATAGCCTCTTCACAGAGTTATTAGCCACAATACGCTTAATATATGTTCCACATGGATTTTCACCTCAGATGGTGGTAAATTAGTTTATTTTCAGGAATCATATTTTTCTCTTGAACGTTCATTGTATATATAAGTTCTTTCTGCTTGTATATATGCACTTGAGAATGCCTTGATGAATGGTCTTTACGTACAGACATGTGTATACATGTGTGCATACATTTATGTACTAATATGGACATGATCCATATCACCTCTCAAGTTGTTCAATCATTTATGTAGAGGGCTGACTAGCTGATAATGGGTAGGTTGTTATACTTTAAAATACAATATGCATGTGCCCCCGCACCCTCTCTCTCTCTCCCTTGACACATTTTGAAAAGCATGCAAAGGTTCTCCTCTTCTCACTATTTTGAATGCAAGGTCTGATTGAAATAATCTGGAATCCTTGGCATGGTAGAAATTTTCTTACTTGCTGAAAGTATTTAAAACCAATTCACTATTTTCTGTATCGTTCTTGTCAATCCAAATAATTCTTTTTACTGGTTTGTCAGTTTTCAAAGAACCCCATCATCATCATCATCATCAAAGCCTTATCCCAATTAGGGGGTGGGTTCCCCTTGCAAACCAATTTTTTTTTTTTTTTTACTCAAAGACTGAAACTGCCTGGTATAGCTGGTATTATTTACATGTTATTTAAAGGGGATGATCAGGGTATGTATTATTGGACTTTGCTAACTTTTCCCTGGTTGCTTAATCCCTTGTCTCACAAGCAAGAAGTTGTGGGTTCAAGTGACAATTTTACCTACCAAAAGGAAGAGGCCAAATTGGTATGTATTAGAACATATATTAGCCCCCAATCCCCCATATATATTTTTTGTCTATGCTCCCACATACAAACACATGCTTCCGTGGAAATCAAGTTCATGGAAATTGTGAAAAGTTTCACAAGAATTGCACCAGAAGGCCTAGCGACCTAAATTTATACAATGTAATGAAAGAATCAGTAATACCAATGTCTCATGCTATTTCAGTCCAAAGCTCTAGTGCTGATTACTAAACTTTTTCTGTAGCTCGTCTGTATACCCACTTGTGATCGCTGCACATCCATCTGAATCGAACCAGTTTGCCCTGGGGCTAACAGATGGTGGTGTCCATGTCTTGGAGCCACTGGACGCTGATGGAAAATGGGGTGTGCCCCCACCTGCTGAGAATGGATCAGCAAGCAGTATGTCCACTGTACCCGTAGCTGGAGCTTCTTGTTCAGATCAACAGCAGAGATGATCAGTGTGCTGCTAGTTCAAGTCGTTTTTTGCATTTTCAAGCTTGCCCCTGAATTCTAAGAAATATTAACAAAGGTATCTTCCTCAGCCTGCATTTTATTCCATCAATTCTCAGATGTGCTTGGTGTTATGGCCTTGTGCTTTTCTTGCTTTCTGTGCTTCTTTTGAGAACTGATTCATTCCATTCTCTTCTTTCATGCAGTAGATGGCTTTGGAATATAGGTAGTTCCGATTCCAGCTTTTCCAAATACAAAGTTATAGCGTAGGTTTACTTACATGTAGGTAAGGTACAGACAACCAAGGCCTTGGTCATGCTTGGACGTGGTAATTATCTGTTTATCTGGTCTGTTAATTTACTTTTTAGGCTGTCTTTTGCCTATGGATGTGGATATTATGTTGAACGAATCAAATATTACTTACAGCAGTCTTGTTTTAACTTAATGAGTAGATATCGACTGAAATGTAGGTCATTTTGGCCTCCTTTCAAAGGTGCAGTCTGTATTGTTGTTTCCAACTTTGCCTGCTATAGTAGGCAGATAGATAAGTAGATCTGTTGATGTTCTGCCATGAAATTATTAGTGATCTGGAGCGGGAGGAGGTGGTAGGCAGGGAAGTTGGGTTCCAAGAGTTGTGGCTGAGCAGTAAGAACAGTCGAAGAGAATAGAAACCATCACAGGATTCATCTGGAATTAATAGTTGGGCCCTGTAGCTGCTTGGGCTTTTTGACGATGGATAAAGGTCTGAAACTATAAGTTGAAACATGCTAATGTGATAAGTATTGAAACGGGCCTCTGCAGCATGATACCTGCTTGCGGTTGACTAGTCATTCCAATGCCGGCTGGGTATCAGTTTGGCTTTTGCAGAGTCAAAATAAAATTGCAGCAATGATGTTGGAAGGCCCCTTGGTGGGAAACTAACCCTTCACAATCTGGATACGAACTACCTGATTAACATTCTGAATCATCCTGGCACTTACCCCACGTATATGGTGGTTTAGCGACTAGAAGGCTCAACTGTAATAGAATGAGTATAATTTGAATCCTCGAAGATTGAACCTGGCTCGCATGTAGCATGTGTTGTAGTGCCCAGAACTTAGAAATTAAGTACATTATTTCGTTATAGCTGTTGAAGTTGAGGAGGTGGTGGCTGTACAACTGGTTTTGGCACTCATGATCAATTTGCTGCTGGTAGTCAGAAACCATTTGTTTGATGGATTCTCAGAATATGGCTGGTTTAGTAACATGAAAATTTTTTACTTCAGTTGTCGAAACAGTGGGGTCTTTAATCAGGTGCATTTAAATGAGCAAACATCTTTGATAGGCCACGAGTGTAATTATTATTGATGGCGGGCTAAAAACTATGTAGAAGCCTACTACTTGTGCATGCCTCGGAGGTTGTACTGTGGACCTCTGTGGAGTATGGATAAGCGGTGCCTTAAAAAAATGAACCCATTTATAATTTGTACGCCTTTGACTCGTAGCTCTCAAGCTAACTGTTAGACGAAAGAGAAGGATCAATCTGGGTCCATCCAAAGCTCCGTTTACGAAGGATTTCTAACCATCAAATGACACAATTCTTATATAATTACAATTACTGGACCAGGAAACCAAATGAAGCGTTCTAACTCTAGTTTCTGGTGAGCCTCTGCCCATTATGTCTGGTGGATAGGATAGGGCCACTTGCTCTCACCAATGCTCCACTTTGTGCTCTGTCCTATCTATCAAAAAGGGAATTGAGGGATAGGAAGGTTTCACCTGGATTCTAGCTATATAAGGGTTCGTTCTTTTTTCTTGAGATGTTGAAGATTGTAGGATGGATACAGAAGTTGGTGAACAAGGTGATCGGCAGAGAACAACATGTTACAGAAACAAAATTCACAACAAGTAAGACGCCAGGTTTCTGACACTACATTCCATCCCCACGATGGCAAGGCCCACAACAGCCTAAGAGGAACAAACAGAAGCAGAGCACCCACTGAGATCTGAACTATCAGTCTTGTGCCGCTCCTGCTCCAAAAAGGAGAGTTTCTGCACAAATCGGCAGACTACGTTCTCGGGGTTGAAAGGAGCCCCTGATGTTCTCCAGGTGAAAACATGAGCATCCACCTTACATCTTGTAATTGGGATGTCGTGGTCACGGAAGGAAAATTGTAACGCCTAAGGCACAGGCTAGATAGGATGATGTATATGTGAAAACCTCAAAATTTTCGGAATTAATTGGAATTTTTACCAAAATTGAGGTATAATATTATTTTTAATGTAATATTTATTTTTAAAAGAAGAATCAAGTCTTGAAACATAGATATTTGGAATCATTTGTAGGAAACCAGTAAGAACGACTTACACATGCTGAAATATGAGTTCATGTGAAAAATTCCTATTTTTTGTAATTTTTGTGAATTTATATTTACCCGTAAGGGTAAAATAGTTATTTTACCTTTGTGTGGACAACAAGCTCAGGAAATATCAATGATGAGGAATAAACATGATGAGGAATATACTTTTAATTTAATAAGAAAAGTAGAAAATTATTTAAAATAAAAATAATTAAAATTATGCAAAAATAATCTTATAAATACGCTTCCTTCAGAATACACGAAATTGCATACATGTCCAAGGCTCTCCCACTCTCTCCCTCTCCCTCTCTCTCCCTCTCTCTTTCTCTCTCTTTTTCCTTTTTTCTTTTCTTTTTCTCTCTCCTCTCTTTCCAACGAAAGTGGTGGTCCCCACACGTGCCTAGCCCAGGAACCAGCCTATCCTAAGCTGGCACATTCGGGGATGTGCCTTCCACCTGATGCATGCAACAAACAGGCCAACTAGGGTTTTTTTTCCTGGCCGACAGCTCCTTCATGGATCTTCCTCCTTCGGCACCGGAGAGACCCCTGGAGACCAAAAATCCATTTCCTCTCACTCCCCTCTTCAAAACCCCTCTCCATTTCTCTTCCCTAGCACTAGTAAGCACTCCGGCTGCAAACATTTACAGAAACCCTAGTCGTCTGACAAGGGCTTCAAAAATCCAACAAAAAACCTCTTCTCCAACTATCCTCTCTACTCTAGACCAGATTTAGGTAGGTCTCCGGCAACTCCTATTCAAAAACCCCATGTTTTTCTAGCCAAATCACCATTGAAATTGGTTCACCGGTGAACCAGAATCTAGTGACCTAGGTGGAAATCACCACCAAATGATCAGATTTGAGAATTTTGAACCGTTGGATCAATTCGGAGGGTCCCAAAATCTGGATTCAAAGTGAGATTTCCAGTAAATCTAGATGTTGATCTAGGGAAGAGCTTATTTGACGGTCCAGATCAGACCGTCTCGGCTATCCCAGGTCACCCCTCCCCGTACACCGACTATCACTGGTGGAATGAGACAAGGGCGGGCTGCTGATCGATCCGTCAATTTGGGAAACCCAGATTGAATCTGGGCTCGTTGTTTTGATTTGAAACCTTAAAACTTCAATTCAAAGCTCATTTTAACTCCAAATCAAGATCAGAAAGAAGCTCTAGATTCATAGTGAAGAGTAGAATCTAATGGAATTATAAAATTTATGTTTTACTTACTGTAAAAATCTGTAAATTACAAAAAGAGGTACTAATTCTCAAGATCAATCATATCTGACATGATCAGACCTTGGATTTTTGATCCATCAGTGATCTAGTGATGAGGGAACATGGAATAAAGAGTTAGATGTGACTGATCTAGGATAAATTAAGAAATTTAACCTTGATGGAAGAGAAATATTAAAAATAATTATGGATTTACTTGATCTAACTAATCCAGCATGATCAGAAACTATAAAACAGTATGTATGATGATATAATGATAAGATCATAAGAAATGAACGGCCTAATATGGCTAATTTGGGATAGACTAAAATCCATGCCTTTGATTTGGATAAATTGCTTAAGATCTTCTTGATCGGTTGGATCAAGAAAGATCAGATCATATGATGTGATGCATCAATGATCTAGTGATGATATTACATTAAGAGAATGTGATAGATCTGAATAAAAATGAAAGATTAAGATCAAAAGCCTTAATGGGATGAAAAATGAATAGAAATTAAAATATGATCATTGGATAAAAATGGACAAATATGAAATATTCAAATGAGCATGTAAATTATTATGTTCTACTGTAAATGTTCTTTGTATTTCTTAGTAGATGTAATTATTAAATTTATTTATTTACTCCTTAATTGTTCATGTTATGTAAATTACATGAAAATTATAATTAAATGAAAATAGATATTAATGAACATTTACAATGAATATTGACATTGACTTAATGATAGTAAGGGCTATAGTTAGTAAGATAATATAAGGAATATCATTTCCTTGGCTAGAATTAGGAGAATAATAAACCCCACGAATGACATTTTAAATGTTCATAGATTTAATTAAAATCAAATAGCAAGAGTACTTAGGGTTTAATGCTTATAGGAACCTTATGAAGGTTGAGTTAAGGTCATCCCAGTAAATGCTGAACATGGTGGTTAAGGGGGTTCTCTAATAGAGCTTTGCTCTTCCCCCACTTTTTGATGACTTTTGTGAGGCTTAAACGCCTCCTTACATAAGGATTAAATTAACCACTTTGTGAGCAACTTTTAATTAGAAAGCCTTAGTCAATTCTATAAGGAGTAGTTGTTTAGAATTATGAGTGCATAAATTATCTTCAATCAGTAAAACATTAACTAGTTGAATAATAATAAGATCATAACAGGATAGTAAACTATCTAATCCTAATAAAAATGGTAATTAAGATAATCAAAGATCAAACAAGATCCATAGGGAGATCTTGAATGATCAAGAATAATAAGAATCATAATATTGTGTGTATGCTTTGAAGTAGTATAAATATTAGATTCAAATGCAGATTAATATATTAGATCCTTGATCAATATGATCCAAGGAACAAGATCCAAATCATCCTATGTAAGGATGATCAAAAGAACAATTAAGAACTATAAATGAGTTGAGAAATGACTGTATACATGTGATTTGGCAGATACATGAAGGATATGATGATCAAGATCAATGGGATGATGGATTGTCGAAAGTAAAGGTAGGTGGACCTTAAGAATATATGAAATACATGTATTTTACACATGATCTTATCCTGATAAATGAGTTTTGATTATAATTGCCTTGGAATTGTTATGAATCAACAGATGATGTTAAAATGAATACAAAGGGTTTGATTAAGTAATTATGAAATTACTTAAGACAACAAATGATGTTGAAATAAATACAAAGGGATTGATTAAGTAATCATGAAATTACTTAATGGGTAGAATGGGAAGATCTGAACTATATAAGTTGGACCCCCAATCTTAAGGAAAGAAGTTATAGGGATGTTCAATTATAACCAAACACATAGTATGTAAGTATTGAAATATTATTTTCCATACATGCATGGAGGCTTATGATTTTGTTTTAAGACAGGCTTATGCCTAGAGATGCTAATGCTAGGAGAGTTGTGAGGGTTTGGCCACCTACTCTCTAAAATTGATTATGATGATGCTACCATGCTCAAAGAGGAGCAAAACATCGGGTGGGGCAACTATGGGACGGCCGCCACTGTGACAGCCATGGTTCCTCTCATACGAATATGGATTTGTATTTTCCATCGTGGTATCGATGGAGTATTAAGCAATTATCTCGGCGTGTTGTACGGATTAAGACTGCAAGCATAATAGTCCTTTGATATTTTGCATTATGATATAATTGATTATGGCATAATGAGATGCTTTATGTTATGGTATGATGAGATTCCTTATGTTATGGCATGATGAGATGCCTTATGGTATGGCATGATGAGATGCCCGGTACAAGTTATTATCGATGTTGTATTGGATGATGATTTCCACTACGACATGATTATATATTAACACCTAGTGTTAATATTGAAATTAGTTTGGAAATGAGATATTATTGATGATATTAACTATATTCACGATTTTCAGTGGTTTTATTTATATGTAATATATATATATAATTCATATGATAAGTAAAGGACAAAATGATTAATCAATTGTATGAATTGATTTATATCATGGATATAATGAACTGTTGATTTTGAGATATATTGAATATATTTCTTAAATTCCCTACTAAGCATAGCTTGCTGAGATATTGTAAATGTTTGAATGTTTACAATATCTCTTACAATCAAGGAAGATTGAAAGCTTAAGACTTAGGATAATCATAACTGAACTACTACTCAGGGTATTTACTTTGGGGAAGATTGTATTGATTGTTTTGTAATTTGGATTTTAATATTTGGACAAGGTATGCAATGACTACCGGGGCTGTGTATGTGAACCACTAGATTGATCATGATTCTAATAAAAGTATTTCTATTGATATTCAATAGGAATTTTATTTTATACAAAAATCTATGTATGATAAGTAATTTGAGGGGCACTTGGCTTTTTGAAAAATCAATTTCAAAGAAAATATGTTTTCGCTGTTTGAATTTTAAAAATTTTCAAAATCAGGGCCCTACCTTTTGCAAATATTTATTGCAAATGTGTTTTGAAAACCCGGGTCATCACAGTTGGTATCAGAGCAGTTCATCTAGTCACTGGCAGCCCGTATATGTCCAATATTAAGATGACAATCCAAATTTAGGTTATGATAGAATTAGTTAAATAGAGTTTTTATATAGAAATTTTAATTTATGAGCAGATGCCACCTATGAGAATTAGGAGGACGGCTCAGAGGACTAGTGATTCCAATATGGAGAATACATGTCAAGAAAATAATGTTGAGGAAATTATAACAAGAGTATTACGAGGTCTTCTTCCCCATCTTCAACAACCTCAGGTGCCTGTACAACCTGTAGCAGTACAAAGTGCACCAGCTTAGCATGAAGCGGGGCCCAACATACTTGTTCAAAGAAATAATACTCCAACACTGGTATAGGATCATTCTTCACCTGTACCTATGGGAGTAACTTGAAATTCTCAATTATCACCAGAGAAGTTGGACAAAATGGTGGAAATATTTCAGAAAAATGGTGATAGGTTATAATGGAAAGGGCGATGTTGAAAAAGCCGAAGAATAGATATATGAGGTGGAGAAAACTTTTGAAGTTTTACGAACTCCAAAAGAGGTAAAAGTCAAAATGGCCACTTATATTTTGAATCAAGAAGCTGCCTTCTAGGGGAGATCGGCAAAGAGGAATTTCTTTTCAAACCCAAAAAATATCTCTTGGGAAGAAGTTAAAAAGATTTTTAACAACAAATACTTTCCTCTTCATGTTCAAGCAAAAAAGGAAAAAGAATTTCTGGATCTACAATAAGGGAACATGTCTGTTGTAGAGTATGAAAACAAATTCGTACAGTTGAAGAGGTTTGCACCACATATCTGTGGTACAGATAGGTAGACAATTGGCAGATTCCTGAGAGGACTTCATCCAGGATTAAGAACTAAGGTGTTGGGTACCAAACCCATGACTTTAGTGGAATGCGTAGAAATGGCCTCCAGATTTGAGGAGGATTTTAAGCAAAATCAAAACAGAAAAAGAATAGAGATGGGAAACTTTAATCCGAGACCTTTTAAGAAAGGCAAGGGGCCCATGAATAATTTCAAGCCACTAAGAATTCAAGGAAATCTCATCATTGGACAAAAGCAAAGGAGTTATCCCAAGTGTAGAAGATTCCACCCTAGGAATATATGCCCTAATCCAATACAACAACGACCTCCAACCCAATGTTATAAATGTGGGGAACTGGGACACATGGTAAATAACTGCAATAAACAACTGGCAATCAAGGATGCAAAATCAGAGAATGTCTGTTGATGTTTTCCGCAAGTGCACGGGCTATTGTAGTATAGCTATGCAAATACGAGTCGATCCCACAGGGACTTGCTTTAAAAATAAGAAATTTAAATAAAATTTAATTATCTAAAACTAAAAAATAATATAATTAAACTAACTATTCAACTTTATTCCTTTGATGTAATTTACATAAATTTTAAGTCCATAAAACATAAAAGAAAACTAATTAAACATCCCTGAATTACACTATTTGTGGATAGCACTGTCCCTAGATAACTGTAATAACCAAGATAAATAAATAAACAATAAGAGAGGGTAAAATGGTAAATACATGTGGGCCTATAGGGTGTGGGACCTACGATAAGGCTATAAAAGCCTGCCTTATTTTGTTGTACGGCCAAACTATCCCTCTCAGTTTCCGTGTTGACAATGCCAGAAACGATGCGGAATCAGGCGCACGTGGTGAAGGGAAGACTAGTTCTGGCCGATTTGACCACGGTAGGCCACCCTCTACGATTTTCCTTTCTTTTCTTAAAGTTTTTCGTCGTTTATAATGCCGAAAAACAACATGGATTGCCATTTTCCCATGAACTGCTATGTGTCATTTTTCTCTTCAACATAAATCGATGAAATGGTACCAGATCGTGATCTGAACCGTTCATCTTGTGCATAGTAATAAGAAGAACAAACCTATCAAGTTTCATGGTGATCAGATGGCTAGGGATGCCAAAAAAACTCAAAAAATAGTAAGAGAAAAACTTTTAGGAAAGTGATAAAAATCGTGTAAAAACACTAGATAATGACAGAGTTTGTTGAAAATCTACTTAAAAACGAAATCTGCAAGAAAAACTGAGGAAAATGGTGCAAAAATCGTACCATTTGGACACCTGAGCGTCGCCAGCAGCGACCGGAGTCTAGTCGTCGTCTTTGGCGACAATGGCCAGCCGACTGTCGTCCCCGGCGACAGCACCCAACAGCGACACACGTCGCATTCAATGCGTGCCACACAAACACCATGTGCGCAGAGCACTTGTGTGACGACACATGTCACAAGCAGCGCGTGCCACTCAAACGCCACGCATGTAGTACATCGAGTAACGCGTGCGACTGCACGTGCACACAAGCAGGCAACGCACGCATGCGCACACAAGTAAGTGCGAGCAACTGCACACACGTGCAAGCGAACGGAGCCCGCGCGCCCACATGGGTGACGCGCTCGCATGCGTCAAAGGCACACAAGCGCAACGACACGTGCGGCGCGTGGTTTTTCTGGATTTTTGGGGTTCTATGACCTGTCTATTTACAAAAACTTGATTTTTAGGAGCTACAGAGGTCCAAATCATGATCCGAAAGAGGCGTTGTGATCATATCGACGACACGGAACTAGATTTGACTTGAAAATCTAGATCTAAATTCTTTTTTTAGGGTTAAACCACTAAGTGTTGTGAGATAATCTAAATCAGTCTGATCAATGGATGATCAGGCCTTAGATCTTGATAGTATACATTAAATGTGAGATGATCTAGGGGATTAAAAGGATAAACATTATTGAATTGCCAAATGATAGAGGATTTATAATGTGACAGGTACATCAGAGCATGCGATGTGATACTTATATGCGCTTGATTAGAGCACCACACTTATCGAGGTAGGTGATTTCATTCAATTATTTCGCGATTTCAATAACCATGACTTGTCCTCTAAGGTTTTGAAGCACGTGTTTTATGTCTTCTCATGTCACATAAATAAATTCCTATTTTCTTGTTGTAGCATGACATTTCATTTTGTTAATAACCATGTTTACAAGTGATGTACTATCTCACCCTTGGCTTTGATCGTATTTATTGGGATTATTTATAGAGCCTTTACATGATTTATATCTTATCGATGATTTATGACGGGTGCTTCCACCTAGTGGTTACTATGCTAGGAGGGTTATAGGGTTGGCCACCCACCCTTTGATTTTGTGATGATGATGATTAGACACCGCCCTTGAGTGATACAGGGCCAAGTATGTAGGTGGTGGTATCATGGGTAGTCCCCCTATGGGTCCATTCCTTCCTATGGGGACAGAGAAAGTCTTCTATTTGGGTGTTGACGGAGAGCGGCAGTGGTTCAGATTCAGATGGAGTTGCCACTGCAGCATAGTAGCCCATATAGTTATTCTGCATGTTCATATAGATTTATATGTAGGGTGAACTGGGTTAAGCCAGGCCTAGGCTGTGAGGGACTTCGGGGGCTAATGGGGGTTGAACGGGAGAGACCCAAAGTTAGTATGGGTACACATCACCAGTGATTGAGTATCTTGGGGCATGTTTGGTATTATTTTAATACAGTGTTTTGTTAATCATGATTGCATGCATACTATCCTGTGGACATAGACTCATATTGTTTTGATGTATGTACCTTTGTAATTTGATCATGCCTTGCATGCCATCCTGATTTAACTTGATACATGTTTTGTGAATGTTTATAATTATGAGTGTTTGAGTATTTGACATGTCTTACATATGTTTCCTTCATGAGAATCATATAGTAAATTTTGTTAAACTTTATTTGAGTGCAATCACCTCAGATTTGGAACATGATAACCGAAAAGGAAAGCAGGCGAAGTAGCGGTGATTTGGAAGAAGACTTAAAGACCATCCATTTTATTTCCATATTCGGACATAGATTAGAGTATGTCTCTTGGACTGATATTAGACTTTTGATATTTTACTTAGAGGTTTGTATATTTGGATAGATTGAACCCATATTATGGTATGGAGATGTTAAATCTTAGATATAAATATTGTGGTGATCATGGATGGAACCTGGTGACATTTGACTTGATTTATTATCTTCTTTAATTAGCACGTGTATTTATTGTAGTTTTGAATCGAGCATGCTAAGAGTATCATGGGTTTAATTTTATTTATGATTACAATTTTTGAATGTGGTTGACCCCCGAGGTTTTCGCTTTCAGTCAATTCTTTTAAAGCTGCACTAAAATTTTTATACTATAAAATTTAGTTTTTAGGGATCCCGTTTATTTTTCTTATAACATATTATTATTATTATGAAAAAAAAAGGTTTGTAAAAAATCGGGGTGTCACAATAATACTGTCAAAAGATGGATAAAATAAAACTTGAATAGAATCAGGACACAGATGTAAATAAAATGGGGATACAGATGTAATTTAAAAGAGGACATAGATGTAATTGACGAAAAAGAATAGAAATGTAATTGCATTTAAAGAGGGAAGGGCAAAAATGGGATTTTATTAAAAAATCTGGTTTTTAACAAATACCATACTTAAACCCGATGGAGAAGAAGACCAGAGGAGATCGTCGAAGAAGATGACTCTACTGGAGATGTGCAGACGCTGGGCTGCTGGAAAATGATGCGTTTGTGAGGATGGGTCGTCCCACTAGACTGGATGTGTTGGGCGGCCTTGATCTGACTTGGGGTGTCATCTAGTTCGTTTGGAGCAGAGGAGGAGACGGCGCCGAGGTTGTGCGGTCTTTGCTGGTCGTTGTTTGGTACCATTCGGCATAGAGGGACGTCGCCTGGGCCGGTGAAGAGGTGCGTGGAGAAGATGGGTTGTCTGGCCACCGTCTGGAGCAGAGGAGATATGGAGAGCCAAAAGAAAAACTCCTCCAAACCTCCACGGTTATCCCTCTTTATAATTTTTTTCTTTCCTAATCTTCCTCCACCTCTTTCCTTTAAGAGGTAGATTCCTCTTAGGACTTTCTCATCTTCCAAATTATGACTCGTTTTCCAATTAGGACTCCTCTTCCAATTAGGAAACCTCCTCCCTTGCCTTATTGATCTTCAACTAATCTGCACGGTTGAGATTAGCTCAGAGTCATCCAACCCTCCTTTAGTTGATTTGCAAAATAAAAGACTAAATTAGAATCATTGAAACCGTAAATCATCTAATAAGCTCTAATGATCATCTAACCGTTGATTTTGAAAAATTAAGGTTCAGATGGTCAATTTGAGCTAAATTAAGAATTAAGCTAAATTTTACAATTTTGAATGGTTAGATGATCTAATTGAATGCTAAACTAAGGGTGTTTAGCCAAAATTAAACATTTAACAATGTCCCTAGACAGCAAGGGAGGAAATTTGCTATTACTGACGGATAAGCCCAAACCTGAAATGAGGTGATTGAAGGTACTTTACTAATATGTGATAACTATGTAAAAGTACTATTTGATTATGGATCTACATACTCTTTTATCTTATGTGAATTTGCATCAAATATAGATCTACCATTAAAAGATTTGAGGTATAACTTAAATGTGATAACTCCAATCAGCGAGTTAGTAAGGGTAAGAAAAAATTCCAAACTTTATAGGAAAGGTAAAATCAAAATTCTGAAGAATAGATATTAGTTGAGAATAATTCAAGGAAATAGTAAGTATTTCTCTCCAAAATTAGCAAAGGAGAAGAATTTTGATAAATAGATGTTAAATTCTGGAGTAAGAAGGAATGGTAAACTTGAGGAAACTTTGGAGATAAATCAAACGAGGAAGAAAAGTGAACGTGGGAAATTACAATCCCAATTTTTTTTTAAAAAACAAGTTAACCATGATAATATATGGTTCATAATGAGATCATGGTCCATACATCTTGTACATCAAATATGAATTTACTAAGATAACTCAGTGGATGAGTCAGCACAAGAGATCATCATAATTAAGATGGATATTGGTCTTGTACTATTGATATGATTGATTTTGGTATATTAAGAAGAAAAACACATTTTTTCACATTGATGATGAAATAGTTATGGTATATGAGAAATAAGACCCTATAAACAAATATAGGAAGTTAAGCATTTTGGATAAATGTGGTGATTATAAAGGATAAATAATTTAAGATTATGATGAAGGATATAGATGAAAATTTTCAAGATATATTGAGGAATTTTCAAGATTTTTCAATCTAATATGAGATTGAGTTATTATTGAATTATTACTTATTACAACTCAATTCCTTATTAGTATTTTAGAGGATGGCACAGAGGATTTATTTGACACATAAGTTATTTTGGAACACACCAAATACTATATAAAAAAAGGATAGATTATTGTGATTATACCTTGATTAAAATACTGAATAATGTTATTGAGGAGGTTAAGTAACCTCAACTCGCATAAAATGTAAATTAGAAATGAAAGACATCAGTCAAAACTCAATATAAATTTTTAGTTATACTTTTGGGATAAATGATATTTATGAATTTGATGAAGGAAAGTTTTATTGGATAAATGAGAAATAGTATGTATTGAAAATATATTGATTTACTTTAAAGCATCATGAATTAAAATGTTTACCAAATTTGGTAAGTATAAAGATTAGCTAGAGAAAGTAAATTTCTGTGACATACGAGGATAATATTGATGTTAATCCTTAATTGGAGTTAAGAAAGTTACTATGATATTTCATATAAGGAGTTAGAAAGGATATAGAAAAGTCATTGTGGATGCTTTATAATAAATTTCAAGTATACATTTTAGAATTTGTAACACTAGTATTACCTATACAGTGAAAAAGGTAAATCACTAATTATGAGAACATCAAGAATATTGATATGACTCCGTGATAGTAAAAGAATAGATTTTACAAAAGCTATGACAAGATGATAGTGAAAATTTGAGGAAAGAAATATCATTAGAAGGATTCTTTTTGAAGAAAATGATATATGAATATTTTTTAATTAAGATGAAATGTTTACTTCCAAAGGTTGGAAGGTTATATTGAGAACATAAATTATTTCAATTAGGATTTAACATTTTACCCTTGGTTGATAGTCAAAGAACTATCCATACCTTGGAGGTTATGTTAAGGAGTATTTCTTTTTGAATGAAATGGGAGTAACAATATTATAGAAATATATTATGAGAATTACCGACTGGTAAAGTAAAGATTGATGACACTAGTCAAAGAAAATATGAAATATGAACTAGAGGATTGCTCAAAGGAATTAGTCATTTTGAAATGTTAGAAAATGTCAGGTTAGTAATTATGATTTAGCCTAGATGGCTAAATTATCCAACAAGTTATATGACTTTGATAAATTATACCTTTAAGGAAAAGGTAATATCATTGATGAATAAAAAGGGGAATAAAAGATTTCCTTAAGTGTCCATATTTTACAAAACAAGCTATATGAGAAAAATTATAAATGAGATAATGATAACTCATAAATGAGTTTTTATATTAAATTTCGAGGATGAAATTTCTATAAGGGGGGAAGATCATGAAAACCCCATTTTTTTTGGAAATATTTGGAGTTAATTGGAATTTTCATGAAAATTGAGATAGAATATTATATTTAATATTATATTTATTTTTAGAAAAAGAATCATGTCTTGAAACATAGATATTTGGAATCATTCATGGAAAATCAGTTAAAATGATTGTAAGCATGCTGAAATCTAAGCTCGGGTGAAAAATTCTTATTTTTCATAATTTTTATGAATTTATATTCACCCGTAGGGGTAAAATGGTCATTTTACTTTTGTGTGGGGTCCACAAAAGTTAGGTGAGCTTGTGGATAGGCAGCTCAAGGAATATCAATGATGAGGAATATGCTTTTAATTTAATAAGAAAAGCAAAAAATCATTTATAATAAAAAAAAATAAAAAAAATAACCCTATAAATACCCCTCTTACAGACTGCATGAAATTGCACAGATCCCCAAGGCTCTCCTACTCTCTCTCTTTCCTTCTCTTTCTCTCTCTCTTTCCTTTTTTATTTTATTTTCTCTTTCCAACCAAAGTGGCGGTCCCCACACCCACCTGGCCCAGGAACCAACCTATCCCAGGCTAGCACGTCCAGGGATGCACCTTCCACCTGACGCATGGGATGAACAGGCCGACTAGGGTTTTTTTTTTTCTTAGCCGGCAGCTCCTTCATGGATCTTCCTCCTCCGGCATTGGAAAGACCCTAGGAGACCCGTAATCCATTTCCTCTCACTCCCCTCTTCAAAACCCCTCTCCCATTTCTCTTTCCCGGCACCGGCAAGCACTCCGGTAGCAAACATTTATAGAAACCCTAGTTGTCCAGCTAGGGCTTCAAAAATCCTGTAAGAAACCTCTTCTTCGGTTATCCTCTCTACTTCAAACCGAATTCAAGTAGGTCTTCGACAACTCTTCTTCAAAAACCCCATGTTTTTTCGGCCAAATCACCGTTGAAAATTGGTTCACCAGTGAACCTGAATCTGGGAATTTTGAATAGTTGGATCAGTTCAGAGGATCTCAAAATCCCTAGATCTAGATTCAAAGTGAGATTTCTAGTACATCTAAACGTTGATTTGAGGAAGAGCTGATCTGACGGTCCGGATTGGACCATCTTAGCTATCCCAGGTCACCCCTCGTACACTGGCTATCACCGGTGGAACGCGGCGAGGGCGGGCCACTAATCGATCCGTCAATCTGGGAAACTCAGATTGAATATGGGCTCTTTGTTTTGATCTGAAACCTTAAAACTTCAATTTAGAGCTCATTTTAACTCCAAATCAAGGTTAGAAAGAAGCTCTGGATTCTTGATGAAGAGTAGAATCTAATGAAAACATAAAATTTGTATTTTATTTACTGTAAAAATTTGTAAATTACAAAAAGGGGTACTAATTCCCATGATCAGTCAAATTTGACATGATCAGACCTTGGATTTCTGATCCATCAATGATCTAGTGATGAGGGAATATGGAATCAAGAGTTAGATATGACTAATTTGGGATGAATTAAGAAATTTAACCTTAATGGAAGAGAAATCTTAAAAATAATCATGGGTTTACTTGATCTGACTAATCCAACATGATCAGAAACTATAAAACAATATGGATGATGATATATTGATAAGATCATGAGAAATGAATGGCCTGATATGGCTAATTTGGGATAGATTGAAATATATGCCCTTGATTTGGATAAATTGACTTAAGATCTTCTTGATCGGTTGGATTAAGAAAGATCAAATCATATGATGAGATGCATCAATGATCTAATGATGATATCACATTAATAGAATGTAATAGATCTGAATAAAAATGAAAGATCAAGATCAAAAGCCTTAATGGGATGAAAAATGAATATAAATCAAAATATGATTATTGGATAAAAATAGACAAATATGAAATATTCAAATGAGCATGTGAATTATTATGTTCTATTGTAAATGTTCTTTGTATTTCTTAGTAGATGTAATTATTAAATTTATTTATTTACGCTTTAATTGTTCATGTTATGTAAATTACATGAAAAATGTAATTAAATGAAAATCATTTACAATGAATATGAAGATGGACTTAATGATAGTAAGGGCTATAGTTAGTAGGACAATATAAGGAATATCATTTCCTTGGCCCAAATTAGGAGAATAATAAACCCCATGAATGACATTTTAAATGTTCATGGATTTAATTAAAATTAAATAGCAAGAGTACTTAAGGTTTAATGCTTACAGGAACCTTATGAAGGTTGAGCTAAGGTCATCCCAGTAAATGCTAAACATGGTGGTGAAGGGGGTTCTCTAATAGAGCCTCGCTCTTCCCCCACCTTCTTATGACTTTTGTGAGATCTAAACGCTTTCTTACATAAGGAATGAATTAACCACTTTGTGAGCAACTTTTAATTGGTAAACCTTAGTCAATTTTAAAATAAGGAGGAGATGTCTGGAATTAGAAGTACATAAATTATCTGCAATAAGTAAAACATTAACTGGTTGAATAAAAATAAGATCATAAAAGGATATTAAATTATCTAATCCTAATAAAAATGGTAATTAAGATAATCAAAGATCAAACAAGATCCATAGGGAGATCTTGAATGATCAAGAATAATAAGAATTATAATATTACATGTATGTTTTGAAGTAATATAAATATTAGATTCAAATACAGATTAATATATTAGATCCTTGA
Organism: Warburgia ugandensis; assembly: GCA_035236585.1. Lineage (NCBI taxonomy): Eukaryota > Viridiplantae > Streptophyta > Magnoliopsida > Canellales > Canellaceae > Warburgia > Warburgia ugandensis. Next base: position 10,774,775 of record CP141138.1, on the reverse strand, counting down.
TCAATATGATCCAAGGAACAAGATCCAAATCATCCTGTGTCAGGATGATCAAAAGAACAATTAGAAAATATAAATGAGTTAAGGAATGACTGTATACATGTGATTTGACAATGGGATGATAGATTGTTGAAAGTAAAGGTAGGTGAACCTTAAGAATATATTCAATATATGAGATACATGTATTTTACACGTGATCTTATCTTGATAAATGAGTTTTGAGTATAATTGCCTTTGAATTATTATGAATCAACAAATGACGTTGAAATGAATATAAAGGGTTTGATTAAGTAATTATGAAATTACTTAAGATAACAAATGATGTTAAAATGAATACAAAGGAATTGATTAAGTAACTATGAAATTACTTTATGGGTAGAATGGGAAGATCTGGACTATATAAGTTGGACCCCCAAAGCTTAAGGAAAGAAGTTATGGCATGTCCTATTATAACCAGACACATAGTCTGTAAGTATTGAAATATTATTTTCCATACAAGCATGGAGGCTTGTGATTTTGTTTTAAGATAGGCTTATGCCTGAGGATGCCAATGCTAAGAGAGTTGTGAGGGTTTGACCACCTGCTCTTTGAAACTGATGATGATGATGATACTATGCCCAAAGAGAGGCAAAACATCGGGTGGAGCAATTATGAGAAAGCTGCCATTGTGACAGCCATAGTTTCTCCCATATGAACATAGATATGTATTTTTCACTGTGGTATTAGTGGAGTATTAAGTAGTTATCTGGGCGCTGTATATATTGAGACTGTAAGCATTGTAGTCTTTTGATATTTTGCATTATGACGCAATTGATTATGGTATGATGAGATGCCTTATGTTATGTCATGATGAGATGCTTTATTTTATGACATAATGAGAACCTCGGTAAAAGTTATTACCGATGTTGCATTGGAGGATGATTTCCAATACGGTATGATTATATATTAACACCTAGTGTTAACATTGAAATCAGTTTGAAAATGAGATATTATTGATGATATTGACTATATTCACGATTTTCAATGATTTTATTTATATGTAATATATACATATAATTCATATGATGAGTGAATGATAAAATGGTTATCCAATTGTATAATTGATTTATATTATGGATATAATAAATTGTTGATTTTGAGATATATTGAAAATATTTCTTAAATCTCCTACCAAGCATAGCTTGCTGAGATATTCTAAATGTTTAAATATTTACAATATCTCAGATATAGTCAAGGAAGATTGAAAGTTTAAGACTTAAGGATAATCATCACCGAATTACTACTCAGGGCATTTACTTTGAGAAAGATTGTATTGTAATTTGAATTGTAATATTTGGATAAGGTATGTAATGACTACCGGAGCTATGTATGTGAACCATTGAATTGATCCTGATTTTAATAAAAGTATTTCTATTGATATTTAATAAAAAATTTATTTTATACAAAAATCTATGTATGATAAGTAATTTGAGGTGACACTTAGGTTTTTGAAAAATCAATTTCAAAGAAAATATATTTTCGCTGTTTGAATATTAAATTTTTTTAAAATCAGGGCCCTACCTTTTGCAAATATTTATTTAAAAATGTATTTAAAAAACCCAAGTCATCAAAGTACGCGCACCTCGTCAAGACATATTTTACAAGCCCATGGCCCTCGATTGTCATCCAACGGTTGGTAATTGTGACTTTTGACTTACCCTCTCCTATAAATGACCCCGTTGAATTGATCCATGATTCTTCAATCCAAAAGAAAAAGACATTTAACCAAAAAAAGATGGAATTAGAGACAATGTGGCTTAATGTTCAACTTCTTCCGTCAAATACTCGGTCCATGCGTTGTACTCTTTGAATGTGGAATCTAGTTCGGGGTCTTTAGGCAGTGCACGACACCATGCGTCAGTTTGAAGTTTTGAATACTATAAGAGAGTTAGGTTATGAATCAAGTAATCTCAGTAATTCTGCATGTAACAATCTGATTGGGACATTATTTTAGCATAAAATTTGTTCCAAATTCAGCCTAGTAAACCCAAATAATCTGGATGAAAATGCCATGCACCGGGGACCCGGTCAATGAGTCATAAGATCATTACAAAAATCTGTTAACAGACTTCTGTGGAATGTTTGCAAGAAAATGATAAGGAGAAGCACACTTGCCTGCACAAGAAAGCAATGCATGCGTATAAATTGGGGTCAAGTCAGGAAATCTCTCGTTGGGTCTCAAATTTGTAAAATCTTATGTTTTATTGAGGTCTCTTTCCATTATAGGCTCCAAACACGACGAATGACCGCCATTACTAAGTCGATAATTCCCACCACAGGGCGGCATGTCCATGGGGATTATTGATCTGATGATGTAGCAGAAGCAAAATATGGGTCAATACCGGCGGCCATGGCTAACACTGACTATGTCAAGATGGCTACTGCTGTACAAATGTCCCAACTATATGGTCAGGTACTAGCATCCTGGTTTGGTCATGTGTTATTCTTCATTAATGATAAAAGTCTAGTCTGTAACACAGTCATATGCAAAACTGTGCTTAGAAAGAAAATCTTAATCAATCTGGCCTGTGCTTTGTCATGAGCAGAACAATCCATTTGAGGTTGATCGATTACAACTTTTCTACTTACGTTTAACGGACAAATGGGCCGTGCTTTATCATGGTCACAACCATTGACATGTGTTAGAAAGTCTTAAATTCGCCGTGCCATGAAAATCTTCTCCATTAAATGATCTTTTGATCCAACATTGGGATTAGAATTGAGATGCTCTGTGACGCAGACAGCCCAATAGATAGATTGATGCCTACTAGAGTGAGACTTATCACTTGGCAAATTGTGCTCTCACCAAAATCTACTTAGCTCTTTCAGTCGAACTCTCTCATACATTAACTTGAGACCTATACTTACATCAGAGTAGGGGCTTAGCCTTTCTAAGGTGAGGCCTAGCAGATGAATGGTTCAGCTAACCACAATCCTCCGCCCAGCTTGTACTTTCTATGTTGCCCAACCACCATATAGGAACTCTTCTTTAATACTAATTGATTGTAAATAGGTTAGTGATATATTTGGCTCTTTTTGTTTCTCATGAATCACTCAATAAATGTTGCAAAACGCGATAACTTTAGGCGGGCCAATGTTTTCAAAGATCTTCACTGTTCAAAATGTTTCCTTGGATTAGATCAGCCATGGTCCAGAGTTCTCATCCACTGGACTATCCTAGCAACTGCTGGATTTAATTGTACAATGGATGGTAAAATATTCTATAGTTCATTCTTCAAATCAAGAAAAACAGCACATAAGATCAGCCAATGGATGAGAATTTCTATGTACAAGCCATCTAAGTAAAGGAAAACATTATGAATGGTTCTGATCTTCAAAATATTGGGTCAACCTGAAGTTGTAGCCATTTGTATCATTTAAGGGTCACATGACATATGTCCTTGCAATATACAAGATGATACAACCTAATAGATATTCTCTTATTTTTCTTTTCATTTGGTGCACAAAATGGAAAGTTGTTGTCATGTGACTTTGAGGTCATGGGTTCAAGGCGTAGAAAACAACTTCTTGTAAAAATACAAGATGAGGTTGCTTATTATACGCCCTTGTGGTCCGCCCCTCCCCAAACCCTGCATAGGTGGGAGCTTCATGCACCCAGGGCTGCCTTTTATCTGGTGCACAAAATGCTTCAAATTTCATTGATCACATCAATATTATATCAACAAGTGGTTATTACAAACACCATTTGAGTTAAATACAGCATTATTACCAGGTTGGCCCTTGTGTAAAGCATCAAAAGCAAATAAACAAATCACAAAACGACATCATACAAAATTCCCAAGTTCCTCATTTTATTACAAGGATATATAGAAGCGTATCATGTAAGTCTTGCCTGAAAGTTTATTAGCTGTTTGCAAAGATAATCATCCACATCGTCCAGAAAGCACGTTACAGTTTGTAAGTCGTATAAGATCAGAGAAAATCCATCTGAACGTACTCTGACAACGCCCATGTTTCTAGCCATCCAATTCATTGAGTTTTGCGTTTAATATGGCTAGAGGACATGCAAATATGCAATGGAAGAAGACTCTAGATAGGAGGTGGGAGGAAAGAGGAGGAAGTTTTAAGTTAATGAACGAGATAGTTGGAGAATGGAGAGGAAATATGAGAGAAGAGGAAGCCTTGGACTTGAAAACCAAGGCTACTCACTTTGATGACCCACCAAATCCAGGGGGCTTGATTGGGCCTTTTTGTGAAAACGAAAAACAAGAGTGCAATCATTTCTAGCTTTTCTTTTGATGAAGTCCATTAGGCAGGTGGTCCAACTCCAAGGTAGAACGCCTTCCTGTTGGCACCTACTCCAAGGTGGATAAATATCACATATCAATGGCTACAGCAATTAGTTACCAAGGAATAGAATCGTTTTGCTCTATCAATTTGGAAGTGCCCCACTAAGTCAACAACTTCCCCTCATCACCATATAATCGTGTGGCACGTGTTTAGTTGGGAGAGAGAGAGCGAGCTTATCAATGGAGAAGTGGATATTGGTAGTAGGTTAGGGATCGATGAATTGTAAGTTCATCTTGTGGGTGTCGGTATCAAATCGAAGCCGGTAGCCGAGTCAACCCAGCGGCGACTACAGCCATCTCGTACTCCTCCCCTCTTTCTCTTGTTCTTCTTCTTGGAAAGGGAGAAGGAAGAGAAACAGAAACCCCCAACCCCCTTGACGGTTCTTTCCTCGTTGCTGCTTCTTCTTCTTCTCTCTCTCTCTCTCTCTCTCTCTCTAGATAATAAATAATACGAAGACCCAAAAAGGAAGAGAGAGAAGAATGGCGTCGGAGATCGAAGTCATCGAAGAAGGAGGAAGAGATCGGGAGGCAAGTCAGTCGGACGAGGTGGCTGTCCCTGGCGAAGAGAATCTCCGTAACGATGTTTATACGGCGGCTGCGTATGGGGATTTGGAGAAGTTGCAGAGATTGGTGGAATCAGAAGGATGTTCGGTTTCGGAACCAGATGGGCTCGGTTATTACGCCTTGCAGTGGGCCGCCTTGAACAATCGGACAGCCGCAGCACAGTATATAATCGAGGTACTGATTTCTGAGTTTGATTCTTCCTTTTTTCCATCAATTTTAGTTGGGATGAAGATGGGTTTTTTGCTTTGTGGTTTTATTCCTGGTTTTGTCTTCATTTGCTTTCTGGGTCGATTGGATGGGCGATCTAACTTGATTAGAGGATATGGGAATTAGCAGTTGCTTCATAGTTAGAGATGGAGGGAATTAATGATTTAGTTAATTTGGATGAAAAGTTTGGTTTTTGAATTGGTTCGGCAGCATGGGGGAGATGTGAATGCAGCGGATCACACGGGGCAGACAGCGCTGCATTGGAGCGCTGTACGGGGTGCAATCCAAGTTGCTGACCTTTTACTTCAGGAAGGTGCGAAGGTGAATGCTGCGGATTTATATGGGTATCAGGTCCGTTTCTTTTCCTCTTTTTTCTTTACTGTAGTTTAGGAGATAAGCTTTGGTATTCATTTGCTGGTGGATCTTTGGGGATCGAGCAGATACAAATGAATGGCATATACTCAAAACATCATCTTTAGAGCCGACTGATGTATAGATTGCAATGAAACTAAATGTCGATGAAGTTATATGGCATCACCATTTTCTCTTGTAGAAAGCTAATCAGAAACTCTAGCACTTCGACATGAATCTCGTGACAACTTTGTAGGATGGTAGGGATTGGGACTTAATAATCCACATGAAGAACAGAACAAGTTGGAATAACTTAACATCCATCCAGACCAATAAGAAGGAACATTCTCACTATTGAATGAATCTAATGCCAAGGTTTGCTGTGACAAAGATTTTCTTATGAAATTTCATTTGATTGCAGACGACCCATGTTGCAGCACAGTATGGTCAGACGGCATTTCTTTATCACATTGTTACAAAGTGGAATGGTGACCCAGATGTGCCTGATAACGATGGGAGAAGTCCATTGCATTGGTATGTTACTGTTTTCTGTTCTTCTCTATATTGAACCATGGCATATATTTAATATCAATTGTTTGCTTATTTCTGCGCATGATATTTAGGTGATGGAAAGGGTTCCATTGGGTTGCTTTCTGTTGATATCAACCTAGCTTGTCTTGGTTTCAGTTAAAGCGAAAATGTTGGCACACTCTGTTTGGCTATTGAAAATACTTAGTTAACACATTATTTTAACCTCTGTATCGGCCTCCTAAGAATTGAGTCTAAAGAATCTTAAAACTTTCGTTATATGACTCTGTTTTTGTTCATTTGCCGAGATTGTAGGGCTGCTTATAAAGGTTTTGCTGATTGTATACGCCTTCTTTTGTTTGTGGATGCTTATCGAGGGCGTCAAGATAAAGAGGGTAATCTGCATTTCTCTGTTCCCTAACACTTTGTCTTCATGTTGGACCAGTCATATTTCTCAATTTTTTTAATCTTAAGGGAATATTGTTTTTCATTAGTTATATGATTTTATGTGCAAGAATAATCCCTTGACAATGGTTTCCGCTGGATACTTAGGTTGTACACCGCTCCACTGGGCTGCTATCAGGGGCAATCTAGAGGCTTGCACAGTGCTGGTTCAAGCAGGGAAGAAAGAGGACTTGATGGTTACTGATAACACAGGGTTTACACCTGCACAACTAGCCTCTGATAAGAATCATCGGCAAGTTGCTTTTTTCCTTGTGGGTATTCTATAACTAAAGCAAACTAAATATTCCATTGTGGTTTTTCGTCTAGATACTTGTTATATATTAGTTATGTTTTTAGAGTCTCTGAAATATAATTACTAAGTGAACATTCACCATTATAATGTTTTATATATCTTCTGCTTCAATTTTTTTTCCCATTGTGTGCTACCCTTAGAAGAGAATATAATGTAGACAATCTGCTTCCTGAGTTCTTATCTGTTGTTCCTGATATCAGAATGCTGCTTTCTGGCTTGTAAAAGCTTTTTTGAATAAGTTTGTCTTGAGGAAATGAAAATTGAACATTTTATTGTCCAAAAATCCTTCTGTTGTTTATGGACTTAGAGAATGTTCTTCACATTTCTATACGGGTGCCTTATTTAGGACCAAAACAAATTTATCTATTATCTGGGTCAGCATTTATTAATGTATGCACTTGAGCTCACCTGTTCATGAAACAATACAGAGTTGTGGCACATGAGTTAGCATGCTTAGGATTTCACTTCTTCCTTATTATACTCATATACAAACATGACTTGCCCATGCATATTTGTAGGTTTTTGGCTGCACTTTCAGGTCTAGGTGTAGTACTTTATTATGTGTCATCCTTAGATCTGGTTCTACTGTGTCAAGTCATTGTGGTGAGAGAAATGAGCTGTCTTAGTATCGAGAAATATTGAAGGTGCTCGGGGTATTTTGTTGAAAAAACTGCTTCAGTGCAGGCTAATACTGCTCTTGTCAGAAGTTGTGATGTTGAGGTAATCTACATTGAAGGAGAAAAAAACAGGAAGAGAAACATAAAGTTAGTGACTAATGTTAAGCACTTTGGTTGGAGGTTGAGTTAGAGGATTTCTGCAAATTCTCAAACCATCTATAAACCTATGTGGATGCTGAGGTGGCAAATATGATACAACGGAACCTTGTCCCACTCGAAGGACTAATACTAATTGGGAGTTGCATTATGTTATTTCTTTCTAATGCAAATAATTAATGAATAGAAGTAGAATGAACTACAAGAATTGAACAGATCAAGATGGTCTAATGGCAGAAAAGGAAAACGAACAAATAAAAACAGGAAGCCACAGATACGACTTAGGGCCCTGATAAAGAGAAAATGGTTGGCAAACTCATCAACTCTTTATGGACCCCATCTTGGGAGTAGATCAGCTCTTATTGGGGAGTCATGGAAATAGTTAACAAGTCCTCATGGAACAATCATCAAGGATTGAAGCCACCTGATGACATCCCTTCATAAGGGGATCTAGATGTAAGGACTTCCATAGGTTGTGCCACATCTCAGCACATACTCCTCCATCAATGTAAAATAAGTAACCCGTACTTACTATGTGTAATGCTAGTGCTACTGCCAGTATAGACGTTATATCTTTTGAACATAACTGTATTAGCAAACTACATAAAGGTATACAGATGGCTCTGGATTCTTACAAAATATTGTGAATTGCGATGTAGGTGAAAACCCATTTTGAATTAGCCATTTTACAGAAATATCTTACACCAATGGCAACTTTAGCTGAACTTTAAAGTTGTAACCCAGACTACTAAGATATTATGACAATGGAGGGAATTAGTTCTTTGCTTGCCATTCCAAATGCAATTAGATTGGACTATGAGTGCTTGGAGTCCTTAAATCTCTCATCTGAAACTTCCTTTTGGTTGAACTCGTGAAGTTCTTGAATGCAGTGAAGTGGACTGAGATTCAAGTGTTAGCATTCATTAGGCTTGGAAGTATTTAATATGATATTTGTTGCAATAGTCTTATAGTAGTTTTCACAAGTTATCAGTGGTCATAATGAATCCAATAATTTGGACAAGTTGGTTAATGAAGTTATAACTTATAACAGCTTGCAAAGTGACCCATTCACAAGAAGTACATCATTGGCATATAAGACTTTCAACCACTAATCTTATATTCACGTGGACCTGAAAGCATCTCTGCATTAAGCTATCAATGTAAAATTGCTTCTTTATCCTTATTAACGTGCTTTGAAGTATATTTTTCATGCTTTTTGATGGATTGCTACTTAGTATTTGGAAGGTAAGTTTTTTATAATAGTGTAAACATGTGTACTAGATGGTGGGCTGTCAAGGTCCAAGTCTTGAACTAGGGAACATCCATCTTGGAGATGTCATTCTATGTATTTGCACTATTTTTTTCTTTGTTGTAACATCATAAAGTTTTCTGGTGCTGTGGCAGTTTAATAGCATTTTCTTGTGTTATAGTTTCTTGAAAGCCATTATGGAACTTATACTACCTGTGGCAGCTGCAAGTTTGTCTTGGAGATTTGTGATATATTTTTGCTATTTGTCTGCTGCAGGGAAATGCTAGAAGATTACTAGATAAACGTTGTGATGGGAATAGCAGGCTCGGAAAGATAGCAAAATTAGGACTTGCGCCAGTCCTTTGGTGTACAATTATTATTCTGCTTTCTATCTATGTTCATTCAGTTATCACAGGTATACTTCTCTGATGTTTCATGTATAAATTGCATTATCTATTTTCTTTCATGAATTCATACTCATAGAGGCTTTTGGTTTCTTCCTTTGGCTGCAGCATCTAATCTGTTGAAGTTAACAGCTGCTTTTGGGCTCGTTGCATGGCTGGGAGTTTTCCTTGCAACCGCAGGACTAGCAATGTTCTATAGGTGTAGCAGGTATCCTACTGTTTACACATTGATAGTTAACCTTTTCTTTTGAAAGATAAAAGAAATTTTTTAAGTACAAAAAAGTAAGAATACAATGATAATAGGTCTTAGGGGTTGCCATCAAGGAGATGTTTATGAATTTGTAACTTTGGATTGAGATTGTCCCATAAGGAGAGAACATGAAGGAAAACTTACAGAAATAAATGACAAGATGGTCATAAAACTAAAACAGACGCTATAATCGTGAAGAAGAGCATTCCCAATAGAAAGGACTTCTCTGTCCATTTCTCTTGCCAAGGAATCTTTCATTTCATCTTCAATTTGAGGAATGTATGAAGGAGAAGTATATAGAAGTTGATTAAAGTCCATATTTCCAGTAAGAAGCTTGCTACATGCTCCAGACCTGCTTTTTGTTTAGGCTTCAATAAGATTATGTCATCAACATCTTGTCAAAGTGGAGACAATGATGCATCTTTTAACGCAAAAAGACTCATGATATGTTCATTTACTTCAGTGTCACTCAAATACAATACAACAGTTTGGTTAGGACTGAGCCTCAACATTTTCACCGTTTTGTTGTCAAATCCTCCTATACCAACAGGCACAAGTTTTCTCTTGAAGTACCACCTAATCTTAAATTTAGACAGAAATGCCAGAATTATTTCGAGACAAGTTGCTTTGCTTCATTGCTCCATGTAGCACCAACTAGTGTCTTGGAGCCAGAACCCGTGCTATAGAACATCTCAGATATGTAATCACTTGTTTAGTTGATGAACTCGAGACTAGTTAAGTTTGACCTGTTGTTTTCATCTTTTTCCTTGTTCAATCATAGTCGTCTTGTCAAAAGTCTCAGTCATTTAGTATGACTTTCCTCCTATGTTGGTAGCAATAGCCTTGATGTGAGCATCGAGGCTGATTATCTAAGTTGTTGCCAAGTCCTTTAGGAGATGCCTGCAAACACTTCACATGCACGTATGCTTCATCTTCCAGATATGTTGGTGAAATTGTTTCCATTCAGAACCTGTGCTTAGTTCATTTTCTTTCTAGAAGATCTTGTTGGATGTTTCTTGTAAAATAATTAAAAATACTTTCCATTTTGAGTAGGACATTATCCCACTCCTGTTGAAGCTTGAAGATGTCAATCTGCCTTCACTTTCTTTGTGGGAAGAAAAGGAGGAAACTCCATAACAGCTATATAGGCCCATTTGATCTGCCTGAAATTTCACATTTTCCTTGTATGCATACTACTTGTTTTGGTCTTCTTAGCAGGCCGATGCCGTTTTTAGTTGTAATGCTTGAGATCTTGAACTGGGTTTATTTTCACTCAATCCATGTTTTCATGTCTCAAGATGTATTTGTTTCTTGAAATAATTCTAGCCCATCTGTTAGAACAACCTTTTTTTTTTTACTGCTGCCAGAACGGGGTCTCACTTGATATACTCTCTTGGCTTGCTCTTTCTTGCAGGAAGGACCCCGGTTACATCAGAATGAATTTACGTGATTCACAAAGTCTGAAGGATGACGTGAGTTCCAGTTCTCTTTCCACTTGATCCTTTTATTTAAGTTTGTTCCAATAACTAAATTACAATTTAGTTATGTTGAAATTTGGTGATCACTACCAAGAGTTCTCTGAATGGAATTTTATTTTAGATTAATGAATTCCTTTCTGACTGCTTCTTAACCCGAGTTAAAGTTCTTATCAAATGCTAAAAACGTGAACTCAAAATTTCAGCTGGCTTGTATCTTCTGTGGTATTGTGTACACTTGCAGTTGTAACTCTGCTCTTCGAATTGTCAAAAGTGATATTACACCTGTTATTACACTGCTACCATTTCTAAACCTTCTTCATTGTCTATTGCAGCTCCTTGTGAATCACGTAAGACAATTAGAAATTGAAAGCTAACAGAAGGGTGTGTCTGCCAAAACAACCATGAAAAGAATATTAGTTTCCCTGTTATTATCATTATCTATTTTAACCATATGCTTACTTATATAAAATAATGCTTCTTATCTTTTTTATTTTTTCAAATTAGTAAAGAAGGGCTCAGATGCAAATACTTAAAGAAGAAAGGTAACAAAAACAGTAAGATATAGAAAAAGAGATTTTCTTTGGTCTAGCTTGTTTTTTGCAAACTCTATACTTGCTTAGATCAGCAGGCTTTGAGGCATTTTGCTACATCAGGAAAAATGCAGTCATAGTTGGTCCAGAGTCCACATATTCAGTTTGGGCTGAAAAACTCCAGCTGATTGGCCTCTGGTTTTCTCTTAAGATATAGCCTCATGATGGGACATTTTTGTCCTGATCATCATATTTCAAGATCTTGGTTCTGGAAAGAGAAATGCAATTCGCATGATCTCAACATTTGTAACATCTCCATCTCTTGCTCAAAACTGAAGTGAAAAGAAAGCACAAATTATGGTCTTTATCATCTTAAGAGTGGCATTTGCATCGTATGTAAATTGGAGGTGAGTATTATTGTGGAGGAAATAGCTTTTCCTTTATGTAAATTTCAGGTGAGTATTACTGTGGTAGGAAATAGCTTTTCCTTCTTCAACACAAATTTACCAAGCCTTATTAATCATCACAAGTTTCCATTTTGACGTGATAATAACAGTTGAAGAATGAAATCTGGACTTATTGTAGGCTTCTGTGGTTATACTTCAGTTAAACAAAAGAAAGAGGCTTTCTTCATAAACAATTAGTACTAATTCACTAACAATCGTCAACTGAAGAAGCCTTTCTTACCTTTAATGGCTCAGTTTGTCTTCTTGAGTTATGTCAGTCACTACAAATAGACATTCACAGATATGGCATATTGATTGTGAGTTGCATGGAAATACTATTTCCAATTCACTGCAACTTAATGAATGCATTTCATTCATTTGCTAAATCACTTGACATGTAACTCTGACCTCATTGCTATTATAAATATCTGCAACAAAAATCTCTGAAGTGGGCCTTTCTTATACTGTCATGGGGATATTTCATTTTTGCACTCTGAATATGTGTCTAGCTTGGCTTGACAAATTTTTTCCCCATCTTGGTGCAACTTAAATATCTCTGATAACATCTTACAGTGTGATTTTTATTGTTTAACAGGAACCTTTATTGAAGATAGAACTGGATCATTCTGCTCTACTGGCTGGGAATTGGTCTCAGCTCTGTGCAACCTGCAAGGTACCATTCTCCATTAGCTTGTATTATTCTGTACCTGACACTGGCTCCATTAATTACCGTTTCCCTCTTGAATAACTTGTAATATAAAAATTTCTTATTTCTTTAGATTGTCAGACCTCTACGTGCAAAGCACTGTTCCACCTGTGATCGCTGTGTTGAGCAGTTTGATCATCATTGTCCATGGGTATCAAATTGTATTGGGAAGGTACTTCAACCTGATGGTTTTGTCTTACTTATATCATTTTCTTTTGTTTTTGTGGTACCTGAAGGAATTTTATCACGAGCTTCCATTTACTTTCTTCTGTTATTTGATTGTCTTTCTACCTTATAATTTCAGAGAAACAAATGGGAATTCTTCATGTTTCTTGTTCTAGAAGTTTCTGCAATGCTGATTACAGGAGCTGTGACCTTGATTCGTATGTGTCTCTTGAATTTGCTTTCTTATGTAGCACTTTCTGTGGACCTTAACTTTGCAGCTATTTTGGCTTCAGTTACCCTGAATGAGGAGAAACTTTTGTTGATATGCAGGAATCCTGACAGATCCAGCTGCTCCAAGTTCTTTTGGAGCATGGATGAACTATGTAGGGACTCATCATGTTGGCGCTTTATCATTTCTGATTATGGATTTCCTTCTTTTCTTTGGAGTTGCAGTTTTAACCATTGTGCAAGCTTCACAGGTATGTGGACAACTAGAGGCACAGTGTTCCTTCTGTTCCATTCTGGGTAATGCAGTACACTGTACTGCCATTTCACAGGCCATATTGTGAGTGAAGTTGGAAACAAGCCTATGATTTATGTTTCAGTTTTAGGATTTTTTCCTTGTGATGACGCAACGGTAGAGTTGTCATCGTGTGACCTTGAGGTTATAGGTTCAAGGCGTGGAAATAGCCTCTTGCAAAAATGCAAGGTAAAGCTGTGTACTATTAACCCTTGTGGTCCGCCCCTGTAACACCCCGGATTTTTAAGACATTTTTTTTTTATAATAATAATAATGGCATTTTGAATAAGAGCATTTGGGATCCCATGAGAAAAGTTTTATTTAACCGTTTGCTAAAACATATCTTAAAACTCCAGGTGTTATTTTTCCTTTCTCAAAATGGCATACATATAAATAAAACAATACGTTGTCAATCAATGTTAAATAAATCGACGCCTTTATTTTAAATCAAATAAATGTCCAAAACAATAATAATATGGCCCAGGGTCTATCCATCATAATATCCCATATAAATGTCCAACATATGTCCAAACATCTCAATCAACTCCAAATATAAAGTATGCAGTCCATAATTAAATCCAAATGATAATTCTGTTTTAATGACTCATATCACTGTCTAAAACTATAGGAAAAAGATCTTCAGTAGCTCTCATGGTTTCTCAACAGCTTTTCCTTTCCTGATGTCGCGCTCGAGATCTAAGGCATTGCAAAACAAAGCAATGCCTTAGCAAGCTATCGCTTGTATAGGTACATAGACAATTAATGTAATAAATTAAAGAAATAATTAACAGCACTGATGAAAAGTCTATTATTTATGAAAATAGTAGTATCATAATGTCATGTCCAAATAAATGTCAATTTATTTCATATGCTAAAACATGCATTTCACGGAGTTAAAACATGATATGAATCAATGTAAATGAGCATACAATAATAATAAGGGCACCCTAAGGTAATGGGTCCCACAACATCGCACTAACGTTACTGATCAAAAGTACTTATAGCCAACCTCTGAGTGTCGTCACACCTAGGCATACATCCATAACCATGCTCATTATACATGCACACATAACCAGAATATGGGTCATCATGCTGCAGTGGCAACCCTCCATGGGTATCAACCACCGCCGCTCTCCGTCAACACCATAACGGGAGACTTAGCGTCTGTCCCCATGGAAAGGCTCAGACCGGTAGTGTGGACTATCCATGTTACCAAACCCCTACCGAATGCCATCTATGGGTAGGTGTCTATCATATCACAAAATCATCACATCATAATCTCGGAGGGTGGGTGGCCGGGCCTTATCCCTCCTAGCATGACGCTCACCGGGCGAGAGCACCCGTCATCAAATATAAAACACGAAAATCATATATATATGCTAAAACTCAAGAGCACTCATAACTCACAATCCCTAAGACATGCCCCACATCCTGGGGTTAGCCTATAAAAGGACCAGCTAATAAGCCCTTGTTCTTATCTCCATGTAAATCCATGCATTTCCTATTTATAATAAGAAATAAGTCTCTATCTAAGCATAACTAATTAACATCATGCTTATAAAATCATTTGAAATAAGTTTATTCAATAAAAGATTTCAATTTAGAATAATCATAATGTATTCAAAGTTGCATGAAATCCACGCTAAATAATAATTGAAATTTAAAATGCTATGTTTAAACATGGTTTAAAAATTAAGGAAAAACATTAATTATCGTCACCTATCTCAATGTGAAACCACTAGCTTACTAATAACTCCCTTTAACTGGTATGTTCAAGTGCACCTGTAAAAGTCACATCACTATTTTAATTTTTTTCTAAATTAAAAGTGGTCATTTATAAGTTTTTAAGTTAAAACTAAGTCCGCGTCGTTGATACAGTCACAACGCGTCTTTCGGATTGTGATTTGGACTCCTATAGCTCTCAAAAATCAAATTTTAGTGAAACTATACACAAAATGGGGCTGACGTGTGTCAAGGTCGCTAGGACGTTGCGCGTCTCGACCCAATGTGACAGCCCGAGCAGGAGCTTCCGCACACGTGACTGTTGCACGCGTGCGCAGAGACGTGCGTTCGTCTCGCGTCTCCATCGGGGCGTCCTGCTGGGAGTCCTAGCGTCAGCGCCTGGCCGCTGACGACGTCATTGCTGCCGGAGAAGAAGACCGGATTCCGGTCGTCTCCGGCGGAGCTACAGAGCTCCGTTTTGCGCGATTTTTGCCCCGTTTTTCTCAAAATTTCCTCTAGAATCCATTTATGCCCTCCTTTTGCACTGATTTTGCCAAAACCCATGTTTTTTAAATGATTTTTTCCACGTTCCTAAAAACATCCTTAGGTACTGGTTTTTTGCGTTTTTTGGAGAAACCCACCCTTGGATCTCTCCCAAATTTAAAGAGTTTGATCTTGGGTCTCATGTGCACTAGTTGGACGGTGCGATTTTCAAACGGACGTGGTTTCATCCGTGAAATCACGCTCCAACAGTAGCGTGCACAGAGTTCCCAGGAAATCTGATTTTTCTAATTTTTAAATGCTTTTCTAATTAAATTTTCTTATTTAATAAATACGGAAAATAGGGTTTAAGGCTTACCTTCCGTCTGGCTGGGGTTGCTAGTGTTGCCGGGGTTCCACTTGCAGGAAAAGTGCGATCTTTGCAAGGCTAGAGTTCTGAGTAAAAACCCAGAGGAACGCTCAAGGTGGAGCGTTTTGGCTCTTGAGGAAGGGTAGATATAGGGTTTAAAATATTAGGAAACTCTTCCCCTCACGTCTCTTTTCACGTCTCTTCGGCGATTTCGCCGGAACTAGTAGAGACGTGTGGAAGACGGGGGTGCCATTATCAATTTGGACCCCTGTGTAACACATCTCTGTCAAATGACCAAAATGCCCTCACAATTTCAACGGATCCTAACTCCCTCATTTGAGCTCCGTTTTCCACGCTCTTGGTGGCGTTGGAATCGTATCGATGAACACTTTCAAATTCTTAAGTTTTCAGGAAAAATTTCCATCTCTAAATTTTTAATTTGATTTATTTAGTAATTTCTTATTTTGTACCGAAAATTAAGGATATTACAGCCCCTTCCCTGGACCCAGCATGCGCGGGTGCTTCGTGCATAGGGGCTGCCCTTTGATGGCGTAATGGTAGAGTTGTCATCATGTGACCTTGAGGTCACAAGTTCAAGGCATGGAAACAGCCTCTCGCAAAATGCAAGGTAAAGGCTATGTACTATTGACCCTTGTGGTCTGCCCCTTCTCCGGTCCCTGCATATGCCGGAGCTTCGTTCACTGGGGCTGCCCTTTGATAAGTATCCGTTTGCTCTCTTAACTGTGAGCATAAATGAAAAAGAGTATTTGTCTTTGACACATATACATGTACACGGAAGAAAAAGAGAAACAAGAAATAATAGTGTACTGCAGCACCAGTCACAATACATCCTGTTAGTATAAACGTGACTTTTGGGCGTTTTTTTGTTTTGTCAAAGATAAAAATCTATTTGCTTTGTTCCCTGTGAGCACAAATGCAGAAGGGTATTTATCTTTGACACATGCACATATGCATAGAATTAAAAAGAGAAACAAGAAACATTAGGTGTACTACTGACCTGTGAACTTCTGTTTTGGATATTGATAGAGATGGCCGAATTATCTTTATTTCAAGAATTTTGAGCAGTCGTCAGAGTTTAAGGTTCAGGTGGATAGCATTTGACTCCATATGTTGATGTTTTCTTTTATGATGATATATTTCCATGGTAGCAATCCCTCAGATTCAGTGTACCCATTGCTTGAGTCACTTGAAATGAGTAGAGAATTTTGTGACTTGCTATGAAATTTCTGTCCAAAGTCAATCGTACAATCTTCTGAGACCCATTATAGATAATCATTTTTCTTTTGGATGTTGAACAACACACACCCGTTGTAGACATCATTGCCGGGCATTTGAGAAGAACCTCCTTTAATAGAGCATTTAGAGACTTTGTGTAGGCTTTCTGAACTGAAGTTCAAGTCTTCAGGACATTCCTGTGAACTACAGACTAGTTGCCTGACTAATTGAGTAGCTTTTTCATCAAAGGGAGGAAAATAATCCAGACTGGTTTTGTTTGGAGAAAGTTTCTTGAAGTTTGCCAAGTAAAAAGGGCAGCCCTGGTGCATGAAAGCTCCTGTGTATGCAGGGTCCGGGGAAGGGGCGGACCATAAGAGTCAATAGTATGCAGCCTTACCTTGCATTTTGCAAGAGGCTGTTTCCACTCCTTGAACCCGTGACCTCAAGGTAATACGATGACAACTAATACTGTTGCCAAGTGTTGTGGCTAAATATATGATATATGTTATGTGCACAAAAGTGAAAATTACAATATATCTTTTGATCAACGCATTGAGAATAGAGAAGAATCTGGAATTAAGATGAGCTTTGATTTCGTCAGAAGCTTCACTGGTTAGTGTTGTTGTAAACTAGAAAAGCAAAACTAGAATTGATGGTGCTTTTAAAGAAATATCTGAGTGGGTATAACATGTGCCTTGTCATACTGACTGTTTTCCTCCTACCATATTCCTGATCACATAATTACTTATTTCTGCCCTATATACAGGTTCTAGTATCACAAAAGGTATAAATATATAACTTATTCTGCCAATTAAATAGACTGGTGGGTGCCGGTGAAAAGTTCCTTCAGCTTATGTATTAGAAAACTTGGTGATATTTGTACATGAAAGGAGTGTCTGCTAACCATAACTTGGAGTTACTACTGTAAATGTGATCTACTTATTGTGCTTAATTCCTTGCGATAAGTTACGTTACAAGTGACCAAATCATGTACCATAAGGTCACTACAAAAGGATGATGATAGTAGATTCTGTTTGCTTCCTGTACACCCACCGGGGTACTGGTGTAACAAGTTCCCGTCCAACATGTGACTTGCACCTCAACTGGCCAAGTATTCTGATGACATCATGTTGCCTTTCTGCACTGAGTTGATGGTGTTATTGATGTATCTATTTTGAATTTCTATTAAGTTTGACATCTCAATGCTTAAGGCATGATGAGTAAATTAGGCGACGTTTGCATGTTAACAATACTGGCATTGTTTCTTGAATAGATATCCCGGAACATTACAACAAATGAAATGGCAAATGCAATGCGGTACAGTTATCTTCGAGGACCCGGTGGTCGGTTCAGGAATCCGTATGATCATGGCATTCGGAAGAACTGCTTGGATTTCTTAATAAATGGCTACAATGAAGATGTTGAATGTGTGGAACCGCCTTCCCACCGTGAAGAAATTGGGATGATTCAGATGACCAGGAATTCAAACTTGCAAAATGGAGAGGACCATTCTCATCACCCCAATGGCAACGGGCATGTCTGTGTGGATGTGGATTCGAGATACACGGGGCCTCATGGACACAAGCATTCCTCCCAGTGCAATCATAACCACGGTAAGACTGAATCTGTCCCGTTGGGCTTGGGTCTTGGCCTTGGACGAAATGATGCTCATAAACCACGTTCTGTTATAGCTTCCTGATTTGTAATCCCCACAGGAAGAGGTGAAATTGTAGTCTTAGTATCGGTAACGGTTGGAAAGCAACATGGTTGTTCTTTCAGTTTTGTGCAGTTATCAATCTTTCTGTATTTTAATTTACAGTTCCAAATATCCGTCAATTCTGCATGCTCTAACTTGTTAGATGGCAAAGTCCCCCGAGTTGGTTCATCTCTCTTATGAGTCCTTGACGCTACAACGGAGCAGCTTGCTTATGTTTTCCAACACCCCCCCCCACCCCCCCCATTCCACCAAGCGGATTAGAAACTGCTCCCCACAACCGGGTGGAGATCAGCCGGCCTGCTGGAATTTTCTGAGAATTGGAAAATCAAGTTCACCAGGGCGTGTTAAGGGGATTGGAATAGAAGCAACCGACCATGGTGATGGGTCATGGGTGGTCTGGCCTGGTACATGGAACTCACTCCCGCATATACAGGGTTTGGGGAAGGGGCAAACCACTAAGGTCTATAGTACGTAGTCTTATCTTGCATTTGAAAGAGGCTGTTTTCATGCCTCAAACTTATGATCTCTAGGTCTCTCTATGATCTATAGATATTTACAGGACTTAGCTTATCAACTCCTGGAACGGTCAATTTCCTGCTGACCAAACAAGCCCGTGTTTCTCCTTGAGTGAATTGAATTTAAGTTTCCTATGAAGTCAATGGTTAGGCACATAAATGGATCATATAAAAACGCATCTATGTTTCATTATTAATGATGCAGTGACAGAAAATCCATGATGGACTAAGCATGTAGAATTGTGATTCATGAACTATATTTTGTTTGATGATAACCTATGCTCTTTACATTGGCTAGGAGACACAACTATATTTTGTTAGATGACTAACCTATGCCATTTACATTGGCCATGAGACAATGGATTTATATCTGCCAGCCTAAGATGCATGTAAAGATCATGTCACAAGATTTTCCTGTTGCTTTTGTTAATAATAATCATGTTATTAGGGCAGCAAAGCTTTACAGTGGCACAAGGAGGAGTTTATCACCCAGGAGGTCAGGCTTCAAGGCTGTGTCAATGGGCGCATTAGAATTGAGTGGCTGAACAGCTTCAGCCGAAATTTCCCATGTGTCACTCTTTATTAAAATTTATGCAACTTGGAAGCAAATGGATAGATTTAATACTACAAGACGAGGAAAAATCCATCAGTCAAGCCCACTGGGTGCAGTGAATATAAACCCTGCACATTTAGTTGACCAGCCAACACAAGTAACTCCAACTTGCTCATCATCATGTTAAAAAACAAAGCAAAAGCCTACATGGCCAATTTCAACTCAAGCTGGATGAAAAGGCAAACCAACCAACCTTTTAAAGAAAAAGGCCCGGCTGCATATGCAGGTCAGAGAAAGGGACTAGCCACAGGATATATATTGCATAGTCTTATCTTGCATTTTTATCACAATGATCCCAGCTAGGTTCATTCCTGTACACCAAATATCATAGAGGAGAGCCCTATCCTCGGACCATAAACCGACCAACCGGTAATTGTAAAGACTACCAGCAGGGTGTTCTCCTATCTTTAGCTTTAAGAAGTGTTTACTTAGCATTAATGGCAAAGCAAAAGGAAAAAGATACTCGCGAATATGTGATTTCAAGGTCACATGGCAACAACTTTACCCTCTCAATAACATAAGCAAATTACTCTCACTATTCAGAGGCAGAGCACCAATCACAAGAGTAATATGATTTAATTGGACGGTGAGGATTGCCTGAGCAAACTAGTGGGTATGCGTATTCCAAATCAATCAAAAGTGAGTCCCACCGCTTAATAAGTTGGTAAGTTCTCGTTTAGCGACAAAAACCGCGCTTTCGCACGGTTTTCATAACATTAGATGTTTCTATTTACTTTTCAGGATAATAAAGTGACAGATTTTGTAATTCTATTCTTAGGTAGAGCGCAAACACGCCGTAATATGCCCCGCATACCCCAAGTTTTTCTTGAGGGCCCACCTTAGAATGATCGTACCCGTTCATCAAAATCTCCAACTTTAGATGAAAGTATAACCTTTCTCCAACTAGATATTCAAAGGCGCAGAAATCATAGGAGCGTCTGGGATCATCCAAATGCGATCGTGTCGCGGTCTACGATAGCATTCCCCACGGAATTATGAGGCCTACCGTGTACAAGCTTCCAAGCCACCGAGTGGCATCAGCAGATAAGGCAAAACCTTCTTGGGCTCGCCCCACTTGCTCCCCTCTTACCTCCCAAATCTCCGAACCGCAGCTTCGGGACTCACTTTAGATACACGCGTCGTCGATCGGATGGCTCAGAGCTAGGCTCCGCCCACCAGCTTCCCTTAGCCTCGTTTCGTGCTACTTCAGTTATCTATTCCTACTCACCTTTCTTTATTTCTGTCTCAGAATTAATGGCGAACGAAAGAATCTCGTTTCTCCACGATCACTTCGATTCGAAGACTCGAATCATCGACGCGGTTCGATGATAATCTGGTTTCTTTTTCTCGATCAGGTACTGATTTTTCCTCTCCGATCGTTTTCCAAGAACTCTACACTGTTATTTATTTGATCGACAACGGATTTAGCTACTGTAATTTTGGGATTTCTAGGTTTAATCATGCATCATCGTCGTCTTTTCTTGTTTTTCTTGCGATTCCTTTGCATTCTCTGTTGCAGCGTGTTAGTTCTAGCGTGTTTTGCATGAGGTTGGTTCTTGTAATGTATTGGAGAAATTTCATGCGCTGATTGTTAGCTTGTGTTGTAGTTGGGATCGCATTTCTCTGGTATTTGTCTGGTTAATTCGTTGTTTGCATCTTCGCTTGACCTGTGATTGTTTTGCAAATTAAATGAGCTTTGAATTTCACTCCTGTTTAATGGATGAGAGAAACAATGATGTATTACATGGGAAAAGGGATGATTGAATGACCTGTGGAGAATTGTAGCTTTTTCTTCCTGTTCGCAGGATAAAGTGGTTATGTTTAGTATTGATGTGGATTGTTTTGGATAAGTGTTTCGCATTCTCAAAGGAGTAATTTTTACCTTATATGATATAGTCAGTGTGATTGCTTTTGTTATGTGTTTTGGGTTGAGACGGTGGTGTAGTGGTTATCGGTCACTACTTCCTTTTAATTGTCGTTTAAGGAACTGACGTCTTTCTATTTTTCTGATCACCTTCAATTTTTGTTATTAGGAAAATTGTGATTAATTGTTGTGAATAACATTCCTCTAGCAACACCGTTGCCGTTCACATTTGCAAAAAATATAATTAATGCTTCTGAGGCAGGGTGCACACTAATGATCAGGTTTCAACATCGTTAACAGATCTTTCATTTGATAGTAAGTTCCTTTGGGTTTGTGACACAAGCAAATGATTTGCCAAGGACCACAATGTTCACTCCCATAGGCTAAACTACCATTTATATACTTACCCAAAGTAAAAGGCCACAACACATCATTGCTACACATCTGCATACGCGTTTTCATGGTTGTGGAAGGCGGCATTATGAACTTGTTGAATCTTGTGCCTTTTCTGGCAGCTATCACTATCAGTTACGAGGATGGGGCAGCCAAACAGCTGATTGCAGCTGTTTGTTTTAGGAAAAGTACAGTGTGTTGCTGGAGATCAAATGGGGTGCAGTATTATTCAGCCAGTCCTTCAGTAGCCTCTGCTCAAAAGTGAACTATTGCAATTTAAGGCTCCATGGGAGGAGCTTGCTCTAGGAAGAGAGATCAGCAGGTTGATGAAGAAAGCGTGCAGAGAGGGTTCCCTGCAAGATACTGTAAAAGTGGCAGTTCAAAATGGTTAGGAAGCTCGTTAACCCGGTCTGGTGTAGATATTCAACAGGAAAGGGGCAAATGCCCCTCACTTATGGAACTTTGTGTTCATAAAATATGTAAGGTATCATATTTTCAAGCCAACTTGAATTAGTTTTTCCTTTTGCACTTACTCAGAATAATCCTTATTCTTTGCTAAATTGAAGTGTTCATTGTTTTTCCTTTCTTACAGGAGATTGGTAATTATAATAGCTTTTCTGTTCTCCCAAGGGATATAAGTCAGCAGATCTTCAACGAATTGGTGCATTCGAACTGCCTGACTGACTCATCTGTTGAAGCCTTTCGTGATTGTGCCCTCCAAGTAATATTTTCTTAATGACTTTGCCTATGAATTTGGTCTACTGATGTATTCCTTCTTTTCTGTTTTGGTTAGTACTATTTGCTTTTTAGAACTTCTAAAGGTTCATGTTTTGTTTGGCTAGGACATTGATTTGGGAGATTACCCTGGAGTGAAGGATAGTTGGATGGATATCATCTCTTCGCAGGGGCCATCTTTGTTGTCCGTTGATATTTCTGGTTCTGATGTAACGGATTCTGGGCTAGTTGCTCTCGAGGATTGCCCAAAGCTTCAAACACTGAGTTTCAATTATTGTGACCAGATTTCAGATCGAGGCCTAGGACACATCTCTGGTATTTCTCCAATTATTGCATTCTGTTTGTTGGCCTGGTTTTTCTTTGAGAAGGATGCGGACTGTGCCTTGTAACATTATATCAGTTTGTAAAAGATGTGACCAACTGTTAGTCTTTTCTTCCATTTCCTTCTAATTGTTTCAACTCCTGTTTTTTATTGGATGTCGTAAATTTTTTATTTATGTTGAGTGCAACTGTTGGCTCCTGAAGTGTTATATTACCTAAATCATAGATTATGTCAGTTTTTTCTTATCATTTTCTAGATGACAGACAATGTCTCCAGATTTGTTATGCTGTTACACAGTCAGTACAAACTTCTGCACTATCTGCCGATAAAAGATGAACTTATGGATTACGTCTGAGTAATATCATTGCTTATGATGCATTTAAGTTTTTGAAATAGTTGGTATCACTTCCAGTTTTTGTTGCAAATGATGAAGTCAACTCCTGATATGCTCTTCACTGATACCTCTTAGTTGAACCCATCTCTTGAAAGGACTGGGAGATGTCCTCTTGAAACAACCATTTCTGTAGATCCCCCCTAAGATATGTGTGGTCCATGCAATGCTTGTAGATCTTTCCTTGATCAGTTGTAGTCCTCCATGTCATCCAGTTTATGTGTTTCTTGATTATATTTACCTATGTAGTGTATTTTGCATGGTAATGATGTGGTACTTTTCTATTTTCTGGCATTGGCTTAGCCCAAATTTTCTGTGTATAATCATAAATTTTGCATGCTGAGTTTACAGGTCTCTCTAATTTGACTTATTTAAGCTTCAAGAAGAGCAGCACAATCACTGCTCGGGGAATGGCTGCTTTTGCCAGCTTAGTGAACCTGGTAAACTTGGATCTTGAGAGATGCTCAGGGATTCATGGTGGACTAGTTCATCTCAAAGGTCTGTTTTGTACTTCTGTAAATTCATTGTCAATGAACTCTTTCCATAATGCTTTTATTTGAAAATTTTCATATAGTATATGCTAAGCACTGTACACTAATTACCTTAATTTTTCTATAGAAGTTTCTGTGATGGTCTTACATGTGTTTCATCTTGGTTACTAGAAGCATTACTTGGGGATGATTTCTGATTCCTATCAACTAGAGGGCGCGCCTGCACGTTCTTGATGCAGAACTAAGTTTGTCAATTTTGTGTGCTTTTGCCGGTATTGCCATATGTCCTGTTCCAGCTGGCAAACAATACATGCATGCACAACGTGAAATCCATTGTTCCTCATTTCCTTGATCTAATCTTTCCAGATTATCTTTGGCCAGTATTGATGTGGGGCACTTTGTAT
Organism: Warburgia ugandensis; assembly: GCA_035236585.1. Classification (NCBI taxonomy): domain Eukaryota; kingdom Viridiplantae; phylum Streptophyta; class Magnoliopsida; order Canellales; family Canellaceae; genus Warburgia; species Warburgia ugandensis. The sequence goes on along the minus strand of CP141138.1, from coordinate 10,750,248 downwards.
TATTTCAAGCCTACAGTAATCTCTTTCTGCTGACCTCTGCGAACCAAGCACAAGAAAGTTCTCCTGATTAATTTCATGTTGGCTTTATCCTCTAATATTGCTTAGGCACCTCATTAACAGTGATAGAGAGGCACTTTCCGATTCTGTAAACTGTATTTAGCATTTATATCTTGCAAAGTTTCAATATGTCTTCTGGTCCTAAATGCCAAGGTTAATTTGGTTTGAATTGGCATGTTTCAATGCTCTAAACTAAGATGGCATGTTTTGATCCTCTAAATAAAATGCTTGTTGTTGTTGTTTTTCCGTTTCATCAAAGAGTAGAGCAGGCTTGATTTGCATATAACTTTGTGATTTTTGTTTCTGTTTTGCAGGTTTATCAAAACTTGAATCTCTTAATGTGAGATGCTGTAACTGCATAACAGATGCTGATATGAAGCCTCTTTCAGGTGAATGCCCCTATACTTCTTTCCATAAGATGGGTTCTCTGTATCTTTGATTGGCTACCATGGAGGACCATAGGCCAAAGTGCTTACTCTGTTTGCTTCTCTTGTTATCCCTTACCTTCACACTGTTTTGGTGCATGTTGGAGATTCAATGTTAAGGGTGCTTTTCTCTCTCAAGTTCTTATCCTAAAGGATTATATAATCCTTCTTTTAGAAAGAAAAAATCTTTCTTGCTATCATGTCACTGAAGAAAAAGAGAGCTTGCTTTAACATTATTTAGCATACCTAACCATGAATACGTGCAAATGTATCTTGCAAGGAACAAAAATAAAAGGAAGAACAAAATAAAAATTGTTCTTATACTATGGTTGTGTTTTAGATCATGGAAGATATAAAGCCATTTTGTGAGTATTACCTTCTGTAATTTTTTGAACATGGTTGTGTTTTAGATCATGGAAGATATAAAACCATTTTGTGAGCATTACCTTCTGTAATTTTTTGTGAACTTTCTTTTTTTCGTATAACATGTAGGAGAATTGGGGAAGCCAACATGAGGCCTTTTTAATCTCCATCCACAATGTTTGATAGGCTTGTGGAACAGTTTCCCTTATTTTTGTGCATGCAAAACATGTCTCATTAATTGGTTGTTTGCCAGATTAATCAATAATCAAACCTTCCTGCTTTGTTCAGGGCTTACAAACTTAAGAGAGCTGCAAATATCATGCAGTAAAGTTACTGATTCAGGCATTTGTTATTTAAAAGGTATTTAAATTTTTTTACTTGTCACCTTTTGGTTAATGCTCCACATTTTACCACTGCTTGATTAATGCCATTGTAGTTCTTAGTATTATTAGCTTTTGTCATATTATTTGTTGTCACATGGCTAAGTACGGATACTGATTGTACTCAAGCCAATGGCAGGTTTGCACAAACTTGTATTGTTGAACCTTGAAGGGTGCCCCGTTACAGCTGCATGCTTGGAGTCTATATCAGGTTACTGTTCAGATTTCACATTTTACTATCTTTTATCAACCTTGATTCAAAAGCATTAAGAATTGTAATTGCAAGCCCTTTTTGCGTGCATCAAATCCACAACCCTTTTACTATGATTTTTCGTCCCTTCAGACGGTGCTGTATATGCATCTTAAGGAATTTGCATAATTAAAGTGTTTCTCGGACGTGTTCTTGTTATCATTTAAGGTTTCTGGACATTTACAGCACACTGTCATCTTTTCAACTGAAGAAATATTCTTCCCATTTTGTACCTTCATCCCCTACACTTTATAGTTGTTTAGTTGAAACTTGCATTGTTTGGAGATGAAATCCACCCTGGGAGACCTGAAGAATAATGGTCTGGCTTTGCAACTTATAAGCCTGAAGAACTGATGTAGCATAACTAATTAGGCATCTAAAAGTATGGGAGCAATGAGATTTCAATCCATAAGCTATGAGATTAGGGTTGCTTTCAGAATACGGATGTGTATTCTTGACTTTCAATGAACATAGTGATATTGCAGATGGAGGTGGTGTACCAAAAATGATAAGTGAGGCATGAATTGTCTATTGGCATGAAAGGTTCTAATACTTTAGTCATAATATGCTTTTGTTAGTGTTTTCCTTGAGATTAGCTCTTGTAATGACCTTAACGTGGTTTGTATTTCATGCAGGGCTAGATGCATTAGCATTTTTGAATCTTAACAGATGTGGTTTGTCTGATGATGGATGTGAGAAGTTTGCTGGTGAGCAGTTCTGAGACATAAATCATTGTAGAAAGATATGCTATGATATACAATCTTCTTCAAATTGTGGAGAGGTGTAAACTGTAAAGATCGCCTGTAAAATTAATAGATTTGTCCCCTAATATTCAATAAAGGTTCACACGTTTAGCTGTCAATTTTTGTAGATAAATGAGTAACCTCTAGACATTGTTCAGATAACTAGATGTATTCAAGCACTTGCACACACATTTGCACTCAAATGAGCATGCACAGAGCTGTACTTGTAGAGATACATTTCCTGGGTATTGTTATAAAGAATAGATATGCAGAGTAGGCATTTTTTGTCTTTGATTATGCAGGTCTGTGCATGTGTGCATGTCTATACCTGGATCAATGTCTGTGCATGTGCCTGCATCTGCAAAATTGATCCTCAAAAGAATCTAGTTTTGGTCTTGTGGAGCCTTTAACTAATTGGGATAGCCAACAGTATGGATCTGCCTTTTGTTTTGATATTTGTTCAATTACCTGGATCATTCCTCTGTATCATATACCTGCATGTACCACTTTTGGTTACTCACTGCCGGGAGTATTGGTAGATTGCCAATTAAAGTCAAGTAATAATCTAATTACTAGTTCAGCCTTGAATATGATGCCACAAATGCTGTTTTGCAGAGTTTCATAGTCTGAAAATATTGCACTTGGGGTTTAACAATGTCACAGACCCATGCTTGGTGCATCTAAAAGGTACTGGTTTCTGGTCTCTGTTGGATTATTAGTACATGCAGATATTTCTGGTGCCACTCTCATGGGAAAATATTAAGAACTTTCTTGTAGATTGTTATACTTTTCCTGTAAAAGCTGAAGGTATTGAAAAATGTACTATTAAATATACATACAAATAGTTTCTGTCTGTGGACCACAAAGATGCTATATGATGGGAGTTCTGGAAAATCTTTGTGCATTTTTATTATGATGTCTGGAATACTTACACTTAGCCCTAGCCTTTTATTATGAAAACCTTCTTACTAGCTGGATATATGGGCATTCGGCCATAGTCACTTCCATTATAATCACTTGGCCATATGAAAGATCTCTGTGGGATTTGGTGTAATGTTCTAAAGCAAGAAGCCAGTCATGGCACAAAGTCATTTGTTTTGTATTTTAGGAAGCCTGCTAAAGGTTAGAAATGACTAGTTATGATGCGGAGTCATTTTGTCCAGTATCTGACTGACCTGTTAAAGGGGAGAATTGGTGTCTACTGGAAAATTTTCACACTATTGATGTGGTCTTGTTAATAATAGAAGTTAATATTCGTATTTTGGACTACGAATCTACTTGAAAATGGGAAGTATACACACAAATGCTAGGCATGGAGGTTTGGTCTATAAGATATTATGAGATAAGATCAAGCATGCCTGTGTTGAAGTCATATTTGTTGGTGAAGTAGATAATATTTTCTTATTGGAGTTTATTGGTTGAGCGGTATTCTTTAGCCATATCTTTTTCTAATATTTTGGTTATAGTGTATAGTTTAATTAGTTAAATGATCCTAGTAGTTTTTTTTCCCTTTGATTGTTTATTCAATTGGTCAAATAGAGGCCCCTTTTGAATGTGAGGTGGTGAACTTGTAAGGCAATGGATTGATTTATTTAACACTTTTGTCTGGTTTAGCAATTTGTACCAAATTCTTTTGATAATTTGATCTTTGAATTTTTTTACCTAATATACGGTTGTGTGTTCTCTACTTCTTTTGATGTGATTTTTGCCATCAATTAGTGCTTTGTCATTTGAGTATTATCAGTTAGCCTCTATGGAAGTTGTTGAAGGTAGTACAGAGCTTTTGGGGTCTTTTAACTGCATTCTACTCAATTGTATGTCAAATTATGTCCTGAGTGGATAACTTGTCTTCACCAGCACATCAATAAGTTACTGTAGCCCAATATATATATATATATATATATATATATATATTATATTATATTCTTCTATCAGCTCAATGAAATCTTTGACTGTGGTTTTATGTTAGCTTGAATTTATTAGGTGTCTTGTTCTTGTCAGGATTAACTAATTTGGAGAGCTTGAACCTGGATTCTTGTAAAGTTGGTGATGAAGGGCTTGCTAATTTGGCAGGTGACTTCTGCATACCCTTTTCTTTCTTTGTTTGTATTCAGATATATCTGAATCTCATCATGCTTATTCTTCATAATTTTGACATTAGCCAATGAATGATCCAAAATTTGTGCACTTCCTGTAATTGTCGTCTACTTTGAACATGAATGATCTAACTGCTTATGCGTCTTTTAGACTTAAAATGTCAATTGAAGGTCGCTACCCTATTGTTTTTAAGTAAATAATTGCCACCTTTTCTTAAAAGGTGGGATTCTTTGTTCATGGGAGAATGAAAAACATCAAAACATTGGTTTGTCAAAGAATGTTGAGTGGTTCTTGGATGTTGGGTAATTTCTGAAGCTTTCCTCTTTGTTTCCAGCATAAAATTTTAAGAGTTTTGAGCTGAATTGGTCAAATTGAGTTACTGTTTCATTGAAGCATATGTCTAATTCTTTGTTTTTGGTGTCTGAGTCCCAGGTTTATCTTGTTGACTGTAAGTGGAAAGATAAATGCAATATATCATAAGAATCTGTTTCAGTTTTTGGAAGTATAGAAACATAATATTCTAATAAGTTTCTTAAAGATCCTTTAAACATCTAAAGATTATGCATGCACTCTCAATTTACAAGGCAACGCTAGTTTGCTGGTGATGAATTAGAAAATAGTCTGTTAGGGTATTCTTTTTTTTAAATGTTGCCGTTATTACGGGTGTAACTGTTGATGTTCAGATTATCCAAATTTTATTGTCAAAATATGCTTTATCATTTTGGTTTTCTGCATAGTGGAGATGTGTTAATATGCTTTATCAAATCAGGCCTTCTTCAGTTGAAAAGTTTGGAGTTGTCGGACACTGAAGTTGCAAGTACTGGGCTCCGTCATCTCTCTGGTTAGGTTTCAATCATTCTTTTGATGGACATTATGTTAGTTTGCCCTGAAGAACTTTCTTGTGTTACTTATTCATTTACATTCCTTTTTAGTGAAAATGTGAAAGTATGGTATTTTGTTTATTCTGGGTGGACAGAGCTTAATATGGTTATACTCTAAGGTTGAGGTACCTGCTGAATGCAAAACAATAGAGGGTGAGAAATAGCACTTAGCTTGCATGGATAAAGCTAATTTCCATCATTCTGTACAATGATCTGAAGAAAGTAGTCGTGTCTTATTGGTAATGGTAGCTAGTAACTGAGAACTTGACTTAAGAATGTTCTAAATTATTTCCAGGAATTGTTTGGAGCTGTTTATGATACAGTTCTCACAGAGAGTAGATATGCTTTTGTCAAATAGTAAGTTGTGAGTCATATGGAAGTCATACTTGACATCCCAGTAATACGTTTACCTGTTACTGATTTGGCTTCAAATTTGTAATGGGAGATACATCCATGATCTTTCTCCACATAATTAGCAGTTATCTTGGAACTAGTTTCCAATAGTTATTGCTCCAGTTTTTCTTGTTTGAAACTAGTTTCTGGTCATTATTGCTCCACATGCTTTGGTCTTTATTTATTTGACATTTCATCCTACACTTTTCCACAAGTCGTGGAAACTTATATTGTGTCTTATTGTAACAAGACAATTTCCCACATGCTCTAGTATTTTATATTGGGAATAATGAGTCATTAATTCCAGTCATTTATGGTATCATGGCATGCTAATTACAGCATAGATTAGATGTGCACGGTATATCAAGCATTTCTTCTCACCCATAACATTTGATCTGATGATCTGCAAAATGTTTGAATTTGTCTTATCTTTGAGAGATTATGCCTGATGGTTTATTGTCTGTCCTCTACTTGTAGGTTTATCCAATCTTCAGACTCTGAATTTATCATTCACTTTAGTTACTGACAGCGGTTTGAGAAAATTATCTGGATTGACATCCCTCAAGTCACTTAATCTGGACAATCGACAAGTTACAGATACAGGACTTGCTGCTCTTACAAGTAAGTGGCCCCAGTGAATATTAATTGACACATGCATGCATAAAAGCTGAGGTTTGATGTGCAGGTCTGGGCCATTGGTTAATCAGTTACAACTTCTCTCTGTTATATGATCCATATATTTCTTTTGCATGATTATACCATGTTATACATTCATGGTTGCAGGGTATGGCAAATTTTTTCTTTTACAAGATATTTTAGTAAAACTTCTATTCTACCAGCTGGGAACATTAGTTTGTCTCCTTGATACAGTTTTTCGTAACTTATGTTATTCTTAAGTTGAAGGCAGCCCTGGTGCAGCAGTTGAGTTGTCACCATGTGATCTGGAGGTCACGTGTTCAAGGCTTGGAAACAGCCTCTTGTTAAAATAGAGGGTAAGGTTGCATAATATAAGTCCTTTGTGGTCCATCCCTTCCCCAGACCCTGCATACATGGGAGCTTCGTGTACCGGACTGCCCTTTATGTTATTTTTAAGTTCTACTGGTTATTATTGTGCTGTGGAACCTTTATACTTCTACCCTCACTATATCTCCAAAGTTTAGAATTCACATGATATAAATTAGTCTAGGTCCATCTTTTCTTTAGTTTCCAATTTCTCTGCAACCCGATCTAATATTGTATCAGCTAACCATGCTCTGTTACTTTTTTTCTGTAGGTCTGACTGGTCTGACACATCTTGACCTTTTTGGGGCCCGCATCACTGATTTTGGAACAAACTACTTCCGATGTTAGTTAAACAAAGTCTCTAATCTTTCTCTGTTGTTCTATGGCATGACTGTTCAAATGTTTTTTTGTAACTGCTGTTCGGAATCCCTGTTTAGCCATATTCTTGTCTAGCTCTAAGCAAAAACTGATTTGTATTTCCTGCGTTCATACTTAATTGATGTCTATGTTACTTTCTATTCTTGCATAAATCTTTTACATTATATGGATACATTCTTGTGAAACCGAAAAAGTTACCTATGTATGCATTCCTGGATTTTCTAATAATGTCAATATTCCTGAAAGTAGGAGCCAAATGGCTAGTCTCTCTCTAGATGAGGAAAGAATCACTGAATCCTGGTTCTGATTCCTGCTAGTCATTTAGCTATTTCCGTACCATAGCCATAGAATTCACATCTTATGCATGAAATCTTCTGCAGCAGATATTCCATGTTTGTTATCCCGAAGTGTTGCAAGCAAGTAGTGGCCAACTCTTATGGACTGATTTGTGTCCCAGTTCTTGGGCTTTCTGTCTCTCCTGAAATCCAAAATGTCTTAGGTGAATGGCAGAAAGAGAGTTTGAATCATTGGAAAACGATTAAGACAATAGAAAAAGAAGATATAAACCAATCATTGTCAATGGAGGCCATTCCAATGGTTTGAATTAGAAATGCGTCTGCCTTTGATTCAGTATTTAGCAGAATGGCTTTGAAAATTCACTTGTGACCTCATATCTGTAACCATGTTGCTTATACCATTTTTGCTGACCTAGACATGGGAGAGTGGTCGTAGTTCTGGACCTCATTGACCATTAGAAGTAGAAGATGAAATAGCAATAGTTCTTTTAGTGACTCTTGGGTGGAAGGGATGAATTTCCATAAGGCAGGTCATGTGCAAGTCATCTTCCTCATGCTGTTGGGCCTGTGGAGTAACTTTTATAGAGTTGGTGTGTGCAATAATTGAGCACTGCAAACTCCATAAAAGATGGCCCCTTGTCAATATCTGTAGTTTATGCTCTTCCTCAAAGCATGAAAGAAAGTACTTCTACATAACAACTTTATATGTCACCCTCGGAGGTCATAAAAAATATGCATCAAGTACTTCAGCAAGTTCATGTTGCGAGGACCACCAGTGTACTTAGGTGGTTGTGATTCTTAGTAATAAAGATGACTGAGTTGTGCTATTCATTTAGATAACAAAACCCGGGATAATAGTTCCACATATAGTGGCAAGGAGCAGAGGAAACATTTCATTTAGTTATTTTATAATACTAGTATGTTTTCCTGTGCCTTGTGCAGGCTTGGCTGAGATCTTATCAGAAGGTTTCTCTCGTGCAATCTAGTTTAGTATAAAAATAAATAATAAATAGTAGAAGATGCCATAGAACAAACTCCTGTGTCATTATTGTGAAAGATAGAAACTAAATTACTGACACTTGCCCATCCATTAGGACATTGTATAAGGGCTGAGACTTGCTGGTAGTATTTTGAAGCCCGAGGTAAGGATTGAGCATAGAGTGCTTAGAAGTAATTCTCGCCATTAATTATAAGAGAGGAAGATTATGATTTTACTACCAAGGGAGATAATCCATATAGTGTGTGTGTGCGTGCATGCGGGGGCAGGGGGCTTCTAACATACGGCACGTTGAGTGCAGCACTGCAAAAAATGTCTGACATCTTTTAACCATACTCAATGGCAGCTTATGTAATACTATGAGGGTTTTAGGTCTTTTGACATAATCTGTCCATAATAATAATAATACTTCCATAACATACTATTTAGGAAATGCCCTTCCATTTGAAACACACAGAAAATGTCCCAGCCCTTTTCCTGCTCTTCCTCCCATCTCATTCTGTTCATCAAGCTACAGAAAACCCAAAATGCAAAAATGGTTAAGGAGAAAGACTAAGCTTTTGTAATAATCGGAGGGCTACAATGCCATGAACCTGTAACTAAAGTCAACCATTTGATTTCTGCCACAAGATGCATCAACCCATCACCAGACATCAATAGAGAGATTAACCAGAAAAACTGCAGTTTTCTCTACTAGCAGATGTCCTTTTGGCTTGGTATGATATGGAAACCATCAGCCGATAATCATGGTGAAACCCATTTACATTTGTAACTTTTATGGTGAGATTTTGAATGGGAAGACTTGGCGCCAAGGTAGAGTTGTTTTCATGTGACTGTGAGGTCACGGGTTCGAGGCACGAAAACAGCCTCTTGCAAAATGCAAGGTAAGGCCGCGTACTATAGACCCTTGTGGTCTGTCCCTTCTCCCGACTCTACATCAGTAGGAGCTTCATGCACCGGCCTGCCCTATGCTGATATTTGGAATCTTCGAACTCTCTTGATTCTAAGTTCCTAATGTACTGTGATTGGAGCACATGATTGAAGGAAGTGTTGTTTTCATTTTAGGATTCATATCTTTTAGTGTTGTCATCTACCCAACAATAGCTGGTGCTATGCCTTGGCAGCTAACAATTAGTGGGCAGTAATCAATTCACTGAAATCACAATCCTTTGTGCAAATTGTATGTCCCTTCTTTGTGAGACAACAATATCCACAACCCCGTAATCATTTTCTTTCTCTAAGAGCTCCCAAACCCACTTAGAAATCTCACCAGGTTAATGACTTTTGTTTAAAGATCTTTCACTAAATAAGAGTTCGCATATCTGGAACTGGATCTTCCTGGTATCGTTTTATTTGAGTTGGGTTTTGAATATAAATATGAGAAAATTCCATTCAGATTGAAGTGATGAAAGCCCAGTTGATCAAATGGGTTTTTTCATGGTACGATGACTGTTTAGATTTCTCTTCTAAAGGTTGTGTAACAGCCTTGCTCCAAAATCATGATTGCAATTGCGAAACAGTTACTGCAAGCAATGTGCTTAACCCAAGCTGCAGTGTCCTTGGCCAAATGAGTTGGAGGTTGGGATCAGGGCATTTGTGTCAGAGAATGTAGTGGCAATTATTGTAATTTGCTCAAAACATTGTAAAATGATGAACTTAGTTATGTAGTGCAGCTGACCTACACACAACATGATATATATTAGACACACACACACACACACATTTATGTATGTAGAGAGAGAGAGAGAGAGTTTTTTAAGATCTGCTTTGTTGTTGAGTGTTTATCTGGAGAGAAGCCTCATGTGATGAAAGCTGATACGTACGCTTATGTGTGAGCAGGCTTTGCCCCTGGTTTTGCTTGTTTTTCAATTCATGTATATTTTGGTTATCAAATCTTTCCACCATGATTAACGAATAATATTTCCATCATGCCAAATTCAGACTTCAAGAACCTTCGGTCGCTTGAGGTATGTGGTGGAGGAATAACTGATGCTGGTGTGAAGAATATAAAGGATCTTGTTTCCTTGACATTACTGAATCTCTCGCAAAATGGCAGCCTCACTGATAGAAGCTTGGAAATAATTTCTGGTATGTTTCCCATTACGCCGCTACCAATGCATCCCGGTGATTGATGTTGTTATCTTACATTCTAACTTGTAATACAGGATTGACTGCCCTGGTTTCCCTGAATGTTTCAAATTCACGCGTATCCAATGCCGGGTTACAGCATTTGAAACCTTTGAAAAATCTCAGATCGCTGTCTCTGGAATCCTGCAAAGTGACCGCCAGTGAAATAAGGAAGCTCCAGATGACTGCTCTTCCCAATCTGGTAAACATCCGACCGGAGTAGCTCCGGACAAGCGTGGGAGGCCTGTAAATAGTCCACTGCCATGAAAGCTTAAAGCTGTGTAGATATTATAATAATGAACAACAGAAAGACTTTATTGACCTGTACATATAAAGGGTGCTGGACGGAATGTGGGTGGCTGTAGATATGATTCCGGTACCATTTTTTGGATAGTAAGGATGTGTGCGGCTGTTTGTGAAGCTGTTTTCGGTCATAATATCAACCCAAGAAACTGTAGATATGCTTCTCTGCATGGATTCTATATTTACATGCACATTCTTTGAGCGTCTCCTTTTAGCATGGGTGGGGTGATGAGAACTGTTCTAGTCGAATCCGGATTACCATCATTTGATTGTAGGGCGATCGAGTGTTAAGAAAAAGAAAAAATAAATAAAGGGAATACACGAAAAAGGAGTAAGATAGGAAGCCCTTTTCTCCGGGATGAACATTTAGAGGCCTTATTGGTCTGGATCTGATATATACATGCCTTGCTTGTCACCCATTTTCTCTGAGTTCCGGTAGTACGTGTGTTCATCCCTGCCACGTAGTCACCCTCCATTTTGTGATGGCAGTACTGTTTTTAAAGATCTAAGCTGTTCATCTTGCTGCAGGTAACAAGATGTACCAAATTTTAGTGCAGTCGGATGTTTCAACCTTTGCTACGTCGGACCTAAAAAGATTCAGTGGCAGTTATTTCAGATCTTTTAAAAAAAGTTTCCAAAAAAAGTTGATACTTTATCACAGAATGGAGCGTCGACTTCTTTGCATACACGAGTATGCTGCTGATTCTTTTCTTTCTAGTGTGACTTGGACTTGGATTAATCCGAGCGTGACTTTAATTACCTCTAGCCTCTCTTTTTTGAAGATCTAAGTCGTTTATTATGCAGGGAATGACATTTTATACCTGAAAGACACTCTATCCAGTGTCCTTTTTATGTGATTTTTTAATTTAAGAAAAATAAGATACACTATGGCTGTAATTTTCAACTTGAAGAAACATGGGATGAATTATAGAATGGGCATGAAATTTAGTGCTACATTCATTTAAGTCATTGGAAGGGGAGCCTTGGCGCAATAGTAAAAGTTGTTGTTATGTGATCTTGAAGTCACGGATTCAAAACGTGGAATCAGCCTCTTGTAAAATGCAAGGTAAGGCCGCCTACTATAGGCCCTTGTGGTCCACCTCTTTCCCAGACCCCGCATAGGTGGGAGCTTCGTGCATAGGGGCTGCCCCTTTTTTTATTCATTTAAGTCATTGCCAACATGGTAAACATCTTAGATCTAAAAAAAAACCAAGTTAGATGTAAGTTAAGTCTCATTATCCAAGTGTAAGTTGCACTTATATAAATTAGCGGTCATGATTTTTACTACAAAGAACTGTAGCATAGAAGCATTTAATGGTGTGAAGTTTCATATTTAGCCTATTCAAGCTATTGCAAACCTGATGAACGGCTTACATCTTCTAAATTAAAAGATGTAGAATAGAGTGCTCCTACTCTTTTGAGTGTAGACTCGGCATAATTTTTGCATGCCAAACATTGTTAATGGCTTGGATGTTCTTAAAAATGGCAAAATAAATTAGTGTGAGTGGACTATTTCCATGCTTTTGAGCGTGGAGTTGAAGGAGAGTCTAACAAAGTAAAGCTTGTTATGGTAAAAGTGACGGGCCGTATGACAACTTCTAACCCAAAAAATAAAAAAATAAAAAGCCATGTTTACCACTTGTTCCTGTACAGTGGAGGGCCTTGGAAAATAGAAGTGTGGCAGGGAAGCAGCTTGTCCGAGCGATCCATTCCGTTCATTGGATATGCCCTCTTCTGGGGTTATCAATCGGTAGGAATCACCAATTTTACTATCCTAACCACTAGGAATCCAAATCAATTCAAATTCCAGTGAACAATTCTTCACATTTTGATGTTCAAATCCTCATTTATCCAGAATTGGATCCAATTTCAAATAGTCTCTATCTATAATACACAGATAAAAGTAGAAATACTACTATCATAAAAAATAAGCGATACATGAATGTTATATGATCACTTGGTGTACATGAAAAGAAAGAAAGAAAGAAAGAAAATGTCATAAAGAGTTTACTTTATAGAGAAAATTAGAAAGTGGTTTAAAATAGTGGGCAACAAACAACATGGGTCTCTCCTCGTTGCGCTTGGTCAGAGATTTAAGATGGTAATTTTTTTCTTGTTGGGGAGATTTTAAGTATAATTAGGAGTTAGTATAATAGGTTCTAGGTAGTTTGCTTTATAATCTTTGTTATATTAAAAAAAGAAGAAAAAAACTACAAAAACCAAGTTCTGAAGAACCTAGATAAAAAGAAATATGATTAAAGCTCGGTCATATTATTATAATAATATCTTGATAAAAAAGTTAAGGACTTATTCTTTCAAAAAAAATAAGTCAAATTTCAGAAAATTGAATGGTTTTTAGGCGCTTGCTCATATAACGACCATATAAATATCAGATTATCATTTCAATACATTGAATTAAGTGTTCAAATATTGATCAAATATAGTCATATTATTTAGATTGGTCAGACCATCCTAACTAATTGATACCCCTACCTTTTTCCTAGATGGGGGATACCAACAAATCTCACTCAACAAGTAGACTTAAGGCAGGCCCCTTGCCTTCAATTGTAAATGGTAATTTTCAAAAGCTTTTTTATTTGTTTTTGTTTGATTAGACACATGGGCTAGAGTAGAACAAAATATTTTTTAACTGCGGTAAAATTTTCGCCAGTAGAATCCATTAGAAGGGGAGCTTTGGTGCAACGATAAAAGTTATCGTCATATGACTTTGAGGTAACGGGGTCAAAGCGTGGAATCAGTCTCTTGCAAAATGCAAGGTAAGGCTGTCTACTATAGGCTCTTGTGGTCTACCCCTTATTCAGACCCCGCATAAGTGGGCGCTTCTTGTATCGGGTTGCCCTCTTTAGAATCCATTAGATTACTATGTATTTAACAGTGATTTTTACTCTACTGTTAAAAGTTATTTTACTCTCTCTCCCTCTCTACCTATTTTCCGAAATATCCTTCCCCCTGTTTCACTTCTTCTACTTAAATATATAAAGAGGATCCCTACCTAGTTTTCAAATATCCTCCCATCTATTTAGCTTGTTCTACTTAAATAATATGAAGAGGAATGCTAAAGGGGTTATATTTTCTTTGCCCACCTTTGTATGATTAGAACCGTTCATCTCATATTCTACATTTTTTATAGGTAAAAAATCACTTGCTATAGATAACTCTAGTTTTTGAGGTATAATATTTTGTTTGTAAAGTTTCTAAATTATTTGTTTCTAAGAACAGTTTATTATATGGAGCCGATGATATTTGATTAGCTAAAAAAAAAAAAGTAAAAAAAGTTAGAAGAAATGATTGTTAGAAACTTTTTCTCAGCTAATCATATCTCACTTGTATTTTATACTTGTAATCTTTGTTAGGGAGAGGTAATTTTAATAATAAGTTGTAGGTATAAAGTACAGGTAACATGTGATTCGCTAAGAAAAAGTTTTTAATTATTATTTTTTCTAATTTTTTTTGCTTTTTACTTTTTTTCAACCAATCAAATATTATTTGTTCCTTGCATCAATATTAAATAGTTAAAATTAACACACACATATATATATATATATATATAATTATTTAATTTGTAAGTCAGAACTAATGAGACGAACGAGTCGGATCATTAATAAGGAGGCTGGACGAGGAAATATTTAGGATTGAGAAAATGTGCACCAAATAAAGTGCAAAACTGAAAAAAGGAGAAAATAAAGAGGAAAGAATTCCAGAATTTGGGATAATATCTTGCCTCCAGAAACCTCCTCTCCGTCCTTCCTCTCCAGTATAAAATCCATAAACAATCTCCCTCTCCATCATCTTCTTCTGCCACTTTGTCTCTCCACAACCCAACCGTAGCAGCCATGGCTGCCATGTCCATGGATTTGGCCACTACCTTCTTAGGATTCGCAAAGCGACAGGCCAACGCGCTTAGGGTTCCCACAATCTTCCCTACGGCACGAAAATCTTCTCGCAGCTATAGAACAGCTTCGGTTTCTATCAAAACGGTACCATCTAGTTTGCGGAACTCGGAGATTCTCACTAAATCGAGAAGACGAGTTCATAGTTTTGCAGCGTCGGCTGCAACGCAGAGCGAGAGTTCTGACGTTTTGACGAAGATTCCTCCCGATAATCGCATTCCTGCTACTATAATTACTGGATTTCTGGGTTCTGGAAAGGTACTCTCTCTAATTTCTTGTTTATGCGTCCCTTAATCTAATGGAGTCGCTTGCTAACTATTAAAATGAGAAATGTTGCCGTTGCGGAATAAGGGTATCTTTTGGAGTTGTTTCTATATGACTTTGTTTTTTGGAAGTGATTATAATGCGTTGAGGTTGGTCAATGCAAACTTTTACGCATAAAATTTTTGGGAACAAAATGGAACTTTAAAGTATACATGCAATTACTGTATTGCTTAAATAGAGTGGGACAGTAGAAGAATAACCATAGTCACAAGCAGTTTGAGTTATGTAAGTTATCTTGCTGCTTCTAATCATTTTCAAGAGAGTTTATTACAAAGGAAAAGAGCAAATAAGAATTTAATTGATCATAATTTCCAAATCTTTAACAATTAGCCGCTCCTACAAATTCTTTTTATTCATAGTTGCATATGGATGTTCAATGACTATCCTGCAGAGGGGATGGAAGACTTTTCTAGAAAATTTGGGTACAATTGCTAGTAGGATGGAGCATCTTGTTTTACCTTGCTGGCCTCTGGCTAGGTCTTTGCGTCCTCTTTAATCCATGTTATGAGCAGAAAATGAGACTGGTCACTATTTGTGTTCGTAGTACTTTCCCATAACCCTCATAAGTTTAGCTGGAATTAAGGTCTAAATGGCTTGCCTATATTGTCAATGCTAACCAAGGCGCCACTATCTTTGTAGTTAATGACTCATTACTCCTAGTATAATTAGTTTAAGTATTCCAACATAATCCCTAGTCATGGTATTGTTCTAGTCTTGGAGGATGTGCTTCTAAGTGTGTGCATTTCATAACTTTTCAATTTTATTGCCCATGCTACAGTCTCAAGCTGTAAGCACAGTTGCATAATTTGAATTCTGTTTGTCATGAAGTATTACTGTGAACTATATTTTGACCGCAGATATGGTTATTGTTTTGACAGACAACTTTGCTCAACTATATTTTGACTGCTGATCATGGAAAGCACATAGCGGTCATTGAGAATGAGGTATTCTTGGACTAATTATTATTATTATTATTATTATTATTATTATTATTCAATTTGATTAACTTCCTCTGCACTCTACCTTTTATTGAAGTGTGCTGATTAACTTCATAGGCACCATAACTTCTATCTGGTATACGGCTTTTTGAAGCATAACAACCATGATAATAATTGAAAGAACAGATCCATTTTCCCAGGCTTCAACATCCTTCTTATCCAATTATTCTTGTTCCCACTTAGATTTTGTGTATTATTTGTTTTATATGTATACAGAAATGCCTATTTTCTGCTTTCATGTAGCTGCTACATAACTTTTCTTTTTGTTCCAGACATAGGAATGTGCATGCTGCCTGTACACGTACAATAAACAGGTGTGAATCAGATATTACGTGAAAACTGCTCACTGTTTGTTCCTTTCATCCTGATGCTTAAAAGAGCTTGTCATGGATAGGGATGATGCATTGCATTCGTGTCTGGATTCTTTCATAGGGTTCATTGTTGGAAAATCAGCATTGTAAGAATAACTGATTTCCTGAAATGCTTGCTGCAGCATTTTCTTACACATGGCTTATCAGTAAGTTTATTATGATATCAAATATGCATGTGATAATCTGTTTAAAAGATTTCTATTTCCTGAGGTCTAGAACAACTTTGTCTGAAAAGTGAAAAATTAATACATACTTATTCAGAATGGTCAGGGCTTCTTGCAAACTTTGTGGACTGTCTATGTTTAGTGATTATTGTTCTAACATGACCATAAAAGCCACTTATCAAATTTGTTGTAGCATCATACTGACGGCCATGTTTCTTGAGTTCATTAGCACTTGGAAAGGAGTAAAAACTTAGCCACATGTAATGGGCTCATAAAAGGCATTTGCAGAAGTTGGTCCAGGAAAACTTATTCCTGTTATTACATATGCAACAACTTGCAATTAGTTAGCATGTTGCTGGATTTGTGCATCACATGCTTTTCCTCTTGTTTCTGTGCTATTCACACTTTGAGTCTTGATACTGTATATCTGCAGTTGTTCCACTGACTTGCTGTCTGTTGATTTGGCAGTTTGGTGAAATTGATATTGATGGCTCGTTGGTGGCTGCTAAAACAACTGGAGCTGAGGACATAGTTATGCTCAATAATGGTTGTCTGTGCTGCACTGTGAGGGGTGATCTTGTTCGTATGATTTCAGAATTGGTGGACAAGAAAAAAGGGAAATTTGATCATTTAGTAATAGAGACCACAGGTAGACATGCATCTCTGTTATTGTTCCTAATTATTATATGTGTGTATTATGTGTGTTTATCACTCATGTCTGTGTATTTTGTGCCTGTTAGTGACCCATATTTCTTCTAGGATATCTGATGAAGACATTTCATTGGTGAATTAGTGTTGAGAAAGATATGCATACTTGATCCCTGTTGGCTGGGGTCCAAGAAAGACATGGGTTATGTTCCTCTTCTGTTTTGATCTTCTTGGGCTACTTTGAATTAGTACAATAGTTGATATTCTTTGTTTGTATGTTGTATTTTGCATTTATGTCTTAAAGGATGGGTTAAATTTCTACATTCCCTTGGTATGAAAATGGCACTCTGTGTTTACTTCTTGCACATTTTTAATTGACTAGTCTATTGCTGCTACTTTGCAAAAGGCAATTACATGCTCTTCAGAAAGGTAAAAATAGAAATAGACTGTCATTGTAAACACTAGGAAGTGCAAATATCTTCTCTTTGACTTACAATGGCTGAGATAACTGATTCAGTCGCTTGCAAAATCTGTAAAGTATAAGCCTTGGTTACTGGGAACCCCTTTTCTTCCAACATCCATGTCCATTTTCTCCTTTCTGTGGCCTGTTCCCATCTTTTTCCCTTTTCCCATTCATGTTCTCAATCTCTTTCTCATTCATGTTCCATCCGGAAACTAGAGGATTGGGTAATTCTCCCTCAACCAACACCGCCATCCCTTTTCTGTTGTCCATCATTGCTTCTGGTAAATGTGATGCAACCACCACATCATAAAAACAATTTTCATTTTTATGCAAAATAAATTGTCCATAAAATTGCAGGTTTGAAAGTCCTACATTTTCCATGGTTTATATCATAAGTTTCAGAATACTGCTTTGTTCTCATTGTTGTGTCAAATACATCAGTATGTGACGGTGCTGTTTCTATATATATTTAAAGGATATGTTTCAGTCTTTTTTCTTTCTCCTAAAATATACTGAGACTAGAGCTCCCTATTTGATAGCGAAAATGCTGTTAGTGCTGCAGTTGCTCGGATAACTTATGATGGTCAGACTGAGCTCTAAGACAAGGGATTGATAGGACATCTTAACTGTGATTCTTTTATCTCCAGTTGTCTCTCTCTCTCTCTCTCTCTCTCTCTCTCTCTCTCTCTCTCTCTCTCTCTCTCTCAGTAGTTTAAAGACATGCTTCTGTGGCATTGAGTTTCTACTATGATACTCTGATCATTAATGGTTCTTGTTAGAATTTATTTATTTTTCTTTGTCTACGATATGTTCTTATTATTATAAACCACTGGTTATATGCCATTCATATGACAGCATGTAATGTTGGACTAGACTGCTTCATTTTCTTTTGGTAAATGTTTTTGAACCTTTAGTATATAACTCTTCTCCTCCTATGCTTTTGTTTGCTGCTCCATAGGCCTAGCTAATCCTGCACCAATAATCCAAACATTCTATGCGGAGGATAATGTATTCAATGATGTCAAGCTAGATGGTGTTGTTACTTTGGTTGATGCAAAGCATGTCAGCCGTCACTTGGATGAGGTTAAGCCTGAAGGAGTAGTCAATGAAGCAGTTGAGCAAATTGCATATGCAGACCGTATTATAGTGAACAAGGTACTCTCTCCACTTGGAATATTGTGTTCAATGCGAGGGTATGGGTGAAAGCCTGAGTTAGCTTCAATGACTGAGTGCAGCACCAACCTACAGAACTGTAGGAGCTCCTCTTATACCAACCTTAGTAATAGTTGAAAGCAAGATCACGTTGTAATGCCAATGTTTGGAGTGTCTCTGTAACCAGGTATGAGATGAGGCACTAAGCAAAAATGAAAATTGAAAACTTTCCACTTCTGTGGATTCATAAGATTGTATCGGGCATACAGTATTGGCTTCTACTACAGTCGCAAAAGTACTACAGAAAATTAACGAGATAATGACACACTGGACTGCTGTATAATTGTTTAATTAATATCAGGTATAATCACAGATAAATTAAGGTTTTGTTCTCCTGATATGGCTGTTGTTACGTGTCTGAACGCGTCTCCAGGTTGGATTATTCAAAGTATATTGTCCTAGTTTAGAATGTAGTTAAGTATCTAGACAACTGACTGGATTTGTAATGTGACTTGGGCATTACTGATGTGATTATTGTTCAAATTATTGTTGCAAGATTTTATTGGTGAACTGTTGTGTTGTTGCCGTGTGATGTGGAAGTCACGGATTTGAGGCATGGAAACAGCCTCTTGCAAAAATGCAAGGCAAGGCTGCTTATTATAGACCCTTTGTGGTCCTCCCTTTTCCAGACCCCACATATGTGGGAGCTTTGTGAACTGTGCTGCCCTTTTTATTGTTGCAAGATTTCATTGGTGAACCAATATGTCAGATTTCCTTTTGCAGTAGCATTTGCTTAGAAAAAGAAAAAAGTTGATCTAGTATCTTTCTGTACTCCTAAAGAGTTACATCGTGCATTGTGCTTAGCTTAGACCAGAGAGAGGAGGAAAACAAAATATGCTAAATGTAGTGATTGTCAAGAACCTGTAAAAACCTGTTATTTGCACCAAAATGAGAGAGATGCTGTTGTTAGATCTTATGCGTTTGATTGTGATTTATGTAGGTCGAAAGAGACTTGGCCTTTCTCTTGTACGCGTTTCACTTGGTTTTGCTTTCTCTGTCCCTGCGATACTTTCTTTGTTAGGAAGTAGATGGTTCATTCAAGCATGTAATAGAGCTACTGTAGAGATGTTTAATATGTTTCTTTGGACTGGTACTAATGAAGTGAAGTTGCCCCTATAGACGGACCTTGTTGGCGAGTCAGATATTTCTTCTTTGATTCAGCGGATAAAGGTTAGAAGCTTGTCCTGCATTTCGTTGAATTTGATACAACACTGTATCTTCATTTTATGTGTTGATTTGTTGCCATGGTTGCTGATATATCCCAATCTTGATACAGAACATCAATCGCATGGCTCATCTGAAGAAGACTACATTTGGTAAAGTTGAGTTGGATTATGTTCTAGGAATTGGAGGCTTTGACTTGGAGCGGTACTACTACTTACCTTGTTGTTTTTGCTTTGGCTTAGTGGACATAAAAAGAATAGTTTAGAGATTCTGTGGTTGAAATTGTATGACTTCCACTGTTAACTAATTGGCTTTTCATGTTCTGAGATCAAGCTTTACATTTGCTATGTCACTTCTTTTCTCAACTGTTGCCATATCAATTTTCTTACAGGACTTCATATATTTTTGCATTCAAGAAGTTGTATGCTCTATCCTGACAAATTTCTCTGAACACCTTATTCATTAAATAAGCATTTGATTATCTTTGTTTGATGGATCCAATATTCATTGTGGAATAGTCAATGGTTTTTCTAAAGAAGCATTAATAGAATTTCTTACAAAATGTTCAATCAACCAATTCCATGGCCTTGTCAGTTAATATTTCTCATGCACTTTGGTCTTGCTGAATATGTGAGATTCAAGGACCAAGGGATAGTACTCAATAACTGATTTCCTTTTATTCTTTTACATTTCGAGATTTAAAATGCTTCTGCATCTGGTTTCACTAAATAGTGTTTATTATATTGTCTTTTGGCTTTTATTTACCTTGGCAACTACTTGCTTTAACTCTACTGTTCATGGCCAGGATTGAGGGTGTTGTAAATGATGAAGATTCACAAGATGACCACGGCAAGCATGATCATGCTCATGATCATCATGATCACCATCATCATCATGAGCCCGACCACAATCACAAGCATGGTCAGTCTTAGTTCTTACAGATTTCCATAGAAATGGGCGCTGATTACTTGTTCTTACTGTATGTTATTAGGATGTGGTATTTTCACAATTTTAGCAATGTTGATAGTAAACCCATCTAAATGCTGATGGCTAGTCTTTGAACATAACAGCACAGCAAAACCATAAAAGTCATGGCCGTCTGTATAAAAAGGTTGCAATAATCTTGGGTAGCATAGTGTTACATTATAGTTCTATTGTCGTTGGGTTTAAGCTGTGGTTTTTCTTCATCAGCTTTGTTTTGTGAGGCATTCGGCTTTCTTTTTTTCGTCAGTAGCTCTTGCTCTCTGGGAAATGTTGATTGATCTTGTGCATGTCAAATGTGCAGAACATCATGGTGATAACCATGCCCACGATCATACTCACGACCCTGGAGTTTCTTCTGTCAGCATAGTTTGTGAAGGGAACCTTGATTTGGAAAAGGTTGGTTTCTACATTCTTGTATTTCATTTCATTTGTATCTGTTTTTGCTTCAAAAGCTATGCCTTCGACTATCTCTTTTGCCCACATAATATGCTTCTTAATTTTTATATGATTATGCACCTGGCAATGGTAAAAACTAATTCTGTCAACTAATCCTACTATGACAGGCCAATATATGGTTGGGTACATTACTATTGGAACGTAGTGACGATATCTATCGCATGAAAGGTCTCCTTTCTGTTGATGGTATGGGCGAGAGATTTGTCTTTCAGGTACGTACTACCTTATGAGTATATTATCTTTCTATTCTTCTGGTAGCCTGATGTTCGTCAAGTGTAGTTCTTGTGCTTGTCTGAGGAACATTTTTCTTGTATTCCTCAGCTTTGCAGGGCCTATGTGATAGTTCTACTGTATAATTGCCATTACAACTGCCTTAGCAGTGTCTAGGTTGTTTTTCCTGTTGTTAGTAGTGGTTTAAATTCCATTATTTTATAGTATAGCCCTCTTGTATGCTGGCTGCTTGTTCCTTGTACCAATTACCTGTTTATTGTTTGGTTCAACAGGGGGTTCACGACATATTCCAGGGTTCGCCCGATAGATTGTGGGGACCAGATGAACCGAGAATCAACAAGATCGTATTTATAGGGAAGAACTTGGATAAGGAAGCCTTGGAGAAGGGCTTCAAAGCCTGTCTGCTGTAATGTTGACATCCACACAAATGATTTATCTTCCTGAGGCAATAGAAAACACTTCGATTCATTTGGTTTCATCTCAAAGATCACCTACTCTTTCTTTTATTGTCAATATTTAACTTGAGCTACACTTGTCCGGGCAGATAAATTGAAGCTACGAGTGTGTAAATTCATTCACCTTGAATGAAGTCCGGCCGTGTCTGCTGTTGTGCCTTGCACTGTCGATGACCATGGCTTGGTATTGATATAAGAAACAATGGGGAAACTTTAGGCCGGTAAATCTCCATCCTCAGTAATGGTATGGACAAGTTTTCTACTTGCCCTTGCCCTTTACATTGGAGTCAGTGGAACCACATATATGTTTAATTTAACAGGTGGTGGTAGTGATTCTTACATTCTGTAGCTGTTTGTTGCGGAAAAGATGGTCAAGCATTGTCCACATGGTTTCCTGCATTAATATACTTGAAACTTTTGATTTTACTCTCAATGTAGCAACTGGCAATCGATGCTTGCAGTATGAGGTGATTGTCGAGGTACAGATGCCCAAATCTCAACTTGAGCATGTCATCACCCTCTGATTCAGAACAGATCGTGATAACATACTGACCAATGCGTTATCACAGGGGTGGTTGCCACTAATTTTAAGACTGGAATAGCACCACCCTCAGGTGGGACAAGCTAATTTGTTGCCAAAATGGCCTGGGTGTTACTGTGCTCAGGGAGACGGATTTGTCCAGTTTCAAAACTAGCACTAGTCTGCTAAATGTACTATGGTGGTTCCAACCCTTTGGCTCTCATAAAAGCTATCATTCAGGCCGTCAGAGGGCGACTTATTTGGCAAAAAGAACTCGAATAACTTCATTTTTCTGGAGGAGTCATCATTTTTTATATCAAGAATGCTATGTCATTTATGACCTGACATCTTTCAGATGCTTGAAGGCTCTGCCTACCTGAAGAGAGAAGAATCTCTCTCAACGGTGATCGGTCATGTTATCTATAGCCTTGCCTTCTTTCCGATTCAAATCTTCAAATCCTGATTTGGTTTTGCTTCTTCCGGTCTCCCTCCCTGGTTAGTTGTTGAGATTCATTGGTTTTACATTTTGTGGGCACCAAATGGCTACACGATAAGCTATAAATTTGGAAGAGATGAGAGGCCTTTGGAAATCTTTTGGAGCTGTTGGGCTTGGAAATAATAAACCTTGGGCAAAATTATCCATAATGGTATATCATGATGTGTTATTGGGACTCTGAAATATCGATAAGATTATCATATGAGCAACGAGCCGCTGGTTCTGATTGTTTAATCCACGTCTAGATAATTTTGTCCGAGTTTTGTTAACCTTGTGAAAAGAAGCCGCTTTCACAGTTTCCCCTTGCTTTATACAGTAGGTTCCATAGCTAGGAATGGCCACACCTGTACATGAACTATATTTCCTTGTTCTCCTTCCACCAGTGATGGCCCGCTTGGAGTAGCATTCTCTAGACTTGGAATTCTGGCATCTTTGGAAATAATCCGGAGTTCCGCTTATAGTCCTTGCCTTGGGCTTTCATTGGATCTCTACTGATTTGTTATGAACATAAAAAATGCTGAACACCGAGGGCAATTTGAAAAAGATGGAAGATGAGAAAAGGACACCGCACCAAAAACTTATTTAAAACGGCCAAAGTCAAGCTCTCAAGTTTCTTTGTTGAACTTGTTTTAGGCATTTCAGTCATCTTCAAAGATTATATTGACTTTTGAGTTTACTTGTCTCATTTTTTACTAACATGAATGGCAACGTCTAAAAGCCTATTTCAAGTTAATTGGAAGCTATTTAGCGTGAATAACGAGAAGTTACTCATAGTTAGACTCTAGTATTTTCTTAAATTAATAGCCTTGTGAGATGGTAATCCCCTAATATCCTCGAGATTGGAGGACTTTTTATTGATTTAATGAAAATTTATTTTACCCATTTTTTTTAATACTGGCAAAGAATTACAAAGGAAATCACTCACACCGTCTCCTACGTCTACCCCTTCCCCTAATGGGACTAGGATGTCTATTTTTGAACTAGCATCTACAGGAAAATAAAACCTCTTTTCGCCAGACTCTTGCATGAATGTTCCTTATCTGTGTATCTTATATTTTCTTCCCACTTTTGTAATAATTGCCTCTCACAAGGAGATTTTCATATTTGAAAATATCAGTTATTACAATCATTGGGTACTTATGAAAATTTTAGAAAAAAAATTATATTATTCTTTTAGTGAACTTATTAATTCACCATGTTCTCCAAGTTAGGATGAGACACTTCTTATTAGCTTAGTAGGATAATTAATTTAAAGAGATGATGTAATGGATCCTATTTTTAATAAATTAGTATATCTCTTAACCTTAAGTAACTACACTTTTGTTAGCTTACTAGAGTAATGATCCTTTTGGAGCCTTTCTCTTATATTTTTTATTTTAAAAATGTAAAATAAGGCTGCCTACTATAAGCCCCTGTGGTCCACCCCTTTTTTGGACCCTGCATAGGTAGGAGCTTCGTGGGCTGGGGCTACCCCCCTTTTTCTATATGCAAAGACAAACTCTATCTCCCAAACTTATTTGCTCGTGGCTACGGAGCAACGCTGCCTGCACACCACAATCCGTTTTAGAAAAGCCAGGCCCATGTTAGTTTTTATGTCATTTACTTGGGGAATACTAACGGGACCCACTAAATCATGTCATGTCTAATCAATTCAGAGGCAGGGACCATGTCCAATCTGCAAATAAGAAAGGACGGGCCAGTCCACCACCCAATGCTTCCCTTCCCTCATTTACTTTTAAAGAAGGTTTTAATGCCAAGTGAAGACTACTATGAAAATAATAACCTTCTTTAGAGCCTGCTCTAAAGGCAATTTCAATGTCTCTGCTTGTGCTTCTACTTGGCTTCGTAGCTTTCAAACCACCTCTCTCTAATCTGAACCGTCAAACACATCTTTACATGATCTCCATTGTATATTTTTCGTCCTTTTGCATGTCTAAGAAATTTGAAATTGATTGCTTACCCTACACACCGGGGTTATTATGCTATACCTACAGCTCTTTAAATGTTAAGTGTAGTTTCCGGCAACCCTAACTTTGTTGTGGGAAAGGAACGAGGTAAAAACTGACAAGGATATTGCCAGGTTGATAAAGAAAGCTCGCCTCAATCTACTATTGGGACGGCTCATGTAAGCAATCTTAAATGGCTACTATTTATTTAACCAGGTACTGGCAAGGACATAAAGTGACAGTAAAAAGAAGGGCTTTTGCAAAAATGCCATTACATTTTGACAATTTTGCAAAAAAGTCTAATATTTTTTTAGTTTTGTAAACTTGTTATTAAATTTTCATGAATTTTGCAAAATTGTCATCCTATTAGGTATCCACCCTCATTTCTTCTTATTATTATTATTATTATTTTTTTTTTTAAAATTCCATCATTCCTTTTCCCAAGAGATGCTGGAAGAAAACGACTGATGTCGGCTATAGCATAGACGACAAAAAAAATACGAACGACTGTGGCCTGCCATTCCGTGGAGAGGGAGATGTGGATCTCGCCAGAAATGCAAGGGGTGAGGGGAGGAATGGACAGAATTGAATTGAAAACAATCTACCTGGAATGGGTGCGGGAATTTGTGGCATGGGGTTTTTGGGGGTTGAGCTCACTGGAAGGGGGGTTAGATCTACTTGGAAAGGGCACGGGTTTATGTGGGAGGACGGGGAGGGGGTTTGCTACATGGGTTTTCTGGAGCTGAGCTTGTTGAAAGGGGGGTTGGATTTGCTTAGAAAGTGCTTGGTTTTTTGCGGGAGGATGGGGAAGGGGATTTATAGCACCGGTTTTCGGGGGTTGAGCTTGCTAGAAGGGGGGTGGCGGCCATCTACATCTCAGGTTTCTAGTGGGGGCAGGTGAGGGGATCTATAGCGCAGGTTTTCAGAAGGTTGAGCTCGTCAGAAGAGAGGCGATCGGGGCGGTGAGACTGATATAGGCAGACTGTTTTCTTTAAGTAGAAAACAGTAAAAAGAGAAAAACATTAAGTGAAAATATGGGTTACTTTTTCCTCCATTTCACGTACCATGCTTTCAACTTAAATACAAGAAGAATTGTAACTGCTATTGAAGAGGGAGGGACAAGTGGCTAGTATAGGGATGTCAGTTACAACAACTAATCTTAACTGGCACTGAAGTGGACATGTTACAATAACTGATTGTAACTGCAACAAAAGTGGTAGAGGTGCTCTTATGAAAGTGGCCTGCGTGGCAGTTGTAGGAATTATGCATATAATAGAGACCATATGTAGTTTGGGTTTCCTGCGGGGGAGAGGATCTGCGGTGTAGGTTTTTAAGGAGGTTGAGGCCTAGGGGGGTTCACCATCTACAGTTGGGTTCTTCGACGGGGGAGGTGAGGGGATCTCTAATGTGGGTTTCTAGGGGTTGAGCTAGCTGGAAGGGAGGCAGTCAGGGTTGGGGCATTTGTTCCTTGGGTTTCTAGCAGTGGAGGGGATCTGTGGTGGAGGTTTTCAGGAGTTTGAGCTAACTGGAAGGGGGGGGGGGAACCATTTGTATCTTGGTTTAAGAGGACGGGGAGGGATTTGCGGCGAGGGTTTTCGAGGGCGTGATCTCACCGGAAGGGAGGCGGTCTAAAGGGGATCTAATGATAAGGAATGGGCACATCTAGTGCTGGGAAGGGGGATGCAGGGCCGGCATAGGGGGTGGTGGGAGAGGGGGTGATGATCGGAGACATGGAGTCTAATGATATCACCAAAAATGAGGATGTGTAAGAGATGGTGAAAGGGTAATATTATAATTTTGAAAAAGAAATAACCTACAAAGAGGATGTAAAACTAATAGAATGACAAATTTGAAAAGCTTATGAAAACTTAATGGCAAATTTACAAATTTCAAAAAAAATTGTTTTTTTTTTGTTGCAAAAATACAAAAATAAAATGACATTTTTACAAAAAAAAAAAAAAAAACCTAAAAAGAACTCATGAATTTATATCAATGAGAAAAATAAGAACTCATGATCAGGTATTAAATTTCAAAATAAACATTAAGAATGACAAAATAGAAGCAACATACTATACCAACATACTAAAATGAAGATCATCATCATAAAGACCTTATCTTGATTAGAGGTTGGTCATATGAATCTTGTTCCTTCATTTCCCTCTATTATGTGTTATAGCTTTATTTAGTCCCAAAGTTTTAAAATATTTTCTCACCACTTTTATCCATGTTTTTTTAGGCCTTTCCCTAGCTCTTTTAGAACGTTCAACTTGAATCACCTCATTCCTTCAAACTGGTTCCTTTTTTGTCTATGTTGAACATGTCCAAACCATCTAAATCTAATACCTCTCATCTTGTTATTTGTTGGTGCTATTGTTAAGTTTCCACAAATGTTTTTATTTTAATTCTATCATTTCTTGTCTTGCCACTCATTCATCTCAACATCTATATTTTGGCGACATTGACCATATGTACATGTTGTTCTTTAACTACCTAAAACTTTGATACAGAGCATGGCCAGCCTAACAGCCATCCTATAGAATTTTCTTTTTAGTTTGAGTGGCACCCTCCAATCACAAAAAACTCTAGAGGCACATCTCCATTTATTTCAACCCTCTTAACTTCTCTGAGTAACCATCCTCTCAATCTCTCCGCTCTTATGAATTGTCGATACCAAGTATCAAAAGTGCTCTTTTAGGGGGACTTCTTGGTTATCAATCTTTATTGGTGCTCCACTCCAACTCCTCTCCTTGCTAAAATTGAATTTCATATACTCTGTTTTAGTTTGACTAGTTTTAAATCTTTTAGATTCTAATGCATCTCTCCATAACTCTAGCTTTGTGTTTATGTCTTGTCTTATCTCATTAATCAAAATAATATCATCTGCAAATAATTTGCACCATGGTCCGACCTTGATCCTTGGTCCTATGTTATAGTGATAGAAAATTAGTCCCTCCATTAGTGGTCATAATGTTTGATAGCACTCCCTCATACATACCCTTAATTATATATATATATACTGCCATGAAACCCTTTTTTGCCACAAGACCCACCCTATTAACTCTCTAGAGACCCTATCATAAGCTTTTTCTAAGTCAATAGAGACTATATAGAGGTCATTCATCATCTCCTTATATTTCTCTATCAATTGTCTAACTAAGAAAATAACTTCTATGGTAGACCTCCCAGGTATGAAACCAAATTGGTTCTCCGTTACACTTGTCTCATGATGTAGCCTCTTCTCCATCACTCTTTTAAAAAGTTTTATGGCATGGCTCATAGGGTTGATTCCCTAACAATTAGTGCAACTTTATATGTCTCCTTTATTCTTGTAAATTGGTATGATATAGCTCTTCCTCCATTCAATCAACATTTTCTTTGATTTCATAATCTTGTTAAATAATTTTGTTAACCAAACTACCCCAGTATCTCCCATATACTTTCAAGCCTCTATTGGTGTACCATCAAGTCCCAAAGCTTTTCCTAGTTTTATCTTTTTCTAAGCCTATTTCACTTTAAGTATTCTAATCCTATGGTCATATCTATAATGCCTAATGTTATTTGGGTTTATGATACTTTCAATCCCTATATTCTTAGGGTAATTGTCATTTAGTAATTTTTGAATGTAATTTTCACATCTTTATTTGATCTCATCATCTTTGATAGTACCCTTTGGTCATCACTTCAAATATACTTAATGTGGTCTAAGTCTTTACTCTTCCTTTCGTGAGTTTAAAAGCATCTTTCTCACCTTCTCTTGTTCCTAATCTATTATATAGATCATCATAAGCCTTGAGTTTACCCTCACTTACTAGTCTCTTAACAATCTTTTTAACATTTTTTTTTTTGTAGAAGGTTTTATTATTTTTATCTTTTGTCATGCTTTAAAACACACATATTTCTCTTTAATAACTTTTTGCACTTTTTTATTCCACCACCAAGTTTCATTTGTTGGTTGCCTGTTACCTTTAAATACTTCTAGGACATCTTTTGTCATTTTCTTAATGGACATGACTATATTGGTCCACATGGTGTTTACTTCTGTTTTATCATTCTAGTTTCTTCTACTAACAACTTGTTTGTAAATGATGTTATCTTATCTCCTCTTAAGTTCCACAAATTAGTTTTTAGAGACCTATTAAGTTTATTTCCTTTTTTTCATACTCTAGTATAGACATTCATAACCATTAATCTATGTTGTAAGGTTAGACTCTTGCCAAGTATCACCTTATAATCCTCACACACACACACACACACACACACACACACACACACACACACACACACACACACACACACACACACACACACACACACACACACACACACACACACACACACACACATGTTATGATGACATGTAATGATGCCTAATATTATTATGTTATAGAGGATATATGGTAGCTTGATGGACGTTATGCTAGGAGGGTTAAGGATTAATCATCCCCCCTCCCAAACTTTATATATATGATACCCAGCCATAAAAGGCAGAATATAGGTCAATGACATTATGGGTAGGTCATGGCCTTGCATACTGTATTTTCCATGAGCACGGTGGAGGGAGTCTATCCATCTTGGTATCGGCGTGATATCTACATACTTAATTAGGTCTTGTCCATGCATAGAGGTTCCATATTTTGAGATTCATGTATATAGCGACAGCGCATGTGTGTAGCACCCTGAGAATTTTAGGACTATCATGAGTACTCATGACGAACGACAATAGCTCGATTTCGAGTGTTACTACACTCGCAAAACCTCAAGGGGGTTCAAATGTTGTTATACATGTATATACATATATTTATTGAGATACGTTGACTATTTCATGATTTAAATTCTTTTCATTATTTAAGCATTATCTCAAAATAATAGACCCTCTGACAAGACCTAATCAAGTCCGAAGCTATCACACAGATACCAAGTTGGATAGACTCCCTGCATCGTGCACATGGAAAACACGATACGCAAGGCCATGACCTACCCATGATGTTATTGACTTGAATTCTGCCTTTTGCGACCGGGTATCATATATATATATATAATGTTTCGAAGGAGGGATGATCAGTCCTCAACCCTCTTAGTATAGCGTCCATAGGGCCACCATATGCCCTCCATAACATAATAATACTAGGCATCATTACATGCCGTTATAACATATAAAACCATACAATTCCATGAACTAGTGAAATCATGCAAATCAATCTCATGATATAATATAACTAAGTAAAAGCAACCCTCACAAGGGTTAAGTATGAGGATTCCTCACTCCTCATCATTTCTTAAATTACAAACTCTATGCAATTTCAAATACATTTTCATGTTCATGTTTTCAATTTAATGAATAAATCAACATGGTCTTCCAAAGTAATAAGTTGCATGAAATACATATATACTCACTATATAAATCAGAAATCTTCAAAAATCTCGACTTTAACTATTTTCAAACATGATAGAGTACTCATTAATAGTTTTCATATTTCACAAAAGCATATTGACGTTAAAACTACCTACCTCTTTTGACGTGCTCATTAGTTTAGTAGTTATATCTCTTCTTCCACTCACTTGTCGATCAACCTTCTCTGTTGATATTCTAGAGTTCTTGTCAATGTTGAATTGTAGATTAATAAGTACATAAGATATCTATTTTTAATTAAAACCTGACGGTTTAGATGATCATAAACTATCTAATTTTCCACTGATCATAGATTACATGGGGGAATGTATGGTCAATTCAATCCTAGATCCACCATCCACTCACCAATTAGTAGTTCAACGGTTTAGGTTTGCATTTACAATTCAAATAACCCCATTGATGAATGATTTAGATCTAAAAGTTTAGTCCAATAAGTCACAGTGATCTGACTTAGTGTTTCCAAGTTTGGTCCTATGTTCTTCGAGTGATTAGGTTGGTTATTAAGGGTTTAAGCTCATTAATTAGAACCTTGGAAAGGTTACTAGAGTTCTAGTCACTAACTAAACAATGTGTACATTAACAAATCAATGGTCCTTATTTAATCCATCAGTTTATTAAAAATCAGTGCCCTGATTTGAAATTTTTTAGAGTATCTTAACTTAATAAAGGTCATGTTACACAATGGTGGCGTCTGATCACTAATCGAACATTGCCAAGTCCTTATTCCTCTATTGTCTGTTTGGACAATTTAGATTATTAGATCAATTTTCATCTAGATTTTTCAATTTTTGTCATATATTAGTAAATTTAGTGTTCCAAAACTCATTCATGGTGTTTGATCATTGATCAGACATCAAGAAGTCACTATTTGAATAGTGATAGATTGGACATTTGAGATTGTCCGATCAGTTTATAACCAAAATTGAGAAAATTTCAGTTAGATTTGAGTTAAATTAGCATGTTTTTAGTTTATCTACGCACGAATCTAAAAATCAATTGTCAGATCATAAAAAAAGAGACCTAGATCTAAGAACAGTATGGATCTAGCTCAAAAATGAAATTAGCGAGATGGGTTTAGCATATTGCACTTGATGTATAGTTTTTTTGGCCACCGACGTTGCTAGATGAGATGATTTTCAATGCCAAATAGTCCAAAATCGTCAAGCTGTATCAATCTTCTCCCAAATCGTAATGAAGATGTCTCAATTGTGAAATCTCTATAGGGTTTTCTCTCTTCTGGATGTGTTGTTGAAGATGACTGGTTCGGATCAATGATCTGAATTGTTGTCGTCTCTGGTGTGCTCCAACTCCATGAACGCCCTAACCCCAATTTTTTTCTTCCTCACTAGCATGAAGGGCTTCTCTCTCTCTCTCTCTCTCTCTCTCTCTCTCTCTCTCTCTCTCTCTCTCTCTCTCTCTCTCTCTCTCTCTCTCTCTCTCTCTCTCTCTCTCATCGCTGGCCCTTTTTTTACTCCTTCATCAATGGGGCTCAGGTGGAATAGACCACACAGTCTGTTCCATTTTACTTAAGTGGCGAGCTGGGTTTAGCATATTGCACCTGATGTATAGTTTTTTTGGCCACTGACATTGCTAGATGAGATGATTTTCAACGCCAAATAGTCCAAAATCGTTAGGCAATATCAATCTTCTCCCAAATCCTAGTGAAGATGTCCCAATTGTGAAATCTCTATAGGGTTCTTACTCTTCTGGATGCGTAGTTGAAGATGACTAGTTCGGATCAATGATCCGAATTGTCGTCGTCTCTGGCGTGCTCCAACTCTCTCTCTTCCTCTCCCCTTCTTCCTTTTCTTCCTCCTCATCGCTGGCCCTTTTTTTTTACTCCTTCATCAATGGGGCTCAGGTGGAATAGACCGCACAGATTATTCCATTTTACTTAAGTGGGGAGGGCTACCAATATCAAATGTTACCAAAATACCCTTCTAATTCATTAGGTCATATCTTTTCCATCCTAACTCTGATTTTCAAATTCTTTGTGTCTTTGAGTTGTTTTTCTGGGTACAATTCAAATTTTGGGTTTTAGAGTTCAATTAGATGTCTTTATAAAGGTAAATTTATGTGTAACCTAAACATGAACATTTTTCAATTTGCATTTATCAAAAGTAATTCATAATCATTTAAAATGGAATTTAAAATTTAGGGTTCTTACAATTTTCGACCTCCACAAGGAAATAGAATCCTTAGTCAACCAAGACAGTGCTATTCAAGTAATTCCTACTTCCAACATTAATGGCAACCACACTCTGGCAAGGTAAAATACAAAATTATTTGTCAACTTTGTGACAAACCGATTCATTTAGCCAAGAATTGCAGAACTACTCCTAAGCAAAACTATACCAATTGGCCACAAGCAAATTTCATGACTTGTAATCCTACAACAACCAACTAGGTCATAGATTCTAGTGCCTCTCATCATATGAAGTCAGATCTTCAAAACTTATCCATTTACTCAGAATATGGTGATAATGAAGACATCATGGTTGGTGATGGTAACAACATCTCAATATCTCATACAGGTTATGCCTCACTCCAGTCACCCACTATCACTTTTAAGCTTAATAATGTTTTGTGTGCACCCAAACTAAAGGAAAATCTCCTTTTAGTGTCTCAATTTTGTAAACAAAATAATACTTCCATCAATTTTTTTCCTGACATGTTTCTTGTGAAGGATTTGAATACCAAGTCATCCTTGGTCCAAGGCCTGAGTAGAGGGAACATTTATAAATGGCCATTGTCTTTGTCACTCCATCATCAGTTGCCAATCGCACTCATTGTCTCTACAACTACCTCTTTAGACATCTAGCATCAACGGCTTGGTCATCCTTCCCCTTCCATTCAGCAAAAAATTATCACTCACTTTAATCTGCCCATTTCGAAGTCTCAGTCTATCAGTTCATATTGTGAATCTTGCCTTTGTAATAAAAGTCACAGACTTGCCTTAAATAATTCTACACTGGTATGTAACAAACCTAGAGAAGTAATCTACATTGATGCTTGGGGATCGGTACCTATCACTTCATTTGATCACTTTCACTACTACATCATCTTTATGGACTATTTCACCAAATACACATGGTTTTATCCTCTTAAAGCTAAATCCAATGTACTTTTAATCTTTGAATGATTCAAAAAGTTGGTGGAGAATTTTTTCAAATCCAAAATTCAAACAATTTATTCAGATAGTGGTGGAGAATATACAAGTTTATCTCATTCTCTTTCTCAACATGGTATTAGATCAGCAGAATGCAAACATAGACATATTGTTGAAATAGGACTCACCTTACTTCGTCAAGCCTCTTTACCTCTTGGATTCTGGACAGCTACTTTTGAAACTACCACTTATCTAATAAATCGAATGATCGCTCCTGTATTACACTACCAACCACCCTTTGAAACAATATTCACCAAAATCCAAATTTTCAAAAATTAAAGGCCTTCAGATGCTTGTGCTTTTCTTGGTTACGACCATACTCAAATCACAAACTAGAACCTCGCTCACACCCGTCTATGTTTCTTGGATACTTTATACAACATGATGCATTCAAAGGTTATGATTCTTAATCACAAAAAGTCTTTTTATCAAGACATGTTCAATTTATTGAGTCAATTTTTCCATTTAAGCATCTTTCCCAAAATGACTCGCATGTCAATAAAAACACACTTCATGAATGGAATAAGTTAACTACTATATCTCCATCAATAACTAAATTTGATTCACATTTTTCCAAACCAAACAGGGCCTAGGAGTTGAATATAATACACAGTAGTTCTCTAGCGCTCCAAATGATAACAATGTCTGCTTCTTGATTAAGCTACGTAATGCAAAAGTTAATATACTTTCTTATCCAATTCCAATCAACTTCCTTTAAGGGCATGGATTTACTTAGGTGAGTCGCTATTGAAAAACAAGTGAGTATGGTTAAGATGTGGATAAAGAACAAAAGAGATAATAAGTAAATACAATACTCACAAAGACATAGTAAATTTGTGTGGTTCAGCAATATTCCAACTTCACAAAATCACCCTTCTTTATTATGAAAAATTAGAGAAAGCAAAGTACAAAATCAGCAGTTTGGATTAATCCCACAACCCAAATTCTCATGTACACCTTTCCCTCTTTTCCTCTCCCATAACCCTTGAAGAAGAACCCTAAAAATCCAGAGTGGAAGAAAATGAAAATCTTGCTTTTCACTTTTCTTAAGTCTCTCTCACACTCCACAAAACCTACGTACCTACTCATAGATAAACAAATTTGCTTTTTAAGTATTCCTTTCACAACATACATCCTTAAGAGAAGTTGCTTCTCTTAAGAAATCAATCTATCAAATGAGTCCTACCTTATAAAAAGACAACGATATAAGGCACCACACAATAATCTCCACCCATAACTACCTTAAGGATGTGCACTCCACCTTAAAGAGGCAGCCATACTGCACCTTGAACCTTAAGGTGCTTCACCTGTCTTCAATAACAAGTGAAATTAAGTAAGTCTAAGTGGTGCTTGAACTTCTCCATAGGAACAAACTTCGTAAGCATGTCTTTTGCATTCTCCTTGCTGCAAATTTTCTTAACATGTACCTCTCTTGAGTCATCAATCCCTTTAACTACAAAGCTTCTTTTCCTTAGTTGTCATATACAATGCTTCTGTTGTAGATACTATTATGATAGACTATGATACAAATCTCCAATAAATAGGCCCTTTAGTTAGTGTAAACACAAACCCTATAGTGGACCTTCTCTCATATAAGTTTCTTGTATAATCTACTTTTGTAAATACAATTATGGTCTTTGACACTTTTCTTTCAAACTTGATGTCATAATCCTTAGTACTTCTCAAGTATCTCGTAATCTACTTTACTAGATTCCAATACTTCTTTGCTATGTTAGCCATATACTTGGTAACCATACTAACATCATGTGAAATGTCAAGTTCGGTGCATAACATTGCATATATAAGATAACCCACTACATTCACATATGATTCTCGAGACATACTCAACCTCATCATCTGTAGTAGAACATGACTTAACAAACAACTTGAAATGATTTACTAGAGGAGTGCTTACCCATTTAACATCCTTCATATTGAACCTTTCTAACACCTTCTCAACATACATCTTCTAAGAAAGACATAAATTTCTTAAAACCTTGTCCCTATGTATTTGTATCCTAACAATCTTCTTTACGCCACCTAAATTCTTCATATCAATCACTTTGCTCAACAAGGACTTCAAAGGATATACTTCAGATCTTGCTTTTGTAGAAATTAGCATTTCATCAACATATATTATCAATAAAACATGAAAATCATTTGGAAGAACCTTAAAGTAACCACAACAATCATACTCATAGTAAATGTAACCAATTTGGATAACATAAGAGTTAAAGTCCTGTACCATTGCCTTGGATATTGCTTTAAACCATAAAGTAACCTCTTCAATATATACACATAGTTTTCCTTCCAAAGCACTTTCAATCCTTCTAATTAAAAAGGGCAGCCCTGGTGCACGAAGCTCCCCCATATGTGGGGTCTAGGGAAGGGGCGAACCATAAGGGTCAATAGTATATGGCCTTACCTTGTATTTTGCAAGAGGCTGTTTCCACGCCTAGAATTCCTGACTTCAATGTCACATGACGACACCTCAGTCCTTTTAATTGCTTTATGTAATTCTCTTCATCCGAATTTCCATGAAGAAACTCTATCTTTACATCAAGCCGATCAAGTTCCATAAAAACCCTGCCACCATAGCTGACAACACCCTGATAGAAGTATGCTTCATAACTACTATTAAGACATTATTATAATCAAACTCTATACTTTTATAAACTCCTTTGCCACTAATCTTGCCTTGAAATTTTTACTTTATTTTTCTTCCAATTTCTCCTTTCTTCTTAACACCCACTTACAACTTATAGCCTTCTTTCTCTTAGGTAGTTCAATCAACTTCCAAGTTATATTCTTTAAAAGTGATAGTTCAATCAACTTCCAAGTTATATTCTTTAAAAGTGACGCAATCTCTTTTTTATTATTATAGCTATTATTCACTTATATCTATCCTTACATGATATAACATCATAAAAAGAAGATAAATCTCCAATACTAATTACTAAAGCAAAAGAAAGCATTTCTTCAAAACCATACCTCTGTGGAGCTTAGGTAGCATGCTTGCTTTTGACTATGCTCTCGTGCACTTTGTGATTGCTAAATGTACTGATTGGATGAGTTTTCTTATGTTGCTTCGGACTCATCAAGGTCCATCTCAATTGAAAGTTTCTCATCATTAGCAATTGCCTCTGACTTGTCTTTACCTTACTGGCTTTCTTTCACCATTTTGAGATTAATCAAATATGACATCCCTACTAATAACAACTTTCTACGCACTTAGGTCCAACATCTTATAGCCTTTCACTCCCTTCTCATGCCAAGAAATATGCACTTTCTAGACTTAAGAGTCTAGTTTAAACTGTTGTGTACTCTGCACATGAACATAGGGAGGACATTCAAACATTCTCAACTTAGTTTCTTTCTATTCACAACTATTTTGCCACTTTACAATCTAGCGTCATAGATAGTGACATGTTAAATACAAAACATGCTATGTTCAATGCTTCAACCTAGACACTTTTTGGTAATCCTACCTGCAATCTCATGCCCCTTGCTCTATCTAAAAGAATTACAATTCTTACACTCTACAACTCCATTTTAGTCTAAAGTCACAGAAGCAGTGAAGGGACTAGTGATACCTTCATTCTTTCACAATTACATGAATTGTTTCTCCTTGTACTCTATTTGTTGTCTAACATGAGATGCTTCATCTACTTCCTTTTTGGCCCTTCTATTTCTACATTCCACTACTTAAACTAAATAAAAACCTTAGATATCTCCTTCATAAAGTAGACCCAAACTTTTTCTAGAGAAGTCGTCACTGAAGCTCACAAAATATTAGCTTTCAAGTTTGGCGACACCAGCCTAGATTCCTAAACATCCAGTGCATATAATCAAGAATACCTTTGCTTCTATTAGTTGTAGTTATAAACCTCAGCTTACATTGCTTGCCATATGAAGCAGTGGTATTTCTATGCCAAACTCTAGCATTGGTGAAAACATTTTGGAAGCTGCTAGTTTGTTGACTATGATTTAGATGTCTCTCCATAGCTAAAAGTCTTTTGTGTATGGAAAGTAAGTGACTGGGCTTCAGGAAGAAATATATGTAGTTCAAGCTTGGAGACATCAAAGTTTTGAGTCAATCCGTAGCAACACTAGCGATTTCAAGGGTTCATTGCCTCTTGCCAAACAGAATTAGTTCAAGTTTGGAGACGTCAAAGTCAACCACCATGCATCAACTTGAGCACCAAGAACATAGAAGACTACACCTTAGATTTTAATCACCTTGATTTCACATAAACTATGAACGGACAAGATGAAAATTTAAACACTTCACTTTGGCAACATAGAACAAAATCCTAAAACCAACCATCCTTAGTGTCTGGATCAAAACCCAAATCTAACTCCAACCAAAACTGCTCAAAGAGAGTAAACTAGCACAGCTTGGAACGTTGATGTGCTCTAAACTCTGTCCCAGTGCACTTGAGCTCGAACTTGCAGAAGTTTGCTTCTTGTGCCCATCTAGGACCGCAGCAACAACATTGTTCATATATGTTATCAGGCCTAGAAGCCTTATATCACGGGTTTCTAGCTTGCTCTTGTACTCCGTAATTACTCATCCTCATTCATCTTCTCTAATCCTTTTTTTCTTTTGGTATTCTCACATAGCCTCAAAACAGGATACTTTCTTTTTTTATTTTCTTTTACAGAAACGCTATTTTCAATTTGTTTGATTTTTTATTTAGTTTAGACAAGTTCTTATCTTTTTCATCTTAAAAAAATACCCGTAGGGTCCATTACTTATGGTGACAGCCTATAAAAGCACAGTACCCTAAGCAGCGAGGAAAAATTAGCAGCCTCAAAAATACTAAAGTAACCATAATAAATCGAGCTAAACACAACAAGAGAGACGATATTCACAAATTTTAACTCTCACCATACCAATACGCATAGCATCTTTAAAAAGTGTATTCAAATGAGGTGCAGACGACTGTGGAACCAAATTGCACTTGTTTTAGACATTGAGGCTCTATTAGTAAGTTGATCACTAGTGTATCAGCCTCTCTGTAGACATGTTTGAAGGACACTTTTTCTCAAGCTATACAACATCTTTCAACATTCCTTCATCACCTTCTGACACAATTCATTCTTCTCGTCATCTATTTAGTCAGCAAGTCTCTTGACTCTGCGGCTTCCATGATCATGAGTAAGTACCATACAAACTGTTAATTAGCAATTTGCAGGTCTGCTGCAAGTTTAAGCCCGCATAAGCAATGCATTCCACTTGGCATTATCTAAGAACACCAGCTCCTACATCACTGGGAAATTTCGATGAAGAACTGTCAAATGAGAGTTTGAGATGGTCTTCAAGAGGTGGACTCTAAGAGACCTGTGTCTCAATTGCCTGATGTTTAGGGATGTTGATTTGTATCTGGTTCTAGAGAATTTGAAGCTAACTAGTCGAGCAGAATGGCCAGTCTTTGAAGGGATTGGGAACCTGAGCTTCAGCATTTTGCACGCGATAAATAATTTAGATATACAAGAAAAGATCTTCTTTGCATGTACAAATGGGCTAGTACACCTTCCTCTCCTCTTCAGTGTTTTTCCTTATCAGGACTCAAAACATAGCTAAACAAAGGGACCAAGCTACCTACAACAGTCGCCCTTCCCCAGACTCTGCATACTTAGGAGCTACATGCACAGGGCTGCCCTTTTTTTACCATGCTACAAGTCTACAAACAAATTAAGATTTTTTCTTGAAAAGAGAGATAGTTAAGATCTTGTTGATAACACAGAATATTAGGATGGACCAGTCAAAGGACCATTCACATAATTATAAATGGACCTTCACATAACCTCCCAATCACATCTCTTAATATCTAATCTAAAAGAGATAAAACTAGAACATGGAAAGAGTCTTCATAAACCAGCCAAAAATACCAAAACGGAAAATCTTAAAAGACAAAGAGGCCTAGAAAGGAAACCTTGGAAAAACAAAAACCATAGCTCATGGACAATTGGTCAAAACAATAAAGAGAACAAATTTAAGTTGATGACATACCATAGTCCATGTGATGTGTGCATGGGAACAGGGTCTTAGTCCTTAAATGCAGTTAAATAGCTTGTAAACCCTAAAAGGTTGGGTAAGGAGAGAAACACCTAGAAAACATTACAAAACCCTAATGTTTCTCTTTTACCCCTACAGAACCACAAGTTACCCATGAAGCCCTAGCCCGGGTTCACCCTTCCAAACGTGTTACACCGTGTGTAATATCGCGATACACAGCAAGCAAGGCCAGCAACCAAAAGGCCTCTCCCTCTGTTCCCTTCCCATCTGCTAAATTCTGTGGGAAAATCATTCAAATCTGCTTTGGGTGCACTTAGTAGGGTTTCTCTTTCTGTTTCTCTCTTCTTAAGGGTTTCCTTTTTCTTTCCATTTTTCCTTTTGTTTCTGAGATTTTTGGTTTAGGCATGTCACCTCTTGCTAGAATGGAAATGGAGATTTTTTCTAGAAGCGGTTGCATTGATAACGTCTCTTTGGAGAGAATGTTCCGCTCTGCAATGGAGGCGGTTGTTGTAGAGATGGTTTTCTCTGCTGCTAAATCAGTTCTTTGGCTACTCTTTGCGGTATGTGCTTCTTCCTCTCTGTTTGTTCTGGGTTCTGCTGTTTTTTATCATATGGGTTATGCTCTGAAGCTATTTCTGTGCAGTGGGTTGGAGATTTTTTAGGGTTTTTGGTTGTAGATTTTTGGCGAGGATATTTGGAATTTTTTTCTTTGCTTGGCTTGTTGTAGAGTTTTTTGGATATTTTCTAACTGGGTTTTTCCAGCAGGTGTTGGTGTTTTAAGACTATGGTTCTGTTGAGGGTATTGGGTTTTACTTATTTTATTTTTTGAATTTATTTATTTTTCTTCTGGATTTGTCTTTCTTAGCTGCTAGGGTTTTCATACTCCGTTTCCTTTCTTCATTCTCCCTTTCAAAATAATTTTCTCCAGCTGCTAGACTCTTCACATAGGGTTTTTTTTGGTTTCAACCTTCACTCACCTGGTTTTTGCGTAGTATTTGGGGTTTATGAGAAGCTAGGGCTTTGTTTTAGACTTATGTCCCAATAGCTCATTCAGGGCTTTGGGTAGTAATTCGAGGTTATTTTATAAGATTGGTTCTTTATAGCTGATTGAGGTTTCAAAGTTAGGTTAGCCCTAGAGGTTCAGTAGTTTGGGATTCTGAGATTGGTTCTTGCTTAAGTTTGCCTGAAAATGTCAGTGATGTGCATGCTATGAGTTATTAATTCTTTTGTTAAATGTTACTTTACTTACTGGTGGAAGATCTCATTTGCTGTCTGGTAGTGTTTTTGCTATGTTAATACTTGCTTATAATTCCTGTATAGCTTTTTGCTATGTTTTTAAGCAGGGAATACCTAGTATTAGGATCTAATGCTTTTTATATTCTAGCTGTATCAGGGTCATATTCCAGTATCATTGTTCATTGATTAGAATAATTTGTGCTTGATGAATAGATTTCTTCTTGCAATCTTTTTACTCCATTGACTGTTGTTTATAGAAAGAACACGGATCTAATGGAAGATTGGAGGTTCCGAGATTAGGAAAGCTATTTGGTGATTTTTTTCTCCCCCTGTTTTGGGGTTTGGATAAGTGTTGGCTTTTCCATTTTCAGTTTTATATTTCTTTGAAAAATTTGTTCCTTCTTGCTGGGTTATAGTGATCTTTGCTTTTGCTGAATATTTAGGTGGAATTACTCTTTCTTACTGTAGCATTTGTACTATTTGATCGAATGTAGAGACAAAAGAATCTTTAATTTGCTTTGGTACTTTTTGTTGTGATCTACATTCTTCTATCACAGTTGTTTTCTCTTATCCTCACGAAGAGAGTTTTTTTCAGATGGGCTCGCAGTCTAATGGAATATGTATCTTACCTAGAGAGACCAACCTAAATGAGGGGTAGGATTCTTTTCTTGGCTACCTTTTGTTGTTTAAATGCTGAGGAATGTATAAGTAGGTACTGTTTTACTGATCATCGCTCTGCACTGTCAGAGATGCTTTGGCTATGCTTGGAAGAACCACAACTAAATCTGCTCCAGAGAACAGGGATGATGGTGAGACAGATGATGACGAGGATGACGATGAAGATGAGGCCGGTGATGCTGAAGATGATGATGGTGATGATGGTGTATCAGGAGATGAAGGAAATGACGAAGACGATGATGATGACCCAGAGGATGATCCAGAGGCAAATGGTGAAGGAGGCAGTGATGATGAGGACGACGACGATGACGACGATGATGGTGAGGATGAGGATGAAGATGAAGAAGAGGATGAGGATGAAGAGGAAGAAGAAGAGATCCCTCAGCCACCTTCTAAGAAAAGGAAATGAGTAATGGTAGGTTGTTTGTCTTTGGTAGGGTTCAGGTAGGAGGGAAATGTTGAGGTGTCTTGTGATAGAGTAGGAAAATTGCCCTGTTGCGAATGTTCTTCTTTTATATATGACATTAATTCTCATACCGCCTCTCTCTCTCTCTCTCTCTCTCTCTCTCTCTCTCTCTCTCTCTCTCTCTCTCTCTCTCTCTCTCTCTCTTTTCATGGAATTAAGGGTATTAACTTTCCAGTGAATGTTGATTCCTTTCCTACATTTGGGTTTTGAATTCTGATAGACCAATATAGTGTAGAAGAGGTTCAGGGAGGATATATAGTATGTCATGCTATTATCAAGTGAGAAGTTGTGACTACCTTTATTTGGCTTCTACTGCTTTCAAGTAACGGCACTAGATGTTGAAAATTATGCATTCTGGAGTTGGTGTGGGCATGATGGACAAAACGCCCACAATCAATGTATGCTCAAGTAGTACAGTTTGAAGGATGTAGGTGGATTTATAGCATTATTTTGGCTGGATCTGGATTCCTTTGATTGCTACTTGCGACTTCGGGTTGGGCCAGTTAGCTCAATCCGACGATGATCTGTGCTTCTACAGGTGGTAGTGACTTGAAATTCACCCGCACCCGTAGTATTACCTCTAGTTGGCTTGCTTTATTTGGTTGTAAAGAATGAAGCAACAAGAGGGATGTACTTATTCTTGCTTACGCTTGATTTATATGCACAACTTTTTCCCCAAGAGCATCTCCTGCTCTGGACTGGAGTATTTTGTTACAGGCATTTCTTATCCAACATTTCTTTTTCCACCAAAATTTGGAAAGACATTATTTAGATGTTCTGATAGTCTCTGGTAACTGGTGATAGACTGGTGGAAATTGCAAGTGCCCGAAACAGATGAATGTTTGCATTGCTAAAACAAACGGCAGGGACACCGTCCCCCCACCCTTAAAGGTAGAACAACTCTCCTTGCGCAGTGTAGTTTGAAATGGAAATGTATTTTTATTTGTTGTTGCCTTGGATTCTGTACTAATGTTTTGTCCTTTTGGATAATTTCATTTTTCCACTGCAGATTGGCTTCGCCCAAACCGACGTCACTCTGACACACTATCAGCCAACACATCGGCACTTAACTACAGCCACCTACGCTATTGATCCTGTGCAACTAACAATCCCTCCATAGCATATGTTTTACTTCGAAACCACGTATTTAGGCTTACTAAATACGCCTGAAGCTCTTCCCTTAGCCCGCATGAGCAAGGGTTTTTGGGGGTTGAAAGGCCCAAACGATTACTGAGATTCTGGGAACCAAAGCAGCCAGGTGCTGCCCGTAGATCACAGAATGGAAAATACA
Organism: Warburgia ugandensis; assembly: GCA_035236585.1. Taxonomy (NCBI): domain Eukaryota; kingdom Viridiplantae; phylum Streptophyta; class Magnoliopsida; order Canellales; family Canellaceae; genus Warburgia; species Warburgia ugandensis. The sequence continues at coordinate 10,706,941 of CP141138.1, read as the reverse complement.
GTATGAACGAGTCATTTCTGTTTGATTATAACAGGACTTAACGATGCCTTGAGTTTGTTGTTTGAACTAAGATGAGTGAAACTGACGAACTCTAGAATCAGCCCTAAGAATGAAACAGTTTACTCAATAAAAAAGGGGAAAGAGACGAAAATGCTCTGCAGGTATACTAGATGTGCTGATCTAGTGAAAAAGTGGTATGAGCTAACATGGTGTATCGAGATTCTCTAACTAATTGAAACTTTTTCAATAAACTCTGGTTTTGTTATGCCTTGGCTTTTCCCTGAACAATTAAGAATTAATTGCATCTTTTAAATTCTAAGAACATTTTGAGAAATTAAAGTGAATTTACCTAATAAAACTTGAATGTCACAAGTAATGGTTTACCAAATTCTCCAATATTATAGGCAGATTTAGTTGCCCTTTTCCAGAAAATTTTCACTATTGATTGTCAAATTATTTGGGTATGTGCCTCGCGGATTTATTTGAAGTGCGAAAGAGCATTGGCTTCGAGCATCCAATGGAATGATTTTGGGGTGTAAAAGTGATCTAAGGAGGTCTTGAAACAGGATGAATGTGTTAGATTTTTAAAATGTTATGCTTAAAATAATGAAAATGTAGCGACTGATCATAGAGTTTGTTTAGATGAAAAATTCATTAATCAAATGGACCTTGACAACAACTCAAACTGTCACTTACAGCATCATCCATACTTCTATGATGCATCAAATATTCAAAACTTACCGTGGAAGGCCTGGAGGCACGCAAACCAATCGGCTGTTCTACGAGGCTAGAGACCCAGGAGGCTACGAGGCAAGCAAATCAAGCCTGGAGGCATATGAAGGAAGCAATAGCCAGTGCCCAATGGAACAATTTAATTCAAGGAATATATTTAACTTTTCATGATTTTGCCCACCCAAGTACTATGATGAGCATGAGTATAGCAACATTTGACGCTAAATCGAATATTAGAAGAGGGCTCCGACATTAAATCATCTTCCTGGTTAGGAAATGATAAGCAAGGTAGAAAAATAAAATAAAATAATGTGGAATTTCCTGGTCAAAGAATACTAACACTTCAGGCTTCCACTGCATAATACCAAAATAATCATGTCATGAAGCTTAGCTTGTTTGTGGGAAGGATCATTAGCAAAAGCCTCCACAAGGACCATGAATAGACTCCAGCCGCAAATACATCAAGAAGTTAATATATGTTCCATCAATAGCAGGTCATTCGACTCCCATTATAAGCTTGTGACGCAGTAGAAGAATGGCTCTCTAAGTAGATGAATCGTCAGGCTTGATCTGAGCATCCTGTCTTTTTTATGTACCGAACCCTGAAAAAATGAACCGTAGCCAAGAACAATCAGTTGGTCTGGCTAGCTTAGCTTTGAAGCATCCATCCAATTTTAACGAGGTCTCTGATGCCTAGTTCAGCAGCTAACTTTTTCTTTTTCTAATGTTAAGTCTGCCAGCAGAGTTACTGGAAAAATTTCTTTTCCAACTAACCAAGCAACTGGTTTCTTATTACAAGAATGGTTTTGAATAAACTCTATTTGACTTTTCTCACATTCTTGCTAGATTGCTTGAGCAACAGAATAGTAAGACATACCAGACATGACTGCCTTAACAAAAGCTATTCTTCCAGCTCGAGCCTAATGATTTATGAAAGAATTGATTCCAGCTGCATTTTGGGTGTCTAGGATTAGTAGGACTCCTATATATAAGGCAACATAAAGGACAGCCCAAGTGCAGAAGTTCTGCCTCTGCGGGGTCCAGTGAAGGGGTAGATCACAAGGGTCTATAGTATGTAGCTTTACCTTGCATCTTTGCGAGAGGCTGTTTCCATGCCTTGAACCTGTGACCTCAAGGTCACACGATGACAACTTTACCGTTCCGCCAGGGCTCCCCTTCAAAAAAAATATAGCCAAGCAGAAAGGTGTACTACAAGCCGAAATGATTAGTAGCACTTCTGCTGTACTAAACAAAGATATCTTCTCTTGATCACAGGCCACTCGATTACTTTTGTGTAGAATCTTCACAATATAGCTTCTTGCAGGCACATGCCGTCGTTCTGAGATATGGTCTAGAGGCTACAGGACGAGTGTGTCTCTCTTTTTCTTTTCCTTTTACAAATGTCTCTCTTACTACCGAGAAGAAATGCAGTTAGTAACAGCTACAAACTTTTGGCCTCTTCACAATGTAATTCAATCTTATCCGGGTTGATCCTCCCTTCCAACACTTCACACGGTCTAAACGGGTGTCATAAAGTGCAAGGGCACTGTTTTGTGAAGCCTTATCTGCAGACAGAGAATGCTAGAGGAAATCGCTGCGTGTCTTACTCGGGAACAACAGTTACACCCCGCCATTGTCTTTTACTAAGTCTCTCTTCATATTGTAGGCTTTACACTTATTCACTAGGACCACACACACACACTCTCTCTCTCTCTCTCTCTCTCTCTCTCTCTCTCTCTCTCTCTCTCTCTCTCTGTGGCAGGATCTATCCTGCCGCTGGTGCTTCTTTAGCCTCCCAAGTTAATGACACATTTACATCCTTAGATTGGAAATGTTAAGTTCTTTGACCTCCATCCTAAACAGATGACATGCCCATGACGATCAGATGCATTTACCTGCTCGCCACCAATCTGCACAGAGCACTGATAACTTGTGGAAGGGTATCATGTAATCAAGCCGACATGCAATTGTCTTCCCTCACTTTAGTTATATAGAAGTTGATAGTAGGCAAACCATACCCTTAGGAATGAGCATTGTGAACCTTCTCAACACAATTCTGATAGGTTGCCTGAACTTGAACTGCCATGGCCAGAAGCTCGCTCTTAACTTTTCAATCTACCAGTTGACCAGCCATTTTGATCATCAAACTGTGATAAACCCCATCGATCAGGGTACCCTACCATAAAGATGAAGGCATTTGCTTCAGATTTGTTCCCCTGTAGTAAATTTTTTATGAATAAATCCATTATAAATAAAAGTCAGAGAAACACTTGCCCCCGCTTTTCTTATTTATTAGTCACATATTAAATCGTCAGATGTTAAATTTGTGAAGATCCAAATCGTTCACAATGTTTCCCTTAGATGGGCCAGCTCTAAGATGAGAATAGGAGGATGCACTACAGACCATGCCTAAAGCCCACCTCCCGGTATCTAGGGATTGAGGATAGGTTTTCGCCAATCGCAGCCAAATGCACGACAAAAGAGGCCCCACTAAAGTCAGGTTCATATGGTAGTGCATATCCAAACCAAGCGAGCCAACGAACCAGCTAACAGACAGGCAGGCATGTCATACTGGTAGACAGAGACAAATAATCTATCACTTCCCTTCAAAATTCTATCACTTCCATGAAATTTTGAAGGATGATATACCCCTTGACCAAGAACTTCAATTTCATGGATAGCTGAAGACATCAAAATATGACAAATTCCTTATAATTATAGCTAACATTAGCTTACTCAATAACCATGTAGCAAGAAGCCGGAGGTCCAGCGCTGCAGGGTTGCCATGGACATCAATCTAGCTATTCTAGTAAATATTCCTGGAAGAGATGGAGAAAGTACTAAAATCAATCAGGATACTTCAGTGAGTTTAATAATGTCACGTCCTGGTTCCAGAATGGGAGTACTCGAGATCAAAGATGCCTCAAATCTGAAGAAGATGGCAGATATCTTGACGTATACAACTTATACAGTCGCTTGACTTTTGAGTTTGAAATCGGAGGCGCAACTGCTCGGGTAAACAAAGAGAGTAATATTCAACCCATTGTAATAATATTTAACAACTCTCTAGGAGAAAGTCAGTGATAAGAGGTTATGACATGAGATGAGTGTATTAGAAAATCAGTTTAGTTTTCTCTTGATTTTTGAGTTTGAAATCAGAGGGGCAATCACTCAAGTAAACCAAGACAGTACTATTCAACCCATTGTAATGATATGCAACCCATTGGTAAAGAGTGAGAAGAGACTACAACATGAGATGAGTGTATTAGAAAATCAGTTTGGTTTCATGCATGATAGGCTTACCATAAAAGATATCATCCTACTTAGACAATTGATTGAAAAAAATGGGGAGAGGAAAAAGGACCTCTAAATAGTCTTTATTGACATCAAAAGAAGCTTACTATGGAGTCCCAAGAGAGTTAATATGGTGGGTGTTGGGCAAGAAAGGGGTTTTAGATGGGTATATAGACAAGGATATGTATGAGGATAAATGTTAGGACCACTGACAGGGAGACAGATAATTTTCTTATTACTATAGGATTGTATCAAGGATCGTTATTGAGCCCATACATTTTCACATTGGCTATTGATGAGTTAACAAAATAGTTGCATGAGAAGATTCCATGATGCATGTTATTTACAAATGACATAGTTTTGATTGATAAGACAAGAAAAGACGTAAACACAAAGCTAGAGTTGTAGAGAGATGCTATAGAGTCTAAAGGATTTAAAATTAATTGAACTAAAATGGAATATATTGAATGCAATTTTAGCAAGGACACAAGTGGGAGTAAAACATTAGTAAAGATTGATAACCACGAAGTCCACTAAAAAGACCACTTTCAACACTTGGGATCAATAATTCATGAGTGGGAAGAGATTAGGAAGATTAGAGAATCCAAGTTGATTGGAGCAAATGGAGATGTGCCTTTGGAGTTTTGTATAATTAGCATGTGCCACTCAAATTGAAAGGAAAATTCTATAGGATGGTTGTAAGGCAGCTCATGCTCTATGGATTAAAGCGTTGGCAATTAAGAAACATGTACATAAAATGAGAGTGAAATGAGGATGTTAAAATGGATCAGTGGTAATACAAGAAAGGATGGAAATTGTAAATGAAAACATTAGAGGAAACATAAAGATAGCACCAATATGTAACAAGATAAGGGAGGGTAGACTTAGATGGTTTGACATGTCCAACAAAGCCATAAACTGCGCTAGTTAGGAGTGAGTTGATCCAAATTGAAGGTTGTAAAAGGCAAGGGGGAAACATAAAAGGACGTAGATAGAAGTCTTGAATTTTTTTTAAAAAACATTTGGATGAAATGAAGCCACAACACTTGATAGAGAGGAAAGGAGGATAAGATTTGTGTAGTCGACCCCTAATCAAGCTAAGGCTTTGATGATGATGATGAATTGGCTCTACCAACAAGGCAGTGCAGCTTCCTGTTTATAGCCTAATGTCACGGGCTTAGCTTCTCAGATTCCCATAGTAATACCCTCAATTTTTAAATAATAAATTAGTAACAAAGTAAATAAATTAAATAGGCGAAGACCCAGATCAAAGGGGGTCGCCTTTCTACCTCATCTACCCTCTCCGACTTCGACTCCGACGCTGACACCACCAGAGGAGAAGGTCGGTGAGTAGCCTATAAAGGGAAAAACTTCCCTTCCTCCCCAGCACGATCTCTCTTTCCCCTGTGTGTTGTGATCTCCACCAGACAAAACGTCGACAAGGATAGCACGGTGGATGCCCATAGCCGACAACCCATATCAGACACTACCGGCGGATCTAGGTGAGTCCTCCTCCCCTTTTGTTGTTTTCTTCTCCATCTAGCTTCCATTAACTAGATCTAGGACAAATATGTTCTCACGGCCGGCTAAATGATGGTGAAAACAGATCCATCAGATATGTTGAGAAATAGGAACTCTGTGTACTCTACAGTAGTCGTGGGAATAGGTTGATGGAATAGTGTTAAATCAAAGATCGGACTGTCCATTTGGTGCGTAAGGAAGCCAGGAACAGACTCTTTAAATATTAGGGAAATCCGATGGTTGACGACACCGAAAATCACAAAGAACAGTACGCAGGAGAATTTTAGAAACATGAGAAAAATTGAGAAAAAATCTTAGTTTTTTTTTTTTTTATATCAAAATCAATCAAAAAGAGTGTTAAAAATGAAAAAAATACATATAATTTTGAGCAAAAGAGTGCAAAAATTACTAAATTTGGGCACCTGTGGGTTCATCGGTGACAACCAGACCCCGGTCATCTTCTCCAACGACGGCTTCCTCATTGGTGCCTTGTTGCTGATGCTAGGATGCCATGCGGGATGTCTCACAAAGAATGAACGCTTGGGCACGCATCGTCGCTCTTATGTGTGGTGCACCGTGGGTGATATCACATCGAGGTAGGTGACGACATTTAATGTTATGTTTTGATTTTAAAAAAAAACTTGCATTATCAACGCTTCATGATTGATTGTGATTTAATTGCACTTGTGTATTAGTCAGTGATTTTCTGAGACTCAGAATTTTATGCTATAATCAATATTAGATTTTGATAATGTATTAAATGGATTTATGATCGATGATTTCATGAGATTGATACTTCGTATTTATGCATAATTAGAAATTATCTTTCTTTATTGCATCACTGAAACTGATGGGTTTTCATGAGAAAGTACTGTGGAGGCTTGGTAGCTGGTCCTTTGAGAGGCTAACCTCGAGATGAGGAGCGTGCCTTGGGGATTGTGAGCCACGAGTGCTCTTGGTTTTTGAGATATGTGATTTCAGTGTTTTGTGTTTTGTGACGGGTGCTCTCACGCGGTGGATGTCATGCTAGGAGGGAGTAGGGCTGGCCACCCATCTTCCGAAATTTGTGATGCAATTGTGATATGATAAACACCAGCCCATAGATGGCTTTCAATAGGGTTTGGTAATATGGATAGTCCACACTACCGGTCTGAGGCTTTCCATGGGGATGGACGTTAAGTCTCCCGTTATGATGTCAATGGGGAGCAGCAATGGTTGAGACCTTGGAGGGTTGCCACTGCGACATGATGATCCATACTATTATTCTGTGTGCTTGCATGATAAGCATGGACATGTTATGGTATGCTTGGGTGTGACGACACCCAAAGGTTGGATATGAGTACTCATGATCGGTGATAAGAGTGTATAGGACACTCGTGGGACCCACATTCCTTAGGGTGCCCTGTTATTATTGTATTCTCATTTGCATTAAATCATATCATGTTTTAAACTTATAAGATGCATGTTTTATCGTACATGATGTTTTGAGATTTTGTTGGCATTGCTTATAATGATTCTATTTTCATGTATGATAGATCTACTCATTATATTAGAATTGTTATTCGATTTGTTCCATCGTTATTACATTAAATGTCTATGTACCTACACAAGCAATAACTTGTTGAGGCATTGCTTTGTTTTGCAATGCTTAGATCTCGAGTGCAACAGTAGGAAGAGTAAAAGGTTGAGAGACCGTGATAGCAGTGGAAGATTACTTACTTTGGTTGATAGACAGTGATGTGAGTAAATAAAAGGACTACTATTTGAACTTTCTTTATGAACTATATACTTTTATTATATAGAATTGATTATGATAATTATACATATGATGGACATTGAGGTGGGATATTATGATGGATAGACACTGTGCCACATGATTATGTTTTAGATATTTATTGTTTTGAAAATAAAGGCGCTAATGAATTTGACATTGGTTTTGACATGTGTATTGTCTTAAATGCATTACTGCGTATTTATATTTATATATTAAATCATGGTTGTGACGTTTTGGAAAAAGAAAATAACACTGGGAGGTTTTCAATAAATGTTTTAATAAAATAATTAATAAAACACAAAAATTGCTTATCTCAAAATTAGGAGCACTTGTGACTCACAATCCCTAAGGCACGCCCCTCATCCTGGGGTTAACCTCTCAAAGGACCAGCTACCAAGCCTCCACTGTCCTTTCTAATAAAAACCTATCAGTTTTAGCGATGCAATAAAGAAAGATAATTTTTAATTATTCATAAATATAGAGTATCAATCTCATGAAATCATCGATCATAAATCCATTTAACACATTATCGAAATCTAATATCGATCATAGCATAAAACTCTGAGTCTCACAAAATCATAGACTAATAAACAAGTGTAATTAAATCACAATAAATCATGATGCTATGATAATGCAAGGTTTTTAAAATCAAAACATAACATTAAATGTCGCCACCTACCTTCATGTGAGATTATGCAACTGAAGCGTATAAGCCCCTTATCTTGTATGTTCAGATGTACCTGTTAGTACCACAATACTATTTTTTGTTATTCATTTTATCATAAGAGAATCTCCAGTGATCCAACCATTAGATCATCTTCTAAGATCTCTAATTATGATTTTGTCCTTAGTTCCAAAGTTACTTGTTATAATTTAGTCCCGTCTCATGTTCATTTGTTCATTTTTGTATGTATCTAATGTTTATACATTAATCTGACAATCACATTATCCTTAGATCAACCATTTTCCAAGATCTTGGTTAGATCAATGGTCTAGATCAATTTCTAGAGTAATTTGATCTAATTTACTCATCAGGCCCTACTTTATTACCATATATTTTCTATTTGTTCAAGTTTTGGGGCCTGATCACCCTTTGACCGGCCATATATAAGTTATTGTATACTATTTTATAAATTTTCTAATTTAAAAGTCGTCATCTGTAAGTTTTCAAGTTAATTCTAGGTCCATGTCATCAAGACGATCGCAATGGATGTTTTCGATCGTGATTTGGACCTCCAAAGCTCCCAAAATCAAGCTTTTTATAAAAAGACTTTATAAATTAATATATATTAATTTATTGAGGGTTGGGCAGACTGTTTGCACCAATTTACATCTGAGGCTCGATTTACACCAGGTTACACGGCGTCCCCAAGATGCCTCGCTTCCAGGACGTGCCCCTGCGTGCGTCCTGATCTCTAGGACGCCGGTCAACTGTCAGATTTGACATAGTTCCAATAGACGGTCCGATCTTTGATTTGACATAGTTCCATCAACCTATTCCCATGATTATTGTAGGGTATACAGAGTTCCTATTTCTCACATATCCAATTGATATGTTTTTACCGTCGTTTAGGCAGTTGTGAGAACAAATCTGGTCTTGTAATATCCTTAATTTTAAAGATAAAAATAGGAAATTATTAAATAAATTAAAATAAAAATTTATGGATGAAATTATTTCCTGAAAACATAATAATTAGAAAGTGCTCGTCGATACAAATCCAACGCCACCAAGAACGCGAAAAACGGAGCTCAAACGAGGGAGTTATGAGCCGTCAAAGTTGTAAGGGCAAAATGGTCTTTTGACAGAAACGTGTTACACAGGGGTCCAAATTGATAACGGCACCCCTGTCTACACACGTCTCTACCAGTCCGGCGAAATCGCCGGAGAGACGTGGGAAGAGACGTGTGGGGAAGAGTTTCTCTTCCCCAAGACTCTAAAACCCTATATCTATGCTCCTCTAGGAGCCAAAACGCTCCACTTTGAGCGTTTTCCATGAATGCTACGCAAAACCCTAGATCTGTAAAAACTTGAATTTTCCGGCGAGTGGAGCCCCGGCAACACGAGCAACTCCGGCCAGGTGCAAGGTAAGCCTCAAAACCTATGTTTTTATGTATTTATTAATTAGGAAATTAATTAGGAAAACGTTTAAAAATTTTGGAAAAAATCGATTTTTAGGAACTTTGTGCACGCTATCTGTTGGAGTGTGATTTCACGGATCAAACCTTGTCCGTTTGAAAATCGCACCGTCCAACTAGTGCACAAGAGACCCAAGAGCATACCCTTTAAATTTGGGAGTGATCCAACGGTGGAATTGCCCAGAAAACTCAAAAACCAGTACCTAGAGAGGTTTTTAGGAACTTGGGAAAAATCATTTAAAAACCATGGTTTTTGGGAAAATTAGTGCAAAAGGAGGGCATAAATGGATTCTAGAGAGAATTCTGAAGAAAATGGTGCAAAAATCACGCAAAACGGAGCTCTGTAGCTTCGCCGGAGGCGACCAGGAATCCGGTCGTCTTCTCCGGCGTCGTCAACGGCGTCGGCGCCACAGCGGCCCGGCCGACGCCATGACGCACAGCGGGACGCACCAGGGACGACGTCGGATGACGTCGGCGGCCGCACGCGTGCGCGCGGCGGCGCGCGCGCGGACGCCTGCGGTTGGCAGTGCGGTGGGGCCGGGACGCGGCGCGTCCTGGCGACCGCGCGCGCGCGTCACGGTGCCGAAGAAGCACGGCGCGCGTCCCGTGCGGCGGCGTCTGCGACGCCGTGCGTCTTCGTGCGCCAGAGTACGCCGGTGTAAACCGGCGGAAAGAGGCGCCGCCGGTTTAAACCACCTTATGGTGGTCGGCGAGCCCCATTTGAGGGTAGTTTTCACTAAAACTTGATTTTTGGGAGCTAGAGAGGTCCAAATCACGATCCGAAAGAGGCGTTGTGACCGTATTGACGACGGACCTAGTTTTAACTTAAAAACTTAGAAATGACCACTTTTTATTTAGAAAAATTTTTAAATAGTGATGTGACATGTACAGGTGCACTTGAATATATCAATTAAAGGGAGTTATTAGCAGGCCAGTGGTCTCACACTGAGGTAGGTGACGACAACTAATGTTTTGCCTTGATTTTAAACCATGTTTAAACATAGCATCATGTGTGATTGTGTTTTAAATTGCGATTTTTATTTACCATGGATTTCATGCGACATTGCGTACAGGATGGTCATTCCAAATTAAATTCTTTTACTGAATAAACTTATTTAAAATGCTTTTACAAGCATGATGTTAATTAGTTATGCTTAATTAGAGACTTATTTCTTATTATATATATAGAAAATGCATGGATTTACATGGAAATGAGTATAGAGGCTTAGTAATGGTCCTTTTATAGGCTTACCCCAGGATGAGGGGCATGTCTTGGGGATTTCAAGCTATAAGTGCTCTTGAGTTTTAGCATATACATATGATTTCCGTGTTTTATATTTGATGACGGGTGCTCTCGCCGGTGGGCGTCATGCTAGGAGGGATAGGGTAGGCCACCCACCTTCCGAGATTATGATGTGATGAGTTTGTGATATGATAGACACCGCCCATAGATGGCATTCGGTAGGGGTTTGGTAACATGGATAGTCCACACTACCGGGCTGAGCCTTTCCATGGGGACAGACGTTAAGTCTCCCGTTATGGTGACGACGGGAGCGGCGGTGGTTGATACCCATGGAGGGTTGCCACCGGCGGCATGATGGCCCATATTCTTGTTATGTGTGCATGTATGATGAGCATGGTTATAGATGGTATGCACAGGTGTGACGACACTCGAGAGGTTGACTATGTGTACTCCTGATCAGGGATGTTAGTGCGATGTGGTGGGACCCATTACCTTAGGGTGCCCTTATTCTTGTTGTATGCTCCATGTTATTGATTCATGTCATGTTTTAACTCAGTGAACTTCATGTTTTAGCATTTGGAATAAATTGGCATTATTTGAACATGGCATTATGATATCGCTATTTCCATAAATGTTAGACTTTTCATCAATGCTGTTCATTATTTCTTGCATTTATTACATTAATTGTCTATGTACCTACACAAGCGATAGCTTCCGAGGCATTGCTTTGTTTTGCAATGCCTTAGATCTCGAGCGCGACACCAAGAAAGGAAAAGCGGTTGATAAACCTTGAGAGCTGCTGAAGACTAGTTTCCCTATAGTTTTAGAAAGTAATGTGAGTCATTAGAGTGGATTATCATTTGAATTTTATTATGGACTGCATACTTTATATTTGGATGTGATTTAGATCTTTGGACATATATTGGACATTTATATGGGATGTTATGATGGATAGACCCTGGGCCATATTATTATTGTCTTTTGGATGTTTATTTGATTTAAAATAAAGGCGCCTATTTATTTGACGTTGATTTATACGCGGATTATTTATTTATGTTTAAATTACGTGTACGTCATTTTGAGAAAGGAAAAATTAACACCCGGAGTTTTAAGATAGGTTTAGTAAAATGTTAAATAAATCTTTTCTCATGGGATCCCAAATGCTGTTATTTAAATTGCCATTATAAAAAAAAAATTGTCTTAAAAATCCGGGGTGTTACAAAGTGGTATCAGAGCCAGACCTCGACCCGGTGTGGGTGGCTAGCCGCACGTGGGCGCTCGCGTGTGGTAAGACACGCGGGGACGCGTGTCCTCTAAGGGGGAGAGGTTGTGAAGCCTTGGCCGATGAGGGCGGGCCAAGAGGGCTGACAGGCTTTTAGGCAAGGTGAAAGACTGAGAGTTAGTCCCACATCGCTAGGGGGAAAGTTACTGGGCTCTTGATAAGAGTGATGAGGACTTCCCTTGCAACGAGGCCTTTTCCCTAGATAACTGGGGAAGAACAAAACTGTGTGGGGTGTATGGGCACTCCGGCACGGACAATATCGTTGCAGGGTGTGGGCCCTCGGGCTGTTACAGGTCTGGATTTGGTTAATTGATGCTAAAGGAAGAAGAGAACGAAAAGAGGGGGAAAGATTACCTAGATTTGTCGGTTGAGGAGTTGGATCTGGGTCACCGATGGTTGTCGCCGTGTTATCCCTGCTGACCCTCTGGCTAATGGAGATTGTAAAGAGTAGGGAACACAGGTGAGGGGAGAGTCTGAGGGAGAGAGAGAGCTTGCGATGGAAAGATGAGAGGGGTTTTCCCCTTTTTCAATGCCACCCACCGACGATTTTTTCGGCAAAGGAGTTGAATCTGATAGGGGAAGGTAGAAGGGGGTGCCATGATAAAAAAAAACAGCCCCCATGTATTTCGGGCCTCTCCAAATTACCAACTACCCCTTTATCTTTAACGGCTCATAACTTCTCCATTTGAGCTCCATTTTCTGTGTTCTTTATGTCGTTGGAATTCTATCGATGCATACTTTCTAGTTTTTAGGTTTTTAGAACCAATCAATTTCTAACTATTACAAGATTTCCAATTCAATTAAAAATAAAATAAATAAAATAAAAATAAAAACCTACTTCCCTAGCTTAATCCTCTTGAATATCTTCAAATCCTCTCTTCTAAAATCTGATCATCCTCTGCATATCCTTGATTAGAGATCTACTAGTCGAATTCATCAGATTCCTCAAAATAATCAAGATCTGGGCTAATTTGTAAATTTGAGATTTGGACGACTCAGATTGATCTATGGATCTCAGATTGAAGATCACAAACATCAATTATGTCTAGGGATATCCTAAGAATGAGATTGTAAAATTAATTTGAAATCAAAAGGGAAACAATTGAGAAACTGAAGATTTTGGTTTGATTAAGGCTAACCCGTTGATTGGGTTATACCTTAATAGATCTATCTTGATTAATCTATTCATGGATAAGCAGAATGCAGATAAAATAGAACCGGATTAGTTAGGGACACAGACGAAATTAAAGACAAAGGACAGACATGTAATTAGATTTAAAGATCAAAGGGCACAAACAAAATTTTGTTAAAAATATGGTTTTTAACAAGAACCAAGAAAAGAAAACAAGGAAGAAGAACCCCCGGAAGAGGGAGAAGAGAAGGAAGAAAGGGGAGAGAGGAGGAATGAAGAGAAGAAAGAGGAGAGGACAAGGAGGGAAACCCGACTTGGGTTTCCTACCTCAGAACATTCGGCGACCAGAAAAACGTTGGAGAAGGAGATGGGAGCAGAGCTATTGGGTACGATGGAGGGGGAAGAAGAAAGGCATGAGATCCAACCTAGCTGAGGAGGTCTGGCCGGTTGGGTGCTACCAGTGATGGGTACTGGTCGGATGGGAAGAAAGTGAGGGGAAAGGGGCGATGCTGGTGGAATTTGGGCGTTGGAGCATGCTGGAGAGGGGAGAATGAGAGAACCCAATGCAGAGAGGACAATAGAGAGTCGGGGAGTGAGAAGAAGAGAGAGATAGAAGAAGAAGAGTGGGGAGAGAAGGAGGAGGAAAGGGGAAAGGTAGAGGTTGCCTATATAGCCTTTTCAGAGCAGAGAAAGAGAGATGGGAATGATGCCAGGCCTGCTTGGGTGTCACGCATCTATGGTCGGCCAGTGGGGAAATGAGAGTGAGAGAGCTAGAAGAGGGAATAAGAATAGAAAAGGAGAGAGATGAGAGAGTGCGGTTGAGAAGGGAGGTTGGTGCTACAGATGATCTGCACGACAGAGGAAATTTTGGGCGTGGGATCGCTGGTGCTGGTTTGGGAGAGAGAGAGAGAGAGAGAGAGAGAGAGAGAGAGAGAGAGAGAGAGAGAGAGAGAGAGAGAGAGAGAGAGAGAGAGAGAGAGAGAGAGAGAGAGAGAGAGAGAGAGAGAGAGAGAGACCTAGTGAAGCAAATAAGAGAGGAAAAATGAGAGATAGAAGGAAGGGTGAAATAGATGAAACAAAAACGTAGAAGAAAAGAGAGGATATAAAGAAAGCTGAGAGAGAGAATAAGAGAAGAAGAAGAAGAGGGAGAGAAGGGATGGGGGTTGGTCTGGCTACCTTCTACGGCTAGCCAAGGGAAGAGTTGAAGAGAGAAGGATGAGAAGAGGAGAGGAAAGGGTGATAGGCCAGCCACCCCGGTCCTGCCCGGGAGTGGAAGAAGAGGGATGAGATGTGGAGGAAGAGAAGAGAATGTAGAGGAGGAGAAGAGTCAATGCATAGCAGAGTTGAGAGAGCTTAAAGTACAGCTGCAAGAGTTATTAGATAAGGGCTTCATTAGGCTGAGGGGATCACCATGGGGAGCACTAGTCCTTTTTGAGAAGCAAAAGGATGGATCACTATGACTATGCATTGACTATTGGTTGTTGAATAGTGTTATTGTAAAAAACCGATATCCTTTGCTACGCATAGATGATTTATTTGATAAGCTCCAATCAGCAGGAGTATTCTCCAAGATAGACTTGAGGTCAGGATATCATTAGTTGAGGGTTAGAGAAGAGGACATCTCGAAGACTGCTTTTAGGAGTCGCTATGGCCACTATGAGTTCTCAGTGATGCCATTTGGATTGACAAACGCACCTGCAGTATTCATGGACCTAATGAACTGTGTATTCTGAGCTTACTTGGATAAGTTTATGATTGTCTTTGTTGATGATATCTTGATTTACTCGCCTAGCCATGAGGCACACAGGGACATCTCCACACGGTATTGGATACACTTCGTTGACATCAGTTGTATGCCAAGTTTAGTAAGTGTGATTTTTGGTTAGATCAGGTGCGGTTCTTAGGTCACGTAGTATCTAAAGATGGAGTGGTGTTGATGTTTTCGACAAGTGCACGACTGTTGTAGTATAGCTATGCAAATACAAGTCGATTTTTACGGGGACTCGACTTAAATATTGGAGTTTACATAAACTTTAACTATCAAATTAACCTAAATAAAGTTCAAAGTACTTAACCAATCCATGAGTAAACAGCTCTAAAACGAAGTAATCTAGAAATGAAAGAGAGTAACAATTTTACTAGAACTTTCTTGTTCTGACTGCTGTGTCACGCAACAAATTAGAATAGGTGCCAATGAATAACAACTTTAACTCCAACATAAAGTAACTACAAATACAATCTAACTACTACTTCCCTATCTTGTCCACTGTGTCACGCAACGACTATAATAAGTTGTTCTTGAAATAAAATGTAGATAGCACAATCCGAGAATAACACTATCCAAGGAAATGAATAGGACAAAATAAAGAAAAGACAGCCATTAAAGGCATTTAAATTAAAGGCATGAGGGAAAATCTGAAAATTTTCTAGATTTCTAGTTTTAAACAAAAAAACCAGAAACTCGGTGGGGTGAGAAAGACAGTGGAAGAAAGGAAGAAGAGGAGGAAAGAAGAAAAGAAGGGGAAAAGGAGGCCTTTGGGGAAAACCCAATTTGGGTTTTCTCCTCTGAGCCGTCCGGTGAAGGAGCCGGAGTTATGTGGAGAAGAAGGAGCTTAGGAGCGTTAAAGAGAGGGACGGAAGTGGTGTGAATCAGAGAGAGAGTGGGAGATGGGCTGATAAAAGGAGGAAACTAAGGAGGTCTGTGGGCCGTCCGGTGATGCTGGGAGGAGGCAAAAAGGGGAAACCAGAGATGGGTTTGCCCTAAAATGGGAAATGGGTTTGTCAAAAAATGAGAAAACAAGAGAGGTTGGCTGGTGGATGAATGGAGCAAAGCTTGTGGAAGGTGAGAAATGGGAGTTAGAGGGGGAGACCAGAGGCGAGGGATTCGTCCGGTGAAGGTGAATAGATCGGAGAGAACAAGGGAGAGAGATGAAATAGAGGAAGAAGCTTGGGCAAAGTCGTGCAGTGAAGGAGGCAAAGTAAGAGAAATTGGGTTGCTTGGCTTGTTGGGTGCGGTGTTGGTATGGTTGAGAAGAGAAAGAGGGGGTTCGGTTGGTGGGTGTGGTAGAGAGAGAGAGAGAGAGAGAGAGAGAGAGAGAGAGAGAGAGAGAGAGAGAGAGAGAGAGAGAGAGAGAGAGAGAGAGAGAGAGAGAGAGAGAGAGAGAGAGAGAGAGAGAGAGAGAGACGATGCTGGTAGGTTTGTGTGCCTGGCTTGATGCAAATGGGATTCCTGGGGTGGGTAGTAAGGCTAACTAGGTTAGCTGGCTAGAGAGAACGAGCGTGAGAGAAGAGGGTTGGTATGGTGGTGAGAACAGGGAGAGCACGAGAGAGGTGGAGAAGAAGAAAAGAGTAGAGGGATGGATTGAGAGAGCAGGAGTTGCGGGTGAGGAAGAGTCCTCTCGCCTCTCCTCTGTGAAAGGAGAGAGAAGAACGTTAGAGAGGGAGAGCATGAGATAGGTGGAGAGGAACAGTCCTTCCACCTCTTCTCTGTCAAAAGGAGAAAAAACGAAAACAAGAAGAAGGTGGGAAGAGGACAGCGAGAGAGAAAGAAGGGAAGGAATGAAGAGAATGAAGAGAGACCCCACCCCCTAATCCAACCTCTCTTTTCTTTTCTTTATAAGGGGGGTTTCATGCTTGGTCAAATTTGCCCATGATTGGTCAGATTTGGTTAGACTTAGTCAGATTTGCAAGATTTGCTATGATTGGTCAGATTTGATCAAATTTGGTTAGATTTGCCCTTGTTTTGTGGCGTGGGACCCATCAAAATAAGCTGATCTAAACTGTCCAATGTACTTTGGATTATCTGCAAAACAAAATACAAAATTAAAATTATCTCATGTAGGTAATTAGCTATAATGATCATCCAATTATTAACTTTTCAAATTAATGGTTGGATGATCGATTATAGTTAACATTGATTTAAAATCACAAAATTACCTTGTTAAATAATCTAATAAAATATTAATCTAAGGTTATTTTAGGCAAAATTAATAACTCAACAAGTAGCCGTAGACCCGGCGAAGCTTGAGACAGTACTACATTGGGAGAGACTCAAGACAGTGACTGAGGTACACAGTTTTCTAGGGTTGACAGAATATTATCGTCGTTTCATAGAGGGATTCTCGAAGATTGCGTTACCATTGACTACCATGACCAAGAAAGACACTCAGTTCGTTTGGACCGATGCCTATGAGGAGAGCTTCCAGGAGCTCAAGAAGAGGCTTACTACTGCCCTAGTATTGCCATTACTATCAGGCGTAGGTGGCTATGTGGTTTATTGCGTGCCTCAGGCAAAGGATTAGGAGCATTGTTGATGCAGCATGGCAGGTAATTGCCTATGCGTCGAGATAGTTGAAGACACATGAGGCAAATTACCTAACACATGATCTGGAGTTAGTAGCAGTGGTATTTGCATTGAAGTCCTAGAGACATTATCTTTATAGAGACATTACCCTCCCCTATCAGATCCGACTCCTTCGCCAGAAAAATTGTCAATGGGTGGCATTGAAAAAGGGGAAAACTCCTCTCCTTTTTTCATCGCAAGCTCTCTCTCCCCCTCAGACTCCCCCCTCACCGGTGTTCCCTTCTCTTTGCAATCTGTTTTAGCTAGAGGGTCAGTAGGGATAGCATGGCGACAACCACTGGTGACCCAGATCCAACTCCTCAATTGACAGATATAGGCAAGTATTTCCCCCCCTTTTCGTTCTCTTCTTCCTTTAGCATCAATTAACCAAATCTAAACCAGTCTGTTCTCACGAACGGCTAAACGACGGTGAAAACAGATCCGTAGAATCTGTGAGAAATAGGACCTCTGTGTACCCTACAGTAGTCATGGGAATAGGTTGATGGAATTGTGTTAAATCAAAGATCAAACCGTCCATTTGGTGCCTAAGGAAGCTAGAAACAAACTCTTTAAATATTAGGAAAATCCGTCGGTTGACGATGCTGAAATCACGAAGAACAGTACATAGGAGAATTTTAGGAACATGAGAAAAATTGAGAAAAGCCTTAGTTTTTGTTAAAATCAATCAAAAGGAGTGTTAAAAATGGAAAATACATTAAATTCCAAGCAAAAGGGTGCAAAAATTACTAAATTTGGGCACCTATGGGGTCACCAGTGACGACCAGACCTTGGTCGTCTTCTCTAGTGACGGCTCCCGCATTGGCGCCTTGCCACTGATGCTGGGATGCCGTGTGGGATGACCCACCAAGAACCCATGTGTGGGCACGGTGACAACGCGAGCAGGAGCACTCTGCACAAGGTCACAGAAGGCCAGGACGCTTAGCATCTTAGCAACCGAGACGCACGTGGGGGCACGTCCCAGTGACCAGGACGCATGCAACGAATCCTGGAAGCGAGGCATCTTGGGGACACCGGTTTATGCTAGTGTAACTCAGTGTAAACTAAGCCATCGATGTAAACTGGTGCAAACAGTTCGCTCGACCCCCTATAAATTAATATGTATTAATTTATAAAGTCTTTTCACAAAAAGCTTGATTTTGGGTGTTCTAGAGGTCCAAATCATGATTGGAAACATCTATTGCTATCATCTTGACAAAGTAGACCTACATTTAACTTGAAAACTTATAGTTGACCACTTTTAAATTAGAAAATAGTATATAATAACTTAGATTCGACCGATAAAAGGATGATCAGGCCCTGGAACTTTAACAAATAGAAAATCTATGGTACTAAAGTAGGGCTTGAGGAGTAAATTAGATGAAATTACTCTAGAAATTGATTTAGACCATTGATCTAACCAAGATCTTGGGAAATGGTTGATCTATGGATGATCTGACCGTGAGATTAAGGTATAAACGTTAGATACAGACAAAAATGAACAATTGAACATGAGATGGGACTAAATTATAACAAGTAATTTCAGAACTAAGGACAAAATCATGATTAGAGATCTTAGAGGATGATCCAACAGTTGGATCACCATAGATTCCCTTATGATGAAATGAATAATACAGAATAGTATTGTGGTACTGGCATGTATATCTAAACTTACAAGATAAGGGGATTATATGTTTGAGTTGGGTGATCTCACATTGAGGTAGGTGATGACATTTAATGTATGTTTTGATTTCTAAAACCTTGCATTATCATAGCATCATGGTTGATTGAGATTAATACCGCGTATCTTATATATGATTATTAATTATCTTTCTTTATTGCACCATTGAAACTGATAGGTCTTCATAAGGATGATAGTGGAGGCTTAGTGGCTAGTCCTTTGAGAGGCTAACCCCAGGATGAGGGGCGTGCCTTGGGGATTGTGTGCTATGAGTGCTCCTGATTTTTTGAGATACGCAATTTTCATGTTTCGTGTTTTATGATGGGTGCTCTCACCTGGTGGATGTCATGCTAGGAGAGATAGGGCTGGCCACCCATCCTCTAAAATTGTGATGTGATTGTGATATGATAGACACCTCCCCGCAGATGGCTTTCAGTAGGAGTTTGGTAACATGGATAGTCCACGCTACTGGTCCAAGCCTCTCCATAGGGATGAACGTTAAGTCTCTCGTTATGGTATTGACGGGGACCGGCAGTGGTTGAGACCTTGGAGGGTTGACACTGTGGCATGACGATCCATATTCTTGTTCTGTATGCTTGCATGATGAGCTTGGAGATGTGATTGTATGCCTGGGTGTGACGACACTCAAAGGTTGAATATGGGTACTCATGATCTGTTATATGAGTGCATGGGACACTCATGGGACCCACATACCTTAGGGTGCCCTGTTGTTATTGCATGCTCACTTATGTTAGATTGTATCATGTTTTAAATCCATGAGATGCATGTTTTATCATATATGATGTTATAAGATTTTATTGGCATTGCTTATAATCATTATATCGATATACTTATTATATAAGCAATGTTATTCAATTTTGTTCCATTACTATTACATTAAATGCCTATGCACCTACCAAGCATTGCTTGCTGAGACATTGTGTTATTGTTGCAATGCCTCAGATATTGAGAGAATGACAAGACTGATGAGGAGTTAGACGAGTAGTGATCGAGATATCTCATTGGGAGGTATGTTCTGATTCGACATGGACTGTGTATGTATATCTATCTTATTGGACTTGATTATATTGTAATGAGAATATGGCTGTTGATTGGATGAGTCCTGGAGTAGTAAATTTATTTTAAAAATCTTTACTTGAATTTTTTTTGAGTCGATGGTTGACCCTCGACGTTTTCTAGAAATGAAATTTATTTGAAATTGTTTTTCGATGTTTTGGTTTTTATAAAATTTGGGGCCCCACCTTTCAAAATTTTTTATTAAAAAGTGATGAAAAACCCGAGTCGTCACAGTTGGTATCAAAGCAGGTTCATCCACTCACAACCAGTCCCAAAAGTCCATGTGAAGATGACAGTCCAAGGTGAGAATTCGAACTAGTAGGAGCTAAATAAGTAAATCATTTAGTAAATTATGAAACTAGAATAAACACCATTTAATGGTGTTGGGAGTTGAACTAGTAAGTGCATGGATTGAGTACAAATCATATATATAGTTGAATCTTATCATTAATAGACAATGATTCAAGTGGGAAACATGAATAGGCATGGAAAAAGGAAAACGATCAACTAAAGGAAAAGTAAATTCTTATGGGAATAGTGAAGCTCTTAAGGGTAAGAAATCACTACATGACATGCATCAGTTGATGTCTCTAGCTAAGAACATTCATGTTGATAGATGATTTGCTAATGGAGAAAACGTACTGTGAATATAATATCAAATGTGAGAATAGTAAGTATGACGATTTAGAGAGTACAATGGTTAATGTTGAGTAAAGAATCAGAATAAAGATTGTGAATCAGTTCTCTGGGTGAAAACTTTACTATATGATAGAAGATATGTGTGTGTATGTTACTTTTGAGAATTCAAGTTATAACTTGGACTGTTTTATAAATTTTTGAAAGAATATAAAGGCTATTGTAATTTCAATTGAGCAAGATTAGTGATGGTTACAACAAATGAGAACTCAAGAATTTTAAAGAAGTATCATATTAATCTAAACTTGAAGTGGATTTAGTTGAGGAATAAATTATAGTATGAATGAAAATCATTGACAATTGATGGAACAATATTTAATATTCTATAGATGAATTACTTGATTTATGAGTTGAAATTTATAAGTTCTTATGCACACAAAAAAATACTGATAACCAGACTTCGATGAAGAGTTAATGTTATGAATTTTATTGGGGTTTCAATTATGATTTGGAAGTGCATAGCCCTGGAGGATGTGATAATCTTTTTTTATGAGAATATTTATTAAATATTGATCATAATGTGGTTTAAAATGGCTAAGAAAGTCATTATGAAATATCAATCACATTGGATGTGAGGTTGATAGTTGTAAATGATTTGATAAATATGACCATGGAATATTTGATTAGTTAAAGGAAATGAAATAGTGGAAGTGAGAACACTGAAAATGTGATGTTCCTCTATTGCTGAGACTTTTATATGAAAGACTCTTAGAAAGGCTAGTGATGATCAGTATCTTTGTCTTATGAGCATTTGGTGATAAGGTGAGAGTTTGTTACTATGGAGCAGAGAAATTAAATGGTTCAATAGTATTGAACTAGAATATATAATTAATTGATAGGCCCCTGACTTCTTTATGTTGGGTAAGGAGGCTACAAATAGATTATGATATGTTGACGCTTGGATTGAGAAATCAAATGATGGTAGCGCATCCTACATTGGTGTCAAAGGAAATAGAATTGGACTCTATGTTATCGAGAGATATCCTCTTGGAACTTGAGCTGCGCGTAGAAACTTGGGCTTAATTATAGGGGCTAGTGAGCAAGTAACATTTGATTAGACAGGATTGGGATGTGATTAAGAGAAAGTACATTGGTAAAAGAACAGGCACCTAGACAGCTATGTCTTGGAGTTAGTAGACAAGGTATTGGATAGATACTATTCCAGAAGACCATGAGTCAGACTAACTAACATTGGAAATTGGCAAGAAATGGCTCCACTTTAGCAGTGATGAGTCATTGTCATTATTTGGAGGCAAGTATAGACCTCGATTTGGGCAGTAGAAAATATTTTCTCGATTTCTGGTAAACATGCTTGAATACTTAATGATTTAAGGTCCGGTGATTTTGGACTTTATGTATTAGTGCTTTATATTTGTAAATATATGGCAGTATCTGGGATCAGATGTAAGGATACTGGTGAAAGGGTTATGGAAACTTGTAAGTATAACTAGGGACGAGTGGTGGAGATAACGAGTGATAGAATGAATGTTGATTTCATTCCACTCGATATGATTGATTGTAATATTATCCTTAGAATGGACTCTCTGATTTGGAGATAGCGAATTCTATGAGAAGAAGATTACTTTTGGTGTAACTGAACAACTATGTGAGATGTTCCTAATTGAGCTGACAAAGTTCCAACTATATGAGCTTTTGATGAGAGTTTTGACTGGCTCAATGGGTCTTGATGAAGTGCCTTAGTCTTCTTTATGAGAAGAGAGCTAGATCTTTATTATTATGCATAGATCTTCGTCTGTTTGATAATACCACAGTAGCAAACTAATAATTTAAATCATATATTGATGATTTATTTGATTAATTCCTAAGGGTACATGGTGTCTGGAGAGAGTGATTTGAGGTGTGATGATACCCATACTAGGATTCTGAGTACGACGCCTTTAAGATGATCTTTAGAACTTGTTATGATTGTTACTAGTTCTGGATGATACAAATTGATGGAGCCAATACACTGACAAAATGTATCGATATGATGGGTCGAATCCTCAAATGTTATTTTGATAAGCCATGATTGTGTTAATAGATAGTATTTTTGAATACTTCACGAACATAGAGGAGCACAAGGAATTATTGTGCATAAATTCAAAATGTCTAAGGGCTCATCATTTATTACAAACATTTATAGCATGAGTTATGGTCAGAGGGAGTGGATTTCCTTTACAAAACACCTTAAATAACAGATGATTCGTTATTGAGACTACAATGGGCTGAGATTAGCCAAATTGGTGACTGAGGTTCATAGTCCCTCAGTCTCGTAAATTGTAGGCATTGCATAATTGAGTGTCACTAAGATATCAATGATATATAATATTATGTGAGATTATATTCCCTTATGATTAATCAAATTTCAATTTACAATCGATGCTGGTGAGTAATCAATGAGCGCAGGTGCTAGACACACTGGTAGGCTTTTAGGTGGCAAGCTCCTAAGTGCTTACAGTACGATCATGTTTCAGATTGGTTCTCATTGGCATAGAGTTCCTATTGGTGAGTTGATAAGCTGTCGTTATGACTAGCATATGATTTACTGTTGGCGAGCTATATGCTCTGGTTTTGATTTGGTAAATGATTTTGTATATGTTAACAAAGATGCTCTGAATAGAGCAGATATAGTGAGATTACTAGTACTAAGTTGTACATAAGTAATCAACTCCTAAATGGAAGCTTGGTTTGTGCGAAGTGCGTCATAGGTAGTTTTGATGTGTCTGATTATATAAAGAGAGGATTGATAAGCATTGATTTACATGATGGGTTGAGATAAGAAGACATGACATGTCGTGGAATCGCTTATTGATGTTGACTTTAGAATTATTGTCACGATTATCATATATTGTGATGTAGGGATGACTTTGGAACTGCTCAAAGGAAGTATATGTTAGATCCATCTCACAAACTTGAGCAGATCCCATGAGAGTTACAGCCTGATATGACATTTGAGGAGAGACCTATGTGTATATTGGATAAGAAAGTCAAGGAGTTGAGGACAAAAACTATTTCATTAGTCAAAGTCCATTGAGAACGTCATTCACAGCTGGGGGCCACATGGGAGACAGAAGGTGAGATGAGAAGAGTCCACCCAGAGTTATTTACATAGAGGTATGTACCGAAATTTTGAGGACAAAATTTTTATAAGGTGGGAAGGATGTAATAACCTCAAAATTTAACCCTAAATTAGTAACAAAATAAGATAAATTAATTAAAATTTTATTGCACATAATTTGGTCTTAAAATCATTAAAATTAGAAAGTACACGTCGATAGGAATTGAATAGTATAAAGAACGCCAAAAATGGAGTTCGAATGAGTGAGATATGACCATTTTAAGTGTAAGGGTAAATTGATAATTTGCTTAGGGACGCTAATTAAAGGGAGTAATTTTGATAACGACACCCCTTTTCCATTTGAGTAAATAAGATCTTCCATTTGAGAAAATAAGATCTTAGCCTATAAAAAACAAGTTTCCCCTTCTATTCCCGCGCCAAACAACTAGAGGAGGACCCTCGTTTTCCCCTATGCATGCCGCGAAAATGAACTGAAGTTTGCTCACACTAGAGGGCTCCGATCTCCCATCTCCAGCTCTAATCAGGTAAGCTATACATGTTAAGATGTTATTCACCTTATTTTCCAACTTTCCCCTTACATATCCGGGCTAGATCCGATTGGAATAGCCGTTGGATAGCCTAGGAAATCAAAACTGTGGAGCATGGTTAGACCCATGTTAAGGACACCTCAAATGAGAAATCTAAGCTACTCATTGTGATCTTTGGACCCCAAAACCTTAGGAACAGTGAAAACAAATAAAAAATAGGAGCTTCTAGGACTCCAATCAAGCCAAAACAAGGTGGACGGCTCGGGTTCATCGTCCCCGATGGATGGTGAGCCCAAGATGCCCATCAAGACGCACAGACGCAGATGCGCGCATGCGGGCACACAAGATGATCATGCGCATTGTCTCGGATGACCAGAATGCACGGGCGTCTTGGTGACAGTGCACTATAGGGACGCATGTGTAAACCCTGTCTGCCAGTGTAAATCGGTGTAAACACTAGCACGACCCCTATAAATTAATATATTAATTTATGAAGTCTTTTTACTAAAAACTTTATTTTAGGAGCTATAAAGTTCCAAATCATGATCGGAAACATCCTTTGCGATTGTCTTGACAACATGAACCTAGATTTGACTTGAAAACTTATATTTGACCACTTTTAAATTAGAAAATATTATTCAATAACTTAGAACTGGCAGATCAAAGGGTGATCAGGCCCTAGGATTTAAACAACGAGATAACGTATGACAATAAATAAGGGTTATAAGGATCATATTAGGTGTGATTACTCTAGAAATTGATCTAGACCATTGATCTGAACCAGATTGTGGGAAATTATTGATCTAAGAATGATCTGACCGTCAGAATAAGGTACAAATGTTAGATACATACAAAAATGAATAGATGAACATGATAGGACAAATTAATGACAAGTAACATTGGGATTAAGGACCAAATCATAATTAGAGATCTTAGAGAATGATCCAACAGTTGGATTGCCATAGATTTCACTATGATGAAATGAATAACATGAAATGGTACTATGACACTGATAGGTATATCTGAGCGTATGAACTAAGAGGATTACACTCTTGAAGTGAGTTATCTCACATTGAGGTAGGTGACGACATTTAATGATATGTTTTGAATTTAAAAATCTTGCATTATCATAGCATCATGATTTATTGTTATTTAATTACACTTGTTTATTTAGTCTACGATTTTGTGAGACTCAGAGTTTTATGCTATGATCGATATTCGATTTCAATAATGTATTGAATGGATTTATGCTTGATGGTTTCATGAGATTGATACTACGTATTTTATGCATAAGTAGAAAAATTCTTTTGTTATTGCACCACTAAAACTGATGGGTATTCATAAGGACGACAGTGAAGGCTTGGTGGCTGGTCCTTTAAGAGGCTAACCCCGGTATGAGGGGCGTGCCTTGGGGATTACGAACCACGAGTGCTCTTGGTTTTTTGAGATACTTGACTTCCTTCTTTTGTGTTTTATGATTGGTGCTCTCACCTGGTGGATGTCATGTTAGGAGGGAGTAGGGCCGACCACCCACGCTCCGAAATTACAATGTGATTGTGATATGTAAACACCTACTCGTAGATGGCTTTTGGTAGGGGTTTGGTAACATTGATAGTCCACACTACCAATCCGGGCCTTTCCATGGGGACGGATGTTAAGTCTCCCATTATGGTATCGACGGGGAGCGGTGGTGGTTGAGACCCTAGAGGGTTGCCATTGTGGCATGACGATCCATACTCTTGTTCTGTATGCTTGCATGATGAGCATGGAGATATTGATGTATGCCTGGGTGTGACACAATCAAAGGTTTGATATGAGTACTTATGATCTATGATACTAGTGTATGGGACACTAGTGGGACCTACGTACCTTGGGGTGCCCTATTGTTATTGTATGCTCATTTACATTAGATTATATCATGTTTTAACACCATAAGATGCATGATTTATCATACATGATGTTTTGAGATTTTATTAGTATTGCTTAAAATAATTATATTTTCATAGATGATCACTTTACTCATTACATCAATACTATTGTTTGATTTTATTCCATTGCTATTGCATTAAATGTCTATGTACCTACCAAGCATTGCTTACTGAGGCATTTTATTATTGTTGCAATGCCTTAGATATTGAGAGAACGATATGACTGATGGGGAGTTAGACGAATAGTGATCGAGATGTCTCATTGGGAGGTATGTTCTGATTCCACATGGACTGTATATGTATATCTATCTTATTGGACTTAAGTATATTATTGTGGGAATGTGGCTATTGACTGGATGAGTCCTGGAGTAGTAAATTTATTTTAAAAATATTTACTTGAATTTTTTTTTTTTTTAGTTTTGAGTCGATGGTTGAACCTCGGGGTTTTCTAGAAATGAAATTTGTTTGAAATTGTTTTTCATTGTTTTTTTTTATAGAAGTCATAGTCGGGATTCCAATTTAAAAGTATTCTATTAATTATTTTATTAAAACATTTACTGAAAACCTTAAGGTGTTATTTTCTTTTTCCAAAACGTCACGACCATGATTTAATATATAAATATAAATACGCGATAATGCATTTAAGACAATACACATATCAAAACCAACGTCAAAATCATCGGCGCCTTTATTTTTAAAATAATAAATATTTAAAACATAATAATGTGTCCCAGGGTCTATTCATCATAACATTCCACCATACTTAATGTCCATCATATGTAATACCATCATAATCAAATCCATAAAATAAAAATATGCAGTCCATAAAGAAAGTTCAAATGGTAGTCCTTTTATTTACTCACGTCATTGTCTATCAATCAAGGTAAGTAATCTCCCACTGCTATCATGGTCTCTCAATGGTCTTGCCCTTCCTGCTGTCGTGCTCGAGATCTAAGGCATTACAAAACAAAGCAATGTCTCAGCAAGCTATTGCTTATTAGTTACGTAGACATTTAATGTAATAAAAATTGGAACAAAATCGAATAACAATGCGGATCTAATGAGTAAATCGCTTATTTATAGAAATATAATTATTTTAAGCAATACTACTAGAATCTTAAAACATCATGTACGATAAAACATGCATCTTATGAATTTAAAACATGATATGATCTAATATAAATGAGCATACAATAATAATAGGGCACCCCCAAGGTACATGGGTTCCACCAATGTCCCATACACTCGTATAACCAGATCATGAGTACTCATAACACTCCTCTGAGTGTCGTCACACCCAAGTATACAACAATATTTCCATGCTCATCATGCAAGCATATATAACAAGAATATAGATCGTCATGCCACAGTGGCAAGCCTCCAAGGTCTCAACCATCGCCGCTCCCCGTCGACACCATAACGAGAGACCTAATGTTCATTCCCATGGAAAGGCTCGGACTAGTAGTGTGGACTATCCATGTTACCAAACCCCTACCGAAAGCCATCTGTGAGTAGGTGTTTATCATATCACAAATTTCAGAGGATGGGTGGTCGGCCCTACTCCCTCCTAGCACGACATCCATCAGGTGAGAGCACCCATCATAAAACCCAAAACACAAATATTAGGTATCTCAAAACCAGGAGCACTCGTGGCTTGCAATCCCCAAGGCATGCCCTTCATCCCGAGGTTGACCTCTCAAAGGACCAGCCACCAAGCCTCCACTGTCTTTTCTCATAAAAACCCATTAGTTTTAGTGATGCAATAAAGAAAGATAATTTCTAATTATGCATAAATACAGAGTATCAATCATAAATCCATTTAACACATTATCAAAATCTAATATCGATCATAGCATAAAACTCTGAGTCTCACAAAATCACAGACTAATAAACAAGTGCAATTAAATCACAATCAATCATGATGCTATGATGATGCAAGGTTTTTAAAATCAAAACATAACATTAAATGTCATCACCTACCTCCATGTGAGATCACCCAACTCAAGCATATAATCCTCTTATCTTGTACGTTTAGATGTACCTGTCAATACCACAATACTATGTTGTCTTATTCATTTCATCATAAGAGAATCTATGGTCATCCAACAATTGAATCGTCCTCTAAGATCTCTAATTATGATTTTGTCCTTAGTTCAAAAGTTACTTATTATAATTTAGTCCCATCTCATGTTCATTTGTTCATTTTTGTGTGTATCTAACATTTATACCTTAATCTGACGGTCAGATCATCCTCAGATCAACAATTTCCTAAGATCTTGGTTAGATCAATGGTTAAGATCAATTTCTAGAGTAATTTCATCTAATTTACTCCTCAGGCCCTACTTTAGTATCATATATTGTCTATTTGTTCAAGTTCTGGGGCTTGATCACCTTTTGATCGGCTGGATCTAAGTTAATGTATACT
The DNA here is from genome assembly GCA_035236585.1 of Warburgia ugandensis. Taxonomy (NCBI): domain Eukaryota; kingdom Viridiplantae; phylum Streptophyta; class Magnoliopsida; order Canellales; family Canellaceae; genus Warburgia; species Warburgia ugandensis. The sequence goes on along the minus strand of CP141138.1, from coordinate 10,678,075 downwards.
ATTTTATAATTTTTCTAATTTAAAAGTGGTCAACTGTAAGTTTTCAAGTTAAATCTAAGTTTACGTCATCAAGACAATCGCAACTGATGCTTTCGATCGTGATTTGGACCTCTGGCGGCTCGGTTTACACGGGTTACACTGGCATCCCCATGACGCCTCACTTCCAGGATGCGCCGCGTGCGTCCTGATCACCGGGATGCGCCCCCGAGTGTGTCCTGGATGCTAAGACACTCTGCATCTAGACCTTCTATGACCGCGCGTAGGGTGCTCCGCACGTGCGTGCGTTCTCAATGGGATGTCCCGCATGGCGTCCTAGCATTAGCGACAGGGCGCTGATGTGGAAGCTGTCGCCGGAGAAGACGACAGGGGTCTGGTCGTCACCGGTGACCCCACAGGTGCCCAAATTTCATAATTTTTTCACCCTTTTGCTCGAAATTTCATTTATTTTTCATTTTTAAGACTCCTTTTGATTGATTTTGACAAAAACTAAGGTTTTTTTTCTTGATTTGTCTCATGTTCTTAAAATTCTCATACGTATTATTCTTAGTATTTTTGGCATCATCAATCATTGAATTTTCCTAATATTTAGAGGGTCTATTCTTGGCTTCCTAATATCAGTTCTTTACAGTAACACTATTCAACAACCGATAGTCAATGCATAGTCTCAGTGATCCGTCCTTTTTCTTCACAAAAAGGACTGGTGCTCCCCATGGTGATCCACTCGACATGATGAAGCCCTTATCTAATAACTCTTGCAACTGTACTTTAAGCACTCTCAACTCTGCTAGAGCCATTCGGTATGGTCCTTAGAGATAGGCAATGTACTTGGCACCAAGTCAATGGTAAAGTCAATCTCCCTACTAGGCAGCAATCTTGACAACTCCTCAGGGAAAACATCTGCAAACTCACGAACAACATCAATATCATCAAGCCGTGGCTGCCTCCTGTCCTCAATAGTCACGTACGCGAGGAATGCCCTACACCCTTGTGAATAAAATCATGCTGCCTTTATAGCAGAGATGATGCATATACTTGCCTGACCCTTTCTGCCCTAGAACAATATTTCTAGTTGCCCAAGCATATGAAAAATGACCCACTTCTTTCGACAGTCTACGGTAACCCAATAGTTAGCTAACCAATCCATCCCAAATATAACATCATAGTCAATCATGTCTAATAAAATGAAGTCTGAGTCCATCTTAACACCTGATATCTCCAAGGGTATTGTTAAGTGTTCAAATTTGGTCAAAATACCCCTAATTTAGTGTTCAATTAGAGCATCCAGGCTGTCAATTTCAAGGTTTTTGCATAAAATAGTTTAATTTAGCTTTAATTGGCCATCCAACTGTTAAATTGCAAAATTAACAGTAAGATGATCATCAAAGCTAATTAGATGAATAATAAACGGTTTGGATAATTCTACTTGGGTCCTGTGCATTGCAGATCAATTGACTCAAGCGTAGATGCTCTAGATCAAATCAAGGATATCAGATGAGGATGATGAAGATTCATAGAAAGAAAGGACTTTGAAGAGTCCTAGGACAGGACAAAGTTGAAGTCAGAGTTTTAACAAGACCAGAAAGCTAGTGGACCCCAATCTCTCTCTCTCTCTCTCTCTCTCTCTCTCTCTCTCTCTCTCTCTCTCTCTCTCTCTCTCTCTCTCTCTCTCTCTCTCTCTCTCTCTCTCTCTCTCTCTCTCCATCGTATCTCCCACTCTTTCATGTCTCTCTCTCGCTCTTCTTATATTTGCGTTTCTCCTCTCCCCAAGAGAGGACATTTTTCTTTGGGGCTAGCTGGCTCACTCTTCCCACTTCTTTCTTATTTCTCCTCATATGTCTTCCTCTCAACTCTATTCCACGCATATATTTCTCTCACTCTTAATATCTCATTCAATCTCTAATACCCTCTCTACTCTCTCTTATTTACATCACTCGCACAACCCATCTTCCACCTCTGTACTGTCTCCGTTTCCATGCCAAATATCCTCCATCGCACAACACTCACCCCACTGCCTAGAATCCATACACGATCCCCTTATTTCCATCGCCCATTCCCCATGCTCCTTGCGTCTTCACTCCAGCACTAGCCGGATCCTTTCCAGTTCCACTCGCTCCCATCTCCCTTAGTTGATGCAGTCTGGACGCCCTAAGCTTCTTTGCGTCCAGTGCTTCACTAGCCACACCCATCACACTCCACTCGGCCACCATCAAACCCAATTCACCACCTAGTCCTGGCCCTTTGTTTTTGCTTTGTCTCCCTCAGCCAGATGACGCCCCAATCAACCCCTGCTTCTAGCATCTTCCCTTCAGCCTGATCAGTTGGTCCAAGCACCACCCAAAGTACCCATCATCGGACGCCCATCTCCTCTAGCACAAACTAGGTGTCCTTGCCTAGGCTTCTATGTTCTAGAAGACGCCTAGAAAGGTGTCATTTTTCTCTCTTACCATCTTCACCTCTCTTACCTTCACTCCCTCTCTATTCCCATTCTTCTGCACCATTCCCAGCTAATTAAACCGATCTCTTCACCAGCCAACAAACCCAGTGGGACGGCCCAGGACTGGAAACCCAAGTCAGGTTTCCATTCCCAGCGTTCCTTCTCTCCCTTTCCCTTCTTTTACTCTCTTTCCTCCTCCTTTCTCCTCTTCCTCTTTCCTTCTTCCTTCTTTTTTCCCCTCTTCTTCCCCACGTTTTCATCTGGTTTTTCAAGTAAAACTAGAAATCCAGACGAAATTCCAACTCTGCCCTGGCATATCTCAGTAATTCTAAGACTGTTCTTTGTCTGAAATACCATATGTGTCCCTAGTTTAATTCCATCTGAGTCCCTGATTTAATACCAGCTGTGTCCCTGTGCTATTCCGATTTTAACTTATCCACATTCTGACTATCTAGGGACAGGCTTATCCAGGACTACTTATTTCGTTGCATTTTCTGTGTTTCTGGAATAAATAATTGTGTAAATTGCAACAGTTGAATAAATTTATATTTTATTTTATTGATGGTTTAATTTTGGTATATTCTTTGTTTTGGTTCTTTTATTAATTAAATTTTATTGAAAACTCCAATTAAAGCGAGTCCTTGTGGGTTTGACCTATATTTGCATAGCTATACTACAATAGCCCGTGCACTTACAGAAAACATCAACAAGTATCTCCCGAAGATCCTCGGTAGTCTCTACTATATCTTCCAGGGGTGTCATAATATCTAACCCAAATGCTAATTTATGCACGCATACATCAAGGCAAGATGCAAAAATGCATAAAATAAAAGAATGAGTGGACCCTGTGTCAAAGAGGGCCATGGCATGTAGGTCTAAGACTAGAAGAGTACATTCGACGACCTGGTGCAATGCCTGCGCTTGCCCTGATGTAATGGCAAATACTCGTCCTTGACTACGTGGCGCGGTAGTTGTCTCTACACCCAACTCAGTCTGCTTCTCTCTCTGTCCCTTAGGACAATCTTTAATGAAATGGCCTACTTCTCCACAGTTAAAACACGTGTATGGCTATCTCTGAAAAGGTGGCTGGTGCTGTCGTTGTGGTTAGGGTTGCCTCTAATGTTGTGGCCTGTCGAATCTATTGCACTCTCACCCAGGGTGCCAACCCTTGCACCTGTCGCATCTCTTCTTCTCTATGTCTCTCTTAGGCTTAGTCCGCGGCTAGTAACCTCTTTTATTGACTCTTCTAACATAATTAAAAGAGAGATATGATTTGAACCCTCTATCTGAGAGATTTTATTTCCGAGCATATATCATTAGTAAGGATTGAGGTCAAAATATATTTTAGATGGAGTTCAAAAGTTAGACGTTTACTTAGAGAGAAAGATTATTCTATATGTAGACTGTATACACACACTCACTTTGAGATCTGAGCTCAAATGAAGTGTTTTTAGCATATGGGTAGGGTTTTGAATTCTTCAGTCATCTTTATTAGTTTACTAAAGTTGATAGATTTATTGAAGATAATTCTCTAAGAAAAAAAAAAGAGATGACCTAAAAAATAAATTTTTTGAAATTTTGTGATTTGATTCTTTGCATCTTTTGTTAGGAACTAGAAAAATGCTAGTTGGGGGTGTGTGTTAAGTGTTTAATTTTGGTCAAAATACCCTTAATTTAGTATTTATTTAGAGAATCTAGGCCATCAATTTCAAGATTTTGCATAAAATATTTCCTTTTAGCTTTAATAGGCCATCAACTGTTGAATTGCAAAATTTAACGGTCAGATGATCATCAAAGCTAATCAGAGGAATAATGAACAGTTTAGATGATTCTAATAAGGTCATGTGCATTGCATATCAATCAACTCAAGCTTGGATGATCCAAATAAAATCAAGGAGAGAATGATGAAGCTTCCTAGAAAGATAAGATTTTGAAGACTCCTAAGACAGAAGGAATTTGAAGAATGGAGGACTTTCAGAGTTTTAGCAAAACTGGACTTCTAATGGACCCCACCCCTCTCTATCTCTCTTATCCTCTCTCTCCATCTCTCTCACCTCTCACGTATCCCTCTCTTACCTCATCTCTCTAACTCTCACGACTCTCTCTCTTTCTTCATCTCTCTCTCCCTCTCGTTTTTATTCTTCTCCCTTCTCCCTTCTTCTCTCCACTCTCTCTTGTTTCCCTCTTGTGAGGCTGGGCGGTTCTCCTTCTCTCTCCACTCTCATCCCCCTTCTTCTCTTCTTCCACTCTTGGCTAAACCATAGGAGGGCGGTCAGGTGCGCCCCATCTCTCTCTCTCTCTCTCTCTCTCTCTCTCTCTCTCTCTCTCTCTCTCTCTCTCTCTCTCTCTCTCTCTCTCACATCACTTCCCCCTTCTCTGTTACTCTGCTATCTCTCACTCCCTCTCTTTGCTTATCTTTCTCGATCCCCTCTCCCCTACTACTGTCTACCTTTGGAATGCTCCATCTCCTCTACTTATCTCTCTCTTATTCTTCTGCTCAGTTCTCCAGCACCGCCTAGATCAACCCAAGCGGCCTAGCTAGACATGCCTAGACCTCTACTCAATTCCCCTCTCTTATCTCTTTCTCACTTTCCCCCTTTGCTACTCTTTCTCCTCAACTTTTTTACCCTTTTCGCTTACTCAATACCGCACCAACATGGCTCGGCTCCGCACTCCCCCAGTTTCCCCTCTAGCTGCTCTATATGCATTAGTTGTCTGCACTAGCCTAGTTCGCTCCCAACAGCCTAGGCAACCACTTCACCAGTCGAAGTAGAATTCCCTTTGCTCGACTCCACCTAGCATCGATTCACTACCCTCTTCCCAATTCCTTCTCTGCTCCATCCCGCTTCTCATCCACCAAGCTTCAACAAACTAGAACTAGCTCTTGTTCCATTGTTCACCACGCACCCATCACCAAAATCAGCAAGGAAACCCAAGTCAGTGACCAGGACGCGCCGCGGTGCATCCTAGAAGCTCAACATCTGGGGGATGCTAGTTTACGCCAGTGTAACCTGGTGTAAACCAATCCGCCGGTGCAAACAATCCACCCGACTCCCCTATAAATTAATATGAATTAATTTATAAAGTCTTTTGGCAAAAAAGCTTGATTTTGGGAGCTTCAGAGGTCCAAATCACGATCAGAAACATCTGTTGTGATCGTCTTGATGACATGGTTTGACATCCTAGGTTTTATAAAGAGATTTTCTTAATATTTTTGATAAATCTTGTCAGGATCAATCCTTATAACAAAATAAATAAATTCAATTCTATATATAATAATATATTGAAATTACTTCTTCTAACCCAAGTACGTCAAATAAATCTCCACAATATATTCAAAATAACAATTCATCTTTTTCAGCCAATCAAGACCTAGTAATCACAGCCCAAACACTACTAAGTTAAATCACAATATAAAGTTCAAATATTTAATTTATTACAAATTGACTAAAGTCTTCAAATAAATTAAAACTATTTATAGCTCCTCATACTTTGAAACTCCGAGTTTACTCAATCTCCTTCACGTCAATTTCAAGCTTTTCCTTTTGCTCTTCACCTGTAGGGTGGTTTGGTGAGTAATATGAATTACCCAGTAGAAAATCTAAACCTAGTCAAAAACTCTGAAAATCTTGCTATGCAAGTTTTTTTTTTTTTAAACACATGCATGTACTATCAAGCATGTCATTGTCACATCGTAAGCTCTCAATTCATATCAACCAGTTATGTAATAATCATAATAACATCATATTGGATAATACAAGTAATATCCATGCATATAAAGATCTGAGTTAAATTCAATCCATATTTATTGAATGATTAATTCAGAAGTAAATCCATTTAATAATAAATATATATCTGGATGGAACTTAACATCATGTCACAGGCATTGGCATATCCAAACAAAATATAAGGTTGACTATACGCGCACCAAAAACCAAAGTTTCAAACTGCATTCGTTAGTGGGTACCACACTAACTACACTTACTACATGGGATAGTCGGATCAATCCAATACAAGGGTAGTCCTCCCATGTAACATACCCTCGCCAAACATGCCTATTATAGGCTGGTACCTGTTTAGAAGTTAGTGGCCAACTGACTCCTTAGTATAGCAACCATGGGATGTGACATAACATCCTTGAGCCAGGATCAACTCTTAAGAGTCTCCTGATTTTTATTTTTCTTCTTCTTCTTCTTCTTCTTCTTATTAGGTTCCATTACACAAGAGTACGAAAATATCAAATAATATGCACCTCAATAATTTGTGAATTTACTATTGTTGATTTCAAGCATATACATATTCTTGAAGATCAATTTATGAAGTTTCAATAGACTAATCAATTTCATTCATATTTATTCCCAAATCAACTTAAAACATAAGTACGTGAAATTTTCTTGGAAATCAATTTAATATCATACATAACATTTCAATGGTTGACTAAACTAGGAATGACAATAAAGTCCAAGGGCAATATAGTAGTTGTGTACTTTAAGCAAGATACACTTTCAAACTATACATAAGTTCCACTAAAAATAATTCCACAATCTTCCAAGAATATAATATTAGCTATAATACTTTAAAACTGGAATCTAATCCAACCACCAACTGCCAATTTCATACATTAAGATACCAATTTAACATTTCTAAGTATTATACTATACATCTAATATTATGCTAATCGTGCAAAGTATACCCAAAACATGACATGATGCATTAAGTATAAATAGTGCTTTATCTCCATTCTTTTATTTATTAGTCACTATTTAAGACCCATATGCCTATTTACTAATTAATACTTAATGCTCATGCATCTAATCACCAATCACTGATTGATACCCACAAGCCTAAGCCTAACGTGATCTTTGATTAGTGTAATGTGTGACTATCATATGAAATGTGATATGCTCCTGACTTTGTTTGGTATACCATGGAATTTCATTGTCCAAGGCATCACATGCTAAATACAACTAGGTATCCATAGGCTGGTCATTACCCACTACCCATGCATTTGGGTGTTACAATATGTTTTCTATCAATTTAATACATATGCATCTGTAGTCGCTAATCTCTGCTCATATCCATACACATGTTTTCTATACAATGCTCAGCACACGTATGTACCTAAGTCTAGTCCAACTCACTGCACACTCCAGGACCTGTCCCATATGCCCTTTTTTTTTTGTTTGAACTTCACACAGTATATGGTGCGGCTAGAATTTCTTCAATGCACCATACGTCAATGTATGGCATGGCTAGACTTTCTTAACATGAAGTCAAATCATAGCTACGTGTATGTGCATGCAAAATTTTAAAATAAAAACTAACAATACTTCCAAAATACTTCGGTATTCCAATGCCCCATATTTACTAGGCTTGGTCAGTTAGGCTTGATTCTAACCGATGCATATCACAACCGTAAAATCCAAAGTACTGTACATATAAGCCTTAATAATGTATGATAAAATTTTCTGGTCTAAGTTGTCATACGCCCAGAGGTACAAGATACCTATAAGAAATCTAGTTTTCAATAGTTCGCGCGTTACAGCTTAGTATGGCATGCCCTGAATTTAACAGAATTTATCTTACCATGCATCAAATTCCTATCCATAGTGACATGCATGTGAACCCAAATTTGTAATCTGTTGCTGCTGGATTGTATTGATTATGTGTATGAACTTTACTTAAATGTATGCTATGATTTCCACATCTCATGCATTAGACACGTAGCATGGTTTAGAAAACTTGTTCTCTTCTAATAATACTTACAATATCTCATGCATTAGATCCCTTGGGGAATGGTACCCGAATTAAAACTTTTAGTATAATGCGCGTTTCAAATATTGTTAAGTATTCTTACTTTTTATTTATTTATTTATTTTACCTTATTCAAGATAAGGTGTGATTGTTGTAACCAGTACGCCATATACTTGAGCCGTATTCAATATATAATGCACCTAGGCACTTTCTTTTCTAGACATGCCATGCTCTCAAGTTAGTTGTGAAATATGATGCATCTAATTATTATTATTATTAAACATTATATACCTACAAAAAATCTGATGTACCATACGCTTGGAAAAATTTCAGTATTTAAAGCATTTAATCTTTATCAAATGCACATGGACTTAAGCATATATTAGTGCATGCTATCATTGGTAAAACTCCATGCGTCACACACCATGCAGGATTCAACATGCACTCTCATCATGAACATGTGCATGGTATTCAATTAAAACAAAACGCATACACATTTATATATCATGCGTCATTTACCCAATTAAAAATCAAAAGAAAATTTTTCAATCTAAACATATATTCATGGATCATGCACAACTATTCAAAGCCAGATATCTAATCTAAACATTTACCACATGATTATCATCTAGAAATTTATCAAGCATATATGCGTTTACATTCCAAGGAACTTTCAATACAACTTCATTCCAAAACACAATCGATAAAGATCAATATATATATATATTTTTTTTTTCAAAAGAAAACAATGGTCTAGATCTAGATTCCCTACCTGAAAATGTGATTTCCTTCAACGCAAAATCCTCTGCTTCTAATCGATTTGACGCAAATTTCAGATCTCTGCTTTTCCTCTTGATCTTCTTTTCCCTCTCTCTTTTTTTTCTTTTTTTCTTTTCCTTTTTCTTTCCTTTTCTCTTTTCTTTTTGTCTCACACACTCCCCTTCTTCCTCTCCAACTATTTCACATTCCTAAACTTTTCTTTCCATTTTCTTTGTTTTTTTTATAAAAGCTTTCCTTGTAACGGTTTTCCCAATTTATTACATATTTGTAACTCTTCAAATTTTTAATGGTGTATTTACACCCTTTTTCTATAATTGTCAAATTATCATGTTTAGCCATTTGTAACGGTTTTCTCCACGTGGCAAAAAAATTCGTAATAATTAATAAAATAAACTAACATAAAAAAAGAACATAATTTCTTTATTTCTTAAAAATGCAGGCCATTACACATGGATCTAGATTTAACTTGAAAACTTATAGTTGATTACTTTTAAATTAGAAAATTTATAAAATAGTATACATTAACTTAGATCAGGCCAATCAAAGGGTGAGCATGCCTAGAACTTGAACAAATAGATAAAATATGGTGCTAAAGTAGGGCCTGAGGAGTAAATTAGATAAAATTACTCTAGAAATTGATCTAAACCATTGATCTAACCAAGATCTTGAGAAATTGTTGATCTAAGGATGATTTGACCGTTAGATTAAGGTATAAACATTAGATACACACAAAAATGAACAAATGAACATGAGATGAGACTAAATTATAATAAGTAATTTTGAAACTAAGGATAAAATCATAATTAGAGACCTTAGAGGATGATCCAACGGTTGGATCACCATAGATTCCCTTATGATGAAATGAATAACACAAAATAGTACTATGGTACTGACAGGTACATCTGAACGTACAAGATAAAGGGATTGTACGCTTAAGTTGGATGATCTCACATCGAGGTAGGTGACGACATTTAATGTTATGTTTTGATTTTTTTAAAAACTTGCATTATCATCTCATCATAATTGATTGTGACTTAATTACACTTGTGTATTAGTCGGTGATTTTGTGAGACTCAGAGTTTTATGCTATAATTGATATTAGATTTTAATAATGTGTTAAATAGATTTATGATCGATGATTTCATGAGATTGATACTTCGTATTTATGCATAATTAAAAATTATCTTTCTTTATTGCATCACTGAAACTTATGGGTTTTCATGAGAAAGTACAATAAAGGCTTAGTGGCTGGTCCTTTGAGAGGCTAACCCAAGGATGAGGGGCGTGCCTTAAGGATTGCAAGCTACAAGTGCTCCTAGTTTTTTAGATACATGATTTCAATGTTTTGTGTTTTATGACAGGTGCTCTCACCCACTGGATGTCATGCTAGGAGGGAGTAGGGCCAGCCAGCCACCCTTTGAAAATTGTGATGTGATTATGATATGATAGACACCTGCCCACAGATAGCTTTCGGTAGGGGTTTGGTAACATGGATAATTCACACTACCGGTCCAGGCCTTTCCATAGGGACGGACTTTAAGTCTCCCATTATGGTGTCGACGGGGAGCGACTGTGGTTGAGACCCTAGTGGGTTGCCACTGCAGCATGACCATCCATACTATTATTCTGTGTGCTTGCATGATGAGCATGGAGATGTTATGGTATGCTAGGGTGTAACGACACCCAGAGGTTAAATATGAGTACTCATGATCGGTGATACGAGTGTATGGGATACTCGTGGGACCCACGTACCTTAAAGTGCCTTATTATTATTGTATGCTCATTTACATTAAATCATATCATGTTTTAAACTCATAAGATGCATGTTTTATCATACATGATGTTTTGAGATTTTGTTGGCATTGCTTATAATGATTCTATTTTCATAAATGATAGATCTACTCATTATATTAGCACTGTTATTTGATTTGTTCCATCGTTATTACATTAAATGTCTATGTACTTACACAAGCAATAGCTTGCTGAGGCATTGCTTTGTTTTGCAATGCCTTAGATCTCGAGAGCGACAGTAGGAAGAGCAAGACCATTGAGAGACCGTGATAGCAGTGGGAGATTACTTACTTTGATTGATAGACAATGACGTGAGTAAATAAAAGGACTACCATTTGAACTTTCTTTATGAACTGTATACTTTTATTATATAGAATTGATTATGACAATTATACATATGATAGACATTGATGTGGAATATTATGATGGATAAACCCTGGGCCACATTATTATATTTTAGATATTTATTGTTTTGAAAATAAAGGCGCTAATGATTTTGACGTTGGTTTTGACATGTGTATTGTCTTAAATGCATTACCACGTATTTATATTTATATATTAAATCATGGTCGTAACGTTTTGGAAACAGAAAATAACACCCAGAGGTTTTCAATAAATGTTTTAATAAAATCCTTTTAAATTGGGATCCCCACTATGACTACTATAAAAATAAAAAGAAAAAGTGTTATAAAAAAACCAGGGTGTTACACCCATGCAACACTTAGATTGGCTTCTCACCTCAAACTAACCAAGTAAGCCTGACTAAGATCACAAAGGAAAAGAACAACCGAAAGGGAACATGGAAGGAATTCTAGCTTTATTGCTTTGAAGATGATTACAACTCTTAGATGCTTTGCAAGCGAGGATGCTCCCCTATTTATAGGTGCTTTCCTCCTTCCACCTCCTCAATGGATGATGGGGATCTTTACAAGTGTTAGCCATCCTATAGTTAGAGACTATTCTAGAGTCTTCTCTAGAAGTCTCTACACAAATATTTGGTTCTACCACATTTCAGGATGCTCCTAGAGAAATCTAGAGGCAATATATTTACATGATGTACTTAGACCTTCTAGATTATGGATCCCTTTGATGGATCTAAGTCTCCCAATTTAAGCTCATGAGCTAAGTAGGCCTCCTTTGGAGTATACAAGCATTGGTCATGGGCCTTGCAATGCAAGTCCATGACATTCTCCCCCACTAGATGTAGTGATGTCCTCGACACGTTGCGTGTGAAATTTCTCAATGTGACCCTTGAATTGGGACTCTTCCGTCTCCCAGCTGGCTTCAGCTTCTGGTAGACCCTTCCATTTGACAAAATACTCAATGTGTGGAGATCTACCTCTTCCACATACCTCTCGCTTATCAAATATTTTTTCCACATCCTTATCAAAGGAAGTGGTTACAATGGATGGCACTCGGTGCGATTGGTTCCTGCTATAATCCTCCTCATCTGCTTGATATGGTTTCAAGTTGCTTACGTGGAAGATTGGGTGAATCTTCAATCTTGTTGGTAGCTCCAATTGATAAGAAGCATTTCCTACCTTCTTTAAGATGGGGAATAGCAATTCATACTTCCTCAACAATCCCTTATGTAAGGGTCTTGTAGCCTTGTGTTGTGTTGGTAGAAGTTTGAGCATGACGAGATCTCCTTCTTGGAACTCTAGTGGCTGTCGTCTCCTATCAGCCCACTTTTTCATCTTCTTAGAGGCTTTCTCCAGGGAAGCATGAGCTAAGTCCTACTGTTCATGCCATCCTTTGGCGAACTTGTAAGCTACTGGACTGCTCCCTGCATAACCTGCTACTAGAGTGTTGGGTGTCAGAGGTTGTTGCCCAGTCGCAAGTTTAATCTCTTTGGTTGGCACTCACATAGTGTCTCAGATATTGCTCCAATAAGGCATTCACCCTCTCAGTTTGATCATCATTTTGTGGGTGAAAGTTGGTGGAGAGGTTCAACTTTGATCCGAGGAGCTTGAAGAGTTCTGACCAGAATCTCCCTATAAAGCGCTTGTCCCTATCGCTGATGATGGTTTTGGGGATTTCCCAATATTTCACCACATTCCTCAAGAATAGTTGGGCCACCTCTTCTACTGTGCAGTCTGTAGGTGCTGCAATGAATGTGGCATATTTGGCGAATTTGTCGACCACCACTAATATTGTGCCAAATCCTTTAGACTTTGGTAGGCATGTGATGAAGTCTAAGGAAATGCTTTTCCATGGTCTCTCTGGAATAGGGAGCGGCTCGAGTAGTCCTCCTGGAGCACTTTGTTCTATCTTGTCATGTTGACACACAAGACAAGTCCTTATGTATGTCTCCACGTCTTCTCGCATGTGTGGCCAGTAATAGCGATCTCCCAATAATGTTAAGGTTTGGTGAGTTCCAAGGTGTCTTGCCCACTTACTATCATGGCACTCCTTTGTGAGTTCTTTCTATATGCCTCCTCACTTGGGTACATAGATGCGATTACCTCTAATGTAGAGGAGTCCATCATCCAGCTGGAATCGCCTTATCCGTCCTTCTTTGGCGATTGCAATGACATTCTTAGTCATTGGGTCACACTTCACTCCTCTTATATGATCGAGGTGGATATTGTTTGGTTGAGTCATGGCAGCAAGCTCTGCTTTCCGACTTAGTGCACCTGCCATAGAATTAGTCTTGCCTGGCTTGTATTCCAAGTTATAATTGAATTTGACAAGGAAGTCTTACCACCTAGCTTGCTTAGGAATAAGCTTCTTTTGAGTTTGAAAATAGCTAGTGGCAATGTTATCAGTCTTGATAACAAAACTGGATCCGAGCAAGTAGTGTCTCCAAATGCGCAGGCAATGTATCACGACTGTCATCTCTTTCTCTTAAGTTATATACCTTCTCTCCGTGTCATTGAGTTTGCGACTCTCATAAGCAATGGGATGTCCTTCTTGCATTAGAACACCTCCAATGGCAAAGCCAGAGGCATCGGTGTGTAACTCAAATGACTTGCTGAGGTTAAGTAGGCTGATCACTAGCTCTCTATAAATCTCTTCCTTCAACTTCTCAAAAGCAACTTGGCATTAAGTCATCCACTCCCAGGTTTTATTCTTTTTCAATAGGTCTGTTAGTGATGTGGCTATTGAAAAATACCCTCTTATGAAGTGCCAATAGTAGTTGACCAACCCCAAAAATGATTGTAGTTCTAGCACCTTTGTCGATGGGTTCTAGCCTTGAATAGCCTTAATTTTGGCATCGTCTATCATGAGTCTTCTGTCCTTGATCTTGTGTCCTAAGAAGGAGACTTCCTCTTGTGTGAAAGAACATTTCTCCTTCTTAACGTATAACTCATTTTCTCTCAACAGTTGGAAGACCTTTCTTAAATGATGGAGATGGTCCTCTAATGTCTTACTATAAACCACAATGTCATTAAGATAGACCACCACAAACTTATCCAAGTAGGGGTGAAATATCTTGTTCATCAATGTGCTGAATATGGTAGGTGTGTTAATGAGACCAAAGGGCATAACCAGAAATTCATATGAACCATACCTAGTTACGCAAGTAGTCTTGGGCTCATCTCCTTTGGCAATCCGAACTTGATAGTAGCCCAACCAAAGATCAAGTTAGGTGAAGACTCTAGCTCCAACAAGTTGATCAAACAAGTCTACTATGAGTGGGATAGGATACTTGTTCTTCACAGTTACTTTGTTGAGGGCTCGATAGTCAATGCATAGTCAAAGTGAGCCATCCTTCTTCTTTTGTAACAAGACTGGTGCGCCATATAGTGCCTTCGAGGGTTGGATGAATCCTATATTCAATAGTTTCTTGAGCTACTTCTTTAGCTCTTCTAGTTCTGGAGGTGCCATGCAGTAAGGGGCCTTAGCAGGTAGTTTAGCCTAGGTTCTAACTCGATCTCATGACCCACCTCCCTCCTAAGTGGCAATTTCTTTGGGAGTTCTTTGGGCATGATGTCCTTGAACTCCTCTAATACACCCTCAACAGCTTTGGGTATTTCCATGGGAGAATCTCCAACTTCTTCCTTTAAAGGAACAATGAAGGTCGTCGCTGTAATAACCCCAATTTTTGTAAATTGATTTGAGAAAATCAATGAAAGTTTGAAATTTAAAAAAACTAGGGCTGGAATATTAGGTTAAAAGCAAATATCTTTTCATAGAGATTAAATCATGAGTGAAAACTTAGAAATTAAGAATGTACACAAAAAATTAAATCAAATGACATTAATTTTGTTAAATTCTAAGTTAGAATGAAAAATCTCAATTTTCTACATAAAAGGGTAAAACAATCATTTTCACCCATAACTAAGATTTAAATTTTGAATATTTGGAATGTACTCCAAAAATTGAAAAGTACTCAAAAAATTGATTCTAGAACCATTGAGTACACTAAAATCTAAGTTTGGATAAATAATATCCATTTTCTCTATTTTTATGAATAAAAGGGCAAAATGATCTTTTCACATAAAAGTGGGGCTTACAAAGTAGGCCAATGTTTTAAAAGCAACAATAATTGAGTAATGCACTACCATATTATAGTAGAGGAAAAGGTGGAGGTGGAAACTCCACCCATAAATATAATAATAAAAAGAAAGAAGAAATTTTTTATGAAAAATTAATTTAAATTTTAAAAATTACCTATAAATAATTTTGAAAATTTCACAAAAATTTTCACAACTTCACTATGAATTCCTTAGACTTTCCTAAAAAATTAGAGCAAAACTCCTCCCCCATCTCTCCCAATCTCTCTCTTTTTTCCTCTTTCTCTCTCCTCTCTAGAATAGTACCAAGAGCCCTAAGTTCAATTAGCCACTATGTTCTAGATTAAATTTCAACCATCTGTATTATTCTATATTCCCTGATCTACAAAACTCATAAGTAATTTCAAGATCCAATGGTTCATTAAACAGATAAAAGACAAATCAAGATTTATTTGGTGTGTTATGGCATATGGCGAGGATTTATTTATTTTGGCATCAATTTATTAATTCTAGGCAAATTAGGTAGAAGGATATCATCTAATATTCAATTTATGTCATTTTTTATATTTTTAATTTCACTAGATTTGATTTTCTATTAATGTTTGGGAAAATCAAGTTCCAGTGAAAAACTCTCCATATCTGCATCATGGAGGGCTTAGATGAAAACTCTGAATTGTTCAATAGATTGAAAATGGTTCAAAATCCCTAGGTATGAAATAACAGCCAATTTTGTGGAGATATGATAGCCCAATTTGAAAGAGAAAATGGGGATAGTGATTTGACGGTCCGATCTGGATCGTCTCACCATTTACAAGTCACCACCCCGTTTCCACCTGTAGTCACCAGTAAAATAGGGCAGGACGACCGGTTCCACCTATTTTGTCTTATTTTAACGGCCAGATCAAATCTGAATCGTTAAAACGACTGTGAACTTCAAACTTGAATTCCGGAGTCATCTGAGCTCCAAATCACAAGCGGAAAGAAGCTATGAAAAGCTTATGATATCTAATTTCATATGAAATAATAAAATTTAGAAAATATTGCAAGAAACTTTCTGTTTAAAGAAAATAAGATTCTTACTTCCATGATCTTGAAGATCTGAGATGATCAAAGCTTAAGGATCTGATCTATTTATATTATAATGATATGGACATATGAAATTGAGGGTTTAATATGACAAATCTATAATAAATTAAGAAATCTACCTTTTATAGTAGAAGTAACCTAAAATTTGTAAAGAACTTTCTTGATCAGCAAGATTAAGCATGATCAAATCCTATGGATGGGTTGGATGGAGTTAATAATAATGAGATCTAATAAGATCATTGATTAGTTATGACAAAAACATATGAAGATGATCTTTGAACCTATAATGAAGTAAAAACCCTAGATCTAAGGAAAGGACTTACGATCTAATGATTGAATCATATTGAAAATCTCTAATGATGTAAGTTGATTAGTATGATTTTATTTAATTATTAGATTCATTTTAACTTTAATTTATGGCATGATTGTAGGATCCATGCTAAGTTATTTCTTTATTTTGATGTAAATGATCTACATGTTATTAGATGGTTAGATTTAATCAATTTAAGGCCATATTAGTATGCATGATTTTCTTTAAATATCCTTAGGATAAGTAATATATGAATTAGGGTCATGCTAGTTTAATTTGAGTATGGACTATAGTATGATTTTCATTTAAGATGGTAATGGAATTGTGATTTAAGATCATATTTGTTTAATTTGATTTCATTAATTAAGGATCATAATAGTAGTTACATAGTATTGCTATCCTTAGATTATTGAATTTATATTAGTTTTATGCTTTGAAGTTTATGATTCATTATTGTCATATTTCTTAATAGATTTAATTGATAATTAGTTACGATAAAGAGCATAAAACACCAAAAATGTAACATAATAAGAAATTAGAGTTTCATGACATAAATAAAAAGGAATGACTTGATTTGGACTTAATTAGTAAGGGCTATAGTTAGTAGAACAATATAAGGAATGGTTTACCATTTCATTGGCCCAAATTAGGAGAATAATACACATCCATAAATAACATTTTATATGATCATGGACATTAATAAAAATCAAGTAAAGATAAATTAGGGTTTACTAGCTCATAGGAACATTATGGAAGGTTGAGCTAAGGTCACTATAGTGGACGCTGAACATTGTGGTTAATGAGGTTATTTAATAGAGCTTCTCTCTTCCCTCATCTTCTAGTGACGTTTGTTGAGGTCTAAACGCCTCCTTATATGAGGATTGAATTAACCACTTTTTGAGCAGCCTGTAGCTGGTAAGACTTAGTCAATTGGAAATAAGAGTTGTCTAGAATTAAGAAAATAAATTATCCTCAAACTAGTAACACTAACTGGTTGAGAAATAATAATAATAATAATATAAAAGGTTAGGAAATTAACTAATCTTAATAAAAATGATAACTAAGATAAGGATGATCAAACAAGAATCCAAGAGGAGAACTTGAATGATCAAAAACAACAAAAGAAAAGAAATACAAATGTATAGTAGATTATTATTAGGTGAATATACTTGTAATATAAATTTATTAGGTTAGAAGATCTAAACCTTTGATCATATGTGATTCAAGGAAGAAAAATTCAGATCATCTTACTTAAGGATGATTAAAAGATCATGTAGTATGTACCTTTGGATAGAAAGATGACATTATACGTATGATTTGATAGATATACGTTGATCAAGACTATGGTAGACTTCTAAGAGTAAGAATATCCTATTGAGGTAGGAGGATTTTATGAATGCATCTATATAAAAGATACATGTTGAATACATGATCTTATGTATAGAAATGTTGACATGTATAATGCAAATACCTTGTGCTAAATCCTTATGATCCAACCAAATAATGAGAAAATATATATGAAATGGTTAAGTGTAGAGTTGAAGAAAACCCTAAGTGAATAAGGAAGTAGAAGATATTCCAGCCATAGATAAACAGACATATTGTCTAATACGTATAAGAAATATTTTATATACGAGCATGGAGGCTTGTGGTTTTGTTTTAAAAAGGGGTAGGCCTAGGGATGCTATGCTAGGGGAGTTATAAGAGTTTGGCCACCCGCTCTCCGAAATTTGTTGATGATGAATTCCATGCCTAAGAAAGGCAAAAAGTCAAGTGGGGCATTTATGGGAAGGCCATCACTGTGACAACCATGGTCCCCCCCATACAAACATGGATTTTGCATTTCCACTAAATATGATATGAGTGGATTATTGAGCAATTATCCGAGTGCTATATGGATTAAACTACAAGCATGGTAGTCTTTTGATTTATTTTGCACTATGATACATATGAGATTGGCATAGTGAGATGCCTTCTATACAGCATGATAAAATGCCAGGTAATTGTATATTACCAATATTCCGAGGAAAAAGGGAATTCCCATTATAGTATCTAGCTGATATACTAATCTCTTACAATAGGAAGAGTTGATCAACTTAATTGGGAATGAGAATTGAATATTTTTACTATTTTGATGAATTTGTTCATATACATTATGTATAAGGATGTACATAAATGATAAAAGAAAGGTTATAGAAATGAAATTGATCCATGATCATGTTTATGACATAAATGAATAATGGGATTAATGAGTATTAGGATTATATTGTCAAATTATGTTACTTCTTTAATCCCCTATTAAGCATAACTTGCTGAAATATTGTAAATGTTTGAATATTTACAATATCTCAGATACAGAGAAGGAGAGTTAGGAGCTCAAGACTAGAGAAGACTTGAAAGAATAATCAATCAAGGTATATCCATTGAATACATGTATTTTATTTGAGAGCATTATATGTATTGAGAGTTTTTATTGTATGTGAGTTTTGAAATTTGGATTATATAATTTGGACAAGTATTGTAATGATATCAGGTTGTACTGTAAACCACTGGATGGATCCTAAAGTTTAATAAAAGTTATTCCTTCAATGGAATTTTATCTTGTACAAAACTCTACTTATGTTATGAAATAATGACTTGAGTTTTACAAAACAAGTTCTAAAGAAAAGAATTTTTGCTACTTTATTTTGCGAAATTTTTTTACTACTAAGGGCCTTATCTTTGCAAAATGTGTTATAAACACTCGTGCTGTCACTGTCTCATACCTCTTCAATCCTTTCAATAATTGCATAGCAGACAAGGTCATGCTCTCCACCTTTGCCTTTCTTGAGAGGGGAATGGGGCACATTAAATCTCTTTCTGCTATGCACAGTGTTGTAGTGTGGGAGTGGAAGCGCCTTAACCATGTCATCCATTGGGATGATGGAAAATCTACCAACCCTTTCCACTTGCCCAAATGCACCATGACTCCTTGAGCAACTCTAGTGATCAATTTGGCATCCGCGTTTACTGTCTTTACTTGTCCACCAACCTTTGAGACTCTAACACCCAGTCTCTTGGCTTCCTCCCTTGAAACAAAGTTGTAGGTAGCTCCCGTATCCACTAACCCACGAGTGGCTATGCCGTTCACGTTGGCATCCACGTATATCAAGCCTTTGGTAGAGATTTTAGGAACCTCTAACTTAACATCATTAAGACTCTATAAGGAAGATAGTTTATAATCTTCCTAGTACTCCCTTCTTCCCGATGTAAGATCATGCAGTTTAAGGTCTTCTTCTTTGGACAATCAAGCATGAGGTGCAGTCCATCACAAAAGTAGCAAGCTCCCGATAGAGAAGCTTGTTCTTTGCTCCTTCCCTTCCAACTTGGTTTGGATGATTCAGACTTATTCTTATGAACACCTTTGTCTCCCCCACCTTTGACATGGCTATTCTTTTGGCTTTTTAATTTTCCATCATCTTTCCTTAATTCGACTAAGGATTCAGCTGCGGTGATTGCGGCAGACAAAGTAGAAACGTTATGACAACGTAACTCCTACTTTGCCCAATCTTTTAGCCTACTAAAGAAGTACACAAACTTGTCTTCTTCAGACATGTTGGGGATCTCAAACAAAAGATTTGAATACTCCGAAATATAATCGCAAATAGTCCCAATATGTTTCAACCATCATAACTTCTCCTTAGCTTCAATGCATGCATTCTCAAGATAAAAGTGTGTCTTAAGGTCGTCCTTAAACTTGTTCCAAATGTTAATGGTGAACGTACCTTTTTTGATTTCCATGCTCCTTTGATGCCACCATAGTAAAGCATTGTCTATGAGGTAGAGTGAAGCTATAGCAATCTTCTGGTCGTCTTCCTCTATTTGTAAGTGTCAAAAATACCTCTCAAAATTCTATAGGAATGTGACGATTTCCTTTGCATATCGCTTCCCATCATAGCTCTTTGGCTTTGGGACATCAACCTGAAGAACATCACAAACCACGTGAGTCTATTGGCCACTACTTCCTTGCACAAGGATACATCCTCGCGCATCACCTTCATCTCATCACAAAGTGTAGCTAACTTTGCTAATAGCTTATCAAATTGAGCTTGGAACTCAATATGACTTACATTCCTCATGGAGTTTAGAACGTTCCCCCACTCTCCCTTAAGCTCTTTTGCCATAGCTTCAAGGGACCCAAATGTTGGGTGCTCTAACTATAGCTGAGTGGAGATATCCGTAACGGCTATCTCCATCTTAACAAGTCTAGATTCCAAAGATGAGACTAAGTCCTTGGACTTACCTCTTTTGTTGTTCCTCCTAGCATCTTCAATAGTAAGCTCCACATTTGAGACATGAGAACTATTCGTCATCTTCTCTTTGCTAGGATACGAACCTTCGCTCCTAACGTGCCAAACCTTGCTCTGATACCAACTATCACAACCTTAGCTTTTCAGACTCCCGTACGGCACTTAGATTGGCTTCGCACCCTGAACCAACTAAGTAAGCCTAACTAAGATCACAAAGGAGAAGATCAATTGAAAGGGAACTTGGAAGGAACTCTAGCTTTATTTCTTTGAAGATGCTTACAACTATTGGATGCTTTACAAGTGAAGATGCTCCTCTATTTATAGGTATTTTCCTCCTTCCACATCCTCAATGGATGATGGGGATCCTTACAAGTGTTAGCCATCCAACCGTTGGAGAGTATTCTAAAATCCTCTCTAAAAGTCTCTACACAAATCTTTGGTTCTACCACATTCCAGGATACTCCTAGAGAAATCTAGAGGTAAGATATTTACATGATGTACTTGGGCCTTCTAGATTGTGGATCCCTTTGATGGATCTAAGTCTCCCAATTTAAGCTCATGAGCTAAGCAGCCTCCTTTGAAGTACACGAGCATTGGTCATGGGCCTTGCGATGCAAGTCCATGACACTAATCTCTAAATCCTATGAATCAGATCACTCTGACATGATGCTTTCTTCACACCAATTCTCCCTATAATACAATGCAAAAACCTTCTATAGCTCAATTCAGTATTTCATCAACAAAGAAGAACAACAACAATATCCTCTGCCTCGAGGAAAACAAGTTTCAGTTTATGAATTACAAGCAATAGCATCTAATTGAGAAAAGGCCTTCTAATGTAGTGGTGCAAGGAGCCCCTGTTATGGAAGGCCAAGGTTTTGAGGAAATAAAAATCATCTATAGTAAACCCCATATCATCACTACAGACTAGAATTGCAGCAATTTTATATTTCCCTTGATGAAAGTTGGTTACATTTTTAATCGACTCCCTTGGATCACAATTATAAGCCAGATAGACATGCTAATGAAGGAGACTTTGCGCAACAGTAGAGTTATCATCATGTGTCCTTGAGGTCACAGTTTCAAGACATGAAAACGGTCTCTTATAAAATACAAGGTAAGGCTGCGTACTATTGACCCGTGTGGTTCACCCCTTCCCTGAACCCTACATATGTAGGAGCTTCGTGCACTGGTGCTGCCCTTTTATGGACAAGCTACATTCAAGATAACAAATCTCTACAAGGAAATCAGGAATCCCCTTCAATCAATTATTAGAATCTCGTTTCTACACCAAAAGGGCATAAACTTGTCTAATTCATACATACGTGCACAACATATCCATCACGCATCCTTGTTACAACATATCTATAAAAAAGGGCAGCCCACGTGCACGAAGCTCCCGCCTATGCCGGGTCTGGGAAAGGGTCGGACCACCAGAGCCTTTAATAGGTAGCCTTACCTTACATTTTTGTAAGAGGCTGTTTCCATGCCTTGAACCCGTGACCTCAAGGTAACATGACGACAACTTTTACCATTGCGCCAAGGCTCCCCTTCTTATAGCACATCTATCATACCTATCTATCAAACTAGGTATTTGTATGCATGACATTCATTAGCATATCTGTCTCAAAATGTCTTAAATATGAAGTGATTATGTGAAGAAGTCGATTAAATCATCATTTTCCTCGTGTGTAGGCCTGTTTTGCAATTGAATTATTAGAAAAAGAAAGATTCGTACAGCACCTAATGATATAACCAAAAGAACCGTTGAAATACTTTCATGAAACGTCTTTTAGAAAATGGCAACAGATTTGCTGGCGCTGGAAATAGACATTAGAATAGGTTGAACAAATTGCTAGATGCTTTCATTTGTGACATTTGCTCTAAGCAATTTCAGGTTATATAATTTGGATTTTCATTGGAATTTGTATTACGGTAAAAGTTGTTGTCATGTGACCTTAAGGTCACAGTTTCAAAGCGTGAAAACAGCCTCTTGCAAAAATGTAAAGTAAGGCTACTTATTGCAGACCCTTGTGGTCCGCCCCTTCCCCGAACCCCGTATAGGCAGGAGCTTCATACACCAGGGCTGCCCTTTTTTATTTCCATAGGAATTGGCAATTGAAATCCTTGCAAGTTATGATGCGATTCAAAAGATGGACGGATAAGTTGGTCTTGCATAAGAGGCAGTAATGCTCATGGGGAGATGGATAACAACAATTAAACCAAGCTACTCAGATCGTCTACCATATTTCATGTAATTTTCAAGATACAACAAAGATGTTAGATACATATATTCGAAATTTTTTGGGAAAGATAAAGAGGATCTAAATTTTCTTGATTGGATCAGGTGAGATTTTCCAATCAAAGAAGCTGGAGATCTCAATTGGGAACTAAAATAAACAAACCAAACTTTGCATCATCAACAGTATTAGAGATTTAATATACCCATCTAAAACTGCTCCTAACCAGTCAACACAAAGGAGGTAAGCAAGGGAAATAAAGAAATAAATCCAAGGACAACCTTATACTTCTATCCTGAGTAGACGATTAAACAGATGCACTTTGAGATCTAGCTATGGCTTCTACGCTGTTCCTGTGAGGAATTGATCTGGAATTAAGTCCATAAAATAAAATAAAAATGTGGCTTTTATGCCACATCAGCATTGTTGCCATGTCAGCATTTGCCATTTCAGCAGCCCTACCTAGAAGTTGGAGAATTTTATAGTTTGTTTCTTTGATTGGCTGAGTATAGTTTAATTTTGTGGCATATTTCTTAAAGAAATGATAACACTTGGCATTCTAGACGTAGTTATTTTCTAGTACATAACTGCCCAGTTGGCTGCCATGTGGGTTTGGGGAGTTATTTTCAGCAATAACTACTTGCTGGTTTCTCTTCAATATTGAGAGAAAAAGAAGAAGATGAAGAGGGAAAAATGAAGGTGGAATTGTGAGTATAAAAGAGTTTTAATACTTGAAGTACCCTACACATGCCTTGTCATTGTACTCTTCTTCTTAATAGTGGAATCTTTGGCCAAGATTTGGCCGTGGATGTCTCCCTAATTTGGAGTTTTACTACATTAAAAAAACTGTGCTCTCTTGTCTTATATTGTGGTTTGTTTCTAATTTATTATCACATCCCCTTGTACGCATAAAACTAATTTGGTTTGATATTTGGATACAATAATATAGAAAAATATACCCAATAATATAGAAAAATATGGCCATCTCAGAGCAGGTTTTATTGGTTTGTATGCAAGGGCCTAGGTCACAAAACATTGATCTACTGGAACTTAATTCTGAAACTGAAAGTAGGAAGTGGTGATCAGAAATGTCTAATGCAGCAGAAGGAAATTCTCCAATAGATCTTTCTCAACAGCTGTTTGGTATGAAGAAAATGATACATGAGATGATGGGCATGTTGAAGGATGTGATCTCAAACAAGAAAAATCATCATCATTATCATCATCAAGACCTCATTCAGATTAGGGGTCGGCCACAGAAAAAGGACAAAGAAAATATCCCACAAGTAGGTGAAAATTCTGCCACAAATTCCAATACGGATCCGGCTGTTGAACCATTTAAAATGGATCTGAAGATTGAAATTCTGGTTCATGGTGGAGATTTGGATCCAGAAAAATTGGATGGCTGGTTGAATCAACTACAAGTTTCCGCACCAGACAATATACCAATGAGTAGCAAATCTCTTTTTGCAAGATTGAGACTTGACGGCCATGCACTTACATGGTGGGAAGCTTATGCATCTGGTTTGGAGTTAGACAATCAACCACGAACCAGAACTTGGATGCAATCTACTACAGCACTATGAAGTCGATTTAAACCTATTAAGTATGGGGATGAGTTGAAAGGTAGATGGCAATTTTTGTGACAAAAAAGGGACAAAAATATTCAAGAATATACAGATGATATCATGAAGCAAGCTGTTTCACTTGGAATGAATTTTTTAGTGACCAGTCAACTTTAGAAAAATGTAAGGGAGGACTGCACTATAGCGAATGAACGGAATTGGCTCACTTTGAAGTGAAAAACACTGATGATGCTTGTACCAAAGCCTTTATTTGGAAAAGCGTGACAAGAAGCCTGTGCATCACCAACAAAATTTCCTAAAAGAAAATAAAGAATGAAAAGAAGGCAAAAGGTGGGAGAAGAAAGCTAATCCCACTATTCCAGGAAAGAGAGATTTCGTGATCATTGCGAGAAGGGGGGTCACATTCGATAAGTGTTTTATTTTGCATCGACAAAAGAAATCCAAATTCTAGAAAATTAAGAAAGTAGCAACAGCATGTTCAAGGTGAAGATGAGAAGGTTGAATGTTTAAAAGAACACGATAAGAAGCTGGATTGCACGGTCCATAAAAGCGATAACAGCCCAGTTGTTCTTAAAAAAGTGAATTAAACAAAAATGAAGTCCATAAAGGTGAAGATGTTCCGAAAAGTATTGAAAAAGAATTATTTTGGGTTTATATTCAAATTTAAATGTCCAAAGAGGTTGCCGTATATGATTCCAGTCTCAACGGAATGTTATATCAAAGAAGCTATTAAAGCAACTTGGCATGAAGTCTAAACCTCACCCCAACCTTATCCTCTTGAATGGCTAAATAAAAATTATAAACTATAAGTACGAAATCAGTGTAGCTTCTTTGCCATAAATGAGAACTTCGGGGATAAGGTGACGTGTGACACTGTGCCACTAGACATTTGTCAAATTGTTTTTGGAAGTCCTTGCTTTCGGGAATGGAATGCTGCCTTCTTTAGAAGAGAACGTTTGGAGGCTGGTCAGAGATGGTGGTTGGTTATCGAATATGTAACGCTAAAGATCAAAGGAAAATCTCTTTGGTTACAGCACAACAAGTAAAACGGATGAACACCTGTAAAAGATTCTTTTTGCTTCTTGTTAGAGATGCAAGAGCAGGTTTGCAGGTTTTGGGAGATGAAATTGATACTGGTGACTGTACAAAGAGGTAGAAATAAATGATGGAGACAGTGCTCCCAAATTTATACAAAGAATTCAATTTATCCATCAAGGGGTTGAAGACAAATTACAGCAAGCTTAAAAGAGCTACAAGGAGCACCATTATAGGCATCACGTTGGACACCACTTCCAAGTCAAGGATAGAATGAAGGGGTCACATAAGAAGTTGAAGCCTATTCGATGTGGTCACTTAAGAATATTGATCAATATGGTGATAAGGCTTTCGTGCACTGGGGCTGCCCTTTATGGTGATAAGGCTTTCAAGCTTGACCTACCTCAGTACATAGAGAAGTATGCTGTTGTGAATGTGGAAAGCTTGCACTTGTTTGAACCATCTTTATTAGATGAGAGAGAGAACATCACCATTTTACCTATCGTGTATGACTTGGGACTTAATGAAGAAGCTAAAGAAGACCTTGTACTTAGTGAGAGAACTCGTATAAAAAGAAATGAGGAGAAAGATTTCTGTGGATATGTCCAAAGAGGCAATTTCCATAACATGCAAAATGGTTTTCCATAGAGCAAGTGAAGGAAAATTTTCTCACTTGATTGGTGCAGCTTTTGAGAGACCAAGAAGCCTTCCAAGGGGGAGGTTTGATCAAGAATTAAGTCCAAAAAAATAAAATAAAGATGTGGTTTATGCTACACCAGCAATTTCCATATCAGCAGTCCTACCTGGAAGTTGAACAATTTTATAGCTTGTTTCTTTGATTGGTTGAGTATGGTTTAGTTATGTGGCATATATCCTAAAGAAAAGACAACATTTGGCATCTTAGAAATAGTTATTTTCTACCACATAACTGCCTAGTTGGCTACCATATGGGTTTAGGGAGTTATTTTCAGCAACAACTACTTGCTGGTGCTCTTCAATATTGAGAGAAAGAGAAAGAAGAAGAAGATGGTAAAATGAAGATGGAACTGTGAGCGTTTAAAGGTTTTAATACTTGAAGTAAGTACCCTACTCATTCCTTGTCACTGTACTCATTCTTCACTTGCAATCTTTCGCCAAGATTTGGCCATCGATATTTCCCTAATTTGAGGTTACACTAAAAAGAAAATTTGTGTTTTATTGTGTTTTGCTTCGGATCTACTATCATATTCCCTTGTACGCATAAAACTAGTTTTGGTTTGATATTTGGCTACAACAATGTAGAAAAATATACCCACATCAGACCAGGAATAAATTTTCATGTCATGTAGCTGCAAATAAGCCAACTTAAATTGGGGTTTCTTGGCTGTCTTCATGTATAGAGCTGACTTTGTCACTAGTAAACTCCATAAAGTTTTTCAGTACATAACGAAAATAAAAGAACATTTAACCACCATTGTCAGTTTTGCAAATCGTACTTGCTGAAGAACACAGAAAATATCAATGCAACATAAGACCAGTCCCTTGGTTTCATCTATAAACCTTGACCATCAGGGTGACTTATAGTGTTTTCCTCGTCCTGTCTTTTAGACACACAGAATCTCAACCCATCAATATGCATGCACTGTCAACAATACTTTGAAATATAGCACCCGAAGTAATAAAAATGATTACAACTAGATAATTGTGTCCTTCTATACACAAATTGAGACTAATGTCTTCGAGAGTCAGTGGGCCGGTCCAATCATTTTTATATGTACGAAATGTGATATCCGTTTTCTTTTCAATATGATGTTTACAAAAAAAGTTCAACCAAACAACAGAAGAGATCTGACACCATATAAAAGGAACAGAGTATATTCAAGGTTAGATCAGATGCCATTGTCAAACCTGATATATTTTATTAAGGGTATAACTTAAAGTAGAAAGGTAGAACATCCATAGATTTCATGTTCACTAAGGCAACGATCCAAATTTACTTTATGGATCAATGTGGATTAGCCAATCAAGTAAGGACCATGATAATGAAATATTATAGCACTCAATGCTGTTTCTAGTTGCATTCCAAGATGATGAAATACTAAAGAACAATTACCCTCCAAACGAGTCTATTACTTCTCCCAGAACAATCACTGTCACGAGTAAATTAGCGAAATCAAAAGGAAGAAATAAGAGACAAATTATCTTACTCAGGGAAGCTTCCCCGACCGAAAGACCGCAAACTTTGAGACTTTTGAATACGAATACGGAACCCCATTCGCTGTCAAAAAATCCTCCAGCTTCTTCTTGACCATCTCCGGATCAGCACTCTCACATTCAATCTCATAACTCGTCCCAAAATCATACTGCGTCTCATCCAATTCCAACTTTAGCCCTTCCCAGTCATAAACCATTCTCACATTCCGAAACCCTCCCAAACAGACAAAATCCTTTTCACATCCAAATTCATCCCTCACACGCTTCAAAATCCTGTTAGATTCAACCACAGAACCAAGTCGCCACGGCTCGGCAACGCAGGCACGAGCAACTGCAGGATCGATCGGTTCTTCATCCTCTTCGACGCGACTAACGCCTCCAACAATCGTCGCTTTGGCCTTCAAAGACGCAATGCAGATGGAATCTCCATCATAGAACCGGAGGCGCAACACGGCGAGTTTTGAGGAGAGTTCGGAATTGGATCCATCGAAGAAAACGTTTTCTTGGAGATGGGTTTTGAGATGGAACGGGTACAGGAGATGGGAAACTTTCTGGTGCGAAACGTAATCGGGTAATTGGAGCTTTACTTCTACTTCCATTTCTGGCTTTTCTAGGGTTTTGGATTGAGAAGAAGAAGTGAAGATTAGGGCTAGGGTTTGAGGGGGTTTAGTGTTTTGGATTAGTTGGTGAGACCAATGCGTTGGGCTTTGGTGTCTTTGGAGCGATGATCCAAGTGTTGGAGGAGAGAAGAAGTGGCGGTGGTGGCGATGGAGGTTGTTGAAGATAGAGCTCGTCGTCGTGCTTCTTCGATTTCTTCCTTATCTTCCACGCGAACTTCCAATTTGGTCGGCTTTCTTCGCATCATCTTTCTTTTTCCTCCTAAAATTCGTTCGGGGCGAGAGAGGAAAATGCATTTATATTGTAAATGGTGGGTCCCTGCTCTTTAGGCAGCTCCGTGTACGAAAGCTTTTGCAGGGTCATCAGGGGCAGATCACAATAGTCTATAGTAGTCACCCTTATCTTATATTTTTACAAGAGATTATTTTCACGCCTTGAATCCCTGACTTCAAAATTGCATAATAACAACTTTTACCATTCCGCCAAGATTTTTCTTTGCTCTCTAAGCTCATCCAATATGATATATCTAAGGAAATGAACTTAGAGTAGCCATAACTCATACTTCAAAAACTTGACATACAATTAATATGCTCGTAAAGTATTAAATATGGCCCTCAAGTACTCACTATGCTTTCGCTTCAAAACTTGATCCAATGCCAGCAGAGTGATCCACGTGGAACCAATCAATGGATGGTTTGATTAGCCAAAGGTAGGTTGTCTGAGTAATAGTAACCAATAAGCATGCTTATGAGCTTCGCATGAAGGTGTGGTTAACAACTTAACATCATCAAATGGAGAAGACCTTTAAGGTATTGCATAAATCTAAGATCAAAATAATATGAGATGGTGTGTGTTGAGTAACTAGTCCTCAATTCACATACTTGGATCACTTATTTATTTTCTTCTTATTGTTGTGTTTTTTGGGGAAAGGTTTGTTTTATTGAATGGGAGGAGACCAGCCCTCTTCGTGACATTTAGAGATAATAAAGATACAAGATCGAGATGATATGTTAACCGTAAGTAAATGCTTACAAGCAGCACCAATTGAAAATTAACATAAAAGCTACAATCTAAAGCTATACAAAGAGACGAATTCTAAGCTAAATCACTCAAACAAAGGGCTAGTTTTAGCATGGAAGGGAGCCACTTTTGAATGATATGACCAATTCATCTCATTTATCTTGTTTTAGATATCTTTTGGTCAAAAAATCAAAAATTTTGAATGATTCTAGCATCTTAAAAGTATATTTTTGTCATTTAATTCGGATAGTTGCTTTAATTAATAGTTCTATCATCTATTTGTTGTACCTTTGAGGGATAATTTTGAGAATTTACCCCTCCCCTCCACTAATATAAGAAAAGCCCCCAACACGGGCCATGTGTGTGTGTGTGTGTAAGAGAGGTCTAAGTTGGAACTACAATGCAACACTCAAAATGGGAACCACTTGATTCAAACAAGTGGGGCCTATCCATAAAAAGAAAACTTACCCATAAGAGGAACTCTCTCTTTCAATTCTGAAAGGATTCTCTTAGGAGAGTTCTCTTTAACCTCTGACTTCTAATGTTTCAACAAAAAAAATGGGGCCCATTTTATCTAGAACAAGTTGGATCCATTTTAAAAGAAATACAAAAGAGAGAAAAAAACCCCATGTGGAGCCTCCTATTAAAGAGCATTAAGAATATACGGGATGAGTTTTTGCTTCTGAACTTTTTGCATTCCTAAGATTCTTCTAGGATAATTAAGAAAACTTAAAACTAGGCACACACAACTATAAAGTAGGGCCATTTACTCTTAAAAGAGAAAATATCCCCTTTGAGAGGTTTATCTTGTTTCAAGTATCTTGGACCCTCCTAAAGAAAGTCTTACTTTTAAACTCAAAATATGCGACAACTCAAGTTTTTAAAACACATTTTCATAAATATTTGCAAAAGTAGAGCCCTGATTTTGAAAAAAATTTAAATTCAAATAGCGAAAACATAGTTTCTTTAAAATTGATTTGTCAAAAACCTGAGTGCCACCTCAAATTACTTATCATACATAGATTTTTGTATAAAATAAAATTTTCATTGAATAAGAATAAAAATACTTTTATTAAAATCAGGATCAATCCAGTGGTTCACATACACAGCCCCGATAGTCATTACATACCTTGACCAAAATATTACAATCCAAATTATAAAATAATCGATACAATCGTCCACAAAGTAAATACCCTTAGTAGTAGTTCGGTGATGATTATCCTCAAGTCTTGAGCTTTCAATCTTCCTTAACTGTATCTGAGATATTGTAAGCATTCAAACATTGACAATATCTCAGCAAGCTATGCTTGGTATGGGATTTAAGAAATATATTTAATATATCTCAAAATCAATAGTTTATTATATCCATGATATAAATCAATTTATGCAATTGGATAACCATTTTATCCTTCACTCATCATATAAATTATATGTATATATTACATATAGATAAAACCATTGAAAATCGTGAATATAGTCAATATCATCAATAATATCTCATTTCCAAACTTATTTCAATATTAACACTAGGTGTTAATATATAATCATACTATATTGGGAATCATCCTCCAATACAACATTGATAATAATTTTTATTAGAATCTCATCATGCCATAAAATAAGGCATCTCATCATGCCATAACATAAGGCATCTCATCACGCCATAACATAAGGCATCTCATCACGCCATAACATAAGGCATCTCATCATGCCATATTTCAATTGCATCATAATGCAAAATAATCAAAAGACTACCATGCTTACAGTCTCAATCTGTATAGCCCGGATAACTACTTAATACTCCACTAATACCACGGTGGAAAATACAGATCCATGTTCGTATGGGGAGAACTGTAACACCCCTAACCTTGTGTAATAAAATTCAATAAATGGTGAAATTGAGGATTTCAAGGAGAAATCAGGCTAGAATATTAGGCTTAGCAAAAACATACTTCTTATAGAGGTACAAGTGAAGTATAAGACATGCATAATTGAGAACATGTCCCACGAACCCTTCAGAATGACTGTAAGCAAGATACATTCTGAATTCGAATGAAAAATCCTTATTTTTCTCCATTTTTATGAACAAAAGAGTAAAATGGTAATTTTACCCGTAGCAAAGGCCTAAGACATAAAAATTAGAATGTACTAAAAAATATGTGTCTAACGCCACTAGTACGCCCAATTCCGAGTTCGTGGGAGTAAACCCTAATTTTTATACATAAAGGGCAAAATCATCTTTTTACACATATGGGGCCCACATGGGGCCCACAAAGGAATCCAATGACTAGATCACATGTAATCATGAGTCAAACCACTACCACTAGCAAGTGGAGAAGGAGGTGGTAGTGGGAATCCAATGAAGATTAAATAATAAAAAGAAATAAACATAATTAATACATGTTATCATGAAAAACACTCAAAACACCTATAAATACACCTCAGAAAAATTTTCAAAAATGTTCATAAAATTCCTCACAAAATTCCCCAAACTATACCAAAATTCTAACTAAAAATCCTCCTCTTTCTCCCTCTTCACAATTTTTTTCATCTATTAGAGCGTTCATAAACGCACCCGGGAGAATATTCCTCTTTAGGCTATCAAGCGCGTATGTAGACCCGTCATCCCCAAGGAGTAGGGTTTTCACCCTGCTACAGTTTTTAAATTAAAAGTCATGGTCTTGCCATTAAAAGTAAATCTTGGCCATTGGATCTCTAAGGAATACTGAGATCTACAAAAGCCCTATATATTTATGAAGATCCGCTGAAGTTTCATCGAAAATTTTGTCAAAAAACTGTAAAGCTTTGGCAACCCTACTCAGGCGTAGATTTTCTTGATTCTGGCCAAGTTTTCGGACTTGGAACAATCCAGGTAGGTGCACCTCACTCTTCTATGTTGATTCTAGTAGTATACTAAAGTTTTCCTACCTCAGGGAGATCTCCTTCACCATTGATCAGTCGAAGATGATGGATACGGCTACAGGGTGAGAAATCACCATCTTAGATAGCTCAGATGATATTTCAGAGATGGATTCTTGGGGCCCAAAACCCCCAGGGGATGAAATATGACGCTTTGATTCTAACAGACGGAGGAGATCTAGCCATGGGCGATCCGACAGTCCAAATCTGAATGTCTCAGCCATAGTCAATCACTTCCGCTCAATGACTTGCTATGGACGATAATGGGCATGGGCCACTGGATGTCCCGCACCCATAAACCCAGATTTGATCTGGGCCATCTAGTTTTGAACTAAAGACTTAAATCTTCAATTTAGAGCTTGACATAGCTCTGATTTTATATCTGAAAATTTTTGTAGATTCCTTATCACTTGATCTAGGATTGAACTTATGAAATTCATGTTTTAATCTGTATTAATGTGTTATAATTATTAAAATCCGTAGGGGTACTCTTAGATCATGATCAAGATGATCCCAAAACAAACATATGAATCGATGGACATGTTCAAAGGATCCCAAAACCCTTTGGATTATGTTCACAGTAAGATTTATATGTCTATAAATTAAGTAATTAAGTCAAAAACAGTAAGATTGGAATTCAACCCTTAAAACGGGATGAAAACTTAAAAACTCAATTCTAATCTCAATTTAACTCCAAATTGAGATCAGAAAGTTTTGTTGGATTCATATTGATGAGGATAAGCTACCAAACTAATAAAATTACAATTTTAATTAATTAAAATTTCTAACATTAAGAAGATATGTGTACTAATATCCTTGATCTATAAGATCTAGGATGATCATATCAATAAAACTTTATTGGATAATGATATTATAATTTAAAAAATCAAAATTGTAAGTTATATGTAATTTTATAAGTGGATCTTAAGAGATTTAGCCTTAAAAGTATTAAAAACCATAAAAAGAGGTAGAAATCTCCTTGATCGAGTTGATCAAGGATGATTGGACTATATGGATATGTGTTGATGATAATATTGAGTTAATATTTTGTGGATTTATGGAATGGATGATGAGGATTGGGGCTAGATCAAGGAAGATCAAATCAATGGATGATATACATCAATGATTTAATAATGAAATTACGTCAATAAGAAATGTTAGATCTAAAAGAAAATGAAGGATCAAGATCTAAACCCTAAAAAGAGAAAAAATAAATAAGGATCAATTAAGACCGTTGGATCATAATGGGTGTTTATATCTTGTTAGATTTGCATTGAATTGTTAAATATATTGATAATTGTCTTTCCTTGCTTAGTAAATTTAATTATAGAATTATCTATTTATGGTTTTTTTATGCTTTAATGTTTAAGTAATGAAAATTTCATTGAAATTGTAATTAAATGAAATTAGAATGAGAGGACATTTACGTGGAATGTACGATAAGGACTTATTGATAGTACGGACCCTAGTTAGTAAGATAATATAAGGAATAAATTCCATGGTCCAAATTAGGAATATAATAAAAATCCATGAATGACATTTTAGGTCATGGATTTAATTAAAATCAATTAGAAAGAGTACTTAGGATTAAATGCTCATAGGAACCTTATGAAAGGTTGAATTAGGGTCAAGCTAGTAAATGATGGACATAGTGGTTAAGGGGGTTATCTAATAGAGCCTCGCTCTCCCCCCACCTTCCGTTGATGTTTGTGAGGTTTAAACGCCTCCTTACATGAGGATTGAAGTATCCACTTTGTGTTCAACCATTTAACTAGTAAGCCTTAGCCAATTTGACATAAGAGGAGCTTCTAGACTTAGAAGGAAATAAGCTACCCTAACTAGTAAAATATTAACTAGTTGAGTAATAATAATAAAGAGCATAAAAGGTTAGTAAATCATCTAACTCTAATAATAATAAAAATTTGTAATCAAGATAAGGATGATCAAACAAGATCCAGAGGATCTTGAATGACCAAAAACAATAAGCATACTAATGTAGGATTATATTACGTATGTATATGTAGAAATTATGTATGTGTATGTAGGAGAACATAGATAGAGAATCCAAACCCTTGATCAAATCTGATTAAAGGAGAATTAGGACATCTCTTATAGGGGTACATACTTGTATAGAAGAATAACTTGATACGTATGATTGACAGATTTATGAATCAAGATCAAGATGGATAATATGGGATGAATACCACTTGAATCAAGGTCATGATATCACTTTGAGGTAAGTGGATATACAAAGATGTATTAGAGACTCATGTGTATACAGACATGATTTTCTGTCTAGAATTATAGACCTTCATGATATAATTATGCCAAGTACCTTAGCATAGTCATGATCTAAAACTTATGATCCAACTAAGTGATACAAAACATATAATCCAACTAAGTGATCCAAAAATTATGATCCAATCTCATAATCTAATCAAAATTGATCTAATATGATGATCAAGGCTAATGAGGTGAAACTAATGAGATATGGAGACTAAGGAAACCCTAAGAATAGGATATAGAAAATATTATAGCCTTAGTTAAACAGACACATCATCTGATATCTACAATGTATTTTCCATACAAGTATGGAGGCTTGTGATTTTGTTTTACACAAAGATAGAGACTAGGGATACTATGCTAGGGAAGTTATGAGGGTTTGGTCACCTGCTTCCTGAAACTTATATGATGGATACCATGCCTAAAGAGAGGCTAAATGTCGGGTGGGGCAATAATGGGAAGGCCCCAATGTGACATCCATGGTCCACCCCATGAGGACATGGAGTTGATATTCCACAGTTGGTATCAATGGAGGATTGTAGTCATCTAAGTGCGTTGTAAGGATTGAGATTGATGCATAGTAGTCCTAATGTATTTTGCATTATGATGCACATATGATAGGCATAATGTAATGCCATGGCATAATGAGATGACACTACATGAGTTCCTAGAAATCCTAGTATAAAGATTGGCTAAATACTGATTTCCTAAGTGGAAGTATAGTCAGGGGAAGGAATAAGTTTTGAGCAATCTTCACTATATTAACTAATTTGTCCTATACTATATAAATAACGTATGTACTCTATGTATGAGCATGAGATAACATCATGAATGGATAACCAGGATGGATTAATGATTGAGGTATGTATTCTTATATTAGTGAAGTAGTATTTTTTTGTATTCCCTACCAAGCATAGCTTGCTGAGGTATTGTAAATGTTTCTATGTTTACAATACCTCAGATACAGGAAAGGAGGGTTAGAAGCTCAAGACCGTAGAAGACTTAAGGAAGATAAGCTTGAAGAATTTGAAGCAAAAAAGTAGAAGGCTTGAAGAAAACAACTAACTAGAGTATGTTCCTTAGATATATGTAATTTTCTTTATTTGAGAGAGTATTGTATTGAGTGCTTTTAATGTAAGGTGAGGTTTAAACTTTGGATTATGTAATTTGGACAATGGTTTGTAATTAGAATACAGGGACTATGTAAGAGTGAACTACTGGATGATTCCTAATATTCAATGAAATGCTATTTTATACAAAATGGTTATGTGTATTATGTATCTTCAAGTGAGACTTGGGTTTTATTACAAATGAATTTAAATGAAAAGAATTTCCACTATATTGTTTGCAAAAAAAAATCACCATTTAAGGGCCCTTCCTTTGAAAAATATATTACAAAATGTGTTTCAAAAACTCGGGTCTTCACAGGAACCATGGCTGTCACAGTGGCGGCCTTCCCATAATTGCCCCACCCGATATTTTGCTTCTCGTTGGGCATGGTGTCATCATCATAATCAGTTTTGGAGAGCAAGTGACCAAACCCTCATAACTCTCCTAGCGTTGGCATCCCTAGGCATAAGCCTATCTTAAAACAAAATCACAAGCCTCCTTGCTTGTATGAAAAATAATATTTCATACTTGCAGACTATGTGTCTAGTTATAATAGAATATGCCTATAACTTCTTTCCTTAAGATTTGGGGGTTCAACTTATATAGTTCAAATATTCTCATTCTACCCATTAAGTAATTTCATAATTACTTAATCAATCACTTTGTATTCATTTTCACATCATTTGTTGCCTTAAGTAATTTTATAATTACTTAATCAATCACTTTGTATTCATTTCAACATCATTTGTTGATTCATAAACAATTCTAAGGCAATTATAATCAATCTATAGTTATCAGTATAAGATTATGTGTAAAATACATGTATCTTCTATATTGAATATATTCTTAAGGTCCACCTATCTTTACTTTCTACAATCCATCAACCTATTAATCTTGATCATCATATCCTTCATGTATCTGTCCAATCATATATGTACAGTCATTCCTCAACTCATTTATACTTCATAGTTGTTCTTTTGATCATCCTTACTTAGGATGATTTAGATCTTTTTTCTTAGATCATATTGATTAATGTCTAATCTATTGATCTATATTTAAATCTAACATTCATACTAATTCAACAAATATACATACTAACACAATATTATGTTTCTTGTTATTCTTGATCATTCAAGATCTCCCTATGGATCTTGTTTGATCTTTGATTATCTTAATTACCATTTTTATTAGAATTAGATAGTTTACTATCCTTTTATGATCTAATTATTATTCAACCAGTTAATATCTTACTGATTGGAGACACTTTATTTCTTTCATAACATTAGATAGCTCCTCCTTATTTTAGAATTGAATAAGGCTTACTAGTTAAAAGCTGCCCATAGAGTGGTTAATTCAATCCTCATGTAAGGAGGCGTTTAGATCTCACAAACATCTTCAGAAGGTGGGAGAAGAGCGAGGCTCTATTAGAGAACCCCCTTAACCACCATGTTCAGCATTTTCTAGGGTGACCTTAGCTCAACCTTCATAAGATTCGTATAAGCATTAAACTCTAAGCTCTCTTGCTATTTGATTTTAATTAACTCCATGAACATTTAAAATATCATTCATGAGGTTTATTATTCTCCTAATTTGGGCCAAGAAAATGATATTCGTTATATTGTCCTACAACTATAGCCCTTATTATCATTAAGTCCATGTCCATATTCATTGCAAATGTTCATCAATATCTATTTTTGTTTAATTACATTTTCCTTGTAATTTACATAACATGAACAATTAAAGCATAAATAAATAAATCTAACAATTAAATCTACTAAGCAAATAAAAGAACATTTACAATAATTCACATGCTTATTTGAATACATCATATTTATTCATTTTGATCAAATGATCATATTTTGATTTCTATTCAATTTATCTTGATCTTTCATTTTTATTCAGATCTATTACATTATCTTAATGTGATATCATCACTAGATCATTAATTCATCTCATTAAATGATTGGATCTTTTTTTATCCAACCGATCAATAAGATCTTCAGCCATTTTATCAAAATTAAGGGCATAGATCTAAATCTATCCCAAATTAGACATCAGGCCATTTATTTCTCATGATCTTATCATTAGATCATCATCCATACTGATTTTAATGGTCTAATCATGCTTGATTACTCAGATCAAGTAGATCAATAATCATTTTTAAGATTTCTCCTCTATTAAGGTTAAATTTCTTAATTCATCCCAGATAAATCATATCTAACTCTTGATTCCATGTTCCCTCATCACTAGATCACTGATGGATCAAAAATCCAAAGTCTAATCATGTCAGATTTGACTAATCTTGGGAATTAGTATCACTTTTTGTAATTTATATAAATTTACAATGAATAAAACCTAACATGTATATCTCCATTAGATTCTACTCTTCACTAGGAATCTAGAGCTTCTTTCTAATCTTCATTTGGAGTTAAAATGATCTTTGAATTAAATTTTTAAGTTTTTAGATCAAAATAATGACCCCTTGCGAATGGACGGGGACGATTAGCGGCCCGTCTCTACCTCGTTCCGCCGATGATAGCCAGTGTACGAGGAGGGATGACCTAGGATAGCCGAGAATGTTTGATCTGAACCGTCAGATCAGCTCTTCCCCAGATCAATGGTTAGATCTAATTGAAATCAAACGATGAACCTAGATCTGGGGGTTTTGGGGTCCCACCAACTCATCTGACTGCTCAATTTCTCCATTTGAGCCGACTATAGGTGGATCCCCAATTACCCTCACCGGATCTTTTTCACCTGTGAACCAATCACCGGTGAAACAGATTCAACAATGAATCCAAGGGTTTTTGGCCAAGAAAACATGGGCAATGGAAGAGGAGATGTCAGAGACCTACCTAAATCCGGTTTGGAGTAGAGAGGAGAGCCAGAGAAGGAGAAATCTGTCAGATTTTGAAGCCCTAGCCGGATGGCTAGTGTTTCTGTAATTCTTGCGTTGCCAAGGTTGTTTGCCGAAGATGAAACAGGGAGAGCGGAAATGGAGAGGAGAGTGCGGGGAACCCGATTTTAGGTTTCCTAGGGCGTTTCCAGTGCTAGAGGAGTGGTTGCGATGAGGATTTGGCCGGCCTGGGAAAAACCCTAGGCGGCTAATCCTTTGATTGGGATCGGGTGGAAGGCCAATCCAGGGACACACCACTTGGGGCAGGTTGGTTCCTATGCCGGGCACATGTGGGGACCACCACTCCAGCTAGAGAGAGAGAGAGAGAGAGAGAGAGAGAGAGAGAGAGAGAGAGAGAGAGAGAGAGAGAGAGAGAGAGAGAGAGAGAGAGAGAGAGACTATGGATCTGGAATTTTGTGGGAATGTTAGAGGGAGGTATTTATAGGTTTATTTGTGGATTATTTTAATTAAAATGTAATTATTTTTATTTTAAATAATTTTTCAACTTTTCTTATTTAATTCAAAAGAGATTCCTCATCATTTTATTCTTCATCATTGATATTCCCTGAGCTAGCTGCCCACCAGCTCACCTAACTTTTGTGGACCCCACACAAAAGTGAAATAACCATTTTACCCTTATAGGTAAATATAAATTCACAAAAATTACAAAAAATAGGGATTTTTCACCCGAGCTCAGATTTCAGCGTGCTTACAATCATTCTAACCGATTTTCTGTGAATGATTCTAAATGTCTATGTTTAAAGACTTGATTCTTTTTATAAAAATTAATATTATATTAAACATAATATTCTACCTCAATTTTTGCAAAATTTTCTATTAATTTCAAATAATTCCAGAAAATTTGGGGTTATATATAAAAAAGGGGGCCCACTTAATCTGCAAGTGTGGAGCTTTTTTCTATTGTTTTCACCACCAAGAAAAAATGCATCTCTCATGGAGTTTTATATTCGTTAATAAGTTATTTAAAATGCCCCTTGAAATGGGACCCACTTTGTTCAAAGCAAGTAGGATCTATTTTCATACCTTATTTTAAGAAGCCTTCAAATAGGACCCACCTTGCTTACTAGTAGGACTCATTATTAATATAAAAAAAAAGGCTCATGGATTTTTTCTTAGCCTTTAAAATATTTAAAACTCTCATAGGAAGAGAGTTCTTTATATTTGGTTCCTTGATAAGTCCATGTTTATATGCAAAGATCTTTTCAAGAGAAAATTAAAAGTGGGACCCACCACACTTATAAGTGTAATTCATTATTACTAAAAAGGCTTTATAAGATTTTTCTAGCTTTTAGGACTCTCTAGAAAGACTGACCTCTTATGCTGGCAAGGCACAAGCATTATAAATGGGGCATGCTTTTAACTAACGATTAGGACCCATTTATAAAAAAATGCCCCCTAAGGGATTCCTTATATCTCAAAAACCCTACTAAATAACAAGAAAAAAAGGTAGGAAATGGGGCCCATATAAAAAAATAGGCACACCATTTTCTCTAAAATGCCTAAGGAAAAGAAGACAATTGGGACTTAGTGAAGAGCCCTATCCTTCAAAACTCAAAAAATAAAAACCAAAAAGGGGTCCCACCTCAAACAAACCATCATAAATTTCATGCCAAAGGGTTTTAATTGAGACTTATTTTCCTATTTTTCCTAAAGGTCTTAAAATTAGAGAAATTGACCTCACTTTGAAAACAATACACTTAACCTTTTAACTTGAGTTTTTCAAGAGAGAAACTTGAGTTCTAAAACCCAAATAAATTAAATGGGATTCATGTTAGGTGCCCAAGATCTCAAATGGGACCCATTTCACGCCTATTCATTCCTTTTTCTCAATTTTAACCTAGTGGAACCTATTTCAACCTCTCTACTTCCTCACCCACTCTTTTGTGAGTATCAAGTGGAGCACATTTTACTCTCTTTTTTTCTTCCTTCTTAGTTTTAGCCTAGTGGGACATATTTTAACCTTTTTCTTTGACCTTCTCTCTATCTCCTCCCACTTAAATAACTTCCCTTAACTCTCTGCCACTCACCTTCTAGAAAGCCAATAAATGTCCCTTTCCAATTCTAAAGAAAGAAGGACGAAAATTCACTTAAATTTTACTATTTTCAAGAGAGGAAACCTTGTTGGGTGATCTCTCTCTCTCTCTCTCCTTTTTCTTGTCCCACTTTCATTTGGGATAGTGCTCATCTTGTCCTGAGAGCATGACATACTATTTCTTTTGAAGAACTTTCGATACGAATATGGATTCCTTTCTACATTTACAGACATTTCTCACCAAAATGAGTGCATACCTTTTTTGTGTTTAGAGTTTTTAAAGGCTTAAAAAAAAAAAACAATTGAGCAAAGTGGAGCCCATTATCAACTAAATTGGTCTCCCATGTGCTTAGAACACCTACTATCCTACAAATGGTCAAGTAGGCTCCAATGGATTTCCATAGCACATGCTTTTTATAAATGGTCAAGTGGGCTCTGATTGATGTATTAGACACTTGCTTTCTAAAAATGGTCAAGTGGGTTCCAATTGATGTCTTGGGTACTATCATGTGTCCATTCATATTAACCATTCAGTATGGTACTTGATTGTGGTTATCATTTCCCATCATTGATTTGTTAGATGGGTAATTTATTAGTTTAGCAAGAAATTAGAAGTGTCATGGGTTGGTAGGGTGGGTGAAATAATGTCTTTATATCAACATTCAGAAAATAATGGTATAATTAAGGGTTTAGATCACATGGTTTACTTTTCGTACATATAATCCTTTTTTCCTTGGTAGGTTTTATGACAAACCTTGATGCCCTAAGCTGAAGTGAGGCATCATGATAAGACTGACTCTCTCTCCCTCTCAACTGTTTTGACTTCTTGTAGGATCATTGTAGACATACTAGGAGGATCAAATGCTACAAAAGGTATGTCAAAGTAGATCTATGGTATCATAAGTACTTGAACAAAGGTGAACCCCACCTAGCAGATGATCCAACGACATCCATCAATTGGTCAAACTCAAATATGCTGCTATTCTAAGTGGTTATACCACTACCAGCCTACAATTGGAGGGTAGAATTTGGGTCAGATTTCCTATAAATGAATGGTTCTGATCAAAAGTAGGTCTGCTAGACCCTTACTTTTGACAATCCTTTTCTTGTTTTCTTAGCTCTCTAGTCACAAGTCTTTGGTTTTGCTTTTATTATATTTCTCCAAAGAATTCTCAAATGGGCCCCTTACCATAGTCTATGATGATCATATAATTTCTGTCTTTCCATTGTTGGACCAATGGGAACATGAAAATGGTGGCTGCTTCTCCACAATCAAAAAGTGATTAGATGTCCTGAAATCAATGAAATCCATAAGATAAACAAAGGTCTTACTATCTAACCTATGACATCTTTATCTATATCCATCCATTTATATCTATTTTTAATAGGGCATGTCCATGATAGTCCAAAGTAGCAACTATATTTATTTTTTAAGAATCCAATGTGG
Source organism: Warburgia ugandensis (assembly GCA_035236585.1). NCBI lineage: Eukaryota > Viridiplantae > Streptophyta > Magnoliopsida > Canellales > Canellaceae > Warburgia > Warburgia ugandensis. The sequence continues at coordinate 10,635,771 of CP141138.1, read as the reverse complement.
TCATTTGGACCTTCGTATATGTGACATCCTGGTTTTTCTTATAATGTTTCACAAAATCTTTTACATTTGTGGGGCCCCAAGTTTGGAAAATGATTTAGAAAACAAATAGCAGAAACATTTTTCAAGAGAAAACTTTTAAAAATCCCGACTGTCATTTTTTCTTTTATAAAAATGGGGATTTTCAAATAAATGAGCACTACGTTTCTACTTAAAATTTGGCAGAGTTTCCTCTATATTTTAGACCCTCGCACATTTTTCGCATGCGATATGAGTTTCTAATAGACACAATATAATAAGACAAAATAATAATTGAGACTCTGTCTCCATCCCATCACATTTACATACATGACCATTTGTGTTTTGAAATTCAAAATTTAACCAAATCAAAAGAAAAGTTCATGACCATGGTCAATCTAGTCACAACCATATCACTACCACTTTAGTTTACAAATCCACATGTTTATAAAGTAAAGTCATATTAAATCAAAGTATTACGTCATTTAGCAAGATCATCAACTACGTGCAAACCTATTTAATATACCTTTTATATCTTTCTCTTGAGATCTCTAACACAGTCATCTGCTCTCTTTTGCCTATTCTATTTCTTCTAACCTAAGGCATTGTAAACAATTTACAATGTCTTAACAAGCTTGCGATTGTCTAGGTAGTTTCATCATTGAAAACTTGAGTTTATGAAGTTTTAAATCCAAAAAGGAATACACAATCACATGTTATATAGTTTGATATAATATGATGCAAAATGAGTAATATAATGAGCTATGAAATCTCAATCATGATTTGCAAATCAATGTTATGTCAAACCAATTCAATTATCAGTTTCAATAATAACCTTTGCAAGGTATTTTACAAAATATGAAAGATCACCATGACTCAAAGTATGCATCATCTCATAAAAATACCCATTTAAACTGAATAGTGAACCATCGTCAAAAATCAGTAGATGAAAAGCATATAAATCATATAATACTTCAATATAATTGACATATCTCAATAAAAACACACACATATAACCATCAGGACCTCCTCGAGGTCTCATGAGTGTAGAAAGGCTTAAAATTCGACCACCCGTCATTGGTCTTGAGTACTCATTATAGACCTAAAATACCAAGGTGCCACACACCAGCTCTATGACGCTATATGCATATGAACTTGAAAATAATGGACCCTTTGTGCGATAGACAAGAAACAATCAAGTCTGTGGCTATCACACTGATACTAAGCAAATAAACTCCCCACATCATGCGAGCAATAGGTACACAATGCCTCAGGACATGACCTTGCCCATCATGTCATCGTAATGTGGATTCGGCCTATTTTAACTAGGTATCTAATACACATAAACAGTTTTAAAAGAAGGAGGATGATCAGTCGTCAATCTTCCTAGCACACCATCCACTGGCCCTAATATGTCTGTTATAACATAATAATATTAGGCATCATCACATGCCGATATAACTGATAAGATCATAAAAATTCATGAATTGTTGAAATCATGCAATTTAAATCTCATGATATAATATAGTCATGTAAAAGCAAGTCTCACCAGGGGTTGAGTTTGAGGACTCTGCATTCCTCATCATCTCATAAATCATGAAGTTTATGTAGTTTCAAATATATTTTCATGTATAAGTTTTCAATTTCATAGTAAAACCACATGGCATTCCAAACCAATAAGTTGCATGAAATATAATTATGTTAACTGCATAAATTAGAAATATCGTAATTTCAAATGTTAAGCATTTTCAAATATGACCGAGTAGTTATCAATAGTTTTCATGTTTTCACAAAAGCATATCGACGTTAAAACTATCTACCTCCTTAGAAAAAATTTCACAAGTTCTTCCCTTTTAGGTTTAGCTTTAAACTTAACTTTAATTTGGTAAAACTGCACCCGAAACTGCATAGCACATCCAACATCCAAATTTCCACATCAACATAAAATCATATAAGCATCTAAATCATGTTTAAATCTAAATAGTGTATAAAATTTTGCTTTTAGCATTCCTTTCAGGTTGCATTTACATCATAAATGGGGGCTTCATGTCTAAGTGTCCCTCACTATTTGTACATTAGATTATTCATCTAAACTTAATCCCATGGTTCATATCAAACCGTTGATTTCTTATAAGCCATCAGCTTCCTAAAACTCAATGCCATGATCTTAAATTTTTAGAGTATGTTTACTTGACAAAGGTTAGGGTACACAATGGTGGCATCTGATCACCAATTAGACATTGTCAGGTCCTTATCTCACTTCTGTATGATTAAAAGGTTCAAATTATTTGATAAAATTTTATCTAAATCTTTCAATTTTTGTCATATAGTGGTTAGTTCAATGTCCCAAAACACATCTGTGGTGTTTGATCATCGATCAGACATCAAGAAGGCACTATTTAAATAGTGACAGATCAGACGACATAGATTGTTTGATTGGTTTTCTAGCTAGATAAATAATCTCAATTAGATCTAAGCTATATCAGGCCCCTTTTTAGCTATTCCTAGGTTTGGATTAAGAAATGAATGGTTAGATCATCCATAAAACCTAGATCTAACATGAACAATACATATTTTGGTAAAAATCTCAAATCAAGAGTTGGGTTTCGCAGATCTTACCTCTTGGATGTATTTCTGTGACCCTTGGATGAGTCGGATTGACTCTATTTTTCGATGAAACCCTCCGATCACACCGTGCACCATTTAGCTCCTTAATCACCGGTCAAGATCACCTTGGATTCCCCATTAACCTTAAGGGTTTTGGTCATTTTTATCGTGCTGGATGCAATGATCGGCTCAGATCAATGATCTGAGTTGGTGTCGTCTTCTATGATGACCTATAAATTTGGCAACCCAAAAACACCTTTTTTTTTCTCCCACCGACGTGCCAAGTTTTTTTGCCACCAAGGTTTCTCTCTCTCTCTCTCTCTCTCTCTCTCTCTCTCTCTCTCTCTCTCTCTCTCTCTCTCTCTCTCTCTCTCTCTCTCTCTCTCTCTCTCTCTCTCTCTCTCTCTCTCTCTCTCTCTCTCGGGTTTGAGAACAGATCGAACAGTCTATTCGTTTGGTTTAAGTGGGGATGGGTATCCATAACAAAGACAACCCCCTCTATTTAAGCCATTTCATTTTTTTTTCTCTTATTTTTACGAAAATGCTCTTCTTATTAAAATCCTCATATCTCCTCTATTTGAACTCTGATTTAAGGAAACTTAGTGTTGTTGGAATAATCTTTTCAAGTGCAATCAAATTATGGATGTCTCAATACTTGATTTGATGTCTATCAAGCTTTTCACTTATAAAACTCCAAAAATAGAAAATTCAATTTGTTCTTTTCATTCCAATGTAATATTTTTCAAAATTTACTTAAATTGGGATTTAAAAAAATTATGGATGTTACATTCTTCCCTCCTTATAGGAATTTCGTCCCTAAATTCTTTTCACATTATTCTTTAGACAATTCTAGAAGCATTCTAATATCACAAGATGTACTTCTTGTGCCAATAATTCCAAAATCAACATCGATAAATAGATAATTTCATATCATGTCATCTCCTCATATACCAACTCATTGTATGAATAGATATACATCAAATCATCTCAAGTCAAATAACTCATAATATACTTAGAACACGTCATAACTATATATAATGCAATTAACATAAACCAAACTCTCATCAAAGAGTTCGTTATTTGTGTACAACTTTAGAACAGGTAAAATCACCATAACAATAAAAATCAAAGCATCTCAGCTCACCAGTAGGTAGATCTATGCCAAATCTATTATAGAGCACATTAGCTCACCATTAGTCAATCATCTGCCAATCAAAACCAGACCATATAGCTCACCAACAGGCACTCTATGCTAATCAAAACTAGAGCACACCAGCTCACCAATAGGCAATCGTATATCAATCAAAACTAATCTACAATATAATCATACTGTAAGCACCTACAAGCGCACCATCTAGAAGCCTGTTAATGCCCCTTGCACCCACCCTCTTAGGTTGCCCTCTTCAACTACTCACAAGTATAGATCATAAATCAAATTCTAATTTTATAAGGAAACATCCTCATACAAAACACACATTACTATCATACCTCTCATCTAGTGAGAAATCAACTGTATATATATATATATATACATAATATAAAAAGAGCTTTCATATCACTGCTATCCTAGAAAATCCAATAACCCAAAGATAGTGGGTCACCAATCTAAGAAAATTATCAATCTTAATCACTAATTTGGGCTAATGCCAACCCATCACGGTCTCAATAAACTGTTTCTCTACAACTCAGGGTATCGTGGTTAAGGAAATTCCCTTCCTCTGACCATAACTCATGCTACAGATATTTGCAACAAGCAATGAGTCCTTCAACATTCTAAATAATGCATGTGGATTCCTTATGCTCCTCTTTGTTTGTGAAGTATATGAGAATATTATCTACTAACACAATCATGACTCATCCAAATAACATTTGAAAATTTGATCCATCATATCCATGAATATTGTTAATGCATTGTTCTCACCAACTGGTATCACCTAGAACTCGTAGCAATCATAACAAGTTCTAAAAATTGTCTTAAAGACATCTTCTTCACAATCCTTAGCTCGTAATAACCAGACCTCAAATCAATATCCAAAAATACTATGCATCATCCGGAGTTGCTCAATTGATCATCATTATGAGATAGAGAATATATGTTCTTCTTTGTGGTCTATTAAACAAGTGATAATCTGTGCATAACAATAAAGAAATGTCTCCTTTGTGTAGAGTTATGCACGCATGAATATAGACCATAGTTGCAAAATTTGTAAAGCTAATGAGCTTTCCTTCTTGTTATTACTAGTAACATGTATTGCATGGGTCAAAAGAATTTACATTATTGTTATGAAAGATAATAGTGAATAGTATTAAAAAGAACTAATTGTAAATGTTTTTGTATTTAAATTTAGAATAATATGTGAAAGTTCTTTTACTTGATTTCTTCTCCAACATAAAGTTTGTGCTATTTAAAGAATGTAAAATTTGCTAGTAAGATATATATTGATGACACTTATGAAATTGGATTTCATGTTATTTAAAAAATCAATTTTATAATTATTGTTTACTATCTATATAATATGTATTTCTATTTTATAATGTGTTATTTAAACATTAAGTCCATAGTTATTAAAGGAAAAGTATGATGGAATCCGTAGAACAAATATTTTATGCCCTCAAAAGCCCTGGAGACCCAAAAATTTGGGAGGTGCAATTGTTTCTATCATGGACGAACCTAAATCTTTTTCATTAGATGATATTATTCACTTTTGAGCAATTGATATTTTGATATTAATTATTTTAAAATTTTATATTTATTCATGTTATACACTGTTGAGTGTTTTTCGCAAATGCACGGCTGTCGTAGTCTAGCTAGTGCAAGTCCGGGTCGATTTCCACGGGGACTCGACTTAAATATTGGAGTTTACATAAAATTCAATTAATAAAAATACAAATAACAGAAATAAACTAACAATAAATTCAAATTCAAATTTATTCAATTGTTGCAATGTACACAATTATTTATTCAAAAGAAAACAGAAATTGTAACTCAATAAGCTGTCCTGGATAAGTCTGTCCTTGGATAATCAAAATGTGAATAAAACAAAACTAGAATAACACATGGACACAAATGTAATTAAAGTGAGGACACAGTTGGAATTAGTCTGGGGACATGTGTGGAATAACTGAGATTTAATAGGGGCAGATGTGGACTTTTATCAAGGACCTGGTTTTACTCAAAAACCAGGAAAACACAATGAGGATAGAACCCTAGGAGATGGGGAAGAAGGGAAAAGAGGGAGAAAAAGGAGAAGAAGGGAGAATGTCGAAAAAAAACAAGGAAAACAAGGGGGAAACCCGGATTGGGTTTTGACCCTTGGAGAGGAAGAAAAGATTCCAGCTAGAGATGGGGCTTTCAAAGGTGAAGAGGCTGGAAAAGGTGACTAAGCGGGAGTGAGGAAGATCGGAAACAAAGGAACGAGGGCTGGCCGGAAAACGGGAGAAGGAGGCCAGACCGAAGAAAAGGATAGGTTGTTGGCCGAAGTGGAGAGTTGTGGCTGATGATGAGGAAGGGGGTTTGGCTGTGTAGTCCCGGCTGGGGGTACGTGAGAGAGGTGGAGAGGAACAGTCCTTCCACCTCTTCTCTCTCAAAAGGAGAAGAAAGAAAAACGAAAATGAGAAAATGGGAAGGAGGGTTCTAGTCAATGGAGATGATGCTATGGGAGGTTACAAGAGAGAGAGAGAGAGAGAGAGAGAGAGAGAGAGAGAGAGAGAGAGAGAGAGAGAGAGAGAGAGAGAGAGAGAGAGAGAGAGAGAGAGAGAGCTGGATGCAGGGAACCGACAGAGAGGGAGAGACTTGCTAACCTGGGTGTTGACTGGTCTGGTCGATGCTGGACTATTGATGTGCCTGGGAACAAGGTAAGAGAGGAAGATGGGAAAGAAGCTGACGAAGGAGATGGGGGAGACGGCAATGAAGGAGAGGAACCTACGGTGATGGGGAGAGAGTGTGAGACAGAGACACAAAATGAGAAAGCAAGAGGAAACTAGATCTGTACAGCGTGTCACTCATTGGCAGCTGGGCAGATGGATGGTGTGATGGTGAAGAGGAGAACAGAGGGACTAGGTGACGGGTTTTGGTTCTAGTGAGAAGAGGGAGTCCGAGAGAGGGCAGAACGAAGCGTTGATGGGTCAATCGGATGGAAGATTGGGGATGATAGGTGTCGTCTGGTTCGCCTCGAGCAAAGAGGAAACTTGGCAGAGGGGACAAAAGGGGTTCTGGGCAGTGCTAGGTTCGTGCGCAAAGCAGAGAAAAATGGTGAGGAGGGAGATTGACGGTGAGCTAGAGCATTGACTGAGCACAGGAGATAGAAAGGCAAACGTGGGAGAGAGAGAAAGAGAGGGAGAACTGGTATGGTGCGTGAGAGAGGGAGAGCAAGAGAGAGGTGGAGAGGAACAGTCCTTCCACCTCTTCTCTCTCAAAGGGAGAAGAAAGAAAAACCAAAAACGAGAAAGTGGGAAGAGGCAAGAAGGGAGAAGAAGAAGGGGATGAGGGAGTTACGGAAAGAGAGGTGGGGGAGAGGTTGCTGCACAATGAACTGGGTTAGAGTGGGGATGAGATAAACAAGAAAGAGAGAATGAAGAGAGAGGAAGGAGGGGAAGAGGAGAACCATGGGGTGGTGAGTCTTTCTCTAACGTTCCAACAAGGAGAGAGGCTGCGAGTGAGAGGTGGAGAGGAACAGTCCTTCCACCTCTACTCTATGAAAAGGAGGAGACAAAAAAAATGAAAAATGAGAAGATGGGAAGAGGGCAGAGGGAGGAAGAAGGGGAGGAAAAAGAGAGTCCCCTCATTTCAACCCATGTTTTCTTTATAAGAGGATTTGCCATCATTGGTCAACGTTGCCTAGATTTGCCATCATTGCCTAGATTTGGTCAAATTTGCCAGATTTTGCCATCATTGGTCAGATTTGCCTAGATTTGTGGTGTGGGATCCATCAAAATAAGTTGATCTGAACCGTCGAACATATTTTGAATTATCTGCAAAGCAAAATATAAAATTAGAATTAACTTATGTAGGTAATTAACTATAATGATCATCTAATCATTTAACTTTTCAAATTAATAGTTAGATGGTCGATTATAGCTAAAATTGATTCAAAATCACAAAATTACCTTATTAAATGATCTAATAAAATAGTAATCTAAGGTTTATTTTTGGCAAAATTACGGACTCAACATACACCCATTGGGAGATTTTCTTATCATTTATTCAAAGAAAAAAGTTAAATTCATCTGTGTTATATTCATAAAAGAAGAAGTACTAATACTTGATAATATGAATTAACTTCCCCAAAAAGAAATATGTATAAGTGGCTATTCTACTTTCTCAAAGCTTCATGGACCATATATAGCCATCGAAAAATATTAGAACATGTTACTTGGGATTTTTGGATCTTGATCATGGATGGATGGCCATATGTTATGGTGTCATTGCTAATTACTTTGAGCATATATCAATTGAACTTTTAATATTGTGACATTTTTGTGCAAAACAATTAAAGAAAGATTTGACTAATGAATGGTTTTAAATGAATGGTAGTATAAATTGATCATGACTGATATATGGACTTGAAAAAGTTAAATTATAGGTTTGCTAAAATTGAGCTGAGTACTGAAAAGGGTAAAAGTCTCTTTGGTTGCTATGCTAGGAAGACCAGTTGGCCATTGGCTTTTGAAATTTATAACTGTTCTAAGAGACCAATTGTAGAGAGTATTGTGTCATGGGGAGATTGCTCTCTTGTGATCCAGTGCCCCTATGAGGACTGGTATAGTCCATGTCGTATTCATGGCTGAACGTAATTGGATGTGGTTCCTTCACATGCATAGTATATAGTACAATTACTGGACATGGACTGACATGTTGGTCATCCTCAAGGATATTAACCATTACCCATATGAGTTTATGGTAGGACACTGCCACTCAGTGATATGACAGATTTTAATATGCCATTCTTTGACAGGAGTCCTCACAAGCTTGTATATGTGAGAATTGAAAGAAAATATTAAATGTTTTTGGAAAGACCAAATTTTTGTGTAAAAGCATACATGTATATAGTTATTATATTGCACTAATGATTTAAGCTGTGGTTTTCAAATGATTGATTTAGGCTTGTTCCTATTGAGTCTTTGTACTCACCCCTGCAAAACTTTTCAGTTGAAGCACAAGAGGACTACGTAATTAGCTAAAAGAAATTAAATAATGAGAATAAGAAGAAGAGAAGTATGAATAAATAGTTAGTTCGACATTTCTATTATTATTTTGATTTTGAAATAATGAACACTCGAGGATGAATGTAATAAGACGGGTGACACTAATATATTTAATTTGAATTATGACTTGAACTTATATTCCTTATTGTTTGGGTTGTGACTAGGGAAATCTTGTAATGGTATGTTTTTATTCTACGATCATATGTGAAGGTTTGTAATGTGACACCAGATTGAAGGTGGATTTGAGAAAATAAGTATATATTATATATTTCAAATATTGTTTAAAAAATCCTACATGAGAGTTGCATTTCCAAATTATATTTAAAAAATCCTTTTATGAAAACATAGGTCACCCCGCACACACAGTCTCAGCTATTTGATTTCTTGCCAAGATCATTATAGACATATTGAGAGGATCAAATGCTACAAAAGTATGATAAAGTAGATCTATGGTATTGGAAGTACTTGAACAAAGGTGAGACCCACCTAGTAGATGATGCAACAACATCCATCAATTGGTCTGACTCAAATATGCTATTATTTTAAGTGGTCGAGACCATCTACCAGCCTGCAATTGAAGGGTAGAATTTGGGTCACATTTTTTGCATATGAGTGGGTTTGATCAAAAGTAGGTTTGCCAGACCCTTACTTTTGACAATCCCTTTCTTATTTTCTTAACTTTGTAGGTATAAGTCTTTGGTTTTGCTTTTATTATATTTCTCCAAAGAATTCTCCGATGGATCCAATGCCATAGTCTATGATGATCATATAATTTTCCTCTTTCCACCATTGGACCGATGGGAACATGAAAATGGTGGTTGCATCTCCACAGCCAAAAAGCAATTAGATGTCTTGAAATCAACTAAATCCATAAGATAAACAAAGGCCTTACTATCTAATCTATGACATATTTATCTATATCCATCCATTTATATCTATTTCTGATAGGGCCCATCCACATTAGTCCAAAATAGTGACTAGATTTGTTTTCTAAGAACCAATATTGCCAATTGGATATTGTATACTCCTATATTAGCTTGGCATGACCCCACCACTACTATGATTTTTGAGTCTCCCTTATTATAGAAGGTATGATGGGGAATGCTTTTTTAAAGCTGGGCATTGGTTTTGCATGAATTTTGTCACCTTATGATTTGACCCTAGTTTGACTTCATATGTTTAGCGGTCCAAAGGCTGATTCGATGACTCTCACATCTACAGAAATCAACTAGATGATTCTAGCATATGAAGAAATAGTACATTTGACATAGGAACACAATAAACAAACAGCTAAATAAAGTTTTTAGGATGGAAGATTGGTCCACATGCTGACAATTTTTGGTTTACTAGATATCCAAAGTTGGAGAAATTAGATCAATCACACAATTTTCGGTGCCTCTACATTGGCATTCATCAAATTCAATTATCTAATGGGCAACAAATGTGTAGCTCAGTTGGTCCTAGACAACTTAAGGGTCTCTCCTAAAATACACTTGGTTGCATGTTTGAGGTACCGATTTCTCTTTGTGAATTAGATTTAGGAGTGTGTGAATGATTTACTTTATAATTCTTTGCTTATTTAAAATGAAAATCTCACGACTAACCCTTTTTATCATGTTTGCTCTAAAATTGGGTAGCATGAAAAGGATGGGATTAACGTGGCTGAGGCTTCTTATGGCCACATTGCAAGAAAGAAAAGAAACACTGGTTTAGGTTCTGATAGTTTGATTTCATCATTTACGCCTACCTTAACAAAACTATATTTGTTTGCTAAGTTAGTCTATGATCTTATCCTTGAGTATGAAAATGTTATTGGCAAAAGGAAAAGGTTTTAGCAATGGTATGTAATGTAGGTAAACAGGTGGTATCGTACGTCGGATAGACACCTCTGAGTGGTATTCACTGATACATCTTTGTTGTCTATTGAATTCAACAAAAAGGACCCATGGATGATCTTTGACTTCCCGATGTCCACAACAATTTTAGCACCCATAAGTTTGACGAACAACATAGACTAGATTCCCCAATCGATGTGGTTTATTTTAGTTCACCAAAGGGGCCCACAAACAAGAAAGGTTTTGGTTGAGAGATGCCAACTATTTTATTTGCTTTGTTAACAGTTAATACATGCTTTTGATCTCACTTAGTTTGATTTGGTAGAGAGCTTTGATCAAGCACTAACAATAGGGTTTCAAGGATATAGCTTTACTATGTGAATAGTTATTAGTGAGTAATGATGTAGTGGACAATTATATTAGAATGATAAGAACCTTGCATCAAAACTTGATTTGAAAGATATAAGTTTCATACAATGCCAATATTGATCCCTACCCTATCGTCCTTTAGCTCATCGATCAGTCAACGAATAAAGTTTTGGAATTGTTAAGATGTTTCTTTTTCAAAGTTAAGATAGAGACATGTTAGATGAATGACCAAGATGATCGAAAAGGTACATAGAGATCAAACATAAGAAGGATACATTTAAGATAATCAAAATTGTTAGAATGTTTTTTAAGTTAAATGACTTGAAAAGGCTATTTTAGAAAGTAAAGTTAAAAACCTTAGTTAAAAGGATTTTTGGGGAAACACATTTGTATCTATTGGGAATTGATATTCACATATGCCTTTCTTACTAATTCCACACATTCTTTTTTAGTTTTATTGTATTTTTATCTAAGGACCTACTTCTATGATAATCTTAGTTGTTCATCTTAGCTATTATGGAGTAAATGAAGTGTGACCCAAATATACATACATTAGATAATTGTATCATTGCTTTTTATTCTTTTTAGTTCTAAAATCAATGACAAAAAAACTAATAGCACTAAAAGTGGCTGAAAAATCAATCTTCAGATCATTTAAATTAATGATTTTTTATACATGTCCTATATATAGCAAGATATTTGAGATAAGCAGTTTGATTTCTCAAAAAAGTAAATCATAGATGTACTTTTACCATAAAATTCCAAAGATGGTGTGAAGATAGTACCAAAGGTTTGTGGGACTATCAAGGTCTCAATCTATTTTATGTAGTTTTTTGAGGAAAATCAAATGTTGTAAAATTTAGGACACATAGTATGTTTTAGATGCTTTGTTGCAAAACCCTCATGTGGGATTATGTTTATTCTCCTCTTACAATGTTGGACTAGTGTTAGTTGGAATTTTTTGAGCTTTTTGCAACAAAGTCATACAAACTATATGTCCTAAAGCTTACAAATTTTACCTTCCTCAAAAACCTTAAAAAATGAGATTTAGTATATTTTTAAGAAAACCTTGTCATTAGTTTTGGGGCCATGATATATTATAGGTCTTTGGGATGCAGGTTTGGGGTTTACAACACACACACACACACACACACACACACACACACACACACACACACACACACACACACACACACACGACCCATGATAGTCCATCGAGTCTCAAAGTTGTGGGTCCTTAACCATGCCTCCTTAAAGAAGAACAAATTGATGGAATGTAAACATGATCCACGTGAAGTAAGGGGAGTCAAAGCAACTGATATATGTTTGGGTTTGAATTACCACAAGGAGCTGAATAATCACCTTGATGGTATATGATGCATATGATATGACTACTGGTATTTAAATAAGAAAAGTAAAAAGTGGGATAGATTTAATGGTCCATCAGGTCACGAGGCATTGGGTCCTTAATCCTTAACCGAGTCCACCTTAAAGAAAGGAAAAATGATAGTATCTAAATATAGTACTTTGGTCCAACAATAGAGTTGTCATAGTATAACCTAGAGCTCACGAGTTCAAGGCATGAAAATAGCCTCTTGCAAAAATACAAGGTAAGATTGTATACTATAGACCCTTTGTGATCCGTCCCTTCTTTGGACCTCGCATACGTGAGAGCTTTATGCATCAAGCTACACTTTTTTATTTAAATAGAGCAGTTAGTGGTCCTCACAACTTTCAAAGATTTAAGTTTTTCCTTAGTTGTCAAGTAGGAAGGGACTACAAGGGTTGCACCTGCTCAACTCAAAGAGTATTATTGACTAATCCGTTAGCATACCAACAATTATTTTGCAAAATTTTCAAGGAGTATTTGCTTAAACTGACATGTTAGAAGTGAAACTAAAGAAGTTACAAAGTAGACTATTCTAAAAGGAAAAATATGATATATCCTTGTACTTTTCTTATGAAAGTAGAGATAGTGATATGAATAATTTCTCATTAAGAAAACACACATAAACCATGGTGATCACTTTCACCACCATTCATCATCGGACACAAAATGCATGAGAATTGAACAAGTTTGAAATTCATAAATTGCGCATCCTTCACAGTTGTCAAGAAAAATCTTTTTATCAATCTCAACTCATAAAGATATACAAGTTACAAAGCAGATAGAAATGGGAATGAGATGAGTTTCACATACATTCTAGCTTACTGTTGGACACTTTAGCTGGATTAACTCTAGAAATTATAATAATACATGAGTTACAACAAAGAGATGGTACGAGTGCATCACCTACACAATTTTACTTGAACAAAAATGAAGCAAAGTGATTTTTTTTTATGAAATTTTAGTTTATTCTGAATACATGTGTGACGACTCGGGCTTTTAGGATGTAGTTTTTATAATAAATAGCGAGATCAATCTCTATTTTAAAATAATTTATGCAAAAGAATGTAGGGAAAATTTTCCTTTTTAAGTAAAATTTTTGTATAAAAACCCCAAGCGTCATTAACAAATCGTGATGAACAAAAATGCACAAGGCCATGGCACTTTTTAGGTAAAGCACAAAGATGATTACTTTCTACTCCCAATATTGTTAATCACAGCCCAAGTCACAAATAATTTTTATTAATATTAAACATCTAAAACATATATTAAATTTCAAAATAAACCATTTTTACAGAAGAGCTTCAAAATTTGAGTCATTGCAACATGTCTCTTAGAAATGTCAGGGGCCTAAGGAAGAGATTCGTTAGGCCTTTTGAGGGAGGAAATCAATGTAAGAGAAGAAGATGGACTTAGGGGTATTTTTATAATTTTTGAGGGACATAATTTTCTTCTTCTTAGACATCTAGATTTTCTAGCTACTGTGTTTTTTGTTTATTGTCTTTTCTTGGATTTCAGAAGTTGTTCCCTTTGAGGAAACCTCTCCCCCTTTATAATTGAGAAGGGTGTGGGTGACGCTGCTTTTCAAAGATAAAGCATGTGTCCTTTGGATGAGTTGGAAGTCGTGCGTCTATTTGCATGAAAGGGAAGACATGTGTCCTTGTTACAGTAGTTTTCATTTGCCTGTGGGGCCAACCTTGGTGATGTAGTATAGGCATTGGTTAACTTGTCTTTATATCATTGGTTGTGTAAGTAGACATCTTCTTTGATGATATCATAAGAGTGATATCATGCGTGTTTTAGTGTGACAACCCGGGTTTTATAATGCAATTTTATAAAAACATAGCGAGATCGATCTCTATTTTTAAAAAAATTTATGCAAAAGAATGCAGGAAAATTTTTCTCTTTCAAAAATCATTATACAAAGAGCCCGAGTGTCATAATGAACTCTCAATGCATAGTACCATGGCAATTGATAGATCAAATAGAAATAAGTATTACTCTCAGGATTGTTAGTCATAGCCACAGCTATAAACAAATACTTACAACCAAGATTACAGCAGGTACCAAAAGAATCACCAATTAAGTCTTACCTTTTCCTACTCGACTGTGGGTCTAATGCCTCCTGATACTCCTTCTATTTGTACGTTATTTGATCTGAAAAATAATGGATTGGGTTGAGTATTTATCATACTCAATAGGTAACTTGACACTACCCTTTTTGAAAACACAGCAATGCATCATACAAAGTTCAAAGGGTTTGCATGTACGACATTGGGATGCTTAATTTGAAATAAGTGCACATTTGTATGACAAAAAAATGTAAGCAATGCCATCTATTGAAATTCTTTATTAAACCTCAGTATGCAATACTAGCAGTATGCCTAATTTTAGAAAGCTGAAATCAATATATCCATGTCATGAGATCTACACAATATGGCAAATCAATGAGTCGTAAATAATGATAAGGAAATACTTAAAATAGTCTTCATATGAGTCAAACAATAGCATCATGCACGGGGTCTCAAGTCAACTGGTCACGAGTACTCGTTTGCGACCATTTCAATGCTATATGCATATCAATCACACCGAAATCATAGGGTCACTATGCTTACGACTAGAATCCCTCTGGATAGAGTGTCTCTGGTATTTAGAGACCAGTCCACCATAGCCTCCACGGCGACTATGGATATGTCCCCGAAAGGGTGCCGTGAACACCTCCAGTAGTCGTCCCTGTTTACCACAGCAGTCAAGGAAGGGACAATGCCGTTTTTGGTAGCGATACCATCCACCTTTTTGGTGGTAGAGGCCCGAAGGCCAAACCCGTACCCCTCAGCATAGTTCCCACTGGGCTCAATAGCCCAAAAACATACATAGATGATCCAATTCTCAATCAACATAAGTCATGCAATTTATGCATTTGTTTTCAAAGTATGCAAGTATTGCATAAAATCTACTCATGCTAGTATCTTATGCAATGTCATGAATTCGTAACTCGTATAAAAACATTATTTCCCAACAGCATTCTTAATTCAATGCAAGATTTGTCAAATACATAAATCATGAAAGCAGGTCTCGCATACTTGTATAAGAACAGCATGGCTTAAAGCACATACTAGATACAGAAATAAAAACAGGTAACTTAAATAGTGTTTGGGACGCATTTTGAAAATAGAGTAGTATCAGACTACCTATCTCCAGCGTCATTATTTAGTGCGTGCCTATCCTCAATTTGAGTCAATACCTTGGTAAAGTCTTGAATGACGTTCAAACATAAGATCCAGACGTTATTTCTAGGTTTTACATGGAAAAGGTTAGATCTATATGATTTGTCGACTTCTAGGGGTCACTTTATGACATTCTTGGGTTGATCTAATCTCTTGATCCTAAATATTATAATTGGGTCCATGTCGAAATTATAGACGGAATTGGTTTTTTTGATCTCCTATCGGAATTATATAGCTTTCGAATTTGGATTTTAGTGTCAAGCCTTAATGGACGACCCAAATGTGTCGCTGAAGGCCCTGCGCGCCATGGGTTCTAAGATGCGTGTGCGCCCTGGTCGTACTGCAACCACGTTGGCCCGCGTGCGTACGTTCAAATGGTGCGCGTGCGCATGTTTGAAATGGTGTGCTAGGGTGCGTGTTCTGGGCAGCGTCATGCGGACGCACCTTAGGAGTTAGTTATGCGCAGGTCTTGGCTCCTGAGACGCCTGAGTGTCTTGGTCGAGTTAGGCATCTGTTCGCACGTGACATGCGCGTGACTGTCGCCCCAGGGAGCTCGGCATGGGCGCACGTCACGCCTATGCACCCTTGGACTACCCGTGCACCCCTGGGACGCCCGTGTGCCCCTGGGAGGCGTTGCCTTCGAAGGGTTTTCACCCGTCTGGTCTCTTTTACAGAAAGCTGGTGATTTTCGGCTGAAAAAACACCCATATCGGGTGTGGATCTGGGTTGGGAAGGAGAGGGGAATGAGGATCAACCTGGGCAGCCTGAAATGGCGCCCTTGTCAGTGGTTTCGGCTCCCTGTTAGAACCCTAGTCGTCTGGTTGAGGGTTCTAGAACGAACCCTTCTTCCCAAGGCGTTCTCCGGCCGGGAAACGTTAGATCCGGTCGGATTCTGGGGTAAAACAATAGGGAAAGAAGGGAGGAATAGGATGGGGAGGAGGATGTACCTGAAAATCCACTGTGGAGCCGTTGTACGCCTAGAACGTTTACTCCAAACCCTCTTTGCCAGAGACGGTAATGAATCGGATTTGAACCTGGAAATACCATGATGGAGAAGGGGGAGTGGGGGAAATTAATAGGAGAGGGAAGGCGGTGCTGTACCATGGCGGTGCTGCCATTCTTTCCAGCACTACTCTACAGAGGCGGTTTTGGAAGGATCGAGAATGTCGGTGGCTGTAGGAGGAAGAAGACGAGGGTGCAGTTATCAAAACGGCCCCTTGCGTTTTTCGTCTTTTTCATTTTTAGGTATAATTTACAAAAATGCCCTCAACCTTCAAACGCCTATAACTTCTTCATACGAGCTCCATTTTTGGCGCTTCTTTGAGGCGTTGGATTCCATTTTGAGTGTAGAATCTAGTGAAACTAATTTTTCTTACAAATTCCTAACTTTCCTGTATTAATTAAGATAAAACATCCAACCACCTATAAGACCATTAAACATATAATAAACATATATTCTTTTCCAAAATAGACAAGTTACAATATTGTTGGCAAATAGCAACATCATGATTGTTCTTTATACAAAATGTCTCCAAAATTTGGGTCATTACATTTAGATAAGGGATTCTCATTTGAGATAATGAGGGCATCTCCTATTAAGCACTTTATAGGAGCTATCTTAAGAGCCACCTCTTAAGAGTACAAATGGCACGCATGCATGCTATTACATAGCACCATTTCAGAGAGATTACATGGCGTATTTGTAGCCTTTATTACTTTCTTAATGTTGTAGTAGGGCTTCTTTGGCTAATAGAGCTTGAAACTTTTTAGAGGTGGAGTAATCGTACCACTATGCATCCATGTTAGTTGTACCACCATGCCATTTGTTTTTCCATCTTTGTATGCACAAACTGGGGATGCACTAGGATGTTCTCTTGATGTTTCCTTAACGACAAGTTGCGACAAAAATAGAAGTGTCTACTTGGACACCCCTTTTCTCTCTCTATCAATCTCTATCTAACTTCGAAAAAGGGGAGTCCCAAGTAAGCAAAAGGGCTATATATATATCATTTCCCTATTTTATTTTCAAAACAAAAACATTCTAATGGGAATTGTGTGTGTGTGCAGGGATTAGCATGTTTAGACTCACAGGTTCAGGTGGTCATGAGTACCATTTATAGTTATGTGTTTATCTATACTATTGGGCCCATAGAAATAAGGGATTAGCATGTTTAGACCCACAAGGTGGGCCCTTTTTATGCCAAATTTAGGGCACTTCTAGCTTTTGAAGGTCCATCCAACCCAACTGAAATTTAGAAAATGATTTCTGGTTTGACGTTTCCATTTGACCTAGAATAGACATTCCAATTTCCCCGATCTGCATTATTCATCTAGTGAGATTCACATAGACATTCAAAGCTAAGTAATCAGATGAGTGGGTTGATCATTCAAAGGTGATTACCATTCGGACACGCCTTATACAACAAGCTGTTTAGCATTCCTGTTCCATGAAAATATCGTGGGTCCTACTTGTATTTTTGTTTCCTGATTTATAATTTTGTGGATCCACCCTCTTTCCACTTACCTTCTCTCTCTCTCTCTCTCTCCAGCCTTCGTCAGCCAAACGCTCGATCGGTTCATCTTCTCCGTCATTGGCGAGGTCATTTTGGCGACGGCTACCTCATCCCGGTGACAAAGAGAGGTACTCTCCTCCTTCTATCGCTCTCTCTCTCTCTCTCTCTCTCTCTCTCTCTCTCTCTCTTCCGGCGACGTCTTAACTCTGGTGATCTTACACATCGGATCTCTTTCTATATATTTATCTTTTTCGGCATTGATACTTTGCTTCTCATCCTATTTTCAGTGCTTTGGGATACTGCCGAAGTTCACGACGGTTATTAGTGGATCCTGTCATTGGAAATTATGGTAAGGGAGTTTTGATTCTTCTCATATTTGTTCCAGTAGAAATTTTCGTCTTCCTCTCTCTAAATTTTATCCTCAATCGGTTAAAACCTCTGAAAAATTGAGATCTCTGCCTCGAATATGATCAAATCAAAGGGTTCGTGATGGGTTCGGTTGTTATGTTGAAATTGGTAATTTTTTTGGCCTCTAAATGATCATGGGTATTTATTTAGATCTTACGTTTGTCTAGAACTAGAATTTTTGCAATTCACCAAAAAGTTTTGTTTTTTGGAATGTAACACATTGCTTAATGGGGCTGGTGGCTGTGTCTCCTTCGGTTGCCCATGAGATTGGTACTGTAAAACCTTCTTTTTGGCTAGAATTTATTCCTTGAAGTGGTTTTCATCCCTGCTGATATTTGTGAGAATTCTGAGCTTGCAATATATTTGGTATCATTGATTATGTCTCTTCTCTTGTACTTGCATATCATCTGTATGATGGGACTTTGAAAACCATCTAATTAGCTTGTGTTAAGACCCGGTGTTAACTGTATTAGGCTGACTATAACCTTAATGGGGAAACTGTTATAAGAGTAACTACTATAGTAGATTATGAATGTCTCACCCCCCGAGGGTTACCTACCAGAAGTTTGACAAGGTACTTGGTTGAGTTCAAATAGGCCAGGTCCTTGGAAGATGGTTTCTATTATTGGGGAAATTTGAGCTATTACTAGATTTAATGTCTTTTCTTTTCGTTGTCTATCTGGATCAGCATATTGTATTGTGGATTCTTTAGCTAAAAGAGGTGTTAGAAGTGATTCTTTCTATTCAGGCCTTTCTTTGCTCCTCTTGTATTTACTCTTCTTTGGTAATATACTCAGTCATGTTGTCAGAAAAGGAAAATATTCACAGATTACATCAATGTCCATCAAAACTTTTGCCACCTATGCTTTGTTCCATTTTAGACTTGAGTTCATGATCCAAAGGCTTACCGAATTCAAGTTTCATCATACTCAAAGAACTTGACAAAGAAATTTTGGGGACCTGCAGTCCTATGGTCGTGGGTTGAGAAGAGGTTTCCACATCAATTAGGTAATGTATAAATATTTGTCAAAAGGTTGAAACACTCTTAAGGAGTTGGCCTATTTGAAAATTGTAATTTGTGTTAAGAAACTACTTTTGTAGGGTGAAGTATATGCTGGAGAACCAAAAGAGTTTGTTCGCAAGTTTCTTCCTTGTTCATTAATGAAGATCAGATTAAGGAACATTAGTTAGTCCACTTTAGCTAGCATCCTTGACGTGCACTTGGATAACAGTAAAATACTTAAATACTTTTAAGAAAGACAAACAGATAGTTTCTTTCATAGTCATTTCTACCTTCCTTTTCTGCTCTCAAGCATTCCTTCCCATTGGACCTGGAGTACTAATTAGAATCTTTTCTTTTTTTTATATTAGGTGCATAATGAATCTTACATATCACCAATAATGGCAGAACAATTAACAACGAAATCAAATATTGGTCTATGCTTACCTCACTATGAACAAAATTGAAAGCATTACTAGATATCCATTTGTACTTAATAGTTTGGAAGGTAGGCTGACCATCAACCCTTGCTTTGAATAATTGAAACTGTAAATATGCTGTTGGAGGTGTAGGATGGCCACTAAAATTGAGTAGAACCCTTTAGTAATCAAAATTGATGCTCACATTCTATGGGACTAAGCTGTGGAGTTAATGCTACAGTAATTGTTATCTGGAAACAGTGGTGAAGTCTCTGAAAGGAAAAAAAAGAAAGAGGGCTGCCTGGTGCACGAAGCTCCTGCGTATGTGGGGTACGGCGAGGGGGTGGACCACAAAGGGTCTATAGTATGTAGCCTTACCTTGATCTTATTTTAGGCCAGAAAATGCATCGTAGTAAATGGGAAATTCAAGTTCAAATAGACCCAATAATGAGCCCACAATGGTAAGGGTTGTTACGAAAGAATCTAGCAACTATGTTTTGACAGGTCATAGTTCATCCGCATCCTTGGAGACTGAAACAGAACTCTGTATTAACTGGTATTCTTTCTTTCCATTGGACCTCATAATACTTAGTTTCAAACACATGTATTATAGTCAGAATTCAACACCAACAAAAAATGATCCAATTATCCATTCAATGAAGGTGCCTCTCCATAGCTAGACAGGAGCAAAGAACCCTGTATGTGAAAAAATCCAAAGCGTTATTAGTTCAAAGAAATTCTGTAATTTATACAAAAAATAAAAAATAAAAAATCCTTACTAGTAAATACAAGAAAACAAAAGATAGAAATATAGAAGCATAAGAAAAAAGAAACAAATGAGTATAACCTGCTATTCTAATATGTTTTGAAGGAAGTGAATGAGTTTATAGGCTCTTTGGCTAGGCATGTGCACAATTTTGGAGTTCTTTTTCGGAAAATTTATCCTGATTGGAGTGTGTGTTCACAATATTGAAGTTTTTTTATCAGACAACATTTGTCCTGAGGGGAGTGCATCATCTTTGCTTTTCTAACCTTTTCCACGTACTAATGAAACAGTAAGAGAAAGTCTCAACTGAACCACATATTCTCACCAGGAAAAGCAACCAGTGACTTCTGTGGAGCTGATGTGCAACAAAATAAATATGAGTCAGTGCAAATATTTCATTATTTGGATGCACTACTTCATATCCAGTTTCAGATGAAAACACAAATTTAACCAGGTCCTATTATAGGCCTAGATAACATCCCTAAAGCTCAAACAAGTGCCGTGACATGAAAGAAAGAATAAGTGACTATGACCTGATCGCTCCTTATCATGGCCTGATAACCTTGTAAAAGGAGGTAAATATAAAACATTGAAAGATGATCAGCATGTAAGTGGCTTTACAGACTTATCAAGGAAAAGATTCAAAAGAAAATAAATTTGCAAAGAGATGTGCATAATATCCCCAGAAGTACATCTAATCAAAATTGTTATGCCTCAAACCTTTTTCTTGCACCAGTGAGTGAGCTTGTAGCAGAAGTCTTTCCATGTGAAGCTACCTTGGGGTAGTGTTTGCAGGCATGTGGAGTATATGAAAGGGTAACAATGCCTTAGATGAGTTTTTCATGAAGAGAGTGTGTTCACTGAGTACGTGGTTGATCACATGAGCAATTGATTGTCTAGTTTTTCAAACTTCAATGGATTGCATTATGTAGTTATTTAACCTTTTGTTTTCTAGGTGTGGAACATTCTAACTTCACATAAAGAAGTGGAAAATGATCTCAAATTTTGATCTTTTATGCTGAAAAGGATCTTTCGCTTTTGACACCGACTTTTGGAACCTTTGTCGCACCATGTATCATTGAAATAATAGCTGAGATGAATTTGTGGTTCTATATATTTGTGGGTATTTGGCTATTTGGTATTCTGATGAATTCTCATAGCATCATAACCTTTTCTTCCTTTGCTGTTGGCGAGTTCCCTTTTAAGCATATTCCTTATTATTCCATGGTATTCTGTATCTTCTATATTTAATGACCATTGAGCAATCTTGAGGGAATCTTCTGAAGTAGATGAACTGAGTAGTTGCAAATATAGCATCTTTGGTTCAAAGGCTTCGCCATCTTTATGTTTGTATCGGATGTCCATTGCTGTAGTGACTAAGCTACTGCTCTCTTTGCAGATTCACTTTGTGCTTCTTATAAGTCGGCAAGGGAAAGTGAGGTTGACAAAATGGTATTCACCCTACTCACAGAAGGAAAGATCCAAGGTAAACAATGTGCATATTCCATCTCACTTGCTTTTTGCTGATTTAGTACTTTCTCCCTCGTTCCTTACTGATTTCCAAAAAATTTCTCTCCTATAATTTCTATATTGTCTTTCTATAAACCTCAATCTAATCCCATAAAAGCCTTTGGCAGCCGCCACCCATTTGAGTTGTCGAGAGCCAGAAAGCATACTGGCTGTTTGAGTCACAAAAGGGCTGCTTGTTAGAAAATTTGTTACAGATCTCTAAAGGATTTAGGGTTTACATGAAACTTCTAGAAATTTGTCTCTTTATTGCAGTGTGAAAAAAAAAAATTCTTCCGAAACTACACCTTCCCAATTTAAAGCAGATACTCTGATTGGGTGCTGCTTTTTCTTTATAACATGACTGATGTTATTATACTAGTTGGCAATTGATTCATGATCTACAGATCTTTTCCTTCTTCTTCTGGAGAAAATCAAATCTTTATCATGTGGAAGAACAAAAATATTCCTTCCATTTTTAAGATATCAAGATACATGTTCTTGTTTCCTTCCATCACCTTGTCTTTTGGACACGTACTTAACCACTTCACTGTGCACGCTTATATTAATTTGTTGAAGATGTAAAAATGAAAAAGGCAGCCTGGCACACGAAGATCCGACTTATTTGGGGTCTGGGGAAGGAATAGACAACAATGGGTTTATAGTATGCAGCCTTACCTTGCATTTTTTCAAGAGGCTTTTTCCATGCATTGAACCCGTGACCTCCAGGTCACACAGCAACAACTCAACTGTTGCGCCAAGGCTCCCCTTCTATTTATTTGAAGATGTAATGGTGAAAGTTATCTTTTTAAATTCCATGAATTTCCTGAACTTCAATTAGGCTCATCGAATTATCTTGAAATTGAATTTTGGTTACTCTGCTTAAATATGTTTAGAACTAATATTTGTGAGAATGTTGCATCATTTATCATTTCCCTGTAGCAATGCTTCTTCTCCGCATTCATTCTCTTGCTAAGGTAATCCGGGAGCTCAGTGGAGTGATTCTCACTCGTGGTCCAAAGCTCTGTAATTTTGTTGAGTGGAGAGGATACAGAGTTGTATATAAGAGGTAATGCATGTATTAAATATATTTTATTCTAGCAGAAATTAGACGATGCTTATCATGGAAGGCTTAATTTTTTTCTGTAAATGTCACTTGCAGATATGCAAGCCTCTATTTCTGCATGTGCATTGACCAAGATGACAATGAACTGGAGATCCTCGAAATTATTCACCATTTTGTTGAGATCCTAGACCGTTATTTTGGCAGTGTGAGCAAATGGTCATCAATTTTATATTAGGCAAAACTTCATACTGAATATATACTCATTCTGTTTCTCCATTTTTCTTGCCTCCGTTCAGGTTTGTGAGCTGGATTTGATATTCAATTTTCACAAGGTAATATTCTGCAGACCCTTCTCAAAACATGCTAGGTTGCTTCATGTTTTGGCATTAAGTTCTATTACTACATCATTATTATTTATTTTCCATAAGTTAGACAGACACCCATCATTCACTGCCTTGAACCCTGGTCACCTAAGTAAGAGACTCCTTGCGCCACTGTGCTAGAAGGCTCTTGTGCAGCATTACACGGCAACCAATTCCTTTGCACCTCATTCACCTTGTAGAGGCAATAGCAGAAGGAACAACCATGATTAAATGAATTATCACCAAGCATACTGCTTATTGAAAGTTTTACTATTTAACTGTCAGGCATACTATATACTTGATGAAATTCTGATTGCTGGGGAACTCCAAGAACCAAGCAAGAAAACAGTTGCTCGGCTTGTAGCGGCACAGGTTCATCTTGTTCCTTGTATTATGATATCTTTGTTTCCTGACATTGCAATTGTTCATGGAAGATGGTTTTGCTGCAGGATTCTTTGGTGGAAGCTGCAAAAGAGGAGGCTAGTTCCATAAGCAATATTATTGCGCAGGCCACTAAATAGAGTAAGCTGAGACTTGTAATAGTCATGGTACATTATTGCCTTTGTACCGTCATCTGTATTCTTTTTTCTAACCTATTTGGTTGAATTAGTTCATAATCCTTTTTTTTCCTACTGCGTACAATTTAAGATAAAACTTGTTCAGAATGCATAGACATTGAGATGGTGCAGTTAAATGTATTGTTCTTTGTAACATACCATAAGCAGCTGGAAAAACCTTCATACCAACTTCATTAGATCAGCTACTAGATTAGTGTCTGTGACTAATGCATACATTAATATTAGTTTCTGCGACTGTTATATTAGTCACACTAATATATTAGTGCAACTAATGCGGCTGGAGACAAGATACTTGTTCATTGCAAACGCTGACAGTCTGGGTGAAACCTTTGATGTCCTATGCACTCAATTTTCTTTAGCAAACGTCTAAACCATAGCCACGAAGTTCGAATTTAGGAATAAAACAGCGAGGCAAATATTAAGAAAACTTGTCATTTATGAAAAAATCGGGAATAAAATAGCAAGGCACTTATTCAAGAAATTCGTCATTCATGCACGATTATTTTTCAGATGTGACTGTAAGTTTTTAATTTAAAATTTTCACTAGATTTACCAACAATATTTGAAAATTTGATAAATAATTTGAAACATCAGTTTTATGATGTGAATTTATGTTAAATTGTTAAATTTTGCTTTGAATTACAAATTTGTAAGAAGTTTTGAATTGTTAAGGAACAAGTTCGACATCAGAAGTAGGACTCTTTATATATATTGTGTGTCGGTACATGTAAAACAGGCCAGCATTTTGGAACAGGACATACTTGAGAAAACATGGACTGGTGAAAGATGTATGGAAACTGTATCCGTGAAGAGTGGCATCACTTGTTCCGATGTTCATGTTGGTGCAGTACTCTGAGCAAGTAAGAGAAGAATTGTCACAGAAAGGCTACACCGGTCGTCTCATTCAAAGGTGTCGCAGAACATAGAATCCTTTCAACATGCTTGTGGTTCTATGTCCAGCTTCTGTGGTGGGAACTTGAAACAGACCTGTGATCAGCAGTTGCTCATGTCTGAATGTCTTTGGTCCGTCTCTTTAGCAGTGGAGTAAGTGATCATGTGGCGGCGTTGCTGTTAAGTGCGGCTATATATACCTGTACTTAACTATTCATCTAGCCCAACTTATTTTGACAAATATTTGAAGTACGATTTCCATGCCTCTCGGCGATTATACCATAGTTACAAAGAACTCCATTTTTTTTTTTGTTGAAAAGTTGCCTCTACTGCATGAACCACATCAAACTTAAATAGACATGTCTTTCTCTAAAAGTAATCTTTTTATATTTGGTTCTGCTTTTTCAATTTAAAACTTGTCTTTTTTTTTTTTTTTATAGGAAAAAACTCTAATTTTTATGACATTTTCTTTGTCCAACTTATTTTTTTTGAGTTTTCTTCAACATTTCAACCATAAACTTCAAGTCTATATATAATAATATGATAACTGTCTAGGATATGATGTTTAATTTGATTTATAATAATGTAGCTTAATGCTTAAGATTTCATTAAATAGGTTTGTATTATTTTTATTTATAATTTAAAATTTTTGCCATCTTTTTTTGTACTCTTTCCCAAGTCCTTAAAATTTGTTGAGTTTTTTCCGACTCTGAACTCCGTAACTATGGATTATACTTCTTTTCTTCCGAGAGACGAAGAGAGTCTCCCGAAAGGGTAGTCATTTTCAACAGAAAGAAAAATGAAGTGCCACTGCCGCATTGGGTGGTGGGTGCGGGGATGTGGAACTATGAGGGTCTTTGATCTTGAAATTCTTGTAGACAGGTCATGAAAAATTATCTGAGATCTATGGTCAGTGGGTGCAATTTGAGTGATCTTCAGAGTATCAGGAGTGTAGGATGAAGTATCCTGATGGCCCTTGCGTCACATGCTAGGGAACAAATCTGAATATTTATGCAATTTTCTGATCTATAACATTAGAGAGTATTCTCTAATAAATTTGCTAGAAAACAAAGGTTAATATAAAAAAAATAGAACGCTAATAGTCTTCTAATTAAGTGCACAAAACATTCTTAATCTATGATTAGTTAGAACACAACTATAGGTTCAGAAAACAACCTTCTAGGCATATAAGCTTTGCACTTAATTAGAAAAATAAATAGATCACATAAACCTCAAGTAATTTAGAACAAAAATCAGATCTAAATCTCCAAAGAACAGTGCTAAAATAATCCCAAAATCAAGCACTAAAACAGCCCCAAAAACCTGAGTATACAGTCCTAGTTTTGGACAATCTTTTTGGGACAGCAAACATACTTCAAATGATTCAATTGCTAGAAACACATGGATGCTAAGACAACATAATCTGATTGATTTAGAAATGCATGGGTGCTAAAACAGTCCCTTACCACAGTAAAATGGCACAAGGTGAAAGGTGGGCATAGGAGCATAAAATGGACATAGATAATACAACGAAAGATCAGTCCAAAATTCTGCTCCCAAACGTACTAAAATTAAGAAAAAAAATTCTCTTCACATTAGGCCTAGACAAGAGATAAAGGCGCACAAATCAGATGCAAAAAATTTATATCAAAATCCAAGTTTTAATGGCATCTAGATTAGGTTCATGATCCATGTAAAAGTCACCCAGTTCATAGCCCTTCAAAATCCTAGATCTGAGGCCTAAAAACAATTTAGGATGGGAGACAATTGGGCATACCAATGATGCTCCCATTCTCCTCCAATCGCCGGCTCACATGCAAAATAAAATAACAAAGTAGCATCCGTTACCATGATTCACATCAGCATTTAGATCATAAATCAAATCAAGAAAATGAAATCAACAATAAATAACTCACCTCCATTGACTGGCGGAGTTTTCCCATATCATTCATTTTTGAAACATCTCAAAGAACAAGAGAAAAGAGATGAGATAACCTACTTGTTAAAAGGATAAATATAAGATATCTTCCAATGATTAATAATAACCTTCAAACAGGCCAAGATCATTTGATTAGTTGGGAAATTTTTTTTAACTGCCATTTCCTTTACTTTTTATTGGGCAATCAAATATTACTTGTTCATTGTACCTGAATGAAATAGCTGAAATTACTGCTGCTATATATATATATGATGATCGAACCACTAAAAGTAGATCCTGTTGTTTGGTCTATCGCTAGGACGTATGTTTCGGGGGGGTGGAGTTTGATATGAGATGCATACGGTTAATAGTTCTTGACTTTTAAAAAGAAGTAACCCTTCAACCACATTTGATCGGACGTTTGAGATTCGGACCTCAGGTCATAAAATATTTGTCATTATTTAGGAGGCGTGCTAGGTCAATTCTTCTAAATGCCCGTTACCTATGGATACTATGTTTTAATGACTGCTTACAAGCACAAAATATGCACCATAGATTCTCGCACTAGCCGGTTTTCTAAATCCGCGTTACCTGTGATACTAAGTGTGCTTAATGACTACTTAAATGCACAAAATATGTACCGTAGATTCTCAATGGTCTAGTAGAAGCAAAATGCATATCTCTTTGTAATAGAAAAATGTAGATGCCGACTAGACTCTCAATGGTCTAGGGAAAGCAAAATGCATATCTTCTTCCAAAAGAAAAATGTGTGTGATGATTTGGGTTTTTAAATACATTTTTAAAATATTTTTCAAAAGTCAGGATGTTGGTATGAAAATTTTATTTTTGAAAAACAAATAGAAAATATTTTCTTTAAGAAAACACTTATTCAAAAACTTTGGGTATCAATTTTTTCACAAAAACTTAGATTTAACTGTGAAATAGGCATCTTATTTCTACTAGAAATCCAGTAGAGTTTTCTTTATTTTTCGGACATATGCATTTAAAGCATACGATTGCAACAACACAATAATTCCACAATTATCATTGATATACTTCGAAACTCTATCTCCACACCCATAAACTCGAAGTTTCAAAAAGTTTAAAGAAGTAACAATTTTTAATAAATAAATATTAAAATTTCACCATTTATCCAAAATCTCTTCCAATCATAGTCTATAGTCCATTATACTTATTTTACAATAGATATGTCCAAGTCATCAAGAAATATTAAAGTTAAATCGTTATATAGTTCGAACATAACCAATAGTTCAAGTGCTTAGAAATATAGGTAAAAAATGCTAAGTTGTACTCATGTAGTCTTTGTCTAAGTCTTAGCATAGTCGGTCTTATCCGCTCTAGCCCACTAAATGCTGCTCTCAATTACTTCTTTAGTTATGAGATATTGTAATATGCTTGTGTAGGTGTCTAATATTATATTTAATACTTAATAATTCCAAATAAGCATTATATTTCATGCAAAATATAAAAGCAAAACCTGATAAATTTAAATAATCATTATCATGTAAGCAAAATGGCTAATTCAAATAATGTGATGGTGCAAACTATTGAAATACAATTTGAATACGAGACTTCCAATAACATCAGATAATTGAAGTTCAAATTCTTTGCTAAATCACTCTAAAGTAATGTTGCATCAAGAAGTTACAAAACTCATACAATATTTACAAAAGTTTAAAGTCTCATCACTAGGAAATTACTCTATCTCATGAGTTTTCAATGTTTTTTTAACCATCGCACCTTGGTCGTGAGTATTCACACCAACATCTAGGCATCGTCAAGCTATATCAATATAGGAAATCATCATCCTATCACGCTCATAGCACCATTTAACATCCACAAAAAAGAAAGAAGCATACGTACCACTTGGCATTTGTAACCTTGATCTAGTTCATCTGTGTGCTCAACTATAAAGACCACACCAATGAGAGCATGATCTACACCAAATGGGGATATGAATCAATGCTAGGTGGGGCCTTTCCATGATACCACACTAGAAAAAGCCAATTGTTGATGTAAAATGTATCTAAACTTCAAAGAATAGGTGACCAACCCTACTACCCTCATAGCATAGTATCCACTAGACGAAAGCACTTGTTTAAAACAAATCTTTGAAAAACAAGGCAATAAAGCTGGTACCTCTTTATCCAATGCTACTCATCAATTGTGCACTAATCATTCTTGAAATCAAATCGCAGAATACTTAAATCAATACTATGAAAAAATCATCATTTATAATTAGGTTAATCTACTAGAGTTCATAATTTAAAAATACAATGGATTAAACCAAAACAATAGACAATTTTAAACATTTTGATGAAGTTCTGAAAATCTCAACGATAATCATAATGACTTTGAATGAGATAATTATCATAAATGAAATAATGATTTTATCTAATTGAACACAGATTCTTTAAAAGTTTAGTTTCAATAGAAAACATGCAATGTCAGAACAACTCCCTCTTTGGTCGTCATTCTTAGCTCAATTATGTTCCTTTTTCAACTCAACTTATCGATCAACCTAATCATGTCAATATTCTATCTTTCTTGTCAATGTCGAATCATAGATTAACAATTTTGAAAAAGCCTATTTTAATCTAAATTTGATGGTTCAGATAATCTATTAATCATAGGATCATCTAATATGCGCCGTTGAATATTGATCAACGGTCTAGGTTAACCTAATCATACATGGATTTAGTCATTTGCATCTTTTCAAATAGCTGATTTTGCAAACCAGCATTCCCAACAACTAACTAACTGTTAAATTTGTTCTCATTACATTATAGTCATTAGATGGTGGTCTTATTTTAAGTTCTCAACACATTATACAATCAA
Organism: Warburgia ugandensis; assembly: GCA_035236585.1. Classification (NCBI taxonomy): domain Eukaryota; kingdom Viridiplantae; phylum Streptophyta; class Magnoliopsida; order Canellales; family Canellaceae; genus Warburgia; species Warburgia ugandensis. The sequence continues at coordinate 10,605,841 of CP141138.1, read as the reverse complement.
ATTTCATTAAAGCGCATAAAAATAGTGATATTAGCTCCCAATTCATGTATTTGATAACAATATGATGTCTAGAGTTGTCAGATCATTGTCACAGTTTATGTATTGTTATTTTTTGCATCCAAATCAACATATGGAGTTTGGATTCTTGATTTCACAAGAATTTAATGGTCAGATCTCAATCTATTTAACATGAATAGTACTTAACATTTATGATTCATGTTTTTAACAATGATTCGATTATTAAAATTCATAAGGCCATTGTTATAGACCCTAACTGTTGTTACTGACATAGATCTAACCCTTGATTTGATTTTGGACATTCAGATCTAATGGATCATATACCATCCATACAAATTTGAATCATTTGAAGGTTGACAGTCCTTGGATCAATGCAATTACATTCAATATGTGTCAAATTAGGGTTTAATAATGCATTGGTGACATCTGATTGTCGATTTGACCTTATTGGCATGACATCTCAAAGTGTCCAATTGGATGGTCAAGATTGTTTGACCAATTTCAAGTTTGGAGTGATAATCTTAATCATATCTGAGTTAATTGAAGTCTGTATAATGTATTTCTAAATATGGATTAAATATTCAATGGTAGGATCATTCACAATTTTTGTTTTTCTCCTATATTTGATTGAAATTGTCTTTTTTTTTTAAAATTATTATTATCAATCTCTGATGATCGGTACTTTGATCGAATAATTTTTAGAGGGCTTTAACTTAGACAATAACAATGTTTGATTGTCGATCCAACATTGTCCTATCTCTGTTCTAACTGTAATTAATCAAACAACTCAAATCGTCTGATTGGTTACAGTCGTAGATCGGCTAAAGAGAATCAATTCACATATGGGTTTTATAGATCCTACCTCTGGGCATGTCTCTGATCTTCTTCCTTCACTAGATGAGTTGGATTGATTGCCATCTTCTGGTGACGTCTCCAAGCTCGTCACATGCCAGTATCCTCTTTGCTTGATGGTAAAAAATAACGCAAATCGCCCAATAGGTGTCTTCTTGTGCTGGAGGGAATGATTAGCTTGGATTAACTATTTGAACAATTGTTGCCTTCGACAACCTTCCCAACTCTAGCAAAACCCTTGCACACTTTTTTTCTTCTCATTGGTGAGCTGGAGCTTCTCTTTCTCCCTCTATCTTTTCCTCCCTTCTCTTCCTCTTCCTCTCCTTCACCCTCTTCCTTCTTCTCCTTCTCTTTTTTCTCCTCAATTTTCTCCATTTTTCTATTTGGTTCGGGAACAGATCTAATGATATGTTTTCAATTCATTTAAGGGGGAGGGGTGCCAATATCAAACAACCCTTCCTTTTAAATGAAAATCCTCTTCTTTTTTCTTTTTTTTACTACAATGACTTTCACCTTTAAAAGGTCATAACTTCCTTATCCGAACTCTGATTTTAGTGTTGTTTATGTCATTGGATTCATCTCGATGTGTACATTCCAAATTCTAATGTTTTGAAGGAAAACTTCAACTTTAAGAGTTCACTTCCACAAAATCACTTTTTAAATTCACATTCACTTTATTATTTCATTTATAATTAAAATATGAGAATTTATATAAAATATAAAAAGTATGTAAATTAAAAATCTACGTTATTACAATGTGTATGTCCAATAGACTCTCAAGGTTTAAGTAGAAATTATGATCCGAGTTTTTGGTATTATGGATGGTAGTTAATTAGAGTTTCTCATATGAAGAATTTGATTATTTGTCGCAATTCAAAAAAGCTGCTTAAAAGTCTTTAAGAGTACTACTACCAGCCCCTCACTTTGAAAAGCACGTGTGCACAATATGTCTGCTCTATCAATTAAAACATAGAAGTTGGAATTAATTCCTTTAAAAAACTATTGTCATGTATTCCACCCCATGGTTGCCTCTCTCACTATTATATCATTTGCTTTACAATTTAGTTGAGGTTGTTGATCAGCCTATAAGCATTCCTCTCATAAGTTACCTTTCTTCGGTAGTAGAGTCTTCATATTTAGAATATGCTACCTAAGAATATGAATTTTACTTATAAAGTACATAGATAATGCTATATATAAAAAAGCAACCTGGTGCATGAAGCTCCTACATATGCAAGGTCCAGGGAAGGAACGGATTGCATAGGGTTTATAATATGCAACCTTACCTTGTATTTTTGTAAGAGACTATTTTTATGCTTTGAACCCATAAGGTTTAGGTCACATAATGACAATTCTATCGCTGTGCCAAGGCTCTCCTTCACAGACAATGCTATATATGATTGTTAAATACTATTTGGACTGAGTTTTGGAAACAATCCCCATTTTTGGATAATGACCTAATCATCTTGTTCAACATTCCCTATTTAATCTATCTATAAAAAATATTCATGCCTATATCTAGATACATTTACCTACCAGTTTTCTTAGTTGAAAATTTTCAATGGTCATTTTAAAAAACTGAAAATGGCATAGCTAAAGTCATCCAATGGTTGTGAATTTTGGTGTCTTGTGAATCTAAGGGAGGCCAAACAAGATGGGTGGATTAGATCATTCAAAGGGTGAGATAGCTAGCTAGGGTTCCAGTTTGTCCCTGAACTTAGTCCTTATTGAATTTCTTCATATGATTTCAGTTGATATTTGATTATGAACATTTTTTCATTTATGTGACCTTTGTGTAGAGTAAATCATGCATGAATATATGCCATAGTTGCAAAATTTGTAAAGCTAATGGGGCCACTAATGTATTAGTGGCTTCCTTGTAATTTATGCCTTTCCTTTGGAATGGGGCATTCCTTCTTGTTATTACTAGTAACATATATTGCATGGGTCAAAAAAATTTACATTCTTAAGTTTATGAAAGATAATAGTGAATAGTATTAAAAAGAACTAATTTGTAAATGTTTTTATATGTAAATTTAGAATAATATGTGAAAGTTCTTTTACTTGATTTCTTCTTCAACATAAAGTTTGTGCCATATAAAGAATGTAAAATTTGCTAGTAAGATATATATTGATGACACCTATGAAATTGGATTTCATGTTATTTAAAAATTCAAATTTATAATTATTGTTTACTATCTATATGATATGTATTTCTATTTTATAATGTGTTATTTAAACATTAAGTATATAGTTTTTGAAGCACAAGTATGATGGAATGAGTAGAACAAATATTTTATGCCCTCAAAAGCCCTATAGACCAAAAAATTTGGGAGGCGTAATTGTTTCTATCATGGACCATTGTAAATCAAAATATTTTTCATTAGATGGTATTATTCACTTCTACGCCATCCATCTAACTCTTTGAGCAATTGATACTTTTTTATTAATTATTTAAAATTTTTATATTTATTTATGTTATACATTCATTGCGAGAGAAGCAAGATTTTCTTATCATTTATTCAAAGAAAAAGTTAAATTCATGTGTGTTATATTCATAAAAGGAGAATTATGAATACTTGATAATATGAATTAACTTTCCAGAGAGAAATATGTATAGGTGGCTATTCTACTTTCTAACATTTACAAATCTAAATCCCATCTATAGTACAAAGTTTCATGGACTATATATTCTTAACAATATGAATAATAGAGATATTATTATTATAGTAAAGTTAAATTTTATAATATTATATGCAATAAAAATAAACAACTAGTCCCAAGCAAACACATATAAATTTTATTTCTAGAGATTGTGAACCTCTTGACATGGTATGTTCCTATATCCATCCAAAGATATGTTAAAACCCATGTGGAATTGTAGCACTGAAAAGTACAAAATGAAAATTCTCCAAAAAATGTATTGGTAACAAACATAGAAGAACCTAGCTAATAATGCTTCATAGACATGATCTAATGGAAGAACCAATGAGGATGAGGATCATATCTTGAAGTTCCATAGTATAAAGATCATTTTAGTCCCTTGGAAAAATGGAAATCAACTATTGCGAAAGTGCATCTCTCCAAATCGAGGTAGATCATTCTAGTATTAACAAATTATATGTTTATGAGATATGGAATAAAATAGAACAACAATATGCAATGGATTGTTCCCTAAGAGTCATGAAAAAGAAGCCTTTTATTAATAGCTGCTATGTATGCATTCATGCAATAGATTGTTCTCTATATGTAGCCCCTTTTCCCAATATTCTACATTCCTGTACAATCCTATCCTCGAAGTGTGGGTGCTATTGCTCGACTTTTTCCCATGTGTATCTAGTGGCAACATTATCCAATTACGAATTAGATCCAAAGAATACAAGGTAGTACAAATGGAGGCAAATTACGAATGCTAGAACTTCTCAATGACTTGTGAGATCTACATGCTAAGTGCAAGTTCATGGAGAAAGATGACGAGTTCACCTTAACCATTTTAAAGATATTTTATGCATGTAAATGGAGGTTGGCACTAGTTGGTAGATGACAATGATCCCATTGTACCTCGATTGATCTTCTCTTTGGACCTGGAGGATGAGGAATTCCATGCGTGAGATTGCTATTTGTGATGACTTTATGAATATGGGAAATTAGCTTTTTGGTGAAGGATTTTCTTTCCTTGATCCCTTATCCTACCATTGGTATTGTAGAAACTTTTAAGACAACCAAGAAGGAGAAAAAAAGATAAAAAGGACTATAGTTGAAGAAAAAAGAAGAAAGATAAAGAGGACAATAATTGAAGAAGGAATGAAAAATTATAAGTTTCGAGGAATGTTGTTCATACCTTAAAATTATCTAACATATTCTTCTTTAAGAAAGTTGTTAGTAGTAAGGATATCATATATGATAAATCTCAAATAGTGATGGAGAGTTAAGAAGGTGAAAGCAAGTCAGAGATAGTAGATGATGGTGAAAAACTTCAATTAAGGTGGAACTAGATCAGTTAGAAGCATCAGAAGAAAAATCATCTACTCAGGACATTCACAAACTACAAGTGTAGGAGAACACATGCAAAACCAAATTGAATTGAACTACTAAATCTATGGAGAGGTTTGGTTTTGAAGAAATACATTTTCTTGCTTTAGTAGTTAGTAGTGACATAATATTTAATGTAAAGAGAAAGATAAGTAGATAATAGTTATGAAGGAAAATATTAAGTCACTTCTAAAGAATGAAACTTAGGAGTTGGTTGAATAACCTAAGGGAAAGAAGGCTATAAGATGCAAGTTGGTATTAAGAAGAAAAGTGACATTCACAGAAAGAAAAAGAAAAATTCAAGGTACAATTGGTAGCAAAAGGATACTCATAGTAGGAGGGATGTGGTTATAATGAGGTGCTCATTAGTTATAATGTATACTTCTATTAGGGTGTTTTTAGTTATAATGGTAGAGTTTGATGTGAAACTTGATAAGCTCGATATAATGATGGTATTTCTTCATGAAAACTTAGAGAAAAATATTTATATGGAGTAGCCATAAGGATTCAAAGTTTTTGGGAATAAGAACTATGTGTGTGGATTGAAGGGGATACTTAATGGCTTGAAACAATCTCCAAGGCAAGGTTACTAGTGCTTTGACTCCTATATGGTCTAGATTGGCTGCACCTATTTTAAGTATAAATGTTATGTTTACTTTAAGGTTCTTATTGATTATTCTTATGTTCTATTTTTGCTACATGTCGATGAAATGCTAATTGCTGCAAAGAAAAGATATGAAATAGATATTTTTTAAGTCCTTATTAAGCAAGGAGTTTGATATGAAGGATCTAAGTGGTGTAAAGAAGATCCTTATGCTAGAAATAAATAGGGACATGGTTACTGGAAAGTTATGGCTTTCTAAGGAGAAGTATGTCAAGAATGTCTTAAAAAGGTTTAAGATGAATGATGCTAAACCAACAAGCACTCCTTTAGAAAATTATTTTACATTGTTTGCTACGTTATGTCCTACTACTAATGATGATCTAGAGTATATGTCTCATGTTCCATATGCAAATGAATTGGGTTGTCTTATGTATGCAATGATTTGCACAAAACCTAACATATCACATGCTACTAGTGTAATTAGCAAGTATATGACTAATCCAAGAAATGATCATTGGAATGTAGTAAAATGGACAATGAGGTACTTGAAATGTACTAACAATTATGTCATTATATTTGAAAGAAAATTGGTGCTAAGGACCACACTCAGATTAGAGATGTAAATTATGCATGAGACTTGAACGAGAGGAGATTTACTATAAGACATGTTTAGGCAAACTAGAAGACCTATTTGTTGAAGATATGTGTTGCAGTATACGGAAGCACTACCCACAACAGACACATGAACATTATAACTATATAAACAAGGAAAGAAGCTTTGTGCTTAAAGGGTTTGGTGACTCTACTTAGTTTGAAGGTATCTAGATATATGATGATAGCCAAGTGCCATTTATTTGGCTGAGAATTAGGTGTATAATGTAAGGACTAAGCACATAGATCTGAGACATCATAAGATACAAGAGTAGATTTCCACAAGAGAGGTACTTCTTAAGAAAATTCATACAAATGAGAATGCAACAAACATGCTTATGAACATTGTTATACGGAGAAGTTCAAGCACTGCTTGGACTTAACTTAGCTCTAATTAAAGACAGTTGGAGCACCTAGTTTTATAGGTGTAGTATATACTACCTCTTGAATTTAGAGGAAGGTAGATTGTTGTGTGGGATGTCTCAACTCACCGTCATATGGTGAGTGGGATTTACTTTGTTTAATTTTAAAGAGAAGCAATGTTATTTTTAGAAGTTATGTACTAGCTAAATAGGAAAGCTTGAAGAAGGGGTTATTAGGGGCCATAACTTCTTTTGTACAATCAAGTATTTAGTTATTTATATTTTATTTTATATTCTTCTTCAAGGGTTTGAGAGAATGAGAGAGAGAAGGGTGTGCAATGTGGGTTTTAGGTTTTTGGGGTTTGAACCCAGTAAAAAATTTGTACTTTCATCATCATCATCATCAAAGCCTTATCCCAATTATGGGGCAGCTACACGAATTTTATTCTTCCATTCCTCTCTAACAAGTATCATGATTTATAAATCTTTTCTAACCACTTCTATTTATGTCCTTTTGGACCTTTTCCTTGCTCTTTTAAAACCTTCAACTTGGATTGACTCACTCCTTCCAACTGATGTCATTTTCCATCTTCATTGGATATGCCCAAACCATTTAAGTTTACCCTCCCTCATCTTGTTACCTATTCATGTTACTTGTAAGTTTCTTCTAATGTTTTCATTTCTATTTCTATTCTTTTTTATCTTGCTACTCATTTACCTCAACATTCTCATTTTGGCTAAGCTCATGCTATGTACATATTGTTCTTTAATTACCCAAAACATTGGCTCACATAGCATGATCAGCTTTACAAGTGTTTTATAGAATTTTCCTTTCAGTTTGAGTGGCACTCGTGGATCACACAAAACTCTTGAGGCACATTTCCATTTGTTCCAACCCATTTGGATTCTCTGGGTGATATCCCTCTCAATCTTTTCATTCTCATGAATAATCGATCCTAAGTATCGAAAGTGGTTTTTTTTTCTTGGGCTTTTTGGTTATCAATCTTTATTGGTGCTTCACTCACACTCATCTCCTCAGTAAAATTGCATTCCAAAACTCTCTAGGGACCCTATCATAATCTTTTTCTAAGTCAGTAAAAATCATGTAAACGTCCTTCCTCCTCCCTCTATATTTCTTTATCAATCACGTAAGTAGGAAAATAGCTTTCATGGTAAACCACCCAAGTATGAAACCAAGTTGGCTTTCTTATACCCTTGTCTCATGTCGTAACCTCTTCTCAATCATTCTTTCCCAAAGCTTCATGGTATGACTCATAGGTTTGATCCTATGATAATTAGTACAACTTTGTATATCTTCTTTCTTCTTATAAATTGGTACGATAGAACTTTTCCTTTATTCATTTGACATTTTCTTTATTCTTGTTAAACAACTTTGTTTGACAAACTACTCTAATGTCTCTCATATGCCTCCAAACTTTTGTTAGTATACCATTGCACTCTAGAGCCTTTTTTTATTTCATCTTTCTCAAGGACTCTTTCACTTCAGGTATCCTAATCCTATGATTGTATCTATATATTTAAACATTATCTGGGTTTATACTTCTTTCAATCTCTGTATTATTAGTACATATGCCATTTAGTAATTTTTAAAAGTAACTTTTTCAACTTTAATTGACCTCATTATCTTTCACTATTAACCTTTGATCATTACTTTTAATACATTTAACACAATCTAAGTCTTTACATTTTTGTTCTTTTATTTTTATAAGTTTGAACACTTCTTTCTTACTTTCTCTAGACCCTAATCTATTATGAAGATTATCATATGCCTTGAGTTTAGTCTTGCTCGCTACTCTCTTAGTAACCCTTTTAACATTCTTAAAGTGAGAGAAGGACATGTATCCTCATTGCCACAGGGAAAAGTTGCAATAGCATGTGGGCTCTTCTTAATGATGTGGCATGGGCTCCTCTTGACTTGTCCTCACGTCATTGGTTATACAAGAGAAGGTCCTCTCAAGTGATGTTATGGGCTGACATCACGCTCATGCTATCACCTAGTCTTGAGGATCCTATTGAGATGATGAGGATTTTTCATTGATTAATCCTCATGACGGAGTGTTTAATGTATAACCTTGTTATGGGCCATTTAGGGTAATGCCACTTTCATGGTCTAAAATGCAGGTATCAAGGCTATCATGTGGCATTTTCTAGAAGTAACAGATGTGGTTTGCTCTGCCCCTTTGATAAAATACTAATTTTTATGCTATCGTGTAATTCGAACTGCTGCATTGTCATGATTTTGTTAGTGGTATTGCAGTACCTGGCTTTTGGTACATGTGTTGCGGGATGAATTGGGGTATTTCTTGGTATTTTCTTCATGATGGGAGGGCTTTATTGTGGCGAAAACAAGAATGTCTACACATACCCAACATGTATGTCTAAAATAAGTGGAAAGAGTGTCTACACCTATCCAACATGTTTACCTAAAATAAATGGAAAGACTGTCTACACCTACCCAACATGTATATCTAAAATAATCTTCCAATGGACCCTTTATAACCAGGATTTTGCTCAAAAAATCTTATTAATCCATGGTCTGTTTTCTATTATGAAACAATGCGTGAGTTAACTAAGCTAGAAAATTCTCCATACTTTTCAATAAGGCCGATAGGTGTGGTGCTTGCCGTTGTGGCAAAGAGATGACAATTTCAATCTCAGATTACCTACTTTCTTTAAAACAAGAACAAAAAGCAATCAAGTAAAATGGTCATTTTTACGAACCAGTAAGAACAAATTATTATAAGAAGAATGTGGTGTTATCGTCAATAAGCAGTCTACCCCATGCATTACTCCATGTTAAATTAACCTTTTGTACATATTAAAAGGCAGGTAAATGATAATCTACTTCCCCTGCTATAAAATACGATGAGACTAGGCTCATCCTGCCAATCCTTTTACCGGGGGCTGTTCATCCAGATCGTGCAATCCAAGATATATTAGTCAATACGATTGACAACGAAGGAAGTTAAAATACTAACAGACCCATACATCCACACCTTTCATAAAAAAGGGCAGCCCTGGTCCACAAAGCTCCTGCATATGCTGGGTCTAGAGAAAGGGCAGACCACGAGTGTTTATAGTACTCAGTCTTATTTGCATTTTTGCAAAAGGCTGTTTCCACATCTTGAATCCGTGACCTAAAGATCACATGATGACAACTTTAGTGTTCAGCCAAGGCTCCCCTTCTAACATCCACACCTTTCATCATCTCTTTAATTTGTGTCGACAGTAGGGTTTGATCATCCAATGGAGGAGATTGTCCGGGCATGACTTATTCTCACTGAGGCTAAATTCACAAACATACAATTGGCGTAACTGAACAAGATCCAAGTAAACTTTTGGTTGGAGCTATATATATGAAGGAATACTATACCAAAAGATATAGCAGCTTATGCAATTAAACTACTCACAAGTTTGGGGTCCAACTGAGGTCCTTATCCATTTGCAGGAGTTGCTTTCGAGTATAGTAATACATAAATATAGCTTTCAAACTTCCCTTTCGGCCATCAATTGGCTTGCAGTTTGGATGCAAGTCTTAGAAGTGAAAAAGGGTCCCGCTTTGACCAGCAGAAATATACATGATGATCCCCGTTAGTGGACCACCTCACCATAACCTGATTAAGGTTTTTAGGATTATAATAAAAATAAAGATCATGTGATACAACTTTTGCAGTCCCCCTTGTCCGTCTTACCATTCGGAGTCTCTGTACTCATGAAAGTGGTTGGCAGCCATGATAGCTTTGAAGAAGATAAAGATGGGAATGGGCAACAGAAAGTAATATGTAAACCTGTAGTTTAATGCACCATGTTTTTCTGATTGGTGTTTGGTGGAGGTTCTAGGGATCATAACAATTTTGACATCTAGCTGAAAATGTCTAATATGAGAGAGGATTAAGCCTAAAGATCTTCTCGCAGCTTCATTGCACTAAGCTCCCGCGTATGCAAGGTTCGGGGAAGTGGTGGACCACAAAGGTTAATAGTATGCAGCTTTGCCTTGCATTTTGCAAGATGCTGTTTCAATATCTTGAACCCATGACCTCAGGATCACACGACCACAATTCTACCATTGCGCCAAGGCTACCCTTCAAGCCTAAAGATCTTCTCTCATTATCTTAATTCTTAGCTGTGCAGTTAGTTAAGATTTGACTACCGATAATCCATTTTAACTGCATAATGACACTGATTAGGACCTTGTTTGGTGCATGATCTATCTAAGATGACTACAACAAGAGTCTTGTTGGAACACTAAGCTTCTACTCCACGCATCTATAGTTTGATTATACAGTTAAACCTCGATAAATTAATAGCCGGTAGACATCTAAGGTTATCTAATGCACTTGAGTTCCATTTTCCTTGTGATTGTGTATGGTGAAAGAAAGACATGGCTGTTTTAGTTGAAGATTTTTGGCATGATGTCTCAATGATTTCATAGTTTTATCAAAGGAGTCGAAGCCATTACACCTAACCAAAGATTCCAAGAACACAACTGATGAAGTGGTTGTTTGACACTTGGTCTTGCTTTCTAATTTTATAAGCCTGGTTGTTTTGATGAGATCAACATCAGGTCTTGGTGGTTTTGGTATTCCCTTCACCAAATATAAGGCGAAGAGACAGCAGAAGTTTGAATTTCGGTGCAAATAGAAAATGTATTTGGGGAGTCTGTTTTTCCGCTCAAAATAAATAGGTAGATCACCCATTTGTCCAATAGACTTTAGGCAGTTTTTTATGTATTTTCAAGGGACACTGCAAGAGGGAAGAAGCCATTGTAATTTAAGTTTGTTTGTGGGTTTGGTGGGGCGTTTGTTCTGATGTCAAAACAAACACCTACCACATAAGTTTTCTGGTTTTGCAAGGGAAAATGATAGATTTGCATCTTGCACCGTCTCTGCAGATGATATCTCCCTACGTTGAGACACAAGAGCCATCATGTGGCAGATGTGATGTCTTGCTTAATGCATGTACTGAACAGGATCTGTGCAGGAGTTTGTAAGGTCCCAGTCCTACAAATGATTCAGGTTCAGTGGAAGAAAAGCAAAAACATCCGAGCCTATCAATTTATCAGGGAGCTAAATTACGGTGGCCGGCGGAACAGCATTCCTGTTCCTAATGGTGCCGAAAAGTACAAATTGAGGCCTAGGCACTTTTAAATGTAATTTTCTCACCAATACATTCACCCACCCATCCTGGTAGGTGTTGGGACTAATTTAGGTTGGAGGTGACTAAGTATGAAATAAAGAAAGTGGCAGCCTCGGCGCACGAAGCTCCCGCATATGCATGGTCCGGAGAAGGAGAGGGCATCCCCAATGCATGAAGCTCCCATATGTAGGGTCCGGAGAAGAGGTGAACTACAAGGGTCAATATTATGCAGCCGTACCTTGCATTTTGCAAGAAGTTGTTTCCACACTTTGAACCTGTGATCTCAAAGGTCATACAACGACAACTCTACCGTTACATCAAGGTTCCCCTTTCTAATTAAGCATGAAATAAAAGGAAAAAAAAATCATTAAAATAATAAATAAGGAAAAAATTATCAAACAAGGAAAGGCAAGTCAATTAAGACTTTGTCTTAAAGACTTTATTTCTATACTTATGCAGGTGGCTACACGAAAACAAATCCCCAAGATACATTGCCCACACATGCTAGTACTTATGGGCTGCACCCATTGCCAATATCGAACCAATGCCTCAATTGGACAAATAACACAAATACAAGATAACCAAAGAGAGAGAAAGAAAATGTCAAAACTAGTATATTCTCATATGAGAGGAAATAATATCCTTTTATAGATGGAAAGGCAGTTGTATTCAGTACAAGTGTGGCCCTTCACTAATGTAGTTAATTATCCATTCTTTACATCATTGGAATTTTGAGACATTTCTTCAAGTTTAAAATTCAAATTTTCTTGTAGAATAATTATATAAATTATTTATTTTGTTATATATGTTTTTGAAAATATAGCAACAATAGGTACAGTGTATCACGCTGCTAGAGATATAAATATTGTGACCCAACTTCCTATAAGCTTGAGCTTCTAGGTCAAATGATAATCCAACATGATAACAGAGTTGTATTGACTACGAAGTCATGAATTTGAATCCTTAGACCTCTCCTTTATCAAATTTACATGCAAGAGCAAAAAAGATAGCCTTCCACGTGAGGCTAATTGGGATGGATGGACATGACCGGTTACCAAGAATATTTATTCTTGCAAGGTGTTCCTTGCTAATTCACATGGGATTCCATGTGCTCCATGTTATTCGGGTTAGAGCATAAGCTAGTGATATTTTTGGCTAGTGGACTGTAACCATCTAGGGTGCTTCACTCCTATTCCGATAGCTTTCTACCTCGAACCCACAACCTAATGTGCAAACCAGAGACTCTCTCCGGTGTGCAATCAATTGTGCTAGATGGATTTTGGCTAGTTCTAGACTTTTGATCATGTTCGATCTAAACTATTAGTGTGCTCAGCAGACAAGCAAACTCTCATGCAATGCACAACCCTAATCCTATCCATTGCTCAAGATTTCTCCCATTAACTTTCAAGCTTTTTTGTTATCAGCCGACAACGACGTAAAAATTTCACTTTTGCTTTCGATAACATGGCTTCGCTTTGGTGCACAGAGAACCCACCTTCAGTAAAGCACATTGCTGACAAAATAAAGGATCCCGAGATACAAATTGCAACTGGCTAGGGACCTACATTTTCATGGCCGACAAGTAAGCACCAAAGCTGCTAGCCAGCCATATTTGCATATGCTTGTGAAAAGCTAAATACATAGCTGGAGCCAAAGCGACTCCAAGAGAAACTAAATAGAAAAGCCATCTCAAGTAAATTGAAGAAAGTCCAACCATCTTACAAGCCCTATCTCATTCATCTAATCACTCTAATTCGGTAATCTTAACCTTTAGTTAGATAGATTTCTGGTTATTGAACATGAATGGTGAGAGACTACAATAGGGGTTGGGGTATGTTGACCCTTGGGCACAGTTTTGGTCATGGTATCAAAAGTGCCGAGTCATCTCGGAACTTGGCCAAGATCATGTCGTTTTATACTCCACATTTTAAATTTTGGACTCGGTGAGTTAATAGAAAAGCCTTTTTACTGGTACAAGTATCTATGCTAAATAGTTATTATTATTATTATTATTATTATTATTATTATTCTATAGTCTTCTATTTAATGAGAGATAGATCGAGGTAATCCTGCCACCCTGCCTATAAATAAAAACAAAAAAGGACTGCTTGGTACATAAAGTTCCCGCATATGGTCCAGAGAAGGGGTAGACCATAAAAGGTTTATAGTACGCAACTTTAGCTTATATTAAATGGAGACACTAAAAAGTAAAAGAATCAAACTAAAATGACCCGTACAACAATGAATAACAAGACTCGAAAACAAATGGCACCAACAGGTTTGCCCCAACCTCGACCTTCATAGAATTTAGTCCTTTTCTTGTACATACCTTTCTTTGCTAACTGGTCAGCCACTTCGTTTGCTGTTCATTTAACAAGCTTAAAATAGACTTGTAAATTGAAGATGATTATCATCATCAAGAACTTATCTCAATTAGGGGTTAGTCACATGAATCTTATTCCTCAATTTCCCTCAATTAAGTATTATGACTTCATTTAGTTCCAAAATTTTAAAATATTTTCTCACTACTTTTATCCATGTTCTTTTAGGCCTTTCTCTTGCCCTTTTAGAACCTTTTGCTTACATTGCCTCTCTCTTTCTAACAAGTGTCGTTTTGGGTCTCCTTTGGATATGTCCAAATCATCTAAGACTAATCTCTTTTATCTTGTTATCTATTTGTGCTACCCCTAAGTTTCTTCTAATGTTTTTATTCCTAATTCTATCATTTCTTGTCTTTTTACTCATCCATTTCAACATTTTCATTTCCGTAATGCTCATCCTATGAAAATGATATTCCTTAACTGTCCAAGACTTTGATCCATAAAACATGGCTGACCTTATGGCCATCTTATATGCCTGTGAATTCCTGCCCCTCTTTGTCAGAACTGCCATGGGGGTGTTTCACAGTAGCAAGCCGTTTCACTACATTCTTGGAGTCACCTTCAAAAATAAAATGAATGATACCTGTCTGTAAATAGAGCTTGATCTCTTCTTCTTCTTCTTCACTGAACTCGGCCTCATGAGCGTTTTGAAATGGAAGCGGTATCTCAAACTCCAGCATGTGGACGTCCACTTGAATCTCAGAAAACAACTCCCCTCTAGATTTTCCTGGACTTCCATAAGATGTTCCACCAAAATAATTAATTTTATTTTCACATTTGTTGCATTATCCAAGTTATCCCCGCATTAAGTTTGAGTCAACTCTTTTATCCATGGTATCAAAATGCGCCATATTGGCTCGGAACTCATCTGAGTAAATGCGCTTTTAGACTTTTCTTATTTTGCATCTTGAACTCAGCTACATTTTACCAAATACTTTTACATGCAGATCACTCCTGCCGATAATATCAAATTATATCCCTGCATTTTCTGCATTATTCTAGTTCTTCGCCATATTTACTCCAAGTCAACTTGTTCTTCAAAGTCCGTATCCGCATTTTGAGTTTGGACTCCTTAGTTTTAAGAAGGGGAGCCTTGGTGCAACGGTAAAAGTTGTCGTTGTGTGACCTTGAGGTCACAGGTTCAAGGCGTGGAAACAGTCTCTTGCAAAATGCAAGATAAGGTTGTGTACTTTAAGCCCTTGTGGTCCGCCCCTTTCCTAGACCCTGCATAGGAGGGAGCTTCGTGCACCAGGGTTGCCCCTTTTACTCCTTAGTTTTAAAAGATTGCACATTATGTCCTGCATTTTGAGTTGAGTTTTGATAGTTTGGTTTTGGTTCTCCATTATGTGACTTTTCTCTCCATAGCCAAAGACCTTCTAAGCCAGGTGGTGAGTGTAAAATGTGCCTCTCTAATGTACCACTGTAGTTCGATTTGGAACAGGCGCATGCATGGGTAGTCTGCTTCACAAGAACATCTCACGAGTTTAAGGCATGAAAACAGCCTCTTACAAAATGCAAGGTAAGGCTGCATACCATTTATCCTTGTAGTCTGCCCCTTCCCCGAATCCTGCATTTGCAGAAGCTTCATGCACTGGGCTGCCCTCTAAAAACAACTCTCTTTTCGTTGAATGACTTTTTTGAATCAGAAATGCCTTGTAAACAGAAATTGTTTCTAGCAGCATCTTTGAAAGGGCCCACAGAATCGCTTTGTAAGTTGCATAAATTGTGATCTGGTACGTAGAATGTGATTGTGGAAGCATATTTTTTCTACAGAATCACTTTGAATGCAAATCATTTTTTTAATCAGAATTGCCCAATCTCTCAATGGTCAAAACCACATATTCTCCGATTAGGATTCTTTAGTACCATACTTTGTTGGGTTTCACCTTCAAAATGACAGGCCCCACCGACCATCAAGCCGTCAAACAATGACAAAAAATCTTATTCCTTCCACCAATAGGATCTTTCAACTGGCCGCTTATGTGATGGATTCACTTGTAACAAGTGAACCTGTTGACTATGAATTCTAGTGGCACGAGGACTACGGGCTACCAAATCGAGCCTACACCTCTCAAGCTTTCCTTCTTCGGATATTCTAGTGTACGTGATAATGCAGATGGAGATCTTTTGACTATTGACCATCCTTCTCTTTTTATCTTTTTCTTTCTTTCTTTTTTTCAAATTTTTTTTTCTTTGTTGGCGCTTTTTCTTGTGATCAGACCACGTTCTCTTTACCGTGACCAACAGAAAGAAGATAACCAAACCAGCAATAGTAATCCATCCACTTGTCTTATTCTATAATTTGAATTAAAGAAAAAGGCAGAGAAACTAGTACTTTTTGTAATCGACTTTGTTGTTTCTTCACTAAACGCTGGTTCTTGGACCGAGGCTAACAGTCTACTAAACCAAATCCATGCAATATTTAAATAAATCCCCTGCTATCTCCAACTCTCAGACCAGTGAAAGAAACCATTGGAACCCAAGCTCTAAATCATTGTCAAAGGCGTCATACAAACACAGTCTCAACCACAGCCTATGTTCCTAAGTTGCTCGTTCTAGTGTCGTTACAAAGCCCGTCTTTCTCCCTTTCTCCTTCGGCCTTGTTTATTTGTGGCGTTTCTTTCTAATGTCTGCTTTGCAGCTCAGCTGCCTTCTCTTTTTAACACCTTTTTCTACCATTTCCCTCTATTGAGAGATTGAAATCTTATTGGTTTGTTTCAATCCCGAGATGAGTTTTCCTTTTCAGCTTCTGGGTTTGTGTTTTTGGGCATCCATATTCAGTTTTGTTTCCATGACAGTGGTTTGCCAGAACGAGAGCAGTTCTAAATCTGGTATTGGAGAAGGGACTTTGTTTATCAGTGGGAACTCTGCTATTGGAAGAACTGATGAACATTTTATATGTGCTACTCTGGATTGGTGGCCGCCGGAGAAATGTGACTATGGAACTTGCTCCTGGGGTCATGCCTCCCTGCTCAATCTGGTATTTTCATTGTTCTTGTACAATTATTCTTGTTTTGATAGCATGTTTGTAAAAAATCTGCAAGTATTTGAAGTCTGATTAGTTGAAACTTGTTTGAAGGACGGATCCAGTCATGGGTTTTTGAGTTCAATTGTTTCTTTGCTTAATGTGATTGATTTGTTCCTTTAGATGCTGTTTGGTTAACTGTTTCATTAATGAAGGTAATATAGAAGATGGATTATTTACATTGTGTTATTCAAAGCCTTGTTTCTCAGTACCTAATTTCGTTATTTCTAAGGTGTTGGTTTCATGTTCTATAAGAAACTTCTTTTTTTTTTTGAAGGCATTCTGTAAGAACTTGGGTTTAATGGTTTAATTAACCGTTTCTTGAAACTGCAATTTAATTTAGGCGAATTATCTGATCTCTAGCTGCTTCTTTGCTTGCTGTTGGTTGGTTATTCTTTTTCGATATATTAATTACGTCTTCCGTGAAATATTCTTTGGAATTGGCTGTTGAAGATGATTCACATGCAGGGACTCTTTCATGTTCGGTCTCTTGATGCGGGCCTCTGATTCGAATGTTAAGCTGGATCCATGTTTCAGGGGATATAGTTTTTGGATTGTTACAGATATTTTTTTATATAAATTTTTGAACTTTGCGTTCAATTCTTCTGCTTAGTCCAGCAAAAATACCAAACAAGTCAAAGGCTGACTTCGTCTGTGATTTTCTCGGCATCAGGGGTAGTTTACTTGACCCATTCCTTTTACGTAATAGGGCTCCTGCACTGCTCAAGTAAGTGTGCGACTCCGTACGAGGACCTCCTTTCCTTCTGCCCACTCTCCGTTCACACGGTTCTGAAAGTGGAGGAAGGGTTCTAGTTTTGTCTTCTTTCTTTTCTGTGGTAGCTTCAGTTCCTGTTGCAGTAAATACCTTTGTAGTTCTGACTATTGAGAAAGAACTAAATGATGGAACTTTGTTTCTTATCGAAACTTTGATGTGCCTCTCTATAATCTGGTGCCAATTTTAGAGAACATAAGATTTGGAGGTGAAACGTGACTTGGGATTTTGATTGTGTTTGCCTTTGGTTTGTGCAGGATCTTAACAATACCATTCTGTTAAACTCTATCAAAGGTAGCTGACTTCTTCTGGGTGTTCTGCAAATTGTTTGCTGACAACTGGGGGATTATATTATCTGATCTTTTTCTTGTTCCAATGTCTAAATATATTCAGCATTTTCCCCACTCAAAATTCGTCTGGGAGGTACTTTGCAAGATAAGGTCATATATGACACTGGGGACATTCAAAAACCTTGCAATTCTTTCATAAAGAACAGTTCTGAGATGTTTGGTTTCACTCAAGGTTGCTTACCTATGTCCAGATGGGATGAACTGAACCATTTCTTCAAAATGACCAAGTAAGATAGTTCTCATTAAGCACAGTGCCTTAAACTGGAGGAATTCTCTTCTGCATTTGAAGGAGGCATTGATCTCACACTGTTTCTTTTCCAGTGCAACAATTATTTTCGGGTTAAATGCACTGAATGGAAGGGAGCCTCTGTCAGATGGTTCTGCATCAGGACCTTGGGACTCCAGCAATGCAGCTTCACTCATTCGTTACACTGTCAATAAAGGATACACTATCCATGGTTGGGAGCTTGGTAAGAATTTTCCTATGTCCTCTGCTACCTGAACTAAAAATAAATTCCTAATAGTGACCTTACAAGAAGGAAAAAGAATGTCAATGTCTGATACAGGTTTCCAGCTGACAGAAGACACTTCCCAGAAGATAATTATAGCAACTGTCACACTAGTACCAGTCGGACTAGAAGTAATTGATAATGCTCTAACATAACTCTGCACAATTTTTTACTGGGCAATCTTTACAGAAAATTAATCTTGTTAATTTCTTGAAAGATTCCTAACCTTCATTTCCGCTTGCAAAATCCAACAACCCTTATAGCTCTGTTTTGAATCTTTCTTTATTCTTTCGGAAAGGGTTAGACCCGTATCTTGGATCTATATTGAGAAACACTAGATGAAATTGAAATAAATAGACTTGAAGCATGCCATCTTGACAGGAAATGAATTAAGTGGTAGTGGAGTTGGCACAAAAGTTGGAGCAGATCAATATGCAGCAGATGTGATTTCACTTGAGTCAATTGTGCAAGAAACTTACAGGGGTTTCAAGGTTAAGCCTTTGGTACTAGCACCAGGGGGTTTCTTTGATGCAAACTGGCTCAAAAGGTTTATTGATAAAACACTTCCCAATCCAGTGGATGTTGTTACCCATCACATATATAATCTTGGACCAGGTATGACAACCAATTTCTCAATGAGGGGATTCTTTCAGTAAGATTTGAGGTGCAACAAGCTAAATTGATGCACCAATGTTTGTTCAATTTTCTTAGGTGTCGATAGTCATCTGATTGACAAAATTTTGGACCCAAATTATCTTGATCGTGAGGCACGAACATTCAGTGACCTCCAGAACATTATAAAAACTTCTGGGACTTCAGCAACTGCATGGGTTGGTGAGGCTGGAGGAGCTTATAATAGTGGCCACAACCTTGTCACCAATGCTTTTGTGTTCAGTTTCTGGTAAAGTACCTGTAGTTCATCCAGATACTTGTGAATTAATGTTTCGTCTCCGACTTTCGATTGTGTTCTCCATTTGCAGGTACTTGGATCAGCTTGGCATGTCATCGACATATGACACCAAGACTTACTGCAGGCAGAGTCTAATTGGTGGAAACTATGGGCTACTCAACACAACCACCTTCAAACCAAATCCTGATTTCTACAGGTCATTTCCAACTACTCTGAGATTTTCAAGTGCATAAAATCAAGATCAGAATAAATCAATCTGTAACTGTGTTAATGTTTTACAATTTTGCATTTAATTCACAAACATAAATTCACCAATGGACCATCCTAAAACCTTCCAGGCCAAGTTAATAAAATCCCAATTGCATAACCATTTCCATACACAAAGTCGTACCTTAGCTGACTGATTAATTTGACATTATAAATCAGCCAATTGTTTCTCTTCAAAATTTTCATCTGACAAGTCTCCTGTGAATTCCTAGTAATTGTAAACTCACAGCAAGTTTCCAGCCCTTATCAGCTCATTTTGATTATGTGCCCATGAATAAACTGTTAAATCCCCATTTTGAAAATGAAAACACAAAATTATCTTGGTTGGATTTTGCGTGATAAGCCAAATTATCTTGGTGTTAGTCAGTATCAAGTTAAACTGACACCAAACAGTTCAATTCCAGTAGTGAATGCAATGATGGATGATCTCCTTCTTTGATGCAGTGCTCTTCTTTGGCATCGATTAATGGGAAGACATGTTCTCTCAACGAACTTCTCGGGAAGAAATAAGATACGGACATATGCACATTGTGCAAAACTATCTGTAAGTTCAAACTGCATGACCATCTGAAGAACGTTTTCATATCTTTATTCTGATTTATATGTCTTGGCTTTGTTACAGAAAGGAATCACATTGCTCTTGATCAACCTCGACAATAGCACCATAACTCAAGTCCATGTAACTACTGAATCTGCAGTTAGCAGCATTCTTAAACGTAGACATAAGGCTCAAAGGAAAAAGTTTGATCGGATTCATCGAACTAAGAATATCAGCACGGTCATGAGAGAGGAATACCACTTAACTGCCAAGGATGGAGATCTACATAGCCAAACTATGCTACTGAATGGCAACATTTTAGATATATCTTCAGACGGAAAAATTCTTGCCTTGGAACCTGTAAAACTAAAATCATCAGAGCCCATAACCGTTGCTCCTTTTTCAATTGTATTTGCTCATCTTCCCAATGTTCATGTCCCTGCTTGTAGCTAAGCTATGCAGTGGGTGTAAGTGTATATCCTACATCACCATCCTGTACATGGCCTAAAAGGGAATGACCAAGCTGTGTTAGGATGTGTGGAAATTGAGCGATTCTATGAAAAAAGGAAGTTATGATCAAATAATGAATAAAAATACACCGAAGATTTACATGAACTTCAAGACAGCAGTTTGAATGTCTGATTTGTAGTGCAGATGCCCGAGTAGCCCAGTGGTGGCCATAATAGGCGCATCACCGTTTGTACACTACGTGCCCTGGTTTGCAGTGGCGTATCTCCATTCTACTAGGAGATGTGTAAGGTGAGTTTAGTGTGAGTGTTGTGTATGGAAAGTTCCTGGCTTGTGTACCAAAGAGAAGGAAAAAGAAAAGTCTGATTTGTATGTCGGTTTCTTTATCAGTGTCATTACTTACAGGAAGGAATGCAAACACAAATGATGAAAGGATTGCTAGAACTGTAAAATATGAAGCCTGACAGACCGAAGGACATCAAACAAAAACAAATTATTGACTGCACTACTAGAAAACTGTAAGAAAGGACTGTATCACTGACATGAAGCCCTTCAACAAGACTGTGTATATGGAGTCTTCACGTGAAAATCACTACATGTATCTACACTACACCCAGCTTGAAGTACATGAGACGGTCCTAAGCGTTCATCTCGTTTGGTACTTGTTTAGATAAAACATGAGCAAAGAATCATCTCCACTGGATGATTCACCGCGATTGTTCTTGAGGGAGAATATATTGGCCCCTTATGAAGTTCAAATGAACAATGCGACTCAAATCTTAACTAGTCCAAGGCTTAAGATCATCAAACGGCAAGACTTCTGGGATTTCACCCATCTAGAATGGTTTAGATCACGAAAGTCTGGGCCCAATGTACGTTTAGCTACCCAAAATGAAAACAGAGAGAAGAACGACAAACAGATTTCCTCCACGGAAGAACAGATCCCGTACTTGCTGAGTTTGTCGTCCAGCAGATGAGTGAAGTGGAGGTTTCATTATCTGAATCGCTTCCAACAAGCTATGCTTTAAGCATCACTAATCATATGAGGGAGAATGCTACATAACTCCCTACCATTCAAGTAGATGGCTGAATATGAATTTTGCTTGATTTGAAGAAGAGAAGACAGTAGCTTTCAAAAGTAAATCAATAAATAGAATCATGGAAAAAGAATAACGGTTGGTCTCTGAAGGAGAAAATTTTGGAGAATGGCCTATCAATGGTGAGACCTCCAACTAAATTGTTTTCTTCAAAAGCGAGCCCCAATGGGCCACTGCCATGCAGTTACATTTCCTTCTGAAAATATTAAGGGTAGATGCCATACCACTCCAAAGTTTGCCTAAAGGCTAGATTTCAGATTTTCATTTTAGTTTTGGAGAGCTTTCAATGATCTTGAGACCTTTTTAAGATAAAAGAGTTTTACTATATGTTAGAGGCTTATAGTTTATTTATTTATTATTTTTAAATATTTAAAGAAAGGTAAGTATTGATTTTTTATTTATTTAAACGTGAGCAATGACACCACGTTTTTTATGTTGTGATGTGATCTGCTGCTGCTAACAGAAGGGATGATTGTTGAAGCTACGAGCTATGCTCCAAGGTAACTCATTTCATAGTCATTTCAAGGTATTATACATGGGCACCTTGGCGCAATGGTAAAAGTTGTCATCATGTGACCTTGAGCTCACAGGTTCAAGGTGTGGAATCAGCTTCTTGCAAAAATGTAAGGTAAGACTGCCTACTTTAGGCCATTGTAGCCCACCCCTTCCCTGGACCCTGCATAGGCTGGAGCTTCGGGCACCGGGGCTATCCCTTTTATGCATGGTGGTCTTAAAAGGAAGGAAATTTGCCAGTCCTTTGCGTTCTCAAATTATACATTACCATTTCCGAAACTGGGTAACTCTACTAAGTTACATACCAATCAAAGTCAAAGGTATCTTTTACTCCCTTGGGAAAAAGAATTAGTTGCTAATATGAATCATATACAACTCCTTGCAAATGCTATACATGCGAAAGTAGGATTAGTGTATTAAACTATCTCGACCATTTTCCATCAAGTCTATTCATAGATTGAACGGGGCTGCATTGAGGCTCAACCACTCTTGGAAAAGTTTTGAGACTTGATGCTTGCAAATGCTATACATGCGAAAGTAGGATTAGTGTATTAAACTATCTCGACCACTTCCCATCAAGTCTATTCATAGATTGAACGGGGCTGCATTGAGGCTCAACCACTCTTGGAAAAGTTTTGAGACTTGATGCTTGCAAATGCTATACATGCGAAAGTAGGATTAGTGTATTAAACTATCTCGACCACTTCCCATCAAGTCTATTCATAGATTGAACGGGGCTGCATTGAGGCTCAACCACTCTTGGAAAAGTTTTGAGACTTGCTGCTTGCAAATGCTAACCATATTACTGTTCCAGTCAACTAGAAGATCTACGGGCAAATAGTGGCATCTACAGAATGGAATGATAAATATATATAAATAAATAAATATACAAGCAAAATTTAACTAGTGAAAAGTAAGAAATAAAGACAAAAAGTATTGTGATGCCAATCAAGGGAGCTTAGACTACATGAATGGTTGAATCAAGAAGATACCCCGTGAGGACATCATTGACAATGCTAGGTACTGCCCCGACTGTGTTTGTAATACCCTGCACCAATAACACAAACTCATCATCATCATCAAGACTTTATCCCGAATTGGGGTCGATCACATGAATCTTATTCCTCCATTCTCCTCTATTAAGTATATGACTTCATTTAGTTTCAAAGTTTTTAAATCTTTTCTCACAACTTCTATCTAAGTTCTTTTGGGCCTTCCCTTGATCTTTTAGAACCTTTGACTAGGAAAGCCTCACTCCTTTTAGTCATTGCCATTTCAGTCTACGCTTGGACATGTCCAAACCATCTAAGTTTAATCTCCCTCATCTTGCTACCTATTGGTTATGCTCTTAAGTTTCCTCTAATCTTTTCATTTATGATTCTATTCTTTTTTGTCTTGCCACTCATCCATCTCAATATCTGTATTCTGGTGACGTTCAACCTATGTACATGTTGTTCCTTAACTTATTCACACTTTGATTGATAAAGCACGGCCAGCCTTGTAACCATCTTATAGAAATTTGAGTTTAGTTTGAGTAACATTTGCCAATCATATAAAACTCCAGAGGCGTATTTCTATTTGTTCCAAAGTACTTGAATTCTTTGGGTAACCTCTTTCTCAATCTCTCTACTCAAATGAATAATAGATTCCAAGTGTCAGAAGTGTTCTTTAAGGGGTTCTTGTGGAAGTTTCAATATTTTTTCAAAATAATAATAATAATAATAATAATAATAATAATAATACACAAATTACCTCATGTTTTCAAACAAATTTTGAAATACTTAAATGACATTTTATTACACTAATCAGCCAAGAGAACATGAACATTGGACATATTGGCTGCCAAGGGACCAAATTCAATTGAAGATCTGGGGGAAACAGAATAGCCCAAATTTGAATTACATGGTAAACTTAAGATTTGATAAGCTTGGGTCCCTTTCAATACCACTAGAAGACAACCGTCTTTAGGTTAGTAGCTGGTATATTTATTATATTGGCCGGTTTCGTTTTGCATGGTAATCTGAATCCGTCTCTTCGTAGTCAAATCCAGAAACCAATGAAGAAAACAGGCACAAACTCAAGGACGGAAAGTTCAAGCCACTGGACATAAATTGAATGGAAAGATGGAAAGAACATGAATTTATTGCTAGAAAGATAATCAACTAAGCCATCATTTGTTAACTCCAGAACTGCCATTTCCAAAAACAAAACTTGCCTAAATAACCAAAAGTAAGGAAACCAAATTATAACTCACAACAACTAACAGGGCACCATATTCAGTTTCCACTAGTTGTACTTTCTTTTTCTTTTTTTCTTTTCTTTTTTATATACTTTCTAATTTTCCTCCTTGGCATACAGCCAAGCAACACTAAAGAAATCTAATCTGTAAAATTTTGAAAGAAAATTAGCCAAAAGAATCAAGAGAGCTAACCAGGTGATAATATGAATGATTTCTGCCATGTGCCTGTCTTATACTTAAGATGGGTAGAAGTAGGACAGTCATCAATAAAATGACAAGAAAAGGAAATGCAAAATACCAAGAGTACACTTGCATACTCAAGGGGAAATGCCTTGATGGGTGCAGTACAGGCGTGCAGCGAAACAACGTATATGAGTATCACAACTCCACAAAAATAAAATAATATAAAAATTCATGTTGTTGGTTTTCTTATGGATTAGGTTCCAAGCTTCTGAAGTCCTAACCTGACAAAGCAAAGCCTGAGAATGCTAAACCACTAGTAAGAATCACTACCAGTTCTCAAGGTGGTATTCCTAGATCCAAAAAGGAAAGAGCCATGCAAATTGCAGGAGACAAAAAGGCAATACTCTGGCAAATTTTTCGCACCTGCATGCACAAACAATGAGGTAATCAGAATTTAGCAGATCCTCAGGTAAGAACTGAAATTAACGAACCAAATATAATAACAGATGTTAGTTGAAAGAGATTTTAATATGAATATGTTTAGAAGCTGCAGCATGATTAGTAAGTTCCAGCTCTGTAAATCCAGGCCATAAGGATTTTCTCAAGCACTGAAACTGTCTATTGGAAGCTGTAATCCTGAGCCTTCCTTCAAAATATGCAGCATGTCCATCAAACCCCATTGTTTCACACTCATCCAAATGTTTTCAGACCCAAAAATCAGAGAGCACTATTGTGTTGTTATATCAATATTCGGTACAAGCGGTGCTTCCAGCACATCTAAGATTCTGAGAAGCACAAAAAAGAATCTGACTGAATCCAAATGACTCTATTCACCATAGAAATAATGTGAATACCTTGGATTCTCAAAGCATCCTTTTCTAAGAAGAGAAGCAGTCAGAATAGTCTAGAACTGCTCTCTTGAAATACAGAAATATGAGATTTTTGAGTCTTCATAACATTGTTTCAAGAAGTCCACAAAGTAGAACAAATTTCTTGTAATGTCTTTTAATATATCCTCCCCAGCCATAAAACACACGTTGGATATGATGTAATGTTTCCAAGAAGATAATAGGGTTCTTTGTGCCAGATCTGAGATCTTTACTTCTAGCTGTACTTTGATACCATGTGGATTCTTTCAGCACAGAAGAATAGAAGAAAAGAAAGAAACACATAGTTGTGGAAGAAGATAAAAGGAAAAACCAGAGAAGCAGTGTTGGCTGGCTGCTAATAATCAATCTCTTCCTCTTTAGTCACTTATGCTAAAATGATGAAAATCCTTTTATGAGTGCAAAGGTGGCATTAGCCTATGGAATTACAGTGGTATTTAAATCGAAACCATGGCATAGGCATCAACTATTTATTTTGATTATGTAATCTAACAGTTTAAAGTCAGAAACAAAGTTCGTTAGAAGGAACAAGCCATGACATTGGATGACCTCTTTTCATTTGAAAATTGAATCTGTCTGCAGTACCTACCATAGTTGTTTTAGTTCTAGACAAGATCAGCAAATGGTACACCTATGCTGGTCACAAGAACTGAAGCCAAAGGAGGAAGAATGGAGACGTGCAATAGAGAAATTCAAATTACATTGGTGCGAAAACTTCAATATCCTAGTATTCAATTGCATAAAATCAACTGAAAAACGATGTTCAAGGAAGAGCATATTGACTACGGATAAGAATGGTTTGTTCATTTTCTTATTAAATGGAACTAAAAACAGGTGCATAGCTCTTAAAACTTGTAGGATTGAAACCTTGCCTCTTTACATTTTGTTCAACTTTAGCGATGATCACAAGAAAACCTCTGTTGTATATTAATACCCAACTGGAATTCCAGTACTGACATAAATTCCAAAGCTATACAAGGAAATTGATTGTTCTAATATGTATTTTTGCAAAGACTCTAACATCACAACGTTATTCAGATTAATCAAGCATTCTACTGCCAATTCTGTAGCAGATTCACTTCCTAAATCAGCCTTGGTGCAATGGTAGTGTTGTCTTTGCATGACCTTGAGGTCATAGGGTTCAAGGCATGGAAACAGCCTCTTGCAAAATGCAAGGCTGCGTACTATTGACCCTTGTGGTCTTCTCCTTCCCTGGACCCCGCATACAGGGAGCTTTGTGTACCGGGGCTACCCTTTTATTCACTCCCTAAATCGTGGTTTGAACACCATTTATGTATTCTAGGCGATCTCTGCGCAATGACTGTCTTGTATATTCTTGTGAAACTGAAAATGTACACTCCATTCCCTTACGGATGTATTCCACGAGAAGAGGTAGATGACAAGAATGCGCCATTCACAACCTTCTCAGACCTTCTTGTCAAACCTAACGGATGAGCTCATATTCTACCAATCAATTGTATTGAGGCATTATTACACTTGAAAGAAAACTAGAAGCGTAGATTAAAGTAGAAACAATGTTTAAATAGTTGACAAAGATAGAACCATTGTAGAGAATTATCTAGTCATTGTTATAGATGTTGGATGGACTCACATGTGGTCCATACCCATGCGAGTGAAAATCTTATATATGTGTAATGTTAGGATTGGTGCGAGTGAGTGAAAGAGTTTGTAAGGAGAGGAGAGGAGGCAAATGGAGGAGGATGAGGATTTGCCTCCTCCTCACCCATATAATCTACTTAGATGATATTGATTCCTCCTCTCCTGTAGACATAGGCTGAGTTTTGCTGAACTGCGTAATTTCTTGTGTCTCTTCTCTTGTATGTTCGTCTTATTGATCCTGGTTGTCAGATCTGTTAATCTGTGACAGATCTGGCACAACAATAAATATAGATATAAAGTCCTATGACAGGTCCGCTTGGACTGGGAGATGACCTTCCCATAGTAACCGAACTTTGAGATCAAGGAAAACTTTGGAAAAATAATCCCATTTCAGACGTCCTAAAACTGGGTATGACAATTAGATCTCACTGACTCCTACTAAATTACTCCTAGAAATATATATTTTTTATAAATAAAATGCTCTCTAGAAACTTATAAGAAGAAATGGGAATCCCATAGCAGACTCCTAAAACTGGAAATTAAAATAAGATATCATTGAATCCTATTAATCACTCCTAGAAATTTATCAAAATCTCCATTAACATTCATCTAGAATAAACATCAGTGCTTCCCTTCTGTTCTAGCATACTGTCTACTGAGCCTCTACAGACATCAGAGGATGATTTCTGTTCATTCATTCCTGGATGCCAAGGGCTATTTTGTGGCTGTCAATAATGGTTCAGATTTTGTAGTCTATCCAAATTTAACTACAAACCTGCTTCAGGAATGGCAATGTCAACTTCTTAAGAAGCAAGAATCAAGTGGTCATATAGGTCTATGCATGGCTTATTGGTCCATTTAGCTGGCAAAGGACCTTCTCATTGGTCTCTGCATCCGTTAACAACTCTGGCAAAGACGGTTATGGATAGAAGACAATTCATTGAACACAATACACCATCACCAACATCATCGTTCAATACTGCTTGACCCAAACCACCCAGGAGTGCGCCCAAGTGAGTAAGGATAGATTAGCAGTACTTCATAATTGGAAAAAGTGAAGTAAATGCCACTCAAGCATAGAAAGATGACGGATGGTCAATTGATTTAACAGCAAATACTTGCGGAGACCTCTAATCATCTTTCTTATGGCTATTGTTCCTAAGAACAGAGAAGGCCTGTTTATGTACTTTTACCATAAATAAGTAGACCACATTTGTTCTTTTACCATAAAACCCCAAAGAAGAGTGTGACATAAGTACCAAAGGGTATGGGAATATCAACTCCCTTTTTCTGATTATAAAAAACAAAAATGTAAATCTAAAACCTACTCGACAACTTCTTCAGCAAATTAACATATTATTATAGGAAAAATTAAGCATAATGTCTAACTCTTAGACATAATTATAAAGTTTGGAGTAAAGAAAAGTAAATGAGAAAAAAACCAGAGTTAGAGAAAGTTAGGAATTTTTTTTTAAAAATATAATAGACTTGAAGCTCAGAGTTGAAGTATTGAAGAAAAGTCAAAAGATGAAAAATCATAAAAATATAATTGTAAAAGAAAAAAACTTAAAAATGAAAAGCTAAGGAAAAAAAAATCATAAAAGATAGTACCATTTAAAATGAGATGTTTTAAACAAAAAAGAGCTACTACGGAGACTTGGAAAAGAAACACATTTTATAAATGTAATAAAGATAGACTGGTATTTGAATGATCTAATATAATCAACTTGCTCGGCCTTGCCTATTTAGGCTATTTGCAAAAATTCATACTCATTAGATGCTTCTCACTAATAGCTCTTTTTGTTGAACATTTTTATGGTCACAAATAATAAAAGCCAAAATAGAATAGCTAAAATCAACCAATGATCATGAATTTTGATATCTAGCCAATTTAAGGCAAGTTGAATTTGATGAATAGATCATATCATCCAAATATGAGACTCATCAAATTTTGTGTCCTAAAAATGTTATTTTCCATTTTTTAAATTAGCTTACTAAATACCAATATTATAAAAATGACAAGTTTTATTAAAAAGGATGGGTATTTTTAAAGTACAATACAAGTCATAATTTTTATTTTTATTTTGTCTTTTAAACAAAAAAAAGAAAGAAAACGAAGTATTTTGTGACAAATGTTTCATATGCATATGTAAGATTCATGGAGACACAACCAAGGCCCAATAATTGTCAAATAGCTACTATTTTTGTTCCATGGCTCAATAACCATAACATACCATGTTATTTATTGGATCATTCTAAAAAGTGGAATTCATCATTGGCATTCCTTGGAATCATTATTGTTTCAGTTATAATTCAATTAATCTAGAATCACAAGAAAAATCCACAAACATTCTTTTAGTATGCTTTACATCCATTAGTAATCAGCACGTGCACATGCACGAATATATGTGTGAGCCAAAGAATGGAGGTTTAAGGTAGAGTTTAATAGGAAAATTTTGACTAGCACATCTATTAGTTTTAATGACGGAGGTTTACCGCCAGTAAAAATTATTCTCATCTACTCATAATTGGTAAATCCATGCTTTATCCTATGAGAGAGAGAGAGAGAGAGAGAGAGAGAGAGAGAGAGAGAGAGAGAGAGAGAGAGAGAGAGAGAGAGCTATTTCATGCATGTGCCAGGAGTAGGTGACATTTGATTGCTAGAAAAAAGTAAAAAACAGAACAAGTTAAAAGAACAGCCAGTCAAATGCCACTTACACTTTACACCTGCAACTCCTTGCTGAAATTACGGCTTCCCCATTTTCCTAACATATCTTTGAGTTATAATCTCTAAATAGCATTTATTTCTCATTATAGACTGTCAAAGTGGAGAACTTAGAAGACTTATAATCTTCCTACGCATACTGCAAAAAGTAAACCCAAAGTTTCCTTTATTACCTGCCATATTTCATTGGTCATGAAAGAAAACAATATCTTGAAAGATTGGTAATGTTTTCGGATCCATTCCTCACCCGATTATTTAGTTACTTTCCACTGGTTTCGTCTCTCCTAAAAAAAAAAAAGAAAGAAAAAAACAATATTGTCAAAATTCCACATGGACCATTTTCTTAAAGTCCCTTTTTTCTTAGTAAACCATCTGATCATTTCCATTTTACTTACTCTTCCACTGATTTCATTTCTGATCAAAGAATTCATCATCTTACAAGTCTAGTAGCGTCCCTGTATTTTGTCATCCAATTGTTTTTATGTTTTTGGTAGTTTCTTATACAAGAAATTAGGAAAATTCGCAACTACCCACCAAATTTTTGTAAATGATGTCCAAATTCCTGAAAGGTACTTTTGTTAGTTGATTCTGACTAGTGAATTGTTTCTGAAAATTCTTTGCAGGCAAAATGGAAGCCTCAACGGTGGAACAACGTAAAAGTTCTTTTGCCATCATTACCAGAAACATGATGGAAGCTCATCTCCCAAGGTCCAATATATCATGGCAGTTGGATGTTCCGTTCACCAAGTATGTGCCGTTGTCTAGAGGGGATCGTTGAGCCATACCCTTGGCCTCTCAAAGAAAATGGTTTGGACTACCAAACTTTTGAAACCTGTATACTATTAACCATGCGTCTTTCAGCAAGAAACATGCAACAAGTTACGGCTTCAAAGCTGCAGCGCGTTAGCGCTATTAGAAAGTTTTTCAGCAAACAAGCAAGACCCTATTAGTTGGGTCAAGCAGTTGTGCGCACTATTAGTAAGGCTTATATGCGTTTTTTTGAAGCAATCAACGGCTTCAAAGCCCTCTTGAGTAAGGCACGGTAGGCATCAAAGCCCCTCTCGAGCAAGATGCACTAGGCACTTACGTTTTTCAGCTGGCTTCAAAGCCCCTCTCGAGTAAGGCATGCAGTGAACAGTAATTGTGAAAAAGGTTGGACGATCTGGCCAAGACGGTTATTCACGAGTCCTCAATTTATCAGCTGTTATACTGAAGGATAGCCTGGTGATGCTTGTCAACACCATGACCTAGTAGAAACATTACACCTTGCTTTCTCAAAGGGCCAGGTAAATTTTTTGGGGGAAAAGATAAACTGAATAATATGGAGCTCCTCACTACAAGAGGAAAGTGACACATACAAAGGTTCCTGTATATTTTGGGCAGAGAAGCTCCGAAATTTCACTATGAAAAGGATTTCTTCGCCACGACCAACTGGTTAGAAAAAAGAAAGAAAGAAAAAGACAGAAGGAGATGGACCATTTACACAACTCCCTGCCGACAGTCCGACTAACTAGTCAACTGGGACTTCAACCTCCATCTTCAGACCAGAATTCGAGAATATCTGAAAGAAATGCAGTTTAAGTTTCAAGGTATACATAGCTACAGAGGGAAAGCTAGTAAACATTAGGATTTTCTACAGACAGAAAAGAAAAAAAAGAAAGAAAGAAAGGAAATGGAGAAGTATATGGCGGAGCAGATTCCAGCATTAGTGTATGAATTTGAAAGATAAAAGATAAATTAACTAGGATCTCAAACAAACGCATACAACATGCTAAAAAAGATCATAAATGAAGAGATTGAATGGTTACAAGGATCCAAGAAGCGTAACTAAAATCATCATAGGTTCAATATCTTGCTCTCCCATGTAGGCATCAAACATTTCAATTGTATTTAAGTCTGTTATCCAAATAAGCTTTCTCATGATTTCCCAGAAACCATATTTGAAGAATCTAACGCAGAAATTGAAGAAACATGTGTAGAAAGAAAACTGCCAGAGAATCAACTTACAGTCGAGTAAACGAGTATTCTGTTCAGTAAGTTGGGCGTACATTGTATTAATTTTGCTGGCTTGGAAAAGACAACTGAAAGATACACAATAATGTGGATACTTTGGACAATATGAGATTGAGAATCAACGAATTCACAAACTAAAGGTAACTGCACAACATATTGTTGTCAGGTTTTCATTATGTGGATACTGTGGAAAATATAAGATTGGGGATCAATGAATTTACCACCTGAAGGTAGCTGCATAACACATTGTGGTGCTGGTTTTCATCATTTTTGAAAAATTCCTTGATGCTAAGTTGCTAACATAACATCAATACTTCCAACTGAGAAATACTCAGCACCAATAGGATGAGTGAAGAAAATAATGCACTCAGAAGAAAGGAAACTCTCAACGCTTTTGGCCACATAGGCATAGACTTCTACGTGAAGTAGAATAAACTCTGCTTCTTGGATGGTATGCAGGAGGAATTCTGGACGAACAATTTTTAGCAATAAAATTCACCGTACCTTTTTGATACATGCATTTGAGTCTCCAACTTTTGTTGTCTCTGGTAATGGCCCAACTTTTGTTTCTAAAGATAGAGACTTCTTGTTAAGGAAGAAGCTTGCAGTGGAAGATTCTTATGGAAATGGTATAGAACCCTCCTTGAGGGATCATAGATAATGGAATCTATATTATGATTAATGTGGCAGCAGTGCATATACCAGCATTTGTTATGTGGAAGAACTATTTTCCTTATTGTCTTGTATGTTGAGGCCCAAGCATGGAATATGTTTTTGTTTTTTGCTTTTGTCCTGCTGTCTTGATGCTCTCTGAAGGTGAGCCTTGGCGCAACGGTAAAAGTTGTCATCATGTGACCTTGAGGTCACGGGTTCAAGGTGTGGAATCAGCCTCTTGCAAAATACAAGGTAAGGCTGCCTACTGTAGGCCCTTGTGGTCCACCCCTACCCTGGACCCCACATAGGCGGGAGCTTCGTGCACCAGGGCTGCCCTGTCTTGATGCTCTCTAAGATCTTTTAATCCATTTGAGTCCCTTCAAACTAAAAATGAAAACAAAACAATTTTGGAGACCACTTTTGCTATAATTAGTTCATGTAAGGAAACAGTAGCATCAAAAAGAAAACAAAGGAGAGGTACACCTACATAACTTCCATAATGTTTAAGCTATGATTCTATATCAGGCCAAAAACAGGACTTTACTATCTCTAGCTCAACGGAAGCAAAGGACAATCTCAAAGAGCTCTATAAAAGCTTGGACGAAGAGAAGAAAGCATACGAGTATAGAAAAAAAGTTAATGAAAGATAGCAAAATAAGTTAGCTGATACACCAATTTGCAATGAAACTGAGGTCACCCTAACATATAATTATTTCACTTTTCTCATCTCTAATCGACTAAACTTCCCCATGTGTTCATGCTTAAGCAAGGCAAGTTTTTCTGTGATTATTCCCATCAACTGTTTGGGTCCTTACCAAATTTTTATTCTAGATAAGCCATAAAGATGTGTGAATAAGTCCAAGAGTATGAGGCTTGTCCTTTTGAATGTTCAGTAAGAAACTAACCTGGTCTCATCATATAGTTGTGCTAGTAGCATAGGACTATTTCTTGTTCTCCAGCAAGAGCTGCATCAAGCGTATAAACTAGAGTCTCTTCATATTTATACTTGTGAATCTTCCAGTTTATTATTTACGTGAAAGGATTATCATGATTTTCTATTTGATAATAAGGGGAATCACATCCAAGTAAAGCTTTTTGCTTCTCTTGGTGAAGATTCACAAGATTCCTTGCAACAGTGCCTCCACAAAACACTTTATACAGCTGGTAACACCACTCAAAGTGGAAACATAAATTGACCAACTCAATCATGCTTTCCACAAGATCCAATCTAGAAACCACAAATTGGTCCTTAGGTTTTAAAGAAACCAAAGTAACAATGAGTCCACCATGAAAAATTCAAACTAGGTAGTTGCCAAACCAACCATCAGAAACCAAAAACTAAAGTCAACTGTTGAGGGCCCTTTGGTTTTCTCAGAGGAAAAAATTCAATCTCTCCAAAAAAATGATGAGAGACCTGTGATAACAAAATTCCTAATCAATCCATGCTTAATAAAATTAGGCTTGTCAAGATACTATTAATCCTGTATCATGAAGTTCAGAGTCAGAAGAGATAAAGAAGCTTAGAAAGGTCCTCCGGCAACCCCTCAAAAATGTAACTTGATGACATAATGACCGTATAGCTCTGGCAACACATTTGCAATAGAATAGATCTCGGATAACCTTAGGAGGCAAACTTATGGGATCCTTTCCAGAATCTTGGGGGTGAGTATATCATCACGGAGGCCCTGACTCAGTGATTTGCAGCAGTAAGCTAATTAATGTGCATAATCTTTCTAATTAGTTTAGTTAGCAAGTGTAACTGGTTGATAAATATCCTCTTTGGTAGTTGAAAAAGCTAATCAAAGTGCATGATCACAACATTTAGATGTTGTTAACATGTACTAGAGCCAAAAAACATATCCCAGCCATTATCTACTGTCAGTTTCTTTTCAGAAAAAAGAGGAGTATGGTTACTGAGTTAGAAGGGATCAAAGATCAGCTCAAGATTCCACACATTTAAGCTTCATCTTTCCTGGAAGCATGTACAATAAATTTGGGATGAACAATAAAAGATCCCCAACATATTCCCCTTCAGATAAGGATATACTGCTCATAGTTTAATATCCAATTGAGAAGCTAGGTCAAACTGTCCAGATGAAAGCACAATACCTTAACGAAGTCATTTAAGAATAAAGAGCATTCTCTTGTGTAACCAGCCTCTTCTAAGACATGGATCAAAACTTGCTGAAAACACAACAAAAACTGAACACCATTAGGGCCTTCAAAAAATGACCTTTAACCATGAGAACATTCATAGAAGAAGTCAATCTATTCGCATAATTATGAGACAAATATGAATTAGAAACACAAAGCTAACAACTGTGGAATAAAGGTATAGAACAAAGAAAACCCATAAAGCTCAAAGAATAAGCATAAAGCTTCAAGAGGTAGGAAAACCATCTACTCTACTCTACAGTCTAGAAAAGGCAATTCCACATTTAATATACCATCTTCTGCACTTCCAAGTTTCTGTTCTTTTGGTGATTCTCTCCGATATAAACCACAAAATTCCATCAAGAACTAGAAGATCTCTGTCAGAAAACAATCTAAAGTGGCCAGTTTAAAGAATTTTCTAAGAGAAGTGATGGAGGAAGAAGGGACCAGCAAAAATAACGAGCTGCTAATTTTCAAAAGATGTTTACTAGGAGTTAAGAAAGAATGGTGAGTAGGTTAACTACTTCAAACCATGTCCTGAGAAACTTTTCTATGCAGTTTCCATATCGATTAATGAGGCATATTTTAAAGATGAAGCTAGTCAATGCCTAAGTTAAGAATTTATATCAGCCTTAAAATTTTCTGATGAAGTACAGCCTTGCAGAGCAATTTAACCGGATTTTAGCAATGCAAAATGCTAAGCAAGGGTCATGCATATCAATCTTCTATGATTTTCAATGCAAGAACTTCCATGAACAGAGAAAAAAAGGCAAAATAATAAAAATACTTCATATACTTACCTCTCTTTGCTCCTCAGACATGAATGATCCTGTCAAATCTTTCAAGACCTCTAATATGTCATTGAAGGTCACCTTTCCATTAGAATCTGAGTCATACACTTTAAAGATAACTGAAATAAAGAAATGTTATAAAGGGTTACTATGACAACCGAAAAGACACAATACACCAAATCCTTTGTTGAAAATCACCCAGCTTACATGAAGCATAAATACTGGTTTTTCGTGTGGATAACACCAAATACTAGTAGACTGATTAGAGTCAGTCAGTGCATATAGCATACAAAGAACAATTTTGAAAAACAAACGCCAACGATTAATGTGCATGGTTATGATCAGGTAAAGTAGTCTTACGCTCAATTTTCCGTTGAATACTTGCATGAGTGCTGAAGGCTGATAAGAAGGCAACAAAGTCTTTAAAGTTCAAACCATCAACCATTCTGAGCAGTCTCTGCAAAGAAAAAAGCAACCATAAAACAACCAAACATAGCAGATGTAGATAGGAGGTTGAACAAGCAAAATCCTCATTGTTCTGTGTCATGAAGTATCATCAGATAACGAGAATGAAAGTAAAATCTTCTAACAATAACCATAAAACTTCTATAGAACACCCGAGTAATATTAACCCATCTTTCATTATTAAAAAAAAATGCCCGACAGATTATCCGCCCAATATTTCAGTCATATTTCTCAAATGAAAACTGATGCCTTCCGTTTTAGTTCTTATGCTCTATTCATTCACACGCTGTAAGTTAATTTCCGGGCATCGAATCTTGAAGCAATAGAATGATTTTCTGAAATACCTGCGAAAGAGGATTTACAGCAAACTCTGGAACAGACAAGAACTCATCTGCAGATATGAAACCTTTGGAATTTCTATCCAACTGACAAAATCTCTTATACAGTGCGACAATTTCTTGCTGCGAGACTGAATCATCCAATAAAATCATAATAAGGAATATTCGACCAATACAGAACTTCCCAAATCCAGTAAAAATGCTAAAGTAAAGAGAAGAAATGACAAGAGAAAGAAATACAGAGATTGTGGCAGTGTTCTTGAACTTCTTCGATGTCGTACTGAGTAAGCATCGAAGACGCATTCCCCATGTTTTCTTCCACAACCGAACAAGAATAGAAGCAAAAAAGAAACCCAATTTCAGAAAATTAAGCTCGAAAAACTGACTTTACAGACAATCAGGATTGCGGGAGACGTCAAACACCAAAAGCAGAAGATTTGTACCGGAGAGATGGAAAGAGTTATGACATAGAGATGAAGAAGTCGAGAAAGAAGGCGGGCGAAGTGAGAAACTTAGAGAGAGGGAGAGAAAGCGGATGGATATTTAATGGCGACTGGTTGGGTTTGCGGTATTGTCATCATCGGAAACCGACCGACAAAGACAAGAAGCAACTGAAAAGGCCTTCTTGTTGTGTTTTCTTTCCTAAAGAAGGACGATGCACCCTCATCGGTTCCGTCAGACTCGTCTCACCAAAAAGATAAGGAGGTCCCACACTTGGCGTAATTGGCCTGGTAGGTCCCACGTTATGGACACTGCAGTGTAACCGACGGATGGGCGAAATTGGTCATATACAAGGAGGTGGGTCACATGGTGACAAGCACCATGCTGGCTTAGGTAGGCTGCAACCATGCAGCAGCAGATGTGTCTGACTCGGATAAAGGGGCAGCCGGTGCACGAAACTAGTGTTTATGCAGGGCTAGAGAAAATGGGATTAGGCAGTTTTGCTTTGCATTTTTAATTTTTATAAGAGGTTGTTTTTATGTTTGGGACTTGTAACCTCTAGGTTACATGATGACAACTCAAATGTTACAAACTTAAACACAGTTACACACAGTGAACTAGATACTACTTGCAAGGAACGGGAGGGACCGCTTGTTGGATGGTTTAAATTTAAGCATCATGGAATTGAAAGTGTGGTCAGAATGAGACTTGAATGGGGTGGTCCCACTAAATTAGGAGGTGGATTTATCATAGCACAATTAGAAAGTGACGAGCGGTTGAGATCCCAAGGAGGCACCTAGACAGATGTTTGATGTTATAATAGAATACACCCATTTTTTACAGGTCTCTCTAGCCTCCTCTTGTTTCTCACATGTGCGTGCTTGTTCCGTTCTTTCTTACCAGTTTGGAGAATGAAAAGTCCACGATGTAGTTGAAAGATATAAACAGAATAGTAGTACTGGCTCTCTGTTCAATTGATCCAAAGTTACTAACTACTAGTTAGTTAAGCCTTGCTATGCTAGGCCCTGTTAGGATCAACTGAAATAGATGGCAGCTGTGTTTTGGATGTCCTGAATTTATTAGCCTACAAATATAGGTCTAGTCAGTTTCAAAGATTTCAAAATTCCTGGGTTCCCCATTCTTTATTGTCCTTCGTGAGGACTTGGCTTTTTCTTAAGATTGAAGAGTGGGCAACTTCACCAACGTGAGTTGCTTAGTATTTTTCCGTCACTAAATGCGATGCATTTAAGGCGTGGAAAGGGTAAGACTGCATACTATAAACTCTTGTGGTCTGTCCTTCTCTGGGTCTGCTCTTAATAAATGAGATGCATTCATGACATGACTATAACAATAACAAGACTCTTTAACTAAGAGCAGGATAAATGTAGAGCAAAGACATTCCCATAGCAGGCAGGGCTCGATGATTAAGGATATACACGAAGCTATAGCTTGGTTACTGTTCTTCATATACAATTAAGATGAGAGGTACGGCTTGGTTACAGCGGAAGAATATTTGGGAGGACACGCCATTCCTGTGCATCGATGAAGTTCGTGAGGGATTCAATACAGATTGATGCGAATCAAACAGCTGTTCATGCAGTTTTATCTAATTCGGGGGCTACGGAATCAAAACAAAACCTGAAGAGATAAATAAGTAGGAGTAATCAATCAACAAGGGCAGCCCCCTGCACGAAACTCCAGCCTATGCGGGGTTCAGGGAAGGGGCAGACTACAAAGGCCTTTACCTTGCATTTTGCAAGAAGCTGATTCCATGCTTTAATCTTGTGACCTTAAGGTCACATGTTAACAACTTTTACCGTTGCGCCAAGGCTCCCCTTCAAGAGAAATCAATCAAAATATAGTGTCATTAAAATTGAAGAAGAAGAAGAAGGATCTTATCAATTGGACTTGAATTAGATGTCCTTTTGTGGATTTTCAAACTAGAATGTCAGTTAGACTAATAGGGATTTCCATGCAAGCACTTTTCTTTCTTCTCTACAACCACACATTTATAATTTATTCACTACTCAGCGCAACTAATGCATGTAACTAGAATTAAGGGGCGTGTCTTGATAGGGCACATGCTCTTGAGTGTGAGGGGCAGTCGCGCCTTATTTTTTGTGCATGACGAAAACATTGTTTGGTAGATCTAAGCTAGTCATCATGTTTAAAATGGTTCACGTCAGAGATTAAATTTCATGTTTAATGGATTCTTTTAGACTATGGTTGATGTTTCCATTAACAGAAAATAGTGACTACCATTTTTATTAAATTTTTCAAAGGCCCAAAATAACTAGTTGGGACAATTTAAATGCGTTAATTTAAAATGAGATTGGCTATTTTTCAAATGTGGTGTGTATTTGCTCTTTTTGTTGCTGCTAGCAAATCAGAAATTATTGTTACAAACAAGTTGCCTAAAAATGAGGATGAGATATTAATAGCTAAAACTTGTAAGTTTTGCATTATATAAACACTCCTTAGGACAGAAGAGCAAAATTTTTTATTTTTACTTTTATTTTCTGTCATTTTTGGTAAACAAATTTAGAATTTTACACTTCGTTTGTCTACAAGCAAAGAAGAAGGAAAAGTGGAAGATGTATTATTACATTAGGATGGAACTTAAATAGTTGTAAACAGCCTTGTTTTTGTCACAATAAGACCCTATTACCACAAAAGAAAAGCAATGGTTGGTCACTGGGTGGGTGGAGATTATCTCCTCCTTTTTCCTACTTTTCTTCAGCTTGGTCTGAGAAACCAACAGCAAGACCTGGTAAATTCCTCATCCATGCTTAGTAAGTGAAGAGAAACAACACTCAAATTTGAACCAAACATAATAGATCTTTTCCCATGGCACTTGAACAACAATGGCGAAACCATGCATGCCCAAATGAAGTCCTCGGTCGACTGTAAATTCATTGTTCTTGTGGATAGAATATGTGCATGGGGTGGTTGGCCCATGGCTAGATTTGTAAATTGCAGATGACTGTGATTTCCTTCAAATTAGAGATTGAAATCATTCCAACTTCCACGTAGTTGTCTTAGAACATGTAAGCACCTGTTTTCTTTGTGCATAAACCTTTTTTCCTATGTATTTAAAGCGACAAGAAACTATGTGAAAGGGAAAGGAGCAAATTGCCGACTTCGAGAGCCTTAGCATCATACAAACAACTCCAATAACGTCTGAAGGTGATTGTCGATGGCCAAGTTGTGCTCTCTGTTTTATTGTATTTGTAGTACTGTAATCGCTCTTGCAAGTAAAGTGCTAGGAAATGTCATATTTTTCATTCAAGAAGATTGTCAGATAGTTATCCTTGCCTCTGGTATACTAGTTTACAATCTCTTCCAAAAATTTTACTTATTTAGCCATCAACTTTGCCAACGGATTTATAGTGATTACTTTTGTGGGCTGGGTGGGTGTAACTGTCAATGAGATAATTGAGGCATGAGACCTATTCTTTGGAAGGCATGGACCACTAAGTGCTCATGTTTTTCCTTTTCAAGTCGAGCATGATTACGGACCCAAGGCTATAGGCCTGTTGGCCCATTAAGCACACCATTAAATTTCAGTATCCGCATCATCTTTATCATGCTCTCTCAAAGTGCTTAGTGCTCCCTTAGAAGGTAGCACAGTCCCCGTGCTCATTAGCGGGCTTAACCTCCTTTTCCGCATCACATTTACTTTACATGTGTTACATTTTTACATCCGCACCATCTACATCATGTTTTATGAGCGCAGTTAGTGGATCCTTAAACATAATGTAACCCCACACATTCACTAGCCATTTTAATCTCCCACATCACGTACGTCAAGTTTTCATTGCCTATGTTAGACTTCTTTTAGGTGGCCTGGTTAAGGACCAAAGGCCTAATGGTCTGAAGGACCACTAAGGCTTATGTTTATGTGAGCACCTGGTTAAGGACCCCACTTTCCTAAAATATTAATTGGACAAAACTGCCTCTTGAAGTGTGTGGCCCTAGGCACGTAGGGTGGTTGGACCATGTTGACCAGAAATAGTCAAATAAGTCTTAAAAAATCAGCTGGGAATCTCATGTGGTATCCTAGGCAGAAATTCAGGTAAAGGGCAGCCCTGGTGCACGAAGCTCCAGCCTATGGGGGTCTAGGAGGGGGCAGATCACAAGGGCTTATGGTAGGCAGCCTTACCTTGTATTTTGTAAGAGGCTGATTTTACGCCTTGAACCCATGACCTCAAGGTCACATGACAACAACTTTTACTGTTGCGCTAAGGCTCCCCTTCCTAGGCAGCCTAGAAATTCAAGTGGTGACTCCAAAAACCCAACTTTTTTGTCTTTAGCAAACTATCCTTGCCGTAACAAGTAGATGTGTGTGTTGTGGACCCTAAATTAACATCTTATAGACGTACAATAATATAAATTAATTGAATAATTGTATAATTGTATTCGCACATGTTTTGAGCAATGGTTCGAGACTTATATAGTTACACAAATACTCATGGAAGGAGATAGCTAATAGCATGACTATGTTAATGGAATAGAAATCAATTAATGGAACTAACAAATCAAATCCATCAGGTCTTAAATTGTTTGAGATGATAAGATACACATGATCTTCACTAGTACAGGATAAGATCATGAATCCTTGAAACGCTCCCGCAAGAGGAAGGTCCTATCGTGGACATTGACCTTGGACCAAAGAAATTGAAAATGCTATTTGGAGAGAGCTTTGATGAGCAGATCCATAATTTGATCTGTACAAATGTAACTGCGAGATTTTTGGATGTCACTACGTCGTCTAATTGTGAAAGATCGGGTTAACTGTGTGGGCTCCTATATTGCCATGCCAAAAGAGTCCAGATACGGCGTTAGATTTATTAGGAAAGAAAATATCTAGTATATATATCATTGATTTCATTATCCATATTTTATAGTTGATTGGCTGATTGTCGGGCCATAATTATGGATCGTGTACTCATGAAGAATTTCCATTTCATGTATATATTCATACTGCATCAACGAGAATAGATAAGAGTTTCTTCGTCAACTCCATTCTTTTACCAAACTTTATTGTGGCATCAGAGCAGATTTGATCCTTGATCTTGTCGATTACAAAATCACCGATCTCTTCTCCATCGTTGAATCTTCAATCTGTCATTCATTGCTCCATTCAATCACTGCTGATCTCTGCAGTTCTCAAAACAGTGAGTCTTCTTCATTGCTGTTTTATTTTTTTACTAGTTGCCGATCTCCCAGTACAATCATCAGTGACAGAAGCTCTGTTATCCCAATCGTCTCGCTCCAGCATAAACGTGTGTTTCCCCCTTCCCTTTTCTCTTCTTTTCTGTTATTTCTCTCCACTGTTTTTTTTTTTTTTAATGGCTTAAGAAAACTCTTCTACCAGTCACCCAAAAGAAAATGTTTCCAGTAATAACCAAACCTTTACCATTACCAACCCTCTTTCTCTTGAAAACAATCTCATATCTATCAATGTCACAGCCCAAGCTCCTCTTAAACTTAGTTCCGACAATTACATTAACTGGCACACACAATGGTTTTCACTTCTCATTGGATATAATCTTTATGGTTATATTGATGGTACCTTTGCCTGTCCTCCACTCCAAAATGAAGCATATTGAAATTGATATTCACTTTGTTCGTACTATTCGTGTTTCCCATGTTGCTTCCACTGATTAACTTGTTGATGCACTTACCAAATCACTTTCTCGTCAACAGTTTTTACTTTTTCGTTCCAAGATTGGTGTCTCCGATAAGAGCACCATCTTGCAGGGGCACATTAGAAAAGAAAATATCTAGTATATATCTTTGATTTCATTATACATATTTGTATCTTTGACTGGCAGGCCATAATTATAGACCGTGGACTCATGGAGAATTTTTATTTTATGTATATATGCATCGATGAGAATAGATAGTAGTTTCTTCGTCAACTCCGTTCTTTTACCAAACTTTATCAAGATTGAGATCAGAATTTTGATATGTGGTGAGTCCATGGATCTGGACTTGAGATACAGCAATATCCTTTTGACAAAGGGCCAGTAGACTGATGTGAACTTGTGCATAAACTAAGAGGCCTCGCTGATGACGAAGGCGAGATTTGGCCTAGCCAAGGACAGGAATTGGAGGGCACCTACAATGTTGTAATACTCTTTAACTAGTTGTCTTTTAAGATGTTGCCAGAATAGAGTAAAACAGGTAGGGAAGTAGCAAACCGGAGTAGCCACTGGTTTGTGCTGTGTACTTGCTGTGTGAGAGAGAGAGCATCTGGAGTGCGTGAGGCTTCAACTCGAGAAAATAATGTATGTCACCAAGATATTTGATGGAGAGCATTGATAACTGCAGAGATATTACCTGCTATCAAAAGATCATCAACATACAAAATATATATATATATATATATATATATATATATATATATATATATATATATATATATATAAGACGATGCTCTTATACGATATATAAACAATGATATGTCTGTCTTGGAGAGCTGAAATTTTTAACCCTACATGAATGAGCCAAGACGCAAGTACCATGCTCTTGGTGCTTGTTGGAGACTGTAGAGAGAGTGGAAAAGATGAAATACATGGTTGGGTCTAGGTCACATGATGATAACTCTACTGTTGCGCCAAGGCTCTCCTTTATTGTAGGCTTACAATGAGGATA
Source organism: Warburgia ugandensis (assembly GCA_035236585.1). Classification (NCBI taxonomy): domain Eukaryota; kingdom Viridiplantae; phylum Streptophyta; class Magnoliopsida; order Canellales; family Canellaceae; genus Warburgia; species Warburgia ugandensis. The sequence continues at coordinate 10,562,165 of CP141138.1, read as the reverse complement.
AAAGTCTCCTTGTAGTCTAGCCTTGCCTGTTGGTAAAAACCTTTTGCAACTAGGCAAGCTTTGAGTTTGTCTATGGAACCATCCAGTTAAATTTGATATTGAAAACCCACTTACAGCCAACTAGGCTCATGCTAGTGAGTCTGGGTGTGAGAGTTCAACTTCTATTTAGCAGTAATTGCTATAAATTCCTCTTCAAAGATGCCTTTTCTCCACTCGTTGTGTTTATTAGCTTCAGCAAAACTTTTCGGTTGCAATGGAAAGGGATATTTATGAGCTAGGGTAGGGCGATGTAGTTGGGATCAGGTCATGGACCTAGTTTGCATAAACATGGGCCCATTGAGGAAGGGGTATTGGGTGGAGAAGGTATATTGGTGCGTCTGGACTGTTGTGGCCAAGGTTGGGCAGGTTAGAGAGGTCCACAACGGGATCAGTGGTTGGCTTCGACCTAATGTTAGCCGATATCTTACGAGGAGTATTAGGAGTGGTGGGCGTATGAGGGGGCACTGGAATGCGGCGGGGAGTTGAGCGGGATGGGAGAGATTGGATGGCTAACACTTGGGTGGGGTGCGGATGATTATGATGGGAGATGTAATGGATGTACTGCGAGGAAGATGGTAGGTACATGAGATGTCCAAGGAGAGTTGGGAAGTTAGTAAGGGGTTAATGAATTTGACAAGGAAAATTATTTGCATGAAAAATAACTTGCCTAAACACGTACGTTCTTTAAGATAATGCAGGGTCCAAGGAAGAGGTAGACCACAAGAATCAATAGTACGCAGCTTTATCAGAAGCTGTTTGAACCATGACCTCTAGGTAATACAACAACTCTACCATTGCGTCAAGGCTCCCCTTCACATACGTTCTTTAAAATGCCATGTCAAAACACTAATAATCTTTACAATTAGGAGAATATGTGAGGAAAATGCAAGGTTTTGATCCATATTCTAGCTTTTGTTTCCCATCTGGGCGAAACCATGGCTAACATAGCCGTCGAAAGATTCTAAGGTGTTGATAGTCAAGACGGTTTTCCATATGGGTTAGATATTGCAAATCAGTTTGAGATGGCTGAACAGGACAGTCAGTTGGAAGGATAATTGGTAGTTTGAAAAGCGTAGGGCCATAACATTTGTAGAAGACTAGCATTTGTGAGAAGTGATAATCCAGTTTCTACAAGTTGCTTGTGCTTCTTTGCACTACCCCATTCTGCGGTGGTGCATGCGGACGAGATCTGCCTGCACATACTCACCCTCGCTATCTGATTGTAGTAATTTTATTTTCTTTTCAAATAAATTTTAAACTAAAATTTTGAACTGAATAAAGATTTAGAGAAGATGAAATTTAGAGTTGATAGGATATAGTCAGTAGTAGAAGGGTCCCGCCTTCGTACAATAGTAGAATTGTCATCATGTGACCTTGAGGTCACGGGTTTAAGGCATAAAAATAGCCTCTTGCAAAATAAAAATAAGATTGTATACTATTGACCCTTGTAGTCTGCCTTTTCCGTAGACCTTGCATATGTGGAACCTTCGTGCACCCCGGGGCTCCCTGTTCTTTTTTAGGATATAGTCAGCAGAGGGTACTAAAATCATTAGAAAAAAGTACATAGTACTTGCACTCATTTATTGAGTTTACTGAAGTAGGGCCGCCGTATATCTGAGCGAATAAGGAAGAGAGGTTCCATACTAATAGAATTAGAGCTAAAAAGGGAGCCTAGTGCTTTTGAGCAATGTCAAGTATCACAAACCTTTAATTTCTTATTCGAAGTAGGTAAGGAAAATTGAGTAAAAGGCGCTGCACAACGAGAAGGGATGGATGTCCAAGCTGCTGGTGCCAATCTTGTGGCGAAAACAACACAGATGTGTCAGGTAGAGTCCCTGCTTACTCGGTCCTTGGATGACAGGCCTCCCCTCTAACAATTGTTGATAGCACAAAAGAAAGGATGAAATTCAGGGAAAAGTTGTTGTTTTTGGATAACTGGTAAACTGAAATGAGATTTTGTGAATAGAAGGTACTCTAAGCACATGATTAAAATCAAGGGATTGTGAGTTGGCTAGAAATTTAGAAGAAATCCTGTCAGATATTGCCAAACCTTGACCATCACCTAAGGTGATCTGATCAGGATTGCTAATGGAGAGATTAGAGAAATCTACAGTGATTGTTTGGTTAGCTCCAATGTCCCAAAGCTATTCTTTCTTCTTCTTCTTCTTTTTCTTTGAATGGTAGACGCGTACACTCGTACATACATTCTTTGAGGAGTTTATAACACAACCTTCACAGTTGAGACTCACTCTTGTGCCACTGCGCCGCACTCACACAGCCTCCAAAACCCATTCTAAAAAGTTATCGAGATCCAGAGAAGAGAAAATCATACCTGGAAATGAATGATTAAACTGCTGAGGGTAGGCGGATGTGAGATGATTCTCAGTATTTAGGCAAGATTGATCATTGAAGGACGGTGCCAATAGCCTCAATTGTGACACATGCTGTTTTTGTTGAGAACGAAGTTGGGGAGTTGGAGGTCCACTATAGTTGTGCCCACTATGATGACCATTATGCATATCACGCCAACGGTTTGATCGTCCAAATCATCCTTGCTGGTTAGAACGCATATTTTTGTTGGTGCTTTTTGTTAGTTGTAGTTTATGCACAGTAGTGGTTTGTTAGTTACGGTAATGGTTGCACTTATGAAGTTATGCATGTGGTAGCAGTGGTTTGTTAGTTAGGGGGGTTTATTTAACGGCGTATATGTAATAACCCCAATTTTTGTAAATTGATTGAGAAAAATCAATAAAGTTTGAGTTTTAAATATTTCGGGTTGAAATATTAGGGTTATTTAAAATATACTTTTTATAAAAGTATAATCAAATCATAAGACATGTAAAATTGAAATTAAACTTAGCAAACCCTTCAAAATGACTGTAAGCACGACAAATTTCGAATTCGGATGAGAAATCCTTAAGTTTTTCATTTTTTGGACAAAAGGGGTAAAATAGTAATTTTACCCAAAAATCAAAATATTTTAAAAATCAGAATATGAAACATCAAAATTTAGAATGTACTGAGAAATACGAATCCAACGCCACTAAGTACACTCAAATCCAAGATCATGGGAATAAAACCCAAAATTTTATGCATAAAGGGCAAAACGGACTTTTTACACCATGTGGGACCCACATGGGGCCCACATGGGGACCACCACGTCCCCAACAACCAATTTGATCAGCAGCCCATGTGAAACATGGGTCAACAAAGATCAGCTAGTCATGGGGAAGAAAAGTTAGGCATGGGAGCATTGAAGACTTTCATGTCATTTTATATTAAAAAAATAACATATTATAATCATGGAAAAAGACTCAAATGCCTATAAATACAACTCCAAAAATCTTCCAAAAATCCTCATAAAATCCCTACGAAATTATCTTCAATCTCCTTGAAAAATTAGATCTAGAATCCCTCTCCAAAACCCCAAAATTTCCAAGAGTTAGATCTCTTTCCAACTTGTTTTTCTTTTTAGATTAGAACAAGAGACCTAAATTCAATTAGGCACTCTGTTCTAGATCTAATTTGATAAATTCCACCGTCCAAAACATCCCAACACATCTATTATACAAAACCCTCAAAGAAATTTCAAGATCCAACGGTTCAAACAACGGTATTTGCAAGAAAGGTGGACTTTAGGCTATATCTTCATCAACAAGGTATTTTTTTAAATTGGGCATATAAATGAGGTTTTCTCTCCAATCAAGTAAGTGGAAATCCTTTTCATATATTTTTAGTATTGTTTTATATAATTTTTATTTTACTGTAATTAATTTTGGTAATAAAAAGGTAAAAATAAAGTAAACAACAGAACCCTTAATTCATGATGATGGAGTGCTCAGATGAAAAATCTGACTCCACCAATCAATCCAAAATGGTCCAAAACTCCTAGGGTAGAAGTTTCAGAAAGATCTGAGCAGTTTTGGACCTCAATTGAGAGAGATTAATTCTGGTGGGCCTAGATCAAATCTGGACCCTAGGAACGGCTGAAAACTTCAATTTAAGATTGTGGAGTCATATGAACTCCAAATTAAGATCATAAAGAAGCTATGGAAAGCTTGTAATGTCTAGTTTCTAATGAAGTCATAATATTTCAAAAAAAATTTCTGTATTTTTCTATATTTTGGAAATAAGTGTCCAATTTCTAAGATCTTCAAGATCTGAGGTGATCAGATCTTGGAAATTTATTTTAACGATGATATAGTAATGTAATAATGTAATATCTATGGTTAATTTGGACAGATCTTGGATAAAATAAGGGATCTACCCTTTATGGTAGAAAAACCCCAAAAAAAAATACAAAGGGACCCACTTGATCAATGAGATCAAGTGTGATCAGATCCTTGGGATGGAAAGAATAAATATTTATATGATAAAATCCAAGGAAATCATGGATGGATTATGATAAAAATAGATCAATGTGATCTTTTGACCTTAATAGAGAAAATTCTCTAAATATAACTAAAGTCCTTAATCAAAGGAAAAGATCTAAGATCAAATGGTTGGATCATAAGTAAAGGTTTCTAAAAATGTAAATATAATTAGTTTCATTTTATATTATTATGTTATAAAGCATGCTAGTATAACATTTAGAGTTTAGTATGATATGTGTTCATTCTTATCATAAGGTGCTAGATTTAATTTAAGTACCTTGCCTCATTTTCATTGAATGTTAAATTAGGTAGTTTTATGCTTTAAATTTATAATTCATTTATGGTTGAATGTTAGTAGTAGATTTACTTGTTATGAGATAAAGAGCATAAAACATAAAAAATGTATTCTAATGAGAAAGTAGAGTTTCATGACACAAATAAGAATGAAGTACTTTGGACTTAATTAGTAAGGGCTATAGTTAGTAGGACAATATAAGGATTATCAAATCCTTAGCTCAAATTAGGAAAAGAATAATAAACCCCATGAATGACATTATAAATATTCATGGACTTAATTAAAATCCATTAGAAAGAGTACTTAGGGTAAACATGCTTATAGGAACCTTATGAAAGGTTGAGTTATGGTCATTCTAGTGAATGATGAACATAGTGGTTAATGGGGTTATCTAATAGAGCCTCACTCTTCCCCTACCTTCTGTTGACGTTTGTGAGGTCTAAACGCCTCCTTACATGAGGATTGAAGTAACCACTTTGTGTTCACCCATTCAACTAGTAAGCCTTAGCCAATTGGAAATAAGAGGAGCAGTCTAGATTTAGGCTTGAATAAGCTACCTTCAACCATGCACATTAACTGGTTGAATAATAATCATAAGAGTAGTAAATTACCTAACCCTAATAAAAACAGTAAGTAAGATAAGGATGATCAAACAAGATCCATTAGATCTTGGATGATCAAGAACAATAAGAATAAGAACACTATATTGTACTTAGTATGTATGTTTAGTAGTATACTTGTTATAGTTCATTAGATTAAATAATCCAAACCCTTGATCAAAGGTGATTCAAGGAAGAAAACCAAGATCATCCTCCATAGGGATGATCCAAGAACTGAACTTAGATCAAAGAAGAACTAGCTGATAGAAGATCTAGGACCTTGATCTTTATCAACATGAGTAGATTGTCAATCAAAGGATCTATGAAAGATCAAGATCAAGGAGATGAATATACAAAGACTTAGAGATAGAAAAATACTTAGATATGAATGATCTAAAGATCATTCTAAACATCAGATCTAGTGATCAATAGGATTGTTCATAATTTATATATTGACAATATGTATGGATGTACAGATTACATACATCGGTCAAGATCATGGAAGATTGGGGAAAAGAGATCAATCCTTAAAGGTAGGAGGATTTGATTAATGCATTTACATGAGATATTCATGATTGTACTCATGATCTTATGTTGACAAGAGTAATGCTAATACTTGTAGTAAATCTCTTGAAAACCTTATGATCCAACCAAACACCTATAAGATGATTAAGGACTAAACTATAAGTGAATAGGGAACTAGAAAATATTTCAGCCCTAAGTAAACAAACGTATGGTCTGATATATATGAAATCTATTTTACATACAAGCTTGGAGGCTTGTGAGTTTGTTTTAATAGGCATGAGCCTAGGGGATGCTATTGCTAGAGGAGTTATGAGGGTTTGGCCACCCGCTCCTTGAAATTTGATGATATGATGATACCTTGCCCAATGAGAGGCTAAAAGTCGGGTGGTGGCAATTATGGGAAGGCCACCACTATGAAAGTCTTGCCCCCATACGGCAGTGACATAATATTTTCCACCGTGGTATCGGTGGTGAACAGGCGCTTATCCGAGCGCGCTAGTACGGATCGAGGCAAAGACATAGCAACCTTCGATTATTTTGCACTATGATGCATATGGGAATTGGCATAGTGAAATGCCTTATGTTATAGCATAATGAAATGCTAGGTAATTGTATATTACCAATGTTTCCCAAGAAGGAAAATTCGGTATGAGATTAGCTTGTAATACTAAATTCTCAAAATGAAGAGAATTGATCAGCTTAGTTGGGAATGATATTTGACTATTTTCACAAATTTAATTGGTTTACCCATGAAGGGTATGTATGTATATAGATATACATAACTTACAAAGTAAAGAGTATGTTTGAGGATAATGAGATTATGAAGGATTGGAATTACATTGTCAATTATTATGTTTCTTGAATCCCCTACCAAGCATTGCTTGCTGAGATATTGTACTTGTTGCAATATCTCAGATCCAGGGAAGGAGACTTAGGAGCTAAAGACTATAGAAGACTTGAAGAGAATAATCTTCAAGGTATACCCTTGGAGACATGTATTTTTCTTTGTTGAGAGTTTTATTGTATGGTGAGCTTGAGTTTTGGATTATGTAATTTGGACAAGTATTGTACTAGATTTGGTCATCTTGTGAACCACTGGATGGATCCTGGAGTTTAATAAAAGTATATTCCTTCAATGGAATTTTATTTTGTATACAAATTGTACTTATGTTATGTATGAAGTGGTGACTTGGGTTTTCAAAACAAGTTCTAAAGAAAAGAATTTTCGCTGTTTTGTTTTGCGAAAATTTTTTACACTCTTAAGGGCCCTGCCTTTCAAAATACTTTACAAATCATGTTTTCAAAAACCCGGGTCGTCACAGTATATATGGCGTTTTTGAGATATCACGGCATATCTCAAATGTGCACGTTATTTAACCGCGTTATCTGTGGCATATGTGAGATATCAGATTTATTTAACCGCGTTATCTCTGGCATATCTCAGATATCAGGTTTATTTAACCGCGTTATCTCTAGCATATCAAGTTTATTTAACCGCGTTATCTTTTGCATATATAAGATATCAGCTTTATTTAATCGCGTTATCTTTAGCATATCTAAGATATCGGCTTTATTTAACTTTTGTCATGTTGATATATGCCAAATGTAGATTCAAGTGTAATATTTGCTCCTCTTGGAGAGAGAGAGAGAGAGAGAGAGAGAGAGAGAGAGAGAGAGAGAGAGAGAGAGAGAGAGAGAGAGAGAGAGAGAGAGAGAGAGAGAGAGAATACCTGTGGGTAGTGACTAGATGATGCAGGAAAATAGAAACTTCCAGCCTAGAGAGTTCAAGCCCGGGGCAGAGCCTGTGCCCACCACCAAACGGTGTGAAGTTACTTGCGCTGCCTGCTTCTCGTCTGTCAACCACAATGAACATGGAATTAATCACCAATTAGGCAATCAATCTTGTCACAAATCATAATCAGACAATCTTATTAATCATTGATAAAGGCAACCAAAGATGTACGCATAAGATTTCTTCAAACAACACATCCCATAGAGATCCTGCTGGGCCCCTGCTTAAAGAGGCAATTGCCCATAATCTCATGCACCACGACTCTAACCACTATTTAAATGGCTGGGATCATCCTGTCAGACAGCTTTTGGAACATGGTTTGACTATTGCCACTATTTAACTGATCTTGGAACATGGTTTGACTACTGCCACTATTTAATTGATCTGAACCATTCATCTATTGAGTAACATATAAGACTGATGATCCACCGTTAGATTTGGTATGTGGGGTTTTAATTGATTTATGCATACTGCAGTGTTTCCATTTCAGATGTTAGTCTGGAGGCCGTGAATCGAAGGGCTAAAGCAATCTGACAGACACCTAGTTCCAGTGCCCGGATCATTGATGACATGTACTAGCATATGGATGGTTTGGATCACTAAATAGAATGGGCCCTAGTTGGGAGGGAAAGAAACCACTTACTTGCCATCTCCATGAATCAAAACAGTAAGGATTCTCATAATTATCTTTACTCAGATGAATGGAACTCAAGGACGCCAAGACGCACCAGCCTTTAGGAATCAAATAACCTGCAAAGCAACAGATCAAACTAACGAAAGTAATCAAAGAACCTGCAAGCAACAGATCAAACTAATGAACGGATTCACCACTAGGATCATCCGAATGAAAATTCTACAGATTCTTGGCCCACTCAAGGTGGAACCAACCAAGTTTGTTCGCTGCATCTACAAACCAGATAAAATCACTGCCTTCCAAATTAAATAGGCCATCTTCTCACAGATGATCCTGTTTCACTTGGTAAACAAAACAGTAAACACTAAAAGTGGGGCTCACTCTTTCAACTTTCTATCATCTGACATCTTGTATATAAGAAGTCATACGAAAACACTCCACCTTTGGATGAATCTGAGTCCATTCTATGGATCGTCTGATGATGGACGTAGATCTTAGTTTTTTTCAACTCAGATTTGTGAAGGGAAGCCTTGCCGCAATGGTAGAGTTATCATTGTATGACCTTGAGGTCACGGGTTCAAGGCGTGAAAACAGGCTCTTGCAAAATGCAAGATAAGGCTGCGTTCTATTCACCTTTGTAGTCCGCCCTTTCCCTGGATCCCGCATACGAGAGAACTTGGGGCACTGGGGCTGTCTTTTTTGTTTGGAGCATAATCTTGTTCATTTTAAATAGCCTAGATCATGAGTGGCATTTAGCATGACTTCCAGCCAACCCATTAACAGATGACAGTGGTGAACATAACAAGTAAACAATACCTATTTCTGCAGATAAACTCTCACTAAACAGTCCCTAGTTCTCATACTATAACAACACCATACTTCACTCCAAATTAGAGTGCTCTAGCTTTGGAGCCACCTACTCCCTTTGAGATCTTTAGCTAGATCTCATGTCAAATCAAGATCCCATTCTTTAATCAAGACCTCCAGCCAAAGGTCAAACACATGCAACAACAACCTATATATCTTAACTCACTTGTGTACGCATTTAGCAAGCAAACTGCCCCTTAATCAGGAGACACAAGTTTTGTTAGGAAACGTGTGATTCCAGTTAACAAGGACGTGTACAGTCTAGCATCGGACCTTTTCTCGTTAAATGTCAATTGATCATTTGCTGGCCATTATTGCAGTCAATGCCCAAGGTCATCACCGTCTAACCCGCCAAATCAACGACCACAACGATGTTTGTGGTGGGCCTCCAAGGACCCAATGATAATGAAGGAAAATGATAGAAAATTAGTCTTCTCAATATCTTTTAATTATGTTATTTAACAAGCAAATGAGAGTATTCTACACACAATTTTGTAGCATTTGGTGCCACACAAATGCATATACAACAAAGGTACCATAAAATCCCTGAGCCTTACGAATATCATGGCATAGATGAATGGCCCAAATCATTGATGAATATCAAGGTGCTAGTTGATATCATGACATATGTCAGAAATGCAACTTATTTAACTATGATATCTGAGAGGCATATGTTTCCCATATCTGAGGCATATTTCAGATATCACCAGAAGTATCGTAAGAGATATCACAGAACAAATGCCACATATCTCAGATATCACACAAGATATCACAGAACATATGACACATATCTTAGATATCATGAAAGATATCGTAAGAGATATCACAGGAGATGTGCCAACAAAAACGCCATACATACGCCATTAAATAAACCCCCCTTAAAAAGTTATGCATATAGTGTTTGTTAGTTGTAGTAATGGGTACCTACTTTTTGCATGTAAATGCCTATATAAAGGCTTATTATGGAATAAGAAAAAAAAATGTACTGCACTAGCTTTTAGTCATCTCATAATTTGCAACATTGGTATCAGAGCCACATGATGAAAGAGAGAGCTAGAGTGCAAAGAAACAAATTGTGAATGTCAAAACAGAAGTGAGATATGTGAGTAAAGAAAAAAAGGTAAGAGAGTGCAAAAGTAACTTTCTTTCATTGTAGTAGCAACAATTCATTCATGGCTTCAGAAAACTTTGTGCATCCAACTATTCCTCACTTTGATGAGCACTATGACCATTGGAGCATGCTAATGGAGAACTTCTTAAGGTCCAAAGAATATTGGTAGATAGTTGATGGCAGTGTAGCAGAACCAACAGTTGGTACAATTTTGACAGATGCACAAAAGGTAGAGTTAGAAGCTTTAAAGCTAAACGATTTAAAGACAAATAATTATCGTTTTTAGGCAATTGATTGGTTTATCTTGGAAACAATTCTCAACAAGGAAACTTTCAAGCATATTTGGGATTCAATGAAAAAATAATAATACCAAGGATCAACAAGAACAAAAAGATAGTAGCTTCAAGCACTTTGTTAAGAGTTTGAAACACTTCGAATGAAATCGAGAGAATCGGTTTCTTATTTTTTCACAAGAACAATGGAAATTATCAACAAGATGCGTGTCCATGGAGAGAAGATGGAGGATGTGATGGTGATCTAGAAAATTATTAGATCGATGATACCAAAATTTAACTGTGGTTTGGTCAATTGAAGAATCAAAAGATCTTGATAATTTTTCAATTGATGTACTGCTAGGTTCGTTATTGGTCCATGAGCAGAAAATGATCCATCAAAACAAAGAAGAGCAAGCTTTGCAAGTCTCCACCAACAATTCATCTTTGCCATTAAATAACGCAAATCGAGGAAAACGAAGAGGCAAAAGCAGCAAGAGTTACAAACATCCACACCAAAAATCTAGAGATGCTCAATTCAATGATTCTCAAGGGAGAGGAAGAGGTCAGAGCAGTTACCAACTAAAGTCAACAGACAAATCCAATATTGAATACTTAAGATGTCAAATATATGACCATTATAAATCAGAATGTCGTACTAATTTAACTATAGGAGATTATGGAAAAGCTAATTTTGCAGGAAAGGAAGAAGTGTCATTATTGATGGTTGTCATGCCAAGGAAGAAACCAACAATAATTTGTGGTGCTTAGACACTGGCTACATCAACCATATGTGTGGAGACAAATCTGCATTCTATGATTTAGATGAAACCTTTCATGACAATGTAAAGTTTGGAGACAATTCTAAAGTCTCTATAATAGCAAAAGGAAAGGGAACAATCCAACCCAAAGGAAAGTCTATACAGACTATCTCTAATATTCTTTTTGTTCTAGATTTGAGAACAAATTTTCTTAGTGTTGGTCAGCTTCAAGAAAAGAGGTATGAAATCTCCATCAAAGATAGAGTTTGCATAATTGAAGATGAGAAATTGGGCTTAATAGCTCGAGTCAATATGACAGTCAATCAAATGTTTCCATTATATCTCCAACACATTACTCAATCATGCTTCTCTACAAGATTAAAAGATGAGGCATGATTATGGCATTTTCGCTATGGTTATCTAAATTTTGGTGGAATAAAAATACTATAACAGAAAAATAAGGTGACAAGTCTTCCTTACATTTTAATTTCCTCTTAAGTTTGTAAAGAATGCATTGTTAGCAAATAACCTTGCAATCAATTTTCACAAGGAAAATCTTAGAGAGCAAAGAAGACCTTGGAGATTGTCCATTCTGACATTTGAGGACCTTTAAACCCAACTTCTAATGGATGTAAAAGATATTTTATTACTTTCATTGATAATTGTAGTCGAAAATTTTGGGTATACTTTTTGCAGGAAAAATCTAAAACTTTTGTAGTACTCAAAAAGTATAAAATGCTTGTTGAGAAGGAAGTTGACAATCCAATAAAAACTCTTTGTACTAATCAAGGTGGAGAATACAACTCACATGAATTTACAAATTTTTGTGAGACTCATGGAATTAAGAGGCAACTTACAGCAGCTTATACACCTCAACAAAATGGTCTTTGTGAGAAGAAAAATTGACAATTCTAAATATGATGTGAAGCCTTTGGTCAAGTAGCAGCATTCCAAAAAGTTTCTGAGCTGAAGCAATTAATTGGATCATTCATATATTGAACAGAAGTCCCACTCTTTATTCAAAATATGACACATGAAGAAGCATGGAGCAGATTGAAACCAGCTATAGACCATTTCAAAAATTTTGGTTGTATTGCACATACCCATATTCCAGACCAGAGAAGGACCAAGCTTGATGATAAAGGAGAAAATTGCATTTTTCTTAATGTTAGTGATCAATCAAAAGCTTATAAGCTATATAATCCTAACACTAAGAAATTTTTTATTAGTGTTGGATAAGAACAATGTATTCCTGTAGATTTTGATGGTGACAATGATAAGAAAAGGGCATAGCCTATGGAGGATGTCCAATAACCAGCAAATACGCAAATTATTCTAATAGACAATCAAAGCTCACCTTCAGATAAGCAGATGATGAACAATAACTACAATAGCGAATTAGAAAATGACCTGCATGGATGATTGACTATTAGGTACCGAAATTTGACCAATCTGAGGACCCACTTGCACACTTTGCTCTACTTGCATATTGTGACCCTATTTATTTTGAAAAGGCTGTCAAAGAATCAAAATGGTGAAAGGCTATGGATGAAGAAATTGTAGCTATTGAAAAAAAATGATACTTGGGAGTTGACTAATCTTCCAAAAATGGCCCAAGACTATTGATGTCAAGTGGGTTTACAGCACAAAATTGAAGGAGAACGGCGAGGTCAACAAGTATAAGGCCCGCTTAGTGGGTAAAGGTTACAAGTAAGAGTTTGGGGTTGATTATAGAGAAGTTTTTGTTCTTGTTGTAAGACTTGATACAATTAGATTGGTGATCGCATTGGCAGCACAAAACTCATAACCTATCTTCCAGTTAGATGTGAAATTGACATTCTTGCATGGAGATTTGGAAGAACAGGTATTCATAAATCAACCTCCTGGTTATGCGAAGCTAGAAAATGAGCATAAAAGTGTATAAATTAAAGAAAACTTAATGTATAAATTAAACAACCTTCTGCTTTCGTTCAAGTGAGGGGGTGCCAGTATTAATTTTGGCCCCTCCTTTTAAATATTTTAATTGAAATTCTTTTATTTATTTAAGTTGTTTTATTAATGATGTTTTGAACATCATGATTTTAGTAAAATAAAAATAAAAATGCATACCACCAATTATGAAATTCCAATGTCCCTTGACTGTCGAATCTAGATTTTTACAAGTGGGGTCATTGGTGAAATTACTAAATTATTCTTTGTCAGAAAATCACAATTTATTCGTTTGAACTCCAATTTTAGCAAACTTAGTGTTATTGAAATCATCTTTTGAAGTACAATCCAAATATGAAGATCTCAACACATGATTTGATGTCTATAAAAATTTTATTTATAAAACTCTAAAAATTAGAAATTTCAATATTCTCTTTTCATCTCGATTTAACATAATTCAAAATTTACTTAAATTTACATTTAAAAATTAGGGATGTTACAATCCTCCTCTCATAGGCATGGAAGGAGAGATTATTGGAGTAGATCTGCATGTGTTCCATACCAATATGAGTGACAGTCCTATATATATATATATATATATATAATTAGGATTTGTTTAAGTGAGTGAGTGAGTGAGAGATTAAACGTAAAGAGTCCTCTCTCGTACAATTTGATCAAATAGTGATTCACTTCCTTTTTCATGGACATAGTCTGAGTTTGACCGAACAATGTAACTCATTTTTTTTATTGAGTATGTGTTTGTCTCTCACAAGTCTATCCATCATAATTATCATATCTGTCCATCTGTGATAGATCTAGCTACAACAGTTGAGCGGGCTATCACGGACCATAGAACCGAAAATCGGTGTCAAGATGATAAAGATCAACACATTTTCTTTGTCATGCAGGCAGCAGAAACAAAAGGAAAATTTGGCTGGCAGCTCGTAGCTATTGTCATCTTTAAGAGTTAGAACATATCCGATCTCTGTGCGTGTATATTATATACATCCAGTTGAACTTTGAAGAGTCAGAAAATTGGATGCTGACGAGAACCATTCTGCTTCCAGACTCTAAATGGACAATATTCGCTAGATTATCTCCACCCTCCGATTGGTTACTTTGGCAAACACAGTCACCTGCAAACCTAATGGCTTCCACGAGTACTCGCTCTGGAGAGGTGTTGAAGAAGCGCGTCCAAGAACTAGCCCGAAACGGCGAGGATCCACCGCAGCGTTACATCAGAAAGGAAGAAGATAGACCCACCAAAACGTCTGCACCTGCATCTCCAGTTCCGGTTATCGATCTCCATCTCCTTTCCCTGACACAAGGAAATGAAGAAGATAGAGGAAAAGAAACAGAAATGGAAAAACTCAGATCGGCCCTTCAATCATGGGGCTTCTTTCAGGTCAGTTATCCGACTCTTTCTTGGCTTTACAAATTCTGAGAATAATTGAATACCCTATTTCGCTTTCTATTTTTTCAGGCAGTAGGTCATGGAATTCCAAGATCTCTTCTGGATGAAATGGGTCGTGTGGCGAGAGAGTTCTTCAGTCTTCCGATTGAACAGAAACAAAGGTACTCGGGAGTAGCTGAGAGTGGACATGAGGGTGGTTTGGAAGCTTATGGCAATGATAATATTGCTTCAGAAGAACAGATTCTGGACTGGTCAGATCGGCTTTATCTCTTACTAATTCCGGAAGATGAGAGAAGGCTCGACTTCTGGCCTGACAATCCGAGCAATTTCAGGTACTTGCAGAAGCCACCAGACTTATTTACGGACCTGTTATGAGTCCAAGGATCTACTCGCATTACTCAAAGTACATGAGGGAAGCAGATGGTTGGTGACCCAAGCTGTTCATCTTCAGCGCTACATCTTAGATTTGCAACAAGGACAAGGAAAATCTTTTCGATTTGCCCAGAAGATTAACGATTTGGATCAGCAGCCATCTGGGTCCGACCTGTATGTTTAGCTGATGTAGATCTGTGTACTGGACTACGATATAATTAGACTAGATTTCAGACTAGTCACTGCAATATGTTTGGATTGTAATTGCACTTTTGCAGAGAAATCTTGCAGGAATACGCAAAGAAAGTGAAAGAAGCGGCCGAGCTTATTCTGAAGGCCTTGGCTAAGTTGCTAGATTTGGAGGAAAACTACTTTGTGAGGCAATTTGGAGAAAGAGCTCCAATGTATGGGAGATTTAACTGTTACCCACCTTGTTCAAGACCCGATCTCGTTACAGGCCTCATATCCCATTCAGATGGAAGTGGGATTACCCTTCTTCTGCAAGATAATGAAGTCGATGGTCTTGAAACTCTGAGAGATGGAGAATGGGTCAAGATCCCTGCTATGCCTGGAGCTCTGCTTGTCAACTTGGGCGATCAAATGGAGGTAACACAATTCATCAATCAATTATTATCATGTAACGAAAAGATAAAAAATGATACACTAATAGATCAGAGCTCCAATGCACCATTACAATCCATGAAAGTGAAAAAAAATCTGGTGACTCATCAACCCCAACATTACAGTCGTTGGATTCAATAGCATAAATGGCCGATCGATCCGTTGGCATGTTTCCCTCACGAAATATTGTGTAACTCAGTATCAAGTTGGTCAGGCTATTGTTCTGGTGGTTGTAGCAGATCCGTTACTCCATGAAGGAATGATGGAATAGTGCTTGCTTTACAAATAATTGATTATACCCATTAATTTGATTTCTATGGCTCTGTTGTGTACTAAACATCAAGGTAATTGAATGAAAATAACATCCAAAAACTGTGCTTCTTGCTTGTTGAATTTGGAGCCTTCTTTAAACAAGGTTTTCCATCATCCATATTCTGTGACCAAAAGAACATTTATTTAGATTCTAAGCTCATCTAATCTTTACTAGTTTCAAAGCAATAGTGAGCCATGAGGCATAGAAATCAGATGTGCGGGTCCGATCAACTATTTGTCAGGCCCATTAGGCAAAAATGGGACACGAACACTAGTCCATCATTCCTCTTCTCCGTGATCCTCTAACATTCCCCTTTGATCGGTTAAGTCCATCCAAATTAATGACTTCTGTGTCATTAGGGCTTGGGCACTGCCGATGAGAACTTAGGAGCAATTTTTAGTCCATCCAATAATTCAACTCATTAATTACTTGAGGTCATGCTAAAATGGTGATTGATTTACTATGTTTGGAGATCCAATTAGTAAATGTTATACCACTTATTCCGGTAATGGTTTGGACGTCTGTTGAACAAACACATGGAAAACTGACGAGATTTCATGGGGCTGTTTTGCAGATAATGACCAATGGAATATTCAAAAGCCCTGTGCATCGAGCAGTGACGAATTCAGAGAAGGAGAGGCTATCGTTGGCCATATTTTATGTACCGGAGCTGAAGAAAGAGATCGAGCCGGCCGAAAAGTTGGTGGAGACGAGAAACCAGAGCCTGTACAATAAAGTGAAGGTGGAAGATTATCTTCAAGTTTACATGCAAAACTATATGCATGGGAAGAGGACCATTGATTGGGCCAAAGTCTAAGTTCTCTAGCTCCCATACATGCATAGTAATGTTTGAACAAGAGCACTTTCACTACCTGTGTTATTTTGTGATATTTGATGGCTGTAAAATCAGGAAGAACAGTAGTCCCTTGTCGTTGTTTCACAAAGAAGAAGAATAGCAAAGGGTTTCAACCAAGGTATCGAAAACAATAATAGCAGTTACATGTTCTATAATTGTTTTTGTTAAGGCTGACTTACAAGGCACAAAATTGACAGTAGGGATTATCTGACAGGGGAATTCTTGCTACATGGTCCATTGATAATGGGTCCTATATATGGATGATTTGGAATATCGCCAACAAGTAAAATTCACCTATACTTGCCTGCTCATTTCCAAGAAAATGTTTTCTTGATGGAAAAAAAAAAGGCAACCACCTCGGCAACGCCATTGTGTGTGATTTAGATTAAAGTAGTGGCACCTATAATAGGACTATGGTTGTAGTGGATAATGGATATTGATTTTTTATCATTTTATTGCAGAAGAAGAAGGTGTAGGCCTTTGAACATTTGGGCTGATTTCTCGTCTCCCATAAAATTTTTAGTTCATTTTATTTTTGTTATGTTCAGGTAGCATCCAAGCACATGAAGACCATGGCTTATCATCTCCCATTAATAAGAAATAGAACAGTTTAAACTTCAAGTCACGAAAAGGAAATAATTTCAGCTTCCTCCCTGTACATAAATTATTATTTATGGACAGAACTCTGCTTAGTACCCACAAGGAAGACAGAAATAGAAGTAATGATACAATTTCATCTAAGGGACATCTGCGGGAACTGTTTATTTATGCTCCCACCGATCAACCAAGTACGGTTTTGGTCAGAACAGTTTTAGTTGGAAGCAGGACCTCATCTGTTTACATTCCGTGTCCGGGACTCCTGAAGTCAAGGCGAACAGCTCATTCTAGCAGCCATTCTTCAGCGAGCTCTAGAAAAGTCTCAAAATTTCCAAACATGTCTTAACTCTGCAATATCTATTTCTCCACAATGGAGTACACCAAGGTCAATAATCTTAGAGATGCATCTTAAGTTGTAGCAGTAGCAACGCTCTCTTGCAGTTTAAGAGCACCGCTGGTCTCCAAGTTGTTCCATCAAGGCCATCCATGAGAGCAGTACCCACTGTGGCTTAGTCTTTCCTGATGCCATCGGATATCTCATACTCTTGTTCTTTCTTGCTAAGGTTCTCACTTCAAATTTCTGAAACACTTGCTCTTCTGTCAGGCCAGCCCTCTTCAATGCCTTTTCTCTCAATTGTTGCAAATCCTGCTCAGTTGAGAATTAGAACTCAGTTTTCAGAAGTGGAGATAAACGTGTCTTGACTGGGGTTAGTTACAACTTCCCATACCTCAGAATAACTTGAGGGAATCAAACCCAGAACAGTCAGAACGCTCCTGATTTCCTTTTCTAGTGCAGAAAGAGATTCGATTTGTAAACTCTGTTTCTTTCCCTGCATGTATCATTTAAACAATTCCATGTATAGAAAACAAAAAGAGTGGTTTAAATTCATTTTTTTTCTTGCTGAATACCTTGCGTATATGAATAAGGCCATTAATGATTTCAAGTATTTCTGAAAATGCAGCCAAAACAATAAGGGTATGCAGATCATAGAACATAGGAGCCTGAAAATCACTGCGGCATTTATTAATGCATTTGCGAGTATCAGGTGGAGTCCTTTGAGACTTCCTGCATTGTGTTCTTTCAAAAGCTAATGCACACTGCGGATCGACATCATTGATCTATAGCCAAAATTTAAGGGATCTCAACTCATCCATGTCGAATTGATGATGTGCTGAAAGTGCATGCTTGAATTTATCATTCTTCCCATAAATAAAAAAGGGGATACTCTCTCTCTCTCTCTCTCTCTGAAAAATAGCCTTTTCCAAATAGAAATTCTTTAACTTATATATCAATATGACTAGTTTTTTCTGTATTGAACAATTATCTCTTCTAATGGATTGCAAATTTATTTCCTTCTAAATACAAACAGCATGTGAATTTGCCTTATCAATGTCTAAATTTCCTTCTCATCAAATATAATACTGCCAAATTTGTGAAACATTTACATCATTTACCTATTTATCTTACACGTAACTTGCACTATGTTCCAGTAGTTCAAAATTGACAAATATTCCTTAGAAGGTAACTTCACAAGCTTATATAATGCTACAGTGTGAGACATGCACATAGGCATAAATCTATATCAGTTTGAAGAGTAGGAAGTTCAAGAATGCATTGACGCCCTTCAGCACAGGATCATTACCCCTGGGAAAAAGGATGTGCTTTGTTGGAAACCACACTCTAAGAGTAGTTCTTTATTTTTAGTCTGCCTTCTGCTGAGACTAAGTTCATTTCGAACACATCTACTCATCCTAGAACTGCCACTTGCATGTGGATTCTTTCAAAAGAGAACTCCTGACCCTTAATTTCCAAAGGAGAGGATGTGAGGGCCCTTATAGGTGCTTTATGTGCAGAGCCAAAATGTGAATCAGTTGCTCATCTGGTGATTCATTATGCAGAAACATCCACGATATTGAGCTCTGTTTGCAACCAATTCAAAATGAGTTGGGCAAGACCTGCTACTGTTAGTCAGTTCATGGCTTAGGGGACTTTGCAAAGAACAACCAGAAGGAACAGGATTTTATGGTCTCATGCTCCAGCTGCTACTATGTGGATCCTCGAGGAGGAGAGGAAGTGTAGATGCATCTTAGGAAGGAATAGACATCTGCATATGATTCAAGACCAAATTCTCTCAACAGTTTGCTTCTAGGCATCCTTAACTAAGGAGTTAAAGGCTCCAGTGCTAATAAAATAAGCACATCTAGGAAGGAAATTAGATGCCCCAAGATTGTCAAAGATAAAATTCCTTCCTAAATGGACTCCCTATGAATTTTGATGGGGCATGTAATGGGAATCCTGGTGTTCTGGCATTGAAACGTTGATAAGAAATGCTCTGGGTCTCTCTTCTTGATTACGCTGGTCAATCTCAGTCTGATGACTCATCTATTTCTCACAGAATCAATGAACTGCTTACTGGAGGAGATTCTGAAAATGTGGTTCAATGGCTTGGTCAATGAAGAGAACCTCCATGAAAGTACCTGCAGAAGACTGACTTTATTTTTGCAATGCTTGAGCAGATGCAGGCTGAAGTGGCTCATGTCAAATGCTTTGCTAATGCAGCTGCATCAGCCAGAGAAGGGGTTGGTTTACAGCAATCACTGTGGTTGCTTCCACTGTTCTCAAGTGACAAAGTGTTAGTCTGTTCTGTAAGCTTTGTAGGGCTCTTTGCTTCTTGTGATGTTTGTGTTGTTTCTTCTTGTTCTCCTTGGATTGTAAGGAAGTACGGGTTATTTGTTTTTGGTTTATGTGGCACTATTCAGGGTGGTTACATCATCTCAATCTGGCTTCAATAAAGGTCTTATTAATATTCAAAAAAAATTACATAAATACAAGGGTCTAATTAGTAGTAGCTTATTTCAGAATATTTAAGAGGTGATCCAGAATTAGTTTTGACAAACTTAGTGACACATAACGTAAGTTGAGTTCTGAGAACAGTTGATATCAACCATATTTTGAATTTCAATCTTTTCATATGAAGTCAATAGAATATCAATAATATAGTTGACAACTAGCCTAGACAACCTTCAGGCTAAAATCCTTCCTCAATGAGCTAAACAAAGAAAGTCCTAGATGAAGTGGATTAGAAGATCTAAAAAATTCAAATTTAATGCAATAATATCTGTAAAAATGGATATATTGAGTTCGAAAGACACAAAATCCAGATATGTTGGTAGACATTAGAAAATATCTGAGAATTTGATTTCAAAATCTATCGCACTGATCTCCGTATCTGGGCCTTCTTGGCTTTATCAAAGAGGCACGGATTATCCTCAAATGCAGCTTTGCGAATAAACCCAAAAATGGAAGAACAAGATTTAGTCTTAGATTATGAATCCTCCAGGCTCTGAAAATTTCTCTCAAAATTCGCCATGCACATGCCACTCTATGGCAAACAGCTGATTGTTTATCCTGTTAATCCTCATTTTTCCGATTGGTACTGCCTCCTGTCCCATGCTTTGCCAACTGTGGATGAAGGACAAAAAGGTTGGTGTAAGCATCTCGTAAAATCTCTTTAAAGACTCTTAGCGGTCATAGGCATCATCCAATTCCCCTTGCCCGAATACGACTGGTAAGCATCTTCTTCCTCAAGCCATCAGGAAGTCCTGCCCATGCTTTTCTCTTCATAGTTAGAACTCAGCTATAATTTCTCCCTGATACATACATTTTATAGACCGATGAAGTTATTCAAGCCAACGTTTGACACCTTATTGATTCCTCGTAGAGCTCCTTTGGTTCCTCCATGGAACATTAGTTTGTCGTGCTGAGATGTTTTAGGAGTTCATTACATAGTTCTGTCTGTCTCTCTCTATTTATGTATCTTTGTATCAATACATTTATCAACCTGCTCACATTCTAGAGATTTTCCATATTATTTGATACCTAAAAAAGCTCCAGCGTATGCAGGGTTCAGGGAAGGGGCAGACCTACAAGGGTCTATATTACAGTCTTACCTTGCATTTTTACAAAAGGCTACTTCCACACCTAGAACCCGTGACAGATGGAGAGCTCTTTCTTGGTTATTTGACACCTGAGAGAAAGTTACTATGAGTTTAAGTTTAAAATGCATCCAAATTCTCGTGGCTTTTCCATTTTCATGAAGGAGGAGGTCAGGACAGCAATGTGATCATGCATGCATAAGGGTATAGAAGTTAATAAATGTTACATTCCAACCAACTTTTCTCATTACCAAGAAAGATAATAAGATTGAAGCAACATCTTGATCATGCATGTATACAGGAAGGATAACGACAAGACTTGGAATACAAATAGTCAAAGTTGTCCTTCTTTCGGGGCTCCAGTAGTAGTGGTGGCAGTGCTGGTGCCTCCTCACGTAATGGCCGAGGATATGGAAACAACAGCTTGAAACTTAACAACAAAATAAAGGCCCACATCGTTGATGACAATAGAGTGAATCGCAAAATCCGTTAAGGCGCTCTTCACAAACCTCGAGGTTGAGAGCACTGGGGCCAAGAATGGGAAAGAAGCTGTGGATCTTTGTGCTGGTGGGGCCATATTTGATCTCATACTGATTGACATGAAAATGGTAGTGATGTGGATGGGCCCCAGGTTAGGCAACATTTTTTTTTCTTGTACTTCAATTGGTAAGGCAACATAATTACTGAATGAAAACAGCCATGGCGAGGCCAGACAACAAAAGACTTTCCTCCTTTTGCAATTTTTATTTTTTTGTTCGGCTGATGATCTTACAAGAAGACGGAAGAATCTCTATTTTTGTTGTATTTTATTAGTTTCAATGAAGGGAACCTTAGTACAATGGTACAGTTATCGTCGTGTGATCTTGAGGTAATGGGTTCAAGGCGTGGAAACGGTCTTGCAAAATACAAGATAAGGCTGCGTACTGTTCACCCTTGTGGTCCGCCCCTTCCGCGAACCCTGCATATGCAAGAGCTTCGTGCACTGGGGTAACCCCTTTTTATTAGTTTCAAATGTGTACCTTTTTTTTTCCTTTTGTTTTCTATTTGACTGGCCACAAGGCTAATGAGATCGACGGGCATCAACTGCAAGATTGTGGGGGTAAGTGGGAATTCACGACCCAGCGAGCGGCAAGAGTTCTTGGATGCAGGAGTGGACGAGTTCCATTTGAAGTCTGTGGCTCGGGCAAAACTCATCTCCCTCGTCGAGGAAATCAGGGCGAGAGGTTGAGACAGCCATTGAAAGGACCGGGAAAATGCTTACACGCCAGCGAGACATGCTGCATCTTCCAGACCCTTTATGATCTGCTAGAACTTGTATGGCTTGCTGCTTATCGTAGATTATTGTTCCCCAAACTATAACAGTATTATGCTTTGCCTCTTGTTACTGATCATCATCATCAAGACCTTATCCCAATTAGGGGTTGGCCACATGAATCTTATTCCTTCATTTCACTATATTAAATATCATGGCTTCATTTAGTTCCAAAGTTTTTAAATCTTTCCTCACTACTTTTATCCACGTTCTTTTGAGTCTTCTCTTTCCCCTTTAAGAACCTTCTACTTGTATTGCCTTACTCCTTCTAATTGATGTCGTTGTTGGTCTCCTTTGAACATGTCCAAACCATACAAGTCTAATCTCCCTTATCTTGTTACCTGTTGATGCCACCCCTAAATTTTCTTTAATATTTTCATTTCTAATTCTATCATTTCTCGTCTTACCACTCATCCATCTCAACATCCTCATTTCTGTGACACTTATCCTATGAGTATGATGTTCCTTAACTGCCCAACACTCTAATCCATAGAGCATAGCCGGCCTTATAGCCATCCTATAAAATTTTCCTTTTAATTTGAGTGGCACCCGCCGATCACACAATACTCCAGATGCACATTTCTATTTGTTCTAACCCGCTTGAATTCTCTGGGTAACCTCTCTCTCAATCTCTCCACTCTCATGAATCATTGATCTTAAGTACCAAAAGTTGTCTTTTATGGGGATTTCTTGGTTATTAATCTTGACTGGTGTTTCACTCCTACTCTCCTTGCTAAAATTACATTCCATATATTTTGTCTTACTTTGGCTAATTTTATATCCTTCAGATTCTAATGCTTCTCTCCATAACTCTAGCTTTGTGTTTACACCCTCTCTTATCTCATCAAGTAAGACTATATCATTTGCAAATAGCATACACCAGGGAATCTCCGGGTGCAGATGTTTTGTTAACCCATCCATAACCAATGTGAAAAGTTATGGGCTCAATGCCGATCCTTGGTGCAATCCTACAATGACAGAGAAATCACCAGTCACGCCACTAGTGGTCTTAACATTTGTTACCGCTCCCTCTTATATATCTTTAATTATTTCTATATACCCCTGAGAAACTCCTTTATCACCCAACACCCTCCATATTAACTCTCTAGAGACTCTATCATAAGCTTTTTTTAAGTCGATAAAGACCATGTGAAGGTCTTTCCTTCTCTCTCTATATTTATCTACTAATTGTCTTAGTAAGAAAATAGCTTCCATGGTAGGCATCCCAAGCATGAAACCAAACTTATTCTCCGATAAACTTGTTTCATGTCGTAGCCTCTTTTCAATCACTCTTTTAAAAAATTTCATAGTGTGGCTCATAAGTTTAATCCATTAATAATTAGTGCAGCTATGTATGTCTCTTTTATTCTTATAAATTGGTACAATAGAGCTTTTCCTCCACTCATCAGGCATTTTCTTTGATTTTATAATTTTGTTAAACAACTTGGTCAACCAAACTACCCCAATATCTCCTATATGCTTCCAAACCTCTATTAGGATACCATCGGGCCCATGGCTGTCCCTGATTTCATCTTTTTCAAGGCCTCTTTTACTTCAAGTACTCTGATCCTACGTTCATATCTATAATATCCAATGTTATTTAGATTTACAGTATTTTCAATCCCTATATTCTCAGAGCCATTGTCATTTAACAATTTTTGAAAGTATGTTCCCACCTTTGTTTGATCTCATCATCTTTGACTAATACCCTTTGATCATTGCTTCTAATGCACCGAACATTATCTAAGTCCTTACCCTTCTGTGCTCTTACTTTTGCAAGTTTAAACATATCTTTCTCACCTTCTCTTGTTCCTAGTCTATTATAGAGCTCATCATATGCTTTAAGTTTAGCCTCACTTGTTATTCTCTTAGCAACCTTTTTAGTATTCTTATATTATTCATAATTTCTATTATTTCTAGTATTTTGTCATGCTTTAAAACGCATCTGTTTTTCTTTAATAACTTTTTGCACTGTTTTACTCTACCACCATGTTTCCTTTACTAATTGCCTTTTACTTTTAGATACTCTTAAGACATCTTTTGACACTTTCTTAATGGACTCAGCAATATTAATCCACATGGTATTTACTTCTGTTTCATAGTTTCAATTTCCTTCTACCAACAACTTATTTTTTAATGAGGTTATTCTCTCCTTTTAAATTCCACCACTTATTTTTTGGATGTGTATTAAGTTTAGTTCTTTTACTCCATATTTTGATATGAATATTCATACTCATTAACCTATGTTGTGAGGTTAAACTCTCATCGGGTATCACCTTACAATCCGTACATATAGATCGTTAATTATTCCTAAGTAGAAAAAAGTCTATTTGGCTTTTATGAAGTCCACTTTAAAAGGTTATTAAGTGTTCATCCCTCTTCTTAAAGAGTGTATTTGCAATGGACAAGTTATATGACAAAGCAAAATCAAGGATATTCACTCAATCTCATTTCGTTCACCTATACCATACCCTTCGTGTATTCTATCATATCCTTCATTATCTTCTCCTACATGGCTATTTAAGTCTACTCCTATAAATATTCCCTCAGTATTAGGAATTTCTTGTGTAACCCCCTCCATATCCTCCCAAAACTGTCTCTTGATTATATCTTGCAACCCTATTTGTGGTGCATATGCACTTATAACATTTATAATTTGCTCTCCTAGAACAAGTTTTATTACTATAATTCTATCGCTAATTCTTTTAACATCCACAGTTTTATCCTTTAATTCCTTATCCACTAGTATTCCTACGCTATTTCTGTTATTTTCCTTTCCTACGTACCATAATTTATACCCATCTATTTCTCTAGCTTTAGCCCATTTCCACTTAGTTTCTTGGATACAAGCAATGTTGACTCTCCTACGTTTCATCGCATCTACTAACTCAAAACTCTTACTTGTCAATATTCCTATATTCCATGTGGCGATACGAATCTTATATTTTGGAGATATCCTATTTACTATTGCCTTTCTCGACCTCCATGGCATGAACCCATGTCCACTTTTCACTGCACCTGGGATCTGATGCAGCACGTCACTTCCAAGGAGACGCTCTAGCAGCCCTTGCCCATTTTTCACTACACTTAAGATCCGATGTAGTGCATCACTTCTGGGAGAACGCCCTAGCTTGAGAGAATGTCAGTTTTCGATTCATGTTATGTTTGGGTTGCCATAGTTTTAAAAAGCTGAAAACCATTTTCATTTCTTCCTTACAAACTAATATACAAATGCATATTCATTTACAAGCAAAAAAGAAATAACAAAATCATCTTTAGCTTCACCATTGTCGACTGGCTACCTAACACAAGGGTAGCCATATTTTAAGAAGCTGAAGATGATTTTCATTTCTTCCTCACAAACTAATATACAAATGCATATTCATTTGTAAGAAAGAAATAACAAAATCATCTTCAACTTCTCCCTTACCGGCTAGCCCCTACGCAAGACCCTCCTTTTTCATCCGGGCTTGGGACCGGCATTGGTGGAGTTTGCCTCTTGTTACTGATGGATGCATAAAACTGCGAGGCCAACAGTTGCACAAACCGGCTTATCTAGGAGGCCATGCATTAGCACAGTCATGCAAAATTTTTTTGAAAGACTTCAAATAGATGGTTAGAAATGAGAAAAGGGGAACAGTCTAGATCTGTCAATAAAGCCTCCAGATAACAGAGGTTGTAATCATCTAACTGTGGAGAATTTTTGGCTATAAATCATAAATAGCACAACCTATTATTTGAATGGTTACTATGATTGGATGAGCAGGTCCTACTGGCAGTTAGTCCACTCGTAACTCCCCATTGGACAGCTTCCATGTCAATAAGTTATGGAAGCTTTGGTAGTGTAGAAAGGGAAGAAAGAGATGCTTCGTTGTAACTTTTTCAAATAATCACCCAGTGGCAAAATGAGACCCATAGATTAGATTTTCATGATTTTAAGGATCCGTGCAAGATATCCATATGGTACTCGCTGCCTCTAATGTGGTTAGCCAAACTCGTGTTCAAACCACAAAGTTTGTGCTAATAACCAAAGCGCCCAGTTTTGCATGAAGGCCCCACCTTCGGACTGTCCAGCCTATTCATCCTATTTCTCTTGCTTTTGGATATCTTCTAACCATAAAATTCACTGAAGTTGGGACAATTCGAGTATCTTAAAAGCCGGATTTTAGTCATTGAATTTCTACCCTGGTTTTGATATTTCTGTGTTTTGTTTTTTTGAAAGGTGATATTTTTGTCTATTTACTTTGATTAAAAGTGGAATTCTTCGGATGACGGAATCATCCGATCGACATGATTTTTTGAAATACTAGACACTCAAAATAGGAGCAATCAGATGAGCAGGTCAAATCATCCAAAGGTAGAGGCCCTTGCGGGCCTACATATAATTGGAGTTTGGTACTTGTTTCCTACGTATCTTTCTCCAACCTAACTGCATTCTGTTGGTTTTTTGGAATTGGATGATCATATCTCCAAGAAGTTAAGTCATAATGTACCATCAACCATATACCTGACATCTAAACTTTGGCAGATACAAGACTATCTTCTAGTACTCAAGAGTTCGTGTTCCTCGACACTACACAAGTATCTTTGGTTTATCAGTCGCCTACATTAAGAGTCCGCTCTGAACTCAGAGTCTTCTTCTTCACAGATTAACTTCTAGAGGCACAGTCCAGGCCGCAGTACAGATAAATTTTTCTGTCCTTATCACTTTCCAGTAATAAAATACATTTAACATCGCAATATCATAAAAATGCTTGGCCATGCGGCATCTAATAGGCAAAGCCTGGATTGGCCCTATAGAGGCAGCACAGTCCCACCCACATGTGGACTAATATGATCCACAACGCTCGTAAGCACTTGTTGCAGTCTCTTTTGGCAGTTCACACCAGTTCCCCTTCACAGATTGCTCACTAACTATACATGGATTATGGACACCTTTATATCACAGAGAACATACATGCTGCAGAACATATTAAGCAGAAAGAGGTTTCCATGAAAACAATGGTTAACCTGTGTTAACATATAAAAACATCATCATCATCAAGACCTTATCCCAAGTTAACATATAAAAACACACACTTCTTGAAATGACAACTTATCAGAAATAGACATCTATGAAATTTACAGTCTGATCTTTGCTATAAATAAACCAAAAAAAGTTCAATCAACAGCTTATGCAAGTAAAAAAATTCACCAGTAACTGAATAACTAGTGCTCCCTCAAGAAGCTTAAAAAGATTTACCGCTTTAAAAACAGAGCATTCAGATCCAAACTATAAGAATCCAATCAGATTTGCAGACAGCCACTAAGTCCACAGCTCCTGTAAGAAAACAGAAAATTGAATAGCAAGTATATGGATGAACATCATCCATGAAGTGCAGTTGTTATAGACGTAAATGATCTGGCGAAGAGAAGAGGCTTCCGGCTACTAAATTGAGAAGCTTTCCCCAGATAATAGGTAGTACCATCACATGTTCCCTTTACTAATTTTGGTTCCGAAATCCATTTTCATACATTAGGCTGAAAAAGCAATGCAGAATGAAAGAAGTATCAGACAGCTTAAGAAAATGTAACTCCACATCACTCTCTTGAAAACTAAGGTTTGATATTAACTGCTGGCCTGGTCCTGCAATAAGCGAAGTGAGGAACATTCATGCCCAATAATAATGGTGATTTTGCTCGCATGCATATATGTTCATCTAACTTTCAGAAAGAACAAAAAAAGGACAAGGGTGATTAAAAATGGGAAACAACTGAGGAACTGAAGTGCATGGGTTTGAGACCAAGACCTAGCAATTGAAACCTGATGCATGAGTACCAGTCTCCTGTGTTCTGAGCCATAACTAAGACCAAGCAAAGATAAACACTAACTTTCCTATTTATGATGACACTTAGCATCAGAACTTTTATACCCATAATTCTCAGGAACAAACAGCAAAACACTTGATCCATATGATGAGACCAAAAAGCTATTGTATGTTTGTTACAATGTAACTCTGCCAATACCGGTCCCAAGCCTGGATAAAAAAGGAGGGTCTTGCGTCAGGTGTCAGTCGGCAAAGGGGAAGTTGAAGATGATTCTATTATTTCTTTCTTACAAATGAATATGCATTTGTATATTAGTTTGTGAGGAAGAAATAAAAATCATCTCCAGCTTCTTAAAATATGGTCATCCTTGCGTCAGATAGCCAGCCGGCAAGGGGGAAGTTGCAGATGATTCTATTGCCTCTTTCTTATAAATGAATATGCATTTGTATATTAGTTTGTGAGGAAGAAATGAAAATTATCTCCAGCTTCTTAAAATATGGCCACCCTTGCGTTAGGTAGCCAATTGGCAAGGGTGAAGCTGAAGATGATTTTAATGAAAATTATCTTCAACTTTTTAAAACTATGGCAACCCCAACATGACATGAATCGAAAACTGACATTCGCTCAAGCTAAGGCATTTTCCATAAGCGATGTGCTGCATCGAGTCTCAGGTGTGGTGAAAAATAGGCAAGGGTTGCTAGAGCATTCTCCCAAAAGCGACGCGCTACATCGGATCCCGGGTGTAGTGAAAAATGGGCAAGGGCTGCTAGAGCATCCCCTCAGAAGCGACTCGCTACATCAGAACCCAAGTGGAGTAAAAAGTGGACATGGGTTCATACCATGGAGGTCGAGAAAGGCGATAGTGAATAGGGTATCTTCAGAACATAAGATTCGCATCGCTACATGGAATATAAGGACACTAACAAGTAAGAGTTTGGAGTTAGTAGACACGATGAAATGTAGGAGAGTCAACATCACTTGTATCCAAGAAACCAAGTGGAAAGGGGCTAAAGCTAGAGAAATAGATGGGTATAAATTATGGTACGTAGGAAAGAAAAATAACAGAAATTGTGTAGGAATAATAGTGGATAAGGAATTAAAGGATAAAGTTGTGGACGTTAAAAGAATCAGTGATAGAATTATAATAATAATAATTATTCTAAGAGAGCAGATTATAAATACTATAAGTGCATATGCACCACAAGTAGGTTACAAGATATAATCAAGAGACAATTTTGGGAAGATATGGAGGGAGTCATACAAAAAATTCCCAACACTGAGGGGATATTTATAGGAGCAGACTTAAATGGCTTTGTAGGAAAAGATAAGGAAGGATATGATAGAATACACGGAGGGTATGGTATAAGTGAACGAAACGAGATGGGGGAGAATATCCTCGATTTTGCTTTTGTCATATAACCTATCCATTGCAAATACACTCTTTAAGAAGAGGGATGAACACTTAATAACCTTTAAAAGTGGACTTCATAAAAGCCAAATAGACTTTTTTCTACTTAAGAATAATGAACGATTTATATGTAAGGATTGTAAGGTGATACCCAGTGAGAGTTTAACCTCACAACATAGGTTAATGGTTATGGATATTCATATCAAAAGATGGAGTAAAAGAACTGAACTTAATACACATCCAAAAACTAAGTGGTGGAACTTAAAAGGAGAGAAAATAACCTCATTCAAAAATAAATTGATGGTAGAAGGAAATTGGAACTATGAAACAGAAGTAAATGCCATATGGACTAATATGGCTAAGTCCATTAAGAAAGTGGCAAAAGATGTCTTAGGAGTATCTAAAAGTAAAAGGCTATCAACAAAGAAAACATAGTGGTGGAATGAAATAGTGCAAAAAGCTATTAAAGAAAAACGAATGCGTTTTAAAGCATGACAGAAGATTAGAAATAATGAAAACTATGAACAATATAAGAATGCTAAAGACATTGCTAAGAGAATAATAAGTGAGGCTAAACTTAAAGCATATGATGAGCTCTATAATAGTCTAGGAACAAGAGAAGGTGAGAAAGATGTGTTTAAACTTGCAAAAGTAAGAGAACAGAAGGGTAAGGACATAGAGCATGTTAGGAGCATTAGAAGCGATGATCAAAGGGTATTAGTCAAAGATGATGAGATCAAACAAAGGTGGGAAATATACTTTCAAAAATTGTTAAATGACAATGGCTCTGAGAATATATGAATTGAAAATACTATAAATCTAAATAACATTAGATATTATACATATGAATGTAGGATTAGAATACCTGAAGTAAAAGAGGCCATGAGAAAGATGAAATCAGGAAAGGCCATGGGGCCTTATGGTATACCAATAGAGGTTTGGAAGCATATAGGAGATATTTGGGCAGTTTGGTTGACCAAGTTGTTTAACAAGATTATAAAATCAAAGAAAATGCCTGATGAGTGGAGGAAAAGGTCTATTGTACCAATCTATAAGAATAAAGGAGTCATTCAGAGCTGTACTAATTATCAAGGGATCAAACTTATGAGCCACACCATGAAACTTTTTGAAAGAGTGATTGAGAAGAGGCTACGGCAAGAAACAAATGTATCAGAGAATCAGTTTGGTTTCATGCCTGGGAGGTCTACCATGGAAGCTATTTTCTTACTAAGACAATTAGTAGAAAAACATAGGAAGAGGAGAAAAGACCTCCACATGGTCTTTATCGACTTAAAGAAAGCTTATGATAGAGTCCCTAGAAAGTTAATATGGAGGGTATTGGGTGGTAAAGGGGTTTCTCAGGGGTATATAGATATAATTAAATATATGTATGAGGAAGCAATAACAAATGTTAAGACCACTAGTGGCGTGATTGGTGATTTTCCTGTCACTGTCGGATTGCACTAAGGATCAACATTGAGTCCATACCTTTTCACATTAGTTATGGATGAGTTAACAAAACACCTGCATGAGGAGATTCCCTGGTGCATGCTATTTGCAGACGATATAGTCATACTTGATGAGACAAGAGAGGGTGTAAACATAAAACTAGAGTTATGGAAAGAAGCATTAGAATCTGAAGGATTTAAAATTAGTCGAAGTAAGACAGAATATATGGAATATAATTTTAGCAAAGAGAGTAGGAGTGGAACACCAATCAAGATTGATAATCAAGAAGTCCCTATGAAAGACCACTTTCGATACTTAGGATCATTGATTCATGAGAGTGGAGAGATTGAGAGGGAGGTTACCTAGAGAATCCAAGCGGGTTGGAACAAATAGAGATGTGCATCGGGTGTTTTATGTGATCGGTGGGTGCCACTCAAACTAAAGGAAAAATTCTATAGGATGGCTATAAGGCCAGCCATGCTTTATGGATTAGAGTGTTGGGCAGTTAAGGAACATCATACTCATAGGATGAGCGTCGCAGAAATGAGGATTTTGAGATGGATGAGTGGTAAGACAAGAAATGATAGAATCAAAAATAAAAATATTAGAGGAAATTTAGGGGTAGCACCAACAGGTAACAAGATGAGGGAGATTAGACTTAGATGGTTTGGAAATATTCAAAGGAGACCAACAACGGCACCAGTTAGAAGGAGTGAGGCAATACAAGTAGAAGGTTTTAAAAGGGCAAAGGGAAGGCCCAAAAGAACGTGGATAGAAGTGGTGAGGAAAGATTTAAAAACTTTGGAACTAAATGAAGCCATGGTATTTAATAGAGTGAAATGGAGGAATAAGATTCATGTGGCCAGCCCCTAATTGGGATAAGGTCTTGATGATGATGATGATGATGATGATGATGATGTTTGTTACAATGTCCATGTGATGAGAGATGGTCAGTAGTTCTTAAAATGAATTTTTTTTTTTTTTTAGTCTCAGTGCATGAAGCTCTTGCCTATGCAAGGTCCAGAGAAGGGGCGGACCACAAGAGCCTAAAGTACACAACCTTACCTTGTATTTTGCAAGATGCTGTTTCCATGCCTTGAACCCATAACCTCAAGGTCACACAACGACAACTTTTATTCATAGTTCTTACAATGAAAGTCTATCTAAAAATTATGAGCCATGAGACAAATAGGCCACCATTCTGAAGTCAAAGGCAGTGCCTTACAAAACTACGAATAAGCTAGAAGTACCATAATGTCCAATAGTTCAGAATGAAAAACAGTCATATCAAGGGAAATAATTACTTGAAAACAAACTATTAAAATCATGCAGAGGTGGATTGCTCCATGGCTGTCACAGCACCAACAAACGAAACAGATGGAGCTGTAGGAGATCCCAATTGAACTTTCACCTAAAGCTTTTTCTTTTTTCAACCATTTTTTATAGCAATGAAGAGTATGCAAACAGATAGCCCATTATAATTACGCGATTTTGGGCTCTCAATATCACCCCATTGACTCCAACAATCAGTCAAAAAGTGCAGAGCATAATAAATCTGACGTTGCATTAGGCAAAACTGGAACGTTTCTCCACAAAGTACTACAACAAGTCTCAATTGATCTATAAATTAAAAGAATGACCAAGAGAAACATTTACCTATAACCAAACTACTTCTGTCAAATGCTTTAAGATTCTTTCTTGAAAATCTCTGCTGGTGTTCCTTCCAAGCACTTTTTACAAACAGATCAACTACCATTCAACCTCCCATCATTCGCAAATAATTGCTTCCTCAACACATCATGTAATTGCCCAAAAAGCTGCCTCTTCACAGAATCAAAAGCCATCTCCAATCTATCCAATTGCTCCGTTGCATTCGGATTATACATAAACAACCCATAGTAAAGATCATAGCTATCACCAGCCGTATTCTCCACCAGTTCTAACAAACTCTTATACCCTTTTGTATTAATAGGCGTAGATTCCAAACGCAACTTCTCCAACATCCTCCCAACCGTATGTGTTATAAATTGCGTGCCCGCCGCAAACCGATCGTGCTCTTCACAACTCATCTCCCTCATTTGACACCCTTCTCTTGCAAATATATCCAAAAATCTCCCACACCTATCAATACTGGATTCGTCGTTCCCAATTCTCACTTTCTCAAACACAAATGGCAAATTCATCCACCCATGTTTGCCGCTTTCGGGTCCGAACATTGGGTGTGTACAAAGAATATCGAATTCAGGTGGCAATGCTTGTAGAAAGAGATTTTTTGGGAATTCTTTTACAGAAAGAACATCCACGAAAAGAGTATTTCGTTTTAATCGTTGAAATGGTAACGATTTTAGAACAGATTCTGTTGAAAGAATTGAAGTACAAAGGAGGATTACCTCTGGGTGTTCTTCGCAGAGATCATCTGGGTCTTTGAAATAGGAGACACCCAGTTTCCTTGCGGTTTCAGAGTAATCGGAACGTGAGTGGGCTAGTACATTGTGGCCCTGTTTCACAAGGGTTTTGGCTAGGAATTGGCCGAAATTGCCGAAACCGACGACTGCGATTTTGAGTTTGGCGGTCTGCAGGAGTTGGTTGGAGATGTGGGCCTCATAATCGTAGGGTTGAGTAGCATCGACGGCTTTGATTTGGAGAGTGCGAGGACGGTGGGTGGTTGGATTGAAGGTGAGCGATAGAGGGGAAGAGGATGGATAGGTGAGAGATGATTTTGGAGGGAACTGAGGTATGGGCTTTGAGTGTTCGAGAAACCGGAGAGTGAGCATCTTTTCTCTTGCTGTCTTGTTTCGATTTTAAACCCAGGCGTAGAGAGAGTGAAGATTTCTCAAAACCTTTTCTGATATAACAAAATCTATCAATCTATCCACCTATCGATCGATCGATCGATCCCAGAGAGAGAGAGAGAGAGAGAGAGGAATCCCGCCCCTTTCCAAACGGCCTGACTCCTCTCTTGTTTTAGAGGCAATCCTGGACCTTGTCGTTCTCTGCATTTTCTTCAGGAACCAAGACCCACCATCTCATCTGCACTCCACACTTTCTCACTTTACCAGATTTTGAGTCTCATCAACTTCTCTCACCCTTTTCTTCTTTAGCCTCCTCGCCTGTCAACCTTTCTTCGGTGGCACCGTACCAAATCATGCAATTCGACAACTCCAGCATCAAAAGGCTGTGCCTTTGACTGTTGTTTCCGAACCGAAGTGCTTGCAACTGTCTTAGTCCTCTAACCATTTCATATGATGCTAGTCAGTCTTATACAGAGGAGGCGCATACTTTTAGGACACTTTTCTTTCATCCAAGCAAAGAATTACCGACTGTCAGTCATGCCCACTCTAAATCTAATCAGGACACATTTGATTGTGTTTTGTAGTCGAGAGATGTAAAAGTTATTCAGTATTTGATGATTGTTTTGAAGGCCAAAAATGAAAGGCTAAGGTTAGCAGATTGGTTCCATCGTATTACATTCCTAAAAACACATTTGGTTGGATAGTAGAACTGTCCGATTAGTGTGAAGTTTTGGGCATTAGAGATCTCACAGTGCGGCTATCAAATTAACAGTTCAGGTCAACCATAGGTGGGCTCGTTAACATTAAACGAGAATCCAGAAAGGACCAGTAAATGATGGTAGAAAAAAGGCGTCCTTTGAGAAAACAGGACCTGTATATTTGCTTCATTATTTTTATTATAAAGAAGAGAGCATGCGTTATTTTGGCTTCATTCCTCTTGCAGTCACCTGAAGGGACTCTTAGCACAATAGTTGAGTTGTTGCTGTGTGATATGGAAATCACAGGTTTAAAGTGTGAAAATAGTATTTCACAAAATATAAGGCTACATAATATAGACTTTTTGTGGTCCACCCCATTTTTGAACCCTGCATATGCGAGAGCTTTGTGCACTTGGCTGCTCTTTTTTCCCTCCTGCCATCATATTTTTATCTGACTCGAGATATAGCCTCACTGCTTCAGCATGTCCTACCTAATCTCTGTGGTAGTCTTCAAGATCCAATTGAGATCTCTCATACTTTTGTTGCATCTCGTAAACGCAAGAGGTGCACATATGTTTATGGTAGAGAATTACGATTACAGGGTTTAATGGTGCTTGTGATGAGTTGAGATGAAAATCTTCTCATCTTAACTCTCAGTTAACTTGAATTTTCAGTTATCTCACTTCACCTCATGCTAAATTCGGTCATCTCAAGTTAGATGTCATATCAAGTTAGATGCGAATCAGCTCATTTCATTTCAAAAACTAGTAACACCAAAGATTTGAAGTTGTAAGTTTTTCGATAATTAGCTGAGAGAGAGAGAGAGAGAGAGAGAGAGAGAGAGAGAGAGAGAGAGAGAGAGAGAGAGAGAGAGAGAGAGAGAGAGAGAGGAATATGATAGCAAAGTAAATAAGAAAAGG
Organism: Warburgia ugandensis; assembly: GCA_035236585.1. Lineage (NCBI taxonomy): Eukaryota > Viridiplantae > Streptophyta > Magnoliopsida > Canellales > Canellaceae > Warburgia > Warburgia ugandensis. The sequence continues at coordinate 10,526,472 of CP141138.1, read as the reverse complement.
AATATGATAGCAAAGTAAATAAGAAAACAAGAGGATTGAGATTATCCAATGTTTTTGGATCCTGGTTGGCCGAAACATAGGAGTCTAACTTATAACTTTTAGCTACTCTATTCATACTTTGACAACATAAAGAAAGAAATCAATAAGTATCTCATGGAATCCAAAATGTACGAAGAGAGCCAAGCATGCTATTGCTTGCAGCTAAACCAGGATTATTTAAATAGACAACCCAAGGTCTTATTTCTTATTCTGATCAAACCCTCCGTATCACATCTATGATTAGTATTATTTTAATGAAGTTCAACTTCAATTACCAGCAATTTTGTATTGTTTTAACAAGGTTTGACGCAAGGCCTTTATATATTTTTTGCCTATTGCGTGAAATATTAATTTGTGTAAGTTACAAAGGTCGTTTCCTATTTTTCATAAACTTCTTTGCCGAGATTATTAATCTATCCATATGCACTAATTGGACAGGATGAACTACATTAATTAGTGCAAGTGTTAATTTAGCAAAGTTAGTTTAACCATCTTTTCAAGCGAGCACCATGTCATGGGGTTGCAGTTTCACCTATGTTAAACCTGTGTAGCACTTGTATACAACTCTTTTGCAGAACACAAGTTAGCATTCAACTCCCACTCTTATTTGTTAGGGCTACACTCACTTACCCACTAAAGCAATGAGAGAACTCAAGAAAACTCAAAAAGGGACTTTCTCAATTACCCTCCAATGAATTGAGCTTAACTGAGCTTATTACAAATAAGGAGCTACACCCTATTTCTAGTTGCTCTTCTCTATCCACCTCCTTAATGGATGGCCAAGATTATTACATGTGTCAATCATCTAATGATTGAGGACCATTTTAGAATTTCTCTAGAACTCTCTACATAAATATCTAAGTTTTACCTCTTTCTAGAAATTTACAAGAAAACCTCCAAAAATTGGGCCTTCTTAGATTAGGCCTTGATCCACAGATTAATGAATACGGGCCTCAGTCCTTCAAACCAAATCCACGAATTAAACAAGCCTTGTTCAAATCCTATAGGCCAAAGTCACGAGTTTCACAAGGTAAGTCTGTGACAACCTGCTACCCTAACCTTTTGGCAGCCGAACCACCACAAATTCCCCTATACATGAGCAGCTAAGCACATTGAGAAAAATAAACGTCAAAGAACACCAAGGGTCCAATCATGTCACACAGCCCTAGCCTAGAGGGGTTACACCCAAAAACAACCCCACCCTAGGCATGGAATGAGGCATGGACATCCAATCATCTCATAGGTGCATAATATAATAGCTAGACTAATAAGCTCATAATCATAAAAATGATGATTATTTCATGATCCAATCAAGATTTTATGATCAAGGGCTATTGGCCACAAGATCCGACAAGATAACGTAGTTAGAAGCATGTGTTAACGCAATTTTAATTGAAGAACTATTTGGATATATTATCTCTGTAATTGAAAGGGTTTTTATAGATTTGCCATTATTTTATGGCATTTTTGCAGGAAAACCTAGCATTTTCACATTTTTGTAGATTTGCCACTAAGTTTTCAAAAACTTTGCAGATTTGCCTCTCCAATTGATTCTTGGCTGCATTTTCTAGCATATTTTTTAAATTTTCAATTGTACCCCCTGTCATTCCTTCTCTTTGTGCGTGCGTAACAAAACAGAGAACTTCGTTGTCTCTGTTTGGTTGCATCTTCTAGCTTGCAACAGGAACATAGACTCCTCCAAGAAGACGACTGATCATTGACTACTGTCAACGAACGACAATGATCCACAAATAGTTGTTAAGATTTAGTTATTTGAAAGATAGTGGTTTGAATGGCTTTGAAAGTAGGTTAGTGGTAGTTTTAGTGGTAAAAGTTAGTGGCAGTTTTATGGGAGTTTGTGGTAAAAGTGATGGTTGTTGGGAGTTAACAGTAAAAGTGATGGTTGCTTTACAAGAGTTAGTGGGTAAGATTAGTTTGTTGTTTTACTACTCTTATAATGTCTATTTATAGACTTTTATCAATTAATAGAAGTGTGCTTCATGGTTTGCTCTTCGTTTTGTTATTTTACCTTCTATTATTACTCTTATTTTGCATCAGTGGTATCAGAGCCATTGTGAGGGAAGAGAGTGCTTAAGTCAAAGAAAAAATCGTGAGTGTCAAAACAGAAGTGAAATCTATGAGTAAAGAAAAAAGTGAGAAAGTACAGTAGTAACTTTCTTCCATTGCAGTAGCAACGATTCATTCATGGCTTTAGAAAACTTTGTGCAATCAGCTATTCCTCGCTTTGATGGTCACTATGACCATTGGAGCATGATAATGGAGAACTTCTTAAAGTCCAGAGAATATTGGTAGGTTGTTGATGGCGATGTAGCAGAGCCAGTGGTAGGTACAGTTTTGATAGATGCACAAATAGCAAAGTTAGAAGCTTTGAAGCTAAAAGATTTGAAGGTAAATAATTATCTTTTTCAAGCAATTGACTGGTCTATCTTGGAAACAATTCTCAGCAAAGAAACTTCCAAGCAGATTTGGGATTCAATGAAGAAAAAATATCAAAACTCATCAAGGGTGAAGCGTGCACAGCTTCAAGCTTTGAGGAGGGATTTTGATACTCTACAGATGAAAGATGGTGAGTCTATTACCAATTATTGTGTAAGGGCCATGGGGATAGCAAACAAAATGTGATTCCATATTGAGAAAATAGAAGACGTTGCCATTGTTGAAAAGCTACTACGTTCTTTAGCATCAAAGTATGATTATGTTGTTTGCTCAATTGAAGAATCTAAAGATATAGATGAACCCTCACTTGATAAACTCCAGAGCTCCTTATTGGTCCATGAACAAAAAATGAACCGAGGTTCAACTATAGATAAGCAAGCTCTAAAGGCTTCTACCTTTACTCAATTATCAAATTCTAGAGGAAGGGGTAGAGGTAGAGGTCAAGGAAGAGGAGGTCAAGGAAACAGAGATGGAAGTAGACAATGTCAAATTTTCAAAGCTAATGATGACTAATTTCAAGGCAAAGGCATAGGACGAGATCAACAATTTGAAAAGCTACTATGTTCATTAGCATCAAAGTATGATTATGTTATTTGCTCAATTGAAGAATCTAAAGATATAGATGAATCCTCACTTGATAAACTTCAAAGCTCCTTATTGGTCCATGAACAAAAGATGAACTGAGGTTCAACTATAGATAAGCAAGCTCTAAAGGCTTCTACCTTTACTCAATTATCAAATTCTAGAGGAAGGGGTAGAGGTACGGGTAGAGGTGGAGGTAGAGATCAAGGAAGAGGAGGTCAAGGAAACAAAGATGGAAGTAGACAATGTCAAAATTTCAAAGCTAACGATGACTAATTTCAAGGACGAGATCAACAATTTGACAAATCCAAGGTAGAGTGCTTTAGTTGTCATAAATTTGGTCATTATCGTTCCAAATGTTATACTAAATTGCCTAACGACAAAGAAAAAGGGGAGAAATCGAATTTCATAGAAAATAAGGAAGTAGAAACTTTATTGATGGCTTACGATGCCAACAAGGAACCTAAATCAGATGTTTGGTACGTGGATACAGGCTGCAGCAATCACATGTGTGGTAGTAAGTCTTTTTTTTCTTATTTAAATAAAGGCTTTCATTTTACTGTAAGTTTTGGTGATTGCTCTACTATGAATGTAATGGGAAAAGGTGATATCAATATAAGAACCAAGAATGGTTTTGTACAAACAATTTCCAATATTTTTTATGTTCCTGACTTGAAAAGTAATTTGTTAAGTGGGGTCAATTGTAAGAAAAAGGTTATGTAATAACTATTCAGAAGGGTACTTATGAGATATATGATCCTTTAAGAGGAGCTATTGCTGTTGTTCAAATGAGTTCAAACAGGTTGTTTCCATTAAAGATATAAAATGCCCAATTTGCATAATGGCTAAAGTAAAGATCCTTCATGGCTTTGGCATTTTCGCTATGGCCAATTGAATTTTGGCAGATTAAAAACTCTCCAACAGAAAAATATGGTGTCAAAACTTCCTCAAATTATCATTCCTTCGCAAGTTTGTGAAGAATGTGTTGTTAGCAAACAACATCATTCACAATTCCCTCAAGGAAAGTCATGGAGATCAAAGAATGTCTTGGAACTGGTTCATTCCGACATTTGTGGGTCGATAAATCCATCTTCTAATGGAGGTAAAAGATATTTAATTACCTTCATTGATGATTATACTTAAAAAACTTGGGTTTATTTTTTGCAGGAGAAATTAGAAGCTTTTAGTGCAATCAAAAGCTTCAAGGCACATGTGGAAAATGAAACAGGACAAAGCATTAAAACAATCTGTACTGATCGTGGTGGAGAATACTATTCAAAAGAATTTAAAGTATTTTGTGATGAAAGAGGTATTCAAAGGGAACTCACAACTGCCTATACACCTCAACAGAATGGTGTATCTAAGAGAAAAAATAGAACCATCCTCAACATGGTGAGAAGCCTACTGTCAAGAGGGAACATGCCAAAGAATTTTTGGCCAGAAGTAGTGAATTGGAGCATTCATGTGTTAAACAGAAGTCCTACTTTTTCTGTTCAAAACATGACACCTGAGGAGGCTTGGAATGGGCACAAACCAACTGTAGATCACTTCAGAATTTTTGGTTGCATTGCTTATGCTCACGTTCCATATGAGAAAAGGAAGAAGCTTAACGATAAGGGTGAAAAGTGTGTCTTTCTTGGCATAAGTGAAGCTTCCAAGGTGTATAAATTATTCAATCTAATCACACAGAAGATTATAATCAGCAGAGATGTTGTTTTTTATGAGGAGAATACATGGAATTGGAACAAAAAAGTTTCAAGGCAACAGCCTATTTCAGTCACTTTTGATGAAAGTGAGGACAAATTTGAACATCAAGTGCAATCCCCTGTTGGAGACTAGCAACCTCAATCTTCTAGTGAAAATTCAATAGCAGTTGAGCATATTGCTGATGTTCAGCCACGCTCAAGAAAAAGGCAAAATTGGATGATGGATTGTGTAAGTGGAGATGACTTATCTGATGATGATTCAATTGCTCATTTTGCTTTGTTTGCAAATTGCGATCTTTTAACATTCCAAGAAGCCGTCAAAGATGAAAAATGCCAAAAATCCATGAATGAGGGGATTCAATCAATCGAAAAAAATAACACTTGGGAGCTATCATATCTTCCAAGTGGGCAAAAGTCCATTGGTGTGAAATGGGTTTATAAAACTAAGCTCAACAAGGATGATGGAATTGATAGGTATAAAGCTCGTCTCGTTGTAAAAGGATACAAGCAAGAATTTGGTATTGATTACAAAGAGGTGTTTGCTCCATTTGCAAGGCTTGATACTATTCAATTGGTATTGTCTATGGCAGCCCAAAACTCATGGTCCATTTATCAATTGGATGTGAAGTCAGCATTTTTGCATGGTGAGTTGCAGGAAGAGGTGTATGTTGATCAACCTCTTGGATATGTGAAATAAGGTAGTGAGAATAAGGTATACAAACTAAAAAAGGCATTATATGAACTAAAACTAGCACCAAGAGCTTGGTATAGTCGTATAGATGCTTATTTTTCTAGAGAAGGTTTTGATAAATGTCCTCATAAGCATACACTTTTTACAAAACATGGAAATAATGGAAAAATACTTGTTGTATGTCTATATGTAGATGATCTTATATACACCGGTAATGATAGAGTCATGATTGATGCTTTTAAGAAGAATATGATGACTGAATTTGATATGTCAGATTTGGGATTGATGCATTTTTTCCTTGGTATTGAAGTTGTGCAATCATCAGCTGGTATTTTTATTTCACAAAAAAAAAAATGTTCTTGAGATTTTGGACAGGTTCAAAATGAAGGATGGCAATTCAGTTTGTACCCCAACTGAATGTGGCTTAAAGTTGAAGAGAGATGATGGAGGGAAGAAGATAAATGCTACTCTTTACAAGCAGATAGTTGGAAGCTTGATGTATATAACTTCAACAAGGCTTGTGTGACACCCTGGATTTTCCACATCAATATGATAATAATTTACAAAAATAGTTGGGATCCCTGTTTTTGAAAGAAACATTTCTAAAGTGAGCAAAAATAAAAACTTAAACAAAATCATTTCTTTCAAAGTCCGGGGAGTCATATAACTGCAAAACTACGGATTTAACATTGAAATGAAATACCATTTCCACCGAAAATTCGACAGAGTTTCCTCTAAAATTTGGACCATTGCACATGACCAGTGCAATACAAAATCACCTGATAAGCAATGTATAATACATATCATAAGGCAGACTCAGTTTCCACACCCATCCACAACCAAATGTTGTTTTCAAAAAAATATACTCCAACAAAGAATAAGAAAATATAGCCACTACCAAATACCCAGGGTCCCTCTATACAGGCATCACATCCAACATAAATCCACATTTTGACATCCAGGTCACATTACATTTTTAACTAAATTACAGCCCATACTCAAAACCCAAAGTGAGGTCTTGAACAAACCTGGTCATCTCTGAACATCGTCTGTGCTTCGCTGGAAAGCTGCCATCACTTTTACTTGCTCTGTCAGCGCGTCAACCTATTGTCACTCTCTGTATCTGAGGCATTGCAAATCAAAGCAATGCCTCAACAAGCTATGCTTGTGTAGGTGATATACATTCAAAGTAAACTCAATAAAAACAAATCGCATGGCGCAAGGCATAAGACATAAGATCGTAAGATGATCAAACATATACATAAAGCCTTAAATTACCTGATGAAGGACATACCAAGTCCATGAAATAAATGAGATATCATCAACCATGATATCAGGACATGCACAATCTGAGAAAATCTAGAAACACGTGAATACATGTCAAAAGTATCAAATATCATACATAGTCAAGCCCTATGAGTGTCTCAAGTACACTCACGGCAATGTGGGGTCCGCTCTCTGTACCAGCCGCTTTCACCCTTGCACCCTCATGGGCACTCAGGCACTCACGGAAACGACGCATACCACTTTCGCTTTCACCCATTCACCCTTACGGGCACTCAGACACTCACGAAAGACACGTACCACTTTCGCTTTCACCCTCACGGGCACTCAGTCACTCACAAAAAGTCGCGTTGCACACCTGCTTTTACCCTCACGGGCACTCAAGCACTCACGGGGTGAAGAAATGCATCCTACCACAGGATCAATAGTCTCACACATCAAGTTAGAGCGACTCCCACATGTCAAAAATACTAATAATCAAGTGAATACTACAAAAGATATCAAAAATAGTGCATGCAAGAACCACCTGAAAGATAGCACGCACATAAGAAACTACATACTGAATTTAATCTCATACGTATGGTAAGACATAAATCATATGCCTCAAAATTCAACTCACCAAATCATCATTTGAGAATCATGGAAAAATTATTAATGAAATCACCTACCTTGTATCGCAATATCCTAAACAATGTGTAAACGATATCAAGGTGTATGCCCTGATGTACCTATCATGTCATAAATCATGTCATAGTTAACGTATATAACCAAAATCTAAAGCGTAATTATCTATTGATCAGCTTGATCTGAATCATCTCATAGCATTTAGTAGTTTTGCTATTAAAAAGTTACTCCAAACTAGATTTTTGTCTTAAATCTAAGTCCGCCTTGTTAAGACGATCATAACACCTCTTTCGGATCGTGATTTGGACCTTTGTAGCTCCTAAAATCATGTGTTTTATACATAAAGGGTCAAAAACAACAAAAAAGACCCGCTGCACGTGCAGCGCGTGCCATCCGCACGCACGTGCGGCACGCGTCTGGAACCAGCGTGCGGGGGATAGCACATCTGTGGACGCGCTCTGCGTGTTTCGGAGCGTCGCACATCATGAGCATGGCACATTCCTGTCGCGCCACGTGCAGGGCGCGTGGCGCTCTCTCGTCCGCTAGTTTTCTTCCCGGTGCTGGTCGCCGTTGCAGGGAATGACGACCGGACTGGTTCGCCATCACCGGCAACCCCAGGTGCTCCTTTTTTTTTTTGCGATTTTTATACCTATGTGTCCAGTTTTTCTTGTACATTTCATTTTCACAAATCCCTCCTAAATCTATCATTTTTTTTCACAATTTTTATCTCGTTTTTAAAAACTCCCATCATACTATTTTTTGGGTTTTCTGGCTTCCCTAACCGTTCGATCGCCACAAAATTTCATGGGTCGGTTCCTTACATCATCATGCTCAAGATGAACGGTCTGGATCCTCATCTGACCTTGTTACATTAACTTTTTCCTAAGGCAACAGTAACGCCTAATTTTTTACTGGATGATAAACTTGGAAAACAAATGTACAGGAAAGAGTGGGGCGAGCTTACCTTGGTCCGGCTAGTCGGAGGTAGGTGAGGGCCCGCCGCATTCATCTGGTTGCCGAGAGTGCCTGTCACTAGAAAATCGTCGCCGGTGGGTGGATATTACAGCCTGACATCATGCATGGTGTTAGTTTAATAAGTTGATATATGGAGAATCCAACAGAGAATCATCTCTTAGCTGCAAAAAGGATCCTTCGTTATTTGAAAGGTACAGTTGACTTTGGAATTTTGTATAAAACAGGATCAAAAGAAAATCTGTTTGCTTTTTCTGATAGTGACTATGCTGGAGATCTTGACGATAGAAAAAGTATATCTAGTTTTGTTTTTATGATAAGTTCTGGAGCTATATCATGGTCATCAAAGAAACAACAAATTGTTACTTTGTCAACTACAGAAGCCGAATTTGTTGCAATAACATCTTGTTCATGTCAAGCTATCTAGTTGAGGAGATTGCTTGAAACACTTCACAATCACCAGCAAGATCCAACAACAATCATTGTGATAATGTTTCAATGATCAAGATTTCAAAAAAATCCAGTTTTACATGGAAGGAGCAAGCATATAGATGTTAGATATCATTTTTTGCGCGATCTTTGCAATGATGGTATAATTGATTTGGTATTCTGTAAAAGTGAAAATCAAGTGGCTGATATTATGACTAAACCACTCAAGAAAGCTGTGTTTATGAAGCTTCGAAGAATGCTGAGAGTATGCTCTTCAAATGATATTGTTCAAGGGAGGGCATAACAGAATTGTCGAAGGTTTTTTCTTTTTCTTTTTCTTAAACTAATTTCTGCATATATCAGTTTAAGGGAGGGTGTTAAGATTTAGTTATTTGAAAGATAGTGGTTTGAGTGGCTTTGAAAGTTGGTTAGTGGTAGTTTTAGTGGTAAAAGTTAGTGGCTGCTTTATAGGAGTTAGTGGTAAAAGTGATGCTTGTTGGGAGTTAATAGTAAAAGTGGTGGTTGTTTTATAGGAGTTAGTAGTAAAAGTTAGTGGTTGTTTTATGGAAGTTAGTAGAGTTAGTGGGTAAGATTAATTTGTTATTTTTACTACTCTTGTAATGTTTATTTATAAACTTTTATCAATTAATAGGAGTGTGCTTCATGGTTTGCTCTTCATTTTGTTATTTTGCCTTCTATTATTCCTCTTATTGTGCATCAATAGTTTCCCATCAAACTTCACTGTGCACGCCTGGCAAACCACACACACCCCACCCACTCCCATTTCTTGCAACAAACCCCCCTCTCCTGCTCGACCCTAATCAAGTTCGGCAAGAGGTAATTTCTCTACCTCTCTCTATCTCTTTGTAAATGTCTGTGTTGCTCTCTTGTAGCTCGCGATCTCTATAGCTCTCTCTTTCTATTGCTCCCTCTGTGTAGTTCTCTATTTGTCTTTCTGTAGGTGTATGTGTACTATTCGATGGTATGATTCAGAGAGAGAGAGGTATAGGTTACGGTAATTAGAATCAGGTAAACTGAGCGCAAAATATGATCAGGTTTTAAGAAAAAAAATTTAATCAATGGAACTAGAAACGAAATGTAATTAAACCATTAGGTAAAGATGAGAAATCAACTCATAATATTGTTATATAAGAATATCTACTGCTTGTATTCATAAGAATATCAGGGAACAAAAACGCCAATGAAGTTGTTGAATACTTTATAATTGGTAGGATTTAGGACTCATATATGCAAAGGTCGCAGCTTGGGATAATTTTTTATATCCAAAGAAGATTTGGTCTCTTTAGCATCTTATTCTTGTACCAGTTTAGGTGCTTTTGTTGTTTTTCAAATAGGAACTCTTACTTGCACTTGATACTTGTAGGTCAATTTGTTTTATTTGATCATTTGTATTCCTCCTAGCGCAATTCATTTCATCTAGGCAGCTTTACTTCATTGTGGTTGTAAGAATGCTATAGATGAAGAAATAACTATAATTGTAACTCAATCAATACATGAGCTTTGTACTTTTTTTTGTGGGGAAAGAGATTCTATTATAGGGTACCCATAAACTTCTTTGTTTTATTGAAAGCAAGAAAACTACATTACTTAGACTTAAACATCCTCCCATGACAACTTACAAATGACACTAGGTGGATGTGTAATCTCCTGATAACATCTTCTAATGTCCATTTCCTCCTGAGCTAATGCATAAGTTTCCTCTGTAGGAGTGTGATTTGCATGCTAGAAAACCTGGGAGGTACTGATTATCATCCATTTCATCTGATCCATCTCTTTGCATTGGAGTGGATTCAAACACTTGATTACTGCTTCTAAGTCTCCACTGAATCTATAAAGACAAGAATTTTTGTAGCATTCTCAATCCATAATTGAGTGCTTGCCATTATGCAACACGGTTTATCTAATCATGAATATAAACACTATAGGCTACACACGAATTTCTGCTATAATTTCTAAAAACCAAGATGGGGGTTTCTAAAAACCAAGATGGGGGTTTGTATATTGTCATCGTGTGTGTGTGTGTGTGTGTGTGTGTGTGTGTGTGTGTGTGTGAGAGAGAGAGAGAGAGAGAGAGAGAGAGAGAGAGAGAGAGAGAGAGAGAGAGAGAGAGAGAGAGAGAGAGAGAGAGAGAGAGAGAGAGAGAGCCATGAACCTAACAGCTTTAGGACACCTTTGAGAAAGATCAAACGCAGTGTGCCTGAATACAAGCTCCAAATTTGAATTCAACTTTACAAAGAAAGACACTTTAGTGGAAACTAAGCCTCACAAAAAATTTAGAGTCCCACAATAATAAACTAGAACAAGTGCTCTAGGTTTTGATACGTTGGCATGACATTTTCATATGGCATACTCAATAACTGCTAAATGCAACAAGGTATGATGTTAAAATGCTAAACTACATATATCATACCTTCAATTTAATTTTTCAGACATTATATATGTTTATGTGAGTTTGCATTGTGTATTTGCACGCATAAAACAATATCAACCATAGAAGTGCATAAATGTGCTTGTCTACATATAGTTTACACAGAATCTTAAAAATAGACTTAGAGAGTGAATGTTGGAGCAAGGTTCTCAAACGTTATATTATTAGCTAGAAAATCCTCCCCTTCAACTATGACTCTGCTGCGACCAAAAGGTCCAGTACCAATTAAACAAGAAGCCAGAAAGCATCAAAGCATAAACAAGTGAAAATCTAGAATGATTAAAATAGGAGATCAATCCCTTTGCAACAAATGAACATACTAGCAATATTTTGAGCAATTCATTTATTAGATTGCAACGAGTGCAGAACAAATGAATGTAGTGCCATTAGTGCCCATTATTTGACTCATTCCTTTGATATTCATGGTGGAGGGAAGGATTTAATATTTCCATATCATGAAAATGAAATTGCTTAGAGCTATGGTGCATGCTCAGAGAGCAATGTGACCTATTGTATGCATAATGGTTTTGTCACTAAGAACTACCAAAAATGTCCAAGTCACTTGGAAATTTTTTCACTATTAGGGAGTTTTGTTCCAAATTCTTACCATCTGTTTGAGAGGCATCATTTTCTGTAAATGCATCCATGACATACTAGAGGTCAAAACCTTAACTTTAACATGAGTTTAGACACCATATCTCCATGTAACTTTAGGAGAAGTGCTATCTCGCCTCATTTTTACATTTGCTCTTGATATATATATATATATATATTTATCATAGTGCAGCTTGAGGATCAATCTTTGCCAGAGTGTAATTGTAGGTTTTTGTATATGCTTTTAACTAGTAAAATCTATACAAGTAAAAGATGCATTATATAGGTAGTTCTTCTAACATGCGAAGATCTTCTTGTCGATTTGAACCCATGACTACAAAATCAAGGTCAGAAATAAATCCTGGCAGGTAGTACTATCGTTGTCCAGCAAGGAGGTGTGACTACTTTGCTTGATATGAAGAATATCACTCATTATCTTCACCAACACATACCATTCAGCACGATTGTTTTTGTCAAGAGCGAGATCTTCATCATCCGTGCAGGATCGTCATAATTTGAAGAGGAATCCCGAGCTGCATTTACTGAAGGTTGATCTCCAAGTGATAAAGATTTTGCTTATTATCAACATATGTCTGCATATTTTATCTCTTGCACTTAAATGAATGTTTTTAATGTGTTGTAATGGGCTTATGATATGCTTGAGAACATTATCTGTAACAAAGTCGATGCATTCACTTTAAATGTAGGTGCTTTTAGGTCTTTAGCTCAAATGTGGTAGAACACTTGGGAATTCATTCTCAAGAGGATGGTGGTTCAAATCCACCAAGATCCAATTGCTATTTAAACACGACATGTGCATCTATAAATTTTCAAGCCATAAACACGACTTGTGAAAAGATGAAACACGTGTGTTTAATTTGCACAAGCCATAAATATAATTGTAATTCATTTTCATAAAAAAGATAGTTACAAAAGATTGTTCAAATACATTTCCCATTGACTTGCATAAAGAAAGATGTACATTAGAATATTGATATACATTTTGCCACTATTACAAAACTTCATAAGCACTTTTGTTACAATCACCTCATCATCCTAACTTCATGGTGTTACACCTGATAAACAACCTCCTGCAACCTTCATTCACCTACAACATAGAATAGAAAAAAAATTCAAAATGAGTCTTAATAACGTAATGTCAAAGACATAGAGGGCAAATGAAAAAAACATATAAGGAGCAACAAACATTTACCTTTACTGTGAAGAAAATGTTCCACCACCTCCTCTGCGGATGATACATCCTCTACTCCTAACTGGTTGTGCAGTCTCATATCCACATACATACATTGTGAGCAACAATTACAACATAATGGTAAATTGTAACTACATATACAACTTATCAATTACTGATTATACCTTGTAAAGGAGCCTTGCATGATCTTCAATTGTGTCCATATTAACCACATCTTGTACATTTTTTAGTTCCTTTATTTCCTTGACTGCTTCCACTACATTCGTCTTCACCTAGCGTTCTATTCTTTCAATCGACTAGGAGGTCTACAAGAATGAGAGGGTAGCGGCAGAGGTAGATCAATAATAGGCCACATTGAAAGGTCTTGTATCCACAATATAGGTGTACAATAGGCCTTCCTCAATATGATAACATGGAAGTAAGGACTACAATAGTCAACAACACTCAACCTCAAGTTCCTTATGCAAATAAGGGCATGTATGCAAGGAATGTCAAATACATCCCATCAACAACACGTACATTTATATTGGTTAAGAATTACTATATGTCTTGATGTCAGCCATGAATTGTGCTCAGTAACTTCTCATTCAAATAAGAAGATCTCAAAGGTGGGCAATTTCTTTCTTGTGCTACCAAACATTATATTTTCTTCAAGACATATGGCACCAAACCATCTTGCAACCTCTTACTAAAGAACACCATCATTTTTTGCCGAATATGTTCAAGCAACTGCACTATAGGAAGCTCCCTCGCACTTGCAATGAGAGCATTAAAAGATTCTGCTAAGTTGTTGATGAAAATGTCACACTTTGAATTAGTCTGGAAATGTGATCTCAACCAACAACTTGGAAGAATAGTGAATAGCCACTGATATGCCTCACTTGGCACTTCCTTAATTTGTCTCATAACGTCAATAAAGTCTTCTCTTCTATAAGTCTATGCTGCTTGCCAGAATAATTGCTTGAAGTGTATACTAGGGTGAAACTTCTTAAAGTTTACATATAAATGTCTAGTACAAAAACGATGTTCAAAGTTGGAGAAAGCATGGCCTATAGCATCCATTAATCCTTTTTGCCTGTCTGACATAGAAGTAACCTCATTAGAGTAATCTCCAAGAATGACATAAATATGCTAAAGGAACCAAGTCCAACTCTCCTTAATCTCAGCTTCCACAACCGATGTAGCAAAAGGAAAAAGTCCATTATCCCCATCCAACCCAATGGCACTTAAAAGTGTTCCTTCGTACCTTTCTTTTAATTGGCAACCATCTAAACCTAGAAAAGGACGACAACCATCAACAAATCCCACCCTTGAAGCATGCAAGAAATATAAATACCCTCTTGAAACAATGTTGTTCTCCTTCTAATTGATATGTTGTTGTAGTACCAGGATTAAACTGAAGGACTATATGTAACGCCCCGGGTCTGGGCTCCCTCTGTAACAACATTGTCTGCTTTGGGCCATGGGCCCACACGGCTTTGTTCTTACCCACGACAGGGTAAAACGCGTTGTTCATGTGAGGAGGAACTCCCTCTCTAACACAGCGAAGCAATATTGTCCCTTTTCCATCACCGTCCCTCCAACGGCCACGGGAGCGGCTCAGGGTTTTGCTTTGAACGACGCTAGGTCTCCCTTAGTAACAATATTGTCCACTTTGGGCCATGGGCCCGCACGACTTTGTTATTACCCACGACGGGGTAAAATGTGTTGTTATTGGTTAAAGCCCACCCAGACCCTTATCAATGCCCAGGAACATTTTCCCTAGATGATGTGGGACTAACTCTTAAGCCTCACCTTGCCTAAAAGCCTGCCTGCCCTCCAGACCTGCCCTCATCGACCAAGGCTAGCCCTCTCCCCTCCTTAGGGGCCATGCGACCTCGCGTGGGGTTAGCCTACCACCCTCGGGATAGGGGTCCCGCTCTAATACCACTATAACGCCCCGGGTCTGGGCTCCCTCAGTAACAATATTGTCTGCTTTGGGCCATGGGCCCGCACGACTTTGTTCTTACCCACGACAGGGTAAAACGCGTTGTTCATGTGAGGAGGAACTCCCTCTCTAACACAGCGAAGCAATATTGTGCCCTTTCCATCACCACCCCTCCAACGGCCACGGGAGCGGCTTAGGGTTTTGCTTTGGACGACGCCAGGTCTCCCTTAGTAACAATATTGTCCACTTTGGGCCATGGGCTCACACGACTTTGGTCTTACCCACGACGGGGTAAAACGCGTTGTTACTGGTTAAAGCCCACCCAAACCCTTATCAATGCCCAGGAACCTTTTCCCTAGCCGATGTGGGACTAACTCTCAAGCCTCACCTTACCTAGAAGCCTGCCTGCCCTCCAGGCCCGCCCTCATCGACCAAGGCTAGCCCTCTCCCCTCCTTAGGGGCCACGCGACCTTGTGTGGGGTTAGCCTATCACCCTCGGGATTGGGGTCCCGCTCTAATACCACTGTAACGCCCCGAGTCTGGGCTCCCTCAGTAACAATATTGTCTGCTTTGGGCCATGGGCCCGCACAACTTTATTCTTACCCACGACAGGGTAAAACGCGTTGTTATTGGTTAAAGCCCACCCAAACCCTTATCAATGCCCAGGAACCTTTTCCTTAGCCGATGTAGGATTAACTCTCAAGCCTCACCTTGCCTAGAAGCCTACCAGCCTAAAAGCCTACCAGCCCTCTAGGCCCGCCCTCATCGGCCAAGGCTAGACCTCTCCCCTCCTTAGGTGCCACGCGACCTCGCGTGGGGTTAGCCTACCACCCTCGGGGTCGGGGTCCCGCTCTGATACCACAAAGGCTAGCCTTGGCCGATGAGGGCAGGCTTCTAAGCAAGGTGAGGCTTGAGAGTTAGTCCCACATTAGCTAGGGAAAAGGTTCCTGGGCATTGATAAGGGTCTGGGTGGGCTTTAACCAGTAACAACCCGTTTTACCCCATCGTGAGTAAGAACAAAGCCGTGCGAGCCCATGGCCCAAAGCGGGCAATATTGTTACTGAGGGAGCCCAGACCCGCGGCGTTACAGTGGTATCAGAGCAGGACCTCGACCCCGAGGGTGGCAGGCTAACCCCACGGGATGTCGCGTGGCCCTTAAGGAGGGGAGAGTGCTAGCCTTGGCCGATGAGGGCGGGCTGATGAGGGCTGGCCTGGAGGGCTGGCAGGCTTCTAAGCAATGTGAGGCTTGAGGGTTAGTCCCACATCGGTTAGGGAAAAGGTTCCTGGGCATTGATAAGGGTCTGGGTGGGCTTTAACCAGTAACAACGCGTTTTACCCCGTCATAGGTAAGAACAAAGCTGTGTGGGCCCATGGCCCAAAGCGGACAATATTGTTACTGAGGGAGCCCAGACCCGGGGCGTTACAACACTATATGACAATATCTTGGTATAATCCTGAAGGAAAACTCATGCGATCCTTGTATTTTATTTAATGCCAACTTACAAGCAAGCCAAACTTTATGATATTTCAAATTTAATCCATGCAATGATTATAACTCTTTCAATAAAGTCTTTGTTGATGTTTTTCGCAAGTGCACGACTATTGTAGTATAGCTATGCAAATACAGGTCGATTTCCACAGGAACTCGACTTAAATATTAGAGTTTACATAAACTTTAACTATCAAATTAAACTAAATAAAGTTCAAAGTCTTAACCAATCTATGAGTAAACAGCTCTAAAACGAAGTAATCAAGAAATGAAAGAGAGTAACAATTTTACTAGAACTTTCTTGTTCGGACTGCTATGTCACGCAACAAATTACAACAAGTGCTAATGAATAACAACTTTAACTCTAACATAAAGTAACTACAAATACAATCTAATCACTACTTCCCTATCTTGTCCACTGTGTCACGCAGCGACTATAATAAGTTGTTGTTGAAACAAAATGTAGATAGCACAATCCAAGAATAACACTATCCAAGGAAATGAATAAGACAAAATAAAGAAAAGACAAAACAAGGAAATTAAAGGCATTTAAATTAAAGGCATAAGGGCAAATCTGGAATTTTTTTGAGTTTCTGGTTTTAAACGAAACCAAATGAAAGAAACCCGACGGAGGGGGGAAGCCGAAGGAGGAGGAAGAGGAGAGGGAGAAGGAAGAAGAAAGGAGGGGGGAAGAGAGATAGAGAAAGAGGGAAGAAGGAAAGGGGGGGTTGGCCAGAGGAGGCTGGAAGAAGACGGGAATGAGAGAGGGGTAGGTTTTCGGTGTGGGTTTGCCGGAACCTTGTTGTAGCCGGTGATGGGTCAGAGCGGAGGACGGGGAACGAAGGAAAACCCAGAGTGGGTTTCCTTCTCCAAGTTGGCCGGTGATCGGTCTTGCCGAAAATGGGAGGAAGCAAGAGGAGATGGGGGTCGAGCAGAAGATGGAGGGAAAAAGGAGGGAAACCCTTCTTGGGTTTCCTTCGCTGGACCAGCCGATGATGGTGATCGTCGGAGGAATGGAAGTGAAGGGGGCTTTTGTCCGGAACGGTGAGAATGGCTGGACTGGGCAAGGTAGACGACGTCGGTGATGGGAGCTGGAAACGCAATCCGACTGGGGGGTGAGGTTGTCCACTGGCTGAGGGAGCAGACGACGTGCTGAAGAGACGACGCCTGGGCTGCTGGGTGTGTGGTCAGTGGAAAAGGAGGTGCGACGTGGAAGAGAAGATAGGGTAGAGCAGAGGAGGGTTGGTTTGTCTGTGGATGAGAGGCAGAGAGCGTGAAGAAGAGAAGAACGCAGAGGTGAGGGAGAGAGTGATGGGGAGACAGATGGAAAAAAAACGAGAAAGGAGAGGGACGGATTGAGAGGCGTGCTGGAACAACCCTTCCACCTCTCTCTATCCAGGGGGGAAAAAAGGAGAATGAAGAACGAGAAAGAAGGGAAGAGCTGAAAGAGAGAAGAGGAGCAACGGGTGAGGAATAATCCTCCCGCCTCTCCTCTGTGAAGGGAGAGAGAAGAACGTGAGAGAGGGAGAGCACGACAGAGGTGGAGAAGAACAATCTTTCCACCTCTTCTTTGTCAAAAGGAGAAAACAAGAAGGTGGGAAGAGAAGAGCGAGAGAGAAAGAAGGGGAGGAATAAAGAGAAAGAAGACGATCTGAGTTTTGCCGGAAAATTGAAAAATGAGAAATGAGAGGGGTTTGTCAGAAAATGGATTTCCGTGGAGAAAAGGAGGAATGAGAGAGACTGGGAGTGAGAGGAGAACAAGAGAGAGAAGGGGAGGAGCAACTTGCTCATACCGTTCAAGGAAAAAGAAGAACAACCCCCCAATCTGACCTCTCTTTCCTTTATAAGGGGGGTTCCATACTTGGTCAAATTTACCCATGATTGGTCAAACTTGGTCAGCTTTGCTAGATTTGCCATGATTGGTCAGATTTGGTCATATTTGCTCATGCTTTGTGGCATGGGACCCATCAAAATAAGCTAATTTAAACGGCCCAACGTACTCTGGATTATCTAAAAAATAAAATACAAAATTAGAATTATCTTATGTAGGCAATTAGCTATAATGATCATCTGATTGTTAACTTTTCAAATTAATGATTAGATGATCGATTATAGTTAAAATTAATTTAAAATCACAAAATTACCTTGTCAAATGATTTAATAAAATATTAATATAAAGTTATTTAACCCAAAATTAAGGACTCAATAGTCGCAATCTATATCATGTTTCATAACATTATATACCCATTTTGAAAGCCATTTGATAGAAACTAACTGGTTAGCACTGCTACTAGTACAACTATGCTAACTACTAATCTTCTTAACTTGGAAGGTTACACCGTCACTTGTTCTTGAACAATGACACCTCCAAGTACATTCATCTTATCCACATTCAACAATAACTCGCCTTTGATCAGACTTCACATTTTTAAGGTTGTATGCAAACTTCATAGCATAAGACCGAATGGTCAGCCTACAGTCTTCAAAATTGTCAAAAACAATCCATTCCTTAATAATACTCTCGCTTTCATTGAAGTATATTTCATTACATGTATCATCGCTCGATGACACATAACCATAAGTTGAGTCACATCTTTCCATGTCATCATCTTCTTCATCCTTAGAAAAATCTTCATATGGCACTATATTGGTTAGCATATCCTCATCCACATCTTCATTACTAAAATTGATGTCTTCGTTACATGTTTGCAATCCTTCCTCTCCATGACATATCCAATCATCTAAAACATCCTTTTCAATATTCTATTGTATTTCTTGTGTTATTTGCCCAAAGTATTCCAAAATTCCATATTATCATCTCCTTCCATCTACACATAAAACAAATAATAAACTATTAGCAAAAATCATTTAATAGTAAAGATAAGAAAGTATACAAGAAGATGCCAAAACGTAGACAACAACAAGCATTGTCAGTCCCAGTATAAGAGGGATATAGAAAGTAAGAGCCATGTGAATTTCAATTTCAGACCTCCAATGACAACAAAGGCAACATCATTGAACTAAAAAGTGTCACGGGCTGAGATTTTCAGACACCCATGCGGCACTTAGTCTTGCAATGCACTCAAGGCACCAAGGCTAAGTTCAGCCTTCAACCCTCAAAACTCTCACTTGCTAGGGCTACACTCACTCACCCACTCAAGCAATGAGAGGAACTCAAGAGAACTCAGAAAGGAAACCTTCCAATGGATTAACCTTAGCTAAACTCTGAGCTTCTGAGCTTGAACTCTTGAGCTTTTGAAGCTTTTCTGAGCTTGATTACAAGTGAGGAGCTTACACCTATTTATACTTGTTCTCACCCATCCACCTCCTCAATGGATGGTCCGGATTATTACAAATGTCTACAATCTAACGACTAAGGACTATTCTAGAACTCTATCTAGAAAGCTCTACACCACTCTACACAAGTCCCTAACCTTCCCTATTTCTAGATATTTACGGAGTCTTCCAGAACCCAGGCCTTCTAGAATCAGGCCATCCTCCATGGATCTTTACCAATGGGTTTAAGTCTTTTGAACCTTGTCCACAAGCTAAATAAGCCTTCCATGAAGCCTTCAAGCCTTGGTCACGGACCTTGCAGTGC
Source organism: Warburgia ugandensis (assembly GCA_035236585.1). Lineage (NCBI taxonomy): Eukaryota > Viridiplantae > Streptophyta > Magnoliopsida > Canellales > Canellaceae > Warburgia > Warburgia ugandensis. The sequence continues at coordinate 10,506,415 of CP141138.1, read as the reverse complement.
AAGCCCGTGACACAGGCAACATCATTGAACTAAAAAGGCAAGTGTCTAAAAGTAATCAGTTAAACTATAACACAATTCCTTTACCCAAAAATCCCTCCACTACCACCACATTAAAGCAAAATGAAGAAGTTAAAAGAGAGGACAGAAATAATTCAACAAACAACTGATGAGAAATTATCGACTTAAAGAATGGAAGAGACACTGATACATGGCAAAGTTCCATGCTGAAAGCTTTTTTTGAAAAGCATCTGAAATTCTGCAATGTGGTGTTGATATTTGTTCTATTGAGAACATGCATGGCAATTGGTGATGGGATACTCACTCCAGCAATCTTAGGTAACATTTCCAATCTATGATTGTAAGACCTTGGATATTTGAATACGTGCAACTAGAAGAGGGATAACAAAAGGTTCTGTGTTCTAAAACATATATTGCATGTTCAAGGTGCCCTCTACTTCAATAGTTCTACTATCAGCTTCTTTTCATGTTATCTCACATTTTGCCAAAATTAGAATGTGTGTGTGTCTCTCTCTATATATAAATAACTTTGATGATGATGTATGTATATATGAATGCATGTTTGAAATTTTAAGCAATTAAGTAGCTTGAACGCATGTCCAGGTTGAAAAGTTCCTAGTTTCACAATAAAAAAGGGGTTCAAGTCCACTCTATTACCGAAAAAGTAAAAATAAAAATAAAACAAGGAAACTTTCAGAAATTAATTTTGTTTACCATGTCTATATTAAATTTCATATAGTTTTAAGTCTATATTAAATTTCTTATAGTTCAGTGAAGTATTTTGTGAGCTTGTACATGTTGTTTGAAATATAGCCGTTCGAGCAATCAATGACATGTCAATCAGATAAGCCAATTTATTATCATGCAAATTTTAGTCATAGTGGATACAGGTGAGTGTGAGTATTCATGCTTACTTATTTTTAGTACAAATTTATCTGTTTTCCCAGTTTCCATTTAAAGTGGTCTACACTTTTCTTTGTTTTGTGCTTTTCAATTCTTTCAGTAGTCTCAGGGATTAAAGTGAAAATATCGGAACTTCATGAGAGTGAGTACACCTTTACTTGCACCTTTTCCTTATTCAACTCACCATATCCTATCAGTTCTTTTTCCAATTTCAGCTAACATGTTCATTGTTTTTTCTCAGATTATGTTGTAGTGATTTCCTGTGTTATTTTAGTGGGGTTGTTCTCACTTTAGCATCATGGAACACATAGGGTTGCATTCATGTTTGCACCTATTGTCATTGCATGGCCGTTATGTATATTTGGAATTATGGTGCATTGAAGAAGCATGAATTTGACATGGAAAATAGGGTCTCAGTGAAACGGATTTTGGCTTCATGTCCAAGTCTTGGCATGGTTCGTGTACCTGGAATTGGCCTTATTTACACTAATCTGGTGACAGGGGTTTCGGTTGTTTTTGGACACTTCATGACAAACTTGCCTACTTTCCATCAGGTGCTAGTTTTTGTTTGTATAAAATATGTTCAAGTTCATTATGTTTGTGAAGGAGAAAGGTTTCTTATAAGAAGGATTGGGCCAAAAGAGTATCGCATGTTCAGGTGTATAGTTAGGTATGGGTACAAGGACCTCCAACAAGAAAACTATGATTTTGAGAATAGATTAATATCAGCATTTATAGACTATGTAGAGATGGAAGAAGATTCAGTAGTAAGATGAGAGACTGAAGCATCAGATATCATTGATGTTCCAGTCCCAATGTTAAGTTATCCTAACCATGGAGTTAATACACAGGCTTCATCAGATATCCAACCGGTGAAAGCTGAGGGTGAGCTTATGGAGACTTTTAGTCTTAGAAACGAGTCAATAGAGATAATGAAAGCCAGGGAATTAGGTGTGGCCTATATTCTTGGGCACTCTCATGCCAATGCAAAGAAATCATCATCCTTGCTCAAGAAGTTTGACATAAATTTTGTCTACGGTTTTCTTAGCAAAATTTGCAGAGGACCTGATGTGGTTCTGAATGTTCCTCATATCTCTATATGTGGAAAAGAACTATACTACAGAATCTGTGTACAGCAAGCCAGAACATGGATTCCTCCAATTTTGCTCAATGACAAAACTAATTCAATCATAATTCAACTACAAGCAACAGATACTCTTATCTAACAATCTTATGAGTTGATTTCTCATCTTTATCTAATGGTTTAATTACATTTCATTTCTAGTTCCATTGATTAAAAATTTTTCTTAAAACCTGATTCTAACTGTCGTAACCTGTAGCTCTCTCTCTGAAGCATACCATCAAACAGTACACATACACCTACAGAAAGACAAATAGAGAACTACACAGAGAGCAATAGAGAGAGAGCTACAGAGATCGTGAGCTACAAAGAGCCTACAGAGAGAGCAACATAGACAGCTACAAAGAGATAGAGAGAGGCAGAGAGATTACCTCCTGCCAAACTTGATTAGGGCTAAGCGGGAGTGGGGGTTTGCCATGAGAAATGGGAGTGGGCGGGGCGTGCCGCGAAGTTTGATGGGCAACAATCTGTGGCTCGTCGTCATTCGTAGACGGTCGTTAGTGATCAATCGTCTTCCTGGAGGGGTCTATGTTCCCGTTGTGAGCTGAAAGATGCAACCAAATAGAGACAACGAAGTTCTCTGTTTTGTTACGCACGCACAGAGAGAAGGAACGGCAAGGGTGGGGGTACGATTGTATGTAAAAAAATGCAGCCGAAAATCAATCGAAGTGGCAAATCTGCAAAGTTTTTTAAAACTTAATGGCAAATCTGCAAAAAACCCTAATTCAAAATCTGATCTTTGCATAAAAGTAAACCAAAAATTACTGCAACAGCACAGATGAGTGAAAACTCCCGTTAGAACTCGGCTTGCTTCTAAATGGTGATAGACATTGCTGGAAAATAAGCAAAAAGAAATGGCAGTCTGATGCCAGAAAATACCTCCGAAAAGCAGACGAAGACCGAGCCGATATGCGTTCTCATGGGTTGTACAAGTGTGGAAGAGAGTGAGTGATTTACCCCAAAGATATGTGCAAAAGACTAGGCGGTTGAGTGTTAGTCTCAATCAACCTAAACACATTTTGTGCACCACCTCCTTCAAGGAGCGGGGGAGTTCTTGAGCCTTTCCCAGACAAAACTGCAGCAAGTTTGAAAAAGTTTAGAATCACAGAGCAAATATTAAGAGCTGGCATCTTACCACCAAGTGATGGATGGTTTTCATACTATTAGCTTCTATGGACCAACCTGCTTACAAACTTATAAACAAAGAACCTGCCACTTTGATACCATTTCCACCCCTTGTCCTGCCCATGTCCTCCAAAGAAGAGTAGCTTACTTCTTCAATCTCAAATTAAAAGCTTTGCCTTTGGAAAGGGAAATGCCATATTGGACCTTGATAAGGACGGACTCTGTATTCAGGGATGTTGCTTCTCTATTACAGAGTAACAGCAGGGATTTGAAAATCTCAATTTAGTACAGAAGTTCAGATTCGGGAAAAAGTGAGGAAAAAAATATGTGACTTATGAAAAAAGGACTTTTCAGCAAAAAGTCAAAAATGAAAAAAAGGCGGTCTAGTGCATTAAGTTCAAAGTCACATTTTGCAAGAGTCTATTTCAATGTCTTCACCCATGATCACTGCCATGATAACTCTACCGTTGTATCAAGGCTCCTCTTCTATCAAAAAGTCAAAAAAGATAGAGAAATTTTAAAAAGATCAGAGGAGGAAAAGGTCGGAAATTTTGGGTAAGAAAAGGCAAAAAGTCAAATATATGTTAAAACTATACTTGAGAAAGAGACATTGTAATAGGCAAAACTAAACATAATCTCCCAACCAAAAAAATTTCTGGCTTTTCTGAAAAGTCAAAATTTAAAAATTCGTGAAAAGAAAACAACCTTAGAAAAACATGAAGTTTGTATTCAAGATGGAAAGTCGAAACTTGTAAAGCTTAACAGAGAAAAGTTCTAAAATCATTTTTTTGAAGAAGAAATTTACTGGGGAAAATTGGAAACAAATTAACAAGTACGGGTTGTATTGAAAAGTATGATACGGTTGTTCTTCAAAGAGATCATCTGGGTTGTTGAAACAGGAGACACCCATTTGTTTTGCGATTTTGAGATGATCGGAACATAAGTGTGGTAGTACAATGTGGCCTTGTTTGAGTATGGTTTGGGCACGAAGATGGCCGAAGCTGCCGAAACCAACGATTGCGACTTTGAGCTTGGTGGTTTTGCTGTTGTAGATATGGCCTTCGGCGGCATCGATTGCTTTGATATGGAGGGTGCGCCGAGGACGAAGTGTTGGACTGAATGTGAGGGATGAAGGGCGAGAGCAGGGAGAGGCCAGAGACGATTTTGGCGGGTAATGGGTTTTGAGTTTTGAGCGTTGGAAAAACCCCAGAGATCGAGAGAGAGAATTTCTATCTAATTTTCTGCATTCTGTCTTCTTCTTGTTTTAATAGCAAAAGGATTTCACACAACAGAACCCTAGTAAAACCCTAGAGAGAAAGCGATGAGAATGAGAGACAGCGCGGAATTTCATCTGAATGAATTGGTCCATCATTGGGATGGTCCATAGTTTGCTGATTTGAAATGAGATGGGCCACAATATTTTCAATGATCCATAGTTTCAAACCATGTATTTGGACAATCTCCATCATTGATGGTTCTAAGTCTAACCTCTGTCCGTCTAAGGCCAAAAAAATTCAGAGGGTCAGATGGGTCGGATCATTGAAATATGGATGCACATATTTTCACTCGGATAAGGCTCGACCCACTATTTCTATGATCTCCATCATCCATAACGACAGAGGAACAATAACGTTGATGAGCTAGTTAATGGAAATTACATGTAAGAGATTGAGAAGATGGCAAATTTGCTCTAAAAATAGGCAAGTTTATCCACTCTTTTCCATTAGAAGATGCACTGTCTATGGTTTTCCTTTTCCTCTACAACCAGTGTCTCGGAGTCGTAACCGTGGTCAATGAAACACCCCGTTACAAATGACTGCGTCCTACGTTAGTTGCCCTTGATTTCTTACGATCCCTTCACTGCGCGCAGTCTATGCTGAACTCGTAAGATGACAGAAATCTGGTTGTGCAACATCCTAGAGCCTCATAGTTTAGCTTCTCCTCTTCTTTATTTTACTTATTCATAGTTTAAATAGTGCTTAACCAAACAACATGTGAATCCTTTGACCACAAATATGTCATTCCAACATGGTAAGACATTCGGATAGCCTCCGATACTCTTAATGCTACCTGCTTACACAGTAACCAATTACAACGCCCTGCGCTCCCGTCTCAAAGGCTGAGATTATCCGCAGAGTCTGATTCACCAAGATGGAACACTTTCTAAGTAATTGAGAAAACCATCATTAACCAAAGAGCTAAAATTAAGAGGAATGCTAAGGCTGCTCTGTGGGTGTCTAGCGACAACATCTTGTTCCCATCTTTGAATACTTGTTCATCTAATTGCCCATGTCTTATAATATAAGGCAAGTGATTTAGATAATTCTAGCATCTAAAAAAAATATTCTGCCAAACTTGCACTTTAAACCTTTAGAATCTTTAAAAGAACACAATTTCTTAAAGGCTAGGATCAACCGTACCATACAATTTTTAACCTATAAGAAATCTGAAGTTGGAGAAATGAGATCAACAATTCAGATCATGCAAAGGTAAACTCCAAAAGATATGACCACTAAACCTTATCTCACAGTGCAGTCAGTTCAGAAAGCACAGTCACTTTAGCATTCAACGAGGATTGAAAGGCCACGGTGCAACATTCTTACTCGACAATAAGCAAAGGTCTCCTTACCATAGAGGCCTCTGCTTTACATATCTCAGTTAATCTCAGTCTGAATACAATCCATTAAGAAGAAGTGCCGAAATCTCCTAATTGTTTCGAGTTACGAAGCTAAGCATCCTTTGAAGACACGAAACTTTCTCAGCGCAGTCCACAATCACAAGCCTACACGGCAGAGGCACGCTTTCTTCCTAACTAAACGTCGATCAGGAGGGAAAAAAGTGATGCTTAGTTGCAGATATCTCCAAAATGTAATCAGTTGGTCGTCTTGGAGCCCACCAGACATCGAAATGCAGGAGATCCCTCGATGCAATTTACCTTGCAATATTTCTCCCTTCAATATTTGATGACCCATGCTCGGCAGCAGCCCACTCGGCACTTTGAATCAAACTAGCTTAACAACAAAATTGACCGTTGAAAAACTTAATGGACATGACTAAAATCAAACCAACTTAAGAAAGGAAACAGCCCAGCGAACGAACTGATGGATACAACAAACCACGGAAGCTGCGCATGGGTGAACCTAATAGAAACAAACCTTGGTATAACACTAGATAAGCGTTCCTTCAAGAATAATTCAGTCAATAAACAAATAAGAAAAATCCAGCTGAGCCTCTCACTTTAATAGAATTCTTATCCAAAACCCGCCCCTCCAACTGATTCGAGTATTACACCAATTGGGTGGCATCACACAGTCGTGAACTGGCGCACGTGAAGCCTTATGGACTCGCATTTTAGAGCAATGCTACATCCAAATTTCCAGTGGTTTATCATACAAGTCCCCATCACAACCTAATGAAAGAAACAGGAGATGATATACGAATTTGTATCTCAAAAGGGCCTCTCTATTTAAAGAGAAACCAAATGATGAACCGTTCTTCAGAAGATGACTGCCACTCGTTCTGAAGCAAGAATCACCATCTACATACAAAAAAGGTAAAAAATTTCTTGCCCATGTCAAGAAAGAGGACCGCGAGCGCACTAGAATAAATGCAGCTATAATTAGAGGGCTAAACAACTACGGGAAGTAGAAAAGGAAAAAAGAAAAGACGGCGGCAGCTACTCGTAAACAAGCTCCTCCGTCTTTATTCTCAGTTTAGAAGATCTTGAAAAGCAGCCCACCGTGCCTGGCAAAGAAAGGAGCAAACACAAGCGACTCGACGGCCATGAGCTTGATGAGAATGTTGAGTGATGGCCCAGATGTGTCCTTGAGAGGGTCTCCAATGGTGTCTCCAATCACCGCAGCCTTGTGTGGTTCGGAATTCTTCGGACCAAGGCTTCTTGCATGCTCTGAAGCACCAGCCTAAGCCACAACACCAAAAGCATAAGTAAATTTTACGTTTTTTAGTATTTCAACCACCCCTTTTCTAATAGCCCCCTTGAATAGGAGGGCGAAGGCTTTTTTCTTAGGTATTTTTTGTCGAGATCATCACAGAACAAATAAACTCACTACTCCAAAGAATTTGGGCTTCTGCAGTCAGGAAGCAACATATCTTTACAAAGTGAAACTCTTACCTGCGAGCTGCAGCCTTAAAACAGAGATAAATTTCTTCAAATATAGATATAATAGCCTCGCAAGCTTGGGCAGTTCAGGTTTTGTCCTTAAATAACTCTATCTACGTGATAAGAGGCAAATACCAGTTGATAAAATTTACTATTCCACATTAACTTAAATCTGTGGTTTCTTATTGCCGTCCCAAATACCATTACTAGGTAATGTCCTTTTCCTCAATTTTGTGGGGTAATCTGCATTTCAATACACGAACATCGTATCTATCAAAGAAAAATAGCCTGAGCGGGGTGGGTTTAGATACTTTCAAAGAGAACGAGAAATTAAACACGGCTGATAGGAAATACAGCTGCAAAAATGAAGAAATAAGTCTTACCTCAATGTATTTTTTGGCATTATCCCACGCACCACCCGTGTTGGATGCAGAAATAGCGATCTGTTGTTAAAACCAGAAAGAAAAGCAGACTCAGTCCAATTCTCCACAAACACAGGTGATGCTTGCAATGACATGCGGCCAAGTTGGCATTTCTAATTACCTGTACACCAGAAACAAGGGAACCAGCAAGGACGCCAGATAAAGTTTCAACGCCGAAGAAGGTTCCCACAATTAGAGGTGTGAGCATAACCAGGGCACCAGGAGGGATCATTTCCTTGATGGAGGCATCAGTCGAGATCTTGACACAGGTGGCATAGTCAGGTTTGGCAGTGCCCTCCATGAGACCTGGTATTGAGTTGAATTGCCTGCGCACCTCCTCAACCATTTTCAAGGCAGCACTACCCACACTCTTCATGGTCATGGCTGAGAACCAGTACGGAAGCATAGCACCCACAATCAACCCAATAAAGACCTTGGGGGTAAGAACATCAACTGTTGAGATTGATGCACGACTCACAAAGGCACCAAAAAGAGCCAAAGACACCAAAGCTGCTGATCCAATGGCAAAGCCCTGCACAAAATAAAGAAGTAATGAGAAAATTGGTACTGTCTCGAATAGGGGAGAAAAGGAAATACGTTAAAACAAGAACCCAGAGGAAAAATCTTAACCGAACATTCAAATATTAAACTACGATTGATCATTACCAAAAGGCAAAAACATGACGTGATAAGACAAACCCGAGTTTCATGCATTTGACAAGAAAGTTAGCAAATAAATAAACACATGGACTCTTTAGCTAACTTCCATCATGAATTAAAATGCAAGGTAAACTGCTATGTTCTAAACAAGAAGCAGGCACCCATGAGGACATCCATATATTTCATTGAACCAGGGTAACTCCTCAGGTCTTAGCATGATGAAACAGCTGATAAGCAGCTGCTTGTAATTAACATGAGATCTGGGAAACCGTTGTGCTCATTTTCTTTTCAACAGCTACAGACCTTTCATATCAGCATAACAAAAGTGTCTGTGACTGCATTGCTATACATCTATGACCAACAGAAACAAAGCATTGACAGGACCTGAAACTAAGTGACAATAGCATTGTAGACGAGAAAAGGTTCAAAAGCCAGCAAAATCAATGATGAGCACAGGATGGGAGTCTCTGGGAAAAAACAAAGGACAGAATTCTAGATTGCTAACCAGATAGCACTAGCATTATAGACTAGAAAAGGTTCAAGAGTCTGGCTCAATCAATGATGAGCACAAGAACAATTGGGAATCTCTGGGCGGAAACCAATCAAGAGAAATCTAGATTGCTAACCAGATAGCACCCTCTTCATATCTAAGAGCAGTAAAATGCACTGATTTCAGCATTATAAAGTACCTTTCCAATTGCAGCAGTAGTATTTCCTGCAGCATCAAGGGCATCTGTTCTCTCACGGATCCTGTGGCTCATGCCAGCCATCTCTGCAATACCCCCAGCATTGTCACTGATAGGGCCATATGCATCAATAGCCAAACCAGTGGCAATTGTGCTCAACATTCCAAGGGCAGCTACTGCAATACCATACATGGCAGCAAGGCTAAAGCTAACAAAGATGCTAACAGCAATAGCAAAAATGGGAATGATGACAGATTTGTATCCCAATGCAAGCCCAAAGATAACATTTGTAGCAGCTCCAGTCCTGCAGGAATCTGCAACATCTTGCACAGGGCTGCATAAAGAGAAATGTGGATCAACACTAGCATCCTATAAGGGAGAAACAAGCAGATGCAAAGGAAAAACTGTAGGCAATTACCTGTATGCATTGCTCGTGTAATATTCAGTTACAAACCCAATAATCAATCCTGCCCATAAACCGATTGCAACACAGAAGAACAGCTCCCTGCCAAATTCAACTCAAAGATTACATGCTTGCAAAGGACCAGTGAATAGCAATTGTTAAACCAAAAAAAAAATTCAGCTATGCTTACCAGTTCTTGACTTCCTTCTGGACTCCAAAATTGAAGATTGTGAAGGATGATGGAAGGCCAACCCAACTAACAATTGCAATCCCAACAGTCATCAGAGCAGTAGAGATAATGAGCTGCATCTTTAATGCTGGCTCGATTTCCTTCACTGCTTTGATTTCTAATAAATCAGTGGCAAAAAGTGTTGTGATCAAACAAACAATGATACCCATGGAGCTAATGAGCAGGGGATAACACATTGCAGTGAATTCATGGTTGATTCCAAAAGAGGAAATGGAAGCAACAACAAGGGCAGCGCAAGATGATTCTGCATATGACCCAAAAAGATCAGATCCCATTCCAGCGATATCTCCAACATTATCACCAACATTGTCAGCAATCACCTGCACGGCAAAAGAAATATTGTAGTTTCTCGTCCTTAGAAAGGCATTGTGGCGTACTTCGAATAACAATATACAGTGAAACTCAAAACTAGAGATTAAGAAGGACTAGTTGCTCACAGCAGGATTCCTCGGGTCATCCTCAGGAATGTTCCTCTCAACCTTGCCCACAAGGTCTGCACCAACATCTGCAGCTTTAGTGTAGATGCCTCCACCAACTCTCCCAAACAAAGCCATCGATGAACCACCAAGTCCATAACCCGTAATGGCCTCAAAAAGACCTTCCCAGTCATCTCCGTAGTACAGCTTGAAAAGATTGATCGCTATGTAAAGCACCAAAAGGCCATTTGCAGCAAGAAGAAAGCCCATTACAGCACCAGATCTGAATGCAATAATGAAAGCCTTCCCAACACCCTTTCTTGCCTCTAGAGTTGTTCTGGCATTAGCATATGTAGCAATTTTCATCCCAAGGAAACCAGAAACAACAGAGGTAACGGCGCCAAGCAAGAATGATACAGTGCTGAAGATAGCATTAGCCAGAGCAGACTTGCACATCTTTTCATTGTTGTATGTGCAGGGCTGGCTCTTTGTGCTGAAACCCTCAACGGAACCCAGAAATAGGAAAATCAAGGCAGCAAAAATAACCATAAAAACCCCAACATACTGATACTCGGTGAAAAGGAAAGAAGTTGCACCTGTTCACATCATATATCCCAAAAAACAGACAAAGATACATAAATACTCCAATTAATCAGCTCAATCAAGAAATCTACAGCCCACATGAACCACTGATCACGCAAGAAGGTTCCAATAATATCCTATTATCCACACAACAGAGCATGAAATTTGAAGAGGTCAGGAATAGTAATCACAGGATTAACTGTTTCGAAATATCAGCAGAAGAAAATTCATAGGAGTGACTTCAGGACCAAATAAGATGGCAGTCGAAAGAATATATTTAATTTCGGCATCAAGGGTCCAACGATCCAATAATGAAAGAATAAATCGGGATACCACACAAAAACAAGAAAAATGACGCTAAAATCATAAGTTCAATAGTTTTGCTAATGGTTTGTTTCACAAAAGACATTCTGTTGTAGCTTAAGTAACTTGATATTGTGATTTACAAGGTTACTATGCATATAATATTAATATTTACTGTGCTGTGATCTTAGTACAGGCAACTCAATCATAAAATAGAATGAGTAGGCTAATACCGAAACAAAAACACAACAAGGTCTACAGCAGCTACAAGACACAGTAATAAACGGTAGAAAAATAAAAGAGTAAACGCTGGATCTTACAACAACATAAACCACATGGCCTCAAAACCAGGAAAAAAATAAATGGCAGCGAAAAAGGCAGATATTTTCATTAATAAGAAGTCGACCAAACAAGAAGTTTAACATTTACCGCAAGAAGAACTACAGTAGCTCAAAACAAACAAACAAAAAAATTGTAAAATAAGAGGAAAAATCATATTTTTACTCCAATACAAGCAGCGAACAGGAACAAGCATTCAACTTGGAGATATATCATAAACCCTATCTTTCACAGCATACAGTTCGAGATCCATAGCAAGCCAGAGCAAAGAAAGATAAGCAAACTCACAAAAACAAGCAAAAGAAACAGTTTTTAAGCCAAGATCTGAAGAAAAGCAAACCTTCAGAAATAGCACTCTGTATGTCCGCGCATTTAACCACCACGTTATGATCATTTAGACCTTCCTCCTCCTCGATCAGGCAGTCGGCATATCCGTTTTTGCTGCCGTTAGCCGGCGGCACCTGTCTCTCCGGCGAGAGCTTAACACGAGAGACAAGAAGCCACTGAATGATAGAAAATGCTATTCCTACTACCGCGGCTACCGGAATCAAGATCTCCGACAAGAAATCGGTAAGAATCACCGCTCCCATGGCGAAATGAAAACCAGAAAATCACCAAGAAGAACGGCTAATCTCCTTCCAAAATGTCTCCAGGAGACAACCAAAAACCCACAAAGAAAACGTCAAGAGAGAGACAGACAGAAGGTTTTGTAATTGACTGCCGCTTCGGCGGGGCTCTTTATATACGGGCAAGGCCAGGGTATATGACGAGGCTCTTTAACCGGCCTCTCTTAAGATGACACGTGTGGTATTTAACTAAAGACTTTACCGGCGAAATCCAGTTAACTAGTGCCTTAAGTTAAATAGGACACGTGGCAGTCTAAGAGAGAGCTTCGCTTTGACTCTAACCCAATTTGGCTTTCTGGACTACCAGCCGGGCATGTTTTGGGATTGGGATTAGGCGTATTTTAAACGCGGTTTCGTGTCCGAATCGACCTTTTGCCCTCCGTTTTTGCGACCTTTTATTTTCACCGATTTTTTTTTCTTTTTCTTTTTTTTTATCCCTTGGATGGACTGGTTTTTTTGGGCGGATATTAAGGAGGGTCTCGAACGGCTTGGGCGATCGTGCATCACTGATGCACTTTCTACCGGATAATAATGCTTTTTTTTCCTTTTGCTGCTCGCGCTTTTCTTTTTCGTTTTTTTTTTCCCCCGTTTGGCGGTAAAAGTCGAATTATTTTCACTTATCAGACACAAGTGGGTAAAAGTGCAAGTGGGGCCTACAGCCTACTGTTTTAGCCAATATAGTTGCATTTTGATTAGTAGCCGTAGATTTAACCACATTCGAAGGGCTTTGGCCTTTGCACGGGCCCATCCGTACCATCCCCGCTGGAATAGACGGTGCAGATCATTTAAAAGAGTAAGCCCGGATGTGCCATTGCCAGCTGAGTAATTGTTGGTATTTTTTGTATTTCGGTTCACCGGGTTTTTCTGGGGTTTTTGGTTTTTTATTTTTGGAGGTTTGCTTTTTATGGGGTTTTTGTGTGGGCCATCTTGACTGGATTGAATTATGGTGACGTGGTGGGATCATGACTGGATACCATATCCAAAGTTGGTGGGACCCATACTACAATTCCTGGATTAGAAACCCAATTATTCGCTCCGATTATCCACGAGTTTTAAATAGAGGTGTTTGACGTGCTATTGGGGAGCAGCATTTTCAATCGCGTGCAAGTCTTGTACAGCGGCAGAAAAGTAGGGGGGACCGGCTACATAATGTGACAAGTGTCAGTTTGAGCCACGTGTGACGAGTCACGTGGGTTGCTTTCAGAGTGGATGCAAGTCTTGATGCCATCCTTTTCTTTATGGTTTTCTTCCAGGCTAAGCGTTTGGATTCTGGAATAATTTGGGTAAGAAAACGGTTAAAAAGTTAGAAAAACCAAATTATTTTTCTATTTGCAAGCTTATACGATGGATGGATGGATGCTTTTCACTTGATGATGGGAAACCATTTGCTAGATCATGCTATGGCTGAGTTGTGTGTAAAATTTCTCGACCGTTATGAATCTAAGTGTTTAAACTGTGGACGATACAACATGAACGGTTTGGATCAAAGAAAACAACGGGCTCCCTTTTTTTCATTTTTTTTCTTTAAAGCCACGAGTTATGAAGTATGGCGTAATTCTTAAATCTACTTAAAATCTCCCGAGTATGTAAAAAGTACTATCTCGACTACCTACTACAAGTAAGGAAGAGAGGTGTCTTACTCTGTGAATAATTCTTAAATCTATTTATTTAATAAATTTATAATTAATTCTCAGAACTCTAATGTCAATGCATTTAACACAAAGCCATCTAGTAAAGTTGGTACCTCTCGCTTCTCCTTACACTTTGTTGGAGTTTTTAGGAGAATTTTCTCCTTGAAGGATATTCTTAGCGCAATGGTTGATTTCTTGCTATTTGATATTAAAGTCATGGGTTCAAGGAATGAAAATAGTCTTTCGTAAGTGCAAGATAAGGTTGTGTACTGTAGCTTTTTGTGTTCAAACCTTTTTGGAACTCTACATATACAAGCATCATGCACCAAGCTGCACCTTATTTATAAATTAACTACTCATATATATATATATATATATATATTAACTACTCATATAAATTAACCTAACATAGTCTTTATTTCTTCTTCCCTCATTTTGCATCAATAAATTTAGTTGAATAATTGTAAACTATATAACCTCACGTAACCATTGACAAAATTCTTAGAAAAATTAAATTTTCTTTAAATCAATTTTAACCTCTTAATTCTTGTCTCAAAGGATAAAAGCATTAGAGAGTTTTATTTTTTTCTTATGGCAAAGAATTGTAAAGAAAATTACTTAGAACCTATCATCACTACAGCTCTGTATAAATCCACATAAATGATGTTCCAACAAGCTTGATAAAAGGTCCCAAGTAACCATCTAGCCTTGGAGCACTCTCTAGAGAATGTGTGATGCTAGGTTGGGGTTTAGTGAATGACTAAAACCAATTCTTCTCGAAAAAGGTTGATCAATGAGTTCTTTCTTTTCCTGCAGTTCCCTTACGGTGTCTAAGTGTTAGGTATCTATTCTTTCCGGTACTAAGGGTTTGAGTTTGAGTAAAGAGTGAGTGATGGATTCAAGGTAGCTAGATAGCATCCAAACTCAATTAGAAGTCATATTTGCCTATCATTGGATAATTCTTGCTATTAATTGTTGTTCCCTTCCTAGCCTCAAGTGACCAGATCAACACCAAAAATATTTTTTTTTTTTTTGAAAAACAACCCAAGACTTTGCCTTTTTACCATCTTTGGCAAGCTTGGTGATCACTTTCTCTCAGTTCATGCGAGGAAGCCCTATGGAGTAAGGGGGGAAGGTGGGTTTGCATTCATTATTAAGCCTACACTTGTCTATTCCTTTTAAACATGTGGTGACTGCTTGTTGGAGCTGTTGCCCCACTATGTGCACAAAACTTTGAGTTGTGTAGGCCAGTCGTCAGGTCAATATAAGGGGGTTATGTCAATGAGGAGTTGCAAGTAGAGTCAACTTATTAGTGGTTTTATCCTACTTTGACAATTCCTTTCTTTAGAAAAAATTAATTTAGTTTTCTTCAAATAGTTCCAACAATGAAGTTCTCCATTTTCACTTAACAATAATTTTGGAAAAAAGATATATATATTATATATAATATTAAGAGTGGATCTAGCCTTTAACAACATAGAACACGTTATGAGAGATGTTGAATGGGGCTAGTTGCTTCGTCATATGCATGCTAATAGGGCAAGTATGTTTCTCATTGTGGTTCACCTTCATATTTTTTGTAGTCTATATCATTCAAGTTAGATGGTATCTCTTTATTCTTTGTGATATTGACCACATTTTTTATCCCTATTTGCATTTCAATGGGTTTGTCTACTATGAGAAGTTAAGGGAAAGAGTATATTACAGCATCTTAGAAATGTCTCCACCTGACCTGCTACCAACAGTCTTTCTTCAAAAAACTATTGAATGGGCTTTCAAATAAAGGTATAGTTAAACAAGCAGCAAGTTATACCTTCTCTATCGAAATTTTCTTTTATCGTGGAAAGAGAAAAAAGAGAAAGAGAAAGAGATCTCTTTCTTGAAAGTGCTTAACTCTCCATGGGAGCTTGCTATACATGGTATCCCTCTTAGCACTATTCATGCCGATTAGACGCAGCTATGAAATCCATTACTATACCAAGCAGATCATAGGCATTCACATCTCGGTCCAACGGAATTGTGAGTGATTCTCTTATGAATCGCCTTCAGCAAAGTATGGCATTCCATTGAACGATAAATCCAGGAGCGGAAGGAGGGATTGAACCCTCAACCTCAGCCTTGGCAAGGTTATGCTCTACCATCCCCTTCCTTTAAAGTCAATAATTTTCTTTCTTTATTATTTTTCTTATTTTCTATGATCCATTCCTGACTTTTCGAATTCATGAGTGTTTACAAAGGTAACTTAGAAGAATTTCTAGATTTTAGATTTATTTATTTAAGTTGAGTTTGGAATGTATGGATTGAGTGATCCAATGATGTTGACGTTAATGTTATGGTAGTGGACCAGGTCAGATGAGGTCGGCACAGAGAAGTGCTCAATTTTTTGAATTTAGGTCTCAAATCAAGTGTTAGGATTTAGGTTATGTGAATCGATGATTTAGCCTTTTTTAGGTCTATGGAATTTTTCTAGTTGAGACTCCAAAGAAGACCTTTCGATATGTTCCTCAATCCCAAATCAAATAAGGTTATAGAGAGCTCACACTGGCATACCCATCCTAAGCTCTCACATTCCACTATGTTGAGATGTGAGGTGTAGGTGGTGATGATCACCCTGGGTATGAGCTAGCACCCTTGATTGTCACTCCAAGACCTGACCTTTCCTTTCTTAGAGACATGGTAAACTAATCTCTTTAATTCATGATCGGATGACCAATCCGTGCCATTCTTCAAAATATACCTGACAAATCAGGAGGTGTAGCCTCAATAGCACCATTTTCTATATCTTTGTTAGCTTTATCTTTTAAATAAATATATATATAGTGTACACTTATATATTAGAAAATATTTAGTTCATCTAATTTCTTTAGATTTAGATGTCTCCTAATCCAAAAATCATGTAAATTGGCATATCAGAAAATTATAGTTTTTTTTTTTAAATATAGACTATTGTTTAGATTATTTGTAGCTATCCCTTCAAAGAAGAATAATCTTATTTGCACAATTTTTTAATTAGGAGGCATCCAAAGCCAAAAGAAGGTGGAGCTCCAAGAGAATATCAACAACCTCTAGCATGATCATGCACTCTACCCCACCGTTACAGAGGGATTGTAAATATCCATTTTTGAGTTTATCTTAGATAAGACATCCCCAAAAGTCTCGTCAATTGGATAATTAACTTTCTAATATTTGAAAATTTTACTCCATTTGTTTTAAATTGTAGTAGCCATCTAACTACAAGTTACCACTCAGAAACATAAAGGTCTAAGATCATCCTATGTATCAATTGATCATTGTGATGTGGCCCACCTAGGGCAAGGGCCAACATTGATCATGAGATGTGTGTTATATCATTGAAAACTGCCACTTGTAGTTTTAGCCAAAGACTATACTTATGTTTTTCATAGGATTGCAAGAGGAGAGTCATGTGTAGTTGCATTTGTGGTTTACCAACTAAATCCAAATTAATTTATGAATCAGATTTGGCAATTTCTTTAGGATGTAGGTTCAGATCTCTTTGTGTCAACAAATATCATTTCCAACAAATATTAAAATTTTCTTCTCCCCTAATGAAAGAGAAAGTAGAGAAGGGACCTTAGACTTGTTGTTTGACATTACACAAGAACCTAGTTTTTCTCATTTGAATCAAATTGGTTCTTTTAATTAGTCTAATATGATACGATTGACCATTTCAAAGATTTTGAAACTTAGTTTAATTTTCACCAGCCCCTTTAAACAAGGAATGGAACCTATTTAAATAAAAAGTTTGTTCAATGAACTTAGATCAATGGGAAATTAATGGATCACATTTAGTTGGCACAATCATAAACAAAGCTCCATTGTCAAAACTCTAGAATCCTTCAATTGTGAGAAAACTAGTAGCAGTGGGACAGACTTTCTGGGCATATGTGGGGCTAGAAAATGGCTTTTTTCTCTCTTTTTCATTTATTCATTACACGTGTTTTCTCTTTGGATCTTTTACATTTAAGAGAAAAGAGAGTGAGAGCTAAAAAACTATCTAGTTCAGTTGGTAGGAGTTAATATAGCACCTCTTCTAGTTACACTTCATTGGAGGTTAGAGGTGGTAGTTTCTCTTGTTGGAAGATTTCAACTATATTTAGGAATTAGGATAGTAGGTTCTTAGTATTTTTTTGTAACTTTTTGCTGCAAAAAAATAATGGAAAATTAGAGAGAAGAGACTGAGAATTATCCATGAGAAAAGAAGCCCCATATGGAAACACTATGCTTGTGATAGCAAATAATTGAAGGAAGAGGATGTCTCACCATCAAAGATAAAGGTACTCTTATAAAGAATAATGTCTCCTATCAATGCAAAAAGAAAACATTGGTTTTTCAAGTTTTTAATTACATAAAAATAGAAGATCTAATACATTTTAATATTTGTAACTTTTATGTTGTTGGCTAATTCCATGTGCCAACCATATATTGCAGGTGTAAGGAGCAGCTAACACACACCTAATTGGTTGAAAAAAAGTAAAAAGCTATAATTTCCTTTGTCTTTTTCTGTTTTTTACTTTTTCTCAACCAATAAGGTGTTAGCTGCTCCTTATGCCTACAATAAATTGCTGCAGCTAACACCCCTTATATGTGTGTGTGTGTGTGTGTGTGTGTGTGTGTTTTACTTTTACCCAAAAATTTGTTCTTCATGTACTTTCACATATAAATCCATTAATATTTCTAACATATTAAACAAAAATGTTCAGCAACATCATGCTTTTCAAATTAATCAAAGTGCATTGTTGTTAGAGAAAAATAGATGTAAATGCTCATGTTTGTTTTTTCTTTGACCATCTTGATCTTATGATTAACTACATAAACCAACTTTCTTAAAAATATATTAATCTAAATAAAAAAGAGAGAGGACCTATATAGTTTCATATGTTTTAGAAATGAAATATGCAAACCCTTTAATAGTGTCACAACAAGCTAACTGTTGGAATGTAAATTAACCTATAATGTTAAGAATTCTTTGAACCTAGCTCAAAGGCTTGCTTATAAAAGCAGCTTATTGAATATAGTTGAAGCCTCTAGTGTAAAGGATTATTAGCAGCTCTATCTTCAAAATTTGAACAAGCTAGCATATTATATATTTGTACTTTCAAATTAGGTTGGCACATTAGTCTCTAGCAAATGAATGCCTTAAAATAGAGAAATACTATAAAAAAGTTTTGTCTATTCTTAATAGTCCCAAGTAAGGTTGTTTGTGACGCGAATAAGAATCATGAATCAAATTGTTTTGACATAGTAATTATTTTTCAAGTTGTAGACTTGAAACATAGTTTCAGACTTGCAAAATAGTTGGGAATATTTTTAGTTTTCGATAATGACTTAATCAATAATTCATATGTCAGTTGTAAATAACTATAATATATGTGAAAATATCACAGAGATCCAAAAACACCAAAACCTCAAATAGTTAGAAAATATGATTAAAAAACATTAACCTAGAATGTTAGTAAGAAATTGAAAATTAAGTCTCAAAAGTGAATCAAATAGATATGTCTCTCAACAAAAAGTCTCAAAACTGAATCAAACATATATGTCTCTCAACAAGGAGAAGGTGAAATATGAAAGAATCAAGAAGAACATGATTTTTTCTAGTGGCAAAATTCTAAAAGATGAACATAGGAGAATTGAATACCCTACAAAAAATGTAGAAGAACTCTCCCAGTGACATAGCACTTTGTAGTAGAATACTGAAAAGCCAAAATCCATGAAAGAGCTATTTCCCATAAGAATTGTCTCTCAAAGTTATGGTGTAGAGAAGTGAAGAAGGAGGCATAATAACATCTATTATACAATGCATTTGCCTTAGGCATGCATCGAACCGCCTCTACCACTCACACGATTAGTTTGGGTCTTTACAATGAACTATCTTTGCAATGACAGGCCTACTTGCTTAGACCTATCCCACTGAGCCTCTTCTCACATGCATTATCT
Organism: Warburgia ugandensis; assembly: GCA_035236585.1. Classification (NCBI taxonomy): domain Eukaryota; kingdom Viridiplantae; phylum Streptophyta; class Magnoliopsida; order Canellales; family Canellaceae; genus Warburgia; species Warburgia ugandensis. The sequence continues at coordinate 10,486,832 of CP141138.1, read as the reverse complement.
ACCCTTGTCTAACCTATCTCGATCGATTCTTGCCTACCTTGGCCTATAGTTTGTTAAAATCGAAAGAGATTAAGGTGACTAGTAGTAAAGGTGAAGTGGTGTGCCCACTAATGAATGCAGGTGCACTTACTCATACACACACCTTGGTGCATTCCACTTGGGTCATTCTAAGAAAGAGAACTTCAAAAACTGAAGAGTGCATGCGAATAGTTTTCAAGATAAGAAAACCTTCTCTTCCAATGTTGGACTTACAAGGTGAGAATAGTCTTACCATGCATTTTTGTAAGAGGATATTACCATGCCTTGAACATGTGACTTTCAGGTCACGTGGTGACAACTCTATCGTTGCGGTAAGGCTCACTTTAGTTGAAAGAAAAGAAAAATGAGTGCAAATTGAGAAGATAGATCTACTTGTATCCAGTCACTCACCATAAACAGATAGACAACATTCGACATTTAATTTCATGCATTCATATCCGGTGCAGCAGAGGCAGATGTAGGCTTTTCCATTGCTTATAGTATTTTCAGTGCTTGTGGCCATTGCAAATTTATACCTGCACTTATTTATTCTCTCTTAAAAATGAGTACCTCGGTAATGAAGAGATTCGTTTCAATCCCATCTATATTTGGGAATTTACCTCTTGAGGAGGTACTCCAGTGGCACGATTGTAAATCTGTGAGCCTTATAGGGGTGGAATGGCCATCTCATCTTCTGACCATCTAGTTGGTGGTGTATTTAGATGTCAACATACACCATGAGATGAGAGTAAGATAGGCAGTGGGCCTTGTAATGTAACCTTAGAAATAGCTCTATTTACAGGTTGTTCCATTGTCCGCAACCTTATCCATGAACTAAGGTGCCCAAGACTATGCCATGTTGTAGCATCTCATAGTAAGCAACAAATTCTGTAGGGCCTTGCTTTTTAAGGTGTTATCTAATTGGGTTCCATTGTATGGGGAAAACTCCACCCTTGGTTAAAATTTATTAATACTAATTATGGATTAACTAGGAAGTGATACTTTGGTATGCCAATCAAACATCTATCTTAGTGTCCATGGTTCTTTAGAGGACCAAAAATTAACTTAAGTGTGAGTTACGATAAGAGAGGGTTTTTTTTTTAATTTTTTATTCTCAACTCTTCTCAAGCACCACTAACACTGATATGCTCCATATCTTATCATAACACGTCATATCATCATCTCATGTCAATCATTTTGTTTCGCTATTAGTAACTGTTAGATTGTATAAATTAAAAATTAACTAGTTCCTAAATTGTTTATTTGTGAACCTTTGATCAAATTGAGATTATCTCATACTTTTTTGTCTACGTTAGATGAGTTCTTCTGGCATTAGTGATAGTCATAGCGGTCGACCAAACCACAAGATTAATTATTAGTTGTTGGATTACTAGTATAGACTGATCATCCAGACGTTTGATTTGGACAATTTAGATTACACGATTTGACAAGGATACATTAAAGCTACCGTGGAGCTGATCAGTGGGGCACCAGTCACTTAAGTTTACTTGGTATTATAGGTAAACATCTCTTAGGTAATGCTAGGGATTTTTGGATTTAGGATTAAGTCAACTAAAGGATTATATTTGAGGTGGATTTTAATGCTGCACTTTACATATCATGCAGAGAATTAGAATTATATGTGATATTTCTATTTCTATCCTAAAGATTGTGTTAACTCTCAAGAAAAGCATAAAATAGAGAAACTGCAAGTTCTTCCTGTCTTAGGCGTTTTCTCCATTGGCTTCCATCTTTCAAGATCTAGACTAGTGGAGTTGAATTTAGATCAACAAGAAGGCATGGCATATTTTTCTCTCTAACTTGTAAGTTCATCATCTTGTGTTTTCTCTTGTTCTTAGAAAATGCTATTGATTGATGGAGATAAGTGATCTCTTTATTGCTTTTATTGATTTACATTTATGTTAAATCTATTTGCTAATATTGAACAATGATAATGGATATTGAATGTTTATTGTTTTGCATGTGATTGAGAATTAGAGGATGACCTAGGCCAACAATTAAGCTGCATCTGTTCCCTTTGGAAAAGTACATTGTGTACGCATTTTGATTTTTGATACTATGGTGTAAAAAGGTATATATTCATTCTACAAAGATAAAAAAATGACATTATTCGTCCTCACGAAGTTCACATTAGTTTATGTATCTTTTAAGGAAAATGATATAGCTATTCCTAATTTCAGCTTACCCCACTTTCAGTTAGTGGATGATAGAAGGTACTAATCAAAATTAATGGGTTTTAATTGTTAAATATTTATTAATAGCCTCCCATGTGAATGGACTTCAACATGATTGAAATCTTCTTCCTACTCCCTCAGATCTAAATATAGAATATAATTTCTTAATCAGTGTTAGGCCAGCATAAACATTCCAAGGACGTTCCATTCCAACTCAGCTTTGGTCACCAAAGTTGGTGGCACAAAGAGTGCGGAAGCTGGAATGCACATGAACATCAGAATATCAAGGATGGCCTGGACAATATTCTACTTATAATTCAAAAGTCCTATATGATAACAACAATATCAAGGAAACTCTTAAAAAACAAAAATAATATCAAGCAAGGCCCACTCACTCGTTTCCTTTCCCTTGTTCATGTGAAGAAAGGAAAAGTGCAGTCTCCCGTGTATCAATCAAACAAAGAGCAGTCTTGTCCCTTCTCCATTATATATAGTAAAGGAAATCTGAGAGATACGTTTGTAAAGTGTATCATGATATAGTGACAAGATCTGGTAGTATGTAAATAAGTCCCACCCTCCAACTACAGTTGGAATTGAGAATTATGGAGTCACGTTCAAGTAAGGAGAATATATATATATATATATATATATATATATATATATATATATATATATATATATATATATATATATAGTGATTGGTGATAATTATTGTAAGGGATGTACATGCACATTGGTTTAGATGTTTTTTAGAAGGTACGAGTTCAATCGGCCTCGGGCAAGTCTATTGGTTTACCATTCGATCTAAAAGCTTAAGTTTATAGGAAATTATCCAATATATCATTTACATGAAAGACTCCATTTTCAGGAAATTAATATGATGGTTGTAGGATTCAAACTCCTGCATCACCTCTTGATCTGTAAACCTCCATTATCAAGTTGGATTGCTTCACCTACACTCGTTGAGGATGGTCTGTAATGCTTAGAGGTCTTTACGAGAAATATGGGCCATCAATGATATCCTAAACTCACATTTAACATACACGCACGCACACATCAACATACACACATATAGAAGCTTTAAATTCACCTGCTCAATTGATCTGAATCCTCAACATTTTCTTTTAAGTTCACCGTCACTAATTAATTACAGTCATATAATTGGCGTATTTTCGCACTTTGAATAGCTTGAAAATGATCTTTCTGTGTGCTTGTATTTATGTAGTCTGTGGAAGAATCATTGTCATCGTAATTAGCGATTTACCTTTTTGTCCGTAGAGTATCTAACAAAAGCCCTCTTAAGTAAGATTTTGAAATTATTGCATTACAAATTTTATTTTAATAACACTTTACTTTATCCTTTTTTCAGTCATGTTTAGGTGGAATAGGTAAGATTAAATCAAGGCCTGCTAAGCTACCGTTGAGGGGACAATAAGACCAACCAAACCTAGGGGTTTTCTTTTTGAAGTTTTGTCCTGGGGCCCTCTTTTATACACACATATTAGGGGTGTTAATTTCAACTATTTAATATAGGTGTAAAGTTTAGATGGCATGTGATTAGTTAAAAAAAAGTCTAAAGTATAAAAGGTTAGAGAAAATAGTTGTTTTTGACTTTTTTTCAACCAATCATATGTCACCTATACTTTACACCTATATTAACTGATTGAAATTATTATATATGTGTGTGTATGTATATATGTAGAGAGAGAGAGAGAGAGAGAGAGAGAGAGAGAGAGTGCACTGTAAACCTCTAATTATGATGGCTATGATTCTTCCACAAACTAGTATGTTATCATTAATCGGGTATATACTATATCAATGACTTAATTTTTTATATTTTATAATCTCGTTAAAAATGTAGTAATCTAGTCCCTTAAATGGGTTAGATGTACAGCTTTTACAATTGAGAAAATATACCACAATTTCACCATATTGTAGTTAACAGTAATTTGGCCATCATAACAGCCTTTACCAACTTATAAGAAAAATTAAAGGCAGGAGGGTCATTATCACATGAAAGTGGGAATGTCATTTTCATTCAGGATAATATAAAAAAATTGCTGGGTCTTTTCAGTACTAGAAATGGAGAAACATACAACAATGGCTCAGCTCGTTCACCAATAGAAGTAAAGACTTGTCGACATCCATGATATGTGCAAAGTCCTAAAAAAAAAAAAAAAAGAACTTCACTTTCACGATTTATGCATTATTTTTTTTAAATGTCAAATTTATTAAGAAATTTGAAAAATCAAAATTTTAGACTGTTCCTGCAATGAGGTCATGGTGTCCTTCATGTGTAAAGTCCAGTGATGGTCACACAGAATTTAGAAGGTCATGTGGGGTCAGCATTTTCTGATCAAACAATGCATGTGCTCCCTTGCATCACAGAGAAGCTCGGCAATCTTATGACGGAAACAATCCTAGCGCTTTGATTAATCCCATGATCACAAAAAATATGTGGCCCTACAGGCCGTATTGGCAATTCCAAAGTCATTTTCATTAAGCTTACAGGTTAGATATACAGGCACACACACTCAGAATGTGACCTTAAGCTGGGGCCCAAGTCGTCCTTTAGGTGCTTCTCTGCAAGGCGCCAGCCCAGCTCTAAAGACAGGGTGTGAATCCGTACTGATGGAGGATCTAGGATTCAAGTCTTGAATAAACTAGCATCTCACATACCAAACAGCAAAAATATCTGCACTTGACTTAGGCTAAGAGAAAAACAGACGGGAGAAAATTGGGTTGATGCATCCCGTTTCAAACTTCCTGTCTTGAGCTTCTTGGCCTTGCCCTTGTGCATTCTCTAGAAAAAAATGAGAAACAATAAGTAATAGGCGAAGGTGCTAAACGATAAGTAATTGGAGAAGTTGCTGTAAAGTTGTTGTCATGTGACCTTGAGGTTATAGGTTCTAGATGTGGAAACAGATTCTTGCAAAAATGCAAGGTAAAGCGGCATACTATATACGCTTGTAGTCCGCCCTTTCTCCTAATTCTGCATGTGCGGGAGCTTCGTATATTTGGCTGCCCTTGTTGTTGGTGGTCCTGAGTACCACTATTTCAAGTGTTTGGCTAGTTAAGCCATTCATAAATGAAAATGATCACACTTTGTCTAATTTACACGCATCTCCTAATCATTTTGATAATCGACAGCAAGAGGAGTAATTAACTTGGTAGTTTGGTAGACCAAACCTCCTCCTTTACTACAAATAGATTTAGTTGACTTCAGCAGAACTTGATTCAAGAAATATAAGGCTTTTTAAAGCATGTGATTGAACCCAAATCATCGTCACTTATTTTGGTGAATTTGATCTTTGTTCCTAATTACGCGACATTATCATACTCCATTAATCCACTAATCACTTAAAGCTAACTTTGCTTAGCGAAGGCAAGAAGCAGCAGACCATGCAACAATATAGTGTAAATAATTGCCTCCGGTCCCTTTGGTGGGAACAAGCTGGGAGCCACGGTTTGATATGGGCCCGTAGGCCACAGAATGATATGGTAATTGAGTTTTCTACTTGGCTGATGATCCACAAGAAACAGAGGCTAGAATCAACATGTAGTTTTATATAACTTACTAAAACCACAGACTCAGCTCATTGGTTTCATCATAACTAGTATGTATTTGGTTTCAGCTTTTGGAAGTTGGACAGAGAAGGGGAAGGAGAGAGGAATTGGATTGGATGCAGGAGAGTTCAACTTTAAACAAGTATCTTCTTTCAAGTCGTTATGATAGCTCCTCTCAAACTAGAGGAAAACAGGTTCACTTCATCCACATATAAAAGTAGAGGATCTGCAGAAGATGCTTTTCTACTCTCTCTCTCTCTCTCTCTCTCTCTCTCTCTCTCTCTCTCTCTCTCTCTCTCTCTCTCTCTCTCTCTCTCTCTCTCTCTCTATATATATATATATATATATATATATATTGAGTCTACAAAATAACAGCTAATTTCTTAGTATTTAAGTTACAGAAAGACTCTGATTTTGAGTGGATGTGCATCATTGATGCCAACCTTAAGTTGAGTGTTCAAGTTATGGGTCATTGGCCTGGCCTACAGCGGTCATGGTAATGGGAAGATCATCGGAGGGTAAAAGCTGCTCTCTCTCTCTCTCTCTCTCTCTCTCTCTCTCTCTCTCTCTCTCTCTCTCTCTCTCTCTCTCTCTATATATATATATATATATATATATTGAGTCTACAAAATAACAGCTAATTTCTTATTATTTAAGTTGCACAAAGGCTCTGATTTTGAGTGGATGTGCATCATTGATGCCAACCTTTAGTTGAGCGTTCAAGTTATGGGTCATTGGCCTGGCCTACAGCAGTCATGGTAATGGGAAGATCATCGGAGGGTAAAAGCTGACTATCTCACGTGTGTCCATGTTAACTTTGCTTTGGAGTTTGGACAATCTTAGAAGGGGGGTCCTACAATAAGACTCATATGGAGTTATTCTGTGGCAAAAATTAGGAAAGGGCCCACACAACTTTAGCAGGTGGATTGTAAATTTATGCATCCATGCTAAGGGGGGAGGACTCTAGAGGACTGCTCTAATAGTCAACCAGCCTGTTTGATTGAAGGATAGTTTAAAAGGGATAAGATTTGTCCATTAATGGGATACGACAAGATAGATCTATCATATGAAAATTTTCTCTTCCATTACCAACAATGAGGATAAGGTGGAAGTCCAGTCATCTCAAATTTCGTGATTTAAATGACTTACTAGAATAGAAATCACATTGACTCAGTCTTGGTTGGGTTTTGGTGCTGGTTTCTGTTTCTTCTACGTTTTGCTGGCCTTCTCTTAATTTCTTGCAGTTCAACTCCATCTTCCTGTAGGTTCTCTCTTATCTTTCAAGAAGGAAGAAAAGAAAGAAAACTATGTCGACCTAACTTGCAAGTAGTGCAGCCTAGAATAACGTGAGTGGTCTAAAGTACAAGTGGAACCAATGATCCAAACCTCATCTGCTCGGGTGTTATGGGCAAGTGCATTTATAAAATTCTCTACCCATTTGATGAGTATAAGCCATTTCTGTTTGGAGATCTAGTTTGTTGTTCGACGTAATTAATTTTCCTTTTCTCCCTGACCGTTGGTTGAAAGACCACATTTTCTTTTGGGTACAAGCCAAGAATATACCATTTGTAAGGCTGAGCATGCTCATGATATCACTTAAAAGAAGAACTTTAAGCCTTCTGATGGGCTAGCTTTTAAAGAAGCTAATGAAGAGGTGGATAAGCAAGGAGTTGAGACCAACAGAATTCGAATCAAATTTGACGACAATGGTAGAACAGTTCACTCCATGAATTCAGAAAAGCAATTGGGCAACACAGACACCTACATGCATTTGTTAATTGCAGACTTTTTATGGTTGCTGCTATTTTTGCAGTCTTGCATGCAGAAATCATCTGGAGTTTTCTTTGTTGTTTCATGTAATCATGTTTTATTCCAGAGGTTTTCAAGCTCATGTATGAGTTTATGTCCTGTCCATGCTGTGTGGCTATATATACTTGGCTATGGGGATTCTTCATGTGTGAAAAAGCTGAAGATAGCCACACTTTGGGAAAGGAATTCCTCCAAAAACTGTTCTGGACCTCGAACAGACGACCAATGGTCAATGGTAGCTGAAGGCGCTCAGAAGTATAGAAAGATGGGTTCAAGTTCAACTGTTCAACCGTGTTTCATCATCCCTATCATGGTTTCGATTGTAGCATCGGCAGTTCGAGGTGGGACTACGAAAGGTTTGTTTTGATAAACCTGTTAGTGGCAATGGTTCGAAAATGGTAACGTAAGGGACTTTAAGAGCCACAGACTTGCCGTTTCTCTCGCATGCCATTGCATTCACAAACCAAACAATTACCAATCATTCTCTCCTCCTCTGCTCTCTTTCTCTCTTTTCCTTTCTCTCATTTTCCTTTCTCTTGACCGTAAATTCAGGAGCAAGTCAGCTTTTCTGCTGTTCCGGGGTCCTCCAAGCAAGGAGATCTTCCAAAATGCAAGTTTTCTAGCTAGCTTCCACCTTGAGGAAAAGAAGCCTCAAACTCTTCCAACTCTTCTTTGTTTTCAGGTAATAAGCTTTATGGTTTCAACTGGGTCTTTTGAATCTTCTTCTTTTGTTTGTGATTAATTGGAACTTGGGTTTTTTCTTTGTTTTGTTGTAAATTGGGTTTTGGATATCTCATTTTGCCAGAAAGTAATTGATATGTTATCGATTTTTCCTGCAAGGTTTTTCTTTCTTGTTTTTTACTTTCCATTGGCTTTAGTTTGGTATGTCCGTTGACAATCTTCCATTCTTTTGTTTATGTAGTTCTTCTTCCTTTTTCTATTTATACAATTTATATCAGTTCTTTATGAACCGGCAAGAGTTAAAACAAGAATTACAGATCATGTTATTGCTGGCTGTTATGAAGTAATTTTATTTGTGTCTTAAGGCTGCAGAATGAGAGTCGCTGTCCAGGAACAACATAACTTATTGTTTGTATTTTCTCTTGCCAAACAACTCTTTAATTTGTAATGGTTCAAGGAGATATAGTGACCATGTACATTTCTTGTCTCAATTTTGACTATCCAACTTAACGGGAGTGCATGAACTACTGGTTTATGAATTTATATATCATCTATATGCATGTGTGTAGAAAATATGTACAGGGTAGAGTTGTTTCCTGATTTTTATCTTTCTTTTATATTGGTTTTGGGGTTATAATGTTGTGCAGCTGATTGTGTTCTTAGTGGTTTAAATGACATAGAGTTGATTCAGCTGGTGGATGCTTTTTCGCTTGTATCCACTCTATCTATTAGAAATGAGATGTAAAGGGAGTAGAGACTTTGTTACTATAATAAGCACACTTATCTACATTACCACAACTACATTTCTTTATAACTTACAAGAAGCACCCATGGTTCGCTCAAGCACTTTATGTCAAACATCATTTGATTCGTCTAGTTCATGAGAAAGAATGATGAGATTGACTATTAAGGGTGCAAGCACTCTAGTTCTACAAAGAACCAGAACCGTACCATTAAGATTTTACATTTTCTAGTACCGTACCATTTTGAAGTTTGGTTCATAGTCTAAAAACTGTATCATACCACCAGTTCTAGTCCAGTTCTTGGCTATTAAACATTACTAACATATATAGGAAAAAATGGCAAAAGATAACAAATTAAGATGCCGAAAGGTTATGCATTATATTTGTTTATTTATTTATTTGTCAACCAAGTATTCATATATTTGTCGTTTAATGACTATATAGGCAAGTAAGAATACAACACGGAGATAACATAAAAGCTAAAAACATATATCATATTGGTACCTATAATATATAAAAGTTAACTATAGCATGAATTCAAAGTAGGCAAGCAACTATTTCAGCAGACATAAATAGAATTAATTTAAAAGTGTCTACAAGATTAACCTATTTGTTCAATATTTCAACCTTCTTATTGAAGAATGATAACTATGTTCTTTACAACAAAGAATTAGAGAACAAAAAATATAGAAATAAAGAAGCCACGAAGGAAATAACCAAATAAAAATACGTAGAAAAACCAAAATCAGTTTAAGCTGGTGATAAACTATATTAAGTCCTAACCTAATTTAAAATAAAATTAAATATAAAAATAATATAAAAGGATAACTAATTAGTAATAAAATTTATTAGATGTAAATTATTATATTATCCTCTAACATACTAAAGTTTAAGATAACATTGTAAGGATATTTTTGTATACGAACTAATATTTTTTTTATTCTGGTTCTGATCCAGTTACCCAGGTATAAAAACTGATACCATACCAATAAGATTCTGTTTTTTAAAATGAAAGCCACCACTGTATTGTTCATTCCAATTGAATAACCACACCCTAATTTTTTTGGCCATTTCCTTTTCGTTTTGTGGTTTCGGGTATATTCATTTACACCCCTGGTGACTATAATTGGACAGAAAAGAAGACTGCATTTACATTTAACATTTCTTTCTTCTTATAAGTGGACTTGCTGAAAAGCCTCTCATGCTGTTAAAGTTGGAACTCTTTTACTGTTTGCATGGGTTTTGTTAACTATAGAATGTTGTTCAGGGTAAGCAGTGGCTTTGGATGGTCGGGAAATGAATGAACGCCGAATTCCAGACCATTTTAGAGCTGTATCTTTAACAACTAACTCTTGGTAGAAGCATGGTTGCATGCAGGCCAATATATATTTTATGTGGACCAGGTTGCCCGCCCCTACCAGCTGATTTCATGATGACAAACCTCTTCTTTTCCTGAACGTTACGGATGAAGTGCCCATCTTCAAATGGACCCAACATCTGGCTCATCGAAAAATGTTAGCGTTCAGTTAGTTATGTCCCTTCATACCAGGCTTTAATTGTTCCTGTGGATTTTCTTCACATCTATCTGCTCCACTGTTTCCAGGCTGCCCCAGGTGACTCTGTTAAAGTAAGGTCTCTCCAATCTGTCATGGACGTCACAAGCAGACCTACGAGGAATCGACACAGCCAGTCATCATTTTCACTTTACAGTTTCAATCTTGGCAGTTCAAAGTTCTTGAAACGTTCACATAATTACTATGGCAATCAGCACTACCCACGAGTCGGAAGTAACAATACCGATAAACTAAATGTGCTTCGTACAAATGCCATTCCATCATTTGAGGACAGGCCTTCCTTCAAGTCAACCGGTCATTGCAGTGCAGAATCTAGGAACCATGGAAGTAAGTAGATAAGTAGTTGTTCTTGTAATAGCACAATGTTTCATTTGCAGATCTCATGATTTTACCTTTCTCATATCGGTGTATTGTTTTAAAATTTCAAATACTAGTGGAAAAAGTTTTCAGAGGCCAGAAAGGATAAGATTTAATGCCATGTTAGTGGATTCAACACCTTCCGATGTACTGAAAATGTTATGTGGGATATGTCAGAAGCCATTGAGACGGAAGTTGTCTTTGGAGGTTGACACTGCATTAGAAAGAAAATGAACTGCTTGGATGTTGGCTTTGCTAAGCCTTCATGCACAACTTTGATGTGTGAGGGAAATAAGAAGAGAAAGCACTAATAAAAGAAGAAAAATTTCTCCCAAATTCACTCAAGAACAATTACAAATACAAGGTTGCTATCTTTACAAGACTCACTCTCTCACTCTCTCACACTCTCACTCAGCTCTCTCTCTTCTTTCTCACTTGCTTACAAATGAGTAGGGCAACTCTATTTATACTTGTCCTCCACCTACCACCTTCTTAATGTGTGGTGGAGATTATTCCAAGTGTCTTTAATCTAATAGTTAACACTTTTCTAGAAATTACAACTTGAATCTTCCACACAAATATCTACCTTAGATATTTCTAAAGATTAATCTTGATTTGTTGACTTTTATATACTTTCTAGAACATAGGCCTTCTAGATTATGGACCCTTTGTGTAAAACTTGGGGTCAAGCCCATAACCGAAGGAAAAAATGGATAAGATGGGCCCACACATGTCATTGGACCCCCTCATGTTGCTGGGCCCACTCATGTAACTGAGCTTACACATATGCTTTTGGTTTACTTCCAACAACTTGTTCTGTTATGGTTCTCTTAGCATTGTTACTTAAACCAGTGAAAACATGCTTGTTTAACTACCAAAGCTATGTTTGCTGTCATACTCATTCGCATACTTTGGCACCATCGTGGTTTTTGATAGTCAATCTCTGGAATCTAACACCAAATTGGGAAATTGGCACCTATAAGTTTTCCTTAGAATCCAACACCAAGCTGGGGAACTAGCTTTGACTGTACTAGGAGAGTGGGAAGCAATAGAAGTTGTCATACATTGGATGAAGATTGTTTTCTCTAGCTGGTTTGAATTTTGTTGCTGGAACTTTATCAAGTTTCATCGTTGACATGGTTTAAATCGTAGAAAGATGTTGTGACCTGTTTGATATTAAACCGTCATGCATTCTGTCTTGGATAAATCCAAACATGTTTTTCCTATTCAAACAACTCCTAAACTAGGAAGATTTTATCTAATCTTTATCCAATAAAAATGAGAAAATAGAATACAAAACGAGAGAATGGAGTATCGAAAGTGGACTTTCTCTGTGGTGGCTTTCTTATGCTTTCATATAAGAAAGCAATGGAGATTAGAAAGAGATTCCTAGGTTAATGTTTAAGGCAAGACAAGCAGTCTGAACATCTCTTGTAGCTTGCCTTTTGATTTTCTCATTTTGGAGTCTTGGTATAATATGTGAATACTTGGTTTACAATGTTAGAAAGATCTTGCCTACTTTGTGGTATGGTATTTATTTTGTTTATTTTCTTGATCTTAGTGTACAATCATTGCAAAGGGATGATTTTGTGGATCAAGTAATAGAGGAAAGAGTGATTTCAAAAGAAGGTTTGGTGGAAGAGTTCGTTTGTTTTGGTAGATTCTGCATGCAAGTTCATAGATTATTACTTAATGCCTAGCCTAGTCGAATGCAGAAATTGTTAGTTGAAAAGGAAGAATAGAATGGTTGACTGATATACTAATTATTCAGTGGGTCTCCAGTGGGGAGAAATAAGACAGAGGATGTCTATTAAAAGCAGTGTGCTTTTGTGAAGGTTAACTCGACTATTTCATAGGATCAGGTAAATGTTCTGCTATTGGTGTAATGGAAAAATGTCAATGGAGTAGTCTAAATAGATGGCCACATTAATAATCTGCAATGTTGGTGGGTTTTGGATAGAACCTCAAAAGCATATGTTGAAGGCCTAGAAGGGATAACCTATGAACCACTCACCATTCCAAAGGAAAGGGATAACCTACCTTGGAGAAGTAGAAGGGAACATTCGCCTATTGTTTAATATTCAGATATGCATGGTCTATTGTTTGTAGTATTAATGATATTAGCATCAAAGCAATGTGTTGCAGAGACGTGGAAACATTAGTTTAAAGGAAGCCAATTCATGATAAGATAAAGGAACTAGAAGGGAAAAAAAAAGAGAAAAGAAAAGAAAAGGAAGAAGAACCTGTTGGATAACCTTGAATTTTATAATGGGGAATCCAGTGTACTACCTATTTTTAGAGCTATGAAGAAACATGAATATGAGATCAACTGTTTGTTATGAGTGTGGAGCTTGATGTGCTTGATCATGTTGTGCTCGTATTGAATTATATTGCACTACGAACAGGGATTTGGGGGTGAGCTTGGGGGATGGAGTCCCTCAAAAAAAAAAGAAAAAAGAAAAGAAAAGACTAAAGGAAGGTAGGCAATTTTCTGTTTTGCTAGGATATGTATGTATTTGCTCGACCCTAGGGTTTTGTAGATGTTAGAGAAATTTTCTATACCATGTGATAGCTATTTTTTGGACATGGAGATAGTGAAATTGGTGTGAGCCCATGGATACACCTAAGTGTTGCTAATTTGAAAAATCATGTAGCATAACTTGGTACTCGCTACTCTGTCTTTCCTTGTATATTGATTATTCAAAATTTTGTATCAAATGCATTGCATCAAAGTTAGTTATGTCGATGTATGGACATCAAAATTATAATTTAGCATGTTTTCCTTGCTTTCACCCTTGAGTTCAAACACTTGCTTGTACTTTGGTCTCTATGGTGAGAACATCCTCTACAATTAAATATTAGAGATATAAATATAGGAGGCCTACTTCCTGTTAGGTTAAGATTTTTAAGTAGAATGGTAATCCAATATGGCATTAAAGCTTTGTTGACCTTTTATTTAAGCACAAAAGTCTCCAAAAAAAAGTCCTTCAAGTGAGGTGTGTTAGAGATATAACTGTTGGATTTTTTTAGTGTTAATTAAATATATTTAAAATTTAAAAATATTTTTATCAAATATGAAATTTCAAAACCAAGGGTTATGTCTCAAAATTTAAATGAAAGGCTATAGTAAGTAGTAGAAATCAATTACTAAGTTAAAGATTCACTTAGTGAAGAGTCACTTGGTTAGAAAATAGATAATTGCTAATTCTATAAAAAGACTTATCCCCTTATTTCTAACACAAGTTTTCTTTCTAAATTCTTTAGTGTTATTCTGCTAGATTGAAGTCAACTTAATTAGAGTGGGTTGGATCTTTTACACCATCTCACATAAAGGCTCACTGTAATGCTAAAATGGTTTGCCCTACTTACTCTGGGTTAGATCCTGTAAGCAAATAATATAGTTGATATATGCTCAAGCCGTACTTACTCTAATTTTCTTGTCTTTATATTCACTCACTCTCCTAAAATTTTCAACAATAGTTATAGTTGGCCCGCTTCCTATTAGCATAAACATTTCAATTTATGATTTGAGAAAGTCCTTTCTAGAGAGACTAGGCTGCTAATTTATGCAGCTAGTAGCAAATAACAGGGCATTTCCCCCCCAAATATTTCAAATATAAGTTTATTCAAACATAAATAAAATATCCCTGAATGCTTGGGCTGTTTGTTCTTGAATAATTCATTTATGTTTTAAGGGCAAAAATAGCAGAGAAAAAATTTACTATCTAGAAATAATCTAATCTGGGTTTGTTGTTCTAGTGGCCAAGTAGCAACAAGTGGATGTGTGTGTTTGACTAAGCATGTGTTTGAACAAAACTATATGGTTTTGAGAGAAACGGTTGGAGTAGGTGAGCAATTTCTTATCTCCCTTTTCCCCATGTCAAAGGTAGGCCTCCAATTTCATTTTTCAATGAGTTCCCATTGAATTATTGGGGATACCTTCAGTTCCTCATTTTCATATTGACACTCCTTTTCATTTTCTGTTCTTTTGTCAACCATTATGAAGGGAGATATAAACTGAGGGAATTTGATTTTGGCGCTGCATGACCATTTTTTTCATTTGGAAAGTGGTAGCGGGCCCTAATCGGACAAATAATGCAGTCTACAAATAGAAGCTTTGGTAAGGAATTATGATTGGAATAAAGCCAATCTAGGCATGTTTTCTGGAAGTGATCTTCCTTTCATCTTGTCCACCCTCCCTTATAGGCTACTACTAAATAGCTATACCTATGCAATGATCATAACTGATGCTTAATTTTTACAAAAAAGAAGAGTTTGAATCATTTGACTAATGTAATTTTTCAGATAGTGGACTAAACGAGGCAGAGCACAAGATGAATGACATTGATGTTCAAGAAAAAAAAACAAGTCGGGGCCTTCCTTCACATTGAGCATGCCTCAGGTTTTTCTGGCTCAAGAATTAATTGCAAGAGACTATCTCAAGGTTGGCTGGAGCACCTGTCAACAAAGATGGTGGCTTGTTTTACAGCATAGGTTTTCTGCATCCCTGTCTTAATTAAAACGAGAGAATAAGTGGAGAGGGCTCAGGGGAGGAGCCTTAAGACGTTTTGGGCACGATACACTCCCTAGGGCTGCAACTCATGTAGACGAAAATAAGGGCATTGGTTTTGGCTGTTTGAAGACACTCAAGCCGCCACGCAATCTGTACCGGTCGGAGAAGATGGTTGCGAAAACACCAAAGATGACCTACTGGCAACACCCTTACCAACAATTGTTTGAGAAGGAACTTTAGTATAAAAAGGAAAATGAGCTCTATTACAAGTGTGATGAGAAGTTTTCTTTGGGACATTGTTGTAAGAACCGATCTCTTCAATTCTTCTTGATTACTAATGAATCCATGGAGGAAGAAGAACACACCCTACTAGCAGGAAACTCTGGTGAGTTGGAACATGTAGAGCAAGAACAATTACATTTATCTATGTATTCGATGATAGGTTTTATTGCACTAGACAGGATGAAGTTAAAGGGTTGTAGGGAAACAAAGAAGTTATAGTGCTAATGGATTCTGGGGCCTCACACAACTTCATCTCTAGGGAGTTAGTGCAAGACTTGAAGATCTTCACTAATGTTAGTAAGAAATTTGGGGTCAAAGTGGGGGGAGGTATCCATCTCAGAGGGGAGTGATTTTGTCCTGCAATTCCCATTAATTTGCAGGGGTTAATAGTGGTACAAGATTATTATTATGCTTTGAGGTTAGAGGATATTGATGTGGTGTTGGGGATTTTGTGGTTAGGAACCTTAGGGGATGTCTCTACCAATTACAAGAATCAGACCATGAGATTTGAAATTAATGGCAGACATGTGATGTTGTAAGGGGTTCTTCACTTTCTAAATCTGGATGTTCCTTTAAGTTAATGATCAAGACCTTACGTGGCAATAAGTTTGGCTATTTGGTGGTGCTTAAGAATTCTCAGTTGAATAAGGAAACAGAACAAGAGGTAGAAGAGCCTGAATTGCAAAAGCTTCTGGCCAAGTATGGGGAGGTTTTTCAGTAGCCATTGGGATTACCTATGAGCAAGTAACTGGATTATGCCATTCGTTTAAAGGAAGGTACTCCCCTAACCTTCACCCAGGATATTATAAAAAAAAAAAGGAGATTAAGAAGACTGTTAGAGAGATTTTGTTGGCCAGGATTATTAAACCAAGTGTTAATCATTTTTCTAGCTCAGTCCTTTTGGTTAAGTAAAAGGATGGAGGATGGCGTTTCTGTGTTGAGCACTAGGCCTTGAACCACATTACAATTCTAGATAAGTTTCTTGTCCCTGCTATTGATGAGTTGTTGGATGAGTTGGCTGGAGCTACGGTTTTTTCCAAACTAGATTTAAAATCTAGTTACCATTAGATCTAGTTGAGAGATGATGATACACATAAGATGAGGGTCACTATAAATTTCTAGTTAGTTATGCCTTATGGAATATCAAATGCCTTAACCACTTTTCAGTCCCTTATGAATCATATTTTTTGACCTTATTTGAGGCTGTTTCTCTTGGTATTTTTTTATAATGATATTCTAGTTTATAGCAATGATTTGCATACTCATTTAGGGTATCTGTGCATTGCATTGTAAGTGTTAGCTGATAATATGTTGGTAGCTAACAAAAAGAAATGTTTTTTTGGCCAAAAAAGGTTAGAGTATCTTGGTCATATCATTTCTTCTCATGGAGTTACTATAGATCCTTCTAAGATTTTCGCTATTATCAATTGGCTTATCTTGGTCGACATTAAGAGTTTGAGGGGTTTTTGGGGCTTACAGGGTATTATAGAAGATTTGTATGGGGTATGGCAAGATTGCAGCACCTTTGACGAGACTGTTAAAGAAAAATGCTTACCATTGGGATTTTGATGCTTAGAAAGCTTTTGAAATGTTGAAGGCAACCATGATTTTTGTCCCTGTTTTAGCTATGTTAGATTTTTCTAAGTCATTTGTGGTGGAATATGATGCTTTATGCAATGGGATTGGTGAAGTTCTTATGTAGGAAGGACGTTTCATTGCATTTTTCAATCAACACTTATTAGAGAAGGCTCAGTTCAAATCAGTCTATGAGAGAGAGATTATGGTGATAGTCTTGGTTGTGCATAAATGGAGGCATTATTTAATGGGGCAACGCTTCATTATCCGTACTGATCAAAAGAGCCTCAGGTTCCTAATAGACCAGAAATTATTATTTGAGGAGAACCATAAGTGGGTGACTAAGTTGTTGGGATTTTCATTTGAGATACAATATAAGCCAGTGAGTCAAAACAGAGTAGCAGACACTCTTTCCACGAAGGTTGAAGTTAATACATTCCAGTAAATTCATTTGTAGATTCTGATGCTACTATAGAGTGCGATCTAATGGCTCTATCTATTGTCCACTGTAATGGGTTGTCAGAATTGGAAGAGGAAATCCAGCAAGATGATTGGCTCAAATCCATTGTACAGGACCTCTTGGTCGATCATGACAATCATACAAGTTTTTCATTAAAAAATGGTTTTTAACTTTTTCAAGGTAGGTTAGTTATCCCTAAAACTTCTCCTAGAATTCCTATTCTACTTATCCATTCAAGGGGGTCATTCTGTTTTTTTCTCATACTTTTAAGAGGCTCTCTAGTATAGTATTTTGTGATGGGATGAGGAAGGATATTCAAAAATTTGTTGCCACTAGCCACATATGTCAAAGAAATAAATATGAAGCATTGAAACTCGAGGGACTTCTTCAACCCTTGCCCATTCCTGAGCAAGCTTGGGATGATTTGTCAATGGATTTCATTGGGGGCTTACCCAAGTCCCAAGGAATGGATGTGATTCTTGTAGTAGTGGACCATCTTACAAAATATATCCATTCCCTTGTCCTTGGGCATCCATTTACTACTCAGGTTGTTGCTGCTCTCTTTGCTAAAGAGATAGTCAGGCTACATGGTTATCCCCATTCTATAGTATCTGATAGGGACAGCCTTTTCATTAGTTAGTTTTGGATGAAATTATTCAAACTAGTTGGAACAGTCCTAAAGATGAGCACTACCTATCACCCCCAAATAGATGGGCAAACTGAAGTTATTAATTGTTGCTTAGAGACCTACCTATGCTGTTTTACTTCTACTCATCCTAAGCAATGGCATAAGTGGATTTCATGATCCGAATTTTGTTTTAATACTACCTACCAGTGTGCTGCCAAAATGACCCCATTCAAGGCTCTTTTTGGACGTGAACCCCCTATTTTATTACTTCTCGCTGATGGAGGCTCTGCTATGAAAGCAGTAAATCAACAACTTATCGCCAGAAATGTTATCTTACAAGAATTGAAGGATTATTTACTAGGTACTCAAGTTAGAATGAAGTTGCTAGCAAACAAGAACTGTAGGGATGTTCAGTTTGTAATCGGTGACCTAGTTTTCCTTAAATTAGAGCCATTTAAGTTTAAGAAGTTGGCAAAGAGACCAAATGAGAACTGAGTTCTAGATTCTATGGTCCCTTTCCTGTGTTGGAGAGGGCGGGAGAAGTTGCATATCGTTTGGAGTTGTTAGCTACAACTATAATTCATCTCGCCTTCCATGTTTCCCAACTTAGTCCTTGTCAAACTCTATTCATTCTCAGCCTCTATATTGATTGTTTAACCCCAAGTGCACGGGCTATTGTAGTGTAGCTTATGCAAGTACGGGTCGATCCCATGAGGACTTGATTTAAAATGATGGAGTTTTCAATAAAATTCAATTAATAAAAGAATAAAAACAAACAAAAAACTAAAATCCAACTTTATTCAATTTCTACAGTTTGCACAATTATTTATTCAAAGGACAACAGAAAATAAAACTAAAAAGCGTCCTAGATAAGCTTGTCCTTGGATTGCACTGTCTCTGAATTAGTCTGTCCTTGGATTGCACTGTCCCTAAATAGTCAGAATAAAGATAAGGTAAAACCAGAATAGCACAGGGACACAGTTGGAATTAAATTAGGGACTCATTTGGAATTAAATCGGGGACACAGATGGTATTTCTGAAAAAGGACAGAATTGGCATTTTCTGAGATCTGCCAATGGCAGAACCATAATTTTCTGGGGTTTCTGGTTTTTAACGAAAAACCAGTTGAAAACGAGGAAAACTGGAGAAGGGGGGAAGAAAGGAAGAAGGAGGAAGGAGGAAGAAGGGAAGAGGAAGGAGGAGAAGAGGAAAGGGAGAGAAGAAAGATGGGAGAAAATTGGAGTTGGGTTTTCTCTCCCGTGCGTTCGGTGACTCAGAGAAAGACCCCGGAGAAGAGAAGTGAGAGGGAGAGAGACAGAGAAGGGGGGAAATGGATTGATGCCAGCCAGCCCAGGTGTGTCACGCACCTATCGCTGGCTGGTCCAACCAAAGAGGAAGAGAGAGAAGAAGGAGGGAGGAAGAAGAAATGGAGGAAGGAGGAGGATCTGGGGAAAAACCCGTTTTGGGTTTTCTTACCCAGGACCGTTCGGATGGGTCTGGGCTGTGTGGGCGACCCTATGCACACAGATCACCGGTGAAGAGGGCTTCTACTGGTGCCGGTCTGGGTAATGATGCTGGCCGGTGATTGGTATAGGTGCCATCTGAGAGGAAGAGGGAGAATGGGAAGGAGGTGGAGAAACTTGGGGAAAAGGTAGGCTTTTGGGAAAATGGAGCACGAGATGCTAGGCCGACGATGCTGATGGGGCAGGCTGCCTGAGGTGCAGATCCGGTGATTGGTGCGATTTGGGTAATGCACGACTGGTGGTTTCTTGAATAGAGGATGCCGAATCGAACAGAAAAATGATGCCTTTTTTCGGGCATTGTCTTGTTCTTTGGCAGTGAAGAGGTGCGTGGGTACTGGAAGAAACTGATCTGGGCGGTGATCTGGGTTGAATCAGATGGACTGAAGATGGGAACAGGAAAGAAAAGGAAGGGTATGTGGCGTCTAGGGTATGGCTGTGCGACTAGTGATGTAGATGCTGGCACTGGGCGGTGCTGTGCATGAGAGAGAGAGAGAGAGAGAGAGAGAGAGAGAGAGAGAGAGAGAGAGAGAGAGAGAGAGAGAGAGAGAGAGAGAGAGAGAGAGAGAGAAGAAAATAACTGGGAGAGAGAAGGTTGAGGGTGCGGTGAATAAGGGGGTAGGAGAGGAAGATGTGAGAGATTGGGTGAGAAGAAGGTTGGGAGTGGCGTGAAGAGGAAAGAAGAAGGGAGGATAGGAGAAGGAGCGCTCGCCAACGAAGGTGTGTCACGCACTAGTGTTGGCCAGTGAGGGAGAACAAAAGGGGAAGGGAGAAGAAATGAAGGAGAAGAGGGAGATGTGGGGTGGAGAGGAGAGGAGAATGGAGAGAATGAGAGAACATGAAATGGAGAAGGGAGCGCGGTGAGAGAGAAAAAAATAGCCCAGCCTCCCCCAGTGGGGAAAATACCCTCTTTGGAGAGAGAGGGTTATAGGTATAAAAAGGAGAGTGAGAGATAGAGACGGGAAAGAGAGGGAAAGGGAGATTGAAGAGAGATAGGAGAGATAAGATAGGAGAGATGAGAGATGAGAAAGAGTGGGGTCCACTTGAAGTTTAGACTTGCTAGAACTCTGCAAGTCTTAAACTTTGTTCTGTCTTAGGACTCTTCAAAATTCACTTTTTTCCATGAAACTTCATCTGATCTCCATCTTGTATCCTTGATTCGATCTGGAGCGTCCACGCCTGAGTTGACCGATCTGCAATGCATAGGGCCCAATTAGCGCAATCTAAACCGTTTATTAGTTTTAATGATCATCTAACCATTAATTTTGCAATTTAACGGTTGGATGGCCAATCAAAGCTAAAACAGAATATTTTATATAAAATCTTGAAATTAATGGCCTAGATGCTCTAAGTAAACACTAAATTAGGGGTATTTTGACCAAAATTAAACACTTAACACACCCCCAACCAGCATTTTGCTAGTCCCTAGCAAAAGACGCGAGGAAATCAAATCAAAAAATTTTTATTTTTCAAGTCATCTCCACTTTCTTTCTTTTTTTTCAAAGAATTATCTTCAATAAATCTATCAACTTTAGCAAACTAATAAAGATGACTGAAGAATTCAAAACCCTACCCATGTGCTAAAACTATTCCATTTAAGCTCAGATCTCAGAGTGAGTGTGTGCATTCAGTTTACACATAGAATAATCTTTATCTCTAAATAGACTTTTAACTTTTGAACTCAATCTGAAATATGTTTTGACCTCAATCCTTACTAATGGCATACGCTCAGAAATGAAATCTCTCAGATAGAAGGTTCAAATCATATCTCTCTTTTGATTATGTGAGAAGAGTCAATGAAAACAAATTTAGCTCACATATACTCATGAAGAACGGGAGTTACTAAGGAATTTACTTGTATTAATCCCTTTGGAATAGATGCCATTATCTTTGAATATTTAGAAATACCACTCTTTTAGATCCTATCCATTCATTTCCTCATCAAGATTATATTCCTCCTAGAATTAATAGGTCTTTAACTGGGACGAAACATAGGCTTATGACAAGGTACCAAAGAAAGGGTATAAAGATATTCAAAGTTTCTTCAAAAAATAAGTAGAGGTCTTCTATTGTTGACAATTCTTCTTTCCTTTTCTTTGCTGAACTAAATATTCCTTTTTCTATTTCTTTGCATTCTTCAAACTCTTTTTCTTTTTCTTTTCTTTTTGTCAATTTTTTTCTTTATATTTCAGTACTTTTGACTCACTTTGAAGAATATTTCTTTTCTTCATATCCACTTTTCTAATTTCATTGCAACTAAAAGATATTCTTTCATTTATCTCTATTTTATTTTTCAAAGAAAATGGGTAATGGATAATTTATACTGGGTTAATATGGGTAAAGGGGACTTTGAGTGGCAAAAGAAAAGGCTTATATTAAAAGGCTCAACTTGGCTAACTAGTGGTAAAATACTTCTTGGTAGGCTTTATGTCTTTAGGTTAACAACAAGGATGGCCTAAATCATTTTCTATGTTTCTTATAATCTATCAAATTCAATGAACTTCCAGAATTTTAAAGGTAATATTCTAATTATTTAGGTAATTAGCCAAATTTAAGATTTTGGGATCAATTTGCTTTAAGTACGCTGAAGAAAATTTTGAACATTTATAACCTCTCAAAAAGGATGAATGGCTCTAAAACTCACTTAGGTTATAGGTCTCCACTGAATTTCTTCAGAATTTCTAAGTTATAGCCACTTATCAATTTAGACTATCTATATGCAACTGCGTGTACAGATGTGATCTTAGACTTTGCTTTCATGGAATACTTTAGAAAATGAGTAAAATGATGAATTAATCATATTCAATTACATTAATAAGCTAAAGTTATCCAGATTAAACTTTAGAAAATCCAATTCTCATCATGGTATAGGAAATGACCTAAAAATTTTCATTTTTTCAACTTTTTTTTTTTTTTGAAAAACCAAGGAAATCACCTAAAAACTAAAAGAAAACTAGAATTTGCAAGAATTCTACACCCCCAACCTGACAGAAACATTGTCCTCAATGTTTAAAAAGTATGATGATGATAATGCATTAAGAAACACATAAAAAATTGAGAGATATAGAAAAAAAATCTGAAAAAGAAAAATAAGAAAGTAAAAACTACGCTACATACTTTATTTTCAAACGAAAATTTTTAGAGGAAAAAGATTACTGAGTTCTAAACTTCCCTCGATCCCATACGAAATAAGCCGGACGGGCCTCTGAAAAGGAATGATGAATAAATTTATCTTGCAATTAAAATTTTTTCATTTTATCACAAGGCAAGATAAATTTATCTTCGGGCTGCTTCTTAGAATTAGAGACAATTGTAGGAGTTCGATGCAGCCTTTTTGGAAATGGAGCAAGGATGTCATATTGCTCATTGGGCGTGACATTTTCCTGATCAATAAATTCATCTCTTTTTCTGACCAGTTTAGATATTATTTCAACCTTTTTAAGACCAAATTGCTCAATTATGTTACCATCATGAATAATGGTAGCTGCCTTTGTTTGTTCCATGTCTGTAAATGAAGAATTAATCTCGTCTCCTACATCCATATCATCAAGATATTCATTTGGTGGAATAGAACATTCCTCTTTATCAATGGTTTGTAGCATTTGAGACATCATGTCCTTCAATTCAATCATGAAATTTGTATTCTCTTTTAATTGGGCTTTAATTTGAGCAATTTTCTTCTCCTGGTATTGCATGACTTGATGGAAATTATCCTCCACTTTCCTCTTATGTGGAGGAAGGTAAGATCCAGGAATAAGTGGTCCTTGTTTTTGGTAATAAGGTTGGTGTTGGGCCTTCTGTGAAGTATTGTATTCATTAGTGATAGCAGAATGATTACTCCAGTTGGAACTATATATCTCTAAAGGGGAAAAATGTTGCTCATAAGAATGTGTCGATTCATCATCAATGGGACATTCCTGAGTGAGGTGTGTATTACTTTCACAAATATTACACACCTGTTCAAATTTCTTAAAGAGACATTTCTCCATTTCCATGGGCTCAACTATTATATCTAGGGATGCTATTTTTATATCATCTTTTTCAGTCATAGCATATATTTCTCCCCTAGAGGATGTGGTGGTGGTCTTAGGCTCACTTGAAAAGCTTACTTTGCCTGAATCAGCCCAAGTTTGTGCACTCTCTGCCAACCATTCCAAATACACTTGTGCTTCTTCAGGTTGTTTATTTAAGAAATTATCATTGCACACCATTTCAACAAATTGACGCATATTAGATTTAAGTCCTTCATAAAAGAAGCTAATGATATGCCAAAGTTTGTATCCATGATGTGGACAAATCAATAATAATTCCTTAAATTTGTCCCAGCATTGATAGGAGTTTCATTATTCGTATGGGTAAAATTCGCTATATTACGACGAAGAGCAATTGTCTTATGTCTAGGGAAGAACTTATTCAAGAACTTCCTAGTCATTTCTTCCCATGATTGTACGGAACCTGATGGCAATGAATGAAACCACATCTTAGCTTTTTCTTTTAAGGAAAAAGAAAATAGTTTGAGCCTTACCATATTTAATTCGATGTTTTGTGTATGTTGAGTCATGCATACTTCATTGAATTCTTTTAAATGCATGTAAGGCCTCTCACTATCCAACCCATATAATTTGGGAAGTAATTGAATTACTCCCACCTTTAAGTCAATCATACTATATGCATGAAAGTGTGCTGGTATAATTAGGCTGTAAATAATCTCTTAGTGTTTTCCCATAAGAATTTTGGTTATTCTCATGTATTTTATGTTGGTCCTTTCTCCTATTTCAATGTTGTTGAGAATGATTCCTCCATTGACACATATCATCATGAAATAGAGGTGGAGGATCATCAGCATTAAAGAGAGGATTTCTCGTCCCTGAGGAAATATCATAATTATCAAAGATGAAAGGTGGTTCATCATCATTAAAGAGTGGATTGTTTCTCCATGGGAAAATATCTTCTCTATTAATGCTAGGGTGTAAATTACCCTTTTGATCAGTGTTTAAATTATTCATTAGGTGCAACTGATCATGTCTTCTCTTTTCTTTTTTTTCCTTTTTGTTTTGTTTTTGTTTTTTTGTTTTAAAGACTATCCTGAATGATGCAACCTAAATGTCTAAAATGATGCACAAAACAGGACACAATCAAGCAATCCCCTAAGGCTAGCAAGCATAGATATTTTGATTTCTTGATATTCTGTGGGGACAATGCTTTTAATTAGCCTAATCTAACGCTCCTACTCTCTTTAAGAGTTGACTACTGCTTATCAGTTAGGTTCTAACCAAAGCAGTTAATACAACTCTCGTGTAAGGAGGCGTTTAGACCTCAACAAACGTCGACAGGAGGTGGGGGAAGAGCGAGGCTCTATTAGACAACCCCCAATAACCACAGTGATCAAAAGCAACAGGACTGGCAGTAATTCATGTCCTATTAAGAGGGTCCTACGAGCATATGATAACTCTATAGGTCTCTTCTGATTGATTTTAAATTAATGTGAACGAAGAGGTTGCGTGCTTGAGGTGATTATCCTAGGTGGGCCAAGGAGCGGTGATGAAATCCACCCTTGATCTTGTGGGGTAGGGTGCCCTTACTAATTAATTTTCACACACCATGGCAATTCGATCAACATATAATTCACCTTAAAGCGTTAGACGTGTCCTAAAATGCAATTAAAAACAAAAAACTAATGCAAACCCTAAGATGCAACACTTAGAATAGATGCTTTCTATATGCAATTAACTACCAAACAATGCAAATTATTCTAAATGCAAACCCTAATTAGAAAATAAATGAGTGAGGAGACTTACAGTGAGGTTTCTGATGAAGATCAAGTGTGGGCCACCTTGTCCCACACTTGCCCTGTATTATTCAACCCTTTAAAATTGAAATTGAAAATGCAAATTACATGGGGCCTCACTACAAGATTCACTCAAAAATAAAAACTCATAATCTATGAAAACAAGGAAAATCTATCTAATTGATGAAGCTCCACTCCAATTTCCTAAAAAAGAAAAATAATGATTAGTACCGAATTTAGGAAATAAAGTGGTTATGCACTAAAAATGCCTAAAGATGCACCTAAGAATGTCTAAAATGCAATTCCTAATTTTTTGTATTTATTTGAAAATTTTTGTATTTTTTCTAAAATTTTGAATTAAATTTTATAAAAACTCCATTTCAAGTCCCCGGCAACGGCGCCAAAAACTTGTTGATTGTTTAACCACAAGTGCACGGGCTATTGTAATGTAGCTTATGCAAGTACGAGTCGATCCCACGAGGACTTGATTTAAAATGATGGAGTTTTCAATAAAATTCAATTAATAAAAGAATAAAAACAAACAATAAACTAAAATCCAACTTTATTCAATTTTTGCAGTTTGCACAATTATTTATTCAAAGGACAACAGAAAATAAAACTAAAAAGCGTCCTGGATAAGCTTGTCCTTGGATTGCACTGTCTCTGAATTAGTCTGTCCTTGGATTGCACTGTCCCTAAATAGTCAGAATAAAGATAAGGTAAAACCAGAATAGCACAGGGACACAGTTGGAATTAAATTAGGGACTCAATTGGAATTAAATCGGGGACACAGATGGTATTTCTGAAAAAGGACAGAATTGGCATTTTCTGAGATCTGCCAATGGCAGAACCATAATTTTCTGGGGTTTCTGGTTTTTAACGAAAAACCAGTTGAAAACGAGGAAAACTGGAGAAGGGGGGAAGAAAGGAAGAAGGAGGAAGAAGGGAAGAGAAAGGAGGAGAAGAGGAAAGGGAGAGAAGAAAGATGGGAGAAAACCGGAGTTGGGTTTTCTCTCCAGTGACGTTCGGTGACTCAGAGAAAGACCTCCGGAGAAGAGAAATGAGAGGGAGAGAGACAGAGAAGGGGGGAAATGGATTGATGCCAGCCAGCCCAGGTGTGTCACGCACCTATCGCTGGCTGGTCCAACCGAAGAGGAAGAGAGAGAAGAAGGAGGGAGGAAGAAGAAATGGAGGAAGGAGGAGGATCTGGGGAAAAACCCGTTCTGGGTTTTCTTCCCCAGGACCGTCCGGATGGGTCTGGGCTGTGTGGGCGACCCTATGCATACAGATCACTGGTGAAGAGGGCTTCTACTAGTGCCGGTTTGGGTAATGATGCTGGCCGGTGACTGGTATAGGTGCCATCTGAGAGGAAGAGGGAGAATGGGAAGGAGGTGGAGAAACTTGGGGAAAAGGTAGGCTTTTGGGAAAATGGAGCACGAGATGCCAGGTTGACGATGCTGATGGGGCAGGTTGCCTGAGGTGCAGATCCGGTGATTGGTGCGATCTGGGTAATGCACGACCTGTGGTTTCTTGAATAGAGGATGCCGAATCGAAAGGAAAAACGCTGCCTTTTTCCGGGCGTTGTCTTGTTCTTTGACAGTGAAGAGATGCGTGGGTACTGGAAGCAACTGATCTGGGCAGTGATCTGGGTTGAATTAGATGGACTGAAGATGGGAACAGGAAAGAAGAGGAAGGGTATGTGGCGTCTAGGGTATGGCTATGCAACCAGTGATGCAGATGCTGGCACTAGGCGGTGCTGTGCATGAGAGAGAGAGAGAGAGAGAGAGAGAGAGAGAGAGAGAGAGAGAGAGAGAGAGAGAGAGAGAGAGAGAGAGAGAGAGAGAGAGAGAGAGAGAGAGAGAGAGAGAAGGTTGAGGGTGTGGTGAATAAGGGGGTAGGAGAGGAAGATGTGAGAGATTGGGTGAGAAGGAGGTTGGGAGTGGCATGAAGAGGAAAGAAGAAGGGAGGATAGGAGAAGGAGCACTGGCCAATGAAGGTGTGTCAGGCACCAGTGTTGGCCAGTGAGGGAGAACAAAAGGGGAAGGGAGAAGAAATGAAGGAGAAGAGGGCGATGTGGGGTGGAGAGGAGAATGGAGAGAATGAGAGAACGTGAAATGGAGAAGGGAGCACGGTGAGAGAGAAAAAAACAGCCCAGCCTCCCCAAGAGGGAAAAAACCCTCTTTGGAGAGAGAGGGGAAGAGGTATAAAAAGGAGAGTGAGAGATAGAGACGGGAAAGAGAGGGAAAGGGAGATTGAAGAGAGATAGGAGAGATGAGAGATGAGAAAGAGTGGGGTCCACTAGAAGTTTAGACTTGCTAGAACTCTGCAAGTCTTAAACTTTGTTCTGTCTTAGGACTCTTCAAAATTCACTTTTTTCCATGAAACTTCATGTGATCTCCATCTTATATCCTTGATTCAATCTGGAGCGTCCACGCCTGAGTTGACCGATCTGCAATGCATAGGGCTCAATTAGCGCAATCTAAACCGTCTATTAGTTTTAATGATCATCTAACCATTAATTTTGCAATTTAACGGTTGGATGGCCAATCAAAGCTAAAACAGAATATTTTATATAAAATCTTGAAATTAATGGCCTAGATGCTTTAAGTGAACACTAAATTAGGGGTATTTTGACCAAATTAAACACTTAACACTACCTTTCTTCTTAACTGATGAATTGGAGCTTGTAGTTTAGCCTTAAGCTATTAGACAAGTTTGGGAGTTGCTGAATGGTCAAAGGGAGGATTTGGTTAAGTGGAAGGAATTGCCTGAATATAATAATACTTGGGAACTATATATAGTTCTAGATGCTCAGTTTCCATCTTTTCACCTTGAGGACAAGGTGAAATGGATAGGGGAGGATAACAATACACCACTAATACGCCATACCTATCCTAGAAGGCAAAAGACATGCCACGGGGGCAGAGGAGTGACACGTGGCTGGTAGAAGATGGGTAAGAGACTCAGGCAGTTATGCATGCATGGGTGAGGGGGTAGGAAACAGAGAGAGAGAGAGAGAGAGAGAGAGAGAGAGAGAGAGAGAGAGAGAGAGAGAGAGAGAGAGAGAAGACATACCTGGGCAAGGGAGGCACTGGTTCCTCAAAAACCAAAAAACTACATTCCTTAAGGCATGGAAGGCCCAATCCCAACTGAATTTTGCAAACTCAATCTGCTGGGTTTTTAGACCTTTCTCAAACCGTTTTTCTGGATCACGCCCTTCTTGCTTCAAGTTACCAGGTCTAAGATATATACCTTGCGGGAAAAATGGGTTCACAGGACAGTTAAACAAGTGTTTTGTCCAGAAGCTCCTCCCAAATGACTTTAGACTCGAGAGAAAACGACCTATCAGGTAGTTTATCGAGTTCGATTGCAGCATATTCAGAGTTGAAGGTTCTTCCCTTGAGCAAAAATCATTTGCAAGGAACCATCCCCATTCAATTGTGCCATCTGAACAAGATAAATATACTAGATCTTTCCCACAGTAGTCTCTCCGGACCAATGCCTTCATGCCTCAAAAATATAACATTTGGGAGCGCCCTGTAGGTATAGACGGCGCATTTAGGACTCCAACTTACGGTTCCGAAATGCTGCGGCCACCACCTGCAACCGAGTTTGACTGTGCAATTATTGATGCCGGCTTTTCTGAAGATAACGGTGATTATATAGTATCGGAATAGCAAGAAGAGGTGGAATTCATAAGCAAGAGGTCTGAAACTTATAGAGGTGTATACTCAAGTTCATGCCGGGAATGGATCTGTCTGGGAATCAATTAACAGGTGAAATCCAACCAGAAATTGGAGACCTAACTGGCATTAGAGCATTGAACTTGTCCAACCATCTAATCGGATCAAATCCGATAAACTTCTCAATGCCAATAAATTTAGAGAGCCTGGACCTTTCTTACAACAGATTGAGTGGACCAATCCCTATTGAACTAGTTGCACTCAACTTCTTATCTATCTTCACAGTGAAGTACGACAGCTTATCTGGTCATCCTCCCGAAACTGGACGGTTTGAGGGTTATTGTATACAACTATCAATGCCTAATGCGTACCATTCCGTCTTTTGTTTGTAGTTTCTCTTGAAATCAAGAAAAACTTATACTAGAGGATGTAGGGATGGCAAAGAAAGATATATTACAGAAGAAAGAACAACCAAGACAACGCTTGAACATGATTACTAAAAGCAGTTAATTGCTGGAGAATGAAGTCAGATGATCGATGGGGAAAGGAAACAGTTCTTCCAAAAAGGATCTATGTGCAGTTGTGACAATTGGTTCAAGATTTTATTTATTACTGAAATCTGTTAATTGCTGAAGTATGAAGTGAGATGATTAATGGGGAAAGGAAACAGCTCTTCCCAATGGGTCACTTGCATAGATCGTTATTATGTTGTCCGATTATCCTTTCTTGATTTTGTTTATCTCGTGATGTCATGTTTTACCCACTGGTTGAATAAAAATATGTAATACCTTGTATAACCCATTAATCCACCCCATTCAATAGATGATGCTCAGCTAGATATACCCAAAGTCACAATTTTCTTCCAACCTTCCAGAACAATGATAGCAATCAGTGAATTTTCATTTACAGTTAAGAAATGATTTAAGAACTTTGGAACTAAATAAAGCCATGGTACTTAATAGAGAGGGATGGAGGAATAAGATTCATGTGGCCGACTCCTAATTGGGATAAAGTCTTGATGATGATGATCATTAATTAGAACAGAATATATTCAAATAGAAGTGTTTGATCCAATGAAAATCTACATAACCACCTCTTTATTTAGAACAGAATTCATCAAACAGCTTGTGAGATTGATGAGCAAACAATTAGAGGGAAAGGTCAGCCAAATCCCAAGTTCTAGATACAGCTTTGTGCCATGATTCCAACTTCTTCTTTCTCTCTTCCTCAGCCAAGTTAGGACAAAACACGGTGGTGTTGCCTTTAGTAGCAAAGATCTGATCTTCTTTCCAAACGCCACTAGCCAATCCAGCTGCATAAGCAGCTCCAAGAGCAGTGGTTTCGATATCGGCTGGTCTCACCACTGGACTACCCAACAAATCTGCCTGCAAGTGAGTTAAAAAGGAAGAACGGCATTTACTTCAGCGCACATGCATTTGTTTTCTTCAGACAAAATATGTCTAGACCTTGCAATCAATAACGTTATATCAGTAGATTCAAATGAAAAATGAGTCCTGTTTATGCATGCAGAAAATTGTAAAAGAAGTCACAATTATGAGGAAAGTTTCAGAGCTGTCACCAACAACCATGTTTGGTGAACTTGTTTTTCTTTTTCTTTTTTACCAGTGAAGAATTACAAAGCAAATCAATTATTCAGTCACTCACACACCATCTTAAATTTAATCCCCGACCAAAGGGAAAAGCAGCTACTCAAACCCTCAATCAAGCGTATTTCTGCAAGATGCAGAGTTGTCTGCTACCAACTGACACTAGACATCTGTAGATGAAGACTAAGAAGTGGAAAAAATTTCAGTACAGAGCGGTTAAAGTACGGAGTCATAGCCACCAATTTGCTGCGTGATCTTTAGTGGAAATTGATAAGATTCAACAGCAGCAAATGATCAAGAGGTAAATTTCTACTCTAAGTTGTCATTTTTTTCAATGTTTTATGCCTCAAGTAGAAAATCCAATCAATCTATGCACTGAAAACTTGGGCATTTCTGTTCTATTCAGGTTCACCAAACCCGACGGTTGGTGATGGTTTTCATCCTTAATAAATTTCACTTCAGTGACGTTTCTCACTAGGATGCCACTCGTCTTCGATGATGGAAGTGGTCGAGATTGGATGTGGGAGCCACTTGGCATTTCTATCTGGTTTACAAAGTTCACCAGATTCTTCAGTAAAAGACCTCTACCGAGGTTCTTGACCAACTTTGTAAGAAAAAGAAGAAATGGAAGATGGCAGCAACAGTATACTATTCAAAACTACCAAAAGCATTACTTCTTACTTGCATCTTACAAGCAAAAAAATTGCAAAATTACGAACGAAAAGGGGCAGAAGCAATCAACAAATTAAACAACCTGTAAACATACAAAGGCTTCCCAGAACTTCAGAATTCAGAAGTGTATTTAATGAAGAAGCAAGTATGTGCAAATTCAAGAGGATCCGGTGAAGCAAATCGAACTTGGAAAATTCAAACTTTACCTGCATCTGCATCAATAGGTTATTGACTGTGGCGCCCCCATCCACCTTAAGGATGAACTCTCTTTGCTCTTTCATTTTCTCTCCCTTCTCCCCTGCATCCTTGTGCATGGAGTCAAGCACATCATTCACTTGAAAACACATGCTCTCCAGCACTGAACGGGCAATATGCCCCTTGTTAGTAAACCTCGTGATCCCAATACAAACGCCCCTAGCATCATCTCTCCACCATGGCGCAAACAACCCATTAAAGGCCGGAACAAAGTACACTCCACCCGAATTCTTAACTGAAATTGCCAATCCTTCAATCTCACTAGCACTCTGAATAATTCCTAAACTGTCTCTAAGCCACTGAACAGCCGCTCCAGCGATGGCAGTCGATCCTTCCAAAGCATAATTTGTTGGTGAATTAGGACCAAGCTTATAAGCAAGTGTGCTTAGTGATCCGTGGGGCGGATTTCACAGACTCATTGCCGGTATTCAATAGTATAAATGCGCCCGTCCCGTAAGTACTTTTAGCCTCACCTTTCCGGCAAGACTGCCCAAGCATCGCAGCATGTTGATCCCCGAGACAACCTGCAATGTCAACCCCAGAGACCGGCCACCCGTTCGCGACCGGGGCTGCCTTTAATGTAACTGGCACGGTCGGTTAGCCTCTTTTTCCTCAACGGCAAATTTTATACTCCAATTTAGAAATATGCGAAATCTTACCATTTGGTGGGTAATTGTCTTATGACCCGAGTTTTTCCATGCATTTTTAAATAAAAAATCTAAACTCCTAAGGTGGGATCCCGATTTAAAAAAACAGTGTAATGCAGCGGAAAAATCTTTTATTTTAAACTCATTTTGAAAACCCCAAGTGTCATTTACTTTCACAACCACCAAAGTAGTTTTAAAAAAAAAAAGCTTTAGAAAATCATAAGTGTTTTCCCCCAGATCTATCTAGTCATAGCACACAGCCCAACTGTAAATAAACACAAATACATATCCAAAGGGTAGAGAGTTTACTTACATATATAAGTGTTTCCTTTTTCATTCACTTGCTCGTAGCACTAACATATATGTCCTTTACTTGTGGATGGAATCATCCTGAAAAAATATTAAGGATAGGGTGAGTATATACTATACTCAGTAGGAGTCTATCACTACTAGTTTTATAATGCATGCGATCTTTAAAATCATGTGCTCATAAAAACATATGCATGTTGTTCGAATAATCACGTTCAATATCGATATTAAAAGCCACTGTTAAACCGAAATACTGACGACTTAAAGAAATATCATAATCCAAGTCGAAAGTAATCATATATCATAATCATAAAAATATGCATCAAATGCTCAACTGAATCCAACTCATGGATATCTATCATGGTATGGTCGACCAACCTTATATCATGCCATATGCAATGCACATAAATTCACGAAACCATAGGGTCCCACTATGCCCACGACCTCACCGCCGTGTGGTCCTTGGGTACCTAGGGACACAGGATCATATACCTCCATGAGACATATGACACTTCAACCCAGTGTTGTGACACCAGTGGTAGCCCCCTGTACCACATGTAATCGAAGCAAGGACATGCCCTTTTTGGGCGTGGTACCCATCCACCTAATAGTGGTAGAGGCTGTGTGGCCAACCCACACCCCTCGGCATAGCACTCACGAGCTTACTAGCCCAAATCATGTACGATCAAATAAGTCAAAAATCTCTGTTCAAAACCAGTCCTCTTTGGGTCCCTCACAACTGCTTGGCCCTAAGCACTCTAGCGTCTTTTGGCAACCTCAAGGACATGCAATCTTTGCAAGTACTTAAATCATGCAATGTATGCACTTGTTTGCAAAACATATATGTGCATAATATATATGCAATCATTTACGAAACATGTCTATGTACAAAACGTTTATCATATGCATGCTGAATCAAGTCATGCTAAAACAAGTCATATACTTATAACATATGTTCTCAAAACAAAAATAGATCTTTTAAAAGAATCTAATAGTGATAGAGCACCTATCTGGCTAGGTCGTATTAACCCATTTGTCTTCGGACGCTCTTGAATATGGTTTGGGGACTTAAGGTTAGTTTGGCCTATCTTTTATGGGTTTTAGAGTGATTGGTCTTATTACTTAGCCATTAGGGGTTCATCCCTATGCCTATGGGTGTCCTAAGGTCCTAATTGGGCCTTGGTATCCTTATTTTTCCAAAGGTCTAGAGGCCACGCACCACCATCCTATTCTAAGGGTTATGCCCACCTTTGATTGAGCTTTGATCAAGGATTTTATAGTTTGGATGTGTCCGCGTTGTTGATACGGATACAATGCCTTTTGCGGCATCTCAATCGAAGCTCTAGATCTCAAGTTATAAGTATTTTAGTGTCGCACGTCCATAGGAGTCTTAAAAATAAAAAGATGGAATGCTAAGGCGCTGCACGTCTGCGACGTGCGCCCTGGTTTCCTCTCAGACGCATTTGACGCGTCTCGTCTGCCTGGGGCGTTTCAGTTGTTGGGGGATCGAGGCGTCCTTGGGATGCCTTGGTTCGTCCCTGAGGAACCAGTGCGGCCCTGGGGACGTCCCAGGGTCCTTGGTGACTCCCTAGAGGCCTATTCCCCATGGATTTTCATGCAAAAACCTAGGGAAACTGAGCTTAGGACTATGGGTGAGATGGGTTTGGGGAGTTTTTGGGCATACCTACTTCATGGCTAGTTTTCTCCTCTTGGTCACTGCTCCTCAACGGTTTTTCTTCAACGTTTTGGGCTGCCATTAGAGGCGCCCAAGAGCTCTATTTATAGAGCTAAGAGAGGGTTCTGGAGGGGGCTCTCACCGCCTTTGAATGGCGGTGGAGAAACCTCCAGAATGGCGGTGATTTCCCCTCCAATCACCGCCGTTCTAGAACTCTCTAGGAGGTGAAAGATGGAGGGTGCCCTTATCAAAACGGGCCCCTGTTTTTTGCAGGTTAAACCGTTTTTTGTAAAATTTACAGTTTTGCCCCTGAAATTCAAAGGGCCATATCTTGCTCATTTTAACTCCGTTTTGGGTAATTTTGGTCTCGTTGGATTCCTTTTTCCGAGACGCATCTAATGGAACCATTTTTAGGACTAAATTCCTGGGTTTAGTCAAGAAAACTAGTGAAATAATCAAAATGCCCTTAGCTTTAAAATTGAACTTTTCATAGGATTTTAATATTACAAGAATTGGAGTCATTACAAATTGTGTCTCATCAATAAAGACAAAGCACATTTCCTTATCATAGCAATCACACCATTGATATAAGAGATTGGACCCGCTCATACCAAATGAGCCAAACAAATGCAGAAATGTATTTATAGACATTAAGAAAAGAGGATAACAGGAGGCTCTACCCTTCAGCTAATAGAGAAGTTCAGTGAAAATACCAAAGTAAGGTCAAACTGATACTTCTCAACAAAGAGAACCCACATGACTGTTTCATCCTAGTATAACAGTAATTGCTAAAAATAATGGATCATCCTTATCCAACGGTACCTATAGAAGTAAATTAATTAAGGAAATCTTATTTTCCATGGTATATAGTGCCACCTAAGCTAATTAAGCCAATCTTATCTTCAACCAGTTATAGCTGCACCAATGTATGAAGTTTGGACGGGCCAACCTTAAGTGGGCTCCACCAGTTGACCAATGGCTCTCAGAATCTTGAGAAGAAGGTGCAACAATATTGGTGGTGAAATGCAACTTTATAGGGGACAGCAGTTATTGACCTTTACATTATTGCCTCTGAAATGATAAGAGCACCCCCAATATAATAACGCCAAGATCTTGCTTTGAAGTCTACAAACGACGGCATTTCAGGACAACTCCGAAACAGAAACGCAGTTTAGATTGGAAAGCTCAGAAATCGACTATATATGGGCTGGAGTTTCCGCATGGGAGAGATTCTATAAGCTTTCTTAGATTCTTTTAGATAATCTTGGTCTACAATCCCAAGATTATTTGATATCCCTTTCTCTCTGAGTTGAATCATCATCAACTCATAATACATCCCTCTCATTTTATTCCTGTTTTCCAGCCCCGCTTGTCAATTGAAAGATTCGGAGAAGTTTGAGAGATCTTCAAGGAAGAAACGGATATGCCTGGGAAAACTTTTATTGGGTCGATTGATCAGGGAACTACCAGCACCCGGTTCATCATTTATGATATTAATGCCAAGGCTGTTGGGTCTCATCAAGTGGAGTTCAATCAAATTTATCCAGAAGCAGGGTAAAAGCTCTATCTTGATCTTTTTTGTTTATGTTTGATGATTGTTTTTGGCTGTTTATCTTTGATGATTGGATTTGTTTTGTTTTTGGATTTAAGTAGATGGGTAGAACACGATCCGATGGAAATTCTGGAAAGCGTCCGTGTTTGTATGGCGAAGGCTCTTGATAAGGCGACTGCTGATGGGCATAACGTAGACGCTGGATTGAATGCCATTGGCATCACGAATCAAAGAGAAACTACTCTGGTTTGGAGCAAATCCACTGGTTTGCCTCTTTATAATGCTATTGTTTGGATGGATGTCAGAACCAGCTCCATTTGCAGGTTTTTTCTTTTGATTCTAGGATCTGGGTCTTTTTATTTTATGATGGCTTTAGCATCCATGTCTTTGCCTCTGTAATTCGTGCAGGAGATTGGAGAGTCGCTTTCATATGACAGGAGGAAGAAACCATCTTGTGGAAACTTGTGGTTTACCTATTAGTACTTACTTCAGTGCTATCAAGCTCTTGTGGCTGATGGAAAATGTTGATGCTGTGAAAGTTGCTGTGCAAAGTGGGGATGCCTTCTTTGGAACCATTGATACTTGGTTGATCTGGAATCTTACCGGCGGTGCAGGAGGCCAAGATCGAGATAATAACAGGATTTCTGGTTTACATGTGACTGATTGCTCTAATGCTTCAAGAACAATGCTGATGAATCTAAAGACACTTGATTGGGATAAATCCATCTTAGAAACATTAGGCATTCCAAGTGAAATCTTGCCAAAGATAATTAGTAATTCTGAAATGATTGGAAAGGTCGCGAACGGGTGGCCGGTCTCTGGGGTTGACATTGCAGGTTGTCTCGGGGATCAACATGCTGCGATGCTTGGGCAGTCTTGCCGGAAAGGTGAGGCTAAAAGTACTTACGGGACGGGCGCATTTATACTATTGAATACCGGCAATGAGTCTGTGAAATCCGCCCACGGATTACTAAGCACACTTGCTTATAAGCTTGGTCCTAATTCACCAACAAATTATGCTTTGGAAGGATCGATTGCCATCGCTGGAGCGGCTGTTCAGTGGCTTAGAGACAGTTTAGGAATTATTCAGGGTGCTAGTGAGATTGAAGGATTGGCAAATTCAGTTAAGAATTCGGGTGGAGTGTACTTTGTTCCGGCCTTTAATGGGTTGTTTGCGCCATGGTGGAGAGATGATGCTAGGGGGGTTTGTATTGGGATCACGAGGTTTACTAACAAGGGACATATTGCCCGTTCAGTGCTGGAGAGCATGTGTTTTCAAGTGAATGATGTGCTTGATTCCATGCACAAGGATGCAGGGGAGAAGGGAGAGAAAATGAATGAGCAAGGAGAGTTCATCCTTAAGGTGGACGGGGGTGCCACAGTCAACAACCTATTGATGCAGATGCAGGTAAAGTTTGAATTTTCCAAGTTCGATTTGCTTCACGGGATCCTCTTGAATTTGCACATACTTGCTTCTTCATTAAATACACTTCTGAATTCTGAAGTTCTGGGAAGCCTTTGTATGTTTACAGGTTGTTTAATTTGTTGATTGCTTCTGCCCCTTTTCGTTCGTAATTTTGCAATTTTTTTGCTTGTAAGATGCAAGTAAGAAGTAATGCTTTTGGTAGTTTTGAATAGTATACTGTTGCTGCCATCTTCCATTTCTTCTTTTTCTTACAAAGTTGGTCAAGAACCTCGGTAGAGGTCTTTTACTGAAGAATCTGGTGAACTTTGTAAACCAGATAGAAATGCCAAGTGGCTCCCACATCCAATCTCGACCACTTCCATCATCGAAGACGAGTGGCATCCTAGTGAGAAACGTCACTGAAGTGAAATTTATTAAGGATGAAAACCATCACCAACCGTCGGGTTTGGTGAACCTGAATAGAACAGAAATGCCCAAGTTTTCAGTGCATAGATTGATTGGATTTTCTACTTGAGGCATAAAACATTGAAAAAAATGACAACTTAGAGTAGAAATTTACCTCTTGATCATTTGCTGCTGTTGAATCTTATCAATTTCCACTAAAGATCACGCAGCAAATTGGTGGCTATGACTCCGTACTTTAACCGCTCTGTACTGAAATTTTTTCCACTTCTTAGTCTTCATCTACAGATGTCTAGTGTCAGTTGGTAGCAGACAACTCTGCATCTTGCAGAAATACGCTTGATTGAGGGTTTGAGTAGCTGCTTTTCCCTTTGGTCGGGGATTAAATTTAAGATGGTGTGTGAGTGACTGAATAATTGATTTGCTTTGTAATTCTTCACTGGTAAAAAAGAAAAAGAAAAAAAAAGTTCACCAAACATGGTTGTTGGTGACAGCTCTGAAACTTTCCTCATAATTGTGACTTCTTTTACAATTTTCTGCATGCATAAACAGGACTCATTTTTCACTTGAATCTACTGATATAACGTTATTGATTGCAAGGTCTAGACATATTTTGTCTGAAGAAAACAAATGCATGTGCGCTGAAGTAAATGCCGTTCTTCCTTTTTAACTCACTTGCAGGCAGATTTGTTGGGTAGTCCAGTGGTGAGACCAGCCGATATCGAAACCACTGCTCTTGGAGCTGCTTATGCAGCTGGATTGGCTAGTGGCGTTTGGAAAGAAGATCAGATCTTTGCTACTAAAGGCAACACCACCGTGTTTTGTCCTAACTTGGCTGAGGAAGAGAGAAAGAAGAAGTTGGAATCATGGCACAAAGCTGTATCTAGAACTTGGGATTTGGCTGACCTTTCCCTCTAATTGTTTGCTCATCAATCTCACAAGCTGTTTGATGAATTCGGCTCTAAATAAAGAGGTGGTTATGTAGATTTTCATTGGATCAAACACTTCTATTTGAATATATTCTATTCTAATTAATGATCATCATCATCAAGACTTTATCCCAATTAGGGGTCGGCCACATGAATCTTATTCTTCCATCCCTCTCTATTAAGTACCATGGCTTCATTTAGTCCAAAAGTTCTTAAATCATTTCTTACCACTTCTATCCATGTTGTTCTAGTTAATGATGTAAATGAAAATTCACTGATTGCTCTCATTGTTCTGGAAGGTTGGAAGAAAATTGTAACTTTGGGTATATCTAGCTGAGCATCATCTATTGAATGGGGTGGATTAATGGGTTATACAAGGTATTACATATTTTTATTCAACCAGTGGGTAAAATTGTAACTTTGGGTATATCTAGATGAGCATCATCATTGCTGTAAACTAGAATATCACAAAATAATACCAAGATAAACCACCTCAAATAAGGTAAAAAAATATGATTCATAAGGGACTGAAAAGTGGTTGGGGCATTTGATAATCCAAAAGGCATAACTAGAAATTCTTAGTGACCGTCATCTTATGTGTATCATCATCTCTCACCCAGATCTAGTGTTAACTAGATTTTAAATCTAGTTTGGAAAAAATAGTAGCTCCACCCAACTCATCCAACAACTCATCAATAGCAGGGATAGGAAACTTATCTAGAATTGTAATGCGGTTCAAGGCCTAGTACTCAACACAGAAAAGCCATCCTCCGTCCTTTTTCTTAACCAAAAGGGCTGAGTTAGAAAAAGGATTAACACTTGGTTTAATAATTCTGGCCAACAGAATCTCTCTAACAATCTTCTCAATCTCATTTTTTTTAATAGTATCCTAGGTGAAGGTTAGGGAAGTACCTTCCTTTAAACAAATGGCATGATCTAGCTACTTGCTCATAGGTAATCCCAATGGCTACTGAAAAACCTCCCCATACTTGGCCAGAAGCTTTTGCAATTCAGGCTCTTCTACCTCTTGTTCCATTTCCCTGTTCAATTGAGAATTCTTAAGCACCACCAAATCGCTAGACTTACTGCCACATAAAGTCTTGATCATTAACTTAAAGGAACATCCCAATTTAGAAAGTGAAGGACTCCCCTGCAATGTCATATGTCTGCCATTAATTTCAAATCTCATGGTCTGATTCTTGTAATTGGTAGAGACGTCCCCTAAGGTTCCTAACCACAAAATCCCCAACACCACATCAATGTCCTCTAACCTGCAAGCATAATAATAATCTTATACCACTACTAACCCCTGCAAATTAATGGGAACTGCATGACAAAATCACTCTCCTCTGAGATGGATACCTCCCCCCACTTTGACCCCAAATTTCTTACTAACATCAGTGGAGATCTTCAGGTCCTGCACTAACTCCCTAAAGATGAAGTTGTGTGAGGCCCCATAATCCATTAGCACTATAACTTCTCGGTTTCCCAACAACCCTTTAAGTTTCATTGTGTCTAGTGCAATAAAACCCAACATCAAATACATGGATAAATGTAATTGTTCTTGTTCTACATGTTATGACTCATTAGAGTTTCCTACTAGCAAGGTGTGTTCTTCTTCCTCCATTGATTCATTAGTAATCAAGAAGATTTGAAGAGATCGGTTCTTACAATGATGTCCAGAAGAAAACTTCTCGTCACACTTGTAATAGAGCCTGTTTTGCTTTTTATACTGAAGTTCCTTCTTAAACAATTGCTGGTAAGGGTTTCGCCAATGGGTCTTCTTTGGTGTTTTTGCAACCATCTTCTTTGCCTAATACAAATTGCATGATGGCTTGAGTGTCTTCAAACAGCCAAAACCAATGCCCTTATTTCTGTCTACATGAGTCGCAGCCCTTGGAAGTGTAGAGTGCCCAAAATGTCTTAAGGCTCCTCCCTTGGGTCCTCTCCACTTATTCTCTCGGGCCTAGTCGAATAACTAAAACTTCTCTTTAGCAACTTGGGCTAGTTCTATCATCTCCTCCAAAGGCACCGGCTACTAGTTCTCAACTTAGCCTGCATTTCTTCATTCAATCCATTGAGGAAAAACTCCATCAAGAGCTCCTCTAATGTATCAAGTAGAGAGCAACTCAAATTTCTCCCGATACTCCCCCATGGTACCCTCTTATCACAGGTTCATCAGAGCCTTGTAGCCTGTCCTCACCATTGAGAGCCAAAAATGAACTGGAAGGGCTGCTTTGAGGGAGTTCCAAGTTTGAATGGTTCTCTGAATCTCAATCCACTTGAACTAATTAAGAGTTTGACCTTCGAAACTAATAGAAGTGATTCCAACCTCATTTTCCTTAGCTATTTGGTTCAATTGAAAGTAGCAATGGGCTTTGAAAATCTACCCATGAGGATCCTCCCCACTAAAAATTAGTAGCTCTAACCGTGGTTGTCACAATTCCACTCTCCCCTTCTCAGGTCCTTCGATTCCACCAAATGGATTACTCCCATCACCTGATGATCCATCTTAGGAGACTCCCTTCCTTGTCTCCATTCTTCACACAGTTTCCCTCACTTCAAGTAAAATCCACCTTGAGCCCTTGAGCCTCCCTCTCCAAACTCTTTGTCTGATTCTCCATTTCTGAATCGTAACGAGTTTTTACTATAACCCAAAAACTAGGCTTTGATACCAATTGATGCAACCTGAGCAATTCTTGGAGCTATTTACTGAAAAATAAGGATGCAGTGATAGAAGATGATAATTTTGGTAAGTTATTTTGTATTGAAATTTGGAAAAAAATAAAAATAAAACAACGGTGCATAGAATTAACAAAGGAATGTAGTTTTTTGGTTTTCGTGTAACCAGTACCTTCCCTGTGCAAGTAATTCTTCTCTCTTTTTTCTTTTTCTTTTTTGTTTCCTACCCCCTTACAGCCTCCTTAATCATGCATGCATAATGGCAAAATGATTTGAGTCTCTTAGCCATCCTCTAGCAGCCACATGTCACACCTCACCCCCTATGGCATGTGTCTTTTGGCTTCTAGAATAAGATATAATGTATTGGTGGTGCATCAGAGTTCGTACCATAATGAGTGTCTAGAGATTTTAAAGTTTTCTAATATGGTCTGGAAGCCTACCTAATGTGTTGTTATTACTAATATCTAAGACCTTTAGACTAGAGCCATTGGTTAAACCTGGTGAAACACTCCCCAAGAAGTGATTCATATCCAAATACAAGAATGTTAAAGTTTGTTGAGAAAATGTTGGAAAATTTTGGCCATGAAACTATTATTTGATTGCTTCAAATGTGTAAGTTGACACAACTAGTGATCAGTTGCTCCGATAGGTTTGAAAACTTATTGCTGGACATATGTAAGGATTATAAATATGCCATTTGACCTAGCAAGGGAGGAATAATTCCTTGCAATGCATTTTGATACATGTTTAA
Source organism: Warburgia ugandensis (assembly GCA_035236585.1). Classification (NCBI taxonomy): domain Eukaryota; kingdom Viridiplantae; phylum Streptophyta; class Magnoliopsida; order Canellales; family Canellaceae; genus Warburgia; species Warburgia ugandensis. The sequence continues at coordinate 10,444,532 of CP141138.1, read as the reverse complement.
TGATCTTACATTTGGAAAGACCATACCATATTTGCAGGAAAAATAGCCATTTATGTGATTGTTAGAGATTTCAAACCAATATAGAGCACTATTATTCCTGTGGGTTGGGAGTTCAAAAGGGCCTCTTAAGGAGTTATTGCACAAATGAAGGATTCCTAGTTCCAAATTATTCTCTACCAACCAAGTGGGAAGGCTCCCACTTAAGTTGCAACAGGCAAGTTGTACTTCAATTAACTCAAATTGGCTAGACAAAAAGCTTAGAATTAGGCTGGTGGGCTTCTTTAAATTGCAATAGGATAAGTGGATGATCTTCAACTGAAATGTGGACATCCATGGTGGGCATTCAATTTCTATCTCTAGTGCCATATTGCCTTCAAGATCAACTATCTTGAGGTTGGAAGCATTAGCAAATGAGCGGAGCCGGAATAAACCCTCGGAAAGGCTACTAACTAGAGATGAAGCAATATTCCCTTTGAATTTGTTTGAAGTGAAGTCAAGGAGTTGAAGGAAGTCAAGTTGCCAAGGCATGGGTCAAGATTTCCCTCCAATGCATTACAACTGAGATCCAACACAATGAGACCCTTCAATTTGGATAAACTTGTAAAATAGATTAATAAAAATAAGCTTTCCATTGTTTTCCTTCCTAAAACATATGAAGTTGGTAAATTATGAATTTATGATGTCAACAGCACATGCATAAAGTAGAGTGTAGAAAGCAGGTTTTTGGGTAGGAGTCCTGGAGTGTCCAACTCCTACCGGACTCTTTAGTTAGTAAAGTTACATAAAGGTTGCAAATCTTTGTAATTTTTTTTATTGCAGGATGTATTCTCCTGGATATGATCTCTTTTAGAATACTAATAGACATTATTGGCATGTAGTAGACCATGACAAGATACCTATCTCAAATAGCAACTTTTTTTTATAAAAAAATTAGAAGTTAGATTCACCCCCATGCATAGCCTAGAACCCCAAGTGACAGACTCCTCTTTGCGTAAGGACACTAAGAGAGAGACTCCTCCTTGCATGAGTGCATTAGAAGGCTTTGGTGCATCTCGAATGGCAAGGTTAGAAGAAAAAACAAGTTTCATTTCAATTAAAAGGTGGAACAACACTCCTAATCATCTTTTGAAGTTAAAGTGCTTTCAAGGATATAAATCATATTGGACACTAATCAAGAAGAACTCTTATCCAAGAAAAATATACCAAAGTCAGATCACTCATTTACTACGGTTGTGGAAACAACTTTACCTGATACAGGCTGGGAGCCATTTAAGTCACTTCTCCTCAAATATACTTTCTCAAAAGAAAGGAAATCCTTTATAGATGGAGGAGTACTCCCAGGGCATTAGTTATGAATTAGATCAAGCTGTACCAATTTGTCCAAATTAAGTAATCCTACAAAAAGAAATGGAATAAGATAATGTAAGAGTTGAGTAAGAATAGAGAGCTCTTCCATTAACGGAAGTGACATTACATAGAATGGGAAGTAGTCCTTGTAATTCATTATGGTCTGGTAGTAGAACTTTAAGGGATAAGAGAGCACCCATTTAAGGAGGAATGCTCTCATTGAAAGAATTATCGCCAATGTCTAGATGCTCTAGCTTGCTCACTTAAGATAACTTTAACTCCTGTGTTTGAAATAATAGGGTGAACTCATATACGAATTGAAAAACATGATTCATATGACTATTTATAGTAGCATCTTTAATGTCACACCAAATTGGTATTTGTTCTGATACTTTGCCAAGCAAATATTGCATAGAACATGAGCAAATACTTGCTCTCTCTCTCTCTCTCTAACAAAATTCATCCACTTGATTATCCAAGCCAGTTCTTCTTTCTTTTTTGACAATATGGTAAACTATGACCTCCAATCTTACAACTCTGGAAATGTGACAACCTGGGTTTTTAAATACATTTTCTTCATTTATCAAATGTAAACAACAAAAACACTTTTGTAAGAAGAGAATTTTCACAAAACTCCAAGTGTCATTTCTACCAAATAGATCTCATTTCAAAAATTATGAAATGCAAAAAAAGAGTATAGTCAATGTTTTCTAGGACTTCATCTAGTCATAACTCACAGTCCAAGTCTACAAATGTACATACATACGTATCTAAAAAGATCAAATAGTAGTAATATACTTACATTGTTAGCATAATTTTGTACTATTATTGTCCTTGTCCAAGGTTCCTTCTAAATCAAGATGCTTTTTCTTCAAGTCAATTTTTTCAAACTTAAGATATTGTAAACAAATTACAATGTCTTAGTAAGTTTCAAATCTAAAAAATAATAGACCATTTATGCAGCAGACAAGAACCCAGTCATGTTTGAAGCTCTCTCACCGATATCAAAATGGATAGACTTCATGCATTGGGTGCATAGAAAACACAATGTACAAGGCCATGACTTGCTCATGATGTCATCGTAACTTGAATTTGGCCTATTACATCCATATATCAAATATATAAAATTTTAGAGTGAGGATGACCAGTCCTCAAACTCTCCTAATACAATGTCCATTAGGTCCCAAATACCCATCATAACATAATATAATTATGTGTCATCATGCCTTAATGACTTATAAAGTACTACCAAATCATGCATCGATGGAGTCATGCAAGCTAAATCTCATGGCATTACATAACCAAATAAAAATAATCATTACAAGAGTAGAGTTTGAGGATTCTACATACAATATCAATCTTCATCATTTCATAAACCATACAATCAATGCATTTTCAAACACAGGTCCATATAATAAGTTTTCAATAGTATAAATAAACTAACATAGCATTTCAGAACTGATATTTTGAATAAAATACAAATATTCTCAAATGCATGCAATTAGAAATCATTTGGTTACATTTTTACTATTTTTAATAAAATAATTTTCATAGTCTTCACTTTTACAGAAAGCACATCAATGTTAAAACTACCTATACAAGCCCAAGCTTGCTAAGATATCTTGCTTGTTTACAATATCTCGTATTCAAGAAAATAAAGCAAGAGAAAGGAAACGAAAGACCATAGTAGAAGTTGTAAAAGAAGTCAACGAAGGTAATGTCAAAGCAAGTGTACATAATTGTGGATGTTTATCTTTGAGATGTTTAAGTAAATGATTGTAATATAACTTATATTGCTTGGACATATGAAATTATATATTGAACTTAGGATATATGGTTGAGATTAGATTCATCCACTTTTACAAAATCGCATCGATGTTAAAACTACCTACACAAGCACAAAATTGCTGAGAATTGTACTTGTTTATGATATCTCATTTTTGATGAAATGGAGCAAGAGAAATGGAGTAGAAGACTGCACTAGAGTTTGTAAAAGAATCAGTGAAGATAATGTCAAACAAAGTGTGCATAATTGTTTATGTTTATCTTTGAGATGTGTAAGTAAACGATTGTATTATGACTTATATTGCTTGAACATATGAAATTATAATATTGAACCTTGGATATATGGTTGTGATTAGATTCATCGCTATGGGACTAGTTAGTTTTCTAAGTGTTTTTTGTTGAATGAACTTTGATTTTCAAAATATATATAAAGATGAGCGTATAGTTGTGATTGAATGGAGATAGTCTCTCTTGTTGTTATTTTACTATATTGTGTTTTATCAGGGACACCGTATCACATGCGAAAAATGTGTGAGGTCCAAAAATAGAAGAGACTCTAATGAATTTTGGGTAGAAATAAAACAATCATTATATTGAACAGTCTAGGTTTTGTGAACGAAAAATGATAGTTGAGATTTTCAAGTCTTTTTATATAAATTATTTTCCCCAGTTTGATTTTTTAAAGCATCTTTCAAAACTAAGGGCCTCACTTTTGTAAATGTAACAACCCGGGTTTTTATAATGCTTTTTAAATGTGAAAGACAATTGTGATGCGAGATCTATCTCTATAAAAAATATTTTGAAAAGCAAATGACAGTGGAAGACATTATTGTTTTAAGTCTCATTCTGAAAAACCCCGAGTGTTAAATTTTCTTTTCTTAAAAGGGATTAACAGTGAAATGAGTACTACATTTCTACTGAAAATCAGGCTGAGTTTCCTCTATTTTTCAGATAGATATTTAACGCATGTCATTGCGAGGTACTTGATAAACATACATTTAATAATTTTACGTAATAAAAGAAGACTTACTATGGTCTGGCCCCAAGACTTGCCAGTCATAGTCCAAGTCATGAAATTACATAGTTTCAAATTTATTACATTTCATTCGCACACACCTTACTATAATTTCTATGAATCAAATAAAATATATTACCTTTTCCTTATCCTAATGAAAATCCCAAACTCACTATTGCTTCTGCTTATCTTGTCTGCAATGATCTGTAATAAAAATATTAGGTTGAGTATTCCACATACTCAGTAGGAAATCTAACACTACCAAAACCAAAAACACAGCATAGAGCATACATGAAAGTTTAAGAATAGGTTTTTCATATGATAGGAAAAACATACGACAACCTTATCTAAGCTATCTCATGCAATGCATCAACAACACAAATTACATATTTACATTTTACATGTAGCTAAATTCAACAAAGGAAATCGTTGACTAACTTTGCAACATACTATCTTCAAAATGCTTAAAATAGTAGTCGATCATATCTCTTGTCAATCACTCTCATTCCTTCTGCAGACATCATATAGATAAGTAACTTGGCCATATATTAGCCATTTTGGTCATGAATACATGTCTAAAGACTACAATCTCACCCCTATGTAGGGTTACAAAATAAAAATCATATCGACTACTATGCTCACGACCAGATCACTGGACCGTGTCTCTTCGATATCTAGAGAACAGCCAACGCAGCCTCCACGACGACTACGGATAAGTCTCGAAAGGGTGCTGTGACCACCTCCAATGATTGTTTCAACCACATCAGTCAAGAAAAACAATGCCACTTTGGGCATGGATGCCTCCCACCTTTGGTGGTTAGAGGCTGGAAAGCCAACCCATACAACCTCTTAGCATAGCAACCATTAAGCCTATTAGCCCAACAAATAGTAAATTTATAATGATATTACAATGCAGGCATCATACCACTTTGTAATATTCCACGTATTCCAAATCATGCCATTTAGGAAATCCATCTCAAATCATGGAAATAAATGCATACATGAAGTTGTCCTTTTTCAATTACAACATAACAATTGAAAATGTAAGATATCAATAATAAAACTTTCACTTTTGCAACATGAGTCATTGAGCCAAGTTTTCAAGCTACTTACAAGAATAGCTTATGCTCAATTGTTTTTAAAATACAAAGAAACACCAGTTCATCATGAAATCATGCATGTTGACATTATATACACAAAAATTCGCACGTAAAAACATTCTAAACTCTGAAATAATACCAATGACAGTTTCAACTTTAAATTCATTTGAAAACTTAGTAGTGTCAGATCACCTACCTCTTATGAAGATTCTCCTTTCTTTCAAGCCTCCGTAGTCATCCTTAATGATAGAATTGATTGCACGTCACTCTACTCAATGCCTAATCCCAAGGTATTTATGGTTAGTTCTCTTTTCCATACTATCCGTATACACATAATTTAAAATTTCATCATTTTCAAGGTTTAAGGGTCTAGGTCAACTCAGGATCATGGAACCCTTAGATTTTAGATCCCTCATTGATCCTAGGCTATAAGTTTGAATCACTTATTAATGACCTACCATCCTTTTAAGTTTCAAGTAGTACGCCTGATTACAAGTCATTGTCAATGTAAATTAGTGTTTTACAACATTCAATCTTTGCTTTTGCTATTGCCTAAGTTAAACCATCTAAAAACTTCCTCACCTAACTTGATTTTGTCTGTTAATCTTCTTTCCCCTTCGAGATCTAAGAATCTCTTCTACTTGCACCTACTAATTAAGTTTTATGGTTGATCATTAGTTAATCATTGAGAACAGTATTAGACCCTATGATTTCCTGTTCGCCCTCTCCACTAGCCACCTAAGGGTCTAAAGTGGCTTAATTCTAATTTTTCTCTATTCTTAAATGCTTTTAATGATGGAATTTGAGTCGATTTTCATGGTTAGTTGTTTGTAATGAATTTCCATAAATTTGGATAATCAAGTCAACCTTTTTAAAGATGCTCCTATGGCTGACATTGATTGAAAATGGTTGGTTCTCTTTATTTCATATGATCTAACATTATGAGTCCCTTAGATGTGATTTCTTTAAGGTTATACAAGTCCAATCTACATTCCAATCCATCCTAGATCCTACAATTTTTTTAGAATTTACAATTTAAGGTCTAATAGTTGAATTCTTTTATAATTCATTAGTTGTATCTTCACCATCTAATCTCAGATGGTTGATTTAAGTCCCTGTTTATCCCTGTTCATTAAATATGGACAAGATTGACGGCTGGATCTTACTGTCAATCCCTGACCACGTTCACGAATGAGATTGACAGTAATTTCCTCAACTGATCAGAGTTGCAAGGGTTGGATCACCACTGTTTGGCTCCGATCAGATGATCAGAACCACAGATAGGGCAATCAACAGCCCTAGCAGTCTTTGTCCGCTAAGCAGGGATGATATTTGAGGCATGGATCCCCTTTTTGGGTTGATTCCACACTCAAATCTGCACCGTGGATCTATTCAAGGGTCGATTCGCTACTGACCGAGCTCCAATCAAACTCTCAGAACTTCAGACAGGGTGATCAACAGCCTTAACATCCTCCGTTCTCCAAGCAGGGATGAGATTTACGTGGATCCCCTTCCTGAGTTGATACCAAGTCAAATCATCACTGTGGATAGGTTCAGGGTCAGATCATCCCTGGCCGAGCTCTAGATGCATGATTTGAGCTCAGATAAGGTGATCAGTGTCACCACTGATCCTGTCCTACCAGTATGGGCATGGGTGTGGGTTTGATCCAACCATTAGAGTCAGATTCTCACCTTACAACTACAAACCCTAGTTCTTTACTTTACGATCAATTTAACTCATAAAAAGGAATAGAGAATCGTGAAGAACCTACCTCTGTGGGTGTCCTCAACATCAGAATGTCGACATAGAAGAGGATTTTCGTGTTTTCTGGTTATGTTGGCCATGCACGCAGCTACCCCTTCTATTTCTAGTGTTGTTTCTTCTTTGATGGTGCTGGAACCATAGGGGTTTTGCTCCCCAACTCCTAAAGAGATGATCGAACGGTTGGATCTCCTATTGGGGTCACCATTGTTGCTGGCGAACTCTGTTTCACTGGTGACAAGGGTTTCTTCTTCTTCTTCTTCTTCTTCTTCTTCTTCTTCTTCTTCTTCTTCTTCTTCTTCTTCTCTCTCTCTCTCTCTCTCTCTCTCTCTCTCTCTCTCTCTCTCTCTCTCTCTCTCTCTCTCTCTCTCTCTCTCTCTCTCTGTGTTGTGACATCGGGCTCAGGAAACAGATCTGTTTCCCGTCCCACTTAGGTTGAGGGGTGGGGGTGCCGTTATCAAATTCGGTCCCTCCCTTTAATTACTTTAATCATTTTATTTATTTATTACAAAAGCAAGTGATGATGATGTTTTCACCATCATCACACCACCATGGATCCAGTCAATGGTCCTAATGGCTACTCATGGTGTTTTCTAAACACCTTATCTTCGGGCTCAGGTTCCTTCAAGTGGGGCCCATTAATGAATTTACAAAAAATACCCTTTGTGAGAAAAATCACAGTTTATTCTTTTGAACTCGGATTTCAGCGAAATTAGTGTCGTTGGAATTGTTTTTTTGAGTATAATTCAATTATAGAGGTCTTAACACTCAATTTTGATATTTATCAAAGCTTTTACTTCTAAAACTCAATTTTTTATATTTGCGTGTTTCCATTCCGTTCAAAATTTCAAACAAAAATACAATAAGAAAGCTTAAAATTTTAGGTCATTACAGCAAAAGATTTGTACAAAAGTCATATAAAAACCTAGGATGTCATAGGAAAGCAATGGTAAGGATCATATAATGGTTTAGACCCTTTGGTATAGCTTGTGTAAGAGTCAAAGCCGAGAGAGAGAGAGAGAGAGAGAGAGAGAGAGAGAGAGAGAGAGAGAGAGAGAGAGAGAGAGAGAGAGAGAGAGAGAGTTTATAAGAACAAGAAGTAAGTTAAAAAGGTAAAGAATGGGGCCTACGTGATACTTGGTTTGCTAACTTAAAACCTTTTATAGGAGAAATTAAATTCCAAAGACTAAACAAGTGAAACATGCCCCATCATAGGCTACCCATTATAAATTGGATGCTTAGGAACCCAAAATGAGACCTATTTCAGCTTTTCTACCATTGCTTTGTCTCTTTGACATAACTTATATTTTGGAGAAAACTTAAGTTCCAAACCAAAAAAGTGATTAGGACCTAGCTTACCTACTATAGATTAGGTGCCTAGGGTCTCCTTCCTATTTCTAGCATAGTGGAATCTATTTTAGCCTTTTTCTCTTTGCATTTTCTCCCACTCTATCGTGACCCTCAATTGAGACTCATTTTAGTCTTTTTCTCTTTGCTTTTTGGGACCCATTTCAGTCCTTTCTTACTTCCTTTCCAATTCTAGCCTACTGGAACTCATTCGCCCCTTTTCTCTTTGCTTTATTTCTCACTCTCTAGTTCTCTCTTCCTCTCCCTTTTCCTTACGTTTCTTCTACATACCTCTTTCCCTAAGTTTTCTTTTCTTCAATTTGTAGGATTCTCTCTTCTACATTCCTTAGGTTATTTTCTTTGTTTTGTAAGTATTAGATCAAGATCTATGCAATTAGAGCTAGTCGATCAACATCCTAGAGCTCCGATCAAGCTTAGATTAAAATGGACAGCTAAGATCAATCCAGTTTATCTAAATCAAAATCGAGGACTCCAATTCAATCCTTAAGCATCAAATCTAAACAATGAGTATAAGAGAATAAAGAATGCTAAGGGATTTTATGGTTAATAATGAAAAGTGAAAAGGATGAAGAGAGAGGAAATAGTTTCTTAATAGGAAAATAAGTTAAAAATTAGGAAATTTAGTTGATTTAGAATTCTTTGGAGAAAAGGAAAGAGAATGGAAGAGGAAATTATTAAAAACTAAATTCAAACCAACTTTCCATCATTTATAAATACCAGATTGAAGATGGATTAAAAAAAAGCTTGAAAATTAGGAGAAAAACGGAGGTTGAAGAAGATGAACAGTGCACGCGCAGCTCGGTGAATAGGGATACTTTGCAAGTTGATTCATGCTTCCAATACTTGACAAAAATCGCTGAAATTTTAGTTAGTTGGATAGAAGACTTCAAGGAGAAGAAGGTCTAGGTGTTTGATTTTCAATTTTTATTCCAAATCTTGTAACTTGAATTGATTAAAGTTAGCTACTTGCTACTATTTGCATGAACAGTAACAGTGAGTTACTTAAAGTTTTGCACATTTAGTTTAATTTATTTAATGAGTTAGAAGGAGTTTTATGTAATTTTTTAAAAAATTTACTTACTTGGATTTGTTTAATTTTATGAAATAATCTTGAAACGTACTATTGTGTAGGTTGGTGAATAACCTATGTTTGTGATTAAATATCCTAATTTTTGTTATGTTGATTTAAAATATAATCATATAATTGAATTTATTAATATTAAAAATTTCTAGATACCAAGTTTTATTGAAAAATTCTATGAGAAAGTAAAAGAAATTAGTAGCCAAATTTAGTGAAATCTCTGTGGATTTTGACTGTTCCTAGATTGTAAATAGAGACTAGATTAATCCTAGATTATTAATAATGAAAAGACAACTACTTAGCTAGTGTCACATGTGCACAATCACATGTGACTGTCTTAGTTACATTTTTCTTTTCTAGTAACACTCTCTCACTTGCAGATACAGTAAGAGGTATTATTATGGTATTTTAATTTGAAATTTTTTTAAGAAAACTAGTAAATAGGATTTGATGCGTAACGCATCAGAGAATGTTATGGGTGATCTTAATTTTTGTTCAATTAAATTTTATTTAAACTCTAAACTTTTAAGTTGAGTCCCCATACGCTAGACATGTACTTGCATAATCTGTACTACAACAGCCTGTGCATTGCGAAAAATAATCAATAAGTTTTTGGTGTCATTATCTGGGATTCGCAATGGAGTTTTCATAAAATTTAATAAAAATAAAAAATAAAAAATTAGGAATTGCATTATTTTAGCATATTAGGCATTTTTAGGTGTATTTTTTAAAATTTATAATTCATAATCACTCTATTTTTTGAATTTTGGTATTTATTGCTATTTTTAATTTTTTAAAAATTCGGCAAAGGAGTAGTGACAATGATCTTGTGGGCCAAAGCTTCTCCAAAATAGGATTTATTTGCTTTTCTAGACTAGTTCTTTATATTTCTTTGAGTGAAACTTGTAGTGAGGCCTCATTGTATAATTTATAATTTATTTCAATTTTAATTTTAAATTGGTTGTATTAAAATAGGCAAATGTAGGGTTTGGTGGCTCACACTTGATGTTTATTAGAAACCACAAGGTAAGTTTTCCTCTATCTTTTTACTTTTCCAATATAGTTGCTTTATTAGAATAATTTTGTATTATTTAGTGTATAATTGCATATAGAAATCATATTTTATAATTTTTGCATTTTAGAATTTGCATTCATTTATTATTTTTAATTGATTTTTAGAGCACGTTTATTGGTTTAAGGTGATTTATATGTTGATCGAACTACCATGGAGTGTGAAAGTTAATTAGTAAGGGCGCCCAACTCCACAAGATTAAGGGTGGATTTAGTTACCACCTCTTAGCCTACCTAGGATAATTACCACAAGCATGCAATCTAGCCTTTCAAATTAATTTAAAATTAATTAGAAGAGATATATAGAGGTCATTACATGCTTGTAGGACCTCTTAAAAGGACACAATTTATTATTACTCTAGTGGCTTTTGAGCATTGTGGTTATAGTGCATGTCTTAAAATCCAATGATTTTCCCACGCCTTCCATTGACATCAGTTGAAGTCTAAACGTCTCCTAATACATGGATTGTATTGACCTCTTTAGAGTAGAACCCAACTAATATGTAGTAATCAAATCTGAAAGAGAGGAAGAGCATTAGATTAGGCTAATCTAAAAGCTTCTCTACCACACAAATTCAAGAAATGCAAAACATTTCAGATTGCTAGCCTTAGGGATTGTTTAATTGTGTTCTTTGTTTGTGCATCATTTTAGACATTTAATTGCATCATTTAGATTAGTTTTCTTTAAAAAAAAATACAAAAAAAGAACTACATGATCAGTTGCATTCAATGAATAATCTAAATACTGACCAAAGGGGTAATTTGCACGTTAGCGTTAGTAGAGATAATGTTTCTCCATGGAGGAGCAATCCCCTATTTAATGACAATGAATCACGCCTTGTCTTAGATAATGATGATGTTTCCATATGTACAAGCAATCATCTCTTTGATGCCAATGATCCTCCATCACTATTTAATGATAATATACATCTATGGAGGAATCATTCTCCACCACATGGAAATAGAAGAAGGAACTAACTTAGAACACATGAGGATAAATGACATAACCAAAATCCTCGTAGTAGAATATTAAGAGAGTATCTATAGCCTAATTATACTAGCATACCTTCATATATAAATTTACCTCTAAATACTGGTTAATAGAATTAAAGGTGGAAGTAATTCATTTACTTCCTAAATTTTAGGGGTTAAATAGTGAGAGTCCTTACCTGAATTTAAAAGAATGCAATGACATGTGCATGACTTAACATACCCAAAACATCAAATTAGACATGGTAAGACTCAAACTATGTGATGCCAAAGATTTTACCCAACAATTTATAAAAACAATTAGGATCGCTATTTTAAAAACTTTGATTTTTAGTTCAACAGAAAATAAAAACTCAAATAAAAGAATTTCTTATAAAATTTGGGGAGTCATACAACCACAAAACCATAGATTTAATGGTGAAATAAAATACCATTTCTACCAAAAATTCGACAAAGTCTCCTTTGTATTTTGGATCATTGCACATGACAAGTCCAATACAAAATAACCTGATAAACATAATATAAGACATGACATATAAGAGACTCAGCCTCCACACCCATCCATATAATCAAATACTATTTTCAATGAAATGTATACTCTAGTAATGGATAAGAAAATTAAGTCATGACAAAATACCCAGGGTCCCTCCATACAGCCATCACATCCAACATGAATTCATATTCTTACATCCAAGTCACATTGCAATTTATAATAAAGTACAACCCATAAAACCCAAAGTGAACTCCTAAACAAACCTTGTTATCTCTGAAACATCCTCAACACTCCACTGAAAACTGTCATCACTTTTATCTACTCTATCAATGCAGCAGCCGTAGTAACTCTCTGTATCTAAGGCATTGCAAACAAAGCAATACCTCAGCAAGCTATTCTTGTGTAGGTGATTATAAGAAATAAAACATGCAATAAACACTTCGCAAAGAGTACCAATATCATGTCGAGTATTAATAGAGTAAATCATTTATAAGGCAAATGAAATCATCAAGCATTTAGAATGTAAAGCTCACGAATCTCATAAATTTGAACCACTGCCACTCCCCATTGACACTTAAACGGGAGACTTTCTCTGTCCCCATGGGAGGGAAAGGACCCGCAGGGGGACTACCTATGATACCACCACCTATGTACCTGATCTTGTACTACTCAAGAGCAATGTCTAATCATCATCCTCACAAAGTTAGAGGGTGGGTGACCAACCCTACAACCCTCCTAGCATAGTACCAACCGGGTAGAAGCACCCATCATAAAGCAGCAAAACATGCTATAAATCATGAGAACTCCCAAGTGAAATAAACCTCAATAGGCTGAATCAAAATACATGATAAATTATAAACCATCACATGTGAAAACATGGATAATCGTATAATCAAATGTCATGCTATCAAAAGTGAAGTAACAAACACTTGTTAATAGACACGAAAGGGCATAAAATACATGCCTCAAGAATTTCAAGTGAGAGGTCATGATCATGGAATTAAGGAAAAATCCCAAATGTAATCACCTACCTCAGACGAAGAACCACTCGTATGTACCTCTGAAGTCTCGATAAGACTCCAGTCCAGCTCAATCACCTCAATACTCGTACCTAAATACACAACACATCCAGTCATACTCAGAATCCACTTTAATTACATAGATTCTTAATCATATAACATTATGTTTTCGCATTTTATTACATTGTGTTCAAAACATTTCAATGATTCCCATCCATGGAATCTCAAGGCAGGGCCTGCGCTAATCAGTTCATAATTCAAATCACACTTAATGAGGCCTACTCATAACCATTTGGGCCTTTTCTTAATTACATCCATACATGTTTCAAAGCTATTAAGCTCAGATCAATATACATCTAAGTTAATTTATCATTTAATCTACTAATCGGGCATTATTATATAAATATCATGCTCAATCATATATAATTGAAATTAAACCGCTCCAAATGATTAAGACAGTAATCTTACCTTGAACAAGTCAATCTGAATATTATTCAGCTGTCTGCTTGGTCGGATTGTCCATCAACTGCCTCAATTGTGCCTGATCATTAGATATCTATGTTGATCTCATCAAAGATCCTCACCTGATCACCCTAGATCACCTAAAAACTTAGTAATTTAATCAATTAATCTAAAAAAGAATTTTGAATGGTTTGGATCATCTAATTGGATCTAATTTCATACTTGGATCTTTAGTTGATCTCAGTTGTTGACCACGATTGGCTAAATCATCTCCAATAATGCTTCAGACCCTATATAAATCCATGATCTACATTTCGTAAGTATCACTATGGACTACATGGATCAGAAAAACGAAGTCAAATCATCACAGATCAGACGATATGACCTCTGATCAAAGGTCTGGTAAAATCAATAGTTAGATCTTCCCTTATCAAGAAATGGGAAGATGGGTTTTGTTCCCCCTCATTACGAGGATCGTGCGGGTATTCGCGAATCTCCAAGATTCCTCCTGGATTGGTCAGAATCGCGAGTCACAAATCAAGGGGGTGAAGGGGGCTCATTGAGTCAACTCAGCTCCCCAAAACAAGTCGGGGAGAGTTGACTCGTGAGTCAGCTCAGCCTTAACTCGCCAGAAAGGAAAACCAAAGGGAGGAAGGTGATAGTGGCCATTGTCTATCGGTTGGGTCACTACTTAAACCTGGTGGGGAGGAGAAGCAGGGGGAAAACCCTGGCGGTGCCAGTGGCGGCGAGAGGCAAGCTGCAGGAAGGAAAGAAGGGCAACTTGTGTGGCAAGCCTACGAGCACTGCAGCATACTAGGTTGGCTGCACTAGTTAGAACCCGACAGAGAGAGGAGAGGGGAATCTGACTAGGAAAGTGATGGGGTCTTTGCCCGTCATCAGCGAACAGAGGTGGGAGAAAAACAAGGCCAGATGCATGGCCTGGAGAGAACCCGTTTTGGTTCCCTACCAACGCCGAAGAGGAGGGGAAGGAGGGTTTCTCTCTGTCGCTGTCACTCAAAAAAGAGCCCAACAAGGGAGGGCTATGCCAAAATCAAGGAGAGGGAGATCAAGTGTTGGGGAAAAAGATCTACTGGGGGAGGAAGGGGGTTGTGCGCATTGGTACATGGGAGATTCGATGAGGAGAGATCTGCCAGGGGAGGGGTTGCGCACCAGTGAAACTCATTTTGGGTTTCTCTTCGTCCCCGAAATTCTTTCCATGTTATCCTTCAACAATTTCAAAACTTTCCCCTATCACAAGATTTATAGATCATACTAAAAATTTCCAAAGTCAATGCCAATAACAATTTCATGCCATATCATCCCTTCATATAACAATTCATATATAAAAACCAAGGCATATTTCAACCCTTCCAAAGCAATTAACTCATATTATGATTAGAACGCATCATAACTACATATAACGCAGTTATCATAACCATCTATATAATGCAATTAGCATAAGTCACACTCTTATCTAAGAGCTAGTATAAGTAGATCACCTTAAGAATACAATCACAGCATCTCGGCTCATATACGTAGTTCTACACCAAGTCTATGCCACGGCACATTACCTCACCATTAGGCAACGTATATTAATCACACCAAATCAGATCAACTCTTGAACAGGCAATACATGCCAATCAAACTCGGAACATATTTGCTCATCAACAAACAATCCATGCCTAAACAAAATTAGAGCATACTAGCTCAATAACAGGCAATCATATGCCAATAAAAATCAAAGCTTGTCATCACTAATAGGCAATCATATGCTAAACAGGTCAGAGCATACTAGCTCAATAATTGGCTATCATATGCCAATCAAAATCAGAGCATACCTTCTCAATAACAGGCAATTATATGCCAATCAAAATTAGATCCATAGCATGATCATACTGTGAGTACCTAGAAGTCTGCCACCTAGAAGCTTGACAGGGCCTCTTGCACCAGCCCTCATCGGTCACCCTCTTAGGCCGCCCTCATTAGCTACTCATAGGTATAAGTCATAATCTAGAACCAGATTACACATGAGAAAATGCTTTCATTCTAACATACCTTACTGTCACACTTCTCACCTCTATAAGAAATCAGACTCATATATGTAATATAACCAGTATCCATATTACTGTTATCTTGGAGAACTCAATGATCCAGCATAACAGTCCATCAGACTAAGGAGACCATCAACCTTAGTCATTAATTCGTGCTAATCCTAGTTCATCATAGTCCTAATAAATAGTATATATTAATAGAGATATCGCGGTCAAGAAATTCATATTTTTTTACCATAATTCATACTCACTTATATTTACAACAAAAGATAAGTCCTTCACATACTTAAAATAATGCACAAGGATTTCTTGTGCTCCTCCAAATCATGGAATACACAAAAACATCATCCACCATATAATCATAACTCATCCTAGTAACTTTTAGAAATTCATCCCATCATATCCATACATACTACCAGTGTAGTAATATCATCAATTGATATCACCCAAAACTTGCAATAATCATAACAAGTTCTAAAAATTGTCTTAAAGACATCTTAGTCACAATCCTCAAATCAATATCCACCAATACCATGCACATCCCAAGCTAATCATATACATCATCAACACTCGATAAAGAATATCAATTCTTTCTTGTGGTGCTATCAAACAATTAATAATCTGTGTGTAGAAACTAGGATTTGCTCTCTTCTCATAGAGAGGATTAATGCACCTAATGAAGACCCACCAGGTCTGATAAACCCTCGTTAATTAACTACTGTAGCTGAAAACCTTCCAGCTCAACTAGGCCATCCTGTATGGCACCTTAGAAAATGACACTATTTGATACCAAAATAATATAAAAATCCATCTATTGTGGCATAAATCCTGAAACCTCTACAAGAAAGATTATGAACCCTCGCACACTGCATGTGTGCTCAATCTGTGGCCGCTCTCTATCATTCACTGTCACACTCCCAAGGAGGATTTGGCATCTCAAGAAAGCACTGCATTGCCTTCGAGACAAAATAACACAAACCTCAGTGATGCTCTCCCTACACATAAACGAGGTTACTGATTGTCCAAGTACACTAAAAGTGACATTTTCCTCATAGTAATCAACTAAAGGGGCAGCCTCAGTGTCCTCCTATGTGGGGTCAGGGGAAGGGGGGGCCACAATGGCCCATAGCAGGCAGCCTTACCTTGCATTTTGCAAAAGGCTAATTCCACGCCTTGAACATGTGACCTCAAGGTCACATGATGACAACTTTTACCGTTGAGCCAAGGCTCCCCTTCCCTAACAACAATCAACTATCCCCCAATAAATAAATACATTCCAAGGATGGTATCATGATCAGTCATGTCAAGTAAGATTAGATCAATATTCCTCCTCTCACTCATCATCAGCGTCATCACATCCAACTCCAAGACTGCTATATATACAAGCCTATTCGTCAAGGTGCTAATACATAAAGTACAAAAATGACTGAATCTTAGATCAAGGAGCATTCTAACATAGTTACTAGCAATCAGAACATATTTTCCACCATCTGGTTTGAGGCCTATACTTGTGTCCAAATAATGGCAAAGTTTATAACTAATAATGTGGAGCCATCTCTGCCCTGTCCCTAATGTCAGTCTGTCTGACTCATTGTCTAATGGGACAGTTTCTAAAGGAATATCATGATTCTCCGCAGTCAAAACATACAAAGGATTTCTCCTGTGATGGCGACTACTGATGTTATTACCACTACTGTGGTGGTCTACTAGCTCTAGGACATAATTGTCCTTACAACTAGTACACCTTCTCATCCGTATCTTAACACCGCCTAATCAAATGTCGCTGACTCAATGGCCTCTGTAGCTGGGTCAATGAAAGATCTTTTTCCCTTACTAGGCTGACTCGAACTACTCGTATCCGAGTTTCTACAGTTAGCCCTGGTCTTAGGCAAATCCCTCTCTAACTTAGAGACCATGTCTGCAATCTCTGTCCCCAATGTAGAACGGGCTACAATCACCTGATTCCTCAATACAAGTGCCAACATATCATAATCTATCCTCGGTCCACTTCTTCATGGTAAAGGAGTTAGCGCAAGTCTCTTTAACTAAGTATACTGGTTCAATACCGTTGAATCGTCTATTTCTTTGCTTTTAAGTGGTAAACTCTCTTAGTTTTCAAAAATACTAATTATCACAAGCCTTCTAGATAAAAGTCTTAGCGATAGAGGAACACATCTTCTCAAATAACCATTCTTAAAATCCTCATAATTTCATTTTAGTGTCCTCACTTGCACTATTTCACTTTCTTGAACTAATGAATTGTTTCATTATCATATCAAGCGAAATCATTTATAGCTTGAGTCAATTTCACACCCAATGAGAATTATCCTTTATAATACTTCCTTAGTCATTAGAAACCACAATATCATCTTTGTCAGTGTTAGATGTAAATTAATCATAATTAATTTAGTCTCGCCTCATTCACTTGATATGTTTTTCTTTGTAGTGATTTATTACAAAATCATTTCTACTCAAGAATTATTCTCAGAATTTAGTCATCGTGTCCTCCAGGTAATATACACTTCAAATCATAATTAAGACCCCAAAAACAATTTGTAAGTATTCACTCCCCACTAATGTCTGATATCAATATTTTTGTAAGTGCAAGAACTCATTCGCTTTTATCTCACCTTATTCTCACAGCAATATCCATTCTCCATATTTACTTCAATAAGTTTTTCTCCCTACTTGATTCACATAATTAATACTAACTATAATTGTAACGTGGTTGTCATATCCTTCAAGTGCTGTGTCTCCAATCATAATTGAAATCCTCAGAATGATTAATAAGTATTTATTTTTCATTGATGACTAGCTATCAATATCTCCGTATATACTATACTCACTAGTTTTGGTCTCATAATCAAATATTTCAGACATAGAAATACTAAGATCTTACTTCATTAAGTTTTCAATAATTTTCACCATATTAAGGCTTATTTATCAATTAAGTCCACACCATATTAAGGCTTATTTATCAATTAAGTCCACTTCAAGTTTAGATTAATACCATACTCCTCTCAACTTTCTCGAATCCTCAATAAGTGTAATCATTTTTATTCCTTCATCATTCTTATCATGCTATTGTCATTACTAAAATTGTTAGGCTTTTTCCAACAGTTTACTCACACAGTTCAATTTAGTACTTGAACTCTCAAAAGAGAATCATATAAATATATATGTTATTATATAATAACGTTCTCACTAAGAGAAACTAATTTATAATCTTTATTCTAATTCATGATTCTAAGAATCATACACTTTCCATAAAAGTGTACCTCCTTGTGCTCATACAATGACTTAAAATTGCAATTTCTCTAAGAAAGTCTGCCAATCTTCATAGCATTATCTATTTCACAATCATCAACACCCCTCACATGAGTTATCTTTGTAACTCATATTTAGGAAACCACCTCACTTCATAGATTGTATGTGACCTTTGAATTTGTTGGAATGGCTGTGATGGAGTAGACTTGGGCTCTGATACCAAACTGTGATGCCCCAGGTTTTACCCAACAATTTAATAACAATTTATAAAAATAGTCAGAATCCCTATTTTAAAAACTTTGATTTTAGTTTGACTGAAAACAAAAACTCGAATAAAAGCATTTTTTCCAAAAATCACGGATTTAACAGTGAAATGAAATACCATTTCTATTGAAAATTCGGTAGTCTCCTCTGTATTTTGGACTATTGCATATGACAAGTGTAATATAAAATCTCATGATAAACATAATATAAGGCATGACATATAGGAGACTCAGTCTCCACACCCATCCACACAATCAAATACTATTTTCAATAAAATGTATACTCCATTAATGGATAAGAAAATCAAGTTACGACAAAATACTCAGGGTCCACATGAATTCATATTCTTACATCCAAGTCACATTGCAATTTATAATAAAGTACAATCCATAAACAAAACCCAAAGTGAAGTCTTGAACAAACCTTGTCATCTCTGAAACATCCTCCACACTCCACTGAAAAGTGTCATCACTTTTATCGACTCTATTAGTGAATCAGCCTGTAGCAACTCTATGTATCTGAGGCATTGCAAACAAAGCAAAGCCTCAGCAAGCTATGCTTGTGTAGGAGATTACAAGAAATAAAACATACAATAAACACTTTGCAAAGAGTACCAATATCATGTTGAGTATTAATAGAGTAAATCATTTATAAGGCTAATGAAATCATCAGGGGCTTAGAATGCAAAGCTCATGAATCTCATAAATCTGAATGAAACAATCAAGATCAAAACATGCTTTTTGTTTGAGGCAATGCAATATCAAAGCAAAACATCATGGCATGAAAGGCATGATCAAAACATGGATGAGCATCCATCAAAAGCAATAAGAATCCATGTCCACATCAAAATATAATGCATGTCATGATAAAAGAAGGCACCGTACAAAAATAATTCCTAAGAGTGTTCCACGATACTTAATCACTGGTGATGAGTACTCATACCATACCCTGGGTCCCTCTTGTGTAGCCCACATCAGCCCCTGGAGTCACCCCCTAGGCCTAGCTTACCCTAGTTCACCCCACATATAAATATCACATAAGCACACAGAATAATAATATCGGATACTATGCTGTAGTGGCAACCACACCAAAATCTAAACCATTGCCACTCCTCGTAGACACCTAAATAGAGACTTTCTCCATCCCCATGGGAGGGAACGACCTATAGGGGGGACTATCCATGATACCACCACCTATGTACCTGGCCTTGTACTACTCAAGGGCAGTGTCTAATCATCATCATCACAAAGTCAGAGGCGGGTGGCAAACCCTACAACCCTCCTAGCATAGTACTAACTGTGTAGAAGCACTCGTCATAAAGCAACAAAACGTGCTATAAATCATGAAAACTCCCAAGTGAAATAAACCTCAATAGACTGAATCAAAATACATGATAAATTATAAACCATCACATGTGAAAACATGAATAATCATATAATCAAATATCATGCTATCAAAAGAGAAGTAATAAACACTTTTTAATAAATACGAAAGGGCGTAAAACACATGCCTTAAGAATTTCAAGTGAGAAGTCATGATCATGAAATCAAGAAAAAATCCCGAATGTAATCACCTACCTCAGACGAAGAACCACTCGTATGTACCTCTCAAGTCTTGATAAGACTCCAATATAGCTCAATCACCTCAATATTCGTACTTAGATACACAACACATCTAGTCATACTCAGAATCCACTTTATTTAACATGGATTCTTAATCACACAAAATTATGTTTTCGCATTTTATTACATTGCATTCAAGACATTCCAATGATTCACATCCCTAGAATCTCAAGCCAGGGCCCGCACTAATCGGTTCATAATTCAAATCACACTTAATCAGGCCCACTCATAACCATTTGGTCCTTTTCTTAATTACATCCATGCATGTTTCAAAACTATTAAGCTCAGATCGATATACTTCTAGGTTAATTTATCATTTAATCTACTAATCGGGCATTATTATATAAATATCATGCTCAATCATATCTAATTGAAATCAAACCACTCCATCTAATGATTAAGACAATAATCTTACATTGAACAAGTCAATCTAAATATTATTCAGCTGTCTGCTTGGTCAGATCGTCCATCGCCCGCCTTAATTGTGCCAGATCATCAGATATCTTTGCTGATCTCATCAAAGATCCTCACCTAATTGCCCCAGATCACCTAAAAACTTAGTAATTCTAATCAATTGATATAAAAAAGAATTTTGAATGGTTTGGATCATCCAATTGGATCTAATTTCATACCTAGATCTTCAATTGATCTCAGTCATTGACCACAATCGGCTAAATCATCTCCAATAATGCTTCAGACCCAACATTCTTATATAGATCCATGATTTACATTTCATGAGGATCACTACATACTGCATGGATCAGAAAAACAAAGTTAGATCATCACAGATCAGACAATCTAACCTCCGATCAAAGGTCTAGTAAAATCAATAGTTAGATCTTCCCTAATAAAGAAATGGGAAGATGGGTTTTGTACCCCAATTACTAGGATCACAAGGGTTCTCTCGAATATACAAGATTCCTCCTGAATTGGTCAGAATCATGAGTCACAAATCAAGGGGGGTGAAGGGGGCTCACTAAGTCTACTCAGCTCCCCAAAATGAGTCAGGGAGAGTTGATTAGGTGAGTTAGCTTAGCCCTAACTCGCCAGAAAGGGAAACTAGAGGGAGGAGGGTGACGGTGGCCATTGGCTAATGGCTGGCTCATCGCCTAAACCTGATGGGGAGGAGATGTAGGGGAAAAACCTTGGCCATGCCGGTGGCCGAGAGAGGCAAGCTGTGGGAAGGAAAGAAGGGCAGCCCGTGCGACAAGACCATGAGCACGGCGGCATACCAGGCTGGCTGCACTAGCCAAAACTTGACAGAGAGAGGAGAGGGGAATTTGACTAGGAAAGTGATCGGGTCTCTGCCCATCACCTGTGAACAGAGGTGGAGGAAAAACATGGCCAGACACGTGGCTTGGAGAGAACCCATTTTGGGTCCTTGCCAATGCCAAAGAGGAGGGGAAGGATCGACGGAGAAACCCAATTTGGGTTTCTCTCTATTGCTGGAAAAAGAGCCCAATAGGGGAGGGCTACGCCGGAGTCAAGGAGAGGGAGATCAAGTGCCAGGGAAAATGATCTGCTTTGGGGAAGGGGGGTTGTGTGCACTGGTACACGGGAGATCCGGTGAGGGGAGATTTGCCAGGGAAGGAGGCTGTGCACCAGTGAAACCCATTTTGGGTTTCTCTTCGTCACTGAAAAAAGAGAGAGTCATTACAAACTCTCTTTTTTTCTTTAAAGGAAAAAGCTAAAATGTGGTTTCATTCATTGCCAGTAGGTTCCACACGAACCTAGCAAGAAATAACTAGGAAGTTCTTGAATAAGTTCTTTCCTATACAGAAGACAAACACTCTCTGCCAAAATATAATGAATTTTACCCAGAAGGATAAAGAAACTTTTTACCAATGCTGGAAAAGATTCAAGAAATTATTGTTAACTTGTCCACATCATGGATACAAACTTTGGTGTATCATTAGCTTCTTTTATGAAGGACTTAATTTTGATATGCTTTAGTTTGTTGAAATGATATGCAATGACAACTTCTCAAATAAACAACCTGAAGAGGCACAAGACTGTTTGAAATTGTTAGTAGAGAGTGCACAAACTTGGGCTGATTTAGAAAAAGTAAGTTACCCATACAAGCCTAAGTCCACCACAACATCTATTAGGGTAGGAATACTAAAATAGCATCCCTGGCTAGAACAGTTAAGGCCATGGAACAAACACATTTTTATGAGCAATACACACCTCACTTAAGAATGTCCCATCACTCCTGCATTTCAAGATGCACTTTATGAACAAACACATTTTTATGAGCAACATTTTGCCCCATCTTGAGAGACATAATTCCAATTGGAGTAATCATCCTACTTTCAGTTGGAGAAATGAATATAATGCCAATGTCTCATGTAATGCCCAATACCACCCTTACCAACCACCACCATGACCAATTGCTCCTGGACCTTACTTTCCTCCACCTAATAGAGAAGTAAAGGATAACTTTCATCAATTCATTCAATACCAGGAGAAGAAAATTGCTCAAATTAAAGCCCAATTAAAAAAGAACACATAATCTATGATTAAATTGAAGGACATGATGTCCCAAATGTTGCAGACCATTGAAAAAGGGCAATGTCTTATCTCATCAAATGAAAACCCTGATGATGTGGATGTGGAAGGGTAGATTAATTCTTCAGTTACAAATATGGAACAAACAAAGGCAATTACCATTCTTCATAGTGGTAAAATAATTAAGAAATTTAGTAAAAAAAGGGCTAAGATAGTATTGAAACTAGTTAGAAAAAGAGATAAATTTGTTGATAAGGAAAATGTCCTACCCACTAAGCCATATGACATCCTTGCTCCGTTTCCACAAAGGTTGTGTCAAGTTTCCACAATTGTCACTAATTATGAGAAGTGGCTCAGAGACATTTGAAACCTTGCACCATGATAAAATTCAAAACTCAAAATTGCAAGATAAATTCACTCACCTTTTCTTTTCAGAGGCTTGTCTGACTCATTTTGTATGGGACCCAAGGAAGTTTCTAACTCTATAAAAATTTTCCTTTTAAAATTTTTCATCTGTGATAATTATGTACAATTTTTTTTTTTT
The DNA here is from genome assembly GCA_035236585.1 of Warburgia ugandensis. Classification (NCBI taxonomy): domain Eukaryota; kingdom Viridiplantae; phylum Streptophyta; class Magnoliopsida; order Canellales; family Canellaceae; genus Warburgia; species Warburgia ugandensis. Next base: position 10,420,783 of record CP141138.1, on the reverse strand, counting down.
CAAAACTTTCCTTTTCTACATCTCTCATTTCTCAATGCATTATCATCATCCTATTTTTTAAACATTAAGGACAATGATTTACTTAGGTTAGGGAGTGAAGAATTCTAGTTTTTATTAGTTTTTATTTTCTTACTTTTCTAAAAAAAAAAGAAAAATTTGCTAAAAAAATTTAGGTCAAATCCTATACAATGATGAGAATTGAATTTTTCTAAAGTATAGTCTAACTAAATATAGCTTATTAATGGAATTGAATATGATTAATTTATTATTTTACTCAATTTCTAAAGTATTCCATGAAGCAAAGTCCCACCTTACATCTGCACACATAATTGCATGTATATAGTTTAAATTGATAAGTAGTTATAACTTAGAGATCGTAAGAAATTCAGTGGAAACCTATAACCTGAGAGAGTTTTAGAGTCATTCTTTTTGTTTTAGGGGTTATAAATGTTTCTAATTTTCTTCAGTGTACTTTAACTAAAATTTGATCCCATCAATTCTTAAATTTGGCTAATTACCTTTAAAATTTTGAAAGTTAATTGAATCTGATAGATGATATGAAACTTAGAAAATGATTTAGGCATTCATTATTGTCAACTTAGAGACACAAAGCCTACTCATAATATTTTTACCACTAGTTAGCCAATTTGAGCCTTTTTATATAAGCCTTTTCTTTTTTCACCAAAATTACCTTCACTCATATTAACCTAGTATAATATATCAATTACCTATTTTCTTTGAAATATAAGTGAGAGATGAATGAAGATACACTTTTTAGTTGCAATAAAAGTAGAAAAATGAATATATAAAAAAAAAAGAAGAAATATTCTTCAAAGAAATTCAAAACTGAGTTATTTAAAGTTTTGCACCTTTAGTTTGGTTTATTTAATGAGTTTTTGAACGATCTAATCCTTTGCTTATACTTTTATTTGAGTTGGAAAGAGTTTTATATAAATTTTTTTGAAATTTAATTCCTTGGATTTCTTTAATTTTATGAAATCATCTTGAAAGGTACTGTTGTGCGGGTTGGTGAACAACCTATGCTTGTGATTAAATATCTTAATTTATGTTATCTTCATTTAAAATCTAGTAGTACAATTGAATTTATTGATATCAAATTGTTCTAGTTACAAAGTTTCATTGAAAAATTCTATAAAAAAAAAAGTAGAAGAATTCAGTGGCCAAAGTTAGTGAAATCTCTATAGATTTTGACTATTCATGGATTGTAAACATGGATTGGATTAATCCTGGACTGTGAACAGGGATAAGATAACTACTTAACTAGTGCCACACATGCGCGGCAGCATGTGACTATCTTAGTTACCTTCTTCTTTTCTAGTAACACTGTCTCACTTACAAATGCAGTAAGAGGTGTTGCTATGGTATTTTAACTTGAAAAAAATAAAATAAAAAATTGTAAATATGATCTGATGCGTGACACATTAGAGAATGTTATGCCGATATTAATTTTTGTTTAATTAAATTTTATTTAAACTTCAAAATTTTAAGTTGAGTCATCGTAGGATTGACCCTTACTTGCATAAGTTGTACTGCAACAGTTGGTGCACTTGTGGAAAACAATCAATACTCAGTTAAAGAAACTAAACTACGCAAAGTGGGCCCTAAAGGGCACTCTTGATGCACGAAGCTCCTGCATATGCAGGGTCTAGGAAGGGGCAAACAACAAAGGTCAATAATACATAGCTTTAACTTGCATTTTGCAAGAGGTTATTTCCATAGATATCCATTTAATAGAATAAAAATTAAATAAATTGTGAATGCTAACTTATTTTGAAGGATCCAAATTGTTAACCTTGTTCAATGTGTCCAAAATAGGTGACTAATGAAAAATCATAACATTTGGAAGATCCTAACAATTTATTTTATATATGTAAAAAAAAAAAAAAAACAATGGCTTTATTTTTTAATTTCTATAACTTAAGTTATAAGAATCTAATGCTCTTGAAATTTAGTGCCTCTAAGACATTTTGAACAAGATTAATAATTTAGATCTTTCAAAGAGAGTCAACATATACAATTCTAAATGACTTATGCAAGATGGAATGTTAATATGCAAATCCATAATCCACCCCAATCAAACACAGATTGAAATGTTTTGATCCGTGATCTATACGAATTAAATATCCCAAAGTGTTCAAAGCATTTATTATGTTATAATTTGTGTTAAAAATAGGTTTACATTAGTTTTAGCGAGAAATCAAAGTTTAAATTGTTGGATTTCATTATAGAAGCTTAACATGTACTATTAAGTAGGTTGGTGAACATAGTATATTTGCAATTGGAAATATCACTATTGGTTGGCTTTTGTTGAAATCCAATTGTACCTTTAGATTCCATGTTATTGTTAGATGCCAAATTTGATTGGAATTTTCCATCAAGAAATTGAACTTATAAGCTAAAGTCGGTAACTTAATCATGTCTACATCTCTAAAGTAGCAAGTCTGTTAGAGAAGAAAATATTAAAATTTCATAAAAACTAACATGAAATGAGTATGAAAAACTAACAGAATGACAATTTTGTAAAGGTCACTAAAATTTAATGACAAATTTGCAAAACCTAAAAAATGTTGAATTTCTTTGCAAATATGCCAAAATTTAATGACATTAAAAATAAAATAAAAAAACAAACCCCATTGGATAACCTAGAACAACTAAAGAAAATTAGTGTCATTGAAATTAGAAAAATTCGCACTTATATCCCCATGCGTAAGAAAGAGACAAAACTTAAGTGGTCTGGGAACACTATCAAAGCATTGCCTTCATACTTACCCGTAAAAGACGAATTTTGACGCAAACGATTCCTAAGATAACCTTGATTCTTCACCAACGTTAATTCCATCTCAGCTCCCACAATCTTTCTCCCCAAATTCCTAAAAACCAATTTTTTTTTCTTTTTTTCGGGAACTAATCCATGAATACAATAAATCTCTACTATCAATTTGAGAGAAAAAAAAGAATAATGCTAACCCAGGAATTCCTAAAAACTTACCTGCATCCATGACTCATTAGCTTTTCTTCCACGCTAAGAACTTTCGGCTTCTACAATACGCACCCGCCAAAAAATGGATTATAAAGAAGAAAATCAGAATCAAGAAAAAGACGAACAGAAAAAAGGAAAAGGAAACAGAGACATACAACGTGTGAATTTTTCTCAAGAAGGTTAAAGAGAAGTAATCTATTCTCAGCGTTTTGCCACAATATGAAAATTCAAAAGAAGTGTTTTTTGAGCAATGTGGATAAAAAATGAATCATGAAAAGAGATTGGAAGTGTTGACAGGGAATTTGATCGGAAAGGTGACCTTCTGGCGACGTAGAACCAGGCGAGAGAAGAGAAGAAGGCCATGATCAAGGGGTTTTAGTTTGTCTTTGAGGATTTGGACTGGCATTTCCGTCTTTTGTCGGTTTTCATCGTTCTGGCTAATGTTTCTCGAAACGGAGAACGATTTTCCATCGACAAATTCCAGAGAAGAACCTAAAAGGCCGATGGAAGGGATGAGAGTTTCGGTGTGGAAAAATGGGGGAAATGGGAGTGAAGAAGAGTCCTGCGGCAAAACGGTTACACGAGGCAGCTGACCAACCAATAAATTTCCTCGTTTGCCACCTTTGATTTTCAACGCGCAAACACTTTATCTGCTAAGAGTCCAGTAAAAGTTGCCGCATGGCTGACATGGGTTGGACTCCAGATTTTCATGATCATTGAAAGTTTATAGTCTATTTTATGTGTATTGAAATCAAAGTCACTGATTTTTTCAGTTTTTTTTTAAATAATTAAAATAAGAGGTCAGAATCCTTCAAATGCATTGATTTTTTGTGGGTTCTTTAACTTTGGCATGCCAAACAAGACGAACGGCTTAGATCTCTAGAAAGAAATCAAACTTCATCACAAAATAGAGAGCCAACTTCTTCGGATGCCTTGGAGCGTCAATTCTTACCGGCACTTATCTCCTAAAAAAGATGGCATCCTAAAATTACAGAGACAGCAATGGGTCGGGTCTGATTTTTGGTCAGCCATAACTCTAATTCTTCTCTCTTACCCCTATTTGGATCCTGGCCCTGTTCACGTCAAAAGTGTTTTCTTTTCCCTTAGGACGTCTTACGAGTCATTCAAGATGGGTTTCCTAATTAGCTTGAACTTATGTTGGAAATTAGTTTCTAAGCATACACTCAACTTCTTATAAAGGCTTTTGAATTTTGATTGATTTTTTGTTATTGTATGGAGATAATTATCATATTATATCTTAAGATATTTTTATGAGGGCATTTTTTATTTAAATAAATCATATAAGTTGTTTTGGTTCTATAGTTTTTCCAAGACTAACTCTAGCCCTGTTTGAGTCAGAGAATTTTTTTTTTCAAGTCCTTTTTAATTATTTTTTATAGTAAAGAGTTATGAAGCAAACTACCTAGAAGTATATTCTAATTCGTAAATCTACTTGAAATCTCCCCAATAATAAGCAAGCGCTACAACAAATCTCCGACAAAACATAATGAAAAGAGGCTCATTGTGTCTAAGAGCAACTGCAGCAGATGGCTTTCGGCTATCCTAGCACTACTTGGGTCATAATATTTACCCCTCGTACCTTTATATGCATCATAGGGGTTAGGTGCCCTTAATTGACCCGACTCATTGCTATCCTTACCTAAAAGCCATTTGTACTGTGAGTGACAAATTCTATCATGACTAAGCATGGAGTAGTGACTCCATGAACTCTCTATCAAGACCTCACTCTTGGGTTATCTAAAATTCATCTTCTTAAACCGCTTCCACCCCAAATTGGCTGCGTAACTCTTCGATGTAAAAAATAAAAAAGGAGAACAGCCTCTTGTTTGTGGAACAATCCCTACCTAACGCTTCTTAATGGCTCAAGCCCAATGGTTTTGACCACAAGGTGGTTCATGTTTATACTTTCAAGGGAATATCTCTTTGTAAAGTCTTCCTAACTCCTATCAATAGCCCAGTCACTTTTTCCTTAGCAATGTGAGATTAACTCTCAGCGCTACCATACTACTGTAACAGCCTGAGGGCCACACACACAACAATATTGTCCACTTTAGAGACTAGGCCCCATATCACCTAGCCACCTCACGACTTTGTTCCTCCCTTATGGGAAAAGGCCTTGTTGCATGTAAAGTCCTCCTAACTCTTATCAACAACCCAGTCACTTTTCTCTTAGCGATGTGAGACTAACTCTCAGTACTAACAGTCGCATGCTTAATAGTGCCCTACCTACCTTAGTGAACATGCTTCCCTGTATGTTGGCAGCCACACATGACCTAAGAACCACGTGCCTGCTAGCTTACACCTGGTCAAGGGTTGTCTCTGATACTACTGTAATAACCCAAGGGCTCCACACGCAACAATATTGTTCGCTTTGGAGACTGGGGCCCATATCACCCAGCCCCCTCACGGCTTTGCTCTTCTCTTGCAAGAAAATGCCTTGTTGCATGTGAAGTCACTACCAACTCTTATCAAGCCGCCCGCACCGTTAAGCGGGCCACTGGTAGCGTTGAGAGTTAGTCCCATATTGCTAAGGAGAAAGTGACTGGGTTGTTGATAAGAGTTGGGAGCGACTTCACATGCAACAAGGCCTTTTCCCGCAAGAGAAGAACAAAGTCGTAAGGGGATTGGTTGATATGGGCCCTAGTCTCCTAAGCAAACAATATTGTTATGTGTGGGGCCCTAGGAATATTACAGTGGTATCATAGCTAACCCCTGACCTAGTGTGGGCTAGCTGGTACATGGTTCCCAAATTACGTGTGGCTGCTAACAGGTGGGGATGCGTGCTCCTTAAGGTGGGTAAGGTACTGTTAAGTAGGCGGCTGGTAGCGCTGAGAGTTAGTCACACATTGCTAAGAGAAAAGTGACTGGATTGTTGATAGGAGTTAGGAAGACTTTACATGCAACAAAACATTTTCCCGCAATAGAAGAGCAAAGCCGTGAGGGGGCTAGGTGATATGGGCCCTAGTCTCCAAAGGGGATAATATTGTTGTGTGTGGGGCCCTTGGGCTATTACAGAGACCTCTTGAGGGAGAAGCCTGAAAAGGGAGACAGTTTAGGGACCCCGTAGATGGGAGACAACATAGAGACTCAAGTCGGGTGAGGGACCTAGAGGGAACGAAACCTTGATGGCTGGGCCCAAGAGGATAATATCGTCCATTGTGAACTTTGATACACACAAACGAGGCATTTTCGCATAAGGGAGGAATAAAACCATGAGGCTATATGAGCCGCCAAAGAGGACAATATCGTTGTTATGGAACCCCCGGCTCTTACATAAAGACTTTCTCGTTTAACTGGTTTTATAACTTAAGAAAGTAGCCTTAAACACTGTTAAGGAAATCATGGTTAAGAAGCAGGCTAATTATAATTACTTTAAATCTTGTCTAGTAATTTGTCGCCCAAGGTACAACTGAGTTGTTTATATGAAGTTTTATTGAGTGTTGAGATCTGCCATTAGCTTATATAATCTTCATTATAATAAACAATTGGCTTTTCACGACACAGACATGTTTAATTACGTTTATTAGACATTTGTTTTATTTAAGATGTACATATACTATAGGGAATTCTCCAGAACAGCCGTCCGTCCATCCACAATGTGGGTCCCTGCAATACTGGGCAGTATTATTATCATTTGGTAAGATTGGAGCGATGTTTGGGAGAAACTTGACACATGCGTGTCTTAGTGTTGTTTTATTAAAAGCTTTATATTGTAATATGATCAGATATCTTCTGTCAATTGATCAGCCATGTCAGGGAATGGATAGGTGGGTCGGGCCTATAGATGAGGATAACTTGGCTGATGGCGATGCAAGACCCGCATGTTCATGTTGCTAGCAAAGCTTTGCCATTTATGTTAATAGGTGACATACGAGTCACATATAACGTACCCACGTTATTAAGTTAAGTGGCAAACTGTGTGGCTGAACTTGAGAAAGAGAAAACTTGGGAAAGAAATCTTCCCAAAACAGGAAAAAAATTAAAAAGGAAAAGGCAAGAAAAGGCTACAAAATGAAAAGACCATCGAGTTGAGTTGTAAGGATCACTCTCTTCAATGGGCTTTCTTATAGGAGCTTACCAGACGAAAATTTTGCTCTTCTTGGACATGATTTGTGTTTTTCTCACTTAGAAATGCTATCAGGATTGATTTTTTGGGACAATTTTCAGACCACTTGCTAGGCCTTCTATTTGGATCATCTGACCCTTCATCTTGTTCAGTCTCCTTCTACATAGGCCACTTAAAAAAATTTATGCCCATCGGATGCTTCTAGCAGTAATTTTTTCATTAATATATCTAATGGTCACCATTTAAAAATCAAAAACAAAAAAGGGCAGCCTCAGTGCACAAAGTTTCCGTGTATACAGGGCTCGGAGAAGGGGTGGACCACAAGGGCCAATAGTACTCAACCTTACCTCAAGAGGCTGTTCCACGCCTTAAACCTATGACCTCAAAGTTGCATGATGACAACTCTATTATTGCACCAAGGCTCCCCCTTCTTAAAAGCCAAAAGCAAGTAGCTACAGTCATCTAACGATTATGAACTTTCGTATCTAGACAATCTAGGAAAAGCTAAATAAAATGAATAGGTCAGATCATCCAAATATAAGGCCTTATTAGGAGGGTTGGAAAATGGGCAAAATAAATAATGTCAATAGGCCTCTTTTTGTTGTTTTTTTCTATTTCTTTAATGTTGAACACACACCAATGAGCACCTTGAAACCCTGACCTGCTAGTCAAATTTGAGTTTTCAGGAGAAAAACACTAAGTATAGAAACTGCTTTCTACCAGTCTTTTCCATGAAAAGAAGAGAAAATGCACTTCCAAGATAAATATTTTTTAGGGAAATGGTTATCCATTTCTCCTACATGAAATGGTTCTGCCTTTCTAAGGGGCTTGTATTATTCAAGTCCAACATATTTAGAAAGTATGTGCTGTATTAGCTTGTCTTGTCCATTTGCCTTCCCCAATTTGAGGTGCCCATATGGACCCCCCTCAAATGTATTAATTAGGCACCTAAAATCCCTTGAGCATTTATACCAAAAATACCATCAAATGGAGTACTTTTTTACATGTGATGTCATTGTATAACACCCCAGAAACAGACAGCAGAATAAAATCTAGCTTGTTTGATTGTTATATAACGTAGATGCATGTGGGACCCGTCCCATCCGAACCTTTAATACCTGCACTGATCTATGCCGGCTAGCGCCTTAGTAGAACTCCTACTAAACATAAACAGTCAACACTGGCCATAGGCAACAACAAGTCAGTAGCTGACCAGTTGGTATGAATTTTCCCACTAGATGAACGGCCTTCATCTATCAGGGTAAGCCCAATGTGGTCAAATAGATGTATTATTGGATGATCTCCGGACCCTATTGGACATTTGTCTTACATAGGACATGCAGAACAAACGAAAGCCAGGATAATCCAGCGGACCAGATTTTTGGAGATGGAATAGATTAAGGTAGGACCCACAAAATGATTTAACTTGTCATAGAAGTAATACGCAGATGTCACCTCAAGTGTACTGCTGCATAAGGTTTGGCTACTTTGGTCATTTCACTTATCGAATATCCCCAGTTTCTTGCCGAAACATCCGTGATGCTCTTCCTGCGACTAACAAATATGCTTGACCGCATATGCAATATTTAAACAGAGGTGGGTCCCACACGTGGATCCTACACCCCCGGGGCCCACTCCTAGTTCGCTTTCTTCTACGTTGGCCCAAAATATGCCCTTCGTGTTTCCAGATGCGGATCTTCCCGTCAGAAGATTCCTAACCAAAATGCGAATCAACGGCTTTAAAAGCCCCTCCCCAACCACTGGAAATATCTAGCTGTCAAAAATAAACGTCCCAACTCAACCAGCTTGGATTCTCTTCTTCTCCACCTCTACTTCTCCTATTTTCCCTCTCTCTGTCTCTCTTTAACATTTCGCTCTAGTTCTCTCTCGTCGCCGGACTGGTGTTTCCGGTGAGCTGCCGGCATCATGGTGATGTCTCTGGTGTCGCCGAGAAGGTCTTGGTCCTTTAAGGACACGGTGTTTCAGAGCGTTGGTGGGTCCAACCTACACAAGAAGAGGTGTTCCCCATATGGAATAATTGAGGAGGGTGGAGATGGAGAGAATTTGGAGATGGAGCAGCTGGGAGCAGAGAGGACTAAGAATGTTTTGATTCTTATGAGTGATACTGGTGGTGGGCATCGAGCATCTGCTGAGGCCATTAAAGATGCTTTTAGATTGGAATTTGGAGATGAATATAGGGTAATCTCTTACCTCGGGTTTGTTTCTTGATGAGTTTGGCGTTGGGGTTTCCGGTCTTTTGTTGTTCTGGTGTTTCTTCTTGTTTTTGTAATCCACTCTCATTTGTTGGGTTCTTTATCTCTGTAATTTTGTTTTGATTTAAATGGTCCTCTTGGTTTTTCATCGATGTTTTTTCGTAGTTGGTATTTGGTATTTCTCTGTGTTTTCAAAATTCAGGCTTTGTGCGGATCTCCCTGTCATTTGTGAGGCTTTTTCTCTTGATTTTGGTGTTTCTCCTGTTTGTAATATACTTGTGTTTCTTGGGTTCTTTTTTGAGATCTTCTTTCTCTGTGTGATTCGTTTTTCTTCTCATTTATGTGCTTGTATTTTCTCATTCTTTATGTTCTTTTGCTTATCGAGGTGTTTCCGTGATTTTCTGTATGACTTTTCCGTTTGCAACTTTAGGGGGTTCAAAAGTTCAGAGTTTTTGCAGATTCTTTGTCGTTTGTGTCAATTTGATTCGTAGTTTTGGTGGCCTCTTGGGTCTTATTGATACATAGGTCTTAAATTTGGTGTCATGTTTTCTTCGTACATCTTAGCTGTAATTCCTCTGTCTTTCTGAGTTTCCTTGTTGCTAATTCTGTGTTTTTGAACTTTTTGGCTGGGGATGCTTGATTTCAGGTATTTGTAAAGGATATGTGGAAAGAGCATGCTGGTTGGCCTATGAATGACATGGATAGACAATACAAATTCATGGTGAAGCATGTACGGCTTTGGAAGGTTGCCTTCCATGGAACTTCTCCTCGATGGGTCCACTGTGTTTATCTTGCAGCAATCGCCGCCATTTATGCCAAGTATGTTTCTGTTGCTGGATTTAAGCGTGTGCTATTATTTGATTGTCATTTATAATTCACTGAAACTGCCAACCATGTTCATGGGCCTGTTGAAAGATGAGACTAATCTACTTTATTTCTTATCTACAAGCGGTTATATTTAATTGTCTTAAGATACTCTGTCTGAGGTTAATTATTAAACACAGTCACAACTCTATTTAATCTCTGAATGTTAGCAGTTCAATTGTTTAGTTGGTATCGTGCGGATTTTCTTCCATGGTTCATTTTTGGTTTCAATAATTGTGTTGCCATCTTTGTTTACAAAGGTGATTATTGGAATTCTTTTGTTTCTTCCTGAACAGTTATATTCTGTTTAGATCCTCTGGTTCTTCTCCGGTTCATTTTCCTTGCACTGGAAAATAGAAGTTGTAGTTTAAATTAGAAGACATGTTTCCTCATAGCAGATTCTTGAATTAGATTCACGTTATAACAAGAAAGAGAAGTCTTCAGGGTAGCTTAATCTAGAGGATATGACTTGATTCTTTTGAGTAGTGATTAGTGAGCAGACCCCTCATATTTGTAGCAATGTATGTGCTGAAAGGTTTTCATTAGTATAACATGTTTTGTTATTGTTCTTGAAGAGAAGTAGAGGCTGGTCTGATGGAGTACAAGCCAGATATTATCATAAGTGTTCATCCTCTCATGCAGCATATCCCTCTGTGGGTGCTCAAATGGAAGGGTCTCTTGGAGAAAGTAGTCTTTGTTACGGTTATTACAGACCTCAACACTTGTCACCCCACATGGTCAGTTAACCCGTTTCACAATTTAGATTTCCTTTTATTAATGTGAGATGGTATCTGAATTTTCATAGTGCCTGAATGATAGCAAGTTTACTTCATCTTCAGGTTTCACACTGGGGTTACAAGATGCTACTGTCCCTCGGAGGAGGTAGCCAAGAAGGCCTTAGTGGAAGGCATAGAACCTTCTCAGATCCGTGTGTTTGGTTTGCCTGTTCGGCCATCATTCTGTCGTGCAATTATCTCCAAGGTTCAATTTGAGATTTATTGAGCTAAATCATCCAATGTGAAGATCATTTTGAGTGAGAGACTAAATCTTGCTGCTTATCCAACTATTTTCCACTTATGATATGCAGGATGATTTAAGAGATGAACTAGAGATGGATCCTCAATTGCCTGCAGTTTTGCTGATGGGAGGTGGTGAGGGAATGGGTCCTGTCAAGAAGACTGCAAAGGCACTTGGAGAAGCACTTTTTGATGACGGACTTGGCAGGCCAATTGGGCAGATTATTGTCATTTGTGGCCGTAACAAAGTTCTAGCCTCCACTCTAGAGTCAATTCAGTGGAAAGTTCCAGTGAAGGTTATTCATCTCTCCGTTCATGCAGTGTCAATGAAAAAACAAAACTAGAATCCAAATATGTTTTACTTTCGATTGCTTGGTTCTGTTTTTGACTTAAATCTATTATTGTGCTAATAGATTAGAGGATTTGAGACCCAAATGGAGAAATGGATGGGAGCTTGTGATTGCATTATAACAAAGGTGTGCTACTTAGATTAACCGATGTCATACTATTACAGCTGTCCTTTCAATATGGGTATCCGTTCTCAGCTGGGTCTGTTTCGTATGGGCCTTTATGTTGGCAGGCAGGACCTGGTACAATTGCTGAAGCATTGATAAGGGGTCTTCCGATTATTCTCAATGATTTCATCCCTGGACAGGTCAGTGCTAATGGACTTGTTGATTCTATTTTCTTCAAGAGAATTGAATGTGATTCCAAGAGTTGATTGTAAACAATCCGGAAAATTCCGATTGATCATTTAATACCCGCGATAAAATTGGTTGAAGTTGGGCTGTCAAGCGAAACTGAAAACTAGGATTTCACCATCTTTTCTACTGGTAGAAGGGATTTCATCATCTCACTTTGTAAGGTTCTGATAACCACGTTTGGCAGTATATTCTTGAAACACAGACCTCAATGCAGACGAACATACTAATTGAACATATCTAGTTTTAGAGCCGTTTATTCGGTTGTAACACTCAACTTTGAATCACTTGCAACTCCAGAACCATCTTTTTCGACTTGGTCATTCTCGCATGCTTTGTAACTGATAGTAGATATTTCCTGTTAATGGGATCTTGTAGGAGGTCGGCAATGTCCCTTACGTTGTAGATAATGGAGCAGGGGTCTTCTCTAAAAGCCCGAAGGAAACAGCTAATCTAGTTGCTCAATGGTTTGGCCCCAAGACAGAAGAGTTGAAGAACATGTCGCAGAATGCGCTAAGACTGGCACAGCCAGAAGCTGTGTTCAACATTGTGAGGGACCTCGACGAGTTGGCACGGCAACATGGGCCAATGGCCAGAATGGCATATTCCGCAATGACCTCATCTTTCTCATGCGTAGTATGAGTGTAACATTTGGGTTTGCTGTTGTGTCATGTACAACTAGATTTTGATAATTCTTTTGGCCTTAGTATGGCTGCGTTGCTTAATAAGTCCTGTAAATTTTTCAGCAGGCTGAGTGTCCTGGGGGTTTCTGTGCCAGGGTCCAATGCAGGGAACTGTTAAGAGAGGAGTTCCAATTCTTTGTGTCACTTCCATGTATTTTTTTTCTTAGTACAAAGCCCTCTTCTCCCATTTCAGCTTTTGTGCCTGGTGTTAAATGTAGGTCCTTAATTACTATGACTTTTCTATTGTTCTTGGACGGGGGTTGCTTGCTTCCAATGGTTTTTTTTTTTTTTTTTAATTGCTTATGCAAAGCTAATACATTACTCTTGGTGAGAGCATTACGCAACCTTTTCAATTCGTTTTATAAGGGAAGAAGATTACTAGTGTTGAAGAAGTTGTCAAAGAATTATGACCACAAAGAGCAAGAGAGAAACTAATCTGACAGAAAAGCAGGCAAGAAAGGCTTTGAGATGGACTTGCTTTTTCTTTGGTTTTCATATTTTAAATGTTTTTCCTTTTAGGGTACCAGTGAAGAATTACAAAGCAAATCACTTGCCCACTCTCCTAAACTAATGCTCAGCCAAAGAGGAAAGACACTCGAACCTATGACCAAGCGTGTTCTAGGGAAGATATTGAGTTATCCGCAACCAGCTTGGCTAGATGTTATTCTCATATTTTAAATAGGTTTAACCCTATAGTATCTGGTAAAGTGGTCAAATTTGGTTAGGATTTAGGAACCTTCATGTGAACCCACTTCTCAGAGGTGGGTTCTTTATGTTTGCCCTGAAACAGGCCTTTGGTAATTTCTTGAGTAGCCATTTAAGTCTTTTAACGTACTGAAGTTGGAAAGATGCAATTCAAGACTCGGAGGAAAGCAACATATCGGAGCCGGTGAACTTTTATGCCAGTTTCTAATTCGCGTAAGCTTCTGGATATTTTCATATATACTGCTGTCAATTGTCTCATGTGACTTGAGGTCAGGGGTTTAAGGCATGGAAATAGCCTCTTACAAAATATAAGGTAAGACTGTGTACTTTAGGCCCTTGTGGTCCACTACTTCTCCAGACCCCACAGAAGCGGGAGCTTGGTGCGTGGGCTGCCCTTTTTAGTGCTTTCAATTGCGTGTGACACTGAACAAACTACCTAATTAAGGTTTAACCTTTGCTATTAAACAACTTCCCCCGGCCCCCGCATGGAGTCGTGCTCCAGGCTAAGCACTTGGGTTCAAAACTTGCTTTGATGCGACATTCCATGTCATCCATGACACCAATAATTGGACAGAGTGCATCCAGAGGGCACAGAGTGATGCCACCTTTTCTTTTCATTTTTCATTTTTATTTTGTTTCAATACAAGTGGAGCTGTCATGGCCACATCCTAGATTCTGAGTGCACCTTTGGTCTATCCAAGCCGTTTATCTGGTCTTGCTGACTTTAGATATGTCCCTCCAACTGGAAGATTCTAGCACTCAAAAAGTGTCCTTTTTGTTGCTTAAACACTAAAACTGATGACTCTGCATACAGTGGACGGAAGCGTTTCTTAGTAGCATCTTTCGGAAGCATTTATCATCATCCTAGGAATTGCACTATAATTTGTAGGGCCTACGGATGTGGGGTGTGTGATCACAGAATGTCCAATGTAGATGCTCCGGTTTTGGGTGGAGGAAAAATCCCTATATTTTAATATAAGTTGTATTTTTAAAGAGTAGAGTTGTCATCGTGTAACTTAAAGATCTGAAATTTGAGGTGTAAAAATAGTATTTTGCAAGAATACAAAGTAAAGCTGCATGCTATAGACTCTGTGGTGCGGAACCTCATGCACCTGACTGCCGTTGTTTGTATTTTGGAAGGGGGCATATGGGATCAAAGAAAAAACGCGACACCATCGTGGACTGTCTTAATTCAGACTGTTCCAATTTGACGTTAGATCAGTAATCATATAGCTCATTTAAGTTGCTGCTTCTTAACAGGTTAAATTGGTTAGGAGACTAAGATCCATGAAGCATCTTCGTCTCTTGTAGAAAACAAGGCCCTTCAACTAACAAAGAAAGAAATGAAGCCAAGCTTTCAACTGTAACTTACCCGCTGGCTGTGTAGTACAGTTTGGGAGATTGTGAAGTTTCCCATTTCGGTCTCCTTGAATACCTTGAAAGGTACGTCCCTTTTCTTCATTTCTAAGAAAAAATGATGCAATGTCTATACGTAAAACAGAAACCTTGCAGTTGTAGCAGTTAGAAGCCACAGGTATAACCTACTAGCTAGAAAGCTCTGCTTGCTTACTAGTCAACTGGAAGACAAAAGACTACCCCTTTTCACTTGGAATTTTTGTTGAATAGCCAAAAAAGACAACTCAATGACCGATCTAAGCTTAGATCACTGTAAACGGATCAGATCAACCATATGTCCGGTTTGTGGTGACCGATCAATGGTCGAGTCGTGGTGAATGAGTCACATCACTCACAGATCGAGGTGCCAGTGACTGATCAACCGCTGGTTCATGTGAGGGTTCATGAATCAATCATAGATCTGACTTTTGGAGGCAGATCAACTGTTAGGTTGTGATGAATGGTTGGAATAAGTTCAGATCTGCCATTTGGAAGTAGCTTGATAGTTGGATCATGGCAAGATCTACAAAATCAGTCACATATCTATTATTCAAAGATAGATCAATGACTAGATCACTATGGATGGTTAGATCAGTCACAGATCTGACAATCTGGTTTGATCAAGCGTCCAATCACTATCTATGGTCAGATTATGTCCGATCAACAAACAGACAGATGAGTTTTGTTCCTCGTGTTGCAAGAATCACGATGGTTGAGGGACCTTGTCTGAGCAGCAAAAAGAGCAGCAGTGACTACTACAGACGTGGGAAAGAAGGTATAGTAGTCCTATATGGGTCCACAATGGAGTTCCGTTGTAGATTTAACGAGAAAATTGACAGAGAAACTGCATTAAATGCTAGGTGGTAATTGTCGTCCATCAATTCTCCCACTTTGTAGTTACGAGGGGTTTAGCCTACAGCACCTGGTAGTCGGAGAAGTCCGTATCATATTTTCTTCTTATAATGATCAACTGATTGCTATACAAATAAATCTAATGGGCAAGAACCAAAATGACACCGAAGAAACAGCAACTGGTTGGGACCCAAAGCTGAAACCTGGGTCCCTGCCTTGTGGTTGATGCCCGGACGAGCTTCAGGAGCCCTCCATTTGCACTTCTCTTTAAATCGCACCCACAGATAGTCAGGCAGGCAAGCGATGCCTAAGCATTTTTAACCCACTTTACATCTTAATGATAAAGTCCAGAACCTCTGATGTCGCTGCCTAAATGTTGCATTTGGCAACCATCATGGGAAAGATTATTGGAATCTTCTTCAGAATAAATGAAAAACAAAAATAGAAACGTTTAAAGATTACACTTGAAACCTTTAGTGTATCCCTCAGAACTGCATTTCAGCCTCCGTATTGCTGACCAAACCAAACCAAACAGGCCCTAGGCAAGTAAGTCGTTTGACCTGATTCTAGACTGGTTTTGCGTCCAAGAACTAAGAGAAATGGTTTCTTATTGTTCAGTTATACTGAGAATGTCTAAAGAATGCGGACTGAGTGCAATTGATTCTCAAAATTCAGAAATATGGTTACACGTTGCAGCCTAGATTTGTCTAGAATCAATTTATGCCACTTTTTAGGAAGCCTGTTGTTGATATCTGACGAATATTTTAGTAATAAATAGACACCTAACAGATGATCATCAGATGGACCCAAGTGTAAAACACCCGAAAGCACCTGTTCCAGTCACCTTCCATGTGCTTGCAGTACAGCAGACTATATCAGACGTTGAAACGGTTCTCTATTTGCTTTCATATATAGCCTAAAGGTATCATCCAATTTGAGGCGCTGATTCGGAATTATATGTAAAGCTAAGAGATGTCCAGAGAATCAACAGCCTGATTATTACGGGTACCGCATGGAGAAATAAGCACAAAAACCAATCCATGTCCCAGCGGGCTAAAGTATGGTTTCTGAGCTCCATGAACAACTGCATCGGTCTCTACTATAAAAATGTGATACCTAATTGCAGTAGTCATATTCGTGGTTTCTCTTTCATCAGTGTTTTGACATCCCTATTCCAAAGAAACCCGTACGAATGTAAAGCACGAACAATCAAAAGCAGAGGCTCATGCCAAGTCTACAACAGAATTAGAAACGCAATTGATACAATTTGATCCCCCTCAAGAACTCCACATATTCACCTTATCAAATGCAGGTTGATATTCGAATTACCAAGTTCCACCAAGAAGTTCATTAAGTTCTCTGGGTCTCAGCCGCTTCTTGGCAACAAGCTCGCAAGGGAAGGAACTCCTTGATTCCTCATTTCTTCTTGAGCTCGCCTCATTTCTTCAGGATCTGAAGCCAAAACAATAAAAGTATATGGTCAGGTGAGGTATCTTCAGAGTTGATTCCAAATATCAGACTACAGCATGTCAAAAATAGTTTATCAGTGATAGATTAGCAGGCTAAATGTTGTGTTTTCCTTTTGATGAAGAAAATGAAAACAATATCCTAGAAAATACGAATCTCACTTTGAACCAAGAACAACAATGATCTAAGTTAGCAGATAAGTAAGAGCATCATTTCAATAGGATATACTACAGTAACTAAGTCATCCCAGAGACAAAATCATTGAATGAGTTGCCGTCGAAGTCCCCAAGATTTTAATACTATAGAAAGCATTTGGCCAACTGGAAAAGGGTACTCACCCATGTTCTCCATTAGTTTTGGCATGAGAAATACGACAATCAGCATGAATCCCATCATCAGCCCCATTGGGCTCTTCAAAAGAGACATTATGGAGAATGGTTCCCTGATCTGTAGGCACGTAAAAGACCAGCTTTTAGGAGAATTTCAGAGTATAGCTATTAACAAGGTCCATAACTAAACTTAGACCTATAGAATTTTCTTAATCAGGATCCACCTCGTAATATTGTTCCTCTCTTAAGGGCTCTAAGACCAATTCAGTTAGAGCCCTCCTGTTCTCCGTCAGTGCAGCCTGAACTTTACCCGGGTTTCTAGCGCTCACATCAACACGTACCTGAGCATCCAACAGAAAAAAGGGGTTATGAGAAATACAAATGTAATGCACAATGATGTATCCTCAGAAAACAGTAATAAAAAAGAGAAGAATCCTACTGGAGAGAAAAAATATCCCAGTGCGGCCACTTCAATAAGATGAGTCCCAGCTGACACATTGTGGCTTCAACATAGCAAGTCAAGGAATAGCCAAATGACCCACAAAAATAGCATCATTTCAACATATAACAAAACAATATCTTTGCATGGAACTCATCAAAACATGTGCTTCTACAGATACTACATGATACGAGGGCTTCAGGCCAACAATGTGGGAACCGAAATAAATGATAACAATGGTACCAGAAAAAACAAATGCAGATAAGCTGTAGCATCAAAATAGCAAATTTACTACTTATTCTTTTCAATTTCTTCCCTTCCACAAACTGGGTAATGCATAGCTATAATTTCTCTTCCTTTTACTAACCTCACCATATTGAAAATACCACAAATGAATAGTTAGCCTTAGCACAGCAGAGTGATGGATGCATTTAATACATTCTGCAACCTGTGGCTTTCTTGCACTAAGGGTGAATTTAAGCTTCACTTATAAAGAGTTCCAAATTACAACACTGATTTAGATACTCATAATAACAGAGGTGCTACTGAAGAATGGCACAAGAAGCCCCAAATTAGCAAAATCAGGTTCAGTAAGACAGGCAGATGAAACTGATAGACTGGCACTTGTATTGAAAAGCAAGCACATCCACTCCCACATGTCATTCTGGTTCAGACAAATTGCATCATATTCCAAAAAAATCTTACAACTTTCTTTGAGTACCAAAGAACTGAAATACAAAGGTAGTACACCTTGGCTAAGACTAAATAACTTAACATTCTCATTACTTATTGGATACAGCATTTAAGTACCCTTAACTTCTGGTACTACTTGAACATGGATGTTTTGGAAAAGGAATGCATGAACACATTCTTGAATATGTTAGACTATCTGCATGATCTTTGAATGCATTTACTAAAACTACTCTTTCAATCTGCTTCATTAGTTCTTGCCCTTGCTTAAGGACTAGAAGACATGTCCAATAAGATGGTAACACAAACAGGGATAGAACTAATAACAAGAAGATTTGGAAAGCAAAATGCCCATGGAAGCTAGTTTACTAGTAAAATTATCTGGAAATTTAAATTAGCTCATACTATTGACCTTTGTGGTCTGCCCCTTCCCCGGGCCCCGAATACACAGGATGATAGCCATCCTCTGTCGTCATCAGGTAAATGTTAGAATTTCTGATTTGCTTGCTAATGTCCTATACTTTAGCTCAGTTGAAAATCATTTTTTGCCCCTACTAACAACACATAGCAGCATTCAGACACCGAGTGTAATCCATCTGTTCAAGAGAGGATAATGTGGTTATATTTATAGTAATTAACAATTCTAATTGACGAAGTTTACCAAGTCATTGGTTGTGACATAATGAAAGCAAGGTGATAGTTGACAAATGAAAAAATGCACTAAAATATTTGTCCGCAATTTATCTCTCAATATTGTTTATCATTTTGGAACAAATGGAGATGTACATATGGAGTTTTGTATAATCAGCGGGTGTCACTCAAACTAAAAAGAAAATTTTATAGGATGGCCATAAAGCCGGCCATGCTCTATGGATCAAAGTGTTGGGCAATTAAGGAACATCATGTTTATAGGATGAGCATTGCAAAAATGAGGATGTTGAGATGGATGAGTAGCAAGATAAGAAAGGATAGAATTAGGAATGAAAACATTAGAGGAAACTTAAGGGTAGCAGAAATAGGTAACAAGATGAGGGAGATTAGATTTGGATGGTTTGGACATGTCTAAAGGAGACCTAAAATTGCACCGGTTAGAAGGAGTGAGGCAATGCAAGTAGAAGGTTTTAAAAGGGCAAGGGGAAGGCCCAAAAGAAAATGAATAGAAGTGGTAAGAAAAGATTTAAAAACTTTGGGACTAAATAAAGCTATGGTACTTAATAAAGGGAAATAGAGTAACAAACAATAGATCTTCTATTCATGTTCTCCTTACTTGTAGAATTGCAAAGATGTCATTTTCTCCTTAGGTACAAAGGATGGATCTTCTAGAGGTCCAGCACTTTCCCCCTTATTGTGTTTTGCTTCCAGTAGATCAACTATTCATATTACAATATGACTGACCTTACATGATATCATACACTAACCAGAAGTCATAATCAAAAGAAAACTGACTTAGAAAGGAATAGGAAACAAAAAATATTCAATTCAATCTCCTATCCAAGTTGTCAAAGAAACTTACTTACACTAGGGGCTCTGACGCATATGAAGGTACCTAAAATCCTTCCAAGCCCTAGGCTGCTGCTAAGCCTCATTAGTTGTAGAATTGCAAAGATGTCATTTTCTCCTTAGGTACAAATGATAGATGTTCTAGAGGTCCAGCTCTTCCCCCCTTATTGTGTTTTGTTTCCAGTAGATTAACTACTCAAATTATATAGTATGACTGACCTTACTTTTAGATGAGGGAGATTAGACTTAGATGGTTTGGACATGTCCAAAGGAGACCTAAAACTGCACCGGTTAGAAGGAGTGAGGCAATGCAAGTAAAAGGTTTTAAAAGGGCAACGGAAAGGCCCAAAAGAAAATGAATAGAAGTGGTGAGAAAGGATTTAAAAACTTTGGGACTAAATGATGCCATGGTACTTAATAGAGGGAAATGGAGGAACAAGAGTCATGTGGCTGACCCCCAATTGGGATAAGGTTTTGATGATGATGAAGATGATGATGATACTGTTTATCATTTTCTTGATTCTAATGGATTCATCCAGTACATTGCCAGCCACTTGGGTTGGTTCATCAATGGCTGATCTAGGAAGTCAAAAAAGATACCAAATTTGAAGACTATTCACACTGACCAAACTGTTCCTATTACCTGTCCAGCAACTCAAAATACATGAAAATGAACATGTAAAACAAAATTACCTTTTAAGAGGCTAGTAATATTTGAAATCCATGAAAGAAAACTTTTCCACAAGAGGGGTAGAAGTCAACTAATAAATAGATATAGGAAGTGCAATGCAAGAATCCTTCAAAAATTTCTGGAAGCCTATTAAGGAAAGATTTTTGTGCCTGTTAAAGTCTTGACAATCAGCTAAAAGGATTTCAGTGAGAAAATCAAAATTATTATAGGAATGATGCATCAATAGATCTCTTGTGCAGAAGAGAAAGTATCTCATAACACTAGTTCTTGTATATTTCAACATGTTCTACTTTGCATATGCACAATTAAGAAAAGGAAAGGTAACGTGCATCCAATAGGCATTAATGTCTAGAAAATGTGAATAAGAATGTAATCCATGAAAGAATTGTAGAACAGGATACAAAGAAAAGTAGCCATCAGGCCTAAGAAAAGTAATTCTTTCGCCACCATTGAGGATGACTTTAGCATTTGATGATTTTGCAGGGAGGATGAATCCTTTTGTTCCCATGCCTGCACCAAGAGAAGCCCCACATTATCACAAATGGAAGAAATAGAACACTCCAACCAGAAGTCATAATCAAAAGAAAACTGACTTAGAAAGGAATAGGAAACAAAAAATATTCAATTCAATCTCCTATCCAAGTTGTCAAAGAAACTGACTTACACTAGGTGCTCTGACACATATGAAGTACCTAAAATCCTTCCAAGCCCTAGGCTGCTGCTAAGCCTCATTACTTGTAGAATTGCAAAGATGTCATTTTCTCCTTAGGTACAAACGATAGATCTTCTAGAGGTCCAGCTCTTCCCCACTTATCATGTTTTGTTTCCATTAGATTAACTACTCGTATTACAGTATGACTGACCTTACATGATATCATATACTAACAGTTTATACAAAAGTACTTGTATGTGCATTATAATTACATGGAAAACTATATTATTAATGAATTTTAATAAACCAGTAAGCATAGACACAATTCCATTCCTGGACAATTTCCTCCACTAGGCATTTGGAACTTGGATTTTGGAATGCCTGATGTATTTGGATCTAATATAAAATTTGAAATTTCGACTTCTCTTATGGTCAATCCAAAATGGTGTTGGAAATCTATAATGGCGAACCATTTCTAGTTTATGTTTGAGAAGACTCATTTGAAAATTTGTACCCACAGCCCTAGAAGCTCTCAAATTCCAGAAGCGAACCATAAGGTGAATCAATTTAATGTGAGGACATATCATGCCTAATGAAGAAGCAAGATGAAGCTGCTACGTTTTGTATTATGGGACAGCACTACCATCCTATATCCATACGTAGTGGGTTCAAACGATAAATCATGTAAAGCCCTATCCTTGATAGTTTGAACATTATGCTTTCAGGAAATTTTGCCCCACAAGAAACTTATGACTAAAGACCGAAGCGAAAGGACTGTTCTCTCTTTCTCCGGCAATCTCAATCAACGACGTCCGTTTTACTCATCTATACCTTGGCCATGGGTTTAACTCTTGAGAGAGATCTGAATTCAGATTTAACGCAAAAAAGTGGATTAGAAATTCATATCCTTTTCTTTACGTTTTCCAAACAATATCTCAAGATTTCTGGTTCTCCCGCTTTGAAGAGAAGCTACGATCCCATTTAATAATTAATAACTAAATCAAAGGACATGGAAAGGGAACACATACCTTCGATCTTCCCCCGACCGGTGATGCTATAAGGGTCTCCCCTCCTGCAACAAATACACGAAATTCAAACTCTTCCAACTCTTTGAAAAGCTAAAAACCAAATCAGACAAAGAAGCGAAGATACAACGCCTCCTCTGCGCAGAAATTCAGCTAAAACAGGAGAAACTAGGGTTTAAGAAAGATTGAGTGGATCACCCGAAGGAGATCGCTACGGCGAACGGAACGAGGCAGAAGTGCAGAAGCAGTGACAAAACCAAGAAGGCTTTCGATTTCTCCATCTCTGCTAGCAAAGCAGAGGCCGGACTTCTTCCGCAGCAAAACAAAACTCTGCTCCCACGTTGCCAAGTGCGGATTGTTTAATTTTCAAAGGAAGCGACTGGGCAGATAGTACCCACCTAACCTTTTGGTCCCACTTGAGCAAATTAATCTCCTCTCTAGGCCGTTGAACCTGTAGATATCTGATATGCTGACACTCCTAACAAAATCAAAGGTTTGTATTTTTTAGGTCAGAATCCTAGAACAGCAAAATAAAGGGAAAATATAGATGAAATCCATTCTACTAAACATTGAAAGAGTGTCTGCATGAGTATGTTTAAACACCTTCACTAGATGAAATCCATTAAACAAGAATGGCTCCACCATAACATAGCACTATATCCTTCTTCACATTGTATTAGCCTTCATTTCATCAGCAAGTTACATTGCATCAAATCCATTCCACTAAAACAACACACAAAGAAGAGCAATGGTTGCCGCTTCAACTTGACCTTCTATAAGGGAAGGACAACTTTAGAGGAATGTTTTTTAATTCATTCAGCCGTTGGTTCCCTATTGAGATTTTTTTATTGAGTCTTCCACTTTTTGACAATTGCTACATCCACGTGGAGATAAGCATATATGATCATAGGAAGGCCTTAAAGGGATTGCAGATATGAACCTTTCAAGAGCAAGTTCAACACTACTAGGATGCATACTATAAAAAGACCAATTTTGCCTATTAACGCAATCCCCAATGTTCCGTTAGCTATCATCTGATCTTCATAGGCTAATCCCACTCTTCTAACATGGCCATTACCAACTTGATCCCTTGGATAAGATACCAAATGCCCTCCTTTTTTCTAATCTTCATTTCCAACATAGAGATTTGTCCATATAAACTACTCATTTTCAATCTTGGCATGGTTGGAATTGTTTTTCACTCCTAGAGATACGCATGACTATCTCACCACAAGCCTTCTCAATAAGACCTTAGTAGCAGTCCAAAGTTTTGTACCATGACATTATAGAAAACTTTCAAAGGAAAGAGGAAAAAAGGGCAGCTGAAAATACAAAAGGGAAAAACTAGAAAAGATGAACGAAAAATTGTAGAATTTGGTTTCTACAAAAATCTAATCAAATGTATAATTTTCTTGCAAGTTGTAAAGACCACGATGTGAGGATTTGACCATCTAGAGTTCTAAGGAAGAAGAAAGGAAAATTACAATTTAGTGATCATTTTTTCAAATTTTAATTTTTTCATTCAATTAATAAAATAATGCCTTGTGGGCATCTCAAGACCAATTCCTTCAGTATTTTTAACAAAGTGGATATGGAAGGGGTCTTCTTAATGAATTTTTGGCAGTTTACAGTACCAAGGCGTAATATCCTCAATTTTTAACCCTAAATTAGTCATAAAATAAATTAATTAAATAAAAAAATTATGCATAAAATGTGGTTTTGAAACCACTAAATTTAGAAATTACATGTAAATAGGAATTGAAAGGTATAAAGCGCATCGAAAACAAAGTTCGGATGAGGGAGATACGAATATTTTAGGATCATAAGGCAATTTGGTAATTTGGCAGGGACACGAATTAGAGGGGGAAGTTCTGATAACAGCACCCCCTTTCCATCCCTAACCCATAGCAGGTGGAGAGAGAACAGTGATCTGCCTTTTTCTACGAAGTAATCGGATATACAACTACATAAAGGCATTCCCTTTTTATTCCTATGCAAAACAACCAGAGAAAAATCCTAGCTTTTCCTTTGCATGCTACTAAAACGAATGGAAATTTGCATGCACTAGAGGACCCCGATCTTCCATCTCCAACTCTAATCAGGTAAGCCACACGCTCTAACTTGTTTTTCACTTTGTTTCCCAACTTCCCCCGCACAAATCCGAGCTAGATCTAAGCTAAACAGTCGTTGGATAACCCAGGAAGTCAAAACCATATAGCATGGTTAGACCCACGTTAAGGACACCTCTAATGATATATCTAAGCAGTTCAATGTGATCTTTAGACCCATAAACCCTAGGAACAACTAAAACAGATAAAAAAATCGAAGCATCTTGGGCTCTGATCATGCCAAAAGAAATCGGACGGCCCGGGCTCATCGTCCCCGATAGATGATGCGCCCAGGATGCCGACCAGGACACACTAGAGCAGACAATGCACACAGGCTCTTCGTCCTGCTCATGCGCGCTGTCCCTGATGGCCAGAACGTTTGGCGTCTTGGACGTTAGGACGCACATGGCACATTCTAGCATCTGTGCGTCCCAGGGACGCGCGGTATAAACTAGTGTAAATGTCACACTCATGCCCTAAATAATGGATTAAAATATAAAAAATTAAGAACATTAAAAGTTAATGATGAAAGGTTGTTCATTAAACTGTGCTCGGAGAGAGCTTTCAAATAATATCAAGAAAGCGTGAAACAAAAATCGGGAGCAAAAGATCAAAAAGTTTTACCATCGATGTGGTGGGGGTCCAAATTGATAATGGCACCCCCCTCTAATGAGCGTGACCCAAAGAGCCACACGAGAACAACTCTACACGCTGGAGTAGAACTCATCGCATGGAGTTTTGCTCCCATGCATTTGAAACTGGGAATGGAGGAAAGCCGACAAACCCACTTTCACTCCTCCATTCCCGGCAGCCCTCCGTTCCCCATTTCCCTAAATCTCCCCTCT
Organism: Warburgia ugandensis; assembly: GCA_035236585.1. Lineage (NCBI taxonomy): Eukaryota > Viridiplantae > Streptophyta > Magnoliopsida > Canellales > Canellaceae > Warburgia > Warburgia ugandensis. The sequence continues at coordinate 10,395,520 of CP141138.1, read as the reverse complement.
TCCAATCAAGCCCCACCCACCCACCCAGGATTCAGGTAGTTCATATTTCTCAAGCAAAACAAAACATCTCGCCTACGATTTCCCTCTTTCTGCCGGATCTCTGCTCCATTGACGGCATCGCACAGGAGGTTGCAAGTAAGTCTTCTCCTCCACTCCCCTTCTCCCCTTGTTCTTTTCCTCACTTCCTTTCCAAGCTTACGCCTATTTTCCGACGAACGTTGGAAGCGGTTAGAACTCATCGGATTCAGGGTATACAAGGAAAGGAACATGATTGGATAGAAAATCCAACTGTTCATATTTTTCATTAGATGTTCTGAGTGAAACCCTTTAGTTTCATGAAGATCCGTCAAGAAATGACACTGGAATCCGCAAAAACCAACAACTAGGGTAAGTTTAAAAATAGTTGAAAAATTCAGAAAAAAGTTGACAGTTTTAATAGAAATTGGGAGGGGAAAACATTGGAAAACAAAAAGTCAGGATATTCTGAGCAGTCCCTTGAACATTCGCAAAAGAATGAGGTCGCATGTGTCACTGGCGATGACCGGAATCCGGTCACCTTCTTCGGCGACATCGACATTTTCCGACGACCCCTAAAAAAATGTGAAAAATGAAATTTTTTGAAATATAGACAAATCACACACAACCTCTTCATCTGCTAAGATGGATAGTCAATCAGGAATCAATTGGTCCATGAAATTGGGAGCGAAAACTTATTAGTGCATAGGAAAAAATTTAGATCTTAGCATCCGACCGTTAAAAAGATGATCGAAAGGTAGATCTAGGTAAAATGTAACTCAAATTACCCTTCAGTAATGAATTATCACAAAAAGAAGAAGAAGAAGAAGAAGAAGAAGAAGAAGAAGAAGAAGAAGAAGAAGAAGAAGAAGAAGAGACTAACCAATCATAGATAAATTGATGGGAGATCCCATTTGACCATCTAATACTCCATTAGCAAATATCGAAGGTCAGGAAAGGAGATCAGACCATGAATTATGGCTAAAAGCATTGAATTGTAGAATAACTTACCTAAGATGTTGGAAATTGAAACTTCTAAACGTACGCACTCGATTTAGACCATCGATGTAAGACCAATGGTGCTGATCTAATTGGATAACGACCAATTGGTGTACAAATCCTTGGTCTTGATATAGTTAGATCAAGAACATTGTGAATAAAGAGCTAGAAGTGATTATACAAAATTGCATGGAATTCTGAAATTTACTTAGGACTTGTATTTCTTGCAGAGGTTTGAGAGCAGTATGAACGGTTCTAGTAGTTGAACTTTGGGTTGTATCTTAAGAGCAAGTAAGGACCCTAAACCCTTCTATTCCTTAAATTCTTGTTGATCTATTCTCTTGAAATTAACATTATAAATGTGTAGAATGAATATGTTATCACCTTGGTTGAATGGATGATTGAAATTGTAATTACTCATTGAAATTGTCATGTAATAGTCTGATTTACTATGCTTAACTGTTATGATGATGCAAAATGTTATACAATGGTCAAGCCCAATATAGTAAGCCTTGAGGGCAGCCCGGTAAGCTATGATGACGCCTTCCAAGATGGTAAACCCTGAGGGAAAGGGCTACCTGGTTGATTGCAACTAAGGTGAAGTCGCCCAAGATGGTAAATCCTGAGGAACGAACTATCAGGTGTTGAGCCTCCCAAGATAGTAAACCCTAAGGGAAAGGGCTGTCTGGTTCCTTGGAATCATGGTGGAGCCACCTAAGATGGTAAACCCTGAGGGATGAGATGTCAGGTATTGAACCTCCCAAGATAGTAAATCCTGAGGGAAAGGGCTACTTGGTCTTTTGGGACACGGTGGAGCCACCTAAGATGGTAAACCCTAAGGGATGAGTTGGCATATTTGAGTTACCCAAGATGGTAAACCCTGAGGGAAAGGGCTGCCTGGTTAATTTAGACTGAGGTGGAGTCACCCAAGACGGTAAATCCTGAGGGAACCTAACTTTGGCACCGCCCAAGATGGTAAACCCTGAGGGTCTGGTTGCCTTGTTGATAATACTCATAATGGGTTGCCCAAGATGGTAAACCTTGAGGGAGATGACTACTGGATCATGGTGGTAATTGTTTTGCCTATTTAATATTACTAAGGAAACCATTAAACGAGTATGTAACTTTGTTGAATGTTATGCTTATGGTTTGCATTTTAACTTTAGAATGAGGTCTATAACTTAGTTATTCATCTATTGAATGTCTTGTGGTTGGAAATTTGTTCTAACCTAGATCATGGAAATTTGTTGATCTAAGGATAATCTGACCATCATATCAAGGTATAAACTTTAGATGCATACAAAAATGAGTAGATGAACATGAGATAGAACTGATTAATAATAATTAATGTGGGGATTAAGGATCTAATCATAAATAGATATCTTAGAGAACGATCCAACGGTTAGATCGCCATGGACTCCACTTTGATGAAATAAATAACACAAAATAGTGTCGTGATACTGACAGGTATATCAGAGCATGTGAGCTAAGAGGATTACATGCTTGAATTGGATTATCTCTCATTGAGGTAGGTAACGACATTTAATGTTATGTTTTGATTTCTAAAACCTTGGATTATCATAGCAGCATGGTTGAGTGTGATTGATTGTTACTTGTTTATTTAGTCTGAGATTTTGTGAGATTCAAAGTTTTATGCTATGATCAATATGAGATTTCAATAGTGTGTTGAATGGGTTTTCATGATCGATTGTTTTATGGTACTAATACCACGTATCTTATGTATGATTAATAATTATATTTTCTTATTGCATTACTGAGATTGATGGGTTTTCATAAAAAATTAATGGTGGAGGCTTGGTGGCTAGTCCATTAAGAGGCTAACCCTAAGATGAGGGGTGTGCCTTGGGGATTGTGAGCCATGAGTGCTCTTGGTTATACGAGATACGTGATTTTCATGTTTTGTGATTTTTGACGGGTACTCTCACTTGGTGGATGTCATGTTAGGAGGGAGTACGGTCAGCCACCCACCCTCCAAAATTGTGATGTGGATTTATGATGTGATAAACACCTGCCCATAGATGGCTTTTGGTAGGAGTTTGGTAACATGTATTGTCCACACTACCGGTCCAGGCCTTTCTAAGGGAACAGACATTAAGTCTCCCGTTATGGTGTAGACGGGGAGCAACAGTGGTTGAGACCCTAAAGGGGTTGCCACTGCGGCATGACGATCCATACTCTTATTCTGTATACTTGCTTGATGAGCATGGAGATGTTATTGTATGCCTGGGTGTGACGATACTTAGATGAGTAATATGAGTACTCATGATTTGTTATACGAGTGTATGGGACATTCGTGGAACCCACGTACCTTAGGGTGCCCTATTTGTTATTGTATACTCATTTACATTGGATCATATCTTGCTTTACATTCATAAGATCATCATGTTTTAAATCCATGAGGTGCATGTTTCATCACATATGATGTTTGAAGACTATATTAGCATTACTTATGATACTTATATTTTCATGGATAATTGACTTACACATTATATCCACATTGTTATTCGATTATGTTTTCCCTTGTTATTACATTAAATGTCTATGTACTTACACAAGCAATAGCTTGCTGAGGCATTGCTTTGTTTTGCAATGCCTTAGATACCGAGCGCCACAGCAGGAAGGGTAAAGCTGTGGAGGGACAGTGATAGCAGTGGTGACCACTTTGATTTGGCTGATAAATAGCTTGACGTAAGTGATTAAAGGGACTGCAACTTGAACCTATTTTATGGACTGTATATCTTCATTAGATATATTTGATTATGACATTATATATATTATAGACATGTCTTTAAGTATGGTGGAATATTATGATGGATAGAACCTGAGCCACATTATTATACTTTTTGGATATTTATTGTTTAAAAATAAAGGCATTGTTGATTTTGATGTTGGATTTGATATGGGTATTGTCTTAAATTTATTGCTACATACTTATATTTATTTTTTAATCATGGTCGTGATGTTTTTGGAAAAATGAGATAACACCCAGAGGTTTTTAAGTAAATGTTCTAATATAATAATTAATAGAATCTTTTGATTTTGGGATCCTGACTATAATTATTATTATTATATAAAAATGTTATAAAAACTGGGGGTGTTACACAAGGAGACTGTTTCCAAAGTAGAGGTGATCAAATTAGTTGGAAATATTAGTTCAGAGGTATTCATACATTTTTCCCTAAAATTAATGTCAATGGGAAAAACTATGGTCACTTATGAGAATTGATTTAGATGATAGAGACATATGGACGTTAAAATTGGATTTAAGTATGTGTTTCGAGCAAAATTAAGGAGATACTAACTTATGGTCCCTAGGACAATTGTTACAAGGAAGAAACTATGTTCCATTGTTTTATATTTTACAAGATTATGGTCACCCCTACTATGTAAATATCCTTATAATTAGATAGTGTTTGCAAAAGTAGCCATTAGAAATGTCATCCAAAAGCATGCCATAAACACTAATTGTTATTGGGCTACTAGATATGTAGAGTTTTAAAGGTTTCATTTCAAAGTAGATAAGGAATTGAGATGAAATGAGGAACTGTAAGATTAAGAAGCATCCCACCAAGATGGTCAACCACCTACTTGTGATGTTTTGAAGCTCAATTTTCAATGGTGCCTGTTAAGTGTTTAATTTTGGCTAAAAGACCCATAGTTTAGCATTTATTTAGACATTCTAACTTTGCAATTTGATAATTTTTTGGATAAAATATGAAAATTAGCTCAAATCGACCATCCAACCGCAAATTGTCAAAATTAATGGTCAGATGATCAATTGAGTTAAGTGGATGCTTAATGTATGGTTTAGATGACTCTAATCTAGTCTTCAGTCTTGCAGATCAACTAAAGAAGGGTTGGATGGCTCAAATTCAATCTCAATGGTGCAGATTAGTTTGAAGATCAATAAGGCAAGAGATGAAGGGTTCCTAAAAGAAGAAGGCTTCCTAATTTGGAAGAGGTTTCCTAATGGAAGATGAGTCCTAATTTGGAAGAGGAGAAAGTTTTCTAATAGGAATCTACCTCTTCAAGGAAAGAGTTTGAGACAAATAAGGAAGTGGAAAATTATAAAGAGGGGGAACGGGAGTGGGGGAGTTTTTGGAGAAATTGGAGTTTTGTTTTTTGGGAGTTCTGGTTGTTTTTCTTTGTTTGCTGTTCATTCTATTGGGAGTGTTTTTTTTTTCCTACTTTTCCATCCATCTCTCACATTCTCATCCCTCTCTTCTTTTGTTTACGCACACCTCACAAAGCCACTACCCATCTCTTCTAGAGCTTTGTTTCCATCGCACAAGCCCTTTCACATTCACAAACTAGACGACCTAGTTTGCTTCCATCGCACCCATCTACTTCTTTAGCCCTGCATCCATCGCAACACCTCACACCATCTCTGCTTCACCAGAAACCAGCCCTACCTCCATTTACTTTTTCACCAGCCCAGAACCCATCTTTCCAGAACGTGCCTATCTCCCCTACTCGACCACCCCAGTCAGCTAGCTCCACTCTCCTTTCTTGTAATATCCTTAATTTTTAGGATAAAATAGAAAATTATTAAATAAATTAAAATAAAAATTTATTGATGAAAATTTTTCCTAAAAACATAAGAATTAGAAAGTGCTCGTTGATACGAATCCAACGCCACCAAGAACGCGAGAAACGGAGCTCAAATGAGGGAGTTATTAGCCGTCAAAGTTGTAAGGGCAAATTGGTCTTTTGACAGAAACGTGTTACACAGGGGTCCAAATTGATAACGGCACCCCTGTCTACACACGTCTCTACCAGTCCGGCGAAATCGCCGGAGAGACATGGGAAGAGACGTGTGGGGAAGAGTTTCTCTTCCCCAAGACTCTAAAACCCTATATCTATGCTCCTCTAGGAGCCAAAACGCTCCACTATTGAGCGTTTTCTCTGAGTTTTTACGCAAAACCCTAGCCCTGCAAAACTTAGATATTTCTGGCGAGTAGAGCCCCGGCAACACAAGCAACTCCGGCCAGGTGCAAGGTAAGCCTCAAACCTATGTTTTTCGTATTTATTAAATAGAAAAACAATTAGGAAAAACATTTAAAAATTTAGGAAAAATCAGATTTTTAGGAACCTGTGTGCACGCTACTGTTGGAGCGTGATTTCACGGATCAAACCTAGTCCGTTTGGAAATCGCACCGTCCAACTAGTGCACAAGAGACCCAAGAGCATACCATTTAAATTTGGGAGTGATCTAACGGTGGATTTCTCTAGAAAACCCAAAAACCAGTACCTAGGGAGGATTTTAGGAACTTGGGAAAAATCATTTAAAAACCATGGTTTTTGGAAAAATCAGTGCAAAAGGAGGGAATAAATGGATTCTAGAGAGAATTCTGAAGAAAATGGCGCAAAAATCACGCAAAACGGAGCTCTGTAGGCCGCCGGAGGCGACCGGAATCCGGTCGTCTTCTCCGGCGTCGTCAACGGCGTTGGCACCCTGGCGCTGACACCAGGACGCGTGCTGAGACGCACCCAGGACGACGTCACATGACGTCGTCGTCACACGCGTGCGCGGCGCCGCGCGCGTGTGGGGAGCGCGCAGGTTGACGGTCGCAGTGGGGCCAGGACGCGGCGTGTGTCCCATTCGGCGTTTGCGTCGGCGTGCGCCAGTGTAAACCGGCGGAAAAGGGGCGCCGCCGGTTTAAACCACCTTATGGTGGTCCGGCAGGCCCCATTTTAGCGTAGTTTTCACTAAAACTTGATTTTTGGGAGCTAGAGAGGTCCAAATCAGGATCCGAAAGAGGCGTTGTGACCGTATTGACGACGCGGACCTAGTTTTAATTAAAAAATTAGAAATGACAACTTTTTCTTTAGAAAATTTTTAAAATAGTGATATGACATGTACAGGTGCACGTGAATATACCAGTTAAAGGGAGTTATTAGCAAGCTAGTGGTCTCACACTGAGGTAGGTGACGACAACTAATGTTTTGCCTTGATTTTTTAACCATGTTTAAACATAGCATCATGTGTGATTGTGTTTTAAAATGCAATTATTATTTACCATGGATTTCATGCGACATTGCGTACAGTATGGTTATTCCAAATTGAAATCTTTTACTGAATAAACTTATTTAAAATGTTTTTACCATCATGATGTTAATTAGTTATGCTTAGTTAGAGACTTATTATATATATAGAAAATGCATGGATTACATGGAAATGAGAATAGAGGCTTATTAGCTGGTCCTTTTATAGGCTAACCCCAGGATGAGGGGCATGTCTTGGGGATTGCAAGCTATAAGTGCTCTTGAGTTTTAGCATATACATATGATTTCCGTGTTTTATATTTGATGACGGGTGCTCTCGCCCGGTGGGCGTCATGCTAGGAGGGATAGGGCCGGCCACCCACCTTCCGAGATTATGATGTGATGAGTTTGTGATATGATAGACACCTGCCCATAGATGGCATTCGGTAGGGGTTTGGTAACATGGATAGTCCACACTACTGGTCTGAGCCTTTCCATGGGGACAGACGCTAAGTCTCCCGTTATGGTGTCGACGGGGAGCGGCGGTGGTTGATACCTATGGAGGGTTGCCACTGCAGCATGATGGCCCATATTCTTATTATGTGTGCATGTATGATGAGCATGGTTATGGAAGATATGCATGGGTGTGACGACACTCAGAGGTTGACTACGTGTACTCCTGATCAGGGATGTTAGTGCGATGTGATGGGACCCATTACCTTAGGGTGCCCTTATTCTGGATGTATGCTCCATTTTATTGATTCATGTCATGTTTTAACTCCGTGAATTTCATGTTTTAGCATATGGAATAATTGGCATTTATTGAACATGGCATTATGATATCACTATCTTCATAAATGTTAGATTTTTCATCAGTATTGTTCATTATTTCTTGCATTTATTACATTAATTGTCTATGTACCTACACAAGTGATAGCTTGCTGAGGCATTGCTTTGTTTTGCAATGCCTTAGATCTCGAGCGCGGTAACAGGAAAGGCAAGGCTGTTGAGAAGCCGTGAGAGCTGCTGAAGACTAGTTTTCTCTATAGTTTTAAACAGTAATGTGAGTCATTAGAGTGGATTATCATTTGAATTTTATTATGGACTGCATACTTTATATTTGGATGTGATTTAGATCTTTGGACATATGTTGGACATTTATATGGGATGTTATGATAAATAGACCCTGGGCCATATTATTATTGTCTTTTGGACGTTTATTTGATTTAAAATAAAGGCGCCTATTTATTTGACGTTGATTTATACGCAGATTATTTATTATGTTTAAATTACATGTACGCCATTTTGAGAAAGGAAAACTAACACCCGGAGTTTTTAAGATAGGTTTAGTAAAATGTTAAATAAAACTTTTCTCATGGGATCCCAAATGCTCTTAATTAAAATGCCATTATTATAAAATAAAAAAAATGTCTTGAAAATCCGGGGTGTTACATTTCTCCTCTTCTATCTCATCCCCTCTCTCTTTCCCGCTTCGGTTTGGAACCCAGATCCTCTGCTTCCAGCCTTCACCGCTCCTCTACTCCCATCGCACCCCCTTTTCCACTGGCCAAGCAATTCAGGGCATCGTTTTTCTGTTCTCCTTTGCTTCCAGTCGTCCCTTTTCACCAGCCAGTCAGCGAGTCATAGAAACCCCAGATCATCTGGCTCTGCTCCACACGATCTAGGAGCTCCCTCTTCATCGCACCATCTCTCCACCGGCCAGGCGATTCAAGGACCGTCTGAACCAGACGAAGCCCAGTTCGGATCAAGGCTGCCTAGCACAATAGTCCAGTGGGACGCCCCATCCTCAGAAAAGGAGTCATTTTCCACTCATCTCAGGCATCTATGCATCTGTGGTTCCTCCATCTTCTCCAGTCGGCAAAACTCGGTTTGAAGAAATTTTTTTGGGAAGTTTCGGGCAAAATTCCAAATTTGCCCTTGGAAAATTATTTTAATTTACATTTCATGTCCTATTACTATTACTGTTCACGTTTTATGTTATTCCGTTTGGAGTTACCCGCATTCTGTGTTATTCCATTCGTGTTTAAACAAATCAAAGGTCATGGTTTTAACCATGGAAAACTTCTAATCTCTTGTCTGTTTTAGTTCAAAATTTCAATTAATTTTGAGAATTTGTTCTTAGGATAGATTCTAGATTGATTGTTGCTCCTGATCTTCAATTTGGGTTATGAAAACAGATCTAAGCCATTAAATATTAAATTCCTTAATTCGATTAGATCTCTCAAATTTGAAGAATCTGACAAATTTCTCCGTCAGATCCTTAATCAAGGACATGTTAATTATAGTGATAGAGGTTGATCAAAGTTTGGAATAACCAAAGTGAAGAAATTGGACAGCACTTAAGGTAAGGAATTAGAATTTTCTTAATTTTTCTAGTTTTAGTTTTAATTAAGGTTTTATTGGTTCTTTATTTATTTATTTATTTATTTATTTATGGAATTAGACCTCTAGAATTTCACTCTTAACTTGAAGATGAAATTTGATTTCTTTTTGTTAATTTTTTTCAATTAATTTGAATTTTAAATAATTAAATTTTATTTAAAACTCTAAAATTTTAAAGCGCCCCCTGTGGGATTGACTCGCATTAGCTATACCACAATAGCCCGTGCACTTGCGAAAAACATCAACAGTGCCTACTTGGAAATCTTGACACATCTAAATTGGTGGTTTAGTAAAAAATGATCAAGGAGGTTGTGTGCTGGACTAGGCTGAATAGTGCATAGGGGATTTCCATCTTGCGTAGATGATTGCAGTCTCATCATGTGTTAAAACCTGTCAACACTTTTGTCTTATTAAGAGCCAAACTTAGGCTCTAAGTTTCCTCACTTTACTTTGATAATCTTTTAATGGTGGTGTGTTATTGAGGTAAGAGAACTTATAAAATTGACAGAAGAGGTTGAGAATCATTCATTCAAAGCATTAAGAAAAATAAAAATAAAAAGAGCTACCCTTGAAGTTGTAGGAGGTTAAGGTTGACATTATCTAAATCTGGCTTGCTCCTCATTAGTTAGTAAGTGATCTTCTAAGAACATTATGTGGTGAAGAGCACCTTCTTGACGAGAAGATTAGCCACCTCATTCATTAATCCATTAATCAAAGAGAATTCTGCCTAGAAGAACCACAGAGAAGTGGGAGTGTGGAAGATTTGATTATAGAATCTGTAGGGATAGATATGCACTCCTTTGATTTAGCAAATGACATTATTGTAATCCCCTTCGGTGACGATTTGTGAATTCAACAATTGATTAAGATTTTGAACTACAAAAGCGATCACTTAAAGCTCAACGACATTGGTCTTTTATCCCAATCGGCTCAGAGAAATGCTTTAATCACCTATCTTTGATGGTTTTTTGAAGATTCCCCTTTACCTGCCTTCCCTAGGTTGCCATCAAAAGGCTTGTCAAAGCTTATTGTGATCTTTCCTTATTTTGGAGGTCTCCATGTGTGACTGATCATCACCTTGTGGGAAAAAATGTTAATGAAAAATTTCTAATCTCGTTTGATCTTGTCAACAATCGCGTGCCACATCTGATTAGGGTTCTTTGCCTTACATCAAAGACTTTATGATTTCATTTTCCCCAAACAACCAGAGGAAACATTACAGTCCACATGAAATTGCCTCTAGGTGCCATCTTGCAGATTTGCCACATATCATGCAAGGCTTTGAAAGAGTTTTGCTTCACCCACTTCACGATTAAAGATATTCAACACTTTTCTCCATATTTCCATTATAAACTCACATTGAGTGTTCGTATGATCGATTGCTTCCTCTTGTTTGTAACAAAGAATGCAAATACTAATTTCCAGCCTCTCTTCTTTAGGTTATCGACCGTTAGGATCACCCCTCGAATGGCTGTTCATGTAAGATCACTAGTGGGGAAACTTCAAAGGACCATAGCCTCTTAAAGTTGAAGGAGGACCCTTGATGCAATAGTATAGTTGTAGTCACGTAACCTTGAGGTCACGAGTTCATGATGTAGAAATAGCCTCTTGTAAAAATGCAAGGTAAGGCTGCATACTATAAACCCTTGTGGTCTATCCCTTCCTCAAACCCCATATACGTGGAAGCTTCGTGCACGGGCTACCATTTTTACCCTCTTGAGGTCAAAGCTGCAGGATGGGGCATTAATGAGGACCATTCTCCAGTAAGCAAACTTAACTAAGAAGGAACCATTCGGTTCCATAGTCCAGATCTTGTTATCTTCCTTTGATGGATCCGAATGTGTCATCAAGCATTTTACACATATTGAGCTAATTTGTTTTTCAGATGGTCCGAGGTGCCTATTCAGGAATGTACTCCACCTAGGAGAAACTCCCTCTCCTTGAAAGCAATCTTAGATATTAATGTAATGACCCTGAATTTTTGTAACTTATCAAGGCAAATTCATAAAGTTTGATTTTTTAGAAATTATGGGCTGGAATATTAGGTTATTGAAAATTCTCTTTTTATTGAGATTATATCATGAATTAAAATATATAAATTAAGAATGTACTTGGAAAACTGATCGAAACAACATTAAGTACGTTCAATTCTGAGTTAAAATGAAAATTTCTTATTTTTCTCCATTTAGGGGCAAAATGGTAATTTTACCCATATTCCATATCCAAGAAATAAGACCTCAATATTCAGGAAGTACTTAGAAATACGATTCCAACGCCACTAAGTAGGCTCGATTCCGAGTTCGACAAATAATGCCTATTTTTCTCCAATTTTAGAGTCATAAGGGCAAATACGCCTTTTTACATTAAAGTGGGGCCCACAAACTGGGGCAACGTTCTAGAAGCAACAATAATTGCTCAGTGCATTATTGCTGGTAGTGGAGAATGTAGTGGAGATTGTAGTGGAGAATGGAGAATGCACTTGTAATAAAAAATTCTAAAGTAATAAAATATCTTATTAAAAGAAATGATAAAAATTCAAATTTGGCTATAAATATGTCCCAAAAATTTCCAAAAATTTTCACAACCTTAACCACGAAATTTCCAAATCTTCCTTGGTGTTTCAGCCCCAAATTCTCATTCATCCCTCCCCAATCTCTATTTTTCTTATTTCTCTCTCCTCTTTCTAAGTGGAACAAGAGACCTAAATTCAATTAGGCACTGCTCCAAGAAAAATCTGATCAATTCCACCGTCCATAACCTCCTCTCTACCACAGTATATACAAAAGCCCCAAATCAATTTCAAGATCCAACGGTTCCAACAACAAAACCACAAAACGGTAGACAATTGGCCTATATTATCATCAACCGGTAATTCTCTCAAATTGAGCATCAAATATATGTTTTTTCTCCAATCAGGTAGGTGGAACTACTTCCCATTCATATTTATTATGTTTTAGTATAATTTTTATTTTTCTGTAATTTAATTTGAATGAAAAATGGTAAAAATAAAGTAAATACCAGCCCCTTCAATTTATGGTGATAGAGAGCTCAGATGGAAATTCTGGGTTTTCCAATCAATCCAGAAGGGTCAAAAACCCCTAGGATACAATTTTCAAGAAAATCTAACAAGGTTTGGACCCTCAATTGAGAGAGATTACTTGGTGGGCCCAGATCAAATCTGACCCTAAGAACGGCTGAAAACTTCAATTTAAGATTGTGGAGTCATATGAACTCCAAATTGAGATCAGAAAGAAGCTATGGAAAGCTTGTAATGTCTAGTTTCTAATGAAGTCATAATATTTCTAAAAATTATATCTGTATTTTTCTGTATTTTTTTAAATAAGTGTCCAATTTCTAAGATCTTCAAGATCTGAGGTGATCAGATCTTGAAAATTTATTTTAGTGATGATATAATAATGTAATAAAGTAATATCTATGGTTAATTTGTACAGATCTTGGATAAAATAGGGTATCTACCCTTTATGGTAGAAAAACCCTAAAATAAAAAAAATAAAAAATACAAAGGGACCCACTTGATCAATGAGATCAAGTATGATCAGATCCTTGGGATGGATTAAAGGGATGATATTATGATGGAATCCAGTTAGATCATGGATGAAATGTGACAAAATCAAGTGGATAAGATTTTTGGATCTTAATGGATTAAAAGCCCTAAAGGTAATTAAAACCCTTAATCTAAAGGAAAACACCTAAGATCTAATGGTTGGATCATATTTAAAGGTTTATAATAATCTTAATAAAATTAGTTTAAATTGTCTTTTATTGGATATAGAAGTGTAAATGTGATTTATGTTTTAGGTTTTAATTGTCTTTTATTGGATATAGAAGTGTAAATGTGATTTATGTTTTAGGTTTTAATTGTCTTTTATTGGATATAGAAGTGTAAATATGATTTATGTTCTAAGTTAGAAAGCATGATAGTGTAATCTTTAAATTTTAGTATGATATGCCCTAAATGAGTAATTTGTTAGTAGATTTGATTATCTTAGGATCATGTTAGTGTAAATTAGGATTTAAACATGATTTCATTATGATAGAAGATGTGTTTCATAACTTAAGATCATGTTAGTTTCATTTCACTATCTTAAGTTACATTCATAGGAAGAATGTTAGTATATAGTTGTTAAACTTATATTTGATTTATGCTTTCAAGTTGATGAATTACTTATTGTCAAAATTTATTCAATTGTTAAGTAATTGTTAAGATATAAAGAGCATAAATCACCAAAAATGTAACCAATGAAATATAGAAATTCATGGACAACTAAGATGAATGAATGATTTTGACTTAGTAAGGGCTATAGTTAGTAGGGACAATATAAGGAATGATTTATCATTTCCTTGGCCCAAAATAGAAAAATAATGAACATCCATGGATGACATTGTGCATATCCATGGAAATTAATTAAAATCAATTAGAGAAGGGACTTAAGGTAAAGAGCTCATAAGAACCTTGTCAAAGGTTGAGCTTAGTACCACTCTAGTGGACTCTGAACATTGTGGTTATAGGGGGTATACAAGAGCCAAGTGCTTTTCCTCACCTCCCATTGACGTAAGAGAGGTCTAAACGCCTCCTTACATGAGGGTTGTATTAACCACTTTTGAGCGACTTTAACCGGTAAGTACCGGTCATCCCGAAATAAGGAGGAGTTGTCTAGTGATAGGAAGAAATACATTATCTTCAACCAAGTAAGACACTAACCGGTTGAATAATAATAAGAACATAAAAGATAGCAAATTATCTAACCCTAATAAAAATAGTAAGTGAGATAAGGATGATCAAACAAGATGAGATCTTGTATGATCAAAAACAATAAGGAAAAAGAAACATCTATGTAAATTAGATTGTTATGTATGATATAGATAAGATTTGTATAGATGATATTAAACCCTTGGATATATGATATTCAAGGAAGAAAGAGTCGATTATCCTACATAAGGATGATCAAAAGACCACGTAAGATGTACCTTGATTAGAAAATGACATTATACATATGATTTGACAGATATATGTTGATCGAGACTATGACAGATTTCAAGGAGTAAGAATACCTTATCGAGGTAGGTGGATTATTAAGAATGCCTTTACATGAAGATACATGTCTAATACATGATCTTATGTTTTGAAGTATTGACATGTATGATACCAATATATTAAGGTAAATACCTCAAATTGAAATATGATCCAACCAAATGATGAGGAAAATAAGTATTAAATGGACAAGATGAGAATTGAGAACAACCCTAAGGGAATAGAAAGTAGAAAATATTCCAAGCCTCTAGATAAACAGACAGATAGTCCGATATGTATAAGTATTATTTTTTACATACAAGCTTTGAGGCTTGTGGTTTTGTTTTAAATGTGCATGAGCCTGGGATGCTATGCTAGAGAGAGTTAAGAGGGTTTGGCCACCCACTCTCTCAAACTTGATGATATTGAATACCAAGCCTAAGAAAGGCTAAAAGTCTGGTGGGGCAATTATGGGAAGGCCACCACTGTGACCATGGTCCTCCCATATGGACATGGATATTGTAATTTCCACCGAGAATGGTATAAGTGGATTATTGAACGCTATCCGGCCAACAGACTGATCGACCGCAAGCATAAGTAGTCCTTGATTATTTTGCATTATGATGCATATGAAATTGGCATGTGAAATGCCTTAAAGGATGGCATGATGAAATGCCAGGTAATTGTATATTACCAATATTTTTCCCAGTGAAGGGAAAACCCAAGATAAGAATCCATTGAAATACAAATCTCCTATAATGAAAGGAGTTGATCAATTTTGTATGGAAATGATTATTGATTATTTTTACAATTTTAACGGATTTGTTCTTATATACTATGTATGTATCAAGGTGAACACAAATGATAAGGAAATGAGATGTTTATATAAATAATAGTGGTCTGTGAATGTGTTTATGATAGAATGAATTATGGATAGTTGAATATTGAGATTTTAATGTCAATAACTTACATTCTTATCCCCTACCAAGCATAGTCGAGATATTGTAAATGTTCAAATGTTTACAATATCTCGTATAATGAGAAGGAGACTTAGGAGCTCAAGACTTGAAGAACTAGTGAAGAATAAGTAATAAGGGTATATCCTCAAACATTGTAGAGAGCATGTATTGTCTTTAGAACTTTGTAATTTGAATTGTGTATTTGGTCGAGTATTGTAAAGTTACAAGGGGTTGTGTATCGTGAACCACCTGATGGATCCTGGAAGTTTAATAAAATCATATTCCTTCAATGGAATTTTATTTTGTACACAAATTGTACTTATGTTATGTATGAAGTGGTGACTTGGGTTTTCAAAACAAGTTTTAAAATAAAAGAAATTCCGCTGCTTTGTTTTGCGAAAAAAAAAAATTTACTAAGGGGACGCCCTTGTCTTTGAAAAATATATTATAAAATGTGTTTAAAAAAACCCGGGTCGTCACAGTTGGTATCAGAGCTATTCATCCAGTCACAGTACAGTACCATCATGTCCAATATGAAGATGAATATCCAATTAAAGGATGAGGAATAGTGAATAAATAAGAGATAGGCTATTAGTTGATGAGAAGGAGTTATATGAATAAGACATAAGTTATTAGTTGATGAGAAGGAGTTATGTGATAAACTCATTAGGTAAGAGATAAGTATAGAGGGAGTTGACTCATTAGTGAGGGATAAGTCTTGAAAGAGTAGCCTCAATTGTTGAAGAATATGCAAAGAGTTGACTCATTAGTGAGGAAAGAGTTAAACTCATTAGTTGAGAAATATGGAAAGAGTTGACTCATTCATGAAGAAAGAGTTGACTCATTAGTAAAAGATGAGAATAAAAAGAGTTAAACTCATTAGGTAAGAATGAGTATAAAAGGAGTTATTATGAAGGAATAGTATAGTACAAGTAGATATTATTGGATGAAAGGACTAGAAATATTATTCAAGAAGTAAGAATTCCAATATAGGGAATAGTAAGATATAAAAATCAATAAGGAAAACATTACAATGGATGTAAGGTATAATGTTCAGGTCTAACCTAAAGTCCCGAGTAAACATACATATATATGAACAAAGTACACCAATACTAGTATGTATATGACCATTAATGTAAGTGAAGGAATGGAGATAAAGAGAAAGAAGTGATAAATTGGAAAATGTGATGGACAAACTCCAACCTTATGGAATAGGTGAAATGGAGATTTATGAGAAATAAAAGCCAAAGAGAAAACTTCAGAATTATTATAAAAATAAAAATATATAATAAATATAAGTGTAAGAGTTATAATTGCTACATATATGGTATTATGACAATTAGTTAAATGAAATTAATCATCAAAATAGAGGAAATTGAAGAGATAAGTGAGATAATTCAAAATTTTTGTAAATGAGGATAGTTTTAAGTAAAGATGAATAAGGAGATAAGTAAGTAATTTCTCTCTAAACTTAGTAAAGGCAAAAGATTTAATAAAGAAATGATAAAATTTCAGAACATACAAAGAGATGGTCTTTATAAAAATGAAATGGGAGAAGATAGTTTGATATGTTAAAAGGGACAAAAATATGATCCCAAACTTATTAAGAAAGACAATTAAACCATTATGATGTATGGTTAACAAAGAAATTATAGCCCTATTGATGGAACAACAAATATGAAATTCCTAAGATATAAATGAAATTGGTATGATAAATTAATTGTGGAAATTAGCACAAAAAGAATTTTCAAGGATTAGAGAAATATTGATATGATAACTTGGGAATATTGAAAATAATTTTGGGATTATAAGAAAGAGAAGTACAATTGATGGTGAAACAATTTTGGGCAATAGACAAATATTGATATGATGAATTGAGAAAATATAGTTATGGATTATCATGAAGAAGAGTACATTTATTGATCAAGAAAAATAAAGAACTAAATATGAATAGAGATATTAATTCCACTTACATGATATAGTGATGATATTGAAAGATTTAAGGAATATAATGAGGAAAATATATTTTTGGAGGAAGGTTGAGATAAAACATGAGAAATGAAGACCTATAAACAAATAGTAATATCTAAACTTAAGTGTAGAGTTTGGAAAAATAAGATGATTATGAATAAGTCATAAATCCAAATTTTTGGAGAAAGAAGTGGTTAGAACTTTAAGATATTTTGAGATTTTCAATCTTACATGAGATTGAATGAGAAAATATCTATAATAGTTGAGGAAAAGAACATCAAATTATTTGAATGAGCTGGAAAGAACAAATGTTAAGGATTAAGGAGTGATTATAGAAATTTACAAGATGAAGTAACGACTTTCTTTAGAAAAGAAATGGAAAGATCAATGTAAGGATGCATTGAACATGAAAGAGTTTATTAAGGAAATTTATTACCCTTGTTCTCCATAAGGATGCATTGAACATAAATGATGTTGAGGAAATTAAGTATCCGTTTTCTCTATAAGGATGAGCATTTTCAAAATTTATTATTATTATTTGAGAATTGGAAATGCAACATCAAAGTATAGAATCAATACAAAATTTAAGTTCTATGAGTTGGATAAATGATGTTCATAAAGTTGAGGAGAATGAAATATATTAGATGAAGTAATAATGATATATGGAAATGGATGTAAGGAGACCAAAAGAATTCATGGAATATATGTGTTGTAAGTGTACATTTTGATTAAAGAAATCAAGTTTTAAGGTTATATAAATTTTAATAGATTTCAAGAAATCAAGAGCATTCATGGGATATATGTTAGATGCTTACAAAACTTGTCAATCATCTTGTTACATGTTGATTGAAGAAAGAAAAGTTTAGGGTTATATAAATTTTAAGGATAGCATGGAAATTAACCCCAACAAAGGGAGAATGTGAGATCAATATATGAAATGACAATGACAATTAGAGAAATATATCTCTTAATGATTTTATAACGTAAGGACATTTAGTGCAATCTTGCAATGGATTACATAAATCCTAAATGAGTTAATGATAAATTATGGAGTTTATAAAGACTCAAGAAGGGATGAATTCAAAATCAATAAGAACTCTTTAATTATAATTATCAAGAATATTGCAAATTAAGAGTTAGTATGATATGATAAAGGTTATGAGATATGCTTGAAAAGAAGTATGAGAAAATGTATAATCTAGAAATTTTGGAAGCCCATGACATATAAATAGATATGTAAAAGAAAAAGAGATAAATATTATCATAGATGGTAAGAAGGTTCAGAATATTGTTTTGAATACGAGAAAGGGATAACAAAAGAGGATCAGAATGTATATGCAGAGTAAAATGTCACTCAAAGAGTGTTACAAAAACAATGGATGTGGTGAGAATGAGGAAAGAATCATCACAAGGTTACCACTCTTCAATGATAGAATTTGAAAAGAAATTTCTCAATAAAAAGAATTAGTAAAGAAGTATGAATTGTAGGATAGAAATAAAGTAATCACTTCCAAATAATGGAAGAACAAGGAAAGAGATAATTACTTCCAAAGATTGGAAGATTGTTAAAAAAAAAAAGAACAATAGTGGAAGATATAGAATCCAATCACTATGTTATTGGTGTAAGGACTATACATAGTAAGAAAGCTATGTAAAAACTTTATATATTGAAATAGAATGAGAGTGAGCAATAGAAGATAGAATGGGAAACTTTCAAGTATGGAAAGATTGATGAAAGTAAGGAGTAAAAATTTAGCCAAGTAGAAGGTTTGAAACCAAAGGATAACTCAGATTAAGAGTTATTAATCCTTTTGGGAAAGTCTAGCAAAACTCAAATTAATTGAATGATGCATAAGTAAGGTTAGACAGTGTGAGCATTTTAATAGCAATCAATCATATGATTTATACCTTTGAGAAGAAGGTAGTTTGAAAAAGGAATAAAAAGAAAGAGGATTTCCTTAAGTGGTAAGGCCACATGTGTAAGGCTATGAAAGAATTATGAAAACTCCTAAGTGAGTTGATGTGCAAATTTCGAGGACCTAAATTATTATAAGGGGGGAAGATTGTAATGACCCCGAATTTTTGTAACTTATCAAGGCAAATTCATAAAGTTTGATTTTTTAGAAATTATGTAATGTGGAATATTAGGTTATTGAAAATTCTCTTTTATTGAGATTATATCATGAATTAAAATATATAAATTAAGAATGTACTTGGAAAACTGATCGAAACAACATTAAGTAATGCTCAATTCTCGAAAGTTAAAATGAAAATTTCTTATTTTTCTCCATTTAGGGGCAAATGGTAATTTTACCCATATTCCATATCCAAGAAATAAGACCTCAATATTCAGGAAGTACTTAGAAATACGATTCCAACGCCACTAAGTAGGTTCTCGATTCCTAGTTCGACAAATAATGCCTATTTTTCTCCAATTTTAGAGTTATAAGGGCAAAAACGTCTTTTTACATAAAGTGGGGCCCACAAAGGCAACGTTCTAGAAGCAACAATAATTGCTCAGTGCATTATTGCTGGTAGTGGAGAATGTAGTGGAGATTGTAGTGGAGAATGGAGAATGCACTTGTAATAAAAAAAAATTCTAAAGTAATAAAATATCTTATTAAAAGAAATGATAAAAATTCAAATTTGGCTATAAATATGTCCCAAAAATTTCCAAAAATTTTCACAACCTTAACCACGAAATTTCCAAATCTTCCTTGGTGTTTCAGCCCCAAATTCTCATTCATCCCTCCCCAATCTCTATTTTTCTTATTTCTCTCCTTCTTTCTAAGTGGAACAAGAGACCTAAATTCAATTAGGCACTGTTCCAAGAAAAATCTGATCAATTCCACCGTCCATAACCTCCTCTACCACAGTATATAAAAATCCCCAAATCAATTTCAAGATCCAACGGTTCCAACAACAGAAAACCACAAAAAGGTAGACAATTGGGCTATATTATCATCAACCGTAATTCTCTCAAATTGAGCATCAAATATATGTTTTTTCTCCAATCAGGTAGGTGGAACTACTTCCCATTCATATTTATTATGTTTTAGTATAATTTTTATTTTTCTGTAATTTAATTTGAATGAAAAATGGTAAAAATAAAGTAAATACCAGCCCCTTCAATTTATGGTGATAGAGAGCTCAGATGGAAATTTGAGTTTTCCAATCAATCCAGAAGGGTCAAAAACCCAGTGATACAATTTTCAAGAAAATCTAACAAGGTTTGGACCTCAATTGAGAGAGATTATTTCTGGTGGCCCAGATCAAATCTGAGCCCTAAGAACGGCTGAAAACTTCAATTTAAGATTGTGGAGTCATATGAACTCCAAATTGAGATCAGAAAGAAGCTATGGAAAGCTTGTAATGTCTAGTTTCTAATGAAGTCATAATATTTCTAAAATTATATCTGTATTTTTCTGTATTTTTTTAAATAAGTGTCCAATTTCTAAGATCTTCAAGATCTGAGGTGATCAGATCTTGAAAATTTATTTTAGTGATGATATAATAATGTAATAAAGTAATATCTATGGTTAATTTGTACAGATCTTGATAAAATAGGGTATCTACCCTTTATGGTAGAAAACCCTAAAATAAAAAAAAATAAAAATACAAAGGGACCCACTTGATCAATGAGATCAAGTATGATCAGATCCTTGGGATGGATTAAAGGGATGATATTATGATGGAATCCAGTTAGATCATGGATGAAATGTGACAAAATCAAGTGGATAAGATTTTTGGATCTTAATGGATTAAAAGCCCTAAAGGTAATTAAAACCCTTAATCTAAAGGAAAACACCTAAGATCTAATGGTTGGATCATATTTAAAGGTTTATAATAATCTTAATAAAATTAGTTTAAATTGTCTTTTATTGGATATAGAAGTGTAAATGTGATTTATGTTTTAGGTTTTAATTGTCTTTTATTGGATATAGAAGTGTAAAATGTGATTTATGTTTTAGGTTTTAATTGTCTTTTTATTGGATATAGAAGTGTAAATATGATTTATGTTCTAAGTTAGAAAGCATGATAGTGTAATCTTTAAATTTTAGTATGATATGCCCTAAATGAGTAATTTGTTAGTAGATTTGATTATCTTAGGATCATGTTAGTGTAAATTAGGATTTAAACATGATTTCATTATGATAGAAGATGTGTTTCATAACTTAAGATCATGTTAGTTTCATTTCACTATCTTAAGTTACATTCATAGGAAGAATGTTAGTATATAGTTGTTAAACTTATATTTGATTTATGCTTTCAAGTTGATGAATTACTTATTGTCAAAATTTATTCAATCATAAGTAATTGTTAAGATATAAAGAGCATAAATCACCAAAAATGTAAACTAATGAAATATAGAAATTCATGGACAACTAAGATGAATGAATGATTTTGACTTAGTAAGGGCTATAGTTAGTAGGACAATATAAGGAATGATTTATCATTTCCTTGGCCCAAAATAGGAAAAATAATGAACATCCATGGATGACATTGTGCATATCCATGGAAATTAATTAAAATCAATTAGAGAAGGGACTTAAGGTAAAGAGCTCATAAGAACCTTGTCAAAGGTTGAGCTAGTACCACTCTAGTGGACTCTGAACATTGTGGTTATAGGGGGTATACAAGAGCCAAGTGCTTTTCCCTCCGCTGCCATAGACGTAAGAGAGGTCTAAACGCCTCCTTACATGAGGGTTGTATTAACCACTTTTTGAGCAGACTTTAACTGGTAAGTACTGGTCATCCTGAAATAAGGAGGAGTTGTCTAGTGATAGGAAGAAATACATTATCTTCAACCAAGTAAGACACTAACTGGTTGAATAATAATAAGAACATAAAAAGATAGCAAATTATCTAACCCTAATAAAAAATAGTAAGTGAGATAAGGATGATCAAACAAGATGAGATCTTGTATGATCAAAAACAATAAGGAAAAAGAAACATCAATGTAAATTAGATTGTTATGTATGATATAGATAGTATTTGTATAGATGATATTAAACCCTTGGATATATGATATTCAAGGAAGAAAGAGTCGATTATCCTACATAAGGATGATCAAAAGACCATGTAGTATGTACCCTTGATTAGAAAAATGACATTATACATATGATTTGGATGTATATATGTTGATCGAGACTATGACAGATTAAGGAGTAAGAATACCTTATTGAGGTAGGTGGATTATTAAGAATGCCTTTACATGAAGATACATGTCTAATACATGATCTTATGTTTTGAAGTATTGACATGTATGATACCAATATATTAAGGTAAATACCTCAAATTGAAATATGATCCAACCAAATGATGAGGAAAATAAGTATTAAATGGTCAAGTTGAGAATTGAGAACAACCCTAAGTGAATAGGAAAGTAGAAAATATTCCGGCCTCCTAGATAAAATGCATGCGTATAGTCCGATATGTATAAGTATTATTTTTACATACAAGCTGAGGCTTGTGGTTTTGTTTTAAACAGGCATGAGCCTGGGATGCTATGCTAGGAGAGTTAAGAGTGGTTTGGCCACCCACTCTCTCGAAACTTGATGATATTGAATACCAAGCCTAAGAAAGGCTAAAAGCTCCGTGGGGCAATTATGGGAAGGCCACCACCGTGACGCCCATGGTCCTCCCATATGGACATGGATATTGTAATTTCCACCGAGAATGGTATAAGTGGATTATTGAACAGCTTATCCGGCGCCAGACGGATCGACCGCAAGCATAGTAGTCCTTGATTATTTTGCATTATGATGTATATGAAATCGGGTGCATAAGAAATGCCTTAAAGGATGGCATGATGAAATGCCGTGTAATTGTATATTACCAATATTTTTCCCAGGAAGGGAAAACCCAAGATAAGTAATCGGCTTGAAATACAAATCTCCTATAATGAAAGGAGTTGATCAATTTTGTATGGAAATGATTATTGATTATTTTTACAATTTTAATCTAGATTTGTTCTTATATACTATGTATGTATAAAGGTGAACACAAATGATAAGGAAATGAGATGTTTATATAAATAATAGTGGTCTGAGAATGTGTTTATGATAGAATGAATTATGGGATAGTTGAATATTGAGATTTTACTGTCAATAACTTACATTCTTATCCCCTACCAAGATAGCTTGGCCGAGATATTGTAAATGTTCAAATGTTTACAATATCTCGTATACAGTAGAAGGAGACTTAGGAGCTCAAGACTTGAAGAACTAGTGAAGAATAAGTAATAAGGGTATATCCCTTGAAACATTGTATAGAGAGCATGTATTGTCTTTAGAACTTTGTAATTTGAATTGTGTATTTGGACAAGTATTGTAAAGATACAAGGGGTTGTGTACTGTGAACCACTGGATGGATCCTGGAAGTTTAATAAAATCATATTCCTTCAATGGAATTTTATTTTGTACACAAATTGTACTTATGTTATGTATGAAGTGGTGACTTGGGTTTTCAAAACAAGTTTTAAAATAAAAGAAATTCCGCTGCTTTGTTTTGCGAAAAAAAAAAATTTACTAAGGGGACGCCCTTGTCTTTGAAAAATATATTATAAAATGTGTTTAAAAAAAACCGGGTCGTCACAATTAATGCTCTTCTTCTGTGATGAACTATATTAAGTGATTGAAGATGGTAATGGGGTGGGAGTCTTGTGCCACATGAGAGTTCGATCTCCTTTGTTGGGTTGAAATCTAACAATTGGAGTGAACTTTTCTTTTTCTTTGAAAATGTTTGTCCACATGAAAGAACCGCAGTTACTTCTTCTCTCTTTAGTGAACCACCTGCCCCAAGTAGAGTCGGGCTTATCCATGATGATTTTCCTTAAAGAGAGTTATCCTTGATGCATAATCTGTTGGAAAATATTAGGCTCATTCTTGACAATGGGCTAGAAGGATCAATTTGATAGCCCTAGCCTATATTCTAGAAAGCTCATGTTGATAATAAAAGTTCATATTCTAGAAAGAAAGTATTACTAGAAATATCTATTAGAAATATTTAGATATTTTTGAATAAAGAGCTAGATATTTATGGAGAGTTATCTAAAAAGTTATTGTAACCATTGGATTAAAAGTGTGGTGGCACAATCCTAGCTATTGGTTGAGATGTGCCACTAGTATAAATAGAGGTAGCTCCTCACACTTTTGTATCAAGCCATGAATCAAGCAATAAACTACAAGTTTTATCTTTTCAACTTTCCATCTCCACTTATTTTTCCTTTTAAGTTCTTCCACCAAAACCTCTTCCTCCTAAACCAAAACCTTAATATCACCCTTTCCAATAGAATCTTTATGGCCATTTTGGAGAAGAGCATAATTAATCACTCAAATTATGTATCCCAAGAGCACCCGTCCTCAAGAACACAACACTTCTCCAAATTAACTAGTGGCAGGCCTAACTGTCCCTTTTCTAGTTTTCCCATTCCACAAAAAGTCTTTTGATTTCTTTTCCAAGGTATGGATGATAGACACCCGGCACTTGTAAAGTGATAGATAATAAACTAGCAAAGTCAAAAGTACATAATTAGAGTAGTTCTTTTGACCAATGAAAGGTAAGACCTTTTCCACCTGGCTAATCATGCATCCACTCTAGAGATGATCAGCATCTTTTCAATTTTGCATCTTGAAAGTTAGCAAGTGTATCAACCGAGTGTTAGACATTTTTTGGTGGTCCATAACATTTAATTCAAAATCTAACATGTCTATTCACACATTTAACATGTGATGTAACTGTCCATGGCAGTTATCCTTGATGGAAGGATAACTGCCGTTAACTATCATCTCTTAAGGTTCCTTAATCTTGCAATTCGAGTCACTATTACTACAGTTCTGGTTCTCCATCATCAAGAATTGAATAGGATTAGAAGATCCCTTAAACTGCGTTGGATCTTTGCTATGGTTAGAGGTAAGTTTCTAAATCATTCATTTTTGCTTCCACTTGAGATTTTAATTTACTATAAACATTTGGAAAAATGGTTTACATGTGGTATCAGAGCTTTTAATTTCTCTACCTAGTAGTTCTGAATCTTCTGTTTAAAATTATTATGATGGAATAAATAGATAAAAAGAGAAACTAACAGATCGAGTTAAATCTATGCTACCTTAAGGCTATTCCAACTACTTTTTTTTTCATGTCAAATATTGCCTTAAGACAGTGAGATTGTTCCATACTAGATCCTTGAATGAGGATGACGAATATGGGAAAATGGGTATATACCATGGATAGTTAGAGAAGGTCATTCAAGATGAAATTTGGGTTTCAGATCAGAAAGTGTGTTAGGTTATAAACATTCTGGTTCATCGTTGGCTTCCTCATTGTCTAGAGAGGGAAATCATCACTGCTCAAGGGAAGATGATCACCTCTTTGATTTAACCCCATATTTTCTCACTTTTGATCTTCATCACCATGTGAAGCAACCCATTTCATTATTTCCCCCATGCTTGCTAGAGCAACAGCCACACCTCTTCCCTTTCCCCTATCTCTTTGCCTAATTTGTAGCCAAACGAGAATGGCTGGTGAAATCTAGTTGAAAATCAAGAAAAGCCACCTGATGTTTCCATTTTTCTACACTGCAAGATGTACCTGACCGACATGGCCACCTAATGTGGCTGGTTGTGCCCTATCCTCTCTCTATAGCTATTTGCTTTCCCAGCCAATATGCTAGTTTTCCTTGATGCCTGCACTTTCTTGTGGGATTATCTCACTTGCCTTAAAATTGCAGTGATATTTTATTGCATCAAATCTATCACTGATGAGGATTTGGATGGGCGCTGGTTTTGGAAGAGAGGGAGAAAATGTTGGATCTGCATAATGGAAGATTTTTTTCTTACTCTCTCTGCTTCTCATGTTCGAATGGTTGACAACGCCCCTTAGATCTATGCAACAATGGTGATCACCTTCCCAAATCAGTGCTATTGATTCGACGTGACTATCGGATTATCGGCCGTTGGTTGCATCATCGCCAATGAGGCTTTGTTGGGGTCTGAATTTGTGAAAAAGGGAGAAAAGGGGATTTAATGGCAACACACAAGTGCATCCCTTATAAAATTTTCTCAAACCTTTTATTCCTAAACACATGGCTAGTATTAATGTGATGGCTTGGATTTTTTTTTTTTTCCCTAAAAATCCAAGCATCAACATTTCTAATAAAATTTTGGCAGAGTCTCTTCTAATTTTCAGACTTTTGCATTTAACGCATATAATGTGATTCACCTAATAAACCATTCATTCATATAATAATATATTTAGAGACTCTGTCTTATCACAGTATCTCATTCATTGCAGTAGAAGTACTTATTCAACATACATGTTATCATAATATGACAAATCTTCAATGAAATTTACTTCCTCACCTTCAGAACATCAAATATAATATACAAATTCTTCAATAATGCAAATATATTACACAATCCTTAATTACTGAAAGTTAAATCATGCATACATATTCAACATCATCACCCATAATAAACATTCTTCATCCCACAGTCTTCTGTATAAATTTCCTCTTGCATTGCATTGTAGCTCCTTTTTCAATCATTTCACCAAATCTAAGATATTGTAAACAAATACAATATCTAAGCAAACTTGCATTTGTGTAAGTGCACAATCATCTAAAATAACTATTTATCATATTTTCATATCCACATTTTATACAATTGGATTGAATATGAATTTCAGAATTTCAAGCACTAGAACAATTCTTATTTCAATTCAATAATCATGATCTTTTGGATATAACTTTCCATAACCTACATACATACATGTAGTACAAATAACTTCATTCATTCAAACAATCATTTAGGAATAATTGTTAAATCATATAATAACATTCCAAATATAATCATGAATAGATTTTCTCCATCTAATTCTTCTCATTCTACATGTATAAATCTAAAACAAATAGATCATATTTAAAACAAAGTATAACCTTTATATTTCCAGATTTCTCAATTTATTGAAACCTACATACATCATCATAATAATATCCTTTGGCTACATCCAATTGAATACATTCAAATACAGTTGCTACATATATCGTATATACAAATCAAAACTATAGTCAAATTCAAATATAGAAATAACACATTTAGTGTTTCTCAAGTGCAAATACAAAACTGATAACATTAAACAAATGATTGAAATCACACTAATGGTTCAATCATATTCAAATACCAAAATACCAGGCTTAGTGTTTTCAAATACAAATATAAAATCACACTAACGGTTCAATCGTATTCAAATACTAAATAACACCCTTAGTGTTTTCAAATAAAATCACACTAATGATTCAATCATATTTAAATACCAAATAACACCCTTGGCGTTGTCAAATATTGATACTTTCAAATACTGATACAGAAATGTTTTTATTAGTATACATAGATACAGATAGAATGATCCCCACTGGCTTACGATCCAAAAGAGTTCACCCACCTTATTGATCAGATAAGATTCAAAATACCAAACTGAGGCGGCTACACAAATACTCTTATCCAAAGAGTCCAAATATCAAATATCCAACATTGATCAATCGTTGGTTAGAAGATCCAAAGATCTGGTTCAGAAGTGACACCGTTGACATATGGTCCAACAAGTACACTACCCCATTGATCAGATGAGGTTTAGATCACCTAATCGCAGAGGTATAAACATATACTTTTCATCAAAAGAGTCCAAATCATAGCATTGATCAATCACTAGCCAAATAAACTGATGAAACATATCTCAAATTCATATACAATTTCAAACATCAAAATTGATCCTTCAAAACAGATAATTTGAGAATCTTTCCTCGAATTAATCAAAATCCAAATAATAGCCATATCGCAAATCACTAAACTTCATATCAAAAAGTAAGTTTGAATACTTCAAATATGGGCTGATTGTCAAAAACATATTTCAAAATGTAATATTACAAATCTGATCATCAAATAGAACAATTGAGAATTTTATCTAGACCTAAATATAGATACAAATACTTCAAGTATAAATTCCAATATTAAATCTCATAATTGATATCGAAGTCAAAAATTCTATTCATAATTGACAACGAATTCAAATATGTGTATTTTAAACACTAGAAATTTTCAAATACTAATCTAATTTCAATTTATTTAACGGATTTTCAATATACAATATCAAATCTTTCAACTTTAAGAAATCAATCTCAAGGCATAGTTTTCTTTGTATAACATACATGGCATCAAAATTTCAATTCTAATCATTCAATATACAAAACTGAATAATAAAGTAGATCTGATCATACCAAATATAGAGCATAACATTCATGTTGTAATAGAATTTATGATGAAAATGCACCTGCTCTAATTCAAATTTATGTAATAAATAGAATTTTAGATGAGAATGCATTGATTCTAATTCAAATTTATATCATAAACAGAATTTCAATGAGAATCACTTATTCTATTTCAAATTCATATTATAAATAGAGATTTTAGATGAGAACACACTCACTTAAATTCAAATTCATGTAATAAACAGAATTTCAATGAGAGCACACTTACTAAGATTCTAATTAATATAATTAATATAAGTTTTAGATGAAAGTACACTTACCGTGACAATCAGATGGTTCAGATTAACCCACAATAGTGTGTATGACTCCAAAAATTCAATCTAACACGTCGATTGTATAATTTCTGTTACACATTAACATTTCAGAATTTGATTAATTATCATAACTAACATCTAATAATGTTTTACTAATCACTAAATTCATATTCATAACTCAAATAGAGTTGCCAAAGTTCTAATCTATAACTGTTCTTCAATTGTTTGAAGTATAACAGTTACCATTGTGTTTGAATTCATTGTTGTAACTGTAGATCAACAATTTAACAAAGATTGTGGTTTGTTTTGTTATAATTTACTGAAAATAGTAAAATATAGGTTTAGATTTGTTATCATAGCCATGGATGTATGATCCAACAAAGATTAACGGTCGAATCGGTTCCTAAGGCTGCTAATCTATAGATCTAATGTAAGAATATGGTTTTTTAGATAATCAATTACTAATTTTTATCATCTATTTATCATGATATTGCTATTGTATGATCGGATTTGCACACATGAATTATCGATTATGGATCTAGTCAGATCTGACTTTTAATAGTTAGGTGATCTCAGATCTCAAATCTCAAATCTGACTTTTTTTATGCATAGATCGGGCCAATTTTCTTTAGAACTGACATTTTCACTAAAAATAGCAAGTTGTCGGAGAAGATAACCGGCGTGGTCATCGCCAATGACATTTTCTTCTTTAAAATTCAAAATTTATTTAGGGGAAAGGTAGATTAGAAGCTAACCTACAATACTGAAAAATATCAAAATTGTGGTGTCGGTTGCGGGAGTTTTGACAGTTGCCAGTGACCACTATTCAGCTTTGATTATCCTTTGTTTCTTACCTGATTTTGTCTTTTTTTTAGGGCTTTTGTAGATCTAAGAGTGTAGAACACTTTGAATGGAACATATCGTTCAAATCTCCTGTCAATTTCTATGTTCTTTGTTGTCTTTATCACGGTTACTTGCATACCCATAATTCGACGATCTCATCTCATCGGCAAACCACACCCTCGTGTAGCCTCTCTTTCTTTCCTTTTTCTCTTCTTTTCCTCTCCTTCTCCTTGTTCTTCCTTTTCTCCTCCTCCCTCCCTCCCTCCTTTCTCTTTTTTCTTTGTTTCTTCACAGCATCGGGTAACAGATCATTCGATCTATTTTAGTTTTAAGAGAAGAGGGGTGCCAATATTAAATAGCCCCCTCTTTTAGTAATGATTATGTTTGCTTTTACTTTTTACTTTGTTATATATATATATATATATATATATATATTAAACCTTCAATTATGATGTTCTCTTTACTTTAAACATCATAATTTTCATACAAAGAGATGCATACCACTAATGATGATCTTCAATGTCTCTCGACTATAAATCTCTAATTCATGTAAGCAAGGCCCACTTATAAAATTACAAAATTACCCTTTATGGAAAAATCATAACTTATTTATCCAAACTTCAATTTCAGTGTCATTGGAATATACTTTTAGAGTGTAATTCAAGTATGTAGGTTTCAATACTTGGTTTGAAGTCTATAAAATTTTCATCTCAATGAAGTTCGTATATGAAATGACTAAAATGCCCCTAGGTGTGTTTTTAACAGTTTTAACTCTTTTGAAATTTCTCTTTTGACAATCCTTCATTAATTTAACTAATACATCAATTGAAATAAATACATTCTCACACTTGAGAAATTTAGGTCATTACAATTAATTTGAATTATTCATTAAATATTTGAATTAATTGATTATTAATTTAGAATTTTTTTCTAAATTAGTCAATAATTATAGTTTGATTTTAAGACATTGTTAGCACCATAAATTATTTAGTTTTTAATTTATGGTATGCTTATATGGAATTGTCTTAATATGAAAATTATTTTCTGGATGTCATGTGATCAATACATATTTAATATTTGAGGAATAGACACAACATCCTTAAATGTGAAAATACATATATTAAGTATAAAATTAAAATTATTGATCACATTAAAGTTTTAATTGACATAAAATTCTAATTAAATATATTGATATAGTAATTTTACCCCATAGAAAAGTTATTATATTATTATGATTAATTAGGATGAAATTGTAAAAAAAAAAAATTTCTTAATTAGCCCACAAGCATTAAGAAATATTTATAATTTACTAGTTTCATCATAAATGTTAGTAAATCAATTTTTTGTTAAAATCTTTGCCCACATGTAGATTTTCATGACATCTAATTCATGTTTGTTTGATTTGACTTACATTGGTAAGCTTATCATTATATTTGATGGATTATGCCTCATAATTGATTGTAAGCATGATTATTTATTTATTTGTAGTTATTCAATCTTTGATATTATTTGATAATAAAAAAATCTGAAGTTCCCTATTTGAGTGGTGATAACTATAAAGTCAGAAAGGAGAAAATTCTTCTTCATTTAGGGTGTATGGATCTTGACTATGCTCTTCGTAAGAAAGAGCCTTCTGAAATTATGAAATCTAGTACTAATACTGAGATCACTCTATAT
The DNA here is from genome assembly GCA_035236585.1 of Warburgia ugandensis. NCBI lineage: Eukaryota > Viridiplantae > Streptophyta > Magnoliopsida > Canellales > Canellaceae > Warburgia > Warburgia ugandensis. The sequence continues at coordinate 10,364,035 of CP141138.1, read as the reverse complement.
TAATGGTGGGAGAGATCTAATCGCTTAAGCATGATGTTCATTAAATCTCGTATCAGTACTATCATTTGTGGGTCGATACCTGAATGTGAGAATGTTAAAGATCTTATGAAAGCCATTGATGAACAATTTGAGTCATCTGATAAAGCATTAGCTAGCACCTTAATGAACAAGTTGTCATTAATGAGACTCACTAGCACCAGAGGAGGGTGCGAGCACATTATGAGGATGAGGGACATAATTGCTCAGCTGAAATCACTACAGATTGAGATTTTTGAGTCATTTTCAGTGCACTTTATCTTGAACTCTCTCCCTTCTCAGTATAGACCATTTAAAATTTCATATAACACAAATAAGGAAAAATGGTCAATTAATAAACTTTTGACCATGTGTGTTCAAGAAGAGGAGAGATTAATTCAAGAGATGGGTGAGAGTGCACATATGGTGACCCATAAAAGGGATAAAAAGTAAGCCATAAAAAAGAAAGCTAAAGGCAAAGTGTTGATTGTTTAATTGCAAGTGCACGGGCTATTGTAGTGTAGCTTATGCAAGTATGGGTAGATCCCACGAGGACTTGATTTAAAATGATGGAGTTTTCAATAAAATTCAATTAATAAAAGAATAAAAACAAAGACTATATTAAAAATAAACTAAGAATAAACTAAAATCCAAATTTATTCAATTTTTGTAATTTACACAATTATTTATTCAAAAGACAACAGAAAATAAAACTAAAAGGCGTCCTGGATAAGCTTGTCCTTGGATTGCACTGTCCTTGAATAGTCAAAATGTGAATAAAACAAAATTAGGACATAGATGTAATTAAAGTGAGGACACAGTTGGAATTAAATCGAGGACATGGATGGAATTCTTCTGGGGACACAAATGAAATTTCCTCTAGGACAAAAGAGGAATTAAACTAGGGACATGTTAGTAATTCCTGAGATTTGCCAGGGGCAGATGTGGAATTTGCTCAGATTCTTGGTTTTAATCGAAAACTAAGAAAACCCATTTGAGGGGGAAACCAGAGAAGGGGGGAAGAAAGAAGAAGGAGAAGAGGGAAGAAGGAAGGAGGGAAAAGAGAAGAGAGGAGAGAAGAATGGGGAAGTAGGAGGAAACCTGATCTGGGTTTCCTCCCTAGGACGTTCGGTGATGCAGAGACGCCGGATCCGAGAGAAGAGGGAACTGGAGGATGGAGAAGAGAAGAAAAGAAGAAGATGGGATAAGAAGGAGAAGAAGAATGGGGAGAAAACCCGATTTGGGTTTTCTCTCCCTTGGCCGTTTTAGCTTGGTGCGGTGAAGTGGCAGAGCAGAGGCAGAGGAAAGAGAAAGAGTTGGGAGAGAAGAGGGGTATGCTAGAAAACGGGGAAGAGCAGAAAACGCGAGAGAGAGAGAGAGAGAGAGAGAGAGAGAGAGAGAGAGAGAGAGAGAGAGAGAGAGAGAGAGAGAGAGAGAGAGAGAGAGAAGATGATGCCAGGCAGGCCTTCTAGGCGTATCACGCACCTATGGCCAGCCAAGAGAAGAGTTGAAGAGAGAAGGATGAGAAGAGTAGAGGTAAGGGTGATAGGGAACGGACATGATGAAGGGTGAGAGAAGAAAAGAAAAAGAGAAGTGGAGAAGAAGAAAGAGGAAGGAGGGGGAAGGATGAGTGGAGAACCAGCCCAGCCTCCCTAGAGGAGGGGGAAAACCGTCCTTTGGGGAGTGGAGAAGGGGAATATAAGAAGAGGGAGAGAGAGACACGTGGAAGAGAGGGAGATAAGAGAAGGAGAAAAAGATATAGAAGAGAGAGAGAAAAGAAAGGAGAGGGATAAGAGAAAAAGAGAGAAAAGAGAGGAGAAAGAGAAGGAAGAGGAGATAGGTAAGAGAGATAAGAAAGAGAAAAAAAGAGGGATAAGAGATAGAGTGGGGTCCACTAGCTTCCTGATCTTGCTAGAACTCTGGCTTCAACTTTGTCCTGTCTTAGGACTCTTCAAATTCCATCTTATTTCCATGAAACTTCATCTTCTTCATTTGATATTCTTGATTTGATCTGGAGCATCCACGTTTGAGTCAATTAATCTGCAATGCACATGACCCAATTAGAATCATCTGAACCATTCATTATTCATCTAATTAGCTTTGATGATCATCCGGCTGTTAATTTTGCAATTCAATAGTTGGATGGCCAATTAAAGCTAAAACAGAATATTTTATTTAAAATCTTGAAATTAATGGCCTAGATGCTCTAATTGAACACTAAATTAGGGGTATTTTGACCAAAATTAAACACTTAACACAAAGATATAGCCCATATTGACAAAAGAGAGGCTATGAGGTGTTTCTTTTGTAAAAAGAAGGGGGCATAAGAGGAAAGATTGCCTTAAGAGGAAGGCTTGGTTAAAAAATAAAGGTAATCTCAATTCTTTTGTACGTTATGAATATAATATGATTGATGTTTCATATACCACATGGTGGATTGATTCTGGTTCTACAATCCATATTTGTAATACCATGTAGGGTTTTCTAAATCAAAGGAGACTGATGGAAAGTGAACGGAGCCTCTATTCAGCAAACAAGATGCGTTCACTTATCAAAGTTGTGGGGACATATAAGCTTATTTTACAAACTAGTTTTGTACTTGATTTGGAAAGAACCTTTTATATTCCTAGCTTTTCTAGGAATTTGATTTCTCTATCTAAACTTATACAACTTGGATTTTCCTTCTATTTTCATGAAACTTATTTTAATTTATACAAAAATATCGTAGTTATTGGAAGTGGTACACTGAATGATGATTTGTACAAAATTCATTTAAATAATGATGCCTCTAATGAAGTCATGGCTGTGCATGGTAACGTTGGTATTAAGTATAACATCATGGATGAGAGAAATCCTCTATATTGTGGCATTGGAGATTATGACATATCTTTATTGATAGAATTAAAAGGTTAGTAAAAGATGGAGTTCTTAAGACTCTTAATTTTACATACTTTGATTCATGTGTGGACTGCATTAAAGGCAAGCATATCAACAAGTGAAAAAAAGGTGCTAAGAGGAGTTCTGGCATATTAGAGATTATACATACTGACATTTGTTGTCCTGACATAAGCATGGATGGTTAAAAATATTTCATTACCTTTATCAATGATTACTCACGATTTATGTATCTCTACTTGCTTCATAACAAGAGCAAAGCATAGGATGCTTTTAAAGTATATAAAGCAGAGGTAGGGAAATAATGTGGCAAATAAATTAAAATCACGAGAGCTGATAGAGGTAGTGAATATTATGGTAAGTACATAGGGATTGGACAGGTACTTGGTCCATTTGTTAAACTTCTTCAAGAGCAAGGTAATGTAGCACAAAACACCTTACCTGGCTCACTATATCAAAATGGTGTAGCAGAAAGAAGAAATAGAACTTTAATGGACATGGTGAGGAGTATGCTCAACAACTCTAATCTTCCTTTATCATTATGGAGTGAAGCTTTAAAAATAGCAGCGTATATATTAAACTAAGTTTCAACTAAGGCCATTTCCAAAATGCCATTTGAGTTATGGAAAAGTTGGAAACTAAGTTTAAGACACATACGCATTTGAGGTTGTCCAGCTAAAGTTAGAAATTATAATCCATATAAAAAGAAGTTGGACTCGAGGGCTATTAGTGCATTTGAGGTTGTCCATCCTATAGTGGTAGAATTGTGGAATAAAAAAATGCTAAATTTCTTTAGAATGACATGGTTAGTGGGAGTTATCGACCTCAAAACTTAATTTTTGAGGAAAATTGTATTTCTGATTTAACTCCCACATCAAGTAGCAGACTGGTTATTATTAATGACACTCATCAAAATATGATGGATGTTTCAGGTCAAGTTGATCATGTTTTAGTAGATCCTATTGATCATCAACCACAACAAGTTAATGATAAGGAGCCTCCATAAGAGGCTAATGATGTACTTTTGAGGAGATCTACTAGAGTATAGAAATTGGCAATTTCTATTGATTACAATCTACCTACAAGAATCTGACTATGATATTTGTGATGATAATGACCATGAGACATTTTCATAAGCTATGAATAGTAGTAAATCTAACTTATGGTATGATGCTATGAAGGATGAGATGAATTCTATAATAGACAATTAAGTTTGGGATCTTATAAAGTTGCTTAATGGAGAGAAGACCATTGGTTGTAAATGGGTTTTTAAAACTAAGAAAGACTCATCAGGCAACATTGAGCGATATAAGGCTAAACTTGTTGCAAAAGGATTCATGCAAAAGGAAAGAATCGATTATTTAGAAATATTTTCTCTTGTTTCTAAAAAGGATTCTTTTCATATCATCATGGTATTGGTTGCTCATTTTGACTTAGATTTACATCAGATGGATGCGAAAATGGCATTTCTCAATGGTGATTTAGAGGAAGATATTTATATGAAACAACTTGAGGGTTTTGTCTCAAGTGATGGTCATCATTTATTTTGCAAGCTTAAAAAGTCTATTTATAGACTGACACAAGCCTCCCGTCAGTGGTTTTTAAAATTTCATAATGTTATTTATTCACTTGGTTTTGTAGAGAACATTCTGGATGAATGTATATATTACAAGGTTAGTGGGAGTAAGATCATTTTTCTAGTCCTATATTTGTATGACATTTTACTTGCAACTAATGATATGGGATTGTTATATGAGGTGAAACAATTTATATCTTAAAACTTTGATATGAAGGATATGGGTGAGGCATCTTGTGTCATTGGCATTAAGATTGATAGAGACAGGTTCAGGGTATCTTAGGCTTATCTTAGGAAGCCTATATCAACAAGGTTCTTAAGAGATTTCAAATGAAAAATTGTTTACTCAGTGTAGCACCTATTGTTAAGGGTGACAGGTTCAGTTTGAATCAATGTCCCAAAAATGACCTTGAAAGGGAACATATTAAAAACATTCCTTATGCTTTAGCTGTTGGAAGCTTGATGTATGCTTAGGTCTGTCCTAGACCAGACATTGCATTTGCAATTGAAATGTTAGAAAGATATCAAAGTAACCTAGGTTTGGATCACTGGAGAGTTGCAAAGAAGGCCATGAGATACCTTTAAGGGACTAAGGATTTCATGCTTACATATAGATAGACCAATGACTTGGAGGTTGTTGGATATTCAGATTCAGACTTTACTGGTTGTGTTAATTCTCGCAAATCAATATCTGGATATATTTTCTTATTTGCTCAAGGAGCTATATCTTAGAGAAGTGCAAAGTAGTCTTTGATTGCTACTTCTACCATGGAAGTTGAGTTTGTTTCTTGCTTTGAGATGACAAAATAGGTTATTTGGTTAAGAGTTTCATCTCTGGCCTTTGAATTGTTGATTCCATATTTAGGCCATTGAAGATTTATTGTTTCAATTCAAATGCTGTGTTCTTTACTAAGAATAATAAGAGTAAGAGTCAAAGTAAACACATTGACATTAAGTTCTTAGTAGCCAGAGAGCATGTTAAAAGGAATGAAGTGCTCGTTGAACACATTCGTACTAAGCTGATGATTACAGATCCTTTAATGAAAGGCATGTCACCAAAGTTGTTTAAAGATCATATAACAAGAATGAGACCTTGTTCTCATTTGTCAATTTCTGCTTGAAATATGATGCTATACTCGTAGCATATATTTGTAATGAAACTCTGAATTCTTAAATTTGTCTCTATTTTGGTTTTTATACATTTATGATTGGATGACAAATATTTAAGTTTGGACCTAGAATAAGCATTTGAGGCTTATTCATAAAGATAAAAATGCCACATAAGGTCCTTTTTCAAGGTAGATAATTACATTGTAATACATTGAAGGTAATACTTGTTTGTAAAAGAATTATTGCCATGATTTATGTAATTTATTTCTTTGTTGAAATGTAAAGTGGTTTAAATTAGTACGTTAAGATTTTTGAATTTATAAAGTTACAAATGTTTGGACCAAGTAGGAGAATGCTAGACATTTTTTGATGGTCCATAATATTTAATTCAAAATCTAACATGTGATAATTGTCCATGGCAGTTAGCCTTGATGGAAGGATAACTGCCATTAACTATCATCTCTTAAGGGTCCCTAATCCTGCAATTCGAGTCACTACTACTACAGTTCTGGTTGTCCATCATCAAGAATTGAAGAGGATTAGAAGATCCCTTAAACTGCATTGGATCTTTGCTTTGGCTGGAGGTAAGTTTCTAAATCATTCATTTTTGCTTCGGCTTGAGATTTTAATTTACTGTAAACATCTGGAAAAATGGTTTACACCGATTCCTCGGCACATTTGAAGCCAGGGATGGAGGATTTGTGCCACTTGACTCTCTGCCCCTAACCACTCATTGTATCTGATTACAGCTTTTGGAAATCACATTTCATCATTTGTAGCTTCAAAGAAGATGATAACATCATCTCCGTATTGCAGATGAGAGATCTGTGGGCTTCCACCAGTCACTCGAACGCCCGAGAATAAAGATACAAGTTTAGTGTTGTCAAACATGAGGTCGAGAACTCAGACAAGACAGCAAAGAGGAATGGAAGAGGGTCGCCTTGCTTGAGACCCCGAGTTGGTTTTCTTAATCCATGTCCTCCATTTAACAGAAAAGCCCATTTCTTAGAGGTTGAAATCTAAGGCGTCTCAATCAACCCAGTCGTATGCTTTTATCATGTCACGCTTGCATATGACTCTGCCATCAAATGACTTGGAGAGTGAGTGAACAACTTCGTTAGTAATGAGAATGCCATCCAAAATCTGTCTCCCCGATCCGAATCTTGATTGCTCAGTGAGAGATAACTTTTAATGATCTTTTAAGCATATTAGCTAGAACTTCTCCAAAAATTTCGTAAAGGCAAGTTACTAGACTAAAAGGGCAGCCCCAGGATATGAAGCTACTGTATATGAAGGATTCGGAGAAGAGGCAGAAGGTCAATAGTTTACAGCCTTACCCATTTTGCAAGAGACCATTTTATACCGTAAACCCGTGACCTCAAGGTCACGACAACTCTTTGAAATAACTCACTTTGGAAGCACTACCGTTTTAGATATTAAAACAATAAAGGACGCACCCCTTCCGAAACGATTGGAAAGAACCCAACGGATCATTTTTGAGAAAATGCCAACACTTGGGAAAAAAACGGCACGACACGGGGGGCTCGATCCTGGTGCATTCCGATTATGCCTTTGAAGTCTCATCCTACGAGAAACCAGGATCAAGTTCTAGGCGATCACGCTCGTCTATCTTCTTGAATTCAAGACCGAGAGCAGTCGGCCTGTACCATTCGTCCTTCTTGAAAAGTTGCTGATAGAATTCAACGATAGCATAGGTGATCGTATCTTTGTGTTCAGTGATTCCGGGATCAAGATGAAGAGATGTGATACGACTATTGGCTCTCCTTATAGATGCAATTCCGTGGAAGTAAGAAGTATTTTTGTCTTCCGGACCGAATCAACAAGTTTACGCTTGCTGCAGCCACTTGATCTCTTCCACCCAATTTAGAGATTTGAGTTTTTTTCTTTAGAGGCCACCCTGAGTTCCCCCTGGTTCTGGGGTAGAGATTGTTGCTCTTCTCTGAAAGTCTAGCTTTCGGAACTGTGTGTGCACCAGCTACATATTTGATATGGTGTACTTGCCACCTGACAAAGATAGATCGATCAACTCCCTACTGTTGATGAATTAGGAAAAATCGGCTGCGTTAGACATTTAGAAAGAATTCGAATTACGACCGAACTTCGTTAAAGTCACCTCCTGAGCACCACGGTGAACCCCACTCGATGTCAGTGTCGTTCAATTCATTCCAGAATTGAGATTTCAAACGATCTTCTGTCGCTCCATAAACACCCGATAATGCCCACTCAAAATTGTCAGCCTTAGATTTAAGGCGAATGGAGACTGTAAAATTATCCACCCGCTTGTCGACGCACTCAAACAGTTGGTTGTTTCAGCCAACGAAGATGCCACCAGAGCTTCCGTGTGCATCCATATGGGTCCAATCAAAGTGATTAGAGATGGCGATCGAACGAAAAAGGGCATCACGCATGGCAAAAACCTTAGTTTCTTGCAACAAAATAACCTCCGGATGGATCTTCACGATGGCCCATACCCCTAACATTCCACGTTAAGATTTTCATGGAGGAAGGATGGAGATATTGGACCTTCTGGAAGAACCGGCTTGCAATGCTGATCTGGATCTCCATAATTATGCTAGCCGATTCGTAAAAGATATCTGATTTAATCCTGCTAAGCTCTCGCGACGTTTGATCATGTTTTGGACGATTGTCGTCGGTGAAATTGGCATCTGAATTGGTTTTCAATGAAGAAAAGAATTTCACAGTCTCTTCCTCGTGTCCTGCCAGGTCTAGGCCCACAACGTTTGCCATTATACGGCATTTATCTCGCACAAACAAGAAGATCCAACACCCTGAGGGGACAAGTTCACAACTAGAAAGCGGACCAATGGACGTATCTATGCGCTAGAAGGAACCTATCTCTAGATGGGAGATCAGCTTGGGTGAAGATCCACTTGGAAGGATTCTTGACCATGATATGGAAAATCATGCAACGATGGTAATGCTCATCAGCAACACCTGTGTTGCTTCCGCCCTTCACTTTCCCTGGAATGTGAGAGAAAACATCCCAATTGCTCTAACTTGTGTTAACTTCCAAATATGCACCGGAAATTAATATAAGAGAGGATTCTCACTTTACTTTGCTCGGTGCACGAAGCTCCTTCGTATGCAGTGTCTAGAGAAGGTTCGGATCACAAGGGTCAATAGTACACAGTCTTATCTTGCATTTTGCAAGAGGCTGTTTTCATGCCTTGAACTCATGACCTCAAGGTCATACGATGATAACTCTAACATTGCGCCAAAGCTTCCCCTCCCACTTTACTTTGACTTATCCTTTGCTTTATTTCATTCATTCATTGTATTTGGGATTTGTATTTCTGTATTAAGAAGTTTCTCTAATTATAACCTCTTGCAACCCTAGTTGTTCTTCATATATGGAACCCTATTGGGGTATGTACAATTGCTTCAAACTCTCTCATCTTTTTCTTCTCTTCTTCTAATTTTTTTATTATACTCTTTTCACTTTTGAGCCAACCCCTAATTAGGATAAAGGCTTGTTAAATGGCAGCTTAGCGCACAAAGCTTCTACATATGCAGGGTTCAGGGAAAGGCTGAACTACAAAGGATCTATAGTGTGTAGCCTTACTTTGCATTTTTTGCAAGAGGCTGTTTCCACCCCTTGAACTCGTGACTTCTATATCAAAGGGCAACCTCTTTTAATTTTAACAGCATGACCATATAAAGGAGTCTATAAGAATGTTATTAGCTAGCTTTTGAACGATTGAGGTTTTGGGATAGTATCCAACTCATAAGAACACATTAGCAACCTTACAATTTGTGATAATCGTCACCTAAGACCGCATAAGCTTTAAACACCTGTTTTGAGTATACCTCAGCAGCCAGCATCCACATTAAAATGTGATGTGTTAATGAGAATGATGCCATGAGCTGTAGTTGCTAATAGGTTGACTTGTTTTCAAAGTCACACTTGATCCCATCCAATTAGGTGAAACTCCTTTGTACGGAAGCTAGGACTTTACCCACTTGGGGACCAAGTCATCCATGTGGCCGCAAAATCATAGTTGAAGATCACACTCACGAGTAACTTAGTGAGACTGATAGGCATTGAATCAGAAATTTCAATCAAAAGAGTAGTACTCCGGGACGAATGACAATGGTTTCAACTAATTCAAACTTCCGTCACTTCTAATTAGTGAAAGAATCGTCATTAACCAATCATGCATCAGACACAGCAGCCCTTGAAGTAAAGGGTTAGTGAGCATAAAAATGCAGATTTGACCTGCACCCTCTTTCTTGGATGCTAAGTGGCCTTTGGGGATAGGAGCTTTGCCTGGTAAAACCCCATGGTTTGAGAGTTTCATTAGAAACTACTAGCGCTTTCTCCACCCAGGAGTCACTTCAGTACCAGAAACTACTATCCCAAGATGTACAAGGTATGATCTTTGCATTGAAAGTGTCAACATTGACTCACAAGTGCCACCCTCACCGGGTAAATCTAGAGAAGGGCAACAACTTCTATAGGTAACAACTTAAACAAAGATTTTTCATTGTTAGAGTCGTGAACCCCCCATGAATAAGGGTTGAAGACCAATTTGGTATAAACCGAGATAACCTAAATTCAAAGGTCTCGATTTATAGCCAGGCAACTTCTTAGTTCCATTAGTAGCTGTCTTTTTTGAATCATAAGCTAAGCATACTATGATAACACTGAAGCTACGTCTGGCACTATCTTGGTAATTGATGAAATTGAGAGTTTCCCTCATTTAACCAAAGTATTAACCTACCGAGGGAAAACCAATACAGATATAGGCAAACCAAAGTATCTCATAAGCAAGTTCAGTTCAACCACGTCAAAAGGGGCCTGCTAACTGAGAAGCAGATCAATACACTTGCAAAACGGGGAGTTCTGACCTAAAGATGTTCTGGTTGCCATCGTTTTGTTTGAATGAGGTTGTGGGGCAGTTGGTGTTTTTGGTAGTTAATAGGGTGTTGTTGCTCTTTTCTTTTGTAAGAGGTTTTAGTGGGTCCTCTCTTTTGTGAAGGCCTTCTTTAGTGGCAGTTGTTTGTATATGCTGCAAGACCATAGCTACTATTGAAAAGAAAAAAAATAAAAATAAATTGAAGTTCCAACTTAAGAGACCGAAAGACCACTAGGTCAGTGCAGGAGTTTTCAGAATCGAATGCAAGTCCTAAAATGGCTACAACCAAACCAACGCCTTTATGCCTTAAACTGCCTACTTTGTTCCCACTTGCTCTCAAGGGAGAAGACTTTCAATTGAATTCCCATACGTACAACAAAGAGGAAGAAATAAACGAAACTGTCTCAGTCCATACGTTTCTTTGTAAAATAGACGGCGGTGCATTATGTGGGCTGTTTTACATATGTTACACCATTCATTTAAGGTTTTAGGCTCCAGCTTGAGATGAGATTCTCCAGACTTGGTCATCTAACAAGAGGTTTACTGGTGCATGAGACCAAATGATCTGACGTGATATGAGATCTAGCATGAGATGACTTAGCCCGACTTGAGGTGACCAAATTTGGGATAAGATAAATTGAGATGCCTAAAAATTTAATTTTGATTAGACGAACGACGCCTTACGGCTATATAACTAATTAGTTTTAGGAGAATTTTTATCATGGAAAGCTATCGATATGTTTCAAGAGTCCTATAGTTTGGAAGATCCAAACCAACAATTTAGATGAGTCATGTCTTGAAAGTTTCATCCATTGGATGGTCCTACAACTCAAGAGAGAGAAACTCACTATCCATTGATTTGTTATCCTCAATGCTGGTCCATCTATTAAGGTTTAAAGGGGTATAAACTGATTTTCTTGCTACTTAAAATTATAATGATTCACACACTTTACAACTAACTTGTATTGACCATCTTTTTATTCTATTGAAGGAAGATGGTACTTACTTGTCTGGCGACAACCAATATCTTCTATAGGCTATCTTTTAATAATCTACTGCCCCATTAAAAAATGACCATTGTTTGTGGAGGTTTTCATAGAATGACCCCTTGGTTATAGCAAAACCACTCTCCTAGAAAGTACATAATGAAAATGCAACCATATAATAAATATCATGTAGCAAATGGTTGGAGTTGCACATCAAGTAAACCATGTTTCATAGGATGCATTTTCACAACAAGCTTAGCTTTCTCCTCCTTCAATGGTGAGTTCTTGTCCAGTTTGCTAATGATCCATTGCAAGGGCTTATGTTGTCTTATAATCCACCATCTGATAGCCTAATTATTGTAATTGTAAATGTCTGATTGGAGACAAACATGTTGTCAGATTAAATCAATTTGAATGTTGTAATCAGTCCGCATGCTACCCCACTAAAACACCAACGGTGGCGATCACACATGTAGACCAACATGGGTTGCCAAAAGGGTCACACATCCCAAGTTCCAATGTGGCTCTTACACACCACTACATCGCAATAGATCCAAATAAACAAACCACATCTTTAAGTACACATCACAAACAAGCTCCCAAAATCAACGGCCTCACCCTCCCTCTCTAAAATCGATCCAACGGATGAAAGATAACCATGAAACATATTATTTCCTTCCATTTTCTCTTCGACTACTTTCTCTCTCTATAACAATCTCAATTCTTTTTAGATTGTACCAACGAAAACAAAAGAAAGAAAATCGTAAAAAACAAACGTAAAGAAAAAAAGCGAAGAAAAATGCCGTCTCCATCTCTTTCCTTCCCTCCCTTTGTTCTGACCGGAAAAGAAAAAAGGAAAAATTAAAAATTTCATCAAAATAAAATGAGGAAACAAGAACCTAAGAAAATCTCCCGAAATCATCAAAATTCAAATCTCCGCATTTGCTTCCTCGATTAAAACCCTAATCTTCTCCATGAGTTCCTGTTTGCAGAAAAATATAATCTCGTGATCGATCCATGAAGCTTATCTTTACCAAATCCAAACCTAGGGTTTCCTCTTCTCTGTCCAATGACCTCCAAGTCTTATCGCCATCATCATTGTCAACAGATTCCAGATCCATGCCCTCATTTGGCAGATTATCGCTCAAAACATGGATCCAAACCCTTCCGAGCTCTACAGAACTGTCTTAAAATCAAACCGGTCGGAAGAGCGGCGATCCGGCGAGATTCAGACGAGATTCCGAGGTGTTTTTCCTGCGGTGATTCAAATCCAACTCGTCTGTACGCATGTCTGACATGCGCGGCGATTTCCTGCATGTCGCCGCCGGAATCCACGCATGCTTCATTACACGCCACTATTCCCGGCCACGAGATCGCCGTCGATGTAGATCGAGCCGAGTTGTTCTGCTGCGCATGTCGCGATCAGGTCTACGATCGCGATTTCGACGCGTCGGTAGTTTTAGCAGCTGCATCATCTACGATTCTCCTGCCTTTGATGCCGGAAAACCCTAGGAAGCGCCGGAGAGTGGATTATCGGCCGTGGACACCGGATCCGAGAGAAAAGGTTTTGATCGGGAAGGGATCGACGGTTTTGATGCAGGGAGGCGATTCGTGCTTGCCTTGGGGTTTGAGGGGGTTAAATAATCTTGGAAACACCTGTTTTATGAACTCCGTTTTGCAGGCGTTGCTTCATACTCCGCCACTGAGAAACTATTTCTTGAGTGATAGGCATAATAGGTATTTGTGTCAGCAGAAGAATATTTGTAAGAAGAATCAAAATGGTATTGTTGATAACAAGAAGTTGTGTTTGGCTTGTGATATGGATGCCATGTTTTCCGCTGTGTTTTCTGGTGATCGAAGGCCTTATAGTCCTGCTAAATTCCTATACAGGTTGATCACTCCACCGTTCCTTGTTTTTCTATATCAGTTTCTTGGGTTTAGTGAGCTTAGATTATATGATAACTGTTATTATCACATCGTATTCACGGGTCACTAGTTAGGGATACTTAGCGTATGCATTAGTTTAAGCATCAAGTTGGATTCTTAAAATACATGGTTTCTGAATATGAGGGGCATGTTCTGTTTGATCTTTGGGAACTGTGGCTTTTGTTGCAGTTGGTGGCAGCATGCAGCAAACCTTGCAAGTTATGAACAACAGGATGCACATGAGTTTTTCATATCCATGCTTGATGGGATCCATGAAAACGTGGAGCAAGCTCAACACAAAAATCAGAGTCAAGGTGATTTTTGTGGTTCTTGGGTTCTCTGTCAGCTTGCTTATCATCCTCTTCTGATTTTCTTTGAGTTTGAAAGTTCGAGCCTTTTTATGTTTCCTTGCTGTATTTTACCAAGGAAACCAGGTTTCAAGCCAAAGTGAAGTTAGAGCTAGATTTTCTTTTTGTTTTCTTAATAACCCACCCCTCTGGTGCATATTTCTTAGTAAGACAAAAATGGGTGCTACTGAGTCATAATTATAAATATAAATTTCTAGCCAAGCATGTTAAAGTAAATAACGGTTCTACTAGTTCACGTTATCCAATTTTACATCTTCTGTCCTTGCCTCTTTTCAGTTGAGAACTCTCTTTCTCGAATGGTAGATTTTAACTTTGAAGGCCCTACGGGGTGAAGTGGGTTGACATTTAACTTTTCTCTAACATATGTGGCTTGAGTTTCTTGGTTTTACCAATTATGTAGATTTGTCAGCAGACATGTCTAGAAGGCAGACATGGCTTTTTAGTTTCTTTATTTGACTTATAGATTCTGCTGGAAGTTTTAATTCAAGACGCATGTTTTTACGTGTATCTTTTTAGTATATTCTTATGATAGGAATTTTTATTTGTGAAAATGACTTATTTGTACTATGTTAAATTTTCTGGTCAGACTTTTTTGACAACCATATTTGGTTGGCAGCACAGGCAAGGGAGGATGTTGTATTGCTCATAGAGTATTCTCTGGTATCCTGAGGTCAGATGTCACTTGTACCATCTGTGGTTTCACATCTACCACATATGATCCCTGTATAGACATCTCTTTGGACCTGGAACCTAGCCGAGGCTCCTCGAAGAACTCTGCAGCTAAATCTCATGCTTGCAATGGCAGGACAGATTCACTAACATTAAGTCAAGGCAGTGGAGTATCCACCCTCATGGGATGCTTAGACTGCTTTACAAGACCTGAAAAACTTGGGTCTGACCAGAAATTCTTTTGCCAACACTGTCAGGTGAGGCAAGAATCGCTGAAACAAATGTCCATCAGAAAGCTTCCTCTTGTTTCTTGTTTCCATATCAAAAGGTTTGAGCATTCATCAATCAGAAAGATGTCAAGGAAGGTAGACCGCTATTTGCAGTTTCCATTTGCTTTAGACATGGCGCCTTACCTCTCTTCCTCAATCTTGAGGAATAGATTTGGCAACCGAATTTTTGCTTTTGATGGTGATGAATCTGATCCATCCAATGAGTTTTCTTCAGAGTTCGAGTTATTTGCGGTGGTTACCCACACTGGTAGATTAGATGCAGGCCATTATGCAACTTATCTACGGCTAAATGACCAGTGGTACAAATGTGATGATGCATGGATAACGCAAGTTAGTGAAAGCACAGTGAGGGCTTCTCAAGGATATATGATGTTCTATGTTCAGAAGATGCTCTATTACAAAGCAAGTGAAAATCTGGTTGCCTCTTGATATTTGACAGAAATCTGGTGAATAAATTGCTCGGTCTGAAGTGTTGGATTTTTCAACCTCCATAGCATCATGTGATCAATCACTCTTCAGCAAAGAAAGCAGCATTTTTCATACCAGTGGCACTTATGTGTCGTTTCTCCACCATGATGAATTCTTGTTACGTGACTCGGGGTTACTGTTCCCTGCAGCTCCCTGATCCCTATGAGTATCAATGAGTGTTCATAATTTTCACTTGGAGGGTAAAGGGAGCCTAAATTTTTGAGGCACCCGTCGGTAGCCTGAAAATTTTTCATACATGATGGTATAGTTTCGTAAATGTTTGTTTCAATTCTTTATCTGCATGTTCTAGTGTTGTTGGTTAATTTATTTCTCACAGGTCGTCAAAAGTTGCAATGCTTGGATATGTAGTTTAGCATTGTACTAAGTTGGGCTCTTTATACCCATATTTTACAATCTGATTAAGAGTTTTACATTTGTCTTTCAGGTATTTCCTAAGTATTGATGTTAAGTTCGCGCAGATCTTGGTCTTAATTCAGTATATCTGGAGAACAAAGACCTCTCTTGGTCCCCCATCTAATTGTTTAAATTACAATTTTCTAGATAATATTTGGATTATACTTACCCTTGGCTGTCCCACCAATTTCAAGAGTCTTCTATTGCACAAGTTATAGAGCATTTGTAAATTAGAAAGAATGTTGAGAATACGAGGCCTAGATTAGGAAAAACCTGAAATGAAAAGGTGCAGGACCGCAACCTGTGTCCTCTTATGAAGAGAAGCTTGAGCTTCTCATTCAGACCACAAATCTATCTTATTTACATCATCAGCAAGGCGCACATCTCCACTATGTACAATCATCAAGTTCTTGTAGCAACCATTGGGTGTTTTACATAAACTTTGCTAGATTTAGTTTGGACATGTGAAGATCAATTGCTTATTCAGGAAACAGTGAAACCGATCTTTGCAATTGCTCGGCTTCCTTCCGAGGTGCTATCATAAGATTGGATTCTTGTAGCATGTTCTGAGTTCTGTTTGCAGTTGACAATGAGGATTTTTCAACGTAGGCACACTTGTTGAAGTGTTTAGTTATGTTTTCTGAAATGACAGACGCTGATTTACATCCCAAAGCAGATGAAAAGAATGCCACATTAGTTATTTTACTTGGTTTTCTTCATAAAGTTGGAAGCCATACTCTGTATCTGATAGGGTACTTGACGTGTGTATGATATTATGTCTTTGACATTAGCTTTCCCTTGGTTCTTCATTGACAGACTTTCACAAAGCCTGGACTAATGCTGTGCCACTAAGAATGCAGATAAGTATAAACGGTTACCCGTTATTCGTTTCCACAATCACTCTCAGAGTCGCTCTTTGAAAAATGGGTGTTAGCAAAACGTAAATATCCCTCCAAATTGAAACATGTTACAAAAATGTCTATGACCTGTGTTGTGAGAAATAGTTGGTGATGCCCGTCTTTTCGGATTATGGGCTCTTTTGTTGTGTCTTTCCGTAGTGCTGGTGTGATAACCAAGGCTACTCGTTAGACCATCTTTACATGACCATTGTGGTCAAGCACATTGGCTGGAGGTCCTAAATCCCACGTAAAGCAGGCAGTAACTGTAGGTTGAGGCATTCATAAGTGTCCAGTTGGATATCATGGCAATCCCGTACGTAGATATAGGACTTTAACCACTGATTGTGGATGATAATTGTATGATTTGTTACTTGTGGTTATGTAACGCATGATTCTGTTATGTAATCCGTCTGCCAAAATGAGCATTTTGTTAGGTCAGCATGATTTTGGTGGAAGCTGCAACACTGATTGAACTTTAATATTTGCTTGGTTGTTTGGCTTGGTCTAGTAAGTTGGTTTCCAACTTGTGCTTGCAGCA
Source organism: Warburgia ugandensis (assembly GCA_035236585.1). Classification (NCBI taxonomy): domain Eukaryota; kingdom Viridiplantae; phylum Streptophyta; class Magnoliopsida; order Canellales; family Canellaceae; genus Warburgia; species Warburgia ugandensis. The sequence goes on along the minus strand of CP141138.1, from coordinate 10,346,983 downwards.
CAGTGAGAGGAACCCGCCGATGGATGTTTCCAACTGTCATTTTCAATATTTTGTGGACGAACTTTGTGGATTTGACAGTGCTAGTAATCCACATTGATGGTTGCGGTTAAATGCTAGGAACAGCATGGCTGGCTAAGGTTGAGAAAGGACCATTTAAGTTTCAATACGTGATGGTGTAAAAACACTTGATGGTGAAGGCAAATGCACGCTTTGTAGAATCTCTTTAAGCACAAAATATTGTTAGTGTTGGTGGATATTGAATGTAATGTGAAATTGGAAACTTATGGTCTTCGCTTTTAAGATGCTATGAGGCTCAAGTGGTCCGATTACTCCATCGCAGTTCGATTATGCTGGCTTCTACAACTCAGGGGACAAAATCCTTAACTAAGACAACTAGTGATGGCTTACACTTTGCGGTACTTGGGCACCTTCTATAACCAACGTGGTCTTCACTTCTTGAAGGGTATCTTTAATTCCTTCCAGTTCGTTTGGTTGACGGGAAATCGACTTTCACAGAAAAAGGAATTTCCCGTGGAAAGTATTTTGAGGCTTGAAATTGAATTACACTTAAGACATAACAACACAAAAAAAATACTGGGTTTTTTGCACAATTCAATTTCAAAGCTCAAAACAATTTTGATGAAGAATTTCATTTTCTCTAGAAATCAATTTCCGTCCATGTCTTGCCTGTAAACAGGCACTTTGGTTGGCAGTGATTTTACACTAAACAGCAAAAGACGCTAACTTTTAACTTTTAGAGTGCTATCAGATCCCCCGGCAAAGAGCCGAAACAGTCAACACGAACCGATGCCAAGCTTATCCTAGGGAAAATGCCTTGGCCGGCAGTTACATAAAAAAAAAATTTCCCCAGTAATTGGAGCTCCAGCTGGCATACTCCCCAGAAATGAAGGGTATTCTACCAATCTCATCATATTTTCTGATCCGTTAACACGGATTAGAATTTCAGAACACACTGATTTGGAATGCTAAAGAGGCCGCGCTAAGGAACGGTTTATCAACCATTTTATGGGGCTCACTTTTGAATGATCAACTCATTCACCTTATTGCCCTGTATGGATGTCTTATATATAATGTGATTTGGATGACTCGACTCTAGTGTCTAAAAAGCATCTGAAATGTTGTGTTAGCAACGCAAGTGACTTGAGAAAATTGGCATGAGACTTTGGTTGTTGGTTGGAGAAGCATTTGCAATAGCAGGCTTATCAGTTTACATCTATGTTGTAGTTTCACTTGTGTTTTTCAATTCCTAGTTATTTGCCAATTTTGTCACAAAGTTGTAATAAGATCTATTATTTAAATAGCAAGTCCGTCAATGGAAAAACTTAACTTACATTGTGTTTGGAGGTTATTGGTTCCTCGAAATATCAAGTTCGACAATCTTTCAATTTTATTCTTCCTTTTTTCAGTCATTCTCTTGCGAACACTGTCTGCCAATATCAGCAACAATGGTGGTGTTAGAGCCGGTATGGATCTCCAAGAGAAAATGCCCAAGCTAGAAGATACTGTGGTGGCACTACCTGATGATCAGAAAGAACTCATCAACCATGTTACATAATAGCTGGAGCGGCTAAGCCAACAATTTTTCAACAGAAAAGAGAGAGGAGAGGGGCAACCAGGCAGGTGAAAGAGACCCCACTCCCACTGCAATACCTATTCTCACGCATTCATACCCGTACCATGAAGATCGACTTCCCCAGATACGATGGACATGACGACCCAACTACATGGGTGTGTTGAGCCGAGTAAGTATTTCGCCCTCCATGATTTAGTTGAATCTGATAAGGTAATGGCAGCTTCCTTTTACATCAAAGGTGACGCTTAGCTCTGGTTTCGGACATTGGAGCAAAAGCTCCTATATGTAACATGGGAAGACTTCAAAGATGGGATTTATTCTCACTTTGGGCCTAACCTGCAGTTTGAAGATCCCTTAAGCGAGCTTATTAAGCTCCGGCAGGTTGTCTTCGTTTTGGATTACCAAGGCAGATTTGAGAGACTCCTAACTAAGGTGGGAAATTTGTTCTAGGCCAGAGGTGAGTTGCTTTGTTACTGGTCTCAGGGACAACGTTCGGACTGAAGAACATGCCAATCGTCCAGGTACATTAACAATAGCTATCGGTTGGAAAAGCTTTACGAAGCTCGGGATGATGCACATCATAGACCCATATTGCCTCCCAACTGATCCTTGAACTCTGTCGGAGTGGATTATGTTCCAGCCAATCATAACATAGGTGCACCACCAGCAACGAAGAGGATGACACCAGATGAGTTGGCGAAGACTAGGCATAATGGGTTGTGCTTCCACTACAACGACAAGTTCAGCTGAGGCCATAAGTGCTCTAAGATGTTCAGAATTGAGGCTTGCCTAGAGGAGGAAGAGGACCTAAACGTTGAGGAAGTTTGGATCGAAGAAGAGACACCACCCATATCTTTACACGCCATGGCTAGAACTCGGGTGCCAAAGACAATGACATTATGGAACTCAAAAGGTACCCAGTCATGACCCTTATTGACTTTAGGAGCACTCACAACTTTATAAGCTCTCAGGTGGAGTAGCAGGCACACTTGCCACCCAACCGCACAATGAAGATGATGGTAGCATATGGGAAGTGGTTATCCAGCCCAGGTTGTCATTGGGTTGTAAGTGTACCTGCTGCACCACCCGAGGGCTTATAAAGTTGTGGGTGTACCTGAAGTCTATAAGGGTCATGACGAGGTGTCTTTTGAGTTCATCTCATAATTTGATTGCCTTTGGCGCCTGAGTTCTAGCCATGGCATGTAAAGGTATGGCTAGTGTTTCTTGTCTCTTCTTCAATCTCAACTTCCTCGCCGTCTTCATCCTTTTCCTCCTCCAGGCAAGCCTTGATTTTGAGCAACTTAGAACACTTATGGATTGGGCTGAACTTGTCATTATTGGAAATATAAACTTGATTTAGGCCCAATTTAATAAGGGCCCATATTCTAGAAGGCTCACATTAAAACCCTTCTTCTAGCCCATATTCTAGAAAGCCCACTTTCTAAAAAGTGTTGCTACAAAAGTCAATTAGAATTATCTATATACTTTGACAATAGAGCTAGATATTTTGTAGAGACATCTAGATAACAAATTGTAGTTGCAAGATTAAAGGTGTGTTGGCACCATCCTAACCATTGGTTAATGAGTGCTACTAGTATAAATAGGGGTGGTTACTCACAAGTTGTATCAAGCAAAATTTTGAAAATCAATACAAGATCTCTCTCTTCCTTTCAAGCCTCCAAGTCTCTTCTTCATTTGTAAATCCTTTTCTAGCCTTCAAAACCTTCCTCTTACCTTTGTAAAATACCATCCTCTTCTAACAAAGTGGTATCAGAGTTATAAGATCCTTCAAGAGTTATGGCTAGTGGTGGCATGGTTCCCTTTCCAAGTTCCTATGCTCAACAAGAGCAACTAAGATAATTGGAGCATCAAGATAAAGGCACTCCTTGTAGCACAAGACTTGTGGGACATAGTAGTAAAAGGCTACAATGAACTTGAAGATGATGCTACTCTATCCCAAACCCAAAGGGATAGTTTGAATGATTCAAGAAAGAGAGACAAGACAGCTCTCTACGTCATTTATCAAGCTCTTGATGAAGATGGGTTCGAGAAGATTTCAAGCGCAACATTGGCAAAGGAAGCATGGGAGAAACTTAAGATATCTTATAAAAGAGCCGAGCAAGTAAAAAAGGTACGCCTTCAAACATTAAGATGTGAATTTGAATATTTGCGAATGAAGAAAGGTGAGACTATTTCTGATTACTTTTCTAGAGTTTTAACCATTTCTAATCAATTAAAAAGAAATGGTGAGAGGTTAGATGATGTGAGGATAATAGAGAAGATATTACGCTCCTTAGATCCAAAGTTCATCCATATTGTTGTAACATATGAAGAAACAAAGAATTTAGAAGAAATGACTATAGAGCAACTCATTGACTCATTACAAGCCTATGAAGAAAAACATAAAAAGCAAGAAGAAATCGAGGAGCAACTTCTCAAGATACAACTCAACTCAAAACAAGAGAGTTTTGGAAATGGAAAAGGTCAACGAGGAAGAGGTCGTGGCCAAGGAAGAAGTCATGGATGTGGAAGAGGAAGCTTCAACAACAGTAATGAAGAGAGAAGAGAAAGCTCAAGAAGAGGTCGCAGAAGAGGCTATTGAAGAATAAGGTATAACAAATTTCAAGTTAAGTGTTATAATTGTCAAAAATTTGGACACTATGCCTCAGAATGTAGAGCTCCTAAGAACAAAGTTGAAGAAAATGTAAATTTCATGGAAGAGAAGAGCCAAGAAGAAGACACCCTCCTATTAGCATACAAGAATAATGAAAGAAACTAAGAAAATACATGGTACCTTGATACCAGCACAAGTAACCATACGTGCGGGAAAAGGAGCATGTTCATGGACCTTGATGAGAAGGTGAGCGATAATGTCTCCTTCGGTGATGAATCCAACATAGTAGTAAAAGGCAAAGGTAATATCCTAGTCTACTTAAAGAATGGAGGGTATCAATTCATTTCAAATGTTTATTATGTGCCCAACATGAAAAATAATATTTTCAGCCTTGGACTACTTTTAGAGAAATGATATAATATTCTTATGAAAGATCATAGTCTTTCTATAAAAGATGATAAAAATAATTTGATTGCCAAAGTACCTATGTCAAGAAATAGAATGTTCTTGTTGAACATTCAAAATGATGTTGCCAAGTGTCTGAAGACATGTTTCCAAGATCTATCTTGGCTTTGACATTTAAGATTTGGGCACCTCAACTTTGGAGGACTTGAATTGTTGTCAAAGAAGGAGATGGTTAGAGGATTACCTTCTATCAATCATCCCGATTAATTCTGTGAAGGATGCCTTCTTGGGAAGCAGTTTAGAAAGAGCTTCCCCAAGGAGTCACATTCAAGAGCCCAGAAGATGCTCAAGCTCGTACATATGGATATGTGTGGTCCAATCAAACCAAGCTCTTTAGGTAAAAGCAACTACTCTGTTTTCTTTATTGATGATTTTTCTAGAAAGATATGGGTCTACTTCTTGAAGGAAAAATCAAAAGTATTTAGAACGTTCAAGAAGTTCAAAGCTGCAGTGAAGAAAGACAGTGGATGCAAGATCAAGGCCTTTAGATTTGATTGAGGAGGAGAATTTACTTCAAAAGCACTTCAAGAATTTTGTGAGGAGAATGGAATTCGTCAACCATTAAAAGTTCCAAGATCTCCCTAGCAAAATGGAGTCCCTGAAAGGAAGAATAGAACCATTCTTGACATGGCCTGAAGCATGCTAAAAAGTAAGAAAATACTAAAGGAGTTTTGGGTAGAAGTGGTAGCATGCGTAGTCTACTTGTCCAATCGCTCGCCAACTAGAAGTGTACGAGGAAAGACACCACAAGAAGCATGGAGTGGAAGAAAGCCTGGGATATCTCATCTGAAGGTATTTGGAAGCATAGACTATACACATGTGCTAGACAAAAGAAGAACCAAGCTCAATGATAAAAGTGAAAAGCTTGTCTTCATTGGCTATGACTCCAATTCAAAGGGCTACAAATTATACAATCTAAGAAACAGGAAGACTGTTATCAGCTGAGATGTGGAATTTGATGAAGAAATCTCATAGGATTGGAACATGCATGAAGAAAGTCACAACTTCTTCCCTGAAAATGAAAATGAGCAAATAAGAGAAGATCAACAAGAGAACATCACACCACCAACTTCACCAATTGCAAGTGAAAGTTCAAGTAATCATGGAGACTCATCATCATTAGGTTCAAGTTCAGGTCTAAGGATACAACGTACAAGAAGCCTACAAGAGCTCTATGAGGTTACAGAAAGGCAAGAAGATCTCACTCTGCTTTGCCTCTTTGTTGATTATGAACCATTGAGTTTTCAAGAAGCTATACAAAGTAAAAGGTGGAGAGATGCCATGGACAAGGAGATCAAAGCAATCACGAAGAATGATACATGGCAGCTGGCTTCACTACCGAAAGGGCACAAGGTGATAGGTGTGAAGTGGGTATACAAGGCAAAGAAGAATGCTAAAGGAGAAATTGAAAGACACAAGGCAAGACTGGTTGCGAAGGGCTACAGTCAAAGAGCTAGGATCGACTATAACGAGGTATTTTCTCCTATTGTTTGACTAAAAACTATTAGATTAATTATTTCTTTAACTACTCAAAATAGATGAAAGGTTTACCAAATGGATGTGAAATCTGCCTTCCTAAATGAACTCCTTGAAGAAGAAGTTTATATCGAACAACCATTAGACTACAAAGTAAAGGGGCATGAACACAGAGTCCTCAAGTTAAAAAAGGCCCTCTATGGGTTAAAGCAAGCACTGAGGGCATGGAATAATAGAATAGATAAATATTTTCAAGAAAATGGTTTTACAAGATGCCCTCATGAGCATGCAGTATATGTTAAGATCAAAGATGGAGACATCTTGATTGTATGCTTATACGTGAACAACTTAATCTTCATTAGAAGCAATCCAAGGATGTTTGAAGAATTCAAAAGTAATGATCAAAGAGTTCGAGATGACTGATATTGGGTTCATATCATATTATCTCATAATTGAAGTAAAGCAAAAGAAAGACGGCATCTTCATCACTCAGGAAGGTTATGCAAAGGAGCTACTTAAGAAGTTCAAAATGAATGACTGTAAGCCCATTAGCACGCCTGTGGAGTGTGGAATCAAACTGTCTAAGGATGATGAAGGAGAAAGAGTAGATGCAACAAATTTCAAGAGCTTGGTTGGAAGCTTACGCTACTTAACTTGCACAAGGCCCGCTATTCTATATGTTGTTGGATTAATCAGTTGCTATATGGAAGCACCAATAACCACTCATCTCAAGACAGCAAAAGGAGTTCTTTGATATATTAAAGGTACAGTTGAATTTAGTTTGTTTTACTCTCATACTAATGATTCTAGGCTTGTTGGATACAACGATAGCGATTGGTCTGGAGACTTAGATGATCGAAAAAGCACAACCGGGTTCGTGTTCTTCATGGGAGATACGGCTTTTACTTGGATGTCAAAGAAGTAGCCAATAGTCACCCTTTCTACTTGTGAAGCAGAGTATGTGGCTGCTACATTTTGTATTTGTTAGGCAATATGGTTGAGAGGATTACTAAAAAAACTTGGCATGCTGTAAGAAGAGCCAACAAAGGTCTATGTTGACAACAAATCAGCAATGACCTTAGCAAATAATCCAGTCTTTCATGGCCAAAGTAAACACATTGATACGCGGTATCACTACATAAGAGAATGCGTCACAAGAAAAGAAGTTCAACTGGAGTATGTGAAGTCTCAAGATCAAGTAGCTGATATTTTCACCAAGCCATTGAGGTTTGAAGACTTTATCAAGATAAGAAGCTTGCTTGGGATGACAAATCAAGTTTAAGGGAGAGTGTTGGAAATATAAACTTGATTTAGGCTCAATTTAAGAAGGGCCCATATTCCAGAAGGCTCACATTAAAAGCCCTTCTTTTAGCCCATATTCTAGAAAGCCCACTTTCTAGAAAGTGTTGCTACAAAAGTCAATTAGAATTTTCTACATACTTTGACAGTAGAGCTAGATATTTTGTAGAAACATTTAGATAACAAATTGTAGCCACAAGATTAAAGGTGTGTTGGCACAATCCTAATCATTGGTTAAGGAGTGCTACTAGTATAAATAGAGGTGATTACTCACAAGTTATATCAAGCAAAATTTTGAGAATCAATACAAGATCTCTCTCTTCCTTTCAAGCCTCCAAGTCCCTTCTTCATTTGTAAATCCTTTTCTAACCTCCAAAGCCTTCCTCATACCTTTGTAAAATACCATCCTCTTCCAACAATCATTGTAGTGGAAACACAACCCTTTACGCCTCCTCTTCACCAACTCATCTGGTGTCATCCTCTTCATTGCTCGTAGCACACTTGTTTTGTGATTGGCTGGAGCAGAATCCACTCTGATGGAGCTCAAGGGTCAGTTGTGAAGCAACATGGGTCTATGGTGTGTAGCATCTCAAGCTTCATAAAGCTTTTGGCCTGATAGCCATTGTCGAGGTCCCTGGACGGTTGGCTTGTATGTCAGACCGAATGTTGTCCCTGAGACCTGTAACAAAGCAACTCACCTTCTGGGCTTAGGACAAGGTTCCCACCTTAGCTAGGAGCCTGCCAAATCTGTCCTGATAATCCACAATGGAGCCAACATGTTGGAGCTTAATAAGTTCGCTGAAGGAATCTTCAAACTGGTCGGGCCCAAAGCAAGAATAAATATCCCATCTTTGAAGTCTTCCCATGTTACGTATAGGAGCTTTTGCTCTAAGGTCTGAAACCAGAGATAAGTGTCACCTTCTAGGTAAAAGGAAGCTACCATCACCTTATCAGATTCAACTAAATCATGGAGGGTGAAATACTTCTTTGCGTGGGCCACGAAAGTGAGTTGCTTGGTTACCGGTCTCAGGGACAACATTCATACAAACCAATCGCCCAAGTATCTTGACAATGGCTATCAGGTTGGCTAAGCTTTAAGAAGCTTGGGATGCAGCCAATAGCAACACAGGTGCACCAATAGCAACAAAGAGGATGACCCCTGATGAGTTAGCGAAAAGGCGTCGTAAGGGTTGTGTTTCTACTGCAATGGTAAGTTCAGCCCAGGCTGTAAGTGCTCTAAGCTGTTCAGAATCGAGGCTTGCCTGGAGGAGGAAGAAGACCAAGATGGTGAGGAAGTTGGGATTGAAGAAGAGGCAGAAAAGACACCAGCCATATCTTTACATGTAAGGACTGAAACTCAGGTGCCAAAGACAATGAAATTATGGGAGGAACCGGTCATGGCCCTTGTCAACTCCAGGAGCACTAACAACTTTATAAGCTCTCCGGTAGCATAGCAAGTACATTTGCAACCCAACGACAACTGCACAATGGAGGTGTTGGTAACATCTGGGGAGAGGTTATCCAGCCCATACAAATGCTCGTATGTTTAGTTGAAGCTCCAAGGAGTGAAATTTCCGCAGAATTCTCTATACTTCCAATGGAAGGATATGATGTCGTTCTAGGAACCCAGTGGTTACGAACCCTGGGGATGATTCAGTGGGATTTTGAGGAACTTCATATGAAGTTCAATTATGGAGTTAACGAAGTAGTTCTGTTTAGCATTAGCAGGAAACTAGACAAGTTTGGCCACTCCTTGTCACCTCCGAAGATATAACAGCAAGGAGTATCCCAGCAGCTTCCAAGCAACGATGGTAAACTCGCAAAGAAAAAAACCAGTCTCCCTTCGATGTGCAAAAACTGCCAGAAAATTTTCAAGATATCTTACAGGAACCAAAGGGTACGTCTACCTCCCAAGAGGAGTCATGGTCACTTAATTCCCTTCTGCCAAGGCACGGACCCATTGCAACTCGACCCTATCAGTATCCTGCACTTTAGAAAAGTGAAATTGAACGATTAGTGGCCTAAATGTCAGCAACTGGAATCATCTGACCTAGCACCGGCGCATATTCTTCACCAGTTATCCTAGTCAGGAAGCAAGATGGAACTTGGCTAATGTGCATAGACTACAAAGCTTTTCATAAAATCACGGTCAAAGACAAATTTTTTATACCCATTCTGTTAAGGGGCAAAGTTCTTCGCTAAATTGGATATCAGGTCGGGTTATCACCAAGTGCGCATGCATGATGTTGAAAAAACAGCATTCAGAATGTGTCGAGGCCATTATGAACACTTGGTCATGCTGTTAGGCCTCTCAAATGCTCCGTCCACTTTGCAAGCCCTTATGAGTACTGTTTTCTAGAAGTTCTTAGAAAAGCTCATCTTAGTATTTTTCCACGATATTTTGGTCTACAGCAAAGGCTGGGAGGAACACCTCAACCACTTATTGAATGGTTTATGAAATTTTGCAGATTCAGCAACTTAAGTGAAAATGGAAAAATGCCAATTTGTCTGTACAAAAATGCAATATCTGGGTCATGTGGTCAAATAGCAAGAAGTAGCCATCGGTCCATCAAAGATTGCTGCTGTGGTGACGTGGCCAAAGCCCAGTATTTTTAAAGCCATAAGAGGATTTTTGGGGTTAAACGTCTATTATAGGAAATTTGTTAAGGCTGTAGTTGGATTGCCACTCCTCTCACCAACCTGTTAAAAAAGGATTTGTTTGTTTGAAATGAAGTAGCTAACAAGGCTTTTGATGCTCTAAAAGTTGCCATGATCAAAGCGTATGTATTGTCACTTTCGGATTCGACAAAGTAGTTTATTGGGGAGTGTGATGCATCTAGGGTTGGGTTGGAGTTGTGTTAATGCAGGAGTCATCAATTGCCTATTTCAATCAAGCACTTCAGGCTAAACACCTTCTTTTTACTTATGAGTGTTGACTAATTCAAGCATAAGCCAACTTTCTTGCAGTTATCTTTTCAGATAGAGGGTGCTGTTAGCATGTTTCCATAATCAAGTTAGTTCCTGCAGTTATCTTTTGAGATTGTGAGTGCTGTTAGCATGTTTCCATGATCAAGTTAGTTCCTGCAGTTAAGTATCTTTTCAAATAGTGGGTGTTGTTTTTTTTGTAGAAGTTGTTAAGATAGACTTTATGTTTTCTTTTTGTTCAGTACATGTCACCTATTTGTAAGTCCTAGAAATCTATTTAAGGGCCAATCTTTGATATTTTAAATGTGTGAAAAAATTATTCAACTCAATCAAATTGAGTCTATGAAATTTGATCCTACAATTCTGGTATCAGAGCACTAGGTTGTTTTGTTGAGAGTTGATAGTCCACCAAATAGAAAGAGATTTGAGAGTTGAGAGTTCATGATTACATGGCAGCCAACAATAGTACCCTCAATGCCCAAAACGTTCCCACTCTTAATAGGACCAATCACCAAATTTGGTCTATGAAAATGCGAACGTTGTTTAAGTCTCAAGATAGATTTTTGGGACTTGGTAGAAACCGGATTTGGAGAACTTGCTAGTCTTGACCAAGCTCCCTGATTGATAGCAACCCAACAAAATGAAGTGAAGGAAAAGCAAAAGAAAGATGCCAAGGCTTTGTTCTTCATTCAACAAGGAGTGGAGGATGCTCTATTCCCATGAGTGATGGGTGCTAACACTTCAAAGGAAGCATGAAATTTGCTCCAAGAACACCACCAAGGGCCAAGCAAGAGTGTAACGGTACGGTTGCAAACTCTTCGTCGAGATTTTGAGAATTTATTGATCAAACCCAGTGATGCCATACAAGATTTTTCAATAAGAGTTTCAGCACTTGTGAATCAAATTCGATCTTTTGGTGAGGATTTATTTGATCAAAAGATCGTTGAGAAGGTTTTACGAAGCCGACCATTGAGGAATCGAAAGATTTATCTGATTACTCATTAGTAGAGCTAATGGGTTCTCTTGAATCTCATGAAGCTCGCTTGAATAGATCACAAGGACCATAATTGGAGCAGGTTTTTCAAATGAAGGTTGATGTGAAAAAGAAATTTGATAGCACAGGCAGAGGTGGCTTTAGTGGCAAACATGGACGTGGCCATGGTCATCCAAGCCGAGGAAAAGGTCGTGGAAGACTAAATGGGCAAGAGAGAAACCATGACAATGTTGCATGTTCTCACTGTGGTAAGACTAATCACTTGGAGAAAGATTGTTGAAATAAAAATCAAGATAAAAATATTGTCTAGTGTTACAATTGCCAGAAATTTGGCCATATAGCAAGAAATTGTCAAGAAAAAAAAACAAGCTAACTTCCTTGAAGAAAAAGATGATATGGAAAATAATTTATTTGTTGCTTGTTTAACTTCTAATGTTGATTTATCTTCTGAAGTATGGTACTTGGATAGTGGCTTCAGTAATCACATGATTGGAAACAAAAATTATTTTGTGCAAATTGATGACTCTGTGGATTCAAAAGTGACCATGGCAACGATAGTCAAGTTCATGTGCGTGGTTTGGGCACAGTTGCTGTAGGTTGCAAAAACTAATAGGAAACTTATATGTAATGTCATGTATGTACCTGGCTTAGCTCAAAATCTTTTAAGTTTGGGTCAAATATTGAAGAAAGGTTACTATGCTATGTTTGACAATGATAAATGCATGATTTATGATAAAAGGAATATGTGTTTGGTGTATTCAGTAAAAATAACTGAAAACAAAATGTTTCCTATCATATTTTCGCAACTCAATCTCAATGCATTCAAGGTTTCAAGTGATGATTTAAAACTTTGGCATAGAAGGTTCTGCCATCTCAATTTTGGTGGGTTACAGTTGCTGCACAAGCAAGAAATGGTTTCAGGTCTTCCTTTGGTACAATATTACAACAACAATTGTAAAGCTTGCATTTATGAAAAATAGTATCGAGAGAAGTTTCTAGTGGATAAGTCTTGGAGAGCCACTAAACCTCTAATGCTTGTTCATGCAGACATTTGGTATTTCCTGATTTTTGTTGATGATTTTTCAAGGATGACATGGGTACATTTTTTGAAGGAAAAATCTAAGGCTTTTGAAATTTTCAAGCAATTCAAAGTTTTAGTAGAGAAGGAGTCTAGAAATTCAATCATAAAATTATGAACTAATCATGGGGGTGAATTTACATCCCAAGAGTTCAAGTCGTTTTGCAGCAACTTTAGTATTCAAAGGCAGCTTACAACTAGCTATACACCACAACAAAATGGTATAGCAGAATGGAAGAACAGGATAATTGTTGAGGCAGCTAGGAGTATGTTACAAGACAAGATCCTTCCAAAAAAAATTTGGGCAGAAGCTGTGGCTACATCAGTGTATGTTCTTAATCGCTCACCAACACAATATGTTGAAGGAAAAACTCTATATGAAGCTTGGTTTGGCAGGAGGCCAAATGTGAGTCATTTAAGGATTTTTGGATCCATTGCCTACGTTTTTAAACCATTAGAAATAAGCTTGATGAGAAAAGTGTCAAATGCATCTTCATCAACTATAGCGAGGAATCAAAAGGCTATAGGTTTTTTATTCCCTTCACCAACTGTAATGACTCAAAATTTTCAATATTAGGATATCACTTTTATAACCAAAATCAATCACGTTGGTCTCCATGTGCTAGTTAGTTATAGCTTGTTTATTTTGGACAATTTTGGAGATTAATAAGATATTTAATCATATTAATAGGTGGTTGGATGTTTTACTTAATTAACCTATGAAATGAAGGAATCTATGAGAAATATCTACCTAATTAGATTCTATGCTTGAATGGAATCCAACGCCTCAAAGAACACTGAAAACGGAGCTCGTATGACCAAGTTATGAGCTTTTAAAGATGGAGGGCATATCAGTAATTTGACTACAAAATGGCTAAGGCCCAAAAACATAGGGGGTTGTTTTACTAATGACACCCTCCCAGGTCGTCCCCTACCTCCAGCCACCGACCTAACAGCACCGCCTCTGCAAGGCAGAGTCGGAAGAAATGGCGGCACAACCATTGGGCAACACCGCCTTCGTAGGCTATAAAGCCCGCTTCCCCCTCCTCCCCGACCATCCCTTTCTCCTCCTTCCTCTCCTCTTCTGAGGTTTCATGCTTAGGGTTCTGGCAAATCAGAAAACCCCCTTTTCCGGTGCTGACCCACTTCCCTTCTTCTTCTTCTTCTTCTTCTTCTTCTTCTTCTTCTTTTCTCCTTCTTCTCCTTCTCCCTACTCCGGCCACTGCGATGTCCCAATGACAAGGGTTTCTAGCAGGTGTAGAGGAAACTGCACCCACTAGAAAAAGGGCCATCTCAGGCTGCCCAGGTATGACCCTCGCCTCTTTTCTCTCTAGTTTCTCCCATCTCTAGTTTTTCCCTTTCTTCTGACCTAGATCCATGCCAGATCTGATGTTTCCTCGGCCAGAAATTGCCGAAAGAAGGGTTCGTTCAAGAACCCTTGAACCAGAAGCATCCTAAGGACGCCGCACATAACGCGTGCTTGGGACGTAGTCCCTGGGATGGTCTTCGGGCAGGCGGTGTGCAGGCGTGGGTCCTGGTTCGCCTTTATTACCGTGTTTAGCATGTTTTTGAGATATGATGTTCTTATACGAGTATGCAGACTTGTCTTCATGATTTTATGGCCTTGAAGCACTTGAATCTATCACCGTACTTAGTAGGATTTTGGGATATGATGTTCTTATACGAGCATGCAGAATTGTTTTCATGATTTATAGCCTTGAATACGATTTCTGGCATGAGCAAATTTTATGCATTGCTTGCATAATTGAAATTAAGTGCATAAATTGCATGATTTCGATGATTGAGATCTGGATTTATCTACGTATGCTTTTTGGGCTCTTGAGCTTGGTGGGCACTATGCGAAGAGGTTAGTATGTACGGGGTTGGCCTCCTGGCCTCTACCACAAAAAGGTGGATGGTAATTGCTGCCAAAAAGGCTTGTCCCTTCTTCAACTGCTATGGTAAATAGGGAATACCATTGGAGGTGTTCACGGCACCCTTTTCGAGGACATCCATAGTCACTGTGGAGGCTATGGTGGGTTGGTCTCTAGATACTAGAGACACACGATTCCAGCTGTGTGCTGATCGTGAGCATAGTGACCCTATGATTTCAGTGTTATCAATATGCATATAGCATTGAGATGGTCGTATACGAGTACTCGTGACTAGTTGGTGTGACATGTTCGCTGAGAGACTCATGTGCATGATACTTATAGTGATGTTATGACTAGATAGGCCTGGGAAGACATTTATGATTACAATAATTTTCAAAACTACTTTGTTTGTTTTGAAAACAAATGACATTCGGAGTTTTCAAAATGAATTTAAAACAAAAGATTTTTTTGCTGCATTGCATTGTTTTTATACAATTGTTTTCAAATAGGGATCGATACCACATTAGGAATTAGGTTTGCATGTAAAAATGCATGTGAAAACCCGGGTCGTCACACCAACAATTTGATTATTAGCCGAGATGTCATTTTTAATGAAGAAGAAGCTTGGGATTGGAAAGAAGATGGTGTTATTCATGTTCCTGTAGAGAATGCAAATTCACACTTTGAGGCAACCAACTCTCTTTTACTTGTTCCATTTACTATAGAATCAACTACATACTCTCCACCAAGAAAGGTAAGAAGTTTATCAAACATTTGTGTCCCTTGTGATTTTGCTTCTTTTTCCATGGAACCTACTTGTTTTGAAGATGAAGTTATCAAAGAAGAATGGATTAAAGCAATGGAAGAGGAACTAGCATCTATCGAAAAGAACCAAACCTGGACTTTGATGGATTTGCCCAATGAAAAAAATGCAATTGGTCTCAAATGGATTTACATGTCCAAGTTCAATCCAGATGGTACCTTGAAGAGAAATAAAGCTCGATTAGTGGTAAAGGGTTATGCTCAAGTTCCAGGTACTGATTTTTCAGAAACTTTTGCTCTTCTTGCTCATTTAGATACTGTGAGACTGATTTTAGCAATGGCAACTCATCATAGCTGGTTTGTTTCTCAGTTAGACATAAAACCAGCATTTCTTAATGGTGATTTAGTTGAAGGTGTGCACGTAGAACAACCAAAAGGTTTTGAAGTAAAAGTTCTAAGCACAAAGTATACAAGTTGCACAAAGCACTCTATGGGCTCAAACAAGCACCACGAGCCTAGTATAGCAAAATTGATTCTTATTTTGCTAAAAATAACTTTCAAAAGAGTGTTAGTGAACCCACTTTATATGTTAAAAGTTGTGGGAATGAATTCTTAGTAGTATGTTTATATGTTGATGATATAATATATACTGGGAATTCTTTTGAGTTGATGAAAACTTTCAAGGAATCAATGATGGAGGCTTTTGCCATGTCTGATTTGGGCCAATTACATTATTTTTTGGGTTTAGAAGTTGTGCAAGATGTAGGTGGAATTTCTCTTTGTCAAAGGAAGAATGCTATAGATCTTTTGAAGAGATTTGGTATGTTTAATTGCAAATCCGTCAAGACCCCTCTTAATACAAATGACAAATTATCTTTGGAGGATGGAGTCGAGAAAGCAGATGAAAAGTATTACAGAAGTATGGTGGGAGGCTAGATGTATCTCACACACACTCGGCCCGATCTCATGTTTGCTGTGAGTCTCATATCCAGATATATGCATAGTCCAAGCAAACATCATTTGGGAGCAACTAAAAGAATTTTAAGATATGTCCAAGGTACAATCAACTATGGAATTAGGTATGTGAAAAGTGAAGGCAATAATATTTTTAGCTTTTACTGACAATGATTGGGCTGGATGTAAAGATGATAGGAAGAGTACATCGAGCTATATTTTCTGTCTTGGCTCAGGAGATGTTTCATGGATGTCAAAGAAGCAGCAAGTCACTACTTTATCAAGCACAAAAGCAAAATACATAGCTGCTATAGGTTGTCATGCAGTTTGGTTTAGAAGGATTTTGCAAGATTTGAACCACAAACAAGGGAGGCCAACAAGGATTTACTGCAACAATATATCCACCATTGATATCTCAAAGAATCCGGTGCACCAAGGGAGAACCAAGCATATTGAGACTCTGTACCACTTCATCAGAGAGTTGGTTTCCAAAGGAGAAGCTGAATTACATCATTGCAGCACCGATGAGCAACCAATAGACATTTTAACAAAAGCATTATGTGAGAGCAACGTGCAGAAACTTCGTAGCAAGATTGGAGTTCTATCCCTAGCTTGAATTAAAGAGGGGAATGTTGACTAATTCAAGCATAAGCCAACTTTCCTACAGTTACCTTTTCAAATAGTGGGTGCTGTTAGCATGTTTCCATGATCAAGTTAGTTCCTGCAGTAAAGTATCTTTTCAGATAGTGGGTACTGTTTTTTTTTTTTGGTAAAAGTTGTTAAGATAGAGTCTATGTTTTCTTTTTGTTCAATACATGTCACCTATTTGTAAGTCTTAGAAATCTATTTAAGGGCCAAGCTTTGATATTTTAAGTGTGTGAAAAAATTATTCGACTCAATCAAATTAAGTATGTGAAATTTGATCCTACAATGAGCAGGAAATCTTATTGTTAGTACTCGCACATCAAAAGTAGGAAATCTTATTGTTAGTACTCGCACTTCAAAAGTGATGACCTTATCTTCTTGGAAGAAAGTTCACTGTCTATATTAACCACCACAGCTTGAAGCACCTGTGGACCTAGAAGATCAGCACTAGCGCACAATAGAGGTGGTTACACAAGTTAATGGGTTACGACTTTGTAGTCAAATACAAGAAAGGCATAGAAAACACAACTGCTGATGCCCTCTCCAGACTCTCTGAGACTGAGCTCACCGCAAGCAACTTGCTTGGCTATCTCTCAAAGCATCCTTTAATGGGTGGAGGCCATCAAAGAAGTTACAAATAACTCTCATTTGCAAACATTACAAAAGAAAATCCAGCGAGACGAAGCAGTAGGATGGTGCTTATTAATGGAATTATCTTATTCAAGGTAGTTGATCATTTGTCCAAGTAGGCTCATTACATCTCTCTCTCATCCATATACAACATTTGATGTAGCAAGAGTAGTTTTTGACTGGACGAACTTCCGAAATCAATAGTTTGCGATAAAGATTCTACTTTTGCTAGTGCATTTTGGACTGAACTTTTTCGTCTAAATGGCACTTCGTTTAACTTCAGTTCAAATATCACCCCTAAACAGACGCCCAAACACAAGTCATTAATAGAACTCTGGAAATGTATTTATGTTATTTCATCACCTTCAGACCCAAGGAGTGGATTAGATGGCTGCCATGCGCGGGGTACGTTACAGCACTAGCTGGCAATCTTCAGTTAAAAAACCTCCTTTTGAAATCGTTTATGGGTGGGAGGTTCCCAATTTATTGTATTATGTTCCTGGTACCACTGAAGTGGAGGCCGTCGATGAAGGACTCAAAACTCGTGACCAGGTGCTTTGGAAAGCTCGATATAACATAGCTCTTGCTTAGTCGTGAATGAAAAAGATTTATGACTTGGGTCGAAAAGATAAGTTATTCCAAGTTGATGGCCAAGTTTATCTGAAACTTCAACAATATAGGGAAACTTCGTTGGTATTGCAAAGAAATGAAGAACTTTATGCCCATTACAATGGGCCATATGAAGTATTGGGGCAAATTGGGCAAGTCGCGTACAAGTTGAAGTACCACCTGAATCTAAAATTCATCCTATTTTTCATTTGTTAGTTCTTAAGCAGAGAATTGGAACTGGGTACATTAAGATGGATGAGCTTCCTATTACCACTCGTGAGGACCACATTCTCCCAATACCACAAGCAAGTTTAGACCAAAGGGTCCACAAGAACAAAGCAAAAGTTCTAGTTCACTAGAAGGGATCATCCCCTGCTAAGGTTACATGGGAGAATCGTAAAGGCATAGCATAGCACCTCCCCGCTTTCATCCTTGAGGATGGTTGGTTGGAGAAGTTGTAGAAGTGGCAATTGCAGTAGCAGGCTTATCAGTTTACTCTGAAGCTGATTCGTTTAAGTTCTAGATTCACTTGTGTTTTTCATTTCCTTGCTAGTTTTCAGTTTTGTCGCAAAGTTGTTGTAAGCTCTATTATTTAAAGACCACGTCGGTCATGTATTAAGTATGGAAAAACTTAAGTTACAATTGTGTTTCGGGAGATTACTAGTTCCTCCAAATAGCAGGTTCAACAATCTTGCATTTTTAGTCCTGTTTCTCTTGCGAATACTATATACGCTAATTCCGGCCACATTGTGCTGAAAAACGGACCGTTTAAAACTTAATAAATAGCAGCTAGAATCATCCAAACCACACTACAAGAACTCTAAATCTTGAGCAGCGAGATGAACGCATTGGATCAGATATATGTGGGCCCTAGACCACACATTATAGAGCGCTCAGTTTGACCATGATGTATTTGGCCTCCTTTGGGAAGGAGGTTATGGTGGAGCGGCAAGGAAGAATGTTTCTTGTTTCATTGCTCATGGTATGGCTTGAGGCAGCTTTCACGAAAGACTAGCCTCACTGGAAGTTGAACTCTATATGCTGCTTGCTAAAGAAAATCTTGACGTTGTTCAAAAACTATCTATATAGTAAAAAAAAATGCATAAACTTTCTCAATGGGAGGTCGAGGTCTCAGCCAGAAAAGGTAAGCCCTCTGTCACGGGGTTACACTGTCGCATATGTTAACCCGTGCAGCACTTGTGCTCCACTCCTCAATTGGACACAATTCAGCCTGTCTAACCTCACTTGTTCGGGCTACACTCACTCACCCTTAGGAGCAATGAGAGAACTCAAGAAAGAACCAAAGGAACTAGCTTGAAGAGAAGTAGTATTACAACTTGAATGCATACACTTGAATAATCCAAATGAAAGTCTCTCCCCCCTTTTATAGGCTTAGGAAGGTACAAGCAACGGTCTAGATTGTATACAAGTGTTATACATCCAATGGAGTTGAATTAGTCTACATGGTTCTAGACTTTTCTACCATCTTCTTAAATCAAGAGTATTCTAGAGGACTTCTAGAGATGTCTATTCTAGAACTTGGACTTGGGCCATGCCCCATTGTCACAGGCTTGTTGGGTGCACCGTGAAATTGGGCCTCGTGACACCTCGCTCCAGCGGAAGGAATTTGTGAAAATGCTGACTTCTAGTGGTCTAGAAAGAAACCTGTGGAAGGTGAGTTATGTGCAGTCAGTTTATCATTCCTCTATATTTGATGTTATCTTCTCTCCTAAAGCAACAATACGTCTGCTCCTCGACTCTGTTATCACTCCAAACTTCTGACGTAGATCTTTCACATATCAACTAGGATCTCTACCCACTTTCTAACATATACACTTCTTACAGGTTTGAGCAGTCTTAAGTCAGGGATTCTGCAGCCACTGTCAATACATAAAAGGTATATTCACAGCTAAGTGGACTAATTTCGAGCATAGGAAACAACATACATGTGAATATTAGGGAGAACAGCGAAAAATACGCTATAAGCTCCAAGAGGACCAATAATAAGGAAGAATAATAACATTATATACACCAGGACAAAGATAAAAGGAAAGAAAAAAAATATACAAACTGCAAAGGGAAAAGAAATATAATTATTGCATTTTGGACGCTCTACGAGAACCACCGAAGCAGAGCTTCGTCCTTCGTCCTTGACAAAACCAAACACACTGAGATATTACATTTTCGTTTTCCTTTCCTAGAATACATCGGAGGAGTCATTACTAACTCATCCATCAACTCACAGAAGGTAAAGAATGCCCGTGTAAGAAAGAATTGAATTTCAGACTACAAGTGTCTGCTAATGTTACAAGCCCAGCCTTTGAGAAAACCAATCCGAAAGGTTGGCTATTACAAACCCAGCAAATACCTGCAACATGACAAATAAACCTCAATGAATTCAAGCAACTAGAAGAGCAATTGAAGTTGCATTGAAATTGATAAAGCTGAAGAAAATTTCAGTGTTCCTCAGAGGAGACTAATATGACTCGGAGCGAGTTATTCCACGTAAGTGCTTGCATCAGCTTCCACCTTTAGCACAACAAAGACTAACAGAACGTGAAAATCCAGACTGGTGTTATGTCCAATGCAGGCCGGTGCTGCTACAGTGCAACAAGCTCGACATTGATACTAGAGGAGCTAAAACAAGCCCAAAACCTTTTGGATGGGAGGAGAACTAAGGTATGCTGATATATGATATTACTAGGATATTCTGAATGTCTATGGACTGTTGGGGATTTTAGTCCCCGCCCAAGATCACACACACAAAAACGCACCGATATTAACGTGGTTCGGCCAATAAGCCTACGTCCACGGGAGAGGGAATGATTTCACTATGTAAAATAAAATGCAGGGGTTTTTTACAGAGAAGAAGACACGGGGATTTTACAGAGGAATGATCTAGTTCTTTGCCCTCTTGGTATCCCTATTTAGAGGGATTTTTGGGCCCTAATTTTCAACAAATTACAGAAGTCAATGGGCAGTGGCCGACGTCAGCGCCCACCACTGTTGAAATCGGTGGCAGCTAACTGCGACGCTTGCCACAGTTGAAGTCAGCAGTCGGTGGTCAACTGCTGCGCCCACCACCGTTGAAGATGGTGTTGGTGGTGGCTGAAAAATGGGGTTGGACCAACAAATCTCCCCCTCCAGGCCCATTAACTAAAAGAGGTTTCTTCACTTATGGACTTTTAACAGAAGCTCATTCCAATCAATTCCCTACAAATCTCGAACTTGCTCCGAGGTAATGCTTTTGTCATCATATCCGAACTATTATCGTCAGTATGAATCTTCTCAAACTCTAACGACTTCGAGTCAAAAATATCACGTATCCAATGATACCAAGCATCAATGTGCTTTGACCTTCCATGAAAGGTAGAATTCTTGCTAAGGTGTATAGCACTTTGACCATTACAAAATAACAGATACCTCTTCTGCATAAAGCCAAGTTCGTTCACGAACTTCTTCATCTACAATAACTCTTTGCATGCTTCTGTCATAGCAATAAACTCAACCTCTGTCGTAGATAAGGCAACACACTTTTGTAACTTTGATTGTCATGACACAGCTCCCCCTGCAAAAGTAATCAAGTAGCCTGAAGTAGACTTCCTCGTGTCAATATCACCAGCCATATCTGAATCAATGTAGCCCTCAAGCACGGGCTTGCCAATGCCAAATACCAAACACAACTTGGAAGTACCACGTAGATATCTCAATATCCACTTCACTGCATTCCAATGTTCTTTTCTTAGATTGATAAAAAACGGCTCACTGTACCAACTGCATATGCAATGTCTGGTCTGATGCATACCATGGCATACATAAGAATGCCAAGCTGAAGCATAAGGAACATCTTGCATGTATTCCTTCTCAGCATCACTCGTTGGAACTTGATTCTTAGTAAGCTTAAAGTGAGTAGCAAAAGGTGTACTAACCACTTTAGCTTTATCCATGTGAAATCGTTGAAGTACCTTTTCTATGTACTTCTTCTGAGACAACCATAACCGCTTATTCCTCCTGTCACGAATGATAGAAATCCCGAGAATCTGTCTTACGGATCCCAAGTCTTTCATAGCAAAGACTTTGTTCAGCTCCTTCTTTAACTCACTGATCCTTGAAGAGCTGCTTCCAACAATAAGCATATCGTCAACATAGAGTAGCAAGATGACAAAATCATCTTCTGAGAATTTTTGCACAAACACACAGTGATCTAAAGTAGTCTTTCTGTAACCCTGTTGGGTCATGAACTGCTTGAACTTCTTGTACCACTGTCTGGGAGCCTGGTTCAAGCCATACAAACTCTTTTTCAGCTTACAGACATACTTCTCTTTGCCTTTAGCAACAAAACCTTCTGGCTGCTCCATATATATCTCTTCCTCTAAGTCACCATGGAGGAACGCTGTTTTCACATCCATCTGCTCAACCTCCAGATCAAGGTTTGCGGTCAAACCCAATACAACTCGGACTGAAGACATTTTAACAACAGGAGAAAATATCTCTTCGAAATTGACACCTTTTCTTTGACCAAAGCCTTTCACCACAAGTTTAGCTTTGTATCGTGGTTGTGAAGTGTTACCCTCGTACTTCACCCTGTAAATCCATTGATTCTTCAAAGCTTGTCGGCCTTTAGGTATTCTTACCAACTCAAAAGTGTGGTTGTCTTGTAAGGATTTCATCTCATCCTTCATAGCTGCAATCCACTCTGCATTCTCTTCACTTTCAGCTACCTCTGTGTAGTTCTCAAGCTCTCCCCCGTCAGTGAGGAGCACATACTCATCTGATGAATATTGAGTAGAGGGTTGACGATATCTCGAACTTCGTCTCAATGAAACTGCTGGTTCCTCAGTAGGAACCTCTTGCTGAATATCATCAACTTCTGATGAAACATCCATGTCTTCAACAGCTTCATGTTCTCCCTCAGCCTAATTATCTTGAACATCAACTGGAGCACCACCATGGTCATTGGTGCCATCTACACTTGGCGTATGTGAAACAGGAACTGGATCTAAATCTGTCAGAGTATCAGAACTCTGAGTTTCTGATACTTTGGCTTTGTCGATGTGTTCAATGGTTTGGTCTTTCATAAAGACCACATCACGGCTTCTAACCAGCTTCTTTGCAACAGGATCATATAACCTGTGACCAAACTCATCCTACCCATAGCCGATGAAAATGCATTGTTTGGTTTTGACGTCTAACTTGGACCTCTCATGTTTGGGTATATATACAAATGCTTTACACCCAAATACCCGCAAATGATTGTAAGAGACATCTTTTCCATACCATAGCCTGTCAGGAACATCTGCATTCAAGGCAACAATTGGAGAGCTTAATAACATAGGCTGCTGTGTATAGCGCCTCACCCCAGAAGGAACCGGGCAGCTTTGCTTCAGAAAGCAAGCATTTGACCCTATCCATCAATGTCCTGTTCATCCTCTCTGCTAAACCATTTAGCTGAAGAGTCTTCGGAGGAGTTCTTTGATGTCTA
Organism: Warburgia ugandensis; assembly: GCA_035236585.1. Lineage (NCBI taxonomy): Eukaryota > Viridiplantae > Streptophyta > Magnoliopsida > Canellales > Canellaceae > Warburgia > Warburgia ugandensis. Next base: position 10,323,582 of record CP141138.1, on the reverse strand, counting down.
ATCCTTTGCTTCTTACAATAATCATCGAAAGGTCCACAATACTCGCCACCATTGTCTATGCGAATACATTTCAACTTCTTCCCCGTTTGCCGCTCAACAGAAGCTTGAAATTCTTTAAACTTGTCAAGCACCTGATCCTTAATTTTCAAAACATAGACCCAGAGTTTCCTGGAATAATCATCAATGAATGTGACAAAATATAATGCACCACCAAATGTGCGTACCTTCATAGAACTACATACATCTGAATGTACCAATTCAAGCACACCTGGCTTTCTGGAAGAAGGATGGCTTTTGAAGAAAACTCGTTGCTGCTTCCCGGCAAGACAATGAGCGCATTTGCTCAACTTTGTAGCTTTGAGCCCTAAAAGCAAATTCTTCTTGACTAGGAAACCTAGTCCTTTCTCACTCATGTGACTGAGCCGCCTGTGCCACAACTCTGAAGAACTAGCAACATCAACTGCGTTCACAGAGTTTATAAGAATCGAAGGTTGCATCACATACAAGCTAGATGATTTTTTCCCTCTGGCAACCACAAGCGCTTCCTTAGAGAGCTTCCACTGTTCATCGCAAAAGGTACTACAATACCCATCATCATCAAGCTTTCCGGCTGATATTAAGTTCAACTGGATATCTGGTACATGTTGAACGTCCTTGAGAATCAACCTCGATTCATTGTTGGTGTCCAAACAGACAGATCCAATACCAACAACCTTTGACAGCCCATCGTTACCCATCTTCAACACTCCAAAGTCACCAGAAGTGTATGAGGTGAAAAACTCCCTCCTCGAGGTAACGTGAAAAGAAGCACCACTGTCAACAACCCATCCAATCTCATTAGAGGCTAGGTTGATTTCATTTTCATCACAGACCACAACAAGGCCTGAAGTAGTGGCAGCTACACGATCATTCCCCTCATCATTTCTTCTCTCCTGCTTGGCATTCTCTGTTTTGTTCTCGGCTTTCCACTTGTAATACTACCTTTTAATGTGACCCTTCTTACCACAATAATTGCATTCCAGATTCTTGTACCTAGACTTAGATTTGCTCCTACTTCTGTTATTCTTCTCCTGTCTTTTGATCTTGCTTCTCCCTCGATTTTTTTAGATCAAAATATCAAACTGTGATATGGAAACAACTTGAGCTCATCACCTCATTTTTTCATTTAGAACTGCGCTTCTCGCAGATTCCCATGTCATAGTACCACCTAAAGCAGAATTAGCTAGAGAAACACGAAAATTTTCTCATGAGTCAGGCAAAGTATTTAAAAGCCATAAACTCATGATATCATCGTCAAACCTGGCGCCAACGTCGGATAGTTGCTAAAAGCATCCGGTCAACTCGTTCAAGTGATCGGAAATAGAACTCCCTTCCTTGTATCTCAGGTGCATCGCTTGATTAAGTAGGAATAACTTATTATTCCCAGTTCTCGACACGTACAAGGTTTATAATTTGATTCATAGAGTTCTAGCATGTGTTTCATTTTGAATATGATTCAAAATGTTATCTTCTACCCATTATCAAATAAAACCACATACATGTTCGTGTTCAAAAGCCTACTCATCTTCGGACTTATCCTCCGATTTTTGAGTAGCAAAAATAGGTAGATGTAATTTCTTCACAAAAAGAAGATCTTTCATCTTTCCCTTCCACTTGTGATAGTTAATACCATTTAAGCAAATCATTTTGCTCATGTTTGCCTCCATAAGTAAAGAAAGAGTACTTACAGCAATTTCAAGAGAAAATCTTACAAATTTGAGAACACCATTGCGTTTGCCAAGAACCGGTCTATCCCCCTCGAAAACCTGCCAAAAATAGGTCTGCTCCAATCGAATCACTGTTGCAACTCAGCTACTATTGCACTTGACTGTTGCAACGCGCACCTGTTTCAACTCAGATACTGTGCAAACGCGCTACTATTTGCACTCGTACTGTTACAACTCTATACTGTTGTAACTCAACCTGTTGAAACTCACTGTTGGAACCCGCCTCTGGGGGTACTGTGCCAACTCAGTACTGTAATAGTACTGTAGTGATCACTGTAGTCGATAGTAATGATGATGCTTTACTGTAGCAACATGATAACGTGCTTTTTCACTGTAGCAGCAATGATGATTACTGTAGCAACTGTAGCAGTAACAGTTTTCTTCTTCCTCTTGACCGCCGGTGCTGCAACTCAGTTTTCTACCTCTGTTTCACGGCAGATCCTCACTTTGATACCACTTGTTGGGGATTTTAGTCCCCACCCAAGATCACACACACAAAAACGCACCGATATTAACGTGGTTAGGCCAATAAGCCTACGTCCATGGGAGAGGGAATAATTTCACTATGTAAAATGAAATATAAGGGTTTTTTTACAAAGAAGAAGACATCGGGATTTTACAGAGGAATGGTCTAGTTCTTTGCCCTATTGGTATCCCTATTTATAGGGATTTTTGGGCCCTAATTTTCAACAAATTACAGAAGTCAATGGGCGGTGGCCGATAGCGATGCCCGCCACTGTTGAAGTCGGTGGCAGCTAACTGCGGTGCCCGCCACAGTTGAAGTCAGTAGTCGGTGGCCAACTGCTGCGCCCACCACCATTGAAAATGGTGTCGGTGGTGGCTGACGAATGGGGCTGGACCAACATGGATTTCATCACTCAAATGTGTGGCAATATAAGTACGCAAAAAAAATTCATTTCCTTTTTTCCTCTTTTATTTCCTATATCTACTTAATGATATGTTCTTCATTTATTTGTAAGCACTCATGGAAGCAGCTGGATCAGCATCTCGAGCTATGGGAAGGATTAACACCACAAGACATTGCCAAGGTCTAAGCTTACATGACCATATGGATACAATTATATGCTTATTTATATATGTATATACAACATATTATGCACATGGGGCTCCTTTTGCATGTTGCCATAGAAGTAAATGCATAGTGCAGTAGCTAAAGATCATAAACATAACAAAGCTCTATGAGAGGCAATCACTATCCTAATGATACTCCAGTCTTTCATTGAATAATGTTGATAACTTTTTTAAGAAAAAAGAACCAAAACCTACAGATAAGCTTTTGCATAGATCAATACACACCTGAGCAGAACCAAGAATATAGACAGCAGAATAGTGGCGTCCGTGGATCATCATGTCAGCAACCATGGCAAGTGGTATAGTGAGTGACATGCCTAACGTGGCCACCAATGGAGTGGTCCAAACAACACTCAATGCCCTGTAGGAGTTTTCCAGTCTAAAGATCAAATTGATGGTATGAGTAAACAAGTCGTTGTTGTTGCCTACATACCATAAGTAGTCTGAAAGTACACTTCCAATGAAGCCATTAACGAGCACAATTTCATCTAGTTTAGCAGAGTGAGGGAATGTAAACTTAGGCTCCACACCGAAGGCAGTCAACGGCCAAACTAAAAAAAGCAAACAGATAAAACTACATCAGCTCAAGCTTATAGGGCAACACCTTCCATTTAAAAAGGAAAATGTTAGTGAACAATATAGAAAGATGAATCTGTACTCTGCCAAATATTTTTCACAGTCACCTTAGCATAATTTGTCAATCAGAAAAACCAAAAAACATATTAGAGCAAAGATCAAGTGACACTGAATCTGTTTACCAGCACATTCACAAAATCATGGTTAAAAACTGATCAGAATGAGGAAAATCCCAAATTAAGCCCCACCCCAACAGATTAAAAGTACGCTACTTGGCATCAAGTCTGATGTGTTGGCAGAACCTTGAATACAGGGTGTGTGGCTTTTCATTCATGTTATAAAAGGTGTACGCCTATGAGGATGAGGCAGGAACAGAAGGGAAACTCCCTCACATTTGAACGTAATATGCCTTATATTCAGTGTTTTTTGTACCTTCGTTGACAACAATTTTGGTGAACACAATCATTCTGGTATCTTTGTAATCATCAAACATTAACTTACCGTCCTAATATATTGTTTCAACCTGCCCATATTTTGTCAATGAAATGGGCTCTAATGGTACTACTGCTCTGATGATATTGGCATGAATATCATCTCACCAACAACTTGCAACTTAAATATTTTGTTTAACAATTGGCACTCTTACTAACAGACAAACATGAAGAGGTTTCTAGTTCTTTTTCATTATAGTCGCCATGACAGCGTTCTAGAAGTCCAACATGACCCATCCAACTCTGAGAGGAGCACCCATTAGCAGGAAAGTTCTATATAATAATCTTCCTTTTGACCTTGATGATGCACAGCTTTTGCTACTGGTCTTCATCTTGAGAAGCTACGGCCCATACATAATTAGCCTCCAATCATAAAAATTGTTAGGCCAGAAATTAGAGAAGCCACTAATTTAAAATGAGTAGTAAAACCTCTCATTGTTCAGCACTCAAAACAAAAGAACTTCAAACATGTAGTCCCAGAACTTCATTATCAAATAATTACATACGTATACGTACCCTGATAGCTTGGATTATTGTAGGACAAGAGAAGCCATCTAAGGATGTAAAGACTTACAAATTGAAATGAGAAGACAAAACGAGCTTTCTTCATCAGTAATCTCATCACGTATTCACACTAAGCCTAAGATGTGAATCTTGAGAGTTACACATAATTAGTGATTTTATCTTAAAACTATATATAGATTTTTAAATATTTGCCGAGTGATAAAGTTACATCTTTTGAAAGTCAGGATTTGGACTAAGCTTGATGTGACCAACCCCTAATCGGGATAAGGTCTTGATGATGATGATGATGATGATTGACTTGCATCCATCACTTCATGCTCTAACAGTTATGTCAAGTCAGTTGATATTTTCCTGTTCAACTTCATGTTTGAGCTCCTAACATCCATCAGAATGCTCATAGACCTGAAAATGCTCAATATTACTCTTCCAATTTTTGTTAGGTTCATTTAATTTCCATAAACAAAAAAGACCTACTTCATTTCTTGGAAATGGGACTCTAAAGTCTTATTATTTGTATGTTACAAGTATTAAAACACTTGACAGAAACATAATGGGCATAGACGGTACAAGTACATAATAGACATCTAATATATTACTTCCAGTCAAATCATTGTACAACTGCACAATGCCTTATCCAAGCATAAGGGATGAAAATATGGTAATGCAATCAATGGAAATGCAGTCACGCAACAGGTTAGACAGGAAAACCAAGATTAGAGTGAAAAATGAAAGCATAATATTCATTTATAAGTTGATGATACATATCTCATAAGAATAATACTATCAAATAGAAAGAACATAAAAGGTTATAAAAACTCCCCAGAATTAATCTGATATTAAATGAGTTTAAATGAATAAGATACAAATTTTCATAAGGGGATTCAAGAATTGGGTAATGAGGACCTTACCAAGCCACCAGAGGGCAACAAGCGTGAACAGTCCTATATAACCAAATAACTTTTGCACATCAACCCTTTCCCCTTCTTCTCCAGAAAACTTTTTGAGAAGCACTGCAGTGATTTTAATATCAACATCAGCATGGCTGCACCATCATTGAGAAAGTATTCACTAAAGCTATCAGTGTAGGGAAACTGCAAAAGCAGGCAACATCTGACCAGTGAATAGACCATATGACATGGCAGAGAGAAGACCAAAGAGATCTCCTACCAGAGAGCGCTTTCCATTTCTGCACACAAATATTGAGGATAATGCAGTAAAATCAGGACAACAGAATAAGGTAAAGAAAAAGTGATCAAACCTACCACTAGTGGCTGCATAAATAACCTCTACACATTTGGCTGAGGTTTTATGCTTACTCAAACTGGGAGAAGGAAATTTTTGGGCTCGGTTAGTTCTGATGCAAGTAATCAGCTTGACAAAGGCATAAAGAAAAAAACTTACGAAGAGGTTAATTGCGACTCATCTGTAGCCCAAGTCTTCCCCAGTGTTGTCATGGCAACACCAGCCATGCTGACAAACACAGCTAGTACTTTTGCTATGTTCAAGGAGTCTTGTCCCAGAAATGCACCAATGAAAAGAGTAAAAAGTCCTGAAGTTGAGGATAACACTGTTGTGCTGGCAACACTTGTACGTGCAAGTGCAGCATTTGATAAATACTGTATTCAACCGGAAAAAGGAAAAGAAAAGGATAAATAAGTATTGACATTCTATCTTTTCCACCGACTAGAGAACCAGATTAACAACAATAATAAAAACAATAAATACTATTCAAAATAACTATAAAAATTTTCATAAGTTTAGGCTACTGAAGTTAGATCTATATATTGATTAACCTCAGTAGACAAAACATTTGTATACTAACAAAATAAATACCACCACAAAAATCATCAAACTTATATTTATAGGATAGGATCTCCATAAAAATATGCTAAAAGCAAACCTAAGGACTTGGACTACAATATAGGGAAACTTATGAAAACACCATTCATTTAAATGTTTTTATTTGAAGATCATAAACCACTGAGCTGAGATTCTTCTAGTAATCAGTTTTGGGAAGACAAATGGACCTAGTTGATGAATGATCAAGATTATGTATCAACACTACCAAGTTGAAATTTATAATATGCAATTAGTATCTTCTTAGCAGAAGTTATTAAAGGGTTGTCAATTAAAACACATAATAGACATGGTTAAGAGTTTAAGTATTAAAACGAGAAACATTAGTGAAAAAAGGTATTTAGAATTGAGAGAAGACATAGATTAAAAGTAATTTTGGGTGTTACTAAAGGGCTACATAGTTTTCTGACACTTCAAATTAAAAACCAGTAGAGCATATAACCGTTAGGGATTACAAGGAAGTTGGCCAGGATATACATAACCAGGGAAATACTTCACCTCTGTTATAAACCAGATGGGCGCAATATAAAAGCCATACTTAGCAATTTCCATTGCTGTAAGCTCTTTGCTCTGTTTGAGTGTGCCCAAATCCTCTTTGTATTTAGCAATCAAAGGCTTTCCCTCCTCTTCTGCAGCAAGATCTGTTTCACTGTCTTTCCTATTTAAGGAACCCTGCATTTCCATTTCCAAGATTTTCTGCATCCCATTAAAATTTAGAGGAGCATCAAGCCCAGAAGACTTATCAGCAGTTTCGGCATTTTTACCACCTTTAGAAGAGTGCTTTCTTAAAAAGCTGATTAACCAATCCTTACAGAACGCTAGTGGGAGATAAACAACCATAAGTGAGGCACCCAAATAAGTGACTGCAAAAGGCTGTTTGTAGTCTGAAAATATTCTCTGTATGACAAACAATAGTTGGTTAAATACCAAATACGAACAAAAAAAACATGTCAAAAACATGTGTCCCAAAGCATGTGCAAAAGATTTGGTAAATAGCCCACCTATATATGGATCAAATAACATGATCATACTAAAACAAGTACATAGATCTTACAAATGCAGAGAAACCAGGAATTTAATAACTGAGCTGTTGGTTGATTCTGGTATAGATTATAATGACTGGAACAATTTAGAAAGTGAAGGATGAAAAGCATGCGTTCCCAGGTGTGGACCTTAGAATGAAGTCAAATGTTGCTTCACATGCTGATGAAAACTTCCAAAGGCATAGGAGAATAAGTACTGAATTTGTGCAACAATGGAGCAAATCCCAAATTTTAGGATGAAGATAAGGAGAACAAGGCAAACTAAACAGAAAACTAAGAAGATAGCATTATGTTTTATGTTATGGCCATAACAACAAGAAGATGACAGCCTTAAGATAACAGGGAGGATAATGCTGAGTTTATCAAGGACATGTTTGAATGATTTATAGGCCAACATTTTTTTAACATAAGAAAACAAAACTTGGATAGAGGTCTTTGGATACGAACCAACAATTTACAACATGATGGTTGTTTGTTAAAATGGACTGGGATGATGTTTTCTAAATGAACTACAGAAGGAATATAATGTCTCACTTTCCTGCAGCATTGCAGTACAGCCTTCCCCCCAAACTTGTCATGCGTTTTCATTCATTCCCTTTTGATTTGTCATAACACTCTTGGTTATAGATGTTGAAACTTTGTATTTCACTAACAATTAGGTCCAAATTGGGTTTCTCTATCTTCAACTTTCCCTTGAAATGAGAAAGATGGTACCATCAAGTGCTTATTACATGCCAAAGCTCCTAGCTCTCAGTAACTATTATCTGAAAAACCAAACTTACAGTTACATGTTATAGGCTCCGGCAATGCTGTCCTCAACATTATACAAGACTTGAGATTACAATGGACCATTTTAATTTGAATAGTGGTAAGCTGGTCCATGGTTGGCCTTTTATTCAATCAGTGAACATTGGAACCTTGAAACTTATTAAGAGAATGAGCAAAAACAACATGTGCTGCATTATAGGGTTAGATTCACTAATAACAAAGCCTTCCTAGTTATACGACTTATGCAAGGATTTTGCACTAGTCGAATAAATAGATTTTAATTTAGCTACAATGTCTTGCTTAGGCAAGTTCTATATTACTCTTGCTTATAGTATTTTATTTGTTCCTAGTAGCTTCATTTATTTTATTTCATCTGTTATGGTATTGCTGCCTTATACTTTTCCATCTATTGTCTCTTCTTGATTCAGTGATGATTGGATATTAGCTAGACTGATTAAACCATTTGACTACCTTCATCCAAATACAAGTGACTACGTAATTTATAGCATAAAAATTTGTGAGGAATAGGTGGACTAGTAAACCATTAATATCTAGAATTTCCAATAGATGCCTAAAGCTCGAGAATTTAATACAACATCATCACACAGGGAATTTGACAAATCCGTAAACGGAAAGCAATAAGGTCGTTTGCTAATGAATTTTACAGGAATTTCGGATACAATGATATTAACCTCAGGAGACAAATCAGATCAGCCGATAGATTGCAGATAACAAGCTGAGTCCTTCTGTGTAATTGCATAACTAGTAGAGACATAGATCATAGATGGAAGGTAATTCAGTGATAACGAGAAAGGGATCGACGAAAGCAATTCGACAAACAAACAAGCAGAAAATCAAACAGCCAAATACCAATCACGAAAACAATTCATCTTCCAAAGGAAAACTGAAATCTATTTACTAACAATTACAAACAAAGAGAAGGAAAACAAGAGGAAAAGGCATGCACAGACCTGCGTGACTTCAGCCGAAGCAACCCATATAACAACGACGGCGATTATAAGGAACAATCCAGCTCTATATCTCCAAGCCATGGCAGCAAACCCTAGAGAGAGAAAAAGAGATCTCTCTCCCTCTGTAATTCTCTCTCTAGATCCTCAAATTCAAATTCATTTCCATCTCATTGTTTCGTGCAAAACGCAAAAGAAATCCGCCAAAAAAGAAGCAACTGAATTGAAAGAAAAGCAAGAAATTGGAGACTTTGCCAGATACAAGAGGAGGGCGTAGTTGCAGAGTCCTCTCTCTCTCTCTGTGACTCGGGATTCAACGTGGGAATCCGGTGCTGGGGGGAATAGACGGCCCAGAAGAAGTCAAGGAGAAAGAATCCTTTAATCGTAAGGTTCTCGTTTTTAGTTGCAGCTTTTAATAACTCTTATTTATTTATTTATTTATTCAGAGGAAACGGCAACTGCGCTCCCTCTTGTTGATATCGGCACTCCCTGTGCTTGTTTTATTTGAAACTCGACCGGCCATGCCTTCGTTAAAGCTGTGTGTGATCGAGACCGTTGAATGGACTACCCCACCAGATAGATATCCCATCCAATGACATCAGCGGCTTACTATCTGATCAATACCGTTCATTTTCGATGAGGTATCGCAGATCAAGGTCTAGTATCGTGGATCAACCGTGTAGGTGTGCTCCATGGAGGAAAAGTAGAATCTAAGGTAAGAGAAATACAGGGCTGAGTCTCCTTCAATGAGGTGTCATCAACAACTTTCAGCTCTGTAAGAGGAAAAGTAGAATGTAAGGGAAGAGAAATACAAGGCTCTTCCGCAGAAGCGCCCCTCCATTTTGCATGAAGTGGGCTCACTTTTCCTTTCCTCTTCATCTCCCCAAACCCATTGACAAAATCCTCCATTTCCTTTTCCCTATTTTGCAGGACATTTACACGAGAATTCATAGATTTCCGGCCAGAATATATGAAGGGGAATTTCCATGATTCGACTTTTCTGCTGTTAGTCTCCGATCGTGTTCCAATGGACTTGTTAGGTATAGTTATGAGAGGAACTTGAAATGCTAATGGCAGCAGCAGTTCTATGGGTGGATCATAAATCTGGGTTGGTAGAATACACACTTTGAGAATTCAGTTTGAACTGTTTGAAATTTGGCTTGTCTTATGGTAGCTTAGCGTGCCCATCTGGTAAAGAAGAATCAGACCCTGTTTTAGGCAAGTGCTTTGGAATGATCTTAGAATATGAATCTTTAAAACCTAGAAAATGATAAATTTTTGGCCTTTTAGATTTCTAATGTCTTTTTTTTTTTTTTTTGCAATGAATGAAACTACACCAAACATGAGAGTCACAAGGAATATACTCGGTGTCAAAAGGATGAAAAAATTGTACAAAACACCTTGTCCTTATTGAGAATTTTCAAATGTACCCTGAACTTTAAATTACTCCAGTTGCACCCTACACTTAAATACCATTCTCAATGGTACTCAAAATTTCACCCAGCCGTTAATGGGGTCAAGAGAAGTCCTACATGGTACTATGGGGATTTTCCATAAAAAATTTCCTAAAACAATTTCAGTGTAGACCAGAGGGTTTCACTTGAAAATTTGATGTCAATTAGGCACACTTTTGTCATTTAATTAATATAATTGTTATGGGGTATAGTTAGCGTCAGAAAGTGCTTATTCCATTTTTGTCCCTAGGTATTCTTGCCGCTAGGGAACATATTCACGCTAATATTGGCACCCTAATGTGGTTTTATTGGAAATAAACATGTTCTTCTGCCACAGTCCCATCAATCCCAGCCTTCAGGAAACCGATCTTTCTCTTTTCACCAAAGGAGAAAGGGGATCCACTTAGGCCGGCTTCACCACTATTTCTCTCTAGGGAGCTCTTGACCGCAGAAGGAGATCTGTAGGAAACTCTTCACTGTAGGACTTGTCTCTAGGTCCCTGTCTTTCCTTTGTTTCCCAGCCTTCTATCTCTGATTTATCTTAGATTCACTGTCTCTCCACCGTAGAAGAAAACTGACCTGCAGACCCATCTTCCTTCCTGTTATTTCTCTGTTCTCTGTTTCTTTAAGCAGGAAAACGCATAACACATCTCTTCCCCTGTTCTCTCTCGGTCCCAGACTTTCCTCTGTTCATCGTCCCATGCTCTTTCTCTCAGCCTTCATCTCTCCCAGCTTTCTCTCCCTTTAACCGTGATTTTTTTTTTTTTACCATTTTTACCTATCATTCTCCTTCGTTCCTTGTTTTACCTTAGTTCTCTCTATCAGCTTCCTTTTCATTCCCTTTTTCTTCATTTTCCACTGTATTCAATTCCTTGCATTGTTTTGGAGAAAACCCAATTCTGGTTTTCACCAAATTTTCCTGTTCTCCCTTTAGTTCCCATCCACTGTTCGTCGTTGTCCACCTCGAGTTTCTTCTGCGTTTGCAGGGAAAACTAAAATCAAACATAAAATTCCAGTTTTACCACGGCTTTGATTCCTTGATTTCATTTTCATCCCTGTTTTGTCTTTTTCTTAGTTTTGTCTTATTCTTATCTAGATGTCTTATCTCGAGTTTATTTTGTTCCTAATTAATTCAGGAATTAAGTAATCAAATATTGTTTGATTAAAGCATAACTGAATCAACAGTTTAACTTAAACTAACATGATAACTTTATTTTTTTATCTTTTTCTCATTAGATTTTCAATTAATCTTTAGATCTTTACGTTAAGACAATTCTTATCTGATCCCTTAGTCTTATCTTCAGTCTGTAATTCAGAAATTCGATCTAAGGCATCTAAACCTCAAACTCTTTCTTTGGCTCAAATTATTAAAATTTTGAAAGATCTGAACAATCCAACCATTGAATCCTCAATCAGAGATATGAGTGAGAGATTAATGAAGGTCGATCACTCTATTTAGACCAAATTTGAATAAATTTTTCATGATCAAGTTAGGAAAGTATATTTTGTTATTTTATATAATTTTCTTTCTTTTTAGTTCAAAATTTTTGTCCTTTTGATTAATGCAATAGATCTAGATTATTTTTTATTTTTATTGTTTCTTTCAATTAATATATAATTAAATTTTATTTAAACTCTATTTTCTTTAAGTCGAATCCCCATGAGATTAACTTGTACTAGCATAAGCTATACTATAATAGCTTATGCACTTGCAGAAAACAATCAATAAGTTTTGGGGTCGTTGTTGGGGATTAAACCTAGGTTGCCAGCATGAGAGGCTGGACCTACAATAATGTTTTCATAAAAATTTGATAAAAAATTAAAAATAGGAAATTAAAATTTTAGAAATTGTATAGTTTTTGCCTTTTTTGGTGTATTTTTTAATTTTCTTTTGTGCATAATCACTATATTTCCTGAATTTGGTACTTATTGCTATTTTTATTTTATAGAAAATTGAAAAAGGAGAAATTCAAGGAGGATCTCAATTAAAAGTGTTGTAATAATACAGGTTAAGGGTGAACCATCATAACCTAAAAGTAGAAGTGGAATGCAAATGGTCTCACCTTTGTACAAGAAGATCTTTCCAAAACCCCACTATGAGCAATCTTAAATCCTCAAGATTTCTATATTAGGGTTTGCATATGTGACACCCTGGGTTTTTATGCACACTAAAATAATAATATCCAAAAATAGTAGTCGGGATCCCTGTTTTATAAAAAAAAACATTTCTAAAGTGACCAAAAATAAAAACTTAAGCGAAAGCATTTCTTTCAAAGTCCGAGGAGTCATACAACTACAAAACTACGGATTTAACAGTGAAATGAAATACCATTTCCACTGAAAATCCGACAAAGTTTCCTCTGTAATTTGGACCATTGCACATGACCAGTGCAATACAAAATCACCTGATAAAATCATAAGGGAGACTTAGTCTCCACACCCATCCACAACCAAATGTTGTTTCCAATAAAATATACTCTAACAAAGGATAAGAAAATATATCCACTACCAAATACCCAGGGTCCCTCCATACAGCCATCACATCCAACATAATCTACATTCTAACATCCAGGTCACATTACATTTTTAACTAAAGTACATCCCATACTCAAAACCCAAAGTGAGGTCTTGAACAAACCTGGTCATCTCTGAACATCGTCTATGCTTTGCTGGAAAGCTGCCATTACTTTTACCTGCTCTGTCAGCACGTCAACCTGTTATCACTCTCTGTATCTGAGGCATTGCAATGCCTCAGCAAGCTATGCTTGTGTAGGTGATATACATTCAAATTAAACTCAATAAAAACAAAATCACATGGTGCAAGGCATAAAGATCATAAAATGATCAAACATAATATAAAGCCGCAAATCAGAGCTATTCATCTAGTCACTTGCAGCCCTTTATGTCCAATAAAAAGATTACAATTCAAGTATAGGTTAGGATTTAATGAGGCGATGTAGTATTATGATGGAATTAGTTAAGTATTAGAAAGAATGAGTTAGTATAATTACAGTACAATGGAATAGTAAACCATGAGGAGATGTCCTTAGTATGACAACTAAGAAGATGATGAAGAGTGTGATAAAATATCCTTTTTATCTATAAGGTACCCAAATACCATAACTTATAGTAGTGCAAAATGTGCTAACTCAGATTAAATAGAAGTTATGCCTAGTATCAATGTTCGAGGATAGAATACCCAACATAGGTGTGTATTGTTCACGTATACCAAGTGTAGAGTAGGAAATTTGAAAAGAGGCAAATGATAGGCTAGAAAAGCTTATATAGCATGTCTTGAATGTGGTTTTGGTTTGTATAGAAAAGTCTAAAATAGCAATGACAAAAGAATAGTAAATGAAAGAGGAGACATATGAACAATTGAGGAAGGATAGGTTCAAGAGGAGAAAACTTAGAAGAATTGTAGACTTCCATGGAATTGGAAACTAGAACTACCATATACTTTGAAACTAAAGATGGTATGTTAGAAATAACAAAGCAAATGTATCTATTGAGGCAATACTGCTTGGAATACAAGAAACGTACTACATGTATATGTATCATCTCAAATCTTTTCTAGAAGCAATTGATTCACATTAATACTACAATGAAATAAGGAATTGTGTATTCTTTTGTTATGTATAATTATGAGAAATATGTTATGGCCAACTCCTAAGTGAGATAAGGTCTTAATGATGCTTATGATGAGGTATAATTATGCTAAATATGAATGCATTGGTGAAAAGTTGAAAAAGAGAGTTGAGATGATAACTCCAGTTGATGGATAAGTCGCTAGTACGAGGACTTATTCCAGGAAATGTTTATTAAGGCTTATTGAAAGAATGATAAGTATATCCTCATGTGATACAATAGACTTGGGTGTGATACCAAGATTGAAATGAATTGCAAATTATGAGACAATGTTGATTGTCATAAAGATGAAATGATGTGTTATGATAAAATAGCCTTTATATGTAGAAGACAAGATATGATAAAAATCGTACATTATATCAGTTGTAAAGTAAATGAATGATGAATGATGACATGAAATTATGATTGTTATGAATACTTTAAGAAAATAAGTGAATTGTATTTGTACCTCATTTCGAGAAAGATTTTCTAACTATATATGTTGTTAAAGATCAAAACTAATATGTGAGTTGTGTTGAAATTAAGACATTCCATCAGTATTTGATATGATGGACTTTCAGTTATTCCACTAGCTATTGATCGAACCTATGAATTTGGATTCTGATAATAATAGAATTAAATTAATATTCATTCTAGTGATTAGATTTTTGAGTTATAGTTGGGATTGTAAATTTTCATATTTCTAAATCAATGCAAATTTATGATGGATTTTGATAGAAGATTGTGGATAATATGAAAATCTTCAATTATATATGGTTGATGATGATGATGATAATTGTGATTAAACATTTATCAATTGATGATTGTATAATGAATTGGTACAATACCATTGAAGAACTTGGATATTATGCATGAAGTTGTAGAAATGGGTAAGTAATTCTTACAGCATTAGGATTTGTTCTATTATGGTAATGTGGAGAATGTAAGGAGACAGAGTCTCTAAGATGTATATTAATTGTGGATGAATGATTAATGTTACTTTTGTGAATGATGGAATGGGTGAGACAGAGTCTCATGGATGTATTATTGTGATTAAAGTGTTTATTAGGTGTATCGCAATCGCATGCGTTAAATGCATAAGTCCGAAAAACAGAGGAGACTCTGCCAAAATTTTGTCAGAAATATGATACTTGGAATTTTGAAGATAGGTAGTTTCATAAGGTTAGAATTGGTTAAGCATATGCAAAAAAGGGATTATCTTTAAGTGAGAATTATATATTCAATGTTTGAAGTTAGTGTACAAATTTATATGGATAAGGAAATAGATAGGTTGAGTTGGAAAAAAAAAAAAAAATTGTTCTAGGAATCATTATAATGAAAGGAATTTGGAGGTTGAAATGAAAGAAAAGTTGAGTCAGAAAATTATTATTTTGATGGATTGTCAAGTAAAGGCTGTTATCAGAGTACGCATCGAAAGTGATTTTGCTGCTTATTGTAGATAGAAAAGCTACTCTTTTAAGTGACAAAATATCTAGTTTAAGTTTAAAATCATTCATATTTTGAGGACTAGCATTTTATTGAAGTAATTATATGACTTTCAATTTATAATGAGATGATAATACTATTAGAGTTGAAGGGAGTGGAGGGCTTTTGGCTGGAGACATTGCGCATAGAATTACCGCAGAGGCTTTTGACATTGCGGATACTCCTTATGCTATTTTAAATAGTATTATGCCAAATACCCTCCAGTTAGCTGAAATGACAACTCAGGTGTGGATGATCAATCCTATTCTTTCATTTATTGTAGCTTTGGTCATTTCGTGCATGTCTGTTGTCATTGCGTATATGGGTGAAAAACTTTGATTGATATCTAGTAGGTCACATCTTAGTGTTGTTAGGCTTTTATCTTACCTAAATGAGGTCCTCACATAAATGATTGTTGGAAAGACACATAATGAGTTGAAGGGCACGGGAGTCGTGAAGAAGAGTGCAATTAAAGCTAGTGGAATCCAGTGAACGCGTCACATGAGGTAGGTGAAAATTTAAGACAGCATGTCTAAATTATAAGACGCTTGTTCTAACATGGTCTTATTCCTGACTATATGAATGATATTCGATATGCTTTAAATTGAAATAATGTTAATTAAAAGAATTGCATGTTATAATTGATGCTTATACCTTGCACATTGTGTATGTGAATTATAAAATGATGTTTATGATACATGGGCACCATGTCAATTTTGATGATGTATGAGTTTAGGTTATTGGATACATCCTTGGTGGGTTATCACCAAATAAGTGAGGATGTTATTCTTGTTATGAAATATATGAACAGGCGAATTACCTGCTATTATGATTATTTTACATCCGGGCATGGAGGCCTGAGAGTTTTGTTTCAGATAGGCATAGGCCTAGGGATGCTATGCTAGGAGAATTGTGAGTGTTTGGCCACCCGCTCTCCGAAATTTATTATGTTATGGATACCATGCACTATGTGTTGCAAAAAGTCGGGTGGGTCAATCATGGGAAGGCTACCACTGTGACATCCATGGTCCTCCCCATGCAGACATGGATATTGTGATTTCCACTAAGGATGGTATAAGTGGATTATTGAGCAGTTATCCGGGCACGCTGTACGGATTCTGACTGCATACATAGTAGTCCTTATATTTGGTGCACTATGGTGCATATCCTTAAGGGTTACCAAGAGACGTTGGTTAGGCAGTTGCGAGGGACCCAAAAGGGAAAATATTATATTCGTTGTGCATTCTGCTCGTGGGACATACATATATGATGGCATTATGAGTTGCTTTATATGAAACGACATGATGATATGCCTTACATCATTTTCCCAGCAATGGCTGGAGGATTGTGGACCCTATATGGTGAGGGACATGAGGATTATGTTGATATACCAGCAGAGGCTGGATAATTAGGAACCCCACATGATGAGGGGTATGATTCTGTAACCCAGTATAGTCTGGGAATGCAAATAAGGTGATGTTGATTCATATATATTTTCATATGAGTTAGTGAATGGGTAGAATTGTATGCAGAGTACAGTTCATGAAATTGAAGTATTGTAAATATTTGGCTTACAAATGGGTTATTGAGATATGGAACATATTGTAAATTCAATTTAACTTAATTGCTATGGAAATAAATATTCTAATTACTATTGAATAAGTAATGTAATGTATCTTAAGATTTAGCATGCTTCTTAAACTCTCCTACCAAGCATAGCTTACTGAGATATTATAAATGTTTTATGTTTACAATATCTTAGATACAGAAAAACAGGAGAAGATGTACACAACAAAAGGAATCCAGCAACCATACTTCTACGCACAGGTATACATTTTATTTAAGGCTTTTGTATTGTATAGTTAGTCATTTGAATTGTGATATTGGACATTTAATATAAGGTTATAGGGGTTATACAAGTGAACCACTAGATGGGTCCTGTTTTCATAAATAAAGTTCTATCTTCTAGAAAACTATATATATGTATAGTGTGAGCATGAAGGTGACATCCGGGTTTTTGGAAAAATGAATTTCAAAGAAAAACCTTCCGTTGTTTTTGTATTTCAAAAATTTAGAGGTGCCATCTTTTGAAATAACCGTAAAAATCTTCATGAAAAACTCGGGGTGTCACAACATATTTAAAATAACTTTGCATTGATTGATAGTGCAATTGCAAATAGATAGCATATTTGATAACTATTGCATTTTAAGGTTGGCATTAGTTTATTATTTTTAATTGCATTTTAAAGCATGTTTATTGCTTTAAGGTGAGTTACATATTGATCGAACTACTATGGAATGTGAAGATTAACTAGGAAGAGCACCCAACCTCATAAGATCAAGGGTGAATTTCATCACTACCTCTTGGCCCACCTAAGATAATCACCATAAGCGCATAACCCAGCCTTTTAAATTAATTTAAAATTAATTAGAAGATACCTATAAAGGCTATCACATGCTTGTAGGACCCTCTTGGAAGGAGACCACTCATTGCCACTCCAGTGGCCCTTATCTAATTGATTGCATTAGTATTTAAACGACTAGCTCTGCCAGTACATTCTATGACCCATACTACCTACGACTAGCTAAGAAGGGTGTAAAGTGATTGGTTAAGTTAGAATCTAATTGGTAAGCAATGGGGCAAGTCTAAAAGAGAGGAGAAGCATTAGATTAGGCTAATCTAAAAGCTTCTCCCCACACAAATTTAAGACAATCAAAATGTCTTCTTGCTAGCTTTAGGTTGTTTGAATTTTGTGCTTTATCAATGTCCATCATTAGCAGTTAAGTTGCATTAGTTAGGGTAGTTTTCCCCATGCCAAAAAATAAATAAATAAATAAAACAAAAGGAGCTTTCATTGCTTGCACTTTTGGACATGTGATAAAACCGAATGGTTAGTCAAGTACAACCAAAATGACATACAACCAGATTAGTCACTATTAATAACTAATCACTAATTAAGGGATAACTCACCCCGTGGTAGTATTAGAGGTGATGGAGGCCCTCCACTCATCATGAATAAGGACCCACTACCTTTAATGGATGATGAATATCAACCTCCACCAAAGAGGAATGATCATCTACCAAATAGAGATTGGAGAAGAAATAACAATAGGGAGTGGGACCAACATAGTGAACATGGGGATAATGATATATATCAAAACTTTCATAGTAGAACTCTAAAAGACTACTGATAACTTACATGCACTAGTACTCCATCCTACATCATTCTTCCTCAAAATGTAGGTGTATTAGAATTAAAAATAGGAGTAATCTAATTACTCTCCAAATTCCATGGGTTAGACAGTGAATGACCTTACTTGCACCATAAAGAGTTGATGAGGTATGCAATACCCAACGAACACAAAACATTACTTTAAATAATGTCAGGCTTAAGTTATTTCCTTTCTCTTTAAAGGAAAAAGCTAAAATGTGGTTTAATGCACTACTAGTAGGTTCCATAAGGACTTGGAATGAAATGACTTGGGACTCTACCAAAAGATCATAAACTTTACTCATAAGGATAAAGAATCATTTTAACAATGCTAGAAAAGGTTCAAGGATCTTTCACTCACATGCCCACATCATGATTATGAACCATGGGGCATCATTAGCTTCTTCTATGAAGGACTTAATTATGATAGGCACTAGTTCATAGAAATGATGTGCAATGGTAACTTTTTAAATAAATAACCATATGAGGTGGAATACTATTTGGAATGTCTAGCTAAAAGTAAATAGACCTGAGCTAACTCAAAACAAGTAGATCCAAATAGACCCAAGCCCACCACCACCAATGCTAGGGGAGGCATGTATGCCATGTCTAAAAGAGATGATGTCATTGCAAAAATAGCATCCCTAGCCTGAAAGGTAAAAGCTATGGAAATGGGGAAGAATAAATCTAGAAAGGATGAATAGGTGTGTAGCATTTGGAAAAGTACTAAACATCTTGCTCAAGAATGTCTTACCATTTCAGCATTTCAAGAGGTACTTTATGATCAGGCTAATGCACTTAACACTTATAAAAGACCTTTCTCCCCATACTTAGAGACATATAATGCCAACTAGAGAAACCATCCAAATTTTAGGTTGAGAAAAGGACCAAATGTCAATATCTCACAACTTGGCCAATACTAGCCTCATCAACGAAATTAGGGACTTCTTGCCCTAGCCCTATACCAAACTCATTAATCTCTTTCTCTTTAACCTTACTTGCTCCCACCCAAAATGCATATAGATGATAATATCCATCAATTTATTCAAAACCAAGAGAGAGAAAATTTCAATTAGAAGTTCAATTGAAATAAGCCACACAGTCTATGAATGAAATGAAAAATATGATGAGTCAAATGATGAAAACTATGGTAAAGAAAAGTTTTTAGCTCAACCACAAGCAAACCCTAAGGGTGTGCATGTGATTAGCAATAATATATCTAATACATTATCTAGCTCAATCATAGAACAGACTAAAGTTGTCGCCATTCTTAAGAGTGGTAAAAAAATTGAGAAAGATGAGCCACAAAAAACTGAATAGGTAGAAAATTCCACTAAAGTTAAAGAAAATTTTAAACAGAAAGACCCCACTTCACATGTTGAACCATGCCATATTCTTACTCCATTCCCTCAAAGGTTGGGTCAAGCTCCAAAATCTGCCTATAATGATGATATTTTAGAAATTCAAGCAAGTCAAGATCAACATACTAATCTTAGATGCAACAAAACAAATCTCATCATGTGACAAATTCCTAAAAGACCTTTGCATCATAAAAAGAAGATTAAATGTTCAAAAGAAGGCTTTTTTTATTAAGAAAGTTAGTTCCATTCTTCAACATCATCCACTACTGAAATACAAGGATCCAGGTTACTTAACTCTTACTTGCATTATTGACAACTATAAGATTAATCAAGCCTTGCTTGATTTAGGATATAATGTGAACCTTTTATCTTACTTGGTATATGAACAATTAGGTCTAAGTGAGCCTAAACCTACTTCTACTATACTCCAGCTATTAGACCATTCTGTGAAGATATTAAGAGGGGTAATCAAATATGTGCTTGTCCAGATAGAACAGATTTGTTTTCTTGTATATTTTCTAGTCTTGAATACACAACTGATGGTGAATGACAAGAATGAAATACAAGTCATCTTGGGATGATCATTTTTTGCTACGTCCAATGCCTTAATGAACTGCACAAATGGGATCATGAAATTGTCCTTTGGTAATATGACATTAGAGTTAAAAAATTTCAACATTTCAAAGCAACCTAGTGAAATCACTAATGACTTGCATAATATAAATACGATAAATTCATTTGTACAAGATCAATTTCTTTCATCTTCCTTATCTGACCCCACTTGAGGCATGTTTGGCCCACTTTAATGAGTTTAATAAGGATGTATTAATAGAGTAAGTTAATGCCCTCCTTGATTTTGTTCCTATCATGGATACAAAAAACAAAAACCTCATTTCGAGGAACTTCCACCAAGGGAGCACCACCCTTCTGTCATCAGTAGAACCTCCTAAGCTTAAATTGAAATATATACAATCAGATTTAAAATACTTCTATTTAGGAGAAAAGGACACTTTTCCTGTGATAATTTCCTTTCAGTCAAAAACATCTTAAGAGGAACAGTTAATAAATACTTTAAAGGAACAAGAAGGTGTTATAAGATAGATCATTGCTAATATAAAGGGCATTTAACCTTTAATCTGTACTCATAAGATATATCTAGAGGATGAAGTTAAACCATGTCATAATTACAAAGAAGGTTAAATCCTAATATGAAAGATGTGGTTAGAGCAAAAGTTCTTAAATTGCTTCATGTGGGAATCATCTACCTCATAAGTGATAGCAAATGGGTAAGTCCAACTCAAGTAGTTTCAAAGATGTCTGGAGTGATAGTGAGTAGTAATGCCAACAATGAATTAATTCTCACTAGAGTTACCACTAGTTGGCATATGTGAGTTGACTATAGAAAATTAGATATTATTATGAGAAAGGACCATTTTCCTTTGCCCTTTATTGATTAGATGTTAAAAGGGTTGTAAGACACCAATATCACTGTTTTTAAGATGGTTACTTAAGGCATAACCAAATAGAAATTACACTTGAGGATTAGGAAAAGACCACCTTTACAAGTCCTTTTAGTGCTTTTGCTTATAAAAGAATGTCATTTGAATTATTTAATTCTCCTGCCACATTTCAACACTGCATGTTGAGTATCTTTAGTAATATGGGAGAGAGAGAGAGAGAGAGAGAGAGAGAGAGAGAGAGAGAGAGAGAGAGAGAGAGAGAGAGAGAGAGAGAGAGAGAGAGAGAGGTTTTCATGGACAACTTTTCTCTTTTTGGTGATTCATTTAATACATGTCTTAAAAATCTAAGAAAAGTCTTAAGTCATTGTAAAGAACAGAACTTAGTGCTTAATTGGAAAAAATGTCATTTTGAGGTTCCTAAGTTAATTGTTCTAGCCCGCATAGTATTATCCAAAGGTATAGAGGTAGAAAGAGCTAAAGTTGATCTAATTGCAAATCTACTTATTCCCAAATCTATTAGGGCAATTTGTTCATTCCTAGGTCATGCAAGACTCTATAGGAGATTTATTAAAGATTTTAGTATAATATCTAGGCCATTGTGTCACCTCCATACAAAGGATACCCTTTTGAGTGGACTGATGATTGTCAGGAAGCTTTTACAAGGTTGAAAGACAAATTGATTACTAAACTTATCATGCAACTACTGATTGGAGCCTATCCTTTGAAATCATGTGCAATGCTAGTGATTATGCTATAGGAGTTATACTATGGCAGAAAAAAGAGAAAAAGCCATATGTCATCTACTATGCAAGTAGGACCCTCAATAGCACTTATATGAACTACTTCACCATGGAGAAAGAAATCCTAGCTTTTGTCTTCACCTTTAATAAATTCAGGTCTTATTTGATTAGATCTAAAATAGTCATATTCACTAATCATTTGGCCCTTAAGTATCTTCTTTCCAAGAAAGTTGTCAAACTAGGACTAATTAGATGGATTCTTTTGATCCAAGAGTTTAACATTGAGATAAAATATAAAAAGGGAGTAGAGAATGTTGTAACGACCACTTGTCTTGCTTAGTTCTAACAGAACTTTTGATGAGTTACCAATTAAAGACACTTTCCCTGGTGAGCAACTTTTTCATATTTCCCATCCTCCCTAGTTTACTGATATTACAAATTATTTAGTCACAAGGAAAATTCCTGAACATTGAAATAAATAAGAAAAGCAAAAATTCTTTTCCAATGTTAAGCACTACTTTTGGGATAATCCATACCTATTTAAGTACTGCCTAGATCAAATAATTAGAAGATGTGTACCTAACTTAAAGCAAAATAGGGTCATGTCCTTTGTTACTCAGAAGCATGTGGTGGACATTTTTCTGCGCATAAAATAACTACAAAGATTTTGCAGTGTGGTTTCTATTGGCCTTCATTGTTTAAAGAGACACATTTTCTGTAAATCATGTGAGAAATGTTAAAACTTAGGAGAAATAACACAGGAATATGATGCCTTTGAACCCTATCCTTGTCATAAAAGTTTTTTATTACTTGGGCATTAATTTCATAGAGTTGTTCCTACCTTCTTTTGGCTACCTATACCACTTATTAGCAATAGACTACGCATCCAAATAGATTGAAGCTATTCCATGTAGGCATAATGATCACAGAATGGTTGTTAAATTCTTAAAAGAAAACATTTTTCTATATTTGGGACCCCTCGAGCCATTATGAGTGATAAGTGTACACATTTTTTCAACAAAGCATTTGAAGCACTCATAAAAAATACAACATTACCCATAAAGTTGCAATACTATATCACCCACAAACAAGTGGATAAGTAGAAGTATCAAATCTAGCCATAAAGCAAATTTTTCAAAATACTTTTAATTCGGATCGTAAGGATTGGCATCTTAGATTGACTGATGCACTTTAAGCTTATGTGACTATACATTGAACCCTGATTAGTATGTTTCACTATTGTAGTGTATATGATAAAGTTTGTTATTTGCCTGTCAAATTGCAACATAGAGCCTACTGAGCAATAAAGACCTTTAATTTCAACATAGATAAAGTAGACTCACATATAAAACTCCAACTTAATGCATTGGAAGAGTTCAGGGAGGAAGCTTATGAAAGTGGATTTATAAGAAAAAGATGAAAGTTTTTCAAGATGAAAATATAATGAGAAAATCATTTACTCCAAATCAAAAGGTTCTGCTTTACAATTATAAGCTCCACTTATTTCTAGGTAAGTTTAGATCTCAATGGACCAGTCCATAAATAGTCAAAGAAGTTTTTCTATATGGGACTGTCGAGATTGAGGATGTTAGGACTGGTCAAAATTTTAAAGTGAATGGTCAATGTTTGAAGCCTTTCTTAAAATATGAGAATCCAAAAGTTGAGTTCACAACTCTAGAGGATCTTATTTATCAGGATTGAGTGGATCTAGTCATCTTTTGTATTTTTAAATTCGTTGTTTTTTGCGTCACCCATATTCATTTTAGGTCCTACTTTTTAAACATTGGAGACAACATTTTTTTCATGTTGGGGGGGGGGAGGTGTAGAATTCTATCAAATTCTATTTTTTATTAGTTTTTAAAAAATTTCTTTAAATTTCTTCAAATTTTACTTTTAAAATTTCAAAAAATTTTAAGTCAATTCCCACATTATGATGAGAATTGGATTTTTTGAAGTATAATCTAGATAATTTTAGCTTATTAATAGAATTTTACATGATTAATTTATTATTTTACTCATTTTCTAAAGTATTCCATAAAAGTTAAATCTCATATCACATATGTACATACAGTTACATTTATATAGTCTAAATTGATAAGTAGTTATAACTTAAAGATCCTAAAGAAATTCAGTGGAGACTTATAACCTAAGTGAGTTTTAGAGCCATTCATTCTTTTTTAGACGTTATAATTGTTCGAAATTTTTCTTCATTGTGTTTAAAGGAAAATTTGATTCCATCAGTTTTTAAATTTGGCTAATTACTTAAATTATTAGAATATTACTTTTAAAATTCTAGAAGTTCATTGAATCTGATTGATTATATGAAACCTAGAAAAGGATTTAGGCCATCCTTATTGTTAACCTAGAGGTATAAAGCCTACCCAAGAGAGTACTTTTGCTACTAGTTAGCCAATTTGTGCCTTTTATATAAGCCTTTTCTTTTCTTATCCAAATTATTACTTTATCCATATTAACTCATAATATATCCATTACCTATTTTCTTCAAATGATAAGATAGAGATGAATTAATAAATACTTTTTAGTTGCAATAAAAGTAGAAAAGTGAATATCAAGAAAAGAAATGTTCTTCAAAGAGATTCAAAAGTGTTGAAAAGAAAGAAAAAGTATTGAATTTTTTTTTAAGAATATGGAAAGATGGAAAAGGAAATATTCACTTCAAGTAACAAAGTAAAAAAGAATTGTCAACTTTAGTAAAAGACCTCTACTTATTTTTGAAGAAATTTTGAATATCCTTTATACCCTTTATTTTGTACCATGTCTTAAGCCTAAATTTCATCCTAATTAAAGATTTATTGATTTAAAGAAGAATACAGCCTTGGTGAAAAGTTCAAAGGTAATGACATCTTATCCTTTATAAAAGGATAAAAAAAATAAACTCCTTAGTAACTCCCATCCTTTCATAAATATATGTGAAATTAGTTTACTTTAATTAATTATGCTCATATATTTAAAAGAGAAATATGATTTGAAACCTTTATTTGAGTGATTCTATTTATGAGTGTATGTCATTAGTGAGGATTGAGGTCAAAATATATTTCAGATGGAGTTCAAAAGTTATAGCATATTTAGAGATAAAGATTATTATATATGTAGATTGTACACACACACACACACACACACACACACACACACACTGAGATCAGGCTTAAGTGAAAATTTAGCATATGAGTAGGGTTTTGAATTTTTCATCCATTTTTATTAGTTTGATAAAGTTGATACATTTATTTAAGATAAATCTTTGATGAAAAAGTGAAAATTGACTTGAAAAGGATTTTTGAAATTTTGTGGGTATATTCACTACAAACCCTTAACTTGTCTACTAAGGGTAACTTGCGAGTTTAAGGGCTTATTGTATATGCTAAATGTAATCGCAAGTATCTAAGAAAGTGATAAGTTGTATCAATTTATAAATTGATCTTTTGCATGTTTTGCTAGGGATTTTCAAAATCCTAGTTAGGGGGGGTGTTAAGTGTTCAATTTTGGCTAAAAAAACCCTAATTTAGCATTTAATTAAATCAACTGATCAATTTTGTAATTTTAGATTAATTATTATTTCTAGCTTTAGTTAATCATCCAATCATTGATTTGTAAAGTTTAACAATTAGATGATCATTAAAACTGACCAGAGGATTAAATCTTGGTTTAGATAATTCTAATTTAGTCTTATGTTTTGCCAATCAATTATATTAGGAATTGGATGGCTTAGATGAAGCTGAATGATGCCAAATCATCAAGGTAAGACAGAATAATTTTTAATTGAAGACTAAGAAGGAATGGGAAATCCATAAGAGAAAGAGGAAAGGGTTGTTGTTTTTACTATTAAAAGGAATAAGAAACCCATGAAAAGAAGACACCCAAAGAAGCAGGCATCACTGTAGCAAATAAAGAAGAAAAGCTTTGAAAATAAAAGGGGGAGTTAGTAGGAGTCTCCACAGTGGAAACTTTTTAAGCATAATAGAAAGCTTGAAGGAGAAGAGAGCAATGAAGGAGGAAAGAACCGAACGAGGAAAGTGTGACGACCTAGGTTTTTATAACACATTTTATAATACATTTTGTAAAGATAGGGTCCTTAGTAGTAAAAATGTTTCGCAAAACAAAGCAGCAATTTTTTTCTCTTTAGAACTTGTTTTGTAAACCTAAGTCACTACTTCATACATAACTAAGTAGAGTTTTGTACAAGATAAAATTCCATTGAAGGAATATACTTTTATTAAACTTCAGGATCCATCCAATGGTTCACAGTACACAACCCATTGTATCCTTACAATACTTGTACAAATACACAATTCAAATTACAAAGCTCTAAATACAATACAAGCTCTCAATATAATACTAGCTTTCAATGCAATGTTTTAAGAGATATACCCTGATTACTTATTCTTCAATAGTTCTTCAAGTCTTAAGCTCCTAAGTCTCCTTCTCTATATCTGAGATATTGTAAATGTTTGACTATTTACAATATCTCAGTAGCTATGCTTGGTAGGGGATAAAAATGTAACATATTGACAGTATAATCTCAATATTCAATTATCCCATGATTCATTCTATCATAAACACATTCATGGACCAATATCATTTATATAGACATCTCATTACTTTGTCATTTGTGTTCATCTTTATACATACATACTGTATACAGACAAATTCATTAAAATTATAAAAATAGTTAATAATCATTCCCATACTAAGCTGATCAACTCCTTTCACTATAGGAGATTAGTATCTTAGCCAGTTACTATGCCGGGAATTTATCTTCTTGGGAAAAATACTAGTAATATACAATTGTCTGGCATTTCATCATACCATCACTTAAGGCATTTCACTATGCCTCAACATAAGGCATTTCACTATGCCACAACATAAGGCATTTCACCATGCCAATTTCCTATGCATCATAATGCAAAATAATAAAGGACTACCATGCTTGTAGTTTGATCCATACAGCACACCCGGATAACTGCTCTATAATCCACTTATACCATTATCATTGGAAATTACAATATCCATGTTTGTATGGGGGGACCATGGCTGTCACAGTGGTGGCCTTCCCATAATTACCCCACTCGACTTTCAACCTTTCTTAGGCTTGGTATTCAATATCATCAAGTTTCAGAGAGCGGGTGGCCAAAACCTCGTAACTCTCCTAGCATAGCATCCCCAAGCCTACTCCTGTTTAAAACAAAACCACAAGACTCCATGCTTCTATGTAAAACAATACTTATACATATCAAATTATCTGTTTGTTTATCTAGGGCTGGAATATTTTCTATTTTCCTATTCACTTAGGGTTGTTCTTAATTCTTCACTTAACTATTTCATACTTATTTTCGTCATCATTTGGTTGGACCATATTTATTTCTGAGGTATTTACCACAACATATTGGTATTGTACATGTCAATACTTCTAAATATAAGATCATGTATAAAACATGTATTTTCATGTAAAGGCATTCTTAAAATCCATCTACCTCAATAGAGTATTCTTACTCCTTGAAGTCTACCATAATCTTGATCAACCTATATTTGTCAAATCATACGTATAATGTCAATTTTCTAGTCAAGGGTACATACTACATAATCTTTTGATCATCCTTATGTAGGATGATATGAATCTTTCTTCCTTGAATCACATATAACCAAGGGTTCAGATCTTCTATACAAGTATTATCTATATCATACATAGACAATCTAATCTATATTGGTATTTCTTTTGCTTTATTATTTTTTATCATTCAAGATTTCATCTTGTTTGATCATCCTTATCTTACTTACTATTTTTATTAGAGTTAGAAAATTTGCTAGCTTTTTATGTTATTATTATTATTATTCAACTAGTTAATGTCTTACTGGTTGAAGATAATTTATTTCTTCCTAATACTAGACAACTCCTTATTTCAGGATGACTAGTGTTTACTAGTTAAAGTCGGCTCAAAGAGTGGTTAATACAGCCTTCATGTAAGGAGGCGTTTAGACCACAACTTACGTCAACAGGAGACAAGGGAAAAGCACTTGGCACTTGTATACCCCCTATAACCATAATGTTCAGAGTCCACTAGAGTGACACTAGCTCAACGTTTAACAAGGTTCCTATGAGCTCTTTACCTTAAGTCCCTTCTCTAATTGATTTTATTTAATTTTCATAGATATGCACAATGTCATCCATAGATATTCTTTATTCTCCTACTTTGGGCAAAGAAAATGGTAAATCATTCCTTATATTATCCTATTAATTATAGCCCTTACTAATATTAAGTTAAAGTTATTCATTCATCTTAATTGTCCATGAATCTCTATATTTCATTAGATTATATTTTTGGTGATTTATGAATATTGAAGCATAACCACTAATTTAACAATTATATTTCTAACTTAAAGACAATTAAGATGCTTATATACTTTGACAATCAAATAACCATACACTTTAAATAGAATTGTACATTTATATCATTCTAAGGACATTTATACTCTAATATACTAAAATGGATCCTAGGTTATGAAATACATGAAATTTTACTAGTAATCTAATGGAATCATGCTAAAATCTAATGGCCCTAAGATAATTAAATTTATTAACCTATTATAACAACCTAAGAACATTTAAAGCATAGCATGCTATAATTGAAGAATTTCACAATCATGCTTCCTAATTTATAACCTAAATCACATTTACAATAAAAGATAATTAAAGTCATTAAAGTAAGATTATTAAAAACTTTTAATCGTGATCTAGCTATCCTTTTTTATATTAATCTTTTAGATCAAGGATTTTCATTACATTAAGGGCTTTTACTTCATTAAGGTCCAAAGATCATATCCACATGTTCTTTTGTCACATCCCATCCATGATCTCACTGGGTCTCATCATAATCGCATTCATTCAACCCATCCATAGGATCTAATCATGCTTGATCTCATTGATCAAGTGAGTCCCTTTGTATTTTTAGGGTATTTCTACCATAAAGGGTAGATTTCTTAATTTTTCATAGATCTGTCATAATAAATCCTCAATTTCACATATTATCAATATTATATCATATTTGGATCAGTTTCTCAAGGTTTGATAATCATAAATTTTATAGATCAAGATAATTAGAAACTTGTTTCCTATAAACAGAAAGTTTCTTGAATTAGTTATTAAATTTTATGATTTTAGAAGAAAATAGAATTCACAAGCTTTCCGTAGCTTCTTTCCAAGATGGATTTGGAGTCTAGATGACTTTTGAATTAAAGTATAAAGTTCACAGTCAAAACAAGGGCCCAGATTCAATCTGGTCCTTGCGGATTGACGGGGACGATCAATGGCCTGCCTCCGCCTCGTTCCACCGGTGATGGCCAATGTATGCTGAGTGGTGACTGAGGATAGGCAAGACGTCCTGATCGGGACCTTCAGATCACTTATCTCTGAATCATCCTTGATCTACCATCATCTATGGCTGGGATTTACCTATCTAGGTTTTTTGGGTTCCAGCTTTTCAGCCATCGGCTCAGGGTTTCCATCTGAGATGTGTAAGATGGGATCTCAACCATTCATGCCAAAATCGTCGTCTTCGACCGATCAACAGTTGGGGAGATCCCTGGAAGGTCAGAGATTACAACTAGACTGCATGGAATGAAAGGGAAACACTGGAAGCCACCTACCTAGTGTTGCTAGAGAGGAGAAAACCACCGAAGAAGAAGAGAGAAAACTAGAAACCCTAGATGCATCGGGTTTATATACAGTTAGAGATTTCTCCGAGAACGTTACTAGAGAAGAAGGAATACCTTAGGAGAAACATAGAACCCCCTCTGATGAATAGTTTTAATTGTCCAAGATCACCGTTCATCGGCTGGATTGGCTAAAGTAACTTGAAATTTTTGCCAGAGATGATGTCAACACCGAACTTGAGATTGATTTGAAATTTTTTAGTGATCACAAATATTCCTTAGAACTTTTGTAAATCGGGATAACCCAAAAAGATCCAACGGTGAAGATGGGAATCAAATGACTGAAATGAGATGGCTAATTAGATTTGGGTTTCCCAAGCAGAACCTTAGTTTACATGGACAACACGTCGTTGGACGCGCCCGATGTTTCCACTTGGTTTGGAGTGACGGGTGCGTACGTGGACGCTCCAACAGGGAAAAATAAAAGAGGAGAATGGAGAGAGGAATTGGGGGAGATAGGGAAGGAATTTGGATATGATATTTTAGGGGAGTCTAGAAAACTTTTTAAGGAATTTTTGGAGATTTTTTTTAGGTATTTATAGGCAAGATTTGGAATTTTTTATAATTATGGTGTTTTTACTTTTGATTAAATTTAATAGGGAGTGGAGCTACCACTCCACCTCTGACCACTGATGGCTGCTTCTAGAATGTTGGACCACTTTATGGGCCCACTTTAATTGTAAAATGACCGTTTTGCCCTTTTATTCCCAAAAATGGAGAAAAATAGGCACTATTTGTATGAACTCGGAATTTATTGTACTTAGAGTCATTTTGATTGGTTTTCTGAGTACATTCTAAATAGTCATGTTTTAATTCTTGGTTATGAGTGAATTTATCATTTTACCCTTTTGTTTAGAAAATTAGAGAATTTTCATTTTAAATCGGAATTGAACATACTTAATGTCATTTCGAACGGTTTTTCAAGTACATTCCAAATATTCATGTTTTAAATCATGATTTAATCTCTTTAAAAAGAGATTTTCCAATAACCTAATATTCCAGTCCAAAATTTCTAAAATTTCAAACTTTATTAATTTTTCTTAATAATTACACAAATATTTGGGGTTATTACAGAAAGGGAAAAAACAAATTTAGAATTTGGGTGTGCTTAAAAATAGAGGAAGGAATCAAAGATAGGGGGCTCAATGTAGAATGGTGGGAAGGAAGGGGACTGATCTCAGCCTCCTCCCTTATATCCATTTTATTTCCTGCACCCATTTTTGTCTCGCTCCTCTTTCTCTTTCTCTTTCTCTGTCTTTCTTTTTCTCACCATTGGGTTTTCCCATGTTCACCAGTGCATGCCACCCTGTTTCATTATTGTCCTAAGTCCTTGTTTCTTCATTTCCTTTTCCTTGTTTTCTCTACCACCGTCCCATCAATCCCAATCTTTAGGAAATTAATCTCTCTTTTCATTGAAGGAGAGATGGGATTCACGTAGACCAGCTTCACCACTGTTTCTCTCTCTAGAGCTCTTGAACATAGAGGGAGAATTGTAGTAAACTCTTCACAATAGGACTTGTTTTTAAGTCCTTATCTTTCCTTCATTTCTAGCCTTTTCTCTGATTTATTGTAGACTCACTGTCTCTCCACCGTAGAAGAAAATTGACTTACAGACCCATCTTCATCCCTATTATATGTCTGTTCCTTTATGCCGGAAAACCCATAACACATCTCCTCCTCTCTCTCTCTCTCTCTCTCTCTCTCTTATTGCGATTTTTTTATTATTCACCAGTCATTCTCCATGTTCCCTATTTTACCTTAGTTCTCTCTCCTAGCTTCCTTTTCATTTTCTATTTCTTCATTTTTCACTGTATTCCATTCCTTGCACTATTTTGGAGAAAACCCAATTCAGGTTTTCATCAAATTTTCTTATTCTCTCTTCAGTTCCCATCCTCTATTCATCATCGTCCACCTAGAATCTCTTCCGTGTTATGAGCAAAACTAGAAATAAAAAAATCCAATTTTACCCATGGCATTTATTCCTTTATTTCATTTTTCCTCCGTGTTTTGTCTTTTTCTTATACAGGATCGTCCTATCTTGGGTTTATTCTGTTCTAAGTTAATCCTGAAATTAAGTAATCGAATCATGTTTGATTAAAGCATAACCAAGTTAATGGTTTAGCTTAAACCAACAGGATAACTTTATTTCCTGATCCTTTTCTCATCAGATTTTTAATTAATCTGTAGATCTTCACCTTGGGATAATTTATAACTAATTCCTCAGTCCTGATCTTTAGTCTGCCATACAAAAATTCAATCTAAGTCATCCAAACCTCAAACTTTTTCTTTAGTCCAGATTATCAAAATATAAACAATCTAGCCATTGAATCCTTAATCATATATTGAGTGAGAGATTGATGAACATCAATTGACTTTGATGAGACCTGATTTTAAGAAATTTGCCACGATCAAGTTAGGAAAGTATATTTTAGTTGTTATGTCATTTAATTTGCTGTCTTTTTAGTTCGAATTTTTTTTACTTTTGATTAATCTAATATATCTGAATTTTGAGTTCACATTTATTTAATTTCTGCTATTTAATTAGTAGATAATTAAATTTTATTTAAACTCTATTTTCATTAAGGCGAGTTCCCATGGCATTGACCCCCGTACTTGCATTACAATAGCCCTGCACTTTTTAAAAACAATGAACATGAATCCTCAATTTTCCTGTTTTTTATGCCACTCTTCACACGCCTCGCTAAATCTGTATATAGAAGATAAGAGGTGGGTACTTCTCAAAATCGCTATTTAAACTTATCGTGGGGTGCCACGGGCATCAAAGCCTTCAACTTTCCACCAAACAGTACGCTTGGCGAGCACCTCCCTCCAGGCATCACTTCTAGTTCTAGTCCTACCCTCTACCTTGTATTTTGCTTCGTATGCATTGTTCAGTTTTTTTTTTGGTTTTCTCATTGTTGGCTGCCCCGTTATATGGTTCGATGAAGTAGCATATACATAATTTAGTATCATATTAACCTTCTCTTGAGCTCCTTTTTGGTACCTCGGGTGTGTGGTGTTAATATGTTTTGGAGTTAACATAATTACCTTTTCTCTCATTTGATTTCGAGGACTTCGCTGCCCGATGGAGTAGGCAGTCTAAAAGAAGCCGAGGAGAAAAGAACCCTCTACGTGGTAAGACAAGCTTGAATATTACGATAACAAAATCCTGACCATCTATCTAACAGGTTGTTGCTCCTGCTTGAGATGGAGTGAACTGACTTGAGATGAAAGGACCATATTACTGTTAGGGATGCTTGAGAGCTGGGGGTCAAGATAAAATGAAATCTCATCTCACTGTTTGCTGTAATTGAGATGAGTTGATGCAAAAAAACATCTTACTCTACCTTGATGAGATGAGAAATCACAATCTCAACCCAGCTAAAGCCACTATTAGTGGTGTGAGATGAGTTGAAAATTTCCAATGTTATAATCCAGTTCATTGGTTTGAGCCATATTATCTTTCCAATGTTATAACCCAGTTCATCGGTTTGGAAGCCACATTATCTCAAGCTTTATCATTGAAATTTTCTCAAAAAAGCTTCATTGTTAAATGTAGGCACTGTTCCTAGTGTAAAAGACAGTTATTCCTTCTCATCTGAAAATTCATCTCCACAACTATATATTGCAGAGATGGAAACAAATCATATCATGTCATCTCAATTCATGTCTTCCAAGGCTCCAACTTATCTCAACCCATCACCTCCAACTCATGTCAACCGAGCAAAACCCAGATTAACTGATATTTCCTATCTTCTTTACTTCATTTCATGCCAAATTTGGACCATCGCAACTCAACTCAAATCATCTCTAGCTAAATTTCATTATCATCTCATCTAAAGTCAGCTAACTCTATCTGAAGCATCACTAACACCACGTAAGTGTTTTTATGATATGGCCCGTCTAAGATGAGTCCACTTGATGATAATGATTTGGATCACCAAATGATATTCCTTGGAATTACACGAGTGGAAACCTCATAATTCACAAATGGGACGATTTTAGTATCTGAAAAGTTTTGTTATGTTCTAACATTAAATTCTGCGTACAGACTTTTCGGACTATAAGATGGGCCTAAAAAGTGAACGGTGTGCCTCACCCAACAGCTGTCCGTCTAGACCGTTGGGTTTTTAGACACGTAGATACACATTGAAGCTTAAGGCATCCCCCGGCCAAGAAGCTCTCACCTTTGCAGGGTCCAAGAAAGGAATGGAGAACAAGGGTTTATAGTTCTCAACCTTACCTTGCATTTTTGCAGGAGGCTGTTTTCATACCTTGAACCCGTGACCTCAAGGTCACATGACAACAACTTTACCGTTGCACCAAGGTTCTCCTTCACATTGAAGCTTCTCTTGAAAAGTTATGTATCCAAGATCAGATATTGTATCAGATGAACTAGTCCAATCAACCAAACATATGGGCTTTTCATGTAAAGGAAGAGTGACACACAGCAACTTACATTGAGTTGGCCGGCCTACTGTAGCAATCTCCTTTGTTCTTAATCTAAATCTGGTAGAAAACGGAACTCCATTCTTGACTGAGAAAAGCAAGAAATGAAACCTGATTAACTAGTTCGCCAGGAAAAATAGAAACCCGATTACCTTTTCCAATCTAAGGCTAAGGATAATCCAATGGATAAGTGGGAAGCTGTGCTTTCTTGAAGAAATCAACGAAATGGTGTCCTGCTTGTTGGTTCCTTATTCACAGGAATGAGAGTGATTTAGAGATAAGTGATGAAGTCATACCAGTGATTTAGTAAAAACTACCCCTAGCAACACCTCATGAGATCTTCTAACCTTACTATTGATAGTATCTTCTTCCCCTTGTTACGTTCACCCTTTCCTCTCTCTCTTATTGCTATTATCTATCTTCATGTGCTTTAGTTTTTTCTTGTATTTGCCTTTTACTCCTGTTTCTCTCCTTCAGAAGGTTAAATTCTCATAAGGTAGTTTTATCTTTTTAAAACTAAGGGGTACTACAAGGATATGACTAAATAAAAGGGCCATAAATTCTAATGCTGCAGAAACCTAGGGGTATGAGAGATATTTGCTCATTTTAGAATTGATGTCAGCCATCTTTCACACAAAGTGAATGATTGATTACATTGCGGGCAAACTTCGACTTAACTAAACTGAGACAACTTCAAGACTAGAATCTTGCCTCATGAGCTAAAAGAAGAAAGGCCTTTGCTTTTGTGGGTCATTAGATTCAAAAAAATCTAGCCTTGATACAACAATATTTGTTGAAAATCAAGGACTCCAGTCCAAAAGAATCAAAATCTAACTATGTATGGTATTCATGCAGAAGTATCTGAGATTTTGATTTCTCAAGCTATCCTGCCATAAACTATGTTATCCGAGAGGCACAGATACTCCTCAAATAATGCTGTACAAATAAAACTAAAAATGGAAATAAGAAACTGATCCTATACCATGTGACTTTTGAGTTCTGAAAGATCTCTCCTAAAATCCGCCTTCTCAATCCACTCCACTGGAAACGACTACATAAAAATCTGGTAAATCCTCTATTTTCCTATTCTTCTCACCACTTGTCGCACGCCATGCCAGCTGCAGATATCGAAGAGAAGACGAGGGTGAGAGGAGTTTCTTGAAATCCCTATTTAAACTCACCCTGGAGTTCCACAGGCATCAAGAGCTCCAGCTTCCCACTAAACGGTACGCCTGGTGAGCATCTCCTTCCTTTGCGGATCAGTTTAGGCTCTTAGCCCCAACCATTATCTTTCTTTCTTTTTTCTTTTATGCACAGTTTATTTCTTCTTGTTATCTGCATATTTGTCTAGGTGAAGTAAATATGCATCATTTGCTGCCACATGAACTTCTCTTCGGCCCCTTTTCGTACTTCTATGACGTATTGTTTTATTAGGTTAAGATGTTGAGTTTACATACCCACATTCTCTATCTCTCCATCCATCCATCTACCTTGATATTGAAAACCCAAGATATGATTTGTGAATGACAATGGAGAAATTAACGATATAGCCTAAAATGCATTAATTCAGATACGACTGTTTGTTTTTGTTTGGGAGAAAGAAATTATGGTAAAGGCAACATCTAAATCATGCATGCAAAGAGCGAGAGGTAAAGATAAAAATTGCAAACCATCATAAATTCATAATATTTCTGAGGAAAGCTAACTTGTTGGTCATGTATACAGGAAGTATAGCAACTAGCAACAATTACCTCAAAACACAACAAGCAAAAGTAGTTGAAAATGCCGTTCAGTTTGGGGTCGTCCAAGAAGTTAAAGAACACTGCAGTTGATGGTAGTTGCGCCTCCTCTTCCGGACTCCACCAGGGTTACGGATCTGGTAGCTTCCGGCTAAAAAACAAGCTTAGGGCCCTTGTTGTTGATGACAACAGTGTAAACAGGAAGATCCACAAAACACTTCTCACCAGTCTTGGGGTTGATATCAAGGAGGCAAGAAATGGGCAAGAAGCTGTAAACATTTGTGCTTCTGGGGATATTTTCGACCTCATCCTAATCGACATGGAAATGCCTGTAATGAACGGGCCTCAGGTGACACTTCATGATCCACTAATGAAAGAGATAAAGGATTCCTCTTACTTAATAGAAAATTAGGGATGCAAAATTTATCGCTTTGTATGAGCATGTCTAAGATTCATTTTTTATGAGCATGTATCTGTGGGATCCTTCTTTGGAAATCAAAGTTTTTTCTTTTCTTTTCTTTTCTTTTCCGTATTTTATATGACTCTTTTACCCTTGGCGTTTCCGTTAATCATTATATGACGACTAAAATGACATTTTCAATGCAATTGTCCCATATTTGTGTTGGTTTTTAGTTTGTTGATAGGAATTTTTCGTTTTCTTTTTTTGGTTTTTTATTTGGCAGGCGACGAAGTTAATGAGGTTAATGGGGGTTAAGTGCAAGATTATTGGTGTGAGCGGAAACTCAAGGAGCAGCGAGAAGCAAGAGTTTCTAGCTGCTGGTATTGACGAGTTTCATGTAAAGCCAATGACAGGCTCCAAGCTCATTTCTCTCCTGAAGGAAATTGATGAGAATCATTGACTGGGAAAGTGCCAACCATATGCCTGGCTGATGTTATTATTGTCGTACTTTTCAGAACTTAAGCGCTGCAAGGAAGTGCTTCTTGTTGGAGCACAACGACCTTTTGAATGAACAAAGTTCTCCTTTCTCATACTCCTGAACAAAAAGTTGTTTCTTTTTTCTTTTCTTTTCTTTTTTACCATTTTGCTGCAAACTAAGATTTTACGAGGGAAACTATTCGCACGCTAAATCTACCATACACATCCCTATTACATAGGACATTCATAGGGTGTCAACCTTCTAGGTGAGCCTTGACGTAATAATAGAGTTGTCGCCATGTGACTTGGAGGTCAGAGGTTTAAGGCGTAGATACAGCCTCTGGCAAAATACAAGGCAAAACTATGTACTATAGATCTCTTGTGATTCGCTCCTTCCCTAGACCCCACACATATGCAAGAGTTTTGTATACAAGGCTGTTCTTTTTTTAGGGTGCTGATATTTTGCTTCTCTTTGAGACTTGGTTTACGTGCCTATGAATAAGCAGGTATAAGGGTAGATAAGGGCTACTTTGTCATGAGTTTTTCTTTTTGGCACATATATATATATATATATATATTTGCAATTTAGGAGGTATTGTTTTATCAAAAGCTCTAGATAAATTTTCTAATTGTTAATGACATTCAACTTCTGTGACCTTTCTTCTTCTTCTTTTTCTTTTCAATGTTCACCTATTCATCATATATTTATTTATTTGAAGAGCCTTGGCAAGAAAACATGCTCAAGAGAAGTATAAAAGTAAACGCCTCTTTTTTTGTACATGGTAAAAATATATTTTTTATAGATCTAAGCCATTTATCATGTTGGGAATGACTTAGACAAGCTGGGCAACAACATTCATGGCTATTGATGTTTTTAGCCTATATATTTTTAGTTTAAAAATCATGTTACCAATTTTTTTCATAGTTCCAATATAAGTTATTAAGGAAGTTCAAATGGATGATTTATCATGTGTTATCTATTTTTTTCTATTTTGAACATGATGAATAGCTTGGATCAATAAAAGAAAGTTTTACATGCAAGGAAAAAGGAGTTTGTACTCCTCACACCCTCTTTATAGCGTGTCAAGCTCTTATTTGGAATGCTTAGAAGAAAGGAACTATCACACTTTTTAGTAACAAATACTTTTTAAGGTCCACATGCATCATATTACCGAAGCAGAGCCTTGGAACAATGATAGAGTTGTTGTCATGTGATTTTGAGGCCATGGGTTTGAGGCATGGAAATAGCCTCTTGCAATTGCAAGGTAAGGCTATCTACTATAGACCCTTGTAGTCCACCCCTTCCCCAAACCCCCACATATGTGAAAGCTTTGTGCACTCTTATTGATGAGAAATCAATTTGGCATGGGGCCAAAGCCTCATTGGATCATGGTTGATCATCTATAAGTTTAGTGCTAATGGATTTCACATATTTTTTCATATGGTTTCAAAAATAGCTTTTTCTCCCTAAATCATAAAAGAGCCTTTCTTTACAATCAACTTTGTTTTCTATTTGAGTTTCAACGGGAGTAAATCTCATGAGCGTCTTGAGAAAGTAAGAAGTAGACAATACCCTTAGAGCACTTTTTTAGAAGATCTATGTTGTTTATCATGTAGGGCAAGTAGAAACTAGTTAGCTCACAAGAAATCAATGCATTTGGGAGATCTTTGCCACTTGTTTTGGATGTAAAAAAATTAATAAACATAGAAGCATAACATAAAAGAAGGGGAGCCTTTGTGCAATAGTAAAATTGTCCCCATGTGACCTTACGATCACAGGTTCAAGGCATGAAAATAGCCTCTTGCAATGCAAGGTAAGGTTGCACACTATTGACCCATTGTGGTTTACCCCTTCTCCTGACCCTAGATAAGCGAGAGCTTTCTGCACCTGGCTACCTCTTTTTAGAAACATAAAATAAAAGATTATAATTGTGATGAAATTTGGTTCCTAGCCTATAGAACATTCTAAACATATGGATGGCTTAAATCTAAATAAATAATCACCTTGAATGAAAAAACATACCATTTGCTACTCTACAATGAGTCTTATTATTCATGCATGGATGCACCCTATGCAAGTTTTGAAGAGATGAAGCAGTACGTAGGAAAGGAGCTGCCAAAGAATCTAAATTAGTGGTCAGCAAATAAATGGAGCACATAAGTTAGTGGGTCTGCTAAGGGTTTGTGAATTATAGACTGAGTATATTTAGGGTCCAATTAGTATTTTTTGTGTTGAGAAGGTAAGCCGGTGATATGCACACTAGAAAAATAAGTGGGATACCATGTAACTATCTATTTCAAGACTTTATTATTTTTTCCAATAGGTAAATCATGAAAAAGATTCTTATAATGCATGACATTTTCTATTTATTAAATACCACATGTTATATGTGGGCACATTATATATAATGAGTATCAAACATAAAAGGGTATATGAGCTCATTATTTTGCTAATCTAAAGTGTTATTAACTTTCATGGTCTATGCATTGAATGGGTATATTATTATAGAACTTCCAAATCTAGGCCCTATTTTTACATATGACCTATGATGTGAATGGTATGGATCTTCTAAAATATGGGCTAACTCAATGCTATTACTTACAAAAGATATTGGAGTATAATTTTAAAACTACCATATAATTTACCAATTTTAAGCCATGGTTTTAAGGGATATGATCACTAAAATATTGGGTATGCATATGCTTTTATAGTTTGATTTCGTCATACCTAATGGGTCCACATGTATATTATATAAAATTTTATAATTGAAAATTTTTATGTGTTATAGGTATGGTTGCTAATAGATCGAATGTGGTTCAAATACCATCAACTTATATCCATTCCAAAGAATATTAGTAGTTTAGATGTGGATATGAATAGTTGTTCAAATATCCCTATGCCATTCTATTTCCATTCCATTCGGTTTGGTTTAGATAGTGAATTATCCATACCATTTTGGAAAAAAAAGAAAAAGATAGCACAAGATGTTCAAGAGAAGACAATTTATGGATTAAATTGTCCGTAATTCAATAATTGAGCTGCGGTGTGGCTCTATTTTACATCATTGATTTACAAGTACAACCAAGATTAGAATGGTTATAAAAGAACAACAAAGCATGTATTTTTCCAAACCCATTAAAAACAACCAAATCTTCTATATTTTGTCAAACTGGTTAAATTGTTGATTGCATGGTTTTTGGATCTTGGATGTGATTTGGCCACTATATCACTCTAGTAGGTCATTTTGACTATTGGATCATGAAACTAAATAATTTTTATAACCATATAGTTATAAGAATCATAGCCCCAATTTTGACAATCATATGATAATCATGTGTATTTGTTAATTAGACATAATCACTTTAAAGAGTTCACATAAAGCATGCTTTCTTTCTCTTTTTGTTTAGGATTGGGTGTATGTAGTTTTAAGTTTTTAGCATTCACCTGATAACTGAAAATGTATGGTGAGACCTTAATTTCTTATTATAAACATCATTAAGATGTCTTGTACTTGAACCAAATCTTGAGAAACTAAAACAAACTAATAATAGCTTCTAGAAAGTTTGAGGTCAAAGCCAACATAGCCACAATGTGGAAGAATAAACGTGTTGAGTACAAAGCCAACATCTTATGGCACAAAGGATACTTCGACTTTTAGGTTGTGAAACTAAGGGCATGGTTTAAATTCAATCTTACTGCTAGAGTTCTATTCTACTTACACTAGAAGGTTCTATGTCAAACTAGATGTGATCTCCCTTGATGAAAGTAGAATATAGAAAGGTCATTTCCATGTTGCTTGGATATAGAGTCTTTGCATTGGATGAAATCTTAAGGTTAGAAAGCAAGATGAAGCTTAAGGCTAATAAAGTAAAAGGAAAATGGGTGGAAACAATTAGAAAGTTCTTTCCTCTTTCACTTAGCTTAATAAGAGAATCTGAACAAGATCAAATGACAAACAAAGTCCCAAAATCAATTTTCTTTCCAACTAATAAATGTGTTTGGTAATGTTAAAATTTAAAACTTAAGTCTCTAAATAATAAATATATAATTTTTTTTATTTTATAACATAAACAATTTGCATATATAAATTAATTAATATGTCCTTTTCTAATAGTATAGTTTAATAAATATTTAGTAGAGTCCTATAAAAATTTCACTTCAAATTAGATAATTTATTAATTGTTGACCTCATTCCTTATCCGTTCCAAAAAATGCAGACGTTCAACATGAATTCCAAATCAGCCCATGAATTGAATTTTCTATTCCATATCCTATCACTTTAGATAGCAGATAATCTATTACGCTTGGTAGTCCTAGTTAGAGTAAGTTTTATATAGTTTACCTATTTGAAAAAATTAAAATCTAAAATGGGAGTTGCATGGTGTCTTGCATGTTTATTTGCAATGGTGTGCATATCACTAGATGAAAAGGTATTATCCTGCAACTTTGTTATGGTTATTAATATCTCACAGTGGCCTAAGTTGTTAGGAACTGGCATGCTCGTATAACTTAACATGATCATTAAAAAACAAAAACAAAAACTTAATCAATCAAATATTAATTTTGCAGGGTTTAATTGTTATTATGTTTCTTTTTGGAAGCTAGACATACTTTCAAGGGAAGACTTGAATCCTAATCATCTTGATGAGAGGCTGCTCCAAGTACCACCACTACACCAGAAAGCTTCTTCTTTTGGTATAGAAAAAGGAAAAAGAGGTAATTTTTAATTCTTTCTCATCTTAGCACTAGCATATTAGCCCAGTATCATGCAAGGGTGACCTATTTATTCATTTAAAGTTGTTAGGGATATGAAAAAACCAATTTGTTTTGTTTAGCCTATCCTATTTATGCTACTTATAAAAATTCTTGATTATCATATATTTCTAAGTGTTGGTCTTTTTAGTTGAAAATTTTTATGATCCTAATTAATCAATGTAAAAGAGATAGTTAAAATGTTCCAATGATTATGAATTTGGGTGCCAATCTAAGGAATGTTGAACATGATGAATGGATCAGATTATCTAAATATGGAGCCTACCAAAATTGAGTTTCCAAAATTTAGCATCCCCAAATTATTTTTCAGTATGTATGTATGTATATATATATATATATAGAGAGAGAGAGAGAGAGAGAGCTCAATCTTTGTCACGACCCGGGTTTTTATATGATGCAATGTTGATAAAAAGGCGAGATCTCTTGTTTTATAAATATGAAATGCATGAAAATCTTTTTCATTTGGAAAACAACCTTTCATAAAAACCCTGAGTGTGAAAACACATTCTCAATCTATTTAGTCATGGCAAAGTTTTAAATCAATATTGTTCCCAAGAAAGTGTTAGTCACAAATTTTACTATTAGAGAGTAACTACAATCAAGTAACGTTGAAAGATAAGATAGGGGCTTACTTACTTGTACTTAGTCTGTGTCTTCTAGTACAAACGTTCCTTGCCCTTAAGTATTTACTTTGTATCTAAAAAATGTTGAGGATTGGGTGAGTATATAATATACTCAGTAGGAGCCAATCACTACTAGTTTTATAAATGCATGAGATGTTTCAAAATCATATGCTCATTCAAAACATGCGTATGTTTGAATACTCGAGTTCAATATCAGTATAAGAATCCATAATCAACTGAAATTCAAAATATGCATATGTTTGAATACTCGAGTTCGATATCAGTATAAGAATCCATAATCAACTGAAATTCTCATAACTTAAAAGATCACATAATCCAAAACTGAAAGTATCATATATATGACATCATGATATGCAATAGATGCTTCATGGAGTCCAACTCATGGACCTCTAGTATGGTATGGTCGACTAACCTCATATCATGCTATATGAAATGCACATAACTCATCAAACCATAGGGTCCACTATGCCCACGACCTCCTCGTCGTGTGGTCCCCGGGTACCTGAGGACACTTGGTCATAGCATCCATGGGGCCTATGACACGTTCTTCATCGTAAATCATGCAATTTATGAAATCGATTGCAAAACATGCATGTAATGCTAGTCTCGCATTCAAAGTCATAACCCTGCCTAGAAGCCTGACAGCCTAGAAGCCTGTCAGCTCTCTCTGGCCCGCCCTCATCGGCCCGCCCTCATCGACCCGTCCTCATCAGCCCGCCCTCATCGGACAAGGCTACACTTATCATGCAGACAAGCAAAAACCTCTTTTTAAAACCTGTCCTCTTTGGGTCCCTCACAACTGCCTGGCCCTCGGCACTCCAGTGTCTTTTGGAAACCCTTAAGGACATGCAATCTTTACAAGTACTTAAATCATGCAATGTATGCACTTGTTTGCAACCCATATATGTGCATAATGTATATGCAATCATTTCAAAACATGGCTATGTACAAAGCATTTACATGCATGTTGAATTAAGTCATGCAAATCAAGTCATATATTTAAAACATATGTTCTCAAAATAATAATAGTTCTTTTAAAAGAATCTAATAGTGATAGAGCACCTACCTGACTAGGTCGCGTTAACCCTCTTGTCCTCGTACGTTCCTGAACATGGTTTGGGGA
The DNA here is from genome assembly GCA_035236585.1 of Warburgia ugandensis. Lineage (NCBI taxonomy): Eukaryota > Viridiplantae > Streptophyta > Magnoliopsida > Canellales > Canellaceae > Warburgia > Warburgia ugandensis. The sequence continues at coordinate 10,279,826 of CP141138.1, read as the reverse complement.
CTCAAGGTTAGTTTAACCTATCTATGATGGGTTTAGAGCAGTTGGGTCTTATTACTTAGGCATTAGGGGTCCATCCCTATGCCTATGGGTGTCCTAAGGTCCTAATTGGGCCTTGGTATTCTCAGTTTTTCAAAGTTCTAGTGGTCACGCGCCACCACCCTATTCAAAGGGTCATGCCCTACTTTGATTGGGTCTTGATCAGGGATTTTATAGTTTGGATGTGTCCGCGCCGTCGATACGAACACAACGCCTTTTGCGGTGCCTCAATCGGAGCTCTAGATCTCAAGTTATAAGCATTTTAATATTGTATGTACATAGAGTCTTAAAGACAAAAAAAACGGAATGCTAGGGCGCTGCGCGTCTGCGACGTGCGCCCTGCTTCCTTAAGTAACCAAAAAAGTCGACGTGCGCTAGCACGCTGTGCGTCTGCAGCGCGCGAAAACTCCGCCCGTCTGTCCCTTTAGTTGGCGCATCCCTGGACGCGCTTGTTTGGTTTTTCAAACGGACGTCGACCTGCGTTGACATGGGACGTTCCTATTGGATCGTCCCGCCCGTTAGAGACCAGGGTCATCCTCAGGTCACCCTGGTTTGACCTTGTCGAACCAGTGCGGCCCTGGGGACGTCCCAGGGTCCTTGGTGGCGCTCCCAGGCTCCATTTTGCATGTTTTTTCATGCAAAAACTTAGGGGAATTGAGCCTAAGGCTATGGGTGAGATGGGTTTGGGGAGTTTTTGAGCATACCTGCTTCGTGGGTGATTTTCTCTCCACGTTTCCACCTCTTGGTCACTGCCCCACGATGGGTTTTCTCCAAGGTTTTGGGCTGCCCTTAGAGGCACCCAAGAGCTCTATTTATAGAGCTTTTAAAGAGGGTTCTGGAGGGGTTCTAACCGCCTTTGAATGGCGGTGGGGAAACCTCAAGAATGGCGGTGGTTTCTTTCTAAGATCATTAATCTTTCTAAGATCAATGAACAAGATTTGGTGTTCATTGATTTCTCATTTCTGCATATCAAACATTATGAATGAATTAGATCTTCCAAAGAACATAAGAAAAAGGTAATGTGGACTCCTTCCACACTTTTGAGTGTGGATAAGAATAAAATACGAGAGAGAGAAATGGGGTAGTTAATGAAAAACTTGAGGGAGAGAATGAGGAAGAAAGGAAAGATTAGAGAAAAATAGAACATGTTAGAGTAAAAAATACTAGAAAATGACTTTTAAGATATTCACTTATGTAACTAATAGAATATCAAAATATAACATGACATCATCATCATCATCATCATCATCATCAAAACCTTATCTCGATTAGGGATCGGTCACATAAATCTTGCTCCTCCATTTCCCTCTATTAAGTATCATGGTTTTGCTTAGTCTCAAAGTTTTTAAATCTTTTCTCACAACTTCTATCTATGGCTTCATATTATAACGTGATGAGAATATTAAATTGGTAGAATTGGAAGTAAAATAGGAAAGGTTAGTGAAAGATATTTTAGGGATTAATAGTTGAGAAAATATTCAATTAGAATTAGAATTAGATTAAGTAGAAATGTCATGTGGCTCAAAGAGAAAGGGTCCTTTCATCCAACTAATAACATAAGATAAAACTAAAAATAGTTAAAAATGCCTGTGTGGTGCAAGGAAAAATAGAATCCAAGTGCTCAAAGAAAACATCAAGAACTTAATATATATAAATAGATTTAAATTTGACATAAATGAAAAAAATAAGAAGATTTCAAGTAGAATCTGGGTGAAGGCACTCTTTACCATGATTCTAGGCTTGATTTCGAAAGACATATAAGAAATTCTTATTATGGGAAATGATAGATAAACTAAGCTCTTTGACCAGGTCTCAAAATGAGGCTCCCTCTTTACCCGTCATATGTCCCATTTAATCCAAAACTCTAGTCAACTATCTTTGACATGTAAAAAGCACTAACCACTTATCTATATGATAAATGGGATGCGTATCATGTTGAGGGGAAGCCTCACTTTGAACACTAGTTAAAGATCCTCAGGATATCACATCTATATATTCTTTAAGGTGTTTAGAATAATCACATGCTAAGACTTAAGATAGTTGGATATTGTATTTTCCATTTTTGAAATTTTAGGTTGATCATTGATCATTTAAACTTGAAGGAAAATGTTTTTGAGGAATGCTAGACTGGAGGCCCTATAGGGCGTTTTCCCATGAAAGAGCTCACTTTTGAATGATTAGATCCACTCATCTGATTTCTCTAACCCTGGATATGTAGCATTTCAAACAGGAAGCAGATAGAATGATTCTAGGATTTAAAAATTTATAGTATTTTATCACAAGTAATGGATGTTTACAATCTTTGCATAAGCAACGGTTCAAATTCGGTCCAAAAATATGGCTTTTAGGATGCAAAGCTCAAGCACTATTATGATTCTTATTGTAGGCGATATAAGGGTTGGAGAAATCAGAATTTGATCTTTCAAAGGTGAGCACCTTCGTGAAAAAAAAAAAAAAGAAACAAAAAGAGGGGCGCTTTTAAATGGCAGTCTAGCCCTTAATAATTTTGGGGCCAGGTTTGTCTTGAACCCTTACTGTGACAGTGGTCTGTAAATAGCCTCCTAAGTCTTCTCAGAGAGACGAGCAGTTTGGATATTTCAAACTGCTCATCTTCTTTTATAAAAAATCTGTCGTTTGGACTCTTGGATAATCATATTCCGCTCGAAAAGACGAGGATTTCGGTCAGTGAGGAACCTATGACTCCTGGTGGATCGATTCAGACAAGGGATTATTATTCGAATTCATCTTCTTCGCAGCGAAAAAGACGCAATCTGCGATCTTGCACCGTGCAACTCGACTAGAAAGACAGCAATGGAGGCAGAGATTGATGAGACGAAGTCAGTTTCAAACTCCAAAGTGTCACCGTGAAAGTGAATCTTTTCCATGGGAGTATGTTTGTAGTTGGGGAACGAGATTTACCGGACTAGAAACTCAAATACTCTTAGAGTTGATTGCTCAGAGAGCCTTGAGTCGGTTTGCAGAGATGCCATTACTTGAACTCAAGGGTTTACTACTGAATTTACATCCTCGGAACCTTCCACTAGAAGGCAACAATCAGATGCTCACATTATTCAGATGGGTCCAGATGTTGGTTTATCAAACATCCATAGCATAACCTATTGGATACATGATTTGGATCCGCTGAACAGAATGAACACCACTCCGTACGCTTGCTACTGCCATTTTCCAAGTGAGAATATGCTTTGCATTGACATGTGTACTTCTTTTCCTTCAGAAAGATATTAGCTGACAGACGTATGAGTGGGAGCCACTAGTTTAACCATTAAAAGCCATCTCTTCCTTCGCATCTCATACCAGCCTATAGATCATAACCACAGAACTTTTGCAGCCTTGATTTTACGCGTAAGATCTAAGTTCACATGCCAGTTAAGCTAAATGTAGAGCAATTGGACAGAAGATAAGAAATTCCTTAATTGGAATAAAAAAGGAAAAATAAAAAGGAGTGCCTATATCATTTATGAAAGCAACATTCACAGTGTTTGATCCAGGCTGAAGAATCAACTACAAGTATATCTTTGTATTTGAAAGAGGAAGGAAGGAAAAGGAGCGCCGATGTCAACTCAAAGATGAAACTTGCTGTTCAAACTTGAAAGACGCCATTGAGTCTTCTAAGCCAGAAATCTCAAGTCGTTTTAAGACCGCCAGGAAAATCCTCTACACCGTGATAGTATCTGAGCAGGAAAACGACGGAATCCAGTAGATGGAAATGAAAAGAAAGACAATTCAAAGAAAATCACAAATAAAAAGGCATTACCAACGTGAACCAGACATCTTTTGACGGAGCCCTTAAAATATAACACGGCACACTCTTTTTTACACAGAAAAAGTCAATTGTTAAAAGAGGATTTAACGCAAGAAAACATACCTCGGCAATTATTTTAACATGGATTCCGCAATCCATTACATGGGTCTTTCACTAATCTTCCTCTTCAACTAAGATTTAAACAGAAAATTATGTCTTCCATATATGATTTCAGCTTGCAAGGGGACAGCTGAAAATCATTCTCTCTTAAACCGAAAATGTTCTGTTTCTACCTTTTACAGTCGATTTTTGGTAAAAGATGAAGGGGCAGCAGAATATCCAAACTGCACCCTAATAGACGGCTACGGTTTAAAAGACTTTGGGGTTACTTGAAAACAAGACTGGGGGGACTACTGCAAGCCATAGACTGTGGGGACTACTTCAAACCAAGAGTCATAGTTTAAGGGGTCATCACAAACTCGACACATATTTTTCTAATCGTCCAATTGGCTTGAATTTGTAACTTGTAACGCTTAAACAGGGTGAGGCAATCAAGATGAACAGTTCAGTCTATGCAACGAAATGAAAGGTACGCAGCGTCTGAGCCTGACGCTTGAGGGATTACCCGAAGAAGAATATATCTAAAGTTTTTCGTAGGCTTACCATCCTGCATGGTAAACACATGGTCATTGGGGGGCTTACACTGTATACAGTGTGGTCTGAAGAGATGTGCATCGCTTGAAGATCTTCGTGCATGAAGAATCATGGAGTTCATGTCTCAGACTGGCATTCTCTCGTATAAATTGTAATCCACCAAATGATATCGGGCTTTGCCAAAAATCCTAGTAGGCTAGCGATTCTACCATTTATTTTTGGTTAGGCTGCGGGGTGGAGGTAGTCATTCTGCATATCCCATTTAAGGGTGGAGAGTGATTTGCTTTGTAATTCTTCAGTTTTTATTTTGGGAACTGAGATTTTCCTGCCCATTTGGAAATGCCACACCCACTTTTAGATTTTTGTCATACTATTCAAGGGTCCAATCTCAAAGAAAATTATTGTTTGGATAATTTTAAGTATGTGATTTTTGAGATATGATCCATCTACAACAAGACACCTAGACAAATGGTTTAATCACACAAAATAGTGGACCCACATGTACTTTTACCAGTAAAAGAGGGTGCGACCTTAGTACAAATAGGCGTGGGAATATTTGCTCTCTGTTTTTTAGAAAGCTCTTAATTAGGGCTTCTTAATTAATCTCTCATTTCTGACTCTTTTTTTTGTAGAAAAGGACAAACGGGCATTAGAGAATAAGAGAAATGAGAGAAACCGGGAAAACAGGCGCTAGTAGAAAGGGTAAAGGTCATGCGACCTACTTTTCTTTTGCACAGACTAGAGAAATGGTTACGAGGAAAAATAGGACATTTCATTGTTTCTATTCTAGACAAAATGAGAGAATAGTAATTCTCTTGTCATTTAGAAATAGAAAGCTAGGTATTCGGGGTATATTTCTCCTCTTTTTCCTTCTCATTCAACTCCAACCACTAGGGAGAACATTGCATCATTAGGTTTGGCTGAAAATCCACCATTTTTTTGTGGTGAACAAAGGTAAGTTAGGAAACTCTTTGATTGGACTATAAATATTTTGTTTTGAAATTGACCCGGGGGTGTTTAATGATGGAGAGAGAGACGGATTTTGGCAGGAATCCATAGATTCAGGTGTGTTTTGGCCAGAATCCTTGGATTTCAACGTGTTAGAACCTTGTTTGCACTTATGTTTCTTTGTATTTTTTTAGAAATACAAGAGCATTTTGTCAATGATTGTGATTTTTGTAAAATATCATATTTGTTTAATTTGTTTTTGTTGGAAAACTTACAAGAGATCGAGAACTTTTTCCTTTTTGAATCAAGAACCTAAAAAACTTGATTTTGAACATTCATGCATCATGTAGATTAGCATTTCAGATCTACAATCAACATAAAAGAACATACCTTATTAGTATAAAAAACACAAGCCTCTATTTGGTCCATCATTAGTTGAGATCAACAATTCCTTGCTTGATGTTCTTCTTCTCTTGGAGATGACTTCAAGTTCTAACCCTAAAAACTAGGAAAACTCTTCAAAAGAGGGCATTTTTTTCAATTGCCAATATACACCTTCTCCCTCTAATATATTGCATATATATAATGATCCTCAATTTCAAGTCATTTTCTATATATTATATTATAATTTTAATGGAAAGAAAATCAGAACTTAATTCCATGGAAATTGACCTCCTTGTAAACTTAAAAATTGAACTTGAGATTATCAAATTTGAAATTTACTTGTCGATAAGAATCCAACGACAGTAATTTTGAGCAAAATAGAGATTGAGAGTGAAAATTCTAAAATTTTTACAAATTTAGAGGGGGGCCAAAATTGATAATGGCACCCACGTGGCAACAGTACATAGTTGCGCCGTTCGAATTGCCGGCATCGACATGCAGCAGGAGATCCTTGATATCTTCCCTCTCTGACATGGCGCTCTGTCTGCTATGTGCCTCATGGAAACCCTTGTTGGGTTTTCTCCAGTGACCTCTCCTCTCCCCATTTTCTCCCTTTTTCCCAGTGTTGATAGAAAGCTCGATTGGGTTTTCATCGGCGAGTGACCATCTCCCCTCTCTCTCCAACATTGATTGAAACCAGGATTAGGATTTTTCTCAAGTAGCCGGGCACGATCTGCTCCTTTTCCAAGTTGGATCTCTCATCTCCTACTCCTCTTTCTCCTCTCCAATGGGTTTTTCGTAGAACGCACAGGCCGGCCACACACTGATTTCTTCCTCCTTTTGCTTCTCCTCCTCTGTCAGGTTTGGGTGGTGATGAACAAACTTGCCACCCGATTTTTCCCTTGCCCTTTTTTTGTCACCAACTCAGCCAGCACATAGGTGGGCCGATAAGCTAGGACCCATTCACTCTGTTTCCCCTCATCATGATTAGGCTTGGGCGTAGGCATCACCACAGCCACCACCGGCCACCAGTCTTCCCTCTTCCCTGTTTTCTCTATGTTGGAGAGGTAAGTTGGGTTGATTGGCATAGTCAACTCACTCCTAACTCATTTTAGGTAGCTGAGTTGACTCAACTAACCCTATTAAACACTTGAGTTTGATGCTTGATTCTAACCAATCCAAGAAGGATCTTGAAGATCCATGATAACCCTTGTGATCCTTGCAACACGAAAAACAATACCCATCTTCCCATTCAGGTATTGGAGGATATGTTAAGAGCATGTGCAATTGATTGAAAGGAAAGATGGGATGAAAGTCTACCCTTAGTTGAATTTGCGTATAATAACAGCTTCCATTCAAGCATTGGAATGGCTCCTTACGAAGCGCTCTATGGAAGGTCCTACCGATCACCTGTATGCTGGAATGAAGTTGGTGAAAACAGAATCATACAGTCAGAGTTAGTAGAACAATGTGCAAACAAGCTAAAGCTTATTAGAAAGCGGCTTCTTGCAGCTCACAGCAGACAAAAGAGTTACGCGGATAGGCGACGTAGACAGTTGGAATTTGAAGTTGGAGATCATGTCTTTGTGAAGATATCTCCGACTAAGGGCATCATGAGGTTTGGGATAAAGGGAAAACTTAGTCCTCGATTCATTGGACCATTTGAAATCCTAGAAAAAGTAGGAAAAACTGCCTACATGATAGCACTACCACCACGGTTATCAGAAGTCCACGACATATTTCACATATCCATGTTGAGAAAATATGTGCATGACCCTAAACATGTTCTTGAAAAGGTACCAACCGAGCTACAATCGGATTTAACCTTGGAAACAAAACCAGTACATATTCTGGACAGGAAGATCAAGACACCGCGGCATAAGGATATCCCACTAGTCAGAGTTTTGTGGCGAAATACGACCATCGAAGAAGAAACATGGGAGTAATTACTTGTTTTGATTTGGTTTATAAATTGCCATGGCACTATGCATTAAGCGTTCATTTTGACACTTGGGCTCTTTATACAATGTTTTTTGAAAAAGAAGAAAATTTTCCTACATTCTTCTGCATAAATTGTTATAAAAACTAGAGATTGATCTCTCTGTGTTTTCATAAAATTGCATCCAAAAACCCAAGTCATCATAGAAAAGCATTAGATTGTCTTAAACATGATATATTGGAATAGGAAAACATAATATTGTGTAATTAAGAATCTAAGTTAGATGAGTCAAATTCTAATTATGACTTGAATATGATATGTATCTAGGTGTTGGAACTATGATTGACCGCACTAAAGTTGGGTCCAACTGAATTGAAAGGTACAGATGAGCAGCACTTCATTTGAGGTAGGTGACTACATTTATTATTCTATGATATTATAAATCATGATTATTTACTTAACGGATTTATTTATACGGACTGTTTGATGCATGGATGTGTATGCCAAACTCAGGATTTTCGTGAGATGATTGTTCAGCATGCATTGCCAATGTGTATACTATTTTTTAATATGCATGATTTATGCACTATTTCTTAATACATTCTATGTTACATTAATTGGATTATATGAGGATGTTATACACTGATTTTGATACATTAAAATATTTTATCGATTTGATTTTATCAAGGACGGTTATGCATTGATTTCTTGTAATGCCTCAAATTTTGAAGCTATTTTGTAAAAGGGGATAACTTTGAAAGTCAATATATATGTTTAGATGTTTAATATTAATAAAAAATACAAAAAAAATGAATTTATGAGAAAAATTAGTGCCATTAGAATCTACACTCAAAATGGAATCCAACGCCTCAAAGAACACAAAAAACGGAGCTCGTATGAAGAAGTTATAGGCGTTTGAAGATTGAGGGCATTTTTGTAAATTGCACCTAAAAACGAAAAGGACGAAAAACGCAGGGGACCGTTTTGATAACGGCACCCCCGCCTTCTTCCTCCTCCAGCAGCTTCCAAGAACTTCCAGCACCGCCTCTGCAAGGCGGTGGCAGGAGAAATGGCGGCACCACCATAGGGCGAGCACTGCCTTAGCATGGCTATAAAGCCTGCAATTCCTTGTCCCCTGCAAAATCCGGCACGGCCCAGGTCCTCCCTTCGGGTCGGCCATCCTTTTTCCTTCTTCTCTTCCTTTTTCCCTTCCTTGGCCTTTGCGATTTCACTAGATTTTTCTAGTTAGCGGGGTTTCCGACAGGTGTTGTAGGAGCTACACCGCCAGAAGAAGGGCACAACTCGAGCTGCCCAAGTAAGGCCCCTATGTTTCCCTCTCTTCCCTTTCCCTTTTCACCTAGATCCCGATTGGATCTGGGTGGTTTTTTGGCCCAAAAATGCCGGCTCTCTCTGTGGAAGAAACCAGACGGGTGGAAACCCGTCCATGGCAACGTCCCAGGGTGCACGGGCGTCCCAGGGTGCACGGGCATCCCAGGGCGCGTGGGCGTGACGCACACCCATGCCGCATGCGGACAGATGCCCAACTCAATCAAGACACTCGGGCGTCACAGGAGCCAGGACTTGCGCCCAACTACGTCTAAGATGCGTTCGCGCGACACTATCCAGAACGCGCACCCTGGCACACCATTCGGACATGCGCACACGCACCATTTGAACGTATGCACGTGAGCCAACGTGGATGCGGTACGACCAGGGCGCACACGCATCTTTGAACCTGTGGCGCGCAGGGCCTTAGGCAACACATTTTGGGTCGTCCATTAAGGCGCGACACTAAAATCCAAATTCGGAAGCTATATAATTCCGATAGACGATCCAAAAGAACCATTGCGTCCGTAATTTCAACACGGACCCAATTATACCTAAATATAAGAGAGGCCTTAAGACATTCTTAGCCCAAGATTGAACCAAGAATTACGTAAATCAACTCCTAGAAAATCTACATCATATAGATCTAGCTGTTAAACGGTAAATCTAGAAATCATGATTAGATTTCATGTTTAGATGACATATAGGACCCCATAAAGGTACTCTAGGACTCGACTGAAAGAGGGATACGAGTTGGGTGATGACAATCGAGGTAGGTAGTCTAATACTGTTACATTTTTAATACATGTCCAAATATACTTGATTTATTGATCTTCTATTATCGAGTTGTTTTCATAATATACGGTCTTGAATGCGATCATTTGCATTAAGATGATTTTATGAATGCATTACTTGCATACTTTAGAATGCATGGCATAAATTGCATGATTTTACGATGAATAGTGCATAATTTGCGATTATTGAGATTCAATTAAATGCATAACCTTGAGGGTTACCAAAAGACACTAGAGTGCCCAAAAGGCGCTGGTGAGGTAGTGTGAGGGACCCAAAGAGGACATGATTTTTGTATTTTATGGGTTGATAAGCCTGATGGGCACTATGTTGAGAGGAGGTACGGGGTTGGCCTCCCGGCCTCTACCACCAAAAGGGTGGATAGTATCACTGCCAAAAAGGCATTGTCCCTTCCCTAACTGCTATGGTAAACAGGGACAACCACTGGAGGTGTTCACGGCACCCTTTCGAGGACATCCATAGTCGCCGTGGAGGTTATGGTGGATTCCAACTGTATGCTGAGTATGAGCGTAGTGGCCTTATGATTTCGGTGTGATTGATATGCATATAGCATTGAGATGGTTGTTTACGAGTACTTGTGACCAGTTGGGGTGGTATATTCGCCAAGAGACTCATGTGCATGATACTAGCATCTACTTGCATGATGACTAATTTAAGAGTTTCATAATTATTATATTTGACTCGCTGGTTTGATGCATTTGCTGAGATCTTCGTATATGGATCTATTGATTTCTATTTTATCTATTTTAGTCATATTTAGATGACGTGATTTGCATACGGATTCCATGAATGCAATTGCATCAATAAGCTTATGTTTTATGCATACATATGCATGTTTACACAAAATGGAATCACTGATGTTTTGCATAGAAAAGCTCCTTGCATTATGCATGTTACCTACTGTGTTTTCAAAATAGTAGTATCAGATCACCTACTAGGTATGAAAAATACTCAACCCAATCCATTATTTTTCAGATTAAACAAAGTACAAATAGGAGTATCAGGAAGTGTTAGAACAACAATCGAGTAGGCAAAGGTAAGACTTAATTAGTGATTCTTTTGGTACCTGCTGTAATCTTAGTTGTAAGTATTTATTTATAGTTGTGGCTGTGACTAAAACCCTACGAGTAACACTTATTTTTATTTGGTCTATAAATTGCCATGGCACTATGCATTGAGAGTTCATTATGACACTCGGGCTCTTTAGACAATGATTTTTGAAAAAGAACAATTTTCCCTGCATTCTTTTGCATGAATTATTTTAAAAATAGAGATCGATCTTGCTATATTTTTATAAATTGCATTATAAAACCCGGGTCGTCATATTTCTGATACTTGATTTGTGGTTTCATTGATTTATGATGGGTGTTTTTGCCTAGTGGATGCTATGCCAAGAGGGTTATAGGGTGGGCCACCCACCCTATGAGTTTACATATTATAGGCTCCTTCTTTGATATGTAGGCAAACTACGTGTGGTTTGTGGTAATCATGGGCAAGCCACCCCATGCATGTCCTACTGATTCCCATTCCACGGCAGACAACTCTTTTATTTCTATGTTGATAGTGAGCAACAATGGTTTATAGCCTGGACTGGTTGCCACTATAGCATAGCAATCCATGCACTTATTCTGTATACTCATGTAATATGACATAGGGGATGTTTATACCTTGATATACCCACAACATGATGACACATCCTCAAGGTGAAGCCTATGTGGGCAGCCTACAGGCTAGGCGAGCTACAGGAGAGGAACCTTGGGATTGGTATGAGTACTCATAATCAAATATGAGAGTGTGGTGGGACACTCTAGAGATTTGGTTGATTTGCATGCTTTATTATTTATGTTATGCATTCATGCCTTATTATGATGGATTTGATTGAAATTGGCTTTATCAGCTGTATGAGCATGCATTATTCACTGTTATGCTTGCAGTGGTATTTGAATATTATATTTTGATATTTATGCTTGAAACCATATCCTCATTGATTTTTGTAAGTGATTCTGACTTATTACTCATGCATCGTTTTGTTCTTGATATTGGATGATTCATCTTTTATATAAAAGTTGCATATCCTTGAATTTTATCAAAAACTCATATCCCTATACGTCATATTACATATTCTTTAATTGATATCAAATGTGGTTTACAATGCCTCAGAATAAAGAGAGATAGCATATTTGAATTGCTGATAGAGCAAGCATGAGTGTTGGCGGTCTTCAGCGATGTATAAAGGAAATTTCATATATGGATAAGGTTTGTTCATATGATGACCCGAGTTTTTAAAACACATTTTCATAAATATTTGCAAAGGTAGGACCCTGATTTTGAAACTCTTTTAAAATACAAATAGTGGAAATATATTTTCTTTGAAATTGATTTGTCAAAAACCCGAGTATTACCTCAAATTACTTATCATACATATATTTTTGTATAAAATAAAATTTCTATTGAATATCAATAGAAATATTTTTATTAAAATCAAGATTAATCCAGTGGTTCACATACATAGCCCCGGGAATCATTACATACATTGTCCAAATATTACAATTTAAATTACAAAACAATCTTCCTCAAAGTAAATACCCTAAGTAGTAGTTCAGTGATGATTATCCTCAAGTTTTGAGCTTTCAATTTTCTTAATTGTATTTGAGATATTATAAACATTCAAACATTTATAATATCTCAGCAAGTTATGCTTGGTAGGGGATTTAAGCAATATAATCGATATATCTCAAAATCAACAGTTCTTTATATCAATCATATAAATCAATTTATACAATTAGATAACTATTTCATCCTCCACTCATCATATGAATTATATGTATATATTACATATAGATAAAACTACTGAAAACCGTGAATATAGTCAATATCATCAATAATATCTCATTTCTAAACTGATTTCAATATGAATACTAGGCGTTAATATATAATCATACCGTATTGGGAATCATCCTACAATACAACATTAGTAATAACTTTTACCAGGCATCTTATCATGCCATAATCAATTGCATCATAATGCAAAATAATCTTAAGGACTACCATGCTTGCAGTCTCAATCCGTATAGCGCCCGGATAATTGCTTAATATTCCACTAATACTATAGTAAAAAATACAGATCCATGTTTGTATGGGGGGAACCATGGCTGTCACAATGGGGGGCATTCCCATAATTTTCCCACCCAATATTTTGCCTCTCTTTGGGCACAGTATTATCATCATAATTAGTTTCGGAGAGCGAGTGGCCAAGCCCTTATAACTCTGTTAGAATTGGCATCCCCAGGCATAAGCCTATCTTAAACCAAAACTACAAGCCTCCATCCTTGTATGGAAAATAATATTTCATACTTACGGACTGTGTGTCTGGTTATAATAGGACATGCCTACAACTTATTTCCTTAAGATTTGGGGGTCCAACTTATATAGTTCAAATCTCCTCATTCTACTCATTAAGTAATTTCATAATTACTTAATCATTCATTTTGTATTCATTTCAACATCATTTGTTGTCTTAAGTAATTTTATAATTACTTAATCAATCACTTTGTATTCATTTTAACATCATTTATTACTGTAAGTAATTTCATAATTACTTAATCAATCACTTTGTATTTATTTCGACATCATTTGTTGATTCATAAACAATTCTAAGGCAATTATAATCAATATATAATTATTAGGATAAGATCATGTGTAAAATACATGCATCTTCTCTATTGAATATATTCTTAAAGTCCATTTACCTTTACTTTCAACAATCTATCTTCGCATTGATCTTGATCATCATATCCTTCATGTATCTGTAAAATCATATATATATATATATATATACAGTCATTCCTCAACTCATTTATACTTCTTAGTTGTTCTTTTGATCATCCTTACATATGATGATTTGGATATTTTTCCTTGGATCATATTGATCAAGGGTCTAACTATCGATCTACATTTGAATCTAATATTCATACTAACACAATATTATGTTTCTTATTATTATTGATCATTCAAGATCTCCCTATGGATCTTGTTTGATCTTTGATTATCTTAATTACCATTTTTATTAGGATTAGATAGTTTACTATCCTTTTATGATCTTATTATTATTATTATTCAACCAATTAATGTCTTACTAGTTGAAGATAGTTTATTTCTTTCCTAATACTAGCAGCTCTTCCTTATTTCAGAATTAACTAAGGCTTACCAGTTAAAAGCTGCTCGCAGAGTGGTTAATTCAATCCTCATGTAAGGAGGCATTTGGACCTCACAAACATCGCCAGAAGGTGAGGGAAGAGTGATGCTCTATTAGAGAACCTGTAACACCCCGGATTTTTAAGACAAATTTTTTTTTTATATAATAATGGCATTTTAAATAAGAGCATTTGGAATCCCATGAGAAAAGCTTTATTTAACATTTTACTAAAACCTATCTTAAAAACTCCAGGTGTTAGTTTTCCTTTCTCAAAATGGCATACATGTAATTTAAACATAAATAAAACAATCCGCGTATAAATCAACGTCAAATAAATAGGCGCCTTTATTTTAAATCAAATAAATGTCCAACATATGTCCAAACATCCAATTCACATCCAAATATAAAGTATGCAGTCCATAATAAAATTCAAATGATAATCCTCTCTAATGACTCACATTACTGTCTAAAACTATAGGAAAAACTAGTCTTCAACAGCTCTCAAGGTTTATCAACCGCTTTTCCTTTTCTGGTGTCGCGCTCGAGATCTAAGGCATTGCAAAACAAAGCAATGCCTCAGCAAGCTATCGCTTGTGTAGATACATAGACAAATAATGTAATAAATGAAAGAAATAATGAACGGCACTGATGAAAAGTCTAACATTTATGAAAATAGTGATATCATAATGCCATGTTCAAATAAATGCCAATTTATTCCATATGCTAAAACATGCAATCATAGAGTTAAAACATGACATGAATCAATAAAATGGAGCATACAACAAGAATAAGGGCACCCTAAGGTAATGGGTCCCACACATCGCACTAACATCCCTGATCAGGAGTACACGTAGTCAACCTTTGAGTGTCGTCATACCCAGGCATATCATCCATAACCATGCTCATCATACATGCACACATAATAAGAATATGGGCCATCATGCTGCAGTGGCAACCCTCCATGGGTATCAACCACTGCCGCTCTCCGTCGACACCATAACGGGAGACTTAGCGTCTGTCCCCATGGAAAGGCTCAGAACGGTAGTGTGGACTATTCATGTTACCAAACCCCTACTGAAAGCCATCTATGGGCAGGTGTCTATCATATCACAAAATCACCACATCATAATCTCAGAAGGTGGGTGGCCGGCCCTATCCCCCTTAGCATGACGCCCACCGGGCAAGAGCACCCGTCATCAAATATAAAACACGGAAATCATATGTATATGTTAAAACACAAAAGCACTTATAGCTTGCAATCCTCAAGACATGCCCCTCATCCTGGGGTTAGCCTATAAAATGACCAGCTAATAAGCCTCTATTCTCATTTCCATGTAAATCCATGCATTTTCTATATATATAATAAGAAATAAGTCTCTAATTAAGCATAATTAATTTACATCATGCTTGTAAAAGCATTTGAAATAAGTTTATTCAGTAAAAGATTTCAATTTAGAATAACCATCTTGTACTCAATGTCGCATGAAATCCACAATAAATAATAATTGCAAATTTAAAACACAATCACACATGATGCTATGTTTAAACATGGTTTAATGACACACCCCACCGTGGGGTCCACAGTAAGAATATTGTCCGCTTTGGGCCCACTGGGTCCGCACGGCTTTATTCTCACCCCGGCTTCCCAGGGTTGCCGGCTCAGGCACCGTGAGGTACCATGGCCTTGTGAGGGGTGGCGAAGCGGAGAAGGCTAAAGGGGCGACAGTTGAGAGTTAGTCCCATACCGCCTGGAGAGGGGAGCTAGGCTGGTTGATAAGGAGTGGGAACACTCCTCACAGTAAGGACGCGTTTTACCCTAGGCAGCCGGGGTGAGAACAAAGCCGTGCGGACCCAGTGGGCCCAAAGCAGACAATATTCTTACTGTGGACCCCACGGTGGGTGGGGTGTGTCATTTAAAAATCAAGGCAAAACATTAGTTGTCGTCACCTACCTCAGTGTGAGACCACTAGCTTGCTAATAACTCCCTTTAACTAGTATATTCAAGTGCACCTGTACATGTCACATCACTATTTTAATATTTTTCTAAAGAAAAAGTAGTCATTTCTAAGTTTTTAAGTTAAAACTAGGTCTACGTCGTCAATACAGTCACAACGCCTCTTTCGGATTGTGATTTAGACCTCTCTAGCTCCCAGAAATCAAGTTTTTATGAAAACTACCCTCAAATGGGGCTTGCCGGACCACCATAAGGTGGTTTATACCAGCGGCACCCTTTTCCGCCGGTTTATACCGGCTTATACCGGCGCCACGAAGACGCAGACGCCACACGGGACGCACGCCGTGCGTCTTCAGCACCGTGACGCACGTGCGTCACGGTCGCCAGGACACGCCACGTCCCGGCCCCACCGCGACCACCAACCTGCTCCTTCCCGCACGCGCGCAACGACGACGTCGTGTGACGTCGTCCCGATTGCGTCCTGGCATCCGCGCCAGGGTGCCGACGCCATTGATGACACCGGAGAAGACGACCGGATTCCGGTTGCCTCCGGCGAAGCTACAGAGCTCCGTTTTGCATGATTTTTGCGCCATTTTCTTCAGAATTCTCTCTAGAATCCATTTATGCACTCCTTTTGCACTGATTTTTCTAAAAACCATAGTTTTTAAACAATTTTTTCTAAGTTCCTAAAATCATCCATAGGTACTGGTTTTTGCATTTTTCTGGAGAAATACACTGTTGGATCACTCCCAAATTTAAAGGGTTTGCTCTTGGTTATCTTGTGCACTAGTTGGACAGTGCGATTTCCAAACGGACGAGGTTTGATCCGTGAAATCAGCTCCAACAGTAGCATGCACACAGGTTCCCAGGAAATCCGATTTTTCCTAATTTTTTTCATGCTTTTCTAATTAGTTTTCCTATTTAATAAATACGAAAAAATAGAGTTTAAGGCTTACCTTGTGCCTGGCCGAGGTTGCTCGTGTTGCCGGGGTTCCACTCGCCAGAAAAATGCAATCTTTCCAAGCTAGGGTTCTGCGTAAAAAACTCAAAGAAAACGCTCAAAGTGGAGCGTTTTGGCTCCTAGGGGAGCATAGATATAGGGTTTAGAGTCCTAGGGGAAGAGAAACTCTTCCCCACACATCTCTTTCCACGTCTCTCCAGCGATTTCGCCGGACTGGTAGAGACGTGTGGAAGATAGGGGTGCCGTTATCAATTTGGACCCCTGTGTAACACGTTTCTGTCAAAAGACCAATTTGCCCTTACAACTTCGACGGCTCATAACTCCCTTGTTTGAGCTCCGTTTTTCGCGTTCTTGGTGGTGTTGGACTCGTATCGACAAGCACTTTCTAATTCTTATGTTTTCAGGAAAATTTTCCATCTATAGATTTTTATTTTTATTTATTTAAAAATTTCCTATTTTATCCTAAAAATTAAGGATATTACAGAACCCCCTTAACCACCATGTTCAGCATTTACTGGGATAACCTTAGCTCAACTTTCATAAATCCATGAATATTTAAAATGTCATTCATGGGGTTTATTATTCTCCTAATTTGGGCCAAGAAAATGATATTCCTTATATTATCCTACTAACTATAGCCCTTACTATCATTAAGTCCATATCCATATTCATTGTAAATGTTCATCAATATCTATTTTTATTTAATTATATTTTTCATGTAATTTGCATAACATGAACATTAAAGCATAAATAAATAAATCTAACAATGAAATCTACTAAACATATAAAAGAACATTTTACAATAGCATATAATAAATCATATGCTCATTTGAATATATCTTATTTGTCCATTTTGATCTCATGATCATATTTTGATCATTTTTCATCCCATTAAGGGTTTAGATATTGATCTTTCATTTTTGTTCAGATCTATCACATTCGCTTAATGTGATATCATTACTAGATCATTGATGTATCTCATCACATAATCTGATCTTTCTTGATTCGACCGATCAAAAAGATCTTAAGCATTTTATCAAAATTAAGGGCATAGATCTCAATCTATCTCAAATTAGCCACATCAGGCCATTTATTTCTCATGATCTTATCATTAGATCATCATCCATACTAGGTCACAGTTTCTGATTATCCTTGATCAATCTGATCAAGGAGATTATTATATATTTTCAAGGATTTTGTTACTTTTAATGATCAAGATCTAAAGATTTGTTAAATCAGTTACATCCAATCCATTTCTTTAAGTTATCACATCATTAGGTCACTAATTGATCAGATTTCTAAGGTCTAATTATGTCAGATTTGACTGATCTTGGGAATTAGTACTTTTTGTGATTTACAAAAATTTACAGTGAATAAAACTTTAATTTTATATTTTCATTAGATTCTACTCTTCACCAAAAATCCAGAGCTTCTTTCCAATCTTGATTTGGAGTTAAAATGGGCTCTAAAATAAGATTTTAA
This sequence comes from Warburgia ugandensis, assembly GCA_035236585.1. Classification (NCBI taxonomy): domain Eukaryota; kingdom Viridiplantae; phylum Streptophyta; class Magnoliopsida; order Canellales; family Canellaceae; genus Warburgia; species Warburgia ugandensis. The sequence goes on along the minus strand of CP141138.1, from coordinate 10,261,371 downwards.
ATTTTAGATAACATTTAATGGTCTACATTTGATCTGGACAGTGAGGAAACTAAAAAAAAGGGGTGCCGTGCATCACCATCACCGAGACGTCGCATGGGTCTTCTCAAAGTGACGATCGCTCTACACATGTGGCACACATGCAGAGACGCACCCACGTGGAGCATCTCTGTGTTCATCTACGTCATGCATCTTCAGAGCAAATCTCTATAGATCTATTAAGACCGTCCGATCAATTGTCCCCTAGATCAACATCTAGATGACCCTGAAATTTTTCTATGAAATCATACCTGGGGGTTTTGGGACCCTCTGAATCAATCTAATAGTTCAAAATTTCAACTTTAGGTCCATTTAGAGGTGTTCCTCTCTAAGATCACCAAATCTAGTTTACCGTTGAATCACCGACTAGTGAACCAGATATGGGTTGAAAATCATGGGGTTTTTGAAGGGGAGTTGAGGGAGACCTACCCGGATCCCATCTGAAGCAGAGAGAACTCGGAGACCATGGTTTTCTGCCCAATTTTGAAGCCCTAGCAGGACGGCTAGGGCTTCTATAATTCTTGCTGCCGAGGTGTTTGTCAATTCTAGGGAAGAGAAATAGGACAGGGGAAATGGAGAGGGAAGTGAGGGAAATGATCTTCAAGGTTTCTAGGCTAGTGCCGTCACCGGAATGGGTGAGATTGATGATGATTTGCTGGCTTGCGAAAAACCCTAACTGGAGAAGTCTTTGGGTTGAAGGCAAGTCCGGGGATGCGCTAGCCTAGGACAGGCTGGCTCCTGTGCTAGGCGCGTGTGGGGACAGTCGTTCCAGCTGGAAAGAGAGAAGAGAGAAAAGAAAAGAAAGAAAGAAAGAAAGAAAGAAAAAGGAAAGAAGAGAGAGAAAGAGAAGGAAAGAGAGAGGGAAAGGGAGAGAGTGGAAGCTTGGAATTTTTGTGCAATTTCATGGGAATGTTAGGGGGTATTTATAGGTTTATTTTAATTACATTTTTAATTATTTTTTATTTTAAATAAATTTTCAACTTTTCTTATTTAATTCAAAAGAGATTCCTCATAGTTCAGAACCTTACCTTGGTTATTAATTACAGACTGTATGTATGAGTTATATTATGACTTAAACATATAAACATATCCACATTGGATGTGATGGATGTGTATGGACAAACCCTGGGAAATATTGTTGTTTTTTTTTTTTTTTACTTTTACTCTATTATTGTGATTTTGGTTCTATCGAGATTGTAATTGATTCACATGGATGTGTATGGAGATTGAGTCTTCTATGTGATGTGTTTGTATCATTGTATTTATTAGGTGCGGTTGTATCGCATGGGTTATATGCGATGGGCCAAAATACAAGGACAATCTGTTGGATTTTTAGTATAATTGAAATATCATTTCACCATTAAATCCATGATTTTGTGGCTATATGACTCCCCAAATTTTGAAATAAATGATTTTTATTTGAGTTTTGTTTTTGATCAATTTAAAAATAAATGTTTTAAAAGAGGGATCCTGACATTTTAAAAAATTGTATTATATTAGTGTGTAAAACCCAGGGTGTCATAGTTTGGTATTAGAGCCCAGGCCTTCTCCATTAGATGCATTTGAACATGAGAGTTAAATAGACGCGAAGTAGGATGTGATTGGTGTAAAAAAAAAAAGGCAAGACGTATGTATAAAGATTGGAAAGAATACCTTGCAACTAGAGAGAATGATACTCATGAGGTTGATAAGAGTTGTCGTTGTATGACCTTGAGGTTATGGGTAGAAATAGCCTCTTGCAAAATGCAAGGTAAGGTTGAATACTATTGACTCTTGTGGTCCGCCCCTTCCCTAGACCCCACATATGTGGGAGCTTTGTGCACCAAGGCTATTCATGTGTGTGTGTGTGTGTGTGTGTGTGTGTGTGTGTGTGTGTGTAACAATTAAAATGCTGAGTTCCATTGCATTTTTTTTATACATATGTGCATACTTACACTATACACAATGAAGCAAGTACAAGTGTATTGCTGGTTGCTTATAGTTTCATCAACTAAGGAGGCACCTTATGGTGAAGAGAAAGTTCTATATGGTATTTAAGGGACAATGCCAAGTCTATATACCACTTGGGAGGAATGTTTGGGGGAAACGTATGACTTCTCTAGGGCATCATTTATCTCTTGCTCAAGTTATAAAGGGGTATTATATTTGTTTAAACATACAAATGAGGGCTGATGACCTAATTGGGAGAGAGCATGATCATTGTAGAGCACCATAGATGATTGAACAAAGAGGCCTTAGATGCTTGCAGTGTAGGAAATGTCTTGTTCGACTCTATTGCCAACTACTATTATTGACTTCTTTGCTATTTATGTCTCTTTTGCAATGCAATAATTTGGGTTGTGAACTTGTGAATAGATTGCTTGAGGAATATTGGAGTTGTCAACTTGGTAGTACAAGTGATATATGCTACTAAGGTTTACTATTGATGATATATGTTACAAGTTGAGCATTCTTTTATACTTGATATGTGCTGTACAGGTTTATCTTTATGCTTGTATAAATTGTTTGACCATTCATATATGCGAGACAGATTGATGAATGCTTGAACATGTTCATATGTGGGGCCCCCATGGAATCTGTTTTCAATATACAGCTTGAATATTACAGGTTTAAATGTGGGCCTATCATGGCTCTATTTTTTGTAGGATACATGTTATAGGTTCACATGTGGAGCCTCTCATGGCTCTATTTTCAATATATAAGCTGAATGTTACAGCTCCCAATGTGGGCCCACCATGGCTCTATTTTTAATATACAAGTCAAATGTTATAAGTTCATATGTGGGGCCTATCATGACTCTATTTCAATATACATGTTAAATGTTATAGGTTCATATGTGGGGCCCACCATGGCTTTATTTTCAATGTTATATGTTCATATGTGGGGCTCACAAAGGCTCTATTTTGTCAATATAAGCAGGCTCAATGCTATGGGCCCAAAATGATTCTAGTAGGTCACATACCCCTTTTTAGAGATTAATATTATATAATTAAATACTACTATTACAATATTCTAAAAATTCACAATATGTTATGTATCCATTTTTATCCCTTTTCTCTAGCTTTTCTTACCCAAAAAGTGAGAGAAAAGAGCAATCATTTTTTGCAATGGACAAACAAATGGCACAAACAAGACAAATAAAAAACCATTTGATCTCCACATGGGATGGAGTTGTTTGGGCACAAGATCAACAAAAAGTGGATAAGTTTTTTTTTTTCATGTAATGCATTTTGGAGGAGTTTTCCATGGTGTACTATTATCCCATGCTACTAGCAACACTAAAACATTTACATTGTACAATATTAATTATTTGTATAAGAGTTTTTTTACATAAAAAACCTTATATTTTTTTAACATTTAACAATTAAATATAGTTTTTTAATTATTTTTAAAAATCATATAATTAACTACTCTTAACAATCAAACCTAAATTTAGATACCATTAGACTCCATTAATGGACTTGCTTAATAATGTTGAGGAGAAAGGAAATTGATGCAAAATAGTTGTGGCCATGTTTTAAATGATCCAATTTATTCATCTTACATGCCTTATATTGAGTCATTTCTTGTTTTTGAATTATATTTTTTACTAAAGATCTAGTATCTAGAAGCTTCTGATGGGCATGCATTTTAGTACATACAACTAAAATAAGGTAGGTCAAACAAGATAAATTGTTCAAATAACCCAAAAATGGGACCTATCTGTACATGTCGAATCCACTCATAATTGTGCTGATTTTTCAAAAAAAAGAAAAGATAATAGATTAAACATATCCAGTTTGTCATTGTTTTGTGTGATCTAAACTATTCATCTTGTTTAGCCTATCCTATTTCTGCTATGTAACAAAATTAATGCCCATCAAAGGCTTCCATGTAGCAAATCACTGGTCAAAAATAATAGACACACACACACACACACACACACACACACACACACACACACACACACACACACACACACATTCAAAACAACAAACGGCATGGGTAAAATATCCAACTATCATCAATTTTGACAAATAAAAATTTTAAGACTCAAACATAATGAACAGATTGGATCATCTAAAGGATGGACCTAGCTATTTTTCATCTTTTTCCTTTCTCGTAAGCATCACTTTCAACCTCTTCTTAAGCAAGTGTTAACGTTGTCTCAATTTAGAGTTCAATTGTTAAGAGTAGTTAAATAAGATGGTTTTCTAAAAAAGTAATTAGAAAAATTAAATATAATCATTAACAGTAAAAAAATATAAGTTTGTTTATATAAATAACCCTTTGTATAACTTAATCCTTGCACTATTATAGTCCCTTTTAATTTTACTTCGATCTTGGGATATCAACCTATATATACTTTAGTAATGTATATAAAATGAAAACATTTTGCAAGTCCTCAAACATTTTAGTCTCCCTATTTGAAGTTTAAAAGGCTATCTGAGTAATTCAAGAGCTTTAGGAGTTTGTATGGTGCTTATGGTTGTCAATTCTATTTCATTAGTTGTTCCATTTTGCCTATTATAATGGAACATTTGGGGGTTTTTTTTTTTTCTAGTTTTGATGTTCCATTTCAAAACGACGCAAAATTAAAATTATAGTATTAATTTCTTGCCATAAACTCTATTGATTTTTTACCTTTCAAAAACATAGTATTAATCTTCTTCATTTCACTTTCATAAATAATTATGTAGTAAATAATCAACTCATTTTGAATAAATAACTTATTTTGCTTTAAATAATTGTAATTTATGTCATAATAATAAATGTATTTATATATTCTTTATTATCAATTAAAGATAATGTTTGATAAATTTTAACTTCTTTAGATTATATATTTAAATTCATATTATTCATTATTCTATAGATAACATCTATAAACTTTCATTAAAGTGCAAGTCTATTATCAAGAAAAAAAAAATTCTAATATCACTTTTTTTTCCCCTAACATCAATTTAGATATATACTCAAATGTTTAAAGGAAGATTTTAGATGATTCATTCAAAATATAATGTTGATGGAGATTTCAGATGCATTGTAGTAAAATGGGAAAGAAATTCTATTTTCTATATTTTCTCCATTTTTCTACAAATTTTACATTTTTTTAAAATTTCAATTTTTGGCCCATTCCAACTGTAAATGACCCAAACAACCAAAGCAGCCAAAAAATATTGAAACATGAACGAAAAAGTTTTTGGATGGCATTTCATTATGTTTTTTCCATTGGAATGAAATATTTCTTTGAATGAAATTCAATCATCATTCGCTTAGAAAATAAAAGGCAAAAAAAAATTCTCTAAACTAAGCATCAAGTAGATGCATATAATCTTTATAATTATTATATTTTTATTTGTTGTTTTTTAAACAAGCAAAAAATTACATAGAAAATCACCGACACTTCTAAATCTAATTCCCAGTCAAAGGGGAAAGAGACAACTCAAGTCTTAAACATGTGATCAAATACATTCCAGAGGAGGTGGCTTAATGTTTTCGACAACTGTGCCAAACTGTTTTTGGCCATTTGCATTTCTTGTTATAGGTTCAAAATGAAAGATCGAATTTCCATCCTAATCCCACTTTTTCCACAACTTTTCTCAAATGCTTTCCAAATTTTCCTAATATTTACTTTGCTCAATTTATTCTCAAATTCAAACTTTGTTACTATGGTTTTGACTATGAAACTTGCAATGAAAACTCAGTATAATTCAAATATAAAAAACTTGGCCCATGCTTTGTCCAAAATAATTAAAATACCCTTGAATTCTACCCAAAAATGTTGAAAGGAAACACTTAAGAGTGAGGCTCCTTTCCCAGCATCAGAAAGAAAGAAGGAAAAGAAAATTATTGTGGATTACTCATTGACTTATACCTAAAGGTGAATCGTTCAACCCCACTCAAACCAAACCCATGCTATAAATGGGTAACAAACGTGGTCCACTTGTACCCACACAAAACCATGGATTAGTGATTTCAAATCCCAACTTAAGAATGCTAAGACGTGTGATATCATAAAAGTTTGCTCTAACAAACATAAAAATAGCTTTAACATAAGGTCAGTGTTGGTCTTTCTTGGAATGATGCTGTCCAACACAAAGTGATTTAATGATTGGGCGTGTTGATAAACTTTCCAAGATGAAGTAACTAAGCATTGAAAATGGATGATATGAGTTAGTTTTGACGATAGAGGAAAAGGAGATTACTTTGTATTACATCCATGAATTGGACCATGGAAACAAATACAAAGTTTTGCGCTCCACGTCATGTTGCTCAATTGGGAACGTATAGGATCACCATAGAATTGCTCCCAATGTAGCAAGTGGCTGATGCACATGAGAGAGAGAGAGAGAGAGAGAGAGAGAGAGAGAGAGAGAGAGAGAGAGAGAGAGAGAGAGAGAGAGAGAGAGAGAGAGAGAGAGAGAGTTGTGTAGGCAAAAGCTAGTCTCCACTTGGACAATTGAGTGGGTTGGCAAAGTACCATCGGATTCTATATACGCCACGGATTTGACAGGTCAAGTTGCATGTGGAAAATGAAAATTTTGGGAGATTTTTAGTTTCCCATGGGGTCATGATCATGTCAGTGTAAAGTGTGACATGGGTGCATTGGCTAAGTTTTTTATTTCAATTTGGAAAAAAGCTAGGAGGACAGTGATTATCATGCTCTTAATTGGGGAAACTTCAGATCCACTAATCTGACTGTCACAACTATTCTCCACCAACACTGCCGATTTTATCTTGATCAATGATCTATAGTAGTACCTTGATCCATGTGAAACCTACTTTAGATTGATTTTTGTTAGATTTCATCTTGATTACCCTAGCAACCTTGTTAATATACGGGCTTTATGATTGAATAAGTTAGCTCAATTTACTCTCCTCTTTACAATTGAAAACTGTATTGCCATGATCATGGTACAAACTGTTGGATCCACCCACCGAAAAGGTAGGGACCCAACTCAAATTGATGGATCCAACCGTTGAATAGGTGGAACTCACACTTCTCATCTTTGATAAAAGAGTGATGCCCACTACTTCCAGGCAAGCGGGACCCCTCTGACTTGTTGAAGACATAAACAGGAGAGACAAGAGAAAAAGGGAACGAATAGGAAATGAGAAGACAAGCATATTGATTGACCAACCTGTTGCTTGATTCCTTGATTCAGCAACCAACCCTGTCAATCTCCTTGTCTTGCCAAGCCCCCCCTCAGATGCTGAAAGCAAAGGGAGAAGAAAAAGTCAGAAACATACGGGAAACGACTTCATCCACCTTCTCCATGAAACAACAAAACCAAAATATTCTCATCGAGTAAGAAACTACTACGCCAACAGGTCAGGTGAGCAACCTCAGAATTGATGTCCACACTCCACAGTTTTGATAATCGCAATCTTCCTTCCATGTGAGCTGTTAGAATTTAGAAACAGTGACAGTTCTCTCTCTTGTCAAACGTATTCATTGACTAGGCCGGGTTATGACAAATTTACAACGGGACTGCATGCATTGAAAGTGCATGTGGGATGGATCCAGGCTTAATTTGGTGGTCTGAAACTACTATCTTTTACCAGGCTTGAAAACAGATACATCTCACTGGATGATCCAAACCTTCTTGTTGTTTACATCATCCAGTGGCTAAGAATTATGGAGATGTACTCGTGACCTGTACCAAATATGAACATGAACAGTTTGCATCACCTAGCCTAGCTAGAGGAATTCAGTAAGCTGACACAATAAACTCTTCTTTAACAGCCCCGTTACATACTAAGCATTTATCGACTCAAGTAAAGAGTGTAGTTATCCAAAAAAGGGGCTGTGAATACAAGTCCCCTTCATCTCCCACCCTCCTTTTTGGACCTTTCCCTCACGCAAACGGGCCAAAGCTACAGCACAGCAGCAGTTCTGCCTCCTCGATTCCCGTTTCAAAGCCTGACTCTCTCTCTCTCTCTCTCTACACCGTATTCCCGACACGATACAGCCAATGCCCACCATTAAGTGGAAGAGAGCGGGAAATCAGAAATCAGAGGAAAAAATAAAGAGAAATTACAGAAACCTGTAAGAAGAAGACCCACATAAGAAACCCCAAACTTCATGGCTTCCTTCCTGCTCTCTTCCACTTTCTCTCCCTAAAATGGCAACCAATCCATCCCCATCAGACCAGAGTTCGAATCTCACCACCTTCGTCCAAGCCGACCCTTCCACATTCCGAGCCCTCGTTCAAAAACTCACAGGCGCAAATGAAAATTCCTCCAACAAGTTCCCCATAACAGTCCCGGCGAGATCCGCAGCGAAATGCTTACCTCCGGATATGGGTCCTCGGAAATCGGCTTTCAAGCTTCAGGAAAGGAGGCAGAACGTGAGAAAGCTGGAGATAAAGCTGGGTCCGAACCGAAACAGGAATTTGAAAGGTGAGGGTTTGTTGGTTTCTCCCGTTTCTCCTTTGGATTTGTTCTGTTACAGTCCCAAAACGCCGACTTCTCCTCCTTGTTCTTCCTCTTCTTCTTGGGATGCTTCGGTGGTGGATCGAGCGATTGCTAAAAAGGGTTTCTATTTGCATCCGTCGCCGTTGAGTACACCCAGAAGTTCTGAGCCAGAGTTGCTGCCTTTGTTCCCTCTGCATTCTCCCAGAGAGTCTAGTTCTTGAGTTGTTAGCATTCTAGATTTGGATTTTCGTTTGCAAGTTGGGATGTTTCTTACTTGTATTGGCACGGACTCTGTGATTTAATTTGTCTTGCATTTGCTGCTTCCACTTCCATCTGCTTTCCCATCAAGGATTCAGAGAGTGCTAACTCATTCACCCACAATTACAAAACCAGAAAATTTGAGATTTTTTTTTTCATTTAATTAAGTGAGAATGTAAGATGCAGCTCTCTCTGTCCTCAACGTTTATCATTTCTTGTTCCTGGATGATAGACGAAGAAGCTGACGCCGAGGGATGTCCGTCTTAGTTCCTGTAATAAACTTAAGAAAATTGTTGGTTTTTCTTGAAAATTCAATCACCAAAAACTCATGCGAAATGGACAACCCAAGCCATTTTCAGTGGAGCGACCTGCTACTGAACGTTTATGATTAAGAATTTATGAAAAACGGGTTTTATCAATCAAAACAAGGGGCGTTATATCATCAATTACAGCAAATAATTGATGGTTATGATATTCTCACTCCCTCTATTTGATAATCGCACTCCTCTCCTTACGTAACGAGAGATGCGTTTAATTACTCTGCAGCAGAAGAGAATGCAGCCATCATTTTCCTCGATTAATTCTCCAGCGTTGACTATTTGATCGTTTTTACTCTCTGTTCTTGCTCTGTTTTTTACCTACCCAATAATTTTGTTCGCTTTTTTCTCGGGAAAATCATACGTGCGGCGACGACGAGAAAAACATGAAAAAAATTTCCAGGGGCTAAAAGACTTGCCTTGCCCTTGATCACATTCCATGCAAAGATCCCACGTAATCTAGACCGTTCAAGTAAATCAGCCGGACCCACTAATCTCAGCTTTGTCTTTACTGTCAACCAAGTCGTTGACATTGCTGAGGCTCATTTTATTTATTTATTTATTGATGGTCTCTCTCAATGGTAGTAGCTAGGGAGTACTGTACGATGGATTTTATTTATTATACAGAAATGATATTCGGATAGACCTCTGGACCCGCTAGCTAGGTCTCACTTTTGGATAATCTCACCCACTCATCTTTCTCGATTAGGAACTTGGATTATTAACTTGGATTATTGTGGCAATACTACCCAATAGTTACAAAGAATCTTGATATTTTAAGATGCTGCCTTTTTGTTGTTTCTTCTTAGATCGACGACGTCCGTATTGTTTGGGCCCCTAATTTTATGTCGTGGATTAAAAATCATGTCAATCGGATGGTTTGAACCTCTGTTTTCTTTTCTTTAATATTATAATGGTTTTGATTCAAAGCATTGAGAAACATAAAGCTGCAAGCATTCAATAGAAGTGAATTTTGGTGTGGGGATAATTTAAGAGATTTTGAACAATATGAATGGCTTAGATCTCTAACCTTAAAAAATTCAGTCTACAATCATAATATATATATATATATATATATATATATATATATATATATCATTCGAAAATAAGATGATACCTTAGTGCCTTTGAAAATACTAGGGGTGGCAAAATATGATACGACACGATAGCACGACTTGAATCCGACACGGATTTGGTAGGTTAAGGTCGAGTCTTATCATATTCATGTCATTTTTGGTCAATTCGAAAATGACACGCCAAAAATCGTGTCGTGTTTGGGTTAAGCAATGTTGACCTATTATGTTGATCTGTTTGACACACGACCTATTAATTCGTCGTGTCGACCCATCTAACCCACAACTTATTAACCAATAGGGTTGAAAATATAGAGCTGTTTTTCCAAACCCGTCCTATATTACTATAGTTTTTAAAAACCACCAATAAGGATGGGTTTTTAAAAACTATCATATAAGACAGTTTTTGAAAACCAATCCTATATTATTACGATTTTTTTAAAAAACATTCAATGTAAGATGAATTTTCAAAAACCTTCTAATATATAGGACGAGTTTTGAAAACCTGTCCTATATTTTTATGACTTATGAAAACCATCAATATATGACGGGTTTTAAAAAACCGTCCTATATTTTTACGGTTTTTAAAAAACTAATTGCCTATATTCTTATACGAAAAACCATCATATATTAGTTATTTTACATTCATTTAATTGTGTTACACAAGTCGTGTCGTGTCAACTCGTTTAATAATCTTGTCATGTTCGAGTCATGGGTTCTTAACACAATTATTAAGTGGGTTGTGTTTGTATCGACCCATATATTATAATGAGTCAGTCTCAACACGACACAAACACGACCCGCCAATCTGAATTGCCAAGCGTAGAAAATATGAGGAAATTGCCCCGTATATAGCAATTGGGGAAGGGTTGAACTACTAAAGGTTTATAATATGTAGTCTTGCCATGCATTTTTTAAAGAGGTTGTTTTTAAGGCTGGAACCAATGACCTCTAGGTCAAATGACAACAACTCTAATATTGTGCCAGAGCTGCCCTTTTCGTATTATGTAAATTTAATGGTTTATAGGTGCATCTAAATGTACACATTGCTGATCACAACCCTTCATCCTTACATAGCCCACCCTACAAAATTATCATGCATCACACAATCTTCATCCTCTGATTAGGTAACTCTCATAACTGTTGGTGGATCACCGGATGGAAAAAGATTTCTGAGGCATTGCCTGTACAACGTGGGCCCATTAGAAACCAATAGACTGGCTTCATTCCCCAGCGCCGTTATCTGGCCTTTAATTTGTGCTTGCCTTCCATTTGTTTTCTTTCACGGCATTTCACTCTTAGATGCCAAAACCTTTTCTAAACAAAACTTGGCTTGTCGTCGAAGGCACGTCAAACCCCTTAAAACCTCAAGTTTGGAAATAATCAAAGAAAGTGGGCTTCTTCTTTTGCCTTTCCTTTGTTTGCCAATTGGGTTAATCTCTAAAAAAATGCAGTACCGTGCACGAAACTTCTGCATATGCAGGGTGTGGTTAAGGGGCGGACCATAATGATTTATAGTAAGGAGTCTTACCTTACATTTTTGCAAGAATATTTTCACGCCTTAAAACTACCCATGACCTCAAGGTCACGTGACAAAAACTTTTACTGTTGTGTCAAGGCTCAATTAGATTAATCTCTCCATTATGTTTATTTGGTTGGCATTATAGCTGCGGTTATCTCGACCTTTCTGGTAATTAGATTTCTATTCTGTTTTAGAATTGGCATCGAAATACATTGATCCTAACCGTCCATCCGGTCATTCCACAGATAGATTACGGAGTTGGACCACTGTAATGATGACTATCTATTGGGTAATATGTAGTTGCCCGACAATATGTATATACTTTGTGGGCTGTACAGTCAGGGTCGACATTTGTCAATTTGGACCACTCATCTGCTGGGCCCATCTTAGGTGGCCATGCTCCAGAAGACATACTCCGTCGGATTATTGTAACTTATTGTTCCCTCTAGTAAAATGGACGGCTCAAGATTTTTAAAAATAAACAGTATGACTATCATCTCATAGGACTCTTATCTACCTCACAAGGATGAACTGGATCATTCACTTGGTGGGCTCCACCAGAATGGAATGATTTTCACCCTTCCTGTTCGCATCCCAAAAAATGGGACAAGATTGAAAACCATGACCATTGATTCCAACAAGGACGGAAACAAGATGAATAGCATGAATCTTTCAAAAAACATGCCCATATTGATACCTCCTGGGAGGCATGCCTCAGTTTATCATTTCTCAATCGAGGGCTATACAGAGGATTTGCAGTGAGACTCGGTTGGCAAAGATTTATCCAGCAGCAGCAGCAAAACAAGGATTGGAAAAAAGAGTAATTGAAGACTTTAATGGGTCATACTTATTCCTTGACTGTATGAAGGGAAGCCTTGGCGCAACGGTAAAGTTGTGGTCATATGCCTTTGAAGTCACGGGTAAAATGCAAGGTAAGGCTATGTACTATAAACTCTTGTGGTCCACCCCTTCCCCTGACCCCGCATATGCTGGAGCTTTGTGTCCCGAGGATATCCACTCATTTCCTGACTGAGAAATTGCTCCATTAGTATGAAATGATATTAAAGAGAAACAACCTTATAGCAGTTTTATCCATCATCTACTATATGAGAAGACTTTTACTCTCTATAATCTAAAGAAAGAGAGTTGAAGAGGCCTTCCTTTAATGAATATAAGTTGGCATAAACATTAGGCTATTTCCTAATGAGTTGCTGGCAATCAATGAGTCCAAAAATGTTATCAGAGCAGTCTTCAACAGCCATGCTGTACCGAGTTCTACTGAAACAGATGTATCATATAAACCAGACTATAACTCAACCGAGACATTCTTATTGATTATTCAGAAATTTTCGAAAAATTGAATGGCTCAGTCCTTACATAATTTTACCAAGCATACAAACGGATTTCCATAACAATTGACTGCACTGATCTCATGTCAACTGCTAGCAGAATCAGTAAGAGAAAATTGAAGGAAAACAAAAAGAAACATCTTCAGGGTAAACACTTACTGTTGTTACCTTGGACACCTTCCCTTTTTCCTTTTGGAACACTGGGGGTGCTTGAACCTGTGCACAACCAAGTGGTAGTGAAACAAAACACCTTCTGTCTAGGATAGGAGCACTAGCCCTCCTTGCCGACTGCCCTGCCATAAAAATCAATCTACCAGAACGCCCTGTCTCTCCTTATTTAAAAGGAAATCTGTCTTTTTTCCTTTATCATTAATTCTTCAGGTAACCGAGGTGCAAATTGATCGCTGAGAGTGTAACCCATTTACCGAATTAGTGAACTGTTGCCTGCTTCTTCTTCTCTTAGAGACCACAGTAAATCCTTCTCCATCCTTATTCTTGTTTTTATTTACACCTAGAGTCTTAGAAAGTCCATGATCATTAGAACGGAGCAGTGCACCAGTTTTATCATCATGTCCATGAATTACCTTGATTATTGCACTATCTCCACTAATTGGATCAGAAAAATGTTCATGAAGTTCAGTGCCCTTCTGATAACCCCTGCTTTTATTTGATGAATCCATGTGCTGGACTGACTTAACAATAAAACTTAGAAGTATCTGCCTTGCAAGCTCATTGTTCTGCAGCTTATTGTTGTTATTCCTTCCTCTGGCCTCTCTACCTTCACTGGAAGTTTTAACACTTGGTTGTTTTTCTTCCAAAGGTACCGGAGCACTGGAATCCTTACTTGCAACGGGTAATGAATCCATTATCTGACCTGGGTCGGTCCCATGACATTGATCATCTAGATTGCAGTTTGCTGGAACTGGTAACCAAGCTTTTCTCGGAACAAACTCAGCTGCATGTGGGTTCATGGTTTTTGGTGGGCTGGAGCTGCAGCTACTGTCTTTAACAGTGCGTTGGCTGTCTGGATGAGCGGTTTTCATACGAAAGGAGTGGCCACTTCTATAATACAAAGGTGACCTGGGTCCACGAGGGACACGAATAGCAAGTGGCCGAGGAGATATTCCAAGCATTTGAGGTGAAGCAGTTCCATGATCTGTTCTCACATCATAAAAACCAGCTACAGCAATAGGGTTGAATGGAGCAGACATCAATGATGGTGTCCCAGGATTGAAGGGCTGAGCTGCAGCTGAAAGCTTGCTGCTATTTCTGTCTGTAACCTTTTTGTCATTAGATAGTAATGCAGTTTCATCTGATTCAGGTGTAGATTTGTGCAAGTTATCTACAGAGGACTCTGTGGTAAGAGCTTGAGTTTCTGTCTCTCCAGTAGCTGAAGTTTCATCATCCTTTTCCAGCACTACTTCTATGCTGGCTTTATCTTCTTCCTTTGCTTTTTCTGATGAGTCACTGGTCCGATCAACTGTATCCTTCTTTATTTCTTCTGGGTTCTCTACTGCTGGTTTCAATATCGTACCAGGAGGTGCCACAGCTACTTCTTTGTAGGACAAAGACTTTGAGGCCATTGTATTGACTGTTGGATGGAAAGGTGTTACTTTTGCATTAAGTTTAAATTCAGCTACCACATCAGGATTCTTCACCCGCAGTTCATTTGAACCCTCTCCATCAATCATGCTTGAAGTTTTCAGAAGCTTTCCACCGGAACCCACATCAACTGAAACAGATCTACGAGTTGTAAAGTTAGATTTTTGAGCTGGTGACAAAGTTTTCCTCTTAGAATTGATGTCTCTAGAATCTGAGGGCTCAGAGCTGTTTATGTTTAGCCTCGCAAGAGCTGGTCTTCTTGAGCTAAACTTTTGGCTTCCAACATTTCCGGATCGTCCTTTCGAATTTGCTTCTTGCCATCCTTCATTGGACGTTGCTTCTGTTTCTACAGCAGATACTGATGTCGGTTCAAGTGCAGTGATATCATCATTTTCTTTAAATTTTTCTGGGTGAAGTTCTTTAGCTCTTTCTCTCTCTTTAGCATCTTCTACTACAGTAAACACAGCTGGCGTGTCATCTGCATTGGAAGCGCCTTCTGCTTGGCTAGGTCTATTGCTTATCTGCAACAACTAGAAGACCATGGAAAATGAACAGCTCCAGTTACAGTTCAGGACATAACAGAAGAATAAAGACACATTTCGCAAAACCTGGCAATCATAGATAAAACTGGTCTCACAAAAAGCTCAAAAGCCTTCACATGGTTTCAATCCAGTTATTTAATATATATATATATATATATATATAAGCATCACCATCTAATTGCTTGACAAATCTAAACATTTTTCACAGATCTTAAGCTTTCTTATGGAAGCATAGATGCATAATCAATCAGCTCCATAATTGTGTTCCAGAAACAATGACTTCCAGTGGCTGATTCATGTGGAAGTTGATAGATCAATGACTGAGAATGCTTTCCAAAAGTAGTTGCGGTGACTACCAAAGATAATGTTCATGAGGATGCTGGAACTACCTTTGCACGCCGTTGTTTCTTCTGCATTTCTCTTCCTTTCGCATATTGATCAGGGTTTATGTAGTCGAGCAGATCGGATACACTAAAGCAATGGATCGCATGTTTCAGATTGCAGCCAAGTCATTATTATGTTTAAACCTAGTACATAGCAAACTACCAGACTAGTACCTAAGGTGACCTTTGCTTGCAATGGATGCATCTGGTTTTGGAGTGCCATTGCGTGCAGCTTCTTGCTGTTCCAGTGCTTTTGATTCAAAATATTCTAGCCATGCAGCAGCATCCTGTATGGGAATGAAAGCACCTAATATTCAATATCTGAATATGTTGTTGATATATATAAAACAAACGGGGGGGGGGGGGGAACCCTTACATTAGAACCAAAAATTTCATCATATGTGGAAGATACCTGAGTGCGGAGATCCTCTGATCCAAGTTTTTCTTGAAGTATTTGCAATGTGGTTTGCTCGTGTTGCACACTGAGGGAGTAGGCATCCATCAGTGAAAGAGCAATGGCAATGGCATGATAACTTGCAGCAGTCTGTCAGATTAAAAGGAAACCAGTATAAACTTGTCAGCTCCATTCCATTTGGATGTTAATTCATTCACAGTTGAGCTTCAGTATGTATTACCCTACACACTATGCTTGTGTAGGTGTCTGTAGGGGAGTGGGTGTGATTTTGTGTGCGTGTGTGGAGCATGGTGGGGGAGAGAGAGAGAGATACTTGTATGTGATCTGCTCCTAACAATCTTTGATTGCACTTAAGAGCTTCATGCAGGTATCTGAGAGCAACATGAACATTTCCCCTGCCCTCTTCCATCATAGCCACGTTTATGTATGTTGCAGCAGTATTTGGATGTGACAGTCCACATGTGAAATAAAGAAGGTACAATGCACGGTTGACATACCTGGAAACAGAGAGAATGAAGCATGAAGGTCACTGTAAGTTAGACAGTTGAATGAAATTTCCCCAAATGATCAACCAAATTACCAAAGGGACATTCTTATTATTCATTTATGCAGCATCTGTAACTCAAGCCTTTACCAGTGTTTCTAAACCCTAAAAATGAAAACTTTCAACAGAATATCATGCAAGTCCATCATAGAGGGCTGAAAGTATATTGAAAGATTAAGGTTGTGATTGCAAGTTCAGTACCAAAGGAAACCAAACAGTTCTTGACTTACTTCAGAGCTAGTTCAGTGTGCTGGAGACGATAGTAAAAAACAGAAAGATCTCCATAGCTTTTCATAGTATCTGGATGATCAAGGCCAAGCTCTCTCTCATTAATATCAAGAGCCTTTTGTTGATATATAGTTGCCTGTGCAAGGAGAAAGAAATTGAGCTTCAGATAATACTGTAAGAGAACTACACTTATGTTCAACATAAAGTTTCAAGGTCTAATATGACACACTTAAACACAGTTATCATCAATTAATGGAAAATCATAATAGCACAATGTTCTATAACTGAAGAATTATATGGTGCCTGCGTGTATAGTTAACATGTAGGGCTCAGATATGCTATATTCCAAAAGCCCTGCATGTAGGAGAGGCAATAAATGAGTAGAGTAATCATACTGGATGAATTTTGGCTGTTTGTCCAGAAACGACTTGATGCCAAGTGTTAAATGTAAAGGTAAAAGGACATTGGTTTGTTACTCAATTTTAATTGCTTTCTGCAGTTTCCAATCTAATATTACTTTCCAACTAATAACTTTGAGTTGCACAATTAACCCAAGTAATATTGGTAAAGACCAAAAATCTCAAACAAATGTAGTCTTGTCACAGTCACCTGATTAAAATCTCCTGTATGGTAAAGAACCACAGCGAGAAGACTGTAGGCACTTGCAGTCAATCGATGGTAGGGACCACACACTGTAATCATTTTCGCCAGTGCCTTCAGATTCAATATGAACAACAAGCAGTGAGTCATATTTTAAAAAGATAGAAAAATGTATATGAACTGGTTTTAGATAGATCAATTTAGCACCTTTGTTCCATAGTTGACAGCATCCTCAAGTTTTCCTTTATCTAATGCAGTCTTGGATGATTCCAATAAGGTCCGACCATCTGCAGATGAACAGACCACGTGCTGCAGCCCAGAGTTTGAAAATGGTTAGAATTATTACTAGATGCTTTACAAGATGAATCTCTGGTTAAGCGCTCAAAGATCTATATCCTACTTTGTACACAGGAACCATGCTGATAATGTCAGATTTCTTAAAAGGGTTTGGGCTGTCCATGTCATAATCCTTAGGAACCAACTCCAGTCCAACCTGAATGAAAGAGATGCATCATCAAAAATTAGTTTGATCAGGAATATAGGAAATATTGTTCATCTACACATTCCAAATCCACCTTGAGCTGAAGTCAGTTGTAGAGGGGTGTGTGTACCTTATGGCAAAGCCCATGAAGAATTACAAACTTCCTCAGGTGTTGAAATTCATCTTTTAGTCTCCAACTGAATCTCCTCAAAAGAAAGGTTTGTAACCACCTAATTTTGAGAACATGATCATCAAGGGATTCCTGATCCCCATTTTCATTTCTCTGGGATCCTAGCAAGAAATTCAAAGATGAAGCTATGGTGGAAGACAACTCCTCTACACTCCCTGCAGTAGCAACAACAGCCTGTAATATGTGCTTAAAGGCTCGTGTAATCATTTCATGGACACAAAGTGACTGTATATGAGGCAGCTTCTCCGCAAGTTCAACCTGGTTTATTAGATTATACAACCAGTTATACCTCGATATTTTGAGTTATAAAGCTTAAGTCAATTCCATCACTGACAAAAGATTTGAATAATATTATTTCAGTGTTCTCACCACACGTCCCAATGAGCGCATTTGCAGTCCCCTAGTATGCATGAAATCAGTTAGAGTGCGTCCATCAACTGGAGAAAGTTCAAGTGATCCGAAATCTGCTACCTATAAAACTCACAGATATAAATCAGAGACCCAAGCTTCCAGTTATACATCTGGAAATGAGTAGTCATATTAAAAGTGGAGATTACCAGCTTTGGTAAAGCAATATCATCATAATGCTTGTGTGCCATCTCAGTAAGCTCATCCAGTGACTGTATACAAGTACCAAATAAAACAATGGAGATTATGTCAGACCAAAACATATCATCAAATTTCACTTTGAAACTTTTGGAGGAAATGAAAATCAAGAATCCTACCAAAAAAATTTAAATAAAAGAAAATGAAGGAAATCTTCAATCATCACTACAGAATACTGCAAGTGAAATAGTGCAATCTCAAATTATATGAACATACACTAAATGGTACATAAAAAATAGACAGCATAATAGTACACACAAGTGCATTTAGATAATATCAGTAGTTCCTGAAGCAACTATATTTTATGTGTGCCAATCTGAAAGTTTCCTCCAGCTCATATTTAACCAGTTACCAGAGTTAAAAACTGATAACTGGAGGAGAATCTAGGCAAGGTAAAACACATCCAAAATCAGGAGACTCAGTGACTGATGCTGTCAGTTTTTTACTAGTTTATTTGATTAAATGTATTTGAAAGACTTGAAAGACAATGATCAGACTTCGATGAGAACCTGGCACAGGGCACAACCTAGCCTACTCGGCTGAGTCAATATTTGGTTTGAGAGCTTTGAAACAACGTTTACAACCCTTCTAAGTGACATCATTTGTTTACTAAATAATGCCATGATCTTCTTGGTTTTGCAATAAATTTCAGGAAGAATTTTCTGATACTGGTGCTTTCACATGATCAAGCCTTCTTTTCTTATATGTTAAACCAGATTTTAGTAATATGCTGGAAATGCCTACACGTAGTTTTCTCTAAGATGGAAACTTCAAATATTACAGATCTTAGAACCTGTAGTTTGAGAGATATATTCAGTTCTCAAGAAGCTCATGTAAGAAATATGGCTACAAGTATAGCACAAAATAAATAAATCAAAAATCAAAAAATCAAATTACAGACCTTTCTATGAAGACCAGTTCCAGATTCTTTCAAACGCAAGAAGGCTGCTGCAGAAAGCAGTTTCTCTATTGTAGCTCCACTGTTGCATTCATCATCTTTTTGTTCCACTAAATCAGCAGAATCCTGGATATCTGTCCTGCCGGAGATTATATCTCTGTTCCTTGATTCAGATATGTTACTCTCGTTATCTTTTTTCTTTTTTATCTTTTTCAGTAGTTCAAACTGCTTCCCAAGACCTTTAACTGCTGGTTCCAGCTTACTCTCTTCCCCGCCATTTTTGGAACTCTTGGTTGTTGAAGTTTTCCGTTTTTGTAAATGTTGTACCCAACAAGCACCAAGCTCCCATCTGATAGTCCTTTCAGTAATGTCAGGCATCGCCTGTAATTTGGTCAAGCTATCACTAAGTATGCCCCTCACTAAACTCCTAGCTGTCCTTAGATTATCATAATGCGAAGGAGAATGAAGATCTCTCACAGATGACTGTGCGCTACATGACTTGTGGAGGAGAATTCTTAAGCTGCATGCAGATTTCAAGATCTATTAGGTGCAAAAGCTACATACAGATATCAAGATCTAGTAAGTACAAAAAGCTGCAGATCGATTTCAAGATCTATTACATACATTATGTGCAGGAACTTCTCCTCTGAAGAGCTTGGATTGAAACCATTAGATCAATAAGCATAAATAATATAAAGAGTGAAGCGCATCTCTATGATTATCTATTCCAATAATAATTATTTTTCTTTACCTAGGCATGTGCATTACAATTGCAGAAGTGCATATGCAGGTTAGAATGACTATACCTATTGGTGTTCAAGGCATTAGCCCCTCCATCAGGCTGATCATCAACCTCAATGTCTTCTGATGTGTAATCTCCTTTCGTTGTATCGCCTGAAACTTTTACAACTGCAGTATGTCCACAATGCCTAACAACAACACCACCTAAAGTAGCAGTGTCCTGCAAAAATTGCTATGTGACATCATTGCTCATCTAATGGGAATGGACATTAGCAATTCTTATAAAGAGAAGCAAGAAAAGGAATTTATATATCCTTACATGAACAGTCACATTCTCATCTGCAGTTACTCCTTTAAGAAGATTCCTTTGTGCAACCTCCTTATCAAACATACCAGGTCCTTGACTACCATCAATTTTCTCGTTCAGCTTCAAGCTAGCATCTGGCACATCCCTTTTAACTATTATATGCAAATCTCCATCTTGTTCTTCATGCACGACTGTGTCATGGGTAATTGGCATACTGGAATCTATGAGATGGCGAATTACAGAAACAGCTTTTGAGACTGAGACGTCAATAAACAAACTGTGTAGCAAAAAGGCCTTGCGATCCCGGACCTGTCTCTCCTCCTCAGTTTTGCATGGAATATTAGCCAGAATTGAGAATTCTTTAGCCCATAGCCTATGATCATATTTACCATTTCGACCCTGTCCGCCACCATTGCCACCCCAGTTCTCATCTTCTGTTGGGAAAGGTGGAAATTTTGATGGAGGCTCTGCAACCATTGGAGGGACAAGCCAGGTATTTGCCCGGAAGCCATAGGGTAGATTTCCAAACTGGAAATTGGTTCATGAGAATGCAAACGTTTTCAGCACAAAACAAATGGGCATGTAATTTAGGAGCTTGTATTTAAGAAGTTGCAAATTCCTGAAACACAATCATGTAAATCTTTCAAGAAGTTTCAGATTGCTACCTTATTGTGATCCAAAAAGGCTTTCATCAATGAATCATATGCCTGCATATCATCAAACATGATCCTTTTAAAATAAGCAAATGAAAATAGCTATCTCCTATCATGGAACATAGCATTAGATAGAAGTAATATTGTCACAAACACTAGGGAAAGTATTTTAAATCAACAGTGAACCAGATGAGAAACCAACATTAGCAAAGGCACTGCTAAGCTGTTGCAAGATATCCACCAAAGAATGACTTTGGATGAACTGCTTGCCAAGAGTATAGAAACCTTTCACGGAGGCAACCACCATTACTAGCTTCCCATTGCAAATCTTAACCTACAAAAACCCAGTCCTTTAGAAAACTAAAACATGGAATGCAAAGAAGGAAAAGAAAGAACCAATCATGGAAGAAACAATATGAAATATCCTTCCTCAGCAGGAGTAGTTACAGATGGTACCTACATTCAGAATAACTTGCCATTTATAAGATGGGTGTCAATTATAATATGATGCAGCCATGGACCACAACTTAACAGGTAGCAACCCCAATTGCAGTTCAAATATGGTGCTCATAGCAAGCCAATGAAAGATCATATTGGTTATTCCATGTATGTAGCCATTTGAAGTGCCACATCGCACCTAATAAACATACCTAAATTAGAATGACATGCACCAAAGAATAAGTGGCAAGTAGCATGCACTAAGTGTGTTTTCTTTGTACATGACCAATATCTCACAATGGACCAACTCCGATAATCATTGTTCTGCTACAAATAACTTAAAACTCATAACCACATTGAGATCACCAAAATTTTCCCTTTTTTTTTTGGAAAGCTACACCATAATTTACTTTTGTTATTAACTAGATTGATGCCTTTACTCGGAGCATGTATCTTTTCTTTTTCTATTCTTCTTTTTCTATGCTTAACTTTTAATCACACCATACGAATTTTAAAAACTTTTGGACTAAATGAAACCATGACACTTGATAGAGGGAAATGGAGGAACAATATTGGTGTGGCCAACCCCTAATTGGGATAAGGCCTTGATGAGGATGATGATTCAAATGTTCTCAAAAGAATAGAAATGCAACATGTAAGTCTCCATTGAAAGTGATGTGATACCAGAGAATGTGCCCTAACCTTTTTCTACATCTTGGTAAAATAGTGGAAGCAGTCCTTAGATACTGCACGACCCACCTGGAAGCAGATTAGGAAAGGTCCAAATGAACTGTTCATTGAACCTCTTACTACATTTTCAATCTCTTTTCTTTTTCAAAATTTCCAGTTTCATCCAATGATTAAAGCATGTGGTTTGAGAACTCTTTAACCCTGATGAATAGCACTAAGTGCTAAACTAAGGAAGATGTTTCTCATAGTAAATGCTGTATTGATTATTGGTACATGGCTACTCTGAAAGCAAAGAAAAGGTTTAACATGGGGTGACCATGGAAATCCACCAGCTTGGCCCTGCTGGTAGCTTCTTAATGAATGATTCTGGCAAATGCCTTCACAACTCTGTAAGGGCAAATAATTTATTCTCTATCAATCCAGATTACAGAGGACACTGAGGCCTTACCAAGGCAACCTGAGTTTTATCGTCCATCTCCACCTCCTTCTCCATACCTGTAGTAGGAGATGAGCAAGCACATGCAATATCCCTCCCTCTGATGAGGAAGATCACTCTTTTCTTTACTAGACAGGATACTCCAGGGAATTTTCTAATGCAATTGAGACTCAAGTCTAAAACTATACACTTCTATTCACCCCAGTTCTTTGCAATCAACAAATAAAATCCATGACATTATCTCCTCCGCCTAATTCATAACAGAGCACTATCTTACCTCTGCCTTATGTCTCATAGTTTGTTTGCAAGAAGTTGACCTCTCATGGCAAATAATTGGAAGCTACAGCTAAATAACTGATGTTAAGG
Organism: Warburgia ugandensis; assembly: GCA_035236585.1. Lineage (NCBI taxonomy): Eukaryota > Viridiplantae > Streptophyta > Magnoliopsida > Canellales > Canellaceae > Warburgia > Warburgia ugandensis. The sequence continues at coordinate 10,238,299 of CP141138.1, read as the reverse complement.
CTATAGGGCACTTCACTATGATTGCTCCCTAGATGTCAAAAAATTGCCATCCATTCCATCCTTAGATCGCTTCCCTTTTGTAATTATTGCTTAAGCTAGATATCCATGGTTAGATTTGTAATGACATTGCAGTTCCAGATGTCTGCCACTAGCTCAGTGTCTTTTGGGTACCGACATTTGCTCCTTGAAGAGCATGAATCGGATAACAACAGCCAAGTTTAGCATTGGCCCTTAACCTTAAAGTATCATGCTGTATGTCTGGCCACAGTCAACTGACTAGCTTCTTCCTCATTACACCTAAAGAGTAAGGATTCATCCCGTTCTCCCAAGACCCCTGTGATGGAGCAATCAAAGCACCATTTAAATTTGTGCACAACAGAGGGTTAATGCAGCAAACATGTCAAGGTCGATGGTCATTTCGTAGACATTTCTACTCCGGAAAGTCACTACATCAAAACTATGTTTAGAAATTGTATTATTCTTATAAGAAATGCAGAATAATGCTTTCTAGAGAAAATGCTTCGTCGACTTAACACCATAAGCATGCCACAAATGCTGATCAGGGCAGATGATGCTGTAATGAGTCGCATCGATTGACCACAAACAGAAATCTGCCGTTGCTGACTAATGAAACCTGTCGAAATCTGCTGTAATTTGTCATCAAAAGTAAGACAATTAAACCTTGAGAAACCCCAACTTACCTCTAACTCAAAGAAATCTCCCTCACATTTTTCTTCGACATTCCTGCGTTCGCATTTCCTAACATCTGCACAAGACCCAGATCAAAATTCCCTCAAAAACCGTTAAATAAATACAACACAACGGAAAATTTGATAGAAAAGTGAAGCCCAAAAATGAAACACTCACATATAACAGGAGAAGCAAGATTCGAGAAGGAGAAGAAATCGTAGAAGGTGGAGAGCTTGGGAAGGGGTTGAATTGCGGCCATATCGTACTTATCAGAAATAGCAGAAAGGCCAGATTCCGAAGAAGACTCGGATGAACATTTGCCATTTGGAGGTGGAGAAGAATTCTGTTTCCTGCTTGTTTTGGGAGTTGATTCAGCCGTCGTTCTTCCATCTCTGTTCCTGCCGAAGCTGGTCGTGCAGGCAACAATGTCCAGAAGCCTTCGCACGTGTGCGATTGCTTGTTCTTCCTCGCTATAGTCCTCTGCAGGCACCCAAGTAAGGTCGCTAATATCAGGGTGCCAATATCAAAACAAGAGCATAATTCTCGTCGTATTAAAAAATAAAAATAAAACTCAAAATTCTAAAAATTAGAGTTTCCCAACAATTAGCTGAATGCGGCTAGATTTCCGAATAAGATAAAATTGTGGGTCCCACTATGATATCGCCCGCCACTCTTTCCTTGTTAAAAGGGGCTCACCATACTGAAGTGTGGACAAATGGACGAAAAAGCCGCTTTTCTGGCCGATGACTCTTCGAGGAAAATCTGGGCATTTTAGTCATTTTGGCCAAAAACATGAATCACGTTGTGTACTATTTGCTTTTATTTTTTAAGAAAAAAGCGTTTTAACGTGCTTCATATAAAATAATAATAATAATAATTCATGAAACTTATATAACTAACCTCTCATTAATCTATTATTTCATCCACATCCAAATTGTAATATAATTTTCTTATTTCTAAACGTGTCTTTTAAATTCATTTTTGTCTTTTTTTTAAAATTAGACAAGTTCAGAAAATAAGCAAATCACACAGTGTCAATAGCATAAAGTCTTTGTATTTTTGTAAGATGATGTTTCTACGCTTCAAATCTCTATAAGCCTATCATTCTCACCTTTAAAGAGCCCAGAAACAACAATAGTTAAATCTTGACTGACAATTAAGATCATCTGATCCTAATCTTCAACTCATCAACATATTTTTCACATGCCTGTTTTTCTCCAATTTTATATATATATATATATATATATATATATATATATTGATAGGATACTACATTGCCCCTTTCTAACATATAGTCTATGAGAAAGTGTGCCATTAAGCAGGACTTAGATGTTAATATAATAAGTTGCACAATGCACCAAGCAATGTGACAATGAAAAACTCGCCGGTCAAACGATGCTAATTATCCCCTTAATCAATGCAAGTAATGTGAAACCACGGATCAAATCCCCTGCCTAAACCATTGTTTAGATGGTTTAAAAAAGTTTAAAATTGCCTCTCTAGAAAAAATAAAAAAAAAATGGAAATGTGGGACCATGGGAGATCTGATATGATATGGTGCTTAATAACCCTTGTTTAGCTAATAATTTAGCCCAAATAAACTCATTTCCTTCTAACAATAAAGGAAAAAATTAGGGAATAGTGACTTTCTAATTCAGTAAAAAAGACAAATTATTGCAAACCAGAAACACCCACCTTCCACAATCTTGAGCACACATGGCTTCAAAGCGACGACTTCGATCGCATCGCTTAATCTCCGCCCTCGAACCTACATCGTCGCCGAGACGATCATTAATCAAATTACCAAATGGCATTAATACAAAATTTTGAATTTTCTTAAGCAAGAGCAGGAAATTATTAGTGTTTGATTAAGTTCTTAATGAATTGGTTAATTACCTCATGCGACAGTGAGTAATTAGTGAGGTGGCAAGTATCTACATGGACGGCCAATAGCCGTCTTACATCTAGGATCTTATCAGTAGAGATACCCTGCATTCAGGACAAACTTGCAATTAAATTGAAGCGGATAAAATTAGCAAAAAACCAGCTGAAAACACAAAGAAAGAAAGATGCCAGAGGAGAAAAAAAGGAAAAAGAAGAAAGAGAAAGACAGTGCTTTAATTTTCCCTTTTCTGTCAAAAAAATAAGATGGTGAATTGATATTTGCAACCCATATTTTCAGGAGCAAAAACAGAGGAGAAGGGAGAAAGACAAGTACCTTGAGGATGACTTGGGAATCATAAGGAGTGAAAACGGTTATGTCAAGAACGCTGGGCACTGCCGAAACAGGAAAACACAGAGAAAAAGAGTCAGTCAGATTAAAGCCCAACTTGTAGTTCAGAATCAATCAAAGAAAATGGAGAAAAACCAACCTTTCTCTTCTTTCTTCTTCTTCTCCGCCTTGGCTTTGTTAGCCTTACTGCGTCCTGATTTGGGGGCCATTTGATGTTAAGAGACGTGGATTTGGTGTTGCATTCAATGACTCATTTATGGACTCTGCATTTGAATGGAAGCAGCCCAGATACCAGAAACAGAGGAGGCTAATGGATTGTGATAAGGAAAGCTAGAAAAAGAGGAGAAGAGAAGAGTTGTTGATTGATGGGTAGAGAGCTTTCTAGGGGAAATCTGCAAATCCAAGTTTGAGATAGGATAAGGGTTCATGGATTTGAAGAGAAATATTGACCTCTAGTTTTTGCTTGCCCCCTCCCCTCTCTCTCGCTCTGTGTGGTGTGGGGTTTTAACAGAGAAATCCATGCATTGAGACAAAATAGAAGGGAGGAAGAAGACCGTTGAATTGGAGACAGATGGACGGCCTAAGATGAATGGTTGCTACATGGCCGAGCCCTTTTGTTTTATCACGTGTTTGGACGTTGGTGGGCTGACCTACTCTGCAGTTGGCGGGCCATCTGCTAGTAGAGGAGAGTGGTTGTTCTGGAAACGAAAACTCTCTCTTTATTATCGAATCTCTTGTCACATTTTCTCTGGTAGGTATAGGCAGAAGCCTTCCCTGCTCTCAAGTGGAAATATTGTACCCAAAACTCAGAAAAAAATAACTCCAATTCACCCTTGATGGGGACGCATTTGACCTGCAGTGGGCCCTAACTGGCTGTTTGTTCTTTGAAGCCTTTTCATCTAGCTCATCCAAACAGCTCATCTTTGTTGGGATGGAGGGTCCAGATGAATCAAACGGCTGCAAGATCATCAGCCCATGTCCAAGTAGGTCACCACCCATCCAGCCAGATCAATCTCTAGCATGACCCACTTATGCAGTAGAATGCTCATTCATGGCTCGGACCGCTGCTCGCGAGAATAACGAGAAAGGGACGGTTTGTTGTTGGCTTTAGTGCCTTGGAAAGGACGGTTCACCATAAGCATATGGTGCGTGCTTCGCGTATGCATTTACTTTTCTTGCAAGTAAAAGCCAAGAATCAGCGGAAGAATCTCACTTTGGTCTTGCTGTTTAGGTTTGGCCATCCACAAAGTATATACTGCCTGTTTAACCTAAATAAACTACTTAACAATGGAAAAAAATAAAATAAAAATAAAAATAATGCTGTAGCATGATAACTGGTGTTTGACCTTGAGATCTCAACCGTAGATCTTGCTGGCCGCCACATAGATTAGTCCTAATCTAGCACTAATCAATCATTGAAGCAATGGACTCCGCCCCTCAAAATCTGTATTTGGACTGTGCCTCAACTATATCAATAGTATTTGAACTGTTAGATAATTATAGTTGTCATGTAGGAACAAGGTTCAAATCTCTCAATCCCTTAGTATGCCTCAGCTGAGCACATTATGACATAGGTTGTCTGGCTATATGCTACTTGGGCATGCTTAAGTATACTAAAAAAATTTAGTATGCCTCAGCTGCGTACATTGCGACACGAGTTGTGTGGCTATGTGCTACTAATGGACCTTTAAAATGAGAGTTAGACTGCAGCAATCACGTTCACAGTAAGTCATGTTGTCGGTGTCGCCTCAGCAGGGAGGCCAAGGCAAGCTCAAGTATTTCCAGGTTTATACTAACAATGTAATTGTCACGAGGTACTACAATATTACAATATAATTGAAGTATTATCAGCACCGAAAGGAATGACAACTTTCACAATCATATGCATTGGCATGGTCACCCCATGAGTTATGATTTTTTATTTTTTTTTTCCCCCTCAATTCTCAACCAGGTAACTAGAACTTACAATAATAAGATGCATTATGCAGATAGTACTGAAATTGTTGGTTGTGCAGTCGTTTGATAAATTTTAAAGCAAGATGGGAACACATTGCAAGTATTTTAGCAACTACATTTTCGGGAGCCTACCTTTGCATCATTCGTCTCATCATTTTCTCCAATTTAGATGTGTCTTATATATATAATAATTTTAACGAATAGTTGCAGGTGACATTTGATTAGCTGGAAAAAAGTTTCTAACTACTTCTAAATTTTTCTGTTTTCTACTTTTTTCAACCAATCAAATGTCACCTGTTCCTTGTACCTGCATGAAACACCTAAAATTAACACACCTATAAATATATATATATATAGGCCTAAAGTAGGTAGCCTTACCTTGCATTTTTGCAAGAGGCTGATTCCACGCCTTGAACCCATGACCTTAAGGTCACATGAATGACAACTTTCATAATCATATGCATTGGCATGGTCACCCCATGAATTATGATTTTTTTTTTCCCCCTCAATTCTCAACCAGGTAACTAGAACTTACAATAATAAGATGCATTATGTAGATGGTACTGAAAATTGTTGGTTGTGTAGTTGTTTGATAAATTTTAAAGCAAGATGGGAACACATTGCGAGTATTTTAGCAACTACATTTTCGGGAGCCTACCTTTGCATCATTCGTCTCATTATTTTCTCTGATTTAGATGTGTCTTATATATATAGTATTTTTAACAAAGAGTTGCAGGTAACATTTGATTAGCTGAGAAAAAGTTTCTAACTACTTCTAAATTTTTCTGTTTTCTACTTTTTTCAACCAATCAAATGTCACCTTTGCACCTGCATGAAATACCTAAAATTAACACACCTATATATATATAGGCCTAAAGTAGGTAGCCTTACCTTGCATTTTTTAAAGAGGCTGATTCCACGCCTTGAACCCGTAACCTCAAGGTCACATGACAACAACTTTTACTATTTCAAAAGCTGAAATTATCTAAATTAACCATATGCTTTTTGACCTATATAAGAAATTTCAAGTTTGATCAATATGGGGAACAAATCGGACCATACAAATCTAAGCTCCAAAAACATGGTTGCTAAACCACACCTCATAATGTAGTCAAGTTGGCATTCCTCTTTTTTCTTTTTCTTTGTCTTTGTTTTAGAAGTAGCACTCCTCTATTTTTAGAATGTATAAATTCAACTCTAATTAGCAAAAATCCTTGAACTAGCAATAAATCTGACCTGATAATATATTTTTATCCATGGCCATTTTCCTCGTGAATATCATGTGCATGTGCATGCACATCGTTTGAGTTTTGCTTCTTTTCTTTTTCTCTCTTCTTCTTCTTTTTCCCTTTAAAGCGACAGGCGATGAATACAAATTGTACATGCAGATAATATGCAAGTCTTTGGTTATAGAGATAATTGATGTTTGCATACTTTCAAAACGATCAAATTAAGAAGTGACAGTATTAGGATCACAAGGCATGTAAGTGGTCCTCCAGAAACTAAAGAACAGACAGAACCGAAACTCGGCATCAAATTAGAAACAGACGGTTTAGAAACTTTATAAGCAAGATAGTTTTTTAGAGCTAGAATCATTCATGTAAGAAAACTAGAGCTAGATAAATGAGATGAAATTCTAAAGGTGAGCTCCAGAAGATGTGGTAGCTAGACCCACCTCGCAGCCAGTTTAGCATTCGTCTTTTAAATTAGGGTCTTTTCTTCTCTCCAACTACGGTCCCTCTCATAATAAGAAATCGTCTCGTGGTGTGCACAGGCCATACATGTCAAAGCCAACAAATCAGCAAATGAAGGAAGAGACTGACCACACTGGATGTGTGACCATTTCTATGGAGGAAATCACTGTCTCAAAAGCGACTTCCGACAAGAGTCCACATCGGTCACTACTTGACCTTTGGATTCACTTGAATCCGGAGTTTAGGCCCACTAGAATGATCTGGCCGGCCTTCACCACACACAAACATAAACAAGTTCTCTCATTGCCAAATGCTTGCTCCAATAGTTTAGTCCCCACGAGTTGGCGACGAATCTCTCGCCAGATTAGATTTTAAAGGGGCACATGCCTCTGTCGGTAGGAGGTGATAAGAAAGGTGCATATCCTGCTTAAGGCTTGCAGTTTGAGTTGTTGATGGAAGTGAAAAGTTGTATGGGTGTAGAGACTAGGCCGTCTAGCATGTGAGGAAAGAATGGCCTGTCTAGTGGTGGACGGGGGGGTAATGGGTCCTCCCAAAACTCAACCCAAAAAAACTAGCTAAGGTTCTTCACTTGGAACCAATGGCTTCTTACTGCCTCCATTTCCGAATTAAGAATAGAATCATATTGGTTTTTGGTGCTAAAAGAACCAAAAAGTATATTTTGTTGAAGGGAAACTTCAACAAACAAGTTCCTGTGAAACCTGCAAAATTCATGAGGAACTGGTATACAATCACATTAACCTCTCTCTCTCTCTCTCTCTCTCTCTCTCTCTCTCTCTCTCTCTCTCTCTCTCTCTCTCTCTCTCTCTCTCTCTCTCTCTCTCTCTCTCTCTCTCTCGTGTATTAGAACGACATTGATAAGCACCGAAAGCAGCACCAGACCGAAAAAGGTACGCACTAGCACTCAAAGCTAGGAACCGAAGGGTCCCAAACGGCAGGAATCATAAAGGTCCAGTTCTGGCATTGATGGAACCGAACCAGAATAAGACCGGTGGTTGTAGACAAGGGGTTTGAGACTGCTCCGAGGTATGTGTATCAATACTGATGAAGGGATGGCTTAAAGGTCTCACTTTTAGTATGATAATTGGACTGAACTTCGGCCTCTGAGGGATCACATACCAGTTGCCTTTCTGTCTTCATGCAATCCTAACTACAAGAGTTTCCTCCATTCTCATCGATGGGCTACAGGATCTCAAAAAGTTAAAATACGTGGACACAGAAGCCAAGGAAGAAACTTTAAAAACATCCACATCACCAGGCCAAGGGAGAGGAGCTGATACGGAACCCATCTGATAATGGCTTGTTCACTATCAAATATAACCTTCACGGCCTTTGGAAGAATATTTGGTTGGCTAATCTTCAACCCAGGAACAAATTCTTACTCTGGCAACTACCGCACAATCTACTGTCCCAAGAGGCAATCTTGTCTGGTTGCGTGATTATCTAAGAGTTGGTTCTCTATGTGGAGGTCAGGAAGAAACAGTAGTCCACCAATTCATTAACTACATTCATTTGAAGCAATTGTGGCCTGCTCTATCTGTTGCATTCCGTTTTTCAGAGTGCCATTTTTCTTTCATACATGAAGCAATGAAGCGAAGGGGAGTCTTGGTGCAACAGTAAAATTGTCGTCATGTGACCTTGAGGTCACAGATTCAAGGCATGAAAATAGCCTCTTGCAAAAATGCAAGGTAAGGCTGCGTACCGTAGACCCTTGTGGTCTGCCCCTTCCCCGCATAGGTGAGAACTCCATGCACAGGGCCTGCCCTTTACATGAAGCATTGAAGCACTGGCTTATTAGTGGCAATAAGAAGTTTAGACTATCAAACTTTGTTTACTATCGTTAATGGTATAATGCTGGACATTATTTGGCTTTAGCGTAACAAGGTAGTTGCAGGGAGGCAAGCTGATAGGAGCACTGCCTTATCAAGCTGGAGGGCAAGAGTTGTTGGGAGTGCCAATTCTCTCAAGCACTGTCCCCTCTATGTTGTTGAGAAGTTCCGCGTTCTTTTGAACTGGCTGCAATAGAAACTTACTCTGATGAAACTGAGACTCATTCAAGTTAGATGGACTCTTGCGAAATAAGACTGGCTGCACCTATGTTTTGATGGCTCTGCCTTGTACAATCTAGTGCATGCTGGTGCAGGGAAGTTACTAGAAAGTGGAAATGGGAATTCATTGCTGGTTTTGGCATATAACTGGGACTCAAAACCAACAACGAGGGTGAATAGTCAGCCATTTACTTTGGACTTCGTTGGCTTCTCGTCTGGGCTTTTCTAAGTTGCAGATATGTGGAGACTATTGGATAATTTTATTCAAATATTTTATGTTTCAAAAGTTTGGTTTGGACTTAGGTTGGTTATAAATTCTATTTAATCCAGTAACTACATATTAAATGCGACTTCCTTTGTCCTTTCCTCCATAAGCATATGACCTTAATAGACAACAACCAACTTACACATTCAATGTAGGCTTAATAGGAACACATGCCGGTCCCGTGCCATATTTGTATTTGGCGTTGGGTGCTGCTGCAACTAACTGCTGCACCCACCATCTTAGTACTTTCATACAACATTAAAATATTAAATCACTCTCCCCAACTCCATTTACAAAGGGAGTGCTTGGTGAGGGGTTATAGAATCGAGTTGCATCAAACCCAAAACAGAGTTCGATTGGCAAAGATTATGTAGGATCGGGTTAGAGAGAAAAGTGAAAGGTGTGACAAATTTAGTAGTCTTGAGTTTTTTTCACAGGTTCTTTCTTGTAAACCTAAATCCCATTTATTATGACTTCTTTTCCCCATCGTGATAGAATGAGAATGGATAAGAGGCTCATGACTAATCAATTCTTTTCAATAATGAATCCTTTTCAATTTCAATTATAACAACATATATGTGTATATATAAACCCTAGAACAAAAATTGTTACACAGAGACCTAGTCAGGTCTAAACGGAGAGACCTAAAATGCATAAGATCATAAAATGAGTGATTTGGCAGATTTGAATTCCTATATATCCACTCATGTGGTACTTCATTATACGATTCATAGAAGATTCATCTGAAATGGGTCCCATAGTAGGTCCTACGATAGTTCTTGTACATTTATTCTGAATGTAGTAGAAAAGCTTTGAATTGTTATCCTGTGGATGTAGGCAAAATTGCCAAACAACGGAAATTTCTATGTTTACTTTTTACTAGCTTTTTTTATAATTTTTTTATCTTGCTCAAACCCCACCTATACTTCCAACACTACGTAATAGTTATAATTTATAGATGTTATTAAATGGGCAGCCCCGGTACACAGAGCTCCCACATATGCAGGGTCCAGGGAAAGAGCAAATGACAAGGGTGCCAATGGTTAATACTTACACTGTTTTATTTTTATTTAACCATTACAAATTTATTTGATTACTACAAACTTAAACAACAATTAATGTGACTCGTGTCTATAAATAAAGGGATTGAAATCTAGAGAAAAAAAGCATAGAAAACTGTAGTTTCTTGAATGTGGTTTGTTATATTTTATGTGTTGATTTTGAGAGTTAATTACACATTCAAGTTTGAGCTTACTGGATTGAAAGGGCAGATTATGTAGCTTACCCGTCATTGTATTATAGGAAATATTTGCCGTTGAGTTTCATTTTCTATTTTAGTTTATTGATTTTATTCTTTGCCTTTTGCGTATGCAATAATATAATTTTTTTGAACTAAAGTCTTATATAGACCTAGAGGTCGTGATCAATGCATTATAGGAAAAGGTTAGACCAAGATGGAATATGTCACAACTAGTGAAGGAATGGAGAAACTAATGGAAACTCTACATAAAAAGTTTTACCATCACATCTACATACATGAGATGGCTATCTAGGGACCAAAGCACATGCAATACAAATTTCAGAAGAAGGGAGAGATCTACTCCTCCCTTTGCATATCTTTCTCTTCTCAAGACATCTTTTGTCACATTTGTAGCTAAAAACTATAACTAAACCCCATTTTATCATTTGTGCCTTTATATGAACAAATTTTCATTTTTACCAAAAAAAATAAAGTACTCTGAATGACTCCATTGTGACTAAGGAAACAACTTTCACTCTAAATATATTGACGACCCAATCAATTTTGTTCCTATTATCCTGCTTTTATGTCATGCTAGGCTATGCATGTCTACAACAAGAAACACCTCAAGGAAAGCTTGAACTTCTTGCAACATATTATAAGTTTGCATGTGCTCTACAAAGAATATAAAAGAAAGGTTATATTTATTATTATGCTTGTTATTAAATCTTGGACAAATTTAATTTTTTCTTTGGTACAAATGAAGAATTACAAAGGAAACTACTCGTGCAAGAGACGCCTAAGTGACCTCTGCCTTTAAAGTTAAGTCCTACAAGGGATATCGAAGTGTGCTTTACCTCTATCACTTCTTTTGAAGTTAGAGTTGATGACTTTTGTAGCCCAACTATTGCAGGACCCACTACCACATGAGGAGGATAACTCAAGAGTAATTAGACCATGAGTGACCCAATGACAATGTCGACATAGGAAAAGAAGGTAAGGCAGGTGGACAGAAGCAAGGTGGTGCTAACTTTGCATCTGCGGTTATTTCGGCTCTTTATAAAGAGCATCAAATCAAGCGCTTTCAACAATCTCCCCTTCTCTACTCATGAGGAGGGTACTCTTCCTTGCTAAGGACTCATCCAATATCTATAGCAGCAATTCTTTTTTCATTCACCAGTAGATATACTTTACAGTTCACTTTCTTGAATGGGTGTACAAGCCCTTCCATAGAAGGTCTTCCATCTTGGTATTTATATACCAAATGCTTCTAATGAGATTAAACATCCAAATATATAACAATTTCTACCTTGATATACATGAATTCAATCACAAACAAAGTTGTTGCTCTAACATCACTCATTGGAAAATACATCACATATGTCAAGCTCTTCCCCTCTATACGAATAACAAAGGACACAATAATTGTAATTGGGCTCGTCAAACCATAATAACAACGAGATAATAAATGAGAAACGTGTGCCTTCTAATTGTGTGGACAATAGGTCAAACACCTAACATACACAATAAGTAACATCAAAACAGTAAAAGATTAAGATTTACGTGAGAAATTCTTCAAAGTACGGAGAAAAACTATATGGCTCAAACTCAAAGCAAATCTTCCTCAATGAATTAATAAATTACAATATTTCTTCTTCAAATTTCAAGAGAATACCTAAGAAGGATAATCCTTTCTTTTTCTTGACCAAGGAAGTATGTGAGACCCAAGAGATCTTAATCCAAGAGACATTTCCATTCTTGTTATCCATTAAGGAGAAAACCCAGAAGTCAAGAAATATACTCTTTTCAGTATAAATTAAGACATAATCAGGAACCAAATAGCCTTTCCATCTTGTACATAAGCTAGCTGCCTTGTCTATTAGGTTTTACATGGTTAGTTGGTTGGCGATGCATATGTTTGGCAGAGGGAGCTAGGTTGGTTTTGTTGATTCTGTTTCTGCCTTGCAAACTGCAAGTCCAGGCTTGGATCGGGCACATTTTTAGATGATCAAACTCGTTCATTTCATTCTGGTCTTGAATATCGGGGTGTTCAAACAGTATGTGGATTATGCAACTACAACTTCTTGGACAACTTCTGTATCTATTACAAGAAATAGATGGTTAGAAACTTAATGTAGACAACTGTCTAAATTCAACTCCCAAAAATACAGTTCCTTGCATACCAGAATCAACCACTCGTCTCATTGTAATTGTTTTCATATTAGATACCTAGAACAAGGAGCAATAAGATGAATAGATCCAATCATTCAAAGTTGGTCACATCCATGCAAAAACGAGGGACTTCTCTAAGAAAGTGCCCAAGAGGGCCTTCAGCTGATCATTCCTCTAATGATAATCTTCAGACTCTAACTGTGCCTGCATTTCAGGAGATACAACCAATTCACAATGTTGTGCATGAGCTGGATGTACAGTTCATGTCCCAAAATCTCATCCAGGGGATGATCTTAGCCCCCATTTTCTTGATTTGTGAAATGGCGAGTAAAGAGTTTCATTCCCTCCCCCAGCATAGGACTATTGCTACAGATGGGCTCTATCCATGAGTCTAAGTCAATCGGTTGGTCGATTGATTGGTCCATTCAAAATAAAAAGAAGTTGGAATGGCTGGATGTGGTTGCATTCAAGTTCTTGGATCGAGCTAGCAAGAGTAGGGACAAAAATATGATGCTAGATCGGTTGCTTTATGTTGTTGATGGTTTAATGGTTAACTTAGAAGTCACTTATTTTGCACTGACCAGAAGATGGAGATTGAAGGGGAGCCTTGGCGCAATGGTAAAGTTGTCATCGTGTGACCTTGAGGTCATGGGTTCAGGGCATGGAAATAACCTCTTGCAAAAATGCAAGGTAATATTGTGTACTATAGACCCTTGTAGTCTACCCCTCCCCGGACGCTACATACATGAGAGCTTCATGGACCGAACAACCCTTTTACAAGATGGAGAGTGTGTTGTAGACCAAGGAGGAGAAAAGTAGCACCAATACCTCAATCAGAAAGAGGAAGTGGTCTTGGAAATTTACAACATTATTTTGGTTTTCAATTGGAAGGATATTGTGGTTAAGATTGGTTTGGTCTTTTTCTTATCGAGCTTGATGATGATCATAACCTCTCAATCCATCAAGATTATCTACAGAATCTCTAGATGAAATTGAAGTGAATAAAAAGGGCAGCCCCTGTGCACAAAGCTCTCGCGTATGTAGGGTCCGGGAAAGGGGCGGACCACACGGGTCAATAGTATGCAGCCTTGCCTTGCATTTTACAAGAGGCTGTTTTCACGCCTTGAGCCCATAACTTCAAAGTCACACAACGACAACTTACCGTTGTGCCAAGGCTCCCCTAAATTGAAGTGTATACTTCTTAAAAATCAAGAACCCCTAGATCCAAGTAAATCTTGATCAAAACAATTACAAGAAATTTCAACTAGATATTCTTAAGGAGCAAAGAAATATAATATAGCTTGTTAGTAATAGGGAATGATATCACACACCTATCTTAACAGGCGTGTGCCATCCCACTCTTTGGCAAGCTACAACTCCAATTAGCCTCATCTATTGAAAGATGGAACCATTCACAAACTTGTCCACATCCTAGACAAGTTATGCCCTGAAAGTCTTATCCATTGGGTGATCCTACCCACAATTTCACCATTCATTTTGAACCTAAAAGAATCACATGTTAGCTATCCAATGGATGAGATTTTTAGTGCATACCTCGTCTAGATTTCAAACAAGTAAATGGTTCAGATCTTCTAGAAGCTAAGCCAGGTTAAAGTTTTAGCTTGCCGACGAGTGAGATAGACATGCAAATATCAAAGAGTCAAATACTAGAATGAGTTTAAGAGTTTAGATGTGTTGGATTCGAGCCAGGGCAAAAGAACCTTGACTTAAAATGATCCATGCTACTAATTCAGTATTTTACTTATAAAATTTTCATCTCATTAGAATAGTTAAAGGGCAGCCCGGTGCGCAAAGCTCCCGCATGTGTAAGGTCTGGGGAAGAAGCAAATGATAAGGGTCTGTAATACGCACTCTTATATTGCAATTTTGCAAGAGGTTGTGTCCATACCTTGAACATGTGACCTCAAGATCATATGATGACAATTTCACGTTGCACGAGTCTCACCTCATTAGGATAGTTGTTTTTTTGAAAGTTAGTTTATTCACATCAAAACTTAATCGAGATGATCAATATACAACGACAAAGAATGAGTAAAAAGTTGCAAGACTCAAATAAACACCATATCTGGCCTAAGTAAAACCTTTCACAGACCTCCGAAGTGTTGGTCCAACCCCATTCTTCAGCCACCACCGACACCATCTTCAACGGTGGTGGGCGCAGCAGTCAGCCACTGACTGCTGACTTCAACTGTGGCGGGCGCTGCAATAGCTGCCGACTTCAACAACGGCGGGCGTCGCTGTCGGCCACCACCCATTGACTTCTGTAATTTGTTGAAAATTAGGGCCCAAAAATCTCTATAAATAGGGATACCAAGAAGGCAAAGAACAAGAACACAGATTTGTAAAATCCCCACCTGTATTTCATTTTACATAGTGAAATCATTCCCTCTCCCGTGGATGTAGACTTATTGGCCAAACCACGTTAATATCAGTGTGTTTTTGTGTATGTGATCTTGGGCGGGGACTAAAATCCCCAACAAGTGGTATCATAGCGAGGTTCTGCGGTGAAACAGAGGCAGAAAATGAATTTGCAGTTCCACCAGTCGAGAGGAAGAAGAAAACTGTTCCTGCTACAGTTGCTACAGTAATCATCATTGCTACTACAGTGAAAAAGCACGTTATCATGTTGCTACAGCAAAAGCATCATTATTACTGTTGGCTATAGTAATCGCTATAATACTACTACAGTACTGAGTTGGCACAGTGCCCCAGAGGCAGGTTCCAACAGTTCGAGTTACAACAGATACGGAGTTACAAAAGTACAGAGTTGTAACAGTACAAAGTTGCACCAATACAGAGTTGAAACAGTAGCGCGTTGCAACAGTACCGGGTTGCAACAGTTCGAGTGCAACCGTAACTAAGTTGAAACAGTACGAGTTGCAACAGTGATCCAATTGAAGTAGACCTATTTTTGACAGGTTTTCAAAGGGGATAGACCGGTTCTTAGCGAACATAGTGGTATTCTCAAATTTGCAAGATTTTCTCCTGAAATTGCTGTAAGTACTCTTTCTTTACTTATGGAGGCAAACATGAGCAAAATGATTTGCTTAAATGCTACTAACTATCACAAGTGGAAGGGAAAGTTGAAAGATCTTCTTTTTGTAAAGAAATTACATCTACCTGTCTTTGCTACTAAAAAATCGGAGGATAAGTCCGAAGATGAGTGGCCTTTTGAACATGAACAGGTATATGGTTTTATTCGACAATGGGTAGAAGATAACGTTTTGAATCATATTCAAAATAAAACACATGCTAGAACTCTATGGATCAAATTAGAAACCTTGTACGCGTCGATAACTGGGAATAATAAGTTATTCTTACTTAATCAAGTGATGCACCTGAGATATAAGGAAGGGAGTTATATTTCTGACCACTTGAACGAGTTGACCGGATGCTTTCAACAACTATCCGACGTTGCGTCAGGTTTGATGATGATATCATGGGATTATGGCTTTTAAATACTTTGCCTAACTCATGGGAAATTTTTCGTGTTTCTCTATCTAATTCTGCTCCATGAGGTGCTGTGACATGGGAATCTGAGAGAAGCGCAGTTCTAAATGAAGAAATGAGGCGATGAGCTCAAGTTGTCACCATATCACAGTCTGAGATTTTGATCTCAAAAAATCGAGGGAGAAGCAAGATCAAAGGACATGAGAAGAATAAGAAGTAGGAGTAAATCTAAGTCCAGATACAAGAATCTGGAATGCAATTATTGTGGCAAGAAGGGTCACATTAAAAGATAATGTTACAAGTGGAAAGCCGAGAACAAAACAAAGAATGCCAAGCATGAGAGATGAAATGATGAGGGGAATGATCGTGTAGCTACCACTACTTCAGGCCTTGTTATGGTCTGTGATGAAAATGAAATCAACCTAGCCTCCAATGAGATTGGATGGGTTGTTGACAGTGGTGCTTCTTTTCACGTTACCTCGAGGATGGAGTTTATCACCTCATACACTCATGGTGACTTTGGAGTATTGAAGATGGGTAACAATGGGCTGTCAAAGGTTGTTGGTATCGAATCCATCTGTTTGGACACCAACAACGAAACGAGGTTGATTCTCAAGGACGTTCGACGTGTACCAGATATCCAGTTGAACTTAATATTAGCCGGAAAGCTTGATGATAATGGGTACTGTAGTACCTTTTGCGATGGACAGTGGAAGCTCTTTAAGGGAGCGCTTGTGGTTGCCAGAGGGAAGGAATCATCTAGCTTGTATGTGATGCAAGCTTCAATTCCTATTAACTCTGTGAAAGCAGTTGATGTTGCTGGTTCTTCAGAGTTGTGGCACAGGTGGCTCAGTCACATGAGTGAGAAAGGACTAAGTTGCCTAATCAAGAAGAATTTGCTTTCAGAGCTCAAAGCTACAAAGTTGAGCAAATGTGCTCATTGTCTTGCCGGAAAGCAGCAACGAGTTTTCTTCAAAAGTCATCCTTCTTCCAAAAAGCCAAGCATGCTTAAATTGGTACATTCAGATGTATGCAGTCCTATGAAGGTACGCACATTTGATGGTACATTATATTTTGTCACATTTATTGATGATTATTCTAGAAAGCTCTGGGTCTATGTTTTGAAATCTAAGGATCAGGTGCTTGACAAGTTTAAAGAATTTTAAGCTTCTATTGAGCGGCAAACAAGGAAGAAGCTGAAATATATTCGCACAGACAATGATGGCGAGTACTGTGGACCTTTCAATGCTTATTGTAAGAAGTAATAGATCAAACATCAAAGAACTCCTCCGAAGACTCCTCAACTAAATGGTTTAGCAGAGAGGATGAACAGGACATTGATGGAGAGGGTTAGATGCTTACTTTCTGAAGCAAAGCTGCCCGGTTCCTTCTAGGGTGAGGTGCTATACATAGCAGCCTATGTTATTAACCTATCTCCAATTGTTGTCTTGAATGCAGATGTTCTTGACAGGCTATGGTATGGAAAAGATGTCTTTTACAATCACTTGCAAGTATTTGGGTGCAAGGCGTTTGTACATATACCCAAAGATGAGAGGTCTAAGTTAGACGTCAAGACCAAACAATGCATTTTGATCAACTATGGGCAGGATGAGTTTGGTTACAAGCTATATGATTCTATTGTAAAGAAGCTGGTTAGAAGCTGTGATGTGGTCTTTATGGAAGACCAAACCATTGAACACATCGACAAAGCCAAAGTATTAGAAACTCAGAGTTCTGATACTCTGATAGATTTAGATCCAATTCCTATTTCACATACGCCAAGTGTAGATGGCACCAATGACCATGGTGGTGCTCCAATTGATGTTCAAGATAATCAGGCTGAGGGAGAACATGAAGCTGTTGAAGACATGGATGTTTCATCAAAAGCTGATGATATTCAGTAGGAGGTTCCTATTGAGGAACCAGCAGTTTCATTGAGACGGAGTTCGAGAGATCGTCAACCCTCCACTTGATATTCACCAGATGAGTACGTGCTCCTCACTAATGGGGGAGAGCCTAAGAGCTATACAGAGGTAGTTGAAAGTGAAGAGAATGCAGAGTAGATTGCAGCTATGAAGGATGAGATGAAATCCTTACAAGACAACTACACTTTTGAGCTGGTAAGATTACTTAAGGGCAGACAAGCTTTGAAGAATTGGTGGATATACAAGGTGAAGTACGAGGGTGACACTTCATGACCACGATACAAAGCTAGACTTGTGGTAAAATGCTTTGGTCAAAGAAAAGGTGTCGATTTCGAGGAGATATTTTTTCCTGTTGTTAAAATGTCTTCAATCCAAGTTGTATTGGGTTTGGCCGCAAACCTTGATCTGAAGGTTGAGCAAATGGATGTGAAGACAGCGTTCCTTCATGGTGACTTAGAGGAGGAGATATGTATGGAGCAACCAAAAAGGTTTGTTGCTAAAGGCAAAGAGAATTATATCTGCAAGCTGAAGAAGAGTCTGTATGGCTTGAAATAGGCTCCCAAACAGTGGTACAAGAAGTTCGAGCAGTTCATGACCCAACAAGGTTATAGAAAGACTACTTCAGATCACTGTGTGTTTGTGCAGAAATTCTCAGAAGATGATTTTGTCATCTTGCTACTCTATGTTGACGATATGCTTATTGTTGGAAGCAGCTCTTCAAGGATCAGTCAGTTAAAGAAGGAGCTGAACAAAGTCTTTGCTATGAAAGACTTGGGATCCGTGAGACAGATTCTCGGGATTTCTATCATTCATGATAGGAGGAATAAGTGGTTATAGCTGTCTTAGGAGAAGTACATAGAAAAGGTACTTTAACGATTTCACATGAATAAAGCTAAAGTGGTTAGTACACCTTTTGCTACTCACTTTAAGCTTAGTAAGAATCAAGTTCCAATGAGTGATGCTAAGAAGGAATACATGCGAGATGTTCCTTATGCTTCAATTGTTGGTAGTCTTATGTATGCCATGGTATGCACTAGACCAGACATTGCATATGCAGTTGGTACAATGAGCTGTTTTCTATCAAATCCAGGAAAAGAACATTGGAATGCAATGAAGTGGATATTGAGATATCTACGTGGTACTTCCAAGTTGTGTTTGGGATTTGGCACTGGCAAGCCCGTGCTTGAGGGCTACACTGATTCAGATATGACTGGTGATATTGACATGAGGAAGTCTACTTCAGGCTACTTGATTACTTTTGCAGGGGGGCTGTGTCATGGCAATCAAAGTTACAGAAGTGTGTTGCCTTATCTACGATAGAGGCTGAGTTTATTGCTGTAACAGAAGCATGCAAAGAGTTATTGTGGATGAAGAAGTTCGTGAACGAACTTAGCTTTATGCAGAAGATGTATGCGTTATTTTGCGACAGTCGAAATGCTATACACCTTAGCAAGAATTCTACTTTTTATGGAAGGTCAAAGCACATTGATGTTCAGTATCATTGGATACATGATATTTTGGACTCGAAGTCGTTAGAGCTTGAGAAGATTCATACTGACGATAATAGTTCGGATATGATGACAAAAGCATTACCTCAGAGTAAGTTCGAGATTAGCAGGGAATTGACCGGAATGGGCTTCTGCTAAAAGTTAATACGTGAAGAAACCTCCTTCAATTAATGGGCCTGGAGGGGGAGATTTGTTGGTCCAACCCCATTCTTCAGCCACCACTAACACCATCTTCAACGGTGGTGGCACAGCAGTCGGCCACCGACTGTTGACTTCAACTGCGGCGGGTGCCGCAATAACTGCCGACTTCAATAGCGGCGGGCACCGCCCATTGACTTCTGTAATTTGTTGAAAATTAAGTCCCAAAAATCCCTATAAATAGGGATACCAAGAGGGCAACAAGAACACAGATCCGTAAAATCCCCGTGTCTTCTTCTCTGTAAAAACCCTTGTATTTCATTTTACATAGTGAAACCATTCCCTCTCCCGTGGACGTAGGCTTATTGGCTAAACCACGTTAATATCGGTGTGTTTTTGTGTGTGTGATCTTGGGCGGGGACTAAAATCCCCAACACGAAGCTGAACTTCGTCACGAGTAAGAGAGTAGGCATCAGAGTTGGCAGCTCTCTTCATATGACAAAATTGAACCTGAAGATGCTCGAGACAAGCTTGAGTGTTGTCCACAATCTCTCAAAAACTCCACAGAGACTCTTTAGAATTAAAAAGCCCTCTGATCACAGTGATCAAGTCCCTTTCAATGATGGGATTTTGGAAGCCAAGGTAGCTATAAATGAAAATAGCGCATGCAGCAGAGTTGATTTCATCGTGATGCAAATCACCGAACTGAATGGGACCATCAAAATCTAATCTACTAGTGGCCTCATGATCTCTCCAAACACCCCCCACCCCAAAACATGATCCTCCTGCGTTACTGAAGCTCGCACCATCAAAAATAAGTTTAAGCATACCTGGAGGGGGGGCTTTCCATCATGGTTTGATCATCTCCTTACTATAAGAAGCCATTCTAATAGCATCTGAGGCTCATCTCTTGGGGAGAGAAATCCTTGAATACCTTAGAAGTGGAAGCCCACAAGCAACTTGCTTAATGCTATCCATAAGAGTACTAAGGTCAGATCTCCTGCCTTGGAAGCACCTCAAGTTTCATTCTCTCCTAAATACTCTAGAATGTTACAAGAGCAAACAATTGCCGCGGCAGCTTATTTCTCTTTGTAGAATTCTACCCACTGTGTCATCAGCTCCTAAAGATGCTTAGGTAGGACCCTCTTCACCTGAAACATGTTGAGAACATAGATCCAAATGGCGTGAGTAATTCTAGAATGCAAGAAAAGATGGTAGACATGCTTTCTTTAAGAAACATAAGGAAGCATCTAGAAGGATCTTCCCAAACCCTTTATGCAGATAATTTATTGTCAACGTTTTTTCTTAACGATGATCCAATTATAAGAGGATTGGTGAGCAGTCTAGCAACCATATTTTCTAGAGCCTACTTTTGAATTATTTAACTCGTTCACCTCATTGCTCTAGATTTAAATATCTTATAAATTAAAATGTATTGAGAAAAGCATTAGAATCTAAGGAATTTAAAATCAACCAAATTAAGACAGAGTATATAAATTGCAATTTGAGCAAGAAAAAGAGCAAAAGTAGAGCATCAGTAGTAGAGATTGATAACCAAGAAGTCTCCCTAAAAGACCACTTTTAGTACTTAGTATTGATGGTTCAGGAGAGTAGAGAGATTGAGAGGAAGGTTATCCACTAAATCCAAGCGAGTTGGAACAAATGGAGATGTGCTTCTAAAGTTTTGTATGATAGGTGGTTGTCACTCAAACTAAAAGGAGAATTCTATAAGATGACTATAAGGCCGGCTATGCTTTATAGATTAGAGTGTTGGACAGTTAAAGAACATCGTGTACATCGGATGGACATAGTTGAAATGAGGATGTTGAGATGGATAAGTGCCAAAATAAGAAATGATAGAATTATGAATGAAAATATTAGAGAAAACTTGGGAATAGCGCCAATAGTTAATAAGATTACGGAGATTAGACTTAGCTAGTTTGGACATGTTCAACAGAGACAAAAAACAGCCCCAGTTAAAAGGAGTGAGGCACTGTAAGTCGGAGGTTCCAAAGGGGCAAAGGAAGGCCTAAAAGAACATAGATAGAAGTAGTGAAAAAGGATTTTAGAACTTTAAGAACTAAAAGAAGGATACTTAATAAAGGGAAATAGATGAACAAGATTCATGTCAGTGACCCTTAATCAAGATAAGGTCTTGATAATGATGAAGATGATGATAAATTAAAAAGTATGTGATTTAGGTAATTTTTTTATTTAAAAAGAAAAAAGAAAAACCCAAGCTGGAGCAAGAGATCAAAAAATACACACAAATCCCTTGGTTATCCAACGTAGCAAAGACAGAAACGATAACATCTGAGGCTCCGACAAGGTCAAGTAATCAGACCCTTTGGACACTCCTTTCAGCCAATTCATCAGGAGTCGCATTCCTCGATCTCTTGGTCAACTGAAAAGAAAATCTGTGGTCCTGCAGAACCTCTTTCATCTCATCAAATCTTGTGCCCAAGTTGCCAAGGGCTTGAAGAAGGAGAGTAAGCCATTAATGGGATGCGCAAAATCCCCCTCAATAATCAAATGTTATTTAATGAAAACCATACTCTTTTTAGATGTTCACATCTATGTCAATGGCAGAAATTCAATAGCTTGGGAATCTGCCCACCCACTAGGCCCAGCAAAAAGAAAAAATTAACAGCAACCCTTGCATCTATAAGAAGCCCACCGTACCCAGCAAGGCTGGGTCCCCGAAACAGTCACCAACTTGTTTAATGTTGAAGGACCCAGCCGGTGGTGGGATCCAAGATGGCATGGCCTTCGATCTCTTCCAGCCTGAATTCAGAATCACATCCCAATGCCTTTAAAGTTCTTGTGGCTAGAGATCCACCTTAGCATCATTCTATTCATATAACAAAACGTGCTTAGAAATAGGTATTTTAGAAAATTTATAATCAACAAATAATTTCTTAGAAGCTAGAATCATTTGTTGAATATAATTTATAAAAGGGGCAGCCCCGGTGCATGAAACTCCCACCTATGCGGGGTTTGGGGAAGGGGCGGACCACAAGGGCCTATAGTAGATAGCTTTACCTTGCATTTTTTGCAAGAGACTGTTTCCACACCTTGAACCTATGACCTCAAACTCACATAACAACAACTTTTACCATTACGCCAAAGCTCCCCTTCTATAAAAAATTGAATATAATTTTATATCTATAAAATATTAAGTCGAAGGAATGAGACGAATAATTCGTACTAATGCTAGAGCGCAAAGCAGTCAGTTTAGCTTTCCTTAGAGTCGTAAAATTCCATCTCACTGGGATAGTTTTACTATTTGCAGTTTGTGCTTAGGATTTGAGCTGTTTTCCATTTCTTTATGATTTTTTCTGGTTTGATTTTATATGTAAGAGTTAATTCAATTGTTAATGGATTGGAATAAATGAATATGTGCATCTAGAGTTTTGTGTTATCGTGGGTGCCACTCATACTAAGATGAAAATTCTATAGGATTGCCATCAAGTTGGCCATGCTCTATGTATCAGAGTGTTGTGCAGTTAAAAAACGTCATGGGATGAGCATCGCAAAAATGAGGATGTTGAGATAGATGAGTAGCAAAATAAGAAATGATAGAATTAGAAATAAAAACATTAGAAGAAGCGTAGGGTAGCACAAATAGGTAACAAGATGAGGGAGATTAAACTTAGATGGTTTAGACATGTCCAAAGAAGACCCAAGACGGCGCATTTATATGACCGACCCTAATCGGGATAAGATCTTAATGACGATCATAATGATGAGTTAATTCAATTGTCCTTTTGGAGCAACTCGCAGATGATTTAAAAGGTTAGGATTAGAGGCAAAAAATTTACTACCCCAAAGCCCAATCAGATTAATGATGAAATGTTTAACTGTTGGCACTATAAAACTAGCATCAATGATGAATGCCGGCTATTGGCCTTTCATTTCCTTACTGTCCATTTAAAGGCCATAAATTGGAGGCTTGCAGCTCTCAAGTGGAGTTGATGGTTGGGTGCATGGCTCACTACAGTACAGACTACCAGGTAAATAATTAAGACCATTAAACAAGTAGACCCTTACCTGTACCTTTTGTCCCCATTCTGAAGGAGAATATTCTCCAAAAGAACGAATTTTCTATCTCGGTCCCGGATGCAAAATTCCTGTAGAAAGATATGAGTGGGACGAGTAAGTGGGATCCTCCATCCAATGATCTATAGCATTATCGCCTAAGTTGTGCTATGATGAGCGGTACAAGAAGCTCCTCAGCATGCAGAGTTTGAGGTAGGGGCAGATTACAAGGTCTATAGTATGCAGTTTTACCTTGTAATTTTTGTAAGAGACTATTTCTATGCTTTGAACCAGTGACCTCAAGGTCACGTAATCACAACTTTAACACTGTGACAAGGCTTCCCTTCATTTGTTAACATATATATCCTCCACAAATCAAAGGCTGAAAAGTCTAGTAGTTTAGAAGCTTCTAACATTTAGATCATTGAATAAGTTGGACCCCCATAATTCTAACCACTTGTATAACATACTCTATCTTCTATAGGATGCTCTTTTTTTTCTTTTTCTTTTTTTGAATGGTAGGATTAAGATGTTCTAGTCCAAAGAAGTTGACACTCTTTTTTAACACCCATGATATTTATCTTTGAAAGATCTAAGCCATTTACCGTATTATATAAAATTTTATTTCTATTGAATTCTTTTAGTCTATGTTTTCATGAATTAGAAATCTCAAGCACTATTTTATTAAAAAAAATTAAATATATAAGGGGGGTTTATTTAACGGCGTATGTTTGGCGTTTCTGAGATATCATAGCATATTTCAAATGTGCACCTTATTTAACCGCGACATCTTCTGCATATGTGAGATATCAAGTTTATTTAACGGTGATATCTTTAGCGTATTTGAAATATCAGATTTATTTAAGCGCGATATCTTCTGCATATCTAAAATATCAGGTTTATTTAACTTTTGTCATGTTGATATGTTTGGTGTTATTTCAAATATGTCAAATCCTGTTTGTAAAGTTTGTTCCTCTTTGGAGAGAGAAAAATCAAATGAAAATGAAGGACTTTTGGAGAAAGAGAAAAAAAGGCATCTTTTTCGTCCTGTAAAGGAAGGCCCGAAGAGGAGCAGGAAGCAGGTTCTCTTCGCCGGAGTTCGGATCCAAGTCCCGGCAAGCAGAGGGGAAAAATATTTCTCCAGCACCTTATCCAAGTCCTGACAAGCAGGGTGGAAAAGCAGTTCGCCAGCACCGGATTGAAGTCCTAACAAGCAGAGGGAAAAAAGTTCGCCGACCAGACATTCCAAAAGCAGCTACTCCACTAGATCTATCTTGGTCACCTGCAAAAACTCTCTCTCTCTCTCGCGCGCGCGTCTACAAGGTATGTTTTTCTTCTGTGAAATCTCATTTATTGTGGAATGATCTATATTCTATAGTTCTTGGTCT
The DNA here is from genome assembly GCA_035236585.1 of Warburgia ugandensis. Lineage (NCBI taxonomy): Eukaryota > Viridiplantae > Streptophyta > Magnoliopsida > Canellales > Canellaceae > Warburgia > Warburgia ugandensis. Next base: position 10,213,515 of record CP141138.1, on the reverse strand, counting down.
GCCATTTGTTGTGGATTTTGCACTTTTTGTTCTAATTGAAGGGTAAAACCAGGTGATTTAAGGGTAAACCTAAAAATGATGCCGCCTGGAGTCTTTCAGCTTGCTTACCTTGTTCCTCTCCCTGCCTATTCTGCTGTCTAAATTTCCCTCTTCTAGACTTTTTGTGATCTTGTTGAGTGCATGAAACATTATTAATTCATGAGTCATAAACTGATATAGTGAAGGTCTTGTTCATTGTATGAAACTAGTACAAGATACAATGTCTTTCTCTCAATAGTCAGGATGTCTGCAACCTTGCTATTGTATGAAATAAGATAAAACTACTTGTTTTGAGCTGCTTCAACTTCTCTTTTATTGAACTAGTCTGTCATAAATCTTTTACTGAACTAGCCAGGATACATCATCTCATAAATTAATCTTGGCATTATCGAATTTACCAAGGATAACCCATGAATGAAACTCCTTACCTTGAGTAATTGGATGATGAATTTAGGAGTCAATTACAAATTCTGTATCCAATGGCCCAAAAGTCATGCATTTAGGACAGTTGCAGCACTCAAGCATCAATGTGGATCACTGCCTTATACCGAGATTCTGCTCCTCCAACCAGTGGCAAGGTAGACTTTTAATTGGTAGCTAGAATACTCTAAATAGATTGATTTATTGGTTGCTAGATATCCACATAGAAGAAATCAAATAAACAATCTGGATCAATCCCCAAGTAGGGAAATTATCTAAAGTGGGATCTTCCACAGTTTTTTATGTTTACTTGGATCTAATTAGTGGATCCTTCAAATCTATTGCATGTGCACTATACTGTGGAAGCCTATTTACTCTTAAATGTGGGAAAACACACATAATCCCCAATTTGTAAGACAAGTATGGATACTTTCAAATAGATGAACACAGAATCAGTTAGTGGAATAAAAGTCTTTCTTGTCTGAACAATGTCAATGCAAAGCAGCAAAATATGGGAAAACAAACACGGTCCCCAGTTTGTAAGCTGAGCAAGGTTACTCCAAAGTAGATGAATGCAGAACTAGCTAGTAGAATAAAAGCCTGCTTCTCCTTATTTCAAATGCAACTTGTCAAGATTTGATGGGACAATATAGTCATCAGCCATTGCTTTGAAGTAAATTTCCCATCTTCTAATAAAATTCATCCATTGATAAAAAGAAAAATGATAAATGAAAATCCAGTAACTATCAACCCAAATTTGGAAGTTCAGAGATTTCTAAGAAAGGCAAAAGTGATGGTTTTCCTCCTGAAAATTTTTGTTCTACAGATATTACTTTTTTTTCCTTCTGTTGTGCTTGATAATATGCTGCAGTGAGACAATGAGTTTGTAAGAGGACATTCACTGTAGAATTTATTTTTAGATTCTATTCATTGAATGCGTTTGTAAGATGATATTCACTGCAGAATTTATTTTCAGATTCTATTCACTGCAGAACCAAGTTAGAGGGCACAGAGATATCTCTAAGAGACTGTTTTTTGGAAAATATTAAAAGGATAAAGATGATAAGGATAAACAAGGACCTTTGTCATATTTAACGCCCTGTCGTCATCATTCAATGCAATAACATATCTCCTTTGTGGACTTCTACTTGTTATTATCATTTTAATGATTGTCTCTATGTTTATGTAAAATTTATTTTTTAAAACTACATTTACTTCATCTACGAAGATATTGCTATGCTAATTGAAGAACTCATTGTATCCGGAAGGAAGTTTCACCAAGTTAAAGAAATATGGGCTTCTGATGCTAGAATACAGACCAAGGTGTGAAAACCTTCATCGCAACATACCTTCTAACGCTACTGACTACAGACCAAGGCATTTGGTGAAGTTTGTGAGATGGAATTTCAATATGGAGACTAACAAAGAATCTTTTGAAAACGGATAATATTCTACTTGCCAAGAAAAAAAAGATGAATCTTTGCTCTTTAAAGCCTTGTTTTAATCTTCTTGCATGTGTTTGTTTGATTTGAATTTCAGGGGCTCGAGGGAAAAGAGTGATAAAGAAATATGAGAGAGATTGAAGCCGTTATGCGGCAAATTGCATCTTGCATTACTTGCCATGTTTTGTGATTTCACTACTATCTTATCTATGACAACCCCTTCTTGAAAGAATCCCATCAAGTAGAGTTTGCTATTGCTTTCTGAAAGTTGAAAGTAGTGAACTTATTACTACTACCCTAACCTTATTATTGCTTTGATCTTTTGCCAGGAAAAACTTCGAGCTACTCTATATGTCCAAAAAGCAGCACTTCATTTTATAGATGGTATGATCTTCACAACTCATTCTACATACCCGAAGGGTTGAATGTATGGTATATTTTTCTGAGTTTTGTGTTCATGTTTGCTCCGTACAGCTGGTAGTGAAGTTGAAACCCAGCTTTCTGCAGAGGTTACAAAAGCTGGTTTTTACATTGACCCTAATGAGCTTGCATCTATTGTCCGTGGGCATGATCTCAAGAGCTTCAAACACCATCACAGAATAGAGGGGATAGCACAGAAAGTCTCTATTTCACTGAAAGATGGTGTCAGTACAAGTGATATGCCTCACAGATAGAAGATTTATGGCTTCAACAGATATGTTGAGAAACTTCCTTAAAGCTTCTGGATGTTTGTATGGGAAGCACTGCAGGACTTGACTCTGATAATTCTCATGGTTTGTGCTGTGGTTTCCAGTGGTGTTGGACTTGCGACCGAAGGGTGGCCAAAGGGCATTTATGATGGGTTAGGAATCTTATTAAGCATTCTCCTGGTAGTTACTATTACTGCAATTAGTGACTATAGATAGTCATTGCAATTCAAGAATTTGGATAAGGAAAAAAAGAAGATATCTGTTCAGGTGACTAAGGATGGGTACAGATAGAAGGTCTCTATATATGATTTGGTGGTGGGAGACGTTATTCAGGGGCTCAAGGGAAAAGAGTGATAAAGAAATATGAGAGAGATTGAAGTCATTATGCTGCAAATTGCATCTTGCATTACTTACTTGCCATGTCTTGATGAACCTTTTCAGTCTCTGTCTCACTGTATTGAATTTCACTTTCTTCTTTGATGTTTTGTGATTACACTTCCTTGATTTTCAGGTGTTTGATGTGTTAGCATATACCCACACCGAAGTGGCAGTTCCCTTCACTTGGATTGAAAGCGATGCAAAACTGATCACAAATCCATAGATGGTGAAACTGCATTGTTTTGATACCAAGGTAGAACTAATATTCCTTCTTATGGTATTTTAGGAGAGTCTATGTGTAGTGAATCATTAAGCTTATTAGTGTTAATCAGTAGACTTATTTCTCTCTTTTGTGATTTCTGCAGATACATGCGGATACACTTGTTTCATATAAGAGCAATGAATAGGATGAAGATTAATTTTTATGTTTCCCTTTTCTCGATTTGCTTGTTGCAAGACTGAATTTGTGAATCAAATCCTTTCATTCACATTGTATGTGTGTACTTGAGTAGAGATGATGAAAATCTACAGTTGAGGCTGCATTTTCTGTTGAAATGTGAAGATTGGACTTTTAAGCAATGAAGCTCAGAGGTTAAGCAGTTGAGGCCACATTTTCTGTCATTATTTTTTTCTACTGTTGAATCTCTACAATAAAAAATAAAAAATCTTACTGTATTATAGCTGTTTAGAAAAAACAACCCAAGAAAAAACATCAATCACCATGGCTAAAGACTGAGCCCTTAATACAAAAAACTGCCAACTCCCATCCCACCGAAGCCAGAGAACTGCATATGAACAATTTAGTAGCAACAGAGAATCAAATCTCACTCCAACTGAAAAAGAAATCAGAGCATCATGAATTGATGGGAGAAAGCTTGCAATTGGAATGAAATGAACTGTAGTTGACACAAAAACATGTGGAGCCACTGTAACTGAATTGACTGTTGAAATCTAATCTTTGTGTTGGTGTTCATTCCTTGTAGAACCAGGTAGTGTGTAACTCTGATATCAATCCTTACCACTCCTTGTCGAGCTAGATTATCAGCAACCTCATTTGCCGATTGAAACACATGTTTGAAGGTGAAATCTTTGCCTTTAGTCCATCCCATCATCCGAGGGTGGAGCCAGGATTTTGTATCAGCAAGGGCGACACATTAGAGAGTGTTAAGTGTTCAATTTTGGTCAAAATACCCCTAATTTAGCATTCAATTATATCATCTAACCGTTCAATTTTGCAAAACTTAGCTTGATTTTGAATTTAACTCCAATTAACCATCCAAATCTTAATTTTTCAAAATCAACGGTCAGATGATCATTAGAGTTCATTAGATGATTAATATACGGTTTAGATGATTCTGATTTAGTCTTTTCTTTTGCAAATTAACCAAAAGAGGCGTTGATGGATACGATTAAAAGTTAACGGTGCAGATCATCTTAAAGTGCACTGGATGGATCAGATCACCCATGAAGATGTGGATGGAATAATTTTCTAAACACTAAAGGAGCTCAATTGGAAATTATGGACAAAAAGGAAACCCCTCCCCCACTCTCTTTCCCCACTTCTCTCTTCTTCCTTTATTTTTCTTTCCTTTCTTACTCCCTCTTTCCTTTCTTTTCTCTTTCCCTCCTTATTTTTCTTCCCTATTTCTTCTCTCTTTTTCCCTTCCTCATTCTCACGTTCTGCCTCTTCTCTCCCCCTCTTCCTATTATCTTCCTCTACTCTCTCCATTCTCACCACCTTCTTCTTCTCTCCCCATCTCTCCTTCCCACGTCTCTCTCCCTGCTCTCTCTCTTTTAAGTTCTACCCCAATTTTCTTCCTCTCTTAACTTTCTCTTTTGTCCACTTCCTTCTCAAGGTACGCACCTCTCTTCTCCCTTCTTTCTCATAACTCATTCTCCCTAACGTCTTTCTCCCCCTCTTCTTCTCTCTTACCCACCTCTTCTCTTCTCTTCACCATCCCCATCTCATGCACCCTTCTCTATTACTGCTCACTCTCCTTCGTTCCTTCTTCACCGCACCTACACAAAGCCAGCACCAACCAGCCACTCTTTCCTTGTTTGCTCTCTACTTCTCCTTCTATTTCAACCCATCACCGCTCTTCCTCACGTTCTCTGCCTCTCATCCATAGACAACCCAACTCCCATACCAGGCCGTCCCCATCTTCCACGACAGATATAGCAGGCAGACGACTTGGGTTTTCCCCCCTGATTTCCCCCATTCTTCTCCTCTCTCTCTCTCACTCTAGTTGTTATGCATCATCGCCCCTCCCCTTCTTTCTCTCGCTCTCTCCGGCTCCTCATCCCTATCTCTCTTTCTCAATCCTGCCATCTACTCCACCCAGCCTCTCATTCTTCTCTTCTCATCGTCTCCCGTCTCTCCAACCAAGCACCACCCCAGGACTACCTCCTCAGCCATTAACTTGACAACGCCCCAGGCTCTTCTATTGCCAATCACCGGTGAGATCGCATCGATCTGCACCTCTCCTCCGGCTTTCTCTTCTTCTCCCTCCTCTGGTTCCCCCTTCTTCATCGGGTTCGTCTGGTTTTTTCTTAAAAACCAGATTTTTAACAAAATTCTAGTTTTGCCTCGCTCTTTAAAAGAAATTACATTTCTATTCTTTTCGTTAATTTCATCTGTGTCCCATGGTATTTCGGTTTTGTTTTATCTGCGTTTTTCTTATCCAAGAACAAACTAATTCCAGACAGATCAATTAAGGACTAACTCATCAACGGGTTAACCTTAATCAAAATAAAAATCACCATTTCTCCTTCTTTTCTCATCTAATTTCAAATTAATTTTACAGGTTCATTCGTAGGATATCCCTAGACATAATCAACGCTTCTGATCTTATATCTGAAATTCATAAATCAATTTGAGCCATCCAAATCTTAAAAAGACAATTTAGCCCAGATCTTGACCATTTTGAAGAATCTATCAAATCCGACCGGTGGATCACTAATCAAGGATGTGATGAAGACATATATAAAGGTTGATCATCTCTCAGGACATCAGAGTTGAAGATTTTGATAGTGTTTGATCTAGGGAAGTAGTTTTTTTCTCATTATTTGATTTTTTTTGTTTTTTTTAGGAACTGAAAATTCTATATTTTTGAGAAGTTGATTAGATCTGAATATTAATTCTCATTTTAATAATTTTAGTAATTTTGCATGATTTCTTTTTAATTTTACATAATTAAATTTTATTGAAATTCCTACTTTTTAAATCAAGTTCTCGTGGGATCGACCTGTACTTGTATAAGCTACACTACAATAGCCCGTGCACTTACGGTTAAACAATCAACAGAGAGCTAGGGTCGCACAAGCTTCAATTTTCCTCTAAAAGACACATAGTTTATTGTCTATAACTAGAATTTCCTATCTACTATCTCCAACAACAAAATCCCGAAGTTCACAATTAATGATTTCATGTACCTAAACCAAGATGAAAGATACAAAAACCCACTCGAGGTCCTATTGCCTGAGGGAGAGAAGGGCAGCATGATTTCACAACTTAATAGAAAAACTACTGCAATGGCTGCTTCGAAGGAATTAGAAAAGCCAGATTACCTCCAATCTCAAACAAGGTGATCCTTTTTATGGATCCCACGAAATCCATCTTGTCTTAGTTAGTTTCCAATATTGGCTGAGTTACCTTGGGCGGTTGAGAATTAGTGCATGGATCATCTATAGTAAGGCCTCCTAAATAACAGTATGGATCACTAAATAAGTAGCCACTATATTTTCAATTAGTCATATTTTCTGTTAACGAAGTATGACATCTCTCGTAGAACATGTAGTAGCAGTTGCGCTTTTCTATCTTATTTTTAATCGGATGGGCTGGTGTCAAGATTCAGACGATGAGCTTAATATCAATACCTAATGGGCTTCATGCGGTTTTCCTTCACATGTTCATATGGGCTAAATAGCTCTCATGTTAGAAGGGGCAGCATTATCATATTTTGAGAGGATGAATGATGCAACAGTGAGATTGAATTTCAAATGCTTCCAATGCAAATCTTACTCTACAAGTTCGGTTTCCCCACGTCGGGCAATTCGCTAACTCTTGATGCAGATAGCTTGGCAAGGGAGGGTGTTTTGCTTCTGGAACTGTGAGAGTGAATGTACTGATCTCGTTTATGTGCTTTGGTGTTTCTTTGGTAGTTCTCCGAGTGGGAGAAGCCACCGTGAGGAATCAAACTCTATGCGGGAGGTTTCCTTCTCAGCCCACAAAAGTGAAACTACAAATTGCACCGCTACTCTGATGAGAGTGGCAGACACGGGAACTAGTCGGATATGATCTCTCTTTCTCCCTCTCCCAACATCATTACAGAATAATAGTAGTATTTTTAGCTGCTAGAGTTTAAATTCTCATTGTCCAAAAACTAAAAAATTGTTGATATTGCATCTGTTGACTGCAAGCAAAGATAACACCAAAAATATCATTAGAGATATCATCGGAGATATCACAGAACAAATGACATATCTCAAATATCACACAAGATATCACAGAAAATATGACACATATCTCAGATATCACAGAAGATATCATCAGAAATATTGCAGGAGATATGCCAACAGAAACGCCAAACATATGTCGTTCAATAAACCCCCCTAAAACAAGTGGCTAAGATCATCTAAATGTCTTTATTTCTCACGAATTACTTTTTTCTTAAGAGCGTCTAGATCCTCCTAGGATGCTATATGAAATAAAAAGGGCAGTCAGATGCACAAAGCTCCTGCTTATATGGGGTTTGGAGATGAGGTGGACCAAAATAGGTTTATAGTAGGTAGCTTTACTTTGCATTTTGCAAGAAGCTGTTTCCACGCCTTGAATCGGTGACCTCCAATTCACACGACGACAACTCAAATAATTCAGCATAATACAATCAACCTTTGCCAATTAAACCCTTAATGATCATGATAAACCATGCTTAAATGTTGAGATGCACAGCTGTGATACCACTTTACTGTGCCAGATCTTTCACGGATCCGGCAACCAGGATCTATGGATTTGAGAATCACGCAATAACACACACATATAGAGATGAGAAGATTTACGTGGTTCGGCCATCTCAGCCTACGTTCGCGGGAGAAAAGAAAAAACACTATCTGATCAGATTACAGAGGAGGAGGATCAAAACCAAATCCCTCTCAACTTTATTTACACAAGCACTACATCTCTTCTCTCTCATTTCTCACCCTTTCACGATCTGAAATCTCCTATTTGTAGGAGTTACTGGTGTGTGAATGTCAAAATTTGCAGATGATAAAGTCTTCAACCTATAGCGCTGCTAGCCGTCAATATTAAATTCCATTGGAACATTGCTGACGTTCTAGATATCGGCTATTTTTATCACATGGGCATGGAGGTCTAACCCAACACTTAATGCACTTTTGGGGAAGGATCACATCAAAAGATTCGTTCTTCCTCTCAAATATAAGGGGAAGAAACAGCCAACATCCTGTCGAGTGAGACCCACGATGTTGAGAAATCAGACCCACATAGGAAATTTGAACCAAAGTTCCATTCCATCAAATTAGTGTATTCACTCTGAACAAGAAACAGGCACTAAATCCTCGCCCTCTCAATCTCCAAGACCCCATCAAATATCTGAAATCATGCCCATAAAACCTTTCTTTAAGAAGTCTGCAAAATCAGTCAAAGCATTCCTTTAATCAAACTTGGAAAGAGTAATAAGAAACAAACAGAAAAGTGTGAAGTAAAGAGGGGACTAGAAAGGGCATTCATTTATTGGCTAAATGTTCCAATCAACAGTAAAAGTTGTCGCGTGTGACTTTGAGGTCACGGGTTCAAGTCATGAAAAGAGCCTCTTGCAAAATATAAGGTAAGGCTGCATATTGTAGGCCCTTGTGATCCGCCCCTTTCCCGGACCCCACATAGGTGAGAGCTTAGTGCACTAGGGCTGCTCTTTATGTTCCAATCAAGATCTAAATATACTCCCAAATATGCAACTGAAAAGCTCTGTATCAACTCAGAGCATTTAATGCATATAATTGCAACTTTTTGTAAGAATGCAAAGTAAGGCTACACACTATAGGCTCTAATGGTGTGCCTTTCTCAGGACCTAACATACATAGAAGCTTCATGCGCCGAGATGTCCTTTTTAGTTACAAGTTTAATATTATAATTTTCTATGTTAGTAAAGGCAAATACCATAATATGAACATAATATAGGCTTAGAGGTCCTTTTCTTGTTGTTTTACTTTAGCCATCAATTTCTTGGCCAACAACTTATTTTGAGCATGAGCTACCTATGTGGGGCAAATATGTGGGGCAAATGAAAGGATTGGATCATAAAAAGGATGGTCCCATCTCTATTCTAGGTCGTTAACGTTGATGCAGCTGATCAGCATCATCCATCAGATTCATCAATTGTGGGTCCATTTCATGAATAATCCCAATAGAGCATCCAACCACCACGTTCTATTGATGAGAAAAAATCAAATAGCTAGATAGCTTAATTACCACATATGATAAGTGGGCCCACTTGATGGAGAACCCAAATCTAAGACATTCGATCAAGGTAAACAATGCCAGAAACTGCTCATCACCTGTTAAATTGACGGATTGGATGATACTCATGATGCATACGTGGCCCCAGAGAAGATAGGGACAAATTTATCCAAATACGTATCCTACACAAGAATCTTATACTTGTACTAAGAATCCCATACTTCCTAACGCGCAATGGAATAAATGGAATGAAGACTCGCCGTTGCGCAACGTCGCCTTCGATTTGCATCCAGGCTGACTGGTAGCCTGCTACTGCAGAAGAAGAAGAACTGCTGCATCCATGGAAGAAGAAGAAGAAGTTCAACGACAAGAAACCAAGAAACTCCAAACTGAAAACCAGGTTCTCAAAGTGTTACAAGCCCTGAAAGAAGCCGCTCAACGGCTTCAGAAAGAACCCAAAATCACCACCAAAGAGAACAGCAATTTCTCCTCAACAAGAGCTCTCCTAGAGCTCGAAAATGAAGTAGATATCTTCTCCGGCGACCCAAAACTCTGTACCCTCTCTCAACGCCTTTCCGACCTGAAAACCCTCATCGAGAAACTTCACAATTCGATTGACAACTCCGGTCTTATCGGCCTTCGGTCATACTTCAGGCGCCGGGCTTCCGGTCATGAGATCTCACGAGTTGCTGGGTCAATCGAAACAGAGATCCAAAACTGGATCGATCGAGAAAATGTTGAAAATCTGGTAAATGCCGTATCGAAATCTGACAACGAAGAAGAACAGGTAAAACTTTTGAGTGATTTTGAATGCCGGGTTTCGCAGGGATTTAACAGTGAACTCCAGGAACTTGTTTTGAAATCCAAAGTCTTCTCTGTTCTAGAATCGGTGCTTTGCAATCTAAATTCCTCGAAACGGATTCGAGAAAGTTCTGCTTTCGCGATAGCTGGTTTGGTTCAGTTCAACAAGAACGTTTTCGTGGGTGAAGTTTTGATGGGTCCCACTGTTCGCACCCTGATTTCCATGGCTTCCGTTTCTTCCATTCAGGTCCTTTGTACCATCATCCGTTCGATCAAAAGCCCACTTGTCGATGAGATCCAATCCAATGGTGAAATACCCAAAATCATGGGATTTTTAGATTCAGAAAATATGGAAATGAAGATAGTAGCAATGGATTGTATAGTCGAAATTGGATACTTTGGGCGGAAAGAAGCCATTGAATTGATGCTCGAAGAAGGGTTGGTTAAGAAATTGATGGAGATACAGCGATCAGAAAGTGGGTGGAATTTGATTGAGATGGGTGGGATTGAGGAGAATGGAAATGAGAGTTTTGTGGAAGGAGTTGAGATCGAGAGGAAAGAGAGGAAGAGTAAAGAGAGAAGGTTTTTGGAGAAGCATCCGTTTGCTAGTTGTGTGGCGAAATTTGCTATACAGTTGGAAGTTGGAGAAGGGTTGAGACAGAGAGAGAAGAGAGCTTTCAAGCAGGAGGTGCTGAGGAGAGTGAGGGAAGCAGCTGTTGATGATGCTGAAGCAGCTACAATTCTTGCTGAAGTTCTATGGGGTTCTTCACCTTGAAGATGAAGATTTTTTTCTTTTGTTTTTCTAATTATTTTCTTAAAATTTGTTATGGAAACCAAATGTGTTATTCGTACATAAAATGAATTGGTTATCATTTAGAATTTATCAAGGAAGAACAAAAATTGGTTATTCTATGGATAATTATACCTACACTCCCTTTTTCTAGTTTGATATTAATGGTTGAGAGAGAAGCTCTAGAGGTAGCAATGCCCAGCTGCTAAATGATCCAAACCATTTGATATTCAAGGAAAAGCTTGCACAAAAAGAGAGACACATCAAGAGAAAAGTGAGGCAGTTATTGGGCAAAGAAACAATTATTGAGGACATGTTAAAGCAAGATAGTTAGAGTAAGGCAATGCAAGAAGATTCTAAAAAGAAAAGCGAATGACTCAAAGAATGTGAATAAAAATGACGAGAAAAGGTTTAAAATTTTTGAAATTAAATGAAGCTATGATAATTAATAGGAGAGAGTAGAAAAGGTAAAAGGGCAGGTCTAGTGCACAAACTCCCGCCTATGAGGGGTCCAAGGAAGGGGCGGACCACAAGAGCCTATAAAATAGCCTAACCTTCCATTTTTTCAAGAGGCTATTTTCAGACCTTGAACTTGTGTACCCTTCAGGAGAATAGAAAAGATCTCAATGACAATAACGATGCTTATAATGCACCTGTTTCGAAACACATCTTATTAAACTTTGGAATCATGCAATATTTTATTTGATCTATTAGACATCCGAAGTTGGAATAATCTCAAACAATGAGACAGAGTGTGATCATGCAAAGGTGGGCTCCTGCATTTATGCTCTTGTGGACGAGCTTTCTAGTCAAGATCTTCTTAGAGCTCCTGCATTGGGTAGGATGACACCTTTAGGAGGATGAGTCAATCGCTGAAAATTTTGCGTTATAAAAGATCAAAATATGGATCCCACCAAATTGATTCTCCGGGTTAATTGTGGGAAGGCTTGCAGAAAACAATTTGTCATTTGGGGTATCACACGCTATTAAGTTGACATGGTTGAAGGTTTTGCTTGTTGAGTGTTGAAATTGTGCGAACAACATTTCTTACAACCGCGTAAGATGAAAATGAAACGGCAGTTCGTGGAAGTTTACCCAAATGAGACGTTAGCTTGGTTGGAAGGCCCAGGGACATTTCTGATCCTGGACGATAGCAGATTTTCAGTTCAACAGCTAAATTGACGGATTCAAGTATGACTCTAATACCGTGTACACCCTCGAGCTCTTCGCAGAGAAGGTAGAGAAGTAAAAGCGCTAGTAAAAGTTATGGCAGTAATGGCACACGGCTTAGCCCATCTAAAGTCCAAATTGGTCTGTAACTTTGTATAAACGAAGAAGAAGAAAGAATAGCAAAATGCTAAGAGTCGTTGTTAATCTCCTTTTATCAGTCACTGTTTGGGCCAGTGGGAGTGACTGAATGTTTCTCTACGGATATAAAAATGACTGGGTAAATTACAAGAGTCAATAATACAAAACTTTACCCTGTATTTTATAAGAAGCTGCTTTCACACCTGCTTTTTTGGCCGTGGATTTGGATCTTCCTGTTCCTTGGTTCGATGATGAGACTCTTTGCTGTCTGTGAACTACTCTTTTTGATTGGTTGGTGGTCAGTAGAATTCTGAGGAATACGCATGAGACCAACTGTGTTATCATGTGCAAAAGGTACGACAGAGGTGGCATCAACTTCAAAGCCCAAAATGAATCAACAGTTGATGGGTCAAGTGCTTGAATCATCTGATCAACGTAAAATCAATGGAAACAAGGTCAGTGACTGTCAGAAAAGTGACTAAACAACACCTCTTAACTTTTTCCTCAAGGTAAAGCAACATTTAACAGCTCATTGGAAAGTCTAAGTAAAGAATAGAGCGCGATTAGAGTCTTAAATTAGCGTGTAATAAATTGGAGCACAAATTACGTGCTTTAAAATTATATGTAAGGAATCAGGGATCCAACTGTTGGTCTACTGGGACCATATCTTAGGCAATGTACCAAAGGCATATCCATTGAGTATCTGGCCACTATTATGCCATCCTGAAAATGGATGGCTAGTAAGTTAAAGGATCAGAAATTCAGAATATTTCCTAACCAGTTAGATAAAATATAATAAAGAGCCTAGGAAAACTTGAGAATATTCGATCCTCGTGACAACCTTAGCTGAGAGTAGAAGGGACAAATCTAACTGAATTTCAAATCCTTATATCACGGTGTTTGTGGTTTGTATGATGAAATGAACTGATGTGAGATGAGATGATATGAGATCTCGTTTGAGATGACTTAACTTGACTTAAAATGATCGAATTTGACATGAGACGAAGGGAGATGGCTGAAAATTCAACTTGAGTATGAGTTAAGATCATGACGTGATTTTCATCTCATTAGTGGTTTGGAAGATGATATGAGCTGACCTAAGATGAGACGATATGAGATCTGGCTTGAGATGACTTAACTTGACTTGAGATGACCAAAGTTGACATGAGATGAAGTGAGACCAATGAAAACTCAATGCAACTATGAGTTAAGATCATGACATGATTTTTATCTCATCTCAGGTACCACTAACGGTAAGACAAGAAGATATAATTTCATCTCAACTTAGCTCAAAGCACCATTGACAGTAATATAATTCATATTATCCTATATCAGTCAGATCATTTCATTTCTGGCAGCAGTACCCTTGTATATATTTGGATGGAAGTTGAGTAGTCCTCGGTCTATCAAAGTTTTAAGCGAAGGGGCAACACACCCTACTCAAGAATGACTTGTCCACCTTAAGGTGTCATGTCATCCCATTGCTCGATCTGTGTGCCATTTTATCTTGAGTTTTGTCGTTGTCTCGACTTTTTGGGTTGCTTCTGCCGATTCCTCTTTGTTACTGATCCAAACAATTATCTTCTGATCAGAAGATGGCTCCGTGGGATGTTGTGAATCACTGTTGGCCTGTGCTGGAAGATGGATGGCTCAGAAAGTTGATAAAATGTTTGAATATCTTGGCCAATTCCAGGGGGGTTAACATTATCTTGGAAAAAAGATTAATTATTGGGCATGCCAGAAGACAAATAGATAGTAGAAACAAGGAACCACATGGAGGTCACATGTGTTTTTGTTAGCTCCAATTATTTCAAGAATAAAAAGAGAGAGAGAGAACCAAATAACTATAGTCACAAGAGTTTAAGATTGATAATAAAGTAAAGGGCAGTCCAGTGCACGAAGCTCCTGCCTATGCAGGGTCTGGGGAAGGGAGGGACCATAAGAGCCTAAAGTACACAGCCTTACCTTGCATTTGCAAGATGCTGTTTTCATGCCTTGAACCTGTGACCTCAAGGACAACTTTTACCATTGCGCCAAGGCTCCCCTTTAAGATTGACAATAAAGTGCCAAAGAAAATATTAAAAAATTCAGTACTTATTCGTAAACATTTGAAGAAAAAGTATTTTCCAAAAGATTATGGAATTTGAGTTTTATTATATACAAATTTTTATTTTATTTTAATTTAGTTTAGAAAGTGTGAGAACTTTTGAATTGTTTGGAGAAAAGTTTGAGCATCAAAAGGTTATGAATTTTTTGAAAAAACATCTAATTATTTAAAGAATTTTATGACTATGCATATAACAACCCATTGTGGAAGTAACTGAAGCAATGGGCGGCAATACTTGTTCCTTTTGCTAATCTTATTGTTTCCTTTTCACAATGTCTCATACAAAAATCTTACAAAAGTTTTTGTCAATGGGCTTGGATCTTCTTCTACATTAGCTCATTAGACCTTATTAAATTATATTTATCCTTGGAAGGCATATGTAGGATAGTATTTGGATCACTCATGAGATGCTTACTTCATTTAAACATAATAAAAAATATATATGGATCATTTTGTCTCAAGGTTGACCTCGAAAATGTTACAATTCTTTCACTTTTAAGTTAAACCAACTTGTAATGAGGGATTTAATTTTAGCAAATTGAAATGAATTATTGTTGAAACTTGAAACTTGAATTTGAAAAAGAATTATAGGAGCGATTATAGTTTGGCGTTTTCTAAAGTGATTTTTGCAAGACAAGTTTGACAGTCTGGTCCCATATTGGAAGAGAGAAAAGAGTCTCTCCTTATAAACAATCTCTCCAAACACTTTGGACTTGGTAAAGCCATGTGCATCTATATATGCACCTTAGGCCGGTTTGCCTGGGGCATAAAGAAGCTTGAGAGCCAAGTTATGTGCCTTGCTCAACAAGCAAGGTTCTCCTATTTAAAGGGCACCCTTGCACCTTTGAGTAAACTTGAAAGGATTAGTCTACTTGATCTTGACAATTTCTCTCTAATTGGTTTCTCTTTAAGACTCAATTCTTCAAGTTTCTCCTCCTGCTAGGAAAGTAAGTAAATTATCAATTTCTCTCTAATTGGTTTCTCTTTAAGACTCAATTCTTCAAGTTTCTCCTCCTACTAGGAAAGTAAGTAAATTCTATTAGCACTGGACCTTGAGTCCCATTGATCATGTCATGTGCATTTGACATAGAGTACATGGTATGGTTTTTGCAGTGATGAATTAATCTGAAAATTCTTAGAGGCAAAGCACTTTAAGTACTACCGAGAATGAAAGAAGCTTTTAAAGACCTATAAGTAAAGAAAATGATCAAACAAAATGTACAAGAAAGAACTTAAGAATATCTAAAAAGGAATAATGGGGTAGAGGAGTATCAGAGATAGGAGCTACAAGAAAAATACTACTAACTGACTTTCCTCTTCACTTCCTTCCCCACCCTCCTTACTCTATAGGGCTAAATCCATTCCGAGTCTCTTCTTTCACCTCTCCTCTCTAATCCTCGATCAAACTTGCATTCCTCAAGGGATATGAATTGGGAGGCCCTCCCTTCGCATATCTTAGTCTTGGCTTGGCTTTGTGCTAAACCAAGGACTTATTTTCAAAAAGAAAATCTGACTAAACAAGACCATAATTGCAAGGAAGACAATGGAGATTCTATGGGAAAGACTGGGGATCTATTGTGATTTTGGTTATTTCCAATAGATAAGTTTGATTATTTTCATGAACAAGATTTTGTGATGTGTTATTAGAAAGCATTTATGAACAGAGACAAGATTGAGACCTAATTGTGGTTTAATTATTTTTGACAAACAAGTTTAGCAATTTTTCAAGAATAAGATTTTGAGATATGTATTTTAAGGCATCCATTGCTAGAGACAAAAAGCATATTTTACAAATGTACTAAGTTTGGCTTAGTTAAATCTCAAAAAAAGAGCTAGAATCAAATATCTTAAATAGTGAGACTTTGACTATTGTTAAGAAGCATATTTTGATATGTGTCTTTAAGCTAGTTCACTAAATTTATTATCACGTAAGTACTATATTATATATAAAATATATTTCTATAAAATTTAGACGATAATTCATTCAAAAACCTTGAAGGGATTTATTTTTTTATAAGAACTATGCAACCTTAGAATAAAAAGTGAAACGTTGAGATAGATGAGTAGCAAGACAATAAAGGATAGAATTAGAAATGAAAATATTAGAAAAACTTAGAATTAGGACCATTAGCTAACAAGATGAGGGAGATTATACCTAAATTGTTTGGACATGTCCAACGGAGACAGAAAACAACATCAATTAGAATGAGTGAGGCAATCCAAGTTTGAGGTTTTAAAAGGGCAAGGGAAAGTGTAAAAGAACATGAATAGAAGTCATGAGAAAAGATTTAAAAACTTTTGCACTAAATAAAACCATAACACTTAATAGAGGGGAATGGAGAAATAAGATTATGTGGCTGACCCCTAATCGGCGTAAGGCCTGATGTTGATAGTGATGAAATATGCTAACCTTATTATGATTTCATTTTCCTATTATTTATTTTCTATTTTAGTTAAATGAGCACATTGATTGGTTTTTCTTCGAAAGAAGTGTCTTGCAAGGATATCTATTATCTCTTTATTTATTTATCTATTTCTTTCTTTCTTTATTTTTTGTGCTTAACTGCTTCTAGCACTGAGAATGAAACTATTTATTTATTTTAAGTCCTGGCCTTTTAGTGTAGGGGAGTAAGAAGCTAAATTTGGACAAATTTTGTGTAGGTCATAGGTTTAAGTTGCTAAGGATTTTTGGACTAATATTGATGAAAGCTAAATTTGAATAAAGTGCCTTTTCATACAATTACTCCTAAGCATAAGAATTCTTCGTTTAGAAGGCTATCTTCGAAAAAAAGAAAAGTTCTTGACAAAGGTACTTATTGGAAGGTTGGAAATGTTAAAAATAAATAAATAGTTGGAAGATTTGGTGAGTTGGTTCACAACATTTGTGTGGAGAAACTTAATATAAGTTCATTTAATTTTAATTTTAATGAGAAAGTGGTTGCAAGAATTGATAGAGGCCCTCATTCATGGAAACTTATTTCTAATAGATGTAGCTGACATTAAAAATAAAATTGCTTCTAATTTCATTCCTAAAATGTAATCAAGAAGATGAGATTGTTTGGAAAATGATTATTCTAGTTTCTTTTCTTTTATATTAAATTTGCTTATGAACTTATTAGAAGTAGTAAGTCTTACCAAAAAATGGATTTGTTATGGAAAAATATTTGGGCTGCAAAATTTCAACTGAAGGTAAGATGTTTCTTATGGCAACTTGCTCTTGATAGATTGCCTACCTTACATTTATCTTAGTTTGCCAATTCTAACAAATAAATTGCATTGAATGGTTCAATTTATAAATCCTATAAAGTTAAAACCGTGTTTCTTAATGGGACAATTTTTTGAATAGTTGAAGAGAATAACAAAGATTATGGTGTCAACAAGTTATTAAATAATATTCCTATTCCTATTTCTTCATCATCATGACCTTATTCCAATTAAGGGTCGCCCACATAAATATTTATTCCTCTATTCCTCTCTATTAAGTATCATGGCTTCATTTAGTTTCAAAGTTTTTAAACCTTTTTTCACCACTTCTATCCACGTTCTTTTGGGCATTCCCCTTGCCCTTTTAGAACCTTCTACTTGCATTGCCTCACTCCTTCTAAACTGTGCCATTTTCGGTCTCCTTTGGACATGTCCAAACTATCTAAGTCTAATCTCCCTTATCTTATTGCCTATTGGTGCTACCGTTGAGTTTACTCTAATGTTTTCATTTATAATTCTATTCTTTCTTGTCTTGCCATTCATCTATCTAAACACCCTCATTTCCACAATGCTCATTCTATGAATATGATGTTCCTTAATTGCTCAATACTCTGATCCATAGAGCATGGCGGACCTTATGGCCATCTTATGGAATTTTTCTTTAGTTTGAGTGGCATTCACAGATCACACAAAACTCAAGATACACATCTTCATTTGTTCTAACTCATTTGGATTCTCTGGTAACCTCCCTCTCAATCTCTCTAGTCTCATGAATCATTGATTCTAAGTACCAAAAGTGGTCTTTTATGAAGACTTCTTGGTTATCAATCTTAACTAATGTTCCATTCAATCTCCTCTCCTTGCAAAAATTGCATTCCATATATTCTGTCTTAGTTTGGCTAATTTTAAATCTTTTAGATTCTAATGCTTCTCTTCATAACTTTAGCTTTGTGTTTACGCCCTCCCTTGTCTCGTCATGTAAGACTATATCATTTGCAAATAGCATGCACCATAAAATGTCCTTGTGCAAATGTTTTGTTAACTCATCCATAACCAAAGTGAAAATGTATGGGCTCAATACAAATCCTTGTTGCAATCTTATAGTGACAGAAAAATCACCCGTCTTACAACTAGTAGTCTAAACATTTATTACCGCTCCCTCATACATATATTTAATTATGTCTATATACTACCGCGAAACCCCTTTCTCGTCCAATAACTTCTATATTAACTCTCTAAGGACTCTATCATAAGCTTTCTCTAAGTCGATAAAGACTATGTAGAGGTCTTTCCTCCTCTCCCTATTATTTTCTATTAATTGTCTTATTAAAAAAATAGCTTTCATGATAGACCTCATAAGCATGAAACTAAATTAATTCTCCAATACACTTGTTTTGTGTTGTATCCTTTTCTCAATTACTCTTTCAAAAAGTTTCATAGTGTGGCCCCCGATAATTAGTTCAGCTATATGTGTCTCCTTTGTTCTTATAAATTGGTATAATAGAGTTTTTCTTTCATTCACCCGACATTTTCTTTGATTTTATAATCTTATTAAACAACTTGGTCAATCAAACTAGTCTAATATATCCCATATGCTTCCAAACGTCTATTGGTATACCATTAGGCCGCATGGCCTTTCCTAATTTCACCTTTTTCAAGGCTTCTTTTAATTCAGGTATTCTAATCCTACTTTCATACCTATAATCCAATGTTATTTAGGTTTACAATATTTCCAATCCCCATATTCTCAGAGCCATTGTCATTTAATAATTTTTGAAAGTAAGTTTCCTACCTTTATTTGATCTCATCATCATCTTTTACTAGTACCCTTTGATCATCATTTCTAATACACCTAACATGATCTAAGTTCTTACCCTTCTGTTTTCTTATTTTTGTAAGTTTAAACACATATTTCTTCCCTTCTTTTGATCAAAGTCTACTATAGAGGTCATCACATGTCTTAAATTTAGCCTCACTTATTATTCTCTTAGTAACCTTTTTAGCATTCTTATAATGTTCATAGTTTTCATTATTTATAGTCTTCTACCATACCTTAAAACACACTCATTTTTCTTTAATAACTTTTTGCACTGTTTCACTATATCACCATGTTTCCTTTACTAATTGCCTTTTACCTTTAGATACTCCTAAGACATCTTTTGCCACTCTCTTAATGGACTCAGCCATATTAGTCCACATGGTATTACTTCTGTTTCATAGTTTCAGTTTCCTTCTACCATCAACTTATATGTGAATGAGGTTATTTTCTCTCTTTTTAAGTTCCACCACTTAGTATTTGGATATATATTAAGTTAATTTCCTTTCTTTCATCTTTTAATATATATATATCTATAACCATTAATCTATGTTGTGAGGTTAAACTCTCACCGAGTATCACCTTACAATCCTTACACATTGATCGTTTAGTATTTCTAAGTAGAAAAAGTCTATTTAGCTTTTATGAAGTCTGCTCTTAAAGGTTATTAAGTGTTCATCCCTCTTAAAAAATGTATTTGCAATGGCCAGGTTATATGACAAAGCAAAATAGAGGATAGTTTCTCCCATATCATTTCGTTCTCCTATACCATACCCTCCATGTATCCTATCATTGCTATTCCTGTTTCTAAAAGCTAAAACCTTGTTTATTTGCTCTTATTTGGATAAAATCTCAATGTCAACAATCTTCAAAAGAAAGTTCCAAGAGACAGAGAGAGAGATTGTAGGGTTGAATAATGTGGCAAAAGATAAATGTATTTCAGCAAGGTAAATTTTGCACATGATGAAAAGGGATATTAGTTATTAGGAGTCACTAGCAACATAAGAAATGATAAATCCAAGCTTACACTTGGAATTACAATTGCTCATGGTTGTAACTCCTCACTCCTTAAATCTTTTTGCTCTCTTTGAGTCTCTTTTAATTCACCACCTTTATTAGATAATGGTTTATACAATAAAAAAGTCTCTCATTAACCATTTAAGAGTGTTTGCTCTAAAAGTATTGTTAAAAAAAGAAAAAGAAAAAAATGGAAAAGATAAGAAACATGCCACTTGGATACCGAGAGAGAGAGAGAGAGAGAGAGAGAGAGAGAGAGAGAGAGAGAGAGAGAGAGAGAGAGAGAGAGAGAGAGATGAACCACCTAGTAAATGAGTACATTATCCCACCAAAAGCTATCTAATGCAGTTATTTGATGACACCATGTCACTCCTCCTTGCTTGGTTTGACGTGGGATTTCAATTGGATTTAGGAATAAGGTATGCTTCTACGTAGTTTGCTTTATAAATCTTCGTCGTTAAAAAAAATAAAAGCAAAATAATTATGCCCAAAAAAATAGGAGAGAGAGAGAGTAGAATCCTTGAGAAGAATATCATCTCTATTTATCCTTTAAAAGTAGGATAGCTACTTCTTATAATACTACTTTATTATTTTTACTTTGCAATATTCACCATCGCTTCCTAGCATGTTACTGAATTATATCTTTATATTTAGTTTGTTTAATTTCTTGTCTTTTTGCTATTCCTACTATTCTTTCAATGCATAGTATATAAGATACACAAAAAAAATAGCGATGTTAAATTGTTATTAAAAATATTGGGACTCTAAATTTTTTTAAAATTGTTTCTACTAAAAGTTTAGTCTGGTATTTTCAAGCGCTAAAGTCAGCATATTCTTTTCAAATGTTATTTTTTATATTTTTTCTTATATCGTCCATCTTGTTTGAACTCCCATGTTTAGCTTCGAAATCATACAAATTGGATGATTCTGATTATTTTTTTATTTTTAATTTTCAATGCTCAAGAGTTAAATACCAAGAAATATATACTAAAAAGTCCATTTGGAAATATTTAGATCTTCCTAAAACTATGCCTAAAAATTCGGAAAAAACGTCTGAAAATTAGGCCTTATCGTAAAAGTTTTTAACCGCAAGCACGTGGAGGTGCAGAGTCACCGGACTGCAGTCTTCATCCGTCATCCTCATCCTCATCCTCATGTATACTATAATGCGGCGAGCCATCTCGAATTGGTAGACTCATATATCGCAGCTTGATTTATCGTGTGCGTTATTTACACCAGACAGAACTATAAGTTGAATACTGCAAGTAAACTATTCTTTTCAGGGATGGTGGAAGGTTGCGAGCCTTGATTGCTACGATCATCCCATCTATTTAGCTTTAAATTTCACGGACTTCCGTCGACTGCCAGGAGTTGAAGGTGGCGGCATCGTTTGTCCTCCTTTTCAGTCGGTACATACTATTTCTTTTCTCTTCAAACTAATTTATAATGTCTTATGCTTTTGTCTTTGTTGGTTGCTCATCTTTCATTCTTTCTACTTAGCAGAATTTCGGGTCAAAATTTCTCCTAAATTATGTTATTTTATCTGGTTTCAGTGAATCAATGTGGAATTACATAAGATCTGCTGATTATGCGATGGGGACTGAGTTTTTTAAGTATAGAACTGAGACTAGGTTTTTCTGTTTGTATTTAATGGAGTAATTTGTGAAGTTGTTTGGATAACCAACCAGATTCAGAATATGGGTTTGTTGTGATTTTGAACAGATAGTCACTTTAGCCATTGCCTGCTGTTTCGGGTGGCAATTTCTCTTTGAGAGTCGAGATTTTAAAAACATTTGAAACGGGTTCTACTTTCATGCAGTTTTAACCTCATTTTGAATAGCAGAATCTGGGACCTTGTTTAAAACATGCTGTGTCTTTCTCCTTTTCGGGATTTAAAATTGGCCACCATGTGTTTGCTTCAACAGAAGAGATGCTGCTTCTTTTGGGGAAATTTTATTTTTGATATCACATTCTTGCCAATAATATAGCTTGACAACTTATATTGCTTCCAAAGAACCAAATTTCCATGTAAAGATGTATCTAGTGTTTCAGGGCCTTTTGTTTTTGATAAGTATCTTGCGTGATGTTTAATGGGGCATGTAAATTGTCTAATTTTAGCGTATAGTTAACACTACTAAAAATTGTAGTTTTGTAACTCTCTCTCTCTCTCTTGTGATGATTCAAATTGAGAAATGTGATTATCTTCAATTACAGTATCTAACCTAATTGGATATGATCTTCCCACTATCAACTTACTGGAAAATGTTGGTTTCAAGTATCTACACATCTAAATTCAAGTTTGTTTCTTTCAGGCTGGCAAAGTGGCAATCATGTCAGAGACAAGCAGCATGTGGACTTTGTTGTTTCGGCTGTTATTTACATCTTTTGTTCTTTTGAGATGTGTGGACAATTGTACTGCTGGCTTAACAAGTACATTCGTTCGTTCTGAATGGCCATCTGTGGACATTCCTCTTGACAATGAAGCATTTTCAGTTCCAAAGGGTTATAATGCACCACAACAAGTAAACCTTCTACAGTCTTTGAATTTTGAGCTACTTTGAAGAACAGCAATAATTTATCAAGGATTGTACTGTTTTACTAGTGGACAATGATTTATTAAAGAACAACTGTATGTAGGTGCCTGGCAGTCTGCCTAGGCTCTAAGTTGGCTGTCTATGTGGCACCTGGTATGCATCTACATATGTATAAATAGCAGTCTTTCAGGGCTTTTTATGTGAGCACAAGTTGTCAGACGGTTGTCTTCTGTTCTTTTTTCGTCTGCAGGTCATCTACCTCCTCTTTCTCTGTTGTCTATGTGATGCAGTTTCTCATGACTAGTAAAAACAATACATTGACCCTTCTGAATATCTGCCGAGAATCATGTTTCTTCTATAGCATTCAGTTTTCTACCTTGACTTGTTGTGTTTGTGGATCTGTCACTTACTAGTTAAAGTTATCCTGCTAGACTTCCTGGTTCTGTCTATTATTTGACAGTTGAATGGGTTTATTAATCTGCCATCTTGTTCTTCTAATTGGGAGAGCATCCTGTATTCACTCTTCATAACTTCTAAGCTTGTAAACCATCTGTAAGATGTTTGGTGTGTGCTGCACAATGAAATGGAGCTACTGAAATATTTCTTAAGATGTTATGCTTATTTTCTCAAGAAGTCCTGTGTAATGAAATAATTCATACACTAGTTCTTACGATCATTTATCTTAGATGTCTTCAACTGCCTGTTTAGGTTCATATAACCCAAGGTGATTATGATGGGAAGGCAGTAATAATCTCATGGGTGACAGTTGATGAAGCTGGGCCTAGTGAAGTGGTATATAGCACATCAGAGCATAAGTATGACCACAAGGCTAAAGGAAGGACAACAAACTACAAGTTTTATGATTACAAATCGGGCTATATTCATCACTGCCTTGTTGACAACCTTGAGGTATTTCGATAAAGAGATTCCTCTATCTTTCCTTTATTTCTTTTAGCATTCTGTAATTCATATTGTGACATTTTAAAACAAATTCCTATTGCAGCATGTTACTTTAAGTCCTTAATGCTATTACTTTTCTGCTTTACTTTGTCATAAATTTGTAAAGTAATCCCTTTCAAAAGCATAAATATGTAGACTAATTGCATTGAAATTTTGAAGTTCTCATGTTTGTTTGGTTTACTGTCAAACTGATTAAGGTTAGTTAACATGCTGAGAATATTTTTCTTATGGTTCTAGCTTATGAGACTTCCATCATCATCATCATCATCATCATCATCATCATCAAGACCTTATCCCAATTAGGGGTGGGCCACATGAATCTTATTCCTCCATTCCACTCTATTAAATACCATATCTTCATTTAGTCCCAAAGTTTTTAAATCTTTCCTCACCACTTCTATCCACATTCTTTTGGGCCTTCCCCTTGCCCTTTTAAAACTTTCTACTTGTATTGCCTCACTTCTTCTAACTGGTGCCGTTGTTGGTCTCCTTTGAATATGTC
The DNA here is from genome assembly GCA_035236585.1 of Warburgia ugandensis. NCBI lineage: Eukaryota > Viridiplantae > Streptophyta > Magnoliopsida > Canellales > Canellaceae > Warburgia > Warburgia ugandensis. The sequence continues at coordinate 10,189,033 of CP141138.1, read as the reverse complement.
CAAACCATCTAAGTCTAGTCTCCCTCATCTTATTACCTATTGGTGCTATCCCTAAATTTCCTCGAATATTTTCATTTTGAATTCTATCTTTTCTTGTCTTACCACTCGTCCATCTCAACATCCTCATTTCTGCGACGCTCATCTTATGAGTATGATGTTCCTTAACTGACCAACATTCTGATCCATAGAGCATGGTCGGCCTTATGGCCATCCTATAGAATTTTCCTTTTAGTTTGAGTGGCACCCCTCGATCACACAAAACTCCAGATGCACATCTCCATTTGTTCCAACCCGCTTGAATTCTCTGGATAACCTCCCTCTCAATCTCTCCACTCTCATAAATTATTGATTCTAAGTACCGAAAGTGGTCTTTGGCATGGACTTCTTGGTTATCAATCTTGATTGGTATTCTACTCCTACTTTCCTTGCTAAAATTACATTCCATATATTCTGTCTTAGTTCGACTAATTTTAAATCCTTCAAATTCTAATGCTTCTCTCCATAATTCTAGCTTTATGTTTACACCCTCCCTTGTTTCATCAAGTAAGACTATATCATCAGCAAATAACATGCACCAGGGAATCTCCTCGTGTAGATGTTTTGTTAGCTCATCCATAACCAATGTGAAAAGGTATGGACTCAATGCCGATCCTTGGTGCAATCCTATAGTGACAGGAAAATCACCAGTCACACCACTAGTGGTCTTAACATTTGTTACTAATCCCTTATACATATCTTTAATTATGTCTATATATCCTTGCGAAACCCCTTTACCACCCAACACTCTCCATGTTAACTCTCTAGGGACTCTATCATAAGCTTTCTCTAAATCAATAAAGACCATGTGGAGGTCTTTCCTCCTTTCCCTATATTTCTCTACTAATTGTCTTAGTAAGAAAATAGCCTCCATGGTAGACCTCTCAGGCATGAAACCAAACTGATTCTCTGATACACTTGTTTCATGACGCAGCCTCTTCTCAATCACTCTTTCAAAAAGTTTCATAGTGTGACTCATAAGTTTGATCCCTCTATAATTAGTGCAGCTCTGTATGTCTCCTTTATTCTTATAAATTGGTACAATAGAGCTTTTTCTCTACTTATTAGGCATTTTCTTTGATTTTATAATCTTGTTAAACAACTTGGTCAACCAAACTACCCCAATGTCTCCCATATGCTTCCAAACCTCTACTGGTATACCATCAGGCCCCATGGCCTTTCCTGATTTCATCTTTTTCAAGGCCTCTTTTACTTCAAGTATTCTAATCCTACGTTCATACCTATAATATCCAATGTTATTTTGATTTATAGTATTTTCAATCCCTATATTCTCATGGCCATTGTTATTTAACAATTTTTGAAAGTATGTTTCCCACCTTTGTTTGATCTCATCATCTTTGACTAATACCCTTTGATCATCGCTTCTAAATTTAAATGCAAAATGTAGTAATACCTGACACCAATGCATTCACTAATGACATATTTATGCTGGTCAGATGCTGCTCCAAGAAAAAAGCCTTTTTTGTCTGAATAAAAACTGCTTGGCATGAATTGTCTCAAGTGCAACGGTTTCTTTCCTTGCTTCCTAACATCATCGTCGTCGTCGTCGTTGTCATCATCAAGAACTTATCCTGATTAGGGGTCAGCCACATGAATCTTGTTCCTCCATTTTCCTCTATTAAGTATCATGGCTTCATTTAGTCCTAAAGTTTTTAAATATTTTCTCATCACTTTTATCAATGTTCTTTTGGGCCCTCCCCTTGCCCTTTTAGAAACTTCGACTTGGATTGCCTCACTCCTAATCAATGCTGTTTTTTTATTTCCATTGGAATGTCCAAACCATCTAAGTCTAATATCCCTCATTTTGTTACATATTGGTGTTACTCTTAAGTTTCCTCTAATATTTTCATTTCTAATTTTATCCTTTATTTTTTTGCTAATCATCCATCTCAATATTTGCATTTCAGCAACGCTTATCCTATGTACATGTTGTTCCTTAACTGTTGAATACTCTAATTCGTAAAGCAGGCCAGCCTTACAGTCATCTTATAAAATTTTACTTTCAGTTTGAGTGGCACTCACTGATCACACAAAACTCCAGACGTGCATCTCCATTTGTTCCAACCCGCTTGGATTCTCTTGATAACCTTCCTCTCAATCTCTTTGCTTTCATGAATTATCGATCCCAAGTATCGGAAGTGGTCTTTTAGGGGGACTTCTTGATTATCAATCTTTACTAGTGCTTTAGTGCCACTCCTTGCCTTGCTAAAATTGCATTCCATATATTTTGTCTTAGTTCGGCTAATTTTAAAACCTTCAAATTCTAGTGCATCTCTCCATAACTCTAGCTTTGTGTTTATGCCCTCCCTTGTCCTATTAATCAAAACTATATCATCTGCAAGTAACGTGCACCATGAAATCTCCTTGTGCAATTGTTTTGTTAACTCAACCATAATCGACATGAAAAGGTACAGACCGCTCTCTGCCAGTGGTCCTATTCTTTGTTATTGCTTCCTTATACATATCCTTAATTATGTCAATATAACCCCGTGAAACCCCTTTCTTGCCCAAAAGCTACCATATTAACTCTCTAGGGACCCATCATAAACTTTTTATAAGTCAATAAAGACCAAGTGGAGGTCCTTCCTCCTCTTCCTATATTTCTCTATTAATTGTCTAAACAGGAAAATAGCTTCCATGGTAGACCTCCCAGGCATGAAACCAAATTGGTTCTCTGATACACTCATCTCATGCCGTAGCTTCTTCTCAATCGTTCTTTCAAAAAGTTTCATTGTATGACTCATAAGTTTGATCCTTCGATAACTAGTGCAACTCTTTATCTTTCTTTTATTCTTATAAATTTGTATAATAGAGCTCTTCCTCCATTCATCTGACATTTTCTTCTATTTTACAATCTTGTTAAAACAATTTTGTCGACAAAACTAGTCTAGTATCTTCGATATACTTCCAAACCTCTATTGGTACACAATCGGGCCCTAGGGCCTTTCCCGATTTCATCCTTTTCAAGGCCTCTTTCACTTTAGGCATTCTAATCATATTGTCATATCTATAATGTCCAACATTATTTGGGTTTACAATACTTTCAATCCCTATATTCTCACGGTAATTGTCATTTAATAACTTTTGAAAGTAACTTTCCCGCCTTTGTTTGATTTCATCATCTTTTACAAGTACCCATTGGTCATCGCTTCTAATGCATTTAACATAGTCTAAGTCCTTACTCATCTGTTCTGTTACTTTTACATATTTAAACACATGTTTCGCACCTTCTTTTGATTCTAATATATTATAGAGACTATCACATATCTTGAATTTAGCCTCACTTATTACTCTCTTAGTAATCTTTTTAGCATTCTTATATTGCTTAAATTTTTCGTTATTTTTAGTCATCTGCCGTGCTTTAAAACACCTGTTTTTCTTGAATAACTTAATCCACTTTTTCACTCTACCACCAAGTTTCCATTATTGCTTGCCTTTTCCCTTTAGATACTCCTAAAACATCTTTTGTCACTTTCTTGATAGACTTGGTCATATTAGTCCACATGGTATTTAATTTTGTTTCATTGTTTTAGTTTTCTTCTGCTATCAACTTGTTTGTAAATGATGCTATTTTCTCTCCTCTTAAGTTCCATGACTTAGTTTTTGGACTATTAAGTTTATTTCCTTATTTTATATTTTAATGCAAATATCCATAACCATTAACCTATGCTATGAGTTTAGACTCTCACTGGGTATCACTTTACAATCCTTATGCATTGATCTTTCAGTATTTCTAAGTAGAAAAAAGTCTATTTGGCTTTTATATGGTCCACTTTTAAAGGTTAATATGTGTTTATCCCTCTTCTTAAAATGTGTTTGTTATAACTAGGTTATATGCAAAGCAAAATCTGGAGTAGCTTTTCCTATCTCATTTCTTTCTCCAATACCATACCTTCTATGTACCCTATCAAATCCTTCCTTTTCTTTTCCCTACATGACCATTAAAGTTTGCTCCTATAAATATCCCCTTCGTGTTGGGAATTTCTTGTATGACGCTCTCCATATCTTCCTATAACTATATCTTTATTCTATCTTCTAACTCTACTTATGGTGTGTGCACTTATAACATTTATGATCTTCTTTCCTAGAACCAGTTTTATTAGTATAATTCTATCACTGGTTCTTTTAATGCCTATAATTTTATCCTTTAATTCTTTATCTACTATATCTATCCGCCATTTTTATTATTGTCCTTTCCTACATACCAGAGTCTATATACATCAATTTCTCTAGTTTTAACCCTTTCCACTTGGTTTCTTGGATACAAGTGATGTTGACTCGCCTGTGTTCATTGTATCTACTAAATCCAGACTCTTACATGTCAATGTGCCTATATTCTATGTGGCGATACGAATCTTATTTTCCTAAGCTAGTCTATTTACTCACACACTTCTTGAATGGCACGGGAACCCATGCCTACTTTCCATTGCACCTGGGCTTTGATGTGGCACGTCTCTTCCAAGGGAATGCTATAGCAACCCTTGCCTATTTTCCATTGTACTCGGGAACCTATGTACTATGTTGCTTCCAGAGGAATATCTTAGCAACTCTTGTCCATTTTCCACTGCATCTAAGATACGATGCTGCATGTCGCTTACAGGGAACTCCGTATCTTGAGGGAATGTCCAAAATCTATTCATGCATGAGGTTTGCTGAAAGTTTTACTTGCCAGCTGGTACTTGACGTAAAACCCTCCTCCTTTATGCGGGCTTGGGACCGGATGCAATAAAACTATATAGAACTAAAACCTAACATGATTGCCAAAAATCATCTTATGGCTTCCATATTTTTTTAGCTAAGGAAGCAATCATTCTACTAGATAACACCGTCATCATATCCAACTTTAAACAATTCTGTATCCTTTTCTGTTTTTTGAAATGTAAATTGTATCATCCTTTCTGGAACTCTTTTGGACTTGGCTAGTTTCATGCAAGCAAAGTAACATAAAGATGAAGTTCTTAAATTGGTTCTGACCTCACTTCCTACAAGGATTATTGGCCTGACTAACTTTGGTTAACTATCTTTATTCTGTTAAGACAAGACTATAATTTTCTGTGGGTTCAGAAAACTGATTTTCCTTTTTGTTCTTACTTCTAGTTTGACACAAAGTACTACTACAAGATTGGGAAAGGTGATTCTGCTAGGGAATTTTGGTTTCAAACCCCTCCAAAGGTTGATCCAGATGTTCATTACACATTCGGGATAATAGGTAAGCTGTTCTGTATTACAAATTTTTTATGAGATTGAGTTTTGCTAATTGTTCATAATTCAAGTTAAACTCTTGATTGCTGAATACATATATTGGAATTTAGAAACATCACGAATTAAGAAGTCTTACTAGATCTTTGTCATATAGTCGATGAAAGAGCCCCAATATATAAAATGTTGTTGTTATGAGGCTGTTGTACCTATCTATCCATGTATGTTTGATCTGTCTCTACTTATGTTTTGACTTGGACATGAAATGCTATGTTTTTCAGTAGATACATATTTATATGCTTAGCTGTGATGCATCAAGTTACTATTATGCTTCATGTATGTTACTGTTGCAAATTTTGATTTTGCTAAGATGCTGGAATGGATATATCTCGCTACCTTTTCCTAGATAAATTTGATATTTTCAGTTTCTTTATTTACGTCCTATGTTTACTGCATCTGGCCATAGTTATGTCCAACAGTCTGGGATACTTCCCATGTTATCTATATCTGGGCTCACAGTTAGTAGGTGATGCTCAAAATTGTTACTATTGAAAATTATATCTTATAAAGTGATTGCATTCAGCTCTCTTTATTCCTTTATCCTGTTCATTGTACCTCATTTTCTTGACAGCTTGGAATACATTGTGTCTGCTCAATAACTTAATACTTTCCCTTATCAAACTTCGGTGTTCAATTTGTTCTCCACTAATATCACTTATACAAAGAACAATAGAAAATTTTGCATGTGTGAGGATGTACAAATTTCTTCTGTTGCTTCCTTGTGGATATCATAACTAACAGCATATACATCTCATATCTGAAATGCGTTTTAATTTTCAGGTGATTTGGGTCAAACATTTAATTCTCTTTCCACACTTCAGCATTACATGCAGAGTAGAGGACAGACTGTTTTATTTGTGGGAGATCTCTCTTATGCTGATAGATATGAACATGAAAATGGTATCCGTTGGGATTCCTGGGGCCGCTTTATAGAGCCAAGTGCAGCATACCAGCCATGGATTTGGTCAGGTGGCAATCATGAAATAGAATACATGCCTAATCTGGTAATATTTTATTCCATCTTGAATGTTTTTTAGCCATATTACTAATATATCCTTGTCAATATATTTTTCCCTTTTGAATAACTTGAAAAATTTGTCGTAGCTCCTGCATTGTTTCTTATTGGGACTAAACTTGTTGAGGCACTTTAATTGCCATCATAATGCATATAATCACCTTGCATACTTCGTATATGATGATTCATGCTAGCGGCTGCTAGAAGTGTAGAAGTAAGTTTAAGTTTGCATGCAATCCGAAATCTAGAATCACATGACAAACTATTCTTTGTCAACGACCTTTACATCTTCAATGCATGTGGAATAGATGCTGTTTTCTGCAGTCTTCACTGGAAATAAATGGGCCAAGCAGTTGCCATTTTTAAGAACTTGACATGGAGATGGCTCTCAGTGTCTGCCACATGAACTTTCTAATGCACAATATAATGCACACTCCTCAAGTGAAGGTTCTAGTGAACAACACGACAATTGAAAGTGGCCGCCTTCCTGCCAGTATAATAAGATCGCCTTATAAACAGCAAAGCAGCACAAAAAAAGAGCACTTTATGGTTGGTCAATAAATGAATCTTGCTGCTATTGCAGACTCTGTCCACATTTCAGGTTTTTTATTGGAAGTATGCTTTATTTGGATTAGTAATTCTGTAGCGTCAATCTTGATGCCTGTACACAGATGGAATTGGAGTTGTATCTAGTTGACGTAGTCATGGTAGCTTCCTTGGTGTGATACCTCAAACATGCAGAAGCATGGAATTTGTTCTTTTGCTTCTCTTTATAGGGTCTTGAGATACCTTCTCAATAAAAATGTGAGGTGCTCATTTCACATGTTTCGGTGCTGTTCTCAGATAAATGGTGTTGGTTATTTGTACTGTAGGATCTAAAATTATTTGTATTATCAGCCCATGTTTACAATTGATAGAACTGAACACTTGTCAATACTTATTTATCCGTGTCATGTTTGACAACGTTTAATCTAGGGGGAAGTTGTTCCTTTCAAGTCTTATCTACGTAGGTATACAACACCTTTCAAGGCTTCTCAAAGCAGTTCTCCTCTGTGGTATGCAATTCGACGTGCATCTGCCCATATCATCGTGCTCTCTAGCTATTCCCCATTTGGTAATTATCTCCCGCTTCTTATGTTGTTACCTTCAAGCATTTTATCTATATGAATCTCGAGTTATATCCTTGACCTTTTGATGTAAAACTTGAATATTGCATATGAGTTAATGAATGGTTATGTGCTTGTATAACCTTCATGGGCAGCTGCTAAAATGTTTCCTTGTATCAAGATAATTATTTACAATTTTATATGAAATAGAATCAATTTCTTACATTCTCTGCCACTTTTGATGAGAAAAAAATCCTACTGGAGCTATTTTTTGTCACTGCTTTTATGGTATATCATTTTACATGCTCTTTGTTGAGCCAAAGAGTTATAATTGTAGGTTCTTATATTTAATTCAGTTTGTGACAAAGTTTAAGAATTGCTTTGTTGTATCCTATGTATACTAATATATCAGATTAACCTGCAAAGTTGACCCGAGAGCAAGCCAGAGTAATGTAAAGGATATGCAGTTCAAAGAAAGAAAGATGCAGTGAAACAAGAAGAATGCTGAGACTGCTATCTTTCTGGATCAACTCTCTCCTAGAACTTTTTGTGCCTTACACATATATTCCATTATGTCATTATAAAAGTAAACTGTTTTGTCATTTTCTGATGGAGCAGAATAATAGAGGAGGGAAGACTTTTGAGTTATATTCTAACTGAAGCCCTAAAAGTTGCTAAATTTTAACTGCTAATCATGGCATCACGTACTGTATTTTCTTTTAAGTAAGCGGAAGCTTTTATGTGATTTCATTAAATTACATGTGCCTTGGCTCATGTATTTAAGTCTTTAATGAAACATATTGATGAATGATGGAAGTTTACATTCCCTTGTGAGATTGATTTTCTTCTTGTCCTGTCCTCTCCTTAGAAGTTTAATCAGACTTCAGTTGGTGTCAGAGCAGGTTGATGCTCTTTGCAACTTTTGTAGTGGCATTGTGGTACCACTGATCTTTCTCCATTTCTTTCTTTCTCTTGCTTCTTTTGTTTCCCAAATATTTGTCCTTTATTTGTGGTGCATCTGCTATGTTCTTGTACGAAGTTACTAGTATCATAAATTTTCCGAAGTCTATTGCTTCCATCTTTGTTGGCTATGGTAAGGAACACGAGCTATGATTGTTATCCTCTGGACTCTTATAGGTTGTAATCTCATGCCTTGCATTTTGCATGAGATTTTGATTCATGTTCCTTTATTTTTGGCTTTGTCTTTGATAGTTAAGCAGCACATTTGAACTCATAACTTCTTGGTTGTGAGACAAGGCACTTAACCAACTCGGCTAAGTGCTCAAGTCCAATGTTTCATGATCCCTACATGTTGTTAAGGGACGAACATGCACCGTCTCAGCTTCAGTAGCTTTAGTTTCAGCTCCTATTCCTTCATATATGTTGGTAGTTAGTAGTCATAGCTTTATTATTCATGGAATCATACAACCTTATGAGAAGTATAGTACTTGCCATAACAAGCATGATGAGTGGGAAATTAGGGGCCCTTTTGGAATCCTAGGGATGTAATGATGCCGCTAAGTATAATACCTGCCAGAACAAGCATAAGTGTTTTTGGGATTGTCTTTACTGGTTTGTTGCTGAAGGATATATATGTTGTTGGAGCTTGCAGGTCCTCTTTACTTGCATTATATTCTAAACAATTTTCACACATTAAACCCTTCACTTGAATCTCAAATTTCAAATGTAAGTTTGGGTAAGATGCATTATTGCAAATGGAATGCATGGTCAGGATCTTGTGAGGACATTTTATTGTATTTATCTAGTTTGTGCCAACAAAACATATCTTTTGTTAAGATCAGAGATATTAAACCTGTACCATTGGATGACATGTTTCATCTCCATTCCCAAGTTGTTCACCAAAATTGAGCTTCATCTGCAAAACAGTGCAATACCATGATGTCTAATCATTACATGTCCCATATGTCTACCCTATAACTTCTATGGTGCTTCCTTTATAATGATAGTAAAAAGCTTATTTTCTATTTACTTTTCTGATTGAGGAGTCTTTGGAATGTTTACAGTCAAGTACACTCCTCAGTGGCGGTGGCTGCAAGATGAGCTGAAACGAGTGGATAGAGAAAAAACACCTTGGCTTATTGTTCTCATGCATGCCCCAATATATAATAGTAATTCTGCTCACTACATGGAGGGTGAAAGTATGCGTGTTGTTTTTGAGAGTTGGTTTGTCCACTACAAAGTAGATCTTGTCTTTGCTGGGCACGTGCATGCATATGAAAGATCGGTATTGTTCTCCCCTCTGGAACCACACCTATACATATGCCATGGCTGGAATGCTCTCTGTTTTTCTCATAATTGAAAATTGCTGGAACCTATATCATTTTTCTTCCAGCTGAATTTATTATTGCATTTGCTGACACCTAATCGGGAGAAGGTCTTGGTGATGATGGTTTGTTGACACCTGACTGATGCAATGTATGGTGGCTGGAATAGTTCCTCAATAAATTTATGCTGTTTCAACTTGAATCAAGTTTCAAAAGTAGCTGCTTAGTTCAATTAACCTGCCAACATTTTATGCGTTTTCTAAAGGATGTAAGTAAACATAGGTGTCTCCGTCTGTAAAGCTTGTGCAAACAATCGATTTTCCTAACCTTGTGTAAACATTGACCACAAATTTCACTACACTCTTGGTGTTTTAATCTACATGGAGACATGATTTTTGCCACTTCGGAACTGAAGTTAATCATTTACTTGCCGAGTCATATGGTTTCGGCCTACTAAGTCAATCCAAACTTCTGGGACTTGTCCAAGTCAATGAAAAGCTTCTTATGTAAGTCATCGACACTAGAGCTATAATACCCATATGAACACAAATGCATGGGATAAATGTATAGCTTATCCATTTTTCAAAACAGAATACTTGGACATGAATACAGTCTTATAGGTGTCTTATGGCATGAGATGAAGTGGTAGACTTATATGAATGGTCCAGAATAAAACAACACGTTTTCTTCCTTTTTCAATGGTGAGGGGACTTGAGTGTGACTTGACAAGATTTTGACTTAGAAAATGGAACTACTAATAAATTTGAACATGTGTACAACATAATAAGCTAAACCCAACCTTATCTGAACCTTTTCTTCTCCTAAAGAGCCAAACTTCACCAACCCCAATAGATTGGTGTGTCCAATCCATAGTGGGATTTCAGACTTAACCAAGAGGTCAGAGAGCAAAACTGGGGTCATTCGGTTGAGGAAACTATTACCTGGCTAGTTTCATATTGAGTTGGCAGAGTTAAGCAAGTTCCATTGGGACTTATGATAGACCAACCAGGTTGATTCAAGCTATCAATGCTTGGCCTGGCTAGATTCCTAGACTTAGGTTCAGCAACCTACCATGCCATTCGTTTACTCATTTGATGATAAAGAGATGCAACTCATGTATTTGGATCGGCATCAGTTGTAACCAGAATCCTTGCACTGTCAGTTTCTGGCTCTCTGCAGGTAGTTCCTGCTAATTCTTGAATTTCATGAAGAAGTTGTTACTCTGCAGTATCGCATTTCCAACATACACTACAATATAACAAGTGGTGATCGCTACCCAGTACCGGATAAATCAGCTCCCGTGTACATAACTGTTGGCGATGGAGGAAATCAGGAAGGTCTAGCTGGGAGGTAATTCATCTTCAAAACTCAGAAATTTATGACATCCTTGGATTTGTGCTGTGTAGATTGGCCAATGCATTTAAGTGGTTCTTATTTTTCTATTAACCTTGCAATCTTCTCATGTTCTTGATTGTCCGTCTGTAGGTTTACCTACCCACAGCCAGATTATTCTGCATTTCGAGAAGCCAGTTATGGCCATTCCACCTTGGAGATAAAAAACAGAACACATGCATTCTACCGTTGGAACCGTAATGATGATGGCAAACAGTTTGCAACAGACTCTGTTGTATTTCACAATCAGTACTGGTGAGTAATGGTTATCATTTGGACGATGATCTGGGTCTAAATCTTCCTTGGCAACGAACTCTGATTCTTGCTAATTGAATCATCATCATCCACTGCAACACAAAATAGAAGGCAACACTTTATTTCATCTTCTCTAGGTTGTCCGTGGCTTATAAAAAATAACTATAATTCCATCTCATTAAATCAAACTTATTGAATGTTTTATCCAATCAGGGGAAGCAGTCGAAGGAGGAGGACTCTCAAGAAGAAGCATCCAGGGACTTCCACCGCCTACATTGCGATGTACTGATCGGGTTGGCTGATTCTCTCGTATAAAGATGCTGATCTTTTTAGCTTAAAATTGCCTGGAGATATGTTTGGGTGCTGGAGAAGTTATCGATGGCTTCATGTCTCACCTATATCCATATCCAGTGTGATGGCAAGAAGTGGAATGCTCAGATCTGAAGTTGTCAATTGTATACATTCTTACATGCCTTAGTTATTTTACTCGACCTTATTTTATTATCCCTTGCTTTGATAGTCAAACATCTCTCTCTCTCTCTCTCTCTCTCTCTCTCTCTCTCTCTCTCTCTCTCTCTCTCTCTCTCTCTCTCTAAGTTGATTAATTTTACCATGGTTGAGTCCTGATACTTGCAGATGCTTAAACCGGCTCTACAGAGAGGCTCACTTATAGAGTGCTATGTGAATAGCTAACTCAGGATAGTTCATGATTTTTTCGTTAAACCCGAGTTAACTTTCCAGGTAACACTCTAATGAGAGAGCCTCCCAGTAGATGCAGTTCTACAATTATTAGTCAGTCTGATTAACCCTTTTGCTTTGATGGGCAAAACTCTGTCTCTCTCTCTCACAAAGTTGATTACTTTTACCATGCTTAAATGATCAGAAACATCCAACCAAGAAACTTAAACAAAAAAGGTACTCATCGAACTTGGCATATTACAGCAGTGAAGGATTTTATTGATCTGGTGTGCGGGGGGCTGCACCATTAAAAGGGCAGCCCCGGTATCCAAAGCTCCCGAGTATGCAGGGTCTAGGGAAGAGGTGTGGAGGTAGACCACAAGGGTCAATAGTACGCAGCATTTCCTTACATTTTGCAAGAGCCTGTTTCACGCCTTGAACCTGTGACCTCAAGGTTATACGATGACAACTCTACCTTGAAACTGGTGGCTTCACCATTAATCCATTAATTTTGTCAAGTCTGCCATTGCTCCTTAATCATCACCTTTATAGGAAAAGAGGTTGGAATACTGAACTGGGCATTTCTTCTCTTATATCAGGGCTTGATCATTGGCTTAGGATCATCTGCTCATTGCTGGGTGCAATGGGTCTGTACAGTGTTTATACAACCGAAGAGATTACATTGAAGGTTAAAAGTACATTAGGATTCTGGTTTTAGGTAATTCAAACCGTTCATCTGCTACCCTGCTGTGTATATATGCATTGCTTATGCATCATCTACCATTATTTGTAAACTTTATGACAATCCATAAACCTTGCAGAAGTAAAGGGTAGGATCACCTATGGAAGAGATCTTTTCTGGGCATGGCTTGTGCAAGGCAGGATTCAGAGGAGGAAATGATTTGGATCACCAAGAACTGAACATTCCTTGTACCTTCACCCATTAAATGGCTATTATAAGCACTAAAGTCCAAACTGCTAGATAACCTACCGCTTTTCTACAGCCAATTCCCAGGCCTCAAATGACATTCTTTTCCATCTTGGAGCCATCCAGTGCTTGGATCATGGTTGGCAGACACCTGATGACCAAAGGTCTAGACGATCACAAAAAGGGTCTGCTACTAGACTTCAAAGCACTCAAGATTCGCATAATTTGGAAGAAGAGGAATGCTAAACTGACAGCATTATGAGGTGCGGTCTACAACCATCATTTGTGGGGCTTACCTTTACATGATCCGAATCATTCATCTCACTGTTCCCACTATAGTTTTTTAATAATTAAAAAATCATATAGTACGATGATTCTAACTTCTAAGAAACTGTATTATGTATAAAGTTTCTAAACTATTCATTTCTAAGCATACTTTATCGGGCACATTTTAGAAGCTAGAATCATCATGTTATTTTTAAATACATAAGATATCTAAATCGGGAGCAATAAGATGAAAAAGTTGGATTATTCAAAGGTAAGCTCTAGAAGATGTGGTCACTGGACTGGCCGGTTATGTTAGTTTAGCATTCCTCTTGGACAAATAAGGAGACAATGGACCAACATTGCAAAGACTTATATTGTTTGGTGGCGTATCTCGATCAATCAATCACACTCAAGGTGCATCAATAGTCATGAGTCGGCCTTTTTGGATGCTCCGTTTGGAGGTGTTTCCCTTTTTATGCGTCAACTTAAAACCACAATTTGCCCAAAAAGCCTATCAATAGAATGCTTCTGGCAAGAGCTTCATACTTTGCTTGGACGACTAATTATTAATCAACTTAATCAGAACAGTTGATGGGGCCTACTAGTCACTCCTTGCAAATCTTTGTTCTGAAGTTGTGAGACACAATTTATGCCGTCCTAAGTAAGGGCAGCCCAGGTGCACGAAGCTCCCGCCTATGCGGGGTCCAGGAAAGGGGTGGGCCACAATGGCCTAAAGTAGTCTTACCTTGAATTTTTGTAAGAGGCTGATTCCACGCCTTGAACCCATGACCCAACCCCACCAAATTTGTTGCAAAGCAGTTAAAAAAACTTGCTATTTGTCTACCCACCTATATGTATAATATGTACTACGTACAATCTAGGCTTAAGTAGGACGACAACCTTCTCTCTCTTCAGCAGCTGTAAATTTTGGCACATAGACCATTTGAGATAGGTTGAACAAGATGAATGGATTGGATCATTGAAAAAGTCACAAAGAATGGGCTGAAATGAAATTTTTAGGATGCTTATCAGGCAATATGAAAACCCTCTTGCCTAAAAAGGGCAGCTCGAAGCTTTCACCTATATAGGGTTCATGGAAGGGGCAGACCACGAAGGATCTATAGGATACAGCCTTATTTTGCAATTTTCCAAGAGGCTGTTTTCACACCTTAAACCCGTGACTTCTAGGTCACACGACAACAACTTTACCTTGCACCAAGGAACCCTTTAAAACCTGCTTGCCTACCAAAGAAAAAAATAATGAGACCAGTTGCACCCTTTAATTCCAACTCTCTTTCAAGTTTCATTATATGTTGTTGAGATACAATCCCTTTTTCGTAGTCTAAATAAAAACAAGGTTTTTTGTAGATTTGCCATTACTTTTGGTGTTTTTGCAAAAAAAATCCAAGGTTTTAGGTATTTGCAGATTTGCCATTAAGTTTTACAAAACTTTGCAAATTTGACATTCCGTCTATTTTTTATCGTTTATCTTTTTGAAATGAAAGTAATACCCCTCAGTCGTTCTTGCTGTTTAAACATTACAGATCACTGATCTGTATTGGTTTTGTGGAAGAAGACTGATGGCAATTGATGAAGGATCGTTCTCCTGGGGGAAGACAGTCACGAATCTTTGATGCAGTTAGGGCAGCTGATCTTTGCTTTCTGCCTGATCAGTGGGATCATATCTCTGCATCTGCCAAAGACTTGATTTCTTGCATGCTGTGTGTGGATCCTGCTACAAGGTTGACTGCCATACAGGTTCTTGGTAAGCTCTCATACCTTAGTATTATATTTTTCTTTTGTAAGATTCTATTGTTCTAAATTTGAGAGCGTTGAATATCAGTAGCGTGTTGGCTACCAAGTGAGTTATTTGTTTCTTTTCATCTTTTCTGCTAAATTTTAAATTGGTGATTTTCTTCCCAATTTTTCGCATTTTAGTATCACTATTGAAGTTTTAGTCTTTGAAGGGGAGCCTTGTGCTCTTGCAAAATGCAAGATAAGACTGTGTATTTTAGGCCCTTGCGGTCCACCCCTTCTCCGAAAACCCCATGGGCAGGAGCTTTGTGCATTAAGGCTGCCCTTTATTGAAGTTTTAGTCTTTCAGATGTTTGTTGAGTCTCTCTTCATATCTTGGCTGTTCAAACCTGCTCCGTCATCATTTCACTTCTGTGGCCAATTAAAATGAAATGAGAATCATTGGGCTATATAGAAATATGTAAACAGTGATATTAGACTCGAAACTGATAATTTTTTTGGGTACCCTTGTATCATCTTTGAAGGGGAGCCTTGGTGCGATAATAAAGGTTGTCGTCGTGTGACCTCGAGGTCATGAGTTTAAAGTGTGGAAACATCCTCTTGCAAAATGCAAGATAAAGCTGTGTACTTTATGCTCTTGTGGTCAGCCCCTTGCCCAAATCCTGCATAGGCAGGAGCTTCGTGCACCCGGGCTGCCCTTTACCCTTACATCATCTTTCAAACTCTGTCATTCTTAATGTCTTCGTCATGTTCTTAACTGACTAACAGTGTATCTTGAATCCTGATCTAGCTGCTTGAGGACTGAGGCTAGAATTTCATGGATAGCGTAGTTTGTCTTTGTTGTCAACTGTTCTTGTCCATCAGATTTAATGCTGGCCTTGGATATCATTAACTCATCAATCTTTTGGATTTAACTTTGAAGGGGGAAGCCCGTGGCCTGTTTTAAGAATATTGATTCTTCTTGTACAGATCACGCCTGGATTAAAGACTACATGCAGCAGGTTGAACCTTCATTGCTGGGAAACTTAGACTCCAGGCGGTTGGAATTGGGAGGCAGCTCTTTCTCCATCCCATTTACCTCTGGAAGTCGTGACTTGAGTTTTGGTTCTGGATCTCCTCTTCCAGGCAGTATCCGCCATGAACAATCGCCGATATTCTCTTGCAAATCATCCTTCTCTTCATTCCTGGTTGATGCCACTCCTTGCACAGGCTTCTCATTTCATAGCTCTTGTGATTCAAGCAACCTGGAGTTCTCTTCTCCGATTCCCACAAATGACCAGTTTTACCTTCTCCAGTCCAGGTTATCAATTCAAGCAAGAAAACACATTAGCCTGGTGAAGGATCAGTCACCGTCGTTCGCCGTCGGTCTTCTTCCACAAAACTAACACAGATCGGTGATATGTAATGTTTAAATAGGGAGAATGACCGAGTATTATTGTCGTTTTAAAAGGATAAAAAGGGCAGCTCGTGCACAAAGCTCCTGCCTATGCAGGGTATGAAAAAGGGGCGGACCAGAAGGGTTTATAGCACGCAAGTATTTTTACAAGAAGTTATTTCCACGCCTTAAACCCACATAGAACAATTTTTACTGTTGTGCCAAAGCTCCCCTTTGTCATTTTAAAAGGATAAAGGGTAAAAATAAGACAAAATGATAAATTTGCAAAGTCTTGCAAAATTTAATGGCAAATCTGCAAGCAAAAACACCAAAAAATAATGACAAATCTAAAAAAAACCCTAAAAAGAATTGTACAACTACAAGAGGAAAGAATGGAGAATAAAAATCTAATAAAGTGACTTTCAAAGCTTTTGACTTTTCATATATATTAAGAACAAGATAGCCCAACTTAACAACCTTTGACAAATCTAAGGGATGAAGGTCAACTGATCAAGGTGAAATCAAGGCCGGTTGCATGGGACTTCCACCTATGTGGGGTCCAAGGAAGGGGGGACCACAAGGGCTTATAGTAAGGCAGCCTTATCTTGTATTTTGCAAGAAGCTGATTTCATGTCTTGAACCTGTAACCTTGGGTCACATGACGACAACTTTTATCGTTGCGCTAAGGCTAAGCTTTGATCATGTACAATAGGACCCATAATTAGGTGTTTGAAATAGTCTAAGAGCCAGCATCTTTTACTTTTATGTCCTTTTTCAATTAAAGAAAATAAAGCTCTCATTAAACCTTAGGAGCCAAGTTAGTTAGTTGAAAAAATTAAATTTCACCCCAAGTAAGATAGGAGGTAAGTTTTCATGGGTAGTTGGCGCAGCTACTAAGAGAACTAGCTGTGCATGGACAGGACCATAGATGACGAGGCTCGGTAGATCGAGGGTCTAGGATCATGCGATCAAGGTAAATCAACGGCCATCCGTCAGTATTTCTAGAGAGAGAAATGATATTTGACCTGCTCGTAATTAAGTGACAAATTCAAATGTTGGGCATTTTGTCTCCATCCAACTGCCGACGATAGACCGACTCATCCCCCGACGCCAGTCGCTGTCAAAAACGTGACAGCCAAAAGCAACTGGCCACGTAGCGCGTCGGCCCGACCGTCTGCCTTCAGATGATTCCAACTGCAAGAACAAAAGGACGAACGAGAACGAGAACGAGAACGAGAAATTCAGAAAAACGAAAATCCGAGTGCAAAGAAATCCCAAAAGCTTCCTTCCTTCCCTTCCCTTCCCTTTCCAATTTCCTTTTCTTTCTTCATTTTTTTACAGCCAGAAACAGAAAATTCCAACGTGAGAATCAGCGAATAAGATCTGTTGGGTTCCTGTATGTCTCTGATAGTGGCCGGTTTTCGTCCGGAAAACTCTCTCAGGTTAAGAAAACAAGCTCTGCAGCTGAAATAAGACTTCGGCGTTAGTCCGTAAGGTGTTTGCGAAAATGTCCTTCTTCGTAGGTTTTGTTCTTGGAATCGCTTTCGGCATCGGGATCATAATCGCTTTTGTGAAAGCGGAGAATTCGAGATCCAAAAGTCGCAGCGAGCTGGTATGTAAACCTAGGAGTTATTACCGGTCTTAAATAGTCTATTCGTGTCCATGAGTTTTGATTTGGCATTGGTGTTCTTTTTGTTGTGGTTCAATGAATCCGTACCTCTTAATACTATGAGAGAATTTAAGTTCTTGATTATGAGACCGATGTTGCGGTTAAAGTTGGACCCATGTTGTTAAGATATTAATTGAGAACAGCTCCATTGCCGTAACTGGCGGAGGAACGGTTATTTTAGTTATTTCTAGGGTTCTTATTTGATTTTATCTGAAAGAAATTGTACAAAGTGGAGATTTGTAGCACTGGATCTCTGGACTGATCTCCCAAATCGACTATTTTTCATTGTTATTTTAGTCATGTGCATTTTTAGCCGAGAGAAATTCCTGGATAGTAGTGTCGCTATTAAAGATGAACTTGTTGGCTGCATTAACTGGAAACAACTTGATTGCTCTAACTTGCCGAGCAACAGTTATTTTAGCTAATTTTTTAGGAGGTTATTTAGTTGATTCTAGGATTCAGATATGACCATATTTGTAAGAAAAGGGTGAAATTGAGGTTTGTCGTGAGACTGGATTTGCCTAACTGATCTCACAATAAGAGCGTTCTTCATCTTTTTTGTGGTTCCTTGCATTTGTATCACTTCTACTATGCGAGTATTGTTGGTTATCAGAGTTGCCGTCAAATCACACGAATGTTGTGGCTACACTAGTTGGAAACATCTGCTACATCTAACTTGCTCAACTACAGTAGCTTTAATTATTTATTGGGTTCACATATGACCGTATTTGAATAAAATTTAGAAACTGAATTTGCTGTGGGACTGGATATCTCAGCCAATCTCACAATAAGAGCGGCTTTTGTGTATTAGTCTATTGCTTTATTGGGGAACGTAGCATCCCTGTCATTCCAAATAACATGGGAAACATACTTTCAAAAATTGTTAAATGATAATGGCTCTGCGAATATGGGGATTGAAAATATTATAAATTTAAATAACATGGGATATTATACATATGAATGTAGGATTAGAATACTTGAAGTAAAAGAGGCCTTGAAAAAGATGAAATCAGGAAAGGCCACGGGGCCTGATGGTATACCAATAGAGGTTTGGAAGCATATGGGAGATATTATAGTAGTTTGATTGGCTAGGTTGTTTAACAAGATTATAAAATCAAAGAAAATGCCTGATGAGTGGAGGAAAAGCTCTATTGTACCAATTTATAAGAATAAAGATGACATACAGAGTTGCACTAATTATCGCGGGATCAAACTGATGAGCCACACTATGAAACTTTTTGAAAGAGTGATTGAGAAGAGGCTACGACATGAAATAAGTGTATTGGAGAATCAGTTTGGTTTCATGCCTGTGAGGTCTATCATGGAAGCTATTTTCTTACTAAGACAATTAGTAGAGAAATATAGGGAGAGGAGAAAAGACCTCCACATGGTCTTTATCGACTTAGAGAAAGCTTATGATAGAGTCCCTAGGGAGTTAATATGGAGGGTGTTGGGTGGTAAAGGGGCTTCTCAGGGATATATAGATATAATTAAAGATATGTATGAGGGAACGGTAACAAATGTTAAGACCACTAGTGGCGTGACTGGTGATTTTTTTGTCACTATAGAATTGCACCAAGGATCGGCATTGAGTTCATACCGTTTCACATTCGTTATAGAGGAGCTAACAAAACATCTGCACGAGGAGATTCCCTAGTGTATGCTATTTGTAGATGATATAGTCTTATTTAATGAGACAAGGGAGGGTGTAAACATAAAACTAGAGTTATGGAGAGAAGCATTAGAATCTGAAGGATTTAAAATTAGCTGAACTAAGACAGAATATGTGGAATGTAATTTTAGCAAGGAGAGTAGGAGTAGAACACCGGTCAAGATTGATAACCAAGAAGTCCCTGTTAAAGACCACATTCGGTACTTGGGATCAATGATTCATGAGAGTGGAGAGATTGAGAGGGAGGTTACCCAGAGAATTTAAGCGGGTTGGAACGAATCGAGATGTGCATCTGGAGTTTTGTGTGATCGGTGGGTGCCACTCAAACTAAAAGGAAAATTCTATAGGATGGCTACAAGGCAGGTCATGATCTGTGGATTAGAGTGTTGGGCAGTTAAGGAACATCATACTCATAGGATGAGCGTTGCAAAAATGAGAATGTTGAGATGGATGAGTGTTTAGACAAGAAAGGATAAAATTAAAAATGAAAATATTTGAGGAAATTTAGGGATAACAACAGTAGGTAACAAGATGAGGGAGACTAGACTTAGATGGTTTGGACATGTTCAAAGGAGACCCACAACGGCTTCGGTTAGAAGAAGTGAGGCAATACAAGTAGAAGGTTCTAAAAGGGCAAGGGGAAGGTCCAAAAGAATGTGGATAGAAGTGATGAGGAAAGATTTAAAAACGTTGGGACGAAATGAAGCCATGGTATTTAATAGAGTGGAATGGAGGAATAAGATTCATGTGGCCGACCCCTAATTGGGATAAGGTCTTGATGATGATGATGATGAGCATCCCAATCATTCTATACATTGTTATGCACTTCCAATGGGATTTAGTTTTGTAGACATTGCCTCATCAACACGCCCTATTGTTTTATTTTAATAAGCCAAGAAGTCGTCACAGGAAATTTATTTCAATTGGTATATCGTATGCAGGTGGAAATAATCTGTTGAATAGGTTCAAGAATTCCTTCGAGTGGTGTATGACTGTTATTTGTCTTCCGAATTAAGTATTACTGTTGTTTGAGATCAGACAGATATTTCTATAAAGTCTTCTTTAAGTAGTTGGTAATTGTTCATTGGATTATACTTGTGTAGAAATGCTGTTCATTAAGAAATACTGGTTCTCTTTCAGGCTGCGACAATAGCATCTTTTGCAAAAATGACAGTGGAAGATTCAAGAAAGATTCTTCCAGCTCAGTTTTACCCTTCTTGGGTTGTTTTCTCACAACGACAGAAGTTGAGTTGGTTTTATTTTGTTTTGTGATTGTTTTTCTTTGTTGAGCTCCTGTGTCTCTGGTGATTAATAATGCTTTCTTTTTCTCTTGCAGTTGAACTGGCTTAATGCGGAGCTTACGAAGATCTGGCCATACGTAAATGAGGTACAGATCTTCTCTTGGAATGCTTTACATAGATGTTTGGGCCATCTTTTCATTTCATTTGCAAATTTAAAAAAATTTAACAAATGGGCTTTTTGGATATTGTTTCTCCTGTCAAATCCATTGTATTCTGGGAAAAAAATATTGCCAAAGTGTTGCATTGAGTGCTTACTCTTGTTGATGATACTACAGGCAGCATCTGAGCTCATTAGAACTTCTGTGGAGCCCGTCCTGGAACAATATAGGCCAGTCATACTATCTTCTCTCAAATTTTCGAAGTTAACTCTTGGCACTGTTGCTCCACAGTTTACAGGTTAGTCAGATGAGTTGTATAATTAATTTAATAAATTGTTCTTAATGACATGATAATCATAACTGTTTTAAGTACTACTTTCACCTTTTGGACCAACAATCAATTTGCTACATGCTATTGTAATATGGTTTCATCATTCATGAGGTTGTATCCAAATTTGCAGAGATCCCTTTCTGTTGTGCTCATGTTGTCTCCAGCTTATGTTGGAGCCGGGGATGATCAGTGTATGTTTTTGAGTACCATCTTTTAATTGCTCAAGAATTTGGAGATATATCTGTAAACCATTGAGTTTGAAAGGAAGGAAAGAAAGGTTCACAATTCATGTGATGGGATCAGAACTCTTAAAACAGCATAAAATAGATAATTGGAGAACTTCCATTAATCACATGCATAAGATGGCTGTATATTCACCACCGAGTGGATAATTCCCTCTAAACATATAAAGCTTGCCAACAAAAGTAGGAAGATGGTCAGTAGTAAACCTTCCCATAAATAGGTCTATAATTTAAATTCTTCTGACCACTAGTAGTATCACCATTCTCTATCATTTATATCTCATGAAGTGTTAATCAATCCACACATGTTGTCGTATATGGGACACTATCTGAGAGTTAGTAAAGCTTTGAATGTAATAGAATGAGCAACTGCAATTAATCTCTTGAAGATTCATAACTGAACCAATGGTTTTCTGATCTCATCTGTGGTAGAATCATGGCTGCATATTCTGTTCAACACTTTCTACAACAATGCATGGCTTCTTGCTACTCCCAGAAATTAAACTCCTTTCACCCTCCCCCACCTCTCTCTGTCTGTCTCTTCAGATAATAAAATCGTTTCTGGTTCTCTTTGGCCCTCCCTAGTGTTATAATTTATTATTTAGACACAAATGATCCTTACTTTATTTCCTTCCTTTGTCAATTCTGTTGCTTCCTTTGGAGGAGAAGGGAAAAGCTGGAATCATAGCATTCTCAAGAAATTCCATGCTATCCTTTTTATCTTTTGATATTTACATGACTGAGACATCATATTACTTGTGTTTCGACTATTTGCAGTCTGTCTACAGGTATAACAGCAATTTCTTTGTTTTCTCTTGAACAATTTAGGGGTTTCAATCATAGATGACGGAGATACTGGAATTACTATGGAATTAGATTTGCAATGGGATGGTAACCCAAACATTGTACTTGATATCCGAACTAGAATTGGGGTGGCACTACCTATCCAGGTGACATATTGTTTACTTCTGTGAAAAGTTGTGTTTCTTTTTGTTTTTATTATTCTTGTTATTACTTCTTATGTGACCAGGTAATAGTTCTTCATTTAGTTGCTGTAATATCAATGGACTACAAGAGATTTGCACACTTGAATTTGTTTTCCCTAAGCATTATTGTATAGACAGCTGATAGCTACACATACACATATCTTTGGGATAAGTATCCTATCTCAATGAAATTTAGTCGACCTATTTGGTATACGGTATAGCACTTCCAGTTCATCTAACAATATGAGAGTGGGAAGCTTGTGACTCAAGTCAATACCCTGTAACATTAGGAAGACTGTAACCCAAGATTCTGCAAAATTCTCTTTTGGCATAACAGAAATTGTTATGATAGAAAGAGGAAGCTTATAAAGGGGACATGATAGCCCAAAGAAAACAGCAATTTCAGCTTGTGTAAATGAATAAATATTTCAGCAGGGTTTTATTCAGAGATAATTCTTATACTCCTACAAGCTTGGACTTTTGATGTCTTGCAACCAGTAAGGCTGCCATATCCTTGTTACACATTATGCAAGCTTGAAGCAGGGTTGAAAATATGGAAAGATCGAGAAATCGTATTAACTCCCGCAGCTTGTCAATGACATCTCAGAGGATATATTAACAAAAGGATAGTATTTATAGTTTATCTGAAGCATAAGAGAGTTGTATGATTTTGCCATCCTGATGATATATCCGCAAGGAATACAACCTGCTTTCTGTTTGAGCTCTGTTGACTTGTTCTTTCAACTCTGGTTTGTAGTTGCCTTTTGACGTCCTTTATGGGTTAAGGGGATTCTTGCTGTCGTTTACAAAATAAAATTTTAGAGACATCATCTCAGCATCTGAGCCATATTAATTATGATTTCTGACTTGCTTATTAATGAATTCTGACTCTTATGTGTTTAAGGCCTCTCATGTGCGGTCAAGTTATATTTCATCACTGTTATCATGAATTTATGATACCCCATGTGAAGAAAATTTCTACCTTTCTGATTCTTTGCTTTTGGTTGATGGATTTCCTACATTAGTAAATTCAATTAATGATTTGAGAAGCAAATGAAGTGAATTAGAATAAAATTTAAAGCTTGACAAGATATTAAAGTACTGATAAAACACAAATTTTAGGGTATTTATAGTTATCTAAAGCTTGGTGCAACGGTAAATGTTGTTGTCGTGTGACCTTGAGGTCACGGATTCAAGGCGTGGAAACAGCCTCTTGCAAAATGCAAGGTAAGGCTGTGTACTTTAGGCCCTTGTGGTCCCTCCCTTCCCAGGACCCTGCGTAGGCGGGAGCTTTGTGCACCGGGGCTGCCCTTTTTACATTTGGCGGGTGTTTGAAGCACCTGCATCAATCTTCTATAACGCCTTCAGTGTGGAGCAGCCCTTCAGCTTTGAGGCCAGCTTGGTAAGATTTTCATTGGATTGGATCAACTAGTCTCTGTAATAATGATTGCTATGGACAGAATACAAGCGATTTTGATGAGAAATATATGTGAGAATGTGGTGCTAATTTGTGCTGATCTTGTAACTTAGATTAGCTAAGTACAAAGTTCCTCATTTTGTTTCATGTGTATGCATATGCTTACCTGGCAAGAATCTTTTTCTTTATGACTAAGAATTCTATCATCCCATGACTGTTCATATATCCAAAAAGGCTTTGTGTCTCTCTCTCTTGTGATATGCATTTAGCCTGTGCAAGAGCTTCTTGAAAGCTGATGCTGCCATTGCTAGTATTTATTTCATGGCTTCTACTTGTCATGTAGTAAGAATCTTTTACTGTTCCACTTTGCCCTTTTGTTATGTTTTTCCACTTTTTCAAACAATTCAGGTTTATTACATATATCTGTTGCTATTAAGTTTATGCTGCTATTGCTACATATATCTTTTATACCACTTTAGGTTTCTGTCCACTTGTCCTCTCTCCTGCACATGCATTGGAAAATTAACATTTTTTGTTCATATCAATACAGCTTATACTTTTTTTGTGCTTCTGCCACAAATGAATTTTGATTGTTTCTGTTCCATACTTTTTCTTGTCTAGGTGAAAAATATTGGCTTTACAGGGGTTTTCAGGCTAATGTTTAAACCTCTAGTGGAGGAGTTTCCTTGCTTTGGAGCTGTCTGTTATTCATTGAGAGAAAAGGTGAGAGCTGAGAACTGTCCTTGTGAGGTTCCTATGTTATCAGAAATCAAGTTGTGGTATAAAAGACTTATTACAGGTTGAATTAGCAATATATCTGTTTTGACTGCAGAAAAAGATGGATTTCACTCTCAAGGTTGTTGGAGGTGATATGTCATCCATCCCTGGAATTTCTGATGCTATTGAGGTTCAAGCATCTTCCCTTATAATTCTTATGCATATATCAGTAACTAATTTGTTTAACCTAGTGTTATTTTCTCTGCTTACTGAAATTCCTTTCATTCAAAAGGATATTATATTTATTCAGGACTACTTGAAGTGCTAAAATCCAACTTGTCCATTTCTATTTCTACTGTTAGAATGTTGTATATCGCTGCTGTTATCATGCCAATGACTAAGTATTATTGGGTCATTGCTAGTTCCAAAGTGTGGTGCTTTCACTTGTTGACTTCTAAATTATAGTTCATCTAGTTTAGTCTGTTTTTAATTATGAGAAAAATACACTTCAGTCTTTGGACCCATTCACTTATGACACTTTAGACCTTAAGGTTCTAGAGACAATTTAGTCCTTGAAACTTTTAGTTTAGGTTGTATTTTAGCCTTTCTGTTAACTTCGTGTCAGCAGAACTAATGATTGGGCTCCATAGATAATAGTTTATTATTTTCTAAAACAAAAGTGCACTTTAGTCCCTGAAATTATTCATTTATGATACTTTAGTTCCTGAAATTATTCACTTATGATACTTTTGCTAGTTATCCCAACAGAAAGTTAACAGATATACTAAAGTGCAAACCAAACTAACAGTTCATCATCATCATCATCATCATCATCATCATCATCTAGGCCTTATCCTGATTAGGGGTGGGCCACACAAATCTTGTTATTCCATTTCCCTCTATTAAGGGTCATGTCTTCATTTAGCCCAGAAGTTTTTAAGTCCTTTCTCATGAGACTGCTACCTATGTTCTTTTAGGGCTTCCCCTCCCCCTTTTAGAGCCATTGACTTGGATGGAGTCACTCCTAACCAATGCCGTTTTTGGTCTTTGTTGGACATGTCCAAACCATCTAAGTCTTCCCTCCCTCATCTTTTTACCTATTGGTACTACTTTTAAGTTTCCTCTAATGTTTTCGTTTCTAATTCTGTCCTTTCTTGTCTTGCACTAATCCATCTCAATGTCCTCATTTCGACTATGCTTATCTTATGTACATGTTATTCCTTAATTGCGCAACACTGATTCATAGAGCATGGCTGGCCTTACATCCATCCTATAGAAATTTTCTTTCAGTTTGAGTGGCACCTATTGATCATACAAAACTCTAGAGGCACATTTTCATTTGTTCCAGTCCACTTGGATTCTCTGGGTAACATCCATCTCAATCTCTCGACTCTCATGAATTATCGATCCCTCAGTATCAAAAGTGGTCTTTTTAGCTGATTTCTTGGTTAACAATCTTTATTTGTGCTTCATTCCCACTCCTTTCCTTACTAAAATATGCATTCTATGTACTCTGTCTTGGTTCAGCTAATTTTAAATCTTTTAGATTCTATAGCATCTCTCTATAATTCTAGCTTTGTGTTTACAACCTTCTTTGTCTTGTCAATCAAAACTATATCATTTGCAAATAACATTCACCATAGAATCTCCTCTTGTAGATGTTTTGTTAACTTATTCATAACTAACATGAAAAGGTACTGGACTCAATGCCGATCCTTTGTGCGATCCTGTAGTGACAGGGAAATCATCTCCACTTGTAGTCCTAACATTTGTTACCATTCCCTTATATATATCCTAAATCATGTCTATATACCCCATTGAACCCCTTTCTTGCTCAATTTCCACCATATGAACACTTTGAGGACCCAATCATAAGCATTTTCTATGTCAATAAACACTGTTTGGAGGTCCTCCTTTTTCTCCTTATTTCTCTATCAATTATCTAAGTAGGAAAATAGCTTTCACAGTAGACCTCTTAGGCATCAAACCAAATTGATTTTCCAATACTCTCATCTCATGCAGTAGCCTTTGTCAATCACTCTTTCCCAAAGTTTGATGGTATGACTCATAAGTTTGATCCCAGGATAATTAGTGCAACTCTGTATATCTCCCTTATTTTTATAAATTGGTACAATAGAGTTTTCCTCCATTCATCTGTCCTTTTCTTCAATATTACATTCTTGTTAACAACTTTGTTAACCAAATTATTTAGTGTCTCTCATATACTTCCAAACATCTATAGGTGTGCCATTGGGCCCTGAGGCCTTTCCTGATTTCATCTTTTTCAAGGCCTCTTTCACTTTAGGTGTCCTAATCCTATGGTCATATCTATATAGTCCAACATTATTTGGGTCTACGGTTATATTAATATCTACATTCTTAGGACAATTGTCATTTAGCAATTTTTGAAAGTAACTTTTCTGCCTTTGATTAATCTCATCATCTTTGACTAATACTTTTTGGTCATCACTTTGGATGTATTTAACGTGCTCTAAGTCCTTATTTTCTGTTCTCTTATATTTGCAAGTTTGAACATTTCTTTCTCACCTTCTCTTGATCCCAATTTATTATAGAGATCATCATACACCTTGAGTTTAGCCTCACCACTCTCTTGG
The DNA here is from genome assembly GCA_035236585.1 of Warburgia ugandensis. NCBI lineage: Eukaryota > Viridiplantae > Streptophyta > Magnoliopsida > Canellales > Canellaceae > Warburgia > Warburgia ugandensis. Next base: position 10,161,613 of record CP141138.1, on the reverse strand, counting down.
CGCCCTTGTGGTCCGCCCTTTCCCCAGACCCTGCATAGGTGGGAGCTTCGTGCATCGGGGTTGCCCTTTTACTACTCTCTCGGCAACCTTTTTAGTATTCTTATATTGCTTAAATTTCTCATTATTTTTAGTCCTTTGCCATGCTTTAAAACACATTCACTTCTCTCTAATAACTTTTTGCACTTTTTCACTCCACTACAAAGTTTACTGGTTCCCTTTTTACCTTTCAATACTCCTTGAACATCTTTTGCTAATTTTTTTATGGACTCGACCATATTAGTCCATATCATGTTTCTTTTGTTTCATTGTTCTACTTTCTTTCTACTATCAATTTGTTTGTGAATGATGTTATTTGTTTTTCTTTTAAGTTCCACCACATTTTTGGCACCTGTTACGTTTATTTCTTTTCGTCCATCTCTTAATGTAAATATCCATAACCATTAACCTATGATGTGTGGTTGAACTCTCACTGGATATCACCTTACAATCTTTACACATTGATCTTTTGACACCCCTAAGTTAAAAAAAGGTCTAATTGACCATTATATGATCTACTTTAAAGGTTAGTAAGTGTTATTTCCCCTTTTTAAAGTATGTGTTATATGCCAAAGCAAAATCAAGGATAGCTTCCTCCATCTCATTTTTTTCTCCAACACCATACCCTCCATGTACCATGTCATATCCGTCCTTTTCTTTTCCTACATGACTATTTAAGTTTGCTCCAATAAACATGCCCTCTGTGTTGAGAATTTCTTGCTTGACACGCTCCATATCTTCCTAAAACTATCTCTTTATTTTGTCTTCTAACCCTACTTGTGGTGTATTGCCACTTACAATATTTATGATCTTCTCTCTTAAAACAAGTTTTATTAGTATAATTCTATCATTGGTTCTTTTAACGTCTTTATCCACCATTATCCTTTTCTATGTATCGGAGCTTATACTCATTGATTTCTCTAGTTTTAGCTCCTTTTCACATGGTTGCTTGGACATAAGCTATGTTGACTCTCCTATGTTTCATTTATCTACTAAGTCCATACTTTTACCTGTCGATGTACTTCTATTCCATGTGGCAATATGAATCATATCCTCTTGAGCTAGTCTTTTTACACACATACATCTTGAACAATGTGAGAACCCATTCTTGCTTTTTATTGCACTGAGGTTCTGATGCCTCACGTCACTTCCGAGGGAAGGCTCTAGCAGCCCTTGCTTATTTCCCACTACACCCAGAATCCGATGCAGCATGTTGCTTACTGGGGAATGCTCTGATAGCCCTTGTCCATTTCTCACTGCACTGACAATTCGATGCAGCCCATTGCTTAGAGGGAACATGCTAGCCTAAGGGAATGTCAATGTCATATTCATGTCATTGGGTTTCGAAGGATTTTACGCTAGTTGGCACCTGATGCAACCCCCTCCTTCATCTGGGCTTGGGACAGGTAGTTGAGGTCATAAAACTACATAGGCAGAGTTAACCCAAACCAATAATTCCAAGGAATAAACTGTTTTTCTGGAACTTTAAGAACTAAAGTGTCATAAGCGAATAGTTCTAGGGATTATGTACTTTTGTCTCGCATCATATTTCAAGATGTGTCTTTTGTAGCTTCCTTCTGTATCTGAATATGACACACCCGATATCCTTCACAACATTTTTCTTGCAAAGTCATGCCCTAATTATGATTTTCTTTCCATGGTATATATGGTCATTGATACTTCTGAACTTCATCATTTTGCATCCACATTGCTTCTGATGCTTTTTCCCAAGCTGCTTCCAGCTAATTGAGTTTCTCTACTGCACTTGTAGCTTGTTGATAGGCTGCAATACTTTAGATGAGATGACAAAGCTATAGTTTCAGGGTGAGGCGTTAGATTTTAGAAAGTGGGTCAGGGTATTTCTTTTGAATTCCTATGTTTCTTCTTCTCCTAAGAACTGTCTCTTTCTCTAGTTCTTCCCTCTTTCCCTGATCTCTCTCCTTCACCTCCTTTAAGCAACTTCATGTTCTGTCTCACATTTCAAGTTGTCCTTGACTATGAATTGGAGTTTCCTGGCAATGGATGTGTAAGTTCATTTGCCTGATATAGACATGACAACAACTGTAACCTTTCCTGGATTACCTCTGTCCTGTGGATATCCTTTGGTGCCTTGCTTTGGAGTGTGTAGTCTGGCTAAGAGCCTATTAACTGTTGATGGAGATAACATGGCTTTGTTTGGTCTTTGATTGGATAGCTCTATCTGAACACTCCAAGTTCCAGAAATTTTGTGAAGTGGACAGCACTGAATCTGGATATAAGATGTGTATAATGTACTGTCGACAAGGTTTTGTTATTGGAATTTATGGTGGATAGGAAACTTTGGCAATTCTAGTGAAAGGGCCTTCGATCATTCAGGAAAGACTTTTTCCTTACAAAGATGTTCTGAGGATGATAAGTTATAAGGAACCAGCTTATTCCAGATTCTGGAGGATTCAAGTCATGGGCTTTCTCCATGTTAGGAACTTTCTTCCTTGTACCCCTTTGAAGAATAAGATCAAAAATAGGAAGCAGATAAGGAGATACTGGGTTAAGTAGAGTAAATCTAGCTCAAGAACACTATGTTCAATTACTTGCCAAAACCATTCTTAAACCAGCTCTGCCAACCACAGAATTCAATGTTCTATAACTTATCTACAACTACTTAGAGTTGCACACTTGACCTAGTTGAGTAACTTCCTACATAAACTGCCACATGGTATTACAAATAAGGTGCAAGTCAATGCCATTGTTCTTTCATATGTACTCGTGACATCTCTCCCCAAAAACTGGTCCTTGTCCTGAGGGTCTTTTATGGTAGGGACCTTTTCCCCCCATAATGCTGCTTAGTTGTGCTTTGAAGAATAAGATAAAAAAATAGGAAGAAGATAAGGAGATACTGGGTTAAGTAGAGTAAATCTAGCTCAAGAACATTATGTTCAATTACTTGCCAAAACCATTCTTAAACTAGCTCTGCCAACCACAGACTTCAATGTTCTATAACTTATCTACGACTACTTAGAGTTGCACACTTGATCTAGTTGAGTAACCTCCTACATAAACTGCCACACTGTATTACAAATAAGGTGCAAGTCAATGTCATTGTTCTTTCACATATACTTGTGACTCTCTCCCCAAAAACTGGTCCTTGTCCTGAGGGTCTTTTATGGTAGGGACCTTTTTTCCCTATAATGCTGCTTAGTTGTGCTTTGCCGCATTTATCATCATCTCCCCCTGACCAGCATACCTCAATCAGAAACACCTTACAATTGTGACTCTCCTTGTAGTTGTGCTTTGCCGCATCTTTTCTCTCCTTGTAGTTTTCTAATTATGTCCTTTTGACTGGCAAGGATGGACAGCTAATGCTTAGTTATTTGTCAGATGTAATTTTTATTTCATCGAACTGATTAAATTGAGGCTGGAATTGATTTCTGGCTTCACAGATTTGTGCCAACTCTATGGTAAAAGTCAAGGTGAAGGTCTTTAATCCTGAACATCACCTCATTTTTTGAGCTCGTGTCTCCCCATTGTAGAGAGTAGGTTCTCAAACTGGGGCTAATCATGGTTATGTACAAATCCAGTTTGTTGAAGCTTAATGAGATCTTGTCTTTATCTCATGTAGAACCATACATTGAATGGAGTCCTTCAAAGTCTTTCCTGAAACAATTCATATCTTGTGGAGTCCTTTGAAGTCTTCCAAAAAACAAATCCTATCTTTTGGTTTGAGTAACTAATACGACAAGCGCACATCACCTCCTAGATGAACTGATACTAGACCAACTGGTTCATCTTGAAGGGTTTGATGAAAAAAAAATTGCTTACCCCTACTGACCCAACTAGTTGGTTGTTCTTCTCCATTAGAGCAAGGACAACCCAATCTAATGGACTTGGTCATGAAAGATCTCACCAACTAAGTGTATGTTACTCCAATTTCATTGTGGCTTTCCCTCTATGAACTCAAGATTGAATGAGAGAATTCTTCTACTGGTTTAATGATAAATGATCTAACCTGTCAATTTAGTACAGTTAACATTTGTATCATCTACCTAAGTAGCCTCGTTTCTTAGGAGAACGAATATCTTTAAGCAATCTACGCAATGATTTATGTCTGGGTCTGATACCAATGCATTAGGAACTTTATTTCTCTACCCATTTTGAAGAATTACAGTTTAAAAAAAAAAAGGAACAAGAGAAAAAAAGAAAAGAAAATTGGGTTTATAAGAATGCTATGCTATATGCATATCCATATTGATCCATGGTGTTGCCCTCCTCTTAGGGATGGCAATGGGGCGGGTCAAATTGGAGCTCTGGCCTGATCCACACCTACTTGCGGTGGAGCAGGCAGGAAATTAGTGACCTGCTCCCGCCATGATGTAGAAGAGTGCGGTCTGAGGTGGATTTGGAGCAGTTGCAGAGCAGCAACAAAAACCCATGGATTGACCTGCGATCCACACTTTGTAATATAATTATATAGAGATATCTTTTATACTAGAAATGCTCATGTGTTATTAAAATTTTATTTGAAAATGAGGGAAATCTTGACAATTCAGTTTCAGACATACAAAAGGGTTTAGAAAACCCTATCTCTTTGTTTCTTTTGTTTTGAGAGTTGAGGGACTGATGGAGAGGCTCTTTATTTCATCAATTTTGCCCAGCCGCTCTGCACCCCAAGCAATGGAGTGGGCATGTCAGTGGTCCATGGTGGAGCAGGCGGGCATTTTACTGATCCATGGTGGGGCAGAGTGAAGCAGGTGCAAAGCTGCCCCTCTCTGCTTCGCTCCATTGCCATCCCTACATCCTTTTCAGCTGTTGAGTTGTAAGAATACTAAGATGAGATGGGATTTTATGGAAGGTGCTTTTGCAATTGTTGAAAATTGGAAGCCTCCAAAGATACAACCCGGATTGGGGTTTCTGTTTTCCACCAATTACCAAAGCACCACTGCAAAATCCCATCTTATCTCGGCCATTCTTAGAGATCAATGGCTGAAAAGGTAGCCACATCAAAGCTGCAGTATGAACACACCGTTATAGCATTCCTTTTGGGTTAATTAGAGTCAACCCAGCCTCAATAAAACTATGTTCAGTTACTTGTCAAAACCATTCTTAAAGTAGATCTACCCCTTAATCTATACTAAGTCCCCAAGGATCAATAACTTCCCTACAAATACTTACATGCATGACACTATTTGTAGCTTCTTACATAACTGAGATAAACTAAATTCATCTTCTTATTAGATACTTAAAGACTATCACATGGCAATGTAAGGAGCAATTTTATGCCCATATCCTTTCATGTATACGAAGGGGAGCCTTGGCGCAATGCTAAAAGTTGTCATCATGTGACCTTGAGGTCACGGGTTCAAGGTGTGGAATCAGCCTCTTGCAAAATGCAAGGTAAGGCTACCTACTATAGGCCCCTTCATGTATACCATAACACTCCCACCGTCCTTATTTTTCAGGGTATAGTGTCTAAATGAAGAAGGTTGCATAAACAGAGCATTGCATCTGGCTTCTTTCCATTTGGGTCTTCCATTTCCCTCATCGATACTAATTTCTTTTTATATGTGATGTTCTAAGCTATGATCAAGAATTCTGTTAGAGATGAACTGTAGATCATGTGTTAGAAAAAGAAAATCACTGCTAGTAAAATAAATTTTATAAGAGACAACCTTTCAATGTTTTTTATGATGGAAGTATCAAAGGTGGATTAGGAAAATAGGAGGCTTCTGCTGCGTAATGTACAATGACTGAGTTCTAGATGCATAATTGAGTATATATTGATAAATAAAGGGCCCACAAGGAGGAGAGCTTGAGTGGTTTTACTTTTCTTTCCCTCATGATATTTTTATTGTTGTCGTGTGTGACCTAAAGGTCATGGGTTTTAGTGGTGGACACGGCCTCTTGCAAAAATGAAAAGTAAGCTGCGTACTGTAGACCCTTTGTGGTTCGCCGATTCCCCTTACCCCACATATGCAGGAACTTCCTGCACTGGGCTGCCCTTTTTGTTATCATCATCATTGTCACTGTTGTTGCTGCTGCCATCGTCATTGTTATTGTTGATTTTTCATAATGTCCGTTGTTGTTGTTGTTGTTGTTATTATTTGATTACTATTTGCTATTATTATTATTATTATTATTATTATTATTATTATCAAATTAGGGAGCAAGATCAGAATTAGAGATTGATAGAAAAGCAAGTATATGGGCCCGTGTAAGTAGGAAACAAAAAATATCTATTCTAGTTCCATCATCAGCTATGGGTTCGAATCTGAGAGAGATTCTAGGTAATGTTTTGCTACCCTGAAATTTTCTTGTCTTTCCCGAATGATAAGGAGAAAAAAAAAAGATTGGGTCAAGGGAAAATGCCATTTTGGAGTTTTATCAACAATTTGCTTGTGTAGGAGGGGATCCGGTATTTTCTGAGTCCCTATGTAAGGAATTACAAAAGAATTTTTTTAACAAAGATGTGAATTAGGAAGGATTGGTCAACGAAATATGAATTGAAGATTGAATCTTGACATACCTCAGGACATTATATTTTGGTTACCATGAGATGTATTGGCTGCTATAGATCATTTGATAGGAATGAAATTTGGAATGGGCAACGTTGACGATATGAATCACTTAAAAAATAAACATATTTGTTCTGTAGCAAATCTGTTACAGGATGAATTCGGATTGGCTCTGGTTCGTTTAGAAAATGTGGTTCGAGGAACTGTATGTGGAGCAATCAAGCATAAATTGATACCGACTCCTCGGAATTTGGTAACTTCAACTCCATTAACAACTACTTATGAATTGTTTTTCGGCCTACACCCGTTATCTCAAGTTTTGGATCAAACGAATCCATTAACACAAATAGTTCATGGGCAAAAATCGAGTTATTTGGGTCCTGGAGGATTGACAGGGCGAAATGCTAGTTTTCGGATACGAGATATCCATCCTAGTCACTATGGACGTCTTTGTCCAATTGACCCATCTGAAGGAATCAATGTTGGAGTTGGACTTATTGGGTCTTTAGCGATTCATGCGAGGATTGGTCATTTAGGGTCTATAGAGAATCTATTTTATGAAATATCTGAGAGCTCTAAAGAGGTACGACGGTTTATTTATCACCAAATAGAGATGAATATTATATGCTAGCGGCCAAAAATTCTTTGGCATTGAATTAGGGTATTCAAGAAGAACAGGTTGTTCCTGCTCGATAGCGTCAAGAATTCTAGACTATTGCATGGGAACAGATTCATCTTTGAAACATTTTTTCTTTCCAATATTTTTCTATTGGAGCTTTCCTCATTCCTTTTATCGAGCATAATGATGCGAATCGGGCTTTAATGAGTTCTAATATGCAGCGTCAAGCAGTTCAGCTTTCTTGGTTTGAGCAATGCATTGTTGGAACTGGGTTGGAATGCCAAGTGGCTCTAGATTCGGGGGTTTCCACTATATTTGAACATGAGGGAAAGATCTTTTCTACCGATACTAACAAGATCCTTTTATCAGGTAATGGAGACACTACTATAAGCATTCCATTGCTCATGTATCAACGTTCCAACAAAAATACTTGTATGAACCAAAAACCTCAGGTTTAGCAGGGTAAATGCTTTAAAAAGGGATAGATTTTAGCGGACTGTGTGGCTACAGTTGGCGGTGAACTCGATTTGGGAAAAAACGTATTAGTAGCTTATATGCCATGGGAATACTATAATTCTGAAGATGCGGTACTCATTAATGAATGTCTAGTATACAAAGATATTTATACTTCTTTTCATATCTGTAAATATGAAATTCAGACTCATGTGACAAGTCAAGGCCCTGAAAGAATCACTAATGAAATACCGCATTTAGAAGCTCATTTACTTTGCAATTTAGACAGAAATGGAATTGTGAGGGTGGGATTTTGGATAGAAACTTGATATTTTAGTAGGTGAATTAATGCCTCAGCAGTGAAAGAATCTTTGTATGCTCAAGAGGATAGATTATTAAGAGCCATACTTGGAATTTAGGTATCCATTGCAAAGGAAACTTGTCTAAAACTACCTATAGGCAGAAGGGGGCAAGTTATTGATGTGAGATGGATCTAGAAAAAGGGGGGTTTCTAGTTATAATCCAGAAATGATTCATGTATATATTTCAAAGAAGGTGATAAGGTAGTTGGAAGACATGGGAATAAAGGTATCTTTTCTAAAATTTTGCCTAGATAAGATATGCCTTATTTGCAGGATGGAATGCCGGCTGATATGGTCTTCAACCCATTAGGAATGCCTTTACGAATGAATGTGGGCCAGATATTTGAATGCTCTCTCGGGTTAGCAGGGGCCCTGCTGGATAGACATTATAGAATACCACCCTTTGATGAGAGATATGAGCAAGAGGCTTCGAGAAAACTAGTGTTTCCTGAATTATATTCAGCTAGTAAGCAAACAACAAATCTATGGGTATTTGAACCCGAGTATTCAGGAAAAAGCCGAATATTTGATGGAAGAACAGGAGATCCTTTTAAACAACTGTTCTAATAGGAAAGTCCTATTTCCTGAAATTAATTCATCAAGTTGATGATAAATTCCATGGACGTTCTAGTGGACATCATGCACTTGTTACACAACAACCCCTTAGAGGAAGGGCCAAGCAAGAGGAACAACGAGTAGGAAAAATGGAAGTATGGGATCTAGAGGGGTTTGGTGTTGCTCATATTTCACAAGAGATGCTTACTTATAAATCTGATCATATTAGGGCTCGTTAGGAAGTAATTGGTACTACAATCATTGGAGGAATAATACCTAACCTCGAGGATTCTCCAGAATCTTTTCGATTACTCATTTGAGAATTACAAACTTTCCTCTAGAACTGAATCATTTCCTTGTATCTAAGAAGAACTTCCAGATTCATAGGAAGGAAGCTTGATCGGAATGAATTAGAATTTTTCTTCTATAATATGATCAATCGGTATAAACATCAACAACTTTGAATTGGATTAGTTTCTCCTCAACAAATAAGTGCTTGGGCCAACAAAATACTACCTACTGGAAAGATAGTTGGGGAGGTAACAAAACCCTATACTTTTCATTACAAAACCAATAAACCTAAAAAAGATGGATTGTTTTGTGAAAGAATTTCTGGACCTATAAAAAGTGGAATTTGGGCTTGTGGAAATTATCGAGTGATCCGAGATGAAAAAGAAGACCTGAAATTTTGTGAACAATGCGGAGTCAAATTTGTTGATTCTCAGATATAGATATCAAATGGGATACATCAAACTAGCATGTCCAGTGACTCATGTATGGTATTTGAAACGTCTTCCTAGTTATATCACGAATCTTTTAGATAAACCCCTTAAGGAATTAGAAATCCTAGTATACTGCGATGTGTGATTTGATCGAAATTATGATTTTACAGATTCAGAATGAGAAACTGTCATCCCATTCAATCCGATTGGGATGCCCTTGACTCTGACATGTCTCTTGGGAGAGGAAGAAGAACATGAAGCTCAGAATTATGGGTGTATTCAATACTTCCAAATGAAAGGGGAGTTGATCCATGGTTCCGTAACAAATAAATAGGAATTGCTAGTTGTATCTTGTGAAAAAGATTTCTTTCATGGAATTAGCCACTCCATTTCTTTTAGAAAGAAATTCTGTTCAAGTAAACAAATATGACATGGTTACAGGAGTTTATCCATCGCATATATGCTTCAAAGGACATCGTGGCATAACTATCAAGGTGAAGCAGGGACATAAAAGATCGAATGGAACAATACATAGACATGCAAATCCCTTATGAGTTTCAAGGTATTCCTTTAAAGTAAAGGGATTCATTATTCGAGGGGAAGTAGACTACTCAATAATTTCCCATTTCATTTATGTTGTAATTGAATAATTAATAAGTAATTCAAAAAAGAAAAGTAAAAATAAATCAATGAAATAGAGGTTGGTCCTCACTGGGAACTTGAGTAAAGAGTAGATCTTTATGGGGTCTTCTAGAACAAAATTGGAAAGTGAGAACCCCTTTCTTTCTTTGGTTGGGTGTAATTACTTGAGCCGGATGAGAGGAAACCTTCACGTTCAGTTTTTAAGGGGGGAATCCTGTAGGAACTTATCCCAAATTTTCTTTTGCTAGGCCCATAACTAAAAAACCTACTTTCTTACGATTACGAGGTTCATTCGAATATAAAATCCAATCCTAGAAATACAACATCCCACTTTTTTTTACTACCCAAGGCTTTGATGCATTTCTAAATAGAGAAATATCTACTGGAGCAAGTGCTATTAGAGAACAATTAACTGATCCAGATTTGCAAATTATTACAGACCATTCATTGGTGGAATGGAAGGAATTAGGGGAAGAAGGGTCCATTGGGAATGAATGGGAAGATAGAAAAATTGGAAGAAAGGATTTTTTGGTTAAACGCATGGAATTAGCTAAGCATTTTATTTGAACAAATGTAGAACCAGAATGGATGGTTTTGTGCCTATTACCAATTCTTCCTCCTGAGTCAAGACCAATCATTCAGATAGATGAGAGTAAACTAATGAGTTCGGATATTAATGAACTCTATCAAAGAGTTATCTATCGCAACAATACTCTTACTGATCCATTAACAAGAAGTAGATCTACACCAGGGGAATTAGTAATGTGTCAGGAGAAATTGGTACAAGAAGTCGTGGATACACTTCTTGATAATGGGATTTGCGGGCAACTAATGAGGGATGGTTATAATAAGGTTTACAAGTCATTTTCAGATGTAATTGAAGGCAAAGAGGGAAGATTTTGTGAGACTCTACTTGGTAAAGGGGTTGATCATTCGAGGCATTTAGTCATTGTCGAGGGTCCTTTGCTTTCATTACACCAATGTGGATTACCTCGAGAAATAGCAATAGAACTTTTCCATACATTTGTAATTTGTGGTCTAATCAGACAACATGTTGCTTCCAACATAGGGATTGCAAAAGGTAAAATTTGGGAAAAAGAGAGAATTGTATAGGAAATACTTCAAGAAATTATGCAAGGGCATCTAGTATTGCTGAATAGAGCACCCACCCTGCATAGTTTAGGCATACAGGCATTCCAGCCCGTTTTAGTGGAGGGACATGCTATTTGTTTACATCCATTAGTTCGTAAGGGATTCAATGCAAACTTTGATGGGGATCAAATGGTTGTTCATGTACCTTTATCTTTGGAAGCTCAAGGAGAGGCTCGTTTACTCATGTTTTCTCATATGAATCTCTTGTCTCCAGCTATTGGAGATTCCATTTTCATACCAACTCAAGATATGCTTATTGGACTCTATGTATTAATGATCGAAAATCATCGTGGTATTTGTGCGAATAGGTATAATTTATGTAATCGTGGAAACTATCAAAAGGAAACTGTTGACAATAATAATAATAACTATGAGTATATGAAAGAGAAAGAACCCTATTTTTTATAGTTCCTATGATGCGCTTGGAGCTTATCGGCTGAAATGAATCAATTTAGATAGTCCTCTGTGTCTCCATTGGCGACTAGATCAACGTGTCATTGCCCCAAGAGAAGTTCCTATTGAAGTTCAATATGAATCTTCGGGTACCTTTTATGAGATTTATGGGCACTATCTACTAGTAAGAAGTGTAAAAAATGAAATCCTTTGTATATACATTCGAACCATTGTTGGTCATATTGCTTTTTATTGAGAACTAGAAGAAGCCATACAGGGGGTTTTGTCGAGCCTACTCATAAGGTCCCTAAGCTAAGTAATTATGTGATACCTTGAAATTTTGGTCTCTACGGTTTAACTGGTATCCTAATTCTTGAATTTATACGTGAATCAAGATCGAGGAAAGGAAGTCTTCGAATCACTGACTCAAACCCACTGTCAAATCCTACTCAACGGAATATGGAGGTACTTATGGCAGAATGGGCCGATTTGGTCTTTCACAATAAAGTGATAGATGGAATTGCCATGAAACAACTTATTAGTAGATTAATAGATCACTTTGGAATGGCATATACATCACACATACTAGATCAAGTAAAGACTTTGGATTTCTAGCAAGCCATCGCTACATCCATTTCATTAGGAATTGATGATCTTTTAACAATACCTTCTAAAAGATGGCTAGTCCAAGATGCTGAACAGCAAAGTTTAATTTTGGAAAAGCACCATCATTATAGGAATGTACACGTAGTAGAAAAATTACGTCAATCCATTGAGATATGGTGTGCTACAAGTGAATATTTAAGATAAGAAATGCATCTAATTTTAGGATGACAGATCCTTCTAATCCAATCCATAGAATGTCCTTTTTGGGAGCTTGAGGAAATGCATCTCAAGTACAATTAGTAGGTATGAGAGGATTAATGTCGGATCCCCAAGGACAAATGATTGATTTACTTATTCAAAGCAATTTATGTGAAGGACTTTCTTTAACGGAATATCTAATTTCTTGCTACGGAGCTCACAAAGGAGTTGTGGATACTGCTGTACGAACATCAGATGCTGGATACCTCACGTGTAGACTTGTTGAAGTAGTTCAACACAATGTTGTACGTAGAACAGATTGTGGCACTTTCCGAGATATTTCCGTGAGTCCTCGAAATGGGATGATGGAAAAAATTTGGATTCAAACACTAATTGGTCGTGTATTATCAGACGATATATATAGGTTTGTGATGCATTACCGCTCGAAATCAAGATATTGGAGTTGGTCTTCTTAATCGATTCATAACCTTTCGAGCACAATCAATGTATATTCGAACCCCCTTTATTTGCAGTAGTACATCTTGGATCTGTCGATTATGTTATGGTTGGAGTCCCACTCATGGCGACTTGGTCAAATTGGGAGAAGCAGTAGGTGTCATTGCAGGTCAATCAATTGGGAAACTAGGGACTCAACTAACATTAAGAACTTTTCATATCGGTGGAGTATTCATAGCCAGTACTGCAGAACAATTACGAGCCCCTTCTAATGGAAAAATTAAATTCAATGAGGATTTGGTTCATCCCACACGTGCATGTCATGGACATCCTGCTTTTCTATGTTATATAGACCTGTATGTAACTATTGAGAGTTAGGATATTCCATACAATGTGAATATTCCACCAAAAAGTTTTTTTTAAGTTCAAAATGATCAATACGTAGAATCAAAACAAGTGATTGTTGAGATTCGTGCTGGAACAGCCACTTTCAATTTTAAAGAGAAAGTTCAAAAACATATTTATTTTGACTCAGAGGGAGAAATGCACTAGAGTACCGATGTGTACCATGCACCTGAATATACATATGGTAATGTTAATCTCTTACCAGAAACAAGTCATTTATGAATATTACCAGGAGGCCCGTGCAGATCTAGTATGGTGCCTTTTTTGATCCACAAGGATCAAGATCAAATGAATGTTCATTCTCTTTCTGTCGAACAGAGAGATAGTTTTGACTTTTCAGTAACTAATGATCGACTAGACACAAATTGTTTAGTTCAGACCCTTCCAATAAAAACAGGGGAAGGATTCTTGATGATTTCAGACTTGATCGAATCATATCCAATAGTCATTCTAATTTTACGGACCCTGCCATTCTTGACAAGAATTCTAATTTCTTGGCGAAAGGGCAAGGAAATAGATTTGTCATTCCGTTCCAATATGATCAAGAACGAGAGAAAGAACTAATGTCTCCTTTTGCCATCTCGATTGAAATACCCATAAATGGTATTTTACATAGAAATAGTATTCTTGCTTATTTCGACGATCCCTAATACAGAAGAAGCAGTTTAGGAATTACTAATATGGGACTGGAGAAGTGGATTCAATCATCAAACAAGAGGATTTGATTGAGTATTGAGGAGCGAAGGAACTTAGACCGAAATACCAAATGAAAGTAGATCGATTTTTTCATTCTTGAAGAAGTGCATATTTTACCTGCATCTTCGTCCGTAATGGTCTGGAACAATAGTATCATTGGAGTCGATACACGAATTACTTTAAATACAAGAAGCCGTGTAGGTGGATTAGTCTGAGTGGAGAGAAAAAAAATGGGATTTCATTGAAAATCTTTTATGGAGATATATATTTTCCTAGAGAGACAGATAAGATATCCTAGCAGAGTGGCATCTTGATACCACCAAGAACGGGAAAAAAAAAAATGCTAAGGAATAAAAAAAATTGAAAAATTGGATCTATGTCCAATGGATTACGCCTACAAAGAAAAAGTATTTTTTTTCAGTTCGACCTGTAGTCACATATGAAATAGCTGATGGTATAAATTTGGCAACTCTTTTCCCCCAGGAGCTATTGCAAGAAAGGGATAATGTGAAACTTTGAGTCGTCAATTATACATTTTATGGAAAGGGCAAACCAATTCGAGGAATTACTCACACAAGTATTCAATTAGTTCGAACTTGTTTAGTATTGAATTGGAACCAAGACCGAAATGGTTCTATAGAAGAGATTTAGGCTTCCATTGTTGAAGTCAGGGCAAATGGTCTGATTTGAGATTTCATAAGAATCGACTTAGTGAAGTGCCCTACTTCGTATACCGGAAAAAGGAATGATATGGCAGGTTTAGGATTGATCCCCAATAATGGATCAGATCACACCAATATGAATTCTTTTTATTCCAAGGAGAGGATTCAATCACTTACCCAACATCAAGGAACTATTCGTACGTTGATGAATAGAAATAAGGAATACCAATCTTTTCTAATTTTGTCATCATCCAATTGTTCTCGAATTGGGCTATTAAATGGTTCTAAATTTTACAATGTAACAAAAGAATCAATTCAAATGAAAGAGTATCCTATAATTCCCATTAGAGTAACTTGACATGCACAAAAGCACGGTTTCGAGAATTATCCATGACTACCGCTACAAGAATTATTTGAAAATATAAATTATCTAAAGAATTGTTTGTTTGAAGAATATGAAACTATATCGAACATATAGTATCTTATACACTTAAAATGGTACAATATTATCATTATCTGAATTATGGGGTTATTATCATTATCTGAACTGTGGGGTAAGCGAAATGCTTTTACAGCTATAGAAGATTATGTAGGTTACGAGTGCACAAAGATTGAGGTCATATTTTTCTGTTTCCTACCATATCTGCTACCATTGAGAGATTTCTGACTATGCCTGCATCTGAGTATCCTAAATAAGGCTGTTCAACATGGAGATAAGAATCCATGAATGCGGATTTTCTCACCTGCGATTTGCAGCTTAATTCATAGGATTATTACTCAAGAACAAATAACAAAGGTTTTAAGGTTGTTTTTCTATGTTTTAACCATTTATCCAACCGTTGCCAAGCGCAAGGAATATGATCTCTATCCACTGATAAGTAGCACTATGCCAAACAGCGTCAATGGGTTGTCACTTCTGAAACGACTCAGTTTTGGTGCATTCTGATTGTTCTATCCTGTTATTCCTTCAAGCAGGAAATCTTTGTCTTCTTGTCATTTAAGCAACTTAATGTGAATAGGATTCATTTTAACCACTGGGTTCCTTTTCTTGTGGTCCCCTTCCTCATGTTCACTGTGTCCATCTTTTCTAAATGATGAATAGTTTTTCCTTTTATTTTTATTTCTCCTGTTCAAGTTTACAATTTACAAACAGTGTAGGGTTTTCTTAGTCAACTGAAAATTTGAGTTTTACTTGCACAGGAAACAATTCGAGATGCTGTTGAAGATTCCATAACTTGGCCTGTGCGAAAAGTTGTTCCAATCATACCTGGGGATTACAGGTATGCTCTTGCTACAAAATAGCCATTTTTAAATTTGAATGAGCAGTTGTGTAACTGTAACATTGTTGCTTAGCTACCTAGAGTTGAAACCTGTTGGAATACTAGAAGTGAAGCTTGTGCAAGCAAAGGAGTTAACAAATAAAGACATAATTGGGAAATCTGATCCTTATGCTGAGTTGTTTATACGCCCTTTGCGTGACCGAATTAAGAAGAGTAAAATAATGGTTGGTTCATTTGCTTCTTTTATCTTCTATTCCTTTTCTGATTTTCATCTTCCTTGGTCTGATGATAACTATGTATTTGTTCAGAACAACCAGCTAAATCCCGTCTGGAATGAACACTTTGAGTTTGTTGTTGAAGATGCATCTACCCAACATTTGACAGTAAGAATTTATGATGATGAAGGGCTCCAGGCTTCAGAGCTCATTGGCTGTGCTCAGGTATCGTTAAAAGATCTTCAGCCAGGAAAAGTCAAGGATGTTTGGCTGAAATTGGTCAAGGATTTGGAAATACAAAGAGACAACAAATACCGTGGTCAGGTGAGAACACTATCACTTCATTCTGGAATTGTTCTTCTGTTATATCCCTCTCTGGTAGACTGGAGGTTTACAGTGAGGAAAATAGAGAAAGAGATGCATTCTTAATAAGATTTTAACTGTTGCTTTTATGATTCAAATTCAAAACCATGTTATAAGCCTGTGACTGTTGTGGAGTTTATTACATTGTCCTCCTATTCTTAATATGCATCATCAGTTCAATGTTGTCCAAGTTCATGCTCAACATGGCCACCCTGGATTTTATCTCATTCTATTTTTTGAAACTTCTGTACAAGGGGAGCCTTGGAGCAATGGTAGAGTTGTTGTTGTGTGACCTTGAGGTCACGCGTTTGAGGCATGGAAACAGCCTCTTGCAAAATGCAAGGTAAGACTGCGTACTATAGACCCTTGTGGTCCACCCCTTTTCTGGACCCCACATGTGCAGGAGCTTCATGCACCGGGCTGCCCTTTTTCTTTTTGAAACTTCTGTGTAAGTTATTCAACTGTGTCTTAAGTATCTAAAAGAAAATGAGGCTGATTGAAATTTTCACATTAGACATCCTACATTTGGGGGCTCATATCTCCCTTTTCTCATCAAGAGTCAACAGGGATGCTTCATATATAGGCAGTGGCCCTTTGATTAGAGGAGCTAGTCTGCACTTTCTTTTGTTTTCTCCTTTATTTATTATCACCAACCTGTTGCTTTGTGTTTTCTACTCTTTATTGTGTTCTCTACTTCTTAATAAGATCATCTGTGCCCTTCTCTCCATTGCTTTGTATTTTCTGCTGTATTTAAATCCAGGAATTGGAATCATCAAGTGCTTGAAACAGAAGTCCTCTTTCTTATTTGTGAAATATATGAACCATGATTTTCTTCCAGCCCAAAGACTTCTTAGAGACAAATATGAAATCTGGCAATTACTATATTAATAGAAGACTTCTGCGGTGTCTTATTTATGTAAAGTTTCCAATATGAATTCTACTTGATAAGTTTCCTAATGACCATCATAGTCAGTGAATAACTTCACCTACCAATACTATTTTTATTTTTTTTTCTTAGCTTCTCTCATTAATTCTCACATGAAAATATCAGTCAGCCAGCCATTCATTATGTGATTTTTTGAATTTTGAAAGGTGCTCTTTTTTTATGCCTGCTCTTGAATGCATGCCAGTTTCTCATCTCCTAACAATTTGAGAGTACAACAGTACTGATCACCTTTGTTCTACCCTTCTTTCTTAGGTGCACCTGGAGCTCCTTTACTGTCCTTACGGCATGGAAAATGAGTTTACTAATCCTTTTCAGCAAAATTTCTCGATGACCTCCTTGGAGAAGGTCCTTAAAAGTGATGGTTTAGAGACCACTGATGGTGATAAAACATCCATGAGCAAAAAAAGAGATGTCATTGTGAGGGGGGTGCTTTCTGTGACAGTGATATCTGCAGAAGACTTGCCTGCAATGGATCTGATGGGAAAGGCTGACCCTTACGTTGTGCTCCAGATGAAGAAGACAGAAACAAAAAGCAAAACAAGAGTAAGTTCAGTTTCCAAAGAAATTGTGGTTACTTGTATTTACTTGGCCGATATTAGAATTTTCTGGCCTTTTCAGGTTGTGAATGACAGCCTAAATCCTACCTGGAATCAGACTTTTGACTTTGTTGTGGAGGATGGGCTACATGATATGCTTATTTTGGAAGTTTGGGATCATGACACCTTTGGAAAGGTAATGCTTGTGAACCTCTATCCTTGTTGATAGCAATTCATATTCATAATTAGATTTACTCGTATATTTATATCTTTTCTCCTTTCTGTGACCCCCCAATGACCTCGTTAAGCAAGAAGAGGTTACTCTGACTCGGTGACTGCCTCATTACGTGGCTGATCCTTGGTTCAGGAGGTTAACTATTTGATGCCTCCAAGTATTTTAAACAATTGATATCAAGGGACAAAATGCAAGGTAAGGCTGTCTACTTTAGGCTCTTGTTGTCCGCCCGTTCCACAGACCCAGCATAGGCGGGAGCTTCGTGCACTGGGGCTGCCCTTTTTTTATATCAAGGGACAAAAGAATGAGAAACATTCTCATTCAGTGACTTGTTCTATTCATCCTTTGCAAACTTTGACTTGGATCGAGTACCTAATGCATCAATGACAAATAAATAATGATATTGTGTTCATCAATTCAGGATTACATGGGGAGATGCATCCTGACACTCACTAGGGTTATACTAGAAGGGGAATACAAGGACAGTTTCCCACTGGATGGTGCTAAATCAGGACGACTAAACTTGCATCTGAAGTGGACACCGCAGCCTATATACCGGGATTCCTGATTGATAAGAACAAAGCCAAGCAACAATTCAGCAAGAGGATTATACATTTCATGGTAGCCTCCCAGTTCCTGAACGGGTATGCAGAAATTCACTCATGTATTCCAGTCTTTTGATAAACTTCTGGGTATACACCCAATAAATCCTCATGTCAGTTGCTGTAGATTGTATTCTATAGTTGTAGGGCTTTGTTTTTGTATCTTTACTGAAATCTAAATTGAGGCTTTCACAGTTTTGTATGTTCATGGTGATGCCAGGAACCCGGCATGTACAAGATATGTTTTCATACATTTAAAAAAACTACAGCCTGTCTTTTGCTCAATGGAATAGGTAAAATAACTCCCAACAGACCCCCTAATAAGTATGCATAATTTGGTATTACATTGGGAATTCTAGGAACAGTAATTCCTTGGAACCAGTAAAATTTAATTGACTCATTTATCTAAAAATTCTAGGAACAATTGAGACCGGGGCATTTTATTTCATAGGAGAAGTAAAGATCTCCTTATTGACACTTTTTGGGGCTTACGTGTGTCGTGCGGGCATGATCAAATCCATTAATCGAACAGGTGAATGGATCAGTTCAGCATGGGTCTGGAACCTTGTTGTAGGCAGTTTAAGAAGAATGAGCCATTTTACGGTGTTTGAGCGTATAGATCAATGTAAGGTTTTCATGCATCGATTGTAAATATTGGGCCGCATATTTGGTGGTCTAGACTTTTCATTATTTATGATCGCATCTTGGGCAGGCACACCAAGAAGTATTCCTTGGACGATTCTGATCAAGGAATGATGACAACTTCACCGTTGCGCTAAGGCTCTCCTTCATATGAAAAATTAACGAGGCACATATGCAAGTCTTAACACATCCATGTGGTAGATGTTGCAGTGAATGCATGTCCAATGGCCGAACACAAGCAGGTTAGATCGCACCATTGGACCCCTCATGTTACTTTACTGCGTTAATTTCGTGGCTGCTTATTCCACCTTGAATCCGGCTGCAGATCTAGGAATTTCGCAAAAAAAAAGAAAAAGGAAAAGAAAAAGAAAAAGAAAAAGAAAGAAAACACCACATGTGGAATTAAAAATTGGAATCAGATGTAGAACTACATAATCATCGAGTGTCTTGAACTCGTTGATACAAAGTAAGTTCCTATAGTGTCACTATTAAAATTCTTTTGGTTAAATTCTCTGGCCCCAGAGGCATAGAGTTGAATCCGTATTAGGGATGAAAAGGACGATGTTATAATGAGGAGCCAAGTGCAAAGAGAATTGTTATCTCGACTGTGTTTTCCAGGCTGAATACTGCATCCTTTTGGCTAGGCCTTACCTTTGGATGGCATGACCCAGTCACCTTGGTCATCTCTTCTGTTTAGACTGCCTGCAAAACTCATACTCATTGGATGCCTCTAACTATTAATTTTTTCTGTTGAAAAATGTAATGGTCATGATTTGAAAACTTAAAATGTTTAAAGCTAAAATTATCCAATTTTCAAGACTCTTAGCTCTAGCTAATTTGAGAAAGGATAAACAAGATGAATGGGTCTAGATCATCTGAAGGAAGGGGCCAAGATATGAGACCCGAAAACCAGTCCAAAAATCTCCGCTCCAAAACTCCAGAGGTTTCATTTGGCGCTTGACATCGACCCTCAACTCTTTGTTGATCGTGCCGATGACTTTATCGGTTCATGGGTCTTCACGACCTGAGATATAATAACCATTTAAATACTAAAATGAAAGAAGTTATGAAATACAAATATAAACAAATTACAAAAGAAAAAAGAAAAAAAAAGAGATGGGTTTTTGAGTTAATTGGAGAGAATGAATTAGCAATTCTCCCTTTAGCTTGGTATTTAATTCTGATCAATACCTTTGCTTTTTCCTTTTGGTATTGTCGTAGAAATTTTAAACAATACTATTGATAAAGTATATCAGATCAATGACACGGATCTAATTATCTCTCACTTGCAGTTTGCTGACTATATCACTATATGCGTTGATTTGATTGCACAAAGTGCAGCCCTGGTGCACAAAGCTCCCGCATGTGGGGTCAGGGGAAGTGGCGGACCATGAGGGTCTATGATACTTAGACCTTGCATTTTTGTAAGAGGCTGTTTCCACTCCTTAAACCTGTAATTCATGATCATATGACAACAATACCATTTCCCCAAAGCTCCCCTTCTATCTGATCACACAAAGTGAGGAAGCTCTTAAATGCTATTAGATTATCAGAGGTAAAAAATTCAATCCCTCAAAATCATCACTTATGGATATTGAAGCGGGCGGACTAATGTTCTCGATGGTAGGGCCTCGACTTTGAGGTGAAAACTGAAATTATTGCCATGTTTCTATCTTGCCGCTGTGTTGGTAAACCTTTAAAATCACTTTGGATTTGGTTTTTGAGAGGTTTAAGAGGAAATTTGCCACTTGGAAAAGAAGCCGAACTTTCTTTTGGGGACAGATTCTCTTGATTTAGGCCACTCCCAGTAATGTGTCGCTGTATTCTCTTTCACTCTTTCATTGTCCAGTGAGCATTGGGCAAAGAATGGAAGAGATGAAAAGAGATTTTCTTTGGCATGGTAATTCTAGGAAGAAGAAATATCATTTGGCTAGGCAGGAGGATGTTTGTAAACTGAAGCTTGCTGGGTGTTTAAGATTCAAACGAATACAAAATTTAATGCAGCATTGCTAGGCAAGTGTTCATGGAAGTTTTTGAATGAACCGAATGCATTATAGAGACTGGTGGTGGCATGCAAGTAAGGATTAGAATTCAATGGCGTTTTAACAATACGAAGAAGGTTATTGGCTCTATGGTGTAAAGGATTTGATGAGAATTTTTATTTGTCTTCTAAGGGATCTCCGGAATATGTGGAATGACTTATGGTCGGAAGAGAAAGTTACTGCTTGAAGATTTAACATAGTTTTTGCAGTTGCTTCTCATAAAAAGACATTGATTTCAGAATTTTTTTTTAGACAATAGATCAAGCGGTGTGAAGAATTATTTACAGGATGGATAAATTTTGGTTTTGTCTATGAAGAGAATCAACCCAATGGTATAGGGGCTCAACTTCAAAATATGTTCCTCAAAGTCAATGGCATGGATCAGTGCATTTGGATTTGGAACTCTTCTAAGAAGTTCTCAGTAAGATCTTTCTATGAGAAGGGTGATGGACCTTTCGTAAGGCATGATTTGGCTACTACTACTTGGAATTTGTTCTGTCCACTACTGTTTTCGCTTTCTGTTGGCTTGCTCTTTAGGTAGGATTCTCCCGGTTGACATGATGCAAATCTTTATATGCTTTTTGGCCAATTGATACCTTGTATGCTTGAAGGGGAGCCTTTGCACAATAGTAAAGTTGTCATCGTGTGACCTTGAGGTCATGGGTTTAAGGCATGGAAATAGCCTCTTGCAAAAATACAAGATAAGGCTGCATATTATATACCCTTGTGGTCCACCCTTTTCCTGGATCCCACATACAGGGGAGCTTCATGCACTGGGTCTACCCTTTATACCTTGTGTGGAAGTTTCAAATAATCTCATGATGCACAGTGAGTTATCTTCTAAGATTTGGCGAGTTATGTTTGCTCTCTTTTCAATGGAGTGGGTCATGTCAAGGGATATAGCGTCACTTATGTGTTCATGGAGATGTTCTTTAAGGGTCCCAACAAAGTCCTTTGGAGTATTGTATTGCCTGCTACGTTATAGACTATTTGGATGGAGTGTAATAGCATTGTTTCAGGAATGAGTCTAGAGAAGTGGAGAGTTTATGTGAAAACTTTAATCTCTGATTTTTGGTGGGTGTGTCAAATCATAAGGATTTAAAAGTGGTATCACAAAATGAGTTAAGAAAAAGTTGGTCAATCTATTGGCAATGGAACTCAGTTAAAGACATTGCTAAACCGAATGGACATAACCACTTGGAATTTAAATTTATCTTTGATGGTTCTAGTATTAGTAATCTAGGATCTTTAGGAGTGGAGGGATCATGTGAGGACCCGGGTTTTACAATGCCATTTTTAGTAAAAACACAGCGAGATCGATCTCTAGTTTTAAAATAATTTATGCAGAAGAATGCAGGAACATTTTCTTCTTTTTCAAAAACATTGTATAAAGAGCCCGGGTGTCAAAATGAACGCTTAATGCATAGTTCCATGGCAATTTATAAACCAAATCAAAACAAGTAATTACTCCCAGGATTGTTAGTCACAGCCACAGCTCTAACAAATACTTATAATCAAGATTACAGTAATTACCAAAAGAAATCACTAATTAAATCGTACCTTTGCCTACTTGATTTTGGTTCTAATGCCTCCTGATGTTTCTTCTATTTGTCTTTTGTTTGATCTGAAAAATAATGGATTGGGTTGAGTATTTATCATACTCAGTAGGTAACCTGACACTACCCTTTTTGAAAACATAGCAATGCATCATACGGAGTTCAAAGTGGTTGCATGAAAGGCATGCTAAATTTGTAATAGGTGCGCATATGTATGCATAAAGTATAAGTAATGTCATCTATTGAAATTCTTTATCAATCACGAGTTAGCATGCAATACTAACAGTATGTTTGAGTTTAGAAAGTCAAAATTAATAGATTCACCATATCCTGGTTATGAGATCTGCACCATATGTCAAACCCATGCGTAGTATATAATGATAAGAAAATACTTAAAGTAGTCTGCATATGAGGTAAATGATAGCATCACGAAGTAACATGCACCGGTCTTAAGTCATCTGGTCATGAGTACTCGTTTACGACCATTTTAAATGCTATATGCATATCCATACTACTGAAATCATAGGGTCACCATGCTTGCGACCAGAACCACTCTGGATCGCATGTCTCTGGTATCTAGAGACCAGTCCACTATAGCCTTCACGGCGACTATGGATGTCCCTGAAAAGGTGCCGTGAACACCTCCAGTGGTCGTCCCTGTTGACCACAGCAGTCAGGGAAGGGACAATGCCGTTTTTGGCAGTGATACCATCTACCTTTTTAGTGATAGAGGCCTGGAGGCCAAACCCGTACCCCTCAGCATAGTGCCCACTGGGCTTAATAGCCTAAAACCATACAGAGTCCAAACCTCAAATCAACATAAATCATGCAATTTATGGCTTTGTTTTCAAAGTATGCAAGCATTGCGTAAAATGCCATGAATCCGTAATGTGTATAAAAACATTATTTCTCAACAGCATACTTCATTTAATGCAAGATTTTTCAAATACATAAATCATGCAAGCAGGTTCTGCATACTTGTATAAGAACAACATAGTTTAAAACACATGCTTAATACAGTATTAAAACAAGTAACTTAATGAAAGTTTAGGATGTATTTTGAAAACAGAGTAGGATCAGACTACCTATCTCATGCGTTGTTATGTCGCTCATGCCTGTCTTCACCTCGAGTCCGAGAATATCTTGGTAAGGTCTTGAGTGATGTTCAAACATAAGATCTAAGCGTTAATCTATGCTATTTTATTGTATAGGCTCCGAATTTGGATTTTAAAAGGTCGCCTTAACGGACGACCCAAATGTAGCACCTAGGGTCTTGTGCGCCATAGTTCTAGAATGCGCGCTCTATGTTTTCTAGTATATGCGTGCGCCCTGGTCGCACCGCAATCAGGTTGGGTCATGTGCGCACATCCGAATGGTGTGCCAGGGTGTGCACTCAGGACAGCGTTGCGCGGATGCATCTTAAGCGTAGCTACGGCGTGCTTTGGCTCCTAAGACATCCCATGAGTCCTAGTCGAGCCAAGAAGACTATTCGCACGTGACGCGTGTGCAATGACAGCCCCCAGGGAGCTTGGCATGGGTGTGTGTCAAGCCAGGCGCCCCGTGGACCGCGCTGTGCACCCCTGGGAGGCTCTCTCTCTCTCTCTCTCTCTCTCTCTCTCTCTCTCTCTCTCTCTCTCTCTCTCTCTCTCTCTCTCTCTGGCGAGGATTTGGGCTGGGAAGGAGGGGAAAAAGAACGATCATTCCAGGCAGTTAGAATGGCGCCCTTGTCAATGGTTTCGGCTCCCTGTCGGAACCATAGTTGGCGGGTTGAAGGTTCTTGAGTGAACCTTGCTTACCAAGGCATTCTTTGGCCGGGAAAACGCTAGATGCGGCCGAACTCTAGGGCCAAACAAAAGGAAATAGAGAGTGGAATAGGGTGGGGACAAGGAGGTACCTGGACATTCACCGTGAAGCCGTCGTACGCCTAGAATCGTTTTCTCCAAACCCTTTTTGCCAGAGATTTGAACCCAGAAATGCCTGGAGGAGAAGGGGCCTTGGGGGGTATTTATAGGAGAAGGAAGGCGGTGCCGTCCTTTCCCCTGGCACCGCCTCTGCAAGGCGGTACTGGTGTTTCCAGAAAACTCAGGAGAGGGGGTTTCGGGAGAAATCAGGAGGAAGAAGACAGGGGGTGCTGTTATCAAAACGGCCCCCTACTGTTTTTGGCTTTTTCATTTTTAGGTACATTTTACGAAAATGCTCTCAATCTTCTAACGCCTATAACTTCGTCATACAAGCTCCGTTTTCGATGTTCTTTGAGGCCTTGGATTCCATTGGGAGAGTAGAATCTAGTGGCACTGAGTTTCTTCACAATTTCCTAAGTTTCCCATGTGAATAAAGATTAGACATCTTAACCACCTAGTAACACTCTTAAACATATAATAAACATATATTTATTCCAAAATAGTCAAGTTACAAGATCATTAGCACATCACACTATGTTTGTTCTTTATACAAAATGTCTCCAAAATGTTGGGTCATTACAGATCATTAGGAATCACTTGGTTAATTCTAAAATGGTGTGCTCAAGCCCAATTGGGATTAAGACTAATGAAGTTAGATTCATTCTAGTTTGGTTGGTTTGAGGAGCTGTGGATTGTTTTTATTGTTTTTTTATTGTTGATTATTGAAGGTGATTCTCCAAATGTGATTCAATGGTTTACTTCTTTTGAGGAAACTCCATATGAAGATTTTGGAATTTCAGTGACAAGGTTAAATCTTTATTAGAGATTCCTGAAGTTAGGTTCCGGTATGTGAAGAGATCAAGGAATTTTGCAGTGGAGTTCACAGAGTATCTCTTTTAATTTTTGATTCTATTGCTTTTTAATTTCTCATTGCAATTAGATCTCCTCAGTCTGATATCTTTTATTTTGATTTACTAATAAAACATTGCCTAAAAAAGGGTAGTTCGACACATGAAGATCCTGCATATGCAAGGTTTGGGGAAGGGAAAGACTACAAGAATCTATAGTATTCAGCATTACCTTGTATTTTTACAGATGCTATTTTCATGCCTCGAACCCATGACCTCTGTATCCTGTACAAAGGAAAAAAAAAAAACAAATTTTACAGAAGGAGAATTTCATATCCAGGTTTTCACCTTAGTTAAACCCACAGCAGAACTTACTCGCTGGTTAGTTCGGGCAGAGGGGTGCTGATTGCTGACCATAGTCGTCCTTGTCCCTGTTTCAAAAATTAGGTTGAAATTGCCCTGTGTCATTCTTGGTATTTGTGAGAAAGATGCTTGTGTACTTTCACGCTACTGCTGCTCAGTGGTGGCTATAAACTAAATGGCATCGGTGATATGCTTTTACACTTAGTGCCCAATTGGCACGGCATAAGGTTTATGCTACTTAATTATTTCTTGGCATAATCCCACGAAAGATCATACAAGCCTTGATGATTAGGCCCCAGTCTTAGCAACTAGCTGATATGAAGGAACCTGCACGTCCCACCTATCTGGATAGTTCAAACGGTAGGACTCATTTTCCGACCTTAAAAGGCTTGAAATCAGAGGTAATCCGACTAAAAATAAATGGTTTCTGGCCATAAAAAAGGAATTTATGCGCAAGATAAACATAGACCCATGTGAAAAACGAACTTAAAACTCAATTCACAAACACCATTGAGAAGGAGCTTTGGCTCTTTGACGACCCAAGTTTTTATAACATATTTTTACAAGTGTTTTGCAAATACAAGGCCCTCAGTAGTGAAAATTTTTGAAAACTAAATAGCGGAAAAACTTTTTCTTTGAAATTGATTTGTAAAAACCTAAGTCTCACTTCAACATACATATAATACATAGAATTTTGTACCAAAATAAAATTTTCATTGAAGGAATGTAATTTTATCAAACATTAGGATCCATCCAGTGGTTCACAATACACAGCCCCTGTATTATTACAATACATTGTCTAAAATTTCACAATCCAAATTACAAAGTTCTTAATACATAATCTTCAAAGGAAATACCCTAATATATGATAATGCAGGTGTGTAGCTTCAAGTCTCTAGCTTTCAATCTTCTTTATCTGTATTTTAAATATTGTAAACATTTAAATATTTACAATATCTCAACAAGCTATGCTTGGTAGGGGATGTAAGAAGCATGATAATTCAACAGTATATTTTCAAAAAAAAAAATCTCATTAATCATTTTTATCATATAACATATTCATGAATCAATTCCATTTCTATGTATAACACTAATTTATCATTTATGTTGAGCCTTATACATATATACTATTTATGGATAAATCCATTAAAATCGTGAAAGTAGTCAATAAATATTCCCAAACTAAGCTGATTTTATTATCAACTCCATACACTATAGTGGGGTTAATATTCATAATCAATACTTTCCACTATAGGAGGTCAATGTTTCAGCCAATTTCTACATTGGAAATTTTTTCTTCATAGAAAATATTGATAATACACAATTACTGGGCATTTCATTATGGCATAATATAAGGCATTTCACTTTGTCTATCCCATATGCATCATAATACAAAATACACCAATGACTACCATGCTGTAGTTTAATCTATACTAGCGTACTCGGTTAACTGCTCTATACTCCCTTGATACCAATGGTGGAAAAATACAATATCCATGTTTGTGTGGGAGGACCATGGTTGTCACTGCGGCGGCCTTCCCATAATTGCCCCACCCGACTTTCTGCCTTTCTTAGGGAATGGTATTTATCACATCATCAATTTTCGAAGAGCGGGTAGCCAAACCTTAACAACTCTCCTAGCATAGCATTACAAGGCTTATGCCTATTTAAAATAAAACCACAAGCATTCATGCTTGTATGTAAAATAATAATTTTTACTTATCAAACGATTTGTTTATTTATCTAAAACTGGAATATCATCTACTTTCTTATTGATTTAGGGTTTACTTATTTTCAATCAATTCTGAACTTAACAATTGCATAACTATTCCATCATCATTTGGTTGGATCATAAATATTTCTAAGGCATTTATAACATTCTAATTATATCATGACTTTCTATAATTCTAACGATAAGATCATCTATAAAAACATGTATATTTTAAGTAAATGCATCCTTAAAATCCACATACCTTTGATGTGGTGATTCCACTCCTTAAGATCTACCACGATCTAGATATCTTTTCTTGCATCATATTGATCAAGGGTTTAAATAATTTAACCTATTTGATCTAAAATCTATATTCTAAATCAAGAATTTAGTCTAAATTATAATTCTTTCTTTTATTGTTCTCGATCATTCAAGATCTCATAATGGATCTTATTTTAATCATTATTATCTTACTTAAATTTTATTTTGATTTGATAATTTCCTAACATTTTATATTCTTATTAGTAATGCTCAACCAGTTAGGTTTTTATTGGTTGAAAATGATTTATTTCATCCTAATTCTAGACTGCTCTTCTTTATTTCATATTCCACTAATGCTTACCACTTAAAGTATGCTAAAAAAGTACTTAATGCAATCCTCATGTAAGGAGGCGTTTAGACCTTAACAAACGTCAACGGAAGGTAAGGAAAAATCACTTGGATCTTGTATACCCTCCATAACCACAATGCTTACAATCCATTGCAGTGGAAATAGATCAACCTTCTACAAGGTTCCTATGAGCTTTTTACCCTAAGTCTCTTTTCTACTTGATTTTAACTTAAGTTCATGAACATTAATCATGTCATTCATGGATGCTTATTATTCTCCTAAATTGAGCTAAGAAAATGGTGATAAATTCCATTCCTCATATTGTCCTACTAACTAAAGTCCTTACTATGATTAATTTTATATCATTTCTGTATTGTAAGTGTCTATAAAAGTAAATCTAATTTCAAATAATTACATTTTTCATGACTTTCAATGAAATTTTCTTTTATTTACTTGTCATGAACATTAAAGCATAAATTAATCTAACAAATAAATCTACTAATAAATCAAAGACATTTAATCTATAATTTAATAATTCAGATAAAAATATTGTATATTACAAGTTTGCATTATGATCCAACCATCTGATCTAATTTCTACTCCTTAGATCTAGGGTTTTTAACACATTAAGGGTCTATATATCAAATTTTCACATTTCAATTATATCTGACCCATAATGAAATGTGATCTCATCATCAGATTATCAATTTAACTCATCCATAAGGTCTGATCATTTTTTATCTAACTGATCAAGAAGATTTGTAAGAAATTTTAGGATTTTCATCCCATTAAGGGTCTAGATCTTAATTTCTCACATATTAGTCACATCTAACCCTTAATTTTATAATATTTCATCATTAATTCATCAATATATCTTATCCATAGGATCTGATCATCCTAGATCTTACTAATCAAGAAGATTAGTACTATATTTTGTAATTAACAGAAAGTTACAGTGACTAAATCATCATTTTTATGGGTTTAGTAGATTCTACTCATTGTGAGGAATGCAGTACTTCTTTCCAATCTAAATTTGGACTTCAGATGAGTTTAGAATCACAATTTTAAGGTTTCAAATCACAAATCAACACTTTAGATTGAATGTGGAAGTGAGAATGCACGTAACAGAGTGGCCTGCATCTCCGTCTCGGGGACAGAGGCAACATCTTCTTTTGTGGATGGCTGCTTTGCACATGCGAAGATGCTCCCACAGGGAGCGTTCTTGTGTTGCGTCTCTGACTGCATCGTTGATAGTTTGTCATCTCCCGATTCCGATGGTTTGATCTGGACCGTCCATTTTGTTATTAACAATTCATAGAAAATTTACTATGGTTACAGATCTAGGGGTTTTAGGTCCTTTTGAATCGATTGGACAGCTTAGATTTTTCATTTGAGTCATCCATAATAGAGATCTGGAGCTAGGTCACTGGTACTTGATTCACCAAGAAAACCTAGCCAAAATATTCCAGTCCTATGATCTTTAAGGCTTAAAAAATTTTGGAATAGAAAGAGGAGGAGAAGGTCCACTTGCCTGGAACATCCAAAAGAAATGATAATACTGGAAAATAAGAATTCCACACCAAAAAAATATAGGTTGTTGGAGTTACTGTTTTTCTTTAATTTCACCAGTGAATACTTGTTTGATCTTTACAAAATCATAAGGCTTTTGAAGCTGTTGATGTTCTGGATCTTTTTAACAGTTTAGATTTGAGTTTTGACAGTCCAAATTGGATGTCTAATTGAAAAACAGTGGATGGGGTAAAAACCTAGTCCATCAGAGACGATGCATCAATGGACGCTCCTAATGTTTTTTGATGTTTTGGCACGTTGGGTGCATCTGGGGACGCGCTGACAGTAAAAAAGAGAGGAGAGAAAAAATAGGAAAAAAGTGGGAAAAATGGGAAGAAAAATAGGGAAGGAGAGGGAATTTGGACCTGGAATTAGAGGAGTTAGGGCACTTTGTGAGAGATTTTATGCAAATTTTTGGGAAATTTTTGGACTATTTATAGGCAAATTTTGGATTTTTTTAGTAATTTCTTATTTTATTACAAATTCCTCTTGGGAATATTTAAATGGGGAGTGGAAGCTCCATTACTAGCTGAGTGTTTGTTGATGCTTTAATTGCATGATTTCTAACCTCAGCTTTTACCTAACTTTGTGGGCCCCACATAGAGTAAAATTATCATTTTGCCCTTTTAACTTCAAAAATAGAGAAAATAGAGAATTTTCATTCGAACTTGGAATTTAGTGTACTTCTAGTCATTTGACTAGATTTTTCTACATTTCAAATATCCATATTTTAACTCATAATTCTATTTCTATAAAAAATGAATTTTTGACGACCTAATATTCCATCCCAATTTTTTTGAAAATTTCAACTTTTATTAATTGTTCAATTACAACTACAAAAACTGGGGTTATTACAGGCTCAAATGGTAGAGTTGTCATCATCTGAATTTGATGTCATGTATTGGAGATGTGCAAATATCCTATTACAAAAAATGCAAGATAATGCTGCATACTGGTAGACCCTCTGTGGTCCATCTCTTTCCCAAACCTCACACATGCAAAAGCTTCTTTCCCAAACCTCACACATGCAAAAGCTTCGTTTACCGAGTTGCCCTTCTTTTATTGCCAAAAGAGACGCCTCTACAGATCTCACTGCTAAAAATTCCGCCACATGTACCTTGGAGACTAGCCAATGGCACACTTAGTCATACTTTTAGAGGAGCAAACAAATTGGCCGATGATCTTGCTAAGGCAGGAGCAGCAGGGCAGCCTCTATCTGCTCCTTCAGCAGATATTCACCACGCTTCTGCATACTTTGAGACAGGATACACCTGCTGTAGGTTTTGATGTAAGAACTTCTATCTTGTGATCCAAAGGACTTCTCGTCCTTCCTTTGTACTGGGGACTTGTAACTCTTTATCATTTCAATTCAATTCTTCACCTTCACAAGGAAAAAGGCATTCAAGCTAGTATACGGTGAATGTGCACGTTTTCCCGGCTAGTTGGAAACAACGTGTCCAATTTTGCAACCTCAAACTTATATAAACAGTAATTTCAGTTATTTGGTGTACGTACAAGGAGCAGGTGATATTTGATTGGTCAGAAAAAAGTAGAAAACATAAAAAGTTAAAAAGAAAAGGCACTTATTAACTTTTTTTTCAGCCAATCAAATGTCACCTGCTCTTTACACCTATATCTCCCTGCTCAAATTACCACTGACTATGTATAGGAGTAGTAATTCCAAATTGACTAATTACAAGATGTGTCCATTGCAACCTCTCAACGAAATTAAACATCCTTCGCCTTATGAAGCATAACAAAATTATCTCCACCTTAATTTAAGCATGTGGCTGGAAGGCTTACTAGTCCTAGTGGTTAACAGTCATCGGATCACTCGTTTTGACGGATAACTTAGATGTTTGATTGGGATGGTTCAAATCACATAATCTAGTAGGGTTACGCTTAAAACTACAATGGAGTTTCTTAGTGGGCTCTAGTGACACAATTTTACCTGGTAGTATAGGTAAATATCTGATAGGTAATGCTAGATCTAGGGTTGAAGCAACTAAGGGCTCAGATTGAAAATGGGTTATAGGGCTACTCTTTATATACCGTGGAGAGAATTAGAATATAATACAATTTTCTAGCTAATTGCATTAATGCCCAAGGAAAGCAGAAAATAAAGAAAATGCATGGTCTTCCTCTTCTATGTGTTTTGTCTATTGGCTTTAATCTCTATATCTAGTCCGATTTAGTTAAAGATCAATCAACAAGAAGGCCTAGCAAGGTTTCTCTATTACTTGTAAGTTCGTCATCTTGTACTTTCTCTTGTTCCTAGAGATTGTGATTAGATGCATGATGTTTGGAGAAACTTTGCGGGTCGATAAAAGTAAGTTATGACTTCATTGAATTCACTGGTTTTTATTCATGCCAGATCTATTTGCTAGTGTTCCTTAATAATAAATGAATTCTGCATGTCTGCTGTTTTGCATGTAATCGAAGATTGGAGGACTATCTGGACCAACAAGACTAACTGGAAAGACCTTAGCGGGTACATGTACTCAGCTTTTCTAGGTCACCCTTATCTCGTAACCAATAAGAAAAGACAAATATCTGCTTCATAAACCTTGGGCTTGGTAATGTTTGATTAGAGTGGCACAACAAGGTGCCCAACTATCTCCAATATAAAAACTTAGACACAACAGTTCCTGCCCCCATATCTTATTCATGATCATATGCGTTTAGTGTAAATGGATCCCAACACTTACCTAAAGGCCTTAAGTCAATGCTAGCACAAGTAATTACTCAAAGAAATTTGTTTCAAGCTTCGTATTGGTTAATCTCAAGCATCCCTGTGAATGATTGCCACTCTCTCTGTCATTCCAAAAGGCATATGAAATGTTGTGCTTAGAAACGGATAGTTCAAAAACTTCGGAAAAGATTGTACAAATTCTTTAAGTATTAAAAATGCACAATTTTATAGTGGCCAGCATCATCCAGAAATGCATGCATTTTGATATATAAAACATCTAAATTTAGAGCAATGATGTAAACAAGTCGAATTAGGTGTAAGTGCAGACATTTAGAAATCCTCATGTTAGAATAGCTTGTCGAAGTTCCAAGTTCTTATAGAGAATTTATTTAAGTGCTTGGTTTTCTTTTGTATGTTTCATATTCTTGGTCCTTTATTCTGAGATGCTGGGAGACCTAAAGGTAAGTAAATAGCCTCGTCGGGGGAGTCTGAGGAAGAGAGATATGAGGGATCAAGAGCAAACAATGTCTCAAGGCATCGATGAATCTATACAGAAGAATGCTACATTCTATAGCTACTTTATGACTTCTAAAAGATAGCTTATAGGATCTTCATGGGACATTGCTTAAATCAAGGGTTTGAAGTAGGGTTTTGTCAAAGTTTAATGCTAGATCATGCTGAATTATTGCAGTATTTGTCTTGAACGGTTATGTTTAAGGTCTATATTTATACATCCTCATATTTATGGACGTATAAATGTTGTGGTTTGTTTCAAATATGCATCAAAATAAAAGAGTACTTAATACTCGTGTTCTATCCCATATTGGTACGGGGTATATCTATTTCTACAGGAAGTGTCTGCAAGCTCATGAGGCAACCACCCTGCATACATATAGGCCTTTTTCAAGGCGAAGATCTATTACTACAGTCAGCTATGACAAGTTCTTAACAAAGTACAATGGCCCACTAGAAGAGTTCCATAGTTTGGATAGGATGTATTAGCCTAGTTTGATAAAATGGTTAAAATTTTGGTGGATAAAAATTTTGGTGGATAAGAAGTTACTTTATGATACTCAATATATCATAATCGAAAAACACATGGCCACTTTTTTGTTGGTGGTTGGTCAAAATCAAAGATACAACTCTGCAAGTGATAACTTATCTAGATCTGACAAGATGATTAGTGAGAATTTAACAGAGTCGTGGATGCTATCACTAAAATGTTTCCATGGTTCATGGCACCTCTAGATGAGGTTGATTCCGAAGTAAAAAAAAAAGGACAGCACCAGTACATGAAGCTCCCGCCTACCGCCTATGTGGGGTTCGGGAAGGGGCAGACCACAAGGGTTTGTAGTATGCAGCATTCTCTTGCATTTTTTCAAGAGGCTGTTTCCACGCCTTGAACTTGTGATCTCAAGGTCACGCGATGTAACGACCCTCAATTTTGGGTCATTGTCAATGAATGATACTATGCTTTTAATGGAAATAAAATAAGGGATTTAATAATGTAAAAATTGAGTTTTTTTTTTATAGTGAACTCCTTGAAAACTCAAAATTTAGATTTAAAACTATCAAATTTGAAATGTATGCGTCGATACGATTTCAACAACACTAATTTTGCTCAAAACAGACATCGGAGTAGGAAATTGTCTAGATTTTGCTATTCATGGGGGGTCAAAATTGATATCGACACCCCCAGTTGTTTGACATGTGACGCATAGCTAAATCACCACGAGTCGCCTGCCCCTCCTCCCCCTTGCATTGTTATAGCGTAAGACGAAAAAAAGAGAGGGGGCGTGTTGAAAAATTCAGCCGCCCAAAAACCCTCCCATCTCTTCGATCTTCCCATTTCCCCAACCTTAGATCCTCCCCTTTTTCTAGAGATGCGCGGTGAGAGATCCCCAATCTCTTCTTTTTAGATGACGTGCACGGGATTTTCCCCATTTTCTTTTCTCTTCTGTTGACGATGTTATACTATCTCTTCGATTTACATGATTCATGCACTGTTCTTAATACATTGTATGCTACATCGATTTGATTATTTGATGATGTTATGCGTAGATTTTTTATGCATGATTATCAATGCATAAAATAATTTATCAACTTGATTTTGTCGAGGATGGTTCCGCATGAATTTTAATACATGATTTTGTGTTTTTGCTGATTTATGATGGATATTTCTGCTCGGTAAATGCTATGTTAGGAGGGTTGTAGGGTTGGCTACCCGTGCAGTTGTGGTAATCATGGGCAGGCCACCTAAGCCGTCCAACCTACTCACATGCCTCGACGGATAGTACTCCCACGTTCTAATGTCGACATTGAGTGGCAGTGGTTGATACCCTAGAGTGGTTGCCATTGCAGCATAGCGATCCATACACTTATTCTATATGCACATATATTTCAAACATATCTGAATGTTATACTCAGATGCACTGATAGCGTAATGACACATCCTCAGGGTGAAGCCTATGTGGACGGCCAAATATGGGCGAGTCTATAAGTTGGGTGAGCTACTTGGTGTGTGAGCTATAAGTGAGGGATCTAGGGATTTGTATGATTATGCATGATTAGATATAAGAGTGTGGTGGGACACTCAAGGGGCATGGCAGAGTTGCACGCCCTATTACTCATGACTTGCATTTATGATTTGATATGATAAATTCAATTGTATTTGACTCTACCAGTTACATAAGCATGCATTATCCATATCTTGCATGCCATGGTGCTTGGTTTATGATATCTCCACATTTATGTGAAAAAAAAAAATCATGTCTCGACTGTCATTGTATTTGCTTCAGACTCTTTATTAATCATGCATCATTTCTCTCTTGGATATTGATGATTTGACTTATTATATGAATGTTTTTGCATCCATGAGATTTATCATAAACTCTAGTATTTATACGTCACACTGCCTATTCTTTATTGACATTAAATGTAGTCACCTACATAAGCAATTGCTTGTTGAGGCATTGCTTTGGTTTGCAGTGCCTCAAATACAGAGAGATGCAGTAGGTTTGACATACAAATAGAGTAGGCAAGGGTGATGGTGGACTTTAGTGGTGTATAGATGAAATTTTAGAAATGAATAAGGTTTATTTAGAACCTTACCTCGGTTATTATTTATAGACTGTATATGTGTGTGATTTACATTGTGACTTAGATGTATGGATGTGGTGGCTGTGCATGGATAGACCCTGGGAAATATCGTTATTCTTTTTTATTTTTACTCTACTATTGAGGTTATAGTTTTATCGAGTATTGTATTTGATCCAGATGGATGGGCATGGAGACTGAGTCTCCTAGGTGTCATGTCATGTTATTATATTTATCAAGTAATGTTGTATTGCATGTGTTATATACGATGGTCTAAAATACAGAGGAGACTGTTAGATTTTAAGTATAAATGAGAATATCAAACTTTTAAAACCAAAGTTTTAAAACAGGGATCTCGAAATTTTGAAATGAATGCTTTTTATTTGAGTTTTTGTTTTTGGTCTATTTTTTTTAAAACCAAAGTTTTAAAACAGGGATCCTAACATTTTAAAAAGCGGTATTATATTGTTGTGTAAAACCAAGGGTGTCACACACGACGACAACTTTTACCCCAAGGTTGATTCCCATGTCATAACAAAAAACCCACAATCTCACAAACTCTTCCATTTAAATTGTCACTTCCTAGTGTGCAGTTATTCCATTGTTAGGATTAACTTATAAGCAAGTTGCATATTGCTTTTAGAATTGCATTGGGACCATTGATGGCACTCTCATTCCTGCCCAAGTTAGTGGACAAGATTCTATAGGGTGGCAAAATTGGAAGGGAATTATGGCACATAACTTTGAGATGCTGTTCACACGTCCTTGCTAGATGGGAAGAAACCCCACATGATAACACCACTCTAAAGAGTGTTATGTTAAGAGACATAGCTTCTTTTACAATTCTTGATTGTATATATAAATTTTCATACACTTGATAAAAAAATTTCAAAAAGAGATTAAACATTTGTCATTTGATTATGTAGGAAAATATTAACTAGTTGATGCTAGATATATAAATAAGAAGAAGTCCAATTGGCCCTTACCATAGTGTGAGATATCACATGAAGGAATTGGGAAAAAATGCTAAGACACCCCAAAACAAAAAATAGCTCTTCAACCTCCATTATGCATCATTGAGGAATTTGATAGAGATAATTTGGGTCCTCAAAGCATGTTTTCCTATTTAATAATGGCACCTCCATTTAGCATATAAAAAAAAAATGTAAATAGTAAAAACATCTGTGTATTGCATAACTTCCTTAGAATGAAGCATGCAAATGATATAGGTCTACTAGTAGAAGAACCATGGAAGAGAAAGAAATTGATGATGATTTAGCATTGAATGGGAATAGTGATAAGGGATTCAATGATTTAGAAGATTATTTGGGAGAATAGGCTATCCAAACCCAATGTTTGAGTCAAACTGAGTTTGCATTGCATTGAGAAGGTGCTATAGCTTGAAACAGAATAGTTGCAAACTTGTACCATGATTGGGTAATGAATGGAAGTGAATACTAGTTGCTTTGATGTAATAAACTAGATCTTATTTTTCTTGTGCTCTACTTCAATGAAATATTATGGTTCACTTTGTTATTTGTGCAATACTAAATAGATGGGTACTCAAATTGTTTCTACGTCAGAATTATATGGATAGGTGTCTGAATTGTTTCAATGATAGGTCATAGGCTTATATGGATCAATACTTGAATTGTTTTACCATAGGCTTATGTGGATGAGTGATTGAACTATTTTATATGGATGAATATTATGATAGGTTCACATGGATGAGGAGTTGAATTATTTTTATCGCATGTTTATACGTAGGTTGCAGTAAGTGCAATAAGGCCCATCAACATTATCAACCAATCCAACGTAACATCTAAGGCTTAGTACAATTTAACTACTTTTGCAATTACTTGAGCCACTATAATAATTACTAGCTATTATTTCATTGAAGGATAGGAACTAGCAAGGCCTATCACCATTATTAGCAAGTCTAATTTAACAACTATAATACATGATAATTTAACTAATTTTGGGATTAATTAGGCCTCTTATAATTATTACTAGTCGTTATTTCATCTAAGGTTTGAGACTAATTAAGATATTAGTATTATTAGTAGGTCCACTTTAACAACTAGGGCAACTACCATTTAATTGGGTTTGGGATTAATTAGGTCAATTAGTATTATTAATAAGACAAGTTAACAACTGCAACCATTTAATGTAGTATTTTATGATTTAGTAACTTGGGCCAATGCTAATTTTATTGGTGAAAGCATTGTGTTTAGTCTTATTTTATTTTAAATTGTGGAAATTGTATTACTACAAAAAACCAAAATAAATTACTATTATATTGATTCATGTCCACAAAAAAAATAGAATTGGATGCTCACAAATATAAACCATATCCACAAAAAGACAAAGCTAAATGTCAATGGACATCGATGTGGGCAATTCAATATCCTAACCCGCTAAGAGTTTGGCAGAGGTGGAACATGCATGATGATGAGTCTTTCTTAGAAGCGGTAAGTAGTGTCTCGCTGAAGAGGTTATGTACATTATGCTTGATAAGAAGCCTTTACCAATGTTGTAAGAGAATCTATACATAGCAAAATCTCTAACAAAGAAGTTGTATTTCAAAAAGTACTTATATGACCTAAATATGGCATAAGGTATGGATGAGTATTTCAATGTATTTCAAAAAGTACTTATATGACCTAAATATGGCATAAGGTATGGATGGAGCAACTCAATGCGTTTAAGAAATTGACTAATGAACTATTGTGAGAAGACATAAAGGTTGATGAAGTAGATAAGGTAGATAAGGCACTATCTTGAAGTTAGCTTCATAATTCTCCTTTCTAAGATCATTTAGTCATCATCTTGTTGTTGACTTCACTTCACCCTTCCTTTGATTATGTAGCCACTATCTTGTTGTTTGAGAAGGTGACTATTAAAACATACAAGTTAGCTACAGTTCTTTTATCTAATGAGACAAGCAAGAAACCTAGTTGAGGAAATAATTCTATGGCACAAGTACTTATGGCAAAGTCAAGTCACGACCAACAAAGGACTAAGGAAAAATCCCAATCATATAGAAATATGTCAAGGTCAAAGTTGAGGATAGAGAAAATTGAATGCTACTATTGACATCAAAAGGGACATTTTGAGAGAGACTGTCCAAAGCAATAGAAGGATAAGGGTAAGAAGAATGACACACTTTTGGTTTAATAAGCATGGAAAAAGCAAAAAAGATCATATAATGAAGAATGACTCTCAATCTCTCCAAGTACGAATTAGTTGGCTAATGCATGATGTATGGATTTTGGATGTTCTTACCATATGTTCCCATATAGGGAATGGTTTCAAAGCTATAAATCTTTTAGTTGTGTATCTAACCTAATGGGGAGTGACACTACTTATAAAGTCATTAGGATAAAGATGGTTAAAATAAAAATGTCTGATAGGGGTTTGAGAACTTTGGTTGAAATTAGGTATGTACCAAACTTAAAGAATAATTCCATATCCATATGTACTTCATATTCCAATGGTTGCAATATATAGCAAAACATGGAGTTTCAAATTTTGATAAAAGGGCCTAAGGTTTTGATGAGGGGGAAAAAAGTTGAGAATTTGTACAAGATGACAGGGAATATGGTTGTAGGTGGAGCTACTATCTCTTCATTAGCAGAAATAACATAGATGTGTGGCATAAACACTTGGGTGATATAAGTGAGTGTTACATAATGGAACTTCATAAAAACTTGTTGAAAGGAGTGTTGAGTTTTCCGCAAGTGCCTGACTATTGTAATCTAGCTAGTGCAAGTCCGGGTCAATTTCAACAGGGACTCGACTTAAATGTTGGAGTTTACACAAATTTTAATTGTCAAATTAACCAAAATATGGTTCAAAATCATTAACCAATCCATGTGTAAATAGTTTTGAAATTAAATAGCAAAAAATGAAAGAAATTTGCATTTAACTACAATTTCCCTATTTTGATTGCTGTGTCACTCAATAAATTACACCTGTTTCTAAAAAATAACAAGACAAAATAAGATAAATAACTAACGGCCTTGATTTATACAATCCTCGGATAAACAAAACATGAATAAATTAAGTTAAGAGAAGGCAGGACACCACGATAATTAAATCTGGGATACAGATGTAATTAAAATTAAAGTTTAATGGACATAAACGAAAATTTTCTATTTTCTACTTTCTTTAAATCAAGAAAAGAGGGTTGACGGAGGAGACGCTGTAGAAAAGAGAAAAAGATGATGGGGAAAGGAGAAGGAGAAGAAGATGGGGGAGAAGAGAAGAAGAAGAAGGAGAAGAGGAAGAAGAGGGAAACAGGGGAATTTGGGCCGATCGGAAAGGGGTGAGGAGCAAGGGATGACAACGGCGGAGAGATCGGACAAAACCGATGATTGGGGAAAAGTGAAGATGCAAGGCCGGCGAAATCAGAGGGGAAAGGAGAAGATTCCGGACGGTGATGGGTGGTGAGAAGTAGATCTGGAGCAACTGAAGGAACCTGGTGAAAGAAAGAGGAGATGAGATTGCCAGAGAGAGAGATGGGACTGGTGAAGGTAGACGGCTATTTGGGCTGTAGAGGGTGATCTAGGCAGTCTTGCTGGGCAATGATGGCCAAGTGGAGACGACACGATGCCTGGTGAACTTGTCTGGCCATGCCGATGAAGCTTGGGAAGGGAGGAGCAGTCCATTTCGGGTGGAGCAGAGGTGTGCTTGGAGGAGAGAGAGAGAGAGAGAGAGAGAGAGAGAGAGAGAGAGAGAGAGAGAGAGAGAGAGAGAGAGAGAGAGGGGTTAGTGCTGGGAGCAGAGTGAAAGCAGAGGTTAGGAGTTAGGGTGGAGGGTGAGAGAGGAGTATGGAGTAGTAGCCGGTGACGGGAGGTTTGTACATGGTGCGTAGGTGAGGATAGAGGAGGGGGAGGACACGAGAGATTGGAGAGGAAGAGTCCTTCCTCTCTCTCGTTGCGTGGCGGAGAAAAATTGAAGAAGAGAGGATGGAAGGAGAGAACGAGAGAGACTAGAGAGGAAGAGTCCTTCCTTTCTCTCGTTCAATGGAAGAGCATGCATCCCTTAGTCCTCTCTAACTACACCTGTTTTGTCACAAAATTTAATCCCTTTTTATGGGCTTGTCCCATGTTCCTCCCATCATGACTTTTAGCTTGCCATGCCTCCTTGGAATCTACCCATGCGGTGTGCCAGCTGTTCATGATGTTCCATGTGTTTAAGATCTTCAATGCATCTACACCGTAGATTACTGGGCCCACAATCATAGCCTCTCAATTTACATCATCTACGGTTGTATTAGTTGATCTGCAAAATAATAGACTATTTTAGAATCATCTAAGCATCAATTTATCCATCTAATTAACTTTAATGGTCATCTATTTGTTAAATATTTCATTTAACGGTTGGATGATCGATTAGGGCCAAAATTGCCTAATTAAATGATCTAATCAAAAGCTAAATTATGGGTTATTTTAAGCAAAATTAAACACTTAACAAGGAGTAAAGTCTTGCAAGCTAGACATTTACATGTTTCATTATGGGAACAAGTGGGAGCCTAAGGTCTAAAACTACAACTGAAAGATGCACTAATATTTTGACTATGTCCGTTCACATATCTAGGGACCTTAGTTGGTGCCATTAAGAGGGGAA
The DNA here is from genome assembly GCA_035236585.1 of Warburgia ugandensis. Taxonomy (NCBI): domain Eukaryota; kingdom Viridiplantae; phylum Streptophyta; class Magnoliopsida; order Canellales; family Canellaceae; genus Warburgia; species Warburgia ugandensis. The sequence continues at coordinate 10,120,330 of CP141138.1, read as the reverse complement.
GCTTGACAATTTGTGAGTGACATTACTGACTTCTCAAGAAAGGTCCAGGTTTAGTTTAAAAAATGGAAATATAAAGTCTTCACTAAGTTTAAGTAGCAGAAAGATAGGTAAATAAGTACATGAAGAGTTTGAGGCTAGATATGTATAAGCTAAAATGCTCTTTTTCATACATTTGCAATATATAAAAGCATAAAGGAAAAATACAAATTTTTCCCTCAGATAGGGTTTTTTATTGATCACAAAAAATTGAGTGCCCAACTCTTAAGGTTGTTAATTACATGTCAATAAAAGGAATATAAAACATTTAATTATCCATTTCATTCTAATATGCCTAAGCTATAATTGAATTTCGTAAGCTATAGATTAAAGGTATAGTAAAGTAAACTATGGGCAAAGCATAGTGGGTCATGGGAGTAACGACCCTCAATTTCAAGTTATTTTCTATGAATTAGATTATAATTTTGATGGAAATAATATCAGAATTTAATTCTATAAAAATTGAATTTTATGAAAATAACATCGTTGTAAACCCAGAATTTAGACTTGAGACTATCAAATTTGGAATGTACGCGTCGATACGAATCCAATGACATTAATTTTGCGTGAAATGGAGATTGAAAGTGAAAATTTCAAGAGTTTTTATGAATAGATGAAGCCAAAATTGATAACGACACACCCTGTTTTGTTTGTTATGATACGGGGATTGAGAACATGATTAGACGGGGGATGCAAAAACTTGCATCTGCACTGCACCCCGCCAATCTCCCACGACCAATTTACCCTTTGATCATTGGTGAGCGAAACCTTCCCTAGATAGATTTTCCATTTCTGGCAACGAAGGACCAAAAAACACAGTTTGGTGTTGTGTGCAGGGGAAAAACCCCTCCCCTTTGTTTTTTCCTCCCTTATTCTCTGACATTATGCACCCACAAAAGCAAGCCACAAATGGATTTCCCCCCTCCGGTCAGGTTTGGGTGGTGACCGAATTGACCAGCCACTTGATTTTTCCCCGTTCTCTTCCATTTCTCTGACAATAATGGGAAAACCCAGATTGAGTTTTCCTCTACGCAACTGGCCACGCATTAGCTCCCCTTTCTCATTTCATGCCAAATTTCCCACTCCCTCTTCTTCTTATTACCTCCCTGATTAGCGTCCTTCACAGTGTAGCTAGCCTGTGATGCCGACACACATAGGCCGACTGCATGCCAGAGTCAATCTACCCTTTCCCCTTACTTTTCCCCTCACAGGCTCAGCCAGCCCATGGGAGGGCCGACTAGCTAGGACCCTTTTTCCCCCGTTTGTCTTCCCCTTGAGATTAAGCAAGTGGTGACCTCATCACAGCCACTGCCAGCCATCAATCTCCCCCTCTCCCCTGTTTTCTTTGTGCTAGCGAGTTGGTCGGGTTGACTCACGGAGTCAACTCGCTTCCAACTCGTTTTAGGGAGCTGAGTTGACTCACTTGATCATATTACACCCTTGAACTTCAACCTTTAATTATGACCAATCCAAGAAAGATCTTAAAGATATGAGATAACCCTCGCAATCCTTACAATGCAAGGAACAACACCTATCTTTCCATTTATTGATCAGGAAAGATCTAACTGTTAATTTGACCAGAACATTAATCGAACTTCAGATCATTTGATTTGAGGTGATTTGACATTATCTTCTAATCTGAATAATACATTATGATCCACACAAAGTGTAGAGTAAGATCCATACAAGATATTTAGGATTTGAAATGTTTATGGAGATGATTTGGCCGATCTTGATCAACGGCTAAGATCAATGAAAGATCCAGGTACGAAATTGGATCAAATTCTATGATCCATACCATTTAGATTACTTGATTAGATTAATTGGTTAGAGTTACTAAATTGTTATTTGATTTGGGGCGATCATGTGAAGTATTTTGACGAGATCAGCATGAATATCTAAAATCAAGCACAGTTGAGACAATCGATGGACGATCTGACCAAATATATAGTTGGATGTTATTTATAAGTATTGGTACAAGGTAAGATTACTATCTTAATCATTTGATAGATTTCTTTGACTATAATTAGATACGATTGAACATGAGATTCATTTAATAATGCCCAATTAGTTAATTAAACAATAAATTACTCAAGATTGATATGAGCTAAGCCTACTAGCTCTGAAATATCTAATGTTATAATTAAGAAGAAGGACTAAATGGTTATGAGTGGGCTCGATTAAGTATGATTTGAATTATAAGCCAATTAGGATGGGCCCCACCTTGAGATTCCATGGCTAGGAATCATTGGATTATCTTGAACACTATATATTGGAATACGAAAATATAATGTTGTGTAATTAAAAATCCAATTAAATAAATTGGATTCTAAGTATGACTGGATGTGATATGTATACAGGTGATGGAACTGTGATGGACTACACTAGAGTTGGGTCTGACTGATTTGAGAGGTACAAACAAGTGATACTTTGTTTGAGGTAGGTGACGACATTTAATGTTGCATATTGATTTTCTAAAACCTTGCACTATCATGGCATATTGATTGACTAGGATTGTTATAACATGGATTCTTTCATATGTGCTCTTATGATTTCTAATTTATTTTGTTATCGTAGACATGAGATTTTGATAGCATATTGAGGAGATTTTATGATTGATCTTTCTTATTGGGTTTTGATACCTATGGATCTTATATACTTGTTATTATTGGATTATAAACATCTTTTCTTTATTGCATCACTGAGTTTGGATGATTTTCCTAAAATTGGTGGTGGAGGCTTGGTGGCTAATCCTTGAGAGGCTAACCCCGGGATGAGGGGTAGTGCCTTGGGATGGTGATTCACAAGTGCTCCTAATTTTATGAGATATGTGATTTTCATGTTTCATGATTTATGAATGATGCTTTCACCTAGTGGATGTCATGCTAGGCAGGATTAGGGCCGACCACCTACCCTCTAAGATTATGAGATGATAAACACTTGCCTGTAGATGGCACTCGATAGAGGATGGTATCATGGGTAGTCCACACTACCAATCTGGTCCCACCCATGTAGATGGAAGGCAAGTCTCCAGTTACGGTGTCAATGGGGAGCAACGGTTGATAGACCGGGGAGCATGGTTACTATTGCAGCATGATGATCCATACTCTTGTTCTGTGAGTATGCATAATAAGCATTGATATATTATTTTGAGCCTGGGTGTGACGACACTTAGAGGATAGGTATGAGTACTCATAACTTGTTGTATGAGTGTATGGGACACTCTTAGGAGCCACATATCTTGGGTGCCTCACTTGCTTACATTATGCTCATGTGGGATTTATCAGATCATGCTTTAATCCATGAGATCCATATTTTATTGCACATGATATTTTGCTACTCATATTGACATGATTTATGGCATTTGTATTTCATGAATATTGTGGTCTACACTCATATTAGTTCTTACTATTCGTTTATTCTTTTTATGATATAATATCATTACATTAAATGTCTATGTACCTAAATAAGTGATAGCTTGCTAAGGTACTACTTTGGTTTGCAATGCCTCAGATACAGTGAGAGATAGCAGGTTGGACATATTGACAAAGCAAGTGGGGGCATTGATGACCTTCATTCTATACATAGAAGAGACTTCAAAAATGGACAAGGTTTGTTCAAAACCTTACCTCAGTATTATTTATGGATTGTGTATTAGTACAAATTACATTGTGACTTGGATATATAGATATATTCATGTTGGATGTGATGGTTGTGTGTGTAAAGACCCTGGGTAATGTTGTTATTTGGTTTTACCAAAATTGGTATTTGATTTGGGTTGATGGGCATGAAGAATGAGTCTCCTTGTTTACGCATTTATGTTTATTGTATCCATCAGGTATTTTTGTATCGCATATGTTATATGCGATGATCCAAAATACAGAGGAGACTCTGTCGAAATTTTGGTAAAATTGAGAATATCATTTTACTGTTAAATCTGTGATTTTGTGGTTGTATGGCTCCTAGAGTTTTGAAATGAATGCTTTTTGTCTATTTTTTGTTTTCAATTAAATTAAAAATCAAAGTTTTTAAAATAGGGATCCCAACTTTTATACAAATTGGTATTAAATTATTGTTTAAAACCCAGGGTGTCACAGTGAGCGAGGTATATAGTGGATCATGAAACGACAATAATGATTATAAGTCCTATGGCTCCTAAAATGGCAACATTAAAAGCTTACTTAGTGTGAACTAACATAGACACAAATCAAGTGATTTCTGAGCCATGACCCATGCACTTGGACAAAATACTTAGGCATAAAGGTTATATGCAAAGCATAGTTACATGTACATTATGTCAACATGGACCATGACCTATTGTTAAGCTAATAGCTAGCAAGGACCTAAGTGATCCAAGGTTCCAATTATCCTTTGGGTAATAACTCTATGATTAAGAGCAAAGGGGTCAATGAATAGTGGTTAACCATGGAAATCATGAAAGTAATAAGGACCAAAGTAGTCCATGTCTAGATGCAAGGGTCAAGATCATGCAAGTGCCTATAAAAGGAAAAAGGACCTTAGTAGTCCAAGCAAAACAATGGCCAAGAACAGTTCGATCTTTACAACCTAGAAGCGAATATGGACTTAAGTGATCCAAATTCTAAAGCAAGGATAAAGATTAGGCCAATGCTTATATCCCTCACAAAAAGAGCAAGGGCCAAGATCAGATTGGTGCTTATAGCCTAGAGGAGAAAATAGACCTCAATGGTCTAAGTTTTAAAGTATGGATCAAGAACAGGCCAATGCTTATATCCCTTTGAAACACCTCAAAATTGATAAGTAAACTGTTGATGTTCCTTACCTTAACTTAAGAAAGGAAAAAGGCTTGAAAAGAGATGGAAAGATATTCAAGTTGGAAAAATCTCATATTAAGAGCATGAGACTTAGTGTAAAATACAAGATTGTCCCCTATTTATAGATTTGAGAGCCAATGTAGTTAATTTGGCCATCCAATGAACTCTGACATCAAAACAATAAGTACCATACTAGATAGGAATCTTTAACTAGCTAGCATTGGTGGGTAATTTGATAATTTTTAGAGGTTCTCTTACAAAAATGGCATTGGTTAATTAAGAAGTGGCACTAGTATGAAAAAGTGGACACAAGGGTAAACCCTACATGCTTAGGGGTATTGGTGCAATGTTTTAGAAATTTTAGGTTATCAACATAATATGTATATATAAAGGGGCAAAGTGACACTTTTTGGACATTATATTATAATATATGCCAAAACAGTAATGGACATAGTATAGATATAATGGTGCAATGTTTTGGACTTTAGGGGTACATATGTAATATTCTATATAAAGAGGATCAGTAGTGAAAAATATGAACAAAACACCGAAATGGCAAGATCTCTTTTATATGATGTCAGTTTGACTTGATCCTTAGACCTTTGGAAAGCTAATGACAATGAGAACAGTTTGAAATATCATCATTGAAATATAGAATGGTTTATAAGACCATTAAGGTCTAAATAATGCTTTATGCCATAGTCATCTTAAGGGAATGCTTTATGCCATTGTTATTTACTATGACATATTGCACACTTGTATTTTATATTGTAATGTACCAATATTTTCTAGGGATTTATTATCATTGGTATTCAATAGGGGTGTCACTTGTAATTAAATGTGCATTGGCATTATATCCATTCAAATAAGACAATGAGAAGGTATCATTGGGCATTTCACTATCCCAAGGATTTCATAAAAAGTGGAGTTGTAGTACGCATGAATGAAACTCTTTTGAAAGAGAAAGGTGTGTGATACTGCTTGTAGCATTATCAAAGAGTTTTTGGCCTAAAACAGTTAATATGGCATGTTATGTTGTTAATAGATCACCATCCATGACACTTGATTCTAAAGTCGCACAAGAGTTGTGAATAGGAAGAGGTTGATTACTTTATGTATGTCCTACCTATGTTCATGTGTAAAGTAGATAATGATCTAAACTCTAAGTTGACAAAGTGCATATTTCTTAACTATATACGAGAAGGGAGTAAAAGGCTATAAGATGTGGAGCCCAAGTGCACAAAAAGTTAACAATTAGTCGGATATCATACTTAATGATCTTTAAAGTGTGAAGCAGAACTGGTAAGATAAAGACAAGTCAAAGGCAATGTCATGGTAAAAGACTTTCATTGAGGTCAGTAAGTCAACAATGAAAGAAGAAAGTTCATCTAGTTCAGTGAAACGAGAACCAAAGTGCAGAAAAGCAAAGCGAAAAGCGAACTAAAATGAGTTATAAAAGCTTCAAAAAGTTATAGTCTTGAAGAAATGTTTTCTCTTGCTTTGGTAATTAGTAGTAGAGATCAAAACTCTTTTTGGGATATGCCATGTAAGGAGATAAATAAATGGATAACAAACATGAAGAAGGATATAGAGTCATTTCTAAAGAATGATACTTAGGAGTTTGTTGAATTACTTCAAAGAAGGAAGGCAGCCATTGCATGCAAATTGATGCCAATAAGAAAAGGAGCATTGATAGAAAAAGATTATAAAATATTCAACGTAAGATTAGTGACAAAAGAATATTCAAAGAAGAGAGAGTTGATTATACAATGAGGTCTTCTCACCATTTGTGAAGAGTACTCTATCATAGTGTGTTTAGCTATGGTGGCAAAGTTCGATATGGAACTTGATCAGTTAGATGTAAAGACGAATTTTTCATGGGCACATAAAGGAAGAAATTTACACATAAGAAACAAAAGGATTGAAAGTGCTTGGGAAAAAGAATCATATACATAGATTGAATAAGTCACTTTATGGCTTAAAACAAGTTCCAAGGCAATGGTACAAGCACTTTGACTCCTATATAGTGCAGATCAAGTTGTGTTTATTTTAAGGTTTTAGTAGTTGGTTCTTGTATTCTGTTAATGATATATGTTGATGACATGCTGATTATAGCAAGGAAGTGGTCCAAAATAAATCTTTTGGAGTCATTGTTGAGCAAAGAGTTTGATGTGAAGGATGTAGAGGCTGCAAAGAAGATCCTTGAGATGGAAATACATAGGGATAGGGTTGTATGAAAGTTGTTGCTTTCTTGTAAGATGTTGAGAAGGTGCTGAAAACGCATAAGATAAATGATGTTAAACTGATTAGCACTCTTTTAGCAAGTCATCTCAAGTTGTTTACAGTTGCATCATACTAATGAAGATGTAATATATACTTTTGATTGTCATATGAAGATGCAATAGGTTGGCTTTTTGCGTTACTGTGTTCATAAAATCTGACATTTCACATAGGGGTGGCAAAATATGACACGACAAGATAACATGACTTGAACCCAACACGGATTTAGTAGGTCAGGGTTGAGTCTTATCATGTTCGTGTCATTTTTGGATTAACCCGAAAATGACACGTCAAAAATTGTATCTTGTTCGGGTCAATCAATGTTGACTCGTTGTGTTGACATGTTTGACACACGACCTATTAATTCGTTGTGTTAACCCATCTAACCCGCAAGCTGTTAACCAATCGGGTTGAAAATATAGAACGGTTCATAAAAAACAGTCCCATAGTACTATAATATAGGACGGTTCTTCAAAAACCATCGTATATTAGTTATTTTACATTCATTCAATCGTGTTACACGAGTCATATCATTTTGACTTGTTTAATAATCGTGTCGTGTTCAAGTCACGGGTTTTTAACACAATTATCAAGCATGTTGTGTTCGTGTCGACCCATATACTATAATGGGTTAGTCTCGACACGACACGAACACAACCTGCCAACCCGAATTGCCAAGCCTAATTTCACAGGCTCTTAGTGTGGTTAGCAAATATATAACTAATCTAGAAAAGAAGCACTAGAATACGGTGAAATGGGTTTATGAGGTATACTTAGGAGGTACTAAGGCTTATGCCATTATATATGAGATAACAAGTGTGAAGGACCATATTTAGATATACCATTGTAGATGATGCAGGAGGCTTGAATCAGAAGAGACCAACTTGAGGGACTATGTTTACACTAGCTTCGGGCCTATTTGTTAGAAATCTATGTTGCTGTCTACTGTAACATGATCCATAATAAAAGATCTGTCAATTTCTCGTGGTGAAGAAGATTGAATAATCTTGTGCACATAAGTACATTGCCGAACCACGTAAATCTATGGTTTTATGTGTTTGATTATTACTTTTACTCTGTGTGCAGGTAGCACTAGTGTTTCATTAGTTGCAAAATGAATAACAAATGTTTGTTTCATTTGCATTCACAAATGAAAGGCTTATACTCATCCAACAAGCTAAGACTACTTTTTGGTTGGTTTCTTCATCAAAGCAAGCTCAACATGTTCAATGGTTTTGATCACAAATGAAGTGGGCTCCACCTATACTTTCAGCCACTCATAATCTTCCTTATAGAACATGCACATCGATCATGTAACATGGTTCTATTCTTTGTTATGTAATCAATCCATCGAAAGGTTTTAGCAATGGATCTGTCACCTCATCGAATGTGACCCATTACAGTCCTTCATAAGAGGACAAGTTTGGGAAACTTCGTGCCATTTAAGCTTCTTCTTAGGACCCACGTGCCCATGACAGTGAAACAAAAGGGACGCTGGAGGACAGCTTAGGAACCTTCATGCCATATGATACTTTCACGTACACCCACCACAAATAGATAAATACACTGAGTCTGCATTTCATGTTGGATGAGGCCCATGCTCGGACCCACAACAGGGTCCAAGTTGAGAAGATTGTGTTGTCCAGGAGGAATGCTAAACCAAGGCGCTTTGAGTCAAACTACTCCAAAATTTTTGTACGAAAAGGTCAACTTTTAGATGATCTACCCAGTTAATCTAATTTTCGTTGGTTTGGATGTCTTGCATGTTAGATGACTCTATTAATAAACAGTTAGAAACTTTGTAAGCAACCGTCTATATTCATCATCAAAATTGTCGTCGTCATCAAGATCTTATCCCGATTAGGGGTTGGTCGTATGAATCTTGTTCTTCTATTCTCCTCTATTAAGTATTATGTCTTCATTTAGTCTCATAATTTTTAAATCTTTTCTCACCACTTCTATTCGCGTTCTTATGGCTCTTCTTGTTCCCCTTTTAGAACTTTTGACTTAAATTACCTTGCTCTTTTTATCCGGCGCTGTTTTCGGTCTTCGTTGACTATTTCTAAACTATCTAAGTTTAATCTCCCTCATCTTGTTATCTATTGGTGCTACTCCTAAGTTTCCTCTGGTATTTTTATTTTTAATTCCATAGTTTTTTGTCTTGCCACTCATCCATCTCAAAATTTACATTTTGGCGCAATTGTCTATATTCAAAGACTAAAGAAATAATTTTTGTAAGTTTTCAAAAATCTCATTTTTTATTTTCCTGTAATATCTTTATTTATAATTCTATTATTTTCTGTCTTGCCACTCATCCATTTCTAAATCTGCATTTCAGCCAACTGTCTATGCTCAAAAACTAAAATAATTTTTGTAAGTTTTTAAAATATCTCATTTTTTATTTACAATATATCTAAGGCAGAGCTAATTTCAAAGGTGGGCCCGTTGATCCTATAAGCTGACATGAGATAGAAACAGCATGCAATCTGGGAGGCTGCTTGGATGGACAACAGCGTAGACAGTAACATTATCCAGATCTAGCGCTGCCATAAAACATTCAGGCTCACTTGAGGAAATATATGTGCGATCAACACCGTCTGAATTCAAGACCTACAAAATCGGTTACGATCAGGACCCTCAATGAGAATTCATGGATCTACGGTTTAAGATCATAGATGAGGGTAAAATCACGAGCAATGGGATAAGGATATCCCTTCAGATTAGCATCCGCTTGCTCCCACTTTGGATATCTTCGAAACCAAAAAGCACGCGGGCATTGATACTTGCCAATCAGAACAGGTAGTCCAATTTATAGTCTAGATGACCCGCTTGTGCGTCACGCACACACGGGCACTTCACAAGGCAGATGTCCGGCGGATCCACCAAACCCTACCAAAAAGTACTACGCGAAAACAAGCACCTCCCTACAAGCTATCTTGTAACGGAAGTAATTCCGAGACCCAAGTCCAATGGCGTCGCTCCAAAAAATTGAACAGGGCCCACCTACTCCCACCAATCATAGCACAAACTGATCCAAACCACCTTCCGTTCCTTCCCTCCTAACTCTCCACCTCCTTCCCAAACACGAACTTCCAACTCCGTTTTCAACTCCAGTATAAACTTGAAAATTCTTGCTCTCAGATCCTGCAACAAATCTCTCTCTCTCTCTCTCTCTCTCTCTCTCTCAATTCTTCTGCAAATTCGACTTCCATGGCAAACGAGCCGGACTTGGAATCTCTAAAGGATCCGTTGCTCCTCGATCATCACGATCGTGAACAAGAATACCAGCAGCAGACTCAAAGAATACTCCTACGATCTGCTTCAAATAGAACTTCGCAGGTAGCGATCGTTGGCGCAAATGTTTGCCCAATCGAAAGCTTAGATTATGAGTAAGTTATCCTTTCCTCGCTTGAGATTCGTCGGTTTTCTGAAGTAATTTGCTGAAAGAACTGCTTCTTCTCCCAATTCAGAATACCTGAAAATGAATTCTTCAAGCAAGACTGGCGGTCTCGCGGCCAAATCCAGATATTCCAGTACATATTCATGAAATGGACTCTGTGCTTCCTCATTGGGATTATCGCTGGCTTGGTGGGTTTCTTCAACAATATTTCGATTGAGAATCTTTCAGGTGTCAAGTTCGTTGTGACGTCGAACTTGATGCTTGCCAACAAGTGAGGATTTTGACTAGTCGTTCTTTTGGTTTCGTATGTGCACGGTTGTGGTGAGAGACTGATGAGATTGGGGAATTCTGTTCAGGTATGGACAGGCTTTTGCTGTTTTTGCAGTTTTCAACTTGGTTCTTACTCTGTTAGCCGTCATTGTTACTTCGTGTTTGGCGCCTGCGGCAGCTGGATCGGGAATTCCAGAAGTGAAGGCTTATTTGAATGGCGTTGATGCTCCAGATATCTTCTCCTTGCGTACTTTGTTTGTGAAAGTGAGATTTTTGGGGCATTTAAACTTCTTCTGCGTTGAAATATCTTTCCTGTTTCGACTGCTTTTGTTGTACTACTGGTATTGGTATTGGTGATATCTGAAGATTGAGAATGTGAAAGCAAAGTTATACAGTTGACATTTGATTAGATTTGTCCATAATGAAACAGGCAGGGCATTTTCTTACAATGTATCGAGTCGAGTAAGCTGCTGTTTTTCTTATTCTTCTTTTGAGCTTCTTTTCATGCAAAGCATTACATATGCTACACAATAAGCAGAAGTTTTTGAATTTGACTGTATACACGTAGCTGTGGTTTAGACTCTGAAGTAAATTGAGTATTATGATATTCCACCAGCTACTTGTCATGCAGTGCATCTCAGTTACAAGAACGACGAGGCATAGGAGTTTGTGACTGAGGTACTCCAACAAACCGCATAGGTGCATTATGTTCTGCTAGGGACTTTCTTCCTTGATGATAATGTGCTATATGATGTTCTCTCCAGAATATAATTCCTCACATGAACTTGTAGACAGTTGACATTAACTTGTCATATTGGATGTGATTCCATTGGTCAATACATTAGGACGGTTGTTTATTTTCCTGCACTCTATGGGATCATCAACTTGTGATTAACCTTAATTTGTACTAGTCCTCCTGAAAATTCTGATAAAAACCATTGCAAACATTTGTTTCTTTAGTTTCTTTGATATTATATGGTTCAGGAATTCAAAGAAAAAGAATTGGCATCATTTGAATGTTAATCTATTCCTAAGCCATTATAACATTTCATCATGTATGAATATGATGTCTTGTCAGCCATTGTGAAGTACAAAAACTGAAAAAGGCTTGAGAAGAAAAAGTTATCCTGCCAAAAGTGCTTGAATTTTGCCAGACTTGAAGAAGAAAAAGAATAACCTTTAGATAGAGTCAAATAAGCCAAACACGGTAAACAAAACAAATGTTCCTTTGTTAGAGAAACCCTGGGGTATCTGCAAAGAGCTTCTGCAACTGATTGGTCATTTGGTCATGAAAGCCAAGAGTCAAGGAAATGGAAGGTTCTGTGATATAATCTTTCTCCTTCAATCTTATGTGTGTCTAGACTACACGTCATATAATCCGTCTTCGGAGGTTTTCTTCTACTTATTTGGTTATTGATTTGTTTATTGGTAGTACTGGCCCACGGGGGACAATACACAAATGTCTACCGACTGTGCTCCATATATCCTGGATATATTTTTTACCATGGAATTCTTTCTACTGTATGCTTAAAAAGTGTTGCAGTTTTGTGATTTAACATCAGAATGCACTTCAGGAAACACTACGCATGCTATTATCTGGAGGAATGATAAATCCTAGTGTGCATTTGCAGCTTACCACAAACACGTGCAACTATGCTTCCATGTCATCATTTTAACACCGTAAATTTAGGGATCTCAACTCATCCATATCACAATGATGAGGTGGATGTAGCGAAAAGACTTGTTTGTGATAAGCTGCAAGTGTGCAGTTGGATTTCTCATTCCTCTATCATCTGAAGAGGGAAAAGACTCCAGGTTCAAAAGAGGAAAGGTCTAATCTATATTTTTGACTGGTCACAGATTACTGGTAGCATTCTTGCTGTATCTGCGTCTTTGAATGTGGGCAGGGCGGGCCCTATGGTCCATACTGGTGCATGCATTGCATCACTACTGGGCCAGGGTGGGTCCAAAAGATATGGTATAACTTGCAGATGGCTACAGTACTTCAAAAATGACAGAGACAGGCGCGATCTTGTGACCTGTGGATCAGCTGCTGGAATTGCTGGTGCATTCCGGGCACCAGTTGGTGGTGTTCTATTTGCTTTTGAAGAAGTATCATCATGGTAATAACATAAGCTACTAATATTCACTCATCCCTTTCTATTTTTCTTTCTGCATCCTATGACATCTTTGGTATTTCTCAATTTAAATGATAAAATAAATTTGTCCATGTTTAGAAGTCGGTACTTAAAGGGGCCTTCTTTCTTTTCTTTATATTCAAACTCTATTTAAGCAAGCCAGTGAATGATTGAGGTTAGTAAGGCAATGAGGAGTAAGAGAAACAAGTGAATTGGACATTTCTTTGTTTGGTTTTGCAGCATGAAATTTTCTATTTCCTCTTTAAATTCAAAGTTCCGTCCTGTTAAGACATGAGAGTGACAACTCACAGCTCTTCTCTACTTTGGTACTTGGATCCAACACCATCAGCTAGAGGTGTGTCACAAGGGGTTGCTTGCACTGTTAGTGGATTGTGTTTCTTTCAGCCATTAGCTTCTAATGGTTGTTTAGACACTCAAGGGCATATCATTATATTACTTTTCTAATGTTGACTTGCCCACTTCCATTCGGCAGGTGGAGGAGTGCCCTTCTCTGGAGAGTGTTCTTCACAGCAGCTATAGTTGCTATTGTTCTTCGGGCATTTATTGATCTATGTAATAGTGGAAAATGTGGCTTATTTGGAAAAGGTGGGTTGATAATGTTTGATGTAACCACATCAGCGAATATTACTTATCACCTCAAAGACATACCTCCAGTGATTGTTTTTGGAGTCATTGGGGGACTTTTGGGGAGTCTTTACAACTTTCTTGAGGAGAAGGTTCTCCGACTATACAACATTATTCATGAGTAAGTATTGCACTCAGCTAATCTTGGCTTCAAATGTAAAAAGGAACATTGAACTAATTATCTTGTCTATTCCTTGCTGTTTCAGGAAAGGTACAGTGTATAAATTGCTCGTTGCATGCTCAATTTCAGTTTTAACATCCTGTTGCTTATTTGGGCTACCGTGGCTAGCACCTTGCAAACCTTGCCCAGCTGATGCATCAGAAGCCTGCCCAACAATTGGGAGGTCCGGAAACTTCAAGAAGTTTCAATGCCCTCCTGGTCATTACAATGATCTTGCTAGCCTATTTTTCAACACAAATGATGATGCGATTAGAAATCTATTCAGTAGTGGCACAGACAAGGAGTTCCATCCTTTTTCAATCTTATTGTTCTTTTTCACCTCCTACTTTCTTGGCATACTGAGTTACGGCATAGTAGCTCCTTCTGGTCTGTTTGTGCCTGTTATCTTGACTGGGGCAGCTTATGGCCGCTTTGTTGGATACCTGATGAGTTCACATTCGAGCCTCAATCATGCTCTCTTTGCCGTTCTTGGTTCAGCTTCCTTTCTAGGTGGATCTATGAGGATGACTGTATCCTTGTGTGTTATTTTGTTGGAACTGACTAACAACTTGCTATTGCTGCCTCTGATTATGCTGGTTCTGCTCATTTCTAAGACTGTGGCTGATTCTTTTAATGGCAATATCTATGACCTAATAGTGAAACTGAAGGGACTTCCATATCTAGAAGCCCATGCAGAGCCATACATGAGGCAATTGACAGTTAGTGATGTCATCACTGGCCCATTACAATTCTTTAATGGTATAGAGAAGGTTGGTAATATAGTCCATGTCCTAAAATCTACTGGCCATCATGGGTTCCCCGTGATTGACAACCCCCCACTTTCAGACTCACGTGTGTTATTTGGCTTAATCCTTCGTTCCCATCTTCTTGTATTGCTGAAGAAGAAAGATTTCTCCCCTACCTCAATTCTTACTGACATGGATACCTCAAAGCGATTCCAGGCTGATGATTTTGCAAAACGTGGTTCAGGAAGAGGTGACAGGATAGAAGATATAGAAGTGACTGCTGAAGAGATGGAAATGTTCATTGATTTGCATCCATTTGCAAACACTTCACCTTACACTGTTGTTGAGACAATGTCACTAGCCAAAAGTCTCCTACTTTTCCGTGAAGTTGGATTGAGGCACCTCCTGGTGGTCCCTAAGTCTTCTAGTGTAAGGGTCTTCTCTCATTTACTATTTCTGCCATTCTTAATACCGATCTTGGGAATGCTTTTGCTACAGTATTTGTTGTGATTAGCATACGTTCCCTTGTATGAGCTTGCTCTTTGTATTACTGCCGAGTGTCTCTATTGTTGATATGAGCTTCAGTTCTCTCTGTCCCTCTGATCAGTATTATGTGATTTTGAATAATAGATATTCCATACTAATAAGGTTTTACCTTCTGTTTAATTGCAGAGAGCACCTGTCATTGGCGTATTAACAAGGCATGATTTTATGCCAGAGCACATATTGGGCTTGCATCCTTCCTTGATGAAGAGCAGATGGAAGAGATTACGATTCCGGAGCACCAATTTCGTGAAATTATTTAGGGCTTCTTAACCTTGTCTTTGGTCTTTTGCTTGACTTGCATAAATTTTTAATAAGCTGCCTTAAGGTATGGAATTTTGCGCTGAATATATAGCATTCTTTTTCTGTTATTTCCTTTTCATTCTTAAAGATGGAGATTAGAAGAAGGGAGGCGTGCTGTATCTGAGAATCATCATCATCATCATCAAGACCTTATCCCAATTAGGGGTCAGCCACATGAATCTTGTTCCTCCATTCCCCTCTATTAAGTACCATGGCTTCATTTAGTCTCAAAGTTTTTAAATCTTTTCTCACCACTTCTATCCATGTTCTTTTGAGCCTTCCCCTTGCCCTTTTAAAACCTTCTGCTTGCATTGTCTCAATCCTTCTAACTAGTGCCGTTTTGGGTCTCCTTTGAACATGTTCAAGCTATCAAAGTCTAATCTCCCTCATCATGTTAGCTATTTGTGTTACCCCTAAGTTTCCTTTAATGTTTTCATTTCTAATTCTATCCTTTCTTGTCTTGCCACTCATCCATCTCAACATCCTCATTTCCGTGACGCTCATCCCATGAACACGATGTTCTTTAACTGCCCAACACTTTGATCCATAGAGCATGGCCTACTGTATGGCCATCGTATAGAATTTTCCTTTTAGTTTGAGTAGCACCCGCCAATCACACAAAACTCCAAATGCACATCTGTGGTCAGGCAAAAAAGGATCCCAATAGTTTTCTCTACACATTTGTGTAAGATATGATATCTCTATATAGCTGTTCTATAATTCTTTTGCAAATAAATTCTGGTTTTAACATTTTATAACTTTGTCAGTGTGCTAGAGGAAATTATCCAGAAACTATAATTTGATTACCTTAGGTGTTATAGGCCCAAGTATCTGAAATAGTCTATGGAAGAGAAAATGCCTTTCTAGTGTATGGCGGTAGAAGGGCACAGGTTTGAGGTGCTCATTGGTGTGTTCACCAATATGAAGAAAAACTGTCTATGGAAGACTATCTGGGACGTACTAGCAAATTATTTGTTTACAAACCAAAAATGCCTTCCATAAATGCAGTAAAATGTGACCTCGCTAAAACCACAAAATTGCTATCAGAAAGTAGTGCAGAAAAATCATGATTTATGAACTACTTGCTATTTAGTTTGCCAGCTCTATCAGTTCTGAACAGCAACTAGGCCGAACTGAAGTAATCCAGTGGAAACTGGCCCTTCAAATCGAACTGACTTTTATTCTGAGAATTCAGTTGATAAACTCCCAACTAGTCTTCTGAATGTGGTGATATTTTATCAAAAGCAAGAAAAAGGACAAGAGGTGAATCATCTACTACTCATGACCTTTGTCGCCAGTCACCATTGGTCTGCCCCTGTGGCTCTTATCTGTTCCAGTCGAACTACTTCAGCCCTCGTGTTCAACCAAAAGCTTTTCTTCCATTAGAGCTTTCTGGCTTCATCATCGTTTTCCTTTTGTTGAATGCGAGCCAGAACAACATTGGACTTGGACCATCCTCATGCCTGTTGTTTATGGTTGGCGATATGTTTCCTGTTTCTTACTTTGGTTGATCAATCTGTCCATAATCAATACACAGTCATCCTTGTTTATATGGGAAGTGCAAGTGGGTAAGGTCAATCTTTCAGGATCAAATTTTATCTGCCAGGGCTTCTTACGATGGCCATTCATTTTGTTGTTTCTGTAACACCCCACGCATATGATTGTGGCGGCTCGTAGAGGATGCATTTGTTGAGGAATGCTGAACTGACACAAGGGGAGGTGTGTCCAGCGGTCACGTTTTATGGAGCCCAATTTTGCATGATCTGACACATTCATCTCTGTGCTGCACCTTTGGACATGGGAGACATCAAAAAGCATATGGATTGGTTGATTCTAGGTCTACATTATATACCACAGTTCATCAAAATTTTGACTGTTTTTTTTTCACTTCTTCGACGGTAGAATCAACCAATCCACATGCCTATAGATACATAAATGTCCAAAGGTGGAGCAAGAAGATGAATTTGTCTCCCCACCCCAACAAGGGCTTCAAAAAATTGGGGTGGCTGCACACACCTCACTTTGAAGTTTAAAATTCCTCGTATTTGCTTTCCTATTTCTGATCATCCATTTAATTGACATAAAATTGGGGCTTTTGAGTCTACCGATGGTGAGAATTTTGGTGCGCGGCCCAACCGTAACAAGGCCTAGTAAATAAATCCTTGACAATCAAGAGCAAGCATGGTTCAAGGCACCAATGCTGATTCATCTAGATAGCTACATACATAATTTTATGTGCTGGCTAGGCCTGCCAATCAGAACAGATTATCCATTATCTGAACAAAATTGATTTTTAATATCTGCTTAATTTTTTAATAGATACAAAATGAGGGCTAGAAAATAGATAAATTTTTATTAAATTATATATTATTCAATTTATATATGTTATAGAAATAGATAATATTATATGTAAATGCTAGAAAATAGAAACTTGATGCCATCACGTGAAGGCTTTCCTTCTTCTTAAGTTACCTTGGGAATGTTAGAAAGTAGTAACTTAAGTTATTGTGTCAAAATTGGTTGTTCGTACAATCAATGGCCTATAATAGAGGCACAACAAAGCTCAGTTACTGATCTATGGAAGGATAGGTATTTGCTTCTCTTTGCTCTTTGCTCGTCGCTTTTCAAGTAGTGCGGATAAATTGCTTCTGAACAGTATGAATAATCTGCTGTCCAGACAGAATCGAATAAAATGGATGCAGAATGGCATTGGAATATAAGGGCAGCCCCGGTGCACGAAGCTCCTGCCTATGCAGGGTCCGGGGAAGGGGCGGACCACATGGGCCTAAAGTAGGTAGCTTTACCTTGCATTTTGCAATAAGCTGTTTCCACGCCTTGAATCCGTAACCTCAAGGTCATATGACGACAACTTTTACCGTTATGCCAAGACTCCCCTTCAGAATGGCATAGGAATATCTGAACTACTATTCTAATTCATATCCAAACTGATGAAAATAATTAGAATGAATACCGAATGATTGTATCCAATTCATATCGTATCCATTCATGCGGGCTGGAGACTAGCATGGCTCACCTGTTAAATGATCTTAACTACTTATTAATCGGCGCTTTTACCATCATCCATATTAGCTTATTATGACCTATGATGGATATATTATGTGGATGCCCATATGAATTCACTGGAACACAACAGTAGTTTAAGGATAGCATTGCTAGCATTCACCGTAATTGGATAATTTTTCATCACATTTTACCTACGGGAATGATAATGTAGAGCGGGGATCTCTTAGGACTATGGACTATTTTTGTTCCATCCAAAATTGCATTTATAGTCCTTCAATTTGTGTGCCTCAACCAACTTGTCATGGTTCATTTGGCTTGAGAAAAGACAACTAGAATGTGATTGTGAATATCAGCACAACTGACTCATTAACTACGTCTGGCTTTTCAGTATAAATGCTTTCATTTTTGTAGAATTCATTACCATGAAAGATAAACTCCTTCAATATTCACTACCCAGTTGTTGTTCAAAAATTTTAGGTAGTATGTTCTTAATTTGTTATATAAATGTCTTCTCATGTCTTTATAAATCAAGAAATTTTGCTGAGAAAGAATGAGACGTGGGAGGAAATTGCAGGATTTGTCAGGATCCTATTAGTGAGCAAATGATGCTGATATTTGGAAGATGGCCAACAATTTATCCAAGATGGTTCAGAGAATTGGAACTGCAAATGTTAAATACTTGTGGAGCTTAGTCCTTAGGAGGGTGAGAACTGAACCAGCAAGAGAAGAGTCTAGACATAGTGATGGGCAAAGGCAATGACAGTCATCTTCCTGCACGGTTGCTCCTGCCTTTCACTTGGAGTGAGCCACATAATGATCTCCAAAGATTGAAAATTAAAGATGACCAACACATCCTCAATAAAACAGAGGACAAAGTGATCACCCTACAAAGTGTGTTTTGGAAGGGAAGTAGGACAAGATAACTAAAGAAACGCTCAACTTGTACCAAGTTCAAAGGTCTTAAAGTGATAAGCAGGTTGGCTTGCAATGGATTTCAACTGCCATATTATTCATTCGTAGACAAATCAGTCAATTAGGATCATTTGGAGATATAGTGCGGGATCCTCCTCGTACAAGTGAGACAGAGATGAGAGAGAGGATAACTTATAATGCAAGGAAGGTAGTTTAGTTATTTATAGGTCCCAAGAGGGGGATGTCAATTCACCTAATATGAATTTTGAAAATTTGTACTCAAAACAGTAAATAAGTATAAAAAGAACTTTGGGACACAAGAAAAACTAGACACAGGATTTATAGTAGTTTAACCAGCCAACTTAGATGCCTACTTGTACTGTCTTCAGGTATTCCCTACTTGGAGTCTCCCCAGGCTATCCCACCATAGATTCCACTAACTTCCTACATGATTTTATACACTATTTAACACAATATTGGCCACATACAAAGGATTAGAGCATTTGATGTAGCTCAACCTTCTAACAAACAGTTGCAATGCAATCTAAGACTTAGATAGCCACATCACTCTCTCAAATGCAAAGAAGAATAGAAAAAAAGAACTCTCTCTGAGAAATTTACAACAAGACAAAAAGATAGAGAGAGAATGATTTTGAATACTAAAGATAGCTAGTAAGTATCGACACTTGAATGCTTGGAGATAATTGCCAATAAATCTTCTTGATTCTTGCTCAATAGTTGTTTTAATCTTCAAAAGAGTCTTTGGTCTATAGTATTCCTGGCAATAGATCCATTTGAAATCAAATTATAGCCATTGGAGACCCATTTACCTATTGAGGAGACAATATTTCAAATTTAGACAATAATTGTCACAATTATCTCCCAGTCTAGTCAACTTTATTTTCATTTTAATTGGTCGGATACTATTCCAATCATGTGGATTCCTTCTAATAGTACATTTACATTTTTATTGTTGAAAGATAACTTAATATTCTTCATAAATAGTTAACCCTTTTTCAACCTAGAATTTGAAACCCATTTGGTTCTCAATTTAGTCAACTATAATATGGAACTAGTCGACTAATTCCTCAACTAAGTACCTCATCCTAAATATTTATCTAACTCAATTTTCAAAATAGTTTGCTATTGTTAAAAGAAAAAATCATCTCAAAGTTACTTGAATGAAATAGTCAAGTGGAATTTGAAATTAGTTGACTAATTTCTCAAATAAGCACTTTGTCAAGCAATAGTTGGAAATCTAGAAGGCTAGATCTTCAACTTTAGTTGGCCAAATTTCATGAAAATCTTCAATGAATAACATGTGGCTCCCTAACTATATTGGTTCTTCAAAGAAAATTACTTGAGTCCTCTTGAATGCTTGAGAACACGTGACGTTTCTAAACACTTGACTTGTGCTGATCCTATAACACTTGCACACACTAGTAAAAATGTTATATCACAATATAAAGGTTTTATTATTACCAAAATAGAAAAGGAATTGGCTCGACAACCTTTCCCTTTTTTATGATAATAAAACCTTGAAAAGAAAGTTGGAAAAGATTAATAATAATGTAAATAAACTTTCAATTCTATCAAATTTATCTCCCTTTTTTTTATAAGCAAAAGGCTAAGAGGATTAAGGAATACAACTTCTTCCACTTTTTGAATAATAAAACAGTGTACTCCCTCTCAACATGTACTCTTTTTCAGCAATGAAACACAAAATACACAAAAGAGTATAGCTCCCTCTAAATTTGATAAACTATTCAACACAAGAATCAAGTAGACTCTAGCTAACAAGAACAATTCATGGTCTCATTCAAATCAAAGAAATAATAAGCTCAAATTAGTAGTGATATGTAGAAAAAATATTTCATTCATTGATTGCATCCAATTAAATACAAGGAATTCTCCAAAAATAAGCATTTAAAGCAAAACAATATCAAGCAATGACATAAACTTCCTCTTAACAGATATATGATGCATCCATTCAATAGACATTCAAAGATAAATAAGATAAATACCATGTGCAATATAAATAGACATAGTAGAAGAGAGGCATTTTGCATAAAAGAGTAAAAATATAATATTTAGGGAGAAAGAAAAAACATGCTTGAATGCTCATGAATAAGCATGAATAATATTCATAAAGAAGCTCCTATTGACTCATAAATCTCATAAATGATATTCAATAAATGATGCAGATGATATATAAGTTAAGAAGAAAAAAAATGCCAAATAAGATCATTGAGTACATGAAGCTTTCTTCAAGGATACAATTAGCCAAAGATAACCATATTCCAAGTATGTACAATAAATTACAAGTGTCAGACCAATACAAAAACTACCTCAAGAATGTCATCAAAATCAAAGTGGAATTTGCGTGTTAAACAATAACAATTATATTTCATGAGATAGATTGATTCAATGTATAAAAACATGACCAAAGGCAAGTCAAGTAAAGATGAGAGATAAAACTCTCCCACAATATTCATCATCCTCTTTCACACATGCGGTCTTTTCAAAACATGTTAATCATCCAATAAGAATATGGAAAGAGTTCGAAGTCTTTTCAATGAGTTCCTCTCCTCCTTTTTAAATACTTCTCCCTTTTAAAGATAAATTCAATAAAATTATTTGAAAGTCTTCTCTTGAATATATTTATTTATAGATATATTCAATCATAAATGTAACTTCAATAATCTCCACATATATCTATCATAACACAACAACAATCAAACATACATAGACATTATCTTCTCAAGTGCTTTTTCCCTAAATGATACATAAAATAAGTAGATGTTTCATTAGCATTCTCTTACATCATTGGTTGCTTTTGAAAGATAAAAATGAGAATTTTCAAAACAAGGGGCTATACAAAAATGCACTTTAATCATTTATAAATTTACTTGAAAGTGCACTAGATCATTCAATTGATAAAACTTGAAAAGTTACAGACACCATGCATATGCTTGTAATTGTGCACAAAGCTCCTAATCAAGTAAAATCAAGCTTCATTCAGTGGTTTAGTAAAGATAACATTCAATTGTTTTAACCATCAACATAAAGTATATTTTTAATATAAAAAAAAGAAAAGAAAAAATTATCAGTGTTTGCAGTACCACATATATTTCCCTTTGAGTCTTCTTCAATGTAGCAAAGCCAAATCCAATATGCAACTACAAAACAAACAATCAAGTCTTTGCTTTCGGTATCAAACTTGTAATTTGAATCCATGAGAGTTAGGAGCAAAAAATATTGAACCTCTAAGAACCTAAACTTGTTTGACTGAATACTTCCTTATGAAGTAGTAATGAGAATGTGAATAAAAAGTATACACTATAGAAGACCCTCTAATTTTACAAAATAGAAACTCTATTTTCCAACTCTTTATCTATAGAAAATTTTTCCAAAGCAACATCCAAAACTTTGTTTCTAATTTTCAAAGTTTCTACTTCCATAAGCAAATCAAACTTTCTTTCACTAAACCATCCATTTAAGAAATTAAACATTCACATTCATATTTAAAAGAATCTTTTAGAAACCTAACTATTAACCTGAATAGAATGTTCATAAAGAGATTTTCTAAGACTGATTTAAAGATAAAGCTACTTAGACATGTGCAACAATTGATCAAAAGAATCTTTTAAATAATCAAACATAAATTCTGTTACCTTATTTGCCTCTTCTTTAATTCTTCTAGCCATGAAATAGAATTTGTAACATCATCTCCTTCGTTCTTGGATGTAGAGCATTTATAAGCACTTTCTAGTTTTCCGTATATCATTAGTTGTTTCACAAGTAGATATTTTGTTGAACTCATTTTCATCAAATGCGCAATACAGGAAATTCGTGGCTACAAAATTGACTTAAACCTACTTCAACTCTTCTTCATTCCATAAAGTTTCTAGTGCGAAGCATGGAATACCATCTATCAAGATGAAAAGGCTTGTAAAGGCCTTCTTCAATCAATCTCTACAACTCGTAACCTTCAGACTTAATGAAAATCTTCATCCTTGCTTTTCAATATTCGTAGTTGGTGTCATTAAAGAATGGTGGCTTGTGAATGAACTGACCTTTTCTAGGATTTGTTCCTATGACTACTTGTACTTTTTGCAAACAGATCTTATACTCTTTTAGAAAATGAAGAGCACTTACTTTGAAACAAGTTTCTAAAAACTTTAGTACACAAGAAGAACTAGACATGGAATTTATGTAGTTCAGCCAACCAACCAAGATGCCTACTTCTAGTCTCTTAAGGTATCTCATACCTTGAGTCTCCCAAAACTATCTCACTTTGAGGTTTCACTAACTCCATGCAAGATTTTATACACGGGTTGATACTATGTTGGCCATAAACAAAGGACTAGTACTTGCAACAATTCTACCTTCTTAAAATACTTGAAATACAATTCAAGATAAGAGAGTCACCCACTCTCTCAAATACAAAAAATAATAGAAGAAAAGAACTCTCCGTTAGAAATTTACAACACAACTAAAAGATAGAGATGGAGAAATAGAATGAATTTGAATACAAAAGATAGGAAGTATTGACTCTTGAATGCTTGGAGATGATTGCTTGAAGATCTTCTTACTTCTTGCCTAGTTGTTTTGATCTTCAAAAGAGTATTCACTATATAGTATTCTTGCTAATATATCTGCATGATTTTCTAGAATAGGAGACATCCACAGCCAAAGAAATTAGATGAACTAGATAAATCATCTATAGGTAGACCTCATTGTACAAAAAGTATGAGCACTTTGATCATTTAGGATTCCTCTTTATGAAGAAATCACCAGAAAACTTCGAGCATTGTCTATTGTTGCAGAGAAAGTGGTACTCTTTCTTGTTAAGTTGAAAAAACACTAGAGAGTACTTGTATGAAGTTAGAGAGAGAGAGAGAGAGAGAGAGAGAGAGAGAGAGAGAGAGAGAGAGAGAGAGAGAGAGAGAGAGAGAGAGATGTGATCTAAACCGTTTATCTAGTCTACAATTGCATTTTTAAGACACGTTGGTGGAATAATGATCCATTCAACTCGGTCAAGGATTCAAATGCTAATAATTGATTCTTTTGGACAAACCTAATGAGACTCTTTCCTGAATGATTTAGATATATTGACAGAAATACATCCGTGTAACAAGACCAAGATCTTGTGGGACATGATGAGGCAACCCAGTGGCCATGGCTAATGCAAAGTGATCATCCTATCTGAACCCAACCAAGACGAGCCAAACTTGTGATAAGCACTTGGTTGATCCGAGAAGATTTGCTTGATCGAGTACATCGGTGAAATGTAAGGCCCAAAATATGACCATCACAAGGAGCCAAAGCCCTGCTTCTTCTAGTCATTTTTCAAAATACTACAGAGTTCCGGTATAAATTGATGGAAAATAACAGCATGCAGAGGTAAACATGTGGGGAGTTTGCCCTTACCTAACAAAAAGGGAAAGAAAAACAATCAACAGCCAATGAAAAGTGTTCCACCAAGGGCAAGTGCTGTTATCAAAACTAAGGAACACAGTTGATACATAACCTTCCTTGTAAAATACTGTTGGTTGACCTTCAACCTGTTAAAGCAAGTCTCATCTTCTTGATGTCAGTGACTTATGCAAGGGACAGCATTGGCATGGTACATTTGTCTATACTTGCATATACATATTTCACAAAGAGAGTGCAGTAAAGATGAAGCTAAATGGGTGGCAATGCCTTCAAAAGAAATGCACCAAATCTTGAATTCCCTTTCTGAAAACAACCTTGCCCTTAACATAAGGTGAAGAAAAGAAAAAAGAAAGGACAGAAGAAGAACAACAACAAAGATGGCGTAATATAAGTGGAACAAAAAATGAAGCTTTGTTTTAAAATCAATTTCTGTATACAGGTATGGGAAACAAGTAATTTCCTTGGTGCTCTTGAATAGTCTGTTCTTTCTTTCTCACTGACAAATCAGAGGCAGACTCGCCATAGTCTTTAACTTCTCCTGACACACTGAAGATAGTCTATCCTTATTCTCCACAGTTTTTCCGCAACTTCTTTCATGGTTGGCCTATCAGGCCTTGTCGGAGCAGCACATTGAAATGCCAAACCAAGCATTTCTGCCAGTCTCTCTGCATCTACAGCTTCCTGTATTGAAGGATCTAACAGGTCCATTATGTTGCCTTCATTGTACTTCTTGAATGCCTGAAACAGCAGAATTGCAAAGTTTCATTTAACAATATAAGAAAAATGACAGCAGTGTCTTGTCCACAAATACAAGTGTTGAAGTATATCTTCTTTTTCTATGATAATGAAAATCAGTGAAATTGAAGATAAAGTTAGACGAAAATGCAGCTTATAAAATTGCCAAGCTGAGTTATTGAAATATTAAAATCATTCAGCAACAGGACCCTTCATCAGCCTCTCCAGTTAATTCTTACCCATCTGACGGTGACCCTTTCTTCAGAACTTCTATTCGTCTCCACTGGGCGTCGACCGGAAAGAATTTCTAAAAGCAAAATACCGAAGGAATACACATCACTCTTGGGTGTGAGTTGATATGTCTTTAGGTATTCAGGGTCAAGGTAACCTGCAGTTCCTTTGACCTTAGTGGAGATATGAGTCTGATCTTCATCAACTGGACCAAGTCTTGCAAACCCAAAATCAGCCACCTTTGCTCTCATGCTGTCTGTGAGCAGAATGTTTGATGACTTAACATCTCGGTGGATAATTGGCTTTTCTGTTGGAATTTCAGATGCACATTTCAGTGTCAACATCAAGAGCTTAGTCGAAATAGTCAATATAAACTGTGTGTACATCTAAAGAGACAGAGTTACAGAGGTGCATTCAATTCAAACTACTAAGTGATTTCTGTCAGCAAAAACACACGTGCCTAAGAATTCATAGAATACATTATAGTTGATTGGGAAGAAGCAGCAGGACAAAATGAAGATAAGGAATAACCAAGAGAAAAGGGAAGAAGAGGAAATCAAGGGGAGAGCTAGTAACCTTAGTGAATCATGTGATTTGCTGATAAGCGTAGTGTTATTTTTCTACAGACATATGGTGTGCAATTTATTTTTGCAGAATTATTACAAAACTATTAATAACAGACTTTAATTCCTTCATGGTGATTAAGGCAAAGGAGCTTTGGTAAAAATGATAATTACTCCCTGTTCCAGATTGATATTTGTACTGAATCAGCCATGATATGTAGGAAGATCATCTCCAGCATAACCAACCATTACCTTTACATTCTTTTAATCAATATCCAGATTCCTTTTGAGATCAAATATAAGAACACACATCAGAAATAAAGGTGCTGGGTTACTATTTCTAACCACAGAAATGGAGAAGACACCATTCTGTCCTTTTCCTGTGCACATTAAAAAAAATTAAGCCTTAACAGAACAATGTCCTCCACACATTATCTCCTTGCTCTTCTCTCTCCCTCTCCCATGCATGCGTGCCCTTTCCAGCAGATATTTCCTAGTGAAAGGGATCAAAGTATCTGTATATGTACATCATAAAATTGACTCATTGCCTGGGTGACAAATGTTCTGTTGTAAGCAGTTTGCTTCATCTTCAACAAGAAAAACTGAAAATGCGTATTTGATGAAATTCTCTTTTGAGAAAATAAAGTCAAATAGATCATGTGCTCATCTGCCAATGAATTGAAATATGTGGAAAAGCTATTGAATTCTCTGAATATGGAAGCTTTTCTAATATCAGTAAATCCAAGTTGCAGACATATACAGACAAAACATGACCATTCAATACAGCCAAGAAAAAGAAGTGACTCAACCTTCATGTTCATTATACAACGTCATAATTGCACTCAGAGACAAATATCAATATGGTACTGCATACAATGGCATGCTATGGGCGCAATAGTGTCTTTAATGTAAGAGAAGAACACACAGGATATAATGGTTCCTTACCTGTATATAAATGGAGGTAGGTTAGGGCATGAGCAACGTCAATGGCTATTTCCAGTCTTTGATTAAAATCTAAAATTTTCCCAAGCTGACCTGACACACATATCAGTAAAGCTTACTTTCTGAGGTACTAAAGAAAATTGCAAATGAAATATCATAATGAATATGTCATACCATCTAGATGTTCCCTGAGAGTACCATTTGGAACATATTCAGTAATGATAATGCGCTCATTTCCTCTTTCAAAGTAACCAAGTAACTTTACTAAATTTCGATGTTCAATTTTGGCTAATAGTTCAACTTCACTACTGAATTCTGTTTGTAGAGCATCGAAGTGTTCCTGTCCAAAAGTTAAATATTGATTTAGAACCCCCATACAATATAGCACACAATCTAGCACAAACATGCAACACCACCATAAATATAAGCAAATATTTTAATGCCAACACAACATAGGCTAATGGTTATGAATATTTACATCAAGAGATGGAAGACAAGAAATGAACTTAATGGATGCCCAAAAATTAAGGGGTGGAACTTTAGAGTAAATGATAACATCATTCATAAACAAGTTGATGGTAAAAGGAAACTGGAACAATGAAACAAAAGTAAACACTATGTGGACTGGCTAAGTCCGTTAAGAAAGTGGCAAAAAACATTCTAGGAGTATCTAAAGGTAAAAGGCAACCAGTAAAGAAAACTTGGTGGTGGAGTAAAAAAGTGTAGAAAGTTATTAAAGAGAAACAGGTGTGTTTTAAAGCATGACAGCGGAATAAAAATAACAAAAACTTTGAGCAATATAAGAATGCTAAAATGGTTGCCACGAGAGTAGTAAGTGAGACTAAACTCAAGGATATGATGATCTTTATAATGGATTAAGAAAAAAATAAGGTGAGAAATATGTATTCAAACTTGCAAAAATAAGAGAACAAAAGAGTAAGGACTTGGACAATGTCAAATGCAGTACAAGTGATGACCAAAGGATACTGCTCAAAGATGACGAGATCAATCAAAGGTGGGAAAGCTACTTCCAAAAATTGCCAAATGGTAATTGTCTTAAGAATATAAAGATGAAAGGAATCTTAAACCCAAGTAATGTTGTATAATATAGATACGACCAAAGGATTAGGATACCTAAAGTGAAAGAGACCTTGAAAAAGATGAATCAAGAAAGGCCCTGGGGCCTGATGGTATATCTATAGAGGTTTGGAAGTATGTGAGAGATATTGGAGTAGTTCGGTTAACAAACAAGATTGTAAAGTCAAAGAAAATTTCAGATGAGTAGAGGATAAGCTCTATCATACCAATTTATGAGAATAAAAAAGACATACAAAGTTGCACTAATTATCGTGGGATCAAACTTATGAGTCGTACCATGAAACCTTGGAAAAGAGTAGTTGAGAAGAGTTATGGCATGAGAAGAGTTTATCGCAAAACCAATTTGGTTTGATGCCTAGGAGGTCCACTATGGAAGCTATTTTCCTATTTAAACAACTGATAGAGAAATACATGGACAAGAAGAAAGACCTCCGTGTGGTTTTTATTAACTTAAAAAAAAGCTTATGATAGGGTCCCAGAGTTAATATGGTGGGTGCTAGGTAAGAAAGGGATTTCATAGGAGTACATAGACATAATTAAAGATATGTATGAGGGAGCAGTAACAAATGTTAGGACCACTATCATAGAGACCGATGATTTCCCTATTACTAAAGGCTAGTAGTCACAAGCATGAAAAAAGGAGCAAGAGGTATGACTCAAATATTGGTAGTTGCAAGGGTGAAAAGTCATAGTGCGGCAACTTTTATGCCCCTAATGCCATGCGTCGGATCAATCTGCAATCGTCAGTAGTCAATTTTCCTTCATCAAAGATGGGAACAAGTAAGAGGGACGTAGGAGAGGAAAGGAAAATGCATATTTTATTGGAAAAATCACCATTTTCACGTGTTCATCATCTATTCTTCGTCGTTTCCGCCAACGAAAATGGCAATGAAGAGGCGGTGGAGCGTCAGCCTCTCTTTCTCTCTCTCTCTCTCAGGTTTTTCTCGTTTCCTTCATCAAATCCAAATTGGATCTCTTTTATTTTTAAGAAGAGGGGTGCCATCATCAATTCTTGCCCCTTTATAAAAAAAATATATATATATATAATTTATATTATATTATATTATATATGTATTTTATATATGTTAATATATAATAAATTTTTTAATTTTGCACCTAGGAACTAGGTGCGCCTAGTCCCTCCAAGCAAAATGCGCACCCAGGGGGTGTGCCTTGTGCTTGTAACTATATAGACTACAAGATTGCATCAAGGATTGGCATTGAGCCTGTACCTCTTCAAGTTGGTTATGGATGAGTTAACAAAACATTTGCATGAAGAGATTTCATGACACTTATTGTTTACAGATGATAGAGTTTGATTAATAAGTCAAGTGAGGGCGTAAACACAAAGCTAGGGTTTATAGAGGGATGCTATAGAGTCTAAAGGATTTAAAATTAGCAGAACTAAGACAAGGTATATGGAATGCAATTTTAGTAAGAAGAGGAGTGAGAGTAAAACACTAGTAAAAATCAATAACTAAGAAGTTCCCCCAAAAAGCCCACTTTCAATACTTGGGATTGATAATTCAAGAGCGCGGAGAGATTAAGAGGGATGTCCAAGTAGGTTGGAACAAATGGAGATGTACATCTAGAGTTTTGTGTGATTGGCTAGTGCCATTCAAACTAAAAGGAAAATTTTATAGAATAGCTGTAAGGCCTATCATGCTCTATGGATCAGGGTGTTGGCCAGTTAAGGAACAACATGTACATTAGATGAACATTGCCGAAATGAGGATGTTGAGATGGATTAGTAAGACAAGAAATGATAGAATTAGAAATTAAAATATTAGAGGAAACTTAGCAGTAGCACCAGTAGGTAAAACAATAAGGGAGGGTAGACTTAGATATTAGGATATATCCAACAGAGAACGAAAAAGGCACTAGTTAAGAGTGACTCGATCCAAGTTGAAGTCTCTAAAGGGGCAAGGGGAAGGCCCAAAAGAACGTGTATATAAGCGACAAGAAAAGATTTTAAAACTTTAGGACTAAATGAAGCCACAACACTCAATAGAGGGGAATGGAGGAATAAGATTCGTGAGGCCGGCCCCTGATCGGGATAAGGCCTAGATGATGATGATGGTGATGAAGGAACTACCTTAAATACAATGAAATATTTCATATCTTACAAACTAAATACAATTCAAGGATTCTGCAAACCAACGTAAAAGGTAGAGTATAGAAAGAGGATTTCCAACCACAAGCAGCGTGGTTACCAAAGTACATTTAG
Organism: Warburgia ugandensis; assembly: GCA_035236585.1. Taxonomy (NCBI): domain Eukaryota; kingdom Viridiplantae; phylum Streptophyta; class Magnoliopsida; order Canellales; family Canellaceae; genus Warburgia; species Warburgia ugandensis. Next base: position 10,089,845 of record CP141138.1, on the reverse strand, counting down.
ACACTGCTTAGGAAAAATTAATAGACATGCACAAAGGCTCAATTTTATGGTTGTATTCTTTCATCTAGCTATATCATACAGTCCCTATAACATCTCCATGATTTTTCTCATTGTAGATAAACAGGGATTGCAGATACTTGCCAAAAATTGAGAGAAACATCTCAAGTTGTCATCTTCCTGTATGGTATTAGCCCATGTATGAGACCATGAAAAGGAATCCAGGTCTGGCACTTACGAATAGTACCTAGGGCTCCACCCTTAAGCCTGATATGAGGTTATACAATCAGGAACTCTTTCTTAACTATCAAGGTAAAATCAATGAAAAAATAAGTTGAATTGAGTCCAAGATGAAGATGATGATGTGTCATATTACTGAGAGAAATAACTTTGAAAACTAGATTTCATCTTCATCACTCATCAAATAAGATTTTGTTTAGACAAAATTGTGAGAAACTAATGGAGTATTGAAGTTGCTAGCAAAACTGTATTCTTTACAGTGATGAAATTCTTCTTATCAGCTTTCAAGCATTTAGTAGCAACACAAGTTACTAGCTTATGCACAAGGACATGTTGACAAGACATGCATAATAGCTTCCTTAGGAATTTAATTGTATTATAACAGTTGTTTAACAGGCTTCCTAGAGAAAGTACAAGCTTACCACCATGGTACATCAAAAAGTTATTATTATAATATCACAGGGATACTCACAACTATTAACAGCATTTCAAGATCAATTGAGAAAAAGAAAATTACCTTCCTGGCTCGTTTAATAGCAACCACCTGACCGTCTTGCAACTGAGCCTTGTAAACAGTACCGAACCCTCCTTCACCGATCCTCAGTGACGGTGAAAAGTTGTGGGTAGCTTTGTTAATCTGGCTCATATTAAGATGTATAGATGTGACTCTAGTTAACTGTGGTGACTGCGAATATCTTGCTGGACTGGGAGGTACTCGAAGTGGACTACGAGGTACTCGAAGTGGACTGGCAGGAATTCTTTCAGAAGTAGCAGTTGCTTCGGAAGAGGAAACAGAATCCACTGAAGCAAGAAAGTTACGAAGTAAGCAAGAAATACCCCTCTAGATATGAACAACATATAGCTGCTATTGACACAATGGTGCATGAATACACTGGGGCATTTTGATAGTAGAACATGGTAATCAGCATTCATCAAGTCATGTGCTTTATAGCAGAAATAATCTAGGATGGTCCTCCTACCTAAGATGGTTTTTCCAAAAACTTGTCAAGCTCACATATTTGTCACAGATTAGGGAATTAAGCTGCTGCTTACCACTTAGCACAAAATTGTATTCTCCAGAAGCAATAGTTATAGCAGAAATAATCTAGGATGGTCATCCTACCTAAGATGATTTTTCCAAAAACTTGTCATGCTTGCGTATTTGTCACAGATTAGGGAATTAAACTGCTGCTTACCACTTAGCACAAAATTGTATTATCCAGAAGCAATAGTGAGTATTAAAATCCCAAATAGATGAAAATGGAATCTGCGTCTAACAAATTTCAAGTGATAACCATCCTGCTCACCATGGCAAGAACTTTACACACTTCTATCAAGAAGAGTACAGATAATTCTCTTAAATCTTTTATCCAAATCCTGATATCAAGGATTAAATCCAGACTCTTATATGGTCATTGACTAATAGGCAATGAAACAGACTCAACTACTTGGCACTCTTAAATGCTTAAAAAACAAACAGGATTTCTGGAGATAATTAGATGTCATCAATCAAATTTCGGTTTGATGCATCAGACAGGGTTCACGTATTCTACATTAACTGAATGATGTAGCAGATCTGCTTGCTAATAGCAAGTTCATGTGGACGCTCATATCTTCTGGCAAACCTTAACCTCTTCCCTAATTTCTTATTCCTTCAGTAAAGATTTTCTTAGGATATCAATACATTAATTGGCTAAGATAAGTGAGCAAGCAAGGAATATTGGAATATGGATAGCAGATCTTTGCGGACACACTCATACTTCAAAATATATCTACATATGGTACCTTGCTCTAGTACTAAAGTAATTCCATATTGCACTATATTTGGACCTGTTACATACTGGGAAACTAAAATACTGATACTGTGACAATTTGGGATGAATATAAAAGCTCAGTGGTGTAAAGTAAGTTGGCAGGTGAAGTGCTAAGTACACTCAACAGAAGATGCATACAAGAGGACTCATATCGGCTGATTTTGGACATTAATGATTGAGTGTTGCAGGTACTGACTCCTCATTTGCATTAAACCAATAACTGATGAGTATGAATCTAAAAGCTCAGTGGTGTAACCTAAGTTGAACGTTAAGTATGCTCAACAGAAGATGACCATAGTAGATGGTCTGAGGATTTTGGACATTAATGTTTGAGTTCTGCAGTTATCAACTATGTGACGTGCATTAGACTAAGTGCATATTCCTCTTGGAGAGTGAACAATTTCTGAGTCAATAGTCAACTGCACTGCAACTACTTATCAGACGGCATGCACCAAAGCCTTCTAGCACAGTGGCAGGAGGAGTCCCTCACCTGTGTGACCAGAGTTTAAGGCAGTGCACTTTGTGTGTGTGTGTGTGTGTGTGTGTGTGTGTGTGTGTGTGTGAGAGAGAGAGAGAGAGAGAGAGAGAGAGAGAGAGAGAGAGAGAGAGAGAGAGAGAGAGAGAGAGAGAGTCTACCATTAAAAAAAAATTGATATAATTCAGTAGTTCTCAATGAAAGAGGGAACCTCATTCATATTGTGGGGGTGAGAACAAGCATAACATGAATGTCAGTTTTACTTACTTGAACTCAGCTCTTTTGAGAGAGCCGCATGTGTAGTCTCTTTCCTCCTTGCACGAAAGCATGGACAAATTAGAGCACAAGAAAGAAGAAACATTCCTGGAATCGCCACTACAATGTTCTTTGGAACTGTTGCTGATATGTGATGGTATTTATCCTCTCCCAATTTACCTTTTCTTCCAAGCTTATATGTGATCTTGTAATTTCTTGTCAATTCTGGCACAAGTTTTCTCTCTACCCTTTGATGCAACTCACCTTCAAAAGATATCATAAAAGGATTAGTCACACAATAATGACTGAAAAGAACCATATCGGAACCAGTAAATTTAAGAGTAAACCATATACCAGTACTCAGGGCGTTGGGAAAAGCTAATCCCTCACAAAGCATCATTTAGGCCAAAATGGTAAGAAGATGACATTGGCATCCTATTTTCAACAATGACCCTCCTAACTTCAGAGCACACTTTCCTAATTATTTTTGTTTGTTGACGTCCAAGTATACGTGTTAACAAATTCAAGGAGTAACATTGATCAAGTGTATGAATGCTGATGTCATTTTAGTTCAACTTTCTTGTTTATCAGATTCACATTTATTCATAGCATAAGGTAAATGTAACAGACAATTCATAGAGCATCAAAACTTAGTGAACCAAAAACTTACTTCGGACACCCATCCTAGTGATTCTAACAGGCTTCAAAGAGATAAACAGGCACACTAATATCCATTAATTTAAACCATAAACAAACCAAATTATCATCTAGATGACAACTGTGTTGGCTTTGCTACCCATAGAAAGGAGCTTCATATAGTAAGAAGATCATCTTTGACGTCTTACCAGCAGAAAGGATGCATTCGACATTACTAGAGATAGGAAGCTCCAAATTGCAACATCTCCGCCCAACTCTTTCCCATTCTTCAAGCTCGGAATCACAAAAACACCCATTCACGAAGTAAAATTCCAAGGCTTTGCAGAAGAAAAACTTGTCTGCAAATTTCCCGTTCACATAAAACAACTCATGATTGGAAGACACCGCATATGAAACCCAGTTAGTTCTGCAATCCTTCGACCCAAGAACCAAAGTAGCACGCAATCCTGCCACCATCAATAGGACTAGAACCACCAGAGCCATCCTCAACTGGATTAACAAGTTACAAACTTCACATATCCCTTTCTGAGAACCTATTATTCATGAAACAATCTAGAGGAAATCGGAACAAAACAATCTGAAAACTGCAAGCAGCAGAACATAGAAACAGAGAAGACAGACAGCTCAATTGCAGAGAAACATGGAAGAATCAACCGACATAATCGATACCCAGTATGCCAAATTGAAAAAGGAGTGAAACCCAGATGGCAGAATATCGACAAACTCAGAAGAATCCAAGCGGATACACCAAACACTAGATTTCAAAAACCCTAGAAGCAGAAATAGAAAGAAGTTCTAAGTTGGGGCACTAAAACAGAAATAAGGGAGAAGAGAGAAGAGAGAACTGACCTGGTAACCGGCGGCTAACAGGTACTGATGAAGATGAAATTTGAATTGCAGTCGGCAGTTAAAAAGTCATTGAAACAGAAGATGAGTAATGTTTTTGCCCTTTCTCAATCAAGAGAGAGAGGAAATGATTTAACGCTTGCCTATTTCCGTCGGCCCTCTTAAAATAAAAACAAACGCGGGCGAAAATATTGACCGTTGGGACGGAGTGGAGACTTCTGGTAGTCGTCCGACTATAGAAAACAAGTATAATCGGGCAGGTGAAAGTACGAATGACTCCAAGATTTGGATGATCCCAGCCCTTCATCTTCAAGCCGTCTCCCAAAAGTATAATTTATTGGATGAGTGGGGTTTTGTTTGTCTGAGGACGTCTCTCATAGTTTTCAGTGGATGCCCATATAATTGGTTGGAAAATAGAGGCAGCTGAAAGTACTAGTAAGGCCAACTTTCTCACGGTGAAGACTCATCTGTTAGAGCTTCATACGGATGACTAAATATATAAGATTCTTCTTCACCGTTGGATGACTCTAAGTTTTTTATTTTCGGAGAATTTGTTACCAAATCATATTGTTGTATTTTGATTTTTCAGCCATCCTTCACTTTAGAAGGGGACCCTTGGCGCAATGGTAAAAGTTGTCTTCATGTGACCTTGAGGTCAATGGTTCAAGACATGGAATCAACCTATTGCAAAAATGCAAGGTAAGGTTGCCTACTTTTAGGCCATTGTGACCTGCCCCTTCTTTGAACCCTGCATAGGCAGAAACTTCATGCACCGGAGCTACCCTTTTAGCCATCCTTTTAAAGGCTAAAATTGAATTATTCCAATGAGTTCAAGTTTTGAGTATCGGTGCATCAATCATCTATAGTATTATAGATGGTTTGGATTATCTATACTCCTAGGTCTAAAATTGACCAACTTAATTTTAATTATATTTAGCCATTTAAAAGATTATTTTGTAATTTAGATTATAAGCCTACAACTATACAAATATTTATTTATTTTCTTTCTTATGGTATTATTTAGTGCATTTTTAGAAGACTAAAAGACACTCCCTCTAATATTAGAAGGTTACTAGTATAAAAATGGATGAAACTATCGAGGAATTGTTGATGTAGAATAGGGTGCAAACCCCTTCTACCGATGTTACGGGGTTGTTTGCCTAGTTTTCAAAGAGAGTTGTCTAACACTCCTTGTATGTAAGTTATCTACAATACGAAAAGAGCATTTTGTTTCCAAGAATTTTTTATCAATTTATTTCTATTTATATTTCTCAAACTAGAAGGAGACCTTGGCACAATGGTAGAATTGTCATGTCAAAGGTTCTAGGTATGGAACAACCTCTTGTAAAAGTGCAAAGTAAGACTGTGTACTATAGGTCCTTTATGGTCTGCTCCTTCCTCAAGCCCCGCATATGCAATATATTCATATATAAGTAATCTAGCAAGTAAAGCTATGTACTATAAATCCTTGTGGTTCGCCCCTTTCTCGAACCCCACTGTTAATTGCTTAATTTTGGCTAAATGACCCCGAGTTTAGCATTCAATTAGATTATCTAATCGTCCAAATTTCAAATTTTAGCTTTATTAACCATCTAGACCTTAATCAACGGTTAGATGATCATTTGAGCTTATTAAAGGATTAATGAACGGTTTGATTATTCTAATTTAGCATTTTATTTTGCAGATCAACTAAAAGAAATTAGATGGCTCATATTTAATCTCAATGGTGCAGATCAAAAAGGCAAGAGTCCTAATCAACAAGGAGTCCTAAGTGGAAGAGTTCTAGTTTGAAGAGGATTCCAAAAAGGGATGGAGTTCTAATTGAAAAAGGAGAAAGTTTCCCCATAGAATTCTTACTCTTCAAGGATAGAAGATAAGGAAGGAAATGGAGAAAAACAAGGAAGGGCAAGGCTATAAAGAGGAAGCCGTATGAGGGAGAGTGGAGTTTTGGGGTTGTCTTCTTTTTAGTCTATTTTATTCATCATTTTTCTCTTCTTTGCCCAGTCTACTTTTCCTCCCTGCCTTGCATCTTCTATCCTCCATTGTGCATCCATTTCCCAACTGGCTTGTTGTCTGCCTTGTCCAGCCTGGTCTCAGTTCTCTCCTCACACTCTCTCTTTCACGCACCACACCCTTCTCTTTCATTCTTCCTCTCTTGTTTCCATTGCACTTCCATACCTCTCCCAGCCACCACGCACTCCGTTCTCCCTCTCATTCTAAGTTTCATGCTACCGACCAAATCGTCTACTGCCCTGGCCCTACTTCGTCACTGATTCCCTAGCCAAGCACCGTTCTTTCATTGTTGTCCACATTCCCTGTCTGCACCAGCCCTGCCCAGACAGCACAAGTTGTTTGCCAAGCATCATCTTCCCCTCCTCATCACCGCCCACACCAGATGGCTTCCCCAGTCGTTCCTCTTCACCGGCCAGGCACAAGTTAGATCTGTTCCAGACGATGCCCAGAAAGGCGTCGTTTTTCTTCATCACTGTCAGACCATGCGCCCTTCTCACCGCATCGGACGCCCAGATCAAACACCCAGGTTCCATCTGATCCGGCACAGGTGATTCCAGGACGTGCGATGCCCATCTACATTGCCATCCGGCCAATTCAACCAGTCCGGCAAAGCCGATTTCCTCCATTTCTGGCGTTGATCACCACAGGATCCTGGGTTTTATCCCCTCCGGACGTCTCAGAGAAGGAAACCCAAACTCGGTTTCCTCCCACGTTGCTGCCATCCCATCTATTCCGGCGATTTCCTCCGGATCCATCTTCTCCACCGGTCTTCTTCCTCGTTGGATTTTTCCTGGTTTTTGTTAAAAACCAGAGTTTGAACAAAATTCCAGTTTTTCCCTTCATCTTTAATTGAAATGACAATTCTATTCAATTCCATTAATGACATCTGTATCCCCATTTTAATTACATCTGTGTCCCTGTTCTATTTAAGCTTTATTTTATCCATCTTTTGACAGTGTTATCCAGGGACAATGCCATCCAAGGACAGTGTGATTCAATGACGTTTTGATTAGTTTTATTTTGTTTTCTGGAATTGAAAGTTAATTAAAGTGCATCAATTGAATAAATCTGAATGATTATGCTAGTTTTGTTCTTCTCATCAAATTTCAAGTAATTAAATTTTATTAAAAACTCCAATTAAAGCAAGTCCCTGTGGGTTCGACCCGTATTTGCATAGTTATATTACAATGGCCCATATACTTGTGGAAAACATCAACAAGTTTTTGGCTTACCGCTTGGTCTATGGAAAGGCCTGCCACTTACCAATAGAATTAGAGTACAAGGCATATTGAGCAGTCAAAAAGCTAAATTTTGACTTAGATTCTGCTGGAACCCACAAAAAACTCCAACTTAATGAGTTGGAGGAATTGAGAAAAGATGCATATGAGTCTGCATGTTTGTCCAAAGACTGAATGAAGGCTATACATGATAGAAACATTCTAAGAAAATCTTTCACACCAGGTCAAAAGGTCTTACTGTATAATTCTAGATTGCATTTATTCCCAGGAAAACTTCGATCTCGATGGACTGGACCATATATAATACGCACAATCTATCCTCATGGGGCCATCGAGATTGAAAAGGATGGAGACATCCAAAAGGTCAATGGTCAAGGTTAAAACCTTTTCTCGAAATGCATGATCTTGAAATTGATGAGACACTTTTACAGGTACCCGAGTATCATGATCCACCTTAAAGTACCACTCCAGGAGCCTTACAACATATAATCATTGCACTCATCATTACGTCTGGCTGAAGACGTTAAACTTAGCGCTTTTTGGGAGGCAACCCAAGGGTTTAGAGTTTACATCTCTCAACTTTCATATAGAATCCTATGTTTTCAAACATTAGGGATAATGTTTCATTCAGGTTGGGGGGTGTAGATGCACTAGAGATTTTTGAGTTTTCTTAAAATAAAAATGAAAATGAAAATTTTTGAAAAAAACAAAAAGTCTTTTTAAGTAGAGTTCCCTTACTGTGATGAGATTTGAATGTTCAAGATTTAGTAAACATACTATTTTCACCTCTTAATGGGAATGCATATGATTAGTTTTGCATGTCATTCATGAGTTGAAGCATTTTATGAAAGCTACTTCTCGGAAACCATTTACACACAGCACATAATCAAGACTAATATAGAGGTATGACTTAGAGACCCTGAGGAAAATTAGTGGAGACCTACAACCTAGTGAGACTTGAGACTATCTTCTTTTAAAGAGTTATAAGTAATTCCCTGATTTCTTCAGCGTACATACATTAGTGTGATCCTGTTATCTTTGTTTTGGTTAATTATCAACAATAAAGAGGAGTAATTGCTTTAATTCCAAAATTTTATTGAATCTGATAGGCTTTAAGAAACCTAGAAAATGATATAGGCCATCCTTGCTCTGCTCAGAGACATAAAGCCTACCCAATATAATATACCACTAGTTAACCTTTTGAGCCTGTTATTAAGCCTTTTCTTTCTTAAATCCATTTACCTTAACCCAGAATAACCCATTAAAATAAATAACCATTACCCATCTTCAAAATGAGTAGAGTAGAAAAATAATAATAATAATAATAATAATTCAAAAATAGGACAAAAAGTCAAAGAAGTGAGAAAAAGAATTAAATGTCTTTCTTCCAAAGAAAAAAAAAGAAAGACCAAAGTCTGAAGGAGAAATTCACTTCAAGAACAGACCCAAAAGAAAAGTTGTCCTATCAGATATTCATTGAAGACATCTACTCTATTTTGAACCTTTGAAATCTTTATACCTCTCTTTTCTAAACTTGTCCTAAGCCTACATTTGGTCCTAGTTAAAGACCTATTGATCTTAGGTGGACATAGCCTTAAAGAGGAAATAAAAAGAAAGAATTAAGGTGAAAGACCCCTCATATTCTTGATGTTAACATCCACTCTTAGGGATCACTTTCCTTTGTCTCATGAGCGTTAAAAAGAATTATGTGAACCATCAGTTTATTGGATTCGGTCACATAATGAGAGGAATATGTTAAACCCCTTATCTGAGAGTTATTTCTGAGCGTATACCTTTGAGGATTTAAGGTCAAGGCATATTTCCAATGGAATGTAAGCATATCCAATTAAAAGTCAAGATTTATGTGACTGTACACACACATATGCACTCTGAGAAATAACTCAAATAAAATGTCTTTAATATGTGTATGATGTGTAAAATTGTCAAATCCTCCTCATTAAGTTGTGAAAAGCTAGTCAAATTGCTAATGAATGAGGATTCTCTGAGATAAAATAGGGAACCCAACTTTACTGAATTTTGTGGGTATATTCACTGTAAACCCTCATGAGGCATAACTCGTCCACTAGGGGTAACCTAGAGGTTCTTTCATATGCTAAATGCAATCGTGAGTACCTACGAAAGTGGCATCTTGTACCAGTTTTGTATAAAATAGTTGTCTGCAGGTTTTGCTTGGGACTAGCAAAATGCTAGTCAGGGAGTGTGTTAATTACTTAATTTTGGCTAAAAGACCCTGAGTTTAGCATTCAATTAGATTATCTAATTGTCCAAATTTCAAATTTTAGCTTGATTAACCATCTAGACCTTAATCAACGGTTAGATGATCATTCGAGCTTATTAAAGGATTAATGAACAGTTTGATTATTCTAATTTAGCATTTTATTTTGCAGATTAAATAAAAGAAATTGGATGGCTCAGATTTAATCTCAATGGTGCAGATCAAAAAGGCAAGAGTCCTAATCAACAAGGAGTCCTAAGTGGAAGAGTTCTAGTTTGAAGAGGATTCCAAAAAGGGTTGGAGTTTTAATTGAAAAAGGAGAAAGTTTCCCCATAGAATTCTTACTCTTCAAGGATAAAAGATAAGGAAGGAAATGGAGAAAAACAAGGAAGGGCAAGGCTATAAAGAGGAAGCCGTATGAGGGAGAGTGGAGTTTTGGGGTTGTCTTCTTTTCAGTCTATTTTATTCATCGTTTTTCTCTTCTTTACCCAGTCTACTTTTCCTCCCTGCCTTGCATCTTCTATCCTCCATTGTGCATCCATTTCCTAGCTGGCTTGTTGTCTGCCTTGTCCAACTTGGTCTCAGTTCTCTCCTCACACTCTCTCTTTCACGCACCACACCCTTCTCTTTCATTCTTCCTCTCTTGTTTCCATTGCACTTCCATACCTCTCCCAGCCACCACGCACTCCGTTCTCCCTCTCATTCTAAGTTTCATGCACCCGACCAAATCGTCTACCGCCCTAGCCCTACTTCGTCACCGATTCCCTAGCCAAGTACCGTTCTTTCATTGTTCTCCACATTCCCTGTCTGCACCAACCCTGCCCAGACAACACAAGTTGTTTGCCAAGCATCATCTTCCCCTCCTCATCACTACCCACACCAGATGGCTTCCCCAGTCGTTCCTCTTCACTGGCCAGGCACGAGTCGGATTTGTTCCAGACAACGCCCAGAAAGGCGTCGTTTTTCTTCATCATTGTCAGACCAGGCGCCCTTCTCACTGCACTGGACGCCCAGATCAGACACGCAGGTTCCATCTGATCTGGCACAAGTGATTCCAGGACGTGCGACACCCATCTACATTGCCATCCGACCAGTTCGACCAATCCGGCAAAGCCGATTTCCTCCATTTCTGGCATTGATCACCACAGGATCCTGTGTTTTTCCCGCCTCCGGACGTCTCGGAGAAGGAAACCCAAACTCGGTTTCCTCCCACGTTGCTGCCATCCCATCTATTCCAGCGATTTCCTCTAGATCCATCTTCTCCACCAGTCTTCTTCCTCGTTGGATTTTTCCTAGTTTTTGTTAAAAACCAGAGTTTGAACAAAATTCCAGTTTTGCCCTTCATCTTTAATTGAAATGACAATTTTGTTCAATTCCATTAATGACATCTGTATCCCTGTTTTAATTACATCTGTGTCCCTATTCTATTTAAGCTTTATTTTATTCATCTTTTGACAGTGTTATCCAGGGACAATGCCATCCAAGGACAGTGTGATTCAAGGACGTTTTGATTAGTTTTATTTTATTTTCTGGAATTGAAAGTTAATTAAAGTGCATCAATTGAATAAATCTGAATGATTATGCTAGTTTTGTTCTTCTCATCAAATTTCAAGTAATTAAATTTTATTAAAAACTCCAATTAAAGCGAGTCCCTGTGGGTTCGACCCGTATTTGCATAGCTATACTACAATAGCCCATGCACTTGCGGAAAACATCAACACCCACATTGGCGGGATTTTTGTGCACTGGGGCTGCCTTTTTTATAGTGGCACAATCACATTATTAGATTTATATAATATGCCTTACCAATTGTGCCATGAATAATTGGTAATCATCCAAATGTGATCACCAACTTCAGCAACCCAACTAGAGTTGCTTTTGCAGTTAGGGTATGCTTTTAAAAAAACCAAATGAAATGACAAAAAGAATAAGAAAGATATGGTAGCTAGTCCTTCTACTTAAATGGAAGTGCCAAACTGTGTATTATGTAGTTTCCAACTGGGAACAACTGTATAAATATTGTTTTCAATTGGGGAGTCTTTGTGCAACAGTAAAAGTTGTTGTCATGTGACTTTGAGGTTACGAGTCCAGGCGTAGAAACAGTTTCTTGCAAAAATACAAAATAAGGTTACATATTATAGGCGCTTGTGGTTCGCCCTTTCCCCGAACCCTGTATACGCCAGGACTTGGTGCACCGAACTGTCTTTTTATACACCGGGCTGCCCTTTTAGACAGAAGAAAACAAACTACACCAAGTCTGGCGTCACAAGAAGACAAAATAAAAGAAGAATAATGAAAGAAACAAGCGTCGCCAACTATCACTGGGAACTTCCCGTGAAAAGAAACACGAGGAAACGTTGGAAGAAACCGACTGCGGCCAAGGAATTTAATTGAGTGGGTTAAATCGGTGAACCAACTGGACCCATCTGAAAGTTCGAAGCCAATTCTTCCATAAAGCAATGGTTTGCACATTGCTGAGCATGACCCACAAGGATCACACCTTCCTACGCATTTGCCCAGGACTGAGGGACAGGTGGTCCTGAGCGGCTCAATGAGTAAGACCACTTTGGTTATGATATGTCTATGGGACATAAGTGGGAGCTACAATGCACTGACCAACATTTAAGATGAATTCTATTGCACTATACTTCTAGTAGTATTGTCATCTTCATTGTAAAGGTTGAGTTAGAGCATAAGCTGTCATTATAATGGGTCCAAGTGATTCCATTAATAAGAGCAGGAATGTGAACTTAGGGCCTACTTGGTTTGTAGGAAATGCGGCAAAACTGATGGAAAAAGAAAAGGGTTTCTAGCTTTACATGATTTTCATTGCATGGTTTTGAGATGGAAATTTGGCTTCAACTGAATGGCCTGTTCAACTCCATCTCAAACCTTTGTCTCCGAAGGAAAACTATTTCCTAACATGACTCCCATTTTTCATAAATTTAAGGAGTCAATGCCCCCAATATTTCCATGCATGGTGATCTTTTTTTTAGATCCGAGCTGCTTATCTTGTTCAACATACAAGAATCAAGGAACCCACAAGAAATCAATGCATTTTGATGATATAAACTATTTATTTGCTTCTTTGAAAAAAAAATTAATAACAATTATTAGTTCAAATATGCAATTAGAAGATTCATACATTAAAAGTATCCGGTGGTTGTGAAATTTGGTCCAAACATGATGAATGACCTAGATTTACCTAAAATTTCATTCGAAAACTAGGGAAAACTAGGGCGTTGGCTTCTTCACCCTCCCTTGAGCATCAAACTGACTTGTATGAGACTCAATAGGAAGTGGTGGAAGGGAAATGGGCTATTAGGACTTCAAGGCCAATGTTGTGCCATTGCAACCAATTAGTGGGCAACGAAAATTAGGCATTTTTATGGTTGGTTTTAGCTTGATCAAGAGATGTCCTGATGCATTGGGTTGCTGAATTTTTGTCCACAAGGGCGCACACATGCTGATGGTAGGATTGATCCCTGAAGTTATAAAAGGGTTTTGAAGTCGTCACCCATGTCTTTCCTAGGCTTACAGGTTCCTTGATTAACTTACAGGGAACTAAGTGCATAGGTAGGGTCCGGGGAAGGGGCGGACAACAAGGACCTATAGTAGGCAGCCTTGCATTTTGTAAGAGGCTGATTCCACAACTTGAACCCATAACCTCAAAGTCACACGACAACAATTTTTACCATTGTGCCAAGGCTCCCCTTCTAATATAGGAATTAAATAAGAAATAGAAAAGTTGAGCAAGCTTATTAGATTCAAGAGCCACTAATGCTGGATCCTTAATTAGGCATGCCCTACGGAACGGAAAAAAAGGACACTTGGACAAAGCACTTAGTGGTTTACTATACTTTCAAAGCTATGAGTTTTGTCTCAGCTACCAAGTGAGAAGGAACCACAAAGGGTTGCACCCCCACCCCACCTACAAGAGAAGTCTCTACTTAACCCATGATATGTTGATGACTATTATATAAAATTTTAAGAGGTATTCATTAACCAAACTATCACAGGCAAGAGTGATGAAATAGCCTATTCTAAATAAGGAAATGTGTCCTTGTGCTACTCCTGCACATTCAAAGAAAGAAATTTAAAGGAAATTAAAGAGGAAACACACATCACCATAGTGGGTTCACTAAATCCACTGCGAGAATTTTTTTCATATAGGGGCCTGTCGGACCCAAAGGCCTATAAGGCTAGATGTTGCTTCCTCAGATCAATCCATGGCCCTGCTTCTTTGCGGGTAAGAATTACATGAAAATTTATGGTTTGCGCAGATGATGCAACATTCGTATCACTAGAACAAAAAATGCGTACAAAAATGTATAAAAAATAATACCTGGACAACTTTTGAGAGTTGTTCCTCTTTCCAAAGTGCTTAACATATTTTGATAATGTGGGAGAGATCTTAGGAAAAGATCCTGATGTACAAGCTTGGAAAAAATGGCCAATAGTCAAATAAAGGATACTGAGGGTAAAACAATCAAATTACATGAGGAAAAAATTTGTGGGATTTCTTTGGATTTTGGGATGTTGTAATGCTTGTAAAGATTATGGAACAATACTGGAAAAAAACCCTTATCTCCCACCAATTATAACACAAGGAAATTCTAATTCTTACAAAGACTTCAGATTAATTAACTAAAGGTGTCCATTTCCCCATATATGGGTTAGTTTGCAGATGAAAAAGACCCATCAAGCAGATTATATATATATATATATATATATTTAGAAAAATATTGACAAACACATTATCGTGCAAAGCTTTGAAGGGTGATGAGTAGAATTTGCAATAAACCTATGGTTTTCTTGTATGGGAGACTAAAATCTTAGGGAAAAAAGGACAGTCTCAGTGCATGAAGCTCCCGCCTATGCATGATACGAGGAAGGAGCAGACCACAAGGGCCTATAGTATGCAGCCTTATCTTACATTTTTGCAAGAGGCTATTTTCACACCTTGAACCTGTGACCTCAAGGTCACATGACGACAACTTTTACCTTTGCACCAAGGCTCCCTTCAAAAATTGAAATAACCAATCAAAACAAGCAGAGGATTTGAAATGTGCTTATCAGGATTTGAAACAACCAATCAAAACAAGAGAGAGAGAGAGAGAGAGAGAGAGAGAGAGAGAGAGAGAGAGAGAGAGAGAGAGAGAGAGAGAGAGAGAGAGAGAGAGATGGTAGTTAGTTGAGGCTTTCTGTGATATTAAACCTTTTTGGGTCTGTAATGGAGGAAGAAGACAGAGAGAAAGAAAACTGGGAGAAAACCTTCCCTTCTGTCTTCTCTCTATGTTATTACAGAATTTTAAAATGTCTTTTTTATCCTGTATCAAACGTCCTTGACCAGGGACGGAGTTAAGTGGACGTGTATCATGCTGAGAAAGCTGCTAAGTTGTAGGAGCGGTTAAGGCTCCTACACGTATCATTTCTCCCTTCCCAATAGCCATGCATTGGTGACCCTCTTCTTATCTACCCTGAGAAGGACATGACAACTACGCGTTGTAGGCAAATGAGATTCATGCTAAAAATATATAAGTGCTTTTGTGAGCAAGCTTTCCTTCGTTGAAGACACAGATAGGAAGAACTAAGAGATTAAATCACGAATCCATCCAACAAACTATGGCTAAGATGTAGTCTCAATGATCAATCCTGGATCTCACAGTATCATGCAGACCAATAACTTAGTGGCTAGCTTCCCGTAGTCCATCTTGCATAATCTTGGCCCATCTTGCATAATCTTGACCCAACGTGTAGACAACGTGCACTAGCATACTAAACAAATTAATCTTTGACAAGCTTTCTCAAGAAGATAATTATTTTTCATGCTTCTTCTTTTATGTACAATTCAAGCAATGAACATTTCAGATGATATTCCTCATCAAGTAGATAATTCTGTTTCATGTTTCTTTTCTCATATACGTTTCAAGCCAAGGAGATTTTCAGATGATACTCCTTATCCTCTGATCAGAAAGGATGAATATAGATCGTCCTCCTTAAGCTACCTCCCAACTTTTCTTTGTGATGTAACTGTTGGGAAGCTCTGATACCACTGTTGGGAAGTCACTATTAGGGAGTCACTATTCCGAAAGTCAGATTTGCCCATTTGTGCAGATCTAGTGGCTAGATCCGATGATATGGTTCTGATATGTGAAGATGCAACCACACATACAAAGAGAGCACAAGGATTAACGTGGTTCGAGCAAATTTTGCCTACATCCACGGGAAGAGAGAAACAATCACTATTTAGAACAAATTACATTGGAGGAGGAGGATCGAATCAGATACTCTCTCTCTATACTCAACTCACTCACTCTCTTTCTCTCACAGATAGAATTAGATCTGTATAAGATACACTAGAGATCAGATCTCCTGTATTTATAGGGTTCGGATAATCTATTTATCAAGATTTGTGGCGCAACAAATCTTGACGACACCACTGTAAACCATTTTCTCTAACGTTTACAGAAATCAGAAGCATATTAGCGGAAGCAAATTAAACAAGAATGGATAGGCACTTACCTCCAGCCATAGCAGTGAAGATCCAAGGCAATTTAAGAGATCTTCTAATCCTCTTCAATTCCCAATGATGAAAAACCAGAAAATGCAGTAATTGTTGCACGAATTGGAAGAATTAGGGACCCTTAAAAGATAAATGTTTATGGTAGTTATCCTTCCATCAAGGATAACTGCCATGACCAATTATGACACATGTTCATGTGTCAATTTTGAATTCCAAATGTTTAGGACCATAATTGTTTTTTTGTTTTGTTTTTGTTTTTTGTTTTTTTTTACATTCTCCTACTTGGTCCAAACATTTGTAACTTTATAAATTCAAAATCTTAATTTATTAAGAAATAAATTACATGAATCATGGTGATATGTTACTCTATAAAACGAGTATTATCTTTCATGTATCACAATGCATTATGTTTCTTAAACATGTGCCCATATTCCTTTATGAATAAACCCTATGTTTATTCTAGGTCCAGACATTAGCAATATTTCTCAAAATGAATCAATGTGTACACAAGGAAAATTAAATGTGAGAAACATCATAAATAGAGTTTCATTGAAAATTATATTTGTTCTTATAACGAAATTACATAGTGGAACTAAGTCCCATTCTAACTACATGATCCTTGAACTTGAATGGTGGCATGCTCTTAGTCAAAGGATCAGCGATCATCAATTCAGTACTGATATGCTCAATGACCACTTTCTTTTCCTTAATACGTTCTCTTATGGCTAAATATTTGATGTCGATGCGTTTGCTTCAACTACCACATTTGTTGTTCTTAGCCATAATGATAGCATCTGAATTGTCGCAATATATTCTCAATGGTCTAGAAATAGAATCCATGATTCTAAGCCCAGATATGAAACTCTTTAACCATACACCATGTGAAGTAGCCTCAGAATAGGAAATGAACTCAACTTCCATAGTGAAAGTAGCAATTAATGTTTGTTTAGCACTTCTCTAAGATATAGCTCCACCAACCATGACAAAAATATATCCTGATGTTGATTTGTGTGAATCAATATAGCCAGCAAAGTCCGAATCGAAGTACCCAATTACTTCTAGATTTGTTGCTCGTCTATAAGTAAGCATGTAGTCTTTGGTTCCTTAAAGGTACCTCATCACTTTCTTTGCAGCTCTCCAGTGGTCTATACCTGGAGCACTCTGATATCGTCCTAACATTCCCACAGCAAATGCAATGTCAGGTCTTGTGCAGACCTGAGCATACATCAGGCTTCCAACTACAAAAGCATATGGAATGTTCTTCATTTGTTCCTGCTCAAAATCATTTTTAGGGCATTGGTTCAGATCGAACTTGTCTCCCTTCACAATGGGAGCTACACTTGGTGAACAATCTTTCATTCTAAATCTCTCTAAAACTTTATTAATATAGGCTTCTTGAGATAGACCCAAAATACCTCGTAATCTATCTCTATGGATCTTAATGCCAATGACATAAGATGCCTCACCCATATCTTTCATATCAAAGTTTTTAGAGAGGAATTGTTTCACCTCATGCAGCAAACCCTTATTGTTAGTTGCAAGCAAAATGTCATCCACATATAAAACAACAAAACAGATCTTACTCCCACTAACCTTCTGGTATATACATTGATCCATAATGTTTTCTACAAATTCAAATGAAGAAATTACATCGTGGAATTTAAAATACCACTGACAGGATGCTTGTTTTAAACTGTATATGTATTTCTTGAGCTTGCAAACCAATTGCTCACCATTATTAGAGTGGAATCCTTCAGGTTGTTTCATGTAAACCTCCTCCTCTAGATCTCCATTGAGAAATGCCGTTTTCACATCCATTTGTTGCAACTTCAAGTCAAAATAGGCTACTAATGCTAACATGATGCGTAAGGAATCTTTCTTAGATGCAGGAGAGAAGGTTTCTGTGTAATCGATTCCTTCCTTTTGAGTGAATCCCTTAGCAACGAGTCTTGCCTTGTATCTCTCAATGTTGCCAAATGAATCTTTCTTTGTCTTAAAGACCCATTTACATCCAATGGCTTTTGCACCATCAGGCAACTTAACAAGATCCCAAATATCGTTACTCTCTATAGAATTCATCTCTTCCTTCATAGCATTGTACCATAATTCTGATTCTCTGCAACTCATGGCCTGTGAAAAGGACTCGAGGTCATTTTCATCTCCAATGTTGTAGTTAGATTCTTGTAGATACACAATATAATCACTAAGAATTGCTGATCTCTTTGTTAGAGTAGATCATCTTATGTCGTACCATCATTTTCCTAAGAAATATGTGGTTCAACTAATTGTTAAATAATTGTTGGCAACTCTTGAACTACCTGATCTACTGGAATGTTGTCAGCAGCTTCTGGAACTTCAATAATTGGTTGTTCAATACCAATTTGTACTTGAGGGGTTCTATGAACAATAACCAATCTATCACTTAAGGTGGAAGGTTGAGAATCTAAATGATCTTTCTCAAAAACTGTGTTTTTAGTTTGATCGCTCCTACTAATTAAGTCATTTTCAAGAAACTTTGCATTTCTTGATTCCACAATCCTAGTGCTGTGAGACAGACAATAAAACATGTATCCCTTAGACCTTTCAGTATATCCAATAAAATACCCACTAATAGTCCTTGGGTCCAACTTCTTTTCTTGTGGATTATAAATTCTTACTTTAGGAGAGCATCCCCAAATACGCATATGTCGCAAACTTGGTTTCCAACCTTTGAATAACTCAAATGGTGTTTTTGGAACAGCCTTGGTTGGAACTCGGTTTAATATATACGCTACCGTCTTAAGTGCTTCAATCTGCAAGGATTTAGGAAGATTAGAGTTGCTTTGCATACTCCCCACCATGTCCAACAATGTGCGGTTTCTTCTTTCTACCACACCATTCTAATCTGGTGAACCAGGCATGGTGTATTGAGCAACTATCCCATTTTCTTGAAGAATCTTTGCGAACAGACTATGTGCTTATCCATCTTCTGTATACCTACCATAATATTCTCCACATCTATCTGATCTCACAATCTTAATTTGCTTTCCGTATTATTTCTCTACTTCAGCCTTAAAGACCTGAAAGGCATCTAATGCTTCATTTTTGTTACAAAGTAAGTAGAGATACTTGTATCGTGAGTAATCATCTATAAAGGAGATAAAGTATTTCTAACCATGTGAGTCCGTGTCAGGACTACATATATCCGTATGAATGATCTCCAATATGTCTAAACTGTTATTGGCACCCTTCTTTAACTTGTTGGTTTGCTTTCCCTTAATGCAATCCACACAAGTTTCAAAATCAGTAAAATTAAGAGTACTAAGTACCCCGTCATTTACTAATTTCTTAATTCTTTCTATGGAGATATGTTCTAGTCTCTGGTGCCATAACATAAAGGAATCTTCATTAATAACACATCTTTTAGTGCCAGTATGGACATGCATAGTGTTATAAGTGATATCATTTTGCAATTCAATACAGAAAAGATTATCAGACAATGTACCATTCCCAACAACATCAAATTTATAAAATAAACTAAAAGATGTTTCTGAAAAATTAAAGGAATAACCTAAGGGTACAAGTCTTGAAATTGAAATCAAATTCCTAGAGAAACTAGGAATGTAAAATGTCTTTTCCAAATTCAAAATAAAACCACTACTTAGAACTAAAGTGCATGTTCCAATAGCCTCCACATGTGAACGCATCTTATTTCCTGAATAGATGCCTTGCTCACTTTCCACTGGCTTCCTTAGGTTTTGCATGCCCTGCAAGGTATTTGAAATATAGATTCTAGAACCAGAATCAATCCACCATGTGTTATAAATGACATCAACCATATTGGATTCATAACAAACAAAGGAGATTGGGTTACCTTTCTTCTCAAGCCATTTCTGAAACTTGGCACATTCCTTCTTCATATGTCCCTTCCTTTTACAGAAGAAACACTTAGATTCCTTCTTAATATTAGATTGGGGCATTATTTTACCTTTTCCCTTTTTATTGGCTTGAGCTTTGTCCTTTCTCCGCATTGCCATCATTGCACTTTCTCTCAATTCCATTACCAGCCTCTGTTCCTCTTGAACACACATGGTCATGAGTTCATTGATTGACCATTTGTCCTTATGTGCGTTGTAGGAGATCTTAAAGAGTCTCGTATTGCTATGGGAGAGTATTCAGGATATAGTGCACTAGGAAGGATTTTGACATCTCAACCTCAAGATTCTTCAATTGAGCTGCAATGTCCCTCATTTGCATGATGTGCTCACGCACACCTCTGACAGTGGTGAGTCTCATGGATGAGAACTTCATGATTAGGGTACTTGCTAGTGTCATATCTGAAGTAACGAATTAATCATCTATGGCCTTTAGCAAATCACGGACCTTTTCATGCTAATCGACTAAACCACGTATGCTAACAAATATTTTAGTCTTTATGAACATTACATTGAGGCGATTAGATCGTTCCCATTGTTCATAAAGCGCAATTTGTTTTAAAGTGCTCGTAGTAGTAACTACAAGTGATTCATTCTTCCTAATAGCATAATCAATATCCATCCACCCCAAATGGAGGAGAATTCTCTCCTTCCATACTTTATAATTATCACCCTTTAGTTCAGGAATATCACAACGAATATCAGAGAAGTTTGCAGGTTGTACAGCTGCATAATATATATATATATATATGCATGCTTATTTCAATTGAGGCATAAATGAATTTCATGCATTACCAATGTAAATCATGCAAAGTGAATCTAATGACATAAAAATTGCTTGTGGGTTAAAATTTTAATTCAGGTAGATTCATGTAACCATATGATAGAATTATCAAATTAGCTACTTAACTCACAATTTTGTGAGAAAATAATAATAATTTGATATTCTAACCCGAATATTATAATAAAACTATTAAATCTAATCCATAATTATTGTGGGTAAATTATGAAAAATAATTTAATTCTTTATCCTAATTAATTATATAAATATAATAAAAAATTCATGTGGGATAAAATTTATTATATTAAGTATAATTAATTACAACTAATGTCTATAATTCCTTATGTGATCCCTGACTTAGTATAACATAATTTTATTTAATTAAAGATGTTGTGGCTAATCTCTAATTAAATAAAATTATATGGACCACTAGACATTATTTTAGCAAAAAATTATGAGAATAATTATCTATTGCATAATTGGACTATAATCTCTAATTAAATAATTTTGGCTAAATAATCAAGATAACTCCATAAAAGCATGACATAAACTAAAACTAATTAATTTATCATGCTAATGTCCCTTAATTTAAAAACTAAAAATTGAATCGCTAATGACTTATCTTCATTAGAGAAAAGTAACAATCATTATGATAGCTTCTGTGGCGACTCGGGTTTTTATAATACATTTTGTAAAGATAGAGCCCTTAGAGTAAAAAAAATTTCGCAAACCAAAGCAGTGGAAATTCTTTTCTTTAGAATTTGTTTTGTAAAACCTAAGTTACCACCTCATACATAACATAACTAGAATTTTGTATAAGATAAAATTCCATTGAAGGAATATTCTTTTATTAAACTTCAGGATTCATCCAGTGGTTCACAGTACACAACTCATTGTATCCTTACAATACTTGTCCAAATATACAATCCAAATTACAAAGTTCAAAATTCAATACATGTTATAATACAATGTTTCAAGGGATATACCCTGATTACTTATTCTTCAATTGTTCTTCAAGTCTTGAGCTCCTAAGTCTCCTTCTCTGTATCTGAGATAGTGTAAACATTTGAACATTTACAATATCTCGGCAAGCTATACTTGGTAGGGGATAAGGATGTAAGTTATTGATAGTATAATCTCAATATTCAAGTATCCCATAATTTGTTCTATCATAAACACATTCATTAATAACTATTAGTTATAAGGACATCTCATTTCCTTGTCATTTGTGTTCACCTTTATACAAACATATTGTATAAGGACAAGTCATTAAAAATGTAAAAATAATCAAGAATCATTTCTATACAAAGCTGATCAACTCCTTTCATTATAAGATATTTGTATCTCAGCTAGTTACTATACAGGGAATTTCCCTTCTTGGGAAAAATATTGGTAATATACAATTACCTGGCATTTCATCATGTCATCCCTTAAGACATTTCACTATGCCAATTTCATATGCATCATAATGCAAAATAATCAAGGACTACTATGCTTGCAGTCTGATCCATACAGCGTGCCCGGATAACTGTTCAATAATCCACTTATACCATTCTCAGTGGAAATTACAATATCCATGTCTATATGGGAGGACCATGGCTGTCACAGTGGTGGCCTTCCCATAAATGCCCCACCTGACTTTTAGCCTTTCTTAGGCTTGGTATTCAATATCATCAAGTTTCAGAGAGTGGGTGGCCAAACCCTCTTAACTCTCCTAGCATAGCATCCCTGTGCCTATGCCCGTTTAAAACAAAACCACAAGCCTCCGTGCTTGTTTGTAAAATAATACTTATACATATCGACTATCCGTACATTTATCTAGGACTGGAATATTTTCTACTCTCCTATTCACTTAGGGTTGTTCTCAATTCTCAACTTGACCATTTAATACTTATTTTCCTCATCATTTGGTTGGATCATATTTCAATTTGAGGTATTTACCTTAATATATTGGTATCATACATGTCAATACTTCAAAACATAAGATCATGTATTAGACATGTATCTTCATGTAAAGGCATTCTTAATAATCTATCTACCTCAATAAGGTATTCTTACTCCTTGAAATCTGTCATAGTCTCGATCAACATATATATGTCAAATCATATGTATAATGTCATTTTTCTAATCAAGGGTACATACTACATGGTCTTTTGATCATCCTTATGTAGGATGATCTGAATCTTTCTTCCTTGACTATCATATATCCATGGGTTTAATATCATCTATATAAATACTATCTATATCATACATAACAATCTAATTTACATTGATGTTTCTTTTTCCTTATTGTTTTTGATCATACAAGATCTCATCTTGTTTGATCATCCTTATCTCACTTATTATTTTTATTAGGGTTAGATAATTTGCTATCTTTTTATGTTCTTATTATTATTCAACTAGTTAGTGTCTTACTTGGTTGAAGATAATTTATTTCTTCCTATCACTAGACAACTCCTGCTTATTTCAGGATGACTAGTACTTACTAGTTAAAGTCTGCTCAAAAAGTGGTTAATACAACCCTCATGTAAGGAGGCGTTTAGACCTCTCTTACGTCAATGGGAGGTGAGGGAAAAGCACTTGGCTCTTGTATACCCCCTATAACTACAATGTTCAGAGTCCACTGGAGTGGTACTAGCTCAACCTTTGACAAGGTTCCTATGAGCTCTTTACCTTAAGTCCCTTCTCTAATTGATTTTAATTAATTTCCATGGATATGCACAATGTCATCCATGGATGTTCATTATTTTCCTACTTTGGGCCAAGAAAATGATAAATCATTCCTTATATTGTCCTACTAACTATAGCCCTTATTAAGTCAAAATCATTCATTCATCTTAGTTGTCCATGAATTTCTATATTTCATTAGTTTATATTTTTGGTGATTTATGCTCCTTATATCTTAACAATTACTTAACAATTGAATAAAATTTGACAATAAGTAAATCATCAACTTGAAAGCATAAATCAAATATAAGTTTAACAACTATATACTAACATTCTTCCTATGAATGTAACTTAAGCTAGTGAAATAAAACGAACATAATCCTAAGTTATGAAACACATCTCCTATCATAATGAAATCATGTTTAAATCTTAATTTACACTAACATGATCCTAAGATAATCAAATCTACTAACAAAT
The DNA here is from genome assembly GCA_035236585.1 of Warburgia ugandensis. Lineage (NCBI taxonomy): Eukaryota > Viridiplantae > Streptophyta > Magnoliopsida > Canellales > Canellaceae > Warburgia > Warburgia ugandensis. The sequence goes on along the minus strand of CP141138.1, from coordinate 10,065,709 downwards.
TACTCATTTAGTGCATATCATACTAAAATTTAAAGATTACACTATCATGCTTTCTAACTTAGAACATAAATCACATTTACACTTCTATATCCAATAAAAGACAATTAAATTAATTTTATTAAGATTATTATAAACCTTTAAATATGATCCAACCATTAGTATTTTTCCTTAGATTAAGGGTTTTAATTACCTTTAGGGCTTTTAATCCATTAAGATCCAAAAATCATATCCACTTGATTTTGTCACATTTCATCCATGATCTAATTGGATTCCATCATAATATCATCCCTTTAATCCATCCTAAGGATCTGATCATACTTGATCTCATTGATCAAGTGGGTCCCTTTGTATTTTTAGGGTTTTCTATCATAAAGGGTAGATCCCCTAATTTATCCCAGATCTGTCCAAATTAACCATAGATATTACTTTATTACAGGATTATATCATCATTAAAATAAATTTCCAAGATATGATCACCTCAGATCTTGAAGATCTTAGAAATCGAACACTTATTTCCAAAATACAGAATAATTCAAGAATAATTTTTAAAAACATTATGACTTCATTAGAAACTAGACATTACAAGATTTCCATAGCTTCTTTCCGATCTCAATTTGGAGTTCATATGACTCCACAATCTTAAATTGAAGTTTACAGCCGTTCCTAGGGTCCAGATTTGATCTGGGCCCAACAGAATTAATCTCTCTCAATTGAGGGTCCAAACCTTATTAGATTTTCTTAAAAATTGTACCGTAAGGGTTTTGGACCCTTATGAATTGATTAGAATCTCAAAATTTCCATTTGAGCTCTCTATCACCATAAATTGAAGGCTCTTGTATTTACTTTATTTTTACCATTTTTTATTCAAATTAAATTACAAAAAAATAAAAATTACACTAAACCATAATAAATATGTATAGAAATTAGTTTCACCTATCTAATTGGAGAAAAACAGTATAATTGATGCCCAATTTGAGAGAATTACACGTTGATGATAATATAGCCTGATTGTCCACCTTTTTGTGATTTTCTGTTGTTGGAACCGTTGGATCTTGAAATTGATTTATGGTTTTTGTATATAATGTAGTATAGGATGTTATGGACAGTGGAATTGATGAGATTCTTCCTGAAACGGAGTGCCTAATTGAATTTAGGTCTCTTGTTCCAATTAGAAAGAGGAGAGAGAAATAAGGAAAAGAGAGTTTGGGGATGGATGAAGGGGAATTTGGGGCTGAAAATTGAGGAAAGATTTGGAAATTTCGTGGTTAAGGTTGTGAAATTTTTTGAAATATTTTGGGACATATTTATATCCAAATTTGAATTTTTTATCATTTCTTTTGATAAGATATTTTATTACTTTAGAATTTTTAATTACTAATGCATTCTCCATTCCCACTACAATCTCCACTACAATCTCTACTACCAGCAATAATGCATTGAGAAATTATTGGTACTTCTAGAACGTTGGCTCACTTTGTGGGCCCTACTTTTATGTAAAAAGACCTTTTTACCCTTTTAACTCCAAAATTGGAGAATAATAGGCAATATTTGTCATAACTCAGAATCGAGCATACTTAGTGGCGTTGGAATCGTATTTCTAAGTGCTTCATGAATATTGAGGTCTTATTTCTTGGATATAGGATATGGGTAAAATTACCATTTTACCCCCAAATGGAAAAATCAAGGAATTTTCATTTTAACTCAGAATTGAACGTACTTAATGTTGTTTCGATCAGTTTTCCAAGTACATCTATAATTTCTATATTTTAATTCATAATATAATCTTTATAAAAAGAGAATTTTTAATAACCTAATATTCCAGCCCAAAATTTCTAAAAATTCAAACTTTATTAATTTTCCTTAATAATTTACAAAAAATCGAGGTCATTACAGCTTCAGCAAATGCATTACTAATGACAGCAAGTCCACTAAATATAGGCAAAATTTAATTTTAACAACTTCAATTATAATGGCAATAGTAGTTGGCTGCTGTACAAGTTCCATTCGAAGATATGCCTAAACAAAATGGATGCTCAATTAAGCTAGTCGGTAAGCATGTTTCAACCATTAGCAAACTTCAATTATAATACAACCTCCTTTCCTTATTATGCACCTTCAAACTGGCTGCAACTACCAGTCATCTCCCTTTGTGCCATTGGTGGGAAATGCTGAACAGACACATACATGAAGCACCTTGAACCTACGACAACCATGGATGCCACAAGAGAGGCCCTTCTCGCACGTATGCTAGAAGGCCTTTACACATGAACATCCCCAGATCTTCATGCAAGGGCGGTCCAGTTCAAGGAGCCAGACGTCTTTCTTTAAGCAACCGTACATTGATATTTCTAACTTTGAGACATATCACACAACAGGCTGAAAACTACCATCAAGCATATTCCCTGGCCATGCAGGGCCAACAACAGAAGGGCAGTAATTAAAACACAGAAATGATTAGCAGTACACTGTCCCTCCACAATGAATTCATTATCCATCTTAAAATCAGTATCACTGACATACCTAATTTATTAAAAACTCAACCAGAGATGAGAAGAAGGAAAGGCCAATTACGTACAAGTTGCGATCATCTTTACAATGACCAAATCTCTCAAGTATCAAGAGACACAATATCAAAAAATGCATGCCAGGGGTACTCGTTAGATCATCATCGATTGTGCCATCATAAAAGGATACATGCATACTGAAATGAATGCACATATACATTGGCTTTGAAAACTTCCAACAATTTTACATGGGGAGATCGGATTGGTCTGGATGTATTTCAAAATGCATTAAAGTTATCAATATCTTATCACTGTTATGCAGAATTCTTTAACCAATTTTGGTTTTCATCATATAATCAGAAAACACTGCTAGGCAGAGAAATCATCTCGCTCTGATACCAAATGTAAACCATTTTCTCTAATGTTTACAGAAATCAAAAGCATATTAGCGGAAGCAAATTAAACAAGAATGGATAGGCACTTACCTCCAGCCATAGCAGTGAAGATCCAAGGCAGTTTAAGAGATCTTCTAATCCTCTTCAATTCCCAATGATGGAAAACCAGAAAATGCAATAATTGTTGCACGAATTAGAAGGATTAAGGACCCTTAAAAGATGAATGTTTATGGCAATTATCCTTGCCTTCCATCACGGATAACTGCCATGGGCATTCATGACACATGTTCATGTGTCAATTTTGAATTCCAAATGTTTAGGAACATAACTGTGTTTTTTTTTTTTCTTTTTACAATCACAAATCTGATTGTAGATATTTGACTGTTTAGATTGGTCGGTGCCGATTTCAACGTTTCCGACACGGACCATTGATTTTCTGATGAGGCTGCTGTTTTTTTCTTTTTGCAAGTGACTGTTCATACGCATCTGTCAAATAGTGGACAAACAGGTCCACTATTTGACAATTGACTCCATGTGGGTGTAGACCCAACAGTAACAAGCAACAAACTTCTGTCCATTTTCTTCGGCTAATATGCTCGTGGATTCATATGCATCAACCTTTATCTTACGCTTGTTGAATAATCGATTTTCTCTATGGAACAGATTACATATCCTGAGATCGCAGCTTCACACACCGAGATGGTGACTCCTTGTTTCAAATAGTTTACTGAGTTTATGGAAAACTTGTGCCACGGCCAGCTAAAATGAACAAAATGGGACCTGAATTTTCTGTGATGTTTCTGAAAAAAAGATAGTTTATTGACAGGAGGAGAACTGTCCTCCCAGTACTTTACAACATGATCGAGAAGAAAAATACTAACAAACAAGAACAGCAGCCAATTAAACGATCCATAGACCTCTCAAAGATGAGAGAAGAACATCTTCAGAAGTTGATCATCAGCTAGTTTGTTCGCTGATATTGGAGAGTGAACCAATGAAATATCAGCATGTTTAATGATTAACTTGGCTTTGTCCACCAGATTCCATATTCTCAAGAGGGAAGAAGTATTACTGAACTAAGAAATAACATTCGAAGAATCTCCTGCAATGATAAAAGGACTTCATCTTTGATTGCCCCAAGTTTCAATACCTTGGACAACAGACTTAATTTCTGCATCATTCGAATAATCATAAACGGAGGGTCCAGCGAGATCCAAAGTAATTTGCCCAAGATGATTCCTCGTGTTTTCCCAAATACGGGACAACCCTGGATTTCCACGAGATGAATCATCGAAGTTAAAAGGGCAGCCACTGTGCACAAAGCTCCAGCGTATGCAGGGTTCAGGGAAAGGCAGACCACAAGGGTCAATAGTACGCAGCCTTATTTTGCATTTTGCAAGAGGTTGTTTCCACGCCTTGAACCGATGACCTCATGACAACTTTACCTTGATTACATGAGAAAAATTTGTGACCCATCGATCGAATATGTCAGGTTCCGAAGATACAACCAAAAGATTCATTGGGCTTATGATCGTCTAGCCATAAATCCAACCAGAATGTAGTCTGATCATCCAGCCATAAATCTTATATTTCTAAGAAATAAATTTGAAAATTTAGAAATATCATGCCAAAGCCCTGACCCCCTCTTTCCCTCCTCTGGATCAAACCACCATCCACGACTAGGCTTATATCAGGTTTCCATTAAATGCCTCCACAGCAAACTTTTATCGTTAGCATATCTCCAGTGTCATTTACAAGGAAGAGAAGCGTTCCCCTTCTTTAACCTTTGAATGCCTATTCCTGCCGCTGCCTTTGGTTGACATACATTCTCCTATGAACGAGGTGGAACTTTCTTCTCTCCTTGCCTCCCAGCCTAAGAAAATTTTCTTAGATTTGCTCCATTTAGTGATGACTTGTGTAGAGAAGAAGGCCTTAGCGCAACAGTAAAAGTTGTTGTCATGTGACCTTGAGGTCATGGGTTCAAGGCATGAAAACAGCTTCTTGCAAAATGCAAGATAAGGCTGTGTACTTTAGGCCCTTGTGGTCTTCCCTTCCCCGGACCTCGCGTAGGCGGGAGCTTCGTGCACCAGGGCCGGTGCACTTTTTTATTGGAGAATTGTGTAGGACATTGAAAAATCGAAATATAATAAACGGACAGTTAGCCATTGATGCCCTAGTGAAAGTTAATCTTCGACCTTTTGAAAGTAATGGCCTTTTCCAGTTTGCCAATTTGTTATGAAGCCTTTGGATGACTGGCTTCCATGCATAACTTAGCATTCGGCCAGCCTGAAGCAAGAGGCAAGCCGAGATAGCTACTTGGAAAGCCAGTTTTTTTTGCACTCTAGAGAACTAAAATTTTCCTCATCCAAATCATTTATCTTTGGGGCCCAGTTCTAGTTAGACCATGGCCCTGAAAGTCTTGTCCTTTGAATGATTTTAGCCTGCTTTCTTGTTCACGCGGCCATATAGCTGTGCCAATAAATCACAATTAAGCTGTACCTTAAAAGAATAAACTTTAGTTCAGCTAAAAGGTTTTGGTCTGAAGATAATTCGGGATAGCACATGCTTCAAAAATTCTGCAAGGGTTAAGAAAAATAAACTAATGAAGACAAGATGTAGATTTTGTTTTTTAGCCTACAAAAAAAGCAAAAAGAAAAGAGTAGCTTCTGCTAAATATTTACATTCTCAACTTGCTTAATACGCAAAAAATCACTTGTGTGCCTCTCTGCATTCAAAAGGCAGCATGTGTGAAATTGCATTAGCTGCTGGTCCAGTCTAAAAATAATATTCAAATAGTTCTTTAGCAAGCAATCTTTCAAGCATCATTCAGATTGGTCAGGCAGCAACCAAATCGTTTTCTTTGATTCTCGAGAACTATAGAAATAAGCAGGTATTTTTCTCTAGGCATAAAGATCGTTGCTACTTTTCTCCTGTAGTATAATTATCTTGCATTTTGTAAGAGGTTGTTTCTACACTTTAAATCTATGACCTCAAGGTCATGCGACGACAATTCTACCGTGGTGCCAAGGCTCCCATTCGTATGATATTCTGGCTATAAAAGGTAAATATAGTAAGAAGCTCCCTTGGAAAGATGATAGGACAAGAGGAGTGGTGGTCTAGGCTCTGGTCTACAAAGCTAAGGCAGTTAAAATACGCGCGATTATGGCTTTTGAGATAGAAAACCCACATCATAGCTGAGAGAAGAAGAATAATGAATGGAATGAATAAAAACTCAGAAACAAAGACCAGCTCCCTAAAGCTTAAATGAAAAAAAAGGAAAAAAAAGTAAAGGTATTATTGACTAGCCGTGTGTTGTTCTCTCTCTCTCTCTCTTCTTAGAAAGGAAAGTCTCATAACTAAAAGTAAAAGTGCATTTTTACAACATGTCTCGACTCCTCAATCCCAAATACATCATGAAGCAAAACACAAGACATAAATGGAGGATTCCACCTCCATGCATAAGAAGATTTAAATTTAACTGCCCAAGAAGCAAGAAGATCTACAGCTAGGTAGACATGTTCAAGAGTGACAGATCCAAAATTACTCAGGAAGTTGACAGAGTCATTCGTCGTAATCTGAGTTGGCCATGATGGGGGCTTTCCCCTTGGTTTCAACTAATCTTTTCACGTTGTCAATCACTAAATAGGAGTCTCCTTGAACCTGTAAATTAGACCATTGAAGATTAACTGCATGTTCAAGTCCAAGTAATAATGCTTCCATTCTGCTACTTTATTTGATTATTTTCCAGTATAAGAAGCATATACAAGTATAAATCGACCGTCGTGATCCCTGGTAATTCCACCAGATCTAGCATATCCAGGGTTACCTTTAGATGCTCCGTCAAAGCACAACTGGGGATAATCATCAATCGGTTGATGATAATAAAATGAAGTTGGCCGCAGTCTGTAGGACTTGGCTCTGAGTAGCCAAGGCAAGTGGAGCATGCTTGCAAGAACTAGATGCATCTACCATTTTCGCCCTCCAATTTTGTTCAAGAGAAGCAACATCCAGCGTTCTACGTTCATGGACCATGGTTACAGCCTTTCCAAATTTCATGTAAGAGGTACGCATTAGCTATTTGCAACAAGTGTGAATTCAAAATCTGGTATTACCCTTCTTGAACGAGAAGTTAAATGCTTCCTGAACAGATCCAAATGGAAGAGGCATGAGCATATTGAAAGCTTTATATTCCTTCCTCTTGAGGCTTTCTAGCTTTGAGCATTGCTGGAAGAGGTGCTCTTCTGATTCTTGAGATTGGGCATAGACGGGGCAAGTCTGTAGATTATCTGAAAGCCAGCCAAAGTGCCTTCGAGTCGGAAGTCGTCGATGAACAAGCTGCCATAAGAGAACCTGGACACTGTGTTCGCCTTGAAATTCTGTGGCAAGTTCACAGGGGTCCCATGGTGTAGGCTTGTACCTTAAGCGACCAAGTGTTAGGGGTTCCGGGGCAGCTTGGTGCAAGTGTCGCTCGCCTGTGTGGGCTGAAGAGTGGTGCACGACAAAACAACTTAAGAGGCATGTCACGGCTCAAGTGGCTCATGGGTTGGGGCAAATGATGTGCACGATGATGGAAAGTAGTGGTAGGGACGACCTAATTAATGTCTCGTAGGTCATGAACAAATGATGTGCAGGTTGGTTTGAAGCCTATGCAGGATGGTTTGAAGGCTAGCAGGCATGGTTTAAGGCCTTGAACGGAGTAGGCTGGCCAAACATTTAACCCATTGGGTTTGAAAGGATGAATCATTGTTAGATTATGCCTAACATTAACTAGAGTTGCATAGAAAATGACCCAAGTCCATAAGAGCAAACACAAAACCCCGAACAACACCAAATTGTGTCTGTTTTCACAGATAACCATTGTTAAGTTGTAAATTGGCCTTTTTATTTCAGCATGCATTTTCAATATGAAAAAATGTCTGCTATTTATTGCAACTTCCCCCCAACATTTCCCCATATTTTCATTGAAAAACTGATTACCTTGTCCTTCAAGACACGCATGCAAACCATTAGCAGCTTTATCATCGTTTCACTAGATAGTCTAAACTTGTCAAACCAAATGCTAGCAGAATCATGGAATGCATAGAAGTCATTTACATATTCATTCACAGACGGAGAATGCACACTTCTGCTCCATTCAGCTTCCTTCGGCTATGACCAAAATACTTAGAGCCACTTGATACGAAAAAAAAGGCAGCCCAAGTCATGAAGCTCCTGCGGGGTTCATAAAATAGCAACTTAAATAGATACATATCTCTTTGTCGTTACTGGATCTAATAGTCATACAAGGTCCTGGAAATGCTTTCTTAGATCTTGATTCTGTTGATCACAGGATTTTGCCATGATATCAAATAACATTGCTGAGGGCATCAAAGATAACCTTATTGTGGCCACCAGGCTTTTGTCGTCCCATCTGTTAATCATTAAATGATATTTAATGATTCAACTTTATGTTGAGAGTAAATGACAAGAGAAAAAAAACTCTTTTTTTGGGACGGGGAGTCAAGCAAATATATTGTTATACAGCAGAAAGATACCTTCCACTGCATCTGCTCCATAATTCATCTAGTGAACCTTCCATGTCTAAAAAAATCATCGGTGACTGCAACAACGACTCCACTCTTAGCCGTTGCCATCCGTAAATCGGAAAGTAGAGGGTGGCATGCACTGGCAGCAACAGCGAGGTAACAATATGCAGTTTTCTCTCTTCCAAATCCAATGTCAACAAGACCTCTGCCCTTGGACCATCTATTTTCAAGACACAGGGAGAAGGACCTGATAACTACTACACACGTCAAAATTAGGACAGTTGTTTGTGCCCCTTGTTTTTCCCCATGAGTCCCTCAATAAAATTGGATGAACTGACATGGGATCAGATTTCTAAAGATCCGAACCGTTCACAATGTTGCCTTGACTTTTATAAGCTAAAAGGGCTATTCTGGTGCATGAAGCTCCCACGTATGCAGGGTCGATGGAAGGGCCAGACTACAAGAGTCAATAGTACGCAGCCTTATCTAAAAGTTCTTTCTCATGAAATATAACATCCATGGAAATATAAAGGCTCTGAGAAGATGGATCATAACACTTTTGATTGATTTCATACACCACAAAAACACACTTCAGAGCACGAGACTCAAGCTTAGTCCATTAATGTGGATGTAAGTGGACATACACTATACACCCAAAAAATTGAGGAGCAAAAGTACCACCGGCAAAAGAGTGCAATGATAAAAAAAGAGCATCCAATGGTCTTCTAAATTGAGAACACTAGATGATGTATGGTTTATTAAGTAGACCACCGAATTCAAGGCTTCACCTCACAAGTAAGAAGGAATATGACCTCCAATCAAGAGAGAATGAGTAACTTCCAATAACTATCTTTTTCCTTCTTCTTTTTTTGCTCTGCAACACCATTTTGTTGAGGAGAATAGGGATATGTTGTTTGGTGAATAATTCCAACTGAGTGAAAGAATTCGGTTAATTTTGGCTCGACGTATTCACCCTCATTATCGAAACGAAGAACTTTTATTAGAATGCTAAATTGAGTAATCACAATTTGATGAAACAAGCAAAAAACTAAGCAAATATCACTCTTGTGCTTCAGTTGATAAACCCAAGTCATTCAAGTGCAATTATCAACAAAAGTTACAACTCACCTCATCCCATTAAGAGTCGAAATTGGTGCCGGTCCCCAAACATCTAAATGAACTAATGAAAAAGGGAGATTTGCTTTATTATCACTCAAATGGAAAGTAGTATGGTGACTTTTTGCCACTGCACAAGTTTCGCAAATAAAATCTGAAAAATTACACCCCCTAAATAAAGAGGAAAATAATCTTCTACGATGGCTAAAAGAAGGATGTCCTAGTCTCCTATGCCACAACCAAATTTTCTCCTTTTTCTTATTTACCAAATCTTCCCCAACCAATTGAGCTTGCCCTTCTATGTTGGAATGTTGAAAGCCATTCTCCAAATAGTACAATCCTTTGTGTTGTCTACCACTGCCAATCTTCTCCTTGGTATGGATATTTTGTAAAACACAGTGAGTAGGAAAAAATAGAGCAACACAATTATGAAATTTGGTTAATTAATTAATAGAGATAAGATTACAATTTAATGATGGCACAAATAAGACATCTTTGATATCTAAAGTGGGGGATAATGAGATTGTACTAACTATAATAACTGGAGATGATACACCAATGGCATTGATAATGGTAGATTTGAAACATTTAGGAGATAAGTGAGTAAACCTATAATGATCACAAGTCATATGGTCCATTGCACTAGTGTCAATTATCCAATCACTATTTCCAGTTAAAGACATTCCTGACTTCACAGTAAATCCAGGAGTTATGGCTAGATTCTCCTTTAGATTGGTATCCTCCTCCTTGGCATTCAAAGACACCTGAGACACCTTCTTGCCCTTTTGGATGCCAATCCGAATATCCATGAAGTCAAAACAATGTATCCATTATGACCAATACCATTACAATGAGTACATTTTCAATCTTTTTTTGAGGTAGGCATTTTTGGAGAGGCCATTAAAGCCCCTTATCCAATCTTTCCTCTAAGCATAGTGTCTTGGAGATTAACTTTCGTACAAACCATAGCATAAACAACTTATATATTTGGGAGATGTTTGGTAGCAAGTGCGTGTAATATTAGCTATTTTTAAATTCTAAAAATGCATGATTTTGTGCAATTTTGCAAAATTTGAGATAATTGGATATGTGAAAATTTTAGAGATGAAATCACAAGCTAAAACCTCAATATTTGAAATGTATAGGAGAAATGGAATTCAATGACACTAAGAAAGCTAAAATCAGATACCGGATGAAAATTGACTAATTATTTTAATTTAGATATTTAATAAATTAATTAAGAAGGGTAAAATGGAGATTTCACAGGTGAAGCTCACGAGATCAGGTATTGAAATCCGTGATTTGACAGGCATTTATGTGGGGGCATTAAATGCGCCTCCCCCCATAAATGTCTCCCTCAAATTCTCCCCTATCATTAATTCGACCTGGGTTCCCGTGCCACCGACAACGGCGCCGGAGACAACTCCCTGACGCTGAGTAACGGCCGCCTAGTGCCTAAAAACCCTTCTCCTCATCGCAGCAATGGAAAAGAGCTCCTCTAGCCAGCCCCAGTGAGGTAGGCCGCTCTCCTCCCTCCTTCTTTTTCCAATTATAAGGTTCTTTATCATTTTCTGACATATTTGCACCAGAAATGGTAACAGACACCATTTTCCAGTGAAAAAATTGGAACTTTTTGTTTCTATAAAAAAAACAGTCCCCATAACTATGTCAACTTGGTGATATGGACTGTTCATCTTGTTTAGCACGAACCCAAAAATAAACCCTTTAAATTTCATGAAGATCCAATGGATGAGGAAGCTGAAAAACCTGGAAAAAGTAAGAGAGAGATTTTTATAAACGTGTTAAAAATAAAGTAAAAACATGAAAAATGGAAAAATCTTTTGATGGAAAGGTTAAAAATGAAATGTATGTGAAAAAATGAACAAGACAGTGCAAAAATCGCAAAATTTGGGCCCTTGGGGGTTAGTAGCGGGGACCGGGGTCTAGCTATTGTCTCCGGCGACAACAGACCAATCCGATCGTCATCCCTGACGACAGCGACCCAAACAGGTTGCCCGCAAAACGCAACAGAGATCCGCACCAAGCAGCAAGTGTACGCACACGTGCGGCATCACCACCACGTGGCATCACTATGCATACAATCCATGAGCGCATTCTCGTGACATCGCCCTATTTAAATTGATTTTTTCTAATTTTTAGGCCATCCATTCATATAAATGTAATTCTGAGATCTATAGAGGTTCAAATCATGATCCAAAAGATCTATTGCGATTGTCTCAATGACGCAGACTTAGATTTAAGATGAAAATCTAGATTTGAACACCTTTTAAATAGTTAAATCACTAAACACCATTAGATAACCTAGATCAAGCCAATCAATGGATGATCAACCCTTAGAACATGATTATATGCACCAAATATGAGATGATATAGGAGATTAGTAAAGCAAATCACATGTAATTGTCAAGAAAAGTGATCTTGACCATGGATTTAATCAGGTACCTTGGGATTGACTGATTATAGGGTGATCTGACCATCAGATCGAGGTATAATCATGGAGACCTGTATAAATCACTAAATAAAGACCAAAATTAAAGAGGTCATGATGAGAAAAATTAGAATTGATGATCAGATGTCAATTATAAATGTTGTGGAGCGATCCAACGGTCGGATCGTGTCCAACCTCACGAGATGTTATGAACTAACCCTTCATTGATTAAGTGACATAAATTAAGTGGATCATGATATAGATTGATGATCAAAGACCACGAATATTTGTCTACATTTTAGAAAAGTATACATCTAGTTCAGGATTGACCTAATAGAGAGGTAATCAAATAATATGAGCAGTTAATCTAGGAGTAACTACAGTATCAAGGGAATTGTCCCTTGGGTTTGTTTATTTTGAGATGTGAAAACAATAAGTGATTGATGACTTATGATGTGACAAGTACGTCAGAGCACACTTCGTGACATTGCTTACACGCCTGACTAGAGTATCACGTTTGTCAAGGTAGGTGATTACATTTGTGATTTCTTCTTGATTTCATCGATCATGACTTGTTATTTGAAATTCTTAAGGCATATGTTTTATACACTATCGTGATTTATTGAAATGTGTTCAGTATTTTATAGTTGATATCGTGACATTTGATTATGTGATTATTTATGTTTTGATGTGTGATGGATTCCACCTTATCATGGATCTTGATTTGAGACTGGGTGAAGCGGGGTAAGCCAGGTCTAATATTGATTTAAGGGCAGGCTAGGGGATGGTTGACAGGCTTCCATCAGGAATGAACTGATGTGGGCTGCACGTGAGGAACCCAAGGTTGGAATGTATAGGGTGAAGTAGGGGTAAGTCAGGTCTTGTATCGATTTGAGGGCAGGGTGGGGATGGCTAACAGGCTTCCATCATGAATGGACTAATGCGAGCTACGCGTGAGGGACCTAGGGTGGAATGTATAGGGTGCACCGAGGTAAACAGGGCTTAGGCTGTGAGTGACTCCGAACGCTAATGTGGGCTACACAAGATGGACCCAGGGATTGATATGAGTACTCATTACCATTGTCGTGAGTGTAGTTGAGGCACTCATAAGACTTGATTGTGCACAGCATTCTATGATCATGACATGCATTATTGCCTCATAAGACTTGATTGTGCACAGCATTCTATGATCATGACATGCATTATATTGATCTGTGGACATGGACTTTTGTTATCTTGATGGATGTGTATCCATGTATTTTCATACCTTGCATGCTCTGATACTCAAGGTTGATATCGATTTGTTTTAGATCATGATTTTTCTAATTTATTCATTATGGATGTATGATGATCCGACGTTCCTTGTACATGTTTTATTCTATGAGATCTGTCATGACATTGATGTTTTATGTCACATGATTTTATTATGCTTTTATTGAGTGTGATCACCTACACAAGGATAGCTTACTGAGTCATTGCTCTGTTTTGTAATGCCTCAGATTTGGAGTGCAATAGCGCTAAAAGAAAGCAGGTGAAGCAGCGTTGATTAAAGCGAGGACCACGAGGATTATCTTCATTTTGTATTTCAGGGACTAATTTAGTGTACGTCTCTTGGACTTGTGTTTAGACTTTTTGGCTATACTTGGATGTTTATATTTTGGATAAATTGGATCCACACTATTGTATAGTGTACATTTATTTGAATATATGTATGATGTGGTGATCATGGATGGAACCCTAGGCTTTTGTACTTATTAATATTACTGTCTTTTCGTGGCTATTGTTGATTTGTTGCGGTTTTGAATTGAGCATGCTCAGAGTATTGTAGATTCGATTTTGTTACAGTTTGTGATTTTGAACATTGTATGACCTTCGGGGTTTTCTTTTTGGTATTTCTTCTAAACAATGCGTTATTTTTGTAAATTACGAGTTTTCACTTTCAGGGATCCCGCCTATTTTATAAAATAATTTATTTCTATTATTATATATATTGAAAAAAGGTTTAGAAAACCCACGATATCACAGTACACAACCTCCAACCCCATCTAATTGAGGATCAAGACCAACAAAAAATATATACACACGTTAGGAATTAACCTTGTGGTGTATTTTACAATATCATTAGCACACTTCATTGTATAGTCATCAATATCATGAAGTTCTTGCCACATTTTTTGTAGTTTGCCAAAATAAGAAATAACAAAACCTCCATTCTAGCAGATAGAAATTACATCGCAGTGTAATTGATAGACTTTTGATGCATCCTGATTGACCAAATGTGTTCGTTTGACTGCCTCCCATATTTCCTTTGTCGTAGCCAATTGAAGAAAAAGATATCTAATGTCTTTTGTCATTGCATTAAGAACTTATGATTTGACCAAGCAATTTTCATCCTCTCATGCTTCATATTCCTCCGAATGAACGTCTATTGGTGTAGCCTTAGTACCCGAAATAAAACCCCAATGTTTCCTCCCACAGATCTTATTTTGAGTATTCAAAGACCATTCAATATAATTGGTACCATCAAGTTGTTCTGGAGTGATTAGAGAAGTTTCCTACATATGGAACCCAGTCGATATAGTAGTAGATTCATTCTTCTCTAGAGAATCATTCCCACTTTCTTTTAAATCAATCCCAGTGAAAAAGACATTAAAAAAGAATTTTGCAGCCGAATCTTATGAACAGAAACAAAAATTGTGAACACAATACCAAAATTCAATTCCTAGGATAAAGAAGAGGAGATTGAACCATGCTCTGATACCATGTCAAAAAACACAATTGTGAAATATATTTTTTAATGATTTCATTCATTGTTATTCTATAATATATAGAATACGTATGAGGTACATTTACAAGGAAAGAACAATTTACAAGAAAAGAACAATCTAAGTTATTACAGAATAATACCTACTAATAATACATGAAATAATGAATAGGAAATATCCTATAATTAAGAGAAAAACAAAAGTAACTACTGATTAAAAAAGTTGACCATATCAAACCCTTAATCTGGCAAAAACAACTTAAGAGGCAGGTCAGGGTTCAAGTGGCTCATGGTTTGGGGCAAATGATGTGCACGATGATGGAAACTAGTATTAGGGACGACCTAATTAATGTCTCGTAGGTCATGAACAAATGATGTGCAGGTGGGTTTGAAGCCTATGCAGGATGGTGTGTAGGCTAGCATGCATGGTTTAAGGCCTTGAACGGAGTAGGCTGGCCAAACATTTAACTCATTGGGTTTGAAAGGATGAGCCATTGTTAGATTATGCCTAACATTAACTAGAGTTGCAAAGAAAATGACCCAAGTCCATAAGAGCAAACACAAAACCCCGAACAACACCAAATTGTGTGACTGTTTTCACAGATACCCATTGTTTAAGTTGTAAGTTGGCCGTTTTATTTCAGCAATCATTTTCATTACGAAAAAATGTCTGCTATTTATTGCAACTTCCCCCCAACATTACCCCCATGTTTTCATTGAAAAACCGATTACCTTGTAACTTTGTATCTCGTTCAAGAGACGCATGCAAACCATGAGCTGCTTTATCATCCTTGCACTAGATAGTATAAACTTGTCAAACCAAATGCTAGCAGAACCATGGAATGCATGGAAGTCATTTACATATTCATTCACAGACGGAGAGTGCACACTTCTGCTTCCTTCAGCCATGACCAAAATGCTTCAAGCCACTTCATAAGAAAAAATGGCAGCCCAAGTCACGAAGCTCCTGCATATGCGGGATTCATAAAATAGCAACTTAAATAGATACATGTCTCTTTGTCGTTACTAGATCTAATAGTCATACAAGGTCCTGGAAATGCTTTCTTAGATCTTGATTCTGTTGATCACAGTATTTTGCCATGATATCAAATAACATCACTGAGGGCATCAAAGATAACCTTACTGGGGCCAAGCAGGCCTTTGTCGTCCCATCTGTTAATCATTAAATGATATTTAATGATTCAACTTTATGTTGGGAGTAAATGAACAAGAGAAAAAAATTCCTTTTTTGGGACGTGGTGTCAAGCAAAGATATTGTTATACAGCAGAAAGACACCTTCCACTGCATCTGCTCCATAATTCATCTAGTGAACCTTCCATGTCTAAAAAACATCATCGGTGACTGCAACAACGACTCCACTCTTAGTAGTTGCCATCCGTAAATCGGAAAGTAGAGGGTGGCATGCACTGGCAGCAAGAGCAAAGTAACAATATGCAGTTTTCTCTCTTCCAAATCCAATGTCAACAAGACCTCCGCCCTTAGACCATTTATTTTCAAGATACAGGGAGAAGGACCTGATAAGTACTACACCGTCAAAGTTAGGATAGTTGTTTGTGCCCCTTGTTTTTCCTCGTGAGTCCCTCAATAAAATGAGATGAACAGCTACAACTTCACATGGGATTAGATTTCTAAAGATCAAAACTGTTCATCATGGTTTTTATAAGCTAAAAGGGCTGTTCTTGTGCATGAAGCTCCCGCATATAGAGGGTCCAGGGAAGGGGCAGACTACAAGGGTTTATAGTACACAGTCTTACCTTGTATTTATGCAAGAGGCTGCTCACCAAAAATCAAATGGTTCGCATACAAGCACACAAACATCCTGTAGTGGATTCATAGGCATATAAACCCCCGTTATCACCTGTAAGAAAATGTCTTCCCCCATCTAGTTAGAGTTTTCGTAAATCCTTCGATGCACAATCTATGCTCTAGATGATCCATCGAGCAAGCCATGGATGTTTTAGTTCATTCTCGATCTGCACTAAGCCAAAGCATTATATTCAGGGCAGCTTGTGCATGAAGCTCTAGTATATGCAGGGTCCAAGAAAGAGGTAGACCACCAGGGTTTGTGGTACGCAATCTTACCTTCTTTTTTTCAAGAGGCTATTTTCACGCCTTGAACTCATAACCTCAAGGTCACATGTAGACAACTTTACTACCATTGCACAAAGGCTCGCCTTCTACTCATATAATAATAATAATAATATGGAAAATGATATTCCCACCCCTTACCTTTTTTGTAAAAATGGAACGATCTGGCCTTCTCAAGATCACATTCACCTAAAAACATAAGGTCCGCTGCTCTATAGACGTTGAGCATCGCACTCGGCAAGTGTTCCAAATTCTATTTCATAAGTGATAGTATATTTTCGTAGGATAGAAATCAGCCCAATTAGTTTAATTATGCCGTGTTCATATCAAATTATGTTGCGCTACAAACTAGAGTCCAGACTGAAACCGAACTGTTGACAGCCTTGTATAAACTTTTACCTTTGAACGGTAGAACCATCGTATCAATAGTCTTCCAATTTCGTTTTTAATTAATCAGCTCCAAGTCCATGCATCTTAGTAATTTATGAGCTCCACCTGTAGCGGAGAAATCACAGTTCTAGAATATGAAGACTGTTTTTGGTCTTACAATATGTCTGAAGAAGAGGCCAACCACAGAGGCCTGTAGTAAGCTTCCGAGTAGCAAAATGCTACGTGACAACATCTTAGCTATGATAAAGAAAGCCAATACCGTCAATTTGATGTTTCATGCGACAACCCATTCGAATATTATTCTTCTTTAGTCGTGTATCAACCTTTTCATTGTTTTCAACATCAAATCCAACGCCCAGGCCCATCTAGCGTCGATGAATGCCCACAACCTGGCACCTCTCATCGTCATGCTTGCTGCCTTTGAGTTGACACTTTTAACTTATTTTTGTGAGAGATTTCAAAGCACAACCAATAATTAAGATAAAAAAGGGGAGCCTCGATGCAAAGATAAAATACGGCACGACATAATAATACGACTCGAATTTAATATGAATTTAGTAGGTAAGGATTTAGTCTTATTGTGTTCATATTATTTTTGAGTCGACCCATAAATGACACGCGAAAAATTATACCTTGTTTGGGTCAAGCCATGTTGACCCATCTCTGACTTCCAACCTGTTAATCTGTATAACTCGCAACATGTTAACCCATTGTGTTACATGAGTCGTGTCATGTAGATTCGTTTAATAAATGGGTCATATTTGAGCCAGGGATTCTTGATGCGCTTATTAATTGTGTCTTGTTTGTGCCGACCTGTATGCTCTAATAGGTCAATCTCTACATGACCCGTCAACACAATTTGCCACTTGTACTCAACCCAACAGTTGAGCTATAGCCATGTGCAACCTAGAGGTTATGGGTTCAAGGCGTAAAAATAGTTTCTTGCAAAAATCAACATAAAACTGCATACTATGACCCTTTGTGGCCCACCCCTTATCAAGACCTGGACATTGCATAGGTGGAAGCTTCATGCACCAGACTGCCCCTCCTCCAAGAATTAAGATAATAAGTTCTAGCATTGTACAAAATATTGGCCTTTATATTCGTACATCCACTGGCTAGATGGTTGTGATTATTCGTTTGCTATGCTTGTCAGTCAATTTTATTTTGTGCATCATGTGAGTGATTCGTCATTTGCATGCAAGTGATGATGGAAATGCCAATCTACAAAATGATAAAATGCATGTAATCCAATTGTTTGGCCCCTGTTTGTATTTTGTTGAGTGGAATGCCAACTACACGGGGATGATCTGGTGTAATCACTCACCTTGAATTTCTGGCAGGAATTCGTCCAAGTGGGCCCCTCCACGTTGCAGGACGATAGACGGTTCAGGATCAAGTTTCACATGGTGGCTCCCACGTTGTTGTTTGTATCTGCATTATTATTGGGAAATTCAACCGTGTATCTCTCCCAAAAAGTAGGAAAGCGGCATGACTTATGGGAGGACTGTCCTGCTGCGTTGGATCTTTCCACAACTTTTTCTCCGATTAAGAATTGAAAATTGGACCCATTTTGAGATCTGATCAATCGCAGGTGGGGCCTGTCATGTGCAAGTTGGTACGCCCGCTTGTGTTTTTAACGAGGTCGCGCCAGGTGACTCTGCCGGCTCCAGACTTGAAGGTAGAAAGGGTCCGAAATTACTACATGCCCAACAACAGGTGAGACTTTTATCTCTTGAATTTTTATTTTTTTTATTTTTCCTTGAACTGGTGGACTCACATACTCATGCTCCTCTCTCGAGTGGATGGCGAACAAGAAAGTCGATAGCGGGCCCACTTTTTGTATTTCTTTATAAGATCCAAACCATTTATCAAATTCGCTTCATCTTATATGGTATATGGGTGCATTCAGGCCCTTCGTTTTCGGATATTTGAAGCTAAAAAAAAGAGACGATTTTCATATGTTTTGTGTCTTTTATATATTAGAGGTCTATATTTGTCTTCAAAATGCTAGAAATGAAGGGCTTAGATATGTTCAATACATGTGAGATTTTGTATCCAGGTCACATGAAATGAGACGAATCTAATTAACAGTCTAGATCTTGAAAAAAAAGTTTAAAAAAATAAGCCCATCATTCACTTTCCAATATTCCCACGATGCAACCGTGATAAGACCGGCGAGAAAGAGAGAGGTATAAGGGCAAACTGATCTGAAGACGCCTCCCTAGACAATTATCTAGTTCACCTCAACATTAAGCAGATCTTAAGAAGGCACCATGCTTTACTGTTTCTATATAATGGTCCACCCACAGCCACCTTATGGTGTATAAAAAGGGCAGTCCCATGAAGCTCCTGTATATGCAGAGTTCGGGAAAGGAGCGGACTACAACGGTTTATAGTAAGCAATATTATCTTGTATTTCTGCAAGAGGTTGTTTTCACGGCTAAAAATTCAAGTTAGCTATATCCAGGGGAAAGAGAAGGCATTTGCTTGTTTGGTTCTAAAAAGAGAAAAACAGGAAAAGAGGGAGGCTAATGCTGCCGGTAAGGAGAGGCCCGCTGATTCAGGACTCATTATTTAGGAGGCAACGTTATCTTCTCTATTCATCCGATGCTCAACTCATTACCATACGCAAACTTGTCTCAATTTTTCCAAAGGCTAAAGGCACTCGCTTGTTCAAGAGAGAAGTACAAATAATAATGTCATATAGCATTAAAAGCAACTGATATACTTTAGATGCCCTGTCAAAAAAAGACCAACCAGAAAAAGAAAATGCTCCATACTAACGGATTCGGGTCCATAACTATAGGTTCTAATGCACGAGATCTTAAAGCACCTCCAACAAGGTCTCACAATGAGTGCATCCAAAGTATTTACTTGCCACCGTCAAGTTTGAAACGCTGAACAAACTGCACCATTATCGTTAAGGCTATGCCATCCTAAGAAAGGCTTTTGGAAGCAAAAAGGGTTTGTGATGCTGAAATAGACCCTTAATATATAAGATCAAATTAAAAATAACCTTTCTTTCATATATTTCTCGACTATAATTTGTACATATATATATATATATATATATATATATATATATATATATATATATATATATATATATATACACGGAGTATATATGCCGTCTTAGTTCCTTTGGTCGACTCAATCTCTAATATCTAATATCTATTACATTTGTCATTTATTCCCAAATCTTAGTCTACTTTTTTTGCACGCAACTCATGGCCCTTCTTTTGCCAAACCACACATAAAGCAGATATGACGGCCATCCACTGTTATGCCTCTCTCCTGTCTTGCCCTCCACGTGAACGGCACATGCAGTTACTTGTTAGGACAAAGCAATAACTAGATTTTCTGCTTGACTTCTATACGTGGGGGATTCAACGGTCATGCATCACTAGGAGACTTACTTGCCTCTAAGTTTTGACACTAATTTGCTTGTAGCAAATTTACAAAAACCTCCCCACCCATGCAGAGATTATTTCAAGACTAGCTTGCAGGTGAGAACTTCAAGCATCTAATGAGTCTATTCATTCCACATAAGGAGATGATGGCAACCCCCATTTCTGTACTTAGCTGTTAAACATCGTTACAAGTCCTTGAAGAAGTGCGAGTTTACTAATTTTTCATTTGGGTTGACGTGTTCTGTCCGTCCGTGCTTTAAACAATTTTGTCTTCTCCATATTATAATATCTTTAGAGTTAATAATTTTATACGAGGAACTACTGAACTAATCACTTGTTGCCGTTACTCTTCAGTTTTCTATTAAGGTCTGTCCGGTAGAGATACTCAAATCAGTGATCGATTTGACTTGAACTTTTGATATTTAGTATTAGAGATTGAACTTAGCCAAGCTCAACGTGGTTATTATGGAAGAAGAAAATGTGAATCTCCTCCTATAGTTTGATGCATGGATGCATATCAAATACCAACACACAGTTTGATGGGAAAATCAATCTGATCAAATTATAGTTTTGTAGAAGTCTTAGCAAATCTTGAGGCTCTTTTTCCCTCATTCTTTTGGAAACTTTCTTTTTCTCTCCCTTTTTTTGGTTTTCTTTTAGAATAAAATGCTGTTTCTTTTTTATCACAAAATATTACAGTGCTTCTTCATTAATGTCTTCTTCATTTTTCCTTACAATGGTAGACTTGGATTTATAATTAAGTTTTGCTTAGAATTTAATTGAATCTTGATCATATTCAAATTATGATTTAGAGTTTTAGGGTTTTCTCTTCAATACAAATTTAAAATTTCCATTATAACTCGGATCTACTTACTGTTTGCATGGGACCAAAAATAAGACTAATAACATATGTTGGTAAAACAAGGGAAGTATAATGACACATGTATTAAAATAGGAATGAATTTGTCATTTTTCCTAAATGATAAGGATGCTATGGTCAAAGATAGAAACTTTCAAGAGGCACGTGGGATGGTTATTAGGCCCATCCATGATTCCTCAATTTCCTCTTCTTTAGACATATCTTAAAAATTATCAATATTATTTTAGAAGAAAATGATAAAGAAAAATATTGAAAGCCCAAGGTATAGGTTGACATGTCAACAAGGACACAGGGTTCTCAATAAATACTCAAATAAATTATTTAAAATAATCAAAATATGTGAGCTTAAAAGAGGAAAAATCACAGTGACTAGAGTCTGACATTTTAAGCAGAGTTTGTTTAGTAGTTGTGTATGTTATGTGAATCTAATTCATCATTCACATCCTCAAATGAAAAGGTACATCCAATCAAGCTAAGCAAAATGCATATCTTCCAAGTAATCCAAAAAAATTGGAACGATACAATGAAGATTAGCATGGCCCCTGCCTCGTGGAGGAGGGCATACAACTGACTCTTAAATGCGAAACTGATCACAATGATTTAAAATTTTGTCCTTTATGAATAGATTAGATCCATTAGATTCATCATGCTGGCTCAACTCGTAGTTGTCTGTTCCCAATAGATTAGATCCTAGGATCAACCCTTTAATATCTAAGGATATTAATATGAGCCAACTTCTAATCTATTGCTTGACCACTATGTATATTTATCACCTAATATATTATCAAATGTAAGTAGAATCAAGTTTTTCTACATAGATAGAAGGCTCTATTATCAAACATAATTGTAAAAAAAAATAAAAAAAATGCAAGGGCATATTCGTCATGTGGGGTTTGTGGTGGTCCATGATTAAGCTGTGAAAGACCACCTAAAGCCCGCATATTCCCTCTAATTATTCCATTTCTTTTTCCTCACCTTTTATTTCAAATTCCTTCTTTTTTTTTCTACAATTATTGCACGAAAAGAAGAAGCGGGGAGAGAATTGGAAATGCGTCGTCCCTTCCGTGGAAATCGCAAGTGCACTTTCTAGCGATTGCCGTTTTCGGGCAACTTCCCACCTCCTCCCTCTTGCTCTCTCCCTTCCCCGGACTCCAACCTTCAGTCCTCTCTCTTTCTTCTTCCCTTTGCCACTACTCTCCATAAAACTAAACGAAAACCGTTTCTCTCTCTACCCTCTCCCTCTAAGTGCATACGCCCACTCAACCCCTTTTCTTCACTGTAGTCTTCATTTCACTACGAAATTCGTTGAAGCATCTTTTGTAATCGTTAATGGCGGGAAATGACTGGATTAATAGCTACCTCGAAGCGATTCTTGATGTGGGGCCTGGGCTGGACGATGCGAAATCTTCATCGTTGCTTCTGAGAGAAAGAGGGAGATTTAGCCCCACTAAGTACTTCGTCGAAGAAGTTATCACTGGATTTGATGAGACTGATCTTCACAGATCATGGGTGAAGGCAAGAACAGGATTTCGTTTTGAGTTTTTGATTTAAGGAGTTCCATTTTGCCAAATGAGATTCTGGGTTCAAATGATTTCTGTTTTTGTTTGATTATTGTAGGCAGCGGCAATGAGGAGTCCTCAGGAGAGGAATACCAGATTGGAGAAC
This sequence comes from Warburgia ugandensis, assembly GCA_035236585.1. Classification (NCBI taxonomy): domain Eukaryota; kingdom Viridiplantae; phylum Streptophyta; class Magnoliopsida; order Canellales; family Canellaceae; genus Warburgia; species Warburgia ugandensis. Next base: position 10,042,498 of record CP141138.1, on the reverse strand, counting down.
ATGTGCTGGAGGATTTGGAATCTGGCCCGCAGGAAGAAGCAGGTTTGTAGATTTGTTTTGGTTCTTTTCTGAAGGATTTTGTTTTTGGTTAAAGAAGTAATGGTAGTGCCATAAATGATATGGAAACTGGTTTCAAGTTTTGTATATAGTAGATTATAGATGATGCCTGAATTATCTTTGAACCTGAAATTCCTGTACACAGAAGCGTTTCTGTTTGAACACTTGTTTGATGATTGGAGTTTGAGTGATTGTGCTTTGAACGGATGCTAATTTGTTCATTTTGATGTTTGCATGTCACTGTTAAAGGATTTTAGAACTCTGATTGGTTGTATTTTCGTGCATGTAATTTGATCTGTTTTTAGATTGTTTAACTTGGTGGAGTTCAGCCTCGGATCCGTTGTATCTAGAAGAATGAATTGATTAGACTGGTATTCTGTTTTTGTTTTATTTATTTTTTAGTTATATTACATTAGTCTGTGGAGAACATAAAAAGTCAACTTAGATGGTATATAGAAGTTGAAATTTAACTGTAGCAGTTTTGTATTTGATTATTGTTTAGATTTATGACTGATTCACGATTTTGTGTCATGCACATCTTCTGGATGTTTGCTACACATGCTTGGAAAGCTTATTAGAATATGGTGCTGATACATAGAGTCATGCTCGAAATGGTTTAGATAGTATGTCTTAGTCACCTTGTATGAGTGGTATCATCGAAATTTGAGTGCTTCTTGGTCTCGTGGATTTCTAGTAACTTGCTGAAAGGAAAAGACAATACTTATGAATCTTTTCTGGCTGTACTAGTTTAACTCTGCTTTAGTTAAGTCCTTTGTGAATATGTGCTAGTTCAAATTATCACTGTTAGACTATTACATGGTTACAATACTTGGTGTTTCCACCTCATTGGTTAAACTTAGTGATAGACAAAATATGATAGGTACAACTCAAAATGTCTACTTGCAGATGGGTCAAGCATCTCAAGACATTTTTTAAGAACTCACCAGGTCAATCACTTATTTTAAGTTAGATTATTTTACTATAAATCAAAATAACATTGGATATTATAGGTATGAACGTAGGATTAGAATACCTAAAGTAAAAGAGGCCTTGAAAAAGATAAAATCAGGAAAGACTATGGGGTCTGACGGTATACCAGTAGAGGTTTGGAAGCATATGGGAGATATTGGGGTAGTTTGGTTGACCAAGTTGTTTAACAAGATTATAAAATCAAAGAAAATGCCTGATGAGTGGAGGAAAAGCTCTATTGTACCAATCTATAAGAATAAAGGAGACATACAAAGCTGCACTAATTATCGAGGGATCAAACTTATGAGCCACACTATGAAACTTTTTGAAAGAGTGATTGAAAAGAGGTTGCGACATAAAACAAGTGTATTAGAGAATCAGTTTGGTTTCATGCTTGAGAGGTCTACCATGGAGGCTATTTTCTTACTAAGACAATTAGTAAAGAAATATAGGGAGAGGAAGAAAGACCTCCACATGGTCTTTATCGATTTAGAGAAAGCTTATGATAGAGTCCCTAGAGAGTTAATATGGAGAGTGTTGGGTGGTAAAGGGGTTTCGCAAGGATATATAGACATAATTAAAGATATGTATGAGAGAGCGGTAACAAATGTTAAGACCACTAGTGATGTGACTGGTGATTTTCCTGTCACTATAGGATTGTACCAATGATCGACTTTGAGTCCATACCTTTTCACATTGGTTATGGATGAGCTTACTAAACATCTGCACGAGGAGATTCCCTGATGCATGTTATTTGCAAATGATATAGTCTTACTTGATGAGACAATGGAGGGTGCAAACATAAAGCTAGAATTATGGAGAGAAACATTAGAATGTGAAGGGTTTAAAATTAGTCGAACTAAGACAGAATATACGGAATGTAATTTTAGCAAGGAGAGTAGGAGTAGAACACCAGTCAAAATTGATAACCGAGAAGTCCTCGTCAAGGACCACTTTCAGTACTTAAGGATCAATGATTCATAAGAGTGGAGAGATTGAAAGGGAGGTTATCCAGAGAATTCAAGCGGGTTGAAACAAATGGAGATGTGCATCTGGAGTTTTGTGTGATCGACGGGTGCCACTCAAACTAAAAGGAAAATTCTATAGGATGGCCATAAGGCCGACTATGCTCTATGGATCAGAATGTTGGGCAGTTAAGGAACATCATACTCATAGGATGAGCATCGTAGAAATGAGGATGTTGAGATGGATGAGTGGTAAGACAAGAAAAGGTAGAATTCGAAATAAAAATATTCGAGGAAATTTAGGGATAGCAGCAATAGCTAATAAGATGAGGGAGACTACACTTAGATGGTTTGGACATGCTCAAAGGAGACCAACAATGGCACTGGTTAGAAGAAGTGAGGCAATACAAGTACAAAGTTTTAAAAGGGAAAGGGGAAGGCCCAAAAGAACGTGAATAGAAGTAGTGAGGAAAGATTTAAAAACTTTGGGACTAAATGAAGACATGGTATTTAATAGAGTGGAATGGAGGAATAAGATTCATGTGGCCGACCCCTAATTGGGATAAGGTCTTGATGATGATGATGATGATGATTTTAGTATGGCATGAGACAAATGTATCGGAGAATCAGTTTGGTTTCATGCTTAGGAAGTTTACCATAGAAGCTATTTTCTTACTGAGACAATTGGTAAAGAAATATAGGAAGAGGAGGAAAAACCTCCACATGGTCATTATCAACTTAGAGAAATCCTATGATAGAGTCCCTAGAAGTCAATATGGGGGTGTTGGGCGAGAAAGGGATTTCACGGGGGTATATTGACATAATTAAAGATATGTATGAGGCAGCGGTAACAAATGTTAAGACCACTAGTGGCGAGGCCGGTGATTTCCCTGTCACTATAGGATTGCACCAAGTATCGGCATTGAGCCCATACCTTTTCATGTTGGTTATGGATGAGTTAATAAAACTTCTACACTAGGAGATTCCTTGGTACATGCTATTTGCAATGATATAGTCTTATTTGATGAGATAAGGAAGGGTGTAAACACAAAGCTAGAGTTATGGAGAGAAGCATTAGAATCTAAAGGATTTAAAATCAGCCGAATTAAAACATAATTTATAAAATGCAATTTTAGCAAGGAGAGGAGTAGGAGTGGAACACCAGTCAAGATTGATAACTAAAAAGTCCTCATAAAAGATCACTTTCGGTACTTAGAATCAGTGATTCATGAGAGTGGAGAGATTGAGAGGGAGGTTACCCATAGAATCCAAGCGGGTTGGAACAAATGGAGATGTGCATTTGGAGTTTTGTGTGATCGGCGAGTGGTACTCAAACTAAAAGGAAAATTCTATAGGATGGCCATGAGGCCAGCCATGCTCTATGGATTAGAGTGTTGGATGGTTAAGGAACATCATGCTTATAGGATGAGCATCGTAGAAATGAGGATATTGAGATGGATGAGTGGTAAGACAAAAAAAGGATAGAATTAGAATTGAAAATATTAGATGAAATTTAGGGGTAGCACCAATAGGTAACAAGATGAGGGAGTTTAGACTTAGATGGTTTGGACATGTCCAAAGGAGACCGAAAACGGCATCGGTTATAGGGCAGGCAATGCAAGTAGAAGGTTCTAAAAGGGCAAGGTGAAGGCCCAAAAGAATGTGGATAGAAGTGGTGAAGAAAGATTTAAAAACTTTGGGACTAAATGAAGCCACGGTACGTAGTAGAGAGGAATGGAGGAACAAGATTCATGTAGCCAACCCCTAATTGGGATAAGGTCCTGACGATGATGATGAGTCACTTTCTTCACATGCTAGATATTGTTTAGATTATTGAATTTTATGTTAAATTTTCACTAAATAATGTAGTGGAATCACAAAACTAAGTTTTATAATTCTCTTATCCATATGATTGAGCTTTTTTTTTTGCTATTTTTGGGTTCAATATAGTGAGGGTTTGCTAATCTATACCTTTAGAATTTAGCTAACAAGATAGACTCATGAACTGAACCACTGCTTTCATCATGGTGTTACTGGAATGCAGACATCAGTCATTATAATGCAGGAAGATATGGTCTAATTGCAAAGGTTATGTTGGTACAAGTTTGTCTATTTGATGCATGTGATATTTACCATTGAAGAAATGGCTATTGCTGCTATTGTTTTAGTGTAAGTTGACTATTGTTTCTCTTTATGCCTCTGTGATGTTCACATTATTGTCCACTCTCTATAATGCAGATTGAGGGAGAAGCAGCCCAGCGCATGGCAAAACGTCGTCTTGATCGTGAAAGAGGCCGCAGAGAGGCTACTGCTGATATGTCTGAGGACCTATCAGAAGGGGAGAAGGGAGATATTGTTAGTGACATATCAGCTCATGGTGATAGCAATAGAGGCAGAATGCCAAGAATTAGTTCTATCGATACACTTGAGGCCTGGGCTAGTCAGCACAAGGATAAAAAGCTCTACATAGTGCTAATAAGGCATGAAACTGAACTTCAGGCTCTAATGTTTCTTGAGTAGATCAGTGGAGGTTATAAAACATCTCTAGGCAGCCCAACATTCAAAAAATTAAATTAAATTAATTTACATAATAAAATGGTTTTGGTGATGATAAAAGAGCAGATCTCTGGTATTCTTTAGATCATTGATGGAAGTAATATTAGCTAAGGATTGACTGCTTTCTATTTCTGATAACAATTTTTGTTCTTTTTAAAGGATACTGGACTCTTTTATCTTCTCTGGAACTATATGTTTTTAGATCTTTTAACTAGTAGTCCTTATGCAGCATTCATGGCCTGATAAGGGGTGAAAATATGGAGCTTGGTCGTGATTCTGATACTGGTGGTCAGGTAGTTCTTTGTTTGAAGCTCATTATTCCTTTCTACTCATGTGTTTTGGTGTTGAATTTCAGGCATTTTCGTAGTGGGGATCTGCGTAGTGGTCCTACAGGCCCTGAATATTTTCAAATTTTTTTAATCAGGTAAAATATGTTGTAGAGCTGGCCAGGGCATTGGGTGCAATGCCTGGAGTTTATCGTGTTGATTTGCTGACCAGGCAAATATTAGCTCCAGACGTAGATTGGAGTTATGGAGAACCTACAGAAATGTTGCGTCAGAGAAGCTCTGAGACTTTTATGCACGAGATGGGAGAGAGCAGCGGTGCTTATATTGTTCGGATACCTTTTGGACCCAGAGATAAATATATCTCTAAGGAACTGCTGTGGCCATACATTCCAGAATTTGTTGATGGTGCACTCAGCCATATACTACAGATGTCCAAAGTTCTGGGGGAGCAGATTGGTGGCGGGCAACCCGTTTGGCCTGTTGCTATCCATGGACACTATGCAGATGCCGGTGATTCTACTGCTCTGTTATCTGGAGCTCTAAATGTTCCAATGCTTTTCACTGGTCATTCTCTAGGCAGAGATAAGTTGGAACAACTTCTCAAGCAAGGACGTCAATCAAGGGAAGAAATAAATGCAATGTACAAAATTATGCGTAGGATAGAGGCTGAAGAACTGTGTCTTGATTGCTCTGACATTGTTATCACAAGCACTAGGCAGGAGATAGAGCAGCAATGGCATTTATATGATGGATTTGATGTGGTGCTTGAGCGTAAACTACGAATAAGAATCAAGCGGAATGTGAGCTGCTTTGGACGGTTCATGCCTCGCATGGTTGTAAGTAACTCTCACTTCCTAAAGTACTTCATGAGACCTGAAGAAGCTTCTTTATTTATTAAACATTTTAGTATTCCATTGGTTGTGACTCCAAATCTTGTCATGTTTGGCTGGGTATGCCAAGTATTCAGTTATATCATACCGAACTTAACATTCTGCTGTTTGTTAGTAGCAACATCCTTGCTAGTCTATCAAGTAAGTTCTCGATAATAAGTTCTTTTATTACAATCTGCAGATAATTCCTCCTGGGATGGAGTTTAACAATATTGTCATACATGATGGTGATATGGATGGCGAAGCAGAAGGAAGTGAAGACAATTCAGCTTCTCCAGATCCACCAATTTGGTTTGAGGTTCTAACAACTTTACTAAACTCCTTGCTATAAATGTTTCCAGAATCCCAACTACTTTCATATTTATAAGTAATGAGGTTCATATTTTGCAGAGATATAAGTTGAAGAGTTTTCCTGATCATTCTGCTATGCCATTTTGTGGCTCTTTCTTGTCATGTCTTGCTTTAAGGTTTTGGTGTTTGACAGATAATGCGCTTCTTCACCAATCCCCGCAAGCCTATGATCCTTGCCCTTGCTCGTCCAGACCCAAAAAAGAACATCACAACTCTAGTCAAAGCATTTGGAGAATGTCGCCCTTTAAGGGAGCTTGCTAACCTTGTATGTCAATGCTAAAATGCTTCTTTTGTCATTATTGCTCGATTGTAGATGTCTTGTCTTCTGCTTCGCAGTACAGTACAGTACAGTACCCTGATCTTTCTGTGCGCAGGTGCTGGAAGGAAATAAAGGTCCTTTGACTAATTTCTGTAATATCCTAACTTTCTCTATTGTTCCCAGACTTTAATTATGGGAAACCGGGATGCTATTGATGAAATGTCGAGCGCAAATGCATCATATCTTACCACAATACTGAAACTAATTGACAAATATGATCTGTATGGTCAAGTTGCTTACCCAAAGCACCACAAGCAGTCTGATGTTCCCGACATATATCGTCTTGCAGCAAAGACAAAGGTACTCATGATTCATCATTTGTTAAGGATGGGAAATGGGAAAATGCAGTGGTTTAGATTTAAACTATATCAAATGGTTTTACTAGTTCCTAGCCCCTAGCTCTCTACTGTTGCAGCATAGAGAAAGGAACTCACAGTTGACTGTTCATTAATGTGCTTAGATTATTAAGGGGATGAGTGGATGGCAGAGGAAACTGTATTTTCTGCTCTTTGGTTTCTAATTTCTACTTTTCTGATTCTTAACATTTGCATTCATGTATCTATTAATTCTTTTGATTGTTTTGGACACTGTCATTTAACCTCAAACTTGATTTTTTGAAGTTTTACCAGATGCTTGATTCTGCTCAAGTAAATGTCTTATTAGAAAATTAAATAATCTGGTGTAATGCTTGTTTCGTGCATAGTCTTTCTTGCACTGTTTATTTCACGTATTTATAAACTGTGGAGACATTTAAATTGTATCTATTGATAGTGTCACAAACATCATAACTGAGATTCCATGAGCAAGGAATCATGAGGGAATTTATTGAGCAGGTCATAGTTATCAGGAAAATTAAACTAAGGGCATATGAGACCCATTCTTTTCTTGAGAAGAATGCACTGAATACTATTGTGTTAAATACTTCAAATTTAACAAGTAACTAGAAGTTTAGTTGAATAGGAATACAAAATTACAGAATATCTAAAGTATCATTTAAGTTATCAATAAAACTACATCTATTACTGTTACTTAGTGTGACCACCACTAATTGTTCTGCTTATCTTTACATAGGTAAACAATGAAGTATTTAGTACTTAGTGGAAAATCTGGATGTAAAAAGTGAAGAGGAAGAAACCTGCAAAGCTCTTAACATGGGTTGTCAATCAGCCAAAAACATGTATATTTCATTTCAATGACTCAAGATGAAAAGAAGAAAAACCTTTGTTAGTATCTGATCACTAAAATACCTGCTTTTAATACCTAAATGCAACTGTAGCTTTATGTTCCCTAGACAAATCTTCACGTGTGGGAAACTTCTCTTCTGGGATAGTAGAAAGCATTAAACATTTTCTGAGATTTTGATAACAGTAAGTGACTTCCAGGTAGAAAAGTTCAAAACCCTTTACTAGCCTCTAAGAACAAAAGGCTACATCTGAAAGAGGTGAACTCTAGTACAGGGAAAAAAGCATTTATCACACTGAATCAGAGAGATTCCATTCCTGATCAATTGTTTGACAAGATAAAATGATACATAAACATCTAGGTTTTTTCAATATCATTGTCTTCATCTCAGACATATCTCCCCTACCATTTGAGCAAGTGCAACAAAAACCCCATTATAAGAGTGATTTCATCCGTTGTTTTCCTTAATTGCTTGTAAGATATGATTTTGGATGCCATTAATATTGTTGGAGTTTCTTATTTTTCTGAATACAACTTAAGCTTTTTACAGTGACCTTATTTGTTCCTGACTAGGTATTATATTACGACCACCACCAAAAAGAATGAAGAATTCTTTATTGGAATATATTTACCTCTGCCTTTGCTTTTGGTCTGTGATACTAATTAATCACCAGGATATTTTTTGTTTGTCGAGGTAATTTTGGCTAGTCTGAATTGCATTTACTGTGTTTAGTTGTTGCCATTCTAATCCCAACGTGCTTTTCTGCAGGGTGTTTTCATCAATCCAGCTTTCATTGAGCCATTTGGTCTTACTCTGATAGAGGTGAACATCTTCAATAATACATATTTACGTACAAATCTTATTTTATTTTTCAGAAGTGAACTGTGATCTAACATGCTTTATGTTGTTCCTTGGAACAGGCTGCTGCTCATGGTTTGCCTATTGTTGCAACAAAAAATGGAGGGCCTGTTGATATACACCGGGTAAGTTAAGAAATTAGTTACTGTTGTAGTTATTTATGTCGGTAATATTGGAAGGATCTGCGCAATAATTATTTTCTGTAGTTTCTCCAATACTCATGTTAACTTGTTGCAGGTTCTTGACAATGGCCTGCTTGTTGATCCCCATGATCAGCAGTCTATTGCTGATGCTCTTTTGAAGCTTGTTGCTGATAAGCAACTTTGGGCAAGGTGTCGACAGAATGGATTGAAAAATATTCACCTTTTCTCATGGCCAGAGCATTGTAAGACCTATTTATCCCGGATAGCCAGTTGCAGGACTAGACATCCTCAATGGCAGAGAAGTGACGATGTTCATGAAAATTCAGAATCAGATTCTCCAGGCGATTCCCTGAGGGATATACATGACATTTCATTGAACTTGAAGCTGTCACTGGATGGGGAAAAGAATGAAGAGAGTGGCTCTCTTGATAATGCTTTGGATTCTGAAGACAGTATGACTGATGCAAAGAGTAAGTTAGAGAATGCCGTTTTGAGATTGCCAAGAGGTGTCAAAGCCACGCGAAAATCTGCATCCAGTGAGAAAACTGAGCAGAGCAGTGGCACAAGTAAGTTCCCAATGCTGAGGAGGAGGCGTCATATTTTTGTCATTGCTGTGGACAGCGATTCAAATAACGATCTTCTTGAATGTATCCAAACGATAATAAAGGCTGCAAGGACAGATAAGATTTCTGGCTCCATTGGGTTTATATTGTCAACATCGTTGACAATATCTGAGATACACTCTCTTTTAGTCTCTGGAGGCATGTTTGCTACTGATTTTGATGCGTTTATATGTAATAGTGGCAGTGAAGTGTATTATCCATCTTCAAGTTTGGATGACTTGGTCAATCCATCTGAATTACCCTTTGAAGTTGATTTAGATTACCATCCACAAATTGAATACCGTTGGGGAGGTGAGGGGTTGAGGAAGACTCTGCTTCGCTGGGCCGCATCTACCATCAACAAGAATGGAAAAAATGGAGAACAGAATGTTGCTGAGGACGAACAGCGTTCAACTACCTATTGCCTTGCATTTGAAGTGAAAAATCCAGCACTGGTAAATTCACTTTTTCATTTGAAATTTTAAATAACCTGTGCAAAACCTTTTCTGTGCATAGGGATTATAGAAGCTTTGTACTTTAGTAGCACGCTGTCATACAAAAGAATAATTGTTGAACTGTACTTCAGTAGCATGCTGTGATAGAAAAGAATAATTGTTCAACTTCTTATTTTCTTCTCTATAAGCCATCTTTAGTGTAAGATAGTGCATTCACTGTCTTATACATTTTGTTAAAACAAATACAATTGGCCTTCTCAATTTTCCTTTGCTTATAGGTTCCTCCGATTAAAGAGGTTCGGAAGATGATGAGGATTCAGGCTTTGCGGTGTCATGTGCTATATAGCTATAATGGTACCAAGCTGCATGTTATCCCTGTATTGGCTTCTCGATCGCAAGCCCTCAGGTATAAGTTCAAGATTACACTTTCTCGGGCTTAATGTTATTTGGTCCAGATTTATCTTCCAAGCTGCAGATTAATGTAGATATCTCTTGCATGAAGCCGTCATTGCCCTTTACTATGAAGGTTGTGAAATAGTAATTGTTCACTCTACGTTCTTTTCAGGTACTTGTACATTCGATGGGGCATGGAGTTGTCGAATATGGTCGTCTTTGTTGGTGAGAGTGGTGACACAGATCACGAAGGTTTTCTTGGAGGAGTGCACAAAACCATAATACTGAAGGGAGTTTGCCCCAGAAACATGCAGAATCAGGTCCATTCTACTAGAAGCTTTCCACTAGAAGATGTGGTACCATCTGACAGCCCCAATATTGTTCAGACTTCCGAAGGATGCACCAGCGATGACATACAGTTGGCCTTGGGAAAATTAGGCATCCTCAAGGGCAAGTAGAGCCCTTCTGCTGCTCCTTTCCGAGAACGGTTTACAGTCCTTGTGTTCAGAGAAACCTCTTCCGTTTTATTCTCCTCTTATAAGGTAACTTCTTTTGCTCCCATGTCCGTCTTTACATCCAAGTACTGGCTACCTAGAACTTCAGACTGGCTTAAAGCAGTTTTTCCATTGTGTCTTGAGACTATAAGGCCCTTGTGGGCTCATCGCAGAGAACCGATGCATCCGAAATCCAGGCTCCGTTTGTTACTTGTTCATTATCTGTCCGAGGGATTTGAATCAGCTTCTCACCCTCAGTATCTCTCTCTCTCAGAAGATCTCTATTTGTAAGTCCTTGACTAGTCCCTCGCTCTCTAGCTGAAAGAGAATCCTTTTGTTCATAGTACGCTTAAACTTGCTCTATGAGCGTTATAGTATTTTGTATTAAAATAAGTCCTTTGGGCACTTTACTGAGTATATAAATGAGGCAAGAGAGGTCTGAAGTCCCTCTGTTGCTCTTTACTTCTTGTAAATTCCAAGCACATAATACATCATTTGTCTGATGCGTTAATGCTTAGGGGTATAAATCCACCAAGCAAGGCTGAATGGTTTGGATCATCAAATTAATTCTTCACTGTTATCCCCATGATTAATTTAAAGTTGAAACTTGGGTTTCTAATACGAGGACATCTTTGTGTTTCTTAAGAAAAATTATGCCTCTGTCCATACCCCATCACATAAGAATTAATCGTTTGATGTACTTCCTACTTGAGAAGCTATGGGCAGGCAGAAGGACAAGTAGGTTTCAGTTGTTCAATGCTCTAAACTAGTGTCAGTTTGGGAAGTTAAATTTACAGGCCATACTGTAATAGCGACAGGGTTGGGGAGCCTTGATGCACTGGTAAAGTTGTCATTGTGTGACTTTGAAGTTACAGATTTAAGGCATGGAAACAACCTCTTCCAAAAATGCAGGCAGTGCTCCGTGGTTGCCCTTTAGAAGATAGAGGAGATTATATGATAGATGTGCTCACCTTTCAAGACCAGAATGAGACAGTGACACAGTTTGAGCCCGCTTGCTTATCTAAACCATCGACCTAGGTATCCACAAAAGGATTCTAAGCATTTGGTTTGTGGAGAGGATTTGATAAAAATATACAAATTTTTTTCTTGTTTATGCAAGAATAATATCTGAACTGTATCATTATAAAAAAGGAAAAAAGGAAGGGAAAAAAAGAAGAGATGCTGTGCTCACAGGTAGTATACACGAAGAAGCTATGGCAATTATGATTAACATAAAATCAAGTGGCACGAATGTAGTCTGTGATTAGATGCACATACAATTAATTTATAGATGCTCAATACACCAATAAGTTTTCTTGCACATAAGCTAATATAGTCCAATGTTTAGGTTGAGATGACTCTCCCATAAATAGGTCCCGGGTTTGACGTGCTGCATCACATTCTTTTAGAGGATATGGGAAAGAGTGTTTGCATGTTGAGAGGGTGCCTCAAGTAGGCCTGGCAATTCGGGTTGGCAGGTCGTGTTCGTGTTGTGTCGAGACTAACCCATTATAGTATACGGGTCGACACAAACATGACCCGCTTAATAATCGTGTCAAAAACCGGTGACTCAAACACGACACGACTCATGTAACACGATTAAATAAATGTAAAATAACTAATATAGTACGGTTTTTTAAGAACCTTCTTATATTACTATAGTAATATAGGATGGCTTTTGATGAACCGTCCTATATTTTTAACCCGATTGATTAACAGCTTGTAGGTTAGATGAGTCAACACGATGAATTAATAAGTCGCATGTCAAACAGGTCAATGCGATGGGTTAACATTATTGACCTGCTAAATCCGTGTTGGGTTCGAGTCATGTTATCGTGTCGTATCATATTTTGCCACCCCTAGCCTCAAGATTGCGTTTGGAAAGGATATATATAAAGACCTATAAGATGCGTGAGTTGGTGGTTGAAAAGAAAACTAACAATAAAAACTTTTCTCCCTTGGAAAGATAATCAATTATAATTAAATGGGATGAAGATCTTGCTTTTGTGACAAAAATCCAAGGACAACTAACTGGACCATCAAAATCTGAAGCTGGGATTGACATCCAATGCCCAAGCAAACTTTGCCGAAATGGACTTGCCGAATATCTTCTCAATGGGAACTTCATGGCGTTTGCACCTTAAGACAAAGGGCAGTCACAGTGCACGAAGCTCCTGTCTATGCAGGGTCTGGGGAAAGGGCGGACCACAAGGGCCTAAAATAGACAGCCTTACTTTGCTTTTACAAGAGGCTGTTTCCACGGCTTGAGAACCCGTGACCTCAAAGTCACACAACGGCAACTTTTACCGTTGTGCCAAGGCTCCCCTTCTTGCACCTTAAGCCTTTGTTTAGTGATGGGCAAGGTTGAAAGGGGAAGACTTGAAAAAGAGGAAACTCTTAGAAGAAGCAAGGCAACTACAAACCCAAAAGCTTAATTATCCTCATCAATGGGGAAATACTTACACGTAACAGTAGGAGACTACGAAGTAGAGGAAACTTGTGTGTCAACAAGAACAAGAAACAACACAAAAAGGCAAGTGAAGGAAGCATATAGTTCTGGTTTCCTACTAAAAAAGGGTAGCTTTGTGCACAAAGTTTATAGTATGCAGTTTTACCTTGCATTTTTGCAAGAGGCTGTTTCTACGCCTTGAACCCATAACCTCAAAGTCACACGAGCAACTTTACCGTTGCTCCAAGGCGCACCCACATTATTTCAAGTGACTCACTCTGCAGATGGATTAGTCCATAAATCTCACCTAACTAGTACCTCTAAGATGGGCTCCCACCCTTAAAGTATGGACAGTATGCCACAAAGATTTCATGTTATGTACACATCATCCCCGCTCAAGGATAAGAGGCTACCATAAAGGTGTCAATTGGATTGGATGAGACTTTTGGTGCCCTCTGGTTGTTGGAAGAGCCGAATCTGATGAACGGAATGCTTGACTCAAGAAATGGAGGCAGCAGGCCTACAAACCTCACTTATGATTTGTGTCATATATTATGCGCATCCGTTGAAGGGGAGCTTTGGTGCAGCAATAAAAGTTGGCGTCATGTGATTTTGAGGTCACAGGTTTAAGGCGTGGAATCAGCCTCTTACAAAATACAAGGTAAGGCTGCCTACTATAGGCCCTTGTGGTCCACCCCTTCCCTGAACCCTACATAAATAGGAGCTTCGTGCACCGGAACTGCCCTTTTTTTTATTATGCACATCCGTTACCTGGAAATGTTATGCTTAGTAGTCACCAACATGTGCACATGCCTGACTGAGATTAGAACAATATATATATATATATATATATATATATATATATATATATATATATATATATATATATATAATGGCACTTTTTCATTTTTAGCTACGGCAGATGCTACTAATGAAAATCTATACGTCTGTATGCGTTTAATTATTTAACAGCAAATCGGCCTTTTTATTTTTAGTGTTGGTAATATTTTGCAGGTAAAATCTACATTTTTTAGCACTTTATTTCCTAAATACCCTTCTGGATATCCTCAAAATGCTCTCCTCCTTTTTCATTTTTTTTTTCAAAATATCCTTTTATATATTTTTTGTTTTTTGTACGTAAATATATAGTATAAAAATATATGATATTTTATAAGAATATATTATATTATCTATAAATTGATATTTTAATATATTAAAGTATCAATTTATCAGGATCTTTAGAATTACCACTGCGTAGCTTTTAATTCGAATGGTTTAGTAGAAACTAAGGTGTTTTCTGTCAAATGTTTCTAGGACTATTAACAAGACTAAAAAAATAGTCTTTAGGTTTCACCCATATGTATTTTAAAGGGGCTTTTTTTCTCCAATGAAACTTTGTCACACTGATGACCAACACACACCAAGAGAGAGAGAGAGAAATATGCTAAATCAAAGTGCTTGTAAATGCTTTGTGTCAAAGCGTTCCTACTTTTTGCATGAAGGGATCTATTTGTAGATGATCTACCTAGTTCATCTTCCTTTGGTTATGTCTCTTTGTCCCAAAATCATGAGATTGGGATGTTACAAGAGCGTGTTTTTCGTTATTGAATATAGACCCTTGTTTGGAAAGTTTCTAGCTGCTCATGAAAAGAATATTTCTTAGCTGTTAGAGTCATTTAATCTACATGACTGTTAGACTATGAGACATCCAAAGCCAAAGGAATTAGATGAACTCGGTAGATTGTCTATATATGGATCCCATCATGCAAAAAGTATGAGCACTTTGACAAATGTCTCATATATATGTATGTATGTATATATGTATACATGTACTAACAATATACATGAAAGAAAAGGTGGCATGAATTCCGACTTGCATCGTAACGAATTCATTGACCTAGCTTAAAGGCACACGTTGAAATGTGCTTCTTAAAAATAGTTTAAGACTCCAACTCTAAGAGATTCTCAAAGCTCTACCTTCAGGATTCAATTAAGTAAGACTAATCTTTCTTCTTTTTTTTCTAAATCATATGTATGCTCAAAATTTAATGTGTTCTTTTATCTCTAGTAAATGAATGCCTAAAAGTGTCAAAACATCATATCATTGAAATTATTCTACATAATCATAAAACTTATCTCTCAATATTTAAAAACTTGAGAAATTAGCTCTCTTGCTTAGTTCAAAAGTTGTCATCATGTGACCTTGATGGTGTGGAATCAGCCTCTTGCAAAAATGCAAGATACAGCAGCCTATTTTAGGCTATTGAGGCCCACCCCTTCTCCAAACCCTGCATAGGCAGGAGCTTGGGGCTGCCCTTTTTTGCTTAGTTCAAAACTTTGGTTGTACAACAAATCTCCAAGAGAAACCACCTTTTCTCCTCACTGAGATGATGGCCCAATGTAGGCAAAATGGGCCTATTACAAAGATAGCCTCCCTCAAATGATAAACACGTGTGCTGTGCATGTGGATTGGTATGCCCCCATTTACATACTCAAACAAGCTCGTAAGAGCACACACATGAACAGGCCCACTAATTAATTCCAAGACCCATTTTTCTTCTCGCTAAAAAGTGAAGAGAGGGAGCCTCTCCTCCAATAATCCTAGAAATCAATGTAAGGGGCAGCTCGATGCTCTTGCATATGCGGGATTTGAGGAAGAAACGGACCACAAGAATCTATAGTATTTAGCCTTGTATTGCATATTTACAAGAGTTTATTTTCCCTCCTTGAACTCATGATCTCAAGATTAAAAACATTGCAACCAGTGTACGGATGATCCGGTCACAGGTACTCTCACAGCATTTAGACTCATACTTGCATTGATTTTTATATGCAGATGCCATACAAGAATTTTATTTTATTTTTTTGGATTTAGCATAAAAATGATTGCCAAGCAAAAAAACAAAAAAAAAACCACACAAAACAATCTTCTTCAAAGGTTTGAGTTGCCACCTTTTGTTTTGAATAAGGATTAGATATAAAAATTTGTGAGTAATTTGCTTTATAATTCTTCACTTCAGAAAACATACGCTATTATTCAAGAACTCTGTTGATCGGTGCTACAAGAGGGCACAATCACTCTCCCTAATCTGTATATACAAACAGCATACAAGAATTTTAATTTTTTTGGTTACTGATCCAAGGACAACCCCAGTGCACAAAGCTCCCACCTATATGGGGTCCGGAGAAGGGGTGGACCACAAGGGCCTAAAGTACTCATCCTTACTTTGCATTTTACAAGAGACTATCTTTTCCTGTGGCCAAGAATTAAATTTAGAAATTTGTGAGCGATTTGCTTTGTAATTCTCTACTTGAAGAAGCACACACCGTACAAGAACCCTGTTAACTAATTCTTACAGTAGGACGCAACCAGTACTTAGTTTTATATTGTGCCCCACTTTTACATGATACACCCTACCTTTTGTTGATCTGACCCGTTCATCTTATCTACCTGCTCCAGATATCTATTAGCCCAAAAACAGCGTAGATTGGATCATTCTTGTATCTGAGAAAATCTACTTTTGGTCGGTAAAAATGGACGCGTGGCTAAAGTGGTCAATTGAACGTGTGATGGGTTGAAGTAGTGTAGCTAGAGAGGGGGAAAATGCAGTACCAGTACTGTCGTTTGCTCCACTTTAATCGGTTAACCTGGCACGTTGATTTACTAGGTCCCAAGAGAAGTGGATCTTTGATTTTCCGTGCTGGGTAATCATGTAGACGATGATGCATGTATGTGTCATTAGGCCAGGATAAGGATCCGCTGGCTCAAATGTTTCTGTGACAGGAGCACACATTCCATATGGAACCCCAACGCTTATTATATTACTCATGCACTTGGTGCAACAGTAAAGTTATCATTGAGTGACTTTGAGATCACGGGTTCAAGTTGTAGAAACAACCTCTTGTAAAAATGCAAGATAAAGCTGCGTACTAAGACCCTTGTGGTTTGCTCCTTTTCCAGATCCTGCAGGAGCTTCATATACCAGAGCTGCCCTTTTTTAAGCATTCGTTGCTTAATTAAACAACAAATTGCACTTTTTATTGGATTTTGTAGCTGAATCAGTGGCATATGATTTTTGGCCCTTTTAGTGAAGAGGAATCATAGGACAGTGTGACTCACTTTTACATGATAGGCCCAAGGAATGATTGAATAGACTCATTCATCTGATTTGGCTCTAGATTGCTACTCCTCTAGAAACAGCAGGATTGGATGAGCCCGGAAGCCTTGTCACTTGTCTGAAGAAAGGTCCATATTGGACAAGTAAGAGGTACAGTTTTCAGGTCCAATCACCTTGATGTTTGTATACAAAATGCTTCAGACCCACAGAAATCAGTTAGATGGGTCTGATCAACCATCAAGCTAATGTAGGGCCAGTGCGCTCACTATTCTCCCATTCCTCTCTAGTGAATGAAGGGCTGGATCAAGTACAGGTGAGACCTTCAATGCGGCAGTCATCACGCTGCATGTTGCATACAATGTGGGTTCCTTCTTAATGAAGCATTAGCATTCCATATGAATGCATCCAAGAACTTGACTTTCTAACACCCGAAACAGCTTTGAGCCAACTTTCATGCATTAGTTCCAAGATCAGCTTCTAATACTTGGATCACTAAATCTCAATCCCGATGTATTGATTTGTTAACCAGATTTGGTGTTTTCCAACATAAACACATGCAACTTGATCCAGTGGCTAGTGATGTCATATTACGAGCTTCTTTTAGCAGATATTGACTTCTCTTAGCTGATGAAAATAAGCGAGTCCTTAGCTTCTAAATCACTCTTGCCCCAGAGTCTCCTTCAAACCCCATACAGAACGAGACATGGAACCGCTTTTCAAGGTGTTCATCCATATTACCACAAGTCTCTAAAAACTGAACAACATGGCCATCAAATGAATCACCACTGAAAATTTGGCCCCAGTTGTAATTTTGAGGACTTGTAGCCCCACAACACCCAAACAATGGTGCAACTCCTCCCCTTTTGTGGTGGGCTCACATATAATTCATCCATGTCATTCATCTGACTCTTCTAACTTTGCATCATAGCAAAAAAGAATTAGTAGCGTCTAACAAATTGTGTTTTAGTTGGGTGAACACAAACCGTTCCTTATGAACAGCTTCTAACCGTCCGTGTCTGGCAGGATGAAAATGTCATTTCTTGGATGCTAGAAATACCCATTTGGCATTAATTTTGTATAAATGGATATTTGAAGCTAAGTCAGTCAAATGAATATGGGGTGGATCAATGTTATATGAGGCCCACCATAAAAAAGTAGAGGGGTTGTTTAGTTGTTCTTGGCCTCTAGAGAGAGAGAGAGAGAGAGAGAGAGATATGGGGAGGGAAAATTTCAGCAAAGAGTTGCATGTGTAAACTGCAGGTGAGCGTAAATAGGAGCTGCACCAGTCACCCAACTGTACACATCTGGTATAGCTAGAGAAGATCTTGGTAAACCCAAGAGGAGAGAATGGCAGGCTTCTCCAGCTTGCCCTCCTCCCTCGTACCCTTCCTTGTCATTCTTTCGCTCCTCTTAGCTTTCTCCTTCTATCCTTTCAATCGATCCAATATCCGAACCTTTCGAAGCTCCATTTCATTCCCCACAAATCAGACGACAGTTAGCCATGAATGGCTGCAACTTCCTCGTGCCTTGGCACTCAAATATTTCCCAAACAAATCTCTTCCATCCTTCAATATATCTGCCACCGAAACTGTTCTTAGAGTGAGTAAAATCACTTCCTCTTTATCGTTATCTGGTAATTGTGAAGTGGGCTCATTGATAATTGAATTCATTTTTGTTTTGGTTTGTTCCAGGAGAAGGTGAATTCTCAGAATAAAATTGAGGCGGGTTTGGCGAGAGCTCGGGCTTCAATTCGCCGTGCAGTTCTGTTACGGAATTACACTTCTCACAAGGAAGAGACTTTCGTCCCAAGAGGAGCCATCTATCGGAATGCCTACGCTTTCCATCAGTTAAGAGAAACTACTGTTCATCTTAAATTGAAATAAATTTGTTCGCATGTTATTTGCCTTGAAACTTTGTTGGGTTCCATCAGAAGACTAGGTTTTGTGATGGAGGGGCCGTTGGTCAAGATGGAATTTACTCTAGAATTCAATTCCATTTGAAAATCCACACTCGAGAGCTAACTGTCGAAACTTTCGGATTCCATGTTGAATTCAATTCCATCTTGACTTAATAACACCATATTTGGAAGACAAAATCTAGCACAACCATTAATGGATGAACGCATTTAAAGATTTTATTCAGGAGTTCATTTCTTTTAAGCAAGAACTAGGAGTCTGTTTTTCCAAATTTTCCCTCTCAGGCATTACTAAACAAGAGCCATTTGGATCTTTTTAGAACCGATATGTATGTAAGTTTCCATTTACTTGGTTGAAGAAACACAAATAATATCAGGTGTTAGCAGAAACTAGAAAGTTCCAGTTAAGGAAAGCCATTTCGTTTGCTGCCGATTGCTTGTTGGGTCCCATTATTGAGTGTCTTGGATCATCTTCTTGTATCAGACCAATTAAAGTCAATAGAGTTGCGTGTTTAGTAACATTACGTAGGTAGAAGTACTTCTTGTGAAATGACTTCTGAGCTTCTGCATATAATATTTTCAGCACGAAGAAGCCACGTGAATGTGGTAGTAGGAAGATAAATCTCTTTTAACTCCCTGCCGCCGCCTGGGGTATTTTAGAAGGGAGTCTTGGCACAATGGTAAAGTTGTCATCACATGAACTTCAGGTCACGAGTTCAAGGCATAAAATAGCCTCTTGCAAAGATGCAAGGTAAGGCTGTGTACTATAGACCTTTGTGGTCCACCCCTTCTCCGGACCTTGCATATGAGTAAGCTTTGTGCACCGACGCTGCCCTTGCAGTCTTGGGTATTTAACAGGTCATGATTTCAACCCTAGGTCGATTAATCTACTATGGACCCACAAATAATTTTTGCTAAAATCGCTGAAAAGATAAAAATCCAAGCATACATTTAATGTAGTAAAACTCAAAAGCAGCTAAAACTAGACTGTATTTTGGACGCATTGTTTCTTATATGTTCTCCTATTATAATACTGCTGATTTCATGGATATGAAACAGGAGTTACATTGAGATGGAGAAGAGATTCAAAATATGGACGTACAGAGAGGGGGAGGCTCCTTTGTTTCATGATGGGCCCATGAACAACATCTACGGCACCGAAGGTCAGTTCATTGATGAGATGGACACTGGGCAAAGCCCGTTCTCTGCCCGAAGTCCCGATGAAGCCCATGCTTTCTTCATTCCATACAGTGTGGCGAAGGTGATATGGTTCATTTACAAGCCTATTACAACCTACTCAAGAGAAAGCCTCCAACGTATATTCACGGACTATGTCACTGTGGTCTCCCATAAGCACCCCTATTGGAACAGGAGTGGTGGAGCCGACCATTTCATGGTTTCTTGCCATGACTGGGTGCGTGAATTCTCCTCTTTCTTTCAACTATTTAGTAGTAAAATGATAGGTCAGAATCATTCCTTTTTTCTTTTTCTTTGTTTTTTTTTTTCAGTACAAACCAATAATTAAAGGAAAGTCTTGGCATAATGGTAAAGTTGTCATCGTGTGATCTTGAGGTCACAAGTTCAAGGCGTGGAAACAGCCTCTTGCAAAAATATAAAGTAAGACTGTATACTATAAACCCTTTAGCCCTCCCTTCCCTGACCCTGCATAGGACTGCTGTTTACAAGCAATAGCCGATCAGAAGCAATCTCAACTCAGTTGCTTTAAGAACCAACCGGCCTTCAAAGCTCAAAACCTATTCTTAAATATGGCTTCAATTTGAAGCATCCAAAACTGCTTCTTGCTTGCTTTTCAAGCAAAGTAGTACTCACTTTTGCATCTCATTTACTCCCTTCACATGGCTCGATGGCTTAATTACTTCAAGTCAAGTTAGTCTATCATCAGAAACTTTGACTCTGCTGACTTTCCATGCATGTGAACTCAGGCACCAGACGTATCCAAAGCCAACCCTGACCTCTACAAACACATGATCAGAGTTCTTTGCAATGCCAACACCTCGGAGGGTTTCCAGCCGGAACGAGACGTTACCCTGCCGGAAATCAATATCCTTTACGGACACCTGTCAATGCCGGGATCTGGAAAGTCTCCTTCTGAAAGATCACTGCTCGCCTTCTTCGCGGGTGGGACTCATGGCTACATAAGAAAAGTCCTACTAAATCAGTGGAAAGGAAAAGATAACGAAGTATTGGTATATGAATACCTCCCCCAAGGCCTCAACTACACTGAATTAATGGGCAAAAGCAAGTTCTGTTTATGTCCAAGTGGTTATGAAGTAGCTAGCCCAAGAGTGGCTGAAGCCATCTACACGGGTTGTGTTCCGGTGATTATTTCAGATCACTACGTACTCCCGTTCAGTGATGTACTTGATTGGAGCAAATTCTCTGTTCAGATTCCCGTCGAAAGGATACAGGATATTAAGCTGATCCTGCAAGGGATCACTCAAGATGAATATGGGTTACTGCAGAGGAGAGTGATGCAGGTACAGAGACATTTCGTGCTTAGTCGGCCTCCTAAAAGCTATGATTTGATTCACATGATTCTTCACTCTATTTGGCTCAGGAGACTTAACCTTCACCTTCCCTATTGAGGAAAATTAGGCAAGTTTTCCTGTATATTTTGGGTGTGTTTGTAATCACTATTTTTTAATTCTAGCTTGTTGAGAAAAACATAAACATGTAAAGATGATTTGAGAAGAATATATTGATGACAAAAGTTTGTATTGAGATCCCAGTAAGTACATGAAATAAAGGTGATTTGAGAGGAAGTGTGTTCACAACACAAGTTTGTTTTGAAATTTCAGTACGAACAAGAGATTCCACCTCTCTCTCTCTCTCTCTCTCTCTCTCTCTCTCTCTCTCTCTCTCTCTCTCTCTCTCTCTCTCTACTTGTTTAAGAACCCTTGATGGGAGTGGAACGACCACCACCTGAAAACTAACTAGCATGTGCTACTCATTTTTCTAGTGCTAGCCATGAAACTCAATATATGTGGGTGACCAAATTGATGTGGTGATCGAACGTAGTTGTGCTGTGCGACAGTAGAACGAAAGGTTGTTGAAGGTTTGTTTTCTTGAAGTTCGTTAACCCATGGATTTAAGCTGTGAAAACGGAAGCTCGTGTTGGTAGAATTTTAGCAGGTTGGCTTGTGATTGTTGGGCCTTGGTACAATGGTAGAGTTGTCATCACGTGACTTTCAAGTCATGGGTTCAAGGCGTGGAAACAATCTCTAGCAAAATACAAGGCAAGACTACGTACTATTGACTTGTGTAGTCCACCCCTTCCCCGGACCCCGCATATGCAGGAGCTTCGTGCAGTGGGACTGCCCCTTTTGGCCTGTGATTGTTGAGACTGAGTTGAGCCGCATAGATTTTTTTATTTATATTTGAGTTTTGCTTTGCCATGCAATTTGCATGATAATTCTAGTGAACAACTTGTATTTGGTTTGTTATTTATGTAAGTGGGATGTTAGGGATGCCTAATCAAAAAATTATTACACTAAACATTGGACATGAACTGTTTGGCCCGGGGATTACAAACCAGACAAAATTTTATATCCATGGATACTGATCTTATCAACAAGGTTTAAGATTAAAAGATAGGTTTCGATTTCTGTGTTTAAGCTACCTGTAGCAGTGGTGGAGATCAGTGAGTCCATGGACTCATATTTCGATGCCAAACTAACAAACAGTGATTTTACTGAACCTTGGGAAGTTTACTGTTGTCCACCCTGCCAGACATTGTTTAAACGCTCTTTAGTGATCATTTATTTAAGGGGAGCCTTGTCACAACGGTAAAAGTTATCGTCATGTGACTTTGAGGTCACAGGTTCAAAGCATGGAATCAACCTCTTGCAAAATGCTATGTAAGGCTGCCTACTATAGGCTCTTGTGGTGTGCCCCTTTCCCGTACCCTGCATAGGCGGGAGCTTCGTGCACCGGGGCTGCCTCTGCCCCCTGAGGAAAATCTTTGAGAAGAGAACTGTTATCCACCCTGCCAAGCACTGTTTATACGCTTTTTAGTTATCATTTATTTACTTAACTCGGTTGTGTCACCAACGAGTCAAAGGAAACTCCTTGACTCATAGTCCTATTATCCACCCCGCCAAACCACTGCTTAAACTCTCTTCATGTTCATTTATTCACTTGAGTTAACTCGGACCAACAAGTTGGAGGTAACTTGTCGGAGGTAACTTGTTTCACTCGTAGTGCTAAAACTCGTGAGTCGACTCAAAAAACTTATCCAAATTAATCAACTCGATGACTCAGCAGCAAATCGAATCATTTTTTAATAGACTGGCTGCAAAACAACTTAGTTTGAGTTAAGTTTTGAACATGATAACTCTCAAACATCAACACTTCTCTAACCAATTCACCCATATCTTATATATGCGTTTAAACTGAAAAATCATAAACATTAGTATAAATTAGTAAAATTTTATTTTAAATCTCGCTTGAGTACTTTCAAATGGCTTCAAGTTGACTCAGCTCGCCTAACTTTCAAGTGGGTCGAATTTTATGCTTTGATTAGACTCAATAAGTAATCATCCATTAAAAATAATATAGTTTTGAAGGAGGATATGGTCCTATTCTAGGTAATCTGCCATTTATAGAGTTCCCCTAAATTGGTGCTGCATGTAACTTTTTTGGCCGTCTATAAATCAAATCAATGAGGAAAAACTGCAGACCAGAAAGGCCATGGCCTTCTCCTTGTGACCAATGAAGCTATCTTTTTCAACTTCTATTGTATACTGACATATCATCTGAACCTCTCTGTATGGTACGATCCTGATTGGGGCCAACTACTTGTGGCATGGAGACACTTAGTTTAAGGAATTTGGCTTAAAGTGTTCATCAGTTTTGGGGCTGTTAGGGTATTAGTTGGTTCTTTGACAGTTGCTAGTTGTTTTTCTTTTTATCATTTTGCTTCACCCTAAACTCAGTGTTGTATCTTGTAAATTACAGTAAAATTCTGATAACTTAATGACTAATAATGATCACTCTATGATAATACAATGTCTTTCAACTTGAGCCAACATGATAAATTAAAAATCTCAACAAACTTATTAGATTTATTTATTTTTAAATTTTCCTAAACTACCCACTAAATATATTAATTATGTAATAAAAGGAAAAAATAAGTATACCATCTGTTGACTGCAGATTAAGCCCAAATTTCTTAAAATAGAGAGAGAAAGAGACCTCAAAGGGTTTTTTTTATTAGAAAAATATATATAAATGATCGAGGAGATCATTATGTAGAAAAAAAAAATTCAACTCGGCCTTAGAACTTAAAAGGTTGAGAGGAAAACTAGGGACTGACTTAAGAGAAAAAAGAAAAGGAAGGAAGACAGATTTGATAATTTATAGAGAAGAATAAAAGTATTAAGAGAAAGGAAAAAGGTTATTTCTTTCTCAAATAATACAAAAAACAAGAGTCCCATATTTATTCATTTATTTATTGATAAATGGTAAAATAAAATTCTCCCAAGTTAAGAGAAAACATTCAGGCCCAGAATATTGACTTATCCAACATTTACTGTATATATTCTTGCTTGTGAGGAACAAGACCGAACTTTTCCAGCCCAGATCTCACTCTTTCATGGAAGAAGGGGGGCCTTGGTGCAACAGTAAAAGTTGTCATCATGTGACCTTGAGGTTATGGGTTCAAGACGTTGAAACAACTTATTGCAAAATGCAAGGTAAGACTGTGTACTTTAGGCCCTTATGGTCTACCCCTTTCCCGAACCCCACATAGGTGGGAACTTCGTGCACCGGAGCTGCCTTTTTTTATCTCACTCTTTCCTTAGTGCAACCAAGATTTTCAAGTCCAAAGCACACGTCTTTCATCGAATCCGCCAAGGGTTTTCAGCCCGAAACTCGATATTCCACACATAGGGGAGTACATTGATATTTTCGAGCGACAGTAGATTGGAGTTCATTTCTTCTTTTTCCCTTCATTTTCTTGGCCCCTGCTAGCATTACTCGTGAAAGAGAACCCTACATTCATAAGCCTCGCACGGCATTGACTTAATTGATCATGTGAATATGATAGCCTATCCACGCAAATCAGACTAGCGCTGCAGGAAACTTTTGCATGTGCGAGGTCAGGAGAAGGGATGACCACAAGGGTCTTTAGTATGCAGTCTTATCTTGCATTTTAGCAAGAAGCTATTTTTACGCTTTGAACTTGTGACCTCAAGATCACACAACGACACCTTATCCCCTTCTCCGTAGCCTAAAAATTGTGAGGCCGGATCTAGAGAAACGTAATTGATGATCATCATATACTCCGAGAAATCAGATGGTCAAGAGGCAGGATCCAGCAAAGGTGGGGCACTTCCCAGGAAACGTGGGGCGCCACATCGTAGTGGCTTTGTGGTCAAGCATGAAAGCCAGGATCCACTTGGTAATGGCCGTGTGGTCAAGCCCCATGCAGTATTCCTCCTCTATCATCTTCCTTTCACCTCCTTGGGAAGCTGAGATATAGAAGTTCGTTAATTAAATTTTGTAATTGTTATAATCAACCGTAAATAATTTTGGGCCAGTGCAAATCAAGTTACAATTCTAACTGCTAAGATTTTAATAGTTCGTTGAAGGGCCCTACCTTTGATGATCAGACCCGTTCTTCTTATTTCTCAGATTGGATATCTGGCAAATATTGGACGATTCTAGCTGGTTGTGGAGTGTAGACGGTTGTTTATACAAAGTTTCTGAGCATTTATTTCTTGCATGGATCAACATTATATCTTTTGAGATAATAGAATCATCATTGAAGGGGAGCTTTGGCACAACAGTAAAAGTTGTCTCTATGTAACCTTGAGGTCAGGGTTCAAGGCATGGAAATATCCTCTTGCAAAATGCAAGGTAAGACTGTGTACTTAGGCCCTTGTAGTCCGCCCCTTTCCCTGACCCGGCATGGGCAGGAGCTTTGTTCACCAGGCTTCCCTTTTAGATGGTAGAATCATCCAATCCGCAAGCTTTTAGGATTCCATGAATTAAGAACTATAAAATTTATGGTTGGTGATGGTACATCCAAGTAAATATCTTTTGTTGCATTTCTTAACACGTAATGCCCCACAAATCTTCTCCGGTCATCTTAACCCTCCAACTAGCTAAGATGTAACTACCATTGCAGTCAAGCTTTCTCCTACAGTCCAATTTCAAAAGTTCCATTTAGAAGATTTCGTTGATCTAGATGGTGGTCAGGAAACTATGATTTTTTATCGATAATATTTGTGCCTGCATGGAAGGGAGTCTTGGAGCAACAGTAAAGTAGTAGTTATGTAACCTTGAGGTCATGGGTTTAAGGCGTAAAAACAGCCTCTTGCAAAAATGTCAGGTAAGGCTATAGACTCTCGTGGACATAAACCCATGATAAATTCATGTGCCCACTTGAATTTATCTTAAGACATGTTCACTTTACTTCCCTCTTTTTTGGATCTATGACGTTCATTTCTCTGATTATATAGATCTAAATTACAAGAAGCCCTAACTTAGCAAGTGTTTCTAAGTTGCACATGGAGAGAATACTTGCACTCGGGCACATGCATGGTACCATATCCTACGGCCAAGAGAGAAATGGAAGTTTCCAATTTGTCGATTGTAATCTTTCTATAATATAGGCCCAGATTAAGTATTGGCTGTCTTGCTCTTTCCTAATAACACAATCTCTCTGCTGCCTGCATATTCGTTACCAAAGAGTCAATTTGCAGTTTCTCCAGGAACTTTGAACCATTGATCTATTCTAAGCCTTGGCGCAATGGTAAAAGTTGTCGTCATGTGACCTTGAGGTCACGGGTTCAAGGCATGGAATCAGCCTCTTGCAAAAATACAAGGTAAGGTTGCCTACTTTAAGCCATTGTGGCCCACCCCTTCCCCAGACCCCGCATAGGTCGGAGCTTCGTGCACCGGGGCTGCCCTTTTTATCTATTCTAGAATATATCTTGATAAGATACGAGTTCAATGGAGATGGTCCCATCGTCACTGTTGACTGATCTTCACCATCCATCAGGTTGGTCAAGGTCTTCTCTGCTTGGTTGACATTTCAAAGCCATTGATTTTTCACTAAGAGTTAATGGTGGTCAGGATCATATTCATCAATGGAGCAGATTTTGCAGCATGGCCAATCTAAATATGCCCAACATTATTCCGTTTTAGCCACTAACCTACCGCTCCTGTACTTGCAAGCCTTCACCACCCAACCCAAGTCAATGATTTGGACGTGGTAGAATGGAGAGCTATGAAAACCTACAAATATATATTGCTGGAGTGGAAGACCCTCAATGGTGGATCCTAACCACTTGATCAAATGTATTTTGGTATAGTTTTGTAGCTAGTGATGGTCAAGATCACCATGATTTGGAGCCACCAGTACTCAAGAGTTGCAGACCTGAATTATAGTTAACGTTCATGTTATTAATAAAGAAAATCCGACGATCATCAAATTACTGCTCAAACTACATAGGACTCAAATTGCTCACAAATGGGCCCACCTAAATTAAATTTGAACGGTAATTGCTTAAGCCACCTAAAACTTCTGAATGGTCAATGCGAATTTACATCTCTTGCAAGCCGTCCATTTGAGGTTGATGAGAATCTGATGATTCTGGATTTATATCAACGGCTCTAATTTAGCCATGCTTTGAGAGTCATTGCATTATAATTGATTGATGCATTATTTTGTATTAAAAAAAATATTAAAATATCTTTCATAACATATTTTAAATATCACAAAAGATATTACAGAACATATCTCACATATACCAGATATCACAAAAATTATCACAAAACATATGACATATATCTCAAATATCACAAGAGACATCAGAGAAGATATGCCAACAAAAATGCCCAAGATGTGTAGTTAAATAAACCCCCTAAAAGCATTTTTATGGCAGATGAGATAGTAATTTTTGCTCTTGGGAGCTAAATTTTTCTAACTTATGTTTCTTCCCTTGGTTGTGTGTACTTTCTCCTTTGGTCCTGGCACCCACGTAGATGAGAGGAAAGGAAAAGTTTACCAGATTCAATCTGTAAGAGAGAAATAGAAGAAAATTTCTTCGCATCAAATTGTGAGAACACTCGCTGAGTAGGAAATTGCCTTGAATCAAGTTACGACGATCTCAGCTGCCTACATAACCTTAACGAGAGAGACCACATCTCTCTCTCTCTCTCTCTCTCCCGTTGATTCGGAGTACTCCCCATTAAGCCAAGAGGCGACTCATGTGACAAGGTTTGCATTGACACATTGGGATCAACGAATACCCCACTCTGGTGTTAGAGGCATATTGGGATGACTTTCATGATCTTCACAGAAGCATTTGCTGCAAGTTCCCTGAACGTTGGATTAAGAAGATATTACATTATGTCCATGCAACAAATACGAGATTCTCAGCGAATTACTCACATCGTTTATGGTTCTAGCCTAGCAATCTCAACTGCCAACTAGAGAACTAAAACTACACCGTGGCTCCCCAAAATGCCACAGAGAGAAGTTGGCCACGGATTTGAGGGTGCTCATGGGTGCTCGTATCCAACTTCAAAGAAAAGATCTCATAGAAAATGAACATATGGAAGATCACTTGGCCCTGTGAAGAGCTTTCTTGTTCTTATCATCCAATAACCTCGTTAGTTTCGAAAACACATGAGCTAAACAAGTAAGAACCCTCTCTTGGAATTGCTGTAACACCTAAAATCTACCATTGATCAGAGCTCCAATGATGATCTCAAGAAATCACAAAAGAAACAGAAAGAAGAAGATTGTAAAATGAAGAGAATTCTTTAGAATACATCTCATGATGTCCGCCACAAACTTCTGCTATGAATACCTATGGCAAATAACAACAATTTTAGCCATGTCCACACCTGCACTGATGAGTGAAAACCAACCCTATCTGCTACAAAAACAGCTTCGCGCGTCACCAAGCTCCCCTTCCTCAGAAGATATGGACTATGTCATACGCAAATCTGGTCTTATCAAGGAAACCCAGTTGCAGAAGAAGCCAATAATTATATAAGGTTACCAAATAGAAACGGAAAACAAGTTAATATCAATGCTAATTTTCTTCCATAATCATCTCAGTCACAAATTGGGGCAGAATTCCATCAAATGACACTTTGAATCCCGATGCTCAGTTTGTCCTGGCATCCATAACAACAATCGACGACTGAGATGATTCAAGTATCAGGTCATTTCCGTCAGGTGACTGAATAAATTATCATTTATTATGTTTTAAAATTGTAATGTAATTATTCCATATAAAATGGAATTTTCCGAACAAAAAGAAAAGGATACGTCCAAAACAGCACGAAGGACTGCAAATACAACAACAGTGTTAGAATCAGTTGTCACATAAAATAAAACCGAATAATTAGAATGATATTCGCACTATGTTATAATGGAAATCCCCACTTCATAAACCACCTTTTCACATTGATTGTTGAAAGTGTTTTGGGAATTATACAACTCTTCAAATGCTATTAGATAACTACAAGTAAAAGGCAAAGTACAATTTCTAAAACAGGGAATTCATATATCATTTTCCTACAAAACAAGCAGAACATCTTGCATAAGAAACCTTCATATTCATTAACATATTTTGTGCATCAATAAAGACCCGCTTCTTAATGCAAAATCAATGTCCTTAGTAGCCAAAGCAATGAGCACCCGAATGCGAGCCATGTAAAATTACAAAGCAACGTGAATGAACACAATTTTTATCTCTTTCCTTCAGTTCCAAACATCCTGTAAGGAGATACTCATGTTATTCACTTAGTCCTGATATTTGATGGACTTTGGTCTCTGGGCCTGCAAATCGGTTTTCTATTAGTTCATTGACAAGCATCATTTCCTTGACCCTTGCTCTAATCTATGCAGGATTTGCCTCTTAAGGCCGTTCTTTTCTTTTTGAAAGTATAACAAACTTTATGGCATGGGATTCATAACCCCATATAGATGCTCCAATGATCCATTCCTAATATGCCCATTGTCTATACTTCATTGTCATCCTAAGCTAGAACAAGCAGATATTTACTGACGACTCCAACACTTTTGGCTGTTTTTGGAGGGGAATAAACATTCTCCACACCCTTAACGTTTCACACTGGAGTCTTAGTTCAAATCTGTGAGCATCCATAGCTAGACCATGGCATGGGATCATACTAGAAGTTACCTTTAGGCTGCAGTATGATCACAGACCTTAACCAGTCAAGTACCAGTTGAGCTCGTAGAAACAATGTCTTGTGGGTTATAAGAGGAGAACGGCTGGGTCCAACTAGTTTGATGTGTTCAAAATTATAAAAGGGTGACTTTGAACCATAATATACTATTATAGTAACATCTATTCCATATTAAAAAGATGAAAAATAAAAAGGAGAAATTCATTCATACTGGTGATACAGGAGAACTTCAGATTCTATGAGCAAAAGAAGAATAACGAGGACAGACCAGTTAGAAAATGAATGTCACCCAAGAACAAACTTCCAAAAGACAAAGGTACCTTCACACACTTAGCAAATAATTCAAAGAAGACCAAGCTAAACTAGCTAAAGGAGATAATAAGACCAAAATCATACCAAGAGCCCGCCCAGAAAGCCGTCAAGTATAATCCGGTTCCAAGAGTCAAAGTATGCATGAACAGAGAACTTTGCCTTAGCTGCAAGTCCCAAAGATGTGATCGCCATGATCAAGAAATAAAAGACAAAGCCCATTAAGCCAGTAAGCCCCAAAATTCCAGCAACCACTCCACCAATAATAGATAAAAAGGTACGGCTGCAGAAAGAAATCAAGACATGGTTCTTATATTTTTCAAGCCAGCCACAACAGTATTGGAAAATTGGAAGCAAGGACGTTGTGAAGTTAATATACCAGTTACAAGTTACAAATGAATCAAACCGATGATAAAGAGGAAGAAGATATACATCATTATGACGTTATTTGAAGGTAGTAAGATGTGGGCACAGAGGTGGTGTGGCAAAAAACAATTCCCTGATAATTTCGGCAGCAATATATACCCTGAAGATGGGCAATTTTTTCATTATGGTTCAAAAGGGAAGCTATTAAGTAATAATAAACAGGTGTATCTCCTGCGAAACAATTACATGCAAAAGTATATGTACGGCAGCCTATTCCTTGATCAAAACTATTCATAAGCATCCAATATGAAGGGATGATGCCACAAAAATTTCTCCTGTTGGACCATCCTAGCAGTGATTGGGGCACTGTTGCTCAGTTTATATATTGCTTTTTATCTCATAATATTCTCTTGGCAGGAAACAAAGCAGAGAGTTAAGGCATCTAAATGATGAGATTTTTTACATGGTTGCAGCAAAACAGAGGCCAATGAGCAAATGGATTAGATCATTGAACAAGTCACTCATAGGGATGCATGTAGAAGGGGCAGTGTCACAATTGACACGAGTCTGATACTGCTTACGAGGCACAAGTGTCTGACACATGAGGAATTGGTGATTGCCTACTCATTTCTGAGTAACTAAGGCAAATAAAGGGCATAAATACCTTTGATGCACTCTTTTGAAAGCAAAAGTTTCATAATACAAACTATTTCAACTAATTAGCAGAGTGGCTGGATATCAGAAAGGAGCTCAATGTACAAGTGTTAACAGATAACATGCACACAGACGTAACAAGTGTTAACAGATAACATGCACAGACGTAACTCAGTTCTGAATCAAAGTTTAAGCAACCACAAGAGCACAAGCACCTGATTCTGATTCTGATTACACCAATTCAATTTCTCACTTGAGAATTAGATTCCCAGTGCACACTCCCCCTAAGTTGACATCTTCTCCCGTGTGGGGTGAAAACTAGTATCTTGTTGTGTGTAAAAATGTTTGAGTTACAAAATTGACACATTATGGAGAACTCTTTGCAGGTTGAATCCTTGCAAGTAAGATATCCGTGTGCAGCTTGCAAGCCCCAACTTGATATTAATCAGAATTCTAGCCTCTATTAGACAATTACCAATAACAAATTCACTGATCATTATCATGAAACTTACAAGTACTTATCAACGAAATTCGCCATAAATGTCTACTACAAAATACAGCAATATTGGCATCAAATCTATACTAGATTCACAAAACATACCTATAGTAGATTACTTTCATATTATTCTGCAAATTCTCTGCACTAAAAGTCGGAATATCATCTCCGGCTTCACTCGCCTTCTTCTCAGAATCATCATGCGCCATAGCTTCCTCCGTCTAGAATCTTTACCTATTCGAGCAAAAATGATATGTTATAACAAATCTGCCAATGAATAACATGCAACCAATTTGTGGCAAGCGTATCCAAGAACAGTGATCCAATACAATAGTTTCATTTCATCCCAGATATACAAACCCTAAAACCAATAAACACCATAAAAGGGAAAAAAAAAAAAAGAAGACAAATAAGATCAACCATCCACAATCGAGAAACCTATGAAAGAAAATTATGCACAATTATAGTATCTAATCACATAAACCTCAATCTGAAAAACTTAAAACCCTAAAACCTCAGTTCTTTCACTACAATCATCAAAACCCTATTCCAGATACCCAGAGAGAGAGACAGCGAGCTTGCACATCACCTTCTTGATGATTTTCCTCTTTGGGTATTCCGATTCAACTGCTGCAGTAAAATTCTTGACCGGGCTGGATATTTCTCTGATCAACTGGGGAGTTTCGGATCGCAGCCTGGCTTTTGACCAACTTCCGCTTGTTTCTCCGATAATACGAGTGCTAATTTTGCCACCGCTCTTTTTTCCTTATAACACCTACAGTCTTGTTTTGGTTCGAAACTTTACGAATTCGCCCCTACAATTGTTAGGAACGATAGTGTACTTCGCTACAAGACACAAGATGCAATATTGTGCCTCCACTTTACCATGTTGGGTCCACATGGAGTTGATCGGAACCGTTCATCTAATTTCTTTAACTGTCGATGACTACTAGCTCCAAAACAGGGCTGATCGGATGAGTTTCGTCTCAGAAGAGTGGTTTTGTTCAAAAAACATGAAGTTTAATAAAGGGTCGTAAGTCAATGAGTTGAAAGTACATTTTTTGGATGTTAAACTCATCCAATCGCGGCGGTGTTTAGTATTCAGCATTGAGAATTACAAAAATCAGATGAACAGGTTTGATCAATTAAAAATAGTGCTCTCGTGGTGAAGTGAAGGGCATAATATCTATGGACGTAGATTGTTTGATGGATTGTCACGATCCAACAAGATTTGGACGAGACATGAATGAATAAAGCAATCAGATGGACAGCACGTGGATGGCATTTAAGGCGTTGAAAGTCTGATTAGATTTGATCTATATAAGGTTGCCCCAGTGCACTATGCTCCTGCTTATGCGGAGTCCAGGGAAGGGATAGACCACAAGGGCCTAAAATAGTCTAAAATATGAGTCATGTTAAAATGTTATATAATAGTAACC
Source organism: Warburgia ugandensis (assembly GCA_035236585.1). Lineage (NCBI taxonomy): Eukaryota > Viridiplantae > Streptophyta > Magnoliopsida > Canellales > Canellaceae > Warburgia > Warburgia ugandensis. The sequence continues at coordinate 10,009,037 of CP141138.1, read as the reverse complement.
TTATTTACGGTTCGAGCCATTTACGAGTTAATTTTGTAAAGAAAAAGACCCTCTCACTCTAAGTTGAACAGGTTTTCGTTTACCCGATAAGCGAAAAGGAGAATAGTTTAGATAGACTATATACCAATTTTTATGTTCTTTGAATGTTATTAGATTATGCGCTTCTTTTAGATTAGAACCATTAGCTTTTCTAAAGACTCAAAACTAGTGGTTCGGTCATCCAAATGCACCCCAAACATGATGAATGGCTTGGATCTATGAAAAATCATAACTAAATAAGAGAGTCTATGCTACTCGTGAACGTCTACGCCTACCAGGGCTTTACCTTAATTAGTTAAGGTACTTACAAAGATAGAGGCAGTAGTTTAGAGAGAGAGAGATCAGACAGAAAATTGGAAAAGAAAAGTAAAATTTTGAGGGTATTTATATTAAATTTTGAAACATCAGCTAATTAATAGTACCGTGTGATATTAGAAATATTATTCTATTTTGGTACAAATATTTTCATTTTTCAATATGATTCGATCTATTCATCCACGGAGCTATTTACATGATCGCAGACATTTCTAAAACAACTCCGGTAGAGGAAGGAATCAGTCTCTCAAGTCTTAACCACTAAAAGCATTTCAAAGTAATGGGGGCAAACATCAGAACAATGTGTCAAATTCACCGCGCAATAACATGTGGCCATCTTTGGTCACTCTAACACGCATTATTTCAGGTGCACCCAGGATAGGAAAGGCTCGGTGCACCACACTCATAAAGGGCAGCCCTAGTGCACGAAGCCCTCAGGTATGCAGAGTTTGAGGAAGGGACGGACAACAAGAGTCAATAGTACGTAGCCTTACCTTACATGTTTGCAAGAAGCTGTTTCTATGCCTTGAACTCGTGACTTCAAAATCCCTTGACAACAACTTTACCACTGCACCAAAGCTCCCCTTCCAGTGCACCACATTCATATCTCGGCTAAATGGCCACACCCGTTCCAACACTCCAATATAGACTTCCTAGCAACGTTACAACAGATTTGTACTGACTCCGTTGACGGAAACATGATGGAAACGGAGCTCAATCTAGTTACTCCGGCGACATTTGACAATCAGTACTATGTTAATCTTCTTTCCGGCAAGGGCCTACTTGCATCTGATCAAGCCTTTGTGACTGGATTTGGTGGAACCCGTGATCAAGTGCAATCTTCTGTTGGAGACCCACTAGCTTTCTTTGAGGATTTTAAGGCACCAATGGTGAATATGGGAAGCTTGAAGCCGCTCACCCAAACTAGTGGCCAAGTCCGCCGGAATTGTAGGATCATGAACTAGTTATATGATCCGATTTTGTGAACAATTCCTGGTACTCTCTCTCTCTCTCTCTCTCTCTCTCTCTCGTGACAAGACCTGAAGATATCAGAAGTGAGAATGCTAACATGAGTAACCAAAAATCCTGTGAAAAACACCATCGCTGCTATTCAGTTTACCCATTCCAAGCGGGTAACAATGCCATGGCTAATCACAGAACTCCCATAAGCCAACTTACAGCAATGATGGATGTATTGTCAAGCACAAGATCAAATCCGCAGATAACAAAGATACAGGTTTCGCCCATTACCAGAGACAAAAGTTCAGGGGTTGCAACAAACGTTAAACAACTCATTGGAAAGGCATCCAAGATTGGCAGAACTGCATTACAGAAAATCTGGAGGGCAGGCATTGCTCATGCATGACCAGATAGTTGAGAAATTCATTAACAGCAACCACCAAATAGTGAGTTTTGGACAACATGCCAAATTGTTAGGGCAAACCAAATTGATCGATATTGCCCGTCAACTTTGATCCGTCCAAAATATTTAGTAATTCTGGCCCAGATTGTTTGTCAAAAATGAGATACTGAAGTACAATGCCCATCTTAAAGCTCATCAGGAGCAACAGATAATACAGCTCATAGAATCTTCTAACGTGCGTCAAATGGAAGGAAGATAACACCAGCATCATATAGCAACTTGGACGACTAACATCTAAGCCAGCTTTATCTCATTATTCCTCTTTTTTTTTCCCTTTCTTCTGGTCATGCAGGAATATGTACCGTAAAAATTTTATAACATTTTTATCTTTTGAAACAGTGAACTTCTACGTGTTGACGATCAAGCTGATCAACATTTGTGTTACAATGACTTTGACATGGTTAGCCGGAGCGAGGTGAAGCTCCTGCATGCTTTCTCCAGTATTTTTTGCTTGCAATCATTCCTGATCACAGCCGCATAGCGTGCTTCCTTCAGCAAGGTTCTATAGCATCAGGTTCCTGGTCATAAACAAATCTAAACACAGTTAAATGCAGCATAATTTATTCAGAAACATGAAAACCACAAAACAAATGCTCCCACTGTAGCGGATAATTGCTGCAGGAAACCTGCACCAGGTTCGTGTATGCATCAGCAGATAATTGCTCAAGCAAAGGGACCTGCACCAGTGGTCGACCCATGCAGGAGAAGTCTAGAAACTACGAGATCGCTACAGGAAATGACAGACACCTATTTCACTGAGGATGGAAAAGTCTCCAAAACGTTCTATTAGTGAGTGGTTCAGCCAGGCCATGGAAGGTACTATAGGAGTTGCACCAGCTATGCACAAGCATTATAGGAAGAACCTGACTAAACGGCAATTCCATTGGGGTAAATTGATACTGGGGCTTCTGTTCCTAGTTGTTCCCATAATGAGGGGAAAGTTGCTTCAGTAGGATCGAGCATGCATCCTCTACTTTGTTACAGTTCAGTCCCAATCATGCATGGATGAAGCTGGAACTAAGTGTGAAACAACATCAAGAGGTCGAACATCTGTTGAGATGCAGCAAGTTGCAGGAAAGAAAAAGGGGTTCAGATAGATGGCCTAAGCCATGCTGCTTTCTTCCACAGATCCCATCCATTCACTAAGGAAAAAGGCCGATTTATCTAAAATGGAGCTTCAACAAACAGTGCCCAGGCAGAAGGAGAAAGGTGAAAACCTGCAGGTTTGTTCTTCCATATCCACTCCTGTGCAGCCTGAATCCCCTGCTTCAAAATCGGGCAAAATTGGGTGAGGTCAGCAGAAACTTGTAATTGTATTAGTTTAAGAGTAAGTGATGAGTAGCTTCACACTGGGTACCTGTTGAATGCGTGTGGCATCAATGCCTGATGTCGCCTGTAATTGCCCATAACCAAACTCCTGGAAACAAAGGCAGTACCAAAAGTTTTAAGTCTGAAAAACCACTGCAAACTACAGGCAACCTACTCCCAACCCATCTCCAACTCAAAGAAGTTATTGAATAAAAAACAAGAACAAAAATTTATCAAGAGAATTGTCCCATCAAACTCCTACGTGATCACAGACTTTTAAACAGCACCACTTAGTATCATCTCTAGCATACTATAGAAGAAAATAACTGTTCCTCTCATCTTTAGCCACAGTTTGTCTCACTTTCCCAGCCAGTGAATACTAAAATTAGGGTGTTAAATATTCTATTTAAGATTATTGAGAAGGAAGCTTTCCATGTTGGTCTGTGTAACTTCCAGAGCATCGTCAAGACATAAAACTACTTCATTGCATTCTGTGAGGGGACATCTAAAGCACAAACAAGGACTAATCAATATTTCTCTCTTAATTTTAGAATCTTCCCATAAAATTTACCAGAGAATATGCACCTGGATGCAAACCACATGGGTAGTGTCCCACTAAAATTCCACACTCATAGCAGCTAACTATTTATCTTAAGCTACGGTCCTATCAAATGCAAGAAAGTTTAAGCTCATAAACCTACTTCAACAGGACCATGCAGCAACTCAATACAAAATATGTTAGCACGTTGTCACAGACTTGCATTGCAAGGCCCGTGACCAGGGCTTACAGCCTCTAAGGAAGGCTCACTTGGGACATGGACTTGACCTTAAGGACTTAGGCCAGCTTTTGAAAATCGATGGAACAAGGCCTAAATCTAGAAGGCCCAGATTCTAGTGAATTCTTTGTAAATATCTAGAAAGGTAGAAGGTTAGAGAGTTGTGTAGAATTTTCTAGAGAGAGTTCTAGATTAGTCCTCAACCGTTAGATAGTTGACATTTCTAATAATCCGAGCCATCCATTGAGGAGGTGGATGGGTGAGAACAAGTATAAATAGATGTAAGCTCCTCAATTGTAACCATCTCAACTTTGTGAAACTTAATAGAGTGGGAGAGTTTCCTTCTGAGTTCCTCTCATTGCTTGAGTGGCTGAGTAAGTGTAGCCCTAGCAAGTGAGAGTTGAGGGGTTAAAGGCTGACTTGTGCAAAGAAAGGGAGTTGTGCACAAGTGCCGCACGGGTTTAGAAAAGGTGAAACTATGACCCCATGACAATTGGTATCAGAGTAGGTTGACGTGAGAGATGCTTAGCGAGTATTGGGGAAAGCTCGTGGCAACATCATGGTAAGTGAGTCAGGTGAGACCACCATGCTAGTGGAGGTTCAGAAGAAGTCAAGGAGGGAGAAGTCCAGAGAGCTACCAAGGGATTTGGCTTTAGATACTCACCTCACTATGTTGGAGGAAAGATTTGGCAAGTTCGAGCAAACTCTTGCTGATTGCTTGAACAAGTCTAGTGCCTATGTGGAGGCGTTCCATAACCTTCAAGACGAGATGTGATGCACCTTTGAAGTGGTCAAGGTCATGAATTCCACGACCATAGAAAAGGTGGATAGCATGTCTGATCGTCTTGAGACCATAGAGGGAGAAGTAGCCGGCTTACATGAGGAAGTAGCCGAGCTAGATGACATTAAGATTCATTTGGCCCTATTGGAGAAGGTTGCGGCTAGTGGTGGAGGGCTTGGACCAAAGGAGTCTACTCCAAAGGTTAAGATCCCTGAACCTACAAGCTACAAGGGAACCCGTAATGCTAAGGACTTAGAGAATTTTCTGTGGCAAATGAAGCAATACTTCAAAGCTACCAAGATTTCAGAGGAAGCCATGAAGGTGGATGTGGCAACAATGTATCTTTGTGACAATGAGATGCTATGGTGGAAATGAAAGTATGGTGACGTAACTGATGGTCACTGCACCATAGCCATGTGGGAAGACTTTAAGAGAGAGATCAAAGCCCAATTCTTCCCGGAGAATGTGGAATACTTGGCTTGCAAGAGTCTAAAGCTTCTAAAGCATACGGGATCTCTCCGTGAGTATGTCAATCAATTCAATGCATTGCTCCTGAACATTTCGGATATAAATAAGAAGGACAAGTTGTTCTTCTTCATGGATAGGTTGCAACCTTGGGCGGAACAAGAGTTGCAAAGGAGGGTAGTGCAAGACTTGGCCACTGCACTCTCAACTGCTGAGAAGTTAATGGGGTTTGACAAAAGGGCTGAAGGCACTAGAGAGGAGAAAAAAGGCAAGGCTACTGGAGGCAACAGTGAGGAGGACATATCTAAGGGTCACAAAGAAGAGGCAAGGAAGACTGACATAACCCAAAGGGCAGAGGTAAGTTCATTCCTCGACGTATTAGATGCTTCATATATGATGGAGACCATCGGGCAACGGATTGCCCAAAGAAGAAGACTCTTAATGCCTTGGTGGTTGAAAGGGAGAACCACAAGGTAGTGGATGAGGATGAAGAAGAGGAGCCTAAGATGGGAGCCCTTAGACTCCTCAATGCTGTGACAGGGCAAGCATCAGGGACCAAACTTGCCAATGGAGGGAAAAGTCTGATGTATGTAGACGTGTGCCTCAAAGGCGAAGGCGCACTAGCTATGGTGGACACGGGAGCTACTCATAATTTCATCTCTGAAGGGGAGGCTAAGATATTAGGCCTCAAGATGAAGAACAATGGGAGCATGATCAAGGCAATCAACTCCAAAGCGAAGTCAGTACTAGGAGTTGCCAGAGACGTACCAGTCAAGGTGGGGGAGTGGCAAGGCACCATCACTTTGATGGTAGTACCTTTGGACATTTATGAGGTTATCCTGAGAATGGATTTCCTCACCAAGGCTAGAGCAGTCCATATGCCACACCTTAGAATGTTGAGCTTCTTTGATGAGGAGACCCTTTGTGCAGTCCCAGTGTTAAAGAATGGAAAGGGGCAAGGAAAGTTGCCATCCACCTTGCAGCTGATAGAGGGATCCACAACGAGTGTGGAGTCGGCACAACTAGACTTACAACGTCTAGGTGCCATTGGGGTGCTAAGGTCTAAGGGGTCCAAGGAGAGACCAGTTGATGACAAGGGTGTGTCTCAACAAGGAAACTCCAAGAGGGACAAGACCAAGCCAAGACGTGCAAGGACCACGGGAGCTGGTAGCTACTACACCCGTGTGCAGGAGGAGCAGCAACGAAAAGAAGCAAAAGAGGAGCGCCAAAGGGGCGACGACTTCCAACTGTGCAAAAGTGCACAAGTGTACAAGAATGCAAACAATATGAAGGAATCAAAGAAAGTCCCAGAAGTACACAAGAGAGGCTGGATGGCAAGGTGCAAAGGGAGCGACACAGCAGGGCATCTCATGAAGAGGACAAGGCAATATGAGACTTGCCCAAATGCAAAGAGTGCGACATCAGCAAAGATGTGTCAACGAGGGCGTCAATGTTATCAAGTGGGGGAGTTTGTCACAGACTTGCATTGCAAGGCCCGTGACCAGGGCCTACAGCCTCTAAAGAAGGCTCACTTGGGACGTGGACCTGACTTAAGGACTTAGGCCAGCTTTTGAAAATTGATGGAACAAGGCCTGAATCTAGAAGGCCCAGATTCTAGTGAATTCTTTGTAAATATCTAGAAAGGTAGAAGGTTAGAGAGTTGTGTAGAGTTTTCTAGAGAGAGTTCTAGATTAGTCCTCAACTGTTAAATGGTTGACATTTGTAATAATCCGAACCATCCATTGAGGAAGTGGATCGGTGAGAACAAGTATAAATAGGTGTAAGCTCCTCAATTGTAACCATCTCAGCTTTGTGAAACTTAATAGAGTGGGAGAGTTTCCTTCTGAGTTCCTCTCATTGCTTGAGTGGGTGAGTGTAGCCCTAGCAAGTGAGAGTTGAGGGGTTAAAGGCTGACTTGTGCCAAGAGAGGGAGTTGTGCACAAGTGTCGCACGGGTTTAGCAAAGGTGAAACTGCGACCCCGTGACAACATGCACTTCAGGCTTAGAAACAGACAAGTAGTCTTAAGCAGTTCATACCAATTCCCCAAGAATACACACCTGATTGCTACCACCCAGTGCTATCCTACTTAAATACACACTCATAGAAGGTAACCATTTATCTTAAGCTATAGATCTATAGAAAACACAGGAAGGCTTAAGGTCCTAAAGTTATTTCAATAGGATTGTGCAGCAACTCAATACAAATATGTCTTGATACCAATTGAGGTTTAAAAGAAGAAGGGTAGCCTTAAGTAGTTGATACCAATTCAAGCTTAGAAGCAGAAAAGTAGCCTTGAGGAGTTGATACCAAACATTTGAGGAAACAACTGATAGAGATTTTAAAAAAGAAACTTCAGTCAATACCTAGAGTGGAAGAGTGGCAGCTGATACTACATGGTTTCGGCATATAAAATAGCATTTCACAGAAATAGCACAAACCAAATAGACGAATGAGATCAAACAATCCAACTTGGTCTACATTCTAACTCAATGCTTTTCCTTGTTAAAACATAGTGCAAAACCAGAAGACCCTCCAGATTCAAGCATATAGGTAAGTTAATGAAAAGCAAAGACTGGTACACAGCTAATCCTCCTCTGAACCCCAAAAGAATACGTCTTTTAACTGACATTTGATGAGAACTTTCACAACGACCATTTGAAAGTGAGTTCATTAGAAAATATACAGGGAAATGATACTGGCACAACTAGATTTACTAGTCGCACGAATGTCTAAGGGCAAAATAGGGAAAAAAAAGTGAGATCACATGGATGACCTGTACCAAGAAGTGGAGTAGCTTGTATATTTGTCAAATGACAAAATGCCCTCTTCTCCAATCAACCCAGAAATTCAGATTTCTTTGCCTGTGCAGACAAACAGATTCCATGGAGAAGTATTATGACTATTCCAGGAGGCCCCACCTGTGGATGAACTGATCCATTAATCTTGTTCAACCTCTTGTACTTAGGCCATCCACAAAATCTCATGCCTATTGGACACTTCTAGCTAATAGTTTCTTCAGTGGAAAATTCCAATGTTTGTGATTTTAAAACTCAAAACAGTGGCTAAAATAATCCAATGGGTCATAAATTTGGGTGCCTAACCAATCCGGGGATGGTCCAACAAGATAAAGGGGTCAGATCATTCAAAGGTGGGGCCTAGCCAAGTGTGTCCAAAGCTAGTCCAGATAGCACTTGTCCATCCCAAATCTCTCTCTCTCTCTCTCTCTCTCTCTCTCTCTCTCTCTCTCTCTCTCTCTCTCTCTCTCTCTCTCTTCCTGTTCTATTCTTTATTCCAGTGTCTCTCTTCTTCCCTGATGGATGAACTGCATTCATTGTAACTTGTGGGTTTTCATTTAATGCCATAATTCATGGGTTTCAGCTGATAGATCTGGAAACCTTATTATAGAACTATCCTGTTTCTAATCTAAAGACTTCAGAACTTGCTATAATGTCCGTTTGCATAAAAAATAAAAATAAATAAACAACAAACAAACAACAATTCATTGGACACATAATATCTTTGATTTTGTGTGGGCAGAAACCAAAAATACAGGACAGCAACCAAAAACCGTCCCAGTGCAGTAGTTTGATTAGAATATTAAATCCTTCTACTGATGGAGAGGTTTTAGATCTAAAATTAGAGGCAGTGTTTGTCATTTGCATCATACAATTCCTTTGGTCTCTTTAGAAAGTATTTTTCCAATTTTGCCCCTAGGCACTTTTCCTACAAGCAATTCAACTGGTGCAAATATCAGTTCAATATACATATATAGGGGCTTCTAACCTATGTAGTTAAAGGCGTGCCTAGGCGCAAGTCGACAAGTAAGCACCTAGAAGAGTGCCAAGTACAGAGGAAATGAGGTGTGGTCGCCTAGGCGCGCGCTTGGGCGCCCCTTTCAGGCACCCCCCCTGACTCCAGGCGCAGACCACTTACCCGGTAACGTATAAACCTCGTTTTTTTTTTTGGTTTTTCACCTTCCAACCCTAATTTCAATCTTCCAACCTACTAAGAAGGTGAAAATGACCATTCCTCTTCGATCTTTCACAAATCTAAGCAAAAAAAGGTATGGATTTACGAATTTTAGCATTTGTATACAGTTTCTGTAAAAAACATAAAAACCAGTGCCATTTTTTCAAATTTTTTGTTTTTTGTTAACTATTTTCCATAGATCTTGATGGGTTTTAGTTCTATATGTATAAGAAAACATTCCATTTGAGTTTTATGCTTCTTTGCTCTAGATTTGAGTTTGTTTTTAGGTTTCTTACTGTTTTTCCGAAAAAATCAGTTACGGAAATAATAATAAAAAAGTTGTCGTTTTTTCGTATTTCTTCATTGAAACGTATTTCTATCCACATATATATAGCTTTCCCATGCTTGCATCTTCATGTGTGATAATTTTTTCTTTTTTCTTTTTTTGTAATTTAGGGTTATTTTTTTAATTTTTCCGAAAAAAAAAAAGTTACGAAAATTAGGAAAAAATTGTTCTTTTTTATATTTATTAGTTAATAGCTATTTTTATCCACATATATAGCTTACCCATGCTTGTATCTTCATGTATGATGTACTTTTCATGCCTTTTTTGTATTGTAGTGTTATTTTGTTCATTTTTGGGAAAATAAAACTTACGAAAATTAGAAAAAAAAATTGTTTTATTTATATTTATTATTTAATACCTATTCTTATACACATATATAGCTTTCCCATGCTTGTGTCTTCATGTATGCTGTATTTTTCATGCTTTTTTTGTATTTTTAGCTAATTTTTAATTATGAAAAATATAATTTTGCACCTCAGGCTCCAGGTGCGTGCCTAGGCCCGCCTAGGGGCCCCAGGCTCCAGGCACACCCCTTTGCGCCTCGCGCCTTTAACTACATAGCTTCTAACCTACAATAAGTAGCACGTAGGTTACAAACTACACAAAATAACCCTTGGATATAGCTAAGCCTGCCACTTAAATTTGGTTTTTCAGTATTTTGCCCACCCTTAAGTCTATTTGACACAAAAGCCCCTGATTTTAAGTCCCCAAAATGCCCTACTTTAAAGCCCATTTCTCTCTCTTTTTTCAAATCATTCCTATCTTCTTCCCCAGATGCAGAACTCCAAATCACAACCAGCAAAAACTTCTCTCTCTCCCTCTCTCTCGTCTCCTTCCATAACGAAAACCAAAATCAGAAAACCCTGAAACTATCTCTCCTTCCCTCCATTACCCAATGCAAGGTTGACAGTAGATCTACTCTTGCATACCCAAGTGTAAAGCTTAATGATGATGGATATGTTCATAATGGATCCAAGTGTAATAAGCATGGGAGGTTGATAGTAGATGCATCTTCTTTTGTGATGCTTGCATTTTGGGCTAGGTCATTCACCATTTACTGAAAAAGGAATATATACATAGGCTAGGTTATTCACTATTTCTGATGTGTACATCCAATACTTTTTCCTTTATACTGATTATTTTCCTTAAAACAGTCCATCTGTGAAACACCAATGCAAAATAAACTGATACTGGTTTCTTTTTTCCTGGGTAGTTCTACTAAGTCAACGCATTCACTTAGTCCTTCCATTAATTAAATTTGTCACTGGTCAGTCCCATGATTTTCTAGACCCAGTCCCTCGGAGCTGATTATCAAACCCTAGTCAGTTCCACGATCATTCATTTCACAACTGTTAGATGAGCTGGTAAAATGTAAATCAGTTCCAATATCATCCATCTTTAAGATACCTCTAGTGGAATTGCGCACTGAAGCCAAATGTAAATAAGTCTGGACACAATTGATCAAGTTCCATGGAAACTATCAACGGACTGCGACTGACCAAGATGAGAGTGGTTCCAAATCTTACCCATTTAAGCTTTGAACAAAGAACCCATGTAGTGAGTCCTATACAAGATTTATTTGGTGCCAGATGATCTAGCAAATGAATTCAGAGTTGGCACTCTTCATTTGACTAACTGGAGGAGTGAGATTTGGGAGCGAGAAAGAGAGAACCTTTTTTTTCTCATGATTTTGGGGTTCTGTGTTTGGGGGAAGAAGAATGTAAGGAGCGCATGCACGCAGGAGAGAGCAAGAGAGAGAGATCTAACTAAAAGCTTTTAAAGGAAAGCATTTTTGGAACTGTGAATCAGGGCCTTTGTGTCAAATAAGTTTAGAGGTGAGCAGAAGACCAAAAAACCAGATTTAACTGGCACGCTTAGATATCTCCATGCAGTATTTTGTGTCCAACACAAGTTTGTGAAGTTTCTAACCTACAGGCATGTTGTATGTTAGAAGCCCCCTACACACACATGTCATGATTAACTTTCAACATGTATCATGATCAGTTAGATCAATAAGAGATGTTACCTGGATGTTTTGTTGACTTGTTACAACAGAAGACTGACATTGAGGTACAAATCCTGGTAGTTAGATATTGAATAATACTAATTTCTCACATTGTTCAAAACCAGGAAAGAATCAACTGACCGGCAAAGATAAGGGAGGTTGTTGGAGTTGTAGTTGCTGCTGTCTGAGCTGAGTTTGAAGCTGTACTTGTTGCATTTGAGGGAGTTGATGAGTAGACTGAATCGGTGTCTGTGATTGGGATTGAAGCTGTGAAACCACCTGCTTCTGCGAAGGCTGCTGCTGCTGCTGCAATTTCTGTTGCTGCTGTTGTTGCTCAAATAGGGTCAACTCTTCGGGCTTTTCCCACTATAAAGTGATATTTAAAGGTTTGTCAGTATATTTAACATTGAAGTGGATTTATTAGTGCAAATATGTAAAATGATAGAACTCTTGCCTTGCTTTCACCGGTTACACTGTTATAGTAATATTTATATCCTTCGGGAGATGTGTGCTCTGTCCAGTTACAAGTTAGAGCAGCAGCAGTTGGGTTACTAACAGGAACCACAGGGGCACTAGATGTCGTCGAAGGTACAACTGCTGCTGGTGCTGTGGCAGGAGTACTAGCGGCTGTCTCCTGTGTGTTCCAGGGGGACTGGTGTTTCACAAATTGTTAGCAGAAAACCAGTTGCAAGTAAGGAACATAACAAAGATAAGCATATACAAACTGAACATAATTAAGCATAAAAGGATGAAAATACCAGCATTAAAGACTAGACAACAACGTTCCATGATACGAGGTGCAAAAAGCATGAAGCTCAAACATGGACAACAAGCTAATACAGTGATGTAAACTGGCCATACCTGTGTTTTACTAGTCTGGGAACTTGGCTGCTGACTTAGACTTTGACTAGATGATTGCATCAGATTCAACTGCTGTTGCAGCTGAGAAAATGCATGTTGTGATGATTGAAAGCTTGATTGTAAAACCTGGGTCTGTTGCAGTAGAGCCTGTGGTAGCTGAGATGACAACTGATGGTTGGGCAGAAGCAGTTGCTGCTGTATAGAAGAGGCAGGCAACTGTTGTTGGTTTGACCCAGCAGACAAGCCTTGCTGCTGTTGGTGTAAAGGATTTTGTTGTGCAGCATCCGAGGAGTTTTGCTGCATAAGAGACTGAGAAACAGGAAGATGTGCACCCAGACCAAATATTGGTTGGGACGGTAAAGCTTGACTGAAGGAACTCTGACCCACAGACTGTGGGAGTTGCAGCTGACTCAGCTGCTGAACTGATGATTGTGGAGTGAGTGTCTGAGAAAAGGATGGAGAAGTTTGTTGCTGATGAAGTTGCAACGAAGGCAGCAGGTGCTGTGGTGATTGAAGAGGCTTCTGCAACGTAGAGACTTGCTGACCAATGGACTGAATATGTGGAATAGATGGACCGAAACCCTAAAGCAGGAAACATTGGACAATAAGTACTCTTGTGACAATAATTCTTAAACCAAATTTTGACCCTACACTATGGGGAATGCTGAATATCTACTATAAAATCACCGGGATAAAACAATTTTTATTTGTACTAGCCTGTAGTGGTGCAGAGGATGGAGTAGCAGTGATGCCCTGAAGAGTACCATTGGTAGGTCCACCAAGGGATCCCAGACCACCAGCCTAATATGTCCACAAGCAAACAGACAAATTACAGTGAGACTTACAACAACTTCAGACTAGACAACAGAATGAATATGCAGTAGGGAAGACAGAAGACTAATACCGCATTTGAAGACATTAGTCGTAGACCACCCCGAGAACCCAACTGACTCCCAAAAGCATGAGAATTAAGTTGGGATGATGGTCCTGCACCACGTGGGCTCATAGGATGCCAAGCATTAGGTGGAATATGCCCTCCCATAGTATCACCAACATTGGGTAGGGGTCTGCAACAAGAAAACATCAGCACAACAATGTTGCACCAGAGAAAACCAAATAGAAAAGGAGAAGAGAATAAGAGCAACACTACAGAAAGTAAAAACACACCTAGTCCCTGACGGTGTTTGAGATCGAGGGCCAACACCAGGACCCCCAAATGCAGGACCACTCCTGTAAATTATCAACAAAATACTTAGTCAAAAGATTGTGCCAACAATTAGAACTTCAACAAGCAAGATTATATATCACAAGATGATATGACAAAAATAAAATAGAAGCAGGCAACACTGTAACCTTGATTCTCCAGCCCTTGACCTCTTTGGATCTGCAAATCGAACAGTTAAAGGCTGATCACAACCCTAAATAGCAGCAACAAAATGAAAGATTGATGAGTGTATTGGGAGAAGAGAAAAAAAACATTTTGAAAGATAGAAATAGACAATCAACAAATACTTCAAGAAATAAAGCAATCTTACTCTCATGACATAGGTTCCATTAAGAGCATTTATAGCTGCAGCTGCCATATCTTTATGAGAAAATTTAACAAATCCACAGCCTTCATAAATTATTTAACAAACATGTCAGAAATAAGAATATAAATGAACACAAAAAATATAACTTCTAAAGAAGATCAAAACAGAAATTGTATAATAAAACCTGCAAGAATTACAAATGTCTTAGTGCACACCTCGACTTTGTTTGAGATCATCTCTCATGATGTAAACATCTTCAACACGGCCATAAGGAGAAAATATCTGCACAGAAAATATCAACGAGAACTTTGAGAAAGCTATCAACAGGTGAACTTGGCATGCATTTCGGCATAAAGAGAGTTACAGATGAAATTGAGCTCATAAAGATGTCCACATCAAAAGAAATCTTAGCAAGAAGCCTGACATTCTGGAATGCAACTTTTCCTCAAAATATATATATATATATATATATATATATATATATCTAAAAATGCGCCTACCATTCGGTGTCAATTTAAACCTAGTAAGTGCAGAATTCCTAGCTATCAAATACATTTTAAATTATTCGTCACCACAACTAGCCAATACCTTACAAATATGAAATTCATAAATATCAGATACCATAGCAGTGGTGTCTTTGAATTGCTTTTACACATAACAAACAACTACCATGATATGTGTCTAAATTTAACAAATAACCTACATATTATGTAGAACACCATAATATTGTTCAGATATGTGTCTATGTTCATGTACACCTTCCAAGATAAGAGCAAAGAAACAGAAATCATACTATCTTACAGAGTTACAGGGAGTTGTGTGGATGCAAGTGATCTCATAGGAAAAATAGCAACTGGAAATACAAGTGGAGCCCACTTGTTCAATGACCAAACCCCTGATTTTACAAGGCCTTCATATAATGGTCCCACACATGACAATGCTGTCTCATAGGACAAGTCTAAGACTTTGATCCAAGCTTGCTTTCCATTTCCTACCTGCCCATCTTAAAGACAGTATCTTGAGGGATATAGTTTCCAGACAGAGCCTAATTTTGGTACATGACTCATCAATAATAAGAACTAACAGATAAATAGTTCGAATCAACAAGCAAGTTCCCCAATTTGTACTTCTGCCCAGACATGTTCTTCCAAGGGAATATAAGGACACAATGTTATGATCTAAATTCCAGGAACTTTGGCCACACAGACCAAGTAGGAAAAGAAAAGGGAATAGAGAAAATCTACAATTCCCAGAGTATCTGAAACTTACCTCCTCAACCTCCTTTTCTGTAGCTTGTTTGTTAAGTGAACCAACAAATAACTTGTACTCAACTGCACCTAACATAAACAGAGACGATATCAGAACACACTTATTTCAGCAATGCTGGCTAAAATGAAGAATAATTTCAATGCAGAAAAGAAAATTGAATAAACAACAATAATGCTTACAGAATGTCGCATACACATAATGTCTAACATATAGGACATAATTATTATGGGCTTCTACATTCATAACATAAAAATAGCATGAATAGCCATTTACATGCATGTGAAACCAAGAGTAAAACAGAGAGATATACGTGGAGATTTGCCTGAATGTATGTGGTGTGTCTTATAAGCAAATACTCTAAAGAATCAATCATAGTCATGAACATTTCACCAAGTGCCAATAGCAAATAGGTCTAAGAGGCCAGACAATGATGACCAAGAAATACCCAACATCATAACCAACTTAGATACAACAACTCCAGACACTTCTATGGTCAGAAAATGAGCAAGAAGAAGCTATGTTACTTGTTAATCTTGCAAACAGCAAAGAAGTATTTAATCACATGATATCCTTTGCTATGTCAACCCAAAAGCCTTGACTAAAGGTGGCCGCTTGATGTCTCCAATATGTTTCATGAATGAGAGAAACTCTCCCTGGCAAGCAATGTGGTCTGCTGGCCACAAAGAAAAAACATGATCTAAATTATATGTTAGAACTAGATCTATTTTTGGGAGGGTGGCGCCCCATTTTCTGGTTGTCGAAACTTCCTCTGGTTCCCAGTAGTTTAGCTAACAAGACTGACTCTGGCACTCATGAAACAAATCCACCCTCATATGGGACATCTGTATCAACCATTAAAAGATAAAATATTAGTATATCTAGGAAGATGGTGACTTTGTTAAAACAAAGGAAGCAAGAATAATAACTAAAACGACCTAGCAGGATAATTCGCACTTTTAACAGAGGATGGCTACATTTATTATAAGGACAGAAAAGAACAAATCTACCACAGGAGCAGGGATCCATAAGCAAAAATGATCCTTCTCACCCCTGTTGCACAAATGTATCTGGGAAAAGGGTAAAAAAGAAATAATGACAAGCATTCTTCCACATAAATGGTTTCGGTTCCACATAAATGCCGAGTTTATATTCTAGAATAAGAACTAGTATTTCATCAAAATAGTTGCAGAATATAAGCATGCTCTCCGCTCTATTACTCAAGGCACCTAGCATGATCCATATTTTGAAATACCTGGTGCAACTTCAAAAAGGAGTGTAGGACAGCATGCAAAATGGCCTAATCTATATGACAAGATCAAATCAGAACTAATTTAAATATAAAAAAACATAAATTAAACTACCACTAGCCTTTTTACCATGCAAAAAACAGCCTAAATAAGCATGAATGGCTTACAACGAATTACAAGATCTGCAGATCATCCCAAATCTCTACCGATTAATGTAAGATCTAAGTTTTAATCCGGATCGTCCCTCTGATTGATGAACGGTCTTGATTAAGCTTTGGATCTAGGGTCTCAGGAATTTAATGCAAAATAATAATTATAGATTGTTACCGAAGCATATCAAGTAGCCACAAGAAGCACATAAATCCTCCGTTAAAAGATAAAGTAGAAAAAATACTGACTTATAGAACAGAAAAAAAAAGGGCAGCCCTAGTGCATGAAGCTCCCGTCAATGCGGGGTCTGGGGAAGGGGCGGACCACAAGGGCATATAATAGGCAGCCTTACCTTGCATTTTGCAAGAGGCTGATTCCACACCTAGAACCCGTGACCTCAAGGTCACATGACGACAACTTTTACTGTTGCACCAAGGCTCCCCTTCACTTATAGAACAGAATGAAAATATATTAATTCGACCTCGTACCAAATGCGGCTTCACGCTTATAGGAAGCTAGAACAAGGAATCTACCAATTCTAATGAAATCTTCATTCATTATTCATAAAAGGGGGGGGAACCCTTACACAAAAGAGAAAAGGATGTTAAGTAGGAGACATCCAATCATAATCTAGGGAAAAGACAAAATTGCCCCTACTTAAGTCACAGCACACTAAGAAACCTAATACCCTCAGTGATAAATATTCAAAGTAAAACTAAACTATAATATAACATAAAATAAAAAAATAAACGTGGGATGATGGTCCCCATCAAGGAGTGTGCCAAAGGATACCGTAGAGATGAGAGATAGCAGAATCAATGATTGGTTTCTCAAAAGACATGGAGCTCAAGCCCAAGCCTAAGTCTGAGCAGATGTGGTAACAAGATAAACTCCAAGCTCAATTAGCTGATTAAGCTGCTTTGCCACCACCAGAGATTGCTTAATGTTTCAGAAAGGTTCATGCTGTAGGAAGACTATGGAATCATGAATGGCCAAACCAGTGTCTCATCCTACCTAATAAAAGATAGAAAGATTGTTGTCTCCTCAGAAAAAGGAAGCCACACAATTGGATGAGCATGATTGTGGGTGGACAATGATTACCTCCAGTACAAGTAATGGTTCACCCCACAGAATTCTTCAAAAAGCTTTGAAGGCTTAAGGCAGGACGTCCATTCTCAGTCTCACTATACTAGTGAGATGCCAAAAGGTCGGAAGGGGGGCAAGAGATTGAAATTTTGTGCTAGATCTCCAAATATAAAACAGCCAGGTGATAATAGATTGTTGTTTCTTGAATCTTTTGCAAGGATTGTCAATGGACTGGCCCAGGCCAACAGGTCAACTAGATTTGGTCCAAAACATATGGTTCTCAACATTTTCCAATCTCCTAAACCATTTGTGTTCAAATCTAGGATCCAATAAAATCACCAGGTTGAGTCTAGATCCATGTATGAGAATCTAACAAACAGACTGTATGTGTTCATGCAACAGCAACCAAATATTTAGAAAAGAGATACAGGTAAGCATAAAAGGATTCACAAATGTTCACACTGGTCAGAGATACAATGCCAAGTAACCCACCTGGAGGTTTAAATAAAGTACACAAATACTAGAAAATGGACAAAAAAGGAGGTTTTCAAAAACTGCCTGAGTGCTTCCACTATTATTTACAAGTATCAGACAACAAAAAGTATGCCGTAAGTTCTTAATGAGAAAGGTACAGACAATTACCAAGGCGTTCCCGTTCTCCATCAGCATACCTGACCTGGATTGGGCCATGTCCCTGGAAAATCCAAGAACAATTAACATACAGCAGGATATTACTTAAAAAGTGACTAAGAGCCACTGCAGTACTTTGGAACTTACCCCAGGCAAAGTATATTGATTGTGCAAAGCTCTAATTGCACCATCAGCTTCTTCAGAAGTTGAATATTTTATGAAACAACATCCTGTACAAACAAAGATTTAGTATCCAGATTCCATCAGGTTATAAATACTCCTTCAAGAGATGACAAGTATCAGCAGGTATGTACAGATGATTATACAAAAGGCCAGAATGTTGTGGACACATTGATAAACTGAAAATATGCATTCCCACTTTTTAGTCTAATGTTTTGTTCAGTTGAACTTCTACAGTTGTGTATAAACATATTTGTGACTGTGTATATTTGGAGACATAAAAGATCATAACTATTGATAACTAATCCTGACTTTGTGTTTGACATCCATCAATATAGAAGTTTCAACAAGAAATCTCAATGTAGCAGAAGTGAACAATAAGTGAACCAGCAGATCCTCAACCAGAATCAATGTCACACTTTGCCGCGTTGTAGGAAGAAGATTGAACCAGTGAGCATAACGATTACAGTCAGGGGTTTTGTAAAGATCCCATTTTAGGAATAGGAGGAGAAGTGTGTGAAAATTAGTAAAATATCATCCAATGCATTATGAAACAGGTAACAAACATCTTGCTATCCCTGATAGAAGTTAAATTAATATAACAAGGAAGAAATGCGTACAAAGAGAAAGAAAACAAATCAACATCTAGATTCAGTGACCTAGATAAACAATCGACAATGAAGCAGCACAGGAATCCAAACTGGAGACGTAAACTTGGGAGCAGTGCAGGAACCAAGAACTTTCTCCTACAAGAGAACTAGAGAATTGTGCATTGGCAGGAAATTGAACTATGCAGATATTTTTCTCTTAGAATTTTAATGGGACAATTTGTTCTTACCTTGATGTCTGAAGTTCTATAAATCTGCATTATGAGAAATCCGAACTCAATATATCTTGATCTTGAAGAGTATATGTTCTCTCTCCATATGAGAACTACTCTACTACAACAGTGGAAACTTAACCTACCAATGCCTTGAAATTATAGAAATATAAAAATATGAAAGAGGCTGCAACAATAATGCCAGTATAAATTATGAAAATGCCTACATGTTATATTTAACATACCACCTCCAAAGATCAGAGCCACCAAAATATCAACGACAACCACATCAGACATACTAGTAGATTTGACTAGATACCATTTACAAAACATAAAAATCTTTTGAAGACTAGCAGCTGTCATCATCATCAAAGCCTTATCCCGATTAGGGGTGAAGACTGGCAGCCGTATGACAAAAATTTTGACACCATGCAGGATCTTTTAAATCCATGATCAGCACACAAGACAAGTTTGCACATCAAACTGATGTAGCAACACCAAATGGTTCAGTCACTATCACATGCACATCCCTAGAGAAAAGATGTGCATCAACAAATAACAAAAAAGTGTGATAGGAACTGCAGATGACTTCCCTCAATAAAATTAATGAGACTAAAACATATTTCTCCACCTACATATCAAATGCATCAGTAAAAGCAATCAAGCATCCATGCATTTCGTTTTTCCACTCTTCTTTGGTGGAAAATCGAAAACCAAGGCTTTTACACAGCAGATGCCAATTGAGCTATAGGCTCACCCAACTTTATCGATCTTTTTATTAATTTTTTATGAAACTCAAGAAAGACTAACCTTGCATGGAAAACCTTAACTACATTGAGATTGTTAGGAAATTTGACTGTGCCAACAGCCAGCCTCCAAATCAGCGACAGAAGAGTCAGAGAAAAAAAAAAAAAGCTTTTTGTTTTAACTAACAATTGTCACCACAAATTATGGTTTCCTCTATCAAACTCATTCTGGGTTCAGTTAATATTGACAAAAACAAGATAAGACATCAAGAGAAAACACCATATGATAATAAAAAATTGCATAGAACTAGCAATTTTAGATGCAAGCCCATCAAATATATATATATATATATATATATAAATGACCACCTAGTGGTGAATCACATTACTAGGCATCAAATACACTGCAGAATATGGCAGAAGCAGAAAGCATCATTGAATTCAGCAGGCCCTGACAACCCATTTCCAAGGTAGGAATCATAAACTCCACATCTTTACTGGCTACCAAATCACAAAAGCATGGATGCTTAAAGTAACTAAGACAAAAATAAAAATTAGGGACGAAGTTTCTGTTGCATCATTTGAGATCTGCTAGAGTAACTTAAGACATTGCAGCTTTTGCTTGTGCTGAAGAGAGCACTGACCCATTTGAGAATAGAAAGGGATAATAAAAAATGTAAGGCTGGTTCCTGATAGAATTTCAACAGACACAAGTGCGGTATGCCTTTGATCATCGATCTCCAAACATAAAGAGTGCTGATGTTATCAGTTTCAAAAGCATAGAATCAACCCAGCATCATAAAGAATGTTCCCCCACTTGGAAGGTAGGAAGCATAGAATTCAAAATTAAGAGGAAAGATATACCATATTTGATCATGCACCTAGCTAGCATTCACCACTGGAAATAAATACGCATTGCATCAACTTCCTAACAAAAGTCGCCATCACTCATCTCCACAAACATTAACACAAACAATAAGATGATTAAGTAAAGATAAATTAGAATTGTTTTTTCCTTCAGCAAGGAAAAGGGGAGAAGCACAGCCACCATTCATATACCAGAAATTAGTACATAGGCACCTAGTCGATAATAACCATCCCAAGACACAATTATCGGAGAAAGTCCACTTCTTTTTGGCCATTCAGATGTCAAATAAAAAGAAAACAGAATGAAATGAATAGAGAACAAGACAGATTAAAGATCTGGCCACGCTGCAGGTATCAAGGGAGATCCTAAATACCTATGAAATGAAATCGTCGTCGTCGTCATCATCAAGACCTCACCCCAATTAGGGGTCGGTCACCTATGAAATGAAATGATTCTTGGAAATACTAAATAAACAGCAGCAATGGAAAATAACCTTGCGCATCTGTACACAAATAAAGCCAGAAATGGAGATATGGGATAAGATCAGCAATCATTAGAGAGACAAATGGAAATAATTGCCGCTCATTCAATAATGACGAACCTCAGAATGAAACCTCCATTTGTAACAACTCATCTTGGAGGCCTTATTCGCACAAGTACATTCACAATTAAACACTGAATATGGTGCAAGACACCATTTACATTGTTACATAGTGCACAACAGGAGCCACTCACCTTATCAGACAGTGACTACAGACATGCAATCCACCATAAAGGAGAAAGGAAAAGGGTACGCTCACGTCACAACCAAACCAAACTCAGAGGATGAGTAGGATATAAGGAATGGATTATTGGGGAACATGAGAAGACTGTAATAATCAACATCATCAAATTTGCAGGTATGCAACATATCGACATGTAAGGTTCATCTCCAGATCTTTTCATTATATTACATGAAAGAACAACGTCATCACTGTAACAACAACCAGATAACCCTTCACAAAATGGGATACACAACAAGTACACCCATTCAAAATGAATCAATAACCTCATCTCCGACGTATAAATAAACTATGGACTCACCAACCTCTCAAATTAACTCTGGCATTCTTCAACAAAGGAACGATTACGGATCCACAAGAAACTAAAATGAAGATGAAATTCCACTCATTAATGCCACGGTCACTACCATAGAAAAGAATGCGGTTGAATTTGAAACTAACATTCCCAATTCAAATGGATAAGTAGCTGTAGGAAATTAGCCTGTAAAGTGGCTAAAATACTTCCATTCAATGGCTCGTGTTCTCATAAAAGGCATCTCTAACTGCTTGTATACACATAAAATCCTAGAAGTCAGTGCAGAAATGTTATCTACTGTCCATAACAATTAACTGAGAAGACAAAGAAGCTCCACATCACATAAGAAGCAGTTGCTGGTCATTGTTCCACATGATGCCATTCTTTTCCCACATTGAACACAAAACAACAGATAGAATAAAGTCAAATTCTGTAAGCACCAAGCAACATACAGAACCACCATTCAACCTAAGAGAAGAACCAAGCATTTCTTAAGATATCTGTCACTAAGACCAACACATTACTTGCTCCAAAATAAATTTATGAGATATACACACCAGTGTATTAAAAATAAACAGAAAAACTTCAACCATTGCATGGGAAGAGTTAGTTATCCTACATCGAGGCTCTGAAGTTCAGAACATTTCTCATGACAGATGAGAATAGCCAACCATAACTAACCAGATTTACGGAACAACGAGATTGTAAGACCATCCATGTTGAACCATCTCAAATCATTAAAAATAAATAAATAAAATTGTACACTGTAATTCCAGGCCATTCAAATGCAAGAATTCATCTGTAATAAAAATGGATTAGTCACTGAAAAATTCCACATCATATATGGCGGCTAACATCCTTTGAATGGCAATCACCAAATGTTCCTCTTCACTGACTATACAACAGAAACACATGGCTAAACATTTTGACATATAAATGCTACAGTATGGCATTGGATGTCTTCACTACAAAAGACTTGCTTGGTCAATGATGGTAAAATTTCTGCTTCAGGGGTGGTACAAGCGCAGGTTCTATTTGCGTTCCAAGTTTCCAACAGGTATACGTAATCAATGTTTAGTAGTTCCAATGCCTTGCCTTCTTCAGGATTGCCAAGACGGAAATTAAAGAAAGGTTGCGAACCAAAACCAACAACCACCAAAAATTGTTCCAAAACCTAACTGAGATGAAACATGAGCTTACTGCTCCCCTCAATCGTCAGAGAACCTGAAAACAAACACAAGTATAAATCACAATTAATTCATCAAAAGCATCTGTACATGCCTTGTTGTTGACCAGTTCTCTTATCGCAGATCAAAGCAACCTCAACTACATTTCCATGCTCCTCAAACAAAGGACGAATCTGAAACAAAATAAAAAAGTTGGAAAGTAGGCATTCAAATGAAGAAAACTAGTAAGGATGCACATTTAACATGGTATGAACGCATGGAGGTAACAGTTTTAAATTAACTCGGTATGAACGCTAACTGGCACACTTATATAAGCAATGTAACCGCTTCGACAATCAATTTATCAGTCCCATTTGCCATCAAACAAAACCAAAATGAAATACAAAGCCCTAACACTTGAAGTACAAGTTCTATAGTGCTCTTCCACAGACGGTAAAGAAATTAAGCAAAGAAGAAGCAATTTAACAGAAGCCTCAATGTTAAATGCAGAGTGCAGAGTGCAGAAGATGACTGAAGACGTTCTTTAAAGACAAATGAGATCTGCTTCTTCTAAATAAATGTTTACTCAAATGACAACTTACATCTTCTTCAGTGGCTGTCCGTGGAACAGATCCAATAAAAAGTTTTGCAAAACTGCCACCTTCACCCTTGTCTGAGAAAAATCGCATATCAGTACATTGGGAAAGATTGCTAAGCTAAGGATCATAAAGAACCAGCACAACTAACAGAAGCATTAACTAAACTGTCCACAATAAAGTCATTCAGACCAGGCAGGAGAAAAAGACAACAAATTACAAGTGTCACATATAATAAAAATGCAATCAATGGGCCACCTTATATCACCAGTATACTGTGGCACCTATCACCTAAAAGATTACTTGCAAGCTATGAAGACAAGAATCAGATCAAAGTAAATACTTTGAAATATCCCATTAGTGTATGGGCCAATACAGATCATAGAATTATACAAATAACAAACTAGAGCAGATAAAAGGACAAAATGGTGCATAATGACCAATCTGGAGGGCCCAAAAGGTAATAAATAATGAAGGAAAGAACAAAAATGATAAAACTTTAGATCATTCATCGAGGTGTAAGCTTCAAATACATGAGGGGAAGACCAAAAATAATCTCCATACCATCATCAGATGGATTTAACTGGATCTGTCAAAGAAACAAAAGCAGTTGCTATTTCATTTGAGGATAAAGGAAGAGTCTCTGTAAAATGCATACTCTAGTCTGGACATAGTATGATGCCCCAACAAAGTGGAGGATACAAAATCAAAAAATTCACAGTACAACACCCTCCAGTTTATAGCTAGTCTCAAGAGGACTTCCTCAAACTTGTCAATGATAGAAAGCTCCAAAGATGGAAGTCATACATATCATGTGAAACCCATCCAATAACAGTACTATCACAGCAATGTGCTATTAAGAACTACCTAAAATGTTTGGAAATTTTTTAACAGGATCAGCATTCAACAGGTCAGTGATCAAGTTACAACCAGAAGACCAAGACATATTTGGTATTTCTATGCCATCCCCTGGACACATGATTCAATAAGATTATGAGAGCAGTAATGGAGAGACTGCGCATAAGTATCTTCAAAGTAAGGACTCATTTATCAGATCCTGTGCATGCAAGCTACAGAATCCACCTAAAACAGGTGGGTCAATTGTGTTGGACTGGCAACAAAGTGCAGGAATTGAAAGACTACTGAGAAGCATCTTCAAAGTAAGGCATCATTTATCGGATCCAGTGCATCTAAGCTCCAGAATCCGTCTAAAATAGGGTCAGGTGTGCTTGCACTGGCAACAAAGTGGAACAAAAATAGTAAAGAAAGAAAAAAAGGCTGTAACCCCCAACCTTAGGTCAACGATTGAATTCCACCAAACAAGGACAGGAGATATACAGACTAAAGGAGAACTCTACAATTCCATAAGGAAGTAGGACGAGGAGTTGCCTTCATGAAAATGGAAGGTTTTTCTACCAAAGGTGAGGCACCCACGAATTGGTTTTGGATGCCTAGTTGTATCAGGATTGTTCCCAAGTACTACGGTGAGCAAGTATCAAACCTTAAATGCATAAGAATGCGAGAATCTTTCCTGGGACGGTAGAACTGTAAACGGCGTTCACCCTAATCAAGTTGGGTAATTAGATTGAATTACTAGATGATGAGTGCAATAAAGATTAACTTCAATATATCGAGGGAAAAAAACATCAGTGAAATGCAAATCCTTTCGCAGGTTGCAGGTTGCAGGGTAGATTGGACTCCGAGAAGCCCAACTGCCTATACCTAAATCCATTTGCCAAATCATTCTTTCAATAAATATCTCTTGAAACAACAAAAGCATACCAAGAAACCCAGATCAACAGATTAAATAAATAATACTATAGTCTCCATCAAAACCAAAACCCCAAATAGCACAGTAAACTTGATTCAAATGTCGTAATTTGCTGTAACAACAAACAAGTCCACCTTTAGAATCCCTACAGGCCAAAACTCATGAATTCTAAGAAAAATACATAAAAAAGCATACAAATTTGAGAAAATAGAACTCCAGCAAAGTGAATTTGAATCAAATATCACAACTTGTTTCTCCATAACTACAAACAATTCCACCTTAAACAACCCTGCTAACCGAAATCCAGACCCCAAATCACCACATCCCACAGAGAAGAAATACAGAGAAAAGCAGACAACTACAATAAAACGGAACTCAAAACAACTAAAATAAACAAAAATTTGAAATCTTTACATACCAGGAGAAAACTCTCTTCCAGACACCGGAAAACCACTGCTACTTCGTTTTTGACCGGCCACTGGCCCAATATGGCCACCACCCCCGTAGCCGCCGGACATAGGACGGAAACCTGAACCACCCATGGAGTAATTGTCCAAATTTAAGGGTGGACCCCTATCTGAGAAGCCCCCACCTCGGAGATTGTTAGGGTGTCGATGGTGCTGATTCATGGGTGGATAATCCGACGATCGAGAATGCATTCTGGAATGTCTGTTCCCTTCCGAATACCCAGAACGATCGCCTCTATGTCTATCCATCTCTGCTAATTCGGACAGTTAGAAAATGGAGGAAAGCTGCGGTTGGAGAAGGAAGCCAGAGAAGGCAGGTATCTACAAACAGGGAGAGAGAAGTGTTGTAGAGAGAGAATGCAACGTCTGCTGAGCATAAGACCACCCTCTCCAGAAAAGAACGGGCATAGGGGGCTTCTGATCGCGTACATTGGGTCTACTAGGCACAAAGGCGAAATAGTAGGCACGTGATGTGCAAGATCTGTACCGTAGACTGAAGTGGGATATCAAACGACGACCGTCTATATAAGACCACTAAACTGACCGCACTACGAGGAGAGGTGAGCTGAGCCGTGAGAGTTTTGTTGGAGTTATTGAAGAATATATTCAAAAATAGAAGATGTCATTATGAATAAAATAGGCTGCATAAAAAGGGCAAAGAGACTAAAATACAAAATTTCTAATCTTACTAGGAAAAGAAGGAAAATAGATACACAATTTCAAGTAAGTAAACAGAATTCCATACTCAATCTCATAAATATATATAGAATTATGTAGAAAGCCATATTTGATGAAAGTCATATATACTGCTTGGAGGAAAATCTTTCATATCTTTCGAGATCCACCCTATAAGATGGGATCAAAAAATCCAAATAAGTGATTCGATTTTAGTCCTTATAAAAAGAAAATGATTCTTAAACCTCTTTCATGCTCATGTCACATTGAGGTACTGTAAAAGAAAAAACTGAAAAATTCAATTAATTTATCATAATCAATTAGTTAACATATTAGTTATTGTATATACAATCTTACCTTGTATTTTTTCAAGAGATTGTTTCTATGCAGTGGACCCGTAACCTTCAAGTCACACAACAACAACTCAACCATTGCACCAAGGCTCTCCTATTTTTAGGCTGCATCTTAGAAACTATATATTAAAGTCTATAAGAGAAGTCATAACACCCAAAACCACCAGAAGAAGTCTATGCAAAACTATCCATCTCCTCCCATTTAATACATATTAGAGTTGGGACTTAAGAACATCGGAAACTGCCAAATAAAGTCCATGCAAAACCATCCATCTCCTCCCATTTAATACATTCATCAAACAACAGTTAGGTTCCATAAGGTCACAACCAAGTGCCCAAACTTGATGAACAGGACTAACATATGAAGTAGTTTGTATCTTGGAAACTACATATACTTAAGAGGTTAGAAATTTCTAGTTGGTAGAGCAGCCCTAGTGCACAAGGGTCCCACCTATGCGGGGTCCAGGTAAGGGGCGGACCACAAGGGCCTAAAGTATACAGCCTTACCTTGCATTTTGCAAGAGGCTATTTCCACGCCTTGAACCCGTGACCTCAAGGTCACACGACAACAACTTTTACCATTGCGCCAAGGCTCCCCTTCTAGTTGGTGTGAACTTTAAAATTGTTTGTTCCTATGTGAATCATGGCAAGAAAAATATGATGACATTCTCAGATAAACAAGGGCATGGTGGAGTCTACTTATGGCCAAAATTTATCCCATCAGAAGAGAAACTGATTACAGTAACCAAATCGCATGCCCTTTTTTGGTATTCACATGAAAAGGATGATACCTTTCATTTTGGTCCGAGCATATGGAACAAGAAAAGAAGAGTTAGTGGTCCAAACAAAATGAGCAAACCCTGAAATAGAAAGAAAGCAAACAAATAATTAGGAAATAAAGAGGAGATTTAAAGTGCTTATGCTAAAAGGGCAGCCCCCGTGAACAAACTTCTGCAGGTCTGGGGAAGGGGCAGACCACAAGGGTCAATATTAAGCAGCCTTACCTTGTATTTTGCAAGCGGCTATTTTCACATCTTGAACTCGTGGCTTCAAGATCACAAGACGACGACTCTACCATTGCACCAAGGCTCCCCTTCTATTTAAAGTGTTTACTATGTCGAATTTGAAACCCCGGTCTTCAAATGGTTATTGTGCTAAAATAATTAAGAAGAAACCAAATCAAAACAGGAGTTTCCAAGAAAAGCAAAAGAGAGATGAAAAGGGAAATAGATTATTTACTTGTAAGATGGGTCCTAAGCCTTCCAAGAGGGGGTCACTTAGAAGAAGAACCAACAGTGGATCCATGTTTTTTCTTTTTTTTCTTTGACCGTGTTAGATTTAGTACATAAATACATTCTAAATACATTCTTCTTCTTCTTTTAATTGTTTAGATATAGTATAACAAAGGGTAATCTATGGATGAGAAGAATAGAAACTCATCATTCTTTTAATTTTTCTCTTTATTTTAAAACTTAACAATAGAGTTGTCGTCGTATAACCTTGAGGTCACTGGTTCAAAGAGTGAAAACAACCTCGTGTAAAATATAAGGCAAAGGCTGCATAGTATTGACCCTTGTGGTCGGCCCCTTCCTTGGACCTTGCATACACGAAAACTTCGTGCACCGCAACTACCCTTTTTATTTTAAAACTTAACAGGAAATCTTAATTTGGCATTTTAAATTAATTTAACACCCTCCCTTGAAAGTAGGGGAGGTATTCAACCTCTTATAAATAAAAAAATCAATCATTAAGATGATTCTAACTGCTATAAAATTGTGTATTTTTATGAAGTTATTAAACTATCCATTTCTAAATACAAAATTTTATATGCTTTTTATATAGTAGAGTCACCTAAATCACATGGTTTTTTATCTATAAGACATATAAATATAGAGCAACGAGATGAACTAGTCAAATCATTTGAAAGTACACCTGTAAAATGTGGTCGCTATACCACACTAGAGGTGCAATTAGTTTAGCATTCCTCCTATTTAAATATCTAGTTAGAATGAGGCCTACAATTTCTAAATGTGGGATAGCTAGTGTCCATTGACTTGAGTTGTATAGGAAGTTTAGCATTTTAATTTGAGAAAAAAAATAATTTTTAAAGGGCTTATAAGTCATTTTCAGGAGAACAGTCATTAGTGCCTTTTGTTTAACCACAATAGATGGCGGTGGTCCTCTTACTGGCAAAAGACAATGGAAATGACCAAACTATCCTTTAGTTGGGATATAGAAGCGGCCCAAGGTCATTTTTTTAAAAATAAATGCCTCTTACTATTTCTTTTTCGAGTAGGTCACCTTTTTCCAACCCTTGATTGTAAGCCCCCTCATTTATTCGTGTGTATTCTTTATGAGAGGCCGACATATATTTTTCACTCTAAATGACCAACTTCAGTTCGTAACCTTTTGGCTTTGCCCCTCTTTCTCTGGTGTAAAAAATCACTGCTTGTGATCATATATTAAAATTTTGGATTATTTGTCTTAGATAAATATAGACCAAAAGAATCTTGATCAAATGATTATAGCCGATAGAAATAGTGGAACTAATTTAATCAATGAATGGTTAATATCATCTAACAAAGAGGACTATTCAATATAATGAGTATCTATTGTGTGGACTCAAACAATGAATCAATATGGATGCACACATGGTGTAATCAAGATGATTGGACAAAAATAGTTGAGCCTAGATTTTATGATTTAAACATGATTGAAGGTAGGAGATATAACCCTTGTAGCTTTTGTGGTTTTGACCCACTCTTTCTCTTTTAACAAAATCAGTGCATGCAAGAAAAGAAGATGAGGAGCATATTGATGATTTGAGCCATTAATCCTAGGTAGGACTTGAATAAGAAGAATTTTGATGACGTGATTATAACAAATAACAATTGTGAGACTAAATTAATTGGTGAGGGGTTAAGATCACTTGATAAGGAGGATTATTAGGTTGACTATCTAAGTTGTGGGGCCTAGATAATGAATCAAATGGGCCCGTAGGTCATGTGTGGACTATATGATTGGGAAAAAACTAGTGTGCCTCTCACATCTCAATTTCTAGGACATTAATGCATAATATATAGGCTACTAAAGGTTACCATGAAATGTTTACTTATTTATACATGTGTTTTTGTAATGTAAGACCCACACATAGTGCATTTGAATAGATCATTACTATGCAGGCCTCTTAATTTTTAAGCCCATGATATGAAATATATAGGCTATTGTAGGTTGCCCATGATCGTGGGCCTACTTTTATACATATATTTTATATTATAGGACCCATATATATTGCATTTTAATAGGTTATAACAATGGGCTTCCCAATTTTTAGGTCCCTTAGTGCTGAATGTATAAGGGTGTTAGTCATTTTCTATTGTGGGCTCACTTTTTCTTGTAAGTTCCTTACAATTGCCCATAATTGTTGACCCACTTTTTATTATGATGACTAAAATTGTAATAGTGGACCTCCATTGAGGGCAAACATTATCTTAAGTCATTTTTTCTAACAACTATAAATAACGAGGCAAATTAGAATTTGCCACATGTCTCTTATTGGACTTTTTTTCTTTGTAAGAAAAGTATATGGTTATTTCTGATAAAAATAAAAATAATAATAAAGTAGATGGGTGTTCCTTTTGAAAAAAAAAAAGTAATCACCAAACGGCCAACAAACAAATAAAATCGATCAAGAATTGAGCAAATGGTAAAAAGACTGCCACTAATACCTTCAAACTCTGAATGTTTTTCAAAATCTCATTATAATCTTATACTTTTCAATGCCATAGAACAAATCCCAAACTTGTGAAGTTATTTTACATTAATTATTTGTCACTAAAAGTCAATTAGCATAGCCAGTTGTGGACAATATGATGGATCTCTTCAGTACACTATGTGGTTAGGGTTAGAGGTGGGCCTTTCACCTTGTTGGGAAATTTCAAGTATATTTAAGAACTAAGATATTAGGTTCAAGGTAATTCATTTCATAACTCTTTACCATAAATTTTTTAAATTAAATTAATCCTCTATCATTAAATAAGCTAATAAGTATGTCCCTCTTATGTGTAATTGATAGTGCCACGTGGTAGGTTGAATGTGCTTACATGGCACTGACCATTAAAATAATAAAAAATATTGATATAGATCTTTGGTATTATCAGGCTAGATCAATGTTAGTCCAACATGATCTAAGCTAATCTTCATGAAAGTATTGCTACCTCATTATTAAGCCATCACAGGTTAGTGCACTATAAGTGCATTGTGACCTAACAAGAGTTTCACAAACTCAACCTAGCTCATTATTAGTGGAAGAAATCTCTAGCAAAGTTGAGTTTAAGGTGTGGAGGCTATTCCTACTATAAATTAAATGCTCTTTTAGATATGAGAATATGTAATTTTTCTAGAGTTTTAGAAAATAACAATTGGGCATCAGAAAATATCCACAACCATTTTTGAATAAATGATGTTTGATTGTCACACCCATTTTCAAGTAAAGAAGTTATTTTCACACATAGTTTGGATTAAAATACCTTTCCCTCCAGTGGAATATTGGATGGGATGATGCTTGTTAACATTTGTAGGGAATATAGTAAACTTGCACAAAATAAATCCAATGAACCTTATCCTAGAGGTACACATCAAAACATGCTTATTGAATATAATTTAAGGCTCCCAATAAGTGCAAGGGACATGGCAGCTACATCTTTAGGATTAAACAAAGTCAGACTCAATTTTTACCTCAATCGCATGATTCAACTTGGTCCATACTTTAGTCCCTAAGAAGAATGCTATAAAATATAAAGTCCTTAAAATCTCTTTTCAAAATATTAATCTTTCTAAAAGAAACTTTATAAGAAAACTTAGAATAGAGAAGAATTTTACAAGTTTAGAACCCTAGAGCAAGAGTGATGCTAAAGCAGGTAAACTTTAGAACTAGATAACTTTACTTATAGAAGAACCCTTGTAGAGTGATGCCAAAACGGGCAAACTCAATAAAAAAAAAATAGTAAAGAGTAGTGAATAAAACAAGCAAACTCTTGAGCAAACTAAGAGAAATGAGGATGCTCAAAACTAACAAGTTATAGACTCTAAATTAATAAAAAACTATAAAATAATATAGTGATGCTCAAAATTGGCAAACTATATAAGAGAGAAAAAGAATGGACAATGTTTTAGCTAGACAAACTCTAGAAAGCCAGAAACTAAAGAGATTTAGGAGAAGAGAAAAAAATTGTGTAAGAAGAAATACCTTAGGTGCACACTTATTATCCCAACCCAGCTTGGTCCCCAAGGTAGCCAAAAAACTACCCTAGACAAACCAACTAGGAAAGCCCATTAATTTTCCTATTATAAGACTTTCCTAGTTGGTTCCTACAAGCTTGGAGCGACTAAGACATCATGGTCCATCCTAGCAGCTCAAAGCAGCTCATGGTAGTGTGAGCATGTGAAGTGGGCACCAATGCGCACAATGCATTGCATCATTCCAAGAGTGTGCTCTTGGAAAATAATGTGATGAAATGAGAAAGTATTTACAAGAGGTGAAAGTTCTTTTCCAACTTGCAATGAGACACTAAACATTTGTATTGTTTAAAAATAAAGTAGCAAAAGGCAAGGGATTTTAAATTCCAATGAAATTTGAGTTTCCCTCTAAATGTGGGATTCTCAAAATTGTATAGACACCTTTTAAGTTCAAAACAATTCTCACACACATTAAAACATGTGTTTTGTGAGTTGATTAAATTAAAATAATTTCAAAAATCCCTCTCTTGTTTGAAGAATATGAATTTTGACATTCAAATAGGATCAAGAAAGTGAACAGAGTCTTGAACTTCTTCCTAGTATATACAAATTAAGAAGCATCATCCAAGAAACAAATGTGTAAACTATATATATCTTTCATTAAGAAATGAAGGTGTGTGTGTGTGTGTGTACAATTTCTACATTATGTTTACAAATCAAAATCTCTAGAAAAATTGCTATGCTAAAAGAAAGTTTCCAAATTTTGAAAATAGAATTTTTTTATATTTTGTTGCCCGAGATTGTGGAGGATCATAAACGATTTTCTTGGCGCAATAAGTTAGGGATGTCATTCAATTTTGGAATATGCTACTCCTGGAATCGCAAATGCCCATAGATTTCGTAATAGCCTCACTCAAGCTGGTGCGGTTTCGGACTCCACCGAGCTTGCCATCAATGTTGTGGGTATCTACCTTGTGCCTCCCTTAAGTCAATGAAGTGTGAGTTCCAATACGAATTAGCAATGAGTTGAATGTTTTTGCACTAAGCCCCTTTTGTCAACAAGTCTGCAAGCAGATTGTGCAAGGGAACAAAACTGAGAGCTAGGTGCTTTCATTGAATGTGTTCTTTAATAAAGTGACAATCTAGTTCAATATGTTTAGTTCGTTCATGGAATACTGGATTTGATGCAATGTGAATGGCTGATCTGTTATCATAGAATAGGGGAATAGGTTCTGTAATGGAGAAGGACAAGTCTTTTAGGGCATTACATAGCCAAACCAGTTTTGTAGTTGTCATTGCCATTCCTCAATATTCGGCTTCAACTGATGATTGAGATACCGTTTGTTACTTCTTTGATTTTCAGCTAATAGGAGTGTCTCCTAAGAAAATAAACATTCCTAAAATTGAATGCCTGGTAGCTAGGCAAGTAGCCCAATTTGAATCACAGTATGCCTCTAAGCTAAAAGAGTTCATATTATAAAAGAAAAGGCCCTATTCAGGAGATTTCTTAATATATTGAATCAATCTCTTTGCCATAGCAAGATCGGGAGCTCTCGGTGCCTGCATGAATTGGCTTAAAACTTGTACAACATATAATATGTTTGGTCAGATCACTGTCAAATAGATGAGTCTCCCCACAAGTCTTCGATATGTAGTCACATCTTCAAGTAAGTCCCTTATCTCACGCGATAGATTGTGTTGCTGGGGAATAGGTGTTTGTGCTACCTTTGCATCTTCTAGACCTGCTTCTCTTATAATATCTCCTACATGTTTTTGCTGATTTACATAAATACCATCTTGACTTCTTCTAACCTCAAGAAATAATGCAACGGTCCTAGGTCCTTTATTTTGAAATAAGTCTGAAAATATTTCTTAAATTGAGTAAATTTATCTCCATTATTCCAAGCAAGTAGAAGGTCATCCACATAGATTAATACTACCAAGAAACTATCCCCATCTGAAAGTGTGAATAGTGAATGATCCCATGGACTTTGCTTAAAACCATAATTGAGAAGAGAAGTGGAGAGTTTCCCAAACCACTATCATGGTGCTTATTTGAGTCCATCCAAGGACTTGTACAATTTACAAACTAGTGAACCATTATGGATTGTCATACCTTGAGGAGGTTTCATAAATACTTTCTCATCTAGTTGTCTACGTCCATTTGATGTAGTTCCCATCCTTTAATTGCTAAAATAGCCAACAAGACCTAACTGTGGTGAATTTAGCCATGGGAGCAAAAGTTTCATTATAGTGAAGTTCTTCTACTTGACTATATCCCTTTGCAACTAACCGTGCTTTGTACCTCTTGATCGTTCCATTTGCTCTTCGTTTAATCTTAAATACCCATTTGCTTCCAATTGTCCTTTTTTCTCTTGGTAAGGGAACTAAACTCCACATGTTATTTGAATAGAGAGTTTTCAACTCTTTATTCATTACTTCTTCCCACACTAGTTTTCCAATAGCATTTTTATAGTTATCTGGTTCAACATCTATTTCTTCTAGTCATGCATTGTTAGTAAAGGATACCATAAGATTTTTATAACGAAATGAGTATCTTACCACGCAATCGGTTTATTGGAATGGTAGACTTGGTGGGGGGTTTATAGTCTTCTTACATGCCATTACATAATCTTCAAATCTTTGTGGCATCCTTCTTTCTCTTTGTGGTCCTGAGGCCTCATCTATTACTTCTCTTTCAATTGCCTCCTTTTCTATTTCAATATCAGATTCTTCCATGTCTTCTTCTTCCGTTTCTTCATTTTCCTCTAACCCAATTGAGTCTTCTACATCCCTATGTTGGTTTTAAGCATCTGTTGACTCTTCAGGTTCAATCACAGTAGACAATGGTTGTACCTGTATACTTTCTAGAGGCTGTACATTTTTTAAAGGAAAAGAATCCACATAAAATATGACATCTCGATATTTGAAATTTTTTCTAATATTGAGTTCCATTACCCTATAGCTCTTTTTTCTTGTGATATATCCTAGAAAAACACACTTTATAGATCTTGCAACAAACTTATCATTTGGCTTAGGTTTAAGATAAGCATAACACAAACATCCAAATACTCTAAGATGATCATATGAGGGTTTTTCTCTAAATAAAATCTCATATGGGGATTTTCCATTAAGTATTGGTGTGGGAAGAAGATTTATCAAATATGCTGTTGTCATTACACATTCTCCCCAAAATCTTAAGAGTAGATTAGCCTAAAATCAAAGTGCTCTCCCAACCTCCAATAGGTGCCTATGCTTTCTTTTTACCACTCTATTTTGTTGGGGTGTGTATGGACAGATGGTTTGGTGTGTAATTCCTTTGTCTAGGATGAGCTTCTTGAAATTCCCATACATATTCTCTTATGCATTATTTGACTAAACTAATTTCAACTTTGCACCAAATTGAGTTTACACCATTTTCAAAAATTATTCAAATAGTAATGGGACTTCACTTTTATTTTTCATTAAATGAACCCAAGTACCTCTCATAAAGTCATCAAAAATAGTAAAAAAAATAGTGAGCTCCTAAGTGTGTGTTAGTTTCATAAGGTCCCCAAGTATCAACACAGACTAACTCAAATAAGTTTCTTATTTTGTTTCAACCAATAGGAAATGACAATTGAGTTTGTTTAGCCATGTGACATGCATCGCATGGGGAAAGGCTTTTATTTTCAACCGAAACATCAAATAAACCTTTTAATCTAGAAAATGAGATATGTCCCAACCTCTTATACAATAATTCTAATTGATTCTTCAATTTCATAGCATTTGCTCATAATTGACTTTTCTCTTCAAAATAGTAGACCCCCTTCTATTCTACCCTCTCCAATCACTCTCTTGGTGACAAGGTC
The DNA here is from genome assembly GCA_035236585.1 of Warburgia ugandensis. Taxonomy (NCBI): domain Eukaryota; kingdom Viridiplantae; phylum Streptophyta; class Magnoliopsida; order Canellales; family Canellaceae; genus Warburgia; species Warburgia ugandensis. The sequence continues at coordinate 9,973,026 of CP141138.1, read as the reverse complement.
CTGCAAAACACATCTATTTGGAAAAAAATGTTACTGAAAGCTTTAAATATTGGGTAATTCTACTAATTGAAGCTAAATTGCAGGTGAACTTTGTTAAGAAAAGAACATCCTTCAAAATGATATTCTAATTTAGTTGAATATTTCCAACACAATCAACTTGTGACTTTTTTCCATCTGGTAGTATAACTTGTGAAATAGATTTTCTTGGAATTTTTGCATTTTAGTAGCTTTGAATATGACATAACATGGTTAGATGCTTTGTTATCCAAAATCCAATTTTTGGAACAAGAAATTTTACTAACAAAGTTTACAGTAGGCATTCCTTGTTTGCCCCCACTAAGTATGGCCATCAACTGATTAAACTAAGTTTGTGATAACCCAAATAGTTTTTCCCTTAATTTCAGTCACTGCTGTGTTAATGGGTGTCTTTGCTTGAAAGGTCTTTTTCTTCACTTGCCAATTTGAAGGATATTTGACAATCTCAAAACAATTCTCCTTTATGCGACCTATCTTTTTACAGTGTTCACACCTTGGTTTCTTGTTTGGATCTCGATTCTTTTCCTCAACATATACTTTGAAAGTTGTTGCCTCCACAATTGGCCTTGTCATTGTCACCTCTTTTGAACTCAATAGAGAGTAGGCAATTGTTAGTGACGGTAGTGGATCTTTACAGAGAATGTTCGATCTTACAACACCATAGGAATCATTCAATCCCATTAGAAACTGGTGCAATTTCTCTTCTTCTTTTTTCCCTAGCCAAGATTCTGCATGTACAGTACATCCTCATCCATGAGACTTGGAAAAATTATCAAGTTGATCCCAAAGTCCATTCATTTTTTTATAGTAAGCTAAGATTGTTAACTCACCTTATCTAGTGTTAACGATTTCCAATTCTTGAATATGAGGCCCACTCCACTGTGAAAAATTTTCTTCTAATCTCTCCAAATGTCATAAGCAGTGTCATGGTATGCAACACTGTTATGTAACTCCTCATTGAATGAGTTTAACAACCATGCAGCAACCATAGCATTGTAAGTCAGCCAATCGTTCTCTTATGGATCTCCTTCTTCTGGTTTAGGTAATTTTCCATTCACAAAACCAATTTGTGTTTCAAAGTGCATTGACAGCAGCTCTCCTCCATGTTGAATAGTTGGTCCCCTTTAGTGGATGAAACACCAACAAATCACCTAGTCTATTTGAATTACTCGAATGATAATGGGGTGGTTTTTCATTCATGGTTTTGGTAAAATTCTTTATTTAGGTGTCTACCATAGGATCTAGAAAAGAAAAAATAAATAAAAAATCAATGTTCACAATGGAGAAAAACCAAGCTTTGATACCATGTAAAAAAAATATATATACAATGGGAAGAAAAATCACTCTTTCATTAAGAAAATGAAGGTATATATATACAATTTCTACATCATGTTTACAAATCAAAATCCCTAGAAAAATTGTTATGCTAAAAGAAAGTTTCCAAATTCTGAAAATAGAAAATTTCTAGATTTTGTTGCCAAGGATTATGGAGAATCATAAATGATTTTCTTAGTGTAATAAGTTAGAGATCATTCAATTTTGGAATTTGTTACTCTTGGAATAATGGATGCCCACATATTTCGTAATAAAATGTGACAGGCACTTTTCTTAAAGGAGAAAAGTGTACTTAAACTAGGCACTTTTGCTAATGGCTATGCACTTATCCCATAATTCACCAATTGCTCTAGAGTCCAACCTATGCCCCATAGGAGCCAGCCAAACTCAACACCTAGAATAGGTGAGTCTATCAATGGTGCATTTGTATACACCACACTCCAAAATTGGCAGATATATAGACTCATTGAGCTGTAAGTCATCCTTAATATTATATGTTATATTGCAAGCACCATATGAATGATAATAAAATTTTATTCATGGGATCGCAATACATCAATATATCCAGATAGCTTATTTATTCCTTGGAACCTAGTCAACAACACTGGGTAGCGTTATCCCTATTAGTCAATTATAGGTCTTATTCCCCATGATCCTTGATGTTTTAGCCACCAACTCTCTTCATAGGCCTTTGGAGAGAGGATCAACTAAATTGTGCCTTGATTTCACATATCTAGTCGAAATGACACCATTTTTAATCAAATCTCCCACACCGTCAAGTTTTAAATGAAGTTGACTAGATTTTTTAAATGTAGCACAAGTACCTTGAATGATGTTCTTATATATAACATTGTTGCAAAGTACTCTTAAGTAGATCAATTGATTAACCAGATTTTCATCATTCTTCAATAGCTTGACATCAGGATCAAATGATGTATCCAAAGGCTTACTATGATACATTTTAAACTTTTGAAGAAATTTCTCAATATAGCTCAACTTACTTAGTGTAAGTCCATTTTATTTTTTGATTATTGTAATTCCTATGATCACATTAGCCTTGCCCAATTCCATGTTAAAATTTGATGACAGAAACTACTTTGTACTATCAATTACTTTGTAACTTTATCCCAAAAGTCAATATATATCCACATAAAAGGTAGATGATAACACTTCTATCACTAGATGACTTGTGATATACACAAGTTTTTGGAGCTTCTCCTGCCATTATTTAGGAGCTTATTTTAGGCCATATAATGACTTAAGCAATTTGCATACTTTTTACTCTTGTCCCAACAAAGCATAACCTTCAAGTTGTTGTATATAAATTTGTTCATCAAGTCTTCAATCATAAAAGATATCTTAACATCCATCTAGTGTATCACCAATTTATTTATAGTGGCAATTACAATAAGTAATTTGATAGTAGAGATTTTGGAAACTGGAGAATAAGTGTCAAAATAATCAACACATTCTTTCTGTCAAAATCACTTAACCACAATTCTGGCTTTGTACTTGTCAAGTGTACCATCATGCCTCATCTTTTTTTATAAGATCCATTTGCAATCAATTGCTTTGTACCCTAATGACAAATCATCTAATACCCATTTGTTATTAACAATGATAAAATGCATTTCATCTTCTCTGACCTCTTTCCAAAATATTGCATCATGTCTGGTCATTGCTTTGGCAAATGTGGGAGATTATTTTTAATTAGGTGGACTTCACATTTAGGTCCAAAGTCCTTTTCTTTTCTTGCTCTTTTACTTTTTCAAATTTTAGAAACATCATCTAGTGAAGATTTTGACCTCTTAATGGATGAAGGAATGTTTTCTGCTACATTTTAACTAGATTATAGAGGTGCCCTTGTACTAGATGAAGGAAATACTTCTACTTCATTTTGACCCGGTCTAAAAGAAAATGAACTCTTGACAAATTTGACATTAATTGCTTTTACAATAATGTGTGGATGGAGAGTTTCAAAATTTAGCAATTGTAAGCTTTTCTCACAATAGAGTAGCCAGCAAATACACAATTAATTTCATCATATCCAACCTTGGAATTTGTGTAGCTAGGTAATAAGACAAGCAAGATACTTCACACTTAATAGTTGATATTAGGGTTTTGGCCCTTCCACAGCTCATAATAAGTGGTTTCATATCTTCCATGTAGAATTCTATTTAGAATGTAGCATGTACAAAGTAGAGCTTCCCCCCAAAACTCTTTAACTATTTATAACTAGAAAGCATTGAGTACACCATTTCAACAAGTTTTCTGTTCTTACTTTCACCTACACAATTTTGTTGAGAGGTGTATGAAGCATTAAACTCTCGACTAATACCAGCTTCTTCACAAAACAGTGAAAATTCATTGGATATATATTCTTCAACAGAATCATACCTTAAAGTTGATATTGTGAATATTCTCAACTTCAACTTTGTATCCTTTGAAGTGCTCAAAAGCTTCATCTTTAATGTGAAGAAGGAAAATATAGGCATATCATGAGTAGTCATCTATGATGGTTATGAAATACCTTTTTCCATCTCATGTTACTGAATCATTCATTTCATAGATGTCACTATAAATTAACTTAAGAATAGGATATTCTCTTTCAACATACTTGAATGCTTTCTTTGTGATCTTGCACTTGCTACAGATTTTATATTTATTTGTCATTAAATACTCACTCTTAAGAATAAAGTGAAGCTCTGTCATTCTTTTTTATAGTTTGAAAGTTTACATGTTCAAGTCTACCATGCTGCACAGTAAGAGCATCATTCATAATATAAGCAAAATTTGGAATTTCATTAATAATGTTCAAATTAAGCATGCCCATGGTTGGACATCCCTTCCCTAAAAAAGTTCCATTCGCGAAAATAATAATCTCATCATGTTCTATCACCACTTTGAAACCATGTTTGTTGAGAGCATCTTTGTAGATCAGATTTTTATTGATGTTTGGAATATGTAGCACATTCTTCATAGTTAAAGCCTTACTAGAAGCAAGTTTATAGCCAGTCGCCTTGGCCTACTACTTTAGCCATAGAGGGATTTGTCATCATTACTTTTCAAAATCAACCCCCATTATTCTTGAAGTATTGAATCGTTGTGGTTGTTAGTCATATGTCGAGTTATTCCTTTGCTAAGCCACTAGTATGTATCATTATAAACAACATTAATTTCAGTAAAAGAACATGTGAATGGCTTGAATTCATATTTCTTCTCACATTGCTTATCATTAGGATATTTCTTTTACTTACAAAGCTTAGGAGTATTCCTTTTCTTTCCATAAATAGAGCAGAAAAATTCAGTTCTTTCACCTTTATTGGCATGGTTTCTAGTTTCCATTTTTCTTTAAAGAGGTTCGCTTGGCACCGCGAGTCTAACTTTTGAATTTTTTCTAAGGAAATAATCTTTTCCTTTCCTCTTCCACTATATGAGTCTTAGTAATTGGATCAGTTATAGTAAGCTTGCTTTACCTATTGTTATCTTCAAAGCGCACATAATGGAGCAGTTAATTGTAGTCCAGGTTTTCATCCTTGTGAAGAAGTACAATGCGAACATCTTCCCTTATATACGGTAGCTTTGCAATAATAGCATTGACTTGAAAATTATTCATAATAGGATATTCAAATGCATTGATTTCATTAGTGATGACCAAAAATTCAAGAACTTTAGGAGCATTTGGCTTGTTATCTTCAAAGTTGAATTCAAGATACTTCATAATAAGAGACTTTTTGTTAGCTTCTTCTTCATCATAGTAAATGAAGTTCAATGTATTCCAGAGTCCTTTTGATATCTTTGTTCTTTTACAATATTGATCATAAAGCTAATTTAGCAAAGCCATTAAGATAGTGTTTTGGACCTGTAATCATCTTCTATCTTTCTATTGTTCTCATTCAAAATGTTAACATTAGCCTTTTGCATAACTTCTTCAATAATAGTAGTAGAAGCTTAGTTTTAACATATTTAGGGCATGTTGTTTCAAGAACATTGGTTAGCTTTTAAGCATCTAAATAAAACATAAGCCATGTTGGGAATCATCAAGTCAGACCTCAAGAAACTCATCTTTTATAAGTTCATAATTTTCATGGAGGAAATTATCTTCAAATTGTTAAAAATATAGTAAACTCGTACAAAACAAATCCAATGAACCTCAAGTCAAAGGCACGCGTCAAAATACACTTCTTGAGGATACTTGAAGCCTCTTAATAAGTGCAAGGGATAAAAAAAGCTATGTCTTTGGGATGCAACCAAGCCAGAATCTATTTGTACCTCAATTGATTTGCACGATCAGGATCAATTCGCACTTTAGTCTCTAAGATGAAAGCCATAAAATATAAAGTCCTTGAAATCTATCTTCAAAACACCAATCTCTCAACAAGAAACTATATAAGAAAACTTAGAATAAGAAGAGTTTCACAAGTTTAGAACCCTGAAACAACAATGACACAAAAACAGACAAGCTCTACAAAACTTGAGATCTTCACTAATAGAAGAAACCTTGAAGAATGACGCCAAAATGAGCAAATTCTAAGAGAATAATAATAAAGAGTGATGCACAAAACTTGCAAACTCTTAAACAAAGTTAGAGAACAAAGGGAAGCTCTAAGATGGCAGCCTCTAAACTCTAAACAAATTAAAACCAGCAAATATTAGAGTGATACTCAAAATTGGCAAACTTTATAAGAGAGAGAAAGAATATAGAATGTCTTAGTTGGACAGACTCTAGAAAGCCAAAGATAAGAGAGCTTTGGGGGAAGAGAAGAGAATGGTGCAAGGAGGAGTGGCCTAAGTACCACCTTTACATAGATAGGGGTGCTTGGGGTACCAGGCAACCTAGCTCGATCCCCAAAGTGGGCCACAAATCGCCCTAAGCAAACCCCATGAAAGCCCATTGACTTCCTCATTTGGGACTTTTTTGGTTGGTTCTTATGAGCTTGGTTAGGTTGAGACATCGTGGGCTGGACATCTTAGACCGAGGGGTTAACCAAACTCTGGGATGTCCCAGCCATTGTAGTAGGCTTGGGCTAGATCACTACTAAATTTGAAATGATATTAGGTGTCTCAAAGTGGCTTACGGAGATGCAAGCATGTTTACAAGGGTGGAAGTTCTCTTTCAACTTTCAATGTGTGACTAAATATTTTTGTTATTCCAAAATTAAGTAGCAAAAGTCAAGGGATTTCAAGTTTAAATACAATTTGAGTCTTCCTCCAAAATAAAGAATCTTAAACTTTCACAAACACCCTTTAGTTTTAGAATAATTCTTACATACATTAAAACATGTTTTTTGTGAGTTGATTTGATTACAACAATGCATCACAATTGGGTACTCCAATTTGTTTGGATTTTTGGATCCAAAATATTGTGCCTCTAAGATTCTACACATTGCATGACTGCCCATTATGATAAAATTTGTGTGGCTATGGATATCTCTCAATGCCTCAATAAAAATATTATTCTATCCAACAATGGATCAGATTCTTCAAGAGATTTTATATGACAATATTCCTCCCAAGTGTTGGTTTTATGATGAAGCTTCACATGATCCCTTCATGTGTTTTAAGAACATAGTATAATCGAAGGTTGATGATCACGTGAATGATGGGTTCTTTAAGACAGACAAGTGACAAATTGAATGGCAACAATCATTGTTACAAGATGGAGGTTCAAGATGAGTTCACTATCATCATAAAGAAGAAATCCATGCATTGAAACCTCGAAAAAGATGAACCTTAGAAAAGAAATGTAGAGGTTTTTAATAAATTTTCGACACCTGAAACTGAAATTTTAGGAACCTCAGCATACAATGGAAGTATCTTTTAATGAATCCCATAAAAGGATATCCATTACTAGCAGATTAATCATGCTAAATCGATAATTAAAACATTCTTGGCACAATGACTAGAGATTAAAGTTGGTGAGATAAATATTAGCATTGAGAACGAAGGGTTTCCTACAGAGTTTGATTAATTTTGTTTGGTTTATTTGAATTAGGGACCATTTAATGATATATCGGAGCTCTTCCTATCACTAATATGTTAGTCTTAGCCACATATTTGGCAAGAGTGGTAAAACACCTATCTTGATCCTTATCAACATAATTCCCAGTGGAAGTGCTTTGAATTCTTTGGCTTGAATGGGTTGGCGACTCAAATTATCGAGAAAATATAAGTGGTAAGTCTCCTCTTGAGGCTACGTTTTTTGTGCAAGAGTTTGTGCTGGCTTTATATATGGTAGGCTTCATGCACACAAAGGCACTTCATCTAAGAATTATAAAAGGCTTAGTAACCACAATTCATCTACACCTCTTTCAATGGATTAATGTCCAATATCAATGATGCATGCATTGTCAATGACCTATGGCATATGGGTTTCCATCTCCCATGAATTTTGATAATTTGATCGAAAATGATTTTCGGAGGATCTCACTCAAGACACATATTGTTTGAGCTTTGTCAGCCATTGCCCCACCCTCACAAGCACCTTTCATTCCACCAAGGAATGTTCCCATATTCTTTATGTCGGTTGACTTTACATATGATGAGCTTGAACCTTTTTTTATGTTTGAAGTTTCCTTCTCTTCGACATATTCACTCTCTTAATATGATGTTGGATTCTCATGCACCAAGAATTAATGGTGGTGTAGGAATGCTTAGATCTCTAAACCATGATCCAATTGCATTTGGTATTCTTTGTGAGTCATGATTTCTAGCTTTGCCTAAGTGTGTGGTTAATTTACCAAGATATGATTACCAAGGTCTAGGTACTCTTAGAAAAGTTAATTAGTGTGCCTGTTGAATGTACGTTTGCTTGTTAACTAACATTTGCATTACAAAAAATCTATTTACATGAAGAGTCTTGAAGCTATTTACACCCTTTTCAAATAAGAAGCTTTTTCCATGGTGGTCCCTGGAAGTTATCCACATAAATTTCAAATTAGAAGCTATTTATATGGTGGGATCTAGAAGCTATCTATACTAATTTTTAAATGCAAGCTATTTACATGATATGACCCAAATGCTATTTAGACATATTATCAAATAAGAAGCTACTTTACATGGTGACGGGCCTTAGAAGTTATTCACAATAACTAACAAATTACAGGTACTCATGTGGTGGGATCCAAAAGCTATTTACACACATTTTAAAATAAGAAGCTATTTATATTGTTGCCTTTAGAAGATATCTACATTCATTTCAGATAAGAAGCTATTTATATCATAGGCCCTAAAAGCTATCCACAATCATTTTGAAATATAAGTTATTTACATGGCAGGCCAAAAGGCTATTCCTACACATTATCAAATAAGAAGCTATTTACATGGCGGGCTTTAGAAGTTACCTAGTACTACTACCAACAAAATTGATAAGAAAATTTAATTTGATTCGATCTGTATGGATATGAATCATATACATATTAGGTTTTTGAATCGCATAGATTGTAGATAAAAAAATCCCAATCCATGTCCAATCTGGGTGCATATCATGGATTTGCTTATAATCTTATAAATTAGTCCTTAGATAGGCTAGGTACTAAATTTCAAGAACAATATATTCTTATAGCTTAAGTTCTAGAGGTTAAAACTCGATGTCACTCTTTTGTATTTTCCCTTTTTTAGATAAATAGAATAAGTGGTTGGAATCATCCAAATGTAACAAATTTTCATGGGTCACTTATTTGGGGATGCCAAATAATATTAGTAGTTTAAAAGAAGTTAGCATCATTGGTTTATGTTAGTTCCCAATTTAAGTTTTCAAAATGCCCCTTTAAATGAATATTCATGGATATATCCATGTTGATCACATATTTAATAGATTAAATTGGTTTGATCTATTTTTATCTACCAATCAAATTTATCTCATCTATATCTATAGATGTTAAATGAAAACATATATATATATATTTGTATATTTCTATCTGCTTTATAAGCACGTTCACCTATTTCATATGAGAGGATATTTATGTAGCAAGTATTAGAAGTTATCTACACATATTTTCAAATAAGAAGCTACTTACATGGTAGGCCTTATAAGCTATCCTCATCCATTTTCAAATTAAAATTGTGAAAGATCTACAAATAGACTTTATAATATGCATGATAGGCCCACCAATAGGCTACATTATTAGCAAGTAGCTTGTCAAATAGGCTCATAAATATAAGGAGAGCCATAAATATGCTTTATGGTATGCAAAGAGGGTCTATAAATAGTTTTATGGCAAGCAGTGCAGGTTCACAAATATGTTTTCTTAAAAGCTATTACTTTAGGTCTGCACACGTTTCACAAGAATTAGGCCTGAATGTAGGCTATTTTAATATTAAATATTATAGATTTCAGTTAAACATGATCAAACTAGGTTTAGCTTCAAGTTAAAATCACCCTAAATATCTTGCAAAATTTAGCTTGCTTCCTTCCTCCTTTCATCGTCCCCCATTTTGCAACCCTAATCTTGTTGGGCTAGGTTTAGATTTTTCCTAGTCCAAACATGAATATACATAACAAGCAATAAGTTAGTAGCATCCTAGTCTTTCTCTTTGGATACATTTGCTTCTCTATGTTAGATGTTTGCACTTGAGCTACCCAAAAACTAGTTTCAATAAAAAGCTAATATTTAGCTTTACATACTTGATTAATTCATCATGGATGGAATTACACATGAATATACGTAACAAAAGTTCAAATTTTCGTTCAACGAACACTACTTTTAGCAAACTAGATGGACTATGTGAACATAAAAAATTACTAAAGCTCCAACATCTAAGGTATACCTAGTACAAATGAACTACAAAAATGACATTGATGAATCGATTTATCAAAGTGCCCAATCTCTATTGTTGAAAAGTCATCACTTGGGTATATATGTTAGTTGAAAAAGAAAGCATAATTGGAGCTTCGTCTCTAACTTCTTTGGCTGAAATGTTGGCAAAAACCACACTTGAATTTGATCTACCAAGAGCTTCATCTTTTCACCTAAAATTCCCACAAGCCATATTTCTATGCCAATTGAGACATTTTTAAAACACCCTCGAGTTTTATCTGTGCCTGACTTGTATAATTTGAGCTCTCCACAACCCAAGGATAATACAATATTGGAGCTTCTTTACTATCAGAAAATGTCATTAATTACCTGCAAGCAAAGAACATAAAACAAACCCTAGAATGCAGAGAAGATAGCAATGTCAGATCTAAAAACATGGCAATTAGCTTGATTTTTGTATTAAGAGACATCCAAAACTAAGAGAATCAGGTGAACTAATAGATCATCTATTGGTGCAGGTTGAACCGTCGTGCAAAATGGAAGAGTGCTTTGACAGAAATCTCCTCTTATATAATTAAAAATAAAAGAAAAAAATTGTTAATTCCTGTACAAATTTACACGCAGACCGTACGTACAACCTCCATATGTGCCAACTCCTTTCCCAGCTCGTCCGAAGTACAGCCCGGTCTCTCTTCCTTCTAATTCATTTTTCACATTCACAGGGGTGGAGAAACTCCTTCCAGAAAGGGTTTCAATCTACAGAACTCTAGTCGAAAATGCCGGAACTTCCAGAAGTAGAAGCTGCAAGAAGGGCAATAGAGGAGCATTGCATCGGCAAGAAGATTAAGAAAGCCACTGTAGCAGATGACCCAAAAGTCATCGATGGCGTTTCTCCGTCCGATTTTCAGGCGTCTCTCCTCGGAAAAACCATTGTAGCCGCTCGCAGGAAGGGCAAGAATATGTGGCTCCAGCTTGATTCCCCTCCTTTTCCTACCTTCCAGTTTGGTAAAACCCAAAACTCCCACTATTTCTTCCGGGCAGCAAATTGTAGTAAAAACAGCACAAAACCATGCATTTGACCATTCTCTTTCTTGGTGTTTCAGGAATGACCGGTGCTGTATATATAAAGGGCGTGGCCGTAACAAAATATAAGAGGTAAGAGCTTTTGCTGGCTTTAATTTGTTTTCTAAGCTTTGCCATTTGAAACTGTTGTCTTTCAGTCTTTAAAAAGTGGGTTGAAGTTACAAATTCCATCAAAATACTAGCTGAGGCTGAGGTAACAACGAACAACCCTGGGTTTGGCTATAACGAAATTAAGATGCCTGGTTTAGGAGCCTAAGTGGCAGAGAAAAGCTGGATTGCACCCATATTCCTGAAACTTTTAATTGAATTCACATAAAAAAACAGTAAATTGGAACTACATTGCGTTACACATATTTTTGTGTGACATAACTAAACATATGAGGAAGTGCAGTTGATTACCACAAAATTGGTAGTGATTTCAGTAACTACCAAGATGCTTCTCTTTAGTCCGTCAGATGTCTCTGTACCAGCCTAGCCCAGGTACCCAGCTACTAAGTTTTATCAGCTGAAAGATGTATTAAACTTTAAAAAAAAAAGAAAAAAAAAAGAAAAAGAAAAAGAAGAAAAAAGGGATGTAATCAGCTCTTTCAGTAATAATGTCAGCCGATAAAAAGTTGAACATGATTGTTATAGTAGATTTATTCTTGGATTTCTTCTCCAGATTGCCTTACCAAAATAATCTCAAAATAGTTATTTTTTTTAAACAGTGAATTCTACTAAATTGGTTCTATCTTTGGTCACCGGAAACTCTCCCTGAAGTGGGGAAACTAGTTTCCCAATTCGCATTTTTGAAACCAGTTTCCAAAGTGTGGAAACCAAAATCTATCCTAAATTTGTATTTCTTTTTAATATTTTATAAAAAAATTCGAATTTCTGTGAATTATTATTATTATTTTTGCAATTCTCGCATCCCCAACCCAACTTGCTCATTTCCCACTTTCTTTCCATTTTCATCTCCCGCACTGTTAACTAAGGTTTATCAGCACAACGATAAGGTTTCATGCACTGAGAAATTGGCCTTAACACACGTGTAATGTATGAAGGGTGGAAAATGGGGTACACTAGAGTTTTCTACACTGGCTAGGATTTGCTTCTTATTTACTCCTTTTTTTCTCCAAGGTAGATAGGAATTTATATAGTTTTTGAAAATTGGCAGTGGAAAACATGACATCAGATTATCTTACACTAGGATTTACTTCTTTTCTCTCTAAGGTAGCTTAGAATTACTAAGCTCATTTGGCAAATTCACATCAAAATATGAACATCTGATTATCTTACACTAGTTAGAATTTACCATTTTTATCCTTTTTCTAGTTATTCTGAATCATGAGAAAAGCTAAAGAATAAACTCAATTCGGAATAGAACAGATAAATGCCAAGCTATCAAAGTAAAAGCCCAACCAAAACTCACTAGAAGATAAAGGTAGCTAGTAATCTTTGTGCGGATTCCTGACTCCTGAATAAGCTTTTAGGTTGTTAATATTGGGAAATGGTATCCAAACTCCATTGTTGAGAATCAAAACACTTCTTTGATTGGTTTCATAGCTTTTCAGGAATTGTGACAACCTTTACCCGCTAATCAGAAAGTGTAAATAGAGAAGGGAATGTGAGAATCTTTCCTTTACTGTTTTTAGTTTCTTTTAACGGTAAGGTAATAACTTACTAATTATAGAGTGTATGGATATTGTTTCCCATCCTAAAAGGTAGCTCAGTGCATGAAGCTCCTGCACATGCAGGGTCTGGGAGAGGGGCGGACCACGAGGGTCTATAGTACACAGCTGAACCTTGCATTTTTGCAAGAGGCTGTTTCCATGCCTTGGACTGGTGACCCCAAGGTCATACGACAACAGCTCTACTATTGTGCCAAGGCTCCTCTTCTATTATTTCCCATGCTAATACTGGCTTTTTTCCTCTGAGTTCTAAAATATGGTGTTCTTAATTTCTTATCTTCACTGAATTCAGTGGTTATTGTTCTTGACCATTTGACCCATCGTTGTCTTTTATTTTAATGATTTGTTCACTTGTAACATTTCCTATGTTTATAGATCTGCAGTAAATGATACTGATGAGTGGCCTTCCAAATATTCCAAAGTTTTTATTGAAGTAAGGCTTCTTCCTCTCTACATGACCATTCACATTTAAAACTGTTTATTTCATCAATACATGAGATCAAATTCAATTGGATTAAATATCATTACTGGTGTGCTAGGGTTCTTGCTCTTCTGTAGCCTTCAACAATTAGCAAATTTCAGCATCTGATACACATTATTTCTTTCCATTTATTGATGCTCAAAATATTGGATGCTTCTGTATTCTGCAGCTTGATGATGGTTTAGAGTTATCCTTTACTGATAAGAGGCGTTTTGCCAGAGTCCGTTTGCTTGAAGATGTATTGTTCATACCTTCATACCTTAAAGTCCTTTTTAATTCATGTTTTTGTCCTGGTCCATTGTTTGCATGCTCAATTTTGTATTTATTCATGTACAGCCAGAGTCTGCACCCCCAATATCTGAGCTAGGTCCAGATGCACTTTTGGAGCCTATGCCGGTGGATGAATTTGCTGAATCCCTGGGGAAAAAGAAGATCGCAATTAAGCCTCTATTGCTTGATCAGAGCTACATTTCAGGTATTGGCAATTGGATGGCAGATGAAGTACTTTATCAAGTGAGTACATCCTACCTGTCCAGTTATGTTTCTTGTTTTCTCTTTCCTTCTCTCCCTTGCTTGCCTCATTCTCTGTTTTTTTTTTTTTTTTCTGTATCTAGCTCTATCTATGTACAGGAGTTGTTTACGCTCTTTTTGGATTCCCTCTCTGATGCCTCATATTTCTCCCCTCAGCTTGATGTTGTTGGAAATTGGTAATGGCAAGCAACAAGATGATACCAGGAAAAAGTTGTTCTCACTGTACTTGTTTACCAAGTGATATTCTTTGCCTTAGCTATTCAGTTTACAATTGGGTGTAATCTCACGAGCAATTGCTTCAATTAGCTGTTTGAATCTGTTACTGTTTAGTTTAGAATATAAGATGGTTGTATGTGCATATAAAGTCAGCACAAAATTTGAAATAAATAGTTTAATTATCCACATTGTTTCTTCTTGATCTACACCGATTATTTGGAAAAGTAACCGGTTCAGTGTCTTGGACCTGCCAGTCCCTTAGCCATCTTACCGTGTGGCACTTTTGCTAAGCCCAATCCTTAGCCCTGAGTCTGCCTAGCCAAGCTTGTAGCCTTGCTCACTTTTAAGCATCTAGGATGCTTATCTACACCGAAGCACACAAGGAAAAAGTCAAGAATCTTCTCGTATTGCTCTCACCAAAGAATGCCACATCTGAATATCTGAATTACAAATGAGGAGCCCAAGTCTTCCATCCACACCAATGAGGGCCCAAGAGAGCCTCCAACTTATCAATTCGTGACAACAGGCCATCTAAGAGATCAAGATAAATGGAAATCTTTTATTTGTGCAATTATCTTTTAAGGATTGGTAATTTGTCTTCTTTGTGATCCTCTTTTCTCTGTTTTAGTTTTTCTGGGTTATCCTGATGCTAATTTGTTCTTTGCTTGTTTTTATTCATTTAATTATGTTAGCTTTTCATTTTGAATATTCATATCCATGTTACCTGATCATGGTCTCTCAAATTGTTTGTAAACTATCATTTTTAGACTTGGGCAGCAAGTTTGATACCAGAGTTTGAGAAAATTTAACATTGTCTCTTTTTTCTTTCCTTCTTTTGATGGAAAATTATGAGGACAAAGATTGCTATAATTTAAGAACAATAAATGTATCAGGGTCCTTGAGAGAGAAAAAAAAACAAATTAGAAGAAAAAAAGAAAAGAAAAGAAAGCACCACTCTTGACTACCATCTGTTCTTCATCTTACTAGCCAGAAGTGGCATGGGAGAAACAAAGCATGAGAGGAAGTGCCGGAGGCTAGGAAAGCATAGCAACTAATAATGTATGTTGGAAAGAGAAGAAAGGACTGCACATCACTAATTAGAAAATTATTTCAGATGAGGGTATAGAACAAAGAGATAGCCCATAGAATCATTATTGCAAATTTGAATGCGTGGCCCCTCAATTCAGAGAAACCAAAGTTCCAAGCTTGTTCATGTATCTATGAATACGAGGGAAGCATACCGCTATCAATTGACTAAATTACAGATCTCTGCTCCATCAGATCAGAAAATTTAAAGGCAGGGCTGGAAACTGGGGAAAGTATTTTATAGGTGTTGTAAGTATGCTGCTGGAGCTGAAATCTTTTCTTAAATATAAAAATTTGGGATATTCTCTTTGTACTAGTACAGGAACAAATGAAAGGTAGTCCAATGGGAAAAGTTATCTCCAACTTAGTCAACTTCCTTTACAAATACGAAGAGTTCATTGTTGCTTAGGTTTTACTTTAAAATCTTCTGGTTTTCAGCTTCCAGCCATCCTTTTCAGAAATTTGGATCTGCAAGCTTGTTGTTGCATTTTGGCCTCAAGTAAGTTTGAGATTGTTTTGCTTGATCCTGTGAAGCTGCAGCTGCATAATTTTGGCAAAATCATATTGGAAGTTGTATGGTTCTCTTACAAATAACACATAAGGACAATGGTGTAAATAATGTAGGTTGTGACTGGTGCTGTGGGCAATGAATAACCCCAGCTCTCTCCTCCCTGACATAAACTATCTTGAGATTAAATCTATAGAGCACCCTGTCAACTTTTTGGATGCAGAGTGATATTTATTATCTTTTTTGCTAACATCCTGATTTCCATCTCAGGCAAGAATCCATCCGCTCCAAATTACTGCAAACTTGTCCAAAGAGCAGTGCGAAGCTCTGCATAAATGCATGCAAGAGGTGGGTGTTTTCAGCACATATATTTTACTTGCTGTAATGGGAATTTTTTTTCTGTAAAATGCATTTGTCATGATCTTAAAGAAAATATAAAGAATAATATCTGTAGGTTATTGAATGCGCGGTTGAAGTAGATGCTGACTGCAGCCGATTTCCATTAGAATGGTTGTTTCATTTTCGTTGGGGCAAAAAATCCGGAAAAGTGAATGGTAAGAATAATTCCAAGACTTGATCACCTTGACACCTAAACCCATTGATTTTACAGGTCATTGAGAAAGCGTTGGAAGTTGGTGCTGATAGTAGTCAGTTTCCTAATAATTGGATTTTTCATTCCCGCGAAAAGAGACCGGGCAAGGCATTTGTTGATGGTTTGGCTCCTGACTTTCCGTTACTGTAGTGATTTTTCTTTTGTGTTTTCAATATAGTATAACTAACATCTTCTAGGGTAAGATTTGATCTTTTCAGTTATTTTACTTCATGCGTTGTTCTTCTGTGGCTTTGTGGTGATTCCTAAATGCCATTATGTGGAACTTGGAGGTCTGTCAATGGTTTCTCAACTGAAGAGATTTACAAGCATCAGATCTGCCTTTGTTGGGTATTGATTGTACTCAGATGGCGTCAGAGACTCTGATTCACATTTTCATCCTAGTTTCATATACCTTAGTAAACAAGGCTATGTTCAATTTTCACTGTATGACTTTTGTTTATCAACTCAATATTTTTCTGTCCAACAACTACCTCTCTAACTCAACATTTCTGTCTGACTTCACATATGGTTTAAGATTTGTATATATTATTCTTTCGTCTGCTTCATATCTTTTACAATTTTCCACACACACACACATCTTTTAGACTTGATTTCTTATCTTTACGACTTTTACCATCAAGGCCCAAGGGATCGGTTAGGCCCCAAATCTCTTTGAAGAACCAAGGGTGCTTCAATGGTTTTTTTTGGATTTAACATGAGGGATATTCTCAATGCAAATTGTGTGGGATTCCTCCTAAACTAAAGGTTGTTGAAGCATGGCTTATTTTCTTGTCTGTTATGAAATGGAATTTTACTTGGAAAAAGAGTAAGAAGCATATTAAACCTAAGAGGCCAGTAGCCTTTATGTAAGGTGTCTCATATGTGATCTAGCTCAGCTAGGTGTCTATGGTCATCCTAGAGTTAAACTGTCATGGTGACTCCTGTTAACATGGACAAAGTCAACCTGCTAGAATTGAGAAGAGATTACTCATCTAGGATCCATGTAAATGCTTTAGGCTTGGGATAGTTCTTACAAATAAACTGGAAGGATTTTAAGCTCCAAAAGTGAATTTTTACTCTCTTTTTTTTATTTATTAGTTAAACGATGGACTTAAACCCACAAGCTCTTGGTTGTGAGACAAAATGATTGGCCAACTTGGCTTACTGCTAAGTCCAACTTCAAGTGTCATCTTCTTCACTTTGGCTCATACGTGTCCCATCAGAGTCCAAAAGCTCGTATCATTGGTCCTGGCCCTTGATAAAGCCCAATTTATTGTTTCCTTTTCACCGATAATGCTACTCTGTCAACTTTGTTGTAGGATTCCATGTAAAGCTCTGATATTCAAGAAGTCCTGGTCGGAGAGCAAAACATTTGTCTGTAAAACCATGATCCAAAGTCGCCAGCTACTTCTCTGATACTGAAAGAGACATGCATTATGACACACTTTTTGCAGCTTCAAATATCGCAGACCACTTCCCTCTCCTAGATACAGCCAATGCAACAGAACCATCCATAAGTGTTTCCAGTTACCACACAAATTGTTTTTTTTTTTTCTCCTCAAATCACAATGGGTGCCTTGTTGGTTGTAGGGTTTTCAACTGAAGATTTTTGGTCATTGCTAGTCTGCTATCACAGTCCAGGTTCTCCTTTGGGCATAACATGATCAATGAATGCATGCTCTTATGGTGTCCCACCAGATCAATGGCCCCAGTGACCAATACATGTAGGATACCAATTATGGGGGTATTGAGTAGAAACACATCTTTGCTTCTGGTTGTCCTTAGCAAACCTCTAGTACATGAGAAGACTTTGCAGTATCAGTGCTGATTACTCATGATTTAGCTGAAATGATTGATCCATCAGATCAATCATGGTCACCAAATGTATGTTCCAAAGGTGTCTCACCACGTCAACTGCCTCAATTCCCACTACATGTGTGATATGAATTATGGAGTATTGAGCAGAAACACATCTTTGCTTGTCATGTCACGTTAACTTGTTGATCACTTGAATCCTAATGCTAAACCAAAAGGTTCATCCGACCTAGAGTAATCGTAGTCCAGACAACGATTCTCGTGACCTATGGGAGTCCATCCTTTCGTTACATAGTTCCTGCAATAGCAGAAAACAAATAAGCTCCTCTCATGTTCTGCACGGCCATGTCTGTGATGCAAGGGTATTGCAGCTTTTGCTGTAGTTTTCAGCTTGCATCCAATTTTCAACAAAGTTATATCCAGTTGCATTTGTTGATGCATTATGCAACCATGAAAATTTCCCAAACTGTGAACTGTTTAGTCCCCATGATGGCTCCTACTGAAACTTAGCCTGTATAATTTTAAATCTTTCATGAATCTCTCCCTGGAAGAAGCATTAAGTAGTTTGTTGGTTTTCCTCTGATGACAGGGAAGAAAATTGAGTTCATAACAGCAGGAGGCAGGGTATGGCTTTTTCTAGGGCATTGTCCATCATTTTCTGTTTTACTCTTTTGAGCTGTAAGTAATGGAGTCTATTTCCTTGACTCAGACATCAGCCTTTGTCCCAGAGTTGCAGAAGCTAACTGGGACACCACCAGGGAAGTCACCAACAACTAAACGAGGGAAGCGGTCCAATAAAGTTCAAAAGGACGAGGATGCCAAGGAGGAAGGAGAAAGTGAAGAAGAAGAGGATACCAAGAAGAAAGGGAGTAGTAGTGCAAGGGCTCAAGCAAAAGGGCAATCAAAATCCAGCCATGGAGAAAGCGAGGAAGAGGAAAATACCAAGAAGAAGGGTGGTCGAGCCAAGAAAACAGCCACAATCACAAAAAGCAAAGAGGCAAGGATGACGGCATTGTCAAAGAAGAGCGTGAAAAGTAGCCAAACTAGTTCACAGCCAAAGAAGAAAGCAAGAAAGTAAGACGGAATGCGACCAACTGAAGCCTTCCAGGCTATGCATTTGATTGTGAAGTCTGAAGAGTGTGGCTATGGTATTGGAATTGGAAGGTCAGATTTTATGGGGAGCTTTATTGTGTACCTACAGTAGCAGATTCTGTATTTACCCTGTAGAAATGAAGTAGCTACCATCATTTTGGTGAAATTCGGTGTGTACTGGGTGTGTTTAAATGGAAAGAGGATGGTTGTCTGCGACTTGTATTGGCTGACTTGGTAAGGACCTCATTGTAATGGTTTTGAACTGACAGGAATTGCTGGAGCTTAGGTTCTTACTCTAGCAGTTCATACCTTGTAAAACGTTAAAATTCAGGCCTTTCTGTGTTATTCAAAGGTATTTTGATGTTTCTGCTACGAATTCCAGACTACATTCCAAATCTGCTCAAAATCTTTTCCAGAAGAAACTGATTTCTTCTTAGACATTTGTCTTTTTCATTGCAACGAAAAGTCTTCATTACTTTTTGGTGGGAGATCTTCATCTGCTACTAAAAATGTGAGATTGAGTAAAGAAATTCTATTTTCAGAGAAGTCTTTTGAAATCATTCATAGCATAGGTGCTGGGTTAATTTCCTGTTCCCCTAAGAGAGGTGGTCAAGTAGGACACAGCCCATCTCAGAGTGCCTCGTCACAAGTATTTGGAAAGTAAAAAGGACAACCCGGTGCACGAAGCTCCTGCATATGCGGAGTGTCAGGAAGGGGCGGACCACGAGTCAATATTACCCAATTTTACCTTGTATTTTGCAAAAGACTGTATCCACGTCTTAAACCCATGACCTTAAGGTCACACGATAACAACTCTACTGTTGCCCCAAGGTTCCCCTTCAAGTATTCGGAAAGTAAGGAATCATAATACAGAGTGTACAGTGCCCCAAGGACCATGCAGGAGTGTCTTCTAGCAGGATCTACTAAGAAAACGACACAATTGTACAAGAAATGAGGCCTGTCTGGGAAAAAAATATTAGGGACGTGACATATTGCCCCTCATTTTTTATCTTTAGCCCCTTACTAAATGTTTGGACAGTTATAACTCCAGAAGCACCCAGATTTATAAAGATTCAAACTGTTCATAATGTCGCCCTCGAACTCGAATAGTTCTCGTCCATTAGATAGTCCTATTTCTTGTTTCTTTTAGTAACAAAAGAAATGGTGAAACTTTTGAGTGTTTCATTTTGCAACTCAATAAAACATTGGCCGAGATCATCCAATGGATGAAAGTTTTGTAGCTTGGCCCATGTAAGTCAAGGAAAGCACTTTGTAGTTTGAATTTGTATAGATATGGGCCTACCTCGAGTTATAGCTGTCAAACCAAGTAGCAAGGAGCTAATGAATCAAAAATTGGGTGTGAATATATCTCTACCCAACAAAATAAACCCCACCCTCGCCGCCTAACACACACATACATGTACATATAAAAGCTTTGATAGTGGTAGTGAATTTTTTTTCTTTTTTTTTTGAAAAAGTGGAAATGGATAGTAGAAAATCTATGACTTAGTAGTGTATATTAATATACTCTATTTAAAGTGTTATTTGTCTCGGCTTTCTAAACGAAGAGATTGCTTATGGGATCTTGGCCACTCACTTTAGGGACATTACAAGCCTTTCATGAGGGGAACCTTGGCGCAACGGTAAAAGTTGTCGTCATGTGACTTTGAGGTTACAAGTCCAAGGCGTGGAATCAGCCTCTTGCAAAATGCAAGGTAAGACTGTGTAATAACCCCAATTTTTAACCCTAAATTAGTAATAAAATAAGATTAATTAATTAAAAAAATTTATGCATAGAATTTGGTTCTAAAATCACTAAAACTAGAAAGTATACGTCGATATAAATTGAACGGTATAAAGAACGTTAAAAACGGAGTTCGGATGAGTGAGTTATAACCATTTTAAGTGTAAGGGTAAATTTATAAATTTCCAAGGACGTAAATTAAAGGGAGTCGTTTTGATAATGACACCCCTTTTCCACTTCCATTAGAGTTCTAATGGAGGAAGGCACTGATCTACCTTCCATTCGGCAAAATCAGGATTTAGCCTATTAAATACAAGTTTCTCCTTCCATTCCTATGCCAAACAACCAGAGGAGAACCCTTGTTTTCCCCTATGCACATCGCAAGAACGAATTGAAGTTTGCACGTACTAGAGGGCTCTGATCTCCCATCTCTGGCTCTAATCAGGTAAGTTACATACTTTAACTTGTTAATTATCTTGTTTTTCAACTTTCCCCTCACAGATTTGGGCTAGATAGGATCAAAATGGCTGTTGGATGGCCTATGGATTCAAAACCGTAGAGCATGGTTAGACCCATGTTAAAGACACCTCAAATGAGAAATCTAAGCCATTCATTGTGATCTTTGGACCCAAAAATCCTAGGAACGGTGAAAATAGATAAAAAATCGAAGCTTCTGAGGCTTTGATCAAGCCAAAACAAGGTGGACGGCTTGGGTTCATCGTACCCAATGGATAGTGTGCCCAAGACGCCCACCGGGATGCACAGATGCGGACGCGGGCATGTAGGTGCTCCGTCGCACGCGTGTGTATCGCACATGCACACTGGACGCTCTTGTGCATTGTCCCGGATGTCCGGAAAGCACTGGGTGTCTTGGGCGCGCAGTGCGCTGGTGTAAGCTAGTGCAAACCGCACCGCCCGTGTAAGTCGGTGCACGCGTACTTACCCCTATAAATTAATATATTAATTTATGAAGTCTTTTCATAAAAAACTTGATTTTGGGAGCTATAGAGGTCCAAATTACTAGCGGAAACATCCGTTACGACCGTATTGACTACACGGACTTAGATTTAGCTTGAAAACCTACTTTTATATTAGTTAAATTATAAAATATTAAGTAATAACTTAGAACCGACTGATCAAAGGGTGATCATGCCTCAAGACTTGAACAATGAGATAAAGTATAATAATAAATAAGGGTTCTAAGGGGCATATTAGCGTAACTACTCTAGAAATTGATTTAGACCATTGGTCTGAACCAGATCTTGGAAAATTATTGATCTAAGGATAATCTGACCATCAAATTAAGGTATAAACGTTAGATACACACAAAACGAACAGTTGGACATGAGATGAGACTAAATTAAGAACCAAATCATAATTAGAGATCTTAGAGGATGATCCAATGGTTGGATCATCATAGATTCCATTATAATATAATAAATAACACAAAATAGTATTGTGGTACTGACAAGTACATCTGAACGTACAAGTTATGAAGATTATATGCTTGAGTTGGGTGATCTCACATTGAGGTAGGTGATGACATATTATGTTTCGTTTTGATTTTAAAACCTTGTATTATTATGGCATCATGATTGATTGTGATTAAATTGCACTTATTATTAATCGATGATTTTGTGATATTTAGAGTTTTATGTTATGATCGCTATTTGATTTCAATCATGTATTGAATGGATTATGACCGATGGTTTCATGAGATTGAAATTATCTACTTATGCACAATTAGAAAATTATTTTTCCTTATTGCATCACTGAAACTGATGAGTTTTCATGAGAAAGAAAAGTGGAGGCTTGATGGCTGGTCCTTTTAGAGGCTAACCCTAGGATGAGGGGCGTGCCTTAGAGATTGCGAGCCACAAGTGCTCTTGGTTTTTCAACATACATGATTTCTGTGTTTTGTGTTTTATGACAAGTGCTCCCACCCGGTAGATGTCATGCTAAGAGGGAGAGGGCCAGCCAGCCACCCTCCAAGATTTTGATGTGATATGATTGTGATATGATAGACACATGCCCACAAATGGCTTTCGGTAAGGGTTGGTAACATAGATAGTCCATACTACCGGTCCGGGCCTTTCCATAGGGACGAACGTTAAGTCACCCGTTATGGTGTCAACGGGGAGCGGCGGTGGTTGAGACCCTAAAGGGTTGCCACTGTAGCATAACGATCTATACTCTTATTCTGTGTGCTTGCATGATGAGCATAGAGATGTGATGGTATGCTTGGGTGTGATGACACTCAAAGGTTTGATATGAGTACTCATGATCTGTGATGCGAGTGTATGGGACACTCGTGGGACCCGCGTACCTTGAGGATACCCTGTTGTTATTGTATGCTCATTTACTTGAGATTATATCATATTTAAATCCATGATATGCATGTTTTATCATATATGATGTTTTGATATTTTATTAGCATTGCTTAAAATAATTATATTCTTGCAGAAAATTGCTTTACTCATTGTATCAATACAATTATTCAATTTTATTCCATTGATATACATTAAATGTCTATGTACCTACCAAGCATTGTTTGCTGAGGCATTTCGTTATTTTTGCAATGCCTCAGATATTAAAGAAAGACAGGACATATGAGGAGTTAGAAGAATAGTGATCAAGAAGTCTCATTTAGAGGTATGTTTTGATTTCACATAGACTGTGTATGTATATATATGTTATTGGACTTGATTATACTGTTATGGGAATGTGGCTGATGACTGGATGATCCTAAAATAGTAAATCTATTTTAAACATGTTTACTTGGAAAAAAAATAATCTTGTTTTGCGTCAATGGTTGACCTCGAGATTTTTCTAAAAATGGAATTCGATTGAAATTGTTTTTCATTGTTTTGGTTTTTTTTATAAAATTGGGGCCCCACCTTTTGAAAAGTTTTATATATAAAAAAAAAAAAAGTATTGAAAAACCGGGGTCATCACACACTGCCTACTATAGGCCCTTGTAGTCTATCCCTTCCGCATAGGCGGGAGCTTCGTGCACCGGGCTGCCCTTTACTCCTCTCCTCTTGATCTTACGGGGAACTCTTCTAACTTTTTGCATCAGAGTTCCCCTTGGACTCTCGTGCATCTGAATTATAAACTGAAAAAGTTTATCCAGTTGCTCCTGCTTTGGGCATCTCGTAAACTAGAAATAGGATATCGTCGGAATCATAGAAAGTTCTCGGTCGTTAATTATGTTCTTTAATGCCCGTTTGCTGTGATACAATGGACAGGTTTTCAGATGTTAAAATCGTCAAGGGGTGAATTCCTTCTTCCAAAAGTTGCAATGCTTGGCGTTGCTCTCATTATGATCTCGAGCTTCTTCTGGAGGCTGAAGATACCCAAAAACATGGCCTCTCACCTCTTCTCATGTGCCTGACTTAAACGCACGACGATTGGAGCCAAGGAAACAAACACTTTTTGGCCTCATCTAGTCAACAACAAAGAGGCAGACTCACAAGCAGGCCTGGCGACCCCAAACTCACTTTCCTACGATTTTCGTAGTCAAATCAATGCATCTTTTTCTACAAGAAAATTGATGTCTTGAGAATGGCCAATTCCGCAGAACCTGTCTTCAATTGTCCCAACATGAAAGGGCGCATGTTTTTCATTTTCAAAGCCAGCATATGGCCTGAGATGGTGGATTAACAGATCAAATTTTTTATTTCCGCATATGCTCGCAAACATAATTTTTGTCCAAATGACATAAGAAGCAGATAGCATTACCAACATAAAACAAAGTCTTCATAGAAACAGAAACATTCCAAACATATTGTTTTATTCAAAGATATTCAAATCTCCAACCAGTGTTTTACATCATAACCTCAGCTACTCGCACAAATCCATGATTACATAACAGAAACAAAGCCAGTAGTTATAAGCAATCCTGATTAAGATATATGGATATAATACTTCTTCCTTCCATTTGGATCAGCAAATCGCCCCGTTAGAGTAGTTCTGAATGCTCATCTTTTCCCTAAGATATCAGCCGCTACTGCTGCAGCTGATGACATTGATAATGGATATATCTTCAACCTCTAAGCCACGTGATAGACTGTCCTCAGAACACCGTAGATAGCAAGCGTTTCTACGCTCCACACAGGATCCAGAAACGCATGTATTTTCTTGGCTTCCAAACCTGTTTCAGATCTTGCAATACTTACCTCCCAACCAAACAGGCATTCCTTACTTTTCTTTGACTCTTCCCACTGCCATCCCTTCCCTCCAGTCTCGGTAGCTCTGCACACGCTGAAAGGACAAGAGAGGATTTAAGTTGGCTGCTCCAGAATTTCTCCGTTTGTATTAACAAGAGAGAAAAAATGAAGGATGGTATTACAGACAGATGAATATGCCAGTCATAGCATGCAACAGCTAATTCTCATCAAAATAGCAGAACTTAGAATAAATATTTGCAAGACAAACGTGCATCTCCCCTAAGAAGAATATGTGGTTCTGCTTCCAGCAAATGATGGGGTGCCTGGTGACAGTCCATCCATTCTCTTAAGTTTCTACGATGCATGCTGGACATTCTTAACAAATAATAAGTGGCTTTAACAAATTATGAGCCTTGGTTTCCGTATACACATGAATATGAGTTCAATTGAGCCTCTGCAGGCTCGCCTACTTGGTATCAAAATCAAATCTACAAAGCCATTTGATCTTTTTACACAAATGAAATCTAAATTAATTTAAAAAACAAGAATATGCCCAAATCAGAGGTAATTTAGATTGGGGAGAGCTATACCTGTTCTAGTTTCTCTCCACTAATTTGTCCATTGGAAAATAGAAAAATATCTGACAATACGATATTGCTAATTACCTAGCAGATGATTTGAAGTTACTCCAAATATAAAAGTATGATGAAATGTGAAAAGACTATGCCAAAACCTACAGACTTGGAGGTGATGCATCTTATGGAAAGCAATAAGAGCTCAAAATCCACCAAAATATCTAGAGTCAATCTTAGCATAATACAAGTACCAATATAAGAGGTTTTGGGTGATAGTCAGTAATAAAGTCAAGAAAATCCACAAACAGCTTAAGTACTTACAGGCCACATATTTCTTCTCAACCCAAATCATTCATCCTTGAGTTCTGTCTTAGATAGGCCAAGAACTAGAATTTTTTTTCATTGAACGGCTGAGGAAGTTGAAACACAGTGGTATAAAATCATTGAACTATGAAAGGTAAGGATCATCTAAGGCATAAGATTTTGGAGCACAGCCTATCAAAGAAGATAAGGGGGAAAAGACTATCCTAAGAGTTGAAACTGCCAAGAGGGAATGAAGTTTGAGATAGAAGACATGATTTCTAGTTTACGATGTTAAAAGCTCATACAACTTACAGCAGAAAAAACCCACAATTAACTATTTATTATATCAAATGGGCTGTAAGAAAAAAAAATATAAATAAATATTTCAAGCCATGCTGTCAGTTCTTATTCCCATGTTATACATCTGATCACATCAAACAATGAAATCTTAAATGACAGTGTATAAGAAAAGCTCGATTTGTGAAGAAAGATGAACAGGTAACAATCTTTGGAACAGTCTGACCAAGCCACCCGCTTGCAGAAACTCCCAGAAAGTTGGCAGAACCAAGACATGAACATAACAACTTAAGAATCATTCAAGCCTCAACATTTTGTTGCACGTCAACTCAGAAAGCTACTAACGGAACTCACCTGTTTCCAGGGCAGGTGCCTGCAATGCTCCCCAGACCATCCTTGCTCCGACAGAAATTTAACAACACTTAAAGGTCTGCTAACATGGAGGGCGTACTCAGTAGCAGCCGGCAGCAGGCCAATCACCAAAATAGATTCTCGACAACCTCAAGTGTAAAAAAAATAAAATCAGTCCTCAAACAGGAAGTATCAAAAGGTTTCATAAAAAGAGCCAAAGAAGCATGGAAAAAGACAATGCTTGTGCTTTCCAAGAATGCACGACGAAGAGATATGAGTCATACCATCTATATTCTGATGCAATGAGTCTCACACAAAGAATCTGCCTGACCACAGAGACTGTCCTTGATATTGCTTTGGCAGTGGACCAACCTGTTGATGTTCCCCCTGCAGATGCTGCTGTTGTTCCTTATAAAGATTCAGCTGCTCAAGAAGCTGATGATCTGGCAGAATTTCCTGGTTTTCCATTCGGGACTGCACAGTAGGAGATTGTTTTCCAGGAAATGGGAAGTTGCTCATCTGAACACCAGTTAAGCTATTGTTATTACCAGTAAAATGTGGGTGCTTATTTCCAATCTGACTGGGTGAATTGTCTAGCTTCAGGCTTTCATTTGATCCCGATTGGTATCCATCCAGCCAGCTGTAATCATCAATACGTGGATGTTCATTATTCAAAACCAGACCATACATGGAGTCATTTACTTGTTTGGATGGAAGGGGACTAAAACCAGGTGGTGGACCAAAGTGCCTAACAGGCCTGCTGACAGGATTTCTTCTTGAATTTATTGGTGAGCCTGTTGAATTCTTTAGGAAAGCATCATTGTTTAAGCCTGAAGGCATTACAGAATCGAGTTTAGATGGTATCGTGGCTTCTGCGACTCCAGTTCCAGGCACACCACTAGCAGCAAGGTTTGTAGTTACAGGAAAGGGAAGTGAAAATCCAGGAGCCTGTGAAACACCTAAACCTTCCTGCAATCTAGGTTTAGCAAAAAAACCATTCTCAGTAATGCTCAAGTTTTTCAGTCCATTATCCAAAAAGCCCTGTTGCTCAGTCACCCACATTGAAGAGGTAGGATTGACGTGCCGAAGCTGCTGGGGGATAATACTAGTAAAAGAAGTTGGTGCATGTGAAATGCCATTCAAAGTAGCAGCTTGCACCAGAGGATTACTGACTGAAGCCCCTCCAGCAAAACTTCCCCAATCACCTTTAGAAGAATCAATAATGGGCTTCAGGACCTCATATGAATTTAAACTTGGAGCACTCACATCAGTATTCCTTTCAGCTACAGTAGGTTTGAAAACAATCACCTCATCCTCCTCTTCTCCTTCCACATACAACTGTGCCTTAGATTGGACATCTCCCAAATTGTTAGCTCTCTCAAGTGGCACTCCACCATTTGATTTGGACAAAGCAAGAGAGGTTGGAAGCATGTCATCAGCTGGCTCAACGCCTATGGAGTATTTCCTCAGTTTCCGATCAAAATATATACCCTCCTGATCAACCCAAACAACGTTCATAAGAGCCCTGCCAGCAGCTAGAATCCTTTGAACACGGGCTCTTTTCTCCTTGCTGCTGCCATCAGTCCCAAACGAATGCTTCCTTGAGAAGTCCAGAATTAGTTGCGCTGGGACAAGAGGCGAAAATCCTCTCAACTCAAAGTCTTCCCACAATGCAAGACGATTGTCAGTTTCCCCTTCATCATACCTGCTCATGTCCACAAAGCAGGTTTCGTCTTCATCTCCTTCAATAGACACAAATCCACTTGATATGAGCTTGTTCAAGAAAATAACACATTGATTCCAGAAGAAAGATCGAGCAGCTGCTTGTTTATCCTCAACACCCCTGCCTGCAGCAACATCTGGACGACAGGCTAACCATTCAATGAAAACAAGAATAGCAGGTAACAGATAGCTAGACAAAACATCCTTTAGCTGTATACATCTCTTGATGATATGACCCAAAAACTCAAAGGCAGCAGTAAATGCATTCTGAAGCAGAACTGAACACTGCAATATCTCAGCATATGACTGTCCTTCTGATTCCCCATTGACATTATGAACCGTGAATATAAGAACTGTGATCAGCCTAACAACAAAAAGTCCGTTTTCAGCAGCATCTGATCCAAAGTTCAGCTCTTCTTCAGGGCCAGAAGAAAGAAGCTCTTTCAAATCACTCATAACCAAAGAGAAAATTTCCCCAAAGGTTTCCAAGCTGGATAAGACACAGTAGAGACAAGTGTTACTTCCTGAAAGGCATTTACAAAAAAATTAAAACTTGCAACTCTGAAAATGAAATACCTTGTGCGTGTGAAAAGAATGCCATTGAGTCGCACAAATCGAATACAGAAAGCTTTACAGGTATCCAGGACACTGGGCACGTTTTCTTTAACAGGAGTTACTTCCGTCTTAATATCTTTAGCTAAGAGCCTTGTTTCCCCTCTCCAACCTCTCCCTCTACTAGTCATTCGCACAGGTGTTGTCTTCACTGACGACATTTTGGAATCTCCAGACAGTTGAGAGTAACTCTGGCGGTTCTGTGGGATAAATATGAACATAAACAAACAAAATATAAGAATTTCTACAGTAAAACTGAGTTGCAAATGCAACACAAAGACAAGAATACATAACCACTCAACTTCTACAGCATGCATAAACAGATCACCAGTTTAGATATATAAAAAAATGACAGCAAACTACAAAATAAACAAATCTTCCCGAATGCCCACTCAAGCACTTAAACTGAGCAGATCAAATTCTTGGCCTAGTGATTGCAATTCTTGAAAACATAAATACCACTCAATCAAGAACTTGAACACTTCTTTTGCATGCCAAAGCACGTAGTACGGTGAAACCAAATAAAAACGAGTATGAAGATATTTTACATTCAGGAACTATTTACCAAGAAAAGGTTAGAAGATTGACTCAATTTTTTCTAAAACAATGCTGTCTAATAGAATAAATACTCACAGATGAAAGCGCACTTTTTTTCACTGACCTTATAGTATAATGTCAGTCAGGTGTAATGGGAGCAAACCATAGAAGCTTTATCACAGTAGTTCCTAGCTTTGCAATGTCTCACAAATTTTTCCCCAAATAGATGAAATAAAATTTTTACTTTTATCATAAAAATATAAAAGAAAAAGAAAATAAAATGAAAGGGTGGAAAAACGATGCAGATTCAGAATTCTGTATCAGCATATGCAGTTTGAACTCCTATTCAATAGTTTATACTTAATATAACTCATAAACTGGATGTGGAAAATGCTTAAGGTTCCAGTAGTAGTTGCTATCTCATAGACTGCATAGAATCAATAAAGAAAACATGTACTTTTATCACAGTAATGGAAATGTACAGAGCAGTACCTTCTCAAACGCAATAATTAAGTTGTCCCTTGCTGTTGAGAAAGGGCTATCCACAGCCAAGCTCCGAAAGTATCGGTAAACTGCGACCAGATCATCTCCCGAATACGACGCAAGTATTGCAAGCTGAGAGAAAAAAGCATGTCTATGTTAAAAAATCACAGCAACAAAAATATAGACAGATGTACTACTCAAGGGAGAAAATGCACAAAAGACACAAAGTAACAACCATGAGAAAGCAAAATCATTCAATGTAAGATCAGAAAAAGAGAGAGACCTGATGATGAGGATTCCCACTTGAAGGCCAAAGAGAAGCAGCCTGTATATAGTAACTTGAAGCAGCTGAATAGTCGCGAGCTACAGAGTCACCCTCTCCATATAATCCTTTGTAACGAGCAAGATCCCCCAAGTATATCAGACAACGATGACAGGACAACAACCCTTTCTTTGTCTCAGCAGATTTTTTACCGTCTTTTGCCAGAGTAATTTGGTTCTCGGGACCATCAGAAAAATAACCCAGAGGTAGCCCATATTTAGCTCTGATTTTCAAAATTAAATCATGATAAAAGCCCGTTGCTTCTGAAAGAAAAGACTTAAAAGCATTACAGATTCTCTTTATTCTATCAGGCCTTGCAGCACCTTTCCCACCATGAGATGTGACCGATGCTGCAGAGGTTGGAGAAGAATTGATGTGAGCTCTGAACTCCTCAATTCGCCTGTAATGCAACTGCCACAGTTTGTACTCTATATCATGCTTTTCAGAAAATTCATGGTCTTCAAGGATTATGGTCTCATTGTTCTCTCGCATTTGTAACCATGTATTGGGATCTGAAGGAATTTTTGACTGAGCTGCCATTCTAAGTCCATTTTCGAGCTCAATATTCTGTTATGCAAGAAAAGATATGTAAATATCTAATTGAAAACTTAACCGTCAGCCAGAATGGAAATATCACGTAATATACAGAATAGACATAGTAACCAACTCAGAGAAACATATATCTTGCTCATGTCAGATATTATTATATCTGGTACTTTCTATCATCACAACCTGCAGTACGAATGCACTTTAACTCAACTAATAGAGCTTCTTTTTGGAATGGTAACAGAGTTTATACTTGCAAAATCCAACCCCTCTTCCGAAAAGGAAACATATAAGCAGTAATATTTGATATACCTTTGTCATAGGTAAAGCAAGGAGGGCTCAATTTTTTCAAGCTAGCTGAAGAGGGAAAAGGTAGATATGCCAAATCTACAAACATATTAGCATCTCTCTACTTCCTGCACACATGCTTCAATAGCATTTCTAAAAATATTTCATCATACTTGCTCTTACTAGATAATTATATAATTTAAATAATGATATTATCATCATAGAAGGGGAGCCTTGGCGCAATGGTTGAGTTGTTGTTGTGTGACCTGGAGGTAATGGGTTCGAAGCATGGGAACATCCTCTTGCAAAAATGCAAGGTAAAGCTGCGTACTATATATCCCCTGCGGTCCACCCCTTCCTTGGACCCCACATATGAGGGATACAATCTGCCCTTTTTCTTTTATATTATCATTTTTATAGAAAAGAATAAAAATATATATATATATATATATATATTCCGAGAAGAACAAACTCAATGGAAACAGAAAACCGAGAGAAAAATGAGTTTCTTATAAATAGAAGACATGTTTTGAACATTTTGGAACCATGTACTTAGTATAATACGTCCAGACCATGTGCTTTCATTTAGGAAAAAGTTTTGAATATTATTTTGTCAAAGTCACAGAAAAATGGATGGGCATGCTGCAACTTCAAAACAGTTTCTTTCATGTGACTATGGAATAAAAAATAATGGGATCCTCATAAACGACATTTTCAGGGAAAAGAAAACTGCTATCATGAAGAGTGCTCCATGCCGCCTCTCCTTAAACAGAAGTGGCAATAAAATGTAACTTCAATTGTTGCCAGATAGGTGTACCTATGCACATCAGGACAAAGAAGGGCCAAAACTGCATTTTACTGTTGTTCTACAAGTTAACAGTATTCCAGTCTTCAGTCCTTCCTTTTCTCTGTTACCCTTTCCTGCCTCTTTTTCCTGATAAATTTCTCATAAGAGATCCACATCTTCCAATGAGTGTAAGAGGAGGCTATCAGTCTACTATTGATCTATGTAGTTAAAGGCGCGAGGCGCACCGAGGTGCAAAGGGGTGCGCCTGGAGCCTGAGGCGCAAAATTATATTTTTCATAATTAAAAAATTGCTAAAATTGCTAAAAATTAGCTAAAAATCATTAATAAATTCTTAAAAAGCATGAAAAATACGGCATACATGAAGACACAAGCATGGGAAAGCTATATATGTATATAAGAACAGGTATTAACTAATAAATATAAATAAAACAAATTTTTTCTAATTTTCGTAAGTTTTATTTTCAGAAAAAATGAACAAAATAACACTACAATACAAAAAAAGCATGAAAAGTACATCATACATGAAGATACAAGCATGAGTAAGCTATATATGTGGATAAGAATAGGTATTAACTAATAAATATAAAAAAGAACAATTTTTTCCTAATTTTCATAACTTTTTTTTCGGAAAAATTTAAAAAAATAACCCTAAATTACAAAAAAAAGATGAAAAAATTATCACACACAAAGACACAAAGCATGGGAAAGCTATATATGTGGATAGAAATACGTTTCAATGAAGAAATACAAAAAAACGACGACTTTTTTTTACTTCCGTTACTGATTTTTTTGGTAAAACAGTAAAAGACCTAAAAACAAACTCAAATCTAGAGCAAAGAAGTATAAAACTCAAATGGAATGTTTTCTTATACATATAGAACTAAAACCCATCAAGATCTATGGAAAATAGTTAACAAAAAACAAAAAATTTGAAAAAACGGTACTGGTTTTTACATTTTTTACAGAAACTGTATACACATTGTAAAATTCATAAATCCATACCTTTTTCTGCTTAGATCTGTGAAAGATCGAAGAGGAGTGGTCATTTTCACCTTCTCAGGAGGTTGGAAGATTGAAATTAGGGTTGGAAGGTGAAAAACGAAGAAAAAAAAACAAGTTTTATACGTTACCGGGTTGAGTCGTCTGCGCTTGGAGTCGGAGGCGCACCTGAAAGGGGTGCCCAGGCGCACCTAGGCGAGCGCGCCTCATTTACTCTGCGCCTGGCCCCCTCCCAGGCTTAACTGTAGACTAGCGCCTAGGCATGCCTTTAACTACATAGCTATTGATGAGAAATTTTCAAACTCCACAAATCCAATTTCTGGCTATCATTCCACCAGCATTGCATTGTTATCTGTTAAATGCTAATTGCTGCAGCAAGTTGCATTACAAACATAGCTAGCTGTTATTAGGACATGCGACTTGAATTCTGGCTTTGATAAGGAAGAAATTACTAACAAAAGAGGGAGAGCTGAAGAGGGAAAGTAAGAAAATAACATATAAATGATATTGTCAGACTAGCATGGATCAGTGCCGCTAACATGGCTTCATGAATTTGATTCAATTTATTAGAACTTTTTACCTTTTCCTAAAACTATGCCATATGCATAATTTTTTTCCTTAGCAAACCCCATTCTTGTCTTTGCTCGAATATTAGTTAATTCTTCTTTGTTAAAGCATTTTCCAACCATTTTTCAAGATGACATCACCTAAATGGTACTTTCTTTACATTTTTTTCATTCTGCATACCCCACCATCTCAACATACCATTGCAAAATACATTTATGGAGATGGGCAAACCTGTTAAACAACCCCAACAAGGAACAATATCACAATATCACAACACCAACAATTCAAGTGAATGAGTTTTACTGGATAGGTCAAAAACAAAGTTGCCTTAGGCCAGTTATAGAACCAACAATTGTTATACATTCAGTAAAAGCAAAGTCCAGTACAAATATAAATACAAATTTGTTAATTACTTGCTGAAATTAAATAAAAATTAGTTAAGTATAGGTTAAAAAATAAACTTTAAAATAAAGAAAAGAAGCTAAGAAGACTTCGCAAGTAGGAATTTAGAATAATTCAATGTTAAGAAATCAATTATTACATAATGATTAAAATATAGAAATCCAACTAAATGCAGGCATAAGAAATAAGAATCATCCGAGGAACCAAAAGACCACAAAACTTTTCAAAGCAAAGTACAAACAAGTCTTCACAGAAACAACAAAGACATACCTTATTGTAGAGACGTTGGACAAGCTCCCAAGGTGAAGGAGCAGAAGAGTTATCCATTGGAACAGTCATCATCCATTAACAATCTTTCCTGAAAGACAACTTCAATGGCGATTCACCTAAAATGCAAACACCAAACCTACAGAAGAATCATAAGCATAAGTCTTAAGCTCCAAGAAGCACACAAAAAAAGTATGAAAGAAAAACAAATAATAAGACTATAACAGCAACCCCAAACAGATCAAATGCTGGATCCACCAGGTCAACTTGCAAATGGTTAGAAAAAAAAGATATTCACAAGCAAAGAACTCATTTTTCACAACTTTAAAAAGCAAGAACCAGGACAATTCGATCTGTGGGAAGTGAGACTCTTTTATGTTTAAGTCAACACCAAGAAAAGCAAGTGATTTTTATCTTAATAATTATAGTTCTGACATGCTTGGTCCTGACTAACAAAGGATACTTTGTACAATTTTTCAACACTGATAACGACAGTTTATATCTGTTTGACACATTATACCGATATCAGCCTAAGAATAACATGTGGGTGTATCAAAGAAATGTAGAAAATAAGCTATTGTATGACCCAATTGGTTTAAGGTACAAGATTCTCCAAGCAAGCAATCAGCCAAAGCATCCAAAATGATGCATGTAGAAACCCAACTAAATCAATATTTTGAATCCCCAAAAAAAAAAAAACTATCCAGAGGTTTCACCAGTCACAGTTGTAGGGCAATTTTATTTTGGCAAGTTAACAGATACACACAGAACCATGCCATGCTTTATGGGCAAAGCAATATCTTTCTCATACATGAATTCTCTGGCCTGAAAAAGGGAGCATTGATGTAGGAAAGGAAGAAAGCTTCAATAACATGCTTTCCTTATGATGGGACATATTGCCAGAAGCAGAACCACAAACAAGAATGAGTTGAATTTTTGCAACAGCATGATACCAAAGCAGCCTACACATCTAGCCAGGAGACACACAACAGGAAAACAAAGACCAGCTAACTGATGAGTGATACTAACAGAAGTGGACATATTAACGAGACCAACAAGGTAAAAGCATTACAGTAACAGATGATAATAATAACAAAAATGACGATTCAGAATAGGCACAGAAATGCATGGTTTAATCTTGCAATAATTCCCAAATTGAAACCTAGCCTCTATCGAAGCATAGCCAGATACTCATCCTCGACAAAAATGCACTATGCGGGAAAATAAAAAATAAAAAAAATGAGGATGTAAACATAAATAATGAGCCTGTAGGACATCTTCAATGTTACATTGTCGAATAAAAACAAATATGACATAAATAGCCACTTCAGCAGCTACCATAAATACTGGATATAATCTAATACTGCAACTTTCCAATCCTATGAATGGCGACAACAAATATGAAAGGCATCAAAGCCTTTTCACGGCATAAACCCCATAATAGAAAAGGAAAACATCGGACATCTCCTGTTCTGCTACTGGTTTACAGCTACAACCAGTGGCAACTTTCAACCCAATTACCCTAAGAAAAAGGCAACATAATACGAACCCATTCTTGGCAAGAAAACAGAATTTCAAGTGTAATACAACCCATGTCTATATCCATCGAAACACTAACAGCGTTCTTCAATACTTTTGGGCGGGAGACGATCGTCATCGTCCAATCCTAGCAATAAGCCAA
Organism: Warburgia ugandensis; assembly: GCA_035236585.1. Lineage (NCBI taxonomy): Eukaryota > Viridiplantae > Streptophyta > Magnoliopsida > Canellales > Canellaceae > Warburgia > Warburgia ugandensis. The sequence continues at coordinate 9,937,149 of CP141138.1, read as the reverse complement.
ATTCAACATATCTTTCCAAAACAAAAACATCAAACCCTGGGTAATTTTAAAAAAAGGTGCAAAAATCAGTGTCTTGAATTACTGCATCAACGACCACTTCTACCATGAATCCCTAACGATTCCCAACAACCCGCCTACAATACCCAACAACACCACAGCTTTATCACAAGATAAATCCTAATCTTCCGTAAAAACCAAACAATCAAACCTTAACACCAAACGCAACAAATTCACCCAAATTTCCACCATCACCACGAAAATCAAAATCGAGGATACATGTTGCCCAAATCAAAACATCGATTAACCTAGGGCAAACTAAACTCCAACCAGATTTTAACCAAATCAAATCCAGAAACATGAAAAGATAAATTCCATGGAAAAAAAAGAAGAAGGAATTGAGATAAACGCACCTGATTTTGGCGGAAGAAAGTCAGCTTATAGGGCACGGAAAAAGGATGGGAAGAAATATTCCGTCTTCCCTCAGGCTTCCTCGCTCACGTCAAACAAGGACGGACAAATCTCGGCCCTCACCCTTTATACACACAGTCCGAGACGAGGACAACAACCACTCTCTTTGCCCCGTCGTTTCGGCTTCCTATAAGAATAAAATTTGTGAAAATTCTTAATGTTTATGTTATTATACAAATGCTATCGTAGCTCGCGACAACAACAGGAAATCTCTTGTAGTGCCCACTTCTGCGTCATGGGTCCCACATCAGTGTTGTTGCACTTTATTATAATATTTCTAAAATATAATTTTACCAAAAGTGTAATGTTTTTTGTTCAAATAAAATTAAGTTGAAGCAGGGTGAGTAATATCTAATCTCGATCTATTTTATTGTAAAAAATTACAGGTAATTCCTACAAAGGATTGAATTAATGACATATATAATACTTGAATTCTCAGTGTAAATACTATATAGTTAGTTTTCATCCTTCAGAAAACAAAAGTGTAATAAGAACAGCCAACGAAAGAATCATCTTAAGATGATCATCTCAAATATGTCCGTGAATTTGGCTGTTGATCTAATGGGAAGGGGTGCCCAATACATATGTTGGTGAATTTGACCATTGATCTAGCTAGTGGTGTATCCTACACCATTAGGTGACTCCTATAGTTTGATTACTATTTTAGAAGGGCATTTATTTCGCAATCAACACGTACAAACATTAGATTGTGCCTTCTAATTAGCAAACTCAAGGAAATTCTAATCATAGGAGGGTAAATGGACCAAGCTTACCTATTTAGTCCTTCATCAGCTTGATTGGCTCTGTCCCTGTGCTCAACATCCAAAAGACCGAAGTGGAGAATTAAACTCTATGCTAGAGTTGAAGGATCAAAAGTAAAACCACTTTCATGCAAAGTTATAAATTGTTAATGTTGAAATATTAAATTAATTGTTAACAATGTTTGCGGATGAGAATATAGCTCTGTTCAAGTTATTGTCGATGGACACTGTATATCCAATTAAGTCAAATGAATGTCTAGTATTGTTTTGATATGGATATCCAGATGTTGACATTCTGTGACATCGCATTGTCCAATAATGGTATTAAATATGACATACATAATAAATGTATATTTTTAAATAAATTATATTATTTTAACAATAGGTAATATTTTCAACTATGATATTAGACATGACCTAAATAATAAATTAGTAAAATATTAAATTATTTTATATTTTTTTAATGGCAGAGTATTATTTTTACCAATGATATTACGCATTGCTTACATAATAAGTTAAAAGATTTTTCATTTTCGTGCCTTTGTCTGTACACCACTTCTTGCTTAAATACATTATATATCCAAACTTCATATTAGTACCCGTGCGTATTAGGACTTCCATCCAATTATCATTTGTTTTGTAAATTGAATGGATTTTACTTGATATTCAAGTGAATGTATTAGGGGGGGAAATGTCTTAACATCCCAAAAGCCTCCATTTCTTCCTCTGTCACTAAGGAGTACTAGGTTGGGAGATCTTGAGCATATGAAAATAGTGCAAATATAAGGAGAATTCCAATGAGTCCATCTAATTTTTTTTACATCTTTGGGAGAGCAACCAAACAATCAGCCTCCTTGGTTTCTCACCTACAAATAAATCACTTGAATCAGGGAATTTAATATCAGACGTCCAATGAAATTTGGGACATTTATAACATAAAAGCTCGATTTGATTGGGAGCTTATTTGTTGTAATAGGTGGTCTCTGAGATATTAGCAAAGACACAGATAGGAAAAAACAAAGAGAGACCATTAAACATGACCTAAGTAATATTTCTAGCAATCCTATTAAGCACGACCTACATAATATATTAATAAATTATTATACAATTTAGAATAAGGTATAATATTTTTATAGTAAAGTAATATCTTTGCCAACAATATTAAGTATGGCATACATAATAAATAAATAAAAATTATTTACTTTTCACCAATGGCATTTTGCATGCCCTATATTAATAAAATTATAAATTATTATGCAATTTAAACTAAATCATAATATTTTATAGAAAAGTAATATTTTCAACAATGTTATTGAGCACAGCTTACATAGGAAATTAATAAATTATTATGTAATGGGAGTGTGTGTGTGTGTGCGCTTGCGAGAGAGAGAGAGAGAGAGAAGAAGAAGAAAAAGTTAGAAATCCATAAATCCAACTCTCTACATGGATAATGGAATGTCTTAAATTAAGCCAATTTTCGTAACTTTTTAATAAGTTTTATTAGCTGGACATTCATATTATGGATTTCCTAATGTCAATGTAAAACACATACTATTTATGTCCAAAAGTGATGTCCCGGTCCATAAATAGAGATGTTTGAACAGATACTTAAACATCCTAATTCTCAAACTTAGATATTATGGAAGTTTATAAACAATAGCTTAGACAAAACTACATTACTAAACTAGAGGGTTTTTAAGATAGTTAAAAGCATATATCTAAGATGATTTTGAAATGATCTTATCAATTAGCATTTTTAAGGGAGTTTTTTACATCCATCTTTTTAATCTTAATTATTTAAGATGATTTTTCCAACAATCTTTTTTAGGATTTATTTTTTTTAAATTGTGTTCTTAATCAAATTCTCTAAGATGGTATTTTCTAACAATATTTTTAGTAATGATTTTTTAAGATGATTTTTGAATCATCTTCTTAAACAATAATTTCTAAAGACATTTTTTCTTACCAACTTCCTAAACAGGAATTTTTACAGTTTTTTCTAACCATCGTCTTAAGTTCTTTTTACAAAAACCTTTAAAATTTTTAACTCCATGCATTGACTTTTTAAGATATTTTTTCTGCAACTGTCTTATTAAGTTATATTATATAAAATGGTATTTTGTAGTTATCCTATATTTTTTTTAATAAGACTATTGCATAAAAATGGTCTTAAAAACGTCAATTTTAGTAGTGTTATATCATCATCCATAAACACCTCATTATAAATAAAAAAATTACACAATACTCATTGTAATATACACCAATTTAGGAAATTATAAAAATGCCTATTTATGTAGAATTTTGAAATTTTGTGAAAATTTGAATTCTAGAAATTTGAATTTTTAGAACTAGAATCATGAACTAAAATCTCAATATTTAGAATGTACATGAGAAATGGAGTCCAACGACACCAAGAATGCTAAAATCGAAGGCTAAATGAAAATTTGCTAATTATTTTAATTTAAATATTTAATAAATTAATTAAAGAGAGTAAGATATAATTTCACATGTGGGGCCCAAAAATTCGGGCCTAACATCCATGACCTAGAGGGCATTGATGATAGGCATGGCGGTGATTACCAACATTAATTGTTGGTAATCATACCGCATTTAATAAAAATTAAATTAAATTAAATTAAGATATTATGGGAGCTTTAAATGCACCTTTCCCTCATTTATGTCTCTCTCGTATTCACCCCCTGCAATTAATTTGCCTAGTTTCCTATGCTATCGACAACGGTGCCTGAGTCGACACCCCGATGTTGACCAGCTGTCGCAGTGACCATAGCACCCCTTTTTTCCCTCCTACGGTGACGAAACTCGGTGTTTCTGGCCATCCCTAACTAGGCAGGCCCCTGCTCTCTTTCCCCTCCTTTCCAATTGCCAGTTATTCTATATTTTTTCGTCTATTAACACTAAAAATGGTGATAGGATGCCATTTTTTAGTGACACATTGAACTTACATTTTGTGAAAAATAGTCAAGATTAGTGATATGGACTGCTCATTTTGTTTATCATGAAACCAACGAACAAAATCCCTTTGGCTTCATGAAAATCCAATGGGTAATGATGCAGGAAAGCTAAAAAATAGTAAGAGGGGAAAATTTTCTTAAATTGCATAAATCTAGTTAAAAACCCTAGATTTAGGCAAAACTAGTGGATACAAATATTATAAAACTGAAATTCATGAAATTCCAAACAAAATGACATAAAAATCTTCGATGATCACCACAATAGAAGGCCCAGATGGATGATCTAAGCCGTTCACTGCGTTCATGCACCCCCAAAACCTCAAGGACAAGAAAACACAATAGAAAAATAACAAGATCTAGACTGTAGATCAAGTCGGCGAAGATTGGATGGCTCGGGTGCATCATCCCCGATGGGTGATGCGTCCAGGCCACCTGTCGGAGATGCACAATAGCGACGCACATGCTGGGGGGGATCGCGCATGTGCAAACAACGCATGCGTCGTTCTCGGCCTCTATGGAACGCCGGTGCGTCCTAGTGACAAAGACTCGCATGGGGTGCATTCCAAGTTCACGTCAAGCGCATGCATCTCAGCGACAAAGACACATGCGGGACGTATTTCGGGCATGTGCGTCCCAGTGATGCCAACTTTAAATTAATTTAACCCAAAAAAATTCTGGGCTGTTCAAATTGATCTCGAATCTTAAAATCTCAATTGTGGGGGCAACAAAGGTCCAAATCATGATCCGAGATGTCCGTTGCATTCGTCTCGACTACATGGACGTAGATTTAAGGTCAAAACTTTGATTTGAGCACTTTTAAATATATCAAGTCACAAAATCTTATCCAATAACCTAGATCAGCCCAATCACTTGATGATCATGCCTTATAAACTGAATGTATACATCAATTAGGAGATGATATAATGAAATTGATGGATAAATTGCAAGTATCCATAAAAAAAAAGTGATCTTGACCGTTGATCTGATTATAAGCCTTAGGACTGATTGATCAGGGAACGATCTAACAGTCAGATCTACGTATCATGATGGACATACACATAAATTACTAAATAAACATAAAAATTAGATTGATTATGATGAGAAAGACTATAATCAATGATTTAATATTATATTTAAGTAATAAAGAATGATCCAACGATTGGATCGTCTTCAAACCTAACAAGGTGAAAGGAATTGGTTCTCTAATGATTAAGGGACACTAATTAACAAATCATAACTTAGATTGATGATCAAAGCTAATAGATGATCATCTATATGTTAGAAAAACCAACATCTAGTCCAAGATTAACTTGATTAAGGGTTAATTAGATGATCTGGACTGTTAATTTAAGATTAACTAACAGATCAGAGGGATCATCACTTGGATTAACGTATTTTTGGAGATTTAAGAATACCCAATGAATGGATAAAGAGTAAAATGAACAATGAAGACACAAATTAGAGCGATAATGACTTAGCATGGTATTATGGTCTAACGGGTACTTTCATAGCGCATGAGTTGAGATAGTTTACACGCCTAATTAGGAGTATCGCACATTTGAGGTAGGTGATTACATTTAATAATTTCCTTGATTTCATGACATATTACTTGGAAAAGTTGAAGCATGAATTTCATGCCCTATCACGTTTTCATAAGAATACCTTCATCATATATGATTGATATTATGACATATTGATCCACATGATTTATCCATGTTTTAACGCACGACTAATGATATATTAGCATGTCTTTTGACTTAATCTTCTTAAGATTGTTTATACACAGGAGTTTCTATGGCTTATATCGTGTTTTTACTGTTTTATGACGGGTGTTTCTACCAAGTAGGTGCTATGTTATGAGGGTATTAGGGTTGGGCACCCACCCTTTGAATTTATGGATGATAAACACCAACCTTGATATGTGGGCAAATTGTGTACGGTTTGTGGTAATCATGAGTAGGCCACCTATGCATGTTCGACCATTTCCCATTCATGACAGACAATAGTCTTCCGTTTAGGTGTTGACGGTGAGCTGCGGCGATTGATATCCTATAGTGGTTGCTATTGTAGCATAATAACACATACTCTTATTTTGTGTACTCATGTAGTGCATATATGTATACCCACAGCACGACAACGCACCCTTGAAGTGAAACCTATGTGGGCAGGCCTATAGGTTGTGCGAGCTACCTAGTATGCAAGCTAATGATGAGAGACCCAGGGTTTTGGAATGAGTACTCATTGCCTATGATATGCATGTGGTGGGACACTGTAAGGACTCCAATTTTGTAACATTAAAATCCCAAGATAGCAATGAAAAGTTCACTTTTTGGAAATAAGGGTATTCTGGCCATTTCACTAGTCACCTTGACTGAATCCAAAATTTTGGTCCTAAAAATGGTACCATTAGGTGCGTCTCAGAAAAAGGAATCCAACAAGACCAAAATCACCCAAAACGGAGTTAAAATGAGCAAGTTATGGCCCTTTGAAGTTCAGGGGCAAAAATGTAATTTTTATAAAAAAACAGATTTAACCTGCAAAACATAGGGGCCCGTTTTGATACGGGCACCTTTCATCTTCAACCTCCTAGAGGGTTCTAGAACGGTGGTGATTGAAGGAGAAATCACCGCCATTCTGGAGGTTTCTCCACCGTCATTCAAAGGCGGTGAGAGCCCCCTCTAGAACCCTCTCATAGCTCTATAAATAGAGCTCTTGGGTGCCTCTAATGGCAACCCAAAAGGTTGAAGAAAACCCGTTGTGGAGGCGTGACCTAGAGGGGAAACAAGAAGAAAAACCCAACAACGAGCCAGGTATGCCCAAGATCCCTCAAAACTCATCTTCACAGTAGTTCTAAGATCAATTTCCCTAGGTTTTTGCATGAAAAACCATGCGAATGGAGCCCTGGAGAGCCACCAAGGACCAGGGACGTTCCCTGGGCCACACTAGTTCGAAAGGGTCGAACCAAGGTGTCCTAAGGATGCCCCGGCCCCCCAAACGACGAAAACGTTCCAGCCAGAACGTGACGCGTCGATCGTGTTTAAGAAAACCAACGAGCACGTCCGAGGACGCGCCCGCAAAAGGGAAAAACGGGGGGAAAAGTTAGCGCGTCTGTAGACGCGCCCGCTGAGGTGCATGCCACAGATGCGCAGCGTGCTAGCGAACCGAGATTTTTCCGTCTTAAGGAAGCCGGTGCGCATGCCGCTGGCGCGCAGCACACTAGCATTCCATATTTTTTACCCTTAAAGGCTTATGAACGTGTGACACTAAAACGCTTATAACTTGAGATCTAGAGCTCTGATTGAGGTGCCACAAAAGGCATTGTGTCCGTGTCGACGACGCAGATACATCCAAATTATAAAATCCCTGATCAAGGCCCAATAAAAGGTGGGCATGAACCTTAGAATAGGATGATGGCGTGTAGCCGCTAGACCTTTGGAAAACTGAGGATACCAAGGCCCAATTAGGACCTTAGGACACCCATAGGCATAGGGATGGACCCCTAATGCCTAAGTAATAAGACCAACTACTCTAAAACCTATAAAAGATAGGCCAAACTAACCTTGATTCCCCAAACCATGTTCAGGAGCATACGAGGACAAGGGGTTAGCGCGACCTAGCCAGGTAGGTGCTCTATCACTACTAGATTCTTTTAAAAGAACTATTATTGTTTGAGAATACATGCTTTAAGTATATGACTTGTTTAGCATGACTTAATTCAGCATGCACGTGATAAATGCTTTATGCATAGACATGTTTTGCAAATAATTGCATATACATTATGCATAGATATGTTTTGCAAACTATTGCATACATTGCATGATTTGTGAGCATTAAGTTCTTGCAAAAATTGCATGTCCTTGAGGGTTACCAAAAGACGTTGGAGTGCCGAGGGCCAGGCAGTTGTGAGGGACCCAAAGAGGACAGGTTTTGAAAAAGAGATTTTTCGCTTGTTTGATCTTATGTGATTTGGGCTAGTAAGCTCGTGGGTGTTATGCCGAGGGGTTTGGGTTGGCCACCCAGCCTCTACCACTGTTAGGTGGATGGGTACCACGCCCAAAAAGAGGCAACGTCCCTACGTCGACTGCATGTGGTACAGGGGGCTACCACTGGTGTCACGGCACTGGGTCGACGTGTCATAGGCCCCATGGAGGCTATGACCGAGTGTCCTTAGGTACCCAGGGACCACACGGCGAGGAGGTCGTGGGCATAGTTGGACCCTATGGTTTTGTGAACTCATTTGCATTTCATATGACATGATATGAGGTTGGTCGACCATATCATACTAGAGATCCATGAGTTGGATTCAATGAAGCATCTTATGTATATCATAATGTTATGATATATATGTATATAATACTTTCGATTTTGGATTATGTGATCCTTTAAATCGTTAGTATTTCAGTTTGACAACGGATTTTTATATTGATATTGAACTTGAGTGTTCAGACATGCACATGTTTTGAAAGAGCATATGATTTTAAAACATCTCATGCATTATAAAACTAGTAGTGATAGGCTCCTACTGAGTATAGTATATACTCACCCTATCTTTAACATTTTTCAGGATAGTTCCACTTACAAATAGAAGACGCCTCAGGGGATATTAGTGCTACGAGCAAGTGAATAATAAAAAAGGAGACAACTATACATGTGAGTAAATTCTCTACCCTTTGGACATGTATTTATTTACAATTGGGCTGTGTGTTGTGACTGGATAGACCTGGGGAAAAACACTTATGATTTCTAAAGTTTTTTTCAAAAACTACCTTAGTTGTTGTGAAAGCAAATGACACTCGAGGTTTTCAAAATGAGTTTAAAACTAAAAGGTTTTGAAAGAGCATATGATTTTAAAACATCTCATGCATTATAAAACTAGAAGTGATAGGCTCCTACTAAGTATAGTATATACTCACTCTATCCTTAACATTTTTCAGGATAGTTCCACTTACAAATAGAAGACGCCTCAGGGGATATTAGTGCTACAAGCAAGTGAATAATAAAAAAGGAGACAACTATACATGTGAGTAAATTCTCTACCCTTTGGACATGTATTTATTTACAGTTGGGCTGTGTGTTGTGACTGGATAGACCTGAGGAAAAACACTTATGATTCCTAAAGTTTTTTTCAAAAACTACCTTAGTTGTTGTGAAAGCAAATGACACTCGGGGTTTTCAAAATGAGATTAAAACTAAAAGGTTTTCTGCTGCATTGCATGGTTTTTATAAAATGGTTTTCAAATAGGGATGCATCCCGCCTTAGGAATTAGATATTGCATTTAAAAAAAAATGCATGAGAAAACCCGGGTCGTCACAGACACTCTTATGGCATGATTATGTATGAGCGCCTTGTTATCATGACATGCATCGACGTGCTTAGATAATAAAAATGATTTAACTTGATTCTGATAGATGTATAATCATGCATTACTCGTGCCTTGCATGCCATGGTAATTGGATGTGATATCTTTGTGTTTAGGCATAAACCATGCTTTGACTGCTATTGTTTTATTTAGGCTCACAATCTTCTGTGCTCAAATTACTTTGGATGCTTGATGATTTGATGTATTATATCATGTTTTTACTCTATGAGATTTACCGTGATATTGATACTTTTATACTACACTATTACATTGCATTTCTTATTAAAATGTAATCACCTATATAAGCAATAGCTTGCTAAGACATTACTTTATTTTGCAATGCCTCAGATTTGGAGCGTGACAATGCTAAAGGTAAACAGGTGGAGGAGCATGTGGTGACCCGAGTTTTATTAACACATTTTATAATACATTTTGTAAAGATATGACCCTTGGAGTAAAAAAAATTTCACAAACCATAGCAACGGAAATTATTTTCTTTAGAATTTTTTTTGTAAAACCTAAGTCACCACTTCATACATAACATAAGTAGAATTTTGTACAAGATAAAATTCTATTGAAAGAATATATTTTTATTAAACTTCATGATTCATCCAGTGGTTCACAGTACACAGCCCATTGTATCCTTACAATACTTGTCCAAATACACAATCTAAATTACAAAGTTCAAAATTCAATACATGGTCTCAATACAATGTTTCAAGGGATATACCCTTATTACTTATTCTTCAATAGGTCTTCAAGTCTTGAGCTCCTAAGTCTCCTTCTTTATATCTGAGATATTGTAAACATTCGAACATTTACAATATCTCAGCAAGCTATGCTTGGTAGGGGATAAGAATGTAAGTTATTGACAGTATAATCTCAATATTCAATTGTCCCATAATTCATTCTATCATAAACATATTCATAGACCACTATCATTTATATGAACATCTCATGTCCTTATCATTTGTATAAGGACAAATCCGTTAAAATTGTAAAAATAATCAATAATAATTCCATACAAAGCTAATCAACTCCTTTCATTATAGGAGATTTGTATCTCAGCCAGTTACTAGACTGGGAATTTCCCTTCTTGGGAAATATATTGGTAATATACAATTACCTGGCATTTCATAATGCCATCCCTTAAGGCATTTCACTATGCCAATTTTATATGCATCATAATGCAAAATAATCAATGACTACTATGCTTGCAGTATGATTCGTATAATGCCCGGATAACTATTCTATAATCCACTTATACCATTCTCAGTGGAAATTACAATATACATGTCCATACGGGAGGACCATGACTGTCATAGTGGTGGCCTTCCCATAATTGCCCCACCCAACTTTTAGCCTTTCTTAGGCTTGGTATTCAATATCATCAAGTTTCAGAGAGCGGGTAGCCAAACCCTCTTAACTCTCCTAGCATAGCATCTCCAGGCCTATGCCTGTTTAAAATAAAACTACAAGCCTCCAAGCTTGTATGTAAAATAATACTTATACATATCAGACTATCTGTTTGTTTATCTAAGGCTGGAATATTTTCTACTTTCCTATTCACTTAGGGCTGTTCCCAATTCTCAACTTAACCATTTTTTACTTATTTTTCTCATCATTTGGTTGGATCATATTTCAATTTGAGGTATTTATCTTAATATATTGGTATTATACATGTCAATACTTCAAAACATAAGAGCATGTATTAGACATGTATCTTCATGTAAAGGCAATCTTAATAATCCACCTACCTCAATAAGGTATTCTTACTCTTTGAAACTTGTCACAGTCTTGATTAACATATATATGTCAAATCATATGTATAATGTCATTTTTCTAATCAAGGGTACATATTACATGGTCTTTTGATCATCCTTTATGTAGGATGATCTGAATCTTTCTTCCTTGAATAACATATATCAAAGGGTTTAATATCATCTATACAAGTATTATCTATATCATACATAAACAATCTAATCTACATTGGTGTTTCTTTTCCCTTATTGTTTTTTATCATACAAAATCTCATCTTGTTTGATCATCCTTGTCTTACTTACTATTTTTATTAGGGTTAGATAATTTACTATCTTTTTATGTTCTTATTATTATTCAACCAGTTAGTGTCTTACTTGGTTGAAGATAATTTATTTCTTCCTATTACTAGACAGCTCCTCCTTATTTCAGGATGATTAGTGCTTACTAGTTAAAGTGTGCTCAAAGAGTGGTTAATACAGCCCTCATGTAAGGAGGCGTTTAAACCTCTCTTACGTCAATGGGAGGCGAGAGAAAAGTACTTGGCTCTTGTATACCCCCTATAACCACAATGTTCAGAGTCCACTAGAGTAGTACTAGCTCAACCTTTGATAAGGTTCCTATGAGCTTTACCTTAAGTCCCTTGTCTAATTGATTTTAATTAATTTTCATGGATATGCATAATATCATCCATGGATGTTCATTATTTTCCTACTTTGGGCCAAGGAAATGGTAAATCATTCCTTATATTGTCCTACTAACTATAGCCGTTATTAAGTCAAAATCATTCATTCATCTTAGTTGTCCATGAATCTCTATATTTCATTAGTTTATATTTTTGGTGGTTTATGCTCATTATATCTTAACAATTGAATATAATTTGACAATAAGTAAATCATAAACTTTAAAGCATAAATCAAATATAAGTTTAACAACCATATACTAACATTTTTCCTATGAATGTAACTCAGTCTAGTGAAATAAAACTATATATAAACTAACATGATCCTAAGTTATGAAATACATAAAATTGTACTTCGATCCTAATGGAATCGTGTTTAAATCTATAATTTACACTAACATGGCCCTAAGATAATCAAATCTGCTAACAAACTAATCATTTAGGGTATATCATGCTAAAAATTAAAGATTACACTATCATACTTTCTAACTTATAACATAAATCACAATTACACTTCTATTATCCAATAAAAAAAAAAACTAATTATATTGAGATTATTATAAACCTTTAAATATGATCAAACCATTAGATCTTAAGTATTTTCCTTTAGATCAAGGGTTTAAATTACCTTTAGGGCTTTTAATCCATTAAGATAAAAAATATATATCCACTTGATTTTGTCACATTTAATCCATGATCTAACTGGATTCCATCATAATATCGTTCATTTAATCCATCCCAAGGATTTGATCATACTTGATCTCATTGATCAAGTGGGTCCTTTTGTATTTTAAAGGTTTTTCTATCATAAATGGTAGATCCCTTAATTTATCTCATATTTGTCCAAATCAACCATAGATATCATTTTATTTCAGTATTATATCATCATTAAAACAAATTCCCAAGATCTGATCACCTCAGATCTTAAAGATCTTAGAAATTGAAAACTTATTTCCAAAATACAGAACATTTTATGAATAATTTTATACATATTATAATTTCATTAGAAATTAGACATTACAAGCTTTGTATAGCTTCTTTTCGATCTTAATTTGGAGTTCATATGACTCCACAATCGTCATTTGAAGTTCACAGTCGTTCTTAGGGTCCAGATTTGATCTGGGCCTAGTGGAACGAATCTCATTCAATTGAGGGTCCAAAACTTAATAAAATTTCCTAAAATTTTTACCCTAGGGTTTTGGGACCCTTCTGGATCGATTGGAATACTTAGATTTTCCATCTGAGCTCTCCATCACCATGAATTGAAGGCTCTGGTATTTACTTTTCTTTTACAAATTGTCATTCAAATAAAATTACAGAAAAATAAAAATTACACAAAACAATAATAAATATGTCTAGGAAGTAGTTTCACCTACCTGATTGGATAAAAAACTTTTATTTGATGCCCAATTTGAGAGAATTATCGGTTGATAATAATATAGCCCACTTGTCCTCTTTTTTGTGATTTTTCATTGTTGGAACCGTTGGATCTTGAAATTGATTTGAGGTTTTTGTATATACGGTAGTATAAGATGTTATGGACGGTGAGATTTAGGGGTGGCAATTCGGGTTGGCGGGTCGTGTTTGTGGCGACACGAACACGACACGATTAAAATTATGGGTCGACACGAACACGACACGATTAATAGTCGTGTCAAAAACTTATGACTCGTACACGACCCGGTTCTTAAAAAAATGACACGACACGACCTGTGTAACACGATTAATTGACATTTGACTGAGTCGTGTTGGATACACGACACGAAATGACACGGCATGACATGAAACGATTCGATTTTCCTATTACGACATCGTAAAAAAACTGCTCCCAAGTGAATGGAGCCGCTGCGAAACCAACCACAAAACATAGGACGATTATGTTACAACTGTCCTCTATGTTATGGATTTTATAGGATAGTTGTGAAATAACCGTCCTATATGTTACGTTTTATAGGACGGTTATGTCATAACCGTCCTATATGTGACGTTTTATAGGACGGTTTTAAAAAAACCGTCCTATATGTTACGTTTTATAGGACGGTTATGACATAACCGTCCTATATGTGACGTTTTATAGGACGGTTTTAAAATAACCGTCCTATATGTTACGTTTTATAGGACGGTTGTAAAATAACCGTCCTATATGTTACGTTTTATAGGACGGTTTCAAAATAACCGTCCTATATGTTACGTTTTATAGGACGGTTGTAAAATAACCGTCCTATATGTTACGTTTTATAGGACGGTTTATTGGAACTTTGTGACTGATCTTCTGATTCTGACTTAACTGAATCTTTGATCACCTGAAGCAATGACAATGAGCTTCTGGAGCAAAAAATCAGAATTCAATGGCATGGGTCTTTCAGTTATGAACGAACAACTAAACTTTCAACCCAACCCCCACATAAATTGTTAGGATGGAATTCATTTCTCCAACTCCTTTCATTCTCATTGTCATTGGTCATTGCTCTATCGGTCTATCCACTGATCCACACGACAAGTACATAGACAAACACAGAAAAGCATTACTAACTAGTATTGGTGAAAATTGAACTATACCAAATTACCAATAAAGTTCATGTAATATTTTATTATTTTATTTAGAAGCAACACAGTTCTTTACATACATTACACCACTCACTAACTCACATCACATGATATGTAAAAGAGACTGAAATGAATCAAATAACCACAATAGTAGTAAATAAATAGGGATTAAGTAGCACATGAGGAAAATCTACTTCCATCAATGTATCAAACACAACAAATTAAAATAAGTTATGAAAATTATACAAATTATACAAATTAATCAAAATGAATTGATCCGAGTCTTCGAGTTGGTTGAACTGATCTGCCTTTGCTACTTATGATATTGCTTACAATGTCCTCGGCAAGCTCATCCATGGCAACTGTAATGGTAGAGTCTACAATCATATGGAATAAACACGCATTAGTCATTACTAAGCTCATATAAAATATAATGTAAATATAGAATTATAAACCATTACCTTTCAATCCATATAGCCAGTCAGTTACACAAATCAATGCTTGCACAAGATGTCGGCTTTAAAGTAGATCTATATTGATCAAGAACCCGACCACCAACACTAAAAGCAGACTCTGATGCAACTGTAGATATGGGAATGCTCAAGACATCACGAGCCATGGCAGCAAGTTCAGGATACCTAAAATCAACATTTGAATCAAATATAAATGTAAATAAGATTACAGAAAATCGTATTT
Source organism: Warburgia ugandensis (assembly GCA_035236585.1). Lineage (NCBI taxonomy): Eukaryota > Viridiplantae > Streptophyta > Magnoliopsida > Canellales > Canellaceae > Warburgia > Warburgia ugandensis. The sequence continues at coordinate 9,921,905 of CP141138.1, read as the reverse complement.
ACATGAGATTATTAGTCAAACAACCTGTATTGATTGCCTTTCCAGAATGCAAGAATGTCTAGCTTTGACTCTTGCAATCTTGGTTCATCCAAATAAATCTCCAATTGTGATTTTTGCATAGCCAAAGTACCTCCTTCACCTTCAAATGAATCAAATTCCTAATGCAAATGCAATTATATTATTCAACGTACTATAAGACAATTCATAGCAAATTTTAATATGCTAAGTAGTAAGTGACATATAAATTATAATGAAAGATACAATTATAAATAAAATTACCTTCATGACATCTAAAACCTCTTGACTATATGACATGCTCTGTCTATCATCAGCACCTCTAGCCACTAAGGAAGATGATGAGGAAGGAATAGGATAAATCTTAACCATATATTCATTGAAGAGAGAGAATAACTTTTCCCGAACTAGATCAAACTCCAAGCAGCCACTGCCAAACAATTTCTTGTACGAGAATTCCACAAAGGAGAGCTTATACCGAGGATCCAACACACATGCAATTGCCAAAATGGTCTTTGAATTCGGACCCGATTACTTTGAAAACTTGGCAAACATTTGGGTGGACATACGCTTCATATAGTCATCATCACTTCTCATGTATTGTGTTAAACTCAAATAAATTACAAATGCTAGGCCAAAGTAGAGATTTGCGGTGGGATACTTTGATCCGAGAGAACATGCGGTGGCATCATAAAAAAGCGCCAAAAACTTCGAAATTTTTGTAGCCTTTTCCCATTCATTGAAAGAAGGACAATGCTTATAATTTGAGTCACTTAGTTCTAAGTGACAAAATGCACGTTGGTAACAAAGAGCACTTTCAAGCATCAAATAGGTTGAATTCCATCTTGTAGGACAATCTTGTCTTAAGCCCTTTTTTGTCTCAATTGACATGTGATTCACACACTCTAAAAATTTTTGTTTTCTACTTTGTGATGCTTTAACATACTTGATACTCTCTCTAATTTTTTGAATAGCATCATCAATTTCTTTCAAACCATCTTGCACAATCAAATTCAAAACATAACAACAACAACGTAGATGAAGAAACTCTCCACCACAAACAAGAGTGTTCCTGATATTTAATTGATGCCTTAACAACTCAACAGAAGAATCATTAGCAGAAGCATTGTCTAAAGTGATTGAAAAAATCTTTTTCTCAATCCCCCATTATACCAATAATGAGTATATCTTTTCTGCTAATGATATTCCATTATGTGGAGGTGGTAGGAAACAGAAATTTAATATCCTCTTTTGTAAGACCCACTAACTATCTAGAAAATGTGCTGTGAGACTTATATAACCATCAGTAATACAAGAAGTCCACAAATCCGATGTCAAACTTATCCTGCCAGGTGCCAACTCTAACATCTCTTTTATCTTTCCTTTTTATCTTTTATACATTCTCAGAACATCTGCTTTTACTGTATTTCTACTAATCAAGTGCAAATCTGCACGCAAATATTTCAGTAGAGTTCTAATTCCATCATACTCAACAAATTGGAAAGGCAAATCATGCATAACAAGCTATAATTTGCTACTAACTCACGATAAACTTCAGGATCAAACTTATTATCTGAAGCTGCATTTAGTGACATACTTCCCTGACTTTGAGATAAAAACAACTGGCCTATATCACGAGAAAAGCTCCGTTGACAAGTCTTTATATGACGTTTTAAGTTACCAGTACCAAATTTGCTATCACAAATATATATTGCAGAGCACTTCTTGCACTTACACCTTTGCCTTCCATCTTCTGATAGAGGAATGCGTTCAAAAAAATTCCAAACTGGAGACATTAGTTTCCTATGCTTTTTACCTCTATTGGATTTTGAAACTAACTCCACGTTCTCCAAATCAGCAAGCTCATCATCATCGTTGTTGTGGTGTAGCATATTCAAGTTATCAGAAACATCAGTGCTCCCAACTTCAACTTGTGCCTATATTGCAAAATGCAAATGACAAAAAAAAAAATAGTTCACACTTCACACTGACAGTAAACTAAACATTACACCAACAATTACTAATAAGAGAAGGGAGCGAGCGAGAGTGAGGAATGAAAAGAGTCAGGACTCAGAAATTCAGAATCATAATTTCATAAAGAAATAACAAAAAACAAACACATACCTGTGGCTGTGGCTGTGGTGCTGTACCTGTAGTATTAGGGGTGATGCTGCTCATCTTGTTAGAAGGGTTGAACTTGAAGAAGATATCTGGAAAGGAAAATCTGAAATGAAACAGATGTAAAATTGTAAATTATAAAAGCAGCTTGGGTTGGGTTGGGTTTGGGGAGCCTTTAACCGATTCAGGTGATTCTGTATTTGATTGATGCTATCTATAATCTATACAAGACGGCTCGATAACAAGAGTCTTATACTATAACAAAAAATAAAAGACCGCTGATAATATCATAACAGTCGATATTAGTATTACATGACGGTTAAAGACGGTTAATAGAAAAGAAAACCAAATAGGACGGTTATGTATTAACCGTCCTATATTGTTAGTGTATTAACCATCCTATATTTGTAACGTATAGGACGGTTTTACATTAACCGTCCTATATTGTATAAATATAGGACGGTTATGCACGAACTGTCCTATTTTACACATGTGGTAATGGGATATGGTTTATTACTTATTAGTACTTTAGTAACTTTACCAATCTGTGACTGCGAGTGTGACTGTGATGTGCCATACTTCCAGCAACTAGTGCACTGTCTTAGACAAACGGCCCAGCCTTGGCGCCGCCCTGCCTCACAGGGACAGATAGCCTTCTTTCCTCCATTTCCAAACTGGCAAGTGGCAATTGGAGTTAATGAAACTTACACTTCAATCATTTCTCAAATATTTTGATTTTTGAGTCCTTGTCCTTGAACCTTGATGTTACTTGTTATGTTAGATCCGAATCATCCGATGTGTGGTGGGGTGGGCCAGGCCTCCATTATAGTGGCGGGAAAACAAAATGAAAACTGAAAACATAAAGGTTTCACTTTAATTAATTAATAATTATCTAGGTCTACTAAGTCAATCTAGTCTAAGACTCTAAGTCTAAGGCAATTGTCTTGTCTTTTGTTTTTGTATGTAAGCGGCGCCCTAGCCTGGCTGGTTGTTTGCTGCTACAACTATAAGTTATAACTTATAAAGTTATAATGGTATAAGTTATAACTATAAGTATAACCTAAGGCTAAGACTTATATCGACTGTTATAACTTTAACCGTCCAAAATGCTGTGCATCGTCGGATCATAATCCGAGTTTGATAATAGAACTCTACTGTAGCATTATAATCCTTGGGGCTGATATAGGACGGTTCAGCTGGAACCGTCCTATATTCATTATTCACTATAAATATAGGACGGTTCTGCTAGAACCGTCCTATATTCTCTATCAATATAGGACGGTTCCTGAAGAACCGTCCTATATTTACTATCAATATAGGACGGTTCTGCTGGAACCGTCCTATATTCTCTATAAATATAGGACGGTTCTGCTGAAACCGTCCTATATTTAGCTATCAATATAGGGCGGTTACTGTGGGCAGTCCTATATAGTCATTAGTGTCTTGTTGTATATTCACATGTCATCAACAAACACCAATTGATCTAATATATGTCCTTTTCATCAAATTCATGAATATAATGTATCCAACTCATATAACTCAATATTTGTTTCTCATTTCTAACTCCGAATTGATGATAATAGATTGGGAATAACTCATTCATCCATGACCCATTGATCCATCATTCATGTAGAGTAAAATTTAGTAACTCCCTTAGTAATATCATTCAACATTTGTGTTAATTCAACACATGACTCCTATTCTCGTTTCTCATTCTCACCTCACCTAAATACCTAATGAGTTAATTACATAACTAATAATTATTCCCTTCGGACCCTTCATAGTTCCTCTAATCATTATCCACTAATGAGATAATTGCATAACTCTTTCTATACTCATTTTCAACCCACTGAGTTAATTACATAACTATTTCTATTCTCATTCACTCATTCAGTCATTCTTACCTAATGAGTTAATTACATGACTCTTTCTTTACTTATCCTCAACAACTTTTGAATTGAGTATGAGTTACTTACATAACTTCGCTTTTTTAAGCTGATCCTTGACTGAGATCAGAAGAGTTAAATATATAAAACTTACTTTACTCATCCTCAACCTCGACAACTGTTGAATTGAGTATGATAGTATGAGTTACTTACATAACTTTGTTTAGTTTTTAAGCTGATACTCAATTGATATGAGTTAATTACATATATCATATATGCTCCATCTTTTAACTTTTTAAGTTAGCTCATCCTTAAGGAAATTAAGATGAGTTAATTACATAACTATTTCTTTAGTCTATACTTAAAAACTAATTTTTTTAAGCACATCCTCGACTAAGATTAATTAATAACTCTTTCTTTACTCATCCAGTCATGTGACTCATGTCATCCTATTCCTCTTCACTCTTCAGTCTTCAGTCTTCACTCTTCAATCCTCAACGACTCAACTGAGAAGTCTGATTGTTTGAGAATCTGAGATGTGAGTCATGTGACTCATGTCATCCTCCTATTCCAGTATTCCTATTCCTCTTCAGTCCTCAATTGAGATTCTGAGAAGTCTGAGATGAGTCAATTACATATATGCCCTGTCTTTACTCTATACTTAGTAACTATTTTTATTTAAGTACATCCTCAACTAAGATTAATCAAATACATAACTCTTATAGCTTATACCATTATACGACGGTTATCCAATGCAACAACACGTTAGTACGTTACACAACAACCGAACCGTGAACGGTCAACGACTCAACGGTGAACCGTCTACCTTTCTAATAAATAAATAAGACTTAAACAACCATCCTATATATTATTATATTATAATTATATAACTTATTATAGGATAGTTCAGTTATAAAAAAAACCATCCTATATAATATATATTTGAATATCTCTCATTATATATTAAAGGACGGTTATTTAAAAACCGTCCTATATTGTAACAACTGAACAACATATCGTTTTTCTAATTTCACCTTGATTTGATCAGCCCTAATTTCAAATTTCAATCTTCCAAGTTCCAACGGTCCAACTCCAACCTACTGAGACAGTGAGAACTGAGAAGGTGAAAACTGAGAAGTGAAAACTGAAAACGACCATTCCCTCTTCGATCTTTCACAGATCTAAGCAAAAAAAGGGTATGTATTTGCCAATTTTAGCATATGTATATAGTAACAGTTTGTGTAAAAAAACGTAAAAAGTTAAAAACAAGTATGTTTTTTTTTTGGGTTCTTTGTTAACGTATTTTTCATAGATCTTTATGGGTTTTAGTCTGAGAAGGTGAAAACGACCATTCTTCTTCGATCTTTTGCAGATCTAAGCAAAAAAAGGTATGTAGTTTTGAATTTTTGCATCTGTATATAATTTCTGTAAAAAAACATAAAAACAAGAATGTTTTTTCATTTTTTTTGTTGTTTGCTAACATATTTTCCATAAATCTTGAAGGGTTTTAGTCTGAGAAGGTGAAAACGACCACTCCTCTTCAATCTTTCGCAGATCTAAGCAAAAAAAGGTATGTATTTTTGCATGTATATACAATTTTTGTAAAAAACGTAAAAACAAGAACGTTTTTTCAATTTTTTGTTGTTTGCTAACGTATTTTCCATAGATCTTGATGGGTTTTAGTCTGAGAAGGTGAAAACGACCATTCCTCTTCGATCTTTCGCAGATCTAAGCAAAAAAAGGTATGTATTTTTGAATTTTCGCATCTGTATATAATTTCTGTAAAAAACTTAAAAACAAGAACGTTTTTCCATTTTTTTGTTGTTTGCTAACATATTTTCCATAAATCTTGATGGGTTTTAGTCTGAGAAGGTGAAAACGACCACTCCTCTTCAATCTTTCGCAGATCTAAGCAAAAAAAGGTATGTATTTTTGAATTTTCGCATGTATATACAATTTTTGTAAAAAACGTAAAAACAATAACGTTTTTTCAATTTTTTGTTGTTCGCTAACGTATTTTACATAGATCTTGATGGGTTTTAGTCTGAGAAGGTGAAAACGACCATTCCTCTTCGATCTTTCGCAGATCTAAGCAAAAAAAGGTATGTATTTTTGAATTTTCGCATCTGTATATAATTTCTGTAAAAAACTTAAAAACAAGAACGTTTTTCCATTTTTTTGTTGTTTGCTAACATATTTTCCATAAATCTTGATGGGTTTTAGTCTGAGAAGGTGAAAACGACCACTCCTCTTCAATCTTTCGCAGATCTAAGCAAAAAAAGGTATGTATTTTTGAATTTTTGCATGTATATACAATTTTTGTAAAAAACGTAAAAACAAGAACGTTTTTTCAATTTTTTGTTGTTTGCTAACGTATTTTCCATAGATCTTGATGGGTTTTAGTTGAGACTCTGAGAACGTGAAAACGACCATTTTGTCAGTCCTGAATGCTTAAGTACATTTACACCATATAACAGACATAATCTATGGAGCCCAAACATTAGATCATAACTTTGAATTGTTAGTATGACATTGACATCGTTGTTATGGAATGGAGATGAATAATAAATCCATGATGAGTAGAGAGTAAGCTAATACTGTTTTGGTTCATGCAAATTCCAGCTTTCCTGTGCCGTCAGGTTAATGTTGCCATGTCTGGACATTTTCCAGATCGACTTCTTTATGGACAATTTGAACTACTATGACTACTGAGATCATTCCAATATTTAAATTCCAAATAGGGCATCAATTATCACTTCTATTCAAGCTAAGATGAAGTATTTTCCTATTCCAGACGAATCTTCTAGTTGCGGCGCCAAGACAGGGAAAATTGTCAATATTAAGAAAGGCCAGTTCTGTGCTCATACGTAAGTTTTCGATTACCTTTGTGCTTCTCCTATCTCTCAGAACTATTTAAGATGGATCAGGTTCCTGGTTTCTCCGCTACTTAGCTTTGACTAACCAATTACTATCTGGAACCTTGGGTAACATTTGCTAGCATAACGCCAAGTTGCAAGTGGCACGATGCCACTTCAAGTGCTACAAATGCTTTAGTAGGTAGTCATAGTCAACACTTCTGATTGTCCAAATAAGTTGCTTTGTCTTGTCAGGTGCTTAGCCATGCATAATGATCGTAAAATGGAGAGAGCTTTCTTAATGATTATGCACTACCTTTTGATCATCAATAGTTTGATTGAACTTTATATTTGAATCCCTGACAACATAATCCTTTACTTTCTTATTCAAAGCAGAAGCCTTTCTTGCCTTCCTGTAGCAATCACTTCGATCACTTTCCCAGTAAAATTTGATGCTGGAAGAGAAACCTTTCTTGCCCCTTGGTATGCCTCATGCCTTTGACTACATAGCAGACACCGGATAGGAGTGATCCGACCTTACTACCCTAGCATCTAGCAAGTTAGCAACCCTAAATCCTGATCAGCTGAGGAATTGGCTGTTAATTTTATCCGTAAACTGAGATTGTAAATCCTTCTCTATGAATCTATGATCAAACTGTAAAAACATTTCCACTTTTCTTGTCTAACTGTAGTCATTTTCATTTTTATTTGTGAAGAATCTATGATCAAACTGTAAAAACATTTCCACTTTTCTTGTCTAACTGTAGTCATTTTCATTTTTATTTGTGAAGGAAACATGGAGCAAGTAGAAGAGGTACAAGTAGAACAATTACAACACATAGAAGCAGAACAATCAAGGCTATCAAGCACATGTCCATCAGTAACACCACCGGTCAATGTCAAGAGAAAGGTCAGGGGGAGGGGACCAACACAAATGGATCGTATAAATAAGAGAACCTCAATTGGAATAAAAGAAACGGTACAATTCAACAGTAGAGGCCAACCAATTGGTGGTACTGCACATGCCTATGCTAGCTTCATAAGTTGCACTGTTAGAAGACTTGTGCCAGTATCAGTGACTAATTGGAGACTTATATCGCCACAAGTCAAAGATTCAATATGGGAAATGGTCAAGGTATGTAAATTCTTCGTACATATAACATAATATGTCCTTTATATTTATATATTTTGTTTTTGTTTGCATATGAATCACGATACACAAAGTTGCTACAATACTCACTAGTAAGTTAGTCACTTTAACATGCTTCTTCTTTTATTTTGTAGTCTTCCTTTGACGTATCTGATGAGTACAAAAAGCAAGCATTGCTAGGAGCTGGTGAAGCTTGGAGGAAATGGAAGAGTGAGCTTGCAAGGAAGTACATACTTCCAAATTCCCATGATCCTTCTACGCTTAACATGGTCCCTCAGTTGTATTCCTGCTTCATTGACCAGGAAGCATGGAATCAATTTGTACAGTATAGGCTATCTCCTGATTTTGAGGTAATCACAACTTAAACTAGCTAAGCTAATTTATGATTCTTGTAATTATTATAATTGATTGTATTTTGATCACATTACTTTGATGTCCAGGCAAAGCGTATAAAAGGACAGAAGGCGCGTGCTCAGAACCATATGCCGCACCACCTTTCAAAGGTTGGATATGCACGATTAGAGGCAGATGTAGTAAGTATATCATGTGACATTCCATTTGTCTGATCATACTAGATTTTTGTTTATTAACTCTGACTTAGTGTCTCTTCTTATTACAGCAAAAGAAGGCTGGGACAGCGGAGCCCATTGACCGTGCTATTCTATGGAAAATGGCACATTCAAAAGGGCGTAACTCCCAGACAATTGCCAACGAGACAACTTCAGCAATTGCTTCAAGAATTGTAAGTGGTTTAAGACTTTAAGTTTTATACTTTTACTTTATCTGCATACTACCTAGTTAAATACTTTTATACTTTTATACCCTTGCATAGTATATTATATAAATATTACATATATAATAGTGATTTGATAATGTTATGATCTTTACGTGTGCAGGAAGAGTTGACCCAAGAGAGTGCAAGTGCAACTACAGGAACTCTTAGCAGCACTGCTGCAAAGGGGGACATCCTGTATAGGGCAATGGGCAACAAGGATGAGCACCCTGGCCGGGTAAGGGGCCAAGGTCGAGGTGTTCTTCCTTCCAAGTTCTTCCCCAAACAAAAGGCTCCTACGCTACAAGAATTGGAAGAATGGAAGAATCAAACAGTTGTAGAGATGTATAGTAAGCTCAAAGATCAACTGTTGAAGGAAATCCAGGGTGGCAGAAAACCCTCATGTGAGGATGTTGGACCTCAAGCTGAAGCTCAACCTCAAGTTCAACCACCCCAATTTGACAATAGCTGCATTCCTACTCCATCAAATGAAGAGGTGGCAGAACAAGTACTTGAATGTGATGTCCTGATCAGTGAGGTATGTATATTGACATGTTTAGTTTTACAATGTTACTTATTTACTAACCTTTTTAGTTTACATTACATCACTGATTATTATATATATACGTCATTTCTCAAATGCAGGTGGGTCAGTGCATGTTGCAGCTATATACATTTGAGAACTATGTGGCTGTGGCAACACTGTACGAGGTTCGGCCCATGACTTCCGCCACCTTGCATGGTAAGTTGATGCCTCCACACACTAAGCGCGTGTGCATCACTGCTGCCATTCAACCAGATGCTCCCCTTCCATTTCCAGTCGAAGGGGATGATGTTGAAACTGTTGGGGATGCAATTGGATATCATGTGTGTTGGCCAGAGAAACACATAAAACCAATGATGTCCAATTCCAAGGTACATATATACTAACTGTAGTCATGACTTCATTTTCTCCTACCTTTTTTTAAGTCATCCTAAATTGTTAATTGATTAATATTGTCTGCAACATGTCGGATCAGCAAAAGTAGCACAAGGGGCAATTGAAGCAAACCTCGCTGCTGGCAAATTCTGGTGTAGTGGCAAGTGTAGCCACATCCCAGCCTTCCCAGGTAGTACTAGTTCTATATATTTGCATAGTTGTATCATGTTACATTACATGTGAACTTGAACGATGCAACAACTAACAAGTTCAAAGCACTTGTTAGTTGTTAGGTGCTCACTGCTCACTTAACTACTCACAAGTCACAATGTTATATTATAAAATATTCTAATTTTACCTCACTGTGTCTCTTCTTTTATATATGCTAGCATACCAGTAACCAGTATATGTTGTATATATTCATTACTAATTTCTAAAATGTTACATGATTACATCTATAGTGTAGGGATCAGGTGGAGGTTCCACCTAACACACCTCCATTGCTAAGGGTACTATACTGGTGGCCAATGAAGACAAAGCAATGAACCCTGTAAGGATAGAGGCAGGTGTGCTTTCAAACGATGTGGTTGAGGTTCCACTCTTCAAGGAAGACCTCTTAGCCATATGTAATCTGGCTGAATTGGAGTACATGCACATCGTAGTCTATATAAGGTACGTTGTGCTCTATTAGAGAATTTAGAGTTAAGACTTACAAATCAATGTAACATTACTCCATACTTGTTTTTTAATAGCACTTAATAATTATTTGACATTAACCCAAATTCCTAATGCAGGTATTTGCATGATAGCTTGCAAAAACTAGAGGTCAAGGACATTTACAAGTTCCTTGACCCTTCTCTTGTCCTTCAATTGGACTATTTGCCCGTGGACAAACAAAGTGAAGATATCATTCCTAGTCTCATGAGTTGTACGAAGGGGCAAGCCTTACTGATTCCCTATAATAACGGGTGCGTTGTAACATATGTTGCTTAATTATGCCATTTCAATTTCACAATTCATACACATGAATACTATATCGAGCTAAGATTAGAGAAAATTCAATTGAATTGTTATTTTTATAGGTCCCATTGGATCTTTGCTAGCTTTGGATGTGCATGGTGGCCATGCAATGTTTTTTTATTCATGTGGAGCACCGATTCGGGAACACCTAATGGAAATTATAAACAAGTAAGTCTTTATTATTCCTTTTATTATAATATAACTACTTACCTGGCAACATCATAATATTCATCATCTAATGCTTTTCAATTATATGTGTGTAGAGCATGGTATAAATGGTCTGAGAGGGAAGGCATTCACCATCCACCAAAACTCAATTGGAAGAAGGCCAAGGTATGGTTTACTAATTACCGATCTTTAGACTCTTCGATATAATTTTAAATCTGAACTTATTAGAAATTATATTTTGAACCTTTTCTATTGTCTTTGGTGGCATTGTTCTGCAGTGTCCTAAACAAAAATCAGATTGGGAGTGTGGATATTATGTTCTTAGATACATAAGAACCCTCATTAGCAATGGAGTTACAGTCTCACAATTGAGAAAGGTAACACCTGGATTGTTGGACAGTTAGACTTACTGACTGACCAATGTTATTACACTTTTGATTTGTATATTTGCTGACTGAATCCAAGATTACATGTCTGATCTCTAAACTAAGTTATTATATGTTTCTTGCAGGCGGATTTGGGACCCAAGAGTTACTCCCAGTTGGATCTAGATGATATTAGAATGGAATGGACAAATCATATTATGAATTTTAATTTGTAGTTCAGTGATGCAAATGAATGTATATTATCATTCATGTATATACATTTTACTCAAATATGATACAAAGATCAGTTCAATTCAATAGATGTGTTTTGTTTTTCTTTTGATTGAAGTACATTGTTTGAGTTTCAATGTATGTGCTATCTTTGTTTCAATACCGATCTACTTGTCAGGACCACTAGGCACCAGATCATTGGTCTAAAGTTATCAACCGTACGATTTGCTTACTAAATATCAAGTGGGCCATAGTGCTTCCCATGTTCCCTATGGCATTAAGTCTACGTTTAGGTACACTTCAACTGTTAAAGCAAAAGATTTTACTTGATATGCAGTGGAGAGTCTGGAGACATGTTTGGGATCAATGTTCTCATCCACCCAGTGAGACCACGTCTTTAGAACCCTTTCGTATACAATCAGCCGCTCGATCTCTTCGTAATCTGTATCTCCATTATCGAACGATCCTCGTCTACCAACACAAAAAAGTAACCAAATTCATTAAAATATTAGAACAAACCAAATTGCGATTTTAATTATTATTAAGATAGTTCTAATACTTACAAGACTTTCATCTTAGGAGCATTCATCCACCAAATGTATGTGTTAAAGATCAAGTAATTGACGCCCATCCAGTTGACCCCATGCTTTGCGATTGATTCAGGCATGATAACACTTAACACGATCCAAAATGTTGTGCATCGTTGGATCATTCGAGTTTGATTGTACCAAGAAAGGTGCCCACTGCCCAATAGAACTCTACTGTAGCATTATAATCCTTCGGGACCTTCGGGTTGATATAGGACGGTTCGGCTAGAACCGTCCGTCCTATATTCACTAGTAGCAATATAGGACTAGGACGAATTGGCTGGAACCGTCCTATATTCAGTGCAAGATCTATAAAATTGAACGGCGGTACCCAAAAGCTGGCATTTTGTTTTCCTTCTACTATTTCTTTGCATACCTCTGGGAGAAGGATTTTACTCTCTTAAGACCATCTTCAAGAGAAGATGGTTCTATAGCGAAAGTGATGATTCACTAGAAATATAGGACGGTTCTGCTGGAACCGTCCTATATAGTCATTAGTGTCTTTATGAATATAGAACGGTTCCAGGAGAACCGTCCTATATTGTTGTGAATATAGGACGGTTCGAGAAGAACCGTCCTATATAGTCATTAGTGTCTTTGTGAATATAGGACGGTTCGAGAAGAACCGTCCTATATTGTTGTCATGTTGTGAATATAGGACGGTTCGAGAGGAACCGTCCTATATTACTTGTGAAGACTTGAATATAGGACGGTTCGAGAATAACCGTCCTATATTACCTGTTAAAGAATATAGGACAGTTCCAGATGAACCGTCCTATATTGCATTTGGTATATGATGGTTACACATGAACCGGAAGTTCGGAACCATCCTATTTTGTATTTTCAACCGTAGGTTAGACCTTGGACGGATCAAGCATCAAGGTGATGAAGATGAATAAATAGGTCGCGTGTCAAACAGGTCGACACGACAGGTCACATTGATTGACCCGAACACGACACGATTTTTGCCGTGTCAATTTCGGGTTGACCCGAAAATGACACGAACACGATAAGACTCTACCCGAACCCGCTAAATTCGTGTCGGGTTCGAGTCGTGTTATCGTGTCGTGTCATATTTTGCCACCCCTAGTGAGATTTATGAGATTTTATCTGGAACGGAGTGCCTAATTGATTTTAGATCTCTTATTCCAATTAGAAAGAGGAGAGAGAAATAAAGAAAAGAGAGATTGAGAAAGAATGAATGAGAATTCGGAGTTAAAACTCCATGAAAGATTTGGAAATTTTGTGGGAAAGGTTGTGAAAATTTTTGGGACAGATTTATAGCCAATTTTGATTTTTTTATTATTTCTTTTGATAATATATTTTATTACTTTAGAATATTTAATTAAAAGTACATTCTCCATTCCCGTCCCATTCTCCACTACAATCCTATCCAACTCTCCACTATCAGCTAATAATGCATTGAGCAATTATTGTTGCTTCTAGAACATTTGCCCACTTTCATGTGAAAAGACCTTTTTACCCTTTTAATTCTAAAATGGGAGAAAAATAGGCACTATTTGTCTGGACTCGGAATCGAGCGTACTTAGTGGCGTTGGAATCGTATTTATGAGTACATTATGAATATTGAGGTCTTATTTCTTAGCTATGGGTAAAATTATCATTTTACCCTAAAATGGATAATATTATGGATTTTTCATTTTAACTCAGAATTGAACGTACTTAATGTCGTTTCAATCAGTTTTTCAAGTACATCCATAATTTCTATGTTTTAATTCATTATATAATCTCTAGAAAAAGAGAATTTTCAATAACCTAATATTTCAGCCCAGAATTGCTAAAAATTCAAACTTTATTAATTTTTCTTAATAATTTACAAAAATCCAAGGTCATTACATAGCATTAGAGAGAGACGACCATGAGGACCATCTACTACTCTATAGACTGATAAGATGTATGCTTTATTTTACTTGTCATTGGACTTCTTTTTGGGTTGTATAGATATACTTGTTTTATGAGGATGAGATTGGACCTGATTCTTATTTGTATTATGTATAGACTTACATACTTGAGTGGATGTGGTAATTGGTGGATAGGGCCCTAGGGTTTGTGTATTATCTTTATTGTTATCTCTTATTATGATTGATGTTTTAATCAGCCTTGGTTTTTTATTAAGCATGCTCTGTATTATATCGCATTAGTTTTATTTATTGCTTTGGATTTGGATGACGCTCGGGATTTTCTTTTGGGGATTTTTTTGAAATGATTACTGTAATTATATTAAATATTAGTTTTTCTCTTTCAGGGATCTCTACTATTTTATTATAATAAAAGTTGTCGTCATATGACCTTAAGGTCACGAGTTCAAGGCGTGAAAATAACCTTTTGTAAAATTATGAGGTAAGGCTGCCTACTATAAGCCCTTGTGGTCTACCCTTTCCCAGACCCCACATAGGCGGGAGCTTCATGCATTGGGTTTGCGCCTTTTTATTATATATGAAAAATGTTTTTAGAAAACCTGGGGTGTCACACTCATGGTTAAGTTTATTCTATCATTAATTTATTAGAATCTCTATTTTGAAACATGCTATCGAGAAAAAAAAAAGTCATCACATCAAGCACTATGGTTTTGAATATATAATAAAAAAGTACTTATTATATTTTACATATTTGTAGAGTATGCAACTGTTGACACATCTACAATTTTTTTTGTTTTGAATTTATCTTTTGGGAAGGTCCCAACTTTTGTCTCCCAATTGAACTATGGGAAGCTTAAGTACTATCATTAACTTCCAAAAGAACAATGAAACAAAAAATTGTTGTATTCTCATATAATATTTATGGTTCTATGTTTAAGTTTGAAAAATTTACAATTTACTACTCTTAGCTATGGGATTCTCACACCGTAGTCCTTTAATTAATATTTTTTTTGTAAATTAGTCCCTCAACTATTTAGAAATTCTTTATTATAAGTCCTTCCAACAATTTTCATAGACAGATGTCTGATGTGGGCCCACTTTGTAATTTTTTAATGTTTATTATTTTAAAAAAATTACAGCATTCGTCTATCGACTAAAGTGGAAAAAACATAGTTTGGGGACTAAAATGCTAGTTGTAGATAGTTCTAAATCTTGTCAGAGAAGATGATAAGAGCCCTTTACTAACAAGATTTAAAATCTACATATGATATCCTTTTTCTTAGAGTTTTTGTGAATGATTCATAGATATATCATTCAAAAGTCTTGATTTATAATCTTGATTTATAAAACCTATAAAATGTGGATGATTTTCTGTTAAAAGGATTCAAATCTTGCCAAAGAAGATGACTAGAGTTTTTTGTGAGCACGATTTAAATTCTCCATATGGTACCCCTTTTTCTTTGAGTTTTGAAAAATAGTTTTCAGATCTAGAGGTCTTGATCTATGAACCCTAAAAATTTGAATGATTTTTAGTGAGGAATGTTTTTGATGCTTTACCAAAATAGTTTGCCTAATTTCATGGCCTACAACCTTGAAAACCTTAACTTTATGCTTTCTATTTGACCTTTTAGAAAATAAAATATAAATTTAGGTTATAGTTGATTCGATCTATGAAACCCTTACATTTGGAAAATATTTTGTGAAAAATGAGTTGAGAAAAAACAATTGCCAAAATTCATTCCTATCATCATCTCTGATGAGATATAAAAATAACTAAAACCAACAGTTTGTCACTAAACTATTTTTGTCACTTTACTCCATGGAAAAATCCTAAAATATTTAAACGGATCTAAAGTGGATCCTAAATTAGATGTATGTCAATGTCCATTGACATTCATCGACGAAAGTTGAAGGAGGGTCATATGGTAACACATTTCTTAATAGTAGAGGAGTTAATTTGCAAAAGTAAAAGTTAAGAGACTAAAGCGAAGCAAAACAGTTGTTAAGAATAGTAAACAATAGTTTTCTTTAACTTTTTTTTTTTCTAAATTATTTTGTGAAAAAAATCTTTAAATTATGTTTTTTCAGACTTCTTCCAAAAATGTTTGTCCAGTTATCCAAACATTTTCCTAGCCAATTTATTGTGGAACCTAAAATTCACAATCATGACTCATACATCAATAATCACATCTAGCCCTTATAAAATACAAGGTAAGACTGTATACTATGAGCCCGTGCACAAGAGCTACCTTTTTAAGACGTTGCACTTTTTTTCCCCATTTTTGGTAGAAACTCACAATCTGACCCTCACATTCGTCATCTTGCAAAAAAAAATAAAAAATATATATATATATATATTTTTTTCTATCTCAATAGTTTTTTCAATCACTGTTAAAAAGAAAAGGCATTTAAAAGGTACAGATGTGGGGCCACAATTAAGTAAGGAGTGCCGTTATCAAAACAAAGGGAGTGATCAACAAGCCCAAATAATCCGGGCTCCTATGAATAACTTTCCCGCCTACATTTTCCGTCGTCTGCCTGGTGGTCAGGGTTGCTCTTGAGGCAATGGGGATTCAAGGTCTTCTTCCCCTGCTGAAATCCATAATGCATCCCTTTCACATAAAGGATTTGGAAGGCTGCTCCGTTGCCGTTGACACCTATTCTTGGCTCCATAAGGGAGCATTGTGCTGTAGCAAGGATCTTTGCACAGGGCAACCCACCACCAAGTGATTTCATTTCTGTCATTTTGTGTTTTTCACTAGAACCCTAGAAGCTGAGTTTTACTGCAAATGCATTACGTGATCGATCATACAACCTTAATATTCTGCTTTGATTGTTGCTTTAGAGGGAGAATTATTATTCTTACTACTGTCATTGTCATTAGTTGTTTTTGGGGTCCAATCGATTGAAAATATGTTAAAAAATGTAGCAAGGTTGGTAGGTGGGTTAATCTGCTTCATCCATTTGCACGGGAGGAATCAATTGTTACCTTAATTTCAGCATCTGGGTTTCTTTCCGTGGTGAAATCTGTGCATTCTTTTCCCTCGGTTCTTGCACAGTATCTGGATGACCGTTTTATATGTAAAGCGATGATTTCACTTGTATATAACCTTGTTAAGAGATGTCGAAAGACAGCCAAGTCCTATGTGCAAAATGTGGGACGTGCCTAAGCGCACAATGCGGGGGAGTTATGAGTCAACTTGCCATTTTTGATACCATTGCCGTTTGTTGGATACTTCTTTGGGATATAACCTCTTTGAGAAACTCAAATCGCAATTTGAAGAATTTTGTTGTCCTACGGAGAAATTCTCCATCTTGTTTCAAAATCTTTTTGTTTTATACCACTCTATGTGTTTCGGATGGTGGTTTGCTTTTTCCTCTTGGTTCTCTGATATCGTCAATTGGAGTTCCTTTGTAAGTCTCTTTCTTACTCATTCTAATACAGCCTTCATACCATCATTTGGGATGAAAGAAGGAAGTGCTTTGTATTTTCTGCCTAAAACTCGAAACCCTGTCTTGTCCTCTTCCAGTTACATATGGGATCCAATATTCTTTCTTTCTGAAAGTTTCAATGAAGTCCTATACTGCATGAGCTTTTGCAAACACAATGCTGCATTTCATTATGTTGCTAATGATAATCTGTATTACAAGTAGTGATTGGTTTTGTCACACTTGAAACTGAAAATAGTGCTAAAAGATTATTCTTTCTTCTATCTCAGTTTGAATTGTAAGACGTAAAATGAATTTAATTTGGGCTCTAGAGACTGTTCTAACATTTCAATGATTTTCATAGGCACATCGAGTATTGCATGCATAGAGTAAACTTGTTGCGGCATTATGGAATCAGACCCATTCTTATCTTTGATGGAGGGCTTCTACCAATGAAGGGCGACCAAGAGACAAAGCGTGCGAGGTATGGTACAAAACATTCAATATGAAATGTGAAGGTGATTTTTATATGCATATCCTTGTTGCTATGTTTCTTTGCACGAGAAAACACAACCGCATATTTCAAAGTTTACATAGTTGTCCCGCGAGTTCCTTGCATGAGCTAGTTTGGATACTTCTCAAATGAAGTCCCACTTTGATCATGCATGTGACGTGTCATCTTCAAAAAGTATCAATGCTTCGTTTACTTTTCACGTGTTGCCTACTTTCCTCATTCATTGGAGCTTAAATACCTGCACCTCTAGCTTGTTTTATGTAAAACATGCCAATTTGTTGGAAACTCACAGATGATAACTAGTTTATCTGACGTGTTGCTTCCTTGCGCATGATTTGGTCAAAAACTTGCTTTGGCGCATGACTTCATTGCTGATAATTTTCTAACTGGTCTGATTTTGAATGCATGAGTTAGTTGAAGTTGCTTTCTCATTTTCCACTGACTGCTTGCCAACCTATTTGTAGCTCACAACAATAACGATTAAAATAATCCTCCAATGGTCCTCAATAGTGATTGAAATAAATAAAAAGAAGAAAAGGGCAGCCCCGGTGCATGAAGCTCCCGCCTATGCAAGGTCTAGGGAAGGGACAGACTACAAGGGCCTATAGTAGGCAGCCTTAGCTTGCATTTTGCAAGAGGCTGATTCCACGCCTTGAACCCGTGATCTCAAGAAACAAAAACTTAATTCTTTTGTTTTTTTCCAAGTACATACATCTAAGGGGAAATAAGAAAGATTGCTGCAAGTGTGTTGGATACATGGCTAACTGAATTAAACCATTATAATTGTATACAAGATTCTTTTAATCTGTCCAATGTGAGCTCTCTGCCTGAGCATAAGGTTCATTCTGGAGCAATGCATATTTAGTTTCTTTTGCTGTGCATGGCAATCAGATTGCAAATTCGAAACACATGGTAATGTAGAGCCCTGTTATGCGATTGAAATATCCAGAGAGAGAGAGAGAGAGAGAGAGAGAGAGAGAGAGAGAGAGAGAGAGAGAGAGAGAGAGAGAGAGAGAGAGAGTATGATGTAACTGGTCGTCTCACGGTTGCATCATAGGTGTACTCGAGAGTCGATGGTAGACACTATTTTCAACTTGTCTATGATCCATACTGTTCATTAGATGCACCTAATCTTAGATGGCCTAGGTAACAAATCTCATATGCATTGGATATCTCTAGGTCCTCCAGTTTTGAATCTTTTGAAGCCAAAACTATGGACAGTGTACTGTGTTTTGGGGCTTTTCAGTTTGTAACATCTACAGCGTCTATTGTTTTGGCTCCAAAAGAATCAAAACTGAAGGATGTAGGGATATCCAATATATCTGAGATTTGGTATGTAGGCCATTTGAGATGAGGCAAGTCCAATGAACAATATAGATCATGGAAAGAATTGAAGAAATTGGGCCCGCAAATTCACTTTCTAGTATGCCTATGAGAGAGATAGAGAGAGAGAGAGATAATTATATGTATATTATACGTTTTAATGTGACGCAAACTGTTTATGGTTAAACATTAGAACTTTTCTTCTCACTAATCAATTCCACCATTTTTCTAGGTAGGTAATCAATTCCACCATTAAAAAAGAAATTAATTAGAAGTTACCTTGAATTAGGAAAAGTGAAGGACTAAGATAAATAAAAAACATACATGTGTTATATGCATAAATGTATTTCTGGACATTCATTAGGGTGATGCAGTTACTTTTTTCTTGAGGTTGCCAAAATGCCATGTTCTCTGTGCTGGATAATGATATACATTGACAAGAGCCATCTTTTCATTCCTGTACTATAGAATTGCTCTTCCCTCCACTCTATTGGTCTTGCACTAAACAGTTTTTTCCTTGTTTCTCCACAAATTTTTTCTCCCAGTGCAGTAACCGTAGTCGCAATTTACATCTCTTTCCAGATACAGTCTATACTCTGTAGTAAGTAATGTCTACTTCCACTGTGACATTTGATAGAGAGACTATGATTCTTATGCTATACAATAATGCAGGGTAAGGAAGGAAAATCTTGAGCGCGCCATTTCGCATGAAGCAACTGGCAATGCTGGTGCTGCTTATGAGTGCTACCAAAAAGCTGTGGATATTTCCCCTTCAGTTGCATTTGGACTAATCCAGGTAGGATAAGGCGCATTGCTGGTAATTGTTGCTAATTATTCCTAGTGGCCACTTGCAAGGAGATAAAGTTCACACTGCCTCCATGTCAAGACTGTAGCCATTTGAATCCTTGCTATCATCTATTATGGCATCTTTATGTTACTGACATAGTTGTCTACGGAAGGTCTTAAAGCAGGAGAAAGTAGACTACATAGTGGCACCCTATGAGGCTGATGCCCAAATGACCTTCTTGTCCCTCAATAATCATGTTGTTGCAGTCATTACTGAGGACTCGGACTTAATACCATTTGGTTGTTCAAGAGTTAGTGACTTTGAAAACTGATTCTTGCTTCAATTTTTCTTCTCTGGATTTATGTAAAATAGTGCTGTGACATCCTTTTAGCAAGGACTGCTTTTGATTTGGTTTGTTCTTGCATTTCATTCTTATCAGATCATCTTCAAAATGGACAAATTTGGGCAAGGTGTTGAGTTTCTTTCTTCTATGCTACCAAGAAATAAGGAGCTAAATTTTACTGGATTCACCAAGCAGATGCTTCTTGAGATGTGCATCTTAAGTGGCTGTGACTATCTACCATCAATGCCAGGTATGGGCCTGAAAAAGGCTCATGCTCTTATACAGAAGTTCAAAAGCTATGATAAGGTAAGAAAGATTGCCTGTTCCCTTATGCTTACTTGGTACTAACAAACTGGACACTTTATTCACCACATGTATGTATAAGTAGACTCCTTTGCTCCTAATATTGGATGTTTGTGATGCTCTAGCACACATTCTGAACTTGATACTTCAAATCTTTTATCTCATAACTGAGTAACAAGCTAACGATGGGGTGATCTGTTTCCTTGTAAACCGTTGCATGCTAGTGGTGTATACATATTTTCTGCACTCTCTCTTCCTTTTTTATTGTGTCCAAATGAATGTATGAAACCTCACAGGAAGGCATTTGCATATTCATAGTATTGCACCTCCAGTCTTATCAAGTGCATGGCTGTCTCCACAAGATGGAGCAAAACAATCCTTTGTTAATTTTAGGTAAAGTATTGCCCAAAGAGAAAAAGGGCAGTACTATTATTGAATTTTTGTCACTGTTTCTGGCTTTTCATCACCATGTGGAAGCATTTTAATCTTAACTATATATCGGTTGTATGAATATTATGGCTAGTTTTTGTCATTGAATATTGATGTCTGGTACTAAAAATTACAGTATTTTGTGTGTCTCACGCATGTCACTGAAATTTGCTCCTGAAGTGCAGAACAGAAAATTATTTTTACTTCATACTTGTCATAGTAATATGACAAATATTCTCATAGCTTAAGGAAATCATTGAGCACCAATACTGGGAAATTGCTTGATTGAAGCTTTCTGGTGCTGGATGCTCTCTCCTGTTCTTTTGCTTTTTTTGGAAAGGTAGACCCACACACCCATGCACAGCCTTGAACCCTGGTCACCCAGGTCAGGGACTTCTGTTACACCCCTGGGGTACAAGGCTTTGGTGCTGGATGCTCTCTCCTGTTATTCATTAATTTCTTGAAGAGTCTTTTCATTTGCAAGGTTCACCACATTAAACCTTAATTTGATGCTTCAATCTGCTCTGTGACTGCTGATGAAATCGTGTTACCTTCTTTCCTAAACTCTAAAGTGAGACAAGAGGCAAAACTACAGATGTCTTTTCTGTCCACAGTCATCTGGTCATTTGATATATGTCTATAAACTATCAAGGAATCAATATAATCAAGCTTTGAATTTTTTGGTCTATTCTTAGGTTTGTTCTAAGAATAGACCAAAAATTCAAAGCTTGATTATATTGATTCCTTGATAGTTTACAGAAATATATCAAATGAAGGTGAGCCTTGGCGCAGCGGTAAAGTTGTTGTCGTGTGATCTTGAGGTCATGGGTTCAAGGAGTGGAGCTTTTTGCAAAAATGTAAGGTAAGGCTGCTAACTATAGACCCTTGTGGTCCACCCCTTCCCCAGACCCCGCATATGCTGCAGCTTCATGCACCGGGGCTGCCCTTTTATTCTTAGGTTTGTTCTCCAGATTATCCTTTGCCAAGTTGAATAAATGCCTTAAGAAATTTGGGATGAAACTTAGCTGTTAACTTGGCAGGTTTTTCATTGTTTTCAGGTAATTAAGCACTTGAGGTATTCTATGGTTTCAGTTCCACAGTCCTATGAAGAAACTTTCAAGAAAGCACTGTGGACGTTCCAGTACCAACGAGTTTATGATCCTACAACTGAAGATATTGTGCATTTATCAGAAATCCCTCATGGGATTGGCTGTGACTTAGATTTTTTGGGCCCATATCCTTGATGGGAAATCCCCCTTATTCTTATACTTTTGCTGTTAAACTATATTTCTGTGTATACAATGACAAGTTTCAGCTTTATCTTAACACAATAACACATCAATACCGAGGGATGTAGCTAAAGGCATTGCTAAAGGTGATCTTGATCCATTTACTAAGATACCTTTGCAGGTAATTTATGATTTAAATGATGCGTGTTTTTAGCTGTGTATCATCGAGTAGAATATCCAATTCTTGAGCTGTTTCCATGGTTTCTGTACTTGTAATTGTAAGTTCTAATAAATCCTTACTGTTACTTCTAAAAGTTAGCATTAGAGTCATACTTGACTCTTTGATTCAGCCAATAATAGCTTACATCATCCAACACACGACCATACCTGCAAACCACCTAAGTTTGACCTTTTACTTTGAATTTGTACAAACATACCAAAGCCTTTTCTACCATGTATCACCTTTCTGTGTGCTATTACTATTTAGTAATTTCATATTTAATTTAGACAAACTGCAAAGTAATAATAAAATAGCGTGGAAATCTTAATCTATATACTTACTATAAGATAATATCCTTGTAATCTTTTGCCTTCTTAGCTGAGAAATCAATGAAGTCTTTATGTTCTGGATGCATATTGTGGTGTAGACTTCATTACTTAGGCTTTTTCATCGTGACTATGTAAAGCTACTTTTGTTTTTACCATTAGTTCTTCAACTTGCACATCGTAGCATTATTCATTTAACTTCTGCCAAAATTCTGCATACTGTTTATCTTTCTGTCCAGTGCTTTGATTCTATGATTCTTTCTTGTCTATCAGGGGGTGGCCATTCATCCAATAACTTACCCAGCCAAAGAATTTAAGCTTCAAAGTGAAAGGAAGAAGCTAGATTTGCCTGCACAGAAAAATGTCTTAACTAACTACTTCTGTATCCACTGGCGAATACTTAATCACGTACAGTTGTGAAAGCTTGTACCATTCTAAGGTTTCCCTTTTTTGGTTTGTGTTAATATTTCTGTCTTTTTTTTTTTTCTGTAAGCAGTAGCATTTGCGTATTCTGCATCCTGAATGAGCAGGTTAATCCATAACCAGAAATGGATTAGGTAGGCGCCCTTGTGTTACAAGTATGCTCATTTTCAGAATGTTTTGTTTTCTGTATTTTCTTCTGTTAATATAATTCACAAATGCCTAAATGTTCTACTTTCCTTCATTTAGACAAAACATTTTACTGTATTTTTCTGGCTATGCATTTATGTTGATTTGTTATGGTTACTTAGACCATACACACATATACATATGTGTATGTATGTATGCATTTATCTATTGGGATAGATAGAAGTCAATTGTTGGCTCTCTCCCTTGCAGTCTTTTGTGAATATCCTTTGGAGCTTTTATCTCTCCAATGTTCAGCGAGTTTTCTAGTTTTGTTAGATTCCTTAAAGTTTATTTGCATCAATATATCTCTATGTTTATACATAAGACACATGTATCTATACCATATATTTGTGTGCATGCGATCTAAATTTTGAAATATAGATACTTCCTTCTGTTTTACACGTTTCCTTGACACATAAAGGCTTGGCATCTCTTGAAGCAAAAAGGAAATTCAAAGTGCCTCGAGTGCTACCTAAGTGTCTAGAGTCGACAGAAGAATCTTCTCCCAGCATGGATGATTCTGTATCTGATCTTTCTTCTTCAGCTGAGGATGCTTTACCTTGTACCTTGGACTGCTCAGGAGGATCCTCCATTGATTCATTAGATGGAGATGAGAGTTTCCCTTTCAAAGATTTTGTGAGTATAAAGACTACAAGCTGTGATTAATTTCATTTGTATATTGTCTGATCATGGTAGGATTGTGATCTTCTAATACATTTACCTCCCTCCCTTTTGTTTTCCCTTTTCTTTTTCTGATGAATGCACTTGCAATATGCATGTATTTATCATTGTTTCTGTCGTTTCTATCAGATTGAAGATGGTAATGTCATCCATGAAAATCAGCTTTGCATATCTCCTCGTGGTAAGGCTTGAATTTTCAAATGTTATATCTGGTTCCTATATCATTTTAGTACTAGCACATGTGAATCCAATGGGGTTAAATGTCATGAATTATGTGGCAGAAAATTTGAGTAGCTTGGACCATGGTGTTTTGGTACAACAGTCCAAGCATAAAGCTTTTGAGCCTCGTACAGCATCATCAGGCAAGGAAAATGAATGTAACTCTTCTGGGGATGCAATTGAGGGCAAAGAAACATTGTTCAAGAGAAAGGTCATAGTTAGGAGTAAATATTTCCAACCGAAGCTGTCAGAACATGGTGTTTTGCAGCAGCAGTCCAAGCATAGTGCCTTAGAGCCTCCTATAGTATCACACAAAGAAAATGTATGTAATTCTTTGGTGGATGCAACTGAGGGCAGAGAAACATTGGCCAAGAGAAAGGCCATAGTCAGAAGTCCATATTTCCAACCGAAGTTGTTAGATGAAAATGACTGTGAGAATGAACATGAAAAGCCTGGTGCCAAGAAAGAAGATGCAAGTGCTGTAAATCCTGATTATATGATACCTGAAAGTGCCTCAGCCAGGAATACCTATCTCAAAAGTGCTATTAAGAAAAGAAAATCAATTTCTCATGTATGTCTTTCCTCTTTCCTCTTTACTGTTTATTGACTTTAAATTGTAGTTTCCTTTTACTTATTTGTTAATCTTTTCTATATCCAGGAACCTGCAGAACTGAATCATAAAAAGACAAATGAGATTTTTTCCACAAAAGGTATAGATCAACTTTATGACCTATTTTCTTCTAGCTGTTCCCTCATGAAGAACGATAATCTCTTGGTGGCATGACATGTAATTTCACCATAACATCTGAAGTTCATGTAGGTTCGCCTTCTTACTCCATGAAAGTAATCTTTTAATAGCTTGCTAACTAATACAAAGGCATAGCCAGAAACTCGCACATATTTGAAGTGCCCTCAGGATCTCATTTTGTCATGGCCTCCTTTTCTATCTTCTATTTATTTTTGCTTTAGTTGCCAAATACTTCTAAGCAGTGTTTGAACCCTATGCCAACTATGTTCCACCATAATCATTGAGAAGAATGCTGGTGGTATCGCTAAATTTAACCTAGCATTGGGTTTACATTTCACTATATCAGTCGCTGTTAAGGTATCTTTATGCAATTGGCAAGTACTTAAAAACATCTAGAGGGCTAAGCACTGACCATACTTTAAATATTTTGAAAAAAGAGAAAAATACTAGAGAGTTATAGGCCACAAGATTAAATGACCAAAATGCTCTACTAGATTACTGTTTCAAACTGAACAACAAAAGGAACAAAACTTAAGCAGCTGAATTGGAGTTTACTATCTTTGCTGATGAAGATGGGGTATGAGTAATTGCCTCACAGCTTGAGCACTTATCCTCGTTTGAAGATTCCTCATTTTGCCTCCACTATGTTGTTGGTTCAAGTCCTTCCCTACTCAAAAGAAGAAAAGGAAAAATAAATACATTAACAATGTTGCTTGCCAAAATTCTGCATCAAGCCTGCCAAAAAACTGTTTAGCAATTGTCTTTGTTTGAAAGATTCTTCCTCTGTAGTCTGCTTTTAAGATTGTGCAATGTTGTGATATCTACTTGCATAGAATTTGTGACCAGAGAAATGGTTTAAGAGCCATAGCTATGGTGATTCTTGTAGCTAGATCCTGGACATAGAAAACTGATAAATTGGGTGATGTATTTGGCATCAAGATTGAAATTTTCATATCAGAAGGGGTGCATTGGCGCAATGGTGAAAGTTGTCGTCATGTGACCCTGAGGTCACTGGTTCAAGGCATGGAAACAGCCTCTTGCAAAATGCAAGGTAAGGCTGTGTACTTTAGGCCCTTGTGGTCCTCCCTTTCCGCGGACCCCACATAGGCGGGAGCTTCGTGCATCGGGGCTGCCCTTTATTGAAATTTTCATATCCTGATTGGCATGGAATCTCAAGGCTGATTTGCGTTGAGAAGAAGGATAGCCATATTATAGATGCTTTCCTTTTATTTAATTATCTTGTTCAAGGCTGATCTGTGTTGAGAAGGGGAGCCTTGGGGCAACGGTAAAAGTTGTCGTCATGTGACCTTGAGGTCACGGGTTCAAGGCGTGGAATCAGCCTCTTGCAAAAATGCAAGGTAAGGCTGCCTACTTTAGGCCATTGTGGCCCGCCCCTTCCCCGGACCCCGCATAGGCGGGAGCTTCGTGCACTGGGGCTGCCCTTTTTATTGTTCTACTTCAATTCTGTTTATACTTGGGATGTACAAGCAACTAATGGTGTCTGTTTCAGTAATGAAGTCCTATTTCAGAAGCATCCTTGTTGGATATCTGCTTCGATGGCTTAGCTTTACATGTCAGGAAGTGTCTGGACATGCAGAAGTTCAAATGCAAAGACTTAATTTTAAGAAAAATAAATTACATTGAATATGGTGGTTGTAAGAAAAAATAAATTATGGATGAAAATGGTGATTTCTGCATAAGATCCTGGACCAAAGTTGGGCCTTCTGATCAGTGCTTTAACCTGGATGAAATTGGTCTTCGACATATTGGATGATAACTGTATTATGTCTACTTTTAGTTCGTTTTACTATAAATATCTTGCTCAAATTTTGTTTGGTTTGTTTACTTTCTTCGTAGTACTCTTTTTTTGCATGAAAGCTCTTGATGTTAAATTCTTTCTCTTTTTTTACATGAAACCTCTCGATGTTAAATTCTTTTATGTTGTTATAATGTGAAAGCAAATATAACCTTCTTTTGGTAGGTTACTTTCTGGTATGTTACAATTAAAAGAGAAATGGAATACAGCTATAATGTGCTTCTTTCCTGCAGATGACTACAATCCTGATTCTAACCGCAAATTGATGGAAGCAGAAGTCAAGGAAGAAAATTTTGGATGCAACATTTCCCATCTGAGCCATTATTCTGAAATAGCAGAGAAATCAATGGAGAGTTTTGCTTCAGTTATATCATCTTTCAGGTTCACGTCATCTGGTTCTCGTGTCAGCGGTCTCCGTGCCCCTTTAAAAGATGTGCGGAATACATGTCCAATTAGGTACTAAGTGTTTAGCTGTGGTCCCATCTAATTTGTCATTATAGTTGAAAGGCAGGATCCTCACGTATAAATGTTTCTTTGTATTGTAGGTCAAGTCTGATGCCTGTGAATTTAAGCAAGTTCTCATATTGTCCAAGTAAAAAGCCTGCTCAGCATCTCAGAGACTGAATTGACGAGTTACTTAAGCCGAATCACAGTCTTGGTTCTAAAACATCCATCCTCATTGTTCCAGTTGCAAAGGGGCCTAAGTCCACTTTCTGTTTCTGGTGTTGGGTGAGCCCTGCCATGTACTTTATCATTCTTTCTATAATGTAATATTTTTGATTAGATGCTCCATAAAGGTGACATAGGCAAAGGAGTTTTAAGTGTAGATCGGTCACTTTCTCCTTTGCAACTAACAGCACCATTATTTTGTATGATGTATCTTGTATCCTTCCACATGGTAGAATTAAATGGCATTATTATGTATAAATTAGCACCTTTTCTTTTCTTTATTTATTTATTGTCATTCTTTTTTCATTTTGAACGGTGCAGTTCCATTTTTATTCTTTGGAATTTAACTGGCCAAGCATTAACTTGTTAATCATACAGTGATAACTGTGTTGATTATGTGCAGTCCTTCCATACTGTCTTGTCTCTTCAATCTTATTTAATATTTTTAGATGCTTTTATGGTCTCCAGAAGTAAGAGAACCAAGGCTGTTTTCTGGTGCATTAACAGTTTTGAATTTATAAAGGTGGCCATCAGCTGCATCGGGGTTTTCCTCCACGTCACTGTCATAGTTCTTATAGTGAAGGATCTTTCATTTGGATCCTGAAAAGGTTCTCCTCTCATTGCAGCCTATGTATATGGTATTGCTTTTCTCCTCATACCACAAGAGACTCAACTTTCCATTCCTCCATAGCAATTGTATGGAGATTAATGTAAAAAGGATCATATTAGTATGATGAAGTTTGTGGCAGTTGGTGGGTGTTGGGGGAATAACCCCAATATGTTCAGAGACTAGCCTTTTGGCTTTTGAAACCTATTTGTTTTCACAGAAGTGCCCTCAGACTTTTCTCACTGGTTATTTCAATTCTAATAATGTTAGTATATGGTTACAGACAATGGCCGTTGGTGGGAGTCTGAGGACTAATCCCAGTATCCTCAGAAACTAGTTATTTTTATTTATTTATTTATTATTATTTTTTTCTGGCCCTTGTTACCTCTTTGTTCTGGTAGAAGTGCCTTTTCTTCCTAGTTTCTTTGAATCGGTATCACTTAAATAGATTGGGGCACATTTCATTTGGAGGTTCAGCCTTAATGGCTTTTGGATAGTATTGGTTTGTAATGTTCAGAACTAGTGCACTGTCTGTCGGTGCTGTTTGCCACAGTAATAAGGATCATATATATTAAGCTGTTCAGCAGATAAAGTTATGGGTTCAAGGCATGAAAATCGCCTCTTGAAAAAATGCAAGATAAAGCTGCGTACTATAAACTCTTGTGGTCCGCCCATTCTTAGGACCCTGCATAGGGGAGCTGCCCTATATTATGCTGTTCAGCTCCATTGGGCCTAAATGTGGCAACCAGGTTGGGCTAACCCCGTATTATGCTGTTTGCTGGTTGGGGCTTTTGAAATAACTACTTTAAGATGTGGGCAGGTCCCTTTTTAATCAGACCAAATCAAGTTGACCTCTCAACCTAGTTTGGGTTTTGTAGCTAATAATGGGTTATGGTCAATGCTATCCCCCAAACTATCCAAGGGGAAAGTTCTTAACTTAAACAACGGGAATGTTTGCTTTGAAAAACACTTGGCCTGGCAATGAGTACAATACCGCCTAGTTGTTAATCATCCTGACCGTTCACTTGGCATGCTGGACTGAAAATAAATGGCAAGAGATACTACGACCTTGCTTGTCTACAAGATTCATGCACACTTACCTGTAAGAATCTTATTTATGATTTATTGACTCACCCCAAGTCATAGTTTAAGCACGAAAAATAGGAGACCTAAATATGGGTGTTTTTTCTAAGACAAAAATTGAGAATTCTCCACTCAAAATATTACTTAGATGGTGTGATTTGACTTATTAGAGACATGATTTGAGATACAAATAAAAATGATTATTGAAATGAATCTACCCATCAATCAAAGGCTTCGAATTGTCTACCAAGGAGAGCCTTGGTAATGGGTGGCTTGGATGATCGAAAGTGGGTTTCACTCGCTTCTACCTGTCGCATATTCCTTGTTAAAACAGCCAGGCCAACGGTTGTTAGGATTGTACAATTAACGTCTGCATGTGGTTTTTGGAAACAGCAAAATTTGATTGACGGTTTTAATCACCACAGTCCAACAGCAAAGCCTAAGAAACAAGAACAGTAGCCAAATTTGATCGAATGGATCAAATTAAACGATCATGTATAAATATCATCCGTTTGGATAATTTGGACCGGCAGACAGGCTGGAGCATTTCATCCTGTCTGATGAGAAAAAGAGTCCAAGGCATGCAAGTGAACGCCCCATTTTATGATGAATTTTCTCTCTTTTTCTCTTTTTTAGAAGATCTCAACCTTTCATTTTGTTCGGATTGACTTGGATAAGCTAGATATTAAATTTCCTACACCCTATTTTATGTGCATTTAATTCACTACCAGTAATTATTTAGTTGGTTTAGAAGTAATAAAACAAGAAGTTAAAATGATCCAAATGCATCGATTTTTTTTGTGGGTTCTCTAATTTTGGTATGCCTAACAAGATGAATGGCTTACATCTCTCAAAAGAAATCTCTGGTCGCTTTAGAGAGCTTACTCTTGCCGGGATTGCAACAAGAAAACCTGTCATTCTTGCGCCCTCCTAGGACAGTACGTTATATAGGACGGTTAGTAAGTAACTGTCGTATTTAATACTAGAGGCTATAGGACGGTTAAGACAAAACCATCCTATATTTTATACGTTCTATAAGACAGTTGATAAGTAAGCGTCTTATATTTATATGTTATATAGGACGGTTATTAAGTAACCGTCCTATATATTTATTATAAGATGGTTATTTTTTAACCATCCTATAATATGATGATATAAGACGGTTACCAAATACCCGTCCTATATTTGTAAAAAAAATCTATAGTATTTTGATAAATCTAACAATTCTACAGGCTTTAAAATTCTACCACGATCATTGATCTTGAGGTTTTGATATGTCCTGGATCCATCTATCGGATTAGATTTTTATTTTAAGATCATCTTGATTGTGATCCATTACTATTGAAACATATTTTAGTGATTACCTGCATTATTGTCCAAGTGTCCAGTGTGTGACTCCACACACAATTCTCTCTTTCCATTACCCCATTAGGCATTAGTCCATGATCCATCCATTAAACACAACTTCACTCCTAAGTCCTCACATATCAAAAGTTCAAAACCCTGTCTTGACTCTTGAAGGCTTGAAGCCTTGGGCTGTTGTACACACCAACCTCCTATCATTAAAATTTTGAAACAGACCAAGCACAGTGTACACACAATTAGATTGACACATACATACTTGAATCAAAACAAAAAATAGAATACAACCATAGTAATGGATTGTGTGTCAAAATAACATATTCACATTCAACCTGCTATATTTAAAATCATTGTACACATTCACTTCTACTCCATACAATTCACATTGAATTGACAAATAAAAGCACACCCAATCACCCATACTATACATGATACAACCCATCTGTTAGTCTAAGCCATCATTGAAAATTGATGATCAACCCATTTGCTGATCAAAACACCAACTTCCCAATCACATGATTGAAATTTGAAAGTTTGAAACAAAGAAAGCACATACATTGAAACATTGTACTTCAATCAAAAGAAAAATAGAACACATCTATTGAAATGAACTGATCTTTGTATTATATTTGAGTAAAATGCATATACATGAATGATGATATTAATACATTCATTTACATCACTGAACTACAAATTAAAATTCATAATATGATTTGTCCATTCCATTCTAATATCGTCTAGATCCAACTGAGAGTAACTCTTGGTTCCCAAATCCGCCTGTAAGAAACATATAATAACTTAGTTCAGACATGTAATCTTGGATTCAATCGGGAAATATACAAATCAAAAGTGTAACATTGGTCAGTAAGTCTTACCTTTCTCAATTGTGAGATTGTAACTCCATTGCAAATGAGGGTTCTCATGTATCTGATAACATAATACCCACACTCCCAATCTAATTTTTGTTTAAGGCACTGCAGAACAATGTCACCAAAGATAATAGAAAAGGTTCAAAATACAATGTCCAATAAGTTCAGGTTTAAAATTATATCAAAGAGTCTAAAGAGTAGTAATTAGTAAACCGTACCTTGGCCTTCTTCTAGTTGAGTTTTTGTGGGTGGTCAATGCCTTCCCGCTCAGCCCATTTATACCATGCTCTACACACATATAATTGAAAAGCATTAGATTATGAATATTATGATAGTTGTCAGGTGAGTAGTTATATTATAATGAAAGGAATAATAAAGACTTACTTATTTATAATTTCCATCAGGTGTTCCCGAATGTGTGCTCCACACGAATAAATTTTTTTTTGCATGGCCACCATGCACATCCAAAGCTAGCAACATCCAATGGGACCTATAAAAATAATAATTCAATTGAATATTCTCTAATCTTAACTGATATAGTATTCATGTGTATGAATTATGAAATTGAAATGGAATAATTAAGCAACATATGTTACAACGTACCTGCTATTGTAGGGAATCAGTAAGGGTTGCCCCTTGGCATAACCCATGAGCCCATGAATGATATCTTCACTTTGTTTGTCCACTGGCAAATAGTCCAATCGAAAGATAAGAGAAGGGTCAAGGAACTTGTAAATGTCTTTGACCTCCAATCTTTGCAAGTTATCATGCAAATACCTGCATTAGGAATTTGGGTTAATTTCAAATAACTATCAAGTGTTATTAAAAAAGCAAGTAATATTACTTTGATTCGTAATAGTCTAACTCTAATAGAGCAGTTACACGATGACATACCCTATATAGACTACAATGTGCATGTATTCCAATTGAGCCATATTACATATGGCGGTCTTCCTTGAAGAGTGCAACCTCAACCATATCATTTGAAAGCACACCTGCCTCTATCCTTATAGGGTTCATTGCGTTATTTTCATTGGCTAGTCTGTACAGTACCCTTAGTAATGGAGGTGTGTTAGGTGGAACCTCCACCTGATCCCTACACTATAGATATAATATTTTAGAAATTAGTAATGAATATATACATCATATACTGGTATACTAGCATATATAAAAGAAGAGAGATAGTGAGATAAAATTATAATATTTTATAATATAACATTGTGACTTGTGAGCACCTAACAAGTGCTGTGAACTTGTTAGTTGTTGCATCATTCAAGTCCACATGTAACATGATACAACTATGCAAATATATAAAACTAATACTACCTGGGAAGGTTGGGATGTTGCTACACTTGCCACTATGCCAGAATTTGTTGGCGACGAGGTTCGCTTCAATTGCCCCTTGTGCTGCTTCTGGTGATCTGACATGTTGTAGACAATATTAATCAATTAACAATTTATGATTACTTAAAAAAGGTAGGAGAAAATGATGCCATGACTACAATTAGAATATATCTACCTTGGAAGTGGATATCATTAGTTTGATATGCTTCTCTGACCAACATACATGATATCCAATTGCATCCCCAACTGTTTCAACATCATCCCCTTCGATTGGAAATGGAAGGGGAGCATCTGGTTGAATGGCAGTAGTGATGCAAACACGCTTAGTGTGTGGAGGCATCAACTTACCATGTAAGGTGGAAAAAGTCATGGGCTAAACCTCGTACAATGTTGCCACAGCCACATAGTTCTCAGATGTATGTAGCTGTAACATGCACTAACCCACCTGTATTTGAGAAATGACATATATATATATATAATAATTAGTGATGTAATGTAAATAGAAAATGTTAGTAAATAAGTAACATTGTAAAACTAAACATGTCAATATACATACCTCACTGATCGGGACATCACATTCAAGTACTTGTTCAGCCACCTCTTCATCTGATGGAGGACTAGGAGTGCAGCTATTGTCAGATTGGGGTGGTTGAACTTGAGATTAAGGTTGAGCTTAAGGGCCAACATCCTCACATGAGGTTCTTCCACCACCCTAGAGTTCCTTCAACAGTTGATCTTTGATCTTGCTATATATCTCCACAACTGTTTGCTTCTTCCATTCTTCCAATTCTTATAGCGTATGAGCCTTTTGTTTGGGAAAGAACTTGGAAAGAACAACACCCTAACCTTGGCCCATTTCATGGCCAGGGTGCTCATCCTTGTTGCCCATTGCCCTATATAGGATGTCCCCCTTTGCAGCAGTGCTGCTAAGAGTCCCTGTAGTTGCACTTGCACTCTCTTGGGTCAACTCTTCTTGCACACGTAAAGATCATAACATGATCAAATCACTATTATATATGTAATATTTATATAATATACCATGCAAGGGTATCAAAGTAGAAAACTATTTAACTAAGCAATATACACATAAAGTATAAAACTTAAAGTCTTAAACCGCTTACAATTCTTGAAGCAATTGCTGCAGTTGTCTCGTTGACAAAGGTGTGGGAGTTACGACCTTTCGAATATGCCATTTTCCATAGAAGAGCATGGTCGATGGGCTCCGTTGTCTCAGCCTTATTTTGCTGTTAAGAGAGACACTAAGTTAAAGTTAATAAAATAAAAATCTACTATGATTAGACAAATAAAATGTTACATGATATACTTACTTCATCTGCCTCTAATTGTGCGTGGCCAACCCTTGAAAGGTGGTGTTGCATATGGTTCCGTGCACGTGCCTTCTGTCCTTTTATACTCTTTGCCTGAACATCAAAGTAATGTAATCAAAATACAATCAAATATAATAATTACAAGAATCAAAATTTAGCTTGGCTAGTTCAAGTTGTGATTACCTCAAAATTAAGAGATAGCCTATACTGTGCAAATTGATTCCATGCTTCTTGGTCAATGAAGGAGGAATACAATTGAGGGACCATGTTAAGCCTAGAAGGATCATGGGAATTTAAAAGTATGTACTTCCTTGTAAGCTCACTTTTCCATTTCCTCCATTGTTCAACAGCTCCTAGCAATGCTTGCTTCTTGCACTTATCAGATATGTCAAAAGCAGACTACAAAACAAAAGAAAAAGCAGGTTAAGTGACTGACTACTAACTAGTGAGTAGTGACTTAGTGTATATCATGATTCATATGAAAACAAAAACAAAATATATAAATGTAAGGGAGACATTATGTTATATGTAGGAAGAATTTACATACCTTGACCAATTTCCACATTAAATCTTTGACTTCTGGTTATACAAGTTTCCAATCAGTCACTGATACTAGCACAAGTCTTCTAACATTGCCACATATGAAACTAGCATAGGCATATGCAGCACCACCAATCGGTTGGCCTTTATTGTCGAATTGTACAACTTCTTTTATTCCCTTTGAGGATCTCTTATTTATATGTTCCATTTGTGTTAGACCCCTGACCTTTCTCTTGACACTGATAGGTGGTGTTACTGGTGGACATGTGCTTGAGAGCCTTGATTGTTCTGCTTCTGTGTGTTGTAATTGTTCTACTTCTACCTCTTCTACTTATTGTTGTACTACTTGTTCATGTTCTTGTTGTAGTTCTACTTCTTCATGTTCCATGTTTGCTTCACAAATAAAAATGAAAATGACTACAGTTAGACAAGTGAAAATTGGAAAGTGTAAGTGAAATAGCTCGGCACATTAGAAACGATGATCAAGAGGTATTAGTCAAAGATGATGAGATCAAACTAAGGTGGGAGGTCAGAGGTCTACCATTGAAGCTATTTTCTCTATGGTAGCTCAAAATCAGCATACTGAAATTAGGTTGAAGGTACAAATGATAGGGAAAGATTGTATTCTACAGTGGGAATAGCAGATAGTCTTAAGTCAAGCAAACCACACTACTTGTACATGAAATGTTGAAAAATCAAAACCAAGAACAATGTTTTCAAACTAGCACACTAAATTTCTTAACCCAAAGGCAGCTTATTCTAGAAGAACCTTATATAACAACTTCACTCAGTAAAGTGGTCAGTAAGAAACCCAGGGGAAAAATAATTCCATGAGAAGGTCCAGATAACTTTTTCTGTGAGCACTCAAAACTAAACAGAGTAATATTAGTATTCAACTTTCAAGGTAGGGAAAGATCACATTCTACAGTAGGAACAGCAAAGACAATCTAAGTTATGCAAACGATACTAGTAGCACTTAAATGTTGACAAATCAAACCTAGCACAAGGTTTTCAAACCAGCATAACCTAATAGCAGCATATTTCAGATGAACTTTACATGACAGGTTTTCATTGATAAGAATTCAAGTAAGAACCATGGGCGGATCACATTCTACAGTAGGAATAGCAAACACAACCTAAGTCATGCAAATGACACTATTAGTACTAAAATGTTGACAAATCAAAGCTAGTAGAGCATAAAGTTTTAAAGCAGCATAACCTAACAGCAGCATATTTCAAAAGAACTTTAAATGAAAGTTTTTATTACTTAAGTGTTCAAGTAGAATCCATTCGTAGAGTAAAACAATAAGAAGGTCAAGAGAAGTATTCTAATTAGCGACCAAAATTAGAAAAATTAACATTGATAACTAAGATGTGAAGACAGCCTTCCAAGTCACACTACTAGTACTTGAAATATTAAAAAACCAGAACCAGCACGAGGTTTTCAGACTGGCACACTGAATTTCTTGACCTAAAGGAAAAGGGGGAAAAGAAAGAAACAACTACTATATTGTGAGATGTAATCATTGTAATGTAATACGAGTGAGTGCTACATAAAAAAATAGGGTAAAAAATGACGACATTACATAGAGTTTCTAAAAGAGCATAATAACAAAAGAACAGAACTTCAGAACTAGTACCTGATGAACCTCCTTCCATTGTGGTCGCTGGTCGGTTTCTTTTGACTTCTCATTTTTTCCCCTTGATCGGGTTGCACGCTTTCTCTCTCCCTCGACTCTCCTTCTTCTTCTCACTGGCACTCTTCTTCTGGTTTGTGCGTTTGCCCTAGTTTTGGTCGAATAGTTGAAGGGGGTTTGGTCTTGGGGAGGAGAGAGCTGGACACTTCGAAACTTAGGTTAGGGTAGGGAGAAAACTCAGAAAAGAAAATGCCAAGGTGAAAAACGGTGAAAGGCGGGAGAAAGTTTTAATGTATAAAAAGATCAATATAGGATGGTTCTAGAGTAACTGTCCTATAATTATAGAATATATAGGACGGTTATGAAATAACTGTCCTATAAATAAAGAAATATAGGACGGTTGTTGCATAACTATCCTATAAGTAATAACATATATAGGATGATTATTAAACAATCGTCCTATAAGTAATAACATATATAGGACGGTTATTTAATAACCGTCTTATATTATTATTATTACCAGTCCTGTAGTTACTACTGCTAGTTCCTTAAAATATAAAAAACATTTATGTAATGTAAGTAACTCATACTCATTGCTTGTTGAGGACCTGAGGGTTGAGGATGAGTAAAGAAAGAGTTATGTATTTAACTAATCTTAGTTGAGGATGTGCTTAAATAAAAATAGTTACGTAAGTATGAGTAAAGAAAGAGTTATGTAATTAACTCATCTTAATTGAGTTGAGGATGAGCTTAAAAATACAGAGCATATATGTTTTATATAAGAGTTGAGGTCCTTGAGGATGAGTTTAAAAAGACAGATTTATGTATGTATTATCACTGTATGAGTGTTAGGTGTTCAATTTTAGTCAAAATACCCCTAATTTAGCATTCAATTAGATCATCTAACTGTTCAATTTTACAAAACTTAGCTTGATTTTGAATTTAACTCCAATTGACCATCCAAGCCTTCATTTTTCAAAATCAAAGGTCAGATGATCATTACAGTTAATTAAATGACTAATGTACGGTTTAGATGATTCTGATTTAGTTTTTTCTTTTGCAGATTAACCAAAAGAGGCGTTGATGTATACGATTAAAAGTTAACGGTGCAGATCATCTTAAAGGGCAATGGATGGGCTAGATCACCCATGAAGATGGATGTGATAGTTTCCTAGAAGACAATGGAGTTAAATTTGGAATCATGGACAAAAAAGAAACCCCTTCCCCACTTTTCCTTTCTTTTATTTTTCCTTCTTTCTTTTCTTTTCTTTTTCCTTTCCCATTTCTTCTCTTTCCTTTCCTTCTCTCCCACGTTCTAAACTTCCGTTTCTCCTCCTCTCTTCCCATTCTCTTCTCCTCTCTCATTCTCATGTTTCCAACTTTTCCCTCCTCTTCTATTCTCTCTCTTCCCCTTCCCTCATTCTCTCTCACGTCTCTCTCCATTCTACCTTCTCTCCCTCTCCCTCTCCTTCTTACCCACTTCTTCTGCTCTCTTCCCATCTTCACGCACTTACCCTTGCTCTCCCTCCTTCTGCATGCTTCCTCTCCCTCTCCCAACGGACATCTCTCACTATTTCTCTTCAACCTAGCCTGCGTCCTCCCACTCTTCTCGTTCTCGCTCTCTATCTCTCTCTTTAACCGGATTTCCCAGAATCCTAGCAGGCAGTCCTTTCTCCTACTTCCGTATGCCTCATCCACTGGCCGAATTGCCCTGCTTGTCGTCGGTCTCCCTCTCCCTCTCCCCAATCCAGTTTTTTTTTACACAGGCCAGACGACCCCAGCCATTCCCACCACAACGCCCAATCATCGGTCCAACAAAACCCGGAATCAATGCACCAGGCTCTTCCTTTGTCCAGCTCTCTCTCCAGCTCCAGCTCTTTCACCGGTCGCACCCAGCTCCAGATCGCGAGCCTATCCCTCCATTGCACCCGACAGCTCTGCCCCTATCTCCTTCTCGGGCGTTTTTCTAGTCGCCTGACGGTCTTGGGGAAGAAAACCCAGAACGGGTTTTCTCCCTGTTCCTTTCCCATCTTATTCCCCATCTCCTCCTTCTGCCCTTTTCCGCCTCTGCCCGATCCGGCGTTTTTCTCATCATAGGTCGGATCCAGAGTGCATGCCCACTTTTCCCTCTTCTTCTCCGAGTCGCACAGCTCAGGGCCCATCTTCTCCTTCTTCCTCTTTCTCCTTTCTCCTTTCTCCTTTCTTCCTTCTTCTCCTTCTCCTTCTCCTTCTCCTTCCTTCCTCTTTTATCCTCTCTTCTTCCCCCTCTACAGTTTTCTCATCCACATTTTCCTGGTTTTTTTTCGTTAAAAACCAGAACCCCTGAAGATTTACAAGTTTGCCTTGTCAGATCTCAGAAATTCCACCTTTGTCCTTTCCGTTTAATACCATCCATGTACTCAGTTTAATACCATATGGGTCCCTAGTTTATTTACTTCTGTGTCCCTGTGCTATTCTGGTTTTACATTATCATCATTTTGACTATCCAGGGACAATGCAATCCAGGGACAAACTTATTTAGGACAGCTTTTAGTTTTATTTTCTGTTTTCTTTGGAATAAATAATTTTGTACATTGCAATAGTTGAATAAATTTGAATTTTAGTTTATTCTTAGTTTATTTCTAGTATAGTCTTTGTTTTGGTTCTTTTATTAATTGAATTTTATCGAAAACTCCATCATTTTAAATTAAGTCATCGTGGGATCGACCCGTACTTGTATAAGCTACACTACAATGGCCCGTGCACTTGCGGTTAAACAATCAACAAGTTTTTGGTGCCGTTGCCGGGGACTTGGAAAGGAGTTTTCATAAAATTTAATTAAAAATAAAAAATAAAATAATTTTTAAAAAAAATAAAAAAATCCAGAAAAATAAAAATATTAAGAATTGCAATTTTTAGCATTTAAGGAAAATTTTAGGTGCATTTTTCAAATTTTTTTTAGGGCATAATCGCCTTTGTTTCCTGAATTTGGTACTAATTTCTAATTTTATTTTTTAGAAAATTGGAAAGTGGAGGAATTGGGCAAGTGGATCTTCACCAAAATAGAAACTTCCCTGCTTTCCTAGAATAGGACTTTCTTTTTTCTTTTGAGTGAATCTTGTAGTGAGGATCCTTGTAAATTGCAATTTCATTTTAAATTTTAAAGGGTTGTATAATACAGGGCAAGTGTAGGATAAGGTGGCCCACACTTGATCTTCATCAGAAACCCCATTGTAATTTTCCTCACTCATTTTTTTCCTAGATTAGGGTTTGCATTTAGAATAATTTGCATTGTTTGGTAGTGTAATTCATATAGAAAGCATCTTTTATAATTGTTGCATTTTAGGATTTTGCATTAGTTTACTGCTTTTAATTGCATTCTTAGGGCATTTTTAATGTTTTAAGGTGATTTATATACTGATTGAATTGCCATGGTGTGTGAAAATTAATTAGTAAGGGCACCCTACCCCCATAAGATCAAGGGTGGATTTCATCACCACCTCTTGGCCCACTTAGGATAATCACCTCAGGCGCGCAAAACTTCCTTTCATATTAATTTAAAATCAATCATAAGAGACCTATAGGGCCATCACTTGCTCGTAAGACCCTCTTAATATGACATGATTTACTGTCACTCTAGTGGCTTTTGATCACTGTGGTTATTGGGGGTTACTTAATAGAGCCTCGCTCTTCTCTCACCTCCTGTTGACGTTTGTTGAGGTCTAAACGCTTCCTTACACGAGCGTTGTATTAACCACTTTGGACAGAACCTAACTGGTAAGCAGTTGTCAATTCCTAAAGAGAGGAGGAGTGCTAGTCTAGGCTAATAAAAAACATCGTCCCCACACAAATCCAAGAGAGTCAAATATATTGCTGCTTATTAGCCTTAGAATTATTTGAGTGTGCCCTTTTGTTTGTGCATCATTCTAGAAGTTAGGTTACATCATTTAGGTTAGTTTTCTCAAGGATAAAAAAACAACAAAAAACAAAAAGAAGCTTCCCTCATATGCACTTTTGGAGACGCGACAAAACCGGAAGGTTAGTTAAGTACGACAAAAAAGACATACAACAAGATCAGGTCACATCTATGACTGATCAACGCTCCAGGGGTAATTCACCCCATGGAAGTCAAGGGCCTCCACTCATCATGAATGAGGACCCACCACCCTTGATGGAAGATGAATATCAACCTCCACCAAGGAGGAATAATCATCAACCAAATAGAGATTGAAGAAGAAACAATAGGGAGTGGGACCAAGATGATAATATTGAGGATTATCAAAACTTTTGTGGTAGAACTTTAAAAGACTACCTTCATCCTACACGCACCAGCACACCATCCTGTGTAATTCTTCCTCAGAATGCTGGTGCAATAGAATTAAAGATGGGAGTAATCCAATTACTTCCCAAATTCCATGGTTTAGATAGTGAGAGTCCTTACTTACACCTTAAAGAATTTGATGAGGTATGTAGTACCCAACGAACACAAAATGTAGGTCTTGATACTGTCAGGCTTAAAATTTTTCCTTTCTCTTTAAAGGAAAAAGCAAAAATGTGGTTTAATGCACTGCCATCAGGTTCCATAAGAACCTGGAATGAAATGATTAGGGAATTCTTAAAGAAGTTTTTCCCTACCCATAAAACAAATACGCTTCGTCGCAAGATAATGAACTTTACCCAACAGGATAAAGAATCATTCTATCAATGCTGGGAAAGGTTCAAAGAACTACAACTCACTTGCCTACATCATGGCTATGAACCATGGCGCATCATCAGCTTCTTTTATGAAGGACTAAATTCTGACATGCACCAGTTTATAGAGATGATGTGTAATGGCAACTTTCTCAACAAACAACCAGATGAGGTGGAAGAGTATTTGGAATGGCTAGCTGAAAGTGCACAAACTTGGGCTGACTCAGAAACAATAGAACATATAGATAGACCTAAGCCCAATAACACCTAGGCTACGGGAGGCATGTATGCCATGTCTGAAAAAGATGAAATTAGTGCCAAAGTGGCAACCCTAGCTAGAAAAGTAGAAGCCATGGAAATGGGGAAGAAAAGCTCAATTAATGATGAACAAGTGTGTAGCATTTGTGAAAGTATGTCACATCTTACTCAGGAATGTCCTACAATCCATGCTTTTCAAGATGTACTTCATGATCAGGCTAATGCATTTAACACATATAAAAGACCTTTCTCCCCATATTCAGACACTTATAATCCCAACTGGAGAAATCATCCAAACTTTAGTTGGAAAAATGGACTTACTACTAATGTTCCACAACCAGGACAATATCAACCTCATCAACAAAACCAAGGACTTCTTACCTTACCTTATCAAACTCATCAACCTCCTTCTGGCCCTTACTTGCCCCCACCTAAAAGGCATGTTGAGGATAATCAAAACGTTCAAAACGAGGAAAGGAAAATTTCTCAATTAGAAAGTCAAATAAAACAAACCAACCAGTCCATGAATGAATTAAAAAACATGATGAGTCAAATGATGCAAATTATGGAAAAAGGAAAGTTCCCAACTCAACCACAAGCAAACCCTAAGGGAGTGCATGCTGTTAGCATTAATGCATCTGATGAAACATCTGGCTCTACCATGGAACAGACTAAGGCTGTTACCATTCTTAGGAGTGGTAAAAGAATTGAGAAAGATGAGCCTCAAAAGACTGAAAAGGTAGAAAAATCCACGAAAGTTAAAGAAAACTCTAAACAAAAGGACCCTGTTTCACCTGTTGATCCATGTCCTATACCTGCTCCATTTTCTCAAAGGTTGCGTCAAGCCCCAAAGTCTGCTTCTAATGATGAGATTTTAGAGATTTTCAAGCAAGTCAAGATCAACATACCGATCTTAGATGCTATAAAACAAATCCCATCATATGCCAAATTCTTAAAAGACTTATGCACCATAAAGAGAA
Organism: Warburgia ugandensis; assembly: GCA_035236585.1. NCBI lineage: Eukaryota > Viridiplantae > Streptophyta > Magnoliopsida > Canellales > Canellaceae > Warburgia > Warburgia ugandensis. Next base: position 9,879,615 of record CP141138.1, on the reverse strand, counting down.
AATTGAATGTCCAAAAGAAGGCATTTTTGATTGAACAGGTTAGTTCTATTCTTCAACACCATACACCACCAAAGTATAAAGATCCTGGTTGCCCCACTCTTACTTCCATTATTGGAAACTACAAGATTAACCAAGCTCTTCTTGATTTAGGATCTAGTGTAAACTTATTACCATACTCGGTATACGAACAGTTAGGTCTGGGTGAACTGAAACCTACATCTACTACGCTCCAGCTAGCTGATGTGTTAGGCCAGGTAGAACAATTTTGTTTCCCTGTAGATTTTCTAGTTTTAGATACACAACCGGTGGTGAATGAGAAGAATGAAATACCAGTCATCTTGGGACGACCATTTTTGGCTACGTCCAATGCCTTAATCAACCGTAGAAATGGTGTCATGAAACTGTCGTTTGGCAATATGACATTAGAGCTAAACATCTTTAACATTTGTAACCAACCTAGTGAAACTACTGATGATTTGCATAGTATTAACATGATCAATTCAGTTGTGCAAGATCAGTTTCAGTCATCTTCCTTGTCGGACCCACTGGAGGCCTGTTTGGCCCATTTTAATGAGTTTAACGAGGATGCATTAATTGAGGAAGTTAATGCCCTCCTTGATTCTGTTCCTATCATGGATACAGGTAAATGGAAACCTCATTTTGAGGACCTTCCACCACGTGACTTCATTTCCCTCCTATCATTAGTAGAACCTCTTACAAAGCCTGAAATCCCAAATAAGCCTTTTAACGTAGAATATGTAACTGATTGGGACCTACAACCTTCATTTGAACAACCATTATATACAAATTTAGGCCCATAAAAAACCTTGCATATGCCAATAGAACGGGAAAAGAAAGAGTCCATCGATATATTGTCTGTACATCAATCGACTCTAAGGTACACACTAGAAGATAACCAGGATGTAAGCAAAACCATGCTTCCTCCTCTATTAATACAAGAACAACCTTTTTGGGAAGTCTATGGTCAGCTTATACCTCAATTTCAGGAAAATGTAAGGGAAAAGGAGAATAATCAATCTCCATTTGGTTCAATAGAATTCAAATTTGCGGTAGTTCACATTGTTATAGAAATTCCACCACCCAAATTTTTTCGGTGGAGGAGTTATATTGATTACCGTGAAATTTTGAAGATAGGAGATCATCAGAGTGGTCTCATTCAACTTACATTCATGGTAGTCTATTGTGTTATAATTCTACCATCACCAAAAATTTCAGGGTGGATGAAATATATAGACTATCGTGAGATTTTGAAGTGGCGTGAGAAATCTTGCCATTTCATTATTGGAATCAGGAAAACTCAAAGATAAATGAGGATATGTTTGGCTAAAGACGTTAAACTTAGCACTCACTGGGAGGCAACCCAGTGTTTTTCATTTTTGTTGTTTACTGCATCACTCATATTCATTTTAGGTCCTACTTTTTAAACATTGAGGACAATGTTTTTGTCAGGTTGGGGGGTGTAGAATTCTAGCAAATTCTAGTTCTTTTTTAGATTTTTTTTAGGTGCTTTCATTAATTTAAAAAAAAAAAGAGGAGCAATTTTTTGAAATTTTTTATGTCATCTCTTTCACTATGATGAGAATTGTATTTTCTAAAGTATAATCTAGATAACTTTAGCTTATTAATGGAATTGAATATGATTAATTAATCATTTTACTCATTTTCTAAAGTATGCTATGAAAGCAAAGTCTCAAATCACATCTGTACACGCAGTTGCATATAGATAGTCTAGATTGATAAGTGGATATAACTTAGAAATTCTGAAGAAATTTAGTAGAGATCTATAACCTAAGTGAGTTTTAGAGCCATTCATCCTTTTGAGAGGTTATAAATATTCATAATTTTCTTCAGCATGCTTAAAGAAAATTGAACCCAAACTTTTAATTTTAGCTAATTACCTGAATAATTAGAATATTACCTTTAAAATTCTAGAAGTTCATTGAATTTGATGGATTATAGGAAACTTAGAAAATGGTTTAGGCCGTTCTTGTTGTTAACCTAGAGACAAAAAGCCTACCCAGAAATATTTTTACCACTAGTTAGCCAACTTGAGCCTTTAATATAAGCCTTTTCTGTTGCCACCCAAATTACCCTTTACCCATATTAACCCATTATAAATTATCCATTACCCATTTTCCTTGAAAAATAAGTTAAGAGAGGAATGAAGAAATACCTTTTAGTTGCAATAAAAGTAGACAAGTGGATATCAAGAAAAGAAATAGCCTTCAAAGTGATTCAAAAGTACTAAAATACAAAGAAAAGAGTCTGAAAAAAAAAGTTTGAAGAATACAAAGAAAAGTGGAAAAAAAGAAATATTCACTTCATCAAAAAAATAAAGAATTATCAACTTTAGAAGACCTCTACTTATTTTTTTAAGAAACTTTGAATATCCATATACCCTTTCTTTTGTACCTTGTCCTAAGCCTACGTTTCATCCCAATTAAAGACCTATTGATTCTAGGAGAAATAGTCTTGATGAGAAAATGAATGGATAGGATCTAAAAGAGTGGTATTTCTAAATATTCAAAGGTAATGACATCCATTCCCAAGGGATCAAAACAATGAAATTCATTAGTAACTCCAGTTCTTCATGAGTATATAAATTTGTTTTTATTGACTCTTCTCACATAATTAAAAGAGAGATATGATTTGAACCCTCTATTTGAGAGATTTTGTTTCTGAGTGTATATCATTAGTGAGGCTTGAGGTCAAAACATATTTTGGATGGAGTTCAAAAGTTAGAAGCTTACTTAGAGATTAAGATGATTCTATATGTAAACTGTACATACATACACTCACTCTGAGATTTGAGCTTAATTGGAATTACTTTGGCATATGGGTAGGGTTTTGAATTCTTCAGTCATTTTTATTAGTATGTTAAAGTGATGTGATTTATTGAAGATAATTCTCTGAGGAAAAAGAGGAGTTGACTTAATATTTCAAATCTTGAAATTTGGTTTTTCGCATGTTTTGCTTGGGACTAGCAAAATGTTGGTTGGGGGGTGTGTTAAGTGTTCAATTTTGGTCAAAATACCCCTAATTTAGCATTCAATTAGATCATCTAACTATTCAATTTTACAAAACTTAGCTTGATTTTGAATTTAACTCCAATTGACCATCCAAACCTTAATTTTTCAAAATCAACGGTCATATGATCATTAGAGTTAATTAAATGACTAATGTACTGTTTAGATTATTTTGATTTAGTTTTTTCTTTTACAGATTAACCAAAAGAGGCGTTGATGGATACGATTAAAAGTTAATGGTGTAGATCATCTTAAAGGGCAATGGATGGGCTAGATCACCCATGAAGATGGATGTGATAGTTTCCTAGAAGACAATGGAGCTAAATTTGGAATCATGGACAAAAAGGAAACCCCTTCCCCACTTTTCCTTTCTTTTCTTTTTCCTACCTTCCTTCTTTCTTTTTCTTTCTTTCCTTTTCTTTTTCCTTCCTCATTTCTTCTCTTTCCTTTCCTTCTCTCCCACGTTTTAAACTTCCGTTTCACCTCCTCTCTCTCAAAAAGACGTACCCACCTCTCTCCATTCTCCTTTTTCTTCCTCTCCCCCTCTTCCCATTCTCTTCTCTTCTCTTCTCCTCTCTCATTCTCACGTTTCCAACTTTTCCCCCCTCTTCTATTCTCCTCTCTTCTCTCATTCTCTCTCACATGACTCTCCATTCTACCTTCTCTCCTCTTCTTCTCCTCTCTTCCCATCTTCAAGCACTTATGCTTGCTCTCCCTCCTTCTGCATGCTTGCTCTCCCTCTCCCAACGGACATCTCTCACTATTTCTCTTCAACCCAGCCTGCCTCCTCCCACTCTTCTCGTTCCCGCTCTCTATCTCTCTCTTTAACCGGATTGCCCAGAATCCCAGCAGGTAGTCCTTTCTCCTACTTTCGTATACCTCATCCACTGGCCGCACTGCCCTGCTTGCCGTTGGTCTCCCTCTCCCCAATCCAGTTTTTTTTCCACAGGCCAGGCGACCCCAGCCATTCCCACCACGACGCCCAATCACCGGTCCAACAAAACCTGGAATCAACGCATTAGGCTCTTCCTTTGTCCGGCTCTCTCTCCAGCTCCAGCTCTTTCACTGGTTGCACCCAGCTCCAGATCGCGAGCCTATCCCTCCATTGCACCCGATAGCTCTGCCCCTATCTCCTTCTCGAACATTTTTCTGGTTGCCTGACGGTCTTGGGGAAGAAGACCGAGAGCGGGTTTTCTCCCGATTCCTTTCCCATCTTCTTCCCCATCTCCTCCTTCTGCCCTTTTCTGCCTCTGCCTGATCCGGCGTTTTTCTCATCGCCGGTTGGATCCAGAGTGCATGCCCACTTTTCCTTCTTCTTCTCTGAGTCGCACGGCTCAGGGAGAGAAAACCCAGATTTGGGTTTTCTCCCCATCTTCTCCTTCTCCTTCTCCTTCTCCTTCTTCCTCTTCCTCTTTCTCCTTTCTCCTTTCTCCTTTCTTCCTTCTTCTCCTTCCTCTTTTCTCCTCTCTTCTTCCCCCTCTACGGTTTTTCTCATCCACGTTTTCCTAGTTTTTTTCTGTTAAAAACCAGAACCCCTGAAGATTTACAAGTTTGCCCTGTCAGATCTAAGAAATTCCACCTATGTCCTTTCTGTTTAATACCATCTATGTACTCAGTTTAATACCGTATGGGTCCCTAGTTTATTTACTTCTGTGTCCTTGTGCTATTCTAGTTTTACATTATCATCATTTTGACTATCCAGGGACAGTGCAATCCAGGGACAGGATTATCTAGGACGGCTTTTAGTTTTATTTTATGTTTTCTTTGGAATAAATAATTGTGTACATTGCAATAGTTAAATAAATTTGAATTTTAGTTTATTCTTAGTTTATTTCTAGTATAGTCTTTGTTTTGGTTCTTTTATTAATTGAATTTTATTGAAAACTCCATCATTTTAAATCAAGTCATTGTGGGATCGACCCGTACTTGCATAAGCTACACTACAATGGCCCGTGCACTTGCGGTTAAACAATCAACAATGAGTAAAGAAAGAGTAATGTAATTAACTCATCTTAATTGAGTTGAGCCTTTGAGGTCTTGAGGTGAGGATGAGTTTAAAAAGACAGATTTATGTATGTATTATCACTGTATGAGTAAAGAAAGAGTTATGTAATTAATTCATTTTAATTGAGTTGAGGATGAGTTTAAAAAGACAGAGTTATGTAGGTAACTCATACTCAATAGTTGTTGAGGTTGAGGATGAGTAAAGAAAGTGTTATGTATGTAACTCATCTCGGTTGAGGATCAGCTTAAAAAAATAAAGTAATGTAAGTAACTCGTACTTATTAGTTGTTGAGGTTGAGGATAAGTAAAGAAAGATTCATGTAATTAACTCATTATATAAGAATGACTGAATGAGGATAGAAGCAGTTGTGTAATTAACTCAGTAGCTTGAGAATGAGAGTAGAAAGAGTTATGCAATTAACTCATTAGTGGATAATGAGTATAGGAAGGGAATAGTTATCAGTCACGCAATTAACTCATTATGTGAGATGAGAATGAGAATAGAAGGAGTTATGTGTTGAATTAACACAAAAGCTTATTAAGAGAGAATTAGAGGGATATTGATATGATAACTTGGTGAAACAAAAATTAATTCTGGATTGTGGTCTATAGTGAAAAGAAGTGGCATTGATGGTAAAATGACTAATGATCATGAGAAAAAAACAAATGTATAATGATATTACTAGGGAGTTACTACCTTTTACTCTACATGGATCATGGATGAATGAGTTATTCCCAATCTATTATCATCAATTGGGAGTTAGAAATGAGAAACATTGGTAAGAAATCAAAACAAATCTTGAGTTATATGAGTTGGATAAATGATATTCATGAATTTGATGAAAAAGAGATATATTAGATCAATTGGTGATGACATGTGAAATTAGCATAAGAAAATCATGAGCATTTATAAATTTATACAATAATGACAGTTAGTCTCACTTGTACAAGTTACAAAACTTGTTAACTAATTATCTAGTAAGTGTAACTTGTAAGTTTGTAACTGACAATGTGTAGATAATCTTAAAATGGTTGATAAGAGAATTAGAGAATAGTAAGTGAGGCTAAACTTAATGCCATATGATATGATGATCACTATCATAGACTAGGATCAAGATAAGGTGAGAAATATATGTTTAAACATGCAAAAATAAGACAATAGAAGTTAGAAGGGTAAGGTTAGAGTCTTAGATCATGTTAACTAAGTGCATTAGATTAGAACTTAGAATTAGAAGTGAATCAATCATCAAAGGATACTACTCAATATTTGTCCCTTTTTAAGGCATTTAGCCATTTACCACGCTGGACCTGAGGTTTTTGGTGCATACATGTATTTTTGTTGGAACATTAATACATAACATAAGCAATGGAATGCATAGTACTCTATGTCTTTATGTAAGCTTGATCCCATTGGCCATTGCATTTGCATTGCCTGGAAGAGTCAACTTATAGGTTATAGCCCAACAAGGCAACGACTAGGGTAGGGGCTTAGCTTAAGACTGCAATTGGATTTGGGCTTACATTAAAAAAGACAAAACAATTGCCCTAGATCAGTAGACCTATATAATTAGTTAACAGGTTATGTTTTCATTTTGTTTTCCTGCCACTACAAGGGGGCCCCGCAGATTGGATTTGACATCAAGGACTCAAAATATTTGACAAATGATTGAAGTGTAAGTTTCATTAACTCCAGTTGCCACTTGCCAGTTTGGAATTGGAGGAGGGGAGGCTGTTTGTCCTTGTCAGGCAGGCCGGTGGCTAGGCTAGGCGGTTTGCCGGTCTGAGCAAACTAGTCGTTGGCAGTCTGGCACATCACAGTCACAGTCACACTCCCATGGAGATGGTAAACTAATAAACTATAAGTGTAAATAAAGGACGGTTACATAAGAACTGTCCTATATTTTCAACATATATAGGATGGTTTATTGGTAACCGTCCTTTATGTTTGTAAAATTATAGGACTGTTATTTCTTAATCGTCTTATATTTCTATAAAATAGGACGGTTATATGTTAACTATCCTATTTGGTTTTCCAATTATAGGACTGTTATGTCCTAACCGTCCTATATTTTTATTAAAATAGGACAGTTATTCATTAACTGTCATGTAATATCTACGGTTACGTTGTAACGGTCTTTTATTTTTTGTTATATTATAAGACTGTTGTTATCGAGCCGTCCTATATTAGGTTTTTAATTTACCTTTTATTTAACACGATTGATCATGTATACATTTAGTTTACTCATTTACACTTAGATCTTTAGTGTGAAATTGAATCGGTTAAAGGCTTAAAGCCCAACCCAACGGTTCCAACCCAAGCTACTTTTACAATTTACATATGTTTCAATTTTTTCTTTCTAAATATCTTCAACCATTCTGACACGATGAGCAGCAACACCCCTACTATAGTACCACAGGTATGTGTTTGTTTTTTGTTATTTCTTTGTGATTCTGACTCTTTTCATTCCCCACTCCCTTCCCTTATTAGTAATTGTTGGTGTAGTGTTTAGTTTACTGTGAGTGTGAACTAAAATTTGTTTATCATTTGCAATATAGGCACAAGTTGGGACTTGGAGCACTGATGCTTATGATAACTTGAATATACTGCACCACCACAATGATAATGAAGATGAGCTTGTTGATTTGGAGAACGTGGAGTTAGTTTCAAAATCCAATAGAGGTAAAAAGCATAGGAAGCTAACGTCTCCAGTTTGGAATTTTTTTGAACACCTTCCTATATCAGAAGATGGAAGGCAAATGTGTAAATGTAAGAAGTGCTCTACAATATATAATTTGCGATAGCAAATTTGGTACTGGTAACTTAAAATGTCATATAAAGACTTGTCAACGGAGCTCTTCTCGTGATTTAGGCCAGTTGCTTTTATCTCAAAGTCAGAGGAGTATTTCATTAAGTTCAGCTTCAGATAATAAGTTTGATCCTGAAGTTTATCGTGAGTTAGTAGCAACTGCAGTTATTATACATGATTTGCTTTCCAATTTATTGAGTATGATGGAATTAGAACTCTACTGAAATATTTGCGTGAATATTTGCATTTGATTAGTAGAAATACAGTAAAAGCAGATGTTCTGAGAATGTATAAAAGAGAAAAAAGAAAGATAATAGAGATGTTAGAGTTGGCACTTGGTAGGATAAGTTTGACATCTGATTTGTAGACTTCTTGTATTATTGATGGTTATATAAGTCTCATAGCACATTTTCTAGATAGTCAATGGGTCTTACACAAGAGGATATTAAATTTCTGTTTCCTACCACCTCCACATAATGGAATATCATTAGCAGAAAAGGTATACTCATTATTGGTAGAATGGGAGATTGAGAAAAAGAATTTTTCAATGACTTTAGACAATGCTTCTGCTAATAATTCTTTTGTCAAGCTATTAAGGCATCAATTAAACATCAGAAACACTCTTATTTGTGGTGGAGAGTTCCTTCATCTTCGTTGTTGTTGTCATGTTTTGAATTTGATTGTGCAAGATAGTTTGAAAGAAATTGATGATGCCATTCAAAAAATTAGAGAGAGCATCAAGTATGTCAAAGCATCGTAAAGTAGAAAACAAATTTTTTTAGAGTGTGTGAATCACATGTTAATTGAGACAAAAAAGGGCTTAAGACAAGATTGTCCTACAAGATGGAATTCAACCTATTTGATGCTTGAAAGTGCTCTTTATTATCAACATGCATTTTGTCACTTAGAACTAAGTGACTCAAATTATAAGCACTGTCCTTCTTTCGATGAATGGGAAAAGGCTAGTTTTTGGCAGTTTTTTATGATGCTACTTGCATGTTCTTTGGATCCAAGTATCCCACTGCAAATCTCTACTTTCGTGTAGCATTTGTAATTTATTTGAGTTTAACACAATACATGAGAAGTGATGATAACTATATGAAGCGTATGTCCACCCAAATATTTGTCAAGTTTTCAAAGTAGTGGTATGAATTCAACACCATTTTGACAATTGTATGTGTGTTGGATCCTCGATATAAGCTTTCCTTTGTGGAATTCTCATACAAGAAATTGTTTGGTAGTGGCTACTTGGAGTTTGCTTAAGTTCAGGAAAAGTTACTCTCTCTTCAATGAATATATGGTTAAGAGTTATCCTATTCCTTCCTTATCTTTCTTAGTGGCCAGAGGTACTGATGATAGACGGAACATGTCATATAGTTAAGAGGTTTTAGATGTCATGAAGGTAATTATATTTATAATTGTATCTTTCATTATATGTTGCTTACTACTTAGCATATTAAAATTTACTATGAATTGTCTTATAGTACATTGAATAGTATAATTGCATTTGCATTAGGAATTTGATTCGTTTGAAAGTGAAGGAGGTTCTTTGACTATGCAAAAATCACAATTAGAGCTTTATTTGGATGAACCAAGATTGCAAGAGTCAAAGCTGGACATTCTTGCATTCTAGAAAGGCAATCAATACAGGTTGGTTGACTAATAATCTCTTTTCTCATGAAAACACTATTTTTTTTATAATCTTATTTACATTTATATTTGATTCAAATGTTGATTTTAGGTATCCTGAACTTGCTGCCATGGCTCATGATGTCTTGAGCATTCCCATATCTACAGTTGCATTAGAGTTTGCTTTTAGTGTTGGTGGTCGGGTTCTTGACCAATATAGATTTGCTTTAAAGCGAGATACCATGCAAGCATTGATTTGTGTAGGAGATTAACTATATGGATTGAAAGGTAATAGTTGATGATTCTATATTTAAATTATATTTTATATGAGCTTAGTAATGACTAATGCATGTTTATTCTATATGATTGTAGACTCTGCTATTACAGTTGCCATGGATGAGCTTGCTGAGGATATTGTAAGCATAAGTAGCAGTGCAGGATCACCTCAACCAACTGAGGACTCTGGAACAATTCATTTTGATTAATTTGTATAATTTTCATAACTTATATTAATTTGTTATGTTTGATACATTGATGGAAGTAGATTTCCCTCATGTGCTACTTAATCCCCAGTTATTTACTACTGTTGTGGTTATTTGATTCATTTCAATCTCTTTTAGACATCATGTGATGTGAGTGGTGTAACGTATTGTGTTGCTTCTAAATAAAATATTACAGGAACTTTATTGGTAATTTAGTATGGTTCAATGTTCACCAATACTAGTTGGTAATGCTTTTTTGTGTTTGTCTGTGTAATTGTCATGTGGATGGAGCAATGACCAATGACAATGAGCATGAAAGGAGTTGGGGAAATGAATTCCATTTAGCCTTCTTCTGTTCTTTCCATTCATTGAAAAGTGTACTGTTGGGTCCTCTGTCCTCACTCCTCGACAACATTTACTACAACAATTCCATTCATTTATCGTGTTAGCCTCTTTTGCTGGCTGAGGCTCTTCACCCTACATAGGAAAGCATGAATATGAAGTTCTTGTTCTTCAACGAGGACATCTTACAGCTTACTCGAGTTAAGCATTTAGATTTAAGTGCCATGTGCTATTGTGCTAATTCTGCTGAACTCAAGCACTAAAAGTTTGAAACAAATAGATGCAATTTCTGATTTTCTGCTCCAAAACCTCATTGCATCAAGGCATCAACCGCTTTTCAGTGATCAAAGATTCAGTTCAGAATCAGAAGATTATAGATAGCCATGTATATATAGGACGGTTAATAAGTAACCGTCCTATTAAAGTTTAAGCATATTTAGGCTATAGGACGGTTAATACATAATTGTCCTATATTTTTTATGCATTCTAATTCTATAAGACGGTTAATAAGTAGGCGTCTTATATTTGATGTTATATAGGACGATTATAAAATAACCGTCCTATATTTTTTATATGTTTTATAGGATGGTTATTTCATAACTGTCCTAGATATTAATATTATAGACTCATATGTTTTATAGGATGGTTATAAAATAACCGTTCTATGTTTTACGGTTGGGAACAGTTATTAACTAACTTGTGGTAGGAAATTGAGTCGTTTCATGCATGTCATGTTGTGTTGTGTCGTGTCATCCAACATGATTTAGTTACTTAATCGTGTTACATGGGTCGTGTCGTGTCATTTTTTTAAGAACTGGGTCATGTACTAGCCATAGGTTTTTGACACTACTATTAATCGTGTCGTGCTCGTGTCGACCCATAACTCTAATCGTGTCATGTTCGTGTCGACTTGCCACCCCTAAAGAAGCATCCATCTCTCTTCCTCCCATAAACAATCATTTTCAACCACAGAGGTACGAGTTTTGTGTATATGTCTCTTTTGTTTTTCTCCTTTTTATGTCAGTTTTTTTGTTTTTATTTTATATCTAACAGTAGAAGAGGAGCCTTGGCGCAACAGTAAAAGTTGTCATCGTGTGACCATGAGGTCATGGGTTCAAGGCCGTGGAAACAGCCTCTTGCAAAATGCAAGCAAAGGCTGTGTACTTTAAGCCCTTGTGGTCCCCCCCTTCCCCGAACCCTGTATAGACGGGAGCTTTGTGCCTCGGTGGGCTACCCATTTTTGTCTAATAGTACCAGCATGATTATTTGTAGTATTGCATGGAGATATACTATTGTGGAGAACCCACTGCATTCTCTTTTTTTGAGCAAGTTTAAACAATGTATCCAATTGAGCATTCATCAATATAATTTGCTGTCAACTTCAGTATTTCAGTGTCACTGATTATATAGTATATTATCTAGTTCATCTTTAAAACATTGTTCATACATGGTGATATCAAACGACGCCATTTCTAGTTTTAGTAATTATCTGAACTTTTGGCAAGTTTTATGCAATGTTGTCCTTTGGCCTGATAATTGAAAACCTTATGCTGATATCTCTGAATTTTTTTGAGTTAGTTGAATGGTGTTTGGAAAGTAGTTATACTAAGAATGGTGTTAGGATCATAAGAAGATGACTGTGTTTTGTTTCAAGATATGTATCTCGACTTTATTGACTTGGAAAACGTAGTCTACTTAAAAGGGCAGCTCCGGTGCATGAAGCTCCAGTGTATGCAGGATCCAGGGAAGGGCGGACTACAAGGGTCAATAATACGCAGTCTTATCTTGCATTTTGCAAGAGGCTGTTTTCATACCTTGAACCCGTGACATCAAGGTCACACGATGACAGCTCTACTGTTGTGCCAAGGACTCACTTCTAAAACGTTTTTTACTTGCATTTTAAATCTCCTGCTTCTGAAGAATTCTGTGCTAGATCCATGGGTAACGGTGCCTAGTTTGCAACCTTCTTTAATTTGTTGATTGGTTGAATAGTTCCCATGATATATGTTGAGGGTGAAAGGTGGTAGAACTGTAGCTCGTTCAAGGCCACATATTGGAATCTCTCAAGGTCGACTTGATAGAGTCAATTTAACCTGATCACAACTTGGGTGACTGATCAGCCAAGTTTTGAACGCGCTCCTAGGAAAACGTGGTGGACTCAAAGTAATTCTGGAGCCAACTACTCAAAGTCTTCATGTTATGATGGAAGATGCATTTTCACAACCAAAACTTTTAAGTTCTCAAGTACCACGAATGCTCTTGAACTTTGTCTTAATATTTTAAGATTTGTGCTATTTTTGTTGAGTTGTTATAACAGATCTTCTGCAGAATATTGCACTTTGCCTGGCTAATCCAAGTTGCATGTCATAGCACAAGTCAATCCAGTGGCTGGCTGAGTCCCAGTCCATGTCAAGGTCTGCAAACCATGCACGAGGTGGAGTGCAGAAGAAACAGTTGTATTTCCAAGAACTTAGAACATAAAGATCAACCCTTCACCTACAAATTGGGTCGAGAGATGTCTGGGACCTATTAGATTCATTGTGGAGATGGAACATATTAATCCTTTCAAATACTTTCAGTTGTTCGAGGAAGGAACTGATGTAATCTCTGTATATGTTTTTGCATTGTAAAATGATTCTCCTACAGTATAATCATAAAAGGTACTCTCCTTAGGTGCATAATTTTGGATCCTGCCAATGATGCTTGGCTGTATCCTTTGATTTGGGGCTCTGCTTTTGATTGGTTTCAACACTCAAAGTGTGATCAAAGGATACAGCAAAGCATCATGAGATCCAGGCATGAATGGGCAGTGACTATTGAAGATCTTGCGAGTTATTTAGAAATGGTGTAATGGTTGAACATTCTCTTGGTCCCAGTGGAGATCAGTCTTGTTATTTAGAAAGCTATTCACAAATATGGTGTTATAATGTTTAAAGCTTGACAGTTTGCCTTGCATCTAGTTAAACTGTAGTACCTTATTGAGATCTAATTAATCAGGTAGCATTGCTACTAGGCCTCCTTCATTGCATGGACTACTTGGAGAAGAACACTGACTGGTTATAGTCCAAATTGGAGCCTCTTATAAAAGTTTAGTATATTAGATCACAAGCTTTCTTGATATACTATTTGCGGTTCAAGTGATGAACTTCCTGTCGTATAATTTGAACAATGCTGTGCAGTTTTGTAGCACTAAAAGGTTAGATTGGTAGCACTTGATGCAGTTTTTGTTCTTGTTCTGATGACAAACTGGTAAATTTGAAGAGTTTATACTCCAATCCTTTTCCTTCAGACTGTAATGAAATACAATTATTTTGGAGATGTTCAGAAGATACCAAAAGAGCTCAGAAATAGTTTTTCTGGTGACCCTGATAGACTGGCTGAGCTTGGACAGATTGAGCAGGCTGCTGAGCATAACCGAATAGCTCTAAATGTCATTCGCCATGCAGGACAACTTGACCCGTCCCCCAAGGTATCATTTGAGTTTAGCCACCTTCCTTGCTTTGCTGTAGCTGTCTTTAAGAGATCTTAAACTTTTTGGATGGCCTCTCAGTTTCCTATCTGTCTTAAAGCTCTGAGGAATTGAGCTGGACCAGTCACAACAGTAGAGGTGTCATATGACCTTGAGGTCACAGGTTCAAGGCGTGAAAACAGCTTCTTGCAAAATGCAAGATAAGGTTGTGTACTATTGACCCTTGGGGTTCGTCCCTTCCCCGGACCCTGCATATACTGGAGCTTTGTGCACCGGGGCTGGCCCTTTATATATATTTTTTTCAATTGAGTAGATAAAGGGCAGCCCAATGCACGAAGCTCCTCCCTATGCAGGGTCTGGGGAAGGGGCAGACCACAAGGGCCTAAAGTACACAGCCTTACCTACATTTGCAAGAGGCTATTTCTATGCCTTGAACCCGTGACCTCAAGGTCACATGACGACAACTTTTACCATTGCGCTAGGGCTCCCCTTCTTTCAATTGAGTAGATAGCTTGCCTAATTTGCAATGAAAATTAATTGAGTGTTTGGTAACTTTGGTTTTTGGTTATGTATCATCTGAAACAGCACATTATGAGTGGCATCTGACAGTCAGATTGCCATGGCTTATAGTGATCAAATCATGATTAATTGCAGCAGTACCATGCACTATATCCTTCTTTTTCTTGCTTTCTTTCTCACTTTGTAAGAAATTATACCTTTGAACAGTTAGAGGCAGTGTATCTTTGTTTAAGAAAATTCTTGTTTGCACATCTTCTGTATTGATTTGGTCCATTGACTTGTCCTGGCCTTTGAATTGCATTATTCAGAAATTTGGCCTCTTTAAAAACCTATAATGGAGGTTGTCATTGATATTTGAATTATCAATTGGAAAGCAAGTTAATGTATGCAGCCTAATCTAAAGGGAGGCAGCCCCAGTGCACAAAGCTCCCCCCTATGTAGGGTCCAGGGAAGGTGCGGGCCAAAATGGCCTAAAGTAGGCAGCCTTACCTTGCATTTTTGCAAGAGGCTGATTGCACGCCTTGAACCCGTGACCTCAAGATCACATGACGATAACTTTTACCGTTGTGCCAAGGCTTCCCTTCGTATGCAGCCTAATGTGTGCCCCCTTTTTCCCCATTTATTTCTTATTTCTTTTTGTTTCTTCTTGAAATTTACATTCCTTTTGTACTAAAATTAACTAAATCAATCAACCAAGTAAGGTTCATGACCTTGATTTCACCACCCTCCTATTGTATTTTTGTCTCAAGACCAATACAACAACTTTGCATGCTTTTTCAATGATATAAGCTGTCGATCTGATTTAGCCTGTTCCTTGGATATCTGTATGATGTTTTTTTTTTGTTCTTTTTTTGACTTATTGTGAAGGAGCCTTGGTGCAGCGGTAGAGTTGCTGTCGTGTGACTTTGAGGTCACTAGTTGAAGTATAAAAATAACCTCTTGCAAAAATGCAAGGTAAGACTATGCACTATAGAACCTGCAAAAATGCAAGATAAGACTATGCACTATAGAACCTTATGGTTTGCACCTTCCCCAAATTCTGCATAGGTAGAAACTTTGTGTACCGAGCTGCCCTTACTTATTGCGATTGCAAAATGAACGGTTTTGAGTTTATTGTGTTACCTTTTTTTTTTTTACAGCCAAAAAAGTCCAGAAATGAGATGTTATAGGGATCTAATAGAAGAGATATTTGGGGATAGGCTGAATCATTGGAAAAGCATAAGAAGTCGGCTCAACATGCATAGTTTTTCAATGTAAAAGAATGCAACGCTTCCATAGAAATTGTAGAGAGACAGAGGTTCTCAGCAAACCAGAAACACCCATTTAATTAACTTAATTGACTCTTAGTTTTCATCATGTGACCTTGAGGTTATGGGTTTAAGACGTGGAATCAGCCTCTTGAAAAAATGTAAAGTAAGGCTGCCTACTTTAGGCCATTGTAGCCTGCCCCTTCCCCCGACCCCATATAGGCGAGAGAGCGTGGAATCAGCCTCTTGCAAAAATGTAAAGTAAGGCTGCCTACTTTAGGCCATTGTAGCCTGCCCCTTCCCCCGACCCCATATATGCGAGAGAGAGCTTCTTGCACCGGGGCTGCCCTTTAAATTGACTCTTAGTAATGGGAGTAGAAACAACCTCGTAAAGTACGCAAACCTGTCATTCTCCAATCAAACAGAAAAAGGGTGATTTATTTAGACCAAGAAAACAGTATAAACACTCCCATTGTTTTATCTGTGAATACATACGTGCGCTACACAAAGGCACATTGAAATGTACCAAGAAACCTTTTTTGGTAATCTTACGAAAATAAAAAAGAGTAGCCTAGTGCCTGAAACTCCTGCATATATAGGATACAGAAAAGGGGCGGACCGCAAAGGGCTTATGGCACGCAGCTTTATCTTAGCATTACCACAAAATAAATCTTTCTAGTAGTAGTTGAATCAAGATGAAGAAACTTCTTCTGATTATCGAATCTCGAAGCAGTTGGTTCAACTCCAATGGGAGTGGATGGTGGTGCTGCAACCGGAGGAGGGGATGGTGGAACAGCACTAGGAGTCACTGGAGCACATACAGCCTCGAGAAATTGTGGACGAAGAGGGTTGAGGGCAAGAAATTAACATCTTAGCATTTGTTCCCAATTTCATGAATCGCCTTGCAACATGTTGTGGCTTTTGTTTGGTACTTGGCGCAACAATAAAGTTGTCGTTGTGTGACCTTGAGGACATGAGTTCAAGGCATGGAAACAGCTTTTTGCAAAGATGTAAGATAAGTCTGTGTATTATAGACCCCTGTGGTCCGCCCCTTCCCTGGACCCCGCGGACCTTCGTGCACCTAGGCTGCCCTTTGTATTTTTTCTATTTCCTTTCTCTTTAAGAGAATTCTATTAATAAGTACATTCTCATTCTTATTAACTAGTTATTAGATTAGAGGAATGCTGGCTGCACATGTGACCTTCCCTAGTAGATGCATAGGCACGTGTGTGGAGGTTGCGTGTGTAGCTGGCATTTCTCGTTAGATAAAGGTTTATCTTTCTTTGGATCATATCTAATAATTGCAATCTTATCTATCAGTCCTAATATTTATCTAATAACCATTGAATATATATATATCTGCTCTCTTATGAATTATATTTTTATGCTCATTTTTATTAATAGATGCTACTATCTCAATTTGTTTAAATTTCCAAACTAATTTTTTTAATTTTATTTATTCCCTCTTTATTGTCTCATAATAAATTTCCCTATAACATCTTTTTATTTGGTAAAGTCCTCAACAAATAAATGGGTTCTCTTTCTTATTGCCTTGCTATTAGATTAACAGTTTCTTTTCTTTCAATCATACCTATTAACTCTATCTTTTGGTTTAGCTTTTCATTAAGTCATAGCTAATAACTCTATCTTTTATCTAAATCCTATGATTTATCTAATAATTATTCTCTTTCTCCTTCTTCTAGATAATATTTATGTTTCATTTTAATAGCTAATAACTCTATTTTTGCTTCATAACAACATTATATATCTCTCTATCTGCTCTTTGATAGAATATATTTCTATTCTCTGTTGG
Organism: Warburgia ugandensis; assembly: GCA_035236585.1. Classification (NCBI taxonomy): domain Eukaryota; kingdom Viridiplantae; phylum Streptophyta; class Magnoliopsida; order Canellales; family Canellaceae; genus Warburgia; species Warburgia ugandensis. Next base: position 9,862,256 of record CP141138.1, on the reverse strand, counting down.
TAAATGCTTCTCTCTCAATTTGTTTTATATCACATTCTACTCTTTCTCTCTTACTTTTCTATTAATAAATGCTTCTCTCTTAATTTGTTATCAATGAATTCTATCTACTTAAGTTGAATAGATTTAGACTTTTTAGAAACCTCAATCATATAGATTTCTTATAAACTTTAGATTTAATAGTTATGTTTCTCTCCTATTCTTAGATTTAGATTTCTTAGAGTTGCAACTAATTATAAAACAATAATAGCACTTTATTATTAGCAATTTTTTTTGTTTTTCTCTTATTTCTAAACTTTCTCTTTTGTGGTCTACACCTTCCCGACCCTACATGCATTGGAGCTTCGTGGGCTGCTCTTTCTTTTATTATATTATTCATTCGTGCTTCTAATCCTCTCTCTCCAACTCAAGCTATTTATTTTACTAGCGACACTTAGCCTCTTTTTAGCATGCTCAAATGTTATCTAATCTCACTAACCTTGAGAATGTATAATAAACATGGTATGTTATTTTGCACTTCTAATATTTTCTCACCATCTCAAGTTGTGTACCTTACTAGTACTAGTATGTGTTTTATGTTCATCTTCATTTCTTATATTATTTCTATTTTTCAACTTATGCTCTCTATTATCTTTTAAATTGCAACCAATGGGATTTAATGATGTTATGAGAGAGTCCAATAAGTTGGACGAACATAGTTTCAACTTAAGGATCATTATATTGAACTTTTTTCATTTTTGTAAATAATTTTGCTAACTAAAATTAAGTACTACCTTTTCCTAGATCATTTTTAATCATATGATATGGTCTTTACACATGGCTTCTTTCTTTTTGACTATATTACAAGATCTTCAAATTTTAAGTTTGTATATGATATAAAAAAGGGTTATTTCAATAACTACATATTCATTTCAGTAACCAAATGATTGGTCCAACCTTGGTTGATGCTAATAGATTGACTAGAGTATTTATGTAGGCATAATAAAAATACACTGGTAGTTTAAAACAAATTTTCACAAACAAAAACATCTCTTGATCACTATTTAAGTCTCCCAAAGCTATGAATAATTGGTTTTGAGAGAAGGTAAAGCCCATTGATTATGAAGGTATATATGGTGGATGTGTTTATGTGATATTTGCAACTAAATTAGATAAAATTTATAAAATATAAAACAAAGTTCATGAATGATTCTTTGAATTCGAAAACACCTCTTATGAATCTATTATTAGACTCTAAGTTATAAATTGAATTAACATCATAATCCTGCTTTGTTTTTGCTTTTCTTAAAGCTTTTTCTGGATGTTCCATATTTTGAATATTTGCCTTGTTGATTTATTCCCAAATCTGTGTTGGTAGTCGTTCCATTTTGGCTATTGCAATAGGCTATTACTAGTGTTTTACTCGTTACATTATCAATAAATTTTTTTTTAAGAAAAAGTTGTAAAAATCTACTTTTTCGGGTGTGGATATCATTTTTTATTAAATACAATTAGCACACCCAAGAACAAAACTAGGATTTTGTGCAACAAATTCGAGAAAGAGGGCTGTACAAGCTTTAACTTTCCTCTAAAAAACATAGAGCTACTTGTCCATAATAAGAGTTTCAGTTCAACTATCCCAACCAATACAAGAGTCCACCTGATGTCCTAGCATGTGAGGCAATCTATAAATCCTAACATGAACTTTTTCAGAAGTTCCAGTTTTTAAGTGGATAATGCTCTTTGTTTAAAAAGGAAAAAGGGAAAAAATAAATAGAAGAAGGACACGTACAATGCTTCAATGTTCAAAGTTACATTCCACCTCCAAATCAATTTCAAATTTTCAATCTTACCAGTAAACGAAAAAGTCCCAGTAGGTGCATACATGCTCTTGAGCTTGACAAGAAATCCATACCCTATTTTTCATCTGTGGTGAAACTTTACTCTATAGATCTAAACCGTTCATCATATTTTCAATGGCTTAGATAGACTAGAGACTAAATTTCATATTCATTGGATGCTTTCAGTCTATGTTTCCTGAACATAAAATAGTAATCATCCATATTTATCAAAGGCCCAATACAAGTATTCAAACGCATTGATTTATATTGGGTTATCTATTTTGGTTTGAAGAACATGATGAATGAATTAAATCTACAAACCAATAATGATGTATGGAAAAAAGAGGACCTGGACTTCTTGCCACATTCAAGAGCATTTATGCTTACCAGGATTCTTCACAAGAAGGTTTGTAGAAGTTATTTGGATAGAGTCCCAGTAGGTGTAAATACTCTTAAGCATTCTAAGGGGTTGGCCCTGCCTTTTGTTAATCATAGTGATTATATTCCTTCTATTTAAGTCGTTTGAAATGGTTTAGATAAGCTAGAAATCAAATATCATAACCATTAAATGCTGTTTATTTGTTAGAAACCAAGACAAGTTATTTCAATTCCATCTTTTAAAGACCTAAAAAAATTGTTAGGTCTGTCCAAATGCAATGCTTTCTCATGGGTTATTTAATTTTACATGTTGCACATGATGAACAGCTTAGATCACCAAAAAATTACTTTGGGGCGGCGTCTACTTCTTAGGATGCTTAAGAGTGTCTACGCGTACTAAGACTCATTTGGATTTTTAAAATTTCAAGGGAGGGTTTATTAATAAGAGAGGTTAATTAAAAAAAAAAAGTTATAAAAGGTGAAAGAAAAGATATTCTCTAGAGATTTTTTAGTAGAATCACTAAAGAAAGAAAAAGAGTAAGAATGAAAAGTTTGTGCTCAAATTTGTTTTGATTTATATACCAAATGAAATAATTCTTCAATTATGTCCCAAACAGGACACATGAGCACATAATAGACAACAATGCTTCTAATTTGCATATTAATGTATCCTAAAAATCAACTATAGTAGATGATCTTAGCCTTAGGGTCAATTTTTTTATTTTTTTTATTTTTTTAATAATATCTCTTCAAATGTAAGATGATAGAATATCACCTAAAAGATAACAAAAATATAAGCTAAAGGCCTTCTAGCTAATGATGGCAAAAAATAGACATCTTCCCCCCTACTAATAGATTGTGAGTTCAAGATCTATGCTACCTATATGTGCCTAAAGATAGTTTTATGCTTGAGATCTTATATAGTGTCAGATGTTTAAAGTGATTTGAGGGATATTTAGTATAGTGAATAAAAATTTATGAGGATGTTAAGTGATTTAATAAAATAAGAAATTCAGGATGTGACAAAATTCTAATAGAGAGACTGAGATAATGGAAAAGTAGAGAGATAAGAGTAAGGAGGTGATCAAGCAGGATCCTTTCATCTGTAAGGTCTAATGAACCATATCACATCAAAGCAGCCCTCTTCGTCGCTTATAATCGCTAACAGAGAGAGTCAAAGCATGTCTTTTACCATCGTTCTCCGGCACTTTGCATCCAATTGTGGCTTCTATCCTCTGCTTTCTTGCCATAAAACCCAAACTTGCACCCTGTGGACCACCATACTTTTGCAGCCCTGCCAATGAGATAGGCAGATCAAAGTCGTGCAATGAATTCAACTCTGTCCCTTGATCAACAGGTGCACTCGTGTCGACCAATTTCCCAGCGTCTGCAGCTGCTTCTAGTGCAGCTACTGTTGCAGCTTCACCTGCCTCAGAAGTCAGAACTTTTGCCACTCCATTGGCTCCGGAGCCATTAGTATCTGTATCTCCATTTGCAGTTGCAGTCACCTCGGGCTTAGCCACATAGTAGTTCCTCGACCTTGTCCATCTCCTCGAGAACGGATCATAACCCGCCTCTCCTGCTTTCAGACTTGTGTTAACTGGCTTCAACTCTGAGGCATTCTTAAAGTTCTCTGCTCGGTTCTTCCTGTTCATCTCTGCCAGCCTCACTGCCTTGGCATCCTTTGAACTTTTCTGCCTCATAGCTTCAAGCTCCATCAGCCTGGCTTGGATCCTCCGCACCTCAGTATCATCTCGTCGACTCTCTGCCACCTCCATCTCCTTCCTCAACCGGTCTTTCTCTGCTGCCACATTCAATGGCCTCGATGAGGTCGACTTCTTCTCTTGCAGCATTTGTTTTACCGTGGCTGCTGAGTATACAAAAGTATTGATCTTTTGTAGGGCTTCCCTCTTCTCTAGAACGTCTTTACGGCTCGGCATCCGCCCATTACTACGCTCAATCTCCCGCACCCATTCATTGAATTCCTTCTCAAGTGGTGTGGAGTCCGACACCCTGGCCATTTGCCACCTTGCAGCCGAGCTGTCACTGCCCCAGGTGCAGTTCAAGTACTTGTACGTGGTTCGGTTCTCTAGCTTATATTGTCGGTTTGGATCAGATGAGTCCACATTCCTAACCATGCAGAGTCTATAGATGCTTTGACCTGACCTAGTCATCCCAATCCCAACTCTCACAAAGCAACCGATAATCACATCTTCAAAGAAGGGCTCCATGAACCACTTCGCCAGTTTTAACCTTCTGATGGTGATGTCTTTGATATCCTCAAATGCAGGCTTCTCGGTTCCAGATGTGGGGCCTTCGTCATCGCTGTCCTCCATATCTCCACCCTCTGAAGACCCATCATCCCTACTATCACTTCCACTTCTGCTTTCACTTCCACTGGAATCACTACTTGGACTTGCCACAGCCATAGGCTTTTGCCTGACAGAAGAAGAATCCCTGCCCCGGTCCCCAATTCCACCAGTTGCATCCCTCATTCGACGTTTACCTTCTGAATCCTGCTTTTTCTTCATCTTAGCACGTATCTCATTTAATGCATCATCTTTAGCAGCTGACTTGTTAGACTTAACAGATGATCGTATCCGGGATGGCAATGGAGGTGAAGATTCCTTTCTGGATCTTGTTTTCTTCTCACTCTGAGATCCCTTGAGCTTCTTTTTCAACCAATCATCTTTCTTGTCAGCTCTATCAGCTAAGATCATCTCTCTTTCGAGTTCAGACATCTTAGAAAGTGCATCCCTGTCTGCATCATCTATGTAAAGATCACTTCCAATAGAAGGTGCACTATCTGAATCATCACCACTACCACCCCTATGAACATCATCATCTTCATCACTGCCTTGGTCATCCTCTTTCTCAGTAGGGTCAAGCCTCTTCTTCAGTGGGACTTGAGATCCAGAAGGTTTTCTGCTTGCAAAGCCTAGATCGTCTGAATCATCATCCTTGGAGTCACTCCCATCATCAGAATATGAACCTTCCCTCTGCCTTCTTGAATTGGGATGTGATGGTGGTTTCCTCCCAGATGTACCAGTTCTTCCTGCAGCTTCCAAAAGCAAGTTTTCCAAGTCTGCCATCACCTTCTAGTCCCTTTAGTAGCTCTCAATGCTTAATCAATAGAACCTCCTGAAAGATACGATTAACCAAGTTTAATAGTAATAAAACACAAAATGAAAGCTCATCCAGAAGTACTATGTCACAAGATCTAAAACTTACAAGCAAGTTTATTTTATGACCTAATACAAAAATATGAAGCATTTTATCTCCATAAATTATCATCAAATGCTCTTTGAGAAATTAATACAAAGAATGAAGCTGAGTAAGATTCTAGTCAATACAAATCATACAATTGGTAGCAGAGAAAAATAAAACGGGAAGAACCAACCACACGAAGTTTTCAGTTAAAGATGTAGCTACAGGAATATAATTAAGCACTATCCTCACATCAGTGTCTGGACCAGATTAACAGATATGCAGTGACTGATAGCATAACTAACTTCATTTCTTGTGAAACTGGAAAATGTCCTTGGTTAACATAGATTGAACAGAACACAATCTGAGTGGTAAAAAGACTCTTGCACCAATAATACATAAATTTGAACAAGTTTGCATACACAAACTTATGAATACCATGAAAGCAATCAATGCTTAAAGTACGCAAACAGGGATAGTAGAAAGAACACACCCTCAGATTTAACAGGGGGTTAGTGGTGCTTAAGAAGAGATAATCTGACATAATATGAGATGATATGGGCCATATCACTGTTAGTTGTGCTGGAACTGAGATGAGATAAAATAGTATCTCGTCATCTCACTGTTAGTGGTGCTTCAGATGACATGAGATGAAAACCATCTCATCTTTAATTCACAGTCAAATTGAATTTTCAGTCATCTTGCTACATCTCATGCCAAATTTGGTCATCTAAATCCAGTTTAAGTAATCTCCAGCTAGATTTCATATAATCTCGTCTCACTCAGCTCATTTCATCTCAAGAACCATGAAGGCCATGTTACAGATTTTATAAATTTACATTCGTCTGTGTGATTGGCTCAGCCTGGGGTTCAAAATGATAAAACAGTACCATCACTAGATCACCATTTCATAGATTACAAACGACTTGCCCTAGAAATCGAAATAAGTACAAAAACTGGCATCTTCAACCATTCCATCGTCGACCCTTTTACCCTAAATCCCAAATCATTCCAGATAACAGAGTTACGTAATCATCGAGACGAAATGCCCAGCTCTAACACAGGTTTATCGTATGAAAAATACTAAACTTTTTCATCCCAAACAAAAAGGAAACCCTAAAACCAAAACCAACTAAATTGTCAAAACTTCCACCATCACCAACAAAATCAAAAGCAAGCATACCTTGCCCGAAATAAAACCCCGATTAGCATAGGGCAAAACAAAATCCAACCGGATTACAACATAATCAAACCCAAGAACACCAAAAGGAAATCTAATATTTTACGGACGAAGGATTAAGATGACGTCACCTGGTTTTGACGGAAGAAAATAAGCATCTACAGCTTTTGATTAGTTCATTTCCTTGATTCACTTTCAGTGTCTTCAATTTCGAGTTCATGGATTCTCTTCAAATCCTTGAACGATATACATGGCGGTGGAAAGTTGGGACTGGGTGGGGGAAAAAGTGCCCGTCTCACGCCTGGTAGAGGTCCTGCGTTCGAATTGAGGCATAGTCATAAATTTGGTTTCGGTGGGCGTGATATATCGATTTGGACTGAGATTTCGAGGAAATTGACTAATTATTTATTTTAAATTTTTAAGAAGAGAAAAGCTATCTATTTAGTTATTCACTTGAACCAATCGTTTATAACCACCCGTAAATTGTTATTAAAAATTATAAAAAAGTTTCAAAATTCCAAAAAAAAAAAAACATGTGAAAGAATAGAAGACTTCACAAATAATTATGCCAACCATAAATCACCAATAGATAGTATTGGAGACTTCACATGAATAAAAAAATAAAAAAATGAGTAGATCTTGAAGTACCATATGACGATAACACATTCACCTACAATTTATCTTAACAATCATAAATAAAAAGACAAAATAAAGAATTTTCTAGTAGTCTAACATAAGTATTAAACACAAAAAAGTCATTAGATAAGAAAAATTCGATAAGAATAATAAAATGCTAGAAAAATCTAGCAAAATTACAAGGATTTATTCATCAAGGTGTAAGATATGTCACAAGAAAAACCCAACATTTTTAGTGACAAAACAAAATAAAGTAACAATTTTAGGTAAAAAAAACTGAGAATGAAAATTATAAGATGTCAAGAACACAAATCAAAAAGAGAAACAAATACTTGTCAATCCATTATGCCTAGAGAAGTTCAATCTGAAGATTCTGAACTAGTTTTCTTTTCATCAAGAACTAAGAAAGAGAGGAAAAGACAAGCTCAAGCTCAAAAACAACAAAATTAAAAGGAAAAAAATTGTTTCAAAATAGAAAAATAAGTGAATGATAGTGGATGAGTGAAGATGTTACCTGGATGTCGTGTTGAGGAGTATTCCCCTTCCAAATGTGAAGTAGATCAAACAAGGGTTGCACGAACTCCTTCAAGCATTGATTTTCCCTTATTTTTCAAAATTCTCCATTGGGAATCTAGTTTCTTCGTCAAATATTTGTTGTTTACAACATCTGTTTGTCTTCTACTCTTCTCCCTTGCTACCATGAAAGCAAGGAACAAATTAGTGATATCGTTTGTCATATTTGGTGGGAGTCAAAATTGTTATAACAAGGTCGTATTGGGGGCTTATATCAATTGTAACAGCCATATCGACATGAAATTACATGTTCCAAAAATGAAGCAATATTTTATGTTTTATGTGATTTTTCATGCAGCTATTTCTACTTAAAAGTCCCGTGTGCTATTTTTTATATGAATTATTAGTGTTTTATTGCTTGTTGATTACATTGGTCAGTTGTCTATTTGTTTTTTAGTTTTCTTAAATTTTAAAAGTATATGAACAAATAAGTTATGATGAAATGTTAGAAAAAGAGCACAATTATTTTAAAAAATTAAGGCTAATATTGAGCTATTTTGGATAGAGGCTAGTAATGCTAAACCTAATCCTAAGCTCTAGCCAAGGAGAAAGCAGCAACTTGAATATGTGACTAGTTGCACCACGTATTGTTCGCAACAATTTATTTTTAGTTTTGCTAAAGATAGGCACTATACCGAAACTAAATCCAAAAAGAAAAAAAGGACAACTTAGTACATGAAGCTCTTGCGTATGCATGGTTTGGGGAAGGGATGAACTACAAAGGGCTTATAGCATAGCCTGACCTTACATTTGAATAACTGTTAGATGAGTCATGGATGTGAATATTGATCATGACCCTATCAAATAGACAAACACATCAAAATTATGAGATAATGAGTTGATGATATATTCTAATATAATGAGATGAGAAATTGATTAAGTATCAAATATATTGTGCAATATTTAATATTTTGGTTGATATACTGCTTTAGTTGATACATTGGCCAATCCATACCATTTATATAAGGCAGTAAATTTACCAATAATATCAGCAAAATATCTTACTGGTCTTTGAGAATTGAAATATCGTTGACATTTTGTTCCACATGTTTGCAAGTTGCAGTAAAAAAAAAAAAAACCACATAATGAAAACTCGAAAACCCAATTTTTTCATCTTCAATGGCTTAAGAGGAGGCAACAATGAAGTTAACATGCTCTTTCACTAATCTTTTTGACCTATAGTAGGGTGAATGATGGGTGCATATGTCAAGGCATATTTATCTGCAGAATACCAAGCACAAACATAGTCCTCAGGTGGACTCTTTTGTTGTGCCTGATGGCTGCCGCATCATGTTTGCAAGATATGTTAGTTAGTTGTCAATAACAATAAGTGCATGTTGAAAAGTGTTCAATTTTGGACAAAATACCCCTAATTTAGCATTCAATTAGATCATTTAACCGATCAAATTTACAATTTTTAGCTTGATTTTGAATTTAGTTCCAATTGACCATCCAATCATTAATTTTTCAAAATTAACGGTCAAATGATTATTAGAGCTTATCAAATGATTAATGTATGGTTCATAAGACTCTAATTTGGTCTTTTATTTTGCAGATTAACCAAAAGAGGCATGAATGACTAAGATCAAAAGTTAATGGTGCATATTATCCTAAAGAGAATTGGATGGACTAGATTACTCACAAAGATGGATAGGATATTTCCTAAAAGATAATTGATCTCAATTGGAAATCAGGGAGAAGACTTTATCAAAAGGAATGTTGCATAAAAGAAGGGGACAAGTTTCCAAGTAAAGGAGAACTCTTCACTTTAAAGGAAAGTGGAGATATGATAAAAAGAGGCATCCATCTTAAACCTCCTTTTTGGGCTGGATACTAGGAGGAAACCGTCACCTCCTAATTTTCTCTCTCTCCCTCCTTCCTCCTCTCTTCTTTCCCTTGGCTTCAATCTTCTTCTCCTGTCACTCCTACAAGGCAGACCCCCTTCTCTTCCCGTCCCATCTCTTTCTCCTTCTCCTCTCCCTCCTCTTTACTTCTCCTTCTCACTCACCCTTCTCTTTATTTTCTCACGCACCCATCTGCTTTTCCTTCATTCTCCACTCTTCCTCTCATCTCCTCTTTAATGTCTTCAATCTTCTTCTCCTATCACTCCTCCAAGCTCTGTCTTTCTTTCTCCCTATCCCTCTCTTTTACTCCATCGGATCCCAGTCGGACTACCCGGCCTCTCTCTCTCTCTCTCTCTGCTCGTGCGGTTGGCCCTTAGCTTCTCTTTCTCTCTATCACTAGCCTCTGTATCACCTTCCACTAGATTGCCCAGATCCCCACGCGGCAATCCTTTCCTCACCATCCCTCTTTGTCGCCTCCTCTCTTACCAGCATGCTTCCCCTCCATCCTTCATCTCATCATCTACTCAAACCAAACCGCACCACCCAGTTCCCAAAAACTGCACGGTGATCTTCCCAAGCTTCCTCCAATCACCACCCAGACCAATCTGGGCAGCCTGAACCAACTACATAGTGATATCCTTTCTCCTTTGACACTAACCCAGCCTAGCAACAGACATCTACCCAATCTGCCTTCCACCACTCTCCCTCACCTCCAGTGTCATCTCCACCCCAACGGCCAGTACCCATCATCCTTGCTCCTACTTCTCTTATGCTTCACCGCTCCAACATCACCTGAACCCAGTCCACCCACTGGCATGGCTCCTTCCTTCGTTCTTGCATAGCAGCGCGCTCCCTGTTAATGTTTTCAGCAAGTGCACAGTTGTTGTAGTCTAGCTAGTGCAAGTCCGGGTCGATTCCACGGGGACTTGACTTGAAAGTGTGGAGTTTACATAAATTTTTGAATTACAATTTAGCAGAAATAAAAATCAAATTCATAAAGCAACCCATGAGTACAGTGTTCTAACATTCGATAATCAAGAAATAAAAGAAAATAGCAAATTAACTAGAACTTCCATGTTTTAGTTGTTGTGTCACATAGCAAATCACAGCAAGTTGTAATTAATAACAAAACAAAATAAGTTAAATTAACTACTTAAGACAATATAGTCCTCGGATGGTCAAAACAAGAATAGCATAAACTTGAAATCACAACAGGGATATAACGAGAATTAACAAAAAGGATGCATATGTCATTTTAATTAAGTTCCAAAGGGTAGAAATAGAAATTTTTTGTTTTCCATTTCTTTAATTGATGAAAAGAAGGCTTGTCAGGAGAGATGATGGTGGAGAAGAAAAGGACAAAGAAGAAAAGACAAGGGGGGGAAGAGAAGAAGAAGAAGAAGAAGATGGGGAGAAGAGAAGAAGAAAGAAAAGATGGGGAGGAAACTCCTACCTGACTAGTGCTGGGTTTGCCGAAAAATGGGAGGAGCAAAGAGAGATGAGGGGAACAACTGTGATTGAAATGGAAAAGGTCAGAGAAGGGGGTCTTGGTGAAGGCTACTGGCCCTAGCCCGATGCAATGATGGGTAGATGATATAGAGATGGGAAGAGTCGACTGGTGGCTAGCACAGAGGGAGATGGGCACCGGGTAGTCATTGGGAATGAGGAGGAGACTGGGGAGACTGGAGGCGTCTGAGTTTGGACTAGGGAGAGTTGGTTACGACACCTTTCAAAATGACGGGAGTGCTAAAGAGGATGCTGCAAGGGTTGGAGAAATGGTGATCTCAGTGACATAAATGGGAAAAGACGATGAGAAAATATTGAAAAACAAAAACTAAAAGCAAAGGAAAAATAGAGGATAACGGAGAAAACCTAGCAAAGATAAGCCAGTGAAACAGAGCTAAAGGGAGCTCAGGCGTCGACTAGTCTGGTGGGTGCTGCCTGTGAACATAGAAGAAGGGTAAGAAGTTGGGTGTGATAGAGGAATGGAGGAAAAGTGATTGACAGAGCTGGCGCTCACCAAGCTAGGGCAGTCGGGCAAGAGCTCTGCTGTTTTGTGTCATGAAGCAGAAAGAGGGTGGTAGAGAGAAGAGGGTGCAATGTTAGAGAGAGAGAGAGAGAGAGAGAGAGAGAGAGAGAGAGAGAGAGAGAGAGAGAGAGAGAGAGAGAGAGAGAGAGGCGGAGCAGAACAATCCTTCCTCCTCTCTCTGTTAAGGGGAACCCAAAAAGATTCCATTTTGGGTTCCCCATGCTTGCCCATATTTGCCCATGCTTGTCCATGCGGTGTGCCAGCTTGCCCATGCTATGCTCATCAGGCTGCCCATGCTGTGCTGTCTTCTAGATTCCCATGGAATGTTGTCTCCCATGCGCCTGGTGATGTACATGCATGCCAACATGCTTCCATTAGAGGCTTGCTTTGTGACATGGGGCCCATCAAATTAGGCCGATCAGAACCGTCCAAAGTTAATCTGGAAAGTAAAAAAAAAAAAAACTAACTTAGAATCATTCATACCATTAATTACCTATTTAAATATCTTTAATTATCATCTGACGTTAAGTTTTCAAATCAATGGTTGGATGATCACTTAAAGCTAAAATCCATTTAAATTACAAAATAAGTTAGTTGGATGATCTAACCAAATGCTAATTAAGGGTTATTTTAAGCAAAATTGAACACTTAACACACCCTCCAACCAGCATTTTGCTAGTCCCAATTTGTGAAGCCTTGGCTGATGAGGGTGGGCCAAAGAGAGCTAGCAAGCTTCTAGGCAAGGTGAGGAACCCAGAGTTTAGTCCTACATTGCCCGGGGAAGAGGAAACTGGGCCATTAATAAGAATTTGGGTGTCTTTAACAGCCACAGCGCATTTTCTCTGGGAAACTTGGGAAGAAAAAAACCGTGAGGGGTGTATGGGCGCCCCAAAGCGGACAATATTATGACTGTTGGAACCCCGGGGTGTTACAAATAGTATTAGAGCCAGTTCCCCTCGTGGTGTGGTGGCTAAGCCACACGCGAGTGCTCGTGTGTGGTAAGACACGCGGGGACGCGTGTCCCTAAAGGGGGATAGGTTGTGAATCCTTGGCCGATGAGGGCGGGCTGATGAGGGCTAGCCAAAGAGAGCTGGCAGGCTTCTAGGCAAGGTGAGGAACCGAGAGTTTAGTCCCACATTGCCTGGGGAAGAGGAAACTGGGCCATTAATAGGAATTCAGGTGTCTCTAACAGTCACAACGCGTTTTCCCTAGGAAACTTGGGAAGAACAAAACTGTGAGGGGTGTATGGGTGCCCCAAAGCGGACAATATTGTGACTGTTGGAACCCCGGGGTGTTACACTAGCAACATATGTGAAAAACCAATTATTGAATGTGACCTAAATTGCCATTTTTGTGGGTACTTATGGTTGCATTTAGCATATGCAATAAGCCCTTAAACCCCTAAGTTACCCTAGTGGACGAGTTAGGCCTCGCGAGGGTTTGCATTGAATATACCCACAAAATTCCAAAATATCAATTCCAAGTCAATTTTCACTTTTTCTTCAAATAAATCTATCAACTTTAGCATATACTCATATGCTAAAGACATTCCAATTTAGCTTAGTTCTCAGAATGTGTGTGTGGGTGTAGTCTACATATAGAATAATCTTTACTTCTGAATAGACTATAACTTTCAACTCCATTTGAAACATGTTTTGACCTCAACCCTCAATAATGACATACACTCACAAATAACATCTCTCAGATAAAGGTACAAATCATATCTCTCTTAAATATGTGAGCAGAGTCAATAAAAGCAAATTTTTCTCATATATGCTCATAAATGAATGGGAGTTACTATGGAATGTAGTTTTGATCTCCTGTAGAAAGAATAAAAAGCCATTACCTTTGAACTTTTAGAAGTATTATTCTCTAAATCTTATATTTTCATATCCTCATCAAGACTATATTCACCCTAAAATCATTAGGTCTTTAACGAGGACTACATGAAGGCTTAGGATAGGTTACAAAAGAAAAGCTACTAGGGGATTCAAAGTTTCTTCAAAATTAAGTAGAGGTCTTCCAAAGTTGACAATTCTTTCTTTACTTTGCTTGTACTGAAGTGATCATTTCTTTTTCCACTTTTCTTTGCATTCTTCAAACTTATCTTTTGTTCTTTTTTTTCTTTTTTTTTTTTCACTTGAATCTTTTTTGAAGAAAATTTCTTTTCTCAATATTCACTTTTTTGCTTTGATTGCAATTAAAAAGTATATTTTCATTCATCTCTAGCTTATCTTTTGAAAAAATAAATAATGGATATATTATAGTAGGTAATATGTGTTAAGGTTAGTTCGGTGAGAAAAGAAAAGGCTTATATAAATGGTTCAAGTTGGCTGACTAGTGGTAAAAATATTTTTGGGTAGGCTTTATGTCTCTAAGTTAACAAAGATGGCCTAACTAGGTTGTCTACAATCTATCAAATTCAATGGACTTCCAGAATTTCAAAGTTAATACTCCAACAATTTAGGTAATTAGCCAAATTTAAATTTGATGAGATCAAGTTTCTTTAATCACATTGACGAAAATTAGAAATATTTATAACCTCTCAGAAAGAATGAATGGCTCTAAAGCTCACTTAGGTTACTACTCATCAATTTAGACTATCTATATGCAACTGCGTGTATAGATGTGACCTGAGACTTTGCTTTAATGGAATACCTTAGAAAATGATTAAAATGCTAAATTAATTATGTTGAGGTCCATTAATAAGCCAAAGTTATTATAGTGTAGGAATTGACTTGAAATTTGAAGTTGATTCTTTTTTATTTAAAAAAAAATGAAATCACCTAAAAACCTAAAAAATTAGAATTTATTAGAATTCTACACCCCCAACCTAAAAGAAACATTGTCCTCAATGTTTAAAAAGTAGGACCTAAAATGAATATGGGTGATGCAAAAAAAATACAAAATATGGTACAGAGGGATCAGATCCGCTCAATCCTAATAAACAGGATCCTTCAGAGTTGTAGATTCAACTTTTGAATTCTTATATTCCAGGAAAGGTTTTAAACATTCACCATTCACTTTAAAAGTATGGCCAGTCCTAGCATCCTCAACCTCGATGGTCCCATATGAAAAAACTCCTTTAACTATATATGGATCGGTCCATCGAGATCTAAGCTTACTTGGGAATAGGTGGAGCTTAGAATTGTAAAGCAGAACCTTCTGATTTGGAGTAAAAGATTTTCTCATTATGTTTTTATCATGAAAGACTTTCATCTTTTCTTTATATATCCTATTACTCTCATAAGCTTCTTGCCTAATCTCCTTCAACTCGTTAAGCTGAAGTTTTTAATGTGAGCCTGCTTTATTCATGTTGAAATTAAAGGTCTTTATTGCCTAGTAGGCTTTATGTCCCAATTCCACAGGAAAATGGCACTCCTTACCACGTATAATACGATAGGGAGACATACCAATCGAGGTTCGATGTGCAGTCTTATAAGCCCAGAGAGCATTGGTTAGTCTGAGAGACCAATCCTTATGATCTAGATTCATAGTCTTTTGAAGAATTTGTTTAATGACCCAATTAGATACCTCTACTTGTCCACTTGTTTGTGGGTGATACGGTGTTGCAACTTTATGGGTGATATTATATCTTTTCATGAGTGCTTCAAATGGTTTGCTGCAAAAGTGTATACTGTTATCACTTATAATGGCTTAAGGTGTCCAAATCTAGAAAAAAATGTTTTCTTTTAAGAATTTCATAACTATTTTATGATCATTATGTCTACATGGGATCGCCTCAATCCATTTTGAAACGTAGTCTACAGCCAATAAGACATAGATGTAGCCAGAAAAAAGTGAGAATGGACCCATGAAGTCAATACCCCAATAGTAAAAAACTTCAATAAGAAGGATAGGATTAAAGGCATCATATTCTTACAGGTTATTCCTCCTAACTTTTGACATTGCTCACAAGATTTACAGAACACGTGTATCCTTGAACAATGACGGCCAATAGAAACCACACTGCAATATCTTCGCAGTTGTTTTCTAGGTAGAAAAATGTCCACCACATGCTTCTGAGTGGTAAAAGGAGATGACACTATGTTGTTCTAATTTAGGGACACATCTCTTGATGATTTGATATGAGGGGCAATACATAAATAGATATGGATCATCCCAGAAGTAGTGCTTAACATTAGAAAAGAATTTTTGCTTTTCTTGTTTAGTCCAATGTTCAGGAATCTTCCCTGTGATTAAATAATTTGCAATATCAGCAAACCAGGGAGGATGGGAAACATGAAAAAGTTGCCCATCAGGGAAAGTGCCTTTAATTGGCAACTCATTCAAAGGCTCTTCTAGGACTAGGTGAGACGAATGGTTAGCTACAACATTCTCTACTCCCTTTTTATCTTTTATTTCAATGTCGGATTCTTGGAGTAAAAGAATCCATCTAATTAGTCTAGGCTTAGCATCCTTCTTAGAAAGAAGATACTTAAGGGTTGAGTGGTCAGTGAATATGACTATTTTAGATCCAACTAAGTAAGACCTGGATTTCTGCAATACTAAGACAATTGCTAAGAGTTCTTTTTTAACAGTGGAATAGTTCATTTGGGTGTTGTTTAGTATCCTACTAGTATAGTAGATGACATATAGCTTCTTCTCTTTCCTCTGTCCTAGCACTGCTTCTACAGCATAGTCATTAGCATCACATATGATTTCAAAGGGTAGACTCCAGTCAGGTGGCTGTATGAAAGGTGTAGTGGTCAACTTGTTTTTTAGCTTTATAAAAGCTTCTTGATAGTCCTCAGTCTATTTAAAAGGGGTATCCTTTGTGATGAGGTGACATAATGGTCTTGATGTTGCACTAAAATCTTTGTTGAACCTCTTATCGAATCTTGCACAACCTAGGAAAGAGCAAATGTCCTTAACAGATTTTGGTATTAAAAGATTAGTAATTAGGTTAACTTTGGCTATATCTACCTCTATACTTTTGGATGACATTATGTGGCCTAAGATAATTTCCTTAAGAACCATGAAATGACATTTTTCCCAATTAAGCACTAGGTTCTTTTCTTTACAATGAGTTAAGACCTTTCTTAAGTTTTCAAGACATATCTCAAATGATTCACCAAAAATAGAAAAATCATCCATGAAAACTTCTAAAATTCTCTCTACCATATCACTGAAAATGCTTAACATGCAATGTTGAAATGTGGCATGAGCATTACATAATCCAAATGGCATTCTTTTGTAAGCAAAAGTTCCAAAAGGACATGTAAATGTGGTCTTTTCCTGATCCTCGGGTGCAATTTCTATTTGGTTATACCCTGAATAACCATATAGGAAACAGTAGTATTGATCTCCTGCAACCCTTTCTAACATTTGATCAACAAAGGGCAAAGGAAAATGGTCATTTCTTGTGACAACATTCAACTTTCTATAGTTGATACACATATGCCAACTAGTGGTAACCCTAATAAGGATCAATTCATTGTTGGCGTTAGTTATTACTGTCACTCCAGACTTCTTTGGAACCACCTAAGTAAGACTTACCCATTTGCTATCACTTATGGGATAGATGATTCCCACAATAAGCAACTTTAGGACTTCTGCTCTAACCACATCTTTCATATTAGGATTTAACCTTCTTTGCATTTGATGACATGGTTTAGCTTCATCCTCTAGATATATCCTATGGGTGTAGATTCAAGGGTTAATGCCCTTTATATCAGCTATGGTCCATTTTATAACCTTTATGTTCTTTTAAAGTGTTTATTAACTTTTCCTCTTGAGATGTTTCTAATTGGGAGGAAATTATTACAGGAAAAGTCTCTTTTTCTCCTAAATAAGCATATTTTAAATCTGATGGTAGAGATTTCAATTCAAGCTTAGGAGGTTCTATGAATGATGGAAGGTGAGTGGATTCCCTCTGTGGAAAGTCCTCGAAATGAGATTTCTATTTTTCTATATCCATGATAGGAACGGAATCAAGGAGGACATTAACTTCCTCTATTAATGCATCCTCATTAAACTCATTCAAGTGGGCCAAATAGGCCTTCAGTGGGTCCGACAAAGGAAGATGACTGAAACTGATCTTGCACAACTGAATTGATCATGTTAACACTGTGCAAGTCATTAGTAGATTCACCTGGTTGCTTACAAATGTTGAAGATGTTTAGCTCCAATGTCATATTACCAAAAGATAATTTCTTGACACCATTTCTATAATTGATTTAGGCATTGGATGTGGCCAAGAATGGGCGTCCTAAGATGATTGGTATCTCATTCTTCTCATTCACCACTGGTTGTGTATCTAGGATCAGAAAATCTACGGGAAGCAAAATTGTTCCACCTAGACAAGCACATCTTCTATTACTCCTCTTGGTATTTTCATAGATCTATCAACTAGCTGGAGTGTAGTAGAAGTAGGTTTCAATTCTCCCAAACCTAACTGTTTATATACCGAGTATGGTAATAGGTTCACATTAGATCCCAGATCAAGCAAAGCTTTATTAATCTTATGGTTTCCAATAATGCAAGTAAGAGTGGGGCAACCTGGATCCTTGTATTTTGATGATGTATGATGTTAAAGAATAGAACTCACTTGTTCAGTAAAAAATGCCTTCTTTTGTACATTGAGTTTTCTTTTTATGGTGCATAGGTCTTTTAAGAATTTGGTATATGATGAGATTTGTTTTATTGTGTCTAAGATCAGTATATTGATCTTAACCAGCTTGAAAATCTTTAAGATCTCATCATTGGAGGTAGACTTTCAAGCTTGATGCAACCTTTGAGGAAATGGGGCAGGGACAGGACATGGGTCGACAGGTGAGGTAGGGTCCTTCTATTTAGATTTTTCTGTGACCTTAGTGGACTTTTCTACTTGTTCAATCTTTTGAGGCTCATCCTTCACAATTCCTTTACCACTCCTAAGAATGGTGACAACCTTGGTTTGTTCTATGGTAGAGTTGGATGATGCTTCACAGACATTAGTGTTAACCACATGCACTCCTTTAGGATTTGCTTGTGGTTGAGCTGGAAACTTTCCTTTTTCCATGTTTTGCATCATCTGACTCATCATATTTTTTAACTCTTCCATAGACTAGTTAGTTTGTCTCCAATGAGATTCTAATTGAGAAATTTTCCTCTCCCGATTTTGAAGTATTTGATTATCCTCTCTCCTCCTTTTGGATGGGGGAATATATGGTGCAGGAGCAGGATTTTGATGAGTTTCGTAAGGTAGGGTAAGGAGTCCTTGATTTTGTTGATGAGGCTGGTATGGACCTGATTGTGAAATATTTATTGTGAGTCCATTTCTCCAACTGAAGTTAGGGTGATTTCTCCAATTGGGATTGTATGTTTCAAAAAAGGGGGAAAAAGTTCTCTTATAAGAGTTCAAGGCATTTGCTTGTTCATGAAGCACATCTTAAAATGCCGGTATTGTTGGGCATTCCAGAGTAACGTGTGCAGTACTTTCACAAATACTGCATACCTGTTTGATCTTAATGGAGGCAACTTTTCCCATTTCTATGGCCTCTACTTTTCTAGTAAGGGAAGTTATCTTTGCATTGATGTCATCTTTTTCATTTAAGGCATAAATACCCCATTAGAAGATGTGGTGGGCTTTGTCCTATCTAAATGATCAACTCTTTCTAAATCCGCCCAAGTGTGAGCACTCTCAGCTAACCATTCTAAGTACTCTTGCTCCTCTTTTAGTTATTTGTTTAGGAAATTACCATTGCACATCATTTCTACAAGTTGATGCATATCAGAGTTTAGTCCTTCATAAAAGAAATTAATAATGCACCAGTATTCGTATCCATGATGTGGACATGTTAACAACAGATCCTTGAATCTTTTCCAACATTGATAGAAGGTCTCTTTGTCATTCTGAGTCAAGTTCATGATCTTTCAACGAAGAGTGTTGGTTTTATGAGTTGGGAAGAACTTTTTCAAGAGCTCCCTTGTCATGTCTTGCTAGGTTCGTATTGAACCTGCTGGCAATGCATTGAACCACATCTTAGCTTTTTCCTTTAAAGAGAAAGGAAAAAGCTTCAACCTTACTGTATCTAATCCGATATTTTGTGTGCGCTGTGTAGTACACACTTCGTCAAATTCTTTTAGGTGCAAGTAAGGACTTTCACTGTCCAAACCATGATATTTCAGGAGTAATTGAAATACTCCTGTTTTTAGCTCTACGGTATCTGCATTCTGAGGTAGAATGACACAAGATAGCGTACTTGTATGAGTTGGCTGAAGATAATCCCTTAGTGCTCTATCATGAGGGTTTTGATAAAAATCATTATCCCCATGGTCAGTCTGTTGGTCCCACTCTATATTTCCATTTCTTCTCTAGTTCCTAGGGATGGGTGGATGATTATTCCTCCTTGGTGGAGGTTGATGCTCTTCATCTATTGGAGGTGGTGGGTCCTCATTCATAATGAGTGTGGGGCCCTGATCTCCTCTAACACTGCCTAGGTGTGAGTTACCCTTAATCTTTGTTCAGTCATTGATTGAATTTGATGTGCATCATTTTTGACTAAAAGTCCAGTTTTATCGCGTTTCCACAAGTGCATATGTAATAACTCCAATTTTGTAATATTGAAATTCCCAGTTTAGCAATGAAAAGTTCAGTTTTAAAGATAAGGGCATTTTGGTCATTTCACTAGTCACCTTGATTAAACCCAGAAATTTGGTCCTAAAAGTGGTTCCATTAGATGCGTCTCAGAAAAAGGAATCCAACGAGACCAAAATCACCCAAAACGGAGTTAAAATGAGCAAGATATGGCCCTTTGAAGTTCAGGGGCAAAACTGTAATTTTTACAAAAACGGGTTTAGCGGCAAAACACAGGGGCCCATTTTGATACAGGCTCCCTTCATCTTCAACCTCCTAAAGGTTTCTGGAATAGCGGTGTTTCAAGGAGAAACCACCGCCATTTTGGAGGTTTCTCCACCACCATTCAAAGGCGGTTAGAACCCCTCCAGAACCCTCTTTAAAAGCCTTATAAATAGAGCTCTTGGGTGCTTCTAATGGCAGCCCAAAATCTTGGAGAAAACCCATCATGGAGCAGTGACCTAGAGGGGAAAACGAGGAGAAAAACCCAGCAATGAGCCAGGTACGTCCAAGATCGCTCAAAACCCATCTCCCCCATAATTCCAAGGTCAATTCCCCTAAGTTTTTGCATGAAAAACCATGCAAAACGGAGCCTGGGAGAGCCACCAAGGACCCTGGGACATCCCCAGGGCCGCACTGGTTCAACAGGGTCGAACCAGGGTGACCTGAGGATGACCCAGGTCTCTAATGAGTGGGACGATCCAATAGGAACGTCCCACGTCGACCTTCGTTTGAAAAACCAAAGGGACGCGTCCAGGGACGCGCCCGCTAAAGAGTTAGACGAGCGGAGCGTACCGCGCGTCTGCAGACGCGTCCGCTGAGGCGCACGCCGCAGACACGCAGTGCGCTAGTGTGCATCGACTTTTGGTTTGTTAAAGAAGCCAGGGTGCATGACGCTGACGCGCAGCGCCCTAGCATTCCGTATTTTAATACTTAAGGGTCTTGTGTACATACAACACTAAAACGCTTATAACTTGAGATCTAGAGCTCCGATTGAGGCGCCGCAAAAGGCGTTGTGTCCGTGTCGACAACGTGGACACATTCAAACCATAAAATCCTTGATCAAAGCTCAATAAAAGGAGGACATGACCCTTAGAATAGGATGGTGGCGCGTGGCCACTAGAACTTTGGAAAACTAAGGATACTAAGGCCCAATTAGGACCTTAGGACACCCATAGGCATTGGGATGGACCCCTAATGCCTAAGTAATAAGACCCAACTGCTCTAAACCCATAAAAGATAGGTTAAACTAACCTTGAGTCCCCAAACCATGTTCAGGAGCGTACGATGACAAAAGGGTTAAAGCGACCTAGCCAGGTAGGTGCTCTATCACTATTAGATTCTTTTAAAGGATCTATTATTGTTTTGAGAACATATGTTATAAGTATATGACTTGTTTAACATGACTTGATTCAGCATGCATATGATAAACGTTTTGTACATAGACATGTTTCGTAAAAGATTGCATATACATTATGCACACATATGTTTTGTAAACAAGTGCATATATTGCATGATTTAAGTACTTGCAAAGATTACATGTCCTTGATGGTTGCCAAAAGACGCTAGAGTGTCGAGGGCCAGGCAGTTGTGAGGGACCCAAAGAGGACTGGTTTTGAATAGAGGTTTTTGGCTTATTTGATCGTACATGATTTGGGCTTGTAAGCTCGTGAGGGACCCAGCCTCTACCACTATTAGGTGGATGGGTACCAAGCCCAAAAAAGGGCATGTCCCTGCCTCGAATGCATGTGGTACAGGGGGCTACCACTGGTGTCACGGCACTGGGTTGGAGCGTCATATGCCCCGTGGAGGTATATGATCCTGTGTCCCTAGGTACCCGGGGACCACACGGCGGTGAGGTCGTGGGCATAGTGAGACCCTATGGTTTCCTGGATTTATGTGCATTGCATATGGCATGATATGAGGTTGGTCAACCATACCATACTAGAGATCCATGAGTTGGACTCCATGAAGCATCTTATGCATATCATGATGTTATGATATATACGTATATAATACTTTCGATTTTGGATTATGTGATCTTTTAAGTCATGAGTATTTCAGTTTGATTATGGATTCTTATACTGATATTGAACTCGAGTATTCAAACATACGCATGTTTTGAATGAGCATATGATTTTGAAACATCTCATGCATTTATAAAACTAGTAATAATAAGCTCCTACTGAGTATATTATATACTCACCCAATCCTCAACATTTTTTAGATACAAAGTAAATACTTAAGGGCAAGGAACATTTGTACTAGGAGACACAGACTAAGTACAAGTAAGTAAACCCCTATCTTATCTTTCAATGTTACTTGATTGTAGTTACTCTCTAATAATTTGAAATTTGTGACTAACACTTTCTTGGGAATAATATTGATTTAAACTTTTCCATGGCTAAATTATTAGAGAATGTGTTTTCACACTCGGGGTTTTTATGAAAGATTGTTTTCCAAAAGAAAAGGATTTTCATGCATCTCATACTTATAAAACAAGAGATCTCGCCTTTTTATCAAAATTGCATCATATAAAAACCCGGGTCGTGACAGCATACAACAGGGCTTTTTTTTACTACCTAACTAATCCTAAATGCTATTGATAGGGAGCAAAAATTCAAACACCCATATGGTTAGTAAGCAGACAATTTGCTTACCAGTTAGATCCTACTTAACCAACCACTTCACACCCTCCTCAGCTAGCCGTAGGTACTCTGAGTAATCGAATGTGCTAGCAGAGCTAGTCGTTTAAAAACCAACGTAGTTGGTTAAATAGGGGCCATTGGGGTGGCAATAAGTCGCCTCCTTCCAAGATGGTCCTATGAGCATGTGGTGGGCCCTATAGGTCTCTTCTATTTGATTTTAAATTAAATTGGAAGGTTGGGATATGTGTTTGTGGTGATTATCCTAGGTGGGCCAAGAGGTGGTGATGAAATTCACCCCTGATTTTGTGGGGTCATGTGCCCTTACTAATTAATTTTTCCATTCCATGGAAAATTGGTCAAAATATAATCACCTTAAAGCAGTTAAACATGCCCTAAAAATGCAATAAAAATAACAAAATAATGCAAACCCTAAAAATGCAACATATGTCAAATGTGTTCTACATGCTTTTATACTAACACCTAATGCATTTTTAATCTAATAATGCACCACCTAAACTAAAAATTTTAAGGAGTTTAGAAATTTCTCACAACGGGGTCCTAAAAAATGGCTTCTTGTACAAGGGTGGGACTATTTACATTCCACCTCCACTTTCAAGTTACGATGGCCCACCCTTGACCTGCATTATTATAGCCTTTTAAATGAATTTAAAAAAATAAAATAATTACATGAAATCCTCACTACAATTCACTCAAAAATAAATTGCAACTATCCTAATTAAACTCCTTGAATTTCTCTTTTTTTTTTTTCAATTTTCCTACAAAATAAGAAATTATTAGTAAGTAACAAAAATTAGGAGAAATTAAATTTATGCACTAACAAAAATTTAAAATTAACCTAAAATGCCTAAAATGTTAAAACAATGCAACTCCTAAAATTATTATTATTTTTTGAAAATTTATGAATTTTTTGAGTTTTTAATTAAATATCATGAAAACTCCATTGCGAGTCCCTGGCAATGGCGCCAAAAACTTGTTGATTTTTTTCGCAAGTGCACGAATGTTGGAGTGCAGCTAGTGCAAGTCTGGGTTGATTCCACCAGGACTGGACTTGAAAGTGTGGAGTTTACACAAATTTTTGAATTACAATTTAGCATAAATAAAATTCAAATTCATAAAGCAACCCATGAGTATAGTGTTCTAACATTCAGTAATCAAGAAATAAAAGAAAATAGCAAATTAACTAGAACTTCCATGTTTTAGTTGTTGTGTCACATAGCAGATCACAGCAAGTTCTAATTAATAACAAAACAAAATAAGTCAAATTAACTGCTCAAGATAATACACTCCTCGGATCGTCAAAACAGGAATAACATAAACCTGAAATCATAATAGGGATACAATGAGAATTAACAAAAAGGATGCATATGTCATGTTAATTAAGTTGTAAAGGGTAGAAATGGAATTTTTCTATTTTCTATTTCTTTAACCGATGAAAAGAAGGCTTGTCGGGAGAGATGATGGTGGAGAAGAAGAAGATGAAGAAGAAAAGGACAAGGGGGAGAGGAGAAGAAGATGATGATGATGAGGAGAAGATAAGAAGAAAGAAAAGATGGCGAGGAAACTCTTGCCTGATCGATGCTGGGTTTGTCGAAAAGCGGGAGGAGCAAAGAGAGATGAGGGGAACGACTATGATTGAAATGGAGAGGTCAGAGAAGGGGGTCTTGGTGAAGGCTGCCGGCCCTCGCTCGATGCGATGATGGGTAGATGACATAGAGATGGGAAGAGTCAATTGGCAGCTAGCACAGGGGGAGATGGGCACCGGGTAGTCATCGGGAATGAAGTGGAGATGAGGGAGATTGGGGAGACTGGAGGCGTCTGAGTTTGGACTAGGGAGAGTTGGTTATGGCACCCTTTAGAATGACGGGAGTGCTGAAGAGGATGCTATAAGGGTTGGAGAAATGGTGATCTCAATGACATAAATGGGAAAAGACAATGAGAAAATATTGAAAAACACAAACTAAAAGCAAAGGGAAAATAGAGGATAACAGAGAAAACCCAGCAAAGATAAATCGTTGAAATAGAGCCAGAGGGAGCTTAGGCGTCAACTAGTCTGGTGCATGCTACTTGTGAACATAGAAGAAGGGTAAGAAGTTGGGTGTGACAGAGGAATGGAGGAAAAGTGATTGACAGAGCTGGCGCTCGCCAAGCTGGGGCAGTCGGGTAGGAGCTCTGCTATTTTGTGCCGTGAAGCAGAAATAGGGCGGTAGAGAGAAGAGGGCGTGACACCAGAGAGAGAGAGAGAGAGTATAGGGTTAGAGAGGGATGGATTGAGAGGCAGAGCAGAACGATCTTTCCGCCTTTCTCTGTCAAAGGGGAGAGAAGAAAAATCCAAGCCAACCAAATAAATCCAGCCTGTTTTCTTTATAAGGGGGGCCTGAAAAGATTCCTTTTTGGGTTTCCCATGCTTGCCCATATTTTCCCATGCTTGTCCATGCGGTGTGCTAACTTGCCCATGCTATGCTCATCAGGCTGCCCATGCTGTGCTATCTTCTAGTTCCCCATGGAATGTTGTCTCCCATGTGCTTGGTGATGTACATGCATACCAACATGCTTCCATTAGAGGCTTGCTTTATGATGTGGGGCCCATCAAATTAGGCTGATCAGAACCGTCCAAAGTTAATCTGTAAAGTAACAAAAAACTAACTTAGAATCATCAATACCATTAATTACCTATTTTATTAGCTTTAATTATCATCTAACGTTAAGTTTTTAAATCAACGGTTGGATGATCACTTAAAGCTAAAATCAATTTAAAATTACAAAACTAGTTAGTTGGATGATCTAACCAAATGCTAATTAAGGGTTATTTTAAGCAAAATTGAACACTTAACACTTCCCCACTCACACCTCTCCCTTCTCCTTTTCTCTGTTCCACGCCACCGGACGCACTGGCTACTGAACTCTCCCTCTCTCGATTTCTCTTTAGCAACTAGCTAGATTGCCTAGGCTACTCATCGTGTTCCACATGCATCGTTGGTTGCACTGGTCGGAATCACTGCCTACACTGTTCTTCATTTTCTCACCTCTGCCCACTGCTCATCGCTCTCCGGTGAATCCTTCTCCATCGCACCGGTGCTCCCTCCTCTTCTCCATTCTCCTCCTCCTCCAGCCACATCTTTTTCCTTTCCCTTGCCTAGTTCTCTCCATGTGACAACCCGGGTTTTTAAAATACATTTTCATAAATATTTGCAAAGGTAGGGCCCTGAATTTGAAACTCTTTTAAAATACAAATAGTGGAAACATATTTTCTTTGAAATTGATTTATCAAAAACCCGAGTGCCACCTTAAATTACTTATCATACATAGATTTTTGTATAAAATAAAATTTCTATTGAATATCAATAGAAATACTTTTATTAAAATTAGGATCGATCCAGTGGTTCACTTACACAGCCCCGGTAGTCATTACATACCTTGTATGAAAAATATTATTTTATACTTACAAATTGTGTGTTTGGTTATAATAGAACATGACTATAGCTTATTTCCTTAAGATTTGGGGGTCTAACTTATATAGTTCAAATCTTCCCATTCTAGCAATTAAGTAATTTCATAATTACTTAATTAATCCCTTTATATTCATTTCAACGTCATTTGAAATTTCATAATTACTTAATCAATCCCTTTGTATTTATTTCAACATCATTTGTTGATTCATAACAATTCCAAGGCAATTATAATCAAAACTCATTTATCAAGATAAGATCATGTGTAAAATACATGTATCTTATATATTAAATATATTCTTAAGGTCCACCTACCTTTACTTTCAATCATCTATCGCTCATTGATCTTGATCATCATATCCTTCATGTATCTGTCAAATCATATATATACAGTCATTCCTCAACTCATTTATACTTCCTAATTGTTCTTTTGATCATCCTTACATAGGATAATTTGGATCTTATTCCTTGGATCATGTTGATTAAGGGTCTAATCTATTGATCTACATTTGAATCTAATATTTATACTACTTCAAAACATACATACAATATTATGATTCTTATTATTCTTGATTATTCAAGATCTCCTTATGGATCTTGTTTGGTCTTTGATTTATCTTAATTACCATTTTTATTAGGATTAGATAGTTTACTATCCTTTTATGATCTTATTATTGTTTAACCAGTTAATATCTTATTGGTTGAAGATAGTTTATTTCTTTCCTAACATTAGACAGCTCCTTATTTCAAAATTGATTAAGGCTTACCAGTTAAAAGCTACTCATAGAGTGGTTAATTCAATCCTCATGTAAGGAGGGGTTTAGACCTCACAAACATCATTAGAAGGTGGGGGAAGAGCGAGGCTCTATTAGAGAACCCCCTTAACTACCATGTTCAGCATTTACTAGGGTGACCTTAGCTCACTATGAGCATTAAACCATAAGTACTCTTGCTATTTGATTTTAATTAAATCCATGAACATTTAAATGTCATTCATGGGGTTTATTATTCTCCTAATTTGGGCCAAGAAAATGATATTCTTTATATTGTCATATTAACTATAGCCCTTACTATCATTAAGTCCATGTTCATATTCATTATAAATGTTCATCAATATCTATTTTCATTTAATTATATTTTCCATGTAATTTACATAACTTGAACAATTAAAGCTTAAATAAATAAATCTAACAATTAAATTTACTAAGCAAATAAAAGAACATTTATAATAGAATTTAATAATTATGATGCTCATTTGAATACATCATATGTATTCATTTTGATCAAATGATTATATTTTGATTTATATTCATTTTTCATCCCATTAAGGGTCTAGATCTTGATCTTTCATTTTTATTCAGATCTATCACATTTGCTTAATGTGATATCATCACTAAATCATTGTTGCATCTCATTATATGATCTGATCTTTCTTGATCCAACCGATCAAGAAGATCTTAAGTCAATTTATCCAAATCAAGGGCATAGATTTCAATCTATCCCAAATTAGCCACATCAGGCCATTCATTTGTCATGATCTTATCATTAGATCATCATCCATACTGTTGTATAGTTTCGAATCATGCTGGATTAGTCAGATCAAGTAAATCCGTGATTATTTTTAAGATTTCTCTTTCAGTAAGGTTAAATTTAGTAATTCATCCCAGATTAGTCACATCTAACTCTTAATTCTATGTTCCCTCATCACTAAATTATTGATGGATCATAAATCCAAGGTCTGATCATGTCAGATTTGACTGATCTTGGGAATTATTACCTCTTTTTGTAATTTACAAATTTTTACAGTGAATAAAACATAAATTTTATGTTTTCATTAGATTTTACTCTTCACCAAGAATCCTAAAGAGCATTGGATCGACCCGATCACTT
Source organism: Warburgia ugandensis (assembly GCA_035236585.1). Classification (NCBI taxonomy): domain Eukaryota; kingdom Viridiplantae; phylum Streptophyta; class Magnoliopsida; order Canellales; family Canellaceae; genus Warburgia; species Warburgia ugandensis. The sequence goes on along the minus strand of CP141138.1, from coordinate 9,834,027 downwards.
ACAAAGATGGATAAGATAGTTCTTAAAAGATAATTGATCCCAATTGGAAATCAGGGAGAAGATTTTATCAAAAGAAATGTTGCATAAAAGAAGGGGACAAGTTTTCAAGTTAAGGAGAACTCTTCACTTTAAAGGAAAGTGGAGATGTGATAAAAAGAGGTAGCCATCTTAAACCTCCTTTTTGGGCTGGATACTAAGAGGAAACCTCAACTCCTAATTCTCTCTCTCTCTCTCTCTCTCTCTCTCTCTCTCTCTCTCTCTCTCTCTCTCTCTCTCTCTCTCTCTCTCTCTCTCTCTCTCTCTCTCTCTCTCTCTCTCTCTCTCTCTCTCTCTCTCTCTCTCTCTCTCGGTTTGCTCTTGTGGCCAGCCCTTAGCTTCTCTTTCTCTCTATCACTGGCCTCTATATCACCTTCCATCAGACTACCTAGATCCCCACGTAGCAATCCTTTCCTCACCATCCGTCTTTGTTGCCTCCTCTCTTACCAGCATGCTTCCCCTCCATCCTTCACTGCACCATCTACTCAAACCAGACCATAGCACCCACTTCCCAGAAACTGCATGGTGATTGTCCCAGGCTTCCTCCAATCACTCCTAGACCAATTCAGGTGGCCTGAACCAACTGCACGGTGATATCCTTTCTCCTTCGATACCAACCCAGCCTAGCAATAGACATCTGGCCAGTTTGCCTTCCACCATTCTTCCTCACCTATGGTGTCATCCCACCAGCCAATACTCATCACCCCTGCTCCTGCTCCTACTTCTCTTATGCTTCACCACTCCAACATCAGCTGTGTGAAAACCCCAATTTTTCTGAAATTATTTGGAATTAATTAGAATTTGTACAAAAATCAAGGTGGAATATCATATTTAATATAATATTAATTTTAGAAAAAGAATCAGGTCTTAAAACATAGATATTTGGAATCATTCAAGGAAAATTGGTTAGAATAATTATAAGCATGCTAAAATCTGAGCTCGGGTGAAAAATCCCTATTTTTCTTAATTTTGTGAATTTACATTTACCCCAAGGGGTAAAATGGTCATTTTACTTTTGTGTGGGGTCCACAAAAGTTAGGTGAGCTGGTGGATGGCCAGCTCAGGGAATATCAATGATGAAGGAATAAAATGATGGGGAATCTACTTTGAATTTAATAAGAAAAGAATAAAAATTATTTAAAATAAAATTTTTAATTAAAATAATTAAAAAAATAAGCCTATAAACATTCCCATAAATTTGCATTAAAATTCTCTCTCTCTCTCTCTCTCTCTCTCTCTCTCTCTCTCTCTCTCTCTCTCTCTCTCTCTCTCTCTCTCTCTCTCTCTCTCTCTCTCTCTCTCTCTCTCTCTCTCTCTCTCTCTCTCTCTCCTTCTCCCTCTTTCTTTTCTTTTTCTTTTCTCTCTCCTCTTCCCTTTATAGCTGTGAGCGCATCTACGAACATAACCGAGGGGAATATTTCCCTGGATTTGTTGGGCGCATCCACAGGCGTGTCATCCCCATTGAACCTAGAGTTTCACCCTGCGTACTATTTTTCAATTAGATATCCGATTCAGACCATTGGAAATTAGATCTGAACCGTTCATTCTATTCAAAATTTCTTAGTCTTCAAAAGCTCTATGATTTCACAATGATACGAGATGTATTCACTAGTGAAATCACCAAAAAAATTTGGCGAATTTATATTTTTCAGCGTGGATCTCTCTTTTTTGGCCAAAATATCGAACCTGACCCAAAATTGGGTTCCTCGCACTCTCCTCTTCAATTCCCTTCCATCCCCGTTCCTTCTCCTGCTCTAATGAGGGCTCACCGGTAGGTGAAAACCAGCGAGCATTGACCGTACTTTGATGCCGGATTTCAGCGTTAGAATAGGGGTCTTCAGCACAAATCCATTAGAAGGAAAGAGGTAGGCCAACTTCCCTTCAATGCCCAGTAGAAATCTCCTTCATTTCTAATAAAAAACCCAAGATTCACTGTTGAGTCTGTTTCACCGACGACTGGTTCACCGGTGAAACAGATCCAGTGAGGGTAATTGGGGATCCACCTATAGACAACTCATATGGAGAAATTGAGTCGTAGATGAGTTGGTGGGACCTCAAAATCCCTAGATCTGGATTCAAAGTGAGATTTCAATTAGATCTGGCCATTGATCTGGGGAAGAGCTGATCTGATGGTCCAGATCAGACTGTCTCGGCTATCCCAGGTGTGACACCCCAGATTTTACCAACTATTTTCCCATATTTATACTCAAATAATAATAATAATTTATTTATAGAAAATAGATGGGATCCCAGAACTTAAAACTCATGATTTAAAACACTTCGCAGTGTCAAGAAAATACCATTTAAGAAAACCCCGAGAGTCATTTCACCTCAAAACTACACTGAAGAAACAGAACGAAAAGTAACCCTTTTGAGCATGCTCACAAATTAAAACCAGGGTGACATTTCTGCAACTGCAAAGATACGTAATAATGAAAGTTCCAAAGCTCCAGGGTCTGTCCAAGATCACCACGTCATCCATGTATAAACATATAACCACTATACAGTGATATGGGTCTAATATATCAATATATACAACGACTAAGGAGAATGCCAAAAAACCAATACCAGTCTAACAAAAGTACACAACTCTGTCTCTGTATCTGACAGTATCTGTCCTCAAGCCCCCATCCAACTCCACTCTAGTCCACCTTCTTCCCTTTCTGACTGTTGTGCTCTGATTTCGAGGCATTTCAAAACAAAGCAATGCCTCAGCAAGCCATGCTTGTGTAGGTGATATACATTCAAAGTAATCTTAATAAAAACAAATCACATGGTGCAAGGCATAAAGATCGAAAGATGATCAACAATATATATAAAGCTTTAAATCACATGATGAAGGACATATCAAGTCCTTGCAATAAATAAGATATCATCAACTATGATATCAGGACTTGCACAATTTGAGAAAATCTAAAAACACATGAATGCATGTCAAAAGTATCAACATCATACACAGTCAAGCCCTGTGAGTGTCTCACATACACTCACGGCAATGTGGGGTCAGCTCTCTGTATCATCCGCTTTCACCCTTTCACCCCTGCACCCTCACGGCACTCAGGCACTTACGATAAGTCGCGTTGCACACCCGCTTTCACCCTTTCACCCTCACGGGCACTCACGGGGTGAAAAATCAAATCCTACCACAGGATCAATAATCTCAAATATCAAGTCAGAATGACTGCCATATGTCAAGAAGACCAACAATCAAGTGAATATCATGAAAGATATCAAAAATAGTGCATGCAATAACCACCAGAAAGATAGCACGCACATGAGAAGCTACATGCTGAAATCAATCTCATGCATATGGTAAGGCATAATCACATGGCTCAAAAACTCAAATCACCATTTGGGAATCATGGAAAAATTGTGAATGAAATCACCTACCTCGGTATCGCACTATCCCAACAAACGTGCAAACGATATCAAGGTGTATGCCTTGATGTACCTATCATGCCATAAATCATGCCATGGTTAATGCATATAACCAAAATCTAAAGCCTAATCATCTATTGATCAACTCGATCTAAATCATCTAGTAGCATTTAGTAGTTTTGTTATTAAAAAGTTACTCCAAACTAGATTTTTATCTTAAATATAGGTCCGCCTTGTTGAGACGATCACAATGCCTCTTTCGGATCATGATTTGGACTTCTGTAGATCCTAAAATCAAGGTTTAAAGGAATAAAGGGTCAAAAAACACCAAAATCCAGAAATTGGGCCCACCGCATGCATGGCGCATGTCGTCTGCACGCGTGCGCATTGCGCATGGCAGGTGCGTATGTGGAAGCGCTTCTCGTTAGAACTTGCACGGGTTAGCGAGCTTGTCTGTGGACGCGCTCTGCGCGTGGGGGACGGAATAGTGCGAGTGGCGCGTGTTCGGAGCGCCGCGCATTCTAGCCGCACCGCGTGGTGTGCACTAGTCACGCTGCATGGCACTCCCTCGTCCCTACATTTTTCCCCTGTTCCAGTCGACGTTGCTGGAGACGACAACCAGACTAGTTCGCCGTCACCAGCGACCCCAAGTGCTTCGTTTTTTGTGATTTTTACACCTCTGAGTCCAGTTTTTCACGTACATTCCATTTCCACCTTCTATTTTCACAAATCCCTCCTAAATCTATCATTTTTTCACGATTTTTGTCTCATTTTTAAAAACTCCCATACTACAATTTTTGGGGGTTTTCGATGCCCTTAACCGTCTGATCATCACGAAATTTCGTGGGTCCTTTCCTCTCCTCATCATACTCAATATGAACGGTCCAGATCTAAATCTGACACCGTCTCATCAAATTTTTTTAGTGAAAACAGTAAGCACAAATTTTTGTAAACATTACACGTTCATGCCATTTTTTCGCTGTTTACAAGTTAAGAAACCTTGAAATTTAACGCAAAGAGAAGGGTGGAGTGATCCTACCTCGTTCCCGGCTGTTACAGGGTGGAGAAATCCATCTCCACGGTACGTGACTGTCCACGTGAAGTAGAGAGAATTTGAGAGGGAGGAGAGTGCGTTTTGAGCAGACTCTCTCTCTCTCTCTCTCTCTCTCTCTCTCTCTCTCTCTTCCTTACCTTATATATATGTATATATATATATTCTTTTCTTTTCTTTTTCTTTTTTTCTTAAAATATAAGAAATGTTACACCAGGTCACCCCTCCCCATACACCCACTATCACCTGTGGAACGAGGCAGAGACGGGCCACTGATCGTCCCCGTCAATTCGTAAGGGCCAGATTGAATCTAGCCCCTTGTTTTGATTTGAAACTTAAAATCTTAATTCAAAACTCATTTTAACTCCAAATTAAGATCGAAAAGAAGCTCTGAATTCCTGGTGAAGCATAGAATATAATAAAATCATAAAATTTAGGTTTTATTCACTATAAAATTCTGTAATTTACAAAAAGCGTTACTAATTCCAAAGAACAGTCAAATTTAGCATTATCTGACCTTGGATTTCTGATCCATCAATGATCTAGTGATGAAAGAACATGGAATCAAGAGTAGATGTGACTGATCTGGGATGAATTAAGAAATTTAACCTTAATGGAAGAGAAATCTTAAAAATAATCACAGATTTACTTGATCTGACTAATCCAGCATGATTAGAAACTATAAAATAGTATGGATGATGATCTAATGATAAGATCATGACAAATGAATGGCCTGATGCGGCTAATTTGGGATATATTGAAATCTATGCCCTTGATTTGGATAAATTAACTTAAGATCTTCTTGATCAATTAGATCAAGAAAGATCAGATCATATGATGAGACACATCAATGATTTAGTGATGATATCACATTAAGCAAATGTGATAGATTTGAATAAAAATGAAAGATCAAGATGTAAACTCTTAATGGGATGAAAAATGAATAGAAATCAAAATATGATCATTTGATCAAAATGAATAAATATGATGTATTCAAATGAGCATGTGAATTATTAAATTCTATTGTAAATGTTCTTATATTTTCTTAGTAGATTTAATTGTTAGATTTATTTATTTACGCTTTAATTGTTCATGTTATGTAAATTACATGAAAAATGTAATTAAATTAAATGAAAATAGATATTGATGAACATTTACAATGAATATGGACATGGAATATCATTTTCTTGGCCAAAATTAGGAGAATAATAAACCCCATGAATGACATTTAAATGTTTATAGATTTAATTAACATCAAATAGCAAGAGTACTTATGGTTTAATGCTCATAGGAACCTTTTGAAGGTTGAGCTAAGGTCACCCTAGTAAATGCTAAACATGGTAATTAAGGGGGTTCTCTAATAGAGCATCGCTTTTCCCCCACCTTCTGAGGACGTTTGTGAGGTCTAAACCCCTCCTTACATGATGATTGAATTAACCACTTTGTGAGTAGCTTTTAACTCGTAAGCCTTAGTCAATTCTGAAATGAGGAGGAGCTGTCTAGTGTTAGGAAAGAAATAAACTATCTTCAACCAGTAAGACATTAATTGGTTGAATAATAATAAGATCATAAAAGGATAGTAAACTATCTAATCCTAATAAAATTGGTAATTAAGATAAATCAAAGATCCAATAAGATCCATATGGAGATCTTGAATGATAAAATATAATAAGAATCATAATATTGTATGCATATTTTGAAGTAGTATAAATATTAGATTCAAATATAGATCAATAGATTAGACCCTTGATCAATATGATCCAAGGAAAAAGATCCAAATTATCCTATGTAAGGATGATCAAAAGAACAACTAGGAAGTATAAATGAGTTGAGGAATGATTGTATATATATATGATTTGACAGATACATGAAGGATATAATAATCAAGATTAATGAGAAGATTGATTGTTAAAAGTAAAGGTAGGTGGACCTTAAGAATATATTCAATATATAAGATACATGTATTTTACACATGATCTTATCCTAATAACTATAGATTGATTATACTTGCCTTGGAATTGTTTATCAATCAACAAATGATGTTGAAATAAATACAAAGTAATTGATTAAGTAATTATGAAATTACTTAAGGCAACAAATGATGCTGAAATGAATATAAAGTGATTGATTAAGTAATTATGAAATTACTTAATGGGTAGAATGAGAAGATTTGAACTATATGAGTTGGACCCCCAAATCTTAAGAAAATAAGTTATATGCATATCCTATTATAACTAGACAACAGTCTGTATGTATGAAATATTATTTTCCATATAAGCATGGAGACTTGTGATTTTGTTTTAAGACAGGCTTATGCTTGGCGATGCTAATGTTAGGAGAGTTATGAGGGTTTGACCACTCGCTATCTAAAACTGATTATGATGATGATATAGTGCCTCAAGAGAGGCAAAATGTCAGGGGGTAATTATGGGAAGGCTGCCATTGTGACAACCATGGTTCCCTCTATACGAACATATATATGTATTTTCCATCATGGTATCAGTGGAGTATCAAGCAATTATCTGGGCGCTATATGGATTGAGACTGGAAGCATGGTAGTCATTTGATTGTTTTGCATTATGATGCAATTGATATATGGCATGATGAGATGCCTTATGTTATGGTATGATGAGATGCCTTTGTTATGGCATGATGGGATGCCTTATTTTATGGCATGATAAGATGCCGGTAAAAATTATTACCAATGTTGTATTAGAGGATGATTCCCAATACGACTGAACCTAGTGTTAATATTGAAATCAGTTTGGAAATGAGATATTATTAATGATATTGACTATATTCACAATTTTCAATAGTTTTATCTATATGTAATATATACATATAATTCATATGATGAGTGAAGGATAAAATGGTTATCAATTGCATAAATTGATTTATATCATAGATATATTGAATATATTTCTTAAATCCCCTACCAAGCATAACTTGTTGAGACATTGGAAATGTTTGAATGTTTACAATATCTCATATACAGTTAAGGGAGATTGAAAGCTCAAGACTTGAGGATAATCATCACTAAACTAGTACTCAGGGTATTTACTTTGAGGACGATTGTATTGATTGTTTTATAATTTTGATTGTAATATTTGGACAAGGTATGTAATGACTACCGGGGCTATGTATGTGAACAATTGGATTGATCCTGATTTTAATAAAATTATTTCTATTGTTATTCAATGAAAATTTTATTTTATACAAAAATCTATATATGATAAGTAATTTGAGGTGGCACTCGAGTTTTTCACAAATCAATTTTAAAGAAAATATGTTTCTATTGTTTGAATTTTATTTTATTTTTTAAAATCAGGGCCCTACCTTCGCAAAAATTTATGAAAATGTATTTTAAAAACCTAGGTCATCACAACCTGAACCCCATCCACCCACAGGCACAACTCCTTCCTCTGGTCTTGCATAGTGACGCGCTCCCCCACTCACACGTCTCCCTTCTCCTTTTCTCTATTCCACGCTACCCGATGCACCAACAACTGAACCAGTCCTGCCAGACACCGTAACCCCCCTCTACCTCACTCTCCCTCTCTTGATTTCTCTTCTGCAACCAGCTGGATTGCCCAGGATGCTCATGCATTCCACAGGTGTCGTTGGCTGCACTGGTCGGAATCACTGCCCGCACCTGTCTTCATTTTCTCCCCTCTGCTTCACTGCTCATCCCTCTCTAGTGAATCCTTCTCCATCGCATCGGTGCTCCCTCCTCTTCTCCATTCTCCTCCTCCTCCTCCTCCAGCCACATCCTTTTCCTTTCCCTTACCCAATTCTCTCCATCTCTTCATTGCCCAGCCGGCGAGCCCAAATTCCCATCTCCGGCCATCCCAGAGACAAAACCCATGTCGAGTTCCCACAGAATTCCTCCATTTTCCTCCTCTCTCATCTGCTCCCTTCTTCGCCATTTCCCTTGCTTCATCTTCTCCATCAAGTTTTTTCTGGTTTTTTTTTTTTAAAACCAAAAATCTAAAAAAATTTCATATTTGTCCTTGGTAAAAAAAATCAGAATTCCATTTGACTCCCTATTTTGTCTTTTCTTCTATCCTTGGTTTCTCTTATCCAGGTTATGTTATTTGAGTTTTGCTTTATTCTGATAGTAATCCAAGGATAGTGCTATCCAGGGACAATGCTATTCAAGACTGATTATTTAGTTTTATTTTTTTATTTTCTAGAATTGGAATTTCTATAAATTGGATCAGTGACATAAATCTTGAATTTTATTTTATTGTTAGTTTATTTCTGTTATGTTCCTTATTTTTATTTTTTAAACAATTAAATTTTATTTAAACTCCTCTTTTAAGTCGAGTCCCCATGGGATCAACCCGTACTTGTATTAGCTATACTGTAATAGCCCGTGCACTTGCAGTTAAACATCAACACATATTTTGGCCTTTGTATCAGCTTCAAACTGGTCACCCAGACACCTAAAGTCCAACACAAGAGCACCAACCTTTGTAACAATGCAGTCTTTCATTTCCATTGTATATTTGTCCAAGCAAGAAGGGGAGCCTTGGCACAATGGTAGAGTTGTCGTCGTGTGGCCTTGAGGCCATGGGTTCAAGGCGTGGAAATAGCCTCTTTCAAAATGTAAGGTAAGGCTGCATACTATTGACCATTGTAGTTTGCCACTTTCCCAGATCCTGCATAAGCGGGAGCTTCTTGCACCGGGACTTTTGTCCAAGCAATTGGTCCTCTTATGTTGAAAATGGTAGTCCTTCCCATATGAAGCCTTCTTCATGTAGGATCTTCTTATTTTCTCAAGCATACTTGTGACTGGCTTCTCCCTTGCATTTAGGATGCATCTACAAAGGTTATTTAACATTAGATCACTCTTGCAATTTGAGGAAAATGCAGGTCTGGACCACTGCTTGGCAGGTCCATCATGCAGCCATCCCCATGCTTCCTCATTATTCAGCTCTTGTTGTAGCCTTTGAGGAAAACCACAACTAATGTAAGAAATCTCCCATTGAATTTTCCTTGAAGTTTTGATATATATGCCTCATATAGAACCTATGTTTTGCATGAGACCAGAGCCAATACAACATTAATCAGTCCCTGCAACCAAACAGTAGTAGATAATACAAGCCGTTTTCATTTAAATATATAACTATTGCAATTAAGGGTAAAGATTGAGACATACCATGTGTCATTCTTCTCCTACTCAACCATTGCAAAGGAAATTGAAAACATTTTATCATTTCCATTAATGCCAACAAGAAGGATGATCCGGGGTGTGTCACCCCTTAGATGACATGCACCAAGATATATAACTAGCCTACATCCTTATAAATACCCTTCCTTCACAGTAGAGTAAAAGAGTAGCCCTGGTGCATGAACCTCCCGTGGACCACAAAGGTCAATTGTATGCAAACTTATTTTGTATTTTGCAAGAAGCTGTTTCCAACCATGACCTCAAAGTCACATGACGACAACATTATGTTGGTGGACAACCTTTACATTAAATTTGCTTCCTGAGTTGCTGTCAACTATCCCCAAACAATAGTCACGGTTTAGCAAAAAGAGGCACTTCTCCTATTGACTCTATGTTGTAGGTTCAACGTTGGCACCATCCAGGGAATAGATTCAGGAGAGTGTGTGGGTAATTTCCATTATAATTCTTCACTTGCAACAAAAAATAAAAATAAAAATCACACTGCCACTCATGTAATTATAATATGTAAATAGTTTACATGCAAGCAATCAAATGTGAGTGTGGCTTGTTACTTAGATGATAAAAACGGCAGCCTCGGTGCAAGAAGCTACCACGTATGCAGGGCCTAGGGAAGGGACGGATCACATGGGTCAATAGTACGCAGTCTTATCTTGCATTTTGCAAGAAGCTATTTTCACACCTTAAACCCATGACCTCAATATCACACGACAACAACTCTACTATTGCGCTGAGGCTCCCTTTCTTGTTACTTAGATGATCTAAACCAATATTGGAACTTAAATGACTTGCTTAGCATCCTGTAATGGGAAATTGCCCTTTGTATTGAATGGGGATGAGCCACTGTAGCCGGCTAATATTACTGGAAAAATCTAGACCTACTTTGACTGGAAGGTCCATTTTCTTCCTTTTGATCTGGTTCTCAGTTTCATGGTTGAATTACTCAAACTACCTTATACAAAGTCGGTAGTTAAGTAGCTGGCATGCTTAGAGAAGCACGTCCGGAAACCTATAATGTGAGTTTGTTATTGATTCTGAATTTTGAATCACAAGGACAAAGTGTAGCAAGTTAGCCTTAGCCTCTTAGTCCCCATTTTGGTAAAGCATCATTTATCTGTAGATTTCCTATTGATTAATCTATTTCTGATTGGTCGAACATATTTGGACCACATTAGAACCTTGGTTGAACCTGTTGGTCCATACGTCTTACAAAAAGTCCAAAACTACGCGCGGAGCGTGACGCGGCCACCCTCTCCTTGTTCTCGACCACAAAACTCGGTTTATTTTGGTCCTTGACGGGTCGTGTTCAGCGTACGAACTCAGCAGTCCGAAGCGGCGAAGAAAAGACAAGAAATGTGCGGAAACGCACGCTCCATTTTCCTCTACGGAGCACACATTGAAGCCGCTACCGTACGCCGTAAAGCCGAGTACATCTCGGAACAATAAAATTTCCAGCTGCCACGTGGGACCCACTGCATTTCTTGGAAAGCGAAGTACCACCGAACCCCGTAGCAAACAAGGCCACGAACTAAGCGGCAAAGATCTAAAGACAAAAATACCCTTAAATTTTGTTTATTTTCCTCGAAAAAATCTGCGTCTATTCAATTTCCTTTTCCTTTTTCTTGGGTCTGTAGCTTTCATCTAATGTAACTAGAAGTATTTGGCTAATACATAGACTAGGGCTGCCCTTTTTAGGCTCTTGTGGTTTGCCCCTTTCCCAAACTCCGCATAGGCCAGAGCTTTGTGCACCGGGACTGTCTTTTTTATACACTAAGGGCTGATTTTCTTTATAAGCAGATATAATGCTTGTGATTTCATGAGCTAATTTTATTATATTTTTGTTTTTATAAGCAAAGAATTATAAAAGCATATTAATTGAACTCGGTGAGTCTAAAAGAGCATTCCGGTGTACAAAGCTCCTGCATATGTAAGGCATGGGGAAGAGTTAGATCACAAAAGGATCTATAGTATATAATTTTATCTTGCATTTTTTGTAAGAGGCTGTTATCATGTCTCGAACCTGTGATCTCCATGTCACATGACTACAACTCAACCGTTGTATTGAGACTCCCCTTCCTCAAACCCGTGACCTAAAACCTGTGATTGAACTCAATGAATCTAATAATGCAAAGTGGGGTAACTTTAAAATTGACTCAATGAGGATGAGTGTGGTACAGAGTTGGCTAGTTTTGGAGTCATGGCTTTATTTTCTTTCTCTACTCTTGGCTATAGCGCGTGTGTCGCCCAAGGCATAAGGGACATGATGACTTGACGTTATCTTCACCTTCCTCCAACTTATTAAGGGTTCCAAACTTAATGGTGGCAACTAAACATGAGGGTTGGGCTTGTTCTGGGACTTAACCCAACACCTTACGGCACGAGCCGACGACAGTGATGCACCACCTGCATCTAATTTTCAAGGTTTGAAGTATTGAACGTCCAACATAAGCACCCAACAAGTCCACCAGTGAGCCAACGAGTAGTCATCTCCCATATCTTTTGGTAAGGCCGGTCTAACCATGTTATTAGTGCAACAATCACGTGTACATACATTTATTTTTGCAAACCATCCAACTAAGACCATGAAAATCTGCTGTGCCTTCAAAGAACCATCCATCAAGTTCCCTTTCACCCAAAACCAGCTCTTCTTAATTTCCTCATGATCTGAACGGCTGCTTTTTCCTCATCCTAAGCAGCGCCTATTGGATGGAGGATGTTTCTCCTCTTCAGAAAACCGGCCCCACATAAAGGGCAGCTCTGTGCACACAAGGGTATAGTATATGCGAGATTTGGTGAAGGGGCAGAGCACAAGTATTTATACTACACAGTTTTACTGTGTAATTTTTACAAGAAGCTATTTTTATGCCTCTAATCCGTGACCTTAAGTTCACGCGACAATAAATCTACCGTGGTGCCGAGACTTTTCTTTTAGGGCTCAGGGTTCGGCTCAGCGGCCCCACCGATGGAGACAAATTATGATTCGCAGTTCCCCCTTCACATTTCACACTTAGTTTCTCTATAATTTTCTTCTCTCTTCTAAGGTCATGAAAGGTCGTTGCATTGTCCAAAAACAATCAAAGGGGCATATTTGTCATTCTGTACTGCTTGTTCTCGCACAACGACGTTGAAGATTGGCGTTGGTGGCTATCTCTACGTGGCACCTCCCATCACTCCCAAGTAAAATACCCCTAGATTCAAGATTAATTACAAACAAAACCCTAATTCTCTCTCTCTCTCTCTAGAAAAATTTTCTACAGAGAGGAAAGAGGGTGGGCTGGCAATTTTGACGTCGGTGGAGAGAGGAAGGAATGACAGCTTGAATTTAAGCCTAATCGCGGTTAACTCAATAAAAATTCTTATATACTAAAACTAAAAGGACGAAAACAGAGACTTAATTACGTTAAAAAACCCTGCTTTTTCAACCTTTTTCTTTTCTACCCTGGATTCTGATCCTGCACAATTGCACCCTAAATTCAAAAAGTTGTTACAATTGCATGCTCGGGGTTTCATGCCATTAGGTTTTAACCCACGAGACATGCCTATTTGGCTTTTGACTGTAGACATAACGTGCTTATTTGAAGAAATTCAAAGATTAAGAAGAATGACCTTAGAATAATGCTTGGGTTCCCAAACGTCATTTGGTGTAGAAATTATGTGGTCTTTTGTTCTCAGAATATCAAAATTCATCTTCTAAAAACTTGTAATTGTTGTGTTGATAAGAGGGATACTCTTATCCCAAACCTACTCACCATTAGACAAATCACACCCTCTTTTCTCTCAAAAACTTTGATAACCAATTTTCAACAGGTGCTTAAAGGGCAGTCCTGGTGCACGAAGCTCCCGCCTATACGGGGTCTAGAGAAGGGGCAGACCACAAGGACCTAAAGTGCATAACTTTATCTTGCATTTTGCAAGAAGCTATTTTCATGCCTTAAACTCGTGACCTCAAGGGCACATGACGACAACTTTTAACGTTGCGCCAAGGCTCCCTTTCCAACAGGTGCTTCTTTGTGTCTAAATCAAAGCAATCTTAGTAATTGTGCTCTAAGTCGTAGCCCTTCGTTAACAACCTATAATCCAAGAAAAAGAAGCAAAAAAGAAAGCAAAACATAGTCATAGTAAAAACACTCAAAAACCCCAATTGTTTTACTAGTTTTAGCTGTTTAAGCTTTTCTCAAGTTTGGTAGAAGAAAACATTGACAGGATTGGTTTGGAAATAGACCTTTATTCATTTAAAAAAAAGGGTTCGTCTGAAAAATCTTTGAAAGAAGTAACGGAGAGTAAAAATGGAATGGGCTTATGAAATATTTTCTTAGAAATGAGTTTTTTTAGAATGTAGAAGAGAGTAAATGGGTATGCCTAATAATAAGACTTGAAAGAATAATCTGAAATTTGGAGGGCAATTGAGCAGAATCAGAATTCAGGGTGGATCAGCTTAAAGTGCATAGCCTTACTTAGCCTGAAGTTGTTTTGACACCTTGAAGGCGTGATCTCAAGCTCAAGCGACGACAACTTTAAGGGCAGAAAAATCAACCAAGCTTTCCTTGACAGGCTTTACATCGCAGAGAAAGAGCGGCGGATTTCTTCCCCTCCGAAACCCGCCCTCTCTCTCTCTCTCTCGCTCTCTCTCTCCGTTTATATTTGTCTTTTCCGAGGTAATTGTTTCTAATTTTGTCACTTCTCGCCGTTTTACAATTCCCTTTCTCAGGCAATTAAGGAAGTTGTGGATTTTGATTGAATTGCGCTTGATTCTGTTCTCTTTCATCTGTCGGATCTTGGTATGACGTCTGGGCTTTCTCCGTCAATTTCTGATTTTGTTTCCAAGAATCGTAGTTTGAGAGAATCTGCAACTCGATTTCCCCAATTTGATCTTATTTTCTACTTCTGATTGTGTTCTTGAGAAGGATTACCTTACTTAAATGACAAAATTCTGGCAATTAAATTCCTTAGAATTTGATTTTTGAGACTACGGAGAGCTTATAACAGCTCTGTTATAGATATTCATGTAGAATTTATTATTTTTACTTGTGTTTTTTGAGGAGTAATTTGAGTTTAGAACCTGTAAGAACTGATGGATTTGATGATGGTTGGTAGGACTTTTTGTGATTTGGGGAGGAGAATGTCGGGGGGAGGTACACAACAGAGTCTGAGAAAGGCTTTAGGAGCAATCAAGGACTCAACTCGAGTCGGATTGGCTAAAGTTAATAGTGATTATAAGGTCGGAATTTTTTACTGCTGTGGTAATTTATGCATGTGGAGTTGGACTTGCTGATAAGTTCACTTTGGTTAGTTTTCTCAGGAATTGGATGTTGCGATTGTTAGGGCTACTAATCATGTTGAACGGCCTGCAAAAGAGAAACATATAAAGGGTGAGTTAGTTTAGCTTTGTTCCTTTTATTTTTTTCCTGATTTTGATAAATTAGTTAAAGTTGCTAGCTTTACAGAATGAAATTGTATTGCATGATTGGGTGCTTTTATAACTTCTTTCGGTTAATTCATGTTCCTTTTGGAATTCTTAAAAATGAGACGTCATCAGGATTATTCTCTCATTGCCCCGGTTATGAGGAATCTAGATTGAGAATATGAACATGGAATCGTGTTGTGTCATATCATGCTAATTTTCTTGTATGGATCATTTAATTGTGATATATTTGGACTGGGCTTCTTTCATTAGACGTCTTTTTACTCACATTTTCCTGAATCATGTCCATAGGAAAGTTTAAAATTGTTGGGCAGATACAGTCTTGTAGCAACAACTCACTATTAATATTTTTCTCTTTGGCAGTGATGACCAATTTTGTTTTGTTTTGTTTTTTGTTTTTTTTAATTTTCTGTTCTCCTTATGGCCGTCTCTGTTTTAGCTGTCTAAAATAATGACTGTCTCAGTCCTTTCAGATAGTATTCAAGTTTGGGAAGAAATCATGAATTAGACTCTGATGTATTCTGTTACTTTATGTGCTTTTGCAGCTATCTTTGCTGCTATTTCAGCTACAAGGCCTCGAGCTGATGTCGCATATTGCATCCATGCTCTTGCTAGACGTCTAGCAAAGACACACAATTGGGCGGTATGGACCCATGCATTTCTTGGCTATGTTTTGCTCTCAACTTAATGTTTTTGTCTTTTAAAGGTTAAGTTGATTTTGTTTGATCAACTTATGTGGTGCTTACAACATATATCTCTGGGTAGTCTAATGGTAAAATACAATGCTAGTCATGTAAACTTCTGGATTTTGTTTGGATCAACTAGGTAGCAAAAGCTGGGTAGTTTTACTTTCAATAGCAGTCTTTCCTTTGAAACATATCTGCAGTTAAGTGTGTCTTGGAAGTTGGCTGATGCAGTGTTGTT
Source organism: Warburgia ugandensis (assembly GCA_035236585.1). NCBI lineage: Eukaryota > Viridiplantae > Streptophyta > Magnoliopsida > Canellales > Canellaceae > Warburgia > Warburgia ugandensis. The sequence continues at coordinate 9,818,025 of CP141138.1, read as the reverse complement.
TGTGTTTAGGTTGCATTGAAAACATTAATCGTTATACATCGTGCCCTGAGGGAAGTAGACCCAACATTTTGTGAAGAACTCATTAATTATGGCAGGAGCAGAAGCCATATGCTCAACATGGCCCATTTTAAGGATGACTCCAGTCCAAATGGTACTTAGTTTTTTGAAGTTAAATTCAAAACTCAAAGTGAGGACATTCTTATCTTATTTTTCTGGTGTCTAGCATGGGATTATTCTGCTTGGGTCCATACATATGCTTTATTTTTAGAGGAGAGACTTGAATGCTTCCGAATTCTGAAGTATGACGTTGAGACAGATCGTCCAGTAAGTATTTCATTCTTTGCCTTCTGTGCATGATCTTTTTTGTGCTTTAAAACTCTGTTCTGTCAAAGCCACATTTGTTACGAGCATGTGCAAGTGGCATTGTTCACTGCTGGTGTTACATTTGGTATTTCTATAAACCAATATTGTTCTTTTCATGATGTATACTTTCAGTCAATACACAATATGTTAGATGAGATTTTTGGCTTTTTCACATATCTTGAAGATAACAGTACATTGCACTCTTGGACTTTCATGGTGCTAGTCATGGTGCTGTCATTATTTATTGTAATGATTTTTCGTAAAAAAAATGGGTAGCCTGGTGCACGAAGCTCCAACATATGCGGGGTCTGGGGAACGGGTGAACCATAATGGGTCAATAGTACACAGTCTTACCTTGCATTGCACGAGGTTGTTTTCACCCCTTGAGCCTGTGACCACAAGGTCACGCAACTTCAACTTTACCATTCTGCCAAGGCTCCCCATCAATATATTGATTTTCTTAAACTTCTGAAAATCAATGTAATAACTTGCTGAGTAAGACCATATTTTATCATTTTTTTTACATGATTGCTTTGATTTGTTTGCCATCTTATGTTTCTACATAATTAAGTTTCCCCACTTTGATACTGATAATGCTATTATTATTATTTATTTATTTTCAAAATTTGATGTTGTTCCACATACACCGAGTTCCCATGCCATGATTCTTTAAACTTTGGCTTCCCACGACCAGTCTCTTTTAACCAGTGATGAGCAATTCAATATTGATGTTCTGTTTTAGGTTCCATTTTTGGGAATCAATTTATGCATTTGATTCATTAGTAATATTAGTCCGCACAAGCAACCATAAAGCACAGTTTGTACATGTCATGTCTGGGGTTGCTTTAATTGGCAACCAGATGAATGGTTCACTCAGTATCAAAACAAACTCATATATGGCAGGGGATTAGATATAGGAGTGTGTGTGAGCGATTTTCTTTGTATCATATGTGGCATGTGTGGGCCAGGCATTTTTGTGTGTGTTGGAGATCTGTCCTCCTACCATTCTCCTCTGAATAATATATCCCAGCTAATCCATAAAGACTTTACTGAAGTAATCTAACTCCATATGTGATAGTAACCTAAACTTGGATATTGTTTACAGAGAACCAGGGATCTTGACACTACTGAATTGCTTGAACAACTACCGGTACTGCAACAGTTGCTTTTTCGTCTTGTTCAATGTCAGGTAGAATTGGATGATTAGTGATCAATGTTGCAATTCACAAGCCACAGTTAATTTGTCTGCTTCATTTTCGTGTTCAAATCCAAAATAAGATCAGATTTTCTCGATACCTGTCCCTTCAGAATATTGAGTTTTGATACTTTTATGCAGCCACAAGGGGCAGCCATCTATAACTTTGTAATCCAGTTAGCACTCTCAATGGTAAGTAGAGCTTGTACATATTTTATTTGTGCTGAAAGTTAATTGACTAGAAGTGTCTGACTGGTGTTATATTTGTTCTTTGTCATTTTGGCAATGAATTTGGACAGGTTGCTTTGGAAAGCATTAAAATTTATAATGCTATAAGTGATGGAACCATTAATATGGTCGACAAGGTAAGGTTGTTGTTGAACTCTTCATACTAACTTTGCTACCGTTGAAGAGATTCAGACATTTGATAGTTTGTGGCAGTTCTTTGAAATGCAACGCCATGATGCTGTTAAGGCCCTTGAGATATACAGGAGGTCTGGACAGCAGGTACTTATTCTCCTTTTGATATTGATCTTTTTGCCTGCCACCAATGTAGGCTAGGAGAACTTCTGCATATGTTTGCATTTTTTGAGTTACCTGTTAGCTTTCAGGCAGAGAGATTGTCAGAGTTCTATGAAATTTATAAAGGCTTAGATGCTGGGTGTGGAGAAAGGTTTATTAAGATTGAGCAGGTATTGTCTAGTCATGCTAAGTATAACATCCTTTCCTTTATTTAGATATGACAATCCTTCTTATTGGATACTTGCTGATCAATTCAAGGATTCAAACTCATTTACTTATTAATAATGCAGCCCCCTCCATCATTCCTCACAGCCATGGAGGAGTACGTGAGGGATGTGCGACGAGCTTCATCAGTTCGCAAGGAGGTAAAGAAGATCTCTTGGTCAATGATCACACATCTCCAGTTTTGATGTGATCAATCATCTTCAATTGCATAATAGAGGTGCCTAAAACTGCAAATTTGGAGAAAGAAATCATGCTTCCTTAGTGAAAGTACCTGAATTGATTAAAACAAATCTGGACTTCATTAGGCTAAGAAGCCTCTGAAACTACCTGAATTGAATAAAAGATGCCTAGTCAAGATGCAGATGCTAGGCGCTGTTCTTGTTTTTCATTTGCATCTTCTTAGAACTATTCCAGCTATATACCTCAAAAACAAAGGCATAACAGAGACTTAAGGCATTTCTTTGAATTTTAGACATTGAAATTAATGAGTCAGAATATATCAAGGTATCACTCATAAAATCCAAAAGAAATTGCTAGTAGACTTTGTTTGGTCCTATGCTATTGTTGTCAATTGATTAGTGGTTTTTCTAGATGAAACAAAATTTTAAAGCACGCATCTCTCTCCAGTTATTTTATTGTGCAAGCTTCCATGTCCTTTGAGAACATTTTTTTGAAATATTGAATAGCAGCTTGATGTGCTCTTTAACTTGGTCTTATTTCTTGGTTATAGTTTACTGTCTAATGCTGCAGGATTTTGTTTGCCATGTAAACAGATGATTGAAGACAAACCCAAAGTAGTATTGGCTCTAGAGTATAAGAAAAGCCCAGAACAACAGGATGAACCCGTTAAAGTTGAAGATCCAGCACCTGAACCGGTTAAAGTGGAGGCTCCTGCACCCGAATCGCCTCCTGATCTCCTGGTAATTTTTTAATAAAGGTTCTGCCATATGTCGTATTAAAAATTGTGGTTTGCAAATATACAAAGCCTTTCAGGATCCTGCTGATTGTGGTGTCACATGTTGACAGGGATTAAATGATCCCATTCCTGACGCATCTCAACTGGATGAGAAAAACGCTATGGCGCTTGCCATTGTGCCAGCTGGTATGCTGCTACTTGAGCATAGTGCGGCGGTTCAATGTTTCTTTGTTCAATGCAGCAATTCTAATGATTTCTTTGCTTGATTATTTCAGCTCCTGCTGGTGCTCCTGCTGGTCATGATGCAGCAAATGGAACTACTGGCTGGGAGTTGGCACTTGTCACTGCTCCAAGCTCAAATGAGAGTGCTGCGGCTGCCAGTAAGCTGGTAACATTCTTGGCTTATATCATATTCTTCTTGAACTTCTTTTCAGTTTCTTGCATCTTTAGTGAAAGTACCAAGTGCCTCAACACTTCAAGATGGGTGCTGTAGCTGCAACCTACAAAATAATTGATAGATGGTGTGACCATGTCGTAAATAGCTGACCTGGGAAATATATCCTCCAACAATTCGGTCTTTGTATTAGGTCTTGAATCAGCATGGTTTCTCCTTTGAAATGTGCTGGCCTTTTTTTGTGAAGAATATGTAATTAACTATTGGAGCAAAACTTGCAGTGTTTCAAAATTCCTCTAGTTAGAACGTCTTTTCTTCTCTGCTGATATTCCTCACATGTGGCACCTCGGACTGCATATCTTTGGCTAATTGGTTGAGGTGGAGTTAACAAAATGAACATTTAACCCAGTAGAGCTTCTATAGTTCCATGGTGCAATGCTTTTGTGCCTGGAGAGACGACAACATTGAGGGATTGTCATAAACATTTAGCTTTTATGTCATTTTACCAGGGCTGCTTGCAATTTGTAAATATCTCCATGTAGTTCCGAAGAGAACAAAGGACAAGTTTTTTGTTTTTTTCTGGGAAATGAAGATCAATGCTGGTAATGACCTTGGTTGATCTGAAGTCCATGCACAATTCTGACTTAATGGGCTGAACAGGTCAAAACATAACATGGGTGGATGAATTGTCTTTGCTTTGCAAAAGCAGAGAAGACACTTATTGTATACCATAAAGATTAGCTGAAGTAAAACTTTGAATTCTCATATCCATCCGCTAATGATTCCTGAATTATCTCTTCAAAACTTTCCAACAGGCTGGAGGGTTGGACAAGCTTACACTGGACAGCTTGTATGATGAGGCGCTGAGACCACCGGCACAGAATGTAAGCTACAACCCATGGGACATGGGTCCCATGGTTGCTCCTGTAATGCAACCGATGGCACACGACCCATTCTATGCCTCCAACCCAGTGGCAGCACCTGCTGCTGTCCAGTTGGCGACGATGGCCCACCAACAGCAGGCCTTTATGTTACAGCAGCAGATCATGGTGGGTCCACAGCCACGACCCCCTGTAAATCAACAACAATCTGCCAATCCTTTCGGCAATCCATTTGGAGCAACTGTTCCCCCGTATGGCCCAGGTGTGCAGCCCGCAGTTCCAGAATACAATCCGTATGGCCTTTAGTGAAGGAGCAAGAGCCAATTCATCGCTGAGAACAACATAGGAAGTGAGAAGAGATGTGTGTGTATATATATATATATATCATATTTGTGCAGTGACACGGGAATTGATTGTATATGTTAGCAAGGGAGGGAGAAGTTTGGATTATTGATTATTTGTGCTCATAGTTAGGGTCCTTAATAATGTTCTGAGATTATGCAAAATTTTTGGATTTTTTTTTTATAAGAACATATCTGTGGTTTTGTCATTCATTCAGAGAGGTTTCTAAAGATGTGTAACAATGGGACCTTTGGGGTTTATTATAGCTGATTGATACTGCAATTTTTTTTAATCTGTTTTGCTGATTTTCATTGCTGAATGATGTATAAGAAATGGTGAGTAGAGAAGGACAATGTGCATCCAGCGGTTGCCTCTAGAATCCCATCACCGACCTTTTCTTTACTTTTTCCCCCTTCCTTTCATTGTGGAGTCCAACTGTAAGTCACCTTCCATTGGTGGGACTTACGCTCGCTCACTGCAATAATGAATGTTTCCACGTTAGCTTTAGGGACGACCTAACATGCCTGCATCCCTCTCATTCTTAACTACAATAGCTAATTGTCAATAAGATGGGCTAGGCTGAGCTTTATCCTAGTGGACAAGATGCTTTGCTTCACATTCATTAGGTTGTGGTTTCAAGTCTCCTCACTCTTCAAAAGAAAGGGATACATTGAACAAAGTGAAAGGTCCCCCTTTTGTTAGGACAACTCAAAGCAATGCATTATGGATCTAGAATTGTCTGATCAAGTTAGAATAATCAGAAGTAGGAGGGACATCTCCTTAGCTACAAGATTAAGCCCAATAAGTGTCAATTAGGAAGGAGGGAACATTTTTTATTTAGCTTTTTTCAGTAAAAAAATATGAGGAATCTGTTGAAGTTGTTTTAAATAAAATCAACCCACGAGACATATGTTTGCATATGTGGGATTGTTTTGAAACAAATGAGCATTTATGAAGTTTAATCCTTCCCTAACTATGGAAAAACTAAATTTTCATGTGAATATGAACTCTCGTCCTTTTCTACTTGGCGATTGGAAACTACTTAAATATTTTGTCTTACATTGTAAGTTTATAGAAATTCTCACAGCCATATAAGAACTTTCTCATTTCCTTGCATTGTTTTCAAGAGCGCATTCTTGAAATAGTATCGTGTGAGAGTGTGAAAGTGTGTTTGAGCATGTTAATGTGTACTTTGCACTTTGTACGCTTGCATTGCAACTAGTCATTCTAATCGTATTTGATTTTAAGTGTGGTCTAACCTAGGCCCACTAGGATTGATGGTGTAGGGAATGAGACATTCATTTGCTTGGTTAACCCACCTCACTTGATCTAGGACGTCCAACTATCGCTGAAGAGATGGCCCGTGATGTCTAGGCTCATCAGTCCTGCATTGCCCAAGAGAGGAGTCAATATAGGGAAAGTCGATGGGCTTTTTTATAGGGACTTGCCTAGGGGGTTTCATTACTCTCTTCTCTTAGAGCTCTCATTAGTCTGACTTTCTAAAGTCTATATACCTGAGATACTCTCTCTCTCTCTCTCTCTCTCTCTCTCTCTCTCTCTCTCTCTCTCTCTCTCTCTCTCTTAGTTTGATAGTTAGTGCGTCATTCTATTCTTATTCTCTCTTGGAGTTTTTCATCTTTGTGCATCACTCTATTCTTATTTTTTCTTAGAGTTTGGCTATTTTAATATTGCCATTTGAGAGTTCTTTTACTTGTGAAGATCTTTGGTTCAAGAGTTTCTCCATTTTGGCATCACTCATGTTCTAGGGTTATGAAGTTGTGAAGCTCTTCTTCTTCTCAATTTCTCTTGAAACATGGGTGCATGATCCTTTTTTTTTGAGATTTTGATCAGGTTACTGTTTAAGGAGTTATTGTGATAGAAGAGATAATTTTAAAGAATTTATTTTGTGAAATTCATCTTGAACTCTAACATGATGATTCTCAACATGCCTATAGTCTATAAGTTCAATGGTGCAAATTTTAGAAGACGGCAACAGAAACTTGCTTTTTATTTGAAAACTCAAAAGTTGACTTATGTTCTTGATAATATGTTGAAACCAAGGGTTCTATTCATATTAGTAAAGAGACTACTAAGAAAGCTAACATTGATCTTCTCAATGAGATTGATGGATGAACACAAGATGATGACAGGGTTCGAAACACTATCTTGATGGTCTTGCTAGACAAGCATTATGATCAATACTCCAAAGGAACTTTGAAGCACATTGAATGGTATTTATTTTGACAAAGAAGAAGCTAAGAAGAAGTCTCTTGTTGTGAACTATCTTGAATTCATGTTTGTAGACAACAACCAAATTATTCCTTAAGTTCTAGTTTTTTAGGTCATCACCAATGAATCAACACATCTGAAGATCCTAAATCCTAATAGTTTTCATTTCAATGCTATTATTTCAAAGCTACCTTTGAATGGAAGTCCTACATAAGAGTGAAAAGATGAACAATGATAAACTATTACACTATCTAAGCATTGAGGATGACAACTGAGCAATAAAGCTTACTTCAGAGGAGCCTATTGGTAAGGCTGATGCAATGGAAGAGAAAAACAAAACAGGCTTCTCTCAGATAGAAGTTTGACTATAAAACTCATGATCCTTAAGAAAGCTCCTTCAAGAAACTTGCAAGCTTCGGGAAAGAAAGATGACGGATCTGATTTTTTCTACTACATGTGTAGAAAGAAAGAGCATACTGCCAAGATTTGCAAATACAAGAAATTTCTTAATGACAAACAACCTAAGAAGGATGATAAGTCCAAGTCATTCTCTTGTCCCCATTGCTAAAGTTAATGTTGTACCTAATGATACAAATTGGTGGGTTAGCATAAGGGTAACTCAGCACATGACTAGCAACCTTAACTTGTTGAAGACTTATAGAACAATGGATGTTAATTCTGAGGTAATGATGGAAAATTCCTGTGGGGCTAAAGTGGTTGGCCAAAGCAACATAGATAAATTCACTTCGGGTAAGATCTCAACTCTGAAGAATGTGCTACATGTTCCAAAAATAAATAAAGACCTAATATTTGGAGATGCTCTCAACAAATATGGTTTAAAAATGGTGATTGAAAGTATCTAACAGTGAAATTTTAGTGGGGAAGAGATACTCAACTAGTGGCATTTTTTAGTTAAAAAATTATTAATGAAATTTCAACTTTTGCTTATATTGTGTGTGATTCTCTTCATGTGTGGGATGGTAGACATAAAAAATTTTAATCTATCAAGAGAATGATGAAGCTCCAAATTATTCCTAAACTTGAGAGCTTAGCTACAAATAAAGGCCAAGTCAGTAGTAAGTGCAACATCACAAAGAAAGCATTCAACTCAATTAAAGGAGATTCTTCTATTCTTGATGACAACTTAAGATGCGCTTATATTTTCCTTCTTCACAATAAAGATGAAGTATTTTAATCACTTTAAGGCTTACAAAGTTGAAGTTGAAAACATTCACAATGTCAAGAAGACTTTAAGGTCTGATTAGTGTAGAGAATATATATATATATATATATATATATATATATATATATATAATGAATTTTGGGGAGAATCTCTGTTTTCTACATACCTCATTCTTAATAGAGTTCCTTATAGAAGACTTGAAAGTACTCCTTATAAGTTGCAGAAAGGTAGAAAACCTAAGTTTCTTATTCATGTCATATTACTTGACTACAAAGATTCTAAGGTTGGATACTAAGTAAGCAACAATGTGTTCATTAGATACTCGGTGGCAAGGAAAACCTATATATTATTGAATTTAAAAACTACTCATCCTAATATTATTGTAGAACCAGTTAATGTTGGTTTAATAGAGGATTTATTTCATTTCAAAACTAGTTAAATAAAGTAGAAGTAACTCCTTCATTTAGTATAAGGACTCCTATAGAAATTGGTCAAAATGAAGTATAATAAATTCCTTCATTCATTAAGAGGTTAAATTCTTCACTGACTAATGTTACCGAAGTACGAAGAAGTAAGACAGTAATGGAAAAAAAAAAAAAAAAAAAAAAAAGGACTTTGGACATAAATTTGAAGTCTACATGATTGAAAATGATCTCACCATGTTCACTAAAACAATGACCAGACATGATACAATATTTTGGAAAGAATCAATAGGTGATGAAAAGCATTATATTCATGTTAACAAAAGTTGGGTGTTAAATGATTTGCACAAAGCTAGAATCATGGCTAAGGGATTTTGAGAGAAAGGACTTGATTATTCTAAAGTATATATCTTAGTTTCTAGATTATCAAAAAGGAGAATGTGTTAGTTCTTACATAATATATTTACTTTGAGAAAGTACTCCACAAATTTGATCACTTTGACCACAAACCATGGATACTCCTTTTGACTCTAATATTAAGTTTTCAAAAAACTAATGGGAACTCAGCCAAGCAATTGAAGTACTTGAGTGTACTTGGTAACTTAATGCATGCGGTGTCAATTACTTGATTAGATATTGCCTTTATAGTTGGCAATTTAAGCTAGTATACAAGCAATCTCAGTGAAACACATTGGAAAACATTAATACAAGTGATGCAATATCTCAAGAAGACTTTGCATTATAGATTGCAATATGGCAAAGAGCTAGCTTTGGTAGAAGGGTACAGTGATGCCACATAGATTTTTGGCCTTGATAGTTCATGATCTGTAACTATACTAATTTTTTATCTTGGGTGATTGTGCAATTTTATGAAAATTGAAGAAATAGAAATGTCTTACTCATTTTAGAAATTTGAGTTATTACTTTGGCTTACGTTGGAGAGGAGGCATAACGGATGAGGAACTTGTTGGTATATGTACCTATGTGGTTAAGTTCTATTCCTACTATTACTATTGACTATGATAACAATGCTCTCATACCAAAGTGTACAATGGCAAATGTTGTTAGTTACATCTGAAACATGATTGTGTAATAGAAATGATCAAACGTGGTGTTATTTCAATCCATTATGTGATTTATAAGCACATTTTATTTAACCTCTCTCTATAAAGGGTTGTGTCATTGATTAGGTTCTAAGGAACGAAATAGCTATTTGAATGTACTATAGATTTTTATGGATAAAATTTCATTTCCCTTCCTATGGTTTAAGTAGTATGACATGTAGTATTACAGATCTGCCAATACTGGATTGTGATGTATACAAACGTACCATTGATAGACTCACCTATTCCTCGTGTTAAGGTTTGCCCGCCTCCTATAGGGCATGGGTTGATCTTGTAATGACCCCGAATTTTTGTAACTTATTAAGGCAAATTAATAAAGTTTGAATTTTTAGAAATTCTGGGCTGGAATATTAGGTTATTGAAAATTCTCTTTTTATGGAGATTATATCATAAATTAAAACATAAAAATTATAGATGTACTTGGAAAACTGATCGAAACAACATTAAGTACGTTCAATTCTGAGTTAAAATGAAATTTCCTTAATTTTCTCTGTTTGGGGGTAAAATGGTAATTTTACCCATATTCCATATCCAAGAAATAAGACATCAATATTTATGAAGTACTTAGAAATACGATTCCAATGCCACTAAGTACGCTCGATTCCTAGTTCGGACAAATATTGCCTATTATTCTCCAATTTTGGAGTTCAAAGGGCAAAAACGTCTTTTCACATAAAAGTGGGCCAACGTTCTAGAAGAAACAATAATTGCTCAATGCATTATTGCTGGTAGTGGAGAATGTAGTGGAGAATGGAGAATGTACTTGTAATAAAAAATTCTAAAGTAATAAAATATCTTATTAAAAGAAATGATAAAAAATTCAAATTTGGCTATAAATATGTCCCAAAAATTTCCAAAATTTTTCACAACCTTAAGCACGAAATTTCCAAATCTTCCCTAGAGTTTCAGCCCCAAATTCTCATTCATCCCTCCCTATTCTCTATTTTTCTTATTTCTCTTTCCTCTTTCTAAGTGGAACAAGAGACCTAAATTCAATTGGGCACTCCGTTCCAAGTAGAATCTGATAAATTTCATCGCCCATAACCTTCTATACTACAGTATATACAAAATCCCCAAATCAATTTCAAGATCCAACGGTTCCAACAACAGAAAATCACAAAAATGGGGACAATCGGGCTATATTATCATCAACCGGTAATTCTCTCAAATTGGGCATCAATTATATTATTTTTCTCCAATTAGGTAGGTGGACCTACTTCCCATACATATTTATTATAGTTTAGTGTAATTTTTATTTTTTTGTAATTTAATTTGAATGAAAAATGGTAAAAATAAAGTAAATACCAGAGCCTTCAATTCATGGTGATAGAGAGTTTAGATTGAAATTCTGAGCTTTCCAATCAATCCAGAAGGGTCAAAAACCTCTACGATAAAATTTTTAAGAAAATCTAACAAGGTTTGGACCCTCAATTGAGAGAGATTAATTCTGCTAGGCCCAGATCAAATCTGGACCCTACGAATGACTGAAAACTTCAATTTAAGATTGTAGAGTCATATGAACTCCAAATTGAGATCAGAAAGAAGTTATGAAAAGCTTGTAATGTCTAGTTTCTAATGAAGTCATAATATTTTTAAAAATTATTTCTGTATTTTTCTGTATTTTGGAAATAAGTGTCCAATTTCTAAGATCTTCAAGATCTGAGATGATCAGATCTTGGAAATTTATTTTAATGATGATATAATAATGTAATAAAGTAATATCTATGGTTAATTTGGACAGATCTTAGATAAATTAGGGGATCTGCCCTTTATGGTAGAAAAACCCTAAAATAAAAATAAAAAAATACAAAGGGACCCACTTGATCAATGAGATCAAGTATGATCAGATCCTTGGGATGGATTAAATGGATGATATTATGATGGAATCCAGTTAGATCATGGATGAAATGTGACAAAATCAAGTGGACATGATTTTTAGATCTTAATGGATTAAAAGCCTTAAAGGTAATTAAAACCCTTGATCTAAAGGAAAACACCTAAGATCTAATGGTTGGATCATATTTAAAGGCTTATAATAATCTTAATATAATTACTTTAATTGTCTTTTATTGGATATAGAAGGTGATTTATGTTCTAAGTTTTAATTGTCTTTTATTAGACATAAAGGTGTAAATGTGATTTATGTTCTAAGTTAGAAAGCATGATAGTGTAATCTTTAAATTTTAGTATGATATGCCCTAAATGAGTAATTTGTTAGTAGATTTGATTATCTTAGGATCATGTTAGTGTAAATTAGATATTTAAACATGATTCCATTAAGATAGAAGTACAATTTTATGTACTTCATAACTTAGGATCATGTTAGTTTTATTTCACTAGCTTAAGTTACATTCATAGGAAGAATGTTAGTATATAGTTGTAAACTTATATTTGATTTATGCTTTCAAGTTTATGATTTACTTATTGTCAAATTTTATTCAATTGTTAAGTAGTTGTTAAGATATAAGGAGCATAAGTCACCAAAAATGTAAACTAATGAAATATAGAGATTCATGGACAACTAAGATGAATGAATGATTTTGACTTAATAAGGGCTGTAGTTAGTAGGACAATATAAGGAATGATTTATCATTTCCTTGGCCCAAAGTAGGAAAATAATGAACATCCATGGATGACATTGTGCATATCCATGGAAATTAATTAAAATCAATTAGAGAAGGGACTTAAGGTAAAGAGCTCATAGGAACCTTGTCAAAGGTTGAGCTAGTACCACTCTAGTGGACTCTGAACATTGTGGTTATAGGGGGTATACAAGAGCCAAGTGCTTTTCCCTCACCTCCCGTTGACGTAAGAGAGGTCTAAACGCCTCCTTACATGAGGGTTGTATTAACCACTTTTTGAGCAGACTTTAACTGGTAAGTACTAGTCATCCTGAAATAAGGAGTTGTCTAGTAATAGGAAGAAATAAATTATCTTCAACCAAGTAAGACATTAACTGGTTGAATAATAATAAGAACATAAAAAGATAGCAAATTATCTAACCCTAATAAAAATAATAAGTAAGATGAGGATGATTAAACAAGATGAGATCTTGTATGATAAAAAATAATAAGGAAAAAGAAACATCAATGTAAATTAGATTGTTATATATGATATAGATAGTATTTGTATAGATGATATTAAACCCATTGATATATGATATTCAAGAAGGAAAGATTCAGATCATCCTACATAAGGATGATCACAAGACCATGTAGTATGTACCCTTGATTAGAAAAATGACATTATACATATGATTTGACAGATATATGTTGATCGAGACTATGGCAGATTTCAAGGAGTAAGAATACCTTATTGAGGTAGGTGGATTATTAAGAATGCCTTTACATGAAGATACATGTCTAATACATGATCTTATATTTTGAACTATTGACATGTATAATACCAATATATCAAGGTAAATATCTCAAAATTGAAATATAATCCAACCAAATGATGAGGAAAATAAGTATTAAATGGTTAAGTTGAGAATTGAGAACAACCCTAAGTGAATAGGAAAGTAGAAAATATTCCAACCCTAGATAAATAGACAAATAGTCTGATATGTATAAGTATTATTTTACATACAAGCTTGAGGCTTGTGGTTTTGTTTTAAACAGGCATAAGCCTGGGGATGCTATGCTAGGAGAGTTAAAAGGGTTTGGCCACCCACTCTCTGAAACTTGATGATATTGAATACCAAGCCTAAGAAAGGCTAAAAGTCGGGTGGGGCAATTATGAGAAGGCCACCACTGTGACAGCCATGGTCCTCCCATATGGACATGGATGTTGTAATTTCCACTAAGAATGGTATAAGTGGATTATTGAACAGTTATTCGGGCGTGCTGTACGGATCAGACTGCAAGCATAGTAGTCCTTGATTATTTTGCATTATGATGCATATGAAATTGGCATAGTGAAATGCCTTAAGGGATGGCATGATGAAATGCCAGGTAATTGTATATTACCAATATTTTTCCCAAGAAGGGAAAATCCCAGTATAGTAACTGACTGAGATTCAAATCTCCTATAATGAAAGGAATTGATCAGTTTTATATGGAAATAATTATTGATTATTTTTACAATTTTAACGAATTTGTTCTTATATACTATGTATGTATAAAGGTGAACACAAATGACAAGAAAATTAGGTGTTCATATCAATAATAGTAGTCTATGAATGTGTTTATGATAGAATGAATTATGGAACAAGTGAATATTAAGATTTTACTGTCAATAACTTACATTCTTATCCCCTACCAAGCATAGCTTGCTGAGATATTGTAAATGTTCGAATGTTTACAATATCTCATATACAGAGAAGGAGACTTAGGAGCTCAAGACTTAAAGAACTATTGAAGAATAAGTAATCAGGGTATATCCCTTGAAACATTGTATTGAGAGCATGTATTGTATTTATAACTTTGTAATTTGGATTGTGTACTTGGACAAGTATTGTAAGGATACAATGGGTTGTGTACTGTGAACCATTGGATGGATCCTGGAAGTTTAATAAAATCATATTCCTTCAATGGAATTTTATTTTGTACACAAATTGTACTTATGTTATGTATGAAGTGGTGACTTGGGTTTTCAAAACAAGTTTTAAAATAAAAGAATTTCCGCTGCTTTGTTTTACGAAAATTTTTTACTGAGGGGACGCCCTTGCCTTTGAAAAATATATATTATAAAATGTGTTTCAAAAACCCGGGTCGTCACAGATCTCTAGAGCACTCGACAAATTATGTAATTAGCACATTGCTAATAATAAAATTGCCCAATTTAAATACACACGTCTTCTTTAAAAGAAGTGTGTGTTACATTTCTTTCTTTGGAGTAGTACTTCAAGATTCATTTCACTAGTTACCCTAATACTTATTGATTTGTATACACTAGTAGTTCAAGATTATGTTCACTTTCTCTGATTCATAGATCTTAGTTCAATACTAAAAGTTCTTTTCTTTACTATTGATTCTTTTCTGATGTTTACTTTATTGATGTTTTTGTTTAAACTTCAAACAAGTGGGAGAATGTTTTAACTTAAAACAAGTGGGGAATTCTTGAAGTTGTTTTAAATAAAATCAACCCACAAAACATATGTTTACACATGTGGGATTATATTGAAATAAATGGGTATTTATGGAATTTAATATTTCCATATTTTTTAGAAAAATCAAATTTCATTTTACTTTGAACTCCATTGCCCTTTTCTACTTGGCTTTTAGAAATAATACAAACATTTAGTCTCATATTAGACCAATCCCTAATCAGGATAAGGTCTTGATGATGATGATGATGATTAATTCACATATTAGAAGTTAAAAAAAGATTTTCACTCCTTATAAATACACTTTCTTTTCCTCACTTTGTTTTTAAGAGCATACTCTTAAAGTGGTGAACCTTGGTTCAAAGTACTTAGCCATGCATGTGTGTGTATGTGAGTATAAAAGTGCGCTTGTGCACATTAGGACACACTTTGCACTTTGCACACTTGCATCTCGCACTAAAGAAATGTTAGAATATGAAAGTCGATGGGCTTTCCTATAAGGACTTGCCTAGGGCTGTCTTTGACCTGCTTTGCAGACCAAGCAAGGTTGGTGGTACCTAATTACCTCACTCTTTATAAGAGAGGTTCCCATGCCATTCCTCCTTGCACCAATTCCTCTCTTCCACCACAACTCTCTCTCTCTCTCTCTCTCTCTCTCTCTCTCTCTCTCTCTCTCTCTCTCTCTCTCTCTCTCTCTCTCTCTCTCTCTCTCAAACTTTGTCAATTAATGCATCACTTTATTCTATTCTTGAAGATCTCTAGTTCCAGAGTTTTCCCAACATGACATTATTCTTATTCTAAGGTTTGGAACTTGTAAAGTTTTTCTTGTTCTAAGTTTTTCTTGAGATTCATATTCCTGTTTTATTTTGATTTTGTATATAAAGTCAATTGAGATTCCAATATTATTTCTCTTTGAAGAGTTATTCTAATTGAAGAGAGATTTTTAAAAACTTTGTTTATGGCATTTATCTTGAAGACAAAAATACAAATTGATTTTAATCATGCAAATCAATTAAGATACATATTAAATATGACTTAGTTGAATCTGGAGATAGAGTTGTCATATTCCTTGCACTTACTATGAGGCTTCAACTATCTTCAAGAAGCTACTATAATCATGCCTCAAAGCTAAGGTTCATCATAAACTTTTTCTTTGTCCATATTTCTGTTAGAATCATTGGGGAGCCATTTATAGAAAATGCTGCATGAGAAATTAAGAACTACTTCCTTATTTACAATATTATATGACTCAAGCACATATAATATAGCTTATTTTGCCCCACTAAGATTGCTTATGGATTTTAATTGGCAAACCACTTATAGGATGATAGAAGCCTTATGTGGGTTATGTAAGCAAGTAACCAATAGCCCACCCTTCAACTCTAATTGTGTTGAAAAATGAGAGAAAATAACGCCTTTTTGTAGAAGTTGGCTTCTCTCTCTCTCTCTCTCTCTCTCTCTCTCTCTCTCTCTCTCTCTCTCTCTCTCTCTCTCTCTCTCTCTCTCTCTCTCTCTCTCTCATATGATAAACTCATCAAACAACATGCGACGCCTCTAATATGTAACCTATAATACTATCGGAGAGGCCCTTCTTATGCCAATAGGTGTGCCATTATGCTACAAGGCATATGCTATAACTGCTAAATATTGCATAAATCATCATTAAAAAATTCTAAAAGTAAATCTAATTCGCTTAAGTTGATGCTTTTATGTGGACCATCAAAGTACACCACACTTAGTGGAGCCCTCCTTTACATGATCTGACTTGCTCATTTGATTGCACAAATTGTGTCTCTCTTGTAAATAAAAAAGTTTTGATCTACAAGACATCCATAACTGGATCAATCAGATTGAGAGCGAGTTAAATCATGCAAAGTTGAGCTTTACCAGAAGTGGTTTTTGATGGGCCTAAATTCTTATTGACTTTTGTCTATTTTCACCATGACGGCCTTTAGTTTTTACTAAATTTTCTCCATTCTCTTAGCAGGTGCTGCTCGCAACCGTTCTTTCAATGGGCCTTCTTGCACTTGTTGATCCTACGAGGTACACTCTTGTGCAAAATTATGGTAAGCATTCATAGGCACTTTAACTTTACGATGTAGACCTCACATAAAACAATATAGGCCATTCATATAGAACAGACTATGTTTTATCTTGACCGCCTTCAAAATCATGAAAATGGCATGCTCCCTTTCTTTACTAAATTCTGATATTTTATAGTTTCAGAATTGATTTAAGTCCAAAATTGGTCAAGATTTGTGAAATTTTGTCCAAATTGACTTCTACAATAAAATTGTTACTACTGGACAGCAACCAACCATTAGAAAAAGAAAAGGAAAAAGAAACAAGAGCAACCTACTACATTATAGTTGCAGGACTAGTAGTAAATAGAGCACTAACATGCTTAGTAACAATGTTGGGTGGGAAGCTGTTCTTGTATCTAAGGGCAGTCCTAGTGCATGAAGCTCTAGTTATGTCGGGTTCAGGGAAGGGGCAGACCACAAGGGCCTAGAGTACATAGTCTTACCTTGCATTTTTGCAAGAGACTATTTTCACGCCTTGATCCCATAACCTCAAGGTCACACAACGACAACTTGTATCTATGAAGGCAATATTAGCTTAGAAGTTACTGGGCAATTCAAATGAGGCAGACATCAATGCTGTCCTTGTTGGATTAGAGGTATGAAATCCAATGCAATCAACTCCTCTTACAGTTGAAAGAGATCCCAGAAATGTTATGTCATGGTTGAAGAAGAAATGCACCCAGCCCATTTTGGAGAGTTTGGAAAATACTAGACAAAATTGATCTACTGATCAACTCATGGGTCATTTGCTTTTTCTTCTAGCACATGCCTAAATCGGCAAGTAATCTTGCTGACACACTTTCAAGAGTAGTTTAGCATTCTAGTAGAAGGATTACATGGTTCTCCTAGATAGTCTAATTTAGCTTATATTTACCTTTGTAGTTTTGGTTGTACTTTGATCATCTCGATCTTGTTTGTACAGTCACATGGAAGGCTATTCTCCCCCTATTAATAAAATTACCTCTCCATTAAAAAACAGCTTAGAAAGCAATAAGAGGATGGAAGCTTTGTCCATTAAAAGTTCAAAATGTGCCATCTTCATTGCTTTCTAGAGGCATGAGGGATGACCATGTAATAGTTCCCTGCTTTTAAGAAAGAAAAAGTTAAAGAACAAAAAGAAAACTGGAAGAATAAGAGAGGTAACTGCAAGTCTTAAATTCAGTCCTGACCAAGGGAAAGGTCTCAATTAGGGAATGTTTGAAGGAAAAACAGAGGTGGGTCTGGGATGGAGATGCATTTGGACTTGACTGTGATGGCTACCCAAGACAAAGTGGAGGTTTTCTTTGACAAATTTAGGCCCTCTACATCTCTACTTGTCATTAGTCTTGGGCCACTTTCTTAAGTGAACTGTCTCAAAACAGTTCTTTTGTGGGGAAAGGTGAATATCATATCATATCATACATAAAGAAGAGTAAAAAAAGAAAAAGAAAGCATGCACCAGGCCTGAGCATATAGTAGCCCTTACATTCTAGAGATTCAAACAGGACTTCCTGAAGGGACGATACTCCAATAACAGTCTCAACTTTTCTTTCTTAGAGGCAGAAAAGCTAACAATTCCACATCCTATAGAGGAAGCCATAGGACAATGAAATGGTCACATCTCTATGTAGTTGGTATTTTGCAAGAGGATGGATCTGATTATAGAACCATTGCAAAATGTAGACTGGTGGGAATGGAGGGTTTGTTTATTCCAATTATTTGTGTGGCAATAAGACGGGCATGAATATTGGTTGTCACTCATCATCATCATCATCAAGACCTTATCTCGACAAGGGTTCCTCACATGAATCTTATTTCTCTATTCTCCTCTATTAAGTGTCATGGCTTCATTTAGTCTTAAAGTTTTTAAATATTTTTTTCCACTTCTATCCATATTCTTTTTGGCTTTTCCCTTACCCTTTTAGAACTTTCGACTTGGATTGCCTTACTCTTTCTAACTGGTAACCTTTTGGTATGTCCAAACCATTTATGTCTAATCTCTCTCATCTTGTTTCCTATTGGTGCTAATCTTTAAGTTTTCTATAATGTTTTCTTTTTGGCGAAACATATTAAAATTCATAGATATTTGTTTATTCATTAAAAATTAGCGGATGTAGATTGGAAAAGTTAGATCCATTTAAATCCATGCAAAAACTGGAAAATATATCCATCTATATTTTAGTGGATGATATTTTGTCATTTCCTGTTTCTCCTACATTTATATGCCTATGTGATTCTATTTTAACCATACAAGAAGCAATGGGAACTGCTACGATTTTACTCTCTTTATCTAAGCTGCTATATATAAAACTTCTCTCAAAGGAAAATATATCTGCCATCCATTAAAAGCCATGGAAAGATAATGCAGGTACAGAAGGCCCTGGCTGAAACTAAACATGGCATGCAATGGTGCAGAAATGTTAAAGCAATGGTGCAGAAATGTTAAAGTATGCCTCATGCGTCCAACATTTTCTTCTCTATCTGTACTGAAAGATGGAGGATGTTTGATAGAGGAAGATGGTTTCCTGCCTGTTTTTGGATTATTCAATGTAAATTGATTAAATATACTCATAAAAAATGCTGTATTAGTGATCTTTGTTAGGAACTTCCGAATTAGCAATCATGGCTCCCAGTTTGTTATTTTTATGTTACTGTATTTGATTTGATGAGGGGAGCCTTGGCGTAATGATTGAGTTGTTGCCGTGTGATCTGGAGGTCACAGGTTCGAGGCATGGAAACAACCTCTTGTAAAATGCAATATAAGACTGTGTACTATAGGCCCTTTGTAGTTTGTCTCTTTCCTGAACCCTACATATGCGGGTACTTGCACCAGGCTGCCCTTTATTGTATTTGATTCGATCAGGTTCCTTGATTCATGTATTCTTGTTAGCCCAATGTTGATCGAATGATCTTAGACCATTAATTTATTAGGCATCCTTTTAAGGTAATAGCATTGTGAGTGGCAGAAAAAATAGATCAAGGTATGAAGTGGTGGTGACCCACTATGTCTTGTTCTAACGTTACAAATAGAAATTTTGTTGCAGATTTTTTCTAGCAACTATACCATTGCTTCTGAGGGTTCTATATGGGTGGGGGACTGCCCGGATTTGTTGATAACTGTGGACCATATTTTTTCTATAATTTGTGTTCTATTAAATATAATAAAGCTCCCTTAAGTTAATATGCAATAAATTAAATATTTCACCAAGCTAAACAAAGTGTCTAGTTCTAACTTGGGCTAACATAGTAAATTCATAAACTCATTAAACAAATAAAATAATAAAATTTAGAATTTCTTTAAGGGTTCATTTGGTATATAAATTAATATTCTCAAGTTTGAAGATTATTTTATTTTATTTTATTTTATTTTGAGAGAGAGAGAGAGAGAGAGAGAGAGAGAGAGAGAGAGAGAGAGAGAGAGAGAGAGAGAGAGAGAGGTAGTGCACATTCTAGTGTAGAGAAACCTAGAAAGAAGACATTTATTTCTTGACTCTTGGTAAGAGACACTCAAAAAAAGTGAGAGGAGTACCTACTATTTTTACATGTGTGCAAAACTTTTCTTGTATCATTATGTTCAGAATACAAAAAATAGTTATCCCTAGAGGAATCAATCAATTTGGAAGATCCTAACCACTTGTTTTAGGTCTTTTAAAAAATTAGTAAAATTAAATGGTTGTGATTTTTGACCTAAAGAAACATAGATTGAAAACATCAAATGGGCATGAAACTTGTTGTCCACCCTATTCCTTTTGATGATGGGTTAGATCACCAAAAAAATGTTTTGCATGCATGACAAAAAAGCATGTAATCCTTACACTCCTCTTGAGCATGGACTCATTAGATCGACAAAACATTTGTTTATTGAAGAGAAAAGTGGAAAGGTAGGAGAAAAAGTAGAAACTTTATGATATTAAAGAGGAAAAAGTATCTATAGAAAATAAAATAACATATTATTCTAAAAAAGACAAAAAAAGACAAAAATCCTTGTTAAATTAATAAAGATGATAAGAATCATCTTCGTTGTCGTCGTCATCATCAAGACCTTAACCTGCTTAGAGGTCGGTCATAAGCTTGTTTCTACATTTCCTTCTATTAAATGTCAAAGCTTCATTTAGTTTGAAAATTTTTAAATATTTTCTTACCACTTTTATCCATGTTCTTTTAGGCCTTCTCCTTTCCCTTGTAGAACCTTCGACTTGGATCATCTCACTCCTTCTAACTGATGTTATTTTTTGTCTCTATTGTATATGTACAAACCATCTAAGTCTAATCTTTCTCATCTTGTTACTTATTGGTTCTACTCCTAAGATTCCTCTAATGTTTTCATTTATAATTCTGTCATTTCTTGTCTTGTTATTCATCCATCTTAACATTCGCATTTTAGTGACACTAATCCTATGTATATATTGTTCCTTAGCTGCCAAACACTCTGATCTATAAAGCATGACATGCCTTATAGCTATTCTATAGAATTTTTTCTTTTAGTTTGAGTGGTACCTTCCAATTACACAAAACTTCAAAGGCTCATCTACATTTGTTCCAACCCGATTAGATCATTTGGATAACCTCCCTCTCAATCTCTCATCATCATGAATTATCGACCCCAAGTATCATAAATGTTCTTTTAGGGGGACTTATTGGTTATCAATATTTACTGGTGCTCCACTCCAACTCCTCTCCTATAGATGACAAGAATCTCGTGTATATTAATTTAAGAAAAAATCCACTAAACCAATAAAAACTCATCATAAGGCTATTAATTTAAGGAGGTTTTACTATAGATATAAAATCAAGATGAAGCTAGAACCAGTAGTGTTTTAAGATATTATAAGGGAAAACATCCAATAGCATCTATCTTCATCAATAGGTTAATAATTTTGCAAGACTTGATCTCTACATGGATTGCAACTAGCAAACAAATTCTGAATTGAAATTGTAGATTTTAGGAATTTGATGTTAGTGATGTTAGAGGTGGAACCTCTCAAGGGCTACTTGCAACAAGAATAAGAATCATGGATTAAGCAGGTTTGCAATAATAATAAAAATTTCATGATTTTTGTTCTATGGCAAATAGCCCCCAATGGCAAGGCAGACTTGAAAGTCCAAGGAGAATCCTGTGAAAGAACAAGGGGTGGACAACCAAGTTGATTGTGAAAGAAAATATTTCTCTGCTTTATACATTTTAGTCAGGCATTTCTATGCAAATAATAGTTTCATGCTGAAAGCTGATGCCACTTCTTTTATAATAGTAATTTGTGAATACACATAACCCAGAGAAATAAATTCCTCCAATTTTAGAATTTCTTTAAGGGTCCATAAACTCATTAAACAAATAAAATAATAAATTTTAGAATTTCTTTAAGGGTTCATTCAATATATAAATTAATACAAAGTGATTGATTAAGTAATTATGAAATTACTTAATGGGTAGAATGAGAAGATTTAAACTACATAAGTTGAACCCCCAAATCTTAAGGAAAGAAGTCATAGGCATGCCTTATTATAATCAGACACAAAGTCTGTAAGTATGAATTATTATTTTCCATACAAGTATGGAGGCTTGTGATTTTGTTTTAAGACAGGCTTATGCATGTGGATGACAATGCTAAGAGAGTTATGAGGGTTTGGCTAACTGCTCTCCGAAACTGATTATAATGATGATACCGTGCCCAAAGAGAGGCAAAATGTCAAGTGGGGCAATTATGGGAAGGCTGTCACTATGACAGCCATGGTTCCCCCCCTACGAATATAGATTTATATTTTCTACCGTGGTATCAGTGGAGTATTGAGCAGTTATCTGAGCGCGCTGTACGGATTGAGACTGCAAACATAGTAGTCCTTTGATTATTTTGCATTATGATGCAATTGATTATGGCATTATAAGATGCCTTCTGTTATTGACTATATTCACGACTTTTAATAGTTTTATTTATATGTAATATATACATATAATTCATATGATGAGTGAATGGTGAAATGGTTATCCAATTGTATAAATTGATTTATATCATAGATATAAAGAACTGTTGATTTTGAGATATATTGATTATATTTTTTAAATCCCCTACAAAGCATAGCTTGTTAAGATATTATAACAAGATATTGTAAATGTTTAAATGTTTATAATATCTCATATACATTTAAGGAAGATTAAAAGCTCAAGACTTGAGGATAATCATCATCATCGCACTACTGCTCAGAGTATTTACATTGAGGAAGATTGTATTGATTGTTTTGTAATTTGGATTGTAATATTTAGACAAGGTATATAATGACTACCAGGGCCGTGTATGTGAACCACTGGATTGATCCTGATTTTAATAAAAGTATTTTTATTGTTATTCAATAGAAAATTTATTTTATACAAAAATCTATGTATGATAAGTAATTTGAGATGACACTCGAGTTTTTGACAAATCAATTTCAAAGAATACGTTTCTGTTGTTTGTATTTTAAAAGAGTTTCAAAATCAGAGCCCTACCTTTGCAAATATTTATGAAAATGTGTTTTAAAAACCCAGGTCATCACACCTCTAATGTTTTTATTTCTAATTCTATCCTTTTTTGTCTTATCACTTATCCATCTCAATATTTGCATTTTAGAAACACTGATCCTATGTACATATTGTTCCTTAACTGCCCAACCCTTTGACTTGTAGAGCATGGCCAGCCTTATAGTCATCCTATAGAATATTTCTTTTAGTTTGAATGATACCTTCCAATTATAAAAAACTCCAAAGGCTCATGTACATTTATTCTAACTTGCTTGGATTCTTCAGATAACCTCCCTCTCAATCTCTCATGAATTATTAAGACCAAGCATTGAAAGTGTTCTTTTAGGGGGACTTCTTAGTCATTAATATTTACTGGTGCTCAACTTCGGCTCCTCCCCTAAAGCTGACAAGAATCATGTATATTAATTTTAGAAGATTATATAGAAAATTTTAAAAAATCTACTAAATCAATAAAAATTCTCATTCTAAAGCTATTAATTTAACGAGGTTTTACTATAGATATTGAATCAAGGTGAAGCTAGAGCTAGTGGTGTTTTAAGAAATTATAGGGCAAACTTCTAATAGCATCCATCTTCATCAATATGTTAATAATTTTACAAGACTTGCTCTCTACATAGATTGCAACTGGCAAACAAATTCTGAATTGAAATTGTAGATTTTAGGAATTTGATGTTAGTGATGTTAGGGGTGGAAACTCTTAAGGGCTACTTACAACAAGAATAAGAATCATGGATTGTGCAATCTTGGAATAGTGAAAATTTTCCATGATTTTTGTTCCATGGCAAATAGGCCCCAAAGGCAAGGCAGACTAGAGAGTCCAAAGAGAATCCTTAGAAAGAACAAGGGGTGGACTACCAAGTTGATTGTGAAAGAAAGTATTTCTCTGCCTTTGACATTTTAGTTGGGCATTTCTATGCAAATAATAGTTTTATGCCAACCCAGAGAAATAAATTCCTCCAATTTAGAAAAGAAATCCAAATAATGAATTACCAAAGGTAAGAGGTTTAGGGCTTCAACATATGATTTGAGGAATAAAAAATTCAAGAAATTTGAATTCAAATTACCAATTTTACATCAAGTTAAAATGGAAATTTTGTAGTTGTGCTTTTACAGAGAGAGCATTTGTAAGATTTGAATTCAGAAAATGGATTGTGGAGAATTATACTGCGAATATTGTTTGTTGATTTTTCCTTTATTTTTTTATTTATTTTTTATTTTTTTCCTACTTTCTCCAATGAGGAAGCAAGAGTAGGAAATTGGACTAAAAAACGAACCAAATCCCAGCTGTTTATGATTGATTTTAAAAAATAATAATTACAATACACTTAAAGTGAAGTCACGAGAATAGTACGTGAGAGTACCATTGCATGGCCCCTTACCGAGATACACTTAAATAAGATTAGGCCCTTGTCTGAGCCACTTAAAAATATGTAGCCCTTAAGTGAGATTTTTATAAAAGTTCAAGGTACTAACATTAAAAATTTCTTAGTTTTATTATTGAGTCTCAATAGGAGTAGATGCTTTTTGTCCGAAGAAATAGATATTGGACCTAAGAATATCTAAGCCTTTTATCATGTTTGGTTTACAGAAGTTAGTAACCTACAAAAATTAGTCATAGTCACTTGTTTAGGGTCACTACAAAAAATTAAAAGAAAAATAGGCAATTGTGATTGAACTCAAAGAAGAACACCTTAGTGCACGAAGTTCCTGCATATGTGGGGTTGAGAGAAGGAATGGACTCCAAAGGATTTACAATATGCAATCTTATTTTGTATTTTTGCAAGAAGCTATATCTACTCTTCCAACCCGTGACTTCCAAGTCACAAGAAGAAGGATAAGCTGAAGACATCGACTGGGCTATTTAAGCCATTTAGAGCATGATGAATGGCTTACATCTATGAAAAGTTATCCCCATCATCCATCTGTGCTCAGGGACCAGATCTTGGCCCGTCTATAAAACCAACGGTCTCGATTATACATAGGCATCGCAAGGCTCGGCAGGGTGACTCCACCATGATATTGTACGGTGGACATTTTACGGCACTAACAGGTCGTGAAAGCAAAATCCGATAAAAACAAGAAACAAACGAGGAAAAATATCATGGTGGAGTCATCCTTTTGCTTCCTCTTCCGCGGTCTCTGTCCCCAAATTCTCTTCCCGCAAAATCACTCCCCGCACCCCCTTCTTCCCCATTCCAACCATGTCCTGGTTCTCCATCCCTCTTCCAAACCCCTTCAAATCCCAAGAACACCAAGAAGAGGAAGAAGAAGAAGAATTTTCAGGAGATGAAATCAGCAGCCATGGCGGAAAGGAACGAGGCGTAAAAGAGGATCTCTCTGAAATCTCTAAGACAATCGGACGGCAGTTGTTAGGCGTTGCTTCGTTTCTCGCTCCTCCACCCGGTACAACTGATTCTAGTGATTCTTCTTCCGCTTCTTCTTCCGATGCGTTGGTTGGAATCAGGAAGGATTTTGCGGAGATCGGTGGAAGTTTAAAGACCGGAATCTCTAAATTGTCGACGAACAAAGCGGTGAATGAGATTTCAAAGCTTGCTTCTACTATTCTACAGTTTGAGGAAGATGATAACGATGGTGATGCGGTGAAAAACGAGAGTAGAGATCCTGATGGTGCCGTTGAAAGTTCGAGGATTACGGATGCGGTTGTGGTTACAGATGATATCTTGGAATTCACTAGGGATTTATCAACGAAACCTAAATGTTGGATTGAGTTTCCGTTGCCGTTGGAGCAAGGTAAAAAATGAAGTTGTTAATTTCCTCTCTCTCTCTCTCTCTCTGAAATGAAAAGAAATGATTTTTGTACTGAATTCTGCGTCTTTTTAATGTGAGAGGTGAAGATTACTGAATAAGCAGATGCATTCCTCTCCCAAATTATCCAGAATTGGATTTTAATATTTGCGAAACCTGACACATGTACTTTGCTTTCAAAAGACTGATTTTTCCAGTGAATTAAGCACCTTTGGAGATTTAAGTGGACTTGCATATGCATTGTCTTCAGTCGGATCCAGAACTGAATTTTTAGGAGCTGAAACACATTTGGGAATCACTTTTTCTCTCAAGAGAAAAAAAATGGAAAACACTTCGGCAGTAAATTTTGGATCTTTGTAGTGGAGATTCAAAATTTTGCTGCCGTTTCATGATGCATTTCTTTTAGAAGGATCCAGTGGCTTGCAGACTTTTTGGAACCAGGACGATAGTGAATTTAAAGGTTTTCTTTTCAAGAACATGAAATCTGGAATGGGTCTACAATTATTAGTAGTTGTTTTTGAGGATCCTATTTTCTTGGAGTGATGAGATGTATGATAAATGGTTTTGTGTTAGATAGTTTTGTACCCGATAAAGTCTTCTTACAAGTTACAGCTGTTTATAATGTGGATAATTTGGGCTTAAGACAGAATGGAGAGATAGGATCTATGTTTTAACATAGTGTGCTTTTATGTTATACCTTGATCCCAATTTGCGTGCAAGTTGGAGTTTGTTAGAACATTTGCAAAGTAATTGAAATTTTGATGTATGGAAGGAAGCACCATGATGTGATGAGGTAGCTTTTATCTGTTCTTGTGTATGTTTCTGAATCTGCTGCATATGTTGCAGACTTTGATATGTCCAATGCCCAAAGAGAGCATGCTTCAATTGTTGAGCGTTTGGCTCCAAGCTTGGCTGGGCTTAAATTTAGGCTTTGCCCTTCTCACATGAGCGAGGGATGCTTTTGGAAGATTTACTTTGTTCTATTGTATCCGATGCTAAATGAGTATGATTCTGAGATTCTAGCTACTCCCCAGGCAAGACTTCTGTATCTGAATAGATGTCATTTTGCACATTTTTGCAGCATTGTTTTTTAGTGTTGATTACTCTCAGCTGATTATAAGCAATTGCATTACTCTTCTTCCTTAATAGACAAAATGTGAGGTCAAGGCTTTCTTCATAATTATGTTATTAGTTTTGAAGATCAGTATACTTGTCTGTTTTAGAAGTTTCATAAATTCCATTAATAATTTTCCCATCTATCACATAATTTTAGTATAAAAACACCTGCTATTTCTTCCATGCTATGGCAAACTAGTGGGTTAGATCTGGTAATTGGTTCTATGTTGTGTGGAATGAACTAAACTTTTAGGGTGTTGGTAAAAAGTGTTCATATGCTACAAATTTTGACATGTTCTTAATTCTGACATCATGACAATCTTAGTAGAAGTATGAGCTTTTCTTTGAGATCTATATCTGTTCTTGAAAAGAATTAGCATCTCTTCTATGTTTTTGTAAGACATCCATGTTTCCTTTACCAAAGAAACTCCTTGTTTGTTCTTGAAATGTTGTGCTTCATAACTTCTCTTTTTTGTTTGTCCCTCATCAAAGTTATGTTATTGGTAATTGGTTTCCTTGCTTTGTATCAAGGAAGCATGCACAAGTCAGTTCAACAGGCCAAGACTGCTACGTAATTTTGTTGTGGCACTAAAGCTGGCACATGCCTTGTCTTGTACATGAAGAATTTCTAGGATCCCACATATCCTGTACAATGATTAAAACTTTTTGTGTTAGGGAATTATTTGCACAACCTACAATGAAGCAGTTGCATAATCCATAATATTGCTAATTCGGTGTGTATGACCTGCTACATATTGCACATCTGGTCCATTAGAGGATAACATACTTTTTTTTCTCTTCTGAAAAGGAAGAAGTTCGTTGATGAAAATAGAGCTCATGAAGGGGAAGAGATACTACATCTTTGTTGATCTCACTTTGAGTAGCTAACATGTTACCCTCCTTTTCATGCTATCCATCAAGTTCAGGAGGAACAACCTTTTCTGTACCATTTGGGTACCTTGTTGGGAAGGTGCTTCCGATGCATTTTGTTGTGGCACTAAAGCAGGCAAATGCCTTGTCTTATACCTTAAGAATTTCTACCACCATACATATCTTGTACAATCATTAAAATGGTTTATGTTAGGGAATTATTGGCACAATCTAAAATGAATCCGCAGCATAATTCATAATACAGCTAATTCTGTATGCATGACCTGTTATGTGTCAAAATCCTGGTCCTCTAATAGGATAACATACTTTTTTTTCTTTTGAAAAGGAAGAACTTTATTGATGGAAACAAAAGAGAGGAGCATATAAAGGTTAAGAGATACTACATCTTTGTTGATCTCAAATAGCTAAGATGCTACCGTTTTTTCAAGCTATATGCCAGATTGAGAAAGACCAACCGTTTTCCATACCAATTGGATACCTTGAAGGCAGGTGCTCTCTTATGATGCTACATATGGCTGTGCAACGTACACTGATGGGGTAAATTTCCATCTGTAATGGAAATCATATAAGTAGGAACATAGGCAGAAATGTCCTGGATTGAGTATCAGTTATTGGTAAGGTGACCATACTTCATCCAAACGAGAACTTGGTTTAGTGGCTCTCTCCATAAGATGTGAGTGCAAATAAAAAGCATCTCCTAGATAAGCATCGCAGCCAGTTGGTCTTCTTAATAGAAGAGACCCTATGCATGAACAGTTCAACTGATCAATTATTGGCACCAAATTTCCACATACCAGTGCCCGTTTTAGTTGCCCAAGCTCTAACTTCTAATGAATCAGTTCCACCATAATAGAATGGTGAATGTGAGACTGTCTCACTTGCATCTGTGCCTCATTTGAGTCTGTCATGGTCGGGAGGGCTGATGTCTGCCAATTTTTTTTTTTTCTAAAAGCACTTCCTGGAACCCATTAGCATTGGTTCCCCAGAGGCAGCAATTGAAATCAAGCTGAAAATGCCCATGTCAGACTTGGATCCTGCTGCATGCCCATGCTGAATGGGATTTGGTTTCTGATCTGACAGACTCCAGGGACATTACGAACTCTGTCCCAGAAATTTTTGCTCCAAACTGAGAGGTAATCACCATTGTTACAAGTTCTGCAAGTCTCAGTATCGGGAAGTTGCATATTCTAGTCTTTATATGCCATATTTGAAGAATTGAACTCTTTGTCTGGTGAGTACAATTTTCAAGTTAAACTTATCAATGCCATATACGAACTCGTGAATCTCTCTTATGAAAACTATGTTGCATTATTTATCCAAATAAGAACTAGGATGATATGGAGATACAAAAGTGCATTTAACAGCAGAGGCTCTTATATAGGAGGTTCAACACCTTTGCAGATTGTGGAAGCATGGGGTCAGCTGCAAAACAGGACTAGCAGACAGTTGCAGAGCGCGGAGGCTGATTATTTATCTATGAAGGTCAGCAGGCAAAGAAGCAACACTCAAGAAGAAAATATCAAAGTTCAGGGAAGGGAATCCATGTCTGAGGCCGTAACAGTGTCAGGTCAGGTAACTGCTGATGAACAGGAAAACACTGATAAGTGGTTAGAGGCAGATGATAAGGCAGTTACTTCTAATGATACCAGAAAACAGCTTTTAAGTGAAGAGGATGTTTCATTCAGTGATCTAGAGGATGTTGATGATGAAGAAAGCTTGAGTAGAGATACAAGATCAAGGTCAAGACAGGAGGGCCAGGATTCTTCACCAAATAGATCCATTGAATGGGTTCAGTTGGGCAAAAAATCTGATATTAATGGTAACACAAATAAGGGAATCCCGCCGATTTCTCAGGAAAAAAATTCGGAGGCTGATGAGTCTAGTGACTGGCTGAATATTGACGATTTTGATTAGGACACAAATGTGACTCTTCATGCTGCCTATTCTGTAAAGTTATCGACCTGCTTTCTAGTCTTTGTACTTTCTGGTTAAAAACCACTATAAAATGTTTTTCTGCTTCTGTTAATAATCATTCAAATTTAGATCATGTGATAATTTCTGTCACTTATTGTGCATATATTAACATTTGATTCAATTCCCTGGTGTTGCTCTTGTAAGATCTTTTCAATCAAATGTATGTGTTATCAGTTGCTGTATCCATTCATTGTGTTTTTGTAAGGCCTGTTGGTATGGATAACCTGTGCATTATTAGTATTAATAATTCAAATGCATGCAAATTTCTGTTGTAATTTTTACATTCTTTTTGCTAGACAGCTAAAATGTGGTACTCAACCACTGGCTGCAGGTTGTAGTATATAATCAAACTGTAACTCCTAGAATTACATCGCTGTTGCATATACTCTGTTTCCAACCAAGTCCTTTCTTTTGTACGGATATGCTGATGGCATTAATTGTTGATTCAGCCTAATTTAGTTGGAAATTTCAGGGAGGTTAAATTCTGCTAAGGAAACCACAGCAGAAACTGTAGCTGAACGCATAGGATTGTGCTACTGGTCAATGACCTATATTCTGGTCACTCTAGTTGTTCCACTAAGTTCTATCCTGTTCTACTTAGTTTAATGTTTTTGCCTTTTTACCATTTCTTGTAAAAAGATTAGTTGCCCCTAAGAGCCTAGTCATTGAAAAACATTACACACTTAAAGTGGCGATGTGCTGTTTCCAATCATAAAAAGTTCTCTTTACATGGATTATGTAGGTGTCACTTACCTTATTTTGATTTAGGTGGATTGTAATAAGGTATTAGTAAATGATAAGGTGCAGGACATAATTCACTTTAGTGAATCTTTACTTGATTTCATCAAGAGAATTCAATTGCAAGTGTACATTTGTAAGTCTACCTGCCCTCCAACTAGAACTTAAAGGAGGGGGTGGGGATTTGGTAGTTGGGGTCAGTGTTGACTAAAAGGGCACACCATAAATTTGTTTTGCAGTATCAGAGGAATCAGATATACTGAACTCCCTTTAGTGTTGCTGTCCCTTCAGGTGGTTTTTGGAACCAACACTGGAGAGAGTGGAGATTGTGCTTGCTATTTTGAAGCAGATATACTGAAGAATAAGTCAGGAAAGCATCACTGGCTGATATTTTCATCCTGCTAGAGTAGCTGACGAGTTGGAGAGAATGCACAAGGGTTTCTTATAGGAAAACCAAAGAAAACATGAAACTCAAGTATTTTATTAATGACAGAGGCGTAAAGCTGAAAGTTACAGATGGTTTGGGTAAGGGATATTTGAGAAACTTGGCATCCTGGGGAAAGTAGTTCCAGAGGTCCCCGGACTTTAACCAAAGAACAAAGAACTTATGTTGAGGCTGGTGGCAATTACGAGATGGATCATGGTGGGTGGGAGTCGCATTTCACTTTGTGGTGACAAATACTTCTTAGCATTGGAGAATGTGACTTAACATCGGTTCTTTGACAAAGGTATCTGGATGTCACAAACACCAAGAGCGTTCTGTGTAGATGGTTTTTTGGATGCTAGTTTATGTTTTCTTTTATTATTTTAGAAATTGTTTTCTCTATCATGCATGTAAGGACCCTGGTTCCTGCATGAATTGAGGATTTTTGTCTAACACAATGGTGGACAAGTTGAATCATGTTCAGTCAAAATTATTTAGATTATCTAGCATCAGTTTGAATAGAGGAAG
The DNA here is from genome assembly GCA_035236585.1 of Warburgia ugandensis. Lineage (NCBI taxonomy): Eukaryota > Viridiplantae > Streptophyta > Magnoliopsida > Canellales > Canellaceae > Warburgia > Warburgia ugandensis. The sequence goes on along the minus strand of CP141138.1, from coordinate 9,786,168 downwards.
CTGTGCCATCTATTTATACATTGCGAATAAAATCTCTAGAGTAGAACTCCATAGCCCTCAGCAAGTCCTCGGTGATGAATGCTTGTCCTGGAAAGATGCCATTGTGAAGCCCTTGGATCCTCGGAGAAGATTGCTCTTCATGACCAGTACCTCTGCACTGAAGGCTTGGACAGCCTTGTACTCAACTTGTCATGAATAGCATGCCAGCATACATCTGGAATACTAGCCAACAATCTCTATGATATACATAGGATTTCAAAGACTGAAAATATTATGTTCGTAGCATGGACGGAAGTGATATCACCTGCAAGTGCCATCACACTCTGTTGGTAGCTCACATGGAAATCTGGACTGGGCAGGCTGATAACAATTTTTGAAATGAATTATAGGAAATATCAAATTATTCTTCAAAGACAAGGACTATGCATTGAAGCTAAGTGGAAGTAACATCTTTATTTAGCAGTATATATCTTTTAGTATGGATGTGACAGCACACAGGGAAATCTGAACTGAGGCAGGCTGTTAGCCATTTTTTAAATGAATTGTAGGAAATATCAAGGTCTTCTTGAAATGGTTGAGTTATCACCGTGTGACCTGGGGGTCACAAGTTCGAGGAGTGAAAACAACCTCTTACAAAATGCAAGGTAAATATTTCAACCTTTTATGACCCCCTTTCCCCGGACCCCATGTATGTGGGAGCTTTGTAGACCAGGCTGCCCTTGTGTAACAGCTCACATGGAAATCTGGACTGAGGCAGGCTGATAGCCATTTTTGAAATAAACTCTAGGAAATATCAAGGTATTCTTCAAACTGACAGGGACTATGCATTGAAGCTAAGTGGAAGTGGTATCTCTATTTACCATTGCATATCTTGTAGTATAGATGGTACCAGCATATTTTGATCCCATGCGCCTTGAGATATTCTCTATTTTTATGTAATTTAAGGGGGATTCATCATGGACATGCTAGATATTGAGTGGCTTGAGTACTTAGCCTAGTTGGTTAATTGCCTTGTTTCTAACCTAGATGAGGGTTCAAGTCACTCTTACCTAACAAAAAAAACATGCTAGACCTATTTATGGTGGTTTCCTATGATTGTAGATACTAAAAATTAGATGGGAGATTATCTAATAACAGGAGTAAATGGCTAAGTTCGTTACTGGGAACATGATTGGAGGATTGACTAAGTGTTTTACTGGATTTATGCGACATCTCATGCTGTATTGGATTGTGATGTTTTTCATTGGCTTATTACAATTGCACGGTGAAATTGCCACTTAAGAAAAAGATAAGTGAATCATCCATTGGTCTTGGTAAAGTGCTGAAGTTTTGAAAGAAGGAAACCGATTGTGACTTGAATCTATCCTGTTTACCCATTGGCTTCATTTGGTGAAGTAACAGAATCATTTTGCTTGCACTCTGCATAGATTGGATAACATTATCTAGGAAAGAAGAATCCCTGCAGCTCATGGCTTTAATTACTTCTCAACCTTAGGCTTCTTTTCTAACCGATTCGTATTGCTAGTTATTTCCAGTGCATCAAATAGGCACGCATATTATCTTGCTAGGGGATGGTTGAATTGGTAAGCACTGAGTAGCAGAAGATACATATGTTGTAATGCCTTAAGATGACCTTTGAGAAACTTCCATTTTCATGTTCATTTCTTATTCCTGGAATATGGATTTCGGCGTCCCATTGGTCCTATGCCGATGTTCTTTTATTTGACTGATAGAACTGTTAAAAAATTGAAGGAAGAACAGAAGCTTATCTCAGTGCCATCATTATTGCTAAATTCTTTCAGTACATTTGGTCTCTGTGTATCCCTTCGTAATTGGAAAAATCGTTTTCTGTGTCAATTGCCAATGCCCTTATTTTGGATTGTTCTCTTACTGCTAAAAGCGTCTTAGCTGAGAGGAAGTAGTTAAAGGGTAATTGGTTTAATCATAACTCGTAAGTGCAAGAGGAGATTAAAGCAGGGGCAAGATTCTGGATTTGGAGCAGCTTCTTCAGTTTAAGATTTTTGCTAGGTAAGGCTGTGTACTATAGATTCTTGTGGTCCACCCCTTCCCCGGACCCTGCATATGTACAAGCTTCATGCACCGAGGCTGCCCTTTTTAATTGCAGACACCAACAGTAAATAAGAATGAAGCCAATCAGTTCAATAACATGAAAAGATTTTGGCTAAATTATATATTGTTACAGATAAGAAACCCTCAAACTGCTTTGCTTTTGAATCCAAGAGCACTTGAAATAGGACTTGCAGTGGTAGTTCTGGTAGATACATTTTGGTTTAGTATTTACAGAGTCAGGCAAGACAACCTTACTAATCAGCAGTTATGTACAAGTGCAAGCTTCTGCGTCCTCCCTCTATTGTCACCTGATTGAAATAAAGTTTTGGGAGAAACGTTCTATTTGTGATCTAAGCAAGTGACTTAATGAGAATGAGGATCTTTCTGGTATGTGGAGTCTCTGTGCTGATGTGTTTTTCACATGTAGAGCAAGTGGCTTCATTTCTTTTCTCATAGTTTCTACTAGTTCCATGTCCACTGCATTGCCAGAGATATCACGGACATAAAATACATTAGTTGCATTTTCTCCCTTAGTTGCCACATCTGCTCGAACAACAGAAAGACCATGCTCACGGAGTAAACGTGTGATGTCAGAAAGCAGCCCTACCCTATTGAGTGCACATAACTCAAGCCGGATCCCCTGCCACATAAATGGAGAAAAAAGGTGGAAGGATGTCAGAATTGCTATCTGACTGTCACCATGTAGAGAAATTCAGGTAGGCTTGTTTACCTCGCAGACTCTACGCTCTATAGCAGCTTCCAAGCATTTTGTTACCCGTTGCTTCTCGCCTTCAGTCTTCAAAGCACACCCGTCCATATGACGGATGAAGTACTCCTGCAGGATCAGCATCAGCACAGCCAAAATTTCATTTTCTCTTTTCCAATAAGCTGGAAACCTCATTATCACATAAAGCAAGTGGAGTAAAGAATCCTGACATGCCTGAGTTGCTACGGATCCATGAGAAGCAATTGCAGCATGGAACACCTTGTACTGCATGTCTGTTAGAGTGCACACTGTGTCAAACATCAGCTTTGGCCGATCTTTACACTCTACGTTTACAACTGCATAACCTTTCTCATTGCAGCTATCAATTGACACAAGAGGTTTCTGCCCCTCTTGATCACCATCCACGGTCGTCATTGATGGTGAGCTGGATGACCCGGCCGGCCCATCAAAATCTCGGTCGGCTAGTAGTAGCTGATGCAGTCTGCGTTCTGTGTTAGTCCTTGTAAGCTTACGTGTTGGAAAACCTGTTTTGACAGCTCCCTGGTCATCATCAATGGCAGAAGCTCGGAGAACAGTCGATAGATGGTCTACAATGTTTGCAAGCCGGCTGGGCTCATTGATGCGGCTGTCAGATGATTCATCTGAGATGAAGACTATGCAGGCAACGTGGTCATTGTGGCTCCAGGAATGAGCCTCAATCACATTGCACCTTAGGTCAGTAAGAACTGCTGATATCTCAGAGAGAAGACCAGGTCGGTCCATGGCAGTCATCTCTATAACTGTGCACTCGTTAGATGTTTCCGCTCGAACAACTTTCCTGGTACAGGTAGTGACCTCCACAGCTGTTTCAGTGTTCCTTTTTGCCTCTATAGCCTGCAATGCCATTAAACTACTGTTGACTCATTCACATAAGAAAGATACTTTAGACGACTGGCCGCACTGGTGGACCACAGCCACCTAATTGTCCACAATTCTGCTTTTGTTAACCCATTTTGCACTTGTGCCAATTTTGATTCTACATATTGTGTGTTCTACTTGAAGGGAGCCTAGGTGTAACAGTAGAGTTGCCGTCATGTGATCTTGAGGTCACAGGTTCAAGGCGTGAAAATAGCCTCTTGCAAAAATGCAAGGTAAGGCTGTGTACCATAGACCCTTGTGGTCCACCCCTTCCCTGGACCCTACATATGCACGAGCTTTGTGCACCGGAGTTGCCCGTTTTTATATTGTGTTTTCTCCTTCTAGATCATGCAGGTGGCAGTATCTCTAGTAAAGTGATGAAGCCCACATATGCCCACTCCATCCATAAGAATTGAAGTGAAAATAACAGTCATATAACACACTAGCTATTCAGTACCTGTTGTATGTGGCTGATAAGTCTTTGGTCTCTCAGTTTGTTGCCCTGTTGATCTCTAACGTGGAAAACTGAGCAATAATCACGAAAGTGAAAACATTTTAGATTAGCACTAAAAATACTTGGAAAGTTGCAGAAAGGGAAGAAGCAAAATAACATCTCCATAAGACAAATGAGGCAATGTCAATGAGAAATATCAAGATCAACCAGCAGAGGCAGAGATGATGTCACATACCATCCATGAGCCATCCGGCATCGTAGGAGATATAACTCTTGCGAATGATAAGATCCAAATCTGTCAAAACTTGCACGGCCTCCAAAAGGATTCCCTGCTTATCAACACTGTCCACCTGCACAACCCATTGCTCTCTTAGCTTACCGATCTATCGATCAGAGACGGAAACTGTAATCAACCGCATGAGAACAGAATGCTGGTTACCTTCACAACAGTGCAGTTATGGCAAGATTCATTGTCTATGGAGACCCTGCAACTGCAACAGGAAACTGGTAAAGCCTCCACTCTCTTTGGCATTAATCCTACTCCATAAATTGATCTACTTCTGCAGATTAACTTGAGAAAATTGTGAAGGTAAACAGGAGACTAGCAGTAAATAAACGAAAGAACAGACCTGGGACCTTGGATCCTCTCTTTGAGGTTCTCAAATTCAGGATCGAAGTAAGGAATGCCCGTTGTCTTCATGCCGTCACTTCAATCAAGAAAGAACTCTTCCGTCAAAAAAAAAAAAAGCTAAGAAAGAACTCAACATTTATGTCTTACATAGCTACATGGTCATTTTCAATTTCTTCTATTCATATAAAGTTTTCTTGTGTGGTTAGATAAAAACAGGTATTGAGGAAACATTTGGTCTTCAGATATTTTATTGCTATCTTGCAAAGGACTCCGTGTTCTCTACTTTTTTCTTTTATATACCTTTCCACAGTCATGGGTGGGTCTGATCCGTTTATATATTTATTTTTTTGTAAGTTGAAATGATCGCGGCTGTTAATCTAGCGTCCCAATAGCAAATCTACAGAAGGTGGGCATGGACCCACCCTAGAGCATATTTTCACATGCAAATCAAGTTCAGGTTTGACCATAAGAAACCATTTTCTTTTCTTCTTTTTGTGTTCTCTATTGCCACAGCCATACACGTTAGGGGGGCACTTGTTTGTATACCAGTTATTGTCCATCGAGCTTGTTATACAATCAGCAACATGCCCATATTCATGAACATCTATTGAACTGCTGGGCATGACAGGGATGATCGGTGGAGAAGTGAGTCAAGAATAAGTAATGATCAAAAGAAATCTTTTCCCTTGCCTCGTTATCATCAGGCAAGCTTGTCTTGCAATAGCTTAGCAGAAATATCCCTGCAAGCAATGGAAGAAAACACCTACTTTAAAGGTTATGTATTTCTCCCAGGAATGTACAAGTGGTAATCCAAACCTCTCATAAGCAGAAGCCAAATTGCCCAAATTCATAACCCTGCGACAAGGCAACCGTATAGTGCTCAAACAATTTCTCTGGCTATTGCCAATGACTAGTTTGGATCTATTCTCCTCCTATACTTGTGTCACCATCTTTTCCTACGGACTATATAATAAAGAACAACTCAAACGTAACAAGAATTGAAGGTGTATTGGATTCAAAAAGCCAAAGGAGGACTGTATGTGAAAGAGAGGGGGATTGGAGAATCTAAAACCAAGGGGAAGGTTAGAGAGATGCCTATGATACCTTATTTCACATACAAGTAGTTGCAATTGAAGAGATTTTTTATGCCTCCACCAAAATAAGGAAGAAGAAAGAGAAGACCACAGCCACCAGTGCTTCTAAGAGAGAAAAGAAGGCTCAAGGAGGAAATTGATCTGAAAGGTTTTATATTCAATTCACCAAACAAATGTGGGTCGGCCTTTCTTGAGTTCAACACGTATGCAAGCCGGTCAACCACAAACTAAAGTTAGAATTTGGGTCTAAACAGGCACAAGACCTCCTGCTTCTAGTCCCAAATTTAAGGTGGAATTCTTTGTCTACGCTCCAAGGCGTTTTGGGTAATTTTCAAAACCAAGTTCTATAACCAAAATTGTCTAAGAATATCTAAAATTGGACGGACATGGTAAGAGTAACGTGGGCCATGGAGGACCATGTTTCATACGCTTGTACCTTATGCATTGCTGAGATGAGTGGGTAGGAATTCCCGTTAACCCGACGGATGAAACTTACATTGATTGGAATATGCAATCAATCGTCACAACATATTATAAACTTTCCGCGTGAAGTTTGTGAAAAGTAGAAAGGGTTTGTTGAAAAAAGAAAAGAAAAAGAGCAGCTCTGGTGCACAAAGCTCCTACGAATGTAGGTTTCAGGGCAGGGTCAGACTACAAGGGTCAATAGTATGCAGCTTTACCTTGCATTTTGTAAGAGGCTGTTTCCACTCCTTGAACACATGATCTCAAGGTCACACGACGACACTCTACTGTTGCGCCAAGTTCATATATGACCACATATTGGGGCTGTTTGTTTGGCAGGTAAGTGCTTTCCCTGGAAATGCAATTCCAGCAAATGGGTGGGAAAGAAAAGAAAGTATGGGCTATGAATTAGGAAGATAGAATTGGGGACAGAAATGAGAGAGTGGAAGCAGCAGCAGTTGATAGAGGAAGAAAAAGAGGGAGTCTGACATTAGTGATGTTCTATTATTCTGTCACCCTTTTGGCACCAGTTTATGGCTAGATCTTAACACCTCCATTACACGGCGTCTGTGCCTCTAGGGAAGGGACCCAAATGGTTAGTGGGTCGAAGTCCACTTTCCTGGTCATATTCTAGACAGGCAATGCACCAAAAATCTTCTCCATTGGATGATCTCAGAGCCCCAATTCGAAGTTTGAACATCCAACGCATAAAAAAAAAATTCAGTGCAGAAATAATTCGGCTCACCCAATCAAGTAGGTCTATTTCTATGGCATAATTGCACCCAGAACATCTAGCTGGTGCAGCTGCTTACAGACAACTCGACACCTCTCCTGGAATATGCTTAACCTTCTGCATGGATGGGAGAAAGAGAGAGAATTTTGAAGGGTTAAAGAGAATGAATGAAATGGGAGAAGCCGTTACCTAGTTTGTCAATCTTTGTTTGATTACAGTGGCGTTGACGAAGGAACCTCTACTTTTGATACGCAAGAGAACTGGGATTGAACCCGCCACCTCCGGTTAACAGCAAACAGAAGCAGCAGCAGCAGCTATATTATATACCGACTGCAACCCATTACAAAGAAAGATTAGCGGAGTTGATTGGTCCAGTTTTTTACATCTATCCCTTCCCAGATGTTTGTTATCATAAATAAAACGACTGATTAATAAACAGGTGGATAAATAATACATGGAAGCTGTGTATCCATAGAATCTGGAAATCTGTTTTAATCGCCACGAATGAAGGCCAGTCAAAGAAGACACGAGCAAGCCTCACGTTTGTAGGAATCCCTTTTCTTTCGGCCTTTAAATTCACAGTAAATGCCTGAATTTTGCTATCCTCTAATTTTTTTTTAGTGATATTTTAATTTTTTTTCTTTGAGCCCCTGTTCACCACCCGTATATTAAAATCAGTTACCGGGTCTTACTCTCACTCCCACCGGTTTCTAGTTCTACTCTAAAACAGATGCAAAACATGTGCGTCCTTTCTACTCTCACTAACTCAACCCTCAAGTGCCAGTAGACTAGTAAGGATTTTTTTTTAATACCTTTTTTAAATGGTAATAAAGCCAGCCTTAATTAATAGGTTGAGGAGATTCCAATCCAATCAAAGAGAATAAGAGCTCAAAACAGAGCAACACATCCAGTCCAAGAGGAGCATATAACAGATAGGAAGTAAATAGGAAAGTACACTTGGTGATAAGTCACTTCTCACTCTTATGTTTGGTGGAAAGAGAAATTGAAGCCCAAAATTTCCATCTTAATCTAATCCAAGATTTCCCAGTATCTCCATGGGGGCCCTTTCTCATTATGGATCCATCGGATTATATTCAATTAGTCCCCTTCAAACATTACAAACAAAGTTGTCCGGAAACATAATCGGCCCTGCAAAATCAAACAATCAAACCCTCCATAACAAGAACTGTCTGGGTTCCCGATGGTTGTCCCTTAAAACTGGGTCTTATCATACTCAAAGGAGGTAGAAAACACCTTCAGGATTTTTGTTATTCTAATAACATCCCACTGTCTGATGATCTCTTCCACTGTGTATCCCCTAAACTCGTCTGTCTTTGTGGCTCAAATACAAACAGTTCTGAGCATCTGATTCTGAAGGACGTGGATAGGTTTTGTCTTGCCATGGAAGCACCTTTTATTTCTCTCCAACCACACGCACCAGCAGACAGCAACCAAAGACAACTTCCATGAGTTGCTTCTGTCGTTTTAGACAATCACCATTGGGTAAAGCCGTTTCTTGTTGACTTTGGTAGAACCAAAAACACACCAAACTTACTGAACATGAAGTACCAGCTCCCCCAGATTTTTTTTGCACTCTTAAGATCAAAGATTGTTTGGAGAATGGTTACAAGTGGAACCTTTCTCTCTAGAACATTAGAGATTTTTAGAGGGAAGAATTCAACCCTTTTAAAGATCTTATCGAGAGTAAGCATCTCAACATGCACAGGGACGATAGATTATGTTGGAAATGTAACAAAGCTGGTATTTTCGTAGTCAAGACTGCTTACAAAGCCTTTTATGACCAGATGGAGACTAACCCAGAGGCAAAGATGATATGGGTTGAACATACTCACCAAGAGTCTTTGTTTTAGCTGGTCCTTGGCAAAGAACAAAACTCACACTCGTGAAAATTTAAGGAGAATGCCCAAGAGACTGGACCTTCTGCATAGCTGGTTGTGGAGAAATCTTCCCTATTTAGTTAATAATTTAATTTTATTTTATTTTTGCTTTCTTTTACTTTTAACTCGTCACTGTTGGTCCTAAACCTGGATAAAGGAAGAGGGTTTTATGTTAGGTGCCAGCCGGCAAGTATAACCCATGGCAAACCTCATGCATGAATCTATGTTTTACATTCCCTCAGGTTAGGGTGTTCCCCGCAAGTGACACGCTATATTAGATCCTGGATGCAATGAAAAATGGATAAGGGCTGCCAAAGCACTTCCCTGGAAGCAACTTACTGCATCAAATCCCAGGTGCAATAGAAAATAAATAAGGGTTGCAAGAATGTTCCCTCGAAAGCAACGCATTGCATTAGAACCCAGGTGTAGTGGAAAGTATACATGGGCTCCCGCTATTCGGGAAGTACACGGGTAGATAGGCTAGGTAAGGAGAATAGGATTCGTATTATCATTTGGAATATGTGCACATTGACATGTAAGAGTTTGGAGTTAGTAGATATGATGAAACATAGGAGAGTCAACATCGCTTGTATCCAAAAAACTAAGTGAAACTAGGTTAAAACTAGAGAAATCAACCTATATAAGCTCTGGTACATAGGAAAGGACAATAACAAAAATAATGTAAGGATGATGGTAGATAAAGAATTAAGATAAAGTTATAAATGTTAAAAGAACTAGTAATAGAATTATACAAATAGAACTTGTTTTAGAAGAGAAAATCATAGATGTTATAAGCACATACACACCACAAGTATGATTAGAAGATAGAATCAAGAGACAATTTGAGAAGATATGAAGGGAGTCATACAAGAAATTCCTAACACGGAAGGGATATTTATAGGAGCAAACTTAAATAGCCATATAGGAAAAGAAAAGGAAGCATAGGATACATGGAGAGTGTGGTATCGGAGAACGAAATAAAATGAGAGAAGCTATACTCAATTTTGCTTTGGCTTATAACTTGGCTTCAATAGGTATCCAAAACTAAATGGTGGAGCTTAAAGGAGAGAAGATATCATCATTTACAAATAAGTTGATAGTAAAAGGAAACTAAAATAATAAAACAGAAGTAAACACCATATGAACCAATATGACCCAATCAATTAAGAAAGTGACAAAAGATGTCCTATAAGTATCTAAAGGTAAAAGGCAACTAACAAAGAAAACTTGGTAGTAGAGTGAAAAGGTACAAAATGTTATTAAAGAGAAACAGGTGTGTTTAAAGCATGGTAGAGAACTAAAAATACAAAAACTTTGAACAATATAAAAAATACTAATGCTAAGAGAGTAGTAAGTGAAGCTAAAGTCAAGGCATATGATGATCTCTATAATAGATTAGAATCAAGCGAAGGTGAGAAAGATGTATTTAAACTCACAAAAAAAAGAAAAAATAAGAGTAAAGACTTAGACTACGTTAAGTGTATTACAAGGGATGGCCAAAGGGTATTGGTTGATGACAAGGTCATTGCTAAATAACAATTACCCAATTACCCTAAGAATATAGGGATTGGAATTATTGCAAACCAAAATAATGTTGGATATTATATATAACCATAGGATTAGAATACCTGAGGTAAAAGATGCCTTAAAAAGATGAAATTGAGAAATGCCCTAGAGCTTGATGGTATATCAATGGAGGCTTGGAAGTATATGAGAGATACTGGAGTAATTTGATTAACGAAGTTGTTTGACAAGACTGTAAAATCAAAGAACATGTCAAATGAATGGTGGAAGAGCTCTATTGTACCAATTCATATGAATAAAGGAAGCATATAGAGTTGCACTAATTATTGGGGGGATCAAAATTATGAACTATACCATAAAACATTTTGAAAAAGTGATTGAGAAAAGGCTATGACATGAGATAAGTGTATCAGAGAATCAATTTGGTTTCATGCCTAAGAGGTGTACCATGGAAGCTATTTTCTTGCTTAGATAATTAATAGATAAATATAGGGAGATGAGGAAGGACCTCTATATGGTCTTTATTGATTTAGAAAAAGCTTATGATAGGGTCCCCAGGGATTGGTGTTAGGCGAGAAAAGGTTTTCATGAGGGTATATAAATATAATTAATGATATTTAGGTAGTGGTAACAAATGTTAAGACCACTAGCTGAGAGATTACTGATTTTCTTATCACTATAGGATTGCATCAAGGATCAGCATTAAGCCTATACCTTTTCATGTTAGTTATGGATGGGTTAACAAAATATTTGCTTATAGTGGATGTCATTTGCAAATGCTATCGTTTTGATTGATAAGATAAGAGAAGGTGTAAACATAAAGTTAGAGTTATAGAAAGACACATTAGGATCTAAATGATTTAAAATTAGCCAAATTAAGGCAAAGTATATGGAATGCAATTTTAGGAAGAAGAGAAGCGTAGTGAAGAATTAGTAAAGATTGAAAACCAAGAAGTCATCCTAAAAGAACACTTTCGATACTTGGGATTGATAATTCATGAGAGTGAAGAGATTAAGAATGAGGTTACCTAGAGAATCCAAGTGGGTTGAAACGAATGGAGATGAGCTTATGGAGTTTTGTGTGATTGACAGGTGTTGCTCAAACTAAAAGAAAAATTTTATAAGATAGCTGTAAGGCAGGTCATACTCTATAGATCAGAATGTTGGGTAGTTAAGGAACAATATGTACATAGGATGAGCGTCGCCGAAATGCAGATGTTGAGATGGATGAGTGGCAAGATAAAAAAGTACATAATTAGAAATGAAAACATTAGAGAAAACTTAGGATTAACACCACTAGGTAACAAGATGAGAGACATTATACTTAGATGGTTTGGACATGTCCAATGGAGACCGAAAATGGCGTCGATTAGAAAGAGTGAGGTGATCCAAGTCTAAGGTTCTAAAAGGGCAAGGGAAAGGCCCAAAAGAACATGGATACAAGTGGCAAGAAAATATTTTAAAACTTTGGAATGATGTAATACCACTTAATAGAGGGGAATAGAGGAACGAGATTTATATGACTAACCCATAATTGGGATAAGGTCTCGATGATGTTTTCTTTTAATTTGGTAGATCGCGTAAGATTTTACCATCATTGTTTCGAACTTCTTCATCCATCCACTAACTAGTACGAGATAATAGTGGTTTAGACATTAAATGAGGAGATTGGTGCTAGCATGGGCCACGTTCTAGCGCTTCTGACTTGCATGAGAGTTTTGAACAAAGTCATGGAAACTGAATTCAAATCTCAAACGACTGCACCCTAATTTGATAGTGAAAATCTAACTTGACTCTAAATTCATCTTGGTAAACCAGCCGTCCTACTTTGTTCCATAACATAAGGCCCGATTGGCAAGACTTGTAAATATGGTTATGTTAGGCCCATGTAATCACCAACTATCTTACTTGGTCTCCTAACCTAGCATCACTTGATCTAGTTTATATGATTAAGTCAGAGTATTCCATACATGCATAATCTGTGTCAAATGGATTATCTAGCCTTCTCAATCAACAGATATATGAGGGGTAGTAGTGGGTTTCAGCTGGGAGAAGAAGAACGTATACTTCCAAATTTTTCTTTTTAATGGTTAAGAAATTCAAACACTAAACTGAAACACCACGTAGGACACAAAGCTAGTAGATGGGCCAACTAAGATTACCATTAACAGCATTGCTCTCAAAAGAGGTGCTATTGAGGCAAGTGTTTAAATTTGGGGTTCAACTACATCAAATTAAAATTTGGGGTAGAAATACGAAATCTCAAGTGTAGGATTTCCGTACACTTTTTCATTGAAATCACAAGCCATGTTGATTGGAATGATTATTAGCTACTAATGCAATTGAAAATCCTGGACAGTTGTTATTCTGCTTATATTTTTTTATTATAGAAAAGCATTTGATCTATGGTATTATATTCTTTTCTTTTCTTTTTTTCCCTTTGGGCACTCCTCTATTATGTTATGTACCCATGTACTTGTTTCATGCAGTAGACATTCTTATTCCCTTGTTTGGCTTTTGTCATCCATAATAGATTCAAAAAGACTAACCATATTGTAAATCCCATGTCTAACTGAGAGCCCTAGCTTACAAGCATGACTTATTGCTAATATCCCTAGCAAAGCTGAACCTTCCACTTATCTTCTTGATAGATAACTTATTTGTTCAAAGTTGAAAATGGAAAGAGCATAATGTTCTTGAAATAATTATAGGTACCCATCTTCTTTTCACAAGTCAAATAAGGCTTTTGTTTAGAGATCTACATACAATCATAGGCGGAGCCAACATATGGTTAATGGAGGCAGTTGTCCCCAACCCCACCCCTAAAAATTTGATAGTTTGTAAATAGTAATGGTATTTCTTTAGTTTGACCCGAATTGCCCAAAATATTTTCTTAATTATTTATCTATAATACTATAACAAAATGGGCCTAGCTAGACATATAAACAATGTTGGTCTTGTTCCTATTAACTCTAACTTTTAGTTCAAATGAAAATTCAACATGGTATGAGAGCTTTACTTTTCAAAAGGTAGTGAATTCAAATCCTAAGAACCCCATATTAATTTCTAGTGTAAGGTAAATGAGCTAGTGCTTGAGTCTACGTGCAAGAGTCTAAAAAACGCTTTCCATGTCAAGGGTGTGTTAGACATATAAATATTGTCAGCCACTTCATATCAACATAAGCTTTTAAGTTGAATGGTAATCCAACAAGGCCCAATAGCGTTGAAAAGAAACTGAAGGTAATTACAATTTGATATCATTGTATTTAAAAAAAAAAAAACATTAAAAAAAGAAGGTAAACCATATGAGGAAAAGATAAGAAAGAGATGGGTTCTTCTTCTCTACATTTGCTGCAACAAAGACAGTCAAATTCTTCAAGAAATCTTAGTTTAAGTTTATTTATTTTGTGCCTAACACAATGTTAACATGCCCAACATTGAAAATATGTTAGCACAAGGAGTATCCTGATGTAGATATCAAGAAATCTCAAGCCTCCATCATTATGAATTATTCTACATAGTTATAGATATGCAACTTTAAGAGTTCAACAGCCGGTTTATTGAGGTGAATATAGTTACTTATCTATTTTGCATTCTTGTACCAAAACATTTTGTTCTCTCCCTTTGATAGGAAAAAATTGGTTTGCCTTGTTTAGTTATATGTGAATGACTTTTCCAAAGCAGATCTTTGCCAGTTGATAATCAGGTTGAAACCTACACTGTTGATATATGCTCTAGTAGTGACTCATAGTCTTGCTAAAAAGGTGGTGAAAATAAAGAGAGAGATGTCTTGTATCCATTTCTCTGTTTGATTGCGACATCGGCATTGGTTCCAACCACTGCTAATGTGAACGTCGATATTGCATTCTTCTCTATGAAGAAAGTAAAAAATCAATTGTTCAATAGAAAGGGAGATCAATGGAGATAGTTTGATAATATATATTAAGAAGGATATATTTAATCAAATTAACAAGGAAATCATCATGAAAATATCCCAAAATATGAAGATCGGGCAAGGACAACTATAAACCAGGCACTCTATGAAAATTATTTGTTATTTGTATTTCAAATTTAGTATTTCTTTTAATTTTGAGAAATTGTGACTTCAGGTAATGCCAAAAAGTTTATCCCTAATTCCAAATCCTTGCTCCACCCTTGCAAACAACCACATGGTTAACTAGAGATCACGTATTTGCCTAATATAATCCTGATTTATGACTGAATAATCTCACTCTTTCTACTTATAGTTGCTACATTGCCTCAGCATTTCATAGATACAGAGGAGAGAAGATGTTTCTATGGATATTTATCTGATCAAAACTATGGCTTCTTTGGACAATTACCCCCTTCATGCCAATACATCTCAGAGAAAATCCAACCTGGATCTTTATACACACCTTCTGTAAGCACTTGAAATGGGCTTCTCACTCTATTCTGTTAGCTTAGTTACTTGTGCTAACGTTAGTTAAATCAACTTATAGTTTACATATTACCTTCAGCTGGGAATGCAGATGCATTGGCAGCTAACACAAGATGTATATCTTCTCTGCTGTGTCGCTCTGTAGGTACTCCTGCAATCATTGGACCTGTGTATGTCTATTAGACTGTCCATTTATTTTCGGTATTCTTGCTCTTGGGACATGCTCTCTTGAATGTGCCACAGAGACAAGATCTTTTGAGATGTTCAAGCGAAAGAAATGAAGACCAACAAGGTGAACCTCCATCCAAAACATAGGCAAACAGCTGAAACAAGTAGCTTAGATAACTTCTGACCAGTCCTTCGGCAACCCACCTTAGATTTCTCAAATTTTTCTCACTGATAACCCGTCCAAGTCTTCATGTCTTTCTCTTTGGGTGTTTTTTGGTGTTATAGCCTTTTGACAACAAATAGGTGTAGAGAAGTTCATTCCATGTGTCAGGAACTCCAGGGAGACACCAATGGCTGCAGTCTTGAATAATAGGAACTGGGGTGCCTGGCTCCCGATGAAGCGATGGATGACCATCTTTCCTGAACTCTGTCAGATTTGTTATGTTCAGGACCTGGACCTTTCTGTTTGCCTCTTTGATCTGTTCTATTGTTTCCGAAATTATCGGATTATACCATGGCTCTGGTTGCAGTTCGGAGTAGTTCGTTTCTGGTGTAGTACTAATATTACACTCACCACCATCACTCCATGTTCCTCCCCTGCATTTTGTTTCTTTATATCATGATTCTGTTGTATATCTTTATATCATAGAACTTAGTCCAAATAGTAACCAAGGAACCCAAGCTCTATGCAGTGCTTGCCTGAAATGTACTGGAGAATAGCTTCGAAAGAAAACATGGCTCTTTTCTAGCTGTAAATTTTCAATGGCCCATCGTTTCCATGTCTGTAGAGACCTATAGAATGCTTCCTTCACATCCATTGTCATGTTTACAGCTTCACCTTCCTGAAAATAACGACCCCTGGGATACAAGAATAGACACCCCAACTGAGAGAAAATACTAGTTTCCACTTCCTCTCTAGCAAAATTCCACTAGAAACAAATGAAAATGAAACAGTGAAAAGAAAATGGAGCAAAAACAAGTACCCAACCTACATCTTTGTAATTTTATACTGATTCCAATAATGCCCAGAATTGAAAATCAAGGCATCTGCACCTACAAACTTTGGGAAGCGCCAATGCAGCTTGTCAACCTGAATTACGCCTCGGACTTCTTGAGAAGAATTCTTCGGTGGGCGGTCTACAGTTACCAGGAAAGGGAGCCTGTAGTATTCTAGAGTGACATTGTAGTCGTTGAATCTGACAGAGAGATAACCGTGGTGTTTGGTTATGGGATTACCATTTTGTTCATAGACGCTAGACTTGTTTGGAACTGCCTGTGCAAGCATGCATACCAGAGACTCCCATTGATTCCTACCAAGTGAATCACCCACAAATACTATCCGCCCATCTCTGCTCCTTTCTAGCATGTCCCTTGCATCAAATCTGTTATCAGGAGAAAGAAATACAATATGTAAAAAGAGAAGGCAGTCATATTTTTAAGTTCTCTAATGATCATTCTTTTCAGTTCTCTCATGTTTCATTATCCAATTTTGATCCATCAGCTACTTTTCTTCCAATATTTTTACGTAGATTTTCTTCACTGGTTAATAAAGATCCTTATAAGCTACGCCAACCACTGCAAAAACTACTCACGACGAACATGGGAGCAAGTTCCAGATAATGGCGTTAGTACCAAGGTCAGGAACTTCTCTGTAATTGGATTTCTCTGTCTGATAGAAGAATGCTGTGTTAAGCCGACGGATTTTTTGGACAACTATTGTTATTCAGGTCTTGCAATTGCTACATGCCGTAAGTCATACAAAACCATGCTCGAAATTCTTACCTTGGGATATCACAACCGTGGGGTTTCCATCTCCATTTGAGATAGTCCTTATCTGGTCGTCCATTTCGGTGGCACTGAAATCCAATATCGAGAAAAGGGCAATCTTCTGTATAAGACCGCAGAGGATAAGCTTCATCCCAGACCCACCTGCCAATAGAATAATCACAAGCTTCTGGAGCTGAATTTCTATAGTAAGGGAGAACTCCCCATATGAAACCGAGACGTGCACAATACTGAGGTTGAAACTGGCCTATAACATGAAGCAGTATAATAAAAGAGAGAAGAACAAGGAAGGATGCAGCATACGTGGTCTCTCTTTTGTGAAACTTCAAGGAGAGAAATGAATTTTGATCCATAAGAAGAATCAGTTTGCATTAGGAGAGTTGAAGGTTTCTGTCTGGGATATAGGAAAAAAGAAAGAAAACTGTCTGAGGTTTGTTTGGGGAAGGGGAGCCTTGATGCAACGGTAAAAGTTGTTGTCATGTGACCTTGAGGTCACAGGTTTAAGGCATAGAATCAGTCTCTTGCAAAAATGCAAGGTAAAGCTGACTACTATAGGCCCTTGTGGTCCGCCCCTTTCCCGAACCCCGCATAAGCAGGAGCTTCATGCACCGGGGCTGCCCTTTTTAGTTTGTTAGAGGAAACAGTCGACCAAGGTTTGCTTGTTTTGATGATAACTTTGAATGTTTCAACACCCCCTAGTTTGTTTCCTGTCCACTAATGTGAAATTCAGTGGAAACTAGAGACTTGGTCAAAGCCCAATAGTTTTTGCTTTTGTGTCAATACATCCCAGTACTCGTTACCATGGCTTTCCATGTGGAGATATTCATCTTTTCCAATCAAAAGATGAGAGAGAATAGGAAAGGAAAAGCTTGTGAAGGAGTATCCATCAAAGAGATTTCTCAAGAATCATTACTGCCCATTCTCTACAGAATGGAAGAAAAAATCTTTCTGTGAGAATTGAGTAACAAAATATGAGCAGCAATCCAAGTGCCTTCTTAGTAAAGAGGAAGAAGCTAATCTTCTCAGGATGTGTTGTTGGATGATAAGACCGAACAAGAGGAAGAAAACTTCCCTTCTCAAATAAAACAAAGACTACGAGTTTTCCACGTCTGCGGCCTGTAGATACTACATTGTTTATGCTTATTTAGGAATATGCGAGGTTATCATCTTCGTAATTCACGCCATTAATGCCAAAAGCACATTTGGAACGACCGTACAGTACTTCAACGTCGATGGGCACTATAAAATAGTGAACTTCCATTCTAGCTTATCAGTCGATATCTTCAAGGGATGCAAGTCAAATCCACGACGAATCATATCACTGTTAATGGTGCTTGAGCTCACTGTTACTGATGCTTGAGATGCTTCCATTTCTAAGTTATCTCATCTTATACCTAGTGTAAAAGAGAGCTTGTTCCATATAGTCAGCCCCCCACCCTGTATTTTTGGAGACGGCAATAAGCCATTCATGTCCTCTCAACCCATCTCCTCTAGCTCACCTCAACCCAGCTTAAGTTATATTTCCGGTCCTCTCACTTCATCTCATGCCAAATTTGAATCATCTCAAGCCAGATCAAATCACCTCAAGCTAGATCACATAGGTTTCTTCTGCAGAGAGGTCAAAGTTTCAAGTCCACTGTTAACCTTCTCTCAAGAATGCAGAAGAGACTATCAAGTCCCTTGTTTTAGGTACGTGTGCATGTGATTGGACGCTTCATGTGATCGAAAACTACAACAACAACAAACAGATCCGAAATTACAACAAGACCTGCAAAGACCATAAATTGAACCACGTATATAGACAGCTAAGCCTAGGGGCAGCGGTCCTCCAGTTGGCTAGGGCATTGGTTACTTGTAGGCTACAAAGAAGCCCAACCCAGACCATGAAATGCACAATCTAGATAGTGTGCACAAGTATTAGTCCGATGGCCGTCGACTAGAACCACAATGTGGGATCCCTAATCTAGCATTGTATCTAACAGGAGAATCCAGTGTTGCCGTCTCAATCTACAAGTGATCTATAGGATGCAAACCATCGTCCACAACAACTTACACTCCATTAGTTTCTTTCGTAACAAGATGCAAAGGAGTGATGTCGAGAGCTGTCACAGACCAGAAAGCAAAGAAAAAGACAGCCCAACCTCTCGGAATTGTTCAACCACCGTCAAACCCAGCTAGAGCAACTACGGTAGCTAAACATCGACAAGTAGACCCACCACATCAACGGTCAGATCCAATGAGCATAACATAGCCATTCCTCGAATTGTTCAAATTGATTGTAGCGCTTATTAAAAGGGTAGCCATTACAACAAAGCAGGCAACAAGATGGCACAGTTCTGGCTACCAGAAAAACATGGCGTGGGAGTAAGGTACATTTCTTGGATTAATATAACTTACCTTGGGCCAGAAAATGAAGGGGAGCCTTGGTGCAACGGTATGGCCATTGTTGAGTGACATGGAGGTCAATGGTTCAAAATATAGAAATAAACTCATTTTTGCAAAAATGCAAGATAAGGCTGCATACTATATGGTCCACCCCTCCCCGACCCCGCATATGCACAGGGCTAACCTTCGGACAGACAATACAGAAACAAAATTTATAACCACTAACGCCACAGAAAAGATCCTCATGACCAACAGAAATTTTCAACGATTAGTGCATTTGCCTGCTCGTTATATTCACTTGAATCTTTCAACAAGAAAAGAATTACAAGAGAGAAACATCGAAAGAACTAGAACGACAAGGGAAGATTTCTGTAATAAGCTTCAGTCACAACAAGACTCGAGCAATGGATGATTATCCTTCCCATCATCTCCAACAGCATCTAACATGTAACTATGAGAACAAAATTCCGGACATTTCCATAGCTTTCCATGGCATTTGCAACTGCTAGTTCCAGTGTTTCCATTATTGCAACCCTATCCTTGTCTTCCTCTTCCAAGTATGTATTTCCTTTTCTTATTTAGTTGACAGCATTCATTCAAATTGGGCAATAATCCGGTGGTGCTACCAGTTCAAATGCCAAGAAGACTCAGAAAGGAAAAAAGGACCTCCATATGAATTACTCATCTACAGATAAAATAACCAAGACCAGGTGAAATGAGAAGGCTTCGCTTACATAGATTACAGAAGCCTCTGGTTCTGTCTAGCTAGGGTTGAACCATGGACCCACTGCACCATTCATATGCCCATTGCTGTGAATCCCGACGCCATTTGGCATTATAGAGGGTGGCAGCCCAACAGCCAGCGGTGGAGCTGTGGGGTATAAACCGTGAGAAATGGGGAGAGTATGGGGGCTTACAAGAGAATTAGGACTCCCTTTACGTTGTTGAAGGGCTTGGATCTGTCTGAGTCCTTCCTCATGAATCCGTGACAAAGTCTCCAGCTCTTTCATTGACAAAGCTTCCAAACCTGCACCATAAAGTGGAGCATGACGAGACATCTCCTCTTGCAGCGAAGCTTCCAGAGTGTGTATATATTGCTGCAGGAAACAAGCCAATACTCAGTTGAACAAAGATCCAGGTTAAAGAATGAAAAGAATAAACACTAGTTGTGGCCAGTCAGAAAAGCATATGAGAATCAATGGAGTAGTCCTGCCAAGAAGTTTCCTTTGTGCATTCTCGTCAATTGTGTACACAATCCTTTTTGCAGCTTTTTTCTATCTTTTTTTCCTTTTAAAAAGGAGGTCAGACGTACAGCAGTGAGTTTGAACCTCTGACCAACTGAAGGAAAGGCACCTTCTTCAGCCACTGGCCTAGAAAGCTGCTGCTCGTGTATACAGAAGCTATTACATAAGTTTGCATGAGGCCTATTACAGTGGCAAATAGTTCTATTTCCAATCACCTTCTCCCACCCTTTCCCTCTCAGGAGGAATAAGTTCAGCAGTCTCTGGTACACTGGTGCTACCAGGCAAGTACTATGTTTCACAGGAGGTCACATTGCCTCCGTCTTATTCCATCAGACTCCTAGATTGTCAGGATGTGACATCCTACTCGATTAACAGATCTTAAATCTACTATAGCAATCTTTTGTTTTGTCTAGTATCAGTAGATAAACCTTAAAACATTCTTGCCCTGCTCCCAAAAATAAGTAAACCAAAAGGTTCAATGCAGACAACTGTGGAGCAGTTTTATGAACCTATAGGCAACAGCAGTTTTTTCATGTTGGACCTTACAGAACCATAAACAGAGGGGGATTCAAATCAGAAACTGCAAGGAAGTAAGGTACATTAGCATCATCCATCGATAAAGTGGGATGAACCACTTCAAATAGTAGTGGGAATCATTTTTTAGAAGACTCTAGACCTAACTAGAAACACACCCACTTGATGCAGTCTGGAAAAGGCTATCAAGTCCAAGTTTTGAAAACTTGTGGACTGAGGTCAAGAAAACTCACCGAGTTAACAATTAGCCAAATGGATGCGTGCATATGATAAAATCTGCTAGCCCACAATCTTTCTTTACAATTGTTCTGATTCTTTCTTTTCAGTTTCCCTTGGCTTTTAATTTGCGTAGAAGGGTTTTGACTCTCAAAGCTCAGATAATCAATCTACATGAACCCTTTCAATATCCAAGTCACATAATGCCTGCAGATCGCGACTAGGACATAATGCCCAATTTCCAAAATGATAGAAATAAATATACAGATAGCTCTAACAATCTCATCATTTGAAAGGATCTCGAGAAGGTTCCATTGGAATAAAAAGAGACAGTGCAAAACCTGGCAAGCGTGCAATTTTGCCTCCATGCCATCAATGTATGCTTCACATCGAGCAACCTGTTCCTCCTTTTCACGCTTTTCCCCTTCAGTTTGGCCAACTGTTTGTGTTAAGCGCCGGACTTCATCTTCCAGCGACTGGCGAACCTCTTCCCGAGTCACTGTCTCTGTGGCATAGCGTTTCAACTCTTCATCAAATCGTTTCCGTGCTGCTTCAGCATTCTTCAACCTCTCCGCAAGGGCATTTTTCTCCTTCACTACTCTCTGCACCATTCCAAAGATATATCACTATAAAAGAAGCTTTTAATATTAAAATTTACAGAAATATTGCAAAAGAAGTGCTGTCAACAATGCAATTGAACAACAATAAAACCCATACAATTTCTTGGCAGAAAACCAGCAGACTAATGGTTTGACATATTTACAAATGACAACTACATTTCAGAGCTTTGATATTCCACTAATTAGGCAAGTGACAGCTTGCAGACCATGTATTGTACTAAAAAAGGGTAGCCCCAGTACATGAAGCTCCCGCATATGCAGGGTCCGGAGAAGGGGTGGACCACGAGGATCAATAATACGCAGCCTTACCTTGCATTTTGCAAAAGGCTATTTCCATGTCTTGAACCTGTGACCTCAAGGTCACACGATGACAACTCTACCATTACACCAAGGCTCCCCTTCACTTCTTGACAAAATAATACACTTCAACTAACACGTGCCATTTTCACATAAAAGGGGCTGAGGGGCAGCCCCAATGCACTAAGCGACCGCATATGGGCTATTTCCACGCCTTGAACCTGTGACCTGAAGCTCAAACGACGACAACTCTACCGTTGTGCCATGGCTCCCTTTCACAAACCATTTTCACATAAAGGGCAGCCCCAGTGCACGAAGCTCCCTCATATGCGGGGTCTGAAAAAGGAGTGGACCACAAGGGTCAATAGTATGCAGCCTTACCTTGCATTTTGCAAGAGGCTGTTTCCACACCTTGAACCCGTGACCTCAAGGTCACACGACAACAAGTCTACCGTTGCGCCTAGGCTTCCCTTCACACACCCTTTTCACATATGAATGCTAAATCTTGGGAAATGCAGAAAGGCAATTCTTGCAAGGATATCGTTACTAACAGATCTACAAAGAACACAGCAACCCATTATAATAATGATAAGATAATTGTTCAAGTGAATAACTAGTAAATTCCCACCCACCCCAAAATACTTTTTCAAAGTTCAAACATCACCATGACAATCTTCCATATCCATCATGAGACAGTAGCTTACATTTTAGCTTGAAGTTGTTGCTCAAGGTAGTAACACAGAGATAGTTATGGCCTACCTTCAGTTCATCACGCTTTCGAGATTTTAACTGCAAAAGCTGTGTCTCTGCATCATGAAGTCGGTCCTGAAGGACTTTCTTGTCAGCGGAGAGCTTTGCAATTTCATCATCTCGTTCTGAACGAAGCCATTCAAGTTGACTTTCAACTTCCTGTATATGTTCTGAAAATTCCTTCCTTTCCCGAGCAAAGCGGTCCACTTCAGCCTTCATCTCAGACTGCATTTTAAGAGGTGTCAACTTGAAGATGCCTTGTCTCTTTTTCTAAATGGTTCAACTTAAAGGAATTCCATAAAGGAAAGAGATGAATATTGGCCATCTCCTTGGTCATACTAAAAACTCAAATAACAGATGTAGTACCTTAATACGGTTAATAGTTGCCTCTGATTCAGTAAGCCTCTGAGACAAAATAGCTTTTTCTCTGACAAAATTGGAGAGCTCAGTTTGCCTTTCCTCACGGGCACGGATGTTTTCATCTTCACTGGCACATAGCTGATGCCAAAGGGCTGCACGATCAACATTGGCAAGTTCAGCAACCTCCCTCATCATGCTCAAAACTGGTCGTGCAATCCCTTCCTCGTTGTGGACTAGAAACACCAAAATATCCAAATCCAGATCCACTTCCCGATAATTATCAGTAGTACTGGTGGCACGGTCAACAAGTCCTTTCAACATCCTTCCTCTATGACCCTCATCCACATACATTTTAAACATTATGGCATACAACATCCTCACAAACTCCTGCACTCGGGCCTCTCTCGAAAGGGCCAATGCTTCAGCTAGTGCAAGAATTGCAGTAAAATCATCCTCTTGGACAGGTGATAATTCGTTGTTACTCCCATCCACAAGGATATCTTTCATCCGAGTACTATCATCACTGGATCTGGAGGCAATCCTCAACCTTTGTGAATGACGTCTTTCCACAACCATGGCCACAGACTTCTCCCCAAATGCCCCTTGAGCAACAGCTCTCTCAAACACCTGTGACGCTTCAACAACAAGTGAAGGGATGGATAACATCTCTATCAGGATATAAATATCAGACATGCGACACCCCACAAGTTGCTCTTCTGCCGCATGCAACCCTTCAGCAGCCAGCCCATTTTCACAATGAGAAAAGAGACTGTTGCAACATGTTGTTATACAATTATGTCCAAGCTCACAGTCAGAGTCAATCTCTTTCAGCATAGCTTCAGCAACATCTGCCCAACTATTCACAGTTTTGCTTAGAACATCCAACACACATGGTGAGACTTGTGCACCCAAAGTTTTCAGCCTCGCACGAACTGCTCTGACCTGAATATCAGAATAATGAAAAGGTTGATATGAAAACCAAAGAGGGAAGGAATAAGTATCAAGAATGAGAAACGAATTTGGATTGAAATTTTGTCTGTATCATACTGCTTGAGGAAGATGCTGGCATTGAGATGCAGCTTTGAAAACAAAACTCATGGCAGCTGCAAGCGGCTCATCATTGGAATCTGTCAACAGTTTGAAAGCCTGAAATAACACTCGCTCCCACACCTCACTGCCAAACTCCAACTGATTAAGAGCACCCAAAACCTGTAGAATAATGATAATTGTTTTCAATGGAAGGAAGATATGGTAAGAAAGAATTTGAATTGCATAAAGAAGATTATGCACTGATGCTCAGTGCACGCGCGTGCACACACACACTGTCAAGAAATATATATCTTACAGGAAGTCTCAATGCAGGTTCTGCATCTGGTTTCTGAAGACGATCAAGAAGGGCACAAGCTGCAAGCGGATGCTCTGAGTAATCAACCAATTTGGGCACCAATGCAACTAGGTCTGGCTGAAGATGTTTTGGAGCTTTATCCAGTACAAGAGCAATCTTTTGTGCTGACTGAGGCCTTCTCCTGGGCTCCGGACAACCTTGCGGGACAGCACCATCCAGTGCTCTGAGTGAATTCACAATCAATCCCAACAGCTCCTCAGACTGCTCTGGCCACTTAGTCTAGGAAAAAAATAAACAAGGATTTTTAATTAGTAAGTGGGGATAATTAATATTTTGAATCCACTAAATTCCACTAAATTTACCTTAGGAGCCCGAACAAAATTATCATCAACAGAAAGATCTCCTGCAGAAGTCTCTGGTGGAGAAATAGGCTGTCCAGGAATAGCTTTTTCAGACAACTCAATTCTGTTGAGATCTGAGCTCTGCACTGCATATGCATTTATACTTTCATCAACTCCAGAATCTAGTCTCTGATTTATGGGACATTGCACAGCATCTGGAGCTCCATTTCTCCTACTAGAGTCTGATGAGCTAACAGGTTCATTACCATCAGCAGAAGGCTTTGAGCTCATATCAATAGAATCATCATCAATTCTTCCTTCGGAGGGTTGGCAGCATTCCACCATTATATCTAACAGCAAGTCAATAATTGCCTGCTGCAAGACTTTAACCCCCATCAACAAATTCATTAGACTGGGAGAGGAGGTATCAGTTCTACTGACCTCTTTCTTCCCACCGTTAATACCAGACAGCTTTGTTGGAAGAAGTAGGCGCTTCACTTTAGCTGGGTCATCAAGATAAACACGAAGACCAGTCAGAAAACCAGCTATTGCACCAGCATCCATGAGAAGCTTTTCCCTTAATGTAACCTGGGGCTGGGAAGGATTATCCCCATATGTAAGGTGAAACCCTGCCCTTGCAAGAAGATTCCTGAAAATGTCTTCTTCATCACCACTTATTCCTTCACTATCATCAGAGTCAATTAGTTCGTCTGGATCTGTTGATAGTGCATCCTGGTCATCCTCCGAAGCCAAAACCTGACAAAAGCAAACCTGTTTCTGAGCAGGTGTCTGGGTATACTAGCAAACATTAAATGTAGATACTAATGCTTGAGTGCTTCTTGAAATTTCTTAATAGATCTATGCTATGCAAGAACTGAAAAACTCAAATTTTTATATTTCTCCGTGAACAGTTTACAAGCTAGGCCCCTGAACCAGCAAATCTTCAGGCACATTGATTTTCCATTGACAAAAAAGCATGCAGTTGCATTTTGCCCATGATCAATGTGAATCCAGAACAATATTAAATGCCAAAAGAAAAGAAGAAAGAAATAAAGGTAAATTACAAAAATGTAGTACTCCCAGAGTACATATTACCACTCATTGCACCCATATCAGTCTGATCGAGATGTAATGCAGAACAAGCATTCTACTCATCATTGGAGATCACTCCAATGCTTCACCAGTTAGATAATACAATCCACTTGGTTGGTTCAAAAATCAAATACAACAGACAGCTGACTCATCACATCATTGACCTTTTATTTCTTCAAGAACTGACTCATCCCAATTCTATTTGGTGGATCAAATTAGGAACAATAGTTCTATTAAAGAATGCTATTGCAGTTTCAAAAATCAAATACAACAGACAGCTGACTCATCACATCATTGACCTTTTATTTCTTCAAGAACTGAAACATATCTGTTTCTCTATCTCTATACAGGTGCTACAACCATATCACAGATGAGACAACTAATTTCTTATTCCATATCTTAGGTCTCTCTGTAGCATCATGATGCTACGTCCTATCCCACCTAAAATAGGGTATGTACCTATTTTGTCACAGGTTGATGATCCTTTCTTAAGGGTTGATATAATTGTTAGTTTTCTCAATTCAATGATCAATATTATTGTGTTTTTCTGGAGAATCTTCTTTTCTTCATAGAAAAATTTGTATATGTGCCCCTTACAATCAATATTATTGTTATTTTCAATTTAAAGTTTTCATTGCCCAAGTAGACCGCCATGTGGTTGAATCCTACTTCCAAGAAGGTGGAAAATTTGAAGTAACAAAGCAGGCAGGGTATATGTAGTCGTCACCGAGAGATCTCTGTATGTATGTAATTTTGTCTGATTTACCTGGAGGTGTCATGTGGGAAAAAACTGAATAACTAACCACATTTAAAAGGTCTTTAATAGATGATCCCTTCTCACAATTCCAGAATTCCATTTTGGGCTGAACAAACCAAGCCTTGGGCTTCAAGGCATTCGAGTCATGCAAGAAATCTGACACTTCTAACTTGGTTCAAAATTTTAGCATTCCATGTGATGAAGGGTTCTGCTATTCAAGTTGTGTTCTCTTTCACCCATCAGCCTATCATTTAAATATACTCAAACTGGAAGCTATATACTTGACAATCTCTTGAGGTTAAACCTTGGAAGGATCTGCAGTTCACAGACGAAAATCATCATGAGGCAGTTTCTCGGTGACTAGTTGACGAAAGACCCCAAATAGAGAAGTTGAAGGATATGAGAAGAGACAATTAGGGATAAAGTAGAGGAGATCAACATGACTGGTATCTTAGAGGAGTTCCACAAGCAGCAATTGAAGGAGAGAGCAAGAAAAGGATAATCCAAGGAAATCTGAATAGAGGAAAACTGGTCATGAAGGTTTATAAGTGAAAATAAAGAGAACTGATATTACCACGTGCCTTTTGGACTAACACCACACCTTCATTTGGGTATTGCAGTAAAAATTCAAGGAGCCTACCTTTAAAAATGATAAAAAACCCTTCATCTTTACTGTCTTGCCATAGATGGGCCATGTCACAAAGATCACAAACTTCGGAAAACCCATGCTGCCATAGTTTCACTGAACTGTTTCAGTTAATGTCAATTTTACAGCCATCCATTTTATAACTCAAAACAGCTTAGAAAAGAGTAGGATCACCCAAACCACGTGCCTTTTGGGATATGGCTCATCTATAGCAAGACATTTAATTTGCACAGGCTGAAAGGCAGGCCCCTTCAGTGAAAGTAATACAAAACTCCAATTAGGGTGTGGCATTAGGGCATGGGAAAATCACTTCCCAAAAGAAATTGAGTGAGACATAGGGGTTTGAGTTATAGGCCTCCCAAGTTGTAAAGAAAGGGATGTCAAGTTTTCAAAACTTGTAAATAGGCAAAATTACTGACTAACTTCCATTACTGTATTCTAACCAGATGAAATTCTAAAATGAATGTGTTTCATATCAAGAATGCTACCATGCACCAAACTTAAACATAAACGTAATGTATTTAGCAAGATTTAAATGAACAAATGAGAGGAATATGATAAATATAGAACTTGAGAGTTTTATTGGGGATTACAAAAAATGCAAAAGCGAGAGGACATTGAGAACGGGCTTAGACTGTCTGGAGATTGAGATTAAGGTTTTCATGACGATTGAGAGAAAGGAAAATTGCCTGGATGAGAGAAGAAGGCACATTGAAATAAAGAGACCGACTTGCATGAGAAATGCATGTGTGTTTCATCTGGGCTAGATCCAACTTTAGGTTCTTCCAAACCAGGGTTTGATATAGTCTCAAATGATGTAGAAGTGAAAGGATGAAGAAGAAGATATGACAGAAAGAAAAACAATGAGAGAACAAATATACATGTTTTCCTTGCTTTTAATGGTCGACATATTCAACATCAAGACAGTAAACGATTTTAAAATACTACTACCATCAAGACTGATGTATATTTTCAGGGCAATGCAAATGCAAACATCTCATATAACTGAATTCAAACTTCATTGATGTTGAACACCTAGAGTCTACTGACTGAAGCCATTGAAGCAGCACTCAATATGATTAATCATCTTTAATCAGCCATCATGTTTTAAAATCCCCCTCACACCATTCTGACTGGCGTTCACTTACTTCTATCTGCAGTATCCATAAATGATTCTACTACTTGCAAGACCATAAGCTTATTGATGAAAAGATTGATCAACAAACACAAAGACCCACTGGTGCTAGCCCTTTCAAAATTGGAAAGATCTTACATCTCCAGACATGTTACTTTGATGAACACTTGGGAATATTTCCAACAAATTACATGTGTTTGGCCACTTCTATGAGTCCCTCTATTTAGCAAAACATCTTATTTACCAAATAATACTGTCACCTTGCTTTCACCCATGCTGCACTGACACTAAAGGGTCCTCCTGTCAACAATTTAAGCTTCTTTTTCTCAATATAATGTTTCAACACAAAATGTAAAGAAAAGAAAAGAAGAAGCTGTTGTTAGACTCTTAACCATCAAAAAAGAACCATGACTGCTTTTTTGTTACAAGTTTCTGCTTTTTAAATGACGTCTCACCAGATTAAAGAGTTATCAAATAAGGAAAGTCAATGATTCATACTGAAGGTCACCCAAGTCCTCATGCCAAATTAAATATCACTTTGCCCGTTTCCACATATGAGAAATAGATACTATAAATCTTCTACACATAAACTGATACCTCACACTCCAAACTAGATCACCCTCCCACCAGTACTGCTCTCAATTAGTGCCCCAAGTCTTTTTCTTCTTTTATACTCTTTTCAGAATGGTGAGTCGGCTTGAATCCACAACCAAGCACCCAAACTCACAACCAAAGAGTCAACAAAACCATCAAAATTTGCATTATATCTAACTAAAATTGAGAACTAAAAATCACCTTATATGTTTTTAGTTTCCAGCAGACTCTATTGTATTAATAGAAAACATGAGGTCATGCGGTCTGCAAGTCCGTGCAACCATTGGAATGCTTTCATTATTTCGAGAGGTCGTATTTCCTTGGGTTGGTAGTAATGGAATGCTTTCATTATCTAAAATGAAGCACATTTCCCATCAAAGGATCAATTCAATAATAAATATTGAACATCATAATCACGAATAGAATTAAATATAAGGAGAATTGAGAACTAAAAAATCACCTTATAAGTCTTTAGTTGCCAGCATACTCTATCGTATTAATAGAAAACATGAGGTTATGCAGTTTGTAAGTCCCCAAAGCCATTGGAAAAGAAACTAAACTCTACTACTGCATCCCCCAACCAATGCAAAGGAGTATGGCTGATGCAATCATCATCCACCAAGTTAACCACAACGGCTCCACCTTACTCAGAGAATACCTTTGTAAGCATTAGGGCAAGCAAAGAGGCAATGGTGGTTTAAGATCTAAAACATCTATGGATGAACCAAATTACACAGGTGATACCTTTAGAAGCTGCAAATTACATGAAACACAAGATCCATTGTGACCTTGCATCCAGATAGTTACTTAATATTTCATGGTCTAAAAACTTTTAGGCATTTTTTCCAAATGGAATTTCACAGCCAAAGATAAACATATTTATTACTCAGAATGCCTATTCCCAGCCTTCCAAAACAGCCGTCATGAGTGGAGAACAGAATGATAAAACTCATAACTCCTCAACAAATTTTCATCTTTAGTGTTCTATTTAGTGCTCTAGATTCACGAAGGTAATGAAATATCTTTCACATGATAAACTTGATACAGATAATGTTTGATAGAGCAATCTAGTTTTGAGCCAGACTCTGCATAACAACTAAAGCATGAACCACATAAAACCAATAGTTTAGGTAAAAAGTGTCAAATTTGTATGCAGAAAAAAGAAAGTCATAAGCATAAAGTTATTTCTTGTATTATTCTTTGACAACAAGGCATACACATTATGCAACATTCTCAATTGCTCCCATTGCTGGTTTTAAACCAAAATAGGTATGTGCCACAAAAACAAATGGCTGCATTTTAACAGTAGATGCAAAAGATATGCCCATCATAAGGTAATGGTAAATACAACAAATGAATATATCATACTCACCTCTAAATCAGAAAACTCAAACCAGGGGCAGCAGTCAATGATTTCGCAAACAAATACAACTGTGTCTCGCAGAAGAAATCCTGCATCTGCCTCCAGCATATCAGAGACCTTCATGAATTGGAGAACAGAATTGTTCCAAGTCTTTGTACAGATGGAGGACTCCTTCCAAACTGTCTTAGCTGGATTCTTTTGATTAACCACGGCCATCCTATATCTAACCCAGAAGTTCCTTTCTGGATCACTTCCAACTGACTGATCACTTTCAAGGTAAATGCATATGGTATCAAAGGACTCGTATACACCTGCATGTTTATCAGGGAATGCAGTTGTTGTGATGAAAGAGCCACCAGATGATTAAGGAAAATAATTTTTGTGAAAGAAAAGAACATTAACAGGAGCATCTTTATTCTCCCACCTATCCGCAGCTCACATCCACCAGCTTGAAAGAATTTGCTGAAGATTTTACGCGTTTCCATTATTTCCTTAAATGACAAAAAGTTCTCCACCTTCCAGGTAAATGAACCTCTTTTGCAGACAACATCAGTTTGGGAACCTGCATTGCTTGAATCAAGTTCCTGATCAGAAACATCTTGCATAATTGATGTCTCCTTCAGGATAAGAACCTCTGCTGAGAAAACAACAGTGTCTTGAACAAGGAATCCTGAATCCTGATCAAAGAGGCTCGTAAGCGTCACAAACTCACGCCAACCCCAGTCTTTAGCAGCTTTGGAATACCGATTCTGCGACTCTTTTGTAACAGATTTCTCTTCCGTCTTCTGATTCACCACTGACAACCGATGGCTTACAAAACAACTCCAATCACTGGTGGTGTTACGAGAATCAGTAACTTCAAGAAACACTGAAAGATGGCATGGTGGTTGAGACTGCCCTGATGCCATAAAAGTACGAAAATCTATCAGTTCTTTGTCCTTTACGCAATTGAGAGTAGAAATGCATTCCAAAATAGCCACTCAATCATATTTTCAGCATGTGCATGAGACATCAAGTGTACCATGCAGCCTAAGCTTGACAATCAAAATCTTACAAATAATGGGTTTTTGTTATTATTAAAAACAGATATCTAGAAGAGCAATTGAATGTCATATAAGAAAAAAAAAACAAGAAATGGTTAGAGGGTCTAAAGCTAGAAAAGAGAGTTTCATAGCAAACTATTAAGCTCAGAAAAAAAACCAATCCTCAAAACTACAAGCAAGAGCAATAACATCAATGAAAGAGCAATAACTGTCAACTCAATTTCTTCTTACCTCTAGGGTATACAATCAACCGACAATCGCGGTTCCCAATTTGAAACCTCCTGCTCTTAACACACAGTCCTGTTATCTTCCTCTTCTTCAGGAGATCCTTTAACCTAGTAAAATTCTCTATCCTCCATGTGAACTTTCCCAGATGCCCATCCGACTTCCTCTGACCCCGCCCTCCAATCAAAGCAGCATTCTTCGAGAAGCTATTTGATTCCTTAATAACATGAAATGATGCACTAAAGACAGCGGTATCATCCACAAGAAACCCCATTTCCTGACCTACAAAATCCGACATCTTCATGTAATCATTCCAACCAAGGCTAGTATTATCCCCACTCTTATTATCCGCTGCAAACCGCCCATATGAATCGCGGTGCATGTGATTCAACCCCGGCCGCTGGTTCAAAACGGACATGCGGAAAAGACACCAGCAACTTCTTTCCTGAACAAGTGACTTTTCAGTATCTTTACTCTCCAAACACATGGAAAGATAATCAGCTCCATTAACAGAGCTCTGATAAACACTGATACGAAGGTTACATTCACCAGCAGGAAAAACCGGACTCATGATCTTCTGCGTTTTGATCATCTCCTTAAACAGACTAAAATTATGAACCTTCCAAGTAAACTTTCCGCTCAATACATCGGGTATCGGAGCAACAACAGATGCTTGCAATTCATTATCCCTCGAAAATGAAACGGACTCATTCAACACAAGAATGTTGGCAGTGATTAACAGAGAATCGTTACTAAACAGAAAACCTGATTTTGGATCAAGAATCGTTGAGGAAGGGGTAAAATCGCACCATCCATGGGATTTCTTCTTACTGGAAAACCTATGCCAGGAGTCGCGCTGAATGGACTTGGAATCATCTAGATGATTGAAAATCGATAAGCGATAACTGGCGAAACAATCCCATTTCGAAGAAGAAGAACCACGAGGATCCATGATTTGGAGATAAATGGAGAAATAACCAGGTAGGGCTTGAGAATCACCTTTCGGATAAACCAAAAGGCGGCAATCGTAACCTCCCACGTCGAAGTAACGACTCCACAGTGACCTGGCTTTCACTTTTGGGAAATGA
Source organism: Warburgia ugandensis (assembly GCA_035236585.1). Taxonomy (NCBI): domain Eukaryota; kingdom Viridiplantae; phylum Streptophyta; class Magnoliopsida; order Canellales; family Canellaceae; genus Warburgia; species Warburgia ugandensis. Next base: position 9,753,270 of record CP141138.1, on the reverse strand, counting down.
AAGATTGTCCATCTGCAAACGGCTGAATGCTCACCTCGCCGTTCTACAAACACCGACTCTTGCCCGCCGGAACTCACCGGCTCCTCCGCCGCTGGTACCGATTTTTCCAACGATGTCCCCGGAACAGCGCCCGAGTTGTTCTGGTTTTGCTGCTCGCGGAAGGCGCAGGACGACGACGATGACGACGATGTGGCGGTCGCGGCGTCGGACGTCTGGTTGGGTTTCATCTTTTAGGGATGAATTTTTCTGCTCTCAATCTGTTTGTTTATTTGTTTGTATGAGTTTTCTAGTTTGCATGATGGGAAGGCATTTCAAGTGATGGAGAGTCAGCGAATTGAAGGGACGAGGAAGAGATTTGTGGTGAGGGTATATGGGATTGGAGGTGCTGTTCGAGGGCAAGGGCGAGGGGTGCAGGATATTATGGGACTCCCCCACTGCGTTCTGTGGTTTTAGGCTTATATACCTACATGCTGTTCATCCTCTCTCTCTCTCTCTCTCTCTCTCTCTCTCTCTCTTGCTTGCTTTGTTACGCATGCACACACATCCACGGTTCACTTTCTCTCACCCTATCTCGGCCTTGTAGGCGTATGCCCGTATGCATGGAGACTAAGAGAGAGAGGCCACTAGAGGGAGATTTTTTGTATTGTCTAGAATTTTTACTGAAATTATCTTAGCTAATAATGCCAAGGTTTAAGGTTAAGTTGAGATACTTATCCACCTATTTTAACAATTTAGGATAAGGTTGGATCAATGTATTTTAACAATTTAGGATTAAGGTTGGATCAATGCATGTGTGACTATCTAGATCATCTGATTGCCTCACATGTTAAATGTTGAATTGATGAGCTAGGTCCCCTTCTGTAGATTCTCTATATTCCAAGAATACCTTCCATGTATTTTACTGATCAAGGTTGTTTAGTTGGATCGTAGTTTTGGATTCGTTGCGTTGCGCAATATCTCTTAATTGGTGTCAGGGGTTGAGATACTATGAGATCTAGCTTGAGATAACTTAACCTAACTTGAGATGGCCATATTTGGCATGAGATGATTGAACTTACTTGTGAGTCGAGATGAGATGATTTTCATCTCAACTTATCTCAAGCACCACTAACTAATAGTGAGATGATGAGATATGGTTTCATCTCGTCTTAGCTTAAGTGCCACCAACAATGATATGGTCTCTATCATCTCATATCACGCTAGATTGTCTCATCTCAAACACTGATAGCCTATCAATCAAGGATGTGAATGATTTTTTTGACAATTGTCCATATAGTGCAAATCGAGGGATTAGGATCACTTTATGCACACAATATGTGCCATGTTAGATCATCTCATCTCAAGCACCACTAACCCCCCCTTCACCATCAAGGATGTGAATGATTTTTCAAGCGTTTGTCCAGACATAAAAAATTGAGGGATTAGGATCCTTTTTGCTTAGTAATGCACTCAAGATTGTTTAGTTGGATCATAGTTCTAGATTCGTTGCATCACATAATCTCTTAAACGGTGCTAGTGGTTGAGATGATATGAGATTTACCTTGAATTGACTTAACCTGACTTGAGATGGCCATATATTGGCATGAGATGACTGAAAATTCAACTTAACTACAAGTTAAGATTAGATTATTTTCATCTCAACTTATCTCAAGCACCACTAATAGTGAGACGAAGAGATATGGTTTCATCTCATCTCAACTTAAGCACCACGAACAATGATATGGTCCATATCATCTCATATCATGTTAGATCATCTTATCTCGAGCACCGCTAGCCCTCTCTCAAGGTGTCTAAATTAATACATGTTTGTTGTATTCTTTTATACCTCTATAGAGCTTACCTTAATATGGGGCTTCCCATTGGCCCAAGTGATCATTTTGCCATTATAAGAATTGTTATAGGAAGCTGCATTTGGCGACCAATTTTTTTAGTTCTTGCTTCTAGTGCTAAAAGAAGGTAGCATGTAGTGCTAAAAGAAGGTCGAAACTACATAATCACATGCCCACACAACTTTACCAAACTCATTCCTAGCTTTTATTTGGAAAAAGAAACACAATAAACCCTAGAAACAGCTCTCCCAAATATCTATAAGACAATTCTCAAAGTCATGAAGAGTTATACATAATCTACTGGAGGTTTACTTACATGCATGATTGGTTCTTTTGTGATCAAGGATGTTCATTTGCTCTTCTACTTGATAGATCATGCATGGAAAATCTTCTCCACTTGATGTTTAGTTGTAAATTGGATGGTTCATATTCTTTTCAAGGTCCCAGTGGTGCTTGAGATGAAAAGCATCTTATCTTAACTTACAATTAAGTTGAATTTCCATTCATCTCATGCCAAATTTGGTTATTTCGAGCTAGATTAAGTCATCTCCAAGGTAGATCTCATATGATCTTATCTCACATCAGCTCATTTTATCTCAAGAACCACTAGCATCATGTTAGAAAGTTTGATTAACGATACAATAAGAAACCCGGCCCATCAAAGTGGCAGTGTTATTTATTTCTTACAGTGGTGCTTGAGATGAGATAATCTTGCATATATGAATTGAGATGAAAATCATCTCATTTTAACTCACGCTTAAGTTAAATTTTTGGTCATCTCAAGCTAGATCTTCTTATCTCATGTCAGCTCATTTATAAGATGTTCTCAAACATTATGTTTTATATAGATGCCTATACGATAGGATCACATATGACAGGGTTCATTAGAACGTGGTATTGGATGACCAAATATTCCTCATGTAACTTTTGCTTGTGCCTAAAAATCCTTGGATTTACACTCTAAATACCACGTAGTTTCTCTCTTGCAAAATAAATACTTAAAAGTAAATTTCCCAATAAATTTATTCTTCAAAGACTCTGTCCATTTTTGTTTAATTTTGTTAGCTTGGATTCTACGAATATACTTAGAGGGGTTTGTGTGTAATGGTTTCTATATCCTCCTACCAAAAGGATATAAAAGGGTTTCGCCTTTTCACTTGTCCAAGGAGTTTATCTAGTAAGACTTGCTATGAATGGCTATGCACTTCACTTCTCCCTGGTCAGACAACTCTATGCCTCCAACTTTTTACCTCCCAATGTGCAATTGACAAGGAACTCATCAAGATAACCTCTACAAATCCAATGGTTAGGATTGTTTCTCATGGGAGGATGTAGCCATGTGGCCCATCAATGAATTGCATTTCACGTGAATAGTTCCCATCCTTAAATAACTAGTATGTAAGTTCAAGTGAAACTTATGTAAACTCCTATGTTTCCAATGGGAAATTTCAAATATGCTCACCCATCATTTAAAAACTAATAGTTGGATAGGCCATACTTTAATGTTCTCTTATGTGATCTTATTATATAGGTATGTAACACAAGACATAATGTTTGAGTACATATTATAAATTATATTCATGTTGGTCACGAGGAGACTGTACACAAAAAGTTGTGTGGATGAACCAACCATTCATCTCATTCCTCCCACATAAAATGTCCAAAATCATGATTATTGAAAAGAAAATGCGGCCACTTTTGAGTTTTGGCACCATGTAGTTATCACCCTAAATAATAGGACAAAGTAGAGAAATGAGTGTCATTAACAAAAACAGGTGCTTTCAGTGTCATTTTATTTTACATAAAATTAGGCCCGTACATAGCAAGACAATAAGAAGGGCATGGAGGAGCCAACTCTACCTTAGCTACCTACAAAGTGGGATTGGTCATATTTTGATATTTGAGTTTGATTTTGAACCAAGACAATGATCATGTGCCAAGTTAGGCTTTTTATCCCCAATACATGTGGGTTAAGAGTGGAGAGTAGCCATTTATGCTCTCTCAAATATCTTTAGCTATTATAGGCCGGGGTTAATATAAGAGCCCTATATCTAGTGGTTTATGCAGGAGGATAACAAGGAATGGCCCAAGTTATCCATGAATTGATGATCTTATCTCACTCTTTTTGCAGTTTTATACCATGAATAAAATTATACTACAACAAACAACTTATTTTGCCTACATTTAATTAATTATTAACTTTCTCTCTATGCTCAGGGTTGGCAGAAGCGGAGATGGGATATTTTTTTGAATGTTGAACTTGCACCCATATGAGCAGTCTTGAACCCTAATCACCTATTAGAGAAGTTGCTTCTTTTGTCACGAACCCCAATCACTGAGGAGAAACACTCCTTTCGCCACTGTGCTAGAAGGCCTTTGCTTTATAGGGATTGAATAATAAATTACTAGCCATAAAATTTTATTTTTATCCTCGGACAAAACAATCCCTTTTAGGTAGAGGTAGCAAGTACACTTTGTCACAAATTTTGGGTTAGACATTCATTTAGATAGTTGTAATTAGTCACTAGACTCACTACATTTATATAACTTTGCTTGTGTTTAGATACACTTCCCATTGTGAATGATCATAATATAATCCATGCAAAAGTAAGTCCGAACAAGATTAGACAAATACATTGGTGGTGACTTAGTCCATGGAGAACATGGAAAATGAATAGGCCAAATATATGGTGTAGTTTAGTTGCCTTGCTAATTCTTACAGTCCAAATAGAATTTATAGGTCATCGCGTGACCTTGTGGGCATGGATTCAAGGTGTGGAAACATCCTCTTACCAAATGTAAGGTAAGGCTGCATATTATTGACCCTTGTGGTTTACTCCTTTCCCAGACCCTAAGTACGTAGGAGCTTCATGCACCAAGGATGCCCTTTGACACATAATTTGATTGATTAAGATTCTCGGATCAATGCTACACTGGAACATGGAAAGCCCTTCTTTCTTATCAGATTTAGTACAAGTTATTGATTAGACAATTAGCAAATTTTCATTCGGCAACTCATCAAATTGTAGCCCACCATATGGTTTGTCTGTGCGCATTTCTACGTAAAATAGTCAAAACACCTAGAGCATATATATTGAATCACAAACATATTTGATGTTAGTATTTCTTCGCCTGTTGAAAGACTATGAGTATAATATATCTTTGTCCAAGCTATTGCCTATGGGCACTGGATATCTAGTCCAAAATGGACATCTAATTTTATCTTTATGTGGACATCCAGGTTATTAGTTTGGCATTTTGTGATAGTGCATTGTCCATGTATTTAAAATAAATTATACTATTTTTAATAGTAAAGTAATATTTTCACAAAGGGTATTGAACATAGTCTACATAATAAATTAAAATTATATATTTGGAATAAATTATATCTTTTTTAATAGTAAAGTAATATTTTTCACCAACAATATTAAGCATAGCATACATAATAAATTAATAATTATTTTATAATTTTAAATGAATTATAAAAAAAATTATAGTGAAGTAATATTTTCGCAAAAATACTAAGATGCTCTACATAATAAACTAATAAATTATTATGCAATATGGGTCAAAGTTATTTAACTAAGTCTAATTATATACGATTGGGAATATTGCTGAAAAAATTTAAATTATAATATTTTTTAATAAAGTAATATTTTGACTAATGATATTGAGCATACCCTACTTAATAAGTCAATAAACTATCATATAATTTGAAATAAATTATAATACTTTTATAGTAAATTTTTACCGATGGTACTAAGCATTGCCTATATAATAAATTAATAAATTAGCATTACATAATTTCAAATAAATCATAATATTTTCACCAATGGTATTTAGCATGACCTATATAATAAATTATTATATGCTTTAGAATAGATGGTAATATTTTTGTAGTAAAGTGACATTTCCACTAATGATATTAAGCATGGTTTACATAATAAATTAATAAACTATTATGCAATTTGAAATAAATTATAATTTTTATAGTAAGATAACATTTTCCACCAATGATATTACACAATAAACTAATGAACTATTATGCAAATTAGAATAAATTACAATATTTTTATAGTAAGATAACATTTTCACCAGTGGTATTAAGTATGCCCATATAATAAATTAATAAATTACTATGCAATGTGAGAGAGAGAAATAGAGAGGAAAAAAGAAAAACTAGGACATCGACAAATCTAACATAGACAATAGAATGTCCAGAATTGAGCCCAAATTACCTAACTTTCTAATACCTTTCATTGGTTTGACATTCATAGTGTGGGTTTCCTAATGTTCATCACTAAGTTCAAAAGCAAGGACTTTCTATCTTCAAAAGTAATATCCTTATCCATAAACATGAATGTTTGACCAATATTCTCATTGACAAAAACTTAGACAAAGCTATATTCTCATCCGCAAACACCTTGTGAAAGGTTTTCTTTCGTGGCAAAAAAAAGAGTAAATACAAAAATTATGATTTTTACTCTTTCCTTGTTGATATTCTCTCTCTCTCTCTCAGATAGTTTAGATTACCACATCTCATATCAAACGGAGATCTCTACGGCTTTTCAATTTAAGTGTCTTTTAATTATAGAATGAGAGACAGTCCAAGGATTAGGACGCAGCCCAACCTAATGGTTGATCCACTACTATCGACCCACACCCATTAAACAGTGACAGCAAATCTGCATGTGAAGGGAGCCTTACCACAACGGTAGAGTTATTGTCGTGTGACTTTAAGGTCACAGATTCAAGGCATGGAAACAGCCTATTGCAAAAATTCAAGGTAAAACCGCATACTATTGACCCTTTTAGTCAGCCCCTTCCCCGAATCCCACATACACGAAAACTTCCTGCACTGGGGCTGTGCTTTAGCAAAACCTGCACGCCCAATACCTGAAGTTCTAATGGACAGCGCCAAAAACCATGTCTCTAACGTAAATGCTTATTGTAAGAAGTGATTGGAAAATAAAATAGCCCTTGACGAAACACGTGAAATTCTTGCTAAACTAGCAAGACATACCTGCTTCGCCCAGAAGCCCAGCAGTTCAATGGCCTGCAAACAGAGGCGCCCGTCCCTGTGATGCTAGGTTGCTGCGGGTTTGAGGTTGACACCTTTCATTAAATTAGGGGATGAGTAGCTTTTTCTGAGGAATTGGCCATGATATATCTGATCTATCTGAGAAGGAGAGCCTTACGCAATGATAAAGTTGTTGTCATGTGATTTAGCGGTCACTGAGGCGTGGAAACAGCCTCTTCCATCAATGCAAGGTGTGACTGTGTACTACGATAAATGGGTCAGATCAAACAGAGATGGGGCATCTCTCCTGACATGCCATGAGATTGGGCTCAACATTAGCATTCTTCAAGTTTTATTATGAGTAGATGACTCTAGTTGTCGTCAATGGTAAAAGTTGTTGTCGTGTGACCTTAAGGTCATGGGTTTAAGGCGTGGAAACAATCTCTTGAAAAATGCAAGGTAAGGCTGTGTGCTTTAGACCCTTGTAGTCCGCCTCTTCTCCAGACCCCACATAGGTGGGAGCTTCGTGCACCAGGACTGCCCCTTTTTAGATGACTCTAGTGGTTGAATCCAAAAGGTCACCAACTTCATGTTCCAAAACAATGAAAGATGCACCAGGTAGGTGTAGTCTAGCAACCGCATTTTATGGGACTTATCCTTGGTTGTAAGAGATTTTTACAAAGCTTTCTTAGCCGTCCTTTGAAAATAATGATTGGTGGGACCCATCAGATCAATGGTCTATATCAACAAATATCTGCACCCATCTTTTTATCAGCTACATATTCATTGGCTTTTACACTTGCGGGCACTGTAGATGCCCATTTTCTTTATAGGTATTGGCAATGACTTTTACAAGATCTGATAAATGTTTCACTCTCCGTAGATTATCTATGTACCAAATTTTAATCATGCCCATTGAATTATCTCAGCCTATGTTTCTTTGGATTGAAATTATAACCAATGATTAACACATACATTGAACGGTTAGATCTAGAAAAGAAAAAATTAAAAAGGAGACGCGTCATTGTACAAACTATTTAAGCATCTCAATCAGCTATTATGTGCAATGGTAGAGTTGTCTTCGTGTGACCTTGAAGTCACGGATTCAAAGCATGAAAAAAGTCTTTTGCAAAATGCAAGGTAAAGCGGCATAGCATTAACTCTTGTGGTTCACCCATTTCCAGGACCCCACATACATGGGAGCTCCATGTACCAGGAGCTGCCCTTTAAATCAGCTACTTTGTGCCATTGAAATAGTCAAAATAAGAAAAAAGACAGCTCCATTTACAAAGCTCATAGGTTTTGGAAAAGGAGAGGACCACAAAAAGTATATAATAAGCAGCCTTACTTTGCATGTCACACCAAAAGCTCCCATTTGTAAGCTATTGCAAATAGTCAACCTCTGTTACGGGTTCAAAGCATGAAAAAAGCCTATTATAAAATGTAAGGTAAAGTTGCATACCGTTAACTCTTGTAGTCTACCCCTTCCTAGGATCCCAAATACATGGGAGCTCCATTTAGAGGGAGCTGCCCTTTAAATCAGCTACTTTGTACCATCGAAATAGTCGAAATAAGAAAGAAGACAGCTCCATGTACAAAGCTCATAGAGCCTCTTACAAAATGTAAGGTAAAGCTGCATACCATTGACTCTTGTAGTCCACCCTTTCTAGGACCCCACATACATGAGAGCTCCACGTACCTTGAGCCGCCCTTTAAATCAGCTACCTTGTGCCATCGAAATAGTCGAAATAAGAAAGAAGACAACTCCATGTACGAAGCTCATAAGGTTTGGGAAAGGAGTGAACCACAAAAAATATATAATAAGCAGCCTTACCTGATATGTCACGTCAAAAACTCCCCTTCGTAAGCTGTTGCAAACAGCCAAACTCAGTAACTTTTTAGCAAAACTCAGCACCAAACTCTAGACCGTTGTAGTCTATTGGCGTGCAAAGAAGTTCAATTAATATGGTGATGCAGACCGCTCATCTTCTTATACATGCGATGCCCACAAATGTCCATGGGATAATCCAAACCCTTGGGCTACTTCCGAACTCGACGGTTAAGACTTAAGAAGGTTTGAAACCAAATGGTAAGAAACCATAACCAATGGGATGGATGGCATGTGTCTTTCAATGAAAAAGATTTCAGAATGCTAATGAATAATGCTACCCACAGCAATCTTCTACAGCGTGGCAAACCACTTTTTTCACGAAAGACCCTGCCATTGACTCGGACCTGTTATGAAAAAGTCGAGGTATTTTGAATTATTTGTTGATACAGACAAAGTAAGGGAAAATGGCCAGGATAGGGAGGGGATAAGGCTAATTAAAATTTTATTCTGTACGGCGCGTTGGAGGGAAAGAGGGTTGCGCCATGATTTTATCATTCTTTGTCTCTATGACCAGAGGATCAAGACCAGGAACAGGATCCAGCCCCTTCGTCTAATTTCCCAAATATTATATATGTGGTAGTCTAAAAGGGGAGTCTTGCCACAATAGTTGAGTTATTGCCGTGTAACTTGGAGGTCACGAGTTCAAGTCTTGGAAACAGCCTTATTATATATCTCACAGCCTAGTAGGGAAGCCTCGACGTAATGGTTTGAGTTGTTGTCTTGTGACTTAGAGATTGCATGTTCAAGGCTTGGATACAGCCTCTTGCAAAAATGCAAAGTAAAGCTATGTACTATAGGCCCTTTGCGGCCTGTCACTTCCTTCGACTCTGCATATACATGCTTGGCTGCCCTTTTTTGGTAGCCTAAAAGCTGTGAGGATTAAATGAATTTATCATCTACTGTAGAGAAATACATTTATTATCAATAAAAAAAGGACAGTCCAGTGTATGAAGCTCCTCTGTCTATAGCGCTTAAGGAAAGAGAAGATCAAAAGAGCTTATAGTACGCAGTCTTACATTACACATTTTGTAAGAGTATTTCTACACCTCAAAACCCATGACCTCAAGGTTCACGACAAAAGCATGGAAAAAAAAAAAAAAAAACCAACTGTTTGCATCAGACTTCCCAAAAAAACATTTAGTTGGCTCTTTTGATGCCTGCCCTTCTATGGCATGTTTAGCTGGCAGTCTGAGGCTCTTTGTCAAATTGTTTGATTGCCAGTCCTATCTACTGTTGGGGGTTGGCCTGCTAATCACTTTCTTCTTGTAAACTGGATGTTTGCTTCTGGTAGTTTCAGGAGAGTAACTTCTGCTCGGGCCCATCTAGATGGCTCCAAAACAAGACCCTACGAGCCAAGAGAACAGAAAATCAACACCTTTGCATAGTTGGCAGTAAAAAGTCCATGGGGGTTGCGACCACATTATTTTAAGTGAGCTCGTAATGTCATTGGCTGGCCTAACCCGAAGGAGAAGTTCTTGTGAACACTTGGAATTAAACTGAAGAAGTTACCATTATCTGCAGGTGCCATAACTCACAGTCCAGCATATTTGTTGATTAGCAAGGTAGAGAGTCTTCAACCTCTTATAAACTGCATTTCTGTGCTTGATGATTATCCTGTTTGATGTATCTTCTTATGGAGATGGGCTTGTGCTTATCCTGTTTGATGTATCTTCTAATGGATATGGGATTGTTTCTATTAATCTTGTACCTTGTTTGTTGTTAGTAGAAGAGGAACCTTGGCGCAATGGTAGTTGTCGTTGTGTGACTTTGAGGTCACGGGTTTGAGGCTTGAAACAGCCCCTTGTCAAATGCAAGGTAATACTGCATACCACAGACTCGTGGTCTGCCCCTTCTCTAGGCCTTGCATATGTGCACCGGGCTGCCCTCTTTACTTGTTTTTTGTTGCAAACCATCTTAGGCATTTGTTTACGCTGTTGCTTCTCTCCATCGCAGGCATGAAACCATTTACCATTCAAAAGAAATGTAGTGTCATGGTGAAGTTAGAATTCCAAATTCCTCCATACATCTGCGAAACTCTGTATTTCGACATCATATTTAAGATTGATTGAGGGTCTGTTATAACTTTAACCCATAATCTAGATTCTTGGAGTCTTAAGCTTTCCCGACATGCCTGTGGAATCTCAAATCTCCTGTACCATTAACATTGCCTTTTGACCAGCATTATCATTGTCATCTTGATAAATTTCCAAATATATGGAAAATGAAGGCAAATATGAGAGAAGCTAGATGAAAAGGCAACCAAACACCAATGGCTGAATATAACTTTCTTCCAGAACTTCTCCCCATAATGTGGAATGATCTGATTAGAATTTGCTGTCAAACCAAAGAAAGTTTTTGCAGGAATGTTCGCTGACATATGAGAAAATTTGCTACTTTATAAGCTAGATCAAGCAAAAGGCACTTTTTTTTTGCTGGTGAATCCCTCATGAGAATCCTGCTCTATTATTTTCTATAATCCTAAACATCAAACATTGTGAAAATTCATCATCTCCACTGCTTATACGACAGAAGAAGAGTTCCACGAGGCATTTGACAAGCTTCTTCAAGCACTGAGCATCAAATCTCCATTTTTTAAGTTGCTCAGGTAAGAGAAATTTTCACAATGAACTATTGATATTCTTTTCACGATGACCATGTCTATTTGACACTCACATGCTTGTCTACTTGATGGATTGAATAACTCAGCAAAGCATTTTAAATAATGTATAGATTGAGATTAATGGTGATACATCAATAAGATATACGTCAAAACCAAAGAAAGACTGATAATTCTTGATAAGTAATATATCCTCTGCAAATGACTTATATGTTATCAAACTTGCCTTTACATTCTCCTGTAGGAGTTCCTGGTAGGTTCCTATGGGTTGACTGGGCTTTGAAAAACCCAAACAGAGTCTCGAAGCTTGTTGTTCTTAATAGTCCACTTACAGTTTCATCTTCTATTCCCAGATTGTTTCAACATCTAAGGTCCAGCCTTCTTCTACTATTATGCCAAATAATAGTTCATTTCAGTCTTCTGACTGTGTTGATAATGTGTTCCATACTACTGATTATTTTTGAGACCTAAATGTGAATGACAAATATTTGATTGGTACATCATGTGGTCATGCAGTTGGGAGATGAGTGTTGAGTTTAGTTTGGAATTAGTCAAGTAAACTTCGTCTTTGATGACTACTGAGTTTTAATTTGGAACTGCTCAAGTAAAGTTGCTCTCAAGGAGTTATATCCATTTTAAAGGGCAGCCCCAGTGTACGAAGCTCCTGCCTATGCAGGGTCTGGGGAAGGGGCGGACCACAAGGGCCTAAAGTACACAGCCTTACCTTGCATTTGCAAGAGGCTGTTTCCACACCTTGAACCTGTGATCTCAAGGTCACATGACGACAACTTTTACCGTTGCACCAAGGCTCCCCTTCAGTTATATCCATTTTAAACTCAGGTTAAATATGAGACCTTTAATATGTTGAAAGCTTAGTCTCCATTTGATCATAGATAAAATAAAATAAAATAAAATGGATTTCTCTTGTTTTTGGTTGAATCTTCAGTTTTGGGATATTTAACTTTGTCCTCCGTGCAGGAGCTGGGCATACTTCTGAATTAGTGATTTGATGCCCATGAAGTACATGCTTTTTTGGTATTTGATTAAGTCATTACATGGTAGATTATTATTGGCAATTGTGGTTTAGTGCTTCCATGAAGGGGTGTAAGCTATCCTTAACCTGTGAACAGTTCATATCTCTACAGACAAGGATGTTTTAGTTACCTGCTTACTGAAACAGTCTTCTGGAAGGAGATGATAGAAGTCACAGTTTTAATAGACTGCAGCTTGGGTACATTGCCTGAGGGATCTTGTGCCTAGGTGAATCTTGATTGAAGGAAGCCCCTGTCTTGTCAGAAGGCATGTCTTAGTAGATAGGAATTGATTTAAGCTTCAGAAACTTGCTCCTGCATTTTGCAAGACTTGCAAGAAAGAGCAAATAGTTGAATACATATGAAACTTAATGCATGGTCCTATTGGGTGATAAAATCCAGTCTATGAATCAAGACAGTTACGTAAGGATGAAAGAGTCCAGAATTTTGACCGCCCTCTCTGATCTTTGGATGCTAAAATTTGCATGACTTGGCGTACAAGGACCAAATGGTCAATAAATGGACATAGCCTTCTGGACCTGTACACATCTCAAGTTGTGTTTACTGCAACAAAACTTGAAACTTCTATGGTATTCTTTATTCTTCTTTGTGCATTGATTTGTACTATTTATTCTTGTCCGTTTGGACCTTCAGCCCATGCTATTTCAAAGCATCCATGGCTGGCACAATTCACACTTTAACATATGACATTCTATATATATGTATCCACAGATGAAACTTCTTTTCTGAGTTTTTTTCTTGATATTTGTTGGAGTTTCTCAATTTAACGTTTGGATGATCAGAGAAAAGATGATCTCAATGGATAATCCAGGTTTTCATTGATGTTTGTCATGCTCAATCAGACCCATTTGATCTCTTTGAGCAAGGATCTTTTTTCCTTTGTCATTCTTTTGAATCTTTTTTCTTGCATATGATGATAGAGATGCTTGGTAAAAAAGGCCGAGGTTATTGTTTTCAATCTTCTGTGCCTCTTTATCATAACAAACTGGTTAACTGTTCAGTTTTTATCATTTTAGTAAGTAAATTAAATTATTCTTTGTAGGATTTAAAATCTCTAGCTTTGCATGGTGACAAGAACTCCATACATGGAAGTTCAACAACCTGCGTGATAATATGATATATTATATGAACAGGACATATAGAGGGCAGCCCCGGTGCACGAAGCTCCCGCCTATGCGGGGTCCGGGGAAGGGGCGGGCCACAATGGCCTAAAGTAGGCAGCCTTACCTTGCATTTTTACAAGAGGCTGATTCCACGCCTTGAACCCATGTCCTCAAGGTCACATGACGACAACTTTTACCGTTGCGCCAAGGCTCCCCTTTGAACAGGACATATGATAATTCCAATAATGTGGGCTTCTGTAACACTGTTCTTCTTTTCCTTTCAGAATTCTACTCTATAGTGCGTTTACATGCCAAAATGCTGTTATGGCTGACCACTTCATTGAGGCAGGCAGTCCGTATGTATCAGTAACTACATCTTTTCATTGCTGAATCTATGAGTTTGATTATAGGCACCTAAGTGAAGAAAAGAGTTTGTTTTAAGGAATCAAGTGAATCGCCATGTGAAAAAAATCAGGCCCAATGAGAGTGTGAGTGAGGATTCTGCGTGCTTGGATGATGCAGGATAAGCCCAACTAAGCTCAATTATGAATCTATTAATTCCTTTTAGAACTTCAAGAGGTTCAGCATGCAAGTTTTCAAAGATTTCCTCATTTCTGCTTTTCCAAATGTACTGGGCACAAGGTATGGTGGAGCTGAAGTTTGTTAGGGAAAGACATCCAAAGAATCTTATCTATGTCTCTACCAGGAAATCCTAGTTAGTTATAGGGTTCTGAACCAGAGCAGAGATAAGAACAAGCATATCCTATGCATACGAAGCCTGATGAGACTTTTTATCATGATGTCTACTAACTATGATTTTCCATTTGTTCTGCTGAAAGGAACAGTACAGTTGAGATGCCAACATATTTATGCAATTTTGTAGTGGCTTTCATTCTGGATAGTTGTCTTTCATTGTCTTTGCCTTGTTTCTCGACAGTTGCATTGAAAGTTGGGAAAGGCTGATGTTTATTGCCTACCCTATTTATCAAGTGGTGAACCTGGATTTTGTTTGTAATTTATCCACTGTCTGTTGAATGCCAGGCTTTTATACTTCAAGCTCCAAGTCTTTAGCCAAAAGGAATTTTCTAGTGGATCAACATCCATATTTAAACCCCATTACTCCAAAAATAGATAGAATTAGACCGGCTTTATGTCTTTGTGCAGATTCTGTTCCAAAAATATCATTTTGAGTTGGTCTCAAACCAGCTTTCTAGATGCAGAAATCCGTTTCTTTTCCACTTGGATACCAGTGATATGCATTAGTTGCACACAAAGGCATGGTTTATAGTTTTCATTTTGCTTTTGTGTATTTATGCCAAAGACACTGAAATTTTTTTTATTCCAAGAGATATTGCACATATAATTAACACATCTGAGAACAATAAAACTCACTGAAACAGGAAAAATTGTATCAACAGGAAAGCTATGGGTGGAATTATTTTTGACCTATTAGTTTTTGGGTTTACTTGAAGGAGGCATCGGTAAACAAAATGTATGAAGTTTGGTTCATATAATTCTGATTCCTCATGCATTTTAAACGGCGTATATTTTGATCAAAAGTACCAATTTAACTCTTATGAACTTCTATTACTAGTGTTTTGTATTTATACGGTGTTGAAACTTTGAAAAGAGGAATGTTATTTTATTTTTATTACACCCAAATATATACAGGAACCCTAGCAGCCAAAACCGTAAGTTACTAAATCAGATCCCATGATTTGTGGGATATCCTAACAGAAAATGGGAAACTAACAGAATAGGAAACTTAGCTATATATGCCTAATTCTAAGGACACAATCTGTAATAAAAGATTTCCTAAAATAGCTAACTAATTATACATGGTTTTCCCACACTCCCCCTCAAGCTGGAGAATAGGTATTCTCCATTCCCAGCTTGGATACAATAGTCTGAAAAACTAAGCTACTCAACCCTTTGGTAAGAACATCAGCAAGTTGACCATGTGCAGACACATAAGGTGTATAAATCAATCCACTCTCCAACTTCTCTTTGGTAAAGTGTCTGTCGACTTCAATGTGCTTTGTCTGGTCATATTGTACTGGGTTGTGAGCTATGCTGATCGCGGATTCGTTGTCGCAATAGAGTCTCATAGGGCCATCCCACTTCATCTTCAAATCTTCAAGGATGATCTTCAACCAAAGTAGTTCACACACTCCTTGAGCCATCGCTCAGAATTCAGCCTCTGCACTTGACTGAGCTACCACACTTTGTTTTTTTACTTTTCCATGTCACAAGATTCCCACCAAGGAAGGTGCAATATCCTGAGGTTGATCTTCTATCAACAATTGATCCTGCATAATCGACATCAGTGTCTACTTCAAGTACCAATCCTCCATTTCTTCTGAACAAGATACCTTTCCCTGGCATTCCCTTGAGATACTGTAGTACTCTATGAGCTGCTTGTAGATGAACTTCCTTCGGGCTATGCAGAAACTGACTAATTACACTTACTGCATATGCTATATTTGGTCGTGTGTGAGACAGATAAATGAGTCTTCCTACCAGGTGTTGACACGTTTCTCTATATACTGCGGCATCCTCCTTTGCTTTCCCAAGTTTAACATTAGGATCCATGGGAGTACTTGCTGGTTTGCATGCTGTCTTGCCAGTTTCCTTGAGAAGATCTGTGACATACTTCTGCTAAGAGATAAAAATTCCCTGCCTAGAGTGAGCCACCTCAATCCCGAGAAAATACTTCATTCTCCCTAATGCTTTACTCTCCAACTCCTTAGCCAAATACTGGCTCACGACCTCTTTCTCCTTTACATCTTCTCCTGTCATTATTATGTCATCAACATACACCAGAAGGGCGTAACTCCCCTTGAAGGAGAGTGTTTAATGAACAATGTGTAATTCCCTTGGCTTTGTTTGTATCCCATAGCCAACATAACTCTTGTAAATCTCCTAAACCATGCCCATGGTGATTGTTTAAGGCCATACAACGCCTTTTTCAATCTACACACAGTATGAGCAGCCAAGTTCTTCCCATATCTTGGTAGGACCTCCATATAAATCTCTTCCTCTAGCTCCCCATGTAAGAAAGCATTCTTGACATCAAACTGCTGCAACTCCCAACCGTAATTAGCTACTAGTGATAACAATACTCTAACCGTGTTCATCTTTGCAACAGGTAGCAAAAGTCTCTAGATAATCAATTCCATAGGTTTGAGTATACCCCTTGGCTACCAACTGCGCTTTATATCTCTCAATTGACCCATCTGCTCTATACTTCACCGTATACACCCACTTATAGCCCATTGGTTTCTTTTCTACCGGTAACTTCACCAACTCCTAAGTCTTGTTCTTTTCTAATGCCTTCGTCTCCACATTCATAGCTTGTTTCCATTTTTCATTGGACAAAGCCTCAGATAAGGTGGTAGTAATGGTGATGGTATTTAGGCTTGCAAGAAAGGTTCTATGAGATGATGAAAAATTCTTAAACGACAAAAATTGTTACCTCATTCAAAGGATTTGAGGTGGATTCTCGGACATGCATAAGTTCAGGAACAACCATCTTCCTCCTTGTGAACACCTTACCTTTGCCAAATCTCACATTTCCTAGAGTAGAATCGGTCTTTTCTTGTGGTTCATTTGGTGCTTCAGGTACGGGTTCAAGTCTGGGTATGGGTTCAAGCACATGATTAGAACAAGATGACCAAGGAGGTGCGGGTGTAGGATTCGAGGTGTTAGACACAGGAATTGATGAAAAATCAGGCAAAAAATCTTCCTTAGTTGAATTCTCCCCTTGAAGATAAGGATTAGTGAAATAAGACTCTTGTTCATTGAATGTAACATCCACTGAGACATAGAATTTCTTTGACGGAGGGTGGTGTTACATCACCAATATATCAGACATATTCTAGAAGTAGGAAGCAATTACGGATGATGCAGAGTTGTTACACAGGTCTGTTGGGAGATGATTGAAGAGAATCCAGTTTGTTGAGAGCTGATAGCAGAGAATCATGTAGTTACAATCCAGTCTGTTGAGAGGTGATAGCAAAGAATCAGGTAGCTACAATCAAGTGGTTACACGGTTGAGGACGTTGGGGAAGTGAATGTAAAAGGGAGGGAATTGGTAGGGGATTGGGGAGAGGAAAACTTGGAGAGTGGGAAGTACTTTGTAACACCCCTAAATTTTTATAATGAAATTAAATAAATATTGAAATTGAGAATTTCAATGAAAATTAGGCTGGAATATTAGGGTTATAAAATATGCACTTCTCATAGAAGTGGAATCAAGGTATGAGAGATGAATAATTGAAAACATATGCGATGAACGCTTTAAAATGACTGTAAGCATGACAATTTATGAATACGAATGAAAAATCTGTATTTTTCTTCATTTTAATGAATGAAAGGGCAAAATGGTAATTTCAAAAATAACCAAGACCTGAGACATCCAAATCTGTAATGTACTCGGAAATACGAATCCAACGCCACTAAGTACACTCAATTCTAAGCTCGGGAGAATAAAATGGAATTTTCTCCATAAAAGGGCAATTTGGTCTTTTCACACTCATGTGGGGCCCACAAGGGACCCACAAAGGGATCCAATGTCTGAAAAACATGCAATTATTAGTCAAACCACTACCACCTGCTAGTGGAGAAGGAGGTGGTAGTGGGAATCTAATATACATAAAATAATAAAAAGGAGAAAACATAATTATTGCATGTTATTATGAAAACCACTCAAAACCTCTATAAATAGACCTCAGAAAAATTCTCAAAAATGTTCCAAAAATCATTCACGAGGTCCCCTGTTATGCTGCAAAAATTCAGCTCTAGAAACCTCCCCAAACTCCCCCAACTTTCTTCCTCTTTCTTCTCTTGTTCTTTTTCACTCAGGGAGCGTCCACAGACGCACCCGTCTCTCCAGACTCGGTGGAGACGTCGGGCGCGTCTAGGGACGCGTCGTCCCCGATTGAATTGGGTTTTCGCCCAAGAAACCCTATTTCAATTAGTCATCATTTTATACCCGTTTAAAACCAATCTCAACCATTGGATATGTTCGGACAAGGGAAATTTACAAAAGCCCCTTGATTGTATGATGATCCACATCTTGGATCTCCGGAAAAATGAAAACGAAACTTAACCCAGTTAGGGTTACCGTCTCCGGCAGGTTTTTCTTTGTATTCTGGCACATCTGACCGGTTATTGATAATCTTTAATCGTTGAAAATATTCATCACTGAGGAATATTCAAAAACCCCATGGTCTCCTTCATTTTCCGGTAACGATCACCAAGGATCAATCTTTGTATATTTTTCCGGAAAGCTAGGGTTTTATACAACTTCTTTGGCTGGTTTTTTTCAATCTCCTGTGAGTTCCTTCCCTCCAGACCGGCACAGGTAGGTGAAATGTCAACCCCTCTTTCAATTCCGGTGGGAATGTTGGGTTTTCCGGCAAGGAAGGGAGCTCCCCAGCCGTTGATCCGTCGGGAACGATGGATCCGGCATTGAGGGTTGAGATCTCTCAATATCTGGCTCAGAACCAAATTCTAAGCCGTTGGATGGGATCCTTGGGCCCAAAAACCCCAAAGATATGAAATCTGGGCTTTAGATGTTAACGGGTGGAGGAGATCCAGCCACAGGCGATCTGACGGTCCAGATCGGACAGTCTTGCCTGTAGCTGGTCACCACTGCCCAGACACCTGGGATAGGTGGTTACAGGCGCGAGACGCTGCCTGTAACCCAGATTTAATTGGGATCGTCTATATTTTTAACTGAAATTGTATTTCTTCAATTCAGAGCTCTAGGACTCTGATTTTAGATCAGAAAAATGATATGGACTCCTTGTAGTGTTTAAAATGTACTTCAATTATTAGATCCATGTTTTAATTTGTATTTACATAAGTTATTTAGTAGAATCAGTACCCATGATCTTAGATCATGGACCAAATGACTTTAAAAGACAAATCTGAACCGATGGATGTCTTCAAAGACACTCTAATACCTTAGGATCAAGTTCACAGTTAGATTTATATTCATATATATGAATGAATTGATCAAAAACAGAAAGGATGAAATTCAGCCCTTAAAACAGGCTGAAATATTGAACTATTAATTCTGACTTTAATTGAACTCTAATTTTAGATCAGAGACTTTATTTGGCATAATGTTGATGTTATTAATTCACTGAAATTATTAGATCGTGCTTTTAAGTAGTATTTACATGATCTTTTTGATGAAATCCGTGCCATTGATCATGGATCATGGCCCACATGACCCCAAACATGAAATCTGAACCGATAGATGTGTTCAGAAGATCCAAAAAAATATACATGTTCACAATAGAATTTTTATGCCTCTATATGAGTCAAAAATGATCAAAACAGTAAGGTGAAATTCAGCCCTTAAAAAGGGCTGAAATCTTAAAATTTCAATTCCGATCTCAATTGAGATCCAAATTGAGATCGGAAAGTTGGGATGGATTCCTTGTGATAATTCAAATGGACTGAACTTATAAAATTTTAATTTTAATTAATTAAAATTTCTGTAATTAAGTGGATAATTAACTAACATCCTTGATCTACAAGATCTAGGATGATCAGACCACAAATACCTTATTGGATGATTATTTTATAACATAATAAATAATATCAGTGGATTAAATTGTATTTATTAGTCAGATCTTAAGAGATCTAGCCTTAAGGGTTACTAAAACCCTTAAAATTGAATAGTATCTCCTAGATCAAGATGATCCAGGATGATTGGACAGCATGGATGTATTTTGATGATGATCTTGAGATAAGATCATAGGAATTTAATGAAGGGATGATGTGGATTTGGGCTAGATCAAGATCTATGCCCTTAAATGGTACAAAGTAACCTAAGATCTCCTTGATCGGGTAGATCAAGGAAGATCAAATCAATGGATGAGATAAATCCATGATTTAATAATTAAATTACATCAATATAATATGTTGGATCTAAAATAAAATAAAGGATCAAGATCTAAACCTTAAAAAGATGAAGGATGACTATGGATCAATTAAGACCCTTGGATCATGATCACATGTTAAATTTCTATTTCAATTATTGAATATTATGATAATTGTATTTCATTTCTTAGTTGAATTATTTATTTAATTATTTATTTAAGTATTTAGTTACTTGTTATTTGTGCTTTAAACTTATGCTTCAATACTTAAGTTATTGTAATTTCATTGAAATGGTAATTAAATGAAATTAGAAGGAATGGACATTCACATGGAATGTATGACATGGACTTAATGATAGTAAGGACCATAGTTAGTAGGATAATATAAGGAATATAAATTCCTTGGTCCAAATTAGGAGAATAATAAATCTCCATGAATGACATTTTAATTCATGGATTTAATTAAAAACAATTAGAAAGAATACTTAGGATTAAATGCTCATAGGAACCTTATGGAAGGTTGAGTTGGGGTCAAGCTAGTGAATGATGGAGATAGTGGTTAAGGGGGTTATCTAATAGAGCCACGCTCTCCCCCCACCTTCTGTTGACGTTTGTGAGGTTTAAACGCCTCCTTACACGAGGATTGAAGTAGCCACTTTGTGTTCAACCATTTAACTAGTAAGCCTTAGCCAATTTGACATAAGAGGAGCAATTTAGACTTAGAATGAAATAAGCTACCTTCAACCAATAAAACATTAATTGGTTGAGTAATAATAATGAGAGCATAAAATGTAGTAAATCATCTAATCTTGATAAAAATTGAAAATCAAGATAAGGATTATCAAACAAGATCCATAGGATCTTGGATGATAAAAAACAAATACTAATGTAGTATTGTATAGTATGTATGCGTATGTAGAAGAACATAGATAGAGAATCCCAAACCCTTGATCAAATTTGATTCAAGGAAAATTAGGGTATCATCTATAGGAATACATACTTGAATAGGGAAATAACTTTGTATATATGGTATGACAGATGGATGAATCCAGACCATGATAGACATTGTGGAAGAATACACTGGAGATGTATGAATCAAGATACTACTTTGAGGTAGGTGGATATACAATGATATATTAGAGATTCATGTATAGATATACATGATTATCTGTCTAAAAATATAGACCTTCATTATATCATTATGCTTAGTACCTTAGCATAGTCATGATCCAAACAAGTAATCCAAAAACACATGATCCAACTAAGTGATCCAAAACATATGAATCAATTAAGGGATCCAAAACATATGATCCAATTAAAGGATCCAAAACATATGATAAGTTATCCAAAACTATATGATCAAATTAAGTGATCTAATTAAAGGATCAAACAAATTGATCCAACCTCATAACCTAATCCACTTGATCAAAATTATTGATCAAGTTCAATGAGGTGAAAATGATGAGATATAGAGAATAAGGAAACCCTAAGAATAGGGTATGTACAATATTCCAGTCTTAGTTAAATAGACAGATCGTCTGATATGTACAATATATTTTTCATACAAGTATGGAGACTTGTGATTTTGTTTTACACAGAGATAGAGACTGGGGATGCTATGTTAGGGAAGTTATGAGGGTTTGGCCACCCGCTTCCTGAAACTTATATGATGATACCATGCCCAAAGAGAGGCTAAATGTCGAGTGGGGCAGTAATGGGAAGGCCCCACTGTGACAGCCATGGTCCACCCCATGAGGATATGGATTGATTATTCCACAGTTGGTGTCAGTGGAGGATTATACAGTTATCCGAGCGTGCTGTACGGATTGAGGCTGTAAGCATAGTAGTCCTAATGTATTTTGCATTATGATGCACATATGATAGGCATAGTATAATGCCATGGCATGATGATATGCCATTACATGAGTTCCTAGAATGAACACCCATATGATAATTGGCTAGGTATTGCTCTCCTAAGTGGGAGTATAGCCAGGGGAAGGAACAAGTGTTAAATAATCTTTGGCTAGGTATTACTCTCCTAATTGGGAGTATAGACAAGGAAAGTAACAAGTTTTGAGTAATCTTCACTATATTAACTAATTTGTCCTGTACTACATAAATAACGTAGGTACCCTATGTGGAGATGTCTTATGAATGGATAACTATGATGAAATAAGGACTGAGGTATATATTCTTATGTTGATGAAGTAGTGTGTTTTTGTATTCCCCTACCAAGCATAGCTTGCTGAGGTATTGTACATGTTTCCATGTTTACAATACCTCAGATACAGAGAAGGAGGGTTAGAAGCTCAAGACTGTAGAAGACTTAAGAAGATGTGGATGAATAATCAAACAAGATACCTGCTCTTGAAGACATGTATTTTATTTGAGGGAATTGTATTGTATTGAGAGTTTTAATGTATGGTGAGGTTTGTATATTTTGGATTATGTAATTTGGACAGGTATTGTACTGATACCGTGTCTTTGTCGTGAACCACTGGATGGATCCTGGAAGTTTAATAAAATCATAGTCCTTCAATGGAATTTTATTTTGTACACAAATTGTACTTATGTAAGTATGAAGTGGTGACTTGGGTTTTCAAAACAAGTTTGAAAAGAAAAGAATTTCCGCTGCTTTGTTTTGCGAAATTTTTTTACTGAGGGGACGCCCTTACCTTTGAAAAATATATTATAAAATGTGTTTCAAAAACCCAGGTCCTTACATACTTTGAGGGACCTCGGTTCCTAGTCCTCTTGATCAATTCCTTTATGTCTGTTCTAAATCCCTTGTGATTGGGGGGGTGATCATTGATCTAATGTAATTCAAAATCTTCACGTAATAAAATTAGCTACAGTTTCCATCTCTACTGGATTTACCTTAGAGGTTCAACCCAGTAGGCCTATCAATGGTATTAGAGCCTGGTTTGGTGGCGGGGGTATGGTAAGAACTCGAGCTGACAAGGTGGAAACAATGAAGAAGGAAGTGGAGAACCTGCGAGCGGAGTTTGGGAGCATGAAAGAGGAGGTTAGCCGGTTACAAACCAGTGTGCCGACCATCAGCGAATACTTGTTGGAGATAGCGGCAAAGGGAAGAGGGGACTGGAAAATTGTCGGAAAAGGGAAGACCCAAGACGAATGAGGTAGGGGAGTCGTCAGGTGGGGAAGACAATGGGCAGCCGGCGATGATGGACAACCTCAGGATTGACCTTCAACCCCAGAGGTTAGATCTTCTGATCTTTGATGGAAAGGATCTGCACAGTTGGCTATGTAGAGTGGAGTGTTACTTCCAGTTAAACCGGCTCACCGAAGGAGAGAAGGTGTCGGCTGCATCGATCTGCTTGGAGGGAGAAGCCCTCCACTGGTTTCTCTAGTCAGATGCTCGGATGCCGATCCAATAGTGGCTCCTATTCCGGACCGCCCTGCTCCAGAGATTCTGGCCATCGCAGTCTAACGACAATTACGAGGCCTTGTTGGAGTGCGGCAGGGTTCCTTCGTCGCCGACTATTGCCGGGAGTTCGAGCTAATGTTAGGCACCCTGGTGGATCTGCCCAACGATCTGTTAAAAGGGGCCTTCCTTAATGGACTGCGGGACGATCTGAAAGCGGGAGTGAAGATGTTCCGGCCCGCTTCCTTAATTGGGCTCATGGACTTGGCCCAGAAGGTGGAAGGAAAAAACGCGGTCCTCGATCGCATGAGAGGCCATGGGAGTAGAGGTGGACTTGGGCCTAAGCTGTCTGTCACAGCTCTTCACTAAAGAGCCCCATATCTGAGTCCGGCCCACAGGGGCAAATACGGAATTTTCTCCCTTAAACCCTAACCAGGCTACCGGAGACGATGAAGGAGGTAGGGTTTCGGGGAGAATGATCCCCCCGCACCGTTGAGTCTTCTCCGACTCGGTGCGACTCTTTCTAGCGTCTATCCGACCAAGAACTCCAGCAAAAACGTGCCCTGGGACTATGTTTCCGATGCGATGAGAAATATACGCTCGGCCACTGATGCAAAAACCGTTAGCTACAAGTGCTGATTATGGTGGAGGAGGAAGAAGACTTGGAGGACTCAGAAATCCCGACTCCTGAGGAAGCTGCCCCGCGGGAAGAAGAGTTGACCCGGTTGGAACTCTCGATGCAAGCCATTGTCGGGATGTTGGTCGCCGACGTCATGAAGCTGCGAGGGGTTCTGGGACACCGTGAGGTGGTGGTTCTGGTAGACACTGGGGCCTCCCACAACTTTATTGCCAGAAAGTTGGTCGCCGAGTTGCAGATTTCACTGACCTACACCAAACCCTTTGGCATTTAGGTGGGAGATGGATATTGCGTCAAGGGAGATGGGGTTTGTCGGGATTTGGTCTTGTTTCTCCCAGGGCTAGTGATCCAACACCATTTCCACCCTTTTGACCTGAGTGGAACTGATATTGTCCTCGAAATGGCATGGCTACAAACACTTGGAGAGGTTTCAGCCAACTACCATGAGCTCACGAGGCAGTTTTCGATGCAGGGCAAGCGTGTAACCATTAGGGGTGATCCATCCTTGTCGAGGTCGTCCCTATCCTTCAAAGCTCTGCAACGACTCATGCCCAGCACAAGCACTAGTTATGTGATTGAATACTAGGGTTTGCAGATCAATAGAGAGCCACAAGCACATATGAGTCATCCACGGCTGTCAGCCCTCCTGGATCAGTATGCAGATTTCTTCGACCAGCCACTCCACTTACCGGTCAGTCGCCCACAGGATCAAGCCATTCGAGTCCCTGACAATACCCCACCCCCTAATATCTGACCTTATCGGTACCCACACTGCCAGAAAAATGAAATTGAACGCATCATTAAGAAATTATTAGAGACTAGCATTATTCGATCTAGCACCTGCCCCTACTCAAGCCCGGTACTGTTGGTTAAGAAGAAGGATGGGGGGTTGGAGTTTCTGCATCGACTATCGCGCCCTCAACAAGATCACCATCCCTGATAAATTTTCCATTGTAACGATCGATGAATTATTAGATGAGTTGGGAGGAGCCACTATCTTCTCCAAGCTAGATCTCCAATCCAGTTACTATCAGATCCTTATCAAGGAAGAAGACGTTGCGAAAGCCGCGTTTAGGACACACAAAAGTCACTACGAGTTTCTGGTCATGCCCTTCGGCTTGACGAATGCTCCATCCACCTTCCAATCTCTAATGAACGACATCTTCCGTCAGCATCTTCGTAAGTTCATTTTGGTTTTCTTTGATGACAAACTCGTTTATAGTGCTAATATCAATATGCATTTGGAACATTTAGCAACCGTATTACACCTTTTGGGATCTCATAAACTAGTTGTTAACAAAAAGAAGTGTTATTTTGCCCAAACCCAACTCGAGTATCTCGGCCATGTAATATCGGTAGGCGGGGTGGCAGCTGAAAACTCCAAGGTGGCATGCATGCTCAGCTGGCCTATTCCACATGATGTTAGAGCATTAAGAGGGTTTTTGGGTCTCACGGGTTATTACCGCAAAATTGTCAGAAACCGAGTTATTGCAGCACCCCTAACCAATCTACTTAAGAAGGATAACTTCAATTGGACCCTGGAGGCACAAGTAGCGTTCGACGAGTTGAAAAAAGCCATGACTTCTGTTCCTGTACTGGCTATTCCTAACTTCAGTAAGCCCTTTGTTCTGGAAACAGACGCTTCGGGTAAGGGAATTGGGGTTGTTCTCATGCAAGAAGGGAGGCCCATTGCCTTCTTCAGTCAAGCTCTTGCCCCCCACGCCCAATCTAAGTCGGTATATGAGAGAGAACTTATGGCTGTAGTGCTGGCTATATAGAAGTGGCATCACTACCTCTTGGGCAGGCAATTCACTATCCACACAGATCAAAGAAGCCTTCAGTTCCTAATGGATCAACAGGTACTTAACAGTGAACAACAGAAATGGATAATCAAACTAATTGGGTTTGATTTGACATCCAATGCAAACCAGGAAGGTACAATAGAGTTGCAGATGCTCTTTCTCGGAAGGCTGACCTTGGCATCACTGGAGGTTCTTCCAATTCCCAAGAGGATTCCCCAGCAGGTCTGGAATACAACTTAATGGCCCTCTCTACTGCCCAGTGCCAAGGAATTTCAGGACTAGAAGAGGAAATCCAACAAGATGAGAGTCTCCTATCCATCCTGCAAGACCTTCTAGTCGACCCAAGCAGTCACAAAGGCTTCTCTCTGAGACATGGCTGCCTACTATTCCACAACAGATTGGTCATTCCGAAGACTTCTCCTAGAATCCCCACCTTACTCAACGAATTTCATTCAACACCAGCTAGTGGGCATTCAGGATTCTTCCGTACATTCAAGAGGCTATCTAATATTGTATTTTGGAAAGGAATGAGGAGGGACATCCAGAATTTTGTGGCCACTTGTGACATTTGTCAAAGAAACAAATACCAAGCGCTCAAACCTAGAGGACTTCTCCAGCCTTTACCTACTCTAGAACAAGTTTGGGATGACCTGTCCATGGACTTTATTGGGAGCTTACACAAATCTCAAAGGATGGATAAAATCCTTGTGGTGGTAGACCATCTCTCTAAGTACAGTCATTTCCTTCCCTTAGGACACCCGTTTTCTGCTCAAGAGGTTGCTACTCTCTTTGCTAAAGAGATAGTCCGGCTGCACGGGTATCCTCGTTCAATAATATCTGATAGGGATCGCCTCTTTGTTAGTCAGTTTTGGACAGAACTATTCAAGTTAGCTGAAACGGAGTTGAAGATGAGTACTGCCTATCATCCACAGATTGATGGGCAAACTGAAGTGGTCAATCGATGCTTGGAAACATACTTATGCTGCTTCACTTCAAATCATCCTAAGCAGTGGCCCTGGTGGATTCCTTGGGCTGAATTATGGTATAATACTACCTTTCAAGGCCTCCTGCAATGTCCCCATTCAAGGCCCTGTACGGAAGAGAACCCCCCACCTTATTATAGCTTTCTGATGAAGGGTCTGTAGTGGAGGCAGTAAACCAACAACTCCGGGACAAGAATGTTATCTTACAAGAATTAAAAGGTAACTTAATAGTGGTCCAAGCTAGAATGAAGTCTCAAGCAGACAAAACACGTTGAGCTGTGCAATTCAAAATAGGGTAACCGGTCTTTCTAAAGTTACAACCTTTTAAGTTCAAGAAGTTGGCTAAGAGACCCAATGAGAAGCTCAGCCCTAGGTTTTATGGCCCTTATCCAGTCTTGGAACCGGTGGGAGAAGTCGCCTATCGCTTGGATTTACCACCCGCTACCCGAATCCATCCTGTTTTCCATGTTTCCCAACTCAAGCAGTCCTTGTTAAGTTCCGCCCAAGCTTAGCCACTACCTACTGGTCTGACTGAAGAATTGGAACTCATTGTGCATCCAGAATCGATCAAGCAATTCAGAGCACTACCAAATGGCTAGAAGGAAGTCTTGGTGAAGTGGAAGCATCTACCTGAATGTGATAACACTTGGGAACTCTATGATGTGTTAGACACTCAATTTCCCTCCTTTCACCTTGAGGATAAGGTAAAACTGCTATGGGAGGGTAATGTTACATCACCAATATATCAGACCTATTCTAGAAGAAGGAAGCAATTACGGATGATGCAGAGTTGTTACACAGGTCTGTTGGGAGATGATTGAAGAGAATCTAATCTGTTGAGAGGTGATAGCAGAGAATCATGTAGTTACAATCCAGTCTGTTGAGAGGTGATAGCAGAGAATCAGGCAATTACAATCAAGTGGTTACACGGTTGAGGAAGTTGAGGAAGTGAATTTAAAAGGGAGGGAATTGGCAGGGGATTGGGGAGAGGAAAACTTGGAGAGTGGGAAGTACTGGGAGGGACCTCGGTTCCTAATCCTCTTGATCAATTCCTTTATGTCTATTCTAAGTCCCTTGTGATTGGGGGGGTTGTCATTGATCCAATGTAATTTGAATTCTTCACGTAATAAAATTAGCTACAATTTCCTTCTCTACTAGATTTACCTTAGAAGTTCAACCCAGAAGGCCTATCAGGTGGTAACACTTATACCCTTTCTGAGTAGAAGAATTGCCCACAAAGATACATTTTAGAGCCCTTGGATCTAATTCCCCTCTATTTTGACTATGAACATGGACAAATGACATGCACCCAAAAATCCTAGGAACAAGGTTGTTTGTAGTGTTTAGGTTTGGGTAAAATGTTGAAAGTATGTCTATAGGACTCTTAAAACCCAAGACCCTGAAGGCAAACGATTTATTAGATGAGTGGCTGTAAGAACTGCTTCCCCCCAAAAGACCTTAGACACATTTTTTTGAAACAACAAGGCACAGGTTTTTTCAAGGAGATGATCATTTTTCCTCTCTACTACCCCATTTTGCTATAGGGTATTGACATAGGATGACTCATGTACTATTCCTTCTTTATGAAAATATAGGGTAAGAATTTTATTGAAATAATCCCTGACATTATCTAACCTAAACCTTTTGATATTGACCCCAAATTAATTTTTAATCATGGTACAAAAATTCGGAAGCACAATTCTAACAACTACTTTATGTTTAAGTACAAAAATCCAGGTAATGCCAATACAATCATCAATGAAAGAAACAAACCACCTTGCCCTAGAAACATTAGAAACAGTAGATGGACCCCAAATATCACAGTGAATAAGATAGAAAGGAAAGAAGATTCTTTTATTACTAATTGGAAAGGGTACTCGCTTGTGTTTAGCAAGTTCACACACCTCACACTGAAAATTTCCAACATCTAAATCTCTAAACAAAGAGGGAAACATAATTTAAATAACCTTAAACGATGGATGTCCAAGACGGTAATGGTGAAGTAAAAAAATTTCTTTATTGGATAAGACACATTCTGATATGAAGGAAGAGGGAAGTCTGCCCTTGGTCATGTTCAACTAACTTGGTACTTCAAGGTAGTAGAGGCCATTCCTTTCTCTAGCACGTCCAATCATCCTCCCAAAATCCTTGTCTTGAAATATACAATAACTACTGTGAAAAATCACATTACAACTTAAATCTTGAGTGAGTTTTTGTATAGAGACTAGGTTTGTAGACAATTTAGGAACGTGAAGGACATTTTTTAAAGTCACTAATGGGCTTATTTTGACATCCCCTAAACCTGCTACAGTAGTCAAGGATCCATCGACTGTGGCTATTTTCCTATTGCTTGGACATGGATAGTAGGTTGAAAAAATATTGGATGAATGGGTCATATAATCGGTTACTCCTGAGTCCATGACCCAGGAGTTAGTGAAGATTGTACTCGAGACATTTAATCCAATGGAAGATGGAAACTCACCTGAATATGCCAAAGAACAAGTACCTAGAGGTCCTTAAGGTTTTTCAAGACTGTTGATAAGTGATCTCACCCTCTCAATCTCTTCTTGGTTGAAGCTACTTGGCTCCTATGATGTCAAATCGCCTTGTGGTACTGCAGCAATGTGGACTCGTCCATTGTTCTGTGGCTGACCTCCTTTATGGCCCCATTCTCGGCTTGGAGGCTTTCCATGAAGTTTCTGGCATTTTTCACGAGTGTGGCGAGACTTCTTGCAATAAGTGCACCATAATCCGTCACGGTGTTGGGTTTTTGGCTGGCCACCTTTTTCTCCTTCAATTGTTGTTTCTTTCTCCATGTTCATGACTGATTTGTTGTTATCATTAGCCACCATAGCCGAACTATCAGTGGTTTGTGGTTCAAGCATCAACCCTCTTCTACTCTCTTCACATTGGATTAGAGCCAGTACTTTGTTAAAACATGGAACCTCCTGCTTCCCAAGAATCTGTATCCTTACTTGATGAAATTCTGGATGAAGTCCAATTAGAAAATTATAAACCCTGTCTTGTTCAATAAAGTTTTTTAGGACTGCTTCATCATCGGGGCATTTGGTTTTTATCACTCGGTAGTGATCCATTTCCATCCATAAGGATTTCAGTTGATTTGCATATTCAGTGACAGTCTTATTCCCTTGTTTGCCAGTTATAGTTTTCACCTTGACCTTGTACACTTGAGCCACATCTCTAGCTTTGTAGTAGGTTTGCTGAGTTGCATCCCATATGTCCTTGGCAGTAGCCAAAAACATGCATGTGTCACTTATTTCTGGAACCATAGAATTCTACAACCACGCCATGATCATAGAGTCTTCTTCCTCCCATGCTTCAAACTTTGGATCCCCTGGTTAAGGACCTGTACCCATAAAATGACTAATCTTTCCCTTTCCTTTCAACACTGTACAGATGAGTTGAGACCACTCAAGGTAGTTTTTCCCATCTAACCTGTAGGAGGTCTGAATACTCTACAATTCCCCCAGTTGTTAGGGTTGGATTACCTCTTCTGATTGGGTTGTAGCACTAGTCTTCTTGATCTCTAACATTTTGAACGACAGCGAGACAATGGTGATGTTGGTTGTAAGCAACGAAGTTGGCCAGAGAAAGAAGGCTAGACCAGTTACTCTGTTTTGGGGATGTAAAACATAGTAAAATAGAGGGTGAAAAACAAGAAACAAGAGCTTCAATTCGGCAATGAAGACCTCGGCAATAAAAGTCGACAAATGAAGGTTGATGATGCTTCTGAATTTTGGCAATGAAGGCCAAACAAAGAAACTTCCCAGATTTGAGCCTAAAGCTCTGATACCATGTTGAAACTTTGAAAAGGGGAATGTTATTTTATTTTTATTACAGCCAAATATGTACAACAACCCTAGCACCCAAAACCATAAGTTACTAAATCGGATCCCATGATTTGTGGGATATCCTAATAGAAAATAGGAAACTAACAGAATAGGAAATGTAGCTATATATGCCTAATTCTAAGGACACAATATGTAACAAAAGATTTTCCTAAAATACCTAACTAATTATACAGAGTTTTCCCACATATGGGTCTAACTTCTCATTCATTTCTTTAAACTAGAGAGGAAATGGTGAATATGCACAATTTGAGTCACCTTGAAACACAAGTGTTGATGTCGTGTGTTGTCTACATGTTGCATTAAATAATTCCTTGATGTGGTAGTTAATGCAGTCTCTTTTTTAGTGACTTTCCCATCAATAAATGGGAACTATAATGTATTCTTTTCCCTCATTCATCACAGCATTGCTTGAAGATGCAAGAGAAGCCAACTTCAAATATATAACAAGCCAAATATCTGCTGGATTTTCATCTGGGAGGTATACTTTCTAGTGTAGCTTTTTCAGAAATAATATCTGGATTACTATTTAAATCAAGTATTTGCTATTATTGCCATTGCAAAGCTTTTGATTGTTTGCTTGTTGAATCAAAGCTATAGGTTCTTAAGGTGCATCTTTTTGCGGTGTCAAAACTAGCTGGCATGTACCTCATTAACTTACATCATCTCAAGAGGCTATGAGTCCATCCATCTGAGACATCAAGTTTTTGCATTTGCTCATACATTCCTTGATGTTCTTCATTCATTTGACTTAGTGGTTAGGCAGTTAACTACTAACCAATGCCGTGTATGGTCATCCATTCACCTCCGAATTGTGTCAACATTTTTATCCACCTAGAAGAATGTCCTGAAACACGCATATCTTTTACTGAAAAAAGCACAAAAGAATGGGCCTATCATGTTGTGGAGTTGGAATAGGCACCATTTGACTGGTAGTTGATCAGGGTTCCATCTTCATTTCTGGCAACCTGGCAACTTCCAGTCACTGATGTAAACGACAAAGAAATCCTGCTCAAGCAACTACCACACGTTGATTAGCTTAGTCTTGTACTTTAGATAGACTATCATTCTTGCACTAAGTCACCCAAATAGATGTCCATGATTCGATTTCTATTATTAAGGTGGTGCAAGGCATCAGGAGAAACAGATATAAACTACCTTGGATTGAACAATGCTCCACATTGGTAAGTATGTGACTGCATAAACTTCAGATTGTAAGTGAAGATCTACAAATTGATCTTATTCACATTCCAACCTAAATAAGCCGGAGTTTTCGGTCAGCTAAGAACAACCTCAATATGAATGTCTGAAGAATCACCGATGGCTTTCGCCTTTCCAAGATCAGGAGGTTCTTAATTATGTGCATATGAGCATTGCCAACCAACCAATTGCTTCATGAGCTGTACCAATCATGTCTTAACCTGCAAATTCAGCTATATGTGGAAGATTCATTTTGTGTTCTGCTAATAGAGAATGATCCTTACTTAAGCTGATCAACTGTCTTTCTCAGACAGCTCACATTAGAGAGTCTTCTGGTTGATGGTAAACTTAGTTGCCTTAGCTTTGGCCCTAGATGAAAGTCTGAGGTGCATACCAGGTTCACTCAGTATCTGGGTGATTTACAAAATTGGGTACTAGTTATTTCAGAACCAAATTATCTTTTTTCTTACTGGTTCAAATGGCAGTCTGGTGCTTGACTTTTCTGTGCTCCAATGTCATACACGTTGGAAGTTGGAACTGCTTCATGGGGAGTATCAAATAGTATTTGCCCAAGTCAGAGCAGAGGAGTTCAGAAAGCCAACCATGATACAGTAACAGTGAAGACGATAGAAGGAGCTTGCCATATGCCTAGAAGGACTGGTAATTGAAGATCAGGGTTACACTCTTTTGTTATATGTATTGCTGGTATCATTAATTTTCCATGAAATACTATTTCTGGACCAGTTTGGATTTATCGCTTTAAGACCCCAGGTTTGACCAACAATACCTTCATACAGGCCAGAGAAAGTTGTTGATGCTTTGAAAACATTTTTCCGAAGCAACCGAGTTGAGCGCCTCGAAAGGTTTATGATCCCAGGTTGGTATTTCTTCAAACTCTTCATGACATTTGAAAACTTCAAGCTACATTGCTAGAGAGTTCAGATTGGTCTGAGGATGTGGATGTTTATATCTAGGCTTTTGTCCTTCCTGAAAGTAACGCTAAAGCGTATTGGATTTCATGTCTTTCTCCGCAATTAACTTACTCAAATAAAAAAGGGCATCCTGGTGCACGAAGCTCCCGCATATCCAGGGTCTGGGGAAGGGGTGGACCACAAGGGTCCATAGTATGCAGCCTTACCTTGCATTTTTGCAGGAGGCTGTTTCCATGCCTTGAACCCATGACCTCAAAGGTCACATAATGGCAACTTTACCGTTGCAACAAGGCTCTCCTTCCAACTTATTGTAATATTTCAAAAATTGGAAAAACTCATCCAGACGTACCAACTATATTGATGTTTTCGTTAACTTGATCATAAATCCATGGTACCCAAAGTTTGTACAGCAATATGACTCTTCCTTTCAAGTTTTACTTTTAATCCAGTAGAACTACAGCAGATTCCTATGTTGCACTATCTGGTAAGCTCGTGCTGCATTGGAAGCTAGAATGAAGTTGAGTTTTTTTTTCCCCCATTTTTCTTCAAAGACAATAAAGAAGCAATAACATACACAATAACATACCATTAAAAGAAAGGAAAAAAGAAAAGAAACAACAACTTATAGCCATGGGGACAGAGATTGCCCGGAAACAGATTCTTGTGTCTGCTTTTTTCACAAGGGAATCTGTTGTTATTAATATAAGGAATGTCTCAAATAGTTGGTTTCCAATGCTTTGCAAACAATAGGCAGAGGTACAAAGCAAGGAGCAATCCAATTGTTGAAGGAGGTATTTCTTTTGTTTTGGTTTCGTAAGAAGTTCATATCTCTCATCAGGCTTGTGACCTTGTCTGCTGCTGTTTTCATTCACCATATTCCCAGATATGATGACGTTCTTGATTATAGATTACTGGAGTTGCCAAACTGAAATATTTGCTTCCATTTTGATCATTTCATTTCCTGATCAAGCGTTCAAGGTTCATGCCATTTAGTCTATACCAACAGAGCTGGATAGCTGGTCGCCAATATTAAGAATGTGCGTCCATCAACTCCATGCACCTAGTGCTTTTAGGTACGTGATGTGTACGAATCCATGTTTAGTTATACAAACGTATATCCTCATGATCGCCCTGTAACTGCATACTCAATGAACTCAAATTCAATCTGGGCAACATAAGCTAGTCCAAAGTTCAATTCTTATTTGCAATTTCCATATTCAACATGGGTTTTAGAGTGAGATACAGCATTCTTCTGTACTAAGCTGAGCCTGGTCGTATCCTTCAATTTTGCTTCTTTAAACACGTAACAGAGTTTCTCCTGGAACTCTCGAACTGTGTGGAGGCCGACACAATGTTCTAAGAACCCCATTCAGTGATCATGCATTCCTGGAAGCCTCTCTGTATTTCAATCTTATGCCTAGAAAGATTGAGACATTAACATCTAACAGCTGGAAATTTCCTTGAGAAATTGACATAAAAAAGTTGGAAAGATCCTAGTGTGTTTATTACTATTTGGCTGTCAAAATTACTGAAGAGTCTTGTAAGTCCTTTCGATACTGTGGAGTCGTGGAAGCATGCTGCTGAGCTTCAAAACAGAATATGTTGGGACACTTCTCTGGAAGAACTTAACTGCTAACCATGAACAGGGTTGCCTCTCTACTTCCCATGGATACTAAACATTAGACAGTGCAAAGAGGCCCCCATAGGTCAAAGGGATGGAACAGAACACATATAATCCACTGTTCACGATTGAAACAACTGTTTCCTCATTTTTGGATAAAGGTACAAGAATATTGAGCTACCGTTCATTTTTTTACCTTCACATTTCATGGTAGATGTATCTCCCGTAGGTGGTGATTGGAGTTGTTGATTCCAAACTCCCAAACTTTTACCTGATTTTTCTTAAAATTTTCTAATATTTGCTTTACAGAAAACTCAAGTTTGGTAACTGTAGGCCCCCATATCAGAACTTCTCATGTATATTGTTTTCTTCTGTCCTCTATAATAAGCAGGAAATTGCCTATCAAACATGGATCATTGCTCAATTTCTTTGTAGCTGATGTGAATGGTTCTTTCTATTACAGCTAAAATCTTTGGTTAATCTAATCCATTGCACTCAGCTTACTGCATGAAGTTCCCGCTTATACAGGGCCCAGGAGAGTGGCAGACCAGGTAGGGCCAATAGTACGCAGCCTTACCTTGCATTGCAAGAGGCTGTTTTGATGCCTTGAACCGGTGACTTCAAGGTCACACGACAACAACTCTACCATTCTACTAAGGCTCCCCTTCTAGCCTTACATTTGGTTGAGACAATAGACTCTAGAGGATCTAGATTACACCAAAAGCAACAGTACAATGAGTTTCTTTACCATCATTATTGTTACGAGCTTTCCAAAATGCAAAGGTAGGGCACAAGGATAGTAAACCAACTCAGAATATTTTGCACACAGTATTATATGAACTCAGGCAAGGAAAAAATGAACATACACAGTACATAATGTGGTCTCATACAAGGAGAAAATTGAGTAAAGACATAGAGATGTTGTAGATGTTTTAGAGAAATATTCCCACCATCAAACCCATATTATCTCATTAACAATAGATAGTTTTGGGCGTGGCTATCCGTAGTGTCTGTTTGGTTGACAAGAAATGGACAGAAATTGATTTCCAAGAAAAGGGAATTCTATGTAGAAACTGTTATATGCCCTCAAATTGAATTATGCCTAGGGCAGTCCTATTGCCTGAAGCTCCCGCGCATGTGAGGTCTGAGGAAGGTGCGGACCACAAGGGTAAATAGTACGCAGCCTTACCTTGCATTTTGCAAGAGACTCTTTCCACACCTTGAACCCGTTACCTCAACGTCACACAATGACAGCTCTACCATTGCGCCGAGGCTCCCCTTCTATGTAGAAACTGTTATATGCCTTCAAATTAAATTATGCCAAAGACCCAAAAATCTTACCTGACGGAGAACTTTTGGGTCTTTGGTGAAATTTCATTTGAAGGTGTAAAAGGTGTTCCATGGAGAATTCATTTTTCCATGGAAATCAATTCCCATTCATATTCCGCAACAAAACATGCACTAACGACAGGAATGGAGAACTACAATGGTACATGCTGTGCATGTTCAAAATGTTACTTCATGTAAATGTCGAACCTCGTAAACTTTTTCCTTCTTCATGAAATGAGTACAGGGGCTATCTACTGTTAATCATTCAGGAGAGTTGGCTTTGGACTTGATCATCAATTGGAAATTGCTTCCAAATAAGATTTCATTTCAGTAGTTGAACTAGAATTTTTTATTTTTTTTTTGCTTTTGGGCCATTGGATGGATTGTGAGATTTTGTCAATCTTGCAATTACTTGCCATTTAAAAAGATAAAAGCTCGGCCTCAGTAGTACTTCTAGCACTTGCTACCAAACTGTCAAAGAAGGGTTATCAATGAATGGATTGGACTTCCAAGAACTACACTCTGCTCTAAAAGGGCTCATTGGACTTACTGATATTGTAGGAGCCTATCGACTGGAAAAGCCCTAAAAAGGCAGGCCCAGTTCACGAAGCTCCCACGTATGTGGAGTTCAGGGAAGGGCGGACCACAAGTGTCAATCGTATGCAATTTTATCTTGCATTTTGCAAGAGGTTGTTTTCACACCTTGAACCCGTGACCTCAAGGTCACACAACGACAACTCTACAATTGCGCCAAAGCTGCCTTTTAACTAAAAAAGCCCTGAGTCTTGCAATTCGGCTGGCATTGCTCTGAGTTAAACGGCATGATTCTCGAAAAGGGCCCTTTAGAGGGCCTTTAGAATAGCGTTCAGTACGTATTCAAAAACAGTAAGTAGAAAGGCACTTGCTCAACGAGATCTTAAGGATAACATAGACAAACTTTTTGCAAAACTTAATGAGACCAAGCAATCTGGACCAAAGAGGAGGAATGAGAATGATGAAACTGAGATTGTCCAAACATTGTGTAACCTCCATAATCTTCTTAGAGATCAGGAGACACACTAACAGCAAGAAGCTAGGAGCAAATGGTTGAGTTATGGAGTTAGGAACACATAATATTATCATTCAATCACAAAATCTAAGCAACAAAAGCTTCATTTCTTAAATAAAAGATGGAGAAGAAAACAATTGTGAGAGTCAGGAAAATTTGAAAGAGCACTTAAGGCGATGTTCAAGTTCCTCTAGCACTCCCTTCCACAAGTTTCCATCTTAAGGAGGCACTTAAACAAAATGTTACTTGTTGATTGCTATCATAAACTATGTAAACCAATATCTGATGAGGAATGCTATGAAGCTTTGTTTAACATGGAGTCAAACAAAGTCCCTGGCTCATATGGATTTAGCACTTATTTCTATCAATGGAAGGGGAGCCTTGGTGTAACGGTAAAAGTTGTCATCATGTGACCTTGAGATCATGGGTTCAAGGCGTGGAATCAGCCTCTCGCAAAAATACAAGGTAAGGCTGCCTACTTTAGGCTATTGTGGACCACCCCTTCCCCAGACCCCGCATACGCAGGAGCTTTGTGCACCAGGGCTGCCCTTTACTTATTTCTATCAATGAAATTAAAATATCATTAGCAAATAGGTCCATCAGATTATTAGTAAAGCCTTTGAATCAGGTTATATAATGAAAGAGTTTAATGTTCTTTCATTGCCCTTATCCAAAAGATCCTATTTGAAGTGCTTGTTAACAGAACTTGACCTTATGTGAGTAACATCATTGACCACACGTACAGTACATTCATTCTAAGAAGACAAATTCATAAAAATATTCTAGTTAACTATGAGATCCTCATTGATTTAGAAAATAAAGAGTTTTCTCTCCAAGAATAGAAACCTTGCATTTAATGCTAACAATGCCAAAGCATATGATAGCTTGAGGTAGGAGTTCATTAAGATACCCTCAAAGCCTTGAACTTTTCTGAAAAGTGGACAAAGATCATAATGGAATGTGTAACTACAATTTCAATGTTAATCCTTATTGATGGCTATCACTAAATGGTTCAAACCTAAGAGGGGTATGAGGCAAGGAAATCTCCTCTCTACATACCTATTTGTGTTTTATGCACAATCTCTCTCATAAAAAATTGAAGAAGCTATTTAGATTGTGAGCTGGAGATGATTAAAACCATAAGAACTATCTTCCCATATCACTTTGTTTTTTTGCTTATGATCTTATCATCTATGCAAAGGCCACATTCCAAAACTATTACACAATTAAAAAAATTATGGAGAGATTTGGTGAAGAAGCACTCCTCATTATTAGTCCATCTAAAATTGCATTGCAAACACCATTTAACATCCTAAGAAGCTTCCCTAGTTAGGAAACTTCAATGAATCTTTGCTGTCAAAAATCATTTTGCAAAGGATAAAAATTTGGGCATATACTATATTCAAGAAAAAGCTACCAAATTTTTTTTTGACCTCCTAGATATCCAAAAATTCAATCTAGATTGGTAGGGTGGGGAAAAAACCCTATCTAGAGCTGGTAGAGTCACTTTTATTCATTCTATCACTACTGGGGTGCCTATATGTGCTTTGTCTATCTTTCCTATCTTGAAGCATGTAAGAAGCTGCAGAGGAACTCCATATGGAAGCATGCTCAATGAAACTCAGATATGAATCTTCTTAACTGATCTAATATTTGTACTCATAAGAATAGAGGAGGGCTTAGGCCTTAAAAAACTGAAATGGTTTAATAAAGCTCTCTCAGCTAGATTGGGATGAAGAGTTCTCAACTACGCAAAATTTGTTTGTGTTGGTCAAGTTTCTAAATTGTTTGTTTCTAAGCACAACTTCCCATATGCTAAAATCATCTAGATCGCATGCTTTTTAATCTATAGTATATTTATATATGGAGAAATGAGATGGACGAGATGAATCATTCAAAAGTGGGCTTCATAAACTATGTTCGCTAGATGGCATCCACAATGCAGTTAGTTTAGCAATCCTCTATGTAAGAGTCATTTTCTATGACAATCCTTAAGAAGTTGACACTCCTACTTTTTGTTGATGGTGACTTCTTTTGAAACATCTAAGCCATTTGTAAGGGGTCTACTTTGGCCCCCATGTGGCTCCATCTCTACTCATTAATTTGTGCTTCTTACTTAAAAGCAAGCAAGTGCTATGCTTGGCACAAGACTTGTTTGGTAGTAACGATAGATGCCTAAACTAGCTATTAGTTTAGAGTTACTGCCAAACAAGTCTTGTGCTAGGCATAACACTTGCTTGCTTGAGTAAGAATCTCTACAGGAGAAAACTAATGGAAAACCACTTATGCCATATTTGCCATCAATATCCAGAATATGTATTTCATGTTCTTTGGGGTTGAGTGGTTGAAGGAATGCTTCGGAGTAGATCTAGGGGGCTACAAAAGTTATCTATATGTGGAGAGACCATGCTTAATTTGTGGAACCAAGCTAAAGAAAAACTTAGCAAAGAAGATTGAATGAGATTCATCTTGGCAGCTCAATATATATTGTAGAGACGAAACGATATAGTTCTCAACTTCACATGCATAGCTCTCAGCAGATTGGGTCGTCAATGAGTTCAGATTCATATTAGAACTACGGTGATTCAATAAAGCCCCAAGCTAAGCCCAAAAGTTTTTTGAGAAGATAGCTATTGAATCGTTAGCACCACATAAAAACATTCCTTCTAGTCCTAGAGTAGCTGTTAATACGAATAATAGAAACTTGTAGGTAATGATAGCTTGATGCCAATCTTCAACTTCTAGAGGTTCTAGAGGCATTCGAAAGAACATATTAGATGGAAGTAACAATCAACTCCTCAAAAGTTTGTTGAAGAATGTATTATCTATTGAGGACTTTTGCTCCGGGTATATATTCTTAGTCCTAATACAAGTTTAAGGCTTAGGCATCATTCTCAAATGATCTTACCCCTTCATCTCATTTGAACAATTCTAAATTACATAAAAAAATGCTCCCCTTGGATGCCCTTAGCCTCCTTTTCTTTGTTCTCTGAATCACGATTTATGATAATTTGAGAATAAAAAAAAGGTGTAATACTTAGAGTCATCACATGTTATTCCTTTTGACGTGATTTTCTTAAGCAGATTAAAGACGTAGGGCCGGATAAGATGAACAGTTCAGATCGAATAGAATACAAACAGTGGGGTGCGATGATCACTCCGACGATTCGGGTACTTCGGACAGACATCAAACAAACAGATGGTGGGTCCCATATGTCTCCTAATCACTTTATTTCTCTGACGTTGCATGCATGCGGGCCGTTCATCCTCTAGGTGGGCCCATAGAGAAGCCTCGTTGACAGGTATGGTTCCGTACGACTGGACGAGGCGGAATCCTATTTCGAACATTCCAAAACGAAACCTACCATTTACTCCTTCAGTCGCCAAACTGAGGGTCGACGTGCCGCAATTAGGTTTCCGTTTCTCTTCGATCCTGTTTTTCTTCAAAATTATGGCAAACAGACGTAGATTCGGTGCTGGCATTTACCGGAGATTCACTGCTAGGGTTTACCGCAGCTTTTCAGCAAGCCATTGTCGTGCTTTCTTTCAGGTAAAAGATCACTTCCAAGCGTCTTTCTCCGTATCTTCTTTTTCTCTTTGATTCTCGTTTCGGCGTGGATATTTCACTGTAGTCAGGATTCCCTCAAGTCTAATTCGTTCGTTTATTGGTTAATTCTTTGATTAGGGGGTCCTTCTTCGGTATTGTGTAGCGTTTTCGATCTTTCGTCATTTATCTCTTCGTGGTTGAATTTGGCTTGCGATAACAAATTTAGCAAGGTCGGGCGGAGGGGCTTAATGCCATTGATAGTGATATCCCCGAATCCATGTTTATTTTTAGTCAAAACATACTTGATGCTATCGAGTTTTCTGTTTTGATGAAACATGTTGGGAGATTGCATGGTCTCTGCCATTTCGATGGAATATTTGCGTAGTTGGATGAAGTAAGCGGGAGTACGAGAAACCTTACATGCATTAATGGAAAGACTAGAGAAGCAGCACCTCAACCCGTCGTCTTATTCTCGAGTTCATGTTTCTTAGTGCTATTAAGAGTTCTTGGTGGGTACCACTGGATCATGACGGTATGATCCCTTGGTAACTCTGAATGTGTCCCAACGGATCCCACTTGGATTACTTAAAAACAGTGAAGTGCGTTCCCGAACCTTTTACTCAAAAGCAATGCTTATGGATTAAAAACAGTGTAAGAAAACCAATGGAACAAAGGAAAACTAGTGCCCACTTGCATTGCTATAACATTGGATTAGTCTAGAGTAAATGTGGATAGTTATAGTACAGTCAATATTTTATTGACTATTTGCATTTCAAGTGCATCATCATCATTGTTTTGGACTGACTCAAGTATACCTATTTTACATACAAAATACTAATGTGGCTACGTGGTCATGGAACACGTATTCTAGCTTTGACATCTATGTTGGCTGTGAGAGTATATAAGAGAGATGCTATCTTGACATGCAGTTTGCCGATGTGCAACTCACTAGAGGAGTTTCTATTGCACCCCAAACAAATGAACAGATGAAGGTGGTTTACCATTGATTGTCACTTATTTGAGTTTTTTCCAGCCAGTAAGCAAAGTGATGGCTTCAGTGAGTATACTTGTGGACATTAACAATTTATGTTATGGCAACCAAAATGATGTAACTTTATGAGCAGCAGCATACCCTCATGATGCATATGACAGGGAGTAGTAAGTAATGTCCATAAACTTGACAGTGAATTATGAGCCATGACTGGAAGCTTAAGCTTGGACGTGGTTTATTATGGTTTGCTTGTGTCCTTAGTCTTTATGAAAGCATTCCTCATGCATTTAGGGGACTTTTTACACTGCCTCCAGGATTTATGGGCCATGTCTTGTTTTCTAGAATGTTGAAATGGTTTCTTATAAGCTAATTTGAGAACCAGTACCAAGAATCGACCTTGCCATTCATGGTTAATGATGTAGATGGTAGTCGACATAGACCTAATTATAGAGGAGGTGGGATCATGGGGCTGCATAAATCAAGCTGCAAGCCTTTTCTGTTCAACATTTATTGGAGCATCATAATAAAAAAGTAATGGAATTGCTAATTGAATCATCCACATTTGCATTGAAGATATGACACTTGAGGTTTGGCACGAATACTTAAAGGTTTCTTGATCTACATATTGAGGCAAGTTAAAAGTTGATGGGACATGATTTCACTCTGCAGCAGAACTAGTTGATATATTTTTAGGATGCACATGTAGCTTATCTGATAGATGGAATTAGAGTGTTGGGTTATAGATGATCCAATAAGTAGTGTACCAATAGTATCTCTTGAACGACCTATTTTTGTGGGAGAAGTTTTCTTCTATGTTTCAGTTAATCCATGGGCTATTTAATCCGTAGTTTATTGGTAAAGAGCTTGATGGGGAATGCTGTCCACGAAAGATGTGGCTTATGATCTTTTCTATTAATTTCTTCCTTTGGAAAGACTAGGAGTTTGTCTCCACAGGGCAAGGGCTTCACTTGGGAACTTGAATTCACTCATGTCCTTGCATTTGTTGTTTCTACTTTTCTTATAGTAGCCTATGTTTTGATCTTGATTATAGGTGTTGAATATAGCATAGTATTATATACCTTTACTTAGCCTTAGTCTTAGTTTTGTTTTATTTTTAGTCCCACATTGTACAGTTAGGAGCATGTAACTATCCTTGTTTAGTATATATATGTGTTAAGTGTGAGGTGCAAAATCACCTACACACATTCACTCATTCTACGGGTTTCTCTCTATTGCTCTCTCTTGGCTCTACTTTAACATGGTATTAGAGCCATAAGAGAAACCCTGATTATCTACCTTCTCTCTCTTTTTTTTTCCTTTTGGTTTGGCCATGTATCCATTCCAGCAATTCCTTTGGCGACTGTGCTTTTTTACCGGTCACCCCTCTGTCACCTCTGGCATTCCTAGATCGCTGCTACTGCCACCAGATTGTTGTTTCCACCGATCTTCGCCGCAGACCACCCAGATAAGTAATCATGACTTCTAAAAATGGTATTTTCACTTTTGTAATTTTTGGATCTCCTGTTATTACGTTGGAGAAATTAATTGGTAGTGAAAATTATCTGTCTTGGTTTGCCTCTGTGGAATTATGGTTTATGGGTCAAGGTTATGAAGACCTTTTGGTCAAGAAAGAGGAAGATATTTCTATTGCAAACAAAGTGCAATGGAAAAAGATCAATGCACAATTATGTAGCCTATTATGGCAATCCGTAGCTCCCAAAGTTTTACATCATCTTCACGCCTATAAAACATGTTTCAAATTTTAGACCCACGCCAAGGGCTTATACATGAATGATATTCAATGTTTTTACAAAGTTGTTTCTGACATTGTTCATGTTAGACAACAGGACATGGATCTTTCGACTTATATAGGAAAGATTGTCTCTTAAGGAGGAGTTCTTGTCTCTAATGCCTCCTACTGATGGTGTAGAAGCCCAACAAACATAGATCGATAAGCTTTTCATGGTGTTGACTCTCATTGGGCTCCGCTCTTTGATGCCCTCATTGGATGAAGTATTTGCCCGCTTGTTGTGTATCTCCTCTACTCAGGCAGTTACTTTTGATGGCCCTTCAGATTCCTCAGTTTTGGCTTCTCAGATAAACACTAGAGGTGATAGTGGTGGTGGTCGTAACCGAGGACAGCGTCCTCAGTGCACATACTGTAATAAGATTGGACACACTCGGGATCGGTGTTACCAATTACACGGGTGATCTCCTCGCACTGCTAACATCGTCCAGTCATCTGACACCCAGTTACCTGATTCATCTGAGGGCTCCACATCTCAGAATATTACCCTGACTGGTAGTGATTACGATGCGTACCTCCAGTATGAGGCAACCAAGTCATCTTCCGTTACTTCCATTGCTTCTGTCGCTCAGACTGGTAATCCCAGTGTTTGCTTTACTTAGTCTTTTTCTATTGGCCCGTGGATTTTGGACTCTGGAGCTTCTGATCACATATATGGTAACAAACACCTTTTCTCCTCTCTTACTTGTTCTTTTACTTTACCTACTATCATTCTAGCCAACGGTTCCAAAACTGTAGCTAAAGGAATTGGTTTGGCTCATCCCCTTCCTATTCTTCCTCTCATCTCTGTACTTTATGTACCTGATTGCCCGTTTAATCTTATTTCCATCAGTAAAATGACCCGCACTCTTAATTGCTCTCTCACTCTTTGATAAAATTGTAATCTTGTAGGACTCGGGTACGGGGAAGACGATTGGTATAGGGCGTGAGTCTTAAGGTCTTTACCATCTCACATCACCTGCAGCTTCTACCGCTTGCATCTCCACTGATTCTCTTGCCCTTATTCACAATCGTTTGGGCCATCCTAGTCTTTCTAAACTTCAAAAGATGGTCTCTC
Organism: Warburgia ugandensis; assembly: GCA_035236585.1. Classification (NCBI taxonomy): domain Eukaryota; kingdom Viridiplantae; phylum Streptophyta; class Magnoliopsida; order Canellales; family Canellaceae; genus Warburgia; species Warburgia ugandensis. The sequence goes on along the minus strand of CP141138.1, from coordinate 9,708,654 downwards.
ATTTTTCTACTTTGTCGTCTCTTGAGTATGAGTCTTGTCAGCTTGGAAAGCATACTCGTGTTTTGTTTCCAAAGCGTCTCAATAATTGGGCTATGTCCCCCTTTGAACTTGTCCACATTGATGTTTGGGGTCCTAGTCGTACTATTTCTAGTTTGGGTTTTCAGTTCTTTGTAACTTTTATTGATGATTATTCTCGATGTACTTGGTTATTCCTTATGAAGAATCGATCTAAATTATTCTCAATTTTTAAGAAATTTTGTGCTGAAATTCAAACTCAATTGAATGTTGCTATCCGTGTTTTACGTAGTGACAATGCATGAGAATATTTTTCTACACCTTTTTCTTCTTTTATGTCTCAACAAGGAATTCTTCACCAGTCATCGTGTGCCCACACTCAACAAAATGGAGTAGCTGAACGCAAAAATCGTCGTCTCATAGAGATAGCTTGCACTTTACTTCTTCATAGTCATGTTCCTTTTCGTTTCTGGGGGAATGTTGTTCTCACTGCTTGCTACTTAATTAATCGCATGCCTTCTTCTGCGTTGCATGATCAAATTCCCTATTTCATTCACTTCCCCTACATAACCTCTTTATCTTCTTCCTCATGGTGTTTTTGGATGTACTTGTTTTGTACACAACCTTGCACCTGGGCAAGATAAGCTTTCTACCAAGGCCACAAAATGCATCTTTTTGGGATATTCCAGGCTTCAAAAGGGGTATCGTTGTTATTCTCCTGACACTAATTGATATCTTCTCTCAGCAGATGTAACTTTCTTTGAGCAGTCACCATTCTTCTCATCCACTGTTGAGCCACTCTTCATTTTTGAAAATTTACCTCTCCCCTATATTTCCATGCCTGCGGATGATGTCTCTAGTCCTCTTCAAGTTTATCATTGTCAGCCTCCTCTTGAAGCTATTGCAAGTTCTACTGAAGTCCCTGATGACAATCTCCCTGTTCCATCGGCTTCGCCTACTTCGGCCCCACATTCGGTTTATAGCTTGCCTATTGCTTTTCGAAAAGGTGATCGATCTACTCGTAATCCTCATCCTATCTATTTTTTGAGTTACCATCGATTATCTTCACCCTATTATGCATTTGTTTCCTCCTTGTCCTCTATTTCTGCTCCCAAAAGCACCAGTGAGGCTCTTTCACATCTTGGGTGGAGACAGGCCATAGTCGATGAAATGAATGCTTTGCATACGAATGGTACTTGGGACTTGGTTCCTTTCCCACATGGTAAAACTATAGTGGGTAGCCATTGGATATATACTATTAAGATGGGTCCTGATGGACAAGTTGATTGAGTTAAAGCCCGCCTAGTTGCTAAGGGCTATACTCAGATTTATGGTCTTGACTATGGTGACATCTTTTCCCCAGTTGTGAAGGTTGCCTCTGTTCGATTATTCCTTTCCATGTCTGCTATGCGACATTGGCCTCTTTACTAGCTGCATATTAAAAATGCTTTTCTTCATGGTGATCTAGCAGAGGAAGTTTATATGGAGCAACTACCTGGCTTTGTTGCTCAGGGAGAGTCTGGTTTAGTGTGCAAATTGCGCCGTTCTCTGTGCGGTTTAAAACAATCTCCTCGAGCATGGTTTGGATGATTTAGCTCTATTATTTAGGAATTTGGAATGCTTCGGCGTGAAGCAGATCATTCTGTTTTCTATCAGCACAACTCTTCGGGTCAGTGTATCTATCTAGTGGTCTATGTGGATGACATTGTCATCACAGGTAGTGATCAGGATGGCATTCAGAGACTTAAACAACATCTCTTCCATCACTTTCAGACTAAAGACCTGAGAAAACTGAAGTATTTTTTGAGAATTGAGGTAGCTCAGTCTAGTACAGGTATTACCATTTCACAAAGAAAATATGCTTTAGACATCTTGGAAGAGACTAGTATATTAGCTTGTAAACCCGTGGACACACCCATGGACCTGAATGTTAAGCTTGTACCAGGATAGGAGGAGCCTTTAGCTGACTCTAGAAGATATTGACGACTTGTGGGTAAACTGAATTATCTCACCATTACTCGACCATATATCTCTTTTACTGTCAGTGTAGTTAGTTAATTCCTATTGTCACCGTGTGATAGTCATTGGGATGCTGTGGTTCGCATTCTTTGATATATTAAAGGAGCACTAGGTCAAGGTGTGTTATATGAAGATAAAGGCCACACTCAAATTGTTGGGTACACAAATGCTGATTGGGCTGGTTCTCCTTCAGACAGACGTTCTACCTCAGGATATTGTGTTTTTGTTGGAAGTAACTTAGTATATTGGAAAAGCAAGAAACAAAATGTAGTTGCCAGATCAAGTGCAGAAGCTGAGTATTGAGCATGGCTATGGCAACATGTGAACTTATTTGGCTGAAACAACTACTCCAGGAGATGAAATTCGGAGAGGATGGAAGTATGAAGCTAATATGTGATAATCAAGCAGCCTTACATATTGCATCTAATCCTGTTTTCCATGAAAGGACCAAACACATAGAAGTGGATTGTCATTTTATTAGAGAAAAGATCTTGTTGGGATGTATTGCTACTAGCTTTGTCAATTCAAATGATCAATTAGTAGACATTTTTACAAAATCTCTCAGAGGACCTCGAATTAAATACATTTGTAACAAGCTTGGCGCATATGACTCATATGCTCCAGCTTGAGGGAGAGTGTTGAATATAGCATAGTATTGTATAGCTTTACTTAGCCTTAGTCTTAGTTTTGTTTTATTTTTAGTCCCACATTGTATAGTTAGGAGCATGTAACTATCCTTGTTTAGTATATATATGTGTTAAATGTGAGGTGCAAAATCACCAACACACATTCACTCATTCTAAGGGTTTCTCTCTATCTCTCTCTTTTGGCTCTACTTTAACAATAGGTAATGCTGATGGATCCAGCTTTAGTCATGAATGTGGGAAGACATTGTTGAATACGTCTTGGACGACTGTTTCATTTGCTGCTAGTAGAATTGCAAATAGATACTTGTTGTTGTGTATTTCATTTTCAAGGGCTTTTAGGGGGATATAATCCTGTTTTCTTATCTGCAGGCCAAATAATTTATATAGGATGTCACTACCATTTTGGTGAGGGTTTTGGACCCAAACAAAAAATAAGAGTTGAGATGTGAGTTTCACATCAGTTCACAATGGTAGCAAACTTTCCCTTACATGGATTTTGCTCCAACAATGTTCATCATTCCTTCATTAGACCATTTAATGCATGGTGGAAAATTAGAACGTAACTCTTTCACCTTTTATCTCCTATTTTGAACTCTACTTTTTCATTGTCCCTCGATCTTGATTATCTTCTACTTCAGCAATTATGGTCTCATTGTGATGATTTGCATGTAATCACATGCCTGGTTAGGCCTGATAGAAGCTTTTGTGATGCAACTTTTGTGTATTAAATGGTTTAAACTGTTTCATGGGTAAAAAAAGTCAGCAGACGATCTTAATTTTAAGCCCAGCATCATTTCTATATTCACCATATTGGATCTGGTGCATAAATGTGGTGAATGACAAATCATCATCATCATCATCATCATCACCATCAAGACCTTTTCCCAATTAGGGGTCGGCCACATGAATCTTATTCCTCCATTCCTCTTTATTAAGTACCATGGCTTCATTTAGTTCCAAAGTTTTTAAATCTTTCCCCACCACTTTTATCCACGTTCTTTTGAGCCTTCCCTTTGCCCTTTTAGAACATTCTACTTGTATTGCCTCACTTCTTCTAACCAGTGCCGTTGTTGGTCTCCTTTGAACATGTCTAAACCATCTAAGTGTAATCTCCCTCATCTTGTTACCTATTGGTGCTACCCCTAAATTTTCTCTAATATTTTCATTTCTAATTCTATTCTTTCTTGTCTTACCACTCATCCATCTCAACATCCTCATTTCTGCGACGCTTATCCTATGAGCATGATGTTCCTTAACTGCCCAACACTTTGATCCATAAAGCATGGCCGGCCTTATGGCCATCCTATAGAATTTTCCTTTTAGTTTGAGTGGCACCCGCCGATCACTTAAAACTCCAGATGCACATCTCCATTTGTTCCAAACTACTTGGATTCTTTGGGTAACCTCTCGCTCAATCTCTCCACTCTCATGAATCATTGATCCTAAGTATCAAAAGTAGTTTTTTACGGGGACTTCTTGGTTATCAATCTTGACTGGTGTTCCACTCTTACTCTCCTTGCTAAAATTGCATTTCATATATTCTCTCTTAGTTCGGCTAATTTTAAATTCTTTAGATTCTAATGCTTCTCTCTATAACTCTAGCTTTATACTTACACCCTCCCTTATCTCATCAAGTAAGGCTGTATCATCTGCAAATAGCATGCACCAGGGAATCTCCTTGTGCAGATGTTTTGTTAACTCATCCAAAACCAATGTGAAAAGGTATGGGCTCAATGCCAATCCTTGATGCAATCCTATAGTGACAAGAAAATCACCAATCTTGCCACTAGTGGTTTTAACATTTGCTCTCTCTCCCTCATACATATTTTTAATTATGTCTATATACCCCTGCGAAACCCCTTTATCGCCAAACACCCTTCATATTAACTCTCTAGGGACTCTATCATAAGCTTTCTCTAAGTCGATAAAGACCATGTGGAGGTCTTTCCTCCTCTCCATATATTTCTCTACTAATTGTCTTAGTAAGAAAATAGCTTCCATGGTAAACCTCCCAGGCATGAAACCAAACTGATTCTCCGATACACTTGTTTCATGTCGTAGCCTCTTCTCAATCACTCTTTCAAAAAGTTTCATAGTGTGGCTCATAAGTTTGATCCCTCGATAATTAGTGTAGCTCTGTATGTCTCTTTTATTCTTATAAATTGGTACAATAGAGCTTTGTCTCCACTCACCAAGCATTTTCTTTAATTTTATAATCTTATTAAACAACTTGGTCAACCAAACTATCCCAATATCTCCCATATGCTTTCAAACCTCTATTGGTATACCATCGGGCCCCATGGCCTTTCTTGATTTCATCTTTTTCAAGGCCTCTTTCACTTCAGGTATTCTAATCCTACGTTCATATCTATAATATCCAATGTTATTTAGATTTATAGTATTTTCAATCTCTACATTCTTAGAGCCATTGTCATTTAGCAATTTTTGAAAGTATGTTTCCCACCTTTGTTTGTTCTTATCATCTTTGACTGTTACCTTTTGATCATCGCTTCAATGCACCTAACATGGTCTAAGTCCTTACCCTTTTGTTCTCTTACTTTTGCAAGTTTAAACACATTTTTCTCACCTTCTCTTGTTCCTAGTCTATTATAGAGCTCATCATATGCTTTAAGTTTAGCCTTTCTATTCTCTTAGCAACTTTTTTGGCATTCTTATATTATTCATAGTTTTCATTATTTCTAGTCTTCTGCCATGTTTTAAAACACATCTGTTTTTCTTTAATAACTTTTTGCACTGTTTCACTCCACCACCATGTTTCCTTTACCAATTGCCTTTTACCTTTAGATACTCATAAGACCTCTTTTGCCACTTTCTTAATGGACTTAGCAATATTAATCCACATGGTATTTACTTCTGTTTCATAGTTCCAATTTCCTTCTACCATCAACTTATTTGTGAATAAGGTTATTTTCTCTCCGTTTACGTTCCACCATTTAATTTTTGGGTACCTATTAAGTTCATTTCTTTTCTTCCATCTTTTGATATGGATATCCATAACCATTAACCTATGTTGTGAGGTTAAACTCTCACTGGGTATATCCTTACAATCCTTACACATAGATCGTTCATTATTCCTAAGTAGAAAAAAGTCTATTTGGCTTTTATGAAGTCCACTTTTAAAGGTTATTAAGTGTTCATCCCTCTTCTTAAAGAGTGTATTTGCAATGGATAGGTTATATGACAAAGCAAAATCGAGGATATTCTCCCCCATCTCGTTTCGTTCACCTATACCATACCCTCCGTATATTCTATCATATCCTTCTTTTTCTTTTCCTACATGGCCATTTAAGTCTGCTCCTATAAATATCCCGTTAGTGTTGGGAATTTCTTGCACGATTCCCTCCATATCTTCCCAAAACTGTCTCTTGATTATATCTTGCAACCCTACTTGTGGTGCGTATGCACTTATAACATTTATAATCTGCTCTCCTAGAACAAGTTTTATTATTATAATTCTATCACTGATTCTTTTGACGTCCACAACTTTATCTTTTAATTCCTTATATACTATTATTCCTATGCCATTTCTGTTATTATCCTTTCTTACATACCATAATTTATACTCATCTATTTCTCTAGCTTTAGCCTCTTTTCACTTTGTTTATTGGATACAAGCGATGTTGACTCTCCTACGTTTCATTGCGTCTACTAACTCCAAACTCTTACCTGTTAATGTCCCTATATTCCATGTGGCGATACGAATCTTATGCTCTGGAGATATCCTATTTACTATCACCTTTCTTGACCTCCATGGCATGAACCCATGTCCACTTTTCACTGCACCTGGGTTCTGATGCAGTGCGTCGCTTCTGAGGGGACGCTTTAGCAGCCCTTGCCCATTTTTCACTACACCCGGGATCCCATGTAGCGCGTCCCTTCTAGGAGAATGCCCTAGCAACCCTTGCCTACTTTTAACCGCACCTCAGATTCGATGCAGCGTGTCGCTTATGGGGAATGCCCTAGCTCAAGGGAATGACAGTTTTTGATTCATGTCATGTTAGGGTTGCCATAGTTTTAAGAAGTTGAAGATGATTTTCATTTCTTCCTTACTAATATACAAATGCATATTCATGTGCAAGCAGAAAAGAAATAACAAAATCATTTTCAGCTTCACCCTTGCTGGCAGGCATTTGACGCAAGGGCTGCCATAGTTTAAGAAGCTGGAGATGTTTTTCATTTCTTCCTCACAAACTAATATACAAATGTATATTCATTTGTAAGAAAGAAATAACAAAATCATCTTCAACTTCTCCCTTGCCAGCTGGCATCTGACGCAAGACCCTCCTCCTTTTTCATCCAGGCTTGGGACTGGCATTGGTGAATGACAAATGCCAAGAATAAATAATGAAGATGCATCAGATTCGTGTTAAACAGATTGAAAAAATTTGGGGATTTCACTAATGGTTTCTGATGTAGGGCCTTTTATGTCTTTACTCATAAAGCACCGAAATGGGGTGATCCTTGTAAATGGAAGGATCTCCTCTATACAAGTATGATTTTCCAGATTGAGAGAAGTGACCAGACTAAACTTGGGTCCTTTAAATGCTTTAAGTATATCAAACATTGCTGAGTATTTATTTTTGTAAAACATGGGAATTTTTAAATGGAAGTGGGCTTGGGAGCTATCTAACTAAGTCCGATTTTATGCACTCTCAATAGTCATAATTTTACTTGTCCTCTGAGGTTAGCCTCTAAATCTTTATCAATACAGTCATGGCATAAGTTCCAAGATTGATTATCTTTCATTTAAGCAGGGTCTCTATGTGGATTCCATAACTAAAACATGCCATTTAAATTTGGCCTTACCATCTCCTAACCAAAGCAATCTAATGGGAACCTTAAATTGGACCTTGCTTGAAAGTTCTCCATGATTATGTGGGCAGTTGTAAGGGATGACGGCAGTCAAGATCCATTTTGTATGTGTGAGGCTGAAGTCATTGGGTTATTCGTCTTGTTTTACTTCAATCATGTTAAAATTGTATCAGAATATATGAGAACAACATGAATTTATTAGAACTAACTTCTAAGAGAGCCAATTCAGTGCAAGCATGCAGCTAAGGTATATCAACTCTGTAAGCAACTACAAGCACACCAGTTTTATGAGATGAAATGGCAAGACACTTGAAAATTGTAATAAAAGCACCAAGAGGAGTTTCCATCTGTTCAGACTGATGTTTGGGCATTCAACAACCAACACCCAATCTAGTAATGGTTCCTTTTGAGCAATAAGGATCTGTTGAGATGGCTGTGGATAGTACAGCTATACATGACAATTGTTCCTTATCAGGTTCTTGACTCTGGAAGTGGTTTTGAACTCTGCGCTCAGTCAAAGTTGCCAGGCTTGTCAGAAATTTTTTTTTCCACAAGAAAATCTCATTCTAATGTGAAGGATTAGCATATTCCAGATGTTTCACAAACATTACATCGACTTAGCCGACTTAAGTTCTGTAAGCAGTAACTTTAGAATAGAGAATTCTTACCTGCTGACCACTGCACGTCTAAAAGCCAAGAGATATTGGCATGTATTGCTAATATTCCAGCACATAAGTAATTTCTGCAATAGTTGATCGGGTAAAAGCCACAGTACATGGAAGCCAGCTTGTTCAAAAATATTACCAAATATTTGGATGGGAATGATACATATAATCTTATGAAAAATAATATATTGGGCAACTTTATCTCATCCCTGACCTAAATTAACATGTATACTAGCATGACACTCTAGGTGGCCAAGGAATCATTTAGGTGCTATCAGGTTAGATCACTCTTACATTTGATTGCCCTGGATTTTTTTGTCTCAGTCACATCTCTAAATCCGCAGCAATCTCTGTCTGGCAGCAAAGTAATATTCAATGCCATCTGATGATACCTCATGCCTGGATTGACAATTCCATTTAGCACTGGGTGTGGTCTCTTTCACTTAAATAAGGTCAGGCAAGTTGGAAATTAGAAGCAATGCCTATCTTCTCTTTATTTAATTTACAAGTAAAACTAACAGCATCATGGATCCGTGCATGTGGTAATGGAAGGACCTTTATACCAAAGAAGTATGCTGTTGAAATATGACGTGATGAACTCCAATTGGAGGAAAATAAAACAATCATACAAGAATTATCTTAAAGTATCCCATATTTTCTGTTAAGGTTCCTACTAAATGGTAGCCTGGTGCATGAAGCTCCTGCATATGCAGGTCTGTGGAAGGGGCAGACCACAAAGGTTCTATAGCATGCCGCCTTGCATTGTATTTTTGTAAGAGGCTGTTTTCACCCATCAAACCCGTGTCCTCCAGTTCACATGGCGACAACTCAACCATTGCGCCAAGGCTTGTACTTAAGGTTCCTACTAACATCTTCATCATCATCATCTAGGCCTTATCACGATTAAGCTTCCTACTATATCAATTAAAAAGAAGACAATGGCCAGTCAAGTGATCTGAATTCCAAAATTTGAAGCAACAAAACATGAATGAATATTAGCAGCACCAGATTTGAAGTTTTTGAATATAGATGGATTTTCCATTTTGATATATCTTACTGATTAATGGGGATACTCGTCAGATTAATCTAGACTGCTTGTTCTGCTGCTGTGACGGGAATGTAGAATGGATGTTCTACTGAAACCACTGCGTTCCAATTTGGAAAGTGAACCTGTATCATCATGCTTCAGCAATTAACATTGATTATACAAATGTCAACTTCATCTTTAACCACTTTTGACAATCAGTTAGATAAAACGAATTTTGAATCTACATTCTGAAGATGCACTATTTTTATCATTTGTAAATTTCATTCCTGAGTTGGAGAAAAAGCACATCATTTAAACTCAAAGAAATAGTATACCATAAATTCGGCATAGCTTGATGTCTTAATGGCTTATTACAAGAAGAGCTGATGAAGAACATATTATTTAGGATTCCAAAAGTCTTCTCTTAAACCATCTGTCCAAAGTCAATACAATGAGTTACTGTCCTGTTCATTTCTGGATCTAGAAGATGCAACAGGTGGGAAAAAATGTTATATGACAAGAATTCTTTGAAACTACTAACTGATAAAAAGGTTCTATTCAGGAAGTTAGGAACATATGGCACTAAAGGAAGAAAGCTTCCATGTGCCTCCATTGACAGTGTGGTCAGATAACCACTAGCGTTTGGAAGTTGGAACACCATGATTAGAAGTCATTAATATCTTGGGTTGTCTCAGATGCAAGTCATGATAACCAAAACCAACACTTGACAAACATATATCTACCTTGCCACAAAGACTGAACTTGTGACCTTGTGGTATCTTTTCTATCACATCTCGGGTATTCCTTTGGCATCACCACTTTAGGTTGCTTGTTGCAAGGTTCCTTTGACATATCTGGAGAGGCCTATTACATCTATGACCTTTATTATAGGAGTGCAAGGAGTTTGTTTCAAATGCAGAAGAGAAGGCTGCATTATCGCTCAAGTTTCAGTATATTTCGTTGAAGATATCTAATCCGTGAGTACCATATTTTATAGAAATCACATGTGCACTTTGCATGCTCTTCACATTGAAGTGAGTTGTAAACACTATAAACAAAGGGTGAAGTTAATTTCCAAGATTATGAGTTTGCTTCAATTCATCATTTGAGCCAAGAGAAATTGAAAAATCCTTGATTCTGCTTGTTTCTTCTTTTTTTGATTAGCATCTATCTCTAACCTAGTTCAATATCCTTATAGAAGACTATCTCCTCCTCTGTAACCCCTCTCATTTAGTTAAGCTTCCTATATCATCATCTATCTCTTGATGGAGATAATTGACGTGGAGTCAAACTAAAACTCATGATCAGTATCCAGGATTTCTTATGCTCTACATACTTCGAGTCACCTGAGGTTCATTGGCAGCCATGATGATAGAAGTTGTTCATTTGCTTCTTAATCATTAGCATAAGGATTTTCTGCCTTTGGCTCCTTGATTATTTTCTTCCAAGAAACCTAGTTACTATATGCTACCAATAAACAATATAGAACTTGAGACCATAAAAGAAAGTTGCAGCACTGAGACATCTAACTGATTAAAAAACTTCTCTGTGGCCATTTATGGTAATAGGAGACAAATCAAGGAGCCAAAGGCGGGAGCTTCGTGCACTGGGGCTGCCCGTTTTAGGAGACAAATCATCTGCCATAATAATTAAGCTGGCAAAAAGAACTACTGAAACTACTAAGTTTGATCACTTCACCAATATGTGCATAAGAATATCCATAAGAATTCCCATTGAAGAATTTGTAAACTGAATTCCCATGCAGCCACTGTCACAAGTGTTCTGTAGGACGTCACACCATATTAAATCATCACAAACCATAAGGAATCAACCACTCAAGATCATTAATGACTTTACAGTGGCTAATTGCATGTAGTGGATAATAAAGAAATCATGGCAACACTCTCAAATCTCAAATAATCAAATCATGAACATTTCCACTCAATTACTTCCCTGATCTTCATTCGTGTCTACACTTGCATGGCATCAATATGGTCAATATTGACAGGGCTTGTGGTATTTGACTCATATAGACAAGATCAAGATCATTAATGACTGTATAGTGGCTAATTGCACGTAGTGGATAGTAAAGAAATCATAGCAACACACTAAAATTTCAAAATTTCAAATCATAAACATTTCCATTCAGTTACTTCCATGATCTTTATTTGTATCTGCACACCTCATGGATGGAAAGATAGTTATTCAAATCCAAAATGTCATTGGGTTTTAGCACCTAGTTGGTTAATTGCCATGTCTCACAACCAAGAGGTTGTGGGGTGAAACCACTCACCATTCAGGCAAAAATTCCAAAATCCAATTCACAGCAACCATTGCCTAATTGAGGTCACTGTGCAATACAGTCATAAATATAATTCCGTATCTGATTAAGATTTTTTTATTAAATCAATCTTAAAAAAAAAAGAAAAGAAAAAAATGAAGCACATTTAGTAATTTGGTTACATGGACGTAATGCGTCATGGTTGTTAGTAAATGTAGCCAAATCAAAGTCAGTTGTGTGAAGTGTAAACTAATCCATTTCACCTTGTGAATGCATTCCGTCCTGGATTTCAAGGTTTTGGATTAGGACAGAAATGAAATGCAAGCTTAAATTTCCTTTATCTATGCCTTGTCTTGATGATGATATGCCTTGTCTTGATGATCTGCGCACTGTTACACTTGAATTTTTCTTTGTTGCTTTCTATTCTTATCGAAGGCCCACCATGACAAATCATCTTCTGCTCCTTCACTGGCTTGTCCTGATGCCCCATTGGTGAAGCATTCTCACTGAAGGTTGCTAATCTAGTGTGTCTAGAGAAATTCTATGGTACGCTTGATGTAATTATTGGCTACATAGTCTTCAGAGATTAGAGTGTTCTTCCAAGCGGCAAGACTTTTTATAGCTAAGGTGTTTGTGTTAAATCTTGTTGACACAGCACTCAGAAACCTTTGCACAGTGAACTTTATCTTGATTCTTATCAACTGCAGCAGTTGTCCATGATTATAGATGAATTGGATTATCTTTTATACTCTCTTTGTGGTGTTTGCAATTCTAAGGATCTAATCTGGTTCCATACTATCTAACATCAGGTCTACTAGTATGCTGCACAACGAGTCTAATAAAAAATCCAATATTTCCCTTGTGATTTCAGTTCAGAATCTCTGACACTTAGGTTCACTTTAAGTTGTAGTTGCACGATGCACAGGGAACTACCTGCATAACAACTTCATCACTATTTCAAACAAAAGCATAAATTTTTTTCACTCTGTCTGATTTGTTAACTCCTTTAGGGCAACTAACCAAAAACGCAATCAAGCAACAGGGTTTCATGTTTGTCTGCATTTTCATGATTATACTGCTAGGTTGTTTTCTTTCAAGTTTTTCCTCTTAAATCACAATAAGGGCGCTTTCTGCCCACCAAATTGAACAATATTAATGTTGCTAGTAGACTTAAAAGCATGAATGGGACATTGAATGCTGCCAAATTTGCCAACAGCCAACTCAGTCCTGCCAAGTTGCACCCTGGCTGCCAAGGTGCTTTTTTATGCTTGGATGAGATCTGAGATATTGTTCATGGAGCAAAGTAACCTGTAAATTGCTTCTCCTTTTTCTCCTCCACGGCTCCACCTCTACTCCAATGCAGTTCCTTGGACTTGTCCTTCCGTTGCCTAGATCTGATGTTTTCAGTTTGCACTTGCATCTTCTTTGTCATCATCCTCTTATTTACATGTAATATGTGATACTAGTCTCTATAATAAGCATATTTTTATTAACCCAATTCTTCTTGTAATCCTCCAAACAGTTTTCAATTTATGATCTCATAAGCGATGTGCTATATTATAACCCAGGTGAAATGGAAAGTATGGGTTCATGTCATAGGGGTTGAGAAGTGAGCGAGTAAATGTGCTAGCTCAGGAGAATAAGATTTATATCGCCACATAGAACATAGGCACATTGACATGTAAGATTTTAGAGTTAGTTGATACGATGAAATATAGGAGAGTCAACCTTGCTTTAATCCAATAAACGAAGTGAATAAGGGGCTAAAATTAGAGAAATCAATGAATATAAGCTCTGGTATGTAGGAAAGGATAATAATAGAAATGGCGTAGTGATAGTGGTGGATAAAGAATTAAAGGATAAAGTTGTAAATGCTGAAAGAACTAGTGATAGAATTATAATAATAAAACTTATTCTAGGAGAGAAGATCATAAATGTTATATGTGTATATGCACTTGAAGTAGGGTTAGAAGATAGAATCAAGAAATAGTTTTGGGAAGATGTGAACGGAGTCATGCAAGAAATTCCCAACACTAAGGGGATATTTATAAGAGCAGACTTAAATAATCATGTAGCAAAAAAAAAGGAATGATATGATAGGGTACATGGAGTATGGTATTGTAGAAAGAAATGAGATGGGGGAAGCTATCATCTATTTTGCTTTGGCATATAACATAGCTCTGGCACACATTCTTTAAGAAGAGGGCTGAAAACTTAGTAACCTTTAAAAGTGGACCATGTAAAAGGTAAATAGACTTTTTTCTACTTAGAAATACTGAAAGATCAATGTGTAAAGATTTAAGGTGATACCGGGTGAGAGTTTAACCTTACAATATAGGTTAATGGTAATGGATATGTATATTAAAAGATGGAAGAAAAGAAACGAACATAATAGGTGTACAAAAACTAAGTGCTGGAACTTAAAATGGGAGAAGATAACATCATTCACAAACAAGTTGATGATAGAAGGAAATTGGAATAATGAAATAGAAGTAAATACCATGTGGACTAATATGGCCGACTCCATTAATAAAGTGGCAAAAGATATTCTAGGAGTGTCTAAAAATAAAAAGCAACCAGTAAAGGAAACTTGATGGTGGAGTAAAAAATGCAAAAAGTTATTTAAAGAGAAATAAGTATGTTTTAAAGCATGGCAGAAGACTAGAAATAACGAAAACTATAAGCAATATAAGAATGCTAAAAAGGTTACTAAGAGAATAGTAAGTGAGGTTAAACTCAAGGCATATGATGATCTCTATAATATATTAGGAACAAGAGAAGGTGAGAAATATATGTTTAAATTGGCAAAAATAAGAGAATAGACGGGTAAGGACTTATACCACATTAAGCACGTTAAAAGTGATGACCAAAGGGTATTAGTCAAAGATGACGGAATCAAACAAAGGTGGGAAAGTTACTTCCAAAAATTGTTGAATGACAATTGTCCCAAGAATGTAGGGATTGGAAGTACCGTAAACCCAAATAACATCATCATCATCATCATCATGAAGACCTTGTCCCGATAGGTTTTGCCACATGAATCTTGTTCCTCCATTCCCCTCTATTGAGTATCATGTCTTCATTTTTAGTCTTGAAGTTTCTAAATCTTTTCTCACCACTGTTATCCACATTCTTTTGAGCCTTCCCCTTGCCCTTTTAGAACCTTCGACTTAGATTGTTTTCATTTTTCGTTGGACATGTTCAAACCATCTAAGTTTAATCTCCCTCATCTTGTTACCTATTGGTGCTACTCCTAAGTTTCCTCAAATATTTTCATTTCTAATTCTGTCATTTCTCAATTTGCCACTCATCCATCTTAAAATTCTAATTTTGGCTACACTCAAACCATCTAAGTTTAATCTCCCTCATCTTGTTACCTATTGGTGCTACTCCTAAGTTTCCTCAAATATTTTCATTTCTAATTCTGTCATTTCTCAATTTGCCACTCATCCATCTTAAAATTCTAATTTTGGCTACACTCATCCCATGTACATGTTGTTTCTTAATTGCCCAACACTTTGATCCATGGAGCATCATCGGCTTTACAACTATCCTATAGAATTTTTCTTTCAATTTAGTTTGAGTAGCATCCTCCGATCACACAAAACTCCAGAGGTACGTCTCCATTTATTCCAGTCCACTTAGATTCTCTGGGTAGCTTTCCTCTTAATCTCTTTGCTCTCATGAATTATTGATCCTAAGTATTAGGGACTTCGTGGTTATGAATCTTTATTGGTGCTCCCTCCTACTCCATAAACCCAAATCACATTAGGCATTATAGATACGACTGTAGGATTAAAATACCTGATTGAAAGAGTCATTGAAAAAGATGAAATTTTGAAGGCCCTAGGGTCTAATAGTATACTAATAGAGGTTTGGAAGTATATGGGAGATACTGAAGTAGTTTGGTTAACAAAGTTGTTTAATAAGATTGTAAAATCGAGGAAAATTGTTGGATGAATGGAAAAAGAGCTTGATTGTACCAATTTATAAGAACAAAGGCACTAGTTATTGTGGGATCAAACTTATGAGCCCTACCATGAAACTTTTTGAAAGAGTGATTTAGAAGAGGCTACGATATGAGACGAGTGTATCAAAGAACCAATTTGGTTTCATGCCTGGAAGGTTTACCATGGAAGCTATTTTCCTACTTAGATAGTTGATAGAGAAATATAGAGAGAAGGAAGGACCTCTACATGGTCTTTATTGACTTAAAAAGCTTATGATAGGGTCCCAGGGAGTTAATTTGGTGGATGTTGGGCCAGAAAGGGGTTTCACAGGGGTATAGAGACATAAATAAGGATATATGAGGGAGTAGTAACAAATGCTAAGATCACTAGCGGAGAGATGGGTGATTTTCCTATTACTATAGGATTGCACTAAGGATAGGCATTGAGCTTATACCTTTTCACCTTGGTTATGGATGAGTTAACAAAACATCTACACGAGGAGATTCCGTGGTGCATGTTATTTGCTAATAATATAGCATTAGAATCTAGAGAATTTAAAGTTGGCGAGCTAAGATGGAGTATGGAATGCAATTTTAGCAAGGAGTGGGAGTGGAGCTCCAATAGAGATTAATAACCAAGAAGTCGCCTTAAAAGACCTCTTTTCGATACTGGAATCGATAATCCATGAGAGAGGAGAGATTGAGAGGGAGGTTACTAAGAGAATCCAAGTGGGTTGGAACAAATGGAGATGCAGCGGGTGCCATTCAAACTGAAATGAACGTTCTATAGGATGACTGTAAGGCCGGCAATGCTCCATGGATTAGAGCGTTGAGCAGTTAAGGAACAACATGTATATAGGATGGACGTAGCTGAAATGAGGATGCTGAGATGGATGAGTGGTGAGACAAGAAAGGATAGAATTAGAAATGAAAATATTAGAAGAAGCTTAGGATTAGCACCAATAGGTAACAAGATGAGAGAGATTAGACTTAGATGGTTTGGACTTGTCCAATGGAAACCGAAAATGGCAACGATTAGGAGTGAAGCAATCCAAGTCAAAGGTACTAAAAGGCCTAAAAGAACGTAGATAAAAGTGGTGAGAAAAGATATAAAACCTTTAGGACTAAATGAAGACATGATACTTAATAGTAGGGAATGGAGGAACTAGATTCATGTGGCCATCCCCTAATTGGGATAAGGTTTTGATGATGATGATCTTATAGAATTCTCTTGGAAGCTAATAAATAAGGGTGGATTCTGCATGAAATAACCATTTTGTAATATAATTGTTGTAATGGCATTAATTTACAACCTGCCTATGACCATTATTGTGTTGTACTGGGAGTTTTACCCATAAAGATACCCGTCTGCAACCTGCCAAATTCATTTTCTCATGTTTAAACAAGAAAAAAATAGAAAATATCACAAGTAGGAAAATACTTTCTGAATAATACGTTGAATCTCGGGTGCGGTGAAAAATAGGCAGGGGTTGCTAGGCCGTTCTCCCAGAAGCGATGCGCTACATCGAATCCCGGGTGTAGTGATAAGTGGGCAAAAGCTGTTTCATGCCTGGGAGGTCTACCATGGAAGCTATTTTCTTTCTAAGACAATTAATAGAGAAATACAGGGAGAGGAGGAAAGACCTACACATGGTCTTTATCGATTTAGAGAAAGCTTATGATAGAGTCCCTAGAGAGTTAATATGAAGGGTGTTGGGTGGTAAGGGGGTTTCTCAGGGGTATATAGACATAATTAAAGATATGTATGAGGAAGTAGTAATAAATGTTACGACCACTAGTGGCGTGACTAGTGATTTTCCTGTCACTGTAGGATTGCACCAAGGATCGGCATTGAGTCCATACTTCTTCACATTAGTTATGGACGAGTTAACAAAACATTTGCATGAGGAGATCACCTGGTGCATGCTATTTGCAGATGATATAGTCGTACTTGATAAGACAAGGGAGGGTGTAAACATAAAGTTAGAGTTATAGAGAGAAGCATTAGAATCTGAAGGATTTAAAATTAGCCGAACTAAGACAGAATATATGGAATGTAATTTTAGAAAGGAGAGGAGTGGAACCCCAGTGAAGATTGATAACCAACAAGTCCTTGTGAAAGACCTCTTTCGGTACTTAGGATCATTGATCCATGAGAGTGGAGAGATTGAGAGGGAGGTTACCTAAAGAATCCAAGCGGGTTGGAACAAATGGAGATGTGCATCTGGAGTTTTATGTGATCGGCAGGTGCCACTCAAACTAAAAGGAAAATTCTATAGGATGGCTATAAGGCCGGCCATGCTCTATGGATCAGAGTGTTGGCTAGTTAAGGAACATGATACTCATAGGATGAGCATCGCAGAAATGAGGATGTTGAGATGGATGAGTGGTAAGACAAGAAAGGACAGAATTAGAAATGAAAATATTAGAGGAAATTTAGGGGTAGCACAAATAGGTAATAAGATGAGGGAGATTAGACTTAGATGGTTTGGACATGTCCAAAAGAGACCAACAACGGCACCAGTTCGAAGGAGTGAGGCAATACAAGTAGAAGGCTCTAAAAGGGCAAGGGGAAGGCCCAAAAGAATGTGGATAGAAGTGGTGAGGAAAGATTTAAAAACTTTGGGACTAAATGAAACCATGGTATTTAATAGAGTGGAATGGAGGAATAAGATTCATGTGGCCAACCCCTAATTGGGATAAGGTCTTGATGACGATGATGATGATGAATAATACGTTGAATGGAAAGAAATAAGTCGCTCTTAGGGATAGAAAGTAGAAGAAATATTTGAGAGGAAGCACAAGAATATGCCCATGTGATGGATGAAAACATGGAACAGGTCTATGATAAAAGTCGTTCATTAATTTCTGTCTCAAGATAAAACTACGACCTGAATATGAGTTAATGGGTAAGCTCAGAAAGGTCAATGGTGCAATACTTAATAAAGACCTAACTGTAATGCGAAAAAGGAAATCTTCATAAAAAATAAAAAATCTCTTTATTCAATCAAATTCAACTTAAAACATTTGGACCTTTATATGCTTATATAGTCCCTTCAAAAAACTCTAATTGAGTCTGAATAGAAAGAGGTGCTTGCAGACTGAATAACATAGCTTAGGCAATTTCTGAAAGCTAAGCAAAGACAGTAACTTAAGCAACTTCTGAAAGCCAATGGAAGATACTAAACTTAGTCTCTAGTTGAATGCAACCCTTAACAGACTAGACTAAGACATCTATTCAAGTGACAGCTTCGAATAGTTCTTACCTATACATTCTGAAAGATGGAACCAGAACAATTACTAATCACAATTACTCTAGTAGAGGGAGCACTTCCGAAAGTTTACTTTCTGAAAGAGAAAACAGCAAGAATTACTAATTGTCATTACTTTCCTAAAGAAAGAAGAACTTTCTAATAGACAATCTGCAAGAGCAAATTTCTTTAAAATATAAATCAGTCTGCTGGAATACTCATATTCCCAGCAAGTCTGTCTGTAACAGCTTGTGGAGCAACCATCATTTCTTCCTTTCAGATGCTTTGAAAGACTTTTGGATGCTCTATTTGCTCTACGCACCATTTTGCTGCATTTCTACATTAATTGAAGGTTGTACCCTAGTCACTTCAAATGGCCCTATATTTGAGAAGTTGTTTCCCTTGAATGCCTTTCCAAAACTTAATCTAAATACCTTCTAACAACATGGAAACATATGGAAAATGCCTTGAAAACACTTGGGAGATGCTGAGGAACACTTTTCCTTTTCTCTTTACTTTTTGCTGAAGCTATTTTCGTATTAATTTCCCCAAAATTTTCTTGCATGTACCCTAGACTTTTCCCTCTCTTTCTAAGACCTTCGCATGTGTTTCCTACTGTTATGCAAAAATTTCTTAGTCTGTACCTCACACAATTTCTTTCCAATTCCTCAATTTTCATGTTCCACTTCGTTTTCTGCCATTTCATTTTTTGCTTGTTGAATAATGAAGGATTATGCGAAAGCTTGTTGAAAAACAAGTAGGGTTAGAAGATAGCATCAAAAGATAGTTTGGAAAGATATGGAGGGAGTCATGGAAGACATTCCCAACACAGAGGGGATATTTATAGGAGTAGATTTTAATGATCATGTAGGAAAAGAAAAAGAAGGATATTATATGGTATATGGAGGGTATGGTATTGCAATGGGGAAGGCTATACTTAATTTTGCCTTAGCATATAACCTAGTCATAGCAAACACATACTTTCAGAAGAGGGATGAACACTTAATAACCTTTAAAAGTGGACCATATAGAAGCCAAATAAAGTTTTTGTACATAGGAATACAGAAAGATCAATGTGTACATAGAATAACGGTTATGGATATCTACATTAAAGTATGAAATAAAGGAAATGAACTTAATAGGTGTTCAAAAACTAAGTGGTGGAACTTAAAAAGAGAAAAGATAGGATCATTTACAAACAAGTTGATAGTAGAAGAAAATTGGAACAATGAAGCAGAAGTAAACACCATGTGGACTAATATGACCATGTCCATTAAGAAAGTGTCAAAAGCTGTCTTTGGGGCATCTAAAGGTAAAAAGTAACCAACAAAGGAAACTTGGTGGCAGAGTGAAAAAGTGCAAAAAGTTGTTAAAGAGAAACGTGTCTGTTTTAAAGCATGACAGAGGAGTAAAAATAATGAAAACTTTTGAGCAATATAAGAATGTTAAAAAGGTTGCTAAGAGAGTAATAACTGAGGCTAAACTCAAGGCATAGGATGATCTCTATAATATATTAGGATCAAGGGAATGTGTTTTAAACAAATGTGGGAAAGTTACTTAAAAAAATTGCTGAATGACAATTGCCCTGAGAATTTAGGGATTGAAAGTACTATAAACCCAAATAACAATGGACGTTATAGATATGATTGTAGGATTAGAATACCTGAAGTGAAGGAGGCATTGAAAAAGATGAAATTAGAAAAGGCCTTGGGGCCCGGTATACCAATAGAGTTGTGGAAGTATATGGGAAATACTGGAGTAGTTTGGCTGACAAAGTTGTTTAACAAGATTGTATAGTTGAAGAAAATTTCAAATGAATAGGGGAAAAGTTCTATCGTATGAATTTAAGAGAATAAAGAAGACATATAGAGTTACACTTATTACTATGGGATCAAACTTATGAGCCATATGATGAAATTTTTTAAAAGAGTGATTGAGAACTATGACATGAGAAGAGTGTATTGGAAAATCAGTTTAGTTTCATGTCTCGGAGGTCCACCATGGAAGCTATTTTCCTACTTAGACAATTGATAGAGAAATATAGGGAGATGAGTAAGGACATCCACGTAGTCTTTATTGACTTAAAAAAAGGCTTATGATAAGGTCCCCAGAGAGTTAATGTGGTGGGTGTTGGGCAAGAAAGGGGTTTTACGGGGGTATATAGACATAATTAAAGATATGTATGAGGGAGGAGTAACAAATGTAGGACAATCATCAGAGAAAATAGTGTTTTCCTATCACTCTAGGATTACACCAAGGAGCAACATTGAGCCCATACCTTTTTACCTTGGTTATGGATGAGTTAACAAAACATTTGCACAAGGAGATTCCATAGTGCATGTTATTTGTGGATAATATAGTTTTGGTTGATAAGACAAGGGAGGGTATTAACACAAGATTAGAGTTATGGAGATATGCATTAGAATCTAAAGGACTTAAAATTAGCTAAACTAAGATATAGTATATGGAATGCAATTTTAGCTTGGAGAGGAGCACCAGTAAAGATTGATAACCAAGAAATCCCCCTAAAAGAACACTTTCAATACTTAGGATCGATAACTCATGAGAACGGAGAGATTCAGATGGTGGTTACCCAAAGAATTCAAGCGGGTTGGAACAAATGGAGATGCGCCTCTAGAGTTTTGTGTAATCAGAAGTTGCAGCTCAAACTAAAAGGAAAATTCTATAGGATGGCTATAAGGTGGCCATGCTCTATGGATCAAAATGTTGAGCAGTTAAAGAACAACATGTACATAGGATGAGCACTATCGAAATGTGGATGTGGAGATGGATGAAAGACAATAAATGATAGAATTAGAAATAAAAACAATAGAGAAAATTTAGGAGTAGCACCAATAGGTAACAAAATGAGGGAGATTAGACTTAAATGGACTGGACATGTCCAACGGAGACCTAAAACGGTACCGGTTAGGAGTGAGGTGATCTAAGTCGAAGGTTCTAAAGGGGCAAGGAGAAGGCCCAAAAGAATGTGTATAAAATTGGTGAGAATAGATTTAAAAACTTTGGGACTAAATAAAGCCATGACACTTAATAGAGGGGAATGGTTGAACAAGATTCATGTGAGCGACCCCTAATCGGGATAAGGTCTTGATGATGATGATGATCAACCAAGTAAGTTCAATTCCTAAGTACAGTTCCAGTTTGTTGAAAAATCTAAGCTGGAAAAGGACGTTCAGGAAATTCCTTATGAAACCAAGGGAATTTGACCACTAAGGTGGGACCTTTTTAAATGCTCTAACAATTTCCATAGATTCTAAAAGTAGCTCTAGCATAACAATACCTTGGTGGGACATAATGGGTTTGCTCAATCTGATCTTGTGCCATTTCATTTTCTTTATTTTTTTCCTTTTACTTCTTTTCCTGATTTACTTCTTACACCATCAATAGATGCAACTTGGTTCACTAGGTTTTGTGTCAGAAGTGCTGTCGTTTGATAGTACCAGTGATAATAGGTTGAGGACCTATTTCCTATTGTAATGGCTGTGCTTGCACCATGTGCTGATTGTTCCAGAATCTTCTTATGGCTGCTTTTGCCCTTATTTGATTGCTCTGTTATTCTACTGGATTTTACTGCATCAGGGACTAGAAATTTAGTGATTCCTTTTCCTTTTTAGTTCTTTTTTAATGCAAAACAGATTAAATTGGGGAAATTTTCTTCAAGTTGCTCATGGGAACTAAAATGTGTCTCTGTGCTCTCTCTTACTTTTTATTGGTTGGATTCTTATTTGCTGCAGATCCTGGATTAACTTTCTTTACTAGGTGAGGTCTACAAAATATCAGTCAACTAAAAATATGTTAGACAACTATGAATTCACAGGGTCAGTTGATGAGCTACAATCCTGCTAGGCCTCAGGCTTCTCATATTGCAAACATGAAACTTACTCCTGGTGTTCCAGGTACAGATTCTCTTTGTCAGCCATCACGGAAAAGGAAAGCAACAGTTCTAGATAAACAAGGTATTGGAACTTCTGATGACATCTCTGAGCTGGTTAACAGCAATCTGAGAGAGAACATGCCATATCACTTCCCCCTAGAGTCAAATCCACTGCATAATACTGATGCATTGTCGGGGGGAAATGTCCAGGGAAACACAAGAGAAATAGTTTCACATGAAAATATACAGTTTGCTGAAGAGAATAATAAAGGTTTTCAATATGGTAAACGCCAATCTTCTGGAGCAAGTGATGCCTGCATGAAAGAAGTTCACTCTGCTTCGATTTTGGTGGATGGGATGAGCTTTTGTCAAGGAAATAATGTTCTCTCAGGTAATTCATCTCTTAAACTGTTAAGTTTACCTTCTGAGAGTTTGACACCGTTCCTTGCATCGCAACAAGGAATATTGGATGGAAGAATTTGTATCCAGGACTTCAGTAAAGTTGGTCCGGCTTTTGGATTCAAATGGAGTGATCAAGGTAAGGATATTCCAGGAGCTAAAGATACCTGGGGTGCTGGGAAAAGCTCGGCACAATCTTCTTTGTGTAATGAAGGAAAGGAAGCCTATGAATCTGATACATATCCTAAAACTGAAGTAACATGTGACAGTCCTTGCGCTATGATTTCAGATTCTGGTCTGAGTAGCGGAAATGGTGATCAGCTTGATTCAATGAGATCTCAAATGTCTATTCCTGCAAAATCTTGTGGTGGTGAAGAGACATATAATGTAGGTCATTCTTTGACGGGTACGCATATAGAGAAGCCTGAACCAAATATGAAGAACCAGAAGCATTCCTTGGAGAAACCTTTGCCAAAGATTGCCGATATTCCTACCAAAAGACCTCATGTGCATGGGAATAATCTCGTCCATGGTTTGGATAATTTGGATTTGAAAAGAAAGTCACATGGAAATGTAGCTACCAAGAGAATTGAAAAGCTCTGGGATGGTTCCCTGCAGCTTAATGCATCTGTAACTGCCTCGGCTACTGCTATCTTTAGAAGGTTGGTTCAACTACTTAATGAACTCCATTTGCTTTCATTGGCATCTCTGTCTCGGATCTCATCCATTCTTAACTTATTAAGTTTGTGTGTGCTTGAAGCTATTATCTTCACTATTGGTTATTATGCCATCTGGAACTAGTTTTCGGAAAAAAAAGAAAGTATGCCATCTGGAACTACTTGGAAAAAAGTATTCCATCTGGACTACTTGATGAGCCAATATTGCTTTGTTAGAAGTATCAGATTCAACTTTTTTTATGTTCCGCACTTTTGTTGCTTCAAGTGATTATGATTAGGTTGTGATTATACTATTTTGGAAATCTAAAGTAAAATTCTACTTTTGTAAGATGTACTACATCACTGAACCTTTTACTTAACTATCATGGTTTCAAATAAGTGAAACATCTTCAAATGAACCATATTCCCTCACAGATTCTACCCAGGCTAGTGAAAGAGTGTCTTTGTTGTTTATATGTAAAGGATACTGATGATGTTGGTCACCCATAGTGAACGTTTCATTTTCTGGAGTGCTCCCACACCAGTTCTAAGATAGAGGGAACGTTTGCATGATACATAATTCAGAAGGAGTGAAGGACAAAAATTATGGGAAAAGAAAAACTGGAATGCTGCTCAGAATTATCAGTTGTCAGAGAACAGCAAAAAAGAATGGCACTCGAGTGACTGAAACCATTAATATGGCAATGTCCCTGAGAGCTAAATCAACAATAACTGTGACACCTAATGGCAACGCCTATGATGGCAGATTTTATTAGTAGAAATTGGAGTCCATCTGAATTGTAGAGATGATTTTGATTAATCCCCAACATCTAATGTACAAGTTGCAGGTTTACTTTATAATTTCAGGTTTTTGGAGAAAATGTTACTGTTTGTAACTAGAGTTATGATTTTACAGTGAAGAGTCCAAATGGGATGGAGAATAACGTCCCCAGTTCTCCTTGCATCCTCCAAAGCAATTTCTTGAAGCTGCCTCCCCATCCCTACTTCACTTTTTGTGAAAACCATGGTTTCCTATCCAGCACTGGATCTTGACTCACATTGTGGATCCTTGAGTTTTAATGGTCTACTAATCCCTAAAAATGATTTTGCACTTATTCTTCTTTACCATAACAAGCTTATTGAATCTGCTGTCAATGTAAATTGTCTTCAGAATTTGATTACAGCACATAGACTGTGGATATACAATGATAGAAAATGTGTGAAGAGTATGACTGGTACATTATACTGTTTTCTTAATATCTTATAAAATGTATGACCGAAGGACGTTGTATTGTTCTCTAACTATCTTATAAAATGTATGACTGAAGGACATTGTATCGTTCTCCAAACATCTTTCAATTTCCCGAGGTATTTTGGAGGCATGTAACTTCAGAAAGTAGCCAGCCAATATACATATGAAATAGATCTATTTCTTTAGTGGGCGTAGGTAGCCTTTGGTCATTATGTTGGTATAGAAAATATGAAATAACAGGCAAATGGACATATCTGACTTACTACTGGTCTTTTCACTGTGCTGTTTGCGGTCCTTGAAAGCAGATTTCTCTGGATATCATGTAGAAAAGTATGACTGAAGGATATTATACTGTTCTCTAAGTATCTTTCAATTTCCAGAGAATTTTGGGGGCTTCTGATTTTAATAAGTACCTAGATAGGTATGATTTAGATCTATTTGTGGTAATGGGCATAGGCACCTTTCATTATTATCTTGATATAGGAAGACATGAAATAATAGCCAAATGGATATATTTGAAGTGCCAGTGATTTTTCATCTGTGCTGTTTATGGCCTCAAAATAGGTGTCTAGCCAATAGGATCCTAAAGAAGATCTCCAGTTTCTTTGTTGAGCCTACATTTCCTTTTGTTTACACATATGGTCTAGGTTGTGAGATCCCAGATTTTGTGTTCACAAAGAAGAAAATGGAGAGAAATGTGACTATTCAAAGCAAACAAATATGCAAGACTGATCCAATTATGGTTACTTCAAACAGATAGAACGAGTTCTACTTAAAGGGTCTGATGCTAGAAACAGTGGTAGAATCTCGCGTTTGGTATGTTGTAGCACATGAAAATTCAATTTGGGTTTCTACAAACATTGTCTTATCAGCTTGTGACTTTGATATGCGTTTTCAAATTTTTTAGTTGCTTTGAGAGACAAAGAAAATGAGTGCTACTTAAAGGTTCTGATGTGAGAACCAGTGGTAGAGCCTCACGAGTGGTTTTTGTAGCACATGATATTTCAATTTAGGTTTCTACAAATAGCCTCTTAACAGCTTGTGACTTTGATGTGCATTTTTTAATTGCTTCTAAATCCGTTCACTGAGAAAATATTTCTAGCTATTCTCATAATTATTGGCTTTTCAGTTACACCTGCATGCTTTGGTTAGATTGATTTGCAACATGAGTGCCTTTTGGCTGATTCATTTGTCCGACAACTTATATCCAAATTAATGCATCATCAAAGCTATCATATGAAAAATTGTCTTATATTCTGGAGATTAGGGAGCGTTAGTTATTTGACAAACTTACCAAGAATGCAGTTTCTGTGCAGTGGTGAGAAGGTCTCAGATGTGAACTGGCCTAAAGTCATAGAAGTAAAAGGAAAAGTAAGATTAGAAGCTTTTGAAAAATTCATCCAAGAGCTTCCTCGTTCTCGCAATCGTGGATTGATGGTAAGCTTTCATTAGTCACCTCGAAGTCATTAAGTCACAGATCAATTCATGATTTTTGTCAGGTCTATACTCAGTGGTGCAAGGTGCAATGCCATTAAATATCTATTATATTCCTTGCTGGCCTTGGTCATTATTAGGAATAAGATATGAATAATGATTTTTTTGCCTAGATGAAGAATTAAGTCTTGCACTAGCTTTCATCAATATGTCCATCATATCCTTGCTAGTAAACTAATAAAATTTCCTTGCTTGATCCTTCATTACTTGTTTGATGGTTTCAGGAAAATTAATCTAGTTTTGATATCAGTATTCATATTACCTGGTATACACTTAAACATGTGATACTTCTACTTGATGCTTGATCATTTCTAGTGTTGCCGGTGAAATAGCTGAAGGTTTATGTGGATTTAAATGTCAGTCCATTGATTTTACCAGTTAAATCAGAGGTATGCCTAGATCTTGTGCATCTGTCACAGACAGATGTCAAGATAAATGGAGAAATACCAACATACTTTGCGACTTCAGCCATATCTTGGCCAAGGTACAAATAGTTGATCCTGGTAGAATGAGCGAGGTTTTTTACTTATAGTGATGTCATGAAAGGCATATTTTTGGAACTTTTCTGTTATGTTAAAGGATACATACCAGATTGCTTTAGAAGATGGTTTCGCGTACACAGATAAAAGGAAAAGAAAAGCAATCTGCAGGTGTGGGTGTAGCTTGCCTTTTCTCAGTCCTTCGAACTCTGTCTATCTTGAAGACATTTACAGCGGCCATGCTTTATCGTGCCATTGTTATATATGACCAGAGCTCATCCATCCTGAGAGTCGCTGTCATGCACATGGGATCAGGTAAATTTGGTAGTGCATGTATCCAGCTCTCATACATGATTGAGAATATGGGTTTTGGCAGTATAAAGTTGTTCTCATTGTAATTCAGTATCGTTCTGTGATGCATGTCATTCAGTAGGTCATTATATTAGCAACATGCGCATAAACTCTGCATTATGTTTCATCTTTATACATGCAATGGAATCTGCTGAAAGCTTTGGATATTTTTTGCAGGTAATTTCCCTTTGTTGGAAAATTGGATCTTCCAAGACTGGACTGACAGGCATGAAGGAGGTAAAGATCGTACAATAATTTTTTAGAAATTACATGGGTTCTGCATCTTATTATGGGCAGTTAATGATCTATCATCAGATACTTCATTGAAATTTTCAGGTTGCGAAAGGCTATGGGGAAGGGGAGAGGGTCGGTTTTGCACAACTTTCTCAGGGCATTGATCTTTATGTCTGTCCTCGCAGTGACACCATAATCACAATACTTGCAAAGTATGGTTTCTTTAAGGGTATGGCTGCAGTTGATGATAATCATGATTCGTTAATTGGTTGTGTTGTTTGGCGCAAAAATCGCAAATCCTCAAATTCTGATTCTAAAATTTCTGAAAGGAAGACATCTCCCTTGTTGGTAAAGCCACTGGATTCTGCTGCTAACCCTGCCATCCTGCAAGTGGGAGAAACCACTTCTCCAGTTACAACATCCCAAGATTCAAGGGAGAATCAGGGCAGACCAAATGTAATACAGCCAGCTAAGAGCTCCAGCTCACACAGATCTCACATGAGACCTACAGCTCTAGTGGTTTCAAGTAACATGTCTACTGAAAGCAAAAATGTGCAGTTTATCAAAGATCTTGGAGTACATAAAAATTCCACCGATGGTATTTTAAAGCCTGTTGTGCTTTCCCCAGATGAGTCTCAAGTCATGCCTGTCATGCATACTGCAGAAGAAAAGAACACTCATACTACTTTGGATGGCTCTGAACCCATTCTTCCAGGGCCATCACAAACAATTCCAAAAGCTCAGCAGAGATCAGATAGCTCTGATGATGATGATCTTCCAGAATTCGACTTTGGTGCTGCATGTGGAATTTCCCAATCTCCAGTTAGTGAGCATGTTTTGCCCAGTAGTAGATCGTATTGTTCAAGTGCAACTCTGCTTGACAAGACAATTCTGGTTGGGGAAGTCAAGAAGACTGGTGCACCGATGTCTCTTGTGGTGCCCACTGGAGGACAAATGTCAGTCACTGATCAGCAAAGTGCACAAGCTTCCACTTCTCCGTGGTCTGCATTAAATATTCATCTGGGAGTTTCTGTGCCCA
Source organism: Warburgia ugandensis (assembly GCA_035236585.1). Lineage (NCBI taxonomy): Eukaryota > Viridiplantae > Streptophyta > Magnoliopsida > Canellales > Canellaceae > Warburgia > Warburgia ugandensis. The sequence goes on along the minus strand of CP141138.1, from coordinate 9,680,168 downwards.
CAAAACCTGGAGAGCATGAAAACCAAGTACTCACAATGCCTATATCAGAGGGAAAGCCTGCAGCCCTTGGAAACATTCTGCTAGGCAGACCCAGGAATGTGAAACCATCCAATACAGCTGAAGCCCCTGGAGCTCATTCCCATATTACAAAGAAGTACATATGGTATGATGATGACGACATGCCTGAGTGGTGCCCCCCTGATCTGGAGTGCGAGAACCAACCACTTACCATGGCAACTACTGGATTCTTAAGGCCGTGCTCAAGTCTCAGGTCATTATCTAAGGTTCCAGCAGGACACGCAATACCTTCTCAGCCTGCACAGCATCTCTCTTTGTATACCCGAGGGTTTCCTGGTGGATCTCAACCAGGATTACCAGGCCACTCCTGTGGAAGTAACAACATGATGCCGCCCCAAGATCGACCTGCTTCTGTAGTTGTTACGCTTGGTCCGAGCTGCCCACCCAGATTTAGTCCACTACATTTGAGGCCTCCATCTGGCATCCATATCAGACCACCTCCAATTAGGACGCAGTCTGGCGTTTTCGATATCAGATCACCAATTAGGCCTCAGTCTGGTATTTTCCATTTGAGACCTCCACTTAGGCCTGTTGATCAGAGGGCTCCATGGTCTTGACATTCATAATAGAGCTCTAATGATCTCGAGGTTAACATAATTAGGTGTTTGTGCTATTATAAAAATCTGTACCAGTTGGTCCACTCAACCGCATTGTGGAAGTGGTGGATGTGGCTATGAAGAGGTTGGCTTGTACATATGGAGGGAAGCTGGACAGAAGATTTCAAGTTTTCTTGATTTTGAGAGATGTTTCTGGGACTGGGTTTATTGTTTCTGCTGATTATGTTTTATTGTACTGTTTTATGGTGAAGGTGACACAGGTGATGCTAGGGGTGGCAATTCGGGTTGGCGGGTCGTGTTTGTGGCGACACGAACACGACACGAATAGTGTTACAGGTTGACACGAACACGACACGCTTAATAGTCGTGTCAAAAACCTATGACTCGTACACGACCCGGTTCTTAAAAAAATGACACGACACGACCTGTGTAACACGATTAATTGATTGAGTCGTGTTGGATACACGACGCGAAATGACACGACACGACACGACATATTAAAAAAACTGCCCTCTCAAGTCAAGTCCCAACTCCCAAGTGAATAGAAGTTATAGAATCCAGCCGCCAAGGCCCAAACGGGCCAAATCCCAAAACAACCACAATAAAATAAACTAACATATAGGACGGTTATTTCTGGCGGTTCTATAAAACCCTAACATATAGGGCGGTTGTAACATAACCGTCCCATATATCATTGGTTTTATAGGACGACCGTGAAATAAGCGTCCTATATATTACAGGTTTGATAGGGCGGTTGTGAAATAACCGTCCTATATGTTATTTTATAGTACGGTTATTTCATAACCGTCCTATATGTTAGGTTTTATAGAACGGTTGTGAAATAACCATCCTATAGTTTACTTTTTATAATTTTATTCCACTCCACCGTTATGACTGATCTTCTGATTCTGACTGAACTGTATCTTTGAATCTTTGATCACCTGAAGCAATGACAATGAGGTTTTGGAGCAGAAAATCAAAATTGAATAGCATGGGTCTTTCAGTTATGAAGAACTAGACTTTCAACCCAAGTTACCAACCCCCACATAAATTGTTAGGAGGGAATTCATTTCTCCAACTCCTTTCATGCTCATTGTCACTGGTCATTGCTATATCCATTGAATTACTGGTGACTGATCCACCACACCACACGACAAGTACATAGACAACCAAATTACCAATAATGTTCCTGTAATATTTTGTTATTTTATTTAGAAACAATACAGTTCTTTATAGTTTAGTATTACACCACTCAGTCACTCACTGACTCACTTCACAAGTTCACAATTCACATGATATGTGAAAAAAGAGAGACTGAAATGAATCAAATAACCACAATAGTAGTAAATAAATATGCATTAAGTAGCACATGATGGAAATATACTTCCATCAATGTATTATGTATCAAACACAACAAATTAAAATAAGTCATGAAAATTATACAAATTAATCAAAATGAATTGATCCAGAGTCTTCAGTTGGTTGAAGTGATCCTGCAGTGCTACTTATGCTTACAATGTCCTCAGCAAGCTCATCCATGGCAACTGTAATGGTAGAGTCTACAATCATATAGAATAAACAAGCATTAGTTATTACTAAGCTCATATAAAATATAATGTAAATATAGAATTATAAACTATTACCTTTCAATCCATATAGCCAATCTCTCACACAAATCAATGCTTGCACGGTTTCTGGCTTTAAAGTAGATTTATATTGGTCAAGAACCCGACCACCAACACTAAAAGCAGACTCCGATGCAACTGTAGATATAGGAATGCTCAAGACATCACGAGCCATGGCAAAGAAGTTCAGGATACCTAAAATCAAAATTTGAATCAAATGTAAATGTAAATAAGATTACATAAAATAGTGTTTACATGAGATTATTAGTCAAACAACCTGTATTGATTGCCTTTCCAGAATGCAAGAATGTCTAGCTTTGACTCTTGCAATTTTGGTTCATCTAAATAAAGCTCCAATTGTGATTTTTGCATAGCCAAAGTTCCTCCTTCACCTTCAAATGAATCAAATTCCTAATGCAAATGCAATTATATTATTCAACGTACTATAAGACAATTCATACTTCATAGCAAATTTTAATATGCTAAGTAGTAAGCGACATATAATGAAAGATACAATTATAAATAAAATCACCTTCATGACATCTAAAACCTCTTGACTATATGACATGTTCTGTCTATCATCAGCACCTGCACCTCTAGCCACTGGTGTAGATGAGGAGGAAGGAATAGGATAAATCTTAACCTTATATTCATTGAAGAGAGAGAATAACTTTTCCCTAACTTGAGCAAACTCCAAGCAGCCACTGCCAAACAATTTCTTGTACGAGAATTCCACAAAGGAGAGCTTATACCGAGGATCCAACACACATGCAATTGCCAAAATGGTGCTGAATTCAGACTAGTACTTTGAAAACTTGGCAAACATTTGGGTGGACATACGCTTCATATAGTCATCATCACTTCTCATGTATTGTGTTAAACTCAAATAAATTACAAATGCTGCACGAAAGTAGAGATTTGCAGTGGGATACTTGGATCCAGAGAACATGCAGGTGGCATCATAAAAAACTGCCAAAAACTTTGAAATTTTTGTAGCCTTTTCCCATTCAATGAAAGAAGGACAATGCTTATAATTTAAGTCACTTAGTTCTAAGTGACAAAATGCACGTTGGTAAACAAGAGCACTTTCAAGCATCAAATACGTTGAATTCCATCTTGTAGGACAATCTTGTCTTAAGCCCTTTTTTGTCTCAATTGACATGTGATTCACACACTCTAAAATTTTTTGTCTTCTACTTTGTGATGCTTTGACATACTTGATACTCTCTCTAATTTTTTGAATAGCATCATCAATTTCTTTCAAACCATCTTGCACAATCAAATTCAAAACATGACAACAACAACATAGATGAAGGAACTCTCCACCACAAACAAGAGTGTTCCTGATGTTTAATTGATGCCTTAACAGCTCAACAGAAGAATCATTAGAAGAAGCATTGTCTAAAGTGATTGAAAAAATCTTTTTCTCAATCCCCCATTCTACCAATAATGAGTATAACTTTTCTGCTAATGATATTCCATTATGTGGAGGTGGTAGGAAACAAAAATTTAATATCCTCTTTTGTAAGACCCACTGACTATCTAGAAAATGTGCTGTGAGACTTATATAACCATCAGTAATACAAGAAGTCCACAAATCCGATGTCAAACTTATCCTGCTAGGTGCCAATTCTAACATCTCTTTTATCTTTCCTTTTTCTCTTTTATACATTCTCAGAACATCTGCTTTTACTGTATTTCTACTAATCAAGTGCAAATCTACACGCAAATATTTCAGTAGAGTTCTAATTCCATCATACTCAACAAATTGGAAAGGCAAATCATGCATAACAATTGTAGCTGCTACTAACTCACGATAAACTTTAGGATCAAACTTATTATCTGAAGCTGCACTTAGTGACACTGACATACTCCCCTAACTTTGAGATAAAAGCAATTGGCCTATATCACGAGAAGAGCTCCGTTGACAAGTTTTTATATGACGTTTTAAGTTACCAGTACCAAATTTGCTATCGCAAATGTATATTGCAGAGCACTTCTTGCATTTACACCTTTGCCTTCCATCTTCTGATAGAGGAAGGTGTTCAAAAAAATTCCAAACTGGAGACATTAGTTTTCTATGCTTTTTACCTCTATTGGATTTTGAAACTAACTCCACGTTCTCCAAATAAGCAAACTCATCATCATCGTTGTTGTGGTGTAGCATATTCAAGTTATCAGAAACATCAGTGCTCCCAACTTCAACTTGTGCCTATATTGCAAAATGCAAATGACAAAAAAAAATTAGTTCACATTGACAGTAAACTAAACACTTCAGACTTCACCAACAATTACTAATAAGTAATAAGGGAAGGGAGTGAGTGAGACACTGAGACTTGAGAGTTGAGACTCCAGAGTGAGGAAATTGAGAGGAATGAAAAGAGTCAGACTCATAATTTCATAGAGAAATAACAAAAAACAAACACATGACATACCTGTGGTGCTGTAGTAGGGGTGTTGCTGCTCATCGTGTTAGAACTTAGAAGGGTTGATGTTTGAACTTGAAGAAGAAATTTGGATTCTGGTCCTCTGGAGTCTGGAAAGGGAAATCTGAAACAGATGTAAATTGTAAATTATAAAAGCAGCTACAAACCTGCAAGCCTTCAACTTCAACCTTGGGTTGGTAATGTTGGTTATGTTACTTATGTATTAACGGTCCTATATTTATAAAATATAGTACGGTTATGTATTAACCGTCCTATATTTTAAAAATATAGAACGGTTATGTGCTAACCGTCCTATATTTAGATAATATAGAACGGTTACTTACTAACCGTCTTATTTTTTGTAAGCTTTAACATATAGGATGGTTATACATTAACCGTTCTATATTTTCCAAATATAGAACGGTTATACACTAACCGTCCTATTTTTACATAATAATATAGGACGGTTACGGACTAACCGTCCTATTTTACACATGGTTTATTCCTTCATTACTAATCTGTGAGTGTGACTGTGAGTCTGTGACTGTGAAGTCTGTGATGTGCCAGATTTTCGCTTTTCAAGTGACCAGTCTGCCTGACAAAGATTGATAGCCTTCTTTCCTCCAATTCCAAATTGGCAAGTGGCAAGTGGAGTTAATGAAAGTTGAAACTTACACTTCAATCATTTGTCAAATATTTTGATTTTTGAGTTATTGTCCTTAATGTTACTTAACTTACTTGTTAGATAACTTAGATAGTTAGATGTCATGAATCATGATAGATGATCCGAGGTGGGGGCGGGGCCCCCCCCTTGTAGACTTGTAGTGGCGGGAAAACAAAATGAAAGTTGAAAACTGAAAAGAACATAAAGGTTTAACTTTAACTAATTAATAATTATCTAGGTATACTAACTACTAAGTCAATCTAGAGTCTAATCTAACTGTCTAAGGCAATTGTTTTGTCTTTTTGTATAATTGTATTGTATCATGTAAGTTAAGTAAGCCCAAATCCAATTATTCAATTGAATTTGAAGTCTTATCCCTAAACCTAAAGAGCCCTACCTAGCTTTGTTGGTTCAGATTGTTTGCTATAACTATAAGCCTATAACTATAAGTTATAAATAACTGTATAACCTAATTTCTTATCAACCATTTTTAGTTTAGCTACACATTGTCACATGTCAATTGTTACAACTTACAAGTTACACTTAGTAGATAAGTTAACCAAGTTTTGTAAGTTGTACAAGTAAAAGTGAAGTGAGAGAGAGACTAACTAACTGTCATATATTGTTGTATAAAATTATAAATGCTAATGAATAATGATTTTCTTATGTTAATTTCACATGTCTCACCAACCAATTGATCTAATATATCTCTTTTCAATCAAATTCATGAATATCATGTATCCAACTCATATAACTCAATATTTGTTTCTCATTTCTAACTCCCAATTGATGATAATAGATTAGGAATAACTCATTCATGATTCATCCATGATCCTTTGATCCATCATTCATGTAGACATTGTAGAGTAAAATTTAGTAACTCCTTTAGTAATATCATTCAACATTTGTGTTAATTCAACACACAACTCCTATTCTCTGTTCACATTCTCACCTCACCTAATGAGTTAATTACAATGTTACATAACTAAATAACTAATAACTATTCCCTTGGGACCCTTCCTAGTTCCTATACTACACTCATTATTCTCTAATGAGATAATTACACAACTCTTTCTATACTCATTCTCAAGCTACTGAGTTAATTACATAACTGTTTCTATTCTAGTTCAGTTCAGTCATTCTTACCTAATGAGTTAATTACATGACTCTTTCTCTTTCTTTACTTATTATCATTTATCAATGTTATCATCAACATTCAACAACTTTTGAATTGAGTATGAGTTACTTACATAACTTTGCTTTTTTAAGATGATCCTCAAGTGAGATCATCAGATGAGTTAAATACATTATATACATAATTAACACCAACTTTACTCATCCTCCCCTGACCTCAACCTCAACAACTATGTTGAATTGAATATGATAGTATGAGTTACTTACATAACTTTGCTTTTAAGCTGATAGATACTCAAGTAACTCAACTCAACTGAGAAGTCTGAGCCTGAGATAGTGAGATGAACATAATACATATATGCCTATATGCTCTGTCTTTTTAAGCTCATCCAGTCATGCTTAACTTAAGGAAATTAAGATGAGTTAATTACATAACTCTTTCTCCACTCTATACTTAATAACTAGTTTTATTTAAGCACATCATCAACTAAGATTAATTAAATACATAACTCTTATAACTTATACAACTCCTATATTTCAATACATAGATGGTTATAAACAAACCATCCTATATTTAAATATATTATAGGACGGTTATTTTAAAACCATCCTATATTTAAATATATTATAGAACGGTTATTTTAAAACCGTCCTATATTTAATATATTATAGAACGGTTATTTGAAAACCGTCCTATATTTGATTATGTTATAGAACGGTTATTTGAAAACCGTCCTATATTTAAGTATATTATAGAACGGTTATTTGAAAACCGTCCTATATTTAAATATATTATAGAATGGTTATTTGAAAACCGTCCTATATTTAAGTATAATTATAGAACGGTTACTGAAAAACCGTCTTATATTTAAGTATATTATAGAACGGTTATTGAATAAACGTCCTATATTAGTATATTATATAGAACGGTTATTTTAAAACCGTCCTATATGGTTCTATACATATAATATATCGTTTTCACTTTTCACTTTTCACCTTGGTCATTCTCAGCCCTAATTTCAATCTTCCAAGTTCCAACCCAACGATCCAATCCAACCTATACTGAGAAGGTGAAAACGACCATTCCTCTTCGATCTTTCACAGATCTAAGCAAAGAAAGGTATGTATTTACGATTTTTTGCATCTTTAATGTAATTTCGTATACTGATTCTGTTACTTCAGAAGTAAAAAGTAATAAAAGAACACAATCGATAAATAAATAAAAACCTCTCGTCTGGTTTCTCCGATCCTTGCCTTGAACTTGTTCTCATTTTCGTTGTCAAACACCTATTTCTCGATTTTGATTTATGTTGTCTTTCATTTGAGTCCGGAAACGGGGTTTGTTGGGAAAAAGATGGATGAGCAATAAAAAACGGAGCTGGAAGCCTGGAAGTGGAATGGGATTATGGGAGATATCAGATATGTATGTTCCTCTGACGAAAAAACCAAACATATAAATTATAAAGGTTCTGAGTCTTCTGACTTTGCCCATAGTGCATTAGTGCTGAATCAGTGAATCCTGATAGATAGGTTCTCGAGAACCGCATCTACTGAAATAGTCTCCAGCTGAAATGTAGAGCAGATTGAGCAGTAGAAGAAGCAGGACAGATGTCAGAAGATTGAGGGAGAGAGACATTAAACTAGTTCTTTCTTTTACAAAATGGAAAAAAACATTACCTTTATCTAATTTATCACAAACTAGCTACAGCTTATATCTCAATTTCTTCTTTTCCTTAAGGGAGCCTTAGAAAAAAGAACCAAATCAAGAAAAATCTCTCAAAAACTAAAATTAACATATCTCATATCTGCATCAAACAATGTCAGATTTTCAACATTTTTGATGTGTTGGAACTGTTGAAACAAGAGGAATGATTAAGTGATAGTTGACCAAAATAAAAAATAAAGGATGAAGGAACATAACAGATTTTTTAAATTATTATTAGACTGGAATGAATGTTTTGAGATAGGAAACTTAATGAAATGGCCAAATCAAGTTACAAATAATGAATGTTATACAAAAACAAAATATCACATTTTTTTTTCCACTCTGCATACTGGAATGGCATACTTATGGGGCTATGGCACTATGCCAACATCACAAAAAATGGGAACATGCATAATTGCTTGTTTGAAGAGATAGAGGGAGCAACAATCTGACCTTGTAGGAGGCTTCCAGTATAGTCTCCACTGTCCAATGAAAAATTTGTGATGGTTTTCAATGGTGCTACTGCTTATTATCCCTGTATAATTGTATTCCTCTTTTCTTGTCTAACTGTAGTCATTTTTATTTTGAAGCAAACATGGAGCAAGTAGAAGAGGTAGGAGAGGTACAAGTAGAACAATTACAACACACAGAAGCAGAAAAATCAAGGCTATCAAGCACATGTCCATCAGTAACACTACCGGTGGTCAGTGTCAAGAGAAAGGTCAGGGGGAGGGGCCCAACGCAAATGGAACATATAAATAAGAGAACCTCAGTTGGAATAAAAGAAACGGTACAATTCAACACTAAAGGCCAACCGATTGGTGGTGCTGCACATGCCTATGCTAGCTTCATATGTTGCACTATTAGAAGACTTATGCCGATGTCGGTGGTGATTGGAGACATGTATCGCCACAAGTCAAAGATTCAGTATGGGAAATGGTCAAGGTATGTAAATTCTTCCTACATATAACATAATATGTCCTTTATATTTATATGTTTTGTTTTTGTTTGCATATGAATCACGATAAGATACACAAAGTTGCTGCAATACTCACTAGTTAGTCACTTTAACATGCTTCTTCTTTTGTTTTGTAGTCTGCCTTTGACGCATCTGATGAGTGCAAGAAGCAAGCCTTGCTAGGAGCTGGTGAAGCTTGGAGGAAATGGAAGAGTGAGCTTGCAAGGAAGTACATACTTCCAAATTCTCATGATCCTTCTACGCTTCACAAGGTCCCTTAGTTGTATTCCTGCTTCATTAACCAGGAAGCATGGAATCAATTTGTACAGTATAGGCTATCTCCTGATTTTAAGGTAATCACAACTTGAACTAGCCAAGCTAAATTTTGAGTCTTGTAATTATTATAATTGATTGTATTTTGAATCTTTGATCACATTACTTTGATGTCCAGCAAAGCGTATAAAAGGACAAAAGGCTTGTGCACAGAACCATACGCCGCACCACCTTTCAAAGGTTGGCTATGCACGATTAGAGGCAGATGTAGTAAGTATATCATGTCACATTCCATTTGTCTAATCATAGTAGATTTTTTTTTTATTAACTCTGACTTAGTGTCTCTTATAATCTTATTACAGCAAAAGAAGGCTAGGACAACGGATCCCATCGACTGTGCTATTCTATGGAAAATGGCACATTCGAAAGGGCGTAACTCCCAGACCTTTGCCAACGAGACAACTGCAATAATTGCTTCAAGAATTGTAAGTGGTTTAAGACTTTAAGTTTTATACTTTTACTTTATTTGCATACTGCCTAGTTAAATACTTTTATACCCTTGCATAGTATATTATTTAAATATTACATATATAATAGTGATTTTATCATGTTATGATCTTTATGTGTGCAGGAAGAGTTGACCCAAGAACAAGAAGAAAGTGCAACTACAGGGACTCTTAGCAACACTGCTGCAAAGGGGGACATCCTGTATAGGGCAATGGGCAACAAGAATGAGCACCCGGCCGGGTAAGGGGCCAAGGTCGGGGTGTTGTTCCTTCCAAATTCTTCCCCAAACAAAAGGCTCCTACGCTACAAGAATTGGAAGAATGGAAGAAGCAAATAGTTGTGGAGATATATAGCATGGTCAAAGATCAACTATTGAAGGAACTCCAAGGTGGCCGAAGAACCTCATGTGAGGATGTTGGCGGCCCTCAAGCTGAAGCTCAACCTCAAGTTCAACCAAAGAAGAAATAATAATAGCTGCACTCCTACTCCTAGTCCTCTATCAGATGAAGAGGTGGCAGAACAAGTACTCCCAATCAGTGAGGTATGTATATTCACTTGTTTAGTTTTACAATGTTACTTATTTACTTTTGTTTTTAGTTTACACTTTACATTACATCACTAATTATTATATATATGTCATTTCTCAAATGCAGGTGGGTAAGTGCATGTTGCAGCTACATACATTTGAGAACCATGTGGTTGTGGCAACACTGTACGAGGTTCGGCCCATGACTTCCGCCACCTTGCATGCTAAGTTGATGCCTCCACACACTAAGCGTGTGTGCATCACTACTGCCATTCAACCAGATGCTCCCCTTCCATTTCCAGTCGAAGGGGATGATGTTGAAACTGTTGGGGATGCAATTGGATATCATGTGTGTTGGCCAGAGAAACACATAAAACTAATGATATCTAATTCCAAGGTACATATATACTAACTGTAGTCATGACTTCATTTTCTCCTACCTTTTTTTAAGTCCTCCTAAACTGTTCATTGATTAATATTGTCTACAACATGTCGGACAGTCGGATCACCAAAAGCAGCACAAGGGGCAATTGAAGCAAACCTTGCCGCCGGCAAATTCTGGCATAGTGGCAAGTGTAGCCACATACCAGCCTTCTCAGGTAGTACTAGTTCTATGTTTTTCCATAGTCACTACTCAGAAGTCATAAGTCAGTAGTACTAGTTCTTTAGTTCAAAACACTTGTTAGGTGCTCACTAGTCACTACTCACAAGTCACAAGTCAGTAGTCACAATGTTATTATTGTTATATTATAAAATATTCTAATTTTACCTCACTGGGTTTCTTCTTTTATATCTGCTAGTATATCAGTATATGCTGTATATATTCATTACTAATTTCTAAAATGTTACATGATTACATTTACAGTGTAGGGATCAGGTGGAGGTTCCACCTAACACACCTCCATTCCTAAGGGTACTGTACAGACTGGCCAATGAAGGCAACACAAATACAATGAACCCTGTAAGGATAGAGGCAAGTGTGCTTTCAAACGATGTGGTTGAGGTTCCACTCTTCAAGGAAGACCTTATAGCCATATGTAATATGGATCAATTGGAGTACATGCACATCATAGTCTATATAAGGTACGTCGTGTAACTGCTCTATTAGAGTTAAGACTTACCAATCAATGTAACATTACTTAATACTTGCTTTTTTAATAAAACTTAATAATTATTTGACATTAACCCAAATTTCAAATGCAGGTATTTGCATGATAGCTTGCATAGACTAGAGGTCAAGGACATTTACAAGTTCCTTAACCCTTCTCTTGTCTTTCAATTAGACCATTTGCCTAAGGACAAACAAAGTGAAGATATCATTCCTGGTCTCATGACTTGTGCAAAGGGGCAAGCATTACTGATTCCCTACAATAGCGGGTACGTTGTAACATAGGTTGCTTAATTATGCCATTTTAATTTCACAATTCATAGTTTCATACACATGAATACTACATCAGTTAAGATTAGAAAAAATTCAATTGAACTATTATTTTTATAGGTCCCATTGGATGTTGCTAGCTTTGGATGTGCATGATGGCCATGCAATTTTTTTTTATTCATGTGGAGCACACATTCTCGGGAACACCTTATGGAAATTATAAATAAGTCTTTATTATTCTTTTTATTATAATATAACTACTCACCTGACAACTATAATAATATTCATAATCTAATGCTTTTCAATTATATGTGTGTAGAGCATGATATAAATGGGCTGAGAGGGAAGGCATTCACCACCCACCAAAACTCAATTGGAAGAAGGCCAAGGTACAGTTTACTAATTACTACTCTTTAGACTCTTTCATATAATTTTAAACCTGAACTTGTTGGAAATTATATTTTGAAACTTTTATGTTGTCTTTGGTGGCATTGTTTTGCAGTGCCCTAAACAAAAATCAGATTGGGAGTGTGGATATTATGTTCTTAGATACATGAGAACCCTCATTCGCAATGGAGTTTCAGTCTCACAATTGAGAAAGGTAACACTTAGACTTACTGACCAAAGTTGCACTTTTGATTTGTATATTTCCTGACTTAATTTAAGATTACATGTCTAATCTTTGAACTAAGTTATTATATGTTTCTTGTAGGTGGATTTTGGAACCAAGAGTTACTCCCAGTTGGATCTAAATGATATTAGAATGGAATGGACAGATCATATTATGAATTTTAATTTGTAGTTCAGTGATGTAAAATTGTAAATGAATGTATATTATCATTCATGTATATACATTTTACTCAAATATAATACAAAGATCAGTTCATTTCAATGAATGTGTTCTATTTTTCTTTTGATTGAAGTACACTGTATCAATGTATGTGCTTTCTTTGTTTCAAACTTTCAAATTTCAATGATGTGATTGTGAAGTTGGTGTTTTGATCAAATAGATGGGTTAATCATCAATTTTCAATGATGGCTTAGATCAGCAGATGGGTTGTATTGTATCATGTATGTACATACAATCTACAAATACAGTATGGGTGGTTGATATCATATCATGTATTGTATCATGTATTGGAGAGGGAGTCATATATGGAATGGAGGTTGATGATTGAAACTACCGATATATCTTGAAGTTGTAGATATGATTCATATGAATATGATACCAAAAAACTTTCAAATTTCAATGATGTGATTGTGAAGTTGGTGTTTTGAATGGAGACTGATGGACATCCACCTATATACAGGCAATTTCATTCATTTGTCGAGGAATGAGGATAAAATTAAAAATGCCAAAGTTCGGAATGATTGTGCATTGGTGCACACTCGGGCCTATTGACAATTGGAATGATAAAGTCATGGAGATGGTGCTAAGTGATTGATATGTTGGGCAATTGTGATGATTGAAGCCCATGATTCTAAGCTACCAAGTTTCTGACAATCGGAACACAATTGTTTGTGTGAACAGAAAGAGGGATGAGGAAGTTCCACTAGTTGTAATTATATCATGTTTGCAAGCGTTCACTTATCTGTTGCCAATCAAATGTGTTTTATCAGAAGCTTGCAAACTGGAAGGTGAAGTTGCTTCGACTTACATTTCAGGAAATCCTGCTTCATTCAGATCTTGAATCACAGATTTCTGGATTATACTTTGTGAATTCCTATTTATAGTTTGTTACTCTCATGTCTTTGCTTTCTTTTCATATTCTCTAAGATGCACCCAAACGAGAACCTGGAAGAAGCTGTTCCTCTGAGAATATCTTTATAGTATATGTGTGAGAATAACTCATTAACTCTTAACAGTGGCTCCAGAAGAACCCTCCATTCTCCAATATAACTTAGTAATATAGGACGGTTAGTGAATAGCCGTCCTATATAAATAGTAATATAGGACGGTTTGTGAATAGCCGTCCTATATATAACTAGTAATATAGGACGGTTTGTTAATAGCCGTCCTATATATATATATATATATATATAACTAGTAATATAGGACGGTTTGTTAATAGCCGTCCTATATATATATATATATATATATATATATAACTAGTAATATAGGACGGTTTGTGAGTAGCCGTCCTATATATAACTAGTAATACTTAAATAGGACGGTTTGTGAATAGCCGTCCTATATATAACTAGTAATACTTAAATAGGACGGTTTGTGAATAGCCATCCTATATATAAGTTATAACTACTAATATAGGACGGTTTGTAAGTAACCGTCCTATATAATATAAATACTAATATAGGACGGTTACTCATGAACCGTCCTATATTTTCAAATCGTGTCACGTGTCACTGTTAAAGTGTTAAGGTAATAAGGTCATGAGTGGGTCGCGTGTCAAACAGGTAGACACGACGGGTCAAATTCATTGACTCGAACACGACACGATTTTTGGCGTGTCACCCGAAAATGACACGAACACGATAAGACTCGACCTGAACCCGCTAAATTCGTGTCGGGTTCGAGTCGTGTTATCATGTCGTGTCATATTTTGCCGCCCCTAGGTGATGCTTTAGAAGCTTGAGGCTTAAACTTACCCGGCCTTTTGCAATGATCATGTAAAGTCATTGAACTTTCTTCACGGGGCAATGCAGATAACTTTATACTTAGCTGCAGTGCACATCGACTCTCTTATCTTTCTTGTATATGGATGTACGGTTGCAGGAGAATGGAAGAGTAAAATGGAAAGCTTGTCGACCAGTGGAATTCAGAATTGCAGGAAACATGAACAGAACCATCCAACATTTTCAGACCCTTATTCTAGATGAGAATTAGCTGAAGTAAGAAGAAACTACAGCAGTATATAAGTTTGAGGAACGTACTAAGCCAAAAGGCAGGAAAGTAGTAGAGATTCAGTAACAGACCGACCAGGAAAATTTACAGGCATCTAGCTGTTAAGTTGAATGGCTGTTCCTAGTTATATCCTATTGAAGAATTTCTGGTGCTGCATTTGCTTTCAGGATCACCTGCAGCTTTTCTTGATGAACTTTTTTGGACCAGAACTACCATCACTTTTAAGATCAGTGCCGAAGAGGTAGACTAAGATTTTACTGTAAGAAATTGGGTGTTTAGTTAACCAAATGAAAACTGGGACTAAAAGATGCGCATACAGTCATCCAAGAATTTGAAAGTAACCAAAATTTTATTAAAGGGAGATTATGAACACAATCAACTTCATGCTAGAGAATTTTATTTCATTTCCAACATCTCTCTGCATCTGATAGCTCCATCAACATTGTAACTATGTTTATCTGTCCAAACGTTTGTTCTTCTTCTTCCTCATGTTGACAGGAGAGCACTTCGTAACACACATAATCATGTGATTTACACCTCAATAGCTACATCGTGTACTTGTTTATCACTCTGCGGCATGCCATCCAAGTGGAGAGTCAGTAGACCAAATGAGGTATCGTAGATGAAGTTGACAGTTTCTGAATCCACCAAGCACTTCCTTGGCTTAGCCGATGAATAAGCACCCAGCCTACCACATCCTTTCACTTCCATGAAAATGGTTGCCACAGCTTGGGAGCTCTTGTTCTCCAGTGGTTGAGAATTAAGCCCATTCAGTTCCCCAGCGTAACCAGAATCGGATTCCAATAGGGTTAAGATATCTCCACCTTGATATTTTAGCTGTTGGATTGCTCCTCCAGAATTGTACATGTCTATCAGCCCCAAAGGTGCAAAACTAAACCCGGGCGCCAAGACCTGTGGTAGAAAACCAGTTAAGACTAGTTGCCATTGCCAGAAAATTCGGATACATGAAAAGATCAGCAAGGAAAACATTCAAAGAAATTGGAGACAAAACACGACCTGGATGTAAATTCATTACTGGATTCACAAGTAATAAATGAGAATTTTATTAATTATTTTTGAACTTGCATTTAGTTTCGAAAAAGGTGAAACTAATCATTTGGGACCTGTCCAAAAACTGGGATCATTTTAACAAAAAGTTCCATTCCTCCAAGAATTTTTATTGTGGGAGAAAGAAACCAACCTTAACAGGTGATATTGTGAAGATGCTGTGTTCGAGAACCTTGACGGAAACAGGTAATGCAGCATCATCGCGGAGTTGAACAAGCTCACCACTTCCATGGCAGTAAACTGCGCAGTCCCAGTTCCAATTGGGATCAACTGCAGCTTCAGGAAGCAGATGAACATCTCGCCCTCTTAAAGAACATGATAAAGTCTCAGCTTGAGTGTGGTGAAACACGCACTTCTTCTCGATGTTACTCCAGGCAGCTCCCTGGCAATTGTACACGCCAAGAACGCCGGTGTACTTGTTCATGTTCCAGATCTTGAGTAAGCTGAAAATCAAAATTGCTTGCCAAAGTGACTATATATGGTACCAGAAATAGAACTGGAGAAGAGAACTAACTCTATGTTACCTTACTCCGTCGCGAGTGGGGTCGGAGAAGAGACAATCTACAGTCGGACGACCTGGGAGTCGGGCTCGGAGAATGGAGCCATCAGGCAAGACCAGCTTCTTCAGCAGTTGAAAATTGTGCTTCCCGGGCACATCGCTGTTTGTTGGGGAGTATTAAAACATGCTCAGTGAGAGGAGAAGCTGCATCTTTCAGCTACTTGTTCGTGGCTCTTTACACATTTCATTGGTAAAAAACAGGAAGGCAATCTCAAGCATAAGGTGAAAATCAGAGACCTGACATAGACGGGTCCCCCACTAATTGCTCTGGCCGATGCATGGTACTCGGCCGCCGGATGATCGGAGTGAAACATATCCCAATCGGGCTGCATTATCTCACCGAAGAAGATGCTGTTGTATGCTACGGCTGCTATGTGAATTGTGTGAAACATTGGCCTTTCGGGGAAGAAGTCGTCGGAAGCTCTCACAATTGCCGTCTGCTTTGAGCTGCTCATTCACCCACCCACTTTACCAAATAGTAGAATATGGTAATGCTCAAAATCAGCAAAGGGAAAAGAAAAGAGTACAAGCCTAGGATGATCCAGTACAGAAGATGGTGGAGAAAAAGTCGTTGAAGAAGGTCCCAGCAGACTGCTGAATGGCTTCAATCCGACATCAAAGCTTTAGAAAAACATGAGAAGAGCAAAGACTATATTACCAGTAGATGGAGTCTGTATTATGGCTCATGCAAGCAATGATCCCATTATCAGCACCAAAATTCTTAGCCACCGATGCATCAAGCGCCTTGTGGTATTCCCTCGTCAGCTCAACTCTTCCTCCAAATTCCTCCCCCAACGTCTCCAAAATGCACTGTGAATCCACCTTAACTCCATCCACTCCCGCACCTGCAAGGTACTGGTGCATGTCATTGTAGAACTCAAACGCATCCTTTGGGTTTACCAATCCCACCCCCTGCTTGGCAATCCAATCCGTCACTTCAGCAGTGTCGTATCCGGCCACACCCGGCGATGTCACCGGAAACTTCACCTCCGATCCATACTTCCCGGGCGCCACGCCTCCCCAGTACCCAACGATTGCATGCCAGACGTATACATACTTCAATCCAAACCGTTCCTTTGCGATTCTTACGATGTTGTCAATCCCAATCGAAGGGTCATCCTTATTTTGGAACTTGGAATTCTCCTTGACATGGATTAACCTTGGGATGGGCTTCTTGAAGAAAGTATCTTGACCGTCGGATGGGGGGACATCTCTGGCGACTGATTGCCAACCATCGTCGATGATCACGAATTTCGGCGGGACGCCGGCGGCGGAGAGTGATTCCAGTCCAGATTCGACGCCCTCTTGGGTGACGTCATGGTAGAAGGCGTCCCACGTGCACCACCCGAAGTGGTTGATGAAGTTTGGTAGTTTTTTTTCGTTGAGAAGATTGAAGGATTTGAGGTGGGATTTGGCGGCGGAGACGGCAGCTGTGACGGCGCAGAAAGGATCACCGGCGGCGGTTATGATGAGAGAGTGGGAGAAGTTGCTGGATTGTGTCGTCGGAGCCGGATTCAATGCAGAGTTGGAGTTGGTTTTGGGGGTTTCCTTCGAGAGACGATCGGAATGGGGGTTCCAGAATGGGGAGGAAGACTGCGTAGACGATCTGGTTTGAGTCTTGTGATTGGATGCCAGAGGATTTGGGTTTGATTTCGAGTAAAAGAAATTGGGTTTCTGCTGGAATTTCTGACGCTCGATCCCCCATTTTCTGGGACATCCACCATAGCAAGTGACGGAAACAGGAGAGGAATCGTACGTCTCTGTAACAAAATCACACAAGCAGCTAAACCCAGATTCTCTCCCTACAATCTGTCCACTGAAATTCGAACTACATTTAAGTGAAGTAGATTTCTAGTGTATACCTGAGAGTGCCAAGAGAGATGACATGCCTACGGCTGCTCTCTGGAAGCACTGCACCGAGGAAAGTGCCATCGACGGAGCCGGAGGCTGAATCCGAGCCTGAAATTACGTTGTCTGGTACGTCAGATAGTATGGTGCGGTCATCTACGACGAGTTTCCGGTCGGTAGTCAGGACTACCGGCGTGATCGTCATGGTATTCCCTGTTGTTTGATTCTTTGGTGACTGATAAGCAAAGGGAGTCGAAATACCAAAGCTAGAACGGTGGTTGGTCACGTTGCAATGCAGTAAGGATCTTCCTCCCCTAGTTATTCCTGTAAGGACCGAATTATATGACGGTTTTAGAAATCCATAGGGGTGATGCATCAGATGAATAAGCACAGAAACTAGAAGCAGACCTCTTAGCAATATAAAGAAAGTTCAGAGAGAGAGAGAGAGAGAGATGAAATTGATTCGTGAGGGAGAAGACAACAAGGCGGCGAACCAGGGAATGCAATGTGGAAGGGTGAAATTGGAGTGAATGGGCAGAGAAAGCTGATTTGCTGGGAATGCTGACAAAAGAAAGAGAGACAGTAAAACAAGAGCAAATGGGAGAACAAAAGGTGAGGGAGCAAAGTGGAATCTACGGAGGGAGGAACAGACGACCAAAAAAATCAAGAACAATCAGCTGCCATGATTTGCCACGTTGGGCAGATGTCCAAAGGTTCAACTAGAATCATTTTCATTCATTCAGCCTAATTTCCAGATGAGACAACCACTGTCCTTTCGACGTGTCTTACAGTGGGATGCTGACATAGCCCTTCCATTTTCATGAAAACGCCCCTGTTCATCCCCTCATACACCTTGTCGCCATCGGAAAAGATTTTTAAGGGATAGAAAATCAGACAAAATCCTCTGCATAATGTTCTCAGTTGGAGATTGAAGCGCCCCAATGGTTTTTATGCCATGGACCGCGCATATGGTTGATCCAATCGGAACATCTAGTTCCTCCGTTGTTGGATCTTTAGGAGGCCCAAAAATCACGCTGATCGGACAATTGTAGCATCCAACGGACTGTGTTTTTGCTTGTTATACACGTACAGTTAGAATTAGGGTGGCCACAAGGCCGGCCATGCCCTATGGATCAGAGTATTGAGCAATGAAGGAACATTCTGTTCATAGAATGGGAGTTGCAGAAATGAGTACGTTGAAGACAAGAAAAAATATAATTAAAAATGAAAACATTAGAGGAAACTCATGAGTAACACTAATAGGTAACTACACAGGAGACTAGACTTAGAGAAAACCGAAAACAGCATTAGTGAGGAGTGAAGCAATGCAAGTAGAAGGTTTTAAAAGGACAAGAAGAAGGCTCAAAAGAATGTAGATAAAAGTGGTGAAAAAAGATTTTAAAATTTTGAGACTAAATGAAGTCATGATATTTAATAGAGAGGAATGGAGGAACAAGATTCACGTAGCTGACCCTAATTGGGATAAGATCTTGATAATGATAATACACGTGCAGTTAGAAACTTTGTATGCCTGACTGTTAGCATCCAGCTAACAAAAACACACTAGTTTGGATGTTATACTTATCGGATTGGTGTGATTTTTGGGTCACTGGATGTCTGAACTGCAAGCAACTAGGTGAACGGCACAAAAAGTTGAGGCAGCATAGTTGAACCTGCTGTATGGATTGATATAGAAACATTTTGTATTTCACATGACTTCTCTGTGGTCCTTATCATGTACATCATAGACCAGGCAAACAGGCAAATAGAGGGAACGAGGTACCCTTGAAAGTTTGCTCTTTTGTTTTTGCATACACTGTTGAAATCTTCTTCAGACCTTCCAAGTCAAGTTCCACACCCTGACCACAAAAGCAAGAGTATCGGAACCAGCTAACCTCAACAAAGGGAATGTTCCCTAACATTTACATTTTAAAAGGCAAGTGTCAGTTTCAAGGGGGTGGCAGTAACAAATGCAAAAGGAAATGCTTAAACTAAAGAGATGAGTGTATCTGCCAAAAGAACTGGTCCAAAAGTTTGCTTCCTCCAGAAAATAAATCATCAATATCTGTAGTGTTGTCACAGCTGCCTAATTTTCTAGGTGGCTAAGCAAAACACAGAATTGATTGATGCTCTTGGAAGACCCTCAAACACTTTAAGCTTAGAGGGGAAAATGTACTTACTAGCATAAGTATGACCATTACGGAGCCACTAATTCTCAGTTCAAGGAAATAACAGCTCTTACTTCCCAAAGTCAGGAATTCTTTTTCATCTGATGAAAGAACTGCTCGCATAAATCCTCCCATTGAGACATCTAAAGAAGCAAGCTCTCCTCTATCCGGTGCCAGGGTCCTTAGTAACAGTAGGAATATTTTTCTAGACTTTCCTTGACAATTTTCGTTTTTCTGTTTTCTGAATGGTGAGGGGATTTAAACCCACAAGCTCTGTTGTGAGGCAAGGCACTTAACCAACAAGGGTAAGTGCTCAAACCCAACTTCACCTTTACCTTGACATCAGGCAACATTTGAGAAGGAAGACCACGAGAACAATAAAGAAGATTCTATTTGCATTAGTAAAGTTTCAAGACACGATGTTCCTAGGTGAAATATTGGTGGACCTTATCTGATCAAGCTATGTCTCTAGTTTAAGTGAACTATTTGGACCTTGATCCATCCCACTCGAAAAAACCTAACAAAGGTTGCTCCTACTTATCACTGTAAACTATCCTTGTTATTAGTTATCATGGTAATTCAGAAAATAGGGAGCATTCTCTAGTTCTCTCAGAACACTTTGAAATGACTTACCAAGTCCATATTCAGAAACTCCTCAATCCGAATATTTGCCAGCAATCTGCTGGGTAAAAGTGAAGCAGGCAGCACAGGCAGATCTAATAAAGAACCCGGATCAAAGAGAATCAAAATGCACGAGTTACGTGGTGCTTCTTATATAGAAGCTGTAATTTCTACTCTGCAGCTTTGCAATTTCTTTAGCTCTCTCAGAACCATCAACCACATCAAAGGACCCAAATAGTAACATATATCTTTCAAGCATCCTTTTGACTAAAGCTGGTACTACTATGATATCATTTTGTTTTGCATCAACTATCAGAATCTTTAGTCTCTTCAATTCACCTGTTTAATGAACAACCAGAAAACATGCTAATAAAGAGGTGCAGGATGTTAAAAAAAACAGACGCCAATGACAGCATCCTTTTAGCTAAAGCTGTTATGCCACAACTCTCTTCTATGTCATCATCAATGGAGTGTGGGAATGACAGAACATTTCATGTTTCTCCTATCATATGGAATGCTGCTAACATGGATTAAAAAAAGAGAGGATAATGATAGTGATCATAATATCTTTGAGTTCCAGATGCATGAAACAATAACAATCAAAATGTTAATAATTTGGCCAGTTCCATCCAAGTATCAGGTTAAAGGTGCACAAACACAAACAACTGACAAAGAAAGCAGAAATGAAGAATTATATGCAAGTAGAATATCCACAAACCATCACACAACCCTTTTGTACTGCTTTGAAGATCCATGCTTGCAATATGTTTCCTAGATGTAACCCCAGATAATTTCATTTCAAGATCTTTTTTATTGTCTGGGACATAGCACAAGAATTTTGCAAAGCCAACATGAACCTCTTGGTACTCATCTTTAAGATAGTAATAGACTTAAGAGGCTATTCTAGTGAAAAAATCAAAAGACTAATCTGGCAAGCACAAGAAGAAGTTAAATGTGATTATCCAATAGTGTAGTCCTCCGTGATACTAAATTCTGTGCTGTATGAGTATTCTGTCAGGCTATGTGCTAATTTCTTGCATTTTATCCACTATCATCATTTTAAAACCAGGTGCAACCAAACATTATAAGGTAAAACTACCCATAATTACCTACTGTATGAAGTTTAACCAAAAGACGCGTAAGTAGCCACATCAAGAGTATAATCTTTGTGACTTTCAGCAATGTACCAAAATGCAAGACTTCTATCACATACTTACAATCCACGTTGATGGATGAATGAATCATATTTTCATGACACTTACCATGTTAGACCAATTGACATGGTCAACCTGACTCATAAATTTAACTGTTAAATAAGTAAAACTGAAATCTTACCTAGCCATATATAAACCTTGAAAGGTGGCTTGAAAGCTAAGTCTTAAAAAGACAGTAAAGGCAATAGAGCTCACCCAATCTTCAAGATAGAGAATCTGTTGAAACCATGCGACCTGCATAATAGAACCAGTTGTTTTATATAATGCTTGTTAATGGTCCCTATGGAAGGGTGATATGGATGACATAAAGATACCGCACTAACTCTTCAACACGAAGTCAATCCGCCAATGTATCTGAAACTACAATAAGGAATATGCTGAAGAATACAATCCACGAGAAACTGGAGACCATACTGATTGAATGAGCAAATAATGCTTGCATGAAGAAACCCAACTTGTTAGTAGGCATAGACTCACAAATAAAGGTGAATTTCCTTGACAGACGTACCCACTTCCCATCAGCCAAAGTTGTCAGAGTTGCTCTGTAATTGAAATCAAAATGGTATGAGACTATTCAAGACTATCAGAAAGAACTGAAAAAGAAACAAGAACAGAAACTAAAGTCTTGACTCATGAACTCATTTATAAGCTCATCAATATCCAGCTTGAATAGAGTGAGGTCCATTGCATGCCCAAGTATCTATCTGAGGGTCCTTTAGAACTGCCTAAAGCTGTGAGAGAGAAGAAGATCATTGAGAACTAAACGAGGCTGTAAGCTGCAGATGGTAACTTACACTTTCATCATTCCTAAATGCCAATAGAAAAGAAATAGGCACTCAAAAGAAGTACATGTTTTAGCATCAATCAGTAACTCCTCATCAATCTCGATCCATTTCAACATTGACAAATATTCTTTGGGCTAACTAGTGAGGAATAAAAAAAGGGGAGCCGTGGTGCATAAAGCTCCTGCACATGCAGGATCTAGAGTGAGGCAATACAAGTAGAAGGTTCTAAAAGGACAAGGGAAAGGCCCCAAAGAACGGGGATAGAAGTGGTGAGAAAAGATTTAAAAACTTTAGGACTAAATGAAGCCATGGTACTTAATAGAGAGGAATGGAGGAATAAGAATCATGTAGCTGACCCATAATTGGAATGAGGTCTTGATGATGATATATAGGGTCTAGAGAAGGGGCGACCACAAGGCTCAATATCAAGTAGCCTTTGCATTTTTCGCAAGAGGCTGTTTTCATACCTTGAACCCGTGATCCCCTTCTAAATCAATTAGGTTTATTTTATTTATCAAAATAATAAACATTAGGACACTTGTTTAAACCTAAGAAATGATGATTTCCTTGAAGGAGAGTGTATATCCTTCAACAAATTATAAGTAAATGCAGTAAAACCAGATGGGTATCCGGAAACACATACAAACAAACTATTAGGAGAACGAAATGGTATAAGGACAGTGAAACCGGGGCAGAAAACTCTCAGGTAACTCTGTCCAACACAGCAATCCAAAATTCCACCAAGACCCTATCAATTTCTAATCCACAGGCTTGGAGTTTACATTTGGTTGGGGTGCGCCAGGCCCAAGCAGTAGTGCAAGGCCTAGGCGACGCTTAAGGGTCCCAGTAGCAAGCCACTGTGGCGGACCCTTCCCCACAAGAAATTAAACTAATATCTTGTGACCTGATGGGCCACATATCAGATATTAAACTGATAAGAACAGATACTACACTTGATCTTAGCCAAAAGGCCGAGAAAGGTATGCTTGAAAATAGCTCTTCAATATGTTTTTATATGCCAACTCCTTCACCAGTCCTTTGTCTCCATCCTATGTGGGACTAAATAAAAAACTCCGAAGGCCAACCTTTCAGTATGAGTTGGTAGTTTTACTATTCTTCTGTGGGTAATGTAGAGCAAGGAAAACAGTGAGAATTGGATCCCTTTTTGGTACCTTGTCCATGATCTATGCTATTGAATCAAAGATCTCACCAAATGGGCACCTCTAAGTTATAACCCCTGTAGCTAAATTGTGAATGATGTTAACAGAAACAGTCTTAGTAAGTGCACATGCTAAGAGGAGTGGAAGGTGTATACACTCATTTTTTTCATGCAAGTTAGAACTTTTTTTGTAGATCTAAGTTGCTCATCATGTTCAGAATGTTAAAAATAAGTGATTTAGAGAAGTCAATGTGTTTGGATAATCCTAAAAACTGTTTATACTCTTTAAAAAATAATAATAAATAAAAGGTGGTAAATTTTACCTAGAAAAACATAGGCTACAACCATTGAGTGGATATAAAATTTAAGCTTTAGTCTTTCCATGTCATTCCTAATATCATAAATAGCTTACATCTACAATAACAGTTTTACCTTATATGGAAAGAGGGAAGTGTAAACCTTCCTCACGTCTTGAGTGTGTATGCTTACTGGGACTCTAATAGAAAATACTCGTCTCTTAAAATATGTCGATGTTTCAGCTGGATGAGAGACCTTCTTTGGAGGTGCCCATTAGGTAAGATTTTTGGTACCACTCTTTCTGAAAGATGGGCAAATTTAATGAACGGCTTGAATCATTGAAAAAGTACCAAAAACTGACAATTCTCACATTTTTGTTACTAAAAAAAGTGGACCCAATTCTCATATAGATAACTACTCAAAAAGTTGGCGATGAAGAGAGAGAGAGATATATGGAGATGGTAAAAACCACCCATTGTTGGTACCATCCTCTCTCTCTCTCTCTTGCAACTTTGTCTTTCAAGTTTCAATAAACAACACTCTAAGGATGGAGAGCCTCAACGAAGAAATCTTGTTCAACATATTAGACTGCGTGTGGGCAAGTCGTGGCACAGTGTTGTCCATTAACCCTTCGCTAACAAGCACCTCAACCCATCAAACAAGAGAATAGTCCAAGTTTTATCATTGAACCACCCATTGTGCCTAGCAGAGTTGGATCCAAAGACAATGCTGATCCCTTTCAGCAATGCTCGGTACATGGATCATTCCTTAAATGGATTGGTATGCAGTACAAGGCTCCTGTCACCCGCGAGCATGTAAAGTTACCGGAGAAAACTCCATGAGTGGAGGAGATGGAGGTCTGATCCATGATCATCCTTTTTAGGCCACAAATCAAATAACAATTCTGAATGATATAGCCTTCTTTTGGACCTTCAAATCCTTTCCCACTTAGACCACTTTTAGGACTTAGAGGTTCTAACACCCAAAAGGAGGATGCCCGTACCTCATGGAAGCTTTGTTTGACTCAGAGGAGGGTGAATCATTTGTTAGAACAACTGCATCAGTTACAACTAAGCCACGGTGAGGAGAAATCCGTGGCCAATTGCCTTGCCTCCACGTTATGGCTACGGTTTCAATGTCTCAAATTTGGCATGGCTGTTCCCTTCTTTTCAGTTTTTGACTCGGTTCCTTGGCGCAATGGTAAAAGTTGTCATCATGTGACCTTGAGGTCACAGGTTCAAGGCGTGAAATCAGCCTCTTGCAAAATGCAAGGTAAGGCTGCTTACTATAGGCCCTTTTGATCCTCCCCTTCCCCAGATCCCG
Organism: Warburgia ugandensis; assembly: GCA_035236585.1. Lineage (NCBI taxonomy): Eukaryota > Viridiplantae > Streptophyta > Magnoliopsida > Canellales > Canellaceae > Warburgia > Warburgia ugandensis. The sequence goes on along the minus strand of CP141138.1, from coordinate 9,654,432 downwards.
CATAGGCAGGAGCTTCGTGCCCCGAGGCTGCCCTTTTTACGTGGTTTGATTCATGTGGTTTTCCCAAACCACAGAAGTTTCTTGTTTGTAAACCTAACTAAGCTTGAGAAAATGTGCTTTTCCCTTAGCAAAAGATTAGATTTACCGCTGTGTTAGTGATTTGCTTTCTAATTATTCACAGGCCTCTTTTATATTATTTTCTTGCCAGTGGTGCTTTTTAATATATATATATATATATATATATATATATATATATATAATTTAACTTAAAATATGAGTTCGTTACACCTTGGTTCCTAAATTATTTCCTTTGCAAATTAGTCCCTAAATTATTCAATAATTTTGCACAGATAGCATCCATAATGTATATATAAGGACTAAAGTGAAAAACACAATAGTTTAGAGATTAATATATCATTTGCGAATAGTTTTGTATCATTGTAGAAAGGATGGTTGAAGCTTTTTGCCAAATAATGTTATTTTTCTTGAAGTTTTAAAATTAGCCTTTAGATCGAGAATCCTAAAGCATTGATCTACGAACCCTTAAAATTTGAGTGAACTCAAATATCCTCAGAGAAGGTAATTGGAGTATTTTGCTGGTAGGAAATAAATTATCCATATGATGCCCTTTTTTCTTCGAGTGTTGGCAAATGATTTTCAAATCTAGAATCTAAAAGTCTAATCTCCAGGCCCTTAAAATGTGGATGATTTTCACTAAAAAATGCATTTGAAGGGCTGTTACATGTGGATAACACGTTAGTCCTTAAACTATTACGGTTTTTTTTCATTTGTCTAAAAAATATAATATACATTGTGGAGCCTACATTAGATGTCTATCAATTTCTGTTGATGTCAATCAAGGGATGTTCTATAGGACTTACACAATAATATTATTGAATAGTTAGAGAGTGAAGGGCAGCCCCAGTACACGAAGCTCTCACCTATGTAGGGTCAAGGAAAGGGGTGGATCACAAGGGCTTATAGTAGGCGGCCTTACCTTGTATTTTTTACAAGAGTCCATTTCCACGCCTTGAACCCGTGACCTCAAAGTCACACGATAACAAATTTTTACTTTGTTTCACCCACAAATGAAAATTCATTAAACCAAAAAACCCAGTAAGAGATAGATAAAGTTTACATTTTCTTTCATATAGAATACCTCTCATATAATTCAAATGTGCACATCAAATAATAGGAGGGATAGAGTCATTCCGCCGCTCAGATGTTTGAGTTGATGAGGCTCGTGGCCACGAAGATTGCAGTCTCGTTGGCTTCTCTGTACGTATGGTTCAAACCTACCCTTCATTCCCAACAATATCTTTCTCGCAACCTGTTGAACTTGCATCCATTTCTAAATGTTAGTGCACGAAGCTCTCGTATATGTAGGTTTCAAGGAAGAGGTGGACCACAAAGGTCAATAGTACACAGCTTTACCTTGCATTTTGTAAGAAGTTGTTTTCACGCTTTGAACCTGAATCATTAGCTGCTTTGGTGCCATTCATAATGCCTTCCATTCAGCCTCACTGTTAGTCTTTCTTCCAGTGAAAATACTATAATGCAAGGTAAGGTTGCCTCCTGTAGGCCCTTTGTGGTCCGCCCCTTCTACGCTCCCTTTTTTTATTATGTATTTTCAGTTTAAAACAAATTTACCAAATTAAACATAAATCCATAAAATTAAAATTAAATTTGAAGAATAATTTGTCAAATATCATCTACGCATGTATAGCTAGTAATGCAGATAAAAAAAATTAAAACTTACTCTCAAAGATTATTTGGGCCCTCCAATGCAAAGATTTTGCTAACATGACAGTCTCTCTCCAATATATAGCACGGATAACGATCACTATCCGCGCATAAGTTAATGCACAATTTTGTTATTCCGCGTCAAACAACATGACAGCGCCGAAACCGAACTGAGTCGGAGAAGCCGATACAAAAAGGCGAACCGGGTTCCCGTTCCGGTTCTTAAGAACCAGAAACGTCCCGAGTTGCCTCGTTCGGCTTCTGCTGTTCAGAAGATCCCACTTTCCGGTTGAAACCGTTCCTCATCGACAACATCATCAAGAGGAAAAGTCCCGAGATGAGATTCTTCTCGTGGTTGCGTCTCCTTGTCCTTCTTCATCTATTCAACTTCTTCATCTATTCAACAGCGGATTGGCCGATCAGATCTTCCCTGCCAATGCAGGTATCAAACAATTTTCAGCCCATATCCATTTTCATTTTTAATTTCTCAAGGATTTAACTCTTCTGTCTGTTCGTTGAATTTCATGTTTTCTGTCACTGTTATGTTCCTTTTCGGGCTTAGGGATGAAGGATTTATGAGAAAGCATGTCTTTGTTTGTTTGTGGATATTCTCTTGTTGTAGGGGTTTTCTTCATTTTGTAACTGAAACTTTTTCCAACTAGGGAAATCTCTGCCTGTAATGACTGAGTCAATTTACTACACTTAAATGTTTAGGATGCTCCGTAAAGGTTGCAGAAAGACCTAATTTTGGATTGCATACAAAAATTTAGCTATTCAGTTGATTCTCCAGTTAGGAAGAAAGAGTAAGTTTAAGACCCTACCATGACAATACTTAGGGCTTCAGTGAGATAAGGTTTGTTTCGGTACTGGAAGAAGATATGCTACTCAATACTAATATTTGAGCCTTGGTGAATGTAGCTATAATTTGGAAATAGATTTTTTCTTCTTGCATTTCTTTGTTCTCATCAGAGACTGTTAATTTTTCTTGTGTAGCATCTTTCTAACGGGAGTTTATTTTCTACACTATTGATGCTTCTTGTTACTTTTGATTAGTAGGTGGAGCATTTGGTCATAGCTCTCGTGAACCAAAATACAAGATCGAATTTCATACAGTAAATTCACCTTTTCATCCAGTAAGTGAACTGTATAACTACTGATTTCCGTTGAATAATCAGCTCTTGGTTCTCTTAGACATTTTAATGGCTCAGAAAAGGCATGTGCTACCCATAATTCCACTTTGTAATAAAAGATTCTCCTAGTGTACCGATTGTCCTGAGTTCTAATGAAGTTGGCTTTCTATCCAGAACTTATTCAACATAAAAAAGAAAAAAGGAAGAAGAAGAAGAAGGAAGAGAAAACATGAGAAGCATTTTAGAGCTTATACGAATCTAGTTGGTCACTGTTGGAAAAATGTCTATCTCATTTTGGCTCACATGATAGTTGTTTCAGTTATGGATGCTTGAAGAGAGACCTAACTCTTTCTTTTTCTTGCTAGCTATTATGAGGCCTTTGGGTTGCCTAAGATTCCAAGTCCTTCTTGTACCAGTGATCACACAATTTCTTCTATTGCTGATGTTCAAAATTTTTCCTATCTCTCTCTTGTGTCTCTCATAATCAGTTTTTCATTGGTTTCTCCTATTGTGTGAATTGTCGTAGGAGAAGATGTTGGTGCTTGTCATCCATCTATTTTGGTTTTCCAAAATCCCAAACTGGCAAAATCAGTTCATTCAATGTCATATGGACTTTGCAGATGTCGTATGCTGTAGCAATGTAAACCATATAGAACTGTCAGTTATCATATGATGTTCATGCAAGAGAAGAGGCACCATCCCTCTTTTCTTTTTACTGTGACTGATTTGAGTATTCCGATCAAAACTTCAATATGTCAAATGAACAAAAGTATCCTCAGTGAGGGGTATTTGTCCAGGTTTTGCAAAAGCTTGTCCTGCAATTACTTCTCATAAACTGAATGTGTTTTTCTATCATTACTTAATTTTAAGCAAAAGGCAATGTAAACCAGATAAATAATGCGATGGTGATCTTAGTAAGATATCAAGAGTAATACTACTAAATTAAAACAAAACAAAACCTACTGCAGGACCATGAAAAAGTCCTCTCAGCTCCTTAGCCAAAGAGTGTACCTCGAACTTTGCCTCCCTAATGACATGAAGATAATGAGCTTCCAACAGCTTGCTCAAACCTTAAACTTCCTCAGCTTAATCTTTCCTTCCCTGGAATGTTTGGAACATTCACTGACCTAGTTAATCGAGTTCAATACATAAAGGATCACGGTTGGTTAAAATGAACCAAGGACCATGTACGTACCTAACATCTCTTCCTCATTTTAAAAGGACTATCTACTTATGCTTTTAGGCTCAGTTGTAATTCTATGTACGAGCAGACTTCCTATTGCCCATTGAGGAGGCATCAAAGTTTAGCTTGAGTTGGTAGAGGTCTAGGTTTCCTTCTTTGCATGATTCCATGTATTCAAAATTAATATGTAGATAAGAAATCTTATCTACTAAATATGGTAGAGCCATCTATCATAATTCAAAACTGCACCTGAGGATGGGCAAACCTTGATCCCTTTTCCTCCACATCACCAAAACCAATCTAATCTTAAGATAGTGGATGAAGTTCCACTCTACAATAAAAGTTTCTTACATACCATACTAGTTTATTTCCTTTGTACCTTGAACCAATACTAGCTGCTTGTTTTATATGGAATTTATGATGCATCAATACCAGTTTACGTGCCATGCTGTGCCCTTCTTATTGCAATACCAATCTTGCTGTGTCTTTCCACTCAAAGTAAATCACCTTCGTAGTCAACTATTTTAACTCCTATAGATGGACCATATCTAGGTTTGAATCTAAACTCTGGCTATATAAAATAAGAAGTTCTCGTTATATGACTAAACAGGCAACATTTATGCAGGATGGTGACCAGGAGACAGTGATGATGTCCAATAAGAAAGGGCAGAAGTACCTGTGTTTCTTGCCCACAGTTGAGGAAACCAAAAGTGGAAAGTCAATCCCACAGCAGAATACAAGTACCGTTATTGTCGAATCTGACAGGCGAATCAAGTTGAAAACTCCTGATGAGCTATTAGAAGTGCTGAAAGATCGATGCTTCCTTAGAGTGAGATACATTACCTATAGTTATAGCCATTTAAAATGGAAAGATACCTTAGTTTTTAATAGCTGTTAAGACTTTGAATTCTCTGTTTACCTATCCGTAACTAGTTAATTTATCCTAACTTTATGCAGCAAGAGGGTTGGTGGTCTTATGAATTTTGCTATCAAAAGCAGTTGAGGCAACTTCATTTGGAGGACAATAAGGTTGGATCTTGAATCCCTGCTACAGTTATCTAGTAAGTTAGAATTTCCAGTGAAGCTATTAATAGACTAATTGGAATTAAATGACATCCTAATGTTAAATGAATTGCATGATTAGCTGCTGGCTGAGTTAACTCTTATATGGATGGTGGTATATTGTGGAAGATCTTTGTTGTTCCTAAAGTTTCCTTTATCAGATTATCATACTACTAGACTTGGAAACCCTTGCAATAAGTGAATCACAACTTGTTGAAGCTTACAGATTTGTTCAGCTTAGTGCAATCCATTCAATATATTGTACATTTGTGGATTGAATTTTTTCTTGTTATTGCATTCTTTGTTGTCTTGAAAAGCAAAGAATTTACAGGTCCTATTCCTGGCAACAGAGGTAAATAAAACTTACAACTAATATGCAACTATATTTTATGTAGTCCAATTTGATTAATCTTGCAAAAAACTGAACTAATGTGTTTAAAACTTTGGTTACAAAAATATATTACCTAAGCATGTATTTCAGGAAATTAAGTCAGAAAACCAGTAAGCCATAAAAATCATAAGAACTGCAAAAAATCTGTATTCCTTTACTGTTTGTTGTCTTGTGTCTAGAGAGCTTTTTACTTGTTGGTAGGTGTCTGCATGTTGTAGTCAACAATTTTGCAGTTCACACAGTTCCTAGCTACCCACTTTATCCAATTTTGGCTACAGCCAGTATTGCCTGCTTTCGTCAAGTGTAGAAATGTGTCTTCTCTTTTGTCAACTCATCCCCTTCAGTTACCTATCAAAAAAGGTGAAAAAGGAAAAAAATTCATCTGTTTTAGTTGATTACATTATTCAGGTTACTTGTACCTAATATCATACTGGTTAGTCAAGGATTAGTAGGTTACTGTATCTAATATCACATTGGTTAGTCAAGGATTAGTTGAATACCTCAATAATCAGTTTTCCACATTATGATGGGAGCAAATAATATCTTACATAGATTCCAGTTATCATTTGGTGGCTATAGTTAAGGCATTAGAATAGAAAAAGGGGAAATTATTGGAATTTGGACAGCCCAGTGCATGAAGCTCCCACATATGTGGGTCTTGGGCAGGGCCGGACCACAAACAGTCTATAGCATTCAGCCTCACCTTGCATTTTTTCAAGAGACTGTCTCCACACCTCAAACCTGTGACCTCTAGGTCACACCGCAACAACTCTGCCATTGTGCCAAGGCTTCTCTTGCATTTTTGAAATGATTGGAATTAGGAGTATATGGAAAATTTTGCTAAGCAGAAAAGGATTAATAAGAAATATATTCGTAGAGGCAGTTGTAAGAGAAGAAAAGGCCTCACCAACTGCCAACTAAAGAAAATGATTATTTACTTGTAAGCAATCACATTTAAGTATAACATATGCAACCTACTTGTCAGGAAGGTTGTTTTTGTCTGGCACATGGTACAAACGAAAACAAAACTGCATCAGTTTCTTTAACCAGAGTGTAGGATTATGACCATTTCTTTTGTGACCTTGATACCTTACACAAGAACCAATTATTGTGTTCACAAAACTGACTGAATAACCTCATTCTCTGTGCCACATAATTGTTCCTCCATCATATCCAATTTACTTCTTTATTAGCAAAATCAGTGGCACACTCAGCTGAAGTCTTAGGCTTTTTCAAGGTATCGAAAGATTTTGCACCTTGTTGGAAAAAGGTTATGACAATTTCATTCATTCAGTCTCACTACTGTGTGTTAGGTAGTTCAAGAGTTTGTTTTGGGCATGTATGATTCTGAAGCCACGGGTGCATTTAACCGCAATCTCTCAGATGTTTCCACATTGAAAGATCCTCGGTCAAAAGACGCTGCCCAAAGGTACACATGCATTTTACTTCTTGCATGGTTGAAGTTTTGGCAAATGCTGATCTCTTACAAGTTTCTCGTCTGTAATAGGTATCATGCCCACCAGTATACAAATGGTACCATCTGTGACCTCACAGATCAGCCTCGGGAGACGGAGGTATACATAGTAAAACAATAAAATGCCAACTAAAACTTGAATTTTGTTGCTTACTACATGGTTCTCTTAATCTTGTGCCTTTTCCCCCTCCAGGTGCGGTTTGTATGCTCAGAGGCCAGAGTAATGATCAGTTCAATCAAAGAAATATCAACCTGCAAGTATGCTATCACAATTCAATGTCCCATGCTTTGCAAGCATCCGTAAGTTTAAATCTCCATAACCTCCAAGTCACTCTTTTCTTTTATCATTTTTAAAAAGGAGAAAAACTTTTAAAATGGGAATCTGTTTTGGTTAAAAAACAAAACTCCAAAATGACAGAAATGCCCTCATTAGAAATCTAAAATTTCAAATTAATGTCATTACCCCTAAAAGTAAACTAAATGTTCAAAGAACACTGTTGCATTCTTGCTGGCTAGACAAACATTGCCAAAAGTATTGTTTTCCGGCTAATTTGCCATCTAGCTACCCCAACAAAATCTCTAAATCCATAGACCCTGTGTTTTCTCTATAAAATTGGTTAATCTATCTCTAGATTGTTTTCTCTTATGGGTTTATACTTCTTTTTACCTCTGTTGGTTTCTCCAACTCAAATGAACTATTTCCTTACCCTCTCTCCTCTCTCCTCCAATACCAGGAATCTTAATGCCTATGAGTTATTTTGATCATTTGTAGATAGAAACTCTCCAAGTTAGGATTCAGCTGCCTTTTTGAGCTCAAAGTAACAGATTGTGGATTTGGGTTCAGTAAATGATTCCATTTTGAGAAAAGGTGTATTTTGGTCAACATATAAATGGTGAAAAGACCTTTTAAATCCCACGGTTCAGAAGTTTCTTCTATTTGACATGTTTTAAGTGACATTTTCCTGTTTCTAACAAGAACATAATCCCATTTTTCTAGTCAAACTCTTTTGAAAAATAAGAAGAAAAACCTGTTAAAGAATTAGGGCAATATATATCCACTCCCTTCTTTACTAAAGTCACCCTTTCCACAGTTTATAATTAAGAAGGTCACAGAGAACAGTATAGATAAATGCAGGGTTACAAACAAACGAACTTGCAGCTATTCATTTAGGAATTTCTGGTTAATTATGTAACTTCGTAACAACTATGCCATGAATGGTACATTTTCCCTGATTATATCTTTTCCTGTGTCCAGCATGTTTCAAGAAGAAAGGCCAGTATGGCACACCATCAACTGTAATGAGATGCCTACAGAAGACGTGGGAAAGCAGAACAACATCGAAGATAAACATATAAACATGATTTCAGACTTTGAGATTCCAACTCAATATGAGGCTGAAGGTTATGCAACGTAAATGGTTTTAATTACATAGAAGATCTTCCATAGTCACGTCATCCATACATGTATGTATTCATGCAATGATTTACCTTGGGTTTAAAGCAAGTAAGAAAGTACTTTGCTAAGTTTGTAACTGAAACATATTCTGAAATTGGGTCTCCAGTCAGTTCCCATGCTACCTAAATTATTCAATTCCAGAGGACATCTCTCATAGCCACCCAATATATTATGCGTTTAATGCAATCCTTGAAGAGGCAACAGCGCCAAGTACTCTGGTATTGCCTTTTCTTCTTCTGTAACCTCAATGTCATAATCTGAAAACATCTCCAGTCAGTTTCTGAGCAATTTCACTTTCACAGTGTTGCTACTGGATGGACTCCACGTATTGCCTATTGGTGGAATAGCAGAGTTCACATTGTCATCTAGAGGAATGGTCAAACGAACACCATTACAGCCAGCATTTGAGGGGGCTTGGTAGCTGGTTAGCAACAAGTAAACTGAATGCTTGCTCTTTTGTATCATAACTACGCAAGGCAGCCACCACTATATACAGAATACCTGGTGAACAAATTGCTACATGTTTCTACAAAAGACCAGAAATCTTAGCGCTAGATTTCCCAGCAAACTGCAACTAGAAAATAAGGTAAGACTGAAACTGACATAAGCACTGAGCGAATATATCAATAAAAACCCGTTGACATGAACTCTTCAACATCAGCATACGGCTGTTTGTCTAGTCCTCTTACGCTTATTTTTGGGTGTCATTTTCACTTCTCCCAAGTGCTTCTGCAGCAACAAGTTTCTCAAACCTATCAAAACCAGAAGCCAAACAGGACATTCACATTCAAAAGACCGAAATACTTCACAAAACAAGAACAAGAACCAGCACCAAAATGATAAATATCCAGATTATGACTACATTGGAGGTTACTCCTGCCATGACACAAGGACATTTCCTTCAAGTTCCACTACTTGCTGAGTGAATGTCACATGTAAAATTAGTTTCTAGAGAGAAGATCATGTAAAATGTGAATGATCTTCAATGAAGGCTTGCAAGATGATCCATGCCCAGACCTTGACTGGAGTGCTTATGCGATTGCATTAGTCTAGCCAAGTCCATAATCTTTCGGGAAGTTTCTACAAGATACATGAGCCCAGACTTCACTTGAATACTCATGTAATACATTAGCCAAGCATACAATGGCTGCAAAAAGTTTGCAAGGTACATACAGGACCAAACTTGACTGCCATGTGATCACATTAACCAAATTGCTAGACCATATAACCAGTCCACGGGAGCAAATGTTCTTTCCTTATTTGGCACTGGGTTATCTCGTTTTGTCATGAGTTTATTCCTTATCAAACACAATCTTCAAGATTTTCCTTACAGATGTTAAACAAAAAACAAGTATGCATGATATGTGTTACAGAAAATAAGCCACAAGCACAAGCAAATACGTCCGATTAGCCAAAATTTTGTCATTATTCTTAAGACGCAACAGTATTAGCTTATCATTTCCCTGGCAGCCTCTTGTTTTAACATGGATATTATCCAAACTTCTAAAGGTCTAAAAAGCCTGACCAGGTCCCAGCAATCTTCAGAGTCGTGGCCCCGGTTTTGGTGATGATGTTTGGACCTCCATCAAAATTAACTGTAGAATTGAGGAGAAAAGGTGAGAAAGATGAAGAAGGTTTGTTGTTGGGGCCAGGTGGGTGAAAGTTTTAGGGGGCGTCACCGCATTTTGTCATCTCCCAAATTCTCAGCAATTGGAGGACTCGAAGCCTCTTTGTGAAATGGGGAACTTAATAAGTGCTCTAACGCTTCTTGACTATCTGATTTGGCACTCGGCTGCCTACTATAGGTCATTGTGGTCTGTCTCTTTCCCGGACCCCACATAGGCAGGAGCTTCGTGCACCATGGCTGCCTTAGCATTCTTTATTTAGCAAAATCTTTCCTCGCCTGAATAGCCAAATTACAAAGGAGAAAAAGATTTGAACAGGAAATACCACATTGAATTTAATACTTTAATTGAGAACTTGTAGCCAACAAAACTTCAGTCGATAAATGAACAGTCTACAGTTAAGTTTTTAGTAAACATTTGCACCTGGCGATCTGCACATTCATCCATGACTCATTGTTTTGGTCCAGATCCATGCCTCCATTTTGAAATAACTGACACTGCTTAACTAGCGTATGGATTCTTCCTACTCCCACAATTCACAAGGCTAGTTCACCATACACCAATTGCATTCCATCAAGTTAAGCCACTTCCTTGTCAAGAGGGTGCACAGTCAGGCACATTGGAACATAGTTGTGGAAAACAGATCTGCAAACATGTTTACTTCTGAGACCCATGGTCCATGCTTGATGTTGTTGCCATCTACACACAGTAGACTCTCTCTCCCGGTCCGGAAGATTTCAAACCTCCTCTACTTTTCGTTTCAGTCTGCGTAGGCAGGCATTGTGGTGCCTGTTCATCCATTCCTCAAATCATCTTTCTTTGCTTTCTCTCCTGGGTGAATCTCTGGAAGTGAGATTATCGGGTGGTTGCATGGTTTTCAAGCCACCGAAGACGGGGAAAAAATGGACCCTACTAAATAGAGATCCTAGAGGGTTCATATCGTTCGCAGATACCACTACATAGAAGTGGTGGGCTGGTGGCCATCGTATATGAGGTTGTGCCCAACCAAGGCATTCATCTCTGAATCCATTCCTCCAATTACACAAGAGTAAGCCCCAATCGTGAATAGTCCGAAATTGGTATAGCAACTTAGGGGTGTAAATGGTCCAATTCTGGTTCGGTTCCATGAAAAACCTGAGTAGTACTACTAAGTTCTTACATTTCTTAGTACTATACCGTTTCAGAGTTCGGTTTCTAGCATAAAAACCCTTCCCATGCCACCGGTTATGGTACAATGGTGTAAGAGTGAGCTTTAATCGTGAATAGTCTACAACAGGTATAGCAACTTATGTGTGCATACAATACGGCCCTGTTTTTTATTTGTTCCTTGGAAAATAAAGAAATTATACTATGAAGATTTTACATTTCTTAATACCATATCGTTTTGAAGCTTGATTCTATAGAAACCCATTCCCATACTACCTGTTCGAGTCCAATTCTTAGACATTTAGCAATTTTAATACCTAATGGAGAAAAATGCAAAAAATAATGTGTGTGTGTGTATATACATCTCTTTAATTGTTTATATAACAGGTAATTGTGCATTTGTTGTTTAACTATTATACAGGCACATAAGAATACAACTTAAAAAATAATAGACTAACATGTTTGCTCAATAGTTCAATCTTCTTGATGAAAAATGTTAATTATGTTCTTTGCAAGTAAATAATTAGAATTACTTGTTTGAGAGAGAGGGGGGGTAAGGGAAAAACGAGAGAGGCATGAGAAAGGGGAGTGCTATGTGCACGTGAGAGAGACTGCCCCGGGGCGTGGGGGTTGGGGGGGGGGCCGCGGGCGCGGGCACGGGCACGGGCGGGCTAGAGTAATCACGAGAGAAAGATGGAAGATACTTTAAAAGTTTATATTTACAAATAAACCACAATGGGACATCCATAAATAATCTCTATATGAAGTGTTAGTAAAAAATTTAAAAAAAAAAATTATATAAAGAGATGACTAATTAATAATAAATATTATCGCGTTAGAAGTTTAAAATAACATCATAAGGGTATTTCTGTATACTAACTAATATCTTCAAGCATGAAAATTAGTATCGTACCAAAAAGATGCAGTTCTTTAAAATAAAAACCAACATTATACCATCGGATTAAATTGAATAACCATATCCTAATTTATTGATCCGGTTTCTGTCAATTTTATGGTTGAGAGCATACCATTTAAACCTCTAATAGCAACCTTAACCGAATCACAAAAGATTAGAAACAACATCGGCTAGTGTCAGTCTACGGAGCAAAGCTTGGTCTCTTGCCGCAAGTAAAGATCTATACAACTTATTCTATTCCCACCAAGGCTTTTCAATGATGCAAACCGCTGGACCTGCTTGCCAGATGTGGAAAAGGAAACTGCACCTGGGACTGCAAGTAGCAGGCCCGGCCATTCAGTCTTGTGCATACTTTAGGCCCAACATTATCTTTACACGCCTATGAACCGGTGTTCATACACCTAACTTGCATTCTTCCTCTGGCATAGCTTTCAGAAGAAAATATTTATCTGCTAATGTTTCCAACAGATTGGCCATAAACCAAGAGTCTCCATCATTGGATGATCATTTTGAAAAAAACAAGAGTTCATGATCAATTTTGTATCAAATCGAGCTCTCATTTTGCTTCTGAATATGTCCACCAGCTTAATGGGATTCCCATCCAGTCTGTATCATAGGTTCCAGTATCGTTTTCCTTGTATAAATAAAACGATATGCTATTCTAACAACACGGCAACTGGTTAAATAGATATACGTCTAAGAGGAGAAATGGAAAGGAATAACAAGGGAAGCCATCTCTATAATAGGGTTGTTAGTAAGATAAAACTGTTAGCTTAAAACTCAATGACAGACATGAGGTACCAGCCCTTGGCTAATATATCATAAAAGGGAGAGAACTGTTACAGATTGATAATACCTGCAATGAGTTTAAGATTCCACTTTGACAAGGGCATTCGAGGTACCAGCTAGGACAAGCTGCTGCTGCTGGTAGTGCAGCCAATCCTTAGCACAAAGAAGGGCTTCAAGTGTTTCTGGCTGCAATGAACTACGATAATTGTCGAGCACTCTGCTTTTAGTGCTGAATATGAACTCAGGAGTAACAGTCGACATAGGAATGGCTAAGATCTCACGGGCCATCCTTGAGAGTGTTGGATACTTGAGTTTGTTCAGTTTCCACCAGTTTAAGATGTTAAAGTCTTGTATCCTGGGTAGAAGTGCTTCATCAAGATACTGATCCAACTCTGACTTTGTTTGCTGGATCCTAGACATTTCAGACATAAACATATCAAAGTCCAGGAGCCCATCATCGCTTAGCCCTTCATCCTTAACATTGTTGTCAAACCCTGGCTCCACATAAGCAGGAGTTAGTGGCAATGGTTGGGCAACATATTCGACATAGAGATCGTGAACAGCGTCATCCACCATTTTAACATAAGCGCCTGCATTTTCACCATAGATTTTTGAGTAGCTGAACTCAACAAGCTTCATCTTGAACCTTGGATCCACAACTACAGCAATGGCCAAGACAAGGCTGCAGTCCTTCCAATATTTATCAAACTTTTCATGCATTTTCTTAGTAACAGCGCCAATGAAAGGATCCTCGTTCATTGACGCCTGGGTCAGCTCTAACTGGACCTTCCATGCATCATGAAAGTACATATTTGCAGTTGGATATGTTACTCCTGCGCACACAGTTGCAGCATCATACAAAACTTTCAAGTACTTACAGATAGTTTCAACCTTGCCCCATTCATCCAGTGATGGTGCTTCATTGTAGTTCGCATCACATGTCTCTAAGTAGGTAAATGCTTGCTTGTACTCCAAAGCAGCCAATAACATGAGATATGTTGTGTTCCATTGCATCTGAACATCAAGTGATAAGCTCTTTGTGCTACATATTTGAAGTTGTTGAACAATCTCCACAAATTTTTCTTCATGAGCCTTTGATGTCACATACTTTATGCTCTCACGGATTTTGTAGACAATTCCATGGATCACCTCTAGCCCATCCTGGACAATGAGATTTGAAACGTGGGTAAAACATCGCACCACAATCAGCTGACCATTCAGCACAAGTGTGTCCTTGTTGGACAGGTTTTCTCTAAGATACGTACTGATGTTATCATTAGCAGAGGAATTATCTAAACTGACACTAAATAACTTGTTCCCCATATTCCACTCTGAAAGGCAATTTCTGATGGCATCAGCAAGAGCATTTCCAGTATGAGAGGACACCACTGAGAAGTTGAGAACTCGCCTATGTAATATCCAGTCATTGTCAATGAAGTGCCCAGCAAGACACACATATCCTACAGTCTGACTAGAGGTCCACAAATCTAGAGTCAGGCTGATCCGCCCAGGCATGGTTCCCAGCAGTTGCATGATGCTTTCCTTCTCCTTCTGATAAATTGCCAAACAATCACTTTCAATGGCGCCAACTGTTTCAGGCTTGAAGCGAGGCTGGAGGTTTTGGACAAAGGCATTGAAAGCAGAATGTTCTACCATGTCAAGAGGATACTCATGCACAATGATCATCCTGGCAATATCTTGGCGAGTAGACTCCTGGTCAAATAGAATGTTTGAAAAGTTACTCACTCTGAAGCGTTTCTTTGGCTGATCAGTACCACTCCCACTATTTTTAGAAGGTGGAGTATATGGAGTCAGCTGTTTCTTATCTTGATGCCTGTTTTTTGGACATATTCCCATGGCCAAGTGTCGTTTAAGATGGCTTGTACCAGCTAGCTTGGAACCCGTACTATAAGCAAATGTTTGCTTGCACTGTTTGCAGCATGCCCGGGTACATCCAGCACCCACAGTTTCCACAGTGAAGTGTTCCCAAACCAAAGACTTTTTCCTCCTCCTCCTGGAAGAGACCTGCACGTCCGAATTTCCTCCGTCATTGTCATTAGTGCCCGCCATATTGAATGGAATTGTAAATTTCTGCTTCAAAATAAACATGAACCAATATTAAAATTATAGAACAGTTCGCTAGGTCCTTTCATTCCGAGAGGCAAGGACATCCATACAATTTTAGGGAAGTTAAATGTACCAAGAGAGGGATGACAGGTTCAGATTCTCCAAACAGTTCCTGTATATTGTAGCTGGGAAAACTACATGTGCATGACCATGGTACACAAATATTGGAGATTAAGGAATGTGGAAATAGATCATCAACTGATAACCTCAAAATCAAAGTCTTGCTTTGCTTGCTTTAATCTTTGTATTAAAAATACCCAGTTAGGAAGAGACAGTCATGTTTCAATTCCAATCCAGGTTATGAAGTAACATAAGACAAGAATTTCGCTCTCAATTCAACCATGTATGGATAGATGTCTGTATGAGTAACAGAGGTTGATATTTTGGTATGTATTCATCATCTTAGCACCAAACAAAAAAGTTGTATTCATCATCTTAGCACCAAAAAGAAATTGTATTCATCATCTTAATCTAGTTTTAATAACCTGGCATTTCTTTCCATGTGCACAGGCTTCGTCAAGCTACAAACTGTTTTCTGTTACCCTTCACCTTTGTGGCTGAGTTGCTTATTATTGCACTTCAACCGAGTCCCAGCAATTTAAAATGGATGTATCGTGTGTGATGAATTACAAATCTGTGCATCACATTATCACTTACAGTAACTGCTGAAGAATATGGTGTTCAATATTGAATTTTTTAGGCTGAATTAGATTGCCCTGGACCTATGGGAGAGATGGTTTTGGCTGGCAGGTTAAAGGATTTGAAGAATACGGTAAGACAACAAGGTGGGTTATGCATTGGTTACAAATTGGGAAATGAGGAAGGAGAAAGGCACATGGATCTACTGTAAGAATAATTGAAGTTTGGAATGTGATCTTTAGGTGCAAAAACCAGAATTATTCATTCTCCTGCTAACCATTTTAGCAGACCTAGGTTATATGGTGGAAGATCTGCTAAGAGATTGAGCAAACAGAGTAGAAGCAAGGAAAGGAACAATGAGTTCAATGGAGAACTCCTGATCACAGAGGTGATCAAATGAACCTTGATGTTAGGGTTCAATCGGGAATCCAGGCCCTGGAATTGTAGCTATAATTAGAGAGAGCCATTGTCTTAGCTTACTCCCAGCCTAATGGGTTTCTGAGCCTTACTCTAGTGAGGCCAAGGTAAGGACGTTTTTGTAAATTTTACCACCAATGCAGAAGCATCATTCAAATCCTTTGTCGGTTGAAGATGTTTCAGGATGAAATATATCTAGGGCACCAAATTTTGTCCTGTATGTAGTAAGACTTACAATTTACAATTCCTACACCCAAGATTTGTGTTGGAGTCTGGATTTTGTTTATCAAACTCCTAGGCAAGCAACAAAGCTGGATTGAAAAGTGGAATTGACAGGTGAACTTCATTAATTTCTGGCTTTATTTCTATAGTCTAGTAAAGTATTGCTGTTTCTCCATATTCCTCCTGGATTTCAGTAATCCCAACAAGAGTTGTCTCATAGCATGCTCTCCATTTTTCTCAACAAAGTTATCATTCAAAGAAACGAGCCAGTAGATATATTTGCTGCTAGTATATTTCAGCACGTACGAAAGGAAAACAAAGAAGACATAATGTACTAAATACTGGATCAAGAGATCTACAACAACACGGGCAGACAAATGAAGAAGAAAATGCCAACAAGAGATCATTGTCTCTACAACAATACTGATTCAGAAAATAAGCGCCTTTCATGTATGCAACTCTTGGGACAATCAATTCATTGTATAAATATATGTAGCTTATCCTTAGAACCCATCAGTGAATTCCTCTCATTGGCATCAACTTCCCTCATTTTTCTTTAAGTGAACAGGCAAGGTAATAAGATGTCAGAAGTGGCTTTGAACCAACACCCTCTCCAATGGACCAGAACTTCATTCTGGCCCTTGGGACAAGTTCCCTTCTCAGGCTTTTTTCTCCATAAGCTTCATGATCATATTAAGCTCATCCCAAGAATAATCGGACATGTAGAGAACAAAAGGTCATTCAACAACTTCTTAATTTACTCCTTCAAGTAAATGGATATCATATGACATTTGAGCAACAGTTCTAAGAATCATCATTAGCGTATGAAGAAGCACCATTCAGGGATTGTGATAAATAGATACCAACTGCACTGGGTAACCTGTAACTGCATACATATGCAACATGTACATGCAACCAGCTCCAGATACCTGTAACAACCTATCATGGAAGGCTAGAGAAGGCTATGGAAGCAAAGAACTGAAAAAGAGGAGGAAGAAAAAACACTGACCAATAATCAAAATCAAGAAAGGCAAGCCAACTGCTAAACCAACAATGTTTCAGGGTCACTTGTCCATTGCCTAAATAAGCTCGAGACTGCCTTGCAATAAACAAAGCCTGCACAGCCAATCTATATGTGCCATTCACCTATGCATGGTAAATTGGTTGTTGGCCATTTCTGTAGCAATTACCAAGAATGTCAGCAACAGCCTCAAGGCTAGGACTACGACCAGCAACTGCATAAATCAAAAGGATGAATGTACACATTATGCTTAGGTAAGAAAAACAAATCTTTGATGGGAGTTTTACTAAAGCCCCTAAACTCCATCTAAAGGCGGGGGCAGCCCCGGTGCACAAAGCTCCCGCCTATGTGGGGTCCGGGGAAGGGGTGGACCACAAGGGCCTAAAATACACAGCCTTACCTTGCATTTTGCAAGAGGCTGTTTCCACGCCTTGAACCCGTGACCTCAAGGTCACATGACGACAACTTTTACCGTTGCACCAAGGCTCCCCTTCAAGCCCCTAAACTCCATCTCCTCCACTTAAATGCATCAACTACATAAACTACAGGAATGCAATTACATACACTCTAATTTAATGAAAGTAAATTATCACTCTTTCATTCATCATCAAAGCCTTCTCCCGACTTGGGGTAGGCTACACGAATCTTGTTCCTCCATTACATGAAAGTAAATTATCACTCTTTCTGAATTTCAAATATCTGTGAAAATTGTGACAGCTTGATAGATACAAAGGAGAGATGTGCATGGTATCTGCATATCTGCTAGGTCTACAACCAATGTGCAATAGACCAAATATATCATGCATAACATAACACAATGGCAGCACTCCAATTTGCTATTCTGGCTCTTCGAACCCATTCTACACCAATAAGTATAACGGTTGGTATCTGTTAATGGAAAAGGTTCTTGAACAGTCCACCGAGTTCGAGCACCAACAAAATTTATGGCCTAAGTCCACAACCTGTACTTCTTATCCATCCTTATTACCCCGCCAAAATATGACCAGGATATCATTAATTCCATAATGCATCCATCACCATATTTTCCCCTATAAGACTAGAAAATTGCCTTACAACAAAGGAGGTAAGTTGCATAAACCTTTTTAGGTTTTGACTACCTTCAATTTACATACATCTAGCTCCAAACCTCTTTGATATTACGCACTTTCTGTACTAAACAACTTACACAACACACAGTAACTGAGTGTCATTAGTTGAATATTTACTTCTGAAAAGCCATTCTAAAGAGTCATTGATATTCTAGGTAGTGCTTTGGGCTTGTGAGGCCCACCCCAACTCCTACGAGGCCTTCTCCCACCTCGGACTTTGGGATTCATCTGGGCCACTCTGGCTTGTGCAGGCACAACAAGGGCCCATCAAGGTCTGAACTGGCCTGGATCACAAGCTAATCAACAGATAAAACTAGGCCCAGCCCATCAACATACCAAAAAACCCCACCCATATTTTAATACCCAAACACGATTTCAAGAAATTATGAGCTCCCAGGGCCTGACAACCGAGGAAATACAGGTCTTCGCGAAACACAGTAAAACTATCCAAGCCACAAGAATGTATAATCTCTCAAAAGAAGTCGAAAATCGAACAACATATTCACAGATAGCCAAAAAGAAAAAGTTTGCTTCATCAGGCATATTCGACCCAAGAAAGTATCAGAAGTTGTTGGGAACAAAAAAAAAAAAAAAACCAAATTCGCCAATTTCAGGTCGGAAAAAGAAAGTGCGGGTCTCGATTTCTCACCAAGAAAGGTTCCTCGGACGAAGATCTAAGGCATGCGAGCTCGATCCGGTGCTCGGACCTCGAGTAGGGCTTTTGCCCTTACAGGAACGAGGGTTTTGGAGAGGCAAGAAGGAGGAGAGTAAACAAAACCAGAGAGAGAGAGAGAGAGAGAGAGAGAGAGGGTTGGGCCTTATTTAATGGGGGACCACGGTAGTACATTTGCATGGGCTTTCCCTATTGGGTCTCCGGTTAACTCTTGACTACACCTCCTTCACTTTAGTTAACTTTGATAGTTAAACTTTGACCTTGCTGTCTCCTCCTCTTCTTGGGCTACCCACCCCACCCTACTATTGGCATGGAATTCAATATGGGCAATCAGAGCCATTTGCTTGTGGGCCACCACATGAGGAAGAGATGAGATTTCATCTCAGGGATGATGGGCCCCAGAAATATCTTTGTGTAAATTTGAGGAAAGGCCACAAATTGCCCTGTTTTAAATGGCAGGAAATGGGCCGCCCAAGAAGGCTGTCAAATGAGCAAAACCGGATCAGATCCACCCATTACACTATTCTAACTACGGTTAAGATTTCAATTAGTTCGGATGTAGTCGACATTCTTCTAATTCTGTCTATGACTTTAGATCCTATTGCATTTAGAATCGGATCAGATCTCAGATAGTCTCAAATATAATACACGAGGAAGAAATATTAATTATGATAAAAATAAATGACACAAGAACCTTTTACCTTTCAACGTCTACTGCCACTATACACGAGTTTACATAATTATGTCCAAATCAAAACTCTTCACATATAAATTAATGTCTTTCACCTTAAAATAAGGCCTAGTAGTTTGATACTTCCTACTATAAATAAAATTACTTAGGTAAATAATTGTGTATATAGCAAGGAAGCTAAAAAGGTCAAGCCCTATTGGTAGAGAACCCTAGGGGAAAAAACTTAATTTAGTTAGCCTTTTCTTTAATTTGGTAGTATAATAAGGTCTTTAAAAAATTAAGGACATTTAAGCTTTTAAAAACTATATCGGATTTCGAATAATAAGACGGTTTTAGGCACTTATTCATGTGCCGACCAAATAAAAATTAGACCATAAAAGTAACAACCATATTTGATCGAATAGAAGACTAAGATTTCAAATAATGAATTTGTTTTTTAGTTAAATGAACTATTAATCACACATTACCCTTTTTATAAGAGATATAGAGTTGTACCTCTATATAAAAAATATAAACTAATAGTCTCAGATTGCTTCTAAAAGAGAGACTAGAAGAGAAGAACCTATATATAAAGGAGATGCCCCTAGATTTTGAAGTTTAAGACTCTTTGGTTGAGTTTTTATAGTCCTATTCTTTGGTTATGTTTCCATTTAAGCTTGTTGGTGGATGCACTCTTTGTAGCCCTTATCTTAGCATGTCTCTGAGATTTATTGGTCTTTAGTACTTGTTCGACCTTGATATTAAGCCATAGAGGTCTATTATGTGTGCATTTTGCAGTCAAAGTCTAAGGCCTCTTTAGAGTTTTGTTTTGCTTCCCGTAAAACGTATCTTTATTATGGGGGAGGAGCATTTCTTATAACTGTACAAGATTGAGGTGATCATACAACTAGAGTTTGCTTCCAAATGATTGAAGAAACAAACTTATACTTGACAACATATGTTCTTGACTTACTATTCATCCCCAAAAAACATTTGAGTTGATTGAAGATCGTGTGTAATAGTTAAAACAACCTACACAGAGTATTTTGTATATTATATATAGAGTCTTATTTTGATACCATCTAGAGTCACCCCTCTTTGGCTAGACTATTAGCATTTTCATTTGTTGATGTGTAAGTGCTAGATAGAAAATGTCACTTTTTAGGTGTCTCTTCATGAGGTCAAACTCTCTTCCAAAATCTCCATGCTATCTCTTTCCTTCTTTTAACTAGCTTAGTAAAAGTGGCAGCCTCAGGTACACGAAGCTCTCGCATATGCGGATCCGGGGAAGGGGAAGGGGCGGACCACAAGGGTCAATAGTGTGCAGCCTTATCTTGCATTTTGCAAGAGACTGTTACTGTTTCTATGCCTTGAACGTGTTACCTTAAGGTCATACGATGACAACTCTACCATTGAGCCAAGGCTCCCCTTTCGAGTTTAGTGTGATCTTTAAATCCTTGTCAATAACTATGGGCTGTGGTTTGGAGTGAGCCCACGATGAGATTGTACTTGAGAGAGCTTGAACCTCAGCTTTGATTGAGTCACCAATGTTAAGAGGACTTGCATAGTCAAGCATGACAGTTCCATTTTGGTTAGAGATCATACCACTGTATCTATTAGGCCTTCGATTTTCATATGATGCTTTGTAGAAGTGGAACTAGTAAAAGTTTGGTTGGGGCGGTTCCCACTTTGGTTTTGACTTAGATTTCCTCTTGCTATCAAAGCACATTGAATTCCAGTCTCTGTTAATGGAATCTATTGAGCAAGGTCTAAACATATCTCAATGAGACGCCCAAAAAGCAACAAATCTAAATGTGTATTTTCCCTCAAATAATCCATACAATTAACTCCCATGAATGAAAGATGCCTAGAATACTTGTTTAGAGGTCATTAGATATTTAGGAAGAAGCATCTCAAGCAAAGGCCTCCTCTTTCCGTCCGCTCTTCCTGAAGTGAGCGAATTGCATGTAGAGATAAGTAGGGGCTTATAGTTTAATTGGTTGAAACGTACCACTCATAACGGTGATATTGTAGATTCGAGCCCTACTAAGCCTACTACCCCTACAGGCCTGTACTAATTAGAGCGAAGCCCCCACCACCCAAGGTTTATTAAGTAAGCTTTTTGCAACCCAAGGTTAATTTTTCTTAGCTTATTTGAAGGCTATTGGATATTTACTGGGTAAGCTTTTGCAATCCATTTATATAACCTCACTTTTTTGCTGCCCATATTCAATATTCAATTGTGTATTTGTTAGTGTGTCTTTATGGCTTATATTTCATATTTATTGGGATTTACAATACTATTATTTGTGATTTTTAAGATTTTTTTAAAGGTAATCAAATACATGAGACTAAAGTATGAACCTATCCTAATCATGCAAATTAGTTAAAATCCATAGTAGTCTGGCTTGGTAGAATCACGTAGATTAAGTTGCCATATCTCTTGCACAATTTAGAAGGCTCCAACTATTTTCAAAAAGTACATTTTGACACATGCCGTTAAGCTAAGGTTTATCAAATTTCAGTTTGTGCAAGACATTTTTTATTTCCAGCATCAAACACTAACCAAATCTAGTTAGATTTTTAGGATGAATGGAACCATCCTAAACAACACCTTTGCCCTAGTGGTACTTAGTAGGTCGCAAGTTCAACATTTTCCAACAAAATAAAAATAAAAATCACAAGATTGGTAGTCCCTTGCAAGTCAACAAAATTATCTGTGAATAACCCTCTAGGCATGTAATGGCCCACATTTTTCTAAGAAAAAATAATATAGATTCATAAATAGTTGTAAAATTAGATTAGTAATTAATCTATTAGAGGTTTAAAGAAGTGTGTATGGATAAGCCCAAAGGCTGAAGTTAGCTTAGCTTATTCATTATAGTTCATTAATAATAAGTGTAGTTTCAAAGTAGAGTTAATAAAACTTAAAATTGGTAAAAAGAGACAACCTAAGCTAAGTGCAGTCAAGCAATTCCAAAGACAACTTATTTAAAAGAGGTTTAGACTTCAAGTCAACTCTTTAACAACATTTTGGAGAGATTTAGTTTAGTTTGGTTCACATGTGATGAAAACGTGCAATACAATAATGATATTCAAGGTCTACAAATGAAAATAACCAACTATGTATGAGTCATAAATTGAGACTATTGGATGATAATCCAATAGTCAAGATTAAGCTACAAAATAAACTAAAAATCTGTAGCCAATTAGATTTAGCTACATGGTAAGAAATAAAGAAAATCAAAACATGGACAACCAATTAAGAGGAAATTGTGGAATGACATCAGATAAAATAAAATAGAAACAATGGAATAGGAAGGAGGTAATTGCGTGAAAATTAATTTGGAGAAAGGAAAGAAGATTTGCATGTAATAGCGGGGGAGTAGAAGGAGAATAGTAGGAAGGGCACATGTGATAGGAAGAGGGAAAGAAAAAAAAATGATGGTGAAGAAATACATTTATCTCTAGATTTATTTAAGGGGAGTATTTGTTAGTGTGTCTTTATGGCTTATATTTCATATGTAGTGGGATTTACAATACTATTATTTGTGATTTGTAAGATTGTTTAAAGGTAATCAAATACATGAGACTAAAGTATGAACCTATCCTAATCATGCAAATTAGTTAAAATCCATATTAGTCTGGCTTGGTAGAATCACGTAGATTAATCACGTAGATTAAGTTGCCATATCTCTTGGACAATTTAGGAGGCTTCACTTATTTTCAAAAAGTGCATTTTGACGCATGCCGTTAAGCTGAGGTTTATCAAATTTCAGTTTGTGGAAGACATTTTTTATTTCCAGCATCAAACACTAACCAAATCTAGTTAGATTTTTCGGATGAATCGAACCATCCTAAACAACACCTTTGCTCTAGTGGTACTTAGTAGGTCGCAAGTTCAACATTTTCCAACAAAATAAAAATACAAATCACAAGATCGGTAGTCCCTTGCAAGTCAACAAAATTATATGTGAATAATACCCTCTAGGCGAGTAATGGCCCACATTTTTCTAAGAAAAAATAATATAGATTCATAAATAGTTGTAAAATTAGATTAGTAATTAATCTATTAGGGGTTTAAATAAGCGTATAAGGATAAACCCAAAGGCTGAAGTTGGCTTAGCTTATTCTTTATAGTTCATTTATAATAAGTGTACTTTCAAAGTAGAGTTAATAAAACTTAAAATTGGTAAAAAGAGACAACCTAAGCTAACTGCAGTTAAGCAATTCCAAAGACAACTTATTTAAAAGAGGTTTAGACTTCAAGTCAACTCTTTAACAACATTTTGGAGAGATTTAGTTTAGTTTGGTTCACATGTGATGAAAACGTGCAATACAATAATGATATTCAAGGTTTACAAATGAAAATAACCAACTATGTATGAGTCATAAATTGAGACTATTGGATGATAATCCAATAGTCAAGATTAAGCTACAAAATAAACTAAAAATCTGTAGCCAATTAGATTTAGCTACATGGCAAGAAATAAAGCAAATCGAAACATGGACAACCAATTAAGAGGAAATTGTTGAATGAAGTCAAATAAAATAAAATAGAAACAATGGAATAGGTAAGAGGTAATTGCGTGAAAACTAATTTGGAGAAAGGAAAGAAGATTTGCATGTAATAGCGGGGGAGAAGAAGGAGAATAGTAGGAAGGGCGCATGTGTTAGGAAGAGGGAAAGAAAAAAAAATGATGGTGAAGAAATACATTTATCTCCAGATTTATTTAAGGGGAGTATTTGTTAGTGTGTCTTTATGGCTTATATTTCATATTTATTGGGATTTAAATTACTATTATTTGTGATTTTTAAGATTGTTTAAAGGTAATCAAATACATGAGACTAAAGTATGAACCTATCCTAATCATGCAAATTAGTTAAAATCCATATTAGTCTGGCTTGGTAGAATCACATAGATTGAGTTGCCATATCTCTTGCATAATTTAGGAGGCTTCAACTATTTTCAAAAAGTGCATTTTGACGCATGCCGTTAAGCTAAGGTTTATCAAATTTCAGTTTGTGCAAGACATTTTTTATTTCCAGCATCAAACACTAACCAAATCTAGTTAGATTTTTAGGATGAATCGAACCATCCTAAACAACACCTTTGCTCTAGTGGTACTTAGTAGATCGCAAGTTCAACATTTTCCAACAAAATAAAAATAAAAATCACAAGATTGGTAGTCCCTTGCAAGTCAACAAAATTATATGTGAATAATACCCTCTAGGCGTGTAATGGCCCACATTTTTCTAAGAAAAAATAATATAGATTCATAAATAGTTGTAAAATTAGATTAGTAATTAATCTATTAGAGGTTTAAATAAGCGTATAAGGATAAGCCCAAAGGCTGAAGTTAGCTTAGCTTATTCATTATAGTTCATTTATAATAAGTGTAGTTTCAAAGTAGAGTTAATAAAACTTAAAATTGGTAAAAAGAGACAACCTAAGCTAAGTGCAGTTAAGCAATTCCAAAGACAATTTATTTAAAAGTGGTTTAGACTTCAAGTCAACTCTTTAACAACATTTTGGAGAGATTTAGTTTAGTTTGGTTCACATGTGATGAAAACGTGCAATACAATAATGATATTCAAGGTTTGCAAATGAAAATAACCAACTATGTATGAGTCATAAATTGAGACTATTGGATGATAATCCAATAGCCAAGATTAAGCAACAAAATAAACTTAAAATCTGTAGACAATTAGATTTAGCTACATGGCAACAAATAAAGAAAATCGAAACATGGACAACCAATTAAGAGGAAATTGTTGAATGAAATAAAATAAAATAAAATAGAAACAATGGAATAGGAAAGAGGTAATTGCGTGAAAACTAATTTAGAGAAAGGAAAGAAGATTTGCATGTAATAGCTAGGGAGAAGAAGGAGAATAGTAGGAAGGGCACATGTGTTAGGAAGAGGGAAAGAAAAAAAAATGATGGTGAAGAAATACATTTATCTAGAGATTTATTTAAGGTGAGTATTTGTTAGTGTGCCTTTATGGCTTATATTTCATATTTATTGGGATTTACAATACTATTATTTGTGATTTTTAAGATTGTTTAAAGGTAATCAAATACATGAGACTAAAGTATGAACCTATCCTAATCATGCAAATTAGTTAAAATCCATATTAGTCTGGCTTGGTAGAATCACGTAGATTAATCACGTAGATTAAGTTGCCATATCTCTTGGACAATTTAGGAGGCTTCACTTATTTTCAAAAAGTGCATTTTGACGCATGCCGTTAAGCTGAGGTTTATCAAATTTCAGTTTGTGGAAGACATTTTTTATTTCCAGCATCAAACACTAACCAAATCTAGTTAGATTTTTCGGATGAATCGAACCATCCTAAACAACACCTTTGCTCTAGTGGTACTTAGTAGATCGCAAGTTCAACATTTTCCAACAAAATAAAAATAAAAATCACAAGATTGGTAGTCCCTTGCAAGTCAACAAAATTATTTGTGAATAATACCCTCTAGGCGTGTAATGGCCCACATTTTTCTAAGAAAAAATAATATAGATTCATAAATAGTTGTAAAATTAGATTAGCAATTAATCTATTAGGGGTTTAAAGAAGTGTATAAGGATAAGCCCAAAGGCTGAAGTTAGCTTAGCTTATTCATTATAGTTCATTTATAATAAGTGTAGTTTCAAAGTAGAGTTAATAAAACTTAAATTTGGTAAAAAGAGACAACCTAAGCTAACTGCAGTTAAGCAATTCCAAAGACAACTTATTTAAAAGAGGTTTAGACTTCAAGTCAACTCTTTAACAGCATTTTGGAGAGATTTAGTTTAGTTTGGTTCACATGTGATGAAAACGTGCAATACAATAATGATATTCAAGGTTTACAAATGAAAATAACCAACTATGTATGAGTCATAAATTGAGACTATTGGATGATAATCCAATAGTCAAGATTAAGCAACAAAATAAACTAAAAATATGTAGCCAATTAGATTTAGCTACATGGCAAGAAATAAAGAAAATCAAAAGATGGACAACCAATTAAGAGGAAATTGTTGAATGAAATAAAATAAAATAAAATACAAACAATGGAATAGGAAGGAGGTAATTGCGTGAAAACTAATTTGGAGAAAGGAAAGAAGATTTGCATGTAATAGCTGGGGAGAAGAAGGAGAATAGTAGGAAGGGCGCATGTGATAGGAAGAGGGAAAGAAAAAAAAATGATGGTGAAGAAATACATTTATCTCGAGATTTATTTAAGTGGAGTATTTGTTAGTGTCTCTTTATGGCTTATATTTTATATTTATTGGGATTTACAATACTATTATTTGTGATTTTTAAGATTGTTTAAAGGTAATCAAATACATGAGACTAAAGTATGAACCTATCCTAATCATGCAAATTAGTTAAAATCCATATTAGTCTGGCTTGGTAGAATCACGTAGATTAAGTTGTCATATCTCTTGCACAATTTAGGATGCTTTAACTATTTTCAAAAAGTGCATTTTGAGGCATGCTGTTAAGCTAAGGTTTATCAAATTTCAGTTTGTGCAAGACATTTTTTATTTCCAGCATCAAACACTAACCAAATCTAGTTAGATTTTTAGGATGAATCGAACCATCCTAAACAACACCTTTGCTCTAGTGGTACTTAGTAGAGCACAAGTTCAACATTTTCCAACAAAATAAAAATAAAAATCACAAGATTGGTAGTCCCTTGCGAGTCAACAAAATTATTTGTGAATAATACCCTCTAGGCGTGTAATGGCCCACATTTTTCTAAGAAAAAATAATATAGATTCATAAATAGTTGTAAAATTAGATTAGTAATTAATCTATTACAAGTTTAAAGAAGTGTATAAGGATAAGCCTAAAGGCTGAAGTTAGCTTAGCTTATTCATTATAGTTCATTTATAATAAGTGTAGATTCAAAGTAGAGTTAATAAAACTTAAATTTGGTAAAAAGAGACAACCTAAGCTAAGTGCAGTTAAGCAATTCCAAAGACAACTTATTTAAAAGAGGTTTAGACTTCAAGTCAACTCTTTAACAACATTTTGGAGAAATTTAGTTTAGTTTGGTTCACATGTGATGAAAACGTGCATTACAATAATGATATTCAAGGTTTACAAATGAAAATAACCAACTATGTATGAGTCATAAATTGAGACTATTGGATGATAATCCAATAGTCAAGATTAAGCAACAAAATAAACTAAAAATATGTAGCCAATTAGATTTAGCTACATGGCAAGAAATAAAGAAAATCAAAAGATGGACAACCAATTAAGAGGAAATTGTTGAATGAAATCAAATAAAATAAAATACAAACAATGGAATAGGAAGGAGGTAAATGAGTGAAAACTAATTTGGAGAAAGGAAAGAAGATTTGCATGTAATAGCTGGGGAGAAGAAGGAGAATAGTAGGAAGGGTGCATGTGATAGGAAGAGGGAAAGAAAAAAAAATTATGGTGAAGAAATACATTTATCTCAAGATTTATTTAAGGGGGGTTCATTTTATCTTGTAAGTTTAGCATTTTTGAGATATCCTGGCATATTTTGGATATGCACCTTATTTAACGACAATATCTCTGGCATATCCGAGATAATAGGTTTATTTAAGTGTGATATCTCCAACATTTCTTAGATATCAAGTTTAATTACCGACAATATTTTGACATATGTCAAATATTAGCTTTATTTAACATTATAAACAAATGATATGTTTGATGGTATCACAAATATGCCAACCCTCATTTGCATGTAAAATCTCGTCATATTTAGAGAGAGAAATCATCTGTATCACATTGTTTTTTAGAGAGAGAGACAGCTAAAATGAAAACAGCACCCCTTCCCACCTGAAAACCCTAATCGTCATCTTCCCCGATCTTTGGTGGCCACCGTTCATTGGCACCAATCATCGATTCCAGTTGAGGCAATCAATAGATCACTCCCCCAAAACTATAATTGTCTGTCTCCCACTCCTTCTTGCCCACCCTTCGTAGTCACCGATCACTACAGACATCTCCAGCAGATCTGGTTCCTCTCACCAATATTGTTGTCTGCAGTAGCTCATGTTCTTCACACCCTCTTTCCTTATTTCATTTATGCATCAGATCCTAGTAGACCGTCAATTGGTTTGTGATTTCCAAGTCATCGTCTTCCCTCCCCACCCCACCCCACCAAAAAAAAAACCCTAATTGACATGCTCCCACTCCTTCTTGGCCACCGTTCGTCGTCACTGATCATCCTTACCTCCTGATTCAGTGGACATCTCTAGCCGATTCGGTTCTTCTTCTTCATCCTCTTCTTCCCTCCCCTTGAATATTTAGGATTTGAATTATCAAATCCTAGTAGATCCTAGCAGATCCGTTGGTAATTCAATGCAAGTCTAAATGCTCATATCATATGTTGTTGCTTATATATTGCTTTATGGAAAAGTGGCAAATCTTCAAATAATCCAATTTGTTTATATAAAAATTTACATGCCTCTTTGTTTTTTATTTCAGTTAAGAATTAGATCTTTGTTTCTACTTGTAATTTGTTTATGGAAATTTATATGATTATTTGTTTCTAATTTCATTTATTAAGCAGCAAATCCATTGGTAATTCAACACAAGTCTGAATGCTCATATCATATGTTGTTGCTTATACTACTTTATGGATAATTGGCAAATCTTTAGATAATCCAATTTGTTTATATGAAAATTTACATGCCTCTTTATTTCTGATTTCAGTTAAGAACCAAATCTTTGTTTCTAATTGTAATTTGTTTATGGAAATTTATATGCTTATATTTGTTTTTGGATTGTCCAATCTAATTAGAGAAGTTATTTGAAAACTGATAAAGAACAGATCTTGAACAAGATCAAAGGATCTAACAAAGGAAATAGCAATAAGAGGTAAGGGGATTTGAGGATTACTCATTTAGACATTTTCACTTTATAATGTTTTGGTTTGTAAAAAATAAAAAATAAAGTTTTTTGTTTAGAATTCCATTAAAGTTGCATGATTTAGAAATTCTCATCTTGCATAGAATAGCATTACATCTTATAGTATGTAATTGTTAAATATCTTGGATTTTGTATGGACAATTGAATTATCTTAATGTTAATATCATCTTGATGCAATAATTTCATGCATTTTCTATAAATCCATAAAGTGTGCATAACGTTTATGATTGCTAGAATGGTTTCTTTTTTCTTTTCTTTTTCTCTTGTCATATTACAAATTGGAAGTCTTTTAAACAATGGATCATAGTTGCCTTTTTTATGCACAAGTAGATTTTGGTTTTAGTCAAGTTGTATACTTGTGATTTTGCACTTTGGTTGGAAGACTTTTAAGCCATCAAATCATTTTCATTAGAATAAGAAAATAACATATTTCATACTCAAATTATTGAATTTTTTGTAGTGCATGATCTATGACAATGGTGCATACTAGCATGACACTGATAAAAGAAATAGTTAATCATATCTGGAGATTTCTACTGAGGTTTACATGAAATTCTAGAAGTAATTTTGATTTCTCTTCAATGTAATAAGGCCTTAAATCTTAACTTAGATATATGCTTATGATTAAATTGATTAAAGTTTTAATGCACAATGAAGGCAAATGTAATTAATATAAATTATGTTCTCATACCTATTACACATAAAAAATAAAATAAAATGTTCCATCAAATCAGTCCTAAACCTTTATAGAAAACTTTATGATGATATTCTTAAATCAGTCAAAAGGTGATCAATCAACAAAATGGATTCAGTGTGTACTAATGTTGCCACATAACTTTGTCCTAAAATTTTATATTAATTATGTATACTAAAATTCATAAGAAAAGTGAGATATCATATAAGGTTATGTACCAGCAAGAGTATCAATCACATGGAAAGTAATTTAATAAAGTTTATCTGCAAATAATGATATTATACCTTATATAGATTTTAACTTACAGCATGCCTAGGGTTGTTGTTTTGTAAAACTAATTGTTACTCTATAAAAGGCAACTTATGTATTTGTTAAGAATAATAAACTATACTAGAAATTTTAGCATAGAACGTAATATTTGAAAGATAAATATTATGCTGATTTTTCCATTTAATCTTCCAAATTCAGCATAATAAATGATAGATATAGAATGGATACTTAACAAGGTTATTACTGTTCACATGAATATTTATACGATTTTAAATATCACAATTTTCTAAACACAGGGACTCAATGATTTTGACTATACAAAAGAATGAGTTAATGTATTTAAGGAAGATGTATATGTGTTATGAGGGTAAGCATATGAAGCTTAGCCAAGGATTTCATAAGGATTTTGGCATTTAGAGAATTATTAGGAACTCATATATATTCTTATACGAGCACAAAGATGTTTAAAAGTGTGCCTAGATTTTATCCATCAATTTGAAAAGTGTGTTTCTCAACAACTATAATTAATTATGAAAATATTTAGAATATGGTATTATCAATCTATTCTTGTCGAGATTTCATTGACATGCTAGAAGGTATGTGTAGGCCTAATGGATGACTAGTTAAGCATCCACAGTAGGTTTGGATATGACTCAAGTAGTCAATTAGACTCCCGAGATATGTTTTATACTAGGTGAGTGGTCAGTTAGGCCACTGTTTTCTTTCTAATAATAGATACCAATATATGATTTAAGGATGGAGGACATGGGATAAACTCCATCTGTATTGATCTATTCCTTCCCATGGAGGCAGTGTAGTGTCTGAGGTATCCGGTCATGCTATTAATGCATAGCAGAGCCCTTGGTTGCTAGTGGACAATGATTTGTATAAATGTATTTTAAGTAAGACATATACTTCATGTCAGTTATTCTCAAGGGTTAATGATCATACTAACTGCTTTGGCAGGCTATTTAATACTCAGATAGTTTTACAGATGCTATTGATGTTTTGTATATGACCGAGTTCTATTGATATCAATGTTTTCGATGTAGGATTAAATTTTATTATTTGCGATTTGGATATGTGTGACAAAAGGCTTATGGATATTGATGATTTGGCATATGATGGAGTTTAATCGAAAAAGAAAATTTTGATCAATGGTTTATAGTGCATATCAATATAATTTTATCTAGCTTTGTAACTCTCACGGTGAGTAATTGCACTCACCCCCTTACAACCAACATTTTAGGTGAAGGATTCAGGCATTGAGAAAGAGTTGTTGGAGGAATTTTATTCCAGTTTATATTTTAGTTCAGTAGATGTATGTATCGGGAACTTTAGTTATAATGTTAGACAATTTGATAGTTTAAATGTCATGTATGAGAGATTATGATACATTTATTTAACTTTATTTACCAAAGTTGAAGTGGTTGAATGGTTTATATTTGGCCTATGAACTAGTGGTCCTGACTAGTTTATTATATTCCACACTTATGTTAAGTTATATGAAGTTTTATGATAAGAATCCCGATAATTTTAAGATGGAGGTTTTGAAATTTATAGTTTATTATAGGTCTGAAATTTTTTTATTTTTATTTTTTAAATAACAATAATTTTTTTGCTTTATTTAAAAATATTATTTGAAAAGTCTTTAAAAAAATTTAGGTCTTCACAAGACGAGGTTTGGATGGTAAGCCATAGGACCTACCATCTAAAGTAAGGCCTACCATTCACAATCCTAACAGTATCCAATTAACATTTCAAGCTCTCCTTAGGTAGCGATTGGCAACATTTATTCTGTTGAGAAATCTTATATACACTTAGTTTTGGGACAAACTCTAGAGCCTTGCTTAGTTAAGCCCACCTTTGGATGATAAGATTATTCCACCTTGTTCGGCCTACTTAGATTGGCTAGGTATCAAATTTATAATTGTTGAATGATTTTAGTCATTGCTACTTTGAGTTTTAAATCATGACATTTGAATTTTTCAACAAAAAGCTAGTAGCTACATCCAAAGACCAACAATTTATGTAGGGCAAGCCCGGTGCATGAAGCTCCCGCCGATGCAGGGTTTGGGGATGAGGTGGACCAAATGGTCTATACTACGCAGTCTTACCTTGCATTTTTGTAAGACGCTATTCCACACCTTGAACCCGTGACCTTAAGGTCACACGATGACAACTTTACCATTGCAACAAGGCTCCCCTTCAAAGACAACAATTTATATAAATAGTCTAAATAGGGAAGGCCAAACAAGATGATTAACTTGGATCATACAAAGGTTACCTTGGGGGGGGGGGGTTTCTAGAGTCAGTCCTAGAAGTGAGTTCGATAGCATTTGTCTGTTGTGTTTGTCATTATATCTTTAGCAAAACCATAATGAACCGTTTCTGCTTGTGGGTGTCAAGCCTGCTCATAGGTTCCATGTCCAAAATGAAGCAAACTCGTGGGTGTGCATGTCCAAAGGTAGAGAAAGAGAGGCATAAATTTTGTCTACAATTTGTTATGAGCGGATCAGTCAGCTGCCTGAATGATTCCCCCTATATCAATAGGTGTACACCATCTAATGGCATGCAACAACAATGGATTAAACTCATTTGCACCTCAAGATTAACTAAATTGATCATCTATACTATACTATATACAAAGCAAATACCTCCTTATATGCCAAAAGTCATCTAGTGGAATTGGTCACAAATAATATGAGCTTCTTGTTATACTTGATTGGAGGTTTTAGGTGGCAGTTTTTCCTTGTGGGTAGATTCAAGTAAATTTAGGAATTTACCAAGCTAAAGACCACATCGAAAGAAAAAAAGTTTGGTTGAAATTAAGTTGGTTGGTCGAATAGCAAGTTGGTGAACATCACCAAATAGAAAGAAAAAAGTGGCATATTCATAAATATCACAAAATAAAAGAATACTAAAAGTGGCAGATTTTGTCACGGTTTAGAAAATTACTTTATTGGGTAAATTCTCAAAACCATATGTAAAGGAAATTTTCTATCAAACATAGTTTAGATAATAACTTTTATTGACTATTTGTTTTGTAGATAGAGTTTAATGTCCGTTTTTAAAAGATTAATTCATGTTAATCAACAGACCACTATGGCACAAGGATGAGTCTCTTTCCTGGGTAACATGGTTCAAAAAAAAAAAAAAAATTCTCTCCAACCATAGTAACAAAATACTCTGATTTTTTTCCCCTTTTTGACTTATATTTTTTGCAAGCCATATCATAATTTAAAAAGACATGTTTTGAAGTAATATTTACATTTTTAAATTTTCTATTTAATACCCATCTTTTTTTATGAAATACCAAATTTTATACCTTCTTGTTACATTTTTTAACTTCTATTTCTAAGTTTCCTTTTCCTTTTATAATTACTTGCTTTTAGGGTTTTATCCTTTTATGAATTTTTGTCATTAATTTTATTTTATGAATTTTCTTCAACAATTCAACTTATGCTTCAAGCATCTAATTTTACAACTCTAGTTACCATCTTTCTATTTCATTTTTTATATTTTAAAAAAGTATAATTTTTCCTACTCATAACTGTTTTTCTTCTACTTTTTTTTCTCTTGTCTTTGCAGTTTCGGCTAGGAGTTAAGGCATTATCTTTAATTTTGTCTATAATACTATCTCTTCTACTTAAGAAGTTGTTAAGTGTACATGAACTCTCTTTTTTATAATAAAAAATTCTGATATTTTAGAGTTTCTTTTTCAATTTTTTTTTATTTTTTCCTTTTGTCAACTTTTTAAAATTTGTCATCTCTTTTTCATACTTTTGCTATCTCTTTTCTATATATTCTGAATTTTTTAAAATTTAGCAGCTTATCCCGAATCCGAACTTTGTGACAAAGTTGTGTTTGGACTTTGTTCAACACTTAAAAAAATGATGTGTGTGTGTGTGTAACCCTACCAAATTGGGTTTGTTGATCTACTAGGCAGTTTTCATGACTGGGTCCATTGGTCAACAAATTCTATTATGAAGAGATAATAGCAAATCCCTAATCAAAGATAGTAATGGGCAGGCATTCTAGGGTTGTCGAACAGGAAAAGGGAAAAAGTAAAGTCAGTGACTAATTTATCAAAATCTTGACTACCCAGAAGAATTTCTTAGCAGTCACCGGGGAAAGAATTGGCAAAAATGTATTTGATGGGGCAGGACATTTGATGTTTGGTATGATCAATACATAAGCCCTCATCCTCGTGATGACTAGCAAAGACAACAACTAGCAAGTTCTTGCCCATGTAAGTGTACGTGTCCCAAGATTTGGACCTGTCTACAGGCCCAGCGAGTTCCCAAATTTTAGCCTATCTAAGGCATAAAGAAAGTCAATCTAACCCATTGACAAGGGTCCACAAAGATGGGTTTTTACCACAGGGATGTCTACCGTTGGATAAACTTTTTCATGGATTAGCTTTTCCATGGGATAAGGCTTTCCTAGAAGTTTTCTCTATTGCCAAATGGATCAGATTTTGTCTAAAGAAATAAGGATCAGACACTTTAATTCAATAGTGTGACGGAATGAGTACATTGGCTGGAAAATTGCCCCATCAAATGAACGATTCAAATAGCAACAAAATGACTGCATTTACCCGGTTGCTAAAAGATAAAATGATTCTGGCAGCAATGGAAGGAGATTCGGAAGAAGAAGCTCTCTCAATTATATGCTGTCTGAAGACTGAAGCATCGTAAGTACTACAGTATGTAATAACAGCAGCATAAAATTGTGATAATTAATGTCAAAAAATGGCTGTAAACAGAAGTTGCCAAAAAAAAACAATTACTCCCCCAATTTATCGTAGAGGCCCTACTTTGGTTGATCAGACCTATTCATTTGATTTCTTTAACAAATGGTATCTTGCATACCAAGCTTCGCCATGACTAAATGCTTTTAACATCCAAAACGTGTAATTTCAACTTGATGATTTTGTACCGTTCTTTATACAGTGTTTATGATTGTTCCTAATTTTATAACTAAAAGGTACACTTTTTCATATTTAAGACTCATCCAATCTCCGTTGTTTTAAGATTAGTAGTCATTTACAGTTAGAGAAATCAAATGGAGTTTGATCAACGAAACACTCCAATATGTATTTGCGTGCAGACTCTGGCATTCTCCTTGTAAGAGTACTAAGGAAATTTTTTTATTATTCTACAACAACTTAACCCATTATTTTTATCCCCATCTCAAACGGCCCCAAAAGTTTTTTTGTAATATGAAAATCAAAATGAATTTTACTAAATAACACTCAATTTCCACATTAATCTTGTTAAATTCTCCAAGATTATTTCAAATCTAATTTTAAAATATCTTAATTGCATTGTTTTCTTCAATTTTCTCTGGATTTTCTGAATGTTGGTTTTGATTATTTTATTTTGCAAATTCAAACTTTGTAACTATGAGTGAATTTACAAAAATTGCTTTTCTTCATTTTTGGCTAAAAATCACATCTTGGCTTCTAGGTTTAAAACCTATCTTTTTTTTTAGAAGTACCAATTTTTATGACCATTTCTTTTTATAGCCTTCATTTATGCCACTTCAAGGGAGCTAAACCTCCCCTATGATGCCACTTCAAGGAGTAAATCTTCCGCACTTTTACTCTCTATAAAATTCTAACATCTTATTTATAAGATATACCAATATATCTTTCTCAAATAATACCCTAAACTAATATCTCCACCCAAGCAACTTGATAAGAGAAAATACATCTTTTCTACCAATTAAATTATTTAATTTAATAAATCCCTATCAATAAGCTTTAAATTTATCTATAACAATGTAATCATTGCCTAACATATAATGTTTCTTTTGTTGTGACAGTATAGCTTTGTGCTTAAGAATTTTTTTGAATGTGTTGAGGTCAATTTTCTTTCTTTTTTCAAAATTTAAAAATTTCAATCTTTTTCTCTCACTCTTTTCCTAAATTTTTTTTACTTTATCTCAAACTTCAATTTGTCTAAATTTCTGAACTATGAATATGATCAACTAGTCCATCTTCTCGACCCATTTTAGATTGCCAGTATCATTGATTCGAGGAATGACGAGCACTAGGTCTCAAAGTGCCCCCACTTTTGCAAGAAGAGGTCTCATATTTGAATAATCTAACATGTTCATCTTACTGCTATAGCTTTGGACATCTCATAAACAAAAGGCATGACGAGCATCCTAAAAAGATTATTGAATTTGGACCATTGTATATACAAAGCTTTTAGCCATCCATTTCCTGTGATCAAAAGTGACATTTTTCAAATGCTAGAGTAATCCAATGCACATGCTTTTTGGATTTTTAGATGTCTAGCAACCAAATGAAGCAGTCAGATCCGTAAAGGTGAGCCCTCTCATGCAAAAGTAGGATACTTTATTACTTGGTTTAGCATTCCTCTTTGAAGACTCTAGCCTTTAGTTGTTGTTTTTTTGAAAAAGTTTACTTGTAACATCTAGTTCTTCTAAGTTTTAAAATAGACAATAAATAACTGTAGGTTTTCTTGTTAAAATTAGGAATGACTAACATCAGGATCATCTAATGGATGAGATTTTTGGGCATTTTGGCCTAACTAAGATAGTAACAAGAAGATGAACGATTGGGATCAGTTAAATTAGGGCCCCTCCTCCAATCATCACAGTAATAAGCTGTATCTACAAGATGCATCAATAAATATGCCCTAACTTATATCCAAAAATTAAATAAATACATAGACTAATTTTGTACTTTAAATATTTAACTTGATTAGGGATAGTTTAATTATTGGGAAGACCATTTATTTAGATGATCAAAGAAGACCATTTGTTTTTTTCTTATGCACAATAGTACGTAGCCTAGTCATGAGTTATGGATCCCATAGTTGCAAAGCATAAAGTTCGGATTTGGAGTAAATCGGCTTAGGTATTTGCTTGGAAAGTTTTTTTTTTTTAATGGTTATATTCTTGGAAACATTTGAGAATGAGTTGTAAAAAAGGTTGAGAGAGACGCTATTGGGACAAGATTTTAAGGATTTAATTTAGACTTGCAACTTGATTCATTCATATACAATAATTTAACCAAGAATTTTTGAAATTTTAGTTTCACTTGGTAAGTTCATGTTAATTGCTATAAATTTGCAATTCAATATATATCTAGCTAAGTTCCAACTTGGATGTTCTTACCTAATTATCTTGTTCAACCTCTCCTATTTAGGCTATCTGCAAAAGTAATGCCCATAAGATCAGTTTTTGTAGTTGGAGAACCCAATGGTTATAATTAAAACACTCAAATGCATACTAAAAACATCCATTAGAAATGAATTTTAGTATTTAGCCAATCTAAAGGAGGTCAAACATCATGCATAGTTAAGATCATCCAAAGGTCCCCTTGGGTTTCATATTGTACCATTCTAAAATTCAGTTTATAGTCTAAAAATTGTTCCTATACCACAAGTTCTAATCATAGGTCTAACAATTCTAATATATAACAGAGAAAATTGCAAAAGACAAATAATTAAGATACCAAAGGTAGGTTGCGAATTATTTTTATTTATTTAATCATTTACATACCTAAAAATTATACATTTATTGCTTAACTACTATAAGAACAAATAAAGATAAAACATTAAAATAATAATAATAACAAAAATTTTAAAAACACATATCATATATTGGTATCTATAGTATATAAAAGTTAACTATGACATGAATTCAAATTGGCAAATAACTATGTTTGGGTGTTTTGGCTTTTGCAGGGAATAACATGTTTTTGGACTTTGGTTCTTTCTTTTACTGTAGTCATTATATCCAATTAGTAGTCTATATTTATGGATAAACCATGATGGGCCATCCATAAATAATTGTTATATTAAATACTAATCTAACTGTAAAATCAATTAAATATAATAATAATGATAATAACTAATAAGTTATAAAATTTACTATATTTATATTATTATGTTATCCTCTAATATATTAAATTTGAAATAATATTATGAGGATATTTTGTATTATAATTAATATTTTTTAGTCGTCAATTCAAGTCATGATACCCATGCATAAAGACTTACACTATACCAATAAGATTCAATTTTTTTAAATGAATATCATTTATCGAACTGTTGATTTTAATTGAATGATCATGTCCAAATTTTTTTCGCTTTGGTTCCTATCATTTTGTGGTTCCAGATATACCACTTGCACCTTGGGAGTTTCGGTGTCTATCCTGAAACTCATTTGGGATAGCATTTCTCTTTGAAATAATATTCAAAATCAAAGGGGAGCCTCAAACATAACACCTTCTAACACATTTGGTTGTAGACAATAAAGTAACACTCCTCAAATGCGCTTGGTTGCAAGTTCAAGTTACCGCTTTCCTTTGTGGTCGCTAATTAAATTTAGGAGAGTGTGTCAGTGATTTGCTTTGCAATTCTTCATTTGAACTATTTCCTAATCGAAAGGTGGATTTCAGTCCGAAAGAGGTCTTGCAATTAGTCCTTACTTAACAGGGGCTAGTGGTGCTTGCAATGAGATGATCTAACATGATATGAGATGATATGGACCATATCACTATTAGTGGTGCTCGAGATGAGTTGAGACGAAAATCATCTCTCTTAGTTCTGTCTTGTGTCACTTTATCTCGTACTAAATTTGGGCATCTCAAACTAGATCTCATATCATCTCATCTTACATCGGCTCATTTCATTCCAACAACCACTACAGCATTTTTAAGCGTAATTAAATGTTAAAATTATAACCATGTAGCCAATAGGTCATAAGAAAGAACTTAAGAAGGATAGTCTAACATTATAAGAGAGAGCATTAGATAAACAAACAGAAAGTCAAACTATGCTTTCAAAATGACCAAAACAACCCAAAGTGAGGATAAAAAAGGAGCCAAGTGCTTGGATGGGTGTATGGCCCTTACAAGCAAAATGCACAAAGGAGCTTTTTATACCATTTTCACTTTCAAAAATTCGCTTCATCTTCATCAACGTAAACTACCTAACATGATCCTTATAATATCGAGCTTGAGCCTAGCTAGGAAACCACAAAGTTAATGATTTTCATGTGCATGTTGAACTGGTCTAGCTCATCATAGACGTGCATGAAACTTCATGGTCATTCTAGCTGCACTGTTGATCTGGAGGAAACACTGAAGTTGGTTGTCGTCTTGACATATGGGTTATCCAAATGGAGGAATGCTGGGCCTACAAATTGTTGATCAGACTTGTTCATCGATTTCTGTGCCTTGAATCACTATTGCTTTAGAAAGAGCAAGGATTAAATGAGTTTAGAATCTAAACAAATGTTCTTTTGATCACAGGACATGGATGATAGAAAACTTTGTTTAAAGAACAGTCCATATTCAACAAGTAAGAGTTGTAGGTGCTTATATTATCCCTGGTCCAAGTACCTAATCCTTAGTTCCTCAATCGTGGAGTGGCTAAACCATTAACTTGATGGACTTGCCGGTTGGATTCTGTAAATGCCATCAATCAAATCCTAATATTTCCATGGCCCTTTACGTTTGCCTTTGATCCACTAGGCCTTAATCAAAAAGGGTTGGAATTTTCCCTCAGCAAGGGTTGGAATTTTCCCTCATCCCAGGCATCAGTGGCCGCAACCAGGGACATGATATCTGCTTCTCCCAAGTCGGATAAGCCCAATGGCCCAGCCAGATGAAAGAGAGTCTCTCCAGTGCGGTATCTAAAACGCCCCAAAACCAGCCAGCCCAGGGTTGCCCATGCATGAACCGTCGAAACTCAGTTTGCAGCAACCATCTTCTAGGGGTCCATCTATTAGTTGGTGTACCATCTCTGGTGCTACAGAAAAGAATCTCTTGTGAATTGAGCATTGTCTTTACTTGACCATCCTTCGGACTGCATTGTAAGAATGTCTTTTCTAAGAAGGGATTCAACGGATGCATGATAAAGAAATGTTATTTTAACTGTTTCTCTCTCTATCTCTGATTGAAATTATTTGCCAAAGGAATAATCTAAGCCAACAGTACACGTAATGTGATATCGTAATCTTAAGTAGGTAACAAACTTTAATCAGTGCCGTCATAATCAAGGCATCGATCAATCAGTGGTCATACAGTAACTGATGTAGCAGAGAGCAAAGTTCAGAGCTGGCAACTGCCTCAGCCTTGTAGGATGACCCCAGGTCAACTTTTAGGTAGCGATTAGCGAGTGGTTATCAAATGATGTTGATTAAATAGTTAATCCCTTTTTATACATTCTCAACTGATTCTGAGATACTTGAGCCTGGTATGGGATCTTCATCAGATAGTCCATCTACCATTTTCATTTTTGCCAAATAAAGTCAGATAATAAACTTGACAAAATTATTATGGAACATTGGATGAAATGTGCTTCCCATTGAAGAATTAGATTACAAGTGGGACCATTTGGAATCAATGATCATGTGCATTGGTGGATTCATGGTTTTTGGCATGACCCTACATCATTTCATGTTGTATTGGAACTTTACAATCATTATCTAATCCAGATGGTCCATCCAAAGTAGGTCTCTTCTAGATGAGCGGGTCAAATTAATTATGTAAACTTCTTTTAGTAATTTGTATGTTAAATACAAGGAAGAGGGCAAACAGTGTATCTATCTGCTTCTCCACATGCAAATACAACTCAACTCCATACTACAGTGAAAATGAGATGCTCCCAATCATTTCTTTTAATTTATTTCCTAGTTGATTGGAGGGCACCTTCCATTTAATATGGTGATAGGACATGTGCCCTAATGAATTCATTCTAGCATAGGATAGAAGGGATCTCTCCCAATTGTCGTTCAAAAACTACCCAACTTTCAATCAAAAGATAAATTCCTGACGGGCCTACTCTCTGTGGCTCACATATTTAATGCCAGCACCTTAAAGAAAAACCAACCTTTTCATGCATGTACCCTAACAGGTTGAATTCTTAAGTTTTGTGAAGTGACGGATGATATTGGAATCCCATGACCAAAAGGAAAAAAGAAAGGTGGAAGATGATGGATGGGTGAGAGAAGTTGATGGGAAAGACAAGGGGGTCGGTGGTTCAATGAGTGGACAAGCATTGAATATAAAAATGTTTAAGGATGGACCTAATTAGTGTTTGCCAGCTCTTTCTTGCTAGTAATCACTTGCTCTTAATCAATGAAATCAGACTGCCCACCCACCATTACAGGGAATCTTGTCTAAAGAAGAAAAAAGGTGGATTAAGAGTTTAAAAGACGTTGAATCAGATCACTTAATAGACAGCTTTCTCTAGGGTGCAACACATGTAGGAATCATGGGTCCCATGATTTTGATTGAATATTATCGGTTGGATGGATCCATTATAGGAACAGAGAAAATGATGACCAATCCAGGACTGTATATAATATGTTTGTTTAGGGTGAGGAACTAGTTATCTTGTACTTAAGTAGGTAAGTTTTGAAAATGAGACGGGTGTAAGTTAATGGGGAGCCTTTGGCGCAAAGTTGTTGTGTGTGATTTTGAGGTCACGGGTTGAGTCATGAAAGGAAATAATTAACTTGTACTTAAGTAGGTAAGTTCCTAAAATAAGATAAGTGTAAGCTGGAAGGGAAGCTTTTGGCATATCGTTGTTGTGTAATCTTGGGGTCATGAGTTTGACACATAGAAATAACCTCATATAAAAAAAAATACAAAGTAAAATTATATACTATAGATTCTCTGTGGTCTCACTCTTTCTTAGAGCTTGCTTGCACCAAATTGTCCTTGTATAAGCTAAAAAGGAAAAGTCCATGTAGTTCCAAATATGTGTGGGGATTTAGCCAGTGGTGTAGGCCGGGTGAAGCATAGCCTGTCTATATGCACGGGCATACCTTTGATGAATCAAGGGAGCATAGGGCTTGGAAGCTGTCGAGGCGAGAGAGAGAGAGAGAGAGAGAGAGGGTAGTTTATGGCGGTTGTAGTGCAGTCGTCCGTAGAAAAGAAGAGGGAGAAGAAACGGTTAGAGGAATCGGTCAGTACACTGAATTTTCTCTTTTAAGTCACACGGCACTTCTGTTTACTGCCAGTTTGATACGGGCACACCCTTCGTGGGTACATTTGGGACGATTGACTTGACAGACGCGGGCAGGCTGATGTGTCACCAGACTACGTGGTACAACTGAAAATATTTTATTATAAGATGACTAAAATGCAGCGTCTCCGGTCTTTATAGCAGAAAAAGGCAAAAAGAAAGGACGACAGAGAGAGGAGCCTTGGAATTTTTCAAATGAAAAGGAGAAATAAGTAGGAAAATTATTTCAGAAAAGGACGATACTTATCTAATGGTCTGATTTTAAGGATCGGATCTATTAATTGGATGATCAAGGGAGTCTTGGCACAACAATAAAAGTTGTCGTCATGTGACCTTGAGGTTATAGGTTCAAGGCGTGGAATCAACCTCTTACAAAATACAAAGTAAGGCTACCTACTATAGGCCCTTGTGGTCAGCTCCCCCAGACTCAGCATAGGTGGGAGCTTCATGCAGCAGGGCTGCCCATCTATTAATTAGATGATTTTACACGAGCTTTTCTTTGCTTTTCAATTATGTCAAGTGAAATTTTTAATTGGAAAATATAGTATCCAGAAGCCTCCAACTAGAATGATTTTTTATATACAACCTAAACATGGCTGGCCACGTGATAAACGGTTCAGATGACTCAAATTTGATTCCTATCTTAGTTGTGTACTTCTCGATCTCATTTTTAAGTGTCAGAGTAGAACTCAAATAAATAGTGGAATTGAGTAATACCTTCCTTCTAGATTTATCAAGTCTTGCAAAAAAGATATGACAATGTGGTCTACTTATTCTAATCTAAACTTAAAAGGTTTTTTTTAGTAACCTAGAAAAAACTAGGACTTTCTCTCCCTCTCACTCTCTCTCACCTACCCACATAAATTTGCTCGTACTGATGTTTGGGATAATATAACTTAACGTGGAATTAGTTTTGTAAAAATTCAAGTCATTCAAAATGTTGCCCTTGATTTAGATGAGCTATAATCTAAATTCTCATTCATTAGATAATCTTAACCACTTTTTTCTTAAGCTGTAAGATGAACATCCGAAAGTTTCACCGTCCATTTTAGAACTAAAAACAAAAGCAACTAGGATCATCCAATCAATGAAAATTTTATCTCATCCAAGTCAAAATAACAATCTGAATGACTTAGGATCTTCACAAAATTGGCCCATAATAAGTTATAGCCATCCAAAACATTAACATGGGCTAATTTATAAAAAAGAGGGTTATTATATCACTTCCCAAGATCTTATAATCCATAGCGGACTTTTTAGCTATTCCCATAAATCTTAGGTACATAATATATAATACATATCTCTAAAGGCTTTTGTTTGGAATTATTTGAGGTTATAAATTTTGTGTTTTTGTTCTATTTTGTGTAACAAATTAAGTTTATCGTTTTATCTTTTCTTTTTTATTTAAAAGTTTATTACATGCATAAACATACACACCCATGAACCCTAGTCGCCGTGGAAGACTTCTTAAGCCACTGCACTGGAAGAATTTGGTACTCTATATTATAGCTTCAAAAAGCAAGTTAGACAAAGTTTTAGAGATAAATGGGATCTCTGGTAGACTGAATCATGTACATGAACAGCTTAGATCACTAAAAACACTGGATCCTACGTTCATTTTTCTACATGCCTCCATAA
This sequence comes from Warburgia ugandensis, assembly GCA_035236585.1. NCBI lineage: Eukaryota > Viridiplantae > Streptophyta > Magnoliopsida > Canellales > Canellaceae > Warburgia > Warburgia ugandensis. Next base: position 9,610,093 of record CP141138.1, on the reverse strand, counting down.
AACTTCAATCCAAGTGATTGCATTTTATAGTATGTTCCTCTCTCTCTCTTCAGCTTCACCCTTATGAAATTTGGCTACTGCCTTGAGGGTAGGCCATAATACAGAAATGAAGATGATTTTCATTTCTCCCTCACAAACTAATATACAAATGTATATTTATTTGTAAGAAAGAAATAATAGAATCATCTTCAACTTCCCCCTTGCCCATTGGCTACGATAAAAGGGTTGCCATCTTTTAAGAAGCTGGAGATGATTCTCATTTCTTCCTCACAAACTAATATACAAATGCATATTCATTTGTAAGAAAGAAATAATAGAATCATCTTCACCTTCCCCCTTCTTGGAAGCTTTTGTATGAAGACCCTCCTCCTTTTTTATCCGGGCTTGGGACCTGATTTTCATGATTTTAATGAAATCATCTTCAGCTTTTTAAACTATGGCAACCCCAACATGACATGAATCGAAATCTGAAATTCGCTCCAAGCAGGGCGTTCCCATAGCGGCAGCGTTGCATCGGATCCGGATGCGGTGAAAAATAGGCAAGGGTTGCTTTGGGCGTTCTCCCGGAAGCGACGCGCTACATCGGATCCAGGGTGTAGTGAAAAATGGGCAAGGGCTGCTAGGCGTCCCCTCGACGGCACGCGGCTGCATCGAACCCGGTGCGGTGAAAAGTGGACATGGGTTCATACCATGGAGGTCGAGAAAGGCGATAGTAAATAGGGAATCTCCAAATCATAAGATTCGCAAAGCAATACATGGAATATAGGGACATTGACGGAGTAAGAGTTTGGAGTTAGTAGACACGATAAAACGTAGGAGAGTCAACATCGCTTGATCCAAGAAACCCAGTGGAAAGGAAATTTAAAAAGCTAGAGAAATAGATGGGTATAAATTATGAGTACGTAGGAAAGGAAAATAATAGAAATGGGCGTAGGAATAATAGTGGATAAGGAATTAAAGGATAAAGTTGTGGACGTTAAAAGAATCGGTGATAGAATAATAATAATAAAAATGATTCTAGGGCTTGATTATAAATATTATAAGTGCATATGCACCACAAGTAGAGCTACAAGATATAATTAAGAGACGATTTTGGGAAGATATGGAGGGAGTCATGCAAGAAATTCCCAACACGAGGAATATTATAGGAGCGGAACTTAAATGGCCATGTAAGAAAAGATAAGGAAGGATATGATAGAATACACGGAGGGTATGATATAGGTGAACGAAACGAGATAAGGGAGAATATCCTCGATTTTGCTTTGTCATATAACCTATGCATTGCAAATACACTCTTTAAGAAGGGGGATGAACACTTAATAACCTTTAAAAATGGACTTCATAAAAGTCAAATAGACTTTCTACTTAGGAATAATGAGGCGATCTGTATGTAAGGATTGTAAGGTGATACGGTGAGAGTTTAACCTCACATGACATAGGTTAATGGTTATGGATATTCATATCAAAAGATGGAGTAAAGCCGAACTTAATACACATCCAAAAACTAAGTGGTGGAACTTAAAAGGAGAAAAAATAACCTCAATTAAAAATAAGTTGATGGTAGAAGGAAATTGGATTTATGAAAGCAGTAAATACCATGTGGAATACTATGGTGAGTCCGTTAAGAAAGTGGCAAAAAGATGTCTTAGGAGTATCTAAAGGTAAAGGCTATATAACAAGGAAACATGGTGGTGGAATGAAGCAGTCTGCAAAAAGCTGATAAAGAAAGCGAATGCATTTTAAAGCATGGCGGAAGATTAGAAATAATGAAAACTATGAACAATATAAGAATCTTAAAACGCATTCTTTAAGAGAATAGTAAGTGAGGCTAAACTTAAAGCATATGATGAGCTCTAATAATAGACTAAGACAGAGAGGTGAGAAAGATGTGTTTAAACTTGCAAAGGTAAGAGAACAGGAAGAGTAAGGACTTAGAGCATGTTAGGTGCATTAGAGCGATGATCAAAGGGTATTAGTCAAAGGCAGTGAGATCAAACAAAGGTGGGAAATCTACTTCCAAAAATTGCTAAATGACAATGGCCGAGAATAGAGGAATTGAAAATACTTATAAATCTAAATAACAACGGATATTATAGATATGAACGTGGGATTAAAATGCTTGAAGTAAAAGAGGCCTTGAGAAAGATGAAATCGGGAAAGGCCATGGGGCACGATGGTATACCAATAGAGGTTTGGAAGCATATGGGAGATATTGGGGTAGTTTGTTGACCAAGTTGTTTATGAGATTATAAAATCAAAGAAAATGCGATGAGTGGAGGAAAAGCTCTATTGTACCAATCTATAAGAATAAAGGAGACATTCGGTGCACCTAATTATCGAGGATCAAACTTATGAGCCACACCATGAAACTTTTTGGAAAGAGTCATTGAGAAGAGGCTACTGACATGAAACAAGTGTATCGGAGAATCGGTTTGGTTTCATGCACAGGGAGAATCTACCATGGGAGCTATTTTCTTACTAAGACAATTAGTAGAGAAATATAGGGAGAGGAGAAAAGACCTACACATGGTCTTTATTGACTTAGAGAAGGCTTATGATAGAGTCCACAGAGAGTTAATATGGAGGGTGTTAGGTGTTAAAGGGGTTTCTCGGGGTATATAGACATAATTAAAGATATGTATGGGGGAGCGATGTAAATGTTAAGACCACTAGTGGCGTGGTAGTGATTTTCCTGTCCTTGTCGGATTACCAAGGATCGGCATTAAGTCCATACCTTTTCACATTAGTTATGGATGAGTTAACAAAACATACGCATGAGGAGATTCCACTGGTGCATGCTATTGCAGACGATATAGTCCTACTTGATGAGACAAGGGAGGGTGTCAACATAAAGCTAGAGCTATGGAGAGAAGCGGTAGAATCGAAAGGATTTAAAATTAAGCAGAACTAAGAGAATATATGGAATGTAATTTTAGCAAGGAGAGTAGGAGTGGAGCACCGAGTCCAAGATTGATAACCAAGAGGTCCCCATGAGAGACCACTTCCGAGTACTTAGGATCATTGATCCATGAGAGTGGAGAGATTGAGAGGGAGGTTACCGAGAGGAATTCCAAGCGGGTTGGAACAAATGGAGATGTGCATCGGGGTTTTATGTGATCGGCGGGTGCCACTCAAACTAAAGGGAAAATTCTATAGGATGGCTATAAGGCCGGCCATGCTCTATGGATCGAGTGTTGGGCGGTTAAGGAACAGCATCATACTCATAAGGTGAGTGTTGCGAAATGAGGATGTTGAGATGGATGAGTGGTAAGACAAGAAAGGATAGAATTAGAAATGAAAATATTAGAAGAAATTTAGGGATAGCACCAATAGGTAACAAGATGAGGGAGATTAGACTTAGATGGTTTGGACATGTTCAAAGGAGGCCAACAACGGCACCAGTTAGAAGGAGTGAGGCAATACAAGTAGAAGGTTCTAAAGAGACGAGGGAAGGCCCAAAAGAACGTGGATAGAAGTGGTGAGGAAAGATTTAAAAACTTTGGGACTAAATGAAGCCATGGTATTTAATAGAGTGGAATGGAGGAATAAGATTCATGTGGCCGACCCCAAATTGGGATAAGGTCTTGATGATGATGATGATGATTCCTCTCTCTCTCTCTCTCTCTCTCTCTCTCTCTCTCTCTAACATATAGACGTATGCTTATGTTGTGTGCCACCGTAGTGATAGATTAACTTTCAATTCCAAAACCAATCTCCATTGCCAACCAAACATATACATCCTTGTGAGACTTCCAGCCTCACCTAATTGCCAATCATCCAAAATAATAATCTCAATGGTCCAGATTATTCCAGTCACTAGCTCAATCTTTCATACCATCAAATTATATGTAGCCTAAGCCTTTTGAACACAAGGGCTTAGACATGTAACAATGTGCATGCGGAAAAAGGTGGCGTGGACTTCTTCCATGCTCTTTTGAGGTTGGACTGCTTATGGTACTCTTTTACAGCTATTCCATGACAAATTTGCCTAAATCATGAGGTAATAAGGAAAATTTTCTAGTAATAAAATTATTTTTATTCTAATTGAGTCTACACTAATTCAGAAGTTCTTACTTTTTCTAAATTCATTGCTTATTACAAAACTTAAGTGACATTTTTCATTTTTAATGTTGGATACATACATCCACGAGAAACCCTGCATCCTTAAACCTTCCCAGAGAGAGACCCATTTTTGTCTTAGTGCCCTTGAAGTACTTAATTTAAACATTAGTTTATGAAGTTAAACTCAATTTTTGTAAATAATATATCAAATCTTATATATTTTTTGTAAGTCTCTATAACAATACACACTCAATAAGAGAGGAAGGCGTGCAATTTCTATTTTACATTCATGGTACAAATCTCTCTCTCTCTCTCTCTCTCTCTCTCTCTCTCTCTCTCTCTCTCTCTCTCTCTCTCTCTCTAAATCTAAGTTGTTCATCATATTTATAATACCAAAAATAGGTACTCCATGAGATACCAATGCATTTGAACAATCATAGTTACTTGTTTTGGATCTTTAAAACACATAACAAAAATGGATAGTCATAATTTTTGGCCTAAGTAAGATAGGCTAGAGAATTCGATGGGCATGAAATTTCATGTTCAGCGTATTTAAGTCATTCGAAATAGTTTCACCATGCAAGAAAAGTAAGGCGTGTAATCCCTTCATCTCTTATTGAACGTGTACACTTACTAGGGCTCTTTTTGTAAAACTATTTATAAGTTCGATTTTTATGGCATCCTAATAAGGGAAACGATATACTGAGGCTTTTTAACCAGACATCAAAGTGAGGCTCCCTCTCATGACAACACAAGTCCTGTTTAACTCAATTAAGTGGTTAATGTATTTTACCTGTCAAAAGACAATAAACTAGAGTTTGCAGTTAAATGAGACACGTGACATGCTGTGAGGGAGCATTACTTTGAGGCTTGGTTAAAGAGCCTTAGTTTATCAATTTTCTACTAATAATGTTTTATTCCTTAAATTTTTATATGAGTTTCAATAAGTGTACATTGTCAACATGAGAGGAAGGAGTACATGCTCCATTTCTAATGCATGGTGGAACTATTTTTATTAGATCTTACCCCCTCATCATGTTAGGAATGGCTTAAATAGGTTAGAAACCATACTCATCAAATGTTTTTAGCCCATAGTTCTTTAGGTAAAAAATCACTACCATCCATTTTTATTAAGCTATTCAAAAATCTAAAACAAGTAACTAGGGTTATCCAAATGCATTGATTTCTCATGGGTCACCTATTTTTGGTATTCTAAATATGATAAAATAGCTTAGATTTGCAAAAATAATTATATCATACGTGGAAAAAAGTGGTGAGTACTGCTTTCTTTTTTCTTGAACATGTACACTTACCACATGGGACTCTTTTTATAAATGCTTATCATTTTTTTTTATTTACCTTAATAATTTATCTCTGAAATTAAACTTTGCAAAATTTATGAGTTTTCCCTAAGGCCTTCTAGTGTAGGGCAATAGCACAAGAAGGAGCCTATTAACTGTGTGACTAGGTTCAAGATTGTGCATGGGCGCATATGTTTAACTTCAAAGAGTTCACAAAGGGCAGCCTCGGTGACGAAGCTCCCGCCTATGGGAGGTTCAAGGAAGAAGTGGAGCACAAGAGCCTATAGTATACAGTCTTATCTTGTATTTTTTGCAAAAGACTGTTTCCACGTCTTTAACCCGTCACCTTTAAGGTCACACGACAATAACTTTTACCATTGCGCTAAGGATCCTCTTCAAAGAGTTAACAAATTTTACTAAATAAAAGAAGGCTTTTCAATTTACAAACAAATTTATTATATTTACATCACCCAAATTTGCTGACATAACGCTAGTGGGCATTGGACCAATGAGAACGCGTCTAATTCACTATCTCCCATCAGATGAGTCTGACCCAAGGAAAGAGAGGAAACCAAAGACAAAATCGTGGGTTAAATCAAATCGACAACCTTCAATTCATGTCGGGCATGTGATAAAAATTATTTTATTTTAAATAATCCCAATAAATATAATATCTTTTATTTTTCGAAAAGCAATATAATATCTTTCGGTGTATGCCAGCTTGTTCAGACTCGCTGGCTCAGGATCTTAACCTGCGCCTACTCCCGATCTTAACCTACGCACTCTCCAATCTCTTTCGGTAACCGCGGGTGCACGTCGTACTGAGTAGAAATGTCTACTATTCCACCCGACAAAACGACCTCCGCCCGTAAACATCGGAACAGATGTCACACGCTCCCTTGTGGGCCCGCCCTCACATGCTTGCATGTGTCGGTCCTCTCTTTTAGCTTTTGGTGATCCTCCGCCGGACCACCAAATCTTACTCTCCTCCCATAAGTTACTTCCCTTTTTTCTTATGATTAATTGTTTTTTTGGAGTAATTAGATTCTTTTTAAACTCTAGTGGGTCCACCAGGACTCCCTATTGCCTACCATAACCGTCAGATCCGTATGCTTTTGATTTTTCTGGTTGATTTTGTACTTAACGGCCTAGTCTTCTGTGGTATGATAATAAGAAACCCTAGCTGGTGGGATGGACCCAAAAGTCTTACCTTTTTTAATGGGTAGAGGAGAAAAGGCAAAGGCCTAATATTCTTCTGGGGATTGGTGGATTTACCCTAGCCACGGCCAAAGCCAAGCCCCGCGAACCTTCTCCCTCCTTCCTCTATCACAGCCTCTATAAATACTTCTCTCCGTTCCTCTAAACCTACATCGTCTACTTCTAGGGTTATAGCTCTATCCTCTTCTTCGTCGTCGTCTTCTTCTTCTTCTTCTTCTTCTCTTTTGTTATGGCTTCTCCTCGTCTCTGTTAGGGTTGGCATCCAAATCTCCTCCTCCTGCTGTTCCCTCCTCTTTCTCTACCTATATGTGCTGGTGGGTGTTTATGGATGACCCTCTTTTGTAATCTTCCACAGCTTTCTTGAACTGCTTTGCCAGCGGGTAAATGAAAGACAAGTCGTATAGACCTGCTTAAACTGCAGTTCAATAAAGCTGTGGGAGACCACGGAAAGGGTCTGCGACGTTGATATGCATCGGTTCGGAATTGTCTCAATTTTTTCTCATTGGATGGAAGTTATTGTAGGTTTCATGTTAGTATCTCTTTTTCCTACAATTTTGCTAGCAGCCATTCATCCTTATTGCAAATTTTATCCCATTTGCAGCTTTGTTTGAATTCAAGAATTCTGATCAGATTCTTAGTTCTAGTGGATTTTTGTTCTCCAAATTTATTTTGAATTTTTCTGAAATAAATTTGCATCTGGTGTGGGATGCATTTCGCTCACATGAGAGCCTAGAATAATTTAATATTTTTACATGTTATGATATGCCCATGAATTCATTCATCCAGACACTCAACGCTGTCTGCCCTTTAGTTTATTCTTGGAATGAATTGTCTTTGAATCTAATTGTCTTGAGAAAGATCTGAAACATGGGTTCAACTGAAAATACTATTATTATTTAAAAAATTTACCAAAGGATTCTATTTCCTATTGGTTGAGTTTAATCAAGGGTCCCACTCGTTAAGGTGAGATCCGAAACTTTTCATATTACAGTAGAGTAGATTATAAGCAGGTAGTGTTGCCAACGTTGTCTTCTTCTTCTTCCTTTTGCTGTATATATTATACCTGTCCACTATCTTCTTTCCATCAATACCTCCAACAAAACAATACAGAATAATCACCGCAGCCAAAGAAATACAATGCATTTAATGGTTGTAGTTGAGCAAGTCTATTATTTTATGATGATGTCGATGCCTCTTTTCAATGTTTATTATTAATGTATCGAGATATTTTTATCCTAAGTGGGGATGTTTCTTATAAGAATCATTACTTCAATCATTTTGGACTACATCATTGAATTAAAGACATAAGATCTAGTATACTGACGAATAAGTAATGAATTAGTAAAACACCCGAGTAATTGATTGTTGGCAATTTGAGCCAAAGGAATCTAATGGATATAGGCAATGCAAGTTTCCTAATTGTCGTTGATTTCCATCGATACAATTGTATTAAATGATGCTAAATGATAGACCACAGGTAAGTTGAAGGGGAGTAGAATAAATACATTTGGTAATTCTAACTCTAAGCCACAGAAATCAAATGGAAGCGTGCAGAACTATCTTCATTTGTAGATTAAACCATTCTAAAGTGCAGGCAGCTACAGAATCAAATCTACTTCACATTTGAAGAAACTACATCAACGCAACAAAAAGAGAACAGAATTTAACAAGCACCAACGCAGCTAAACCCAAGAAACAACTAAGGTTTGTCTACTACAAAAAGTGCTTGAGAAGGAATAAAACAGCGGTCCAACCATATTGAGCAACTGCTTACGAGTATTTCTAGCCACATAAATCTATGGATTTGGGTAGTGTTTGTCTTAATCAGATACTGCAGTGTAATACTATATTCTGTGTGCATGGATTAAACCATGTTAAAAGAGACACTAACTGGATACCGACAACTGCATGAGGAGAGAATGAAACCACAGATACAGCACATATCAACCATTTGGTTATCGATAATCTCTGGCCAGAAATTTTGTAAATGGATTGAACCGTGTTAAAAGACAGTAATCGGACACAGACAAGTGCATTGGCAGAAGAATGAATCTCATGGATATCAGGTGATGTAAGTCTCCTCATCCTCAATAGGCCTGCCGATGCAATGTAGCACCGTATCTTCTTGTTGATCAGTGACCGCTGATAGAATGCACTTTATCTTCTTGTCGATCATTATATCATTTGTAGATCAACAGTGGTAAAAGACCTGCAACTTGAGAGTGCATAAGCAGCAGAATAAACCTCCAGATGTCCATATTTTGTAATTTCTTATCGGTAATCTCTAGCCACAGAAACCATCGACATGGATATGGGTAATATGAGTATCCTTATTGTCGAACAGTGATCTGAAGGATGGATTAAACCATGCTAAATACAATAATTGTACCTGTGATAATCTCCTTTTGACTAGTATATGATGCTTTACTGCATTGGTGATGGTAACAATCTGTCAACACTAGGAACAGATGGACCATATATTAATTACCACATGGTTTAGTGATTGCATACATGCTTTGTCTTTTCATTTGGAACCCGCCCACTTGATTCGTGCATGCTTTTAAGCAAGCAATTAAGATATGGGTTGGGATCGGGTGTGTCCATCATAAAATAAAGATGAGGAAAAAGCTTTGAAATTTAAGGTTTCTTGAGAAAACCATGTGAAGTTCTTTGGATTCAGCTCACATAGTTTTCACTTTGCTGCCTCTGAAACTCATATGGTCTTATCTCCCACCAAAGCACTTTAAATTTTTAACCCATCAAAAGAGGAGCATTGATCTGGTTCAGCTCGTTTGCACAATCATACACTTCTTTTCTCATAGAATATGTGGAACCATTCCCAGCGAAGCATGAAGAAGATTGTTTTAGCATGTTTCTTCTTCATATTAACTCTTTTTTTTGGAAAGCCATATTCCAAATTATTCTTAACTAGATAGAAGTCTGACCTACCATAAAAGTAGGAGGCCTTAGTTATATATTGTTAATATTAGTCGGAAAGAAAGAACATTTTAATGACTCCTGCAATTTAAAATAGGAAGGGTGCTTAGATTTCTTAGTAAGTATAAAAGGAGCGAGAAAATTGCAATAATGCTTCCTTCAGTAATCATATATGTAGTTAACGCTTGCATGAAATCGTGATCCTCCTGTTGCTCATAAAAATATCAGAGATTCTTATATTTACTTGTGTAGAATATGTGTAGGGAGAATCAAAACGATAAGCCTTAATGCTTGTATACTAATCCTTTATATCATTAGGATTTATACTATTACACTTGTAAAAAACAGTTGTGAATAAAAAGTATTTTTTCCATGTACTCAGAGCAGTAACTTCTTTCTTTTTGTTTTTCCCTTTTTTTTTTGAATTGGTAAAATGATAATTTGTATAGGGAATTACAGAGAATATATATATATATATATATATATATATATATATATATATATATATATTCCATGAACAGGAGTAGCTGCTTTCTTTTTCTTTTTCCCTTTTTTTTTTTAATTGGTAAAATGATAGTTTGTATAGGGAATTACAGAAATACATTGTCAAGAGGAGATCGTCCTAACTCCCCAAAAGAATTTTCTTAGAGAATCAAGGAGAACTTGGTAGTTCCGATGAAATAAAAATAAACCGTGAGCTTAAATCGTTTTCAAAATATTTTCTTTTATGAAAAAAATTACTATTTATAGTTTATAATTTACGCTTAGGTGCCTCATGATAGGTGGGTCTAATGCCTCCAATAGGCATGAAATGAATTGCTTGGAAGTCTTCTTTAGGCCTGCCAACCACGACTTCTTGAAATGGCAAAGGTAAAGTAGAAATGATCTCAACATAATAGCTAATCTTTGAATATTTGATTTTTTATTTTCTTCAATTTTTAGTTTTATCCTAACTCAAAAATTCTCTTATTCATCCTTCGCTGTGAAGGGTCTGTATGGAGCCAATAAAGCATCCATTATTTGATTCTAGACTTGTCTTTGCAAAGATAACCTCAATGCAGCTAATTTCCAATTTTGCAGTAAAGACAATCTCAGCAATGAACAGAAGAAACTTGCATTACAAAAATAATGCTTTTATTGACCGAACAAGTCCAAAGGCTGTGATTTCTTGCTTGATCAAATAGAACTCTTTCTTTGTGAAGAAGTAAAGGCTAATGCATTTGGGGCCTATGAATACTGGTTCATGAGACGAGAAAGTGACTTGAGCTTTTTCTCTTACTGTGTTTTGGTGAGTGTTCTTTTACATTCTCTCTTGCATATGCGTGCACTTACCTTTATAAACTAAAAGCTTTATGCAGTGAGACAAGAGAAAGTACAACAGGAGAATAAAGAGAAGAACTATTTCCATGATGATCTGAAACACAGGTAGTATGAAGAAAGAACTTAAGAGAGGTTCCCCAGGAAAGCAACTTTACTGCGCTAGATAGTAGGTTTTTAGCTCAAGTAATGATAGTCACAGCCATGAAAGCACTCGCTTTCGAGGCAGTAGAGAAATGATCATTTGATATTAGAGCGATTGCAGATCATTCTTGAAGACAACGGAAGGTCTTGAAATATATGGAGAATGTATCTGGCCAAGAATAAGGTATAAGGACCCAATGTCCTGCACTACGGAAAGCTCCTTTCTTGATTGTCCTCATTTTCGGAGTTCCCCATCGATGAGCTTGCTTGCAAGACAGCATGCATGGTTCCTAGATATGGAGGGAGAACTTTCATGGTTTTCAAAAGATGGTTGTTGGTTCCTTCTTTCTTTCCGATCTGTTTACTGATTCTGTTTTTGGCCTGTCTCAGGTAAGCTAGAGCTCGTAATTACTGCTTTTTTTGTTCGTCGGCATTATTCTTTGGTAATAGAAAAGGTTAGTTATCTTCTTAATGTGATCTCTTGTTGATTGAGCCCAATTTCATATTCTCAGATAAATACATGAGAAGAGTACTCATTCCTCTACAATAGCAAGTACCCACCAAAGTTTTCTCACTAAAGCAGCTAGATAACCAGTTTTGTGATCCTTCATCCATATACTGGCCATAAGAAGATGTTTTCATGCCTACAGATGGACCTGGAGCTGGTCTCAAGAGCATGTGTGGTTGAAACCAGGTCATCCTTCTTAGACCTAGTCAACTCTGAAAATTTTAAGAAACATTAAAACCCCAGTCCAAATCCTCCACTACTTCTCCTTTTCCCACTCCATGTCAAAGAAATGTTGTTTCTTACTCTTTCCAAAGACAGTCAAGAACCAAACTCTTCGATTCTACACCAGGAGGAATACACTCATTCGAACTTTGCAAGGGGAATTTTTGTTCTTCTGAAAACTGCTTACTGAGATCCAAACTAACAGAAATCGTTTCCTCTTTAGAATTATCTATGAACTTTCTATAAACACATGAACTGCTAATCTGAGCTTTTAGTCACACTAGGAGTAATTCTGAAGCTGCCTCATCCTTCAGATCGCTCAGGTCAAAGTGAACTCTTCTTAACCATTACATAAACCAACAATTTTTGAAATGTAATCACTTAAAACTTGGTTTCTGAAACATTTCCCTTGTATATTCATTGACTAAACATAGATTATAATGTGACTTCAGAAAAAACTGAGTAACTGGGAACAATTTCAACAGGAGCTAGACTTAATCAACATTGTCCCATCTCTAGGCAAACACAGGATATAATCTCTCTCTTTATAAATATTTATACCCTACTTCCAACTATATATCCTCCCACAAAACATCAATCTTGGCTCACCAATTCTCTCCTTACCATCATCCCAAGTGAAGGGGACTGCAAAAGCCCTTGGCTGTTGCTCAGGATCCGACGCATTCTGAAGTCTGATCTCCTGCTTTATTCTATTGATTGCAGCCAGTCTAGCCTGCCATTTCACAGAATTTTTAGCTCTATCAGAAGCCCATGCAGCAAACAAGAACACCCATCTTGGACTATGCTTCACTCATTAAACCAACTGTTCTTTCTTGTATGCTCCCAAGGCTGCATGGACTTTGATATATATGAACCCTGCTACGCCGTCCGATCTTAACCACAGATCGTTTACAGGCTGTTGAATGCTGACTGCCACTGATATTAAACTCTTCTCTTCTCTTTCCTTCTTCTTAACCATCCAATTGCTGGACATTGATCAGATGACGACGATGGCCTGGTTGTCTTGTTTGACCCTTCCACATGGTGAATCATTCAACTGCCCCAATGGCAATAGACCTGCAAATTAAGTCCTCAAGCTAGGATCTGGATTCATGGCTATCTCCATTTTTCGCCTTGCAGGAATTAAAGATGGGTCGAGGGACCAGTGCAGACAACTCGACAAAGAGTCATGGGTCCCACAGAACAAAACGTTCATTCAAAAATTGAAGTTGGAATCTATCGACCATCTCTACGCATAAATGCATAAAAGTTGTCTCTCATCTTTCATGGACGTACGATTTTACAGGAGTTAAAGACTCCACTTAGACGCACTGTGATTGAAGAATTTCCACTGGTACATTGCAGCCCCACAAAAAGAAACGACAAGGGGGCTGACATGAACACCTTGGAGAGTTACTGCATATGTTCCAACCACGGCCGTATGATTTGTTTGCGCATCTTACTTTGTGATTCTGCAAGAAGGGGAGCTTTAGCACAACGGTAAAGTTGTCATCGCATGACTTTGAGGCCACAGTTTCAAGGCATAGAAACAGTTTCTTGTAGGTTCCAGGCATAGGAACAGTCTCTTGCTTGCAAGGTAAAGTTGCATTCTATAAACCCTTATGGTCTGCCCTTTCCCCCGACACTGCATAAGTGGGAGCTTAGTGCACTGAGAGGCTGGCCTTTTTTTTACTTTATGATTCTGCAATAAAGAGAGAGGATGAAATCAATGCAGCGATAGAAGATGCCAATTGAAGCATGATCAGACGATCCCACCGCCCGGTTTGGTGAAATTGCACTTGTACACAACTTCCATCCTAGTCCCAATCAAGATCGGTTGGCCTACTAGATTGAACTGATAACTAGATCAATGGTAATTCAAATGAAACAGTGAAAATATTGCATCTCAAGTTGGTAACTTTTCCTCCGTCGGACCAGCTCGAAAGTCCATCCGTTCCGTGAATTGTCCGCTATAATCGATCGTGATTTCTCGGCGAGTTAATCCATTCTGAACCTGCTTGATCACCAATTAGTGATCAAACCACAATGAATTGAATCAAAAGAAGAGACCAAATTAATCCCAAGAAAACCCAATTGCAGCTGTGCAAGAATAATCCAAGTGTGTATCTTCACAATCTATAGATAAGGAATAATGAGTATATCTGAATTGGGTTTCTATCACCACAAAGCAATTTGTAGACTATCTAACAACAATATGAGTGAAAATGGAGAGGTAGACAATCAGGAGAAAATATATGAACAGTGCTGATCATTCAAAAAATTGAATGTAAATGAACCTAAAGCGACGATCGCCTCCATCGACCTGTTCATCTGTAAAATCAAACACAATTTTCACCTGTAAGATCTCCACAAAGCATATTACCATAGAACAAAATGAAACAAAGGTGTACCTCATATACCCACCACAGAAATTGAAAACTTTATCTTCATTCCCGTGTCCAATTATAAAAAAACAATTGTATGAGAGAGAGAGAGAGAGAGAGAGAGGTACTGCATGTGGATGCAGGAAGAAGGATGAAGTCCTGGATTGTCATCTTTTCCCACAGCTTTCTTGACCTTCTCAACCATGTAAGGAAAGAAAAGAAGTTCAAGAAAGCTGTGGGAAAGCATGGCAGGACTTAGAAGAAGCTTCTTCTCTGTAGAGCAAGACACAGATGATCTTCCCCTCCAAAGAAGCTAACTTTTCAAGGAAATTCAGTCATTTTTCCTTAAATGGGGAAGGAGAAAGAAGATGATAATAATATGAGAGAGAGAGAGAGAGAGAGAGAGAGAGAGAGAGAGAGAGAGAGAGAGAGAGAGAGAGAGAGAGAGAGGGAAGTGCCGGGTGGGGTAGATGCAAAATGCAAGAGAGATGAAGGGGGTGCAAATAGTAAAAGGGGGTGGAGAAAGTAAGAAAAAGAGAAGGGTCCATGTCTTCCCATCCCCATCACATGCTGCCATGTGATCCCGTTCCCTACTGTTTATTGGAATTAAAGGCGAGCGCAAGGGATGGCGGCTTTCATGGTCCCCGTCCCCTTCTCACGTCATCCACCCTCTCTCCTTTGTTCTCATTTTCTCGCTACAATTTTCACCATTTCTTCTTCTTCTTCTTCTTCTTCTTCTTCTTTCCAACCTGCAACAACTATGCTTGCAGCATGGGCATCTCCTATTTCAATGGTGATTGGAAAATCCATCTTGTGGGCCACTAAGTGCTATTAGAAAAACAGATTAATTATGTATTGCTTTTTTGCCTGTTGGATGTTGATTCTAGCTGATTTTTTGGTGGTGATCTCAGAATTCATGTCTGCATGTTGGCCCAGCAAATCAATGGCCATAATCTGTGTACGTGTGTGGAGATGGCTGGGACAGAATGGCATGGAGGTACATGCCATCACCCATCTTAGTATCATAAGCTTCTCTCTCCCTTTTATGCTTTATTTTTTCCCTTCATGGTCTATACTATGGTGTTAAATGGATTCACCAAAAGATTGAAAATAAAAACAACAACAATAATAATGATCAAACAAACAAATTGAAATTCAGCCCAATGTTGTGCATTGTAGTTGGTCACAGACATGATGGAGTCTTTCCTTGTCATGCTTGGTCTGAGATTGGAGGTAGCATTTTACCTTTACTAGAGAGATTTTATATAGATTTAGGAATTAGAATATCTTTAGGGACTGAGTCAATTCAAGTTAAAGGCATTAAAAGGTCAAGGAAAAAGCCTAGAAAGACACAAATATGAGTGATGAGAAAAGATTTAAATTTTTTTGAACTACATAAGGCCATGACTCTAGATAGAGGGAAATGGAGAAACAAGATTCACGTAGCTGGGGCCCTATTCAAGATAAGGCTTTGATGATAATAATGATGAATATCTTTCTATGTAGTTTGCTTCATAACTCTTTGTTATATACATGCATACATAAGCTGAGTACTATATACATGCATATATACAAAAGGGGAGCCTTGGTGCAACAGTAGAGTTATCGTCATGTAACCTTGAGGTCATAGGTTTAAAGCATGAAAACAGTCTCTTGTAGAATGTAAAGTACGACTGCATATTATAAACTCTTGTGGTCCACCCCTTCTCCAGATCCTACAATGCTCAAGAGCTCTATGCACATACTTAAACTGAAGATGTGGTTGATCTACCACACAAGATATAAATGGTTTGAATCACCAAACACTTGCCCAGATCAATCTCTCAATACCCACGTGTATTTTGGCTCCACTTATATTATTTACTTTCCAGATCAATCTAATTTCCCATAAAGTATATTCCATAAAATAAAATTAAGGGGGGAAAACAAATAAAATGAAGATATTTTGAAGGAGAGAGAAAACTGGCTGTGATGGTGGACCACTGTCCTTTTGGTAGCTCTCATCAATTTCACAGCACACCCAATTGCCCATCCAAGTCAAAACACCTATTCTCTACTTTCCTGGCTTATCGGACCTTTTGTCCAAAATGCCTACTTTTTATGTGCCTACGCAGAGCAGTATCCGGTCTACTTATGGGTGCCTCCAGCCATGAGTGGCGGAGCATTGAAGCATTTATTGTTTCGCCAGAAAGGAGTGCCAATATGTTTCCCTGGTGGTCGTTAGTTTCCGAGTCACCCAATGGGAACACAAGCCGTTTGTTCCGTACTTTAGGGCGGGGACTAACGACGTCATGGTTCGCGAGTCACCTTTGACAGCGGCAATCTGTAGTCGCCTGATACTTTAACGTTGGAGCTTGAACTCTCGAAGTCCATATCGCTCCCGGCCGTTATTTTATCACACAGCCTGCGGGTCACAATAACTTCAATGGACATCACTTTTATGGGTGTACCGTACTCTTGGATCACAAAGAAATACAATAACAATAAAATATAATTGAAATATAATACGACCGATTAATTTCCCAGTTGCATGGAACGCTCAAAAGCACACCGGCTCTACATTTTTGTTTTAAGTAATCCAAGCCATTCATCTGGTTTGGGATTACATCAAATGGCTCAAATTAAAGGGCAGTCTAGACTACAATGGTCAATAGTACACAGTTTTACCTTGAATTTTTCAAGAGACTATTTACATGCCTTGAACCCCTATTTTTATACCAAAAGCCTTATTAAACAATGAGGCCTAAAATCATAGTAAACATAAGCGACTTCAAGTCACTCTGGCCTTAACCCTAATGCTTTTATTCTACCCCAAACGAACGATAAACAACTTTGAGTCACACATTTCTGACTCTAATATTATTTGGGTTAAGCATTTTCTATTCTTAACACAGCTTTGCGGGTCAATTACATATTTTACAGTAAATAAGAATGAAAATTAGACTTTGTATGTAAAAAAAAAAAGTTACCAATAATTTATTTCATTAGTTTGATATTTAAAAACTCCGTACAATGGCGATATCAACAATCATATCTCATCTTAAACAATTTATATTAAGAATATTTTGTCAATAATTCATGGAGGGCCCTAGTGGTTTCTTACTATTCTTTCCAAACTTTCAAGTGCCCTACTATTTTACATTGAGAAATGCTAAACTGACAGCACAATGGGAGCCGTCTAGCAACCACATTTTCTAAACTTATCTCTGAATGATCCAACCCATTCTCTAGTTGCTCCAAGTTCGGACATTTGTAAAGATTAAAATTAATGTCATTTGGATGATTCTAGCTTCTAAAAAAGTACATGACAATGTGTACTTAGAAATGGACAATTACGAAACTTTATACACAATGCATGGCATTTTAAAAGCTAGAATCATCCATACCATCTGATGTTTGATCTATCAAAAAACTAAAGGGGGAGCAGGGAGATGAATGATCCTGATCATTGCAAAGGTCTGCTCCACAAAGTGTGTCCGCTGGACTAAACCTCATGGTGCAGTCAGTTTAGCACTCCTCTTTTACATCACATGAAATAATGATCATCTAATGGGTTGTGGGTCCGATGACTTCAATATGGTTCCATTTTATTCGCCTTTGTGTGATGAGATTGAGCTTTTTATTAGTGGGTTAGTTGAGGTGGAGCAGCAAAGTGTAGTTCTTCAACAACCTCGCAGTGCAGCTTCCTCTCCTTGTCCAAGAGTGTAGCTTTACCTTCCTATTTAGAGTCTTATTATGACTCCTTCCACATCTCAAACGTTGGAAATTTGCAACTCTTCCTTTGTCTCCCAGGATAATGCTAAAAGTTGCAACCATCCCCTTAGGGTCTGCTAAAACAACGACAATATAATCTGCACCCAGATTGCTCTGTCAAATTTTTGGTTTTAGCTTTAAAAGCCAACTATAGAGTTGTCATCAAGAGACCTTGAGGTCATGGATTCAAGACATGGAAACAGCCAGGTAAGACTGTGTACTATTAACCTTTGTGGTCCACCCCTTCTCTGGACCCCGCATGCCAGGAAACTTCGTGCACCAAAGCTGCCCCTTCCCTAGCATTAGAAGCCAACTATTTCGAATGCTAAGCCCACAGAAACAGTGGGCCAATTTGTTTGCCAAAAATCAACTTGTGGGCTTGACCCCATAATGTAGAAGGGTTAGATGGGGTGAGATCATAATCATTGAAACAATTTTCAGTATTCATTTGAAACTACTTTAGCTCTTGGGATGTGAATTGCTCGTGGCTAAATCATCCAATTGCAAGCCATTGATCAAACAAGGCGAATGGTTGGACTTTTGGCTCAAGAGAACCATTACGGAGTCTCTTCCAATGATTGATGCACGCAACAATTTCACTATGTTTATTGGGGTTGGATGAGGTCCACAGAAAACCTTAGACAATGGCGCAAATATCAGTATCGGCCTAATATGATGTCATTTCGTTGATGCACGGTATGATCTTGGGGTTACGGGTTCAAGGCGTGGAAACAGTCTTTTGCAAAATGGAAGATAAGGTGACCCTTGTGGTCTGCCCCTTCCTTGGACCCTGAATACACGGGAGCTTCTTGCACTGGGGTGGGTTGCCCTTTTACGGTGTTATAATTAAAGAACTACAAAGGAGATCGCTCACATGCTCTTTCTTATGTGCTCACCTAGATTTAATCTCTAGCAAAGAAAAAAGTAACAAATTGAACCTGCAACCAAGCATATTTCAGTAGATATACTAAGTTGTTTGCGACAGACTGTGCTAGACATTAACTACATTAACTGATGTAAGAACATGTGATTTAAGGCTGCAAGAACATGTGGTTTGAAGGATGTGTACTGTAGACCTGTGGTCCCCCACTTTCCTAAACCCCGCATACACGGAAGCTTCATGCACTAGACTACCCTTTAAGAACATATGATTTAAAGCACTACAACAAAAAAAAGTTCTCCTACAAAGAATAAGCTTCATTCTTCCACATAAATCCTCTGCAAAATCACATGAACCGGATTCTATAGGCCTTGCCAAATCGAGCGCCAAGTCCTCTGAACAATTAATAATCTCAGCAGTAAGATTGAATGGTTGCTAGGTGAAGTTGGGTAGAGACAAAGTAGGTTGCTAATGCACCGTTGAATGGAACATAACTCCCAGTGTGGCTCGACATTTAAGTCCTCCCAAGTACTGTCTCGTCGGCCTCATGTGGTTGGCGGTGTCCCAAGGAGTCTTGCCTCTTAGGCCAGTGACCTTTTTGTGCGTCTGTCTGCAAGGGCAAGGGGGCTAAGTTGTATAGAAGATCGCTTAACTCTCATACAACAACTTGCAGAGACCTTCCTCCTCTTTTAACACACTATTCTATGCTCCCTCATTATTTAGAACCGATGATAGAGGCTCGAGGTATTTATTTTTAACTAATTTTATCCATATTTTAAGGTTGCTAATAGCGGAGGAAAATTTCATTGTTCAACAATTAGATTTTTTTAGTTTTATCTGTTTGAAGAATGAAGGGGAGCCTTGATGCAACGGTAAAAGTAGTCATCGTGTGACTTTAAGGTCACGGGTTCAAGGCATGGAAACAGCCTCTTGTAAAAATACAAGGTAAGACTGCGTACTATAGGCCTTTGTGGTCTGCCCCTTCCCTGAACCCCGCATAAGCAAGAGCTTTGTGCACCGGGGCTGCCCTTTTATCTGTTTGTAGAATCTATTGCTTGTTTGGTTGTGAAATCCTTAGTAAAACTGATTTCAACTGCGAGAATGAAGGAGAGAACGACAGTCGATTAAATACTAATCTTCTCCTTCTTGTTAAGGCTTGTCTGGTACATGTATCTCCAGCAAGTTGTGAATTGTTTCATTTACTTTTCATGCTTGAATTTGTCTGGTACATAGTATCTCTAGCAAGTTGTAAATTGTTTCATTTACTTTTCATTCTTGAATGGTCTAAAGTTGTGAACTACTACTAATTGCATGTAACACCCCAGATTTTTATAACATTTTTTTTATACTAATAATTATTATAGTCCGAGTCCGAAAATCAAAATATTTTATTAATTATTTTATTAGAACATTTACTAAAAAACCTCCAGATGTTATCTCCTTTTTCCAAAAACATCACGACCACGATTAAAAGACGAATATAAGTACGCAACAATAAATTTAAGATAATATTAGTATCAAATCCAATGTCAAAATCGACGGTGCCTTTATTTTTAAAATAATAAATATTCAAAAAGCATAATAATGTGGCCCAGGATCTATCCATCATAATATTCCACCATACTTAAAGACACGTCAATAATATATATAATGTCATAATCAAATCCATCTAATAAAGATATACAGTCCATAAAATAGGTTCAAATTGTAATCCATCTAATCACTCACATCGAGTTATCTATCAACTAAATCAAAGTGGTTACCACTGCAATCACTGTCCCTCCACGGCCTTGCCTTTCCTATTGTCGCGCTCGGGATCTAAGGCATTGCAAAACAAAGTAATGCCTCAGCAAGCTATTGCTTATGTAGGTACATAGACATTTTATAATAACTCAAAATTTTTAAGCTCTTTTGTATCACTTTACCAACTATATGTTTGTGATTTACTAAATTGATATAGATTATTTATTTTGAAAATCGATATATGTAATTAACTGCATTAAATGTTCTATTTTAATAAAAATATGAAAAGAAAGAATCTATAAGGAATACTTGCATAATTAGATTCTACGATCGAAATGGAATCCAACGCCTCAAAGAACACTAAAAACGGAGTTCGTATAACAAAGTTATGGGCTTTTGAAGATGGAGGGTATTTTTATAAATTGCATTTAAAATCAAAACAACTCGAAAACGCAGGGGGGCGTTTTACTACCGACACCCCCATCTTCTTCCCCACCGCCTCACTCCCCTATAAATCTCCTCCAACCCCTCTTTCCATCACCATGTTTCTCCCCTCCAAAACCCTCTTCCCTGCGTTCTGGTGACTAGAGTTTTCACATGCGTTTAAGGTCTTCAATTGGGCATCATCGTGGGCTTCCAGGTACAATCTTCCTCCCACTCCACTCCTCTCTCTTCCCCCTCCATTTCCCCCCAAAATTCGGCCAAATCTAGTCTCACCAGGTGACAAATCCTAAGTGAAACTAGTGGACGGTGGATCTGTTGCAGATCCACGGCTTGGGCAACTCGGATGCTAGGTGGAACCCCAAAACCCCAGAAAACCCAGGACAGTCCATGCATCATGGCATCCTGGCGTTGATCTGCGGCTGGGATAGTTGGACGGTCCAGATCAAACCGTCCCATCCAAGTCACCCCGCGCACATGCCAAAGATGCACACGCACGATGCACGACCAAGACGCACGCCCTGGGGTGTCCTTCCGGCGTGTGCGGTCATGCGAGTGCTATCGCGATTCTATCGAGACGCACATGCGTCCTGGGAACCGTGACACACGGGCCCTATATGGACAAATCTGGTTAGTCCTTTGATTTGCAACACTAAAAATGAAATTAATGAGGCTATATAACTCCGATTGACGATCCGAAAGAATCGTGGCGTTTGTATTGATGATGTGGACCTAATCATACTATAAAAGTTAGGATTATATGACTATTTAATATGACTATAGCCTAAGAACTATAGAAATCTTGTAGATTTACAATATAAAAAATGATCAGATCTCATGAATTGATCCATTAGAGGTGTAAGGAGATTAATAGCTCAGGATCAATCCTAAATTACATAATCCATCCTTGAATTATAAGATATGACCATTCAAATCGAGTACAACCCGTTATAAGCATCAAGACAGGCGATCTATGAGATCTGACCATTCAATTATACGATCTTGATAACATAAAAATTATTGAAGGCAATCTAACCATTAAATAGTAGATCTATACGTGAGATCTAGCCTGGAAACTCATTAAGTAAGGATTTATGATCCTAAAAGATAGATGTAGCCGTTGATCTATAAAATAGGAAATAATACTTGGATTTTTGTTTCCAAATAATATTCAGGGTTTCACAAAGGTGACTCAGGGTCGAGTAATGAAGAATGCGATTCAAGAGACATTGAGGTAGGTAGTCTGATACTACTAAGTTTTCAAATGCATTCTAAACCCTAAGTGATTTACTTGACTTTATTACTATATTCGTATATGCTTTTTGAGATATGATGTTCTTATACAAGCATGTGGAATTGTCTCCATGATTTATAGCTTTGAATGCGATTACTGGCATGAACAAATTTTATGCATTGCTCGCATGTCTTCAAAATAATTACATAAATTGTCTGATTACGATGATTGAGATTTGGATTATTTATATATGCTTTTTGGGCTATTGAGCCTAGTGGGCATTATGCTAATAGGTTGTGTATGTACAGGGTTGGCCTCCTAGCCTCTACCACAAAAAAGTGGATGGTTTCGCTGCCAAAATGGTATTATCCCTTCATCGACTGCTGTGGTAAACAGGGACGACCACTAGAGGTGTTCATGGCACCCTTTCGGAGACATATCCATAGTCGCCGTGGAGACTATGGTGGATTGGTCTCTAGGTACCGGAGACACACGATTCCATATGTGTTCTGGTCGTGTGCATAGTTGGCCCTATGCTTTCAGTGTTATCAATATACATATATCATTGAGATGGTCGTATACGAGTACTCATGACCAGTTGGCATGATGTGTTCGCCAAGAGACCCATGTGCATGATATCTATAGTGATGATATCATCTGCTTTGACCAATTACTATTTTAAGAATTTCATAATTATGATTAGTTTATGATTCATTATATGATTTTCTTAATAGTTATATCGTTGATTTCTGGATTTCGATAAAAGCTTTCATGATTGAAAATGTGCAAACAAGCTTATGATTTATGCATAAAAAAAAATGTATGTTTACATAAAAGGAAATTGCATGATATTTCACATAAAAAGCCTCTTTGAAACCATGCATGTTGCATGCCGTGTTTTCAAAATAGTGGTATCAGATCACCCACTGAGTATGAGGAATACTCACTCAAATATATTATTTTTACAGATTAGCTCCACACAGGATTAGAAGAAGCATCAGAGAATGTTAGTGCTACAATCAAGAGAATGAAAAAAAGACAAGTATAAATGTAAATATATGATCTAACTTTTAGACATGTATCTGTAATTATTACAGTTGGGCTGTGAGTTGTGACTGAATAGACCTGGGGTTTATATACGATTTTCTTACTTTTTCAAAACTACTTTGTTCATCTTGAAAGCAAATGACACTCGAGGTTTTCAAAATGAATTTAAAATAAAATATCTTTCCACTGCATTGCATTGATTTTCTAAAAGTGTTTTCAAATAGGGATCGATCCCGCATTAGGAATTAGTTATACATTTAAAAATGCATGTGAAAACCGAGGTCATCACACATTTAATATAATAACAAGGAAAACAAAATCGAATAACAATGTTGATATAATGTGTAGGTCAATTATCCACGAAAATATAAGATTCATAAGCAATGTCAATATAGTCTTAAAACATATATGTAGTGAAACATGCATCTCATGGATTTAAAATATGATGATCTCATGGATGTAAAATAGGTTTTGATCCAATGTAAATGAGCATACAATAACAAACAGGACACCCCAAGGTATGTGGATCTCACGAGTGTCCTATACACTCGTATAACAGATCATGAGTACCCATATCAATCCTCTGAGTATCGTCACACCCAGACATATCATAACATCTCCATGCTTATCATGCAAGCATACAGAACAAGAGTATGGATTGTCATGCCACAATGCAACCCCTCTAAGGTGCCAACCACTGCCACTCCTCATTAACACCATAACGGGAGACTTAAAGTCTGTTCCCATAGAAAGGCTTGGACTGGTAGTGTGGACTATCCATGTTACCAAACCCCTACTAAAAGCCATCTGTGGGTAGGTGTCTATCTCATCATAAATCACATCACAATTTTAGAGCGTGGGTGGTCGGCCCTACTCCCTCCTAGCATGACATCCATCTGGTGAGAGCACCTGTCATAAATCACAAAACACGAATATTGCGTATCTCAAAAAATCAAGAGCACTCGTCTCTCACAATCCTCAAGGCACGCCCCTCATCCCGGGGTTATCCTCTCAAAGGACTAACCACCAAGCCTCCACTATCAATGTTATAAAAACCAATCAATCTCAGTAATACAATAAGGAAAGATAATTACTAATCATATATAAAATATGCGGTATCAATCTCATAAAACAATTGATCATGAAAACCCATTCAATATACTATCGAAATATAATATTGATCATAGCATAAAACGTTGAAGCTCACAAAATCTCAAAATACATAAACAAATGACAATCAATCACAATCAACCATGAATGCTATGATAATGCAAAGTTTTAGAAATCAAAACATAATATTAAATGTTATCACCTACCTCAATGAGAGATAACCTAAATTAAGAGTGTAATCCTCTTAGCTCGCACGCTCTAATGTACCTGTCAGTATCATGGTACAATTTTATGTTATTTATTTCATCTCAATTGAATTTATGGTGATCCAATTGTTGGATCGTTCTCTAATATCTTTATTTATGATTTAATCCTTAATCCTAATGTTAATTGTTATTAATCAGTCTTATCTCATGTTCATCTGCTCATTTTTGTATGTATCTAAAGTTTACACCTTGATCTGGCAATTAGATCATCCATAAATCAACAAATTTCCAAGATCTGGGTCAAATCAATAGTCTAGATCAATTACTAGAGTAAATAAACATAATCTGATCCATAGGACCCTCAGTTAGTATCATATATTATCTAGTTGTTCAAGTCTTTGGGCCTAATCTAAGTGATTTGGTACTATTTTATGAATTTGACTGGACTAAATGTGATTAGATCAAGAGTCTAATGCTAAAATCATGTCTGCATCATCGAGATGGTTCTAACGGACCTTTCGGATCGAAGATCGGGCTTCGGTAGCCTCCAAAATCTCAGAAAAACCATTTCAGATAAAAACCGAAGTATGAAGCATGCAAACTTCAATTCGTTTTCGATGCGTGCACAGGGGAAAACTAGAATTTTTCTCTGGTTGTTTGGCGTGGGAATGGAAAGAAGACTATGTTTATGTAGTTGTAGATCCGATTTTCTTGAAAGGAAAGGCAGAGCGTCACCTTCCTCCATTAGAGCTAGAATGGGAATGGAAATGGGTGTCGTTATCAAAATGACCCCCTCTAATATGCATCCTTAACAATTTACCCTTAAACTTAAAATGGTCATATCTCACTCATTTAAATTCCGCTTTCAACGTTCTTTATACCGTTCAATTCCTATCGATATGTACTTTCTAAATTTAGTGGTTTCAAAACCAAATTCTATGCATAAAATTTTTAATTATTTTATTTTATTTTGTTACTAATTTTAGGGTTAAAAATTGAGGATATTACATTGCATTTCATGTCTGTATGCAATTTGTAATTGGGGAGTGTGGTGTGTTTCTATTCAACAATTTCATGAGCCCTTTGTAGCTTCCCAGTTGAATTCTTGATTGAGGGCAGTGGTTTGTGCCCTCAACAATCCTATTGGTTCTCTATCCATGACGTTTGAGGCAATGCAGGTAACAGTGTTTGGTCTTTTTTGTTCTCTTGATGATTTTTGTTTGTCTGTTGTTGACTTTTACCAAGGCTTGTTTGAACAGTTTTCACAGATATACAAACTTTAGTTAACCGGAACGAGATGAAGGGAATGCAAACCATAGGAATAATTTCCACCATTTAAGTCAGTTGGAAGTTGGAACTGGTTCAAGCCTTGGATGCTGACATAATTATCAAATCAGCAGTTGGATTTAGATCCAAGCATTACAAATTGTACTTCTCTTGTTTTAAGAGTTCAGAGAATTAATTGATTTATAAGTTAAAGCAACAGGAAATGGAAGAGACAGAGGGAAGAATAACTATGGGTATTATAAACAGTGAATAGAGAAAGGATGAAAACACAGATGGAAGCAGTTGGAGCGTAAGTTCTATGGAAGAAGGAGAATAATAATCCACCCAAAATGAAACAAAAGAACAATAAAATAAGGCAATGGAATGAGATGAGTACTTTCCTATGAAGTTGATGTGATAAATGATCTTCTCTCAGATCAATATCCTGAGACTGTTAGTGGCATGAAAAAGAGAAAACTCCAAGGATTTTCTTGCTTCCCTTTATCAGTGCATAATTTGAAATGACCAAGGGAATATAGTGTGAAAATATGACATATAGAAAAGGAGAAAAACATCCTGATGACCTAGACTCTCCTCTCAAAACTAATTGATAATCTGAAATATGCTGATATATATTGTGATTCAAAACTAATTGATAATCTAAAATATGCTGATACATATTGTTAAGGGGAACCTTGGCGCAACGGTAAAAGTTGTCGTCGTGTGACCTTGAGGTCACGGGTTCAAGGCATGGAAACAGCCTCTTGTAAAAATACATGGTAAGGCTACGTACTATAGGCTCTTGTGGTTCGCCCCCTCCTTAGATCCCACATAGGTGGGAGCTTCGTGCATTGGGGCTGCCCTTTATATTGCGATTTAATTTTCCTACTGTTGAATATACCCAATTTCATATTCAGTTTCCCAAGACTTCAATTTCAAACCGAGACTTAAGCTGCAAAGAGCATGTGTTTATACTAGTAGCAATATTATCTTAGATTGCCCAATAGCTAAAGCTAACCTGCAGCCGATCATTTGAAGTATCTGTCTGCCGAATTTAATTTGTTCCAATATAAAAGTAAAATTGCCTTGGTTTCTCTTTTAACCATTTCACTGCAATTGTCACAGGCTTTAATGAAGTTGGCAACTCAGCTTTGTGACAAGATGAGAGATGTGTCCAGTATGTGGGCTCCTCCAATATATAGAAGACTTCTTGGCTGTGACAAGAGAGGAAGGATAATATCAGAAAGATGTCTCATGAAAATTAAGTCATGCATATTACCTCCTCCACACTCTTCCTAAAGTGCTTATGAATTCTGAGTTTTCCATTTCAAGTGGGAGTCTGTTGATGATTGACTAAAATATGTAGTGGTTGTTGTGATTCAAATCGAAGAACTTCTCTCTTCTTTTTGTTTCCCGTAGGAATAATTAGATGAACTTAATGGGTACTTGAAATCCAGAGTGCATATGCTTCTTTTATTGGTTAGAGTTTGGATGTTTTTCATCCAAACCCTTCCTATATACTGAGGTTCTTGTCTAACAACCTTGGCATTCTACATATTTCACAGAAAGATACTTTGCACTAGATAAGTAATTAGTCTCATTGTGATCATTCCAGAAGTTGAAATTATCCCTTCCACAATATCATTTAACAGCTAGCTTTGAACTGTTAATTGGTGCTGATACTTTCTCTGGAAATTACGTAGGTGTTTAGCATTTAGCAGAGCTGCGCTGCTACACCATGATCTCTGTTTGCAGAAAGAACTTTTAACCCCATTCTAGAAGAGAACTGAGAACACCTACTAACAAAGAAAAAACATGAAGAAGGCATCTTCTGCAATTTTAGAACCAGAAATTTTCCCTGTCAGATAAAGGATAATCATCTGTTGATTATCTAGGTAAAATTCTTCCATAGCACTTTATGTTTGCACTTTCCAACGCATGTATGCTCTATTTACAGCTTAGAAAATGATTGTGTTTTTCTTGAATAGGTAGTTTATGTGGACATCAAGCAAACATTACTTCCAGGGATGAAGGGCATACTACATGACCGTGGTAAGGTGCACAGTAGCCAAGCATGGGGATGGGTATATTTGCTTACTTGGGTCCAGTGCCAAAAGAAACCAGCATCTGGTCAATGAAATGCTGAAATTCCTGAGAAGACATTTTCTGATCCTGAACAACAAGTCCAGAATGCATTACTGGTATATTCCAATTCAAGTCCGTCTATATTATCACAAAAAAGGGTTGTTAAATTATATTTCATTCTTAATGTTTCTGAAGGGACACCTGGAAGTCCCTTCTTTTTCATTCTAAATACTTCTGAAGGAACACCTGAAAGTCCCCTCTGTTAGTTTCTTTCCTGGAAAATGATTATGATGGTTGAACATGCAGGTTGCCCGGGAGACTTTGACTGATGCACTTGATTCAACCTCCAGTACTTGCTCAAGGGGAAACTATAGCCCAAGCATGTTGCATTCAAGAAAATTGACCTGCACTACTTTGTAAGTCTGGACGAGGTTGTGAAGACCAGGTGGACTGCCTTGAGAAAAGCATAAAGTTCGTAGTGACACTTTTAATAGGAACAATATCCCGTAAATATGTCATGGCTGTCTGTTCATCCTGCCCAAACACATGGAGTTATCTACTACAAGAACTTGGTCTCTCAATTAACCACCCTCAATTGTGTAGACTGCGCCTTGGCGTAACGGTAAAGTTGTCGTCGTGTGATCTTGAGGTCATGGGTTCAAGGCATGGAAGCCTCTAACAAAAATGCAAGGTAAGGCTGCGTACTATAAACCCTTATCGTTCGCCCCTTCCCCGTACCCCACATATGCAGGAGCTTCGTATACAGGTGTGGTCTGCCCCTTCCCCATACCCCACATATGCGGGAGCTTCTTGCACTGGGGCTACCCTCTTAGTTGTAAAGACTGTCTTGGAGCCTGCCTCAATGTAGTCTTCCACTTGGGGCCCAATAATAGCAGCATCAGGCTGTCGAACTCTTGCATAGTGTCTTTGATGACTTTATTTTATGAAAAGTTAGAGATGCAGACACTGATTTCAATGATCTTGTGAACCATATGACTTACTGTAGTCGATGCCCCTAAAAGCCGGGTTATCTAACTTATCCTCGCATGAAAGTGGTAGTTTCTAACGAGGCTTATCCCTCTGTTCAAGCAGAATGGAATGTCTTTGTTGCTTCCAGTTTTCTGACAGCATCAACTGATAAATCACCAGCTGCCAGTGCCGTGCATCTCAGCATTGCATGCATTTTGCTGTCTCTCTCAGATGGTAAGTTTTCCGATGGACCCTGGTAACTAGTGGTATTATCTCAGCTTATCGAAGAAGTTTGATTACAACATTGTACCTCCATATCAAGCCCAAGGAGCAACAACACAGCTTTCTTATAATCTCTTTTCCACGGCTCATAAACTCCCTGAAGATAATGGCCGATCACAGGATACTAATCATTGGTCCCCAATCCAGTAAACGTGCAGTGGGACTCGGTTTACCTCATAGTTAACACCATATTTGGACGATAATGATATGCTACCTTTAGTTTGCTCGTAGCTCTTTGGTTAGACTTGAGATTCAGAAGAACTGATTTCATTGATAAACTTCATGGAAGCAATTACATCTCCCCGATAAGACTTCAAATATAGGAGATCTAACATACTTGATTCTAATCAGTACCCCATGTGCCTAATCTACCCATTCTACTCGAATAATTCCACTGTTGAACAAACAGTGAAAAAGGACAGCCCCAGTGCACGAAGCTTCCACCCATGTGAGGTCCTGGGAAGGGGCGGGCCACAAGTGCCTATAGTAGGCAGCCTTACCTTGCATTTTGCAATAGGCTGATTCGACGCCTTAAACCCGTGACCTAAAGGTCACATGACAACAACTTTTACCATTGCGCCAAGTCTCCCCTTCAAACAAACAGCAACCAGACAACCACTAAACCAGCTCAAAATTGTAACAGGTGAAGAAAAATTTAGTGTAGATATTCTGGTTTAACTTCTAAACAATTTCAACAGCCAACAAAGCAGCATAAGAAGGATAGCATGGTAGACAACTTTAATGCAAGACTAAGAACTAAAAAACAAACGTTTGGAAACAAAGCTTGGGAAAGTAGCAAGGAAACAACAGTGCTACTCTATTTCCACAATTTTCTTAGAGACATGTTCTTCTCTGTATCCTTCTTCATAACTTTAGCCACCGCCATCTCAAAGTCCTCCTGTGTTACATGAACCCTTCTTTCCCTGAGAGCAAACATCCCAGCTTCTGTGCACACCGCCTGCAGACACGACCAAAAGACTTTCAGCAAAACCTAATTTACTGATTGAGACAAGTAAGCCTTACTGGCTCCTATTTTGCAAGTCCAAGTCAAGTTATGCACACCTAGAAAAGAGGAGGGAGAAATAACTGGAAGAGGAAAGAGGAAAGAGGAAAAGAAACCAACAGATGCAACAAACCTTGAGTTCAGCACCAGATGCACCATTCATCTTCTCTGCAATCTTCTTCAAATCAATACCTCGCATCAAGTTCATCTTTCTCGAGTGTATTTTTAAGATATCCAAGCGGGACTGGAAAATGGAATGTCCAAATCAAGACATTTGGATGCTATTACTAGTTCAAGAGAGAAGTAATTGTGGACGCACTAAAGATGCATCCCCTTAAATAGAAAATAAAATTTTGGTTCTCGTGTGGTTCATTATACTATTTGATGCCAAACTTGGAGATAAGCAGATACGTGTGTGACCGGTGTTACGATGTGTTGAAAATGTGCTAGTACCTCTTCATTGGGATTTGGAAACTCAATCTTCCTGTCAATACGGCCAGGCCTGAGGAGCGCCTGATCCAGAATATCAATCCGATTTGTAGCCATTAAAACCTGTGAACAAGGCACGTTTTGGTTTTGTATCATTTCTAAGATATAGCAATAAAATCTTCAGAATGAAACAGTGGATAATATAAGTATACTTTGATTTTGTTAGATGCTTCAAATCCATCCAGTTGATTGAGAAGCTCAAGCATGGTCCGCTGCACTTCACTGTCACCATTGCCGGTTCCAGACTCCATGCGAGCAGATCCAATACTGTCAATCTCATCCATGAATATGATTGACGGAGCATGTTCCCTGTAAATGAGCAAGAACCACAATCCAACAAGCATAAATTACAAGGCCAATATGGAGTAGCATATTTCATGTTTGCTAGACTCCGAAGCATCTGAAGGAAACTTTAGGTATTAATATCCGGAAATCATAATAGTAGAGTGATACTGCAATCATTTTCATAGATCATATTAAGCTGCAAGACATGTGGAAAGATCCATGAGAAGAATATAAGACAACTCAAGCTGAAGCAAACCTTGCCATAACAAAAAGTTCTCGAACCATTCTAGAGCCCTCTCCAATGTACTTCTGAACCAATTCAGAACCAGAAACTCGGATAAATGTACAATCGGTATGATGGGCAACTGCTCTTGCCAGCAGAGTTTTTCCTGTACCAGGTGGGCCATAAAGCAAGACTCCCTAATGGCAGACAGGAGAGAAAACATCAATATGTTGATGCATAGAGACTTCTAAATAAATACTCAACTAAGCTGATCAAAAAGAAAAAGAATGCACAATTAACCCATGAAACATACAAAAACACAGAGACGACAAACATAAACAGTAGTTTGTCACAGTGAAAATACCTTTGGCTGAGCTATTCCAAGACTCTCAAATAGTTCCGGATGTTTGATTGGAAGCTCAATGACCTACAAAGAATAAGATGCTTGAGTGCAGCCACACGAATAAACAAAGACTCTCCTATTGATATAATAACTGCAACCCCTGGTTTTGATAACAGCATTCCTCACTTCATCCCCCTTTTCATTTACAGTTTTCCAGCAACCTTTTAAAGGCCATCAGAAAAGGCACCACTTATATCATTTCCCTTTAGCAGAAAGAATGACAATGATGGTGATGGTGATGGTGATGATATCAATAGTGATAATAATAACAATAAGTTAAATAAATAAAATAATTTTTAAGAAAAAAGACCATTGGATGCTTCTGTGGCAATCTTTTAGTTTATATATAGAATATAGATGGACTATGCTTCCACTAAGCCACAGACCTCTTTGATCTCTTTAATTTGCTGGTCTAGCCCACCAATCATGTCATATGTGGAATCAGGAACTTTTTCAACTTTCATAAGGTTGACCAAAGGATCTACTTTGCTGGGCAAGACCAAGTGAAGCACATAACTGTCATTGCGAAGAGCTACTCTGGTGGATGGTGTGATCTTTGTTATATCAATATTCTTATCAATATCGACTACATACTTCCCTTCTGGATGGACCTGAAAGGAAACATAAAAACTACATGAAACTGCATAATAATACAAGAGATCTGTACATTCAACTGCTGAATGTGAAGGTAATCAGGAATCATATTCTAAATTAATGTACAATTCTAACAGAAAAAAAAAATAAAAAATTGCATCATGTTCTAATTTTAGTTTATATCAATCTCCTTGGAGCAGCCATGCAATTGAAAACACCTATGGCATCATGGGGAAGTTAAGAGTCGCAAAAGGAAGATTTCAACCCAATGGCCTTCCCAATGAGTCATTGAAATTATCCATTTTTAAGACAGGAGTATATTTGCAAAAGATGGGACCAATCTCGTAAGTATCAAAAGCTGAACATAAAGACAGCAAATGTATACATGGTTATAGTAAAAGTAAGGAACTAAATACACAGTATAGCTACATATGGGCCATATAGCTGTCCATTGGGCAAATATTTTCTGGAAAAATGACACACACATGTAATATGTAGGTGTCCTAGAAGGACTCCACTCTCAAAAGCATAGAAGAAGTCCGTGCCACTTTTTTTCTTTTTTCATTTTTTTTTAAATCTAAGCCATTCATCATGTTTAGCATACAAAAATTAGAAAACCTGCAAGAAATCAATGAATTTGAATAATCCTGACCACTTGTTTTGTGTCTCTGAAACTTCTACAAAAATCAATGATCAACAGTTTCAACACAGAGAAACTTACGCAGAAGGTACACAATGAGCATAATATTTTATATTTACTATCTCAACCATTCCAAACATAATGAACGGCTTACATCTATAAGAAAACTATTACCAAGCATAATAAAAATCCACAATTAAGAGCACAGACTCCTACCTGAACTTGATATACAATGTCAATATGTATATTTTCCTCATAAATAATAAGAAATGAAAAAACTTAGGTATTCAATTATTTAATAAACAAAACTATAACATATGAGGGTCTGCATCAAAATAACCTTGCATTCATAGCCTTTTAGCAGAAAATGATTTATATGGCCCATGCAAAGTTACTGCTTGCTTGCAGTCCTAACATGCAATATTGCAATGAAGTCCTCTAACATTGGGTTAAGATCTATCTTCTAATCATTCCTAATTCATTTTTCAGGTGGACCAGAGCTTCTGGGTGGGGAACAGCACCCATGTAGCATCAGCTGAACAGCAGGCACCTCTCACCAAGAAATATCTGGTAACTCATTCCTGGAACCAGTCAAGATTATTGCAGGGCCTTCACTTGGGCAGCTTTTCGTCCTCTTCCCTCTTTATCCCCTCACAGGTGAAATCACAAAGAAATGGAGCAGCTTCAATGACAGTGCTCTATGCTCCTGCTTCAGAACTTCTCACCTTGTTTATAGAAACACAAAATAAGAACCTAAACACTCAGGTTGCAGCTTGATATGGTAAGAGGCGGAAAGTGCATTTCCTCATCTTAAAAAGCATTTCAATACCATCCTTCAGTGCAACTAATTAATTAGTCATAAAGTAGACTCATGATGTGTCTTCGTACTATGCTGTACATAACACTGCAAAAAAGTATTTTAGATTGGTTACACAAGGACGACCAGAGAAAAGGGAGGTGGAGAAAATGAATATGCTAATGCAAACAGTACTATAATCGTCCAAACGGTATTAATGCTCATACCAAATTATTTGCAATTACAGTATTTAGTCTCCCCTTATCATGAAGGTTAATTATCTGCATATCTGTAACTTTATCTATTTCAAGGATGAAGATGCAATTGCAAAAAATGTTGAAGTCATCCAATCAATCAACATTATAACCTTATTGCAGTAACATAAACAGAAGATAATCATACAATCCACCACCTTCATTACCTTGTATAAATACTAGTTACAGAAATACTATTCAGAGTACCAACACAAATCCCATGGAAGAAAAAGGTGAACCACCAAAATTCAATCCGTTCACATTGTCAAGAAGCAAATAGATCCACAGTCATACCTTAACTAAAACCTTTGATTTTCCCATGACTTTCACCACTTCACCAACATATGAACCTGGCTCCTGAAGCAGCTGCAATTCCTCTCTGAGCATCCTAACTGTCCAATTCCAAGATACATATGAGTATGCTGAAACTCATAATGAAACAGTTTCAAGAAGAAAAGGTTTCACAAGTAGTGGAACAGAGTATGCTTAAACAGTTAGGATACATATAAGTATTCTGTCTCTGATCATACTACCACTAACCCAACATTGCAAATTATAAAATTTTCAAGAGGAAACAGTTTCATATATAATGGAACAGAGTATGATTAAACTCTTTCTTTTTTTCTTTTTTTAAAAAATGGTAACTATATTGGAGCTAAAACAAAGCAGTTACAAGAGGCCAGAGGAATACGAGTAAAATTTGCAAATTCCCAACAACCATAGACAACTAACCAAAATAGAATTGCAGTGATTAGAAACCAAAACCAACACACACAGTGTGTGTAGTAAACAATTTATTAAGAGAAAAATAAAAATCAAGCCCATCCTAACATGCACAGAATGCACAAAAGAAAATGAAGGCCCATCTTTTCCCCCTTTCAAGATATCAAAACAATTAAAATCCAGGAATAAAGTACACACTTCAAATCAAACACTATCATCCCAAGCACTTATACCAAATTCCCTAGGAAAAACCAATGAGCATCAGGAGGAACACAAACAGAATTTAGCTGAAAGGATCATATGCTCCAAGGAACAATATGCACAGGCTACAAACTAGACCTTTTTTCTTTTTATTTTTTTCACCTTTCAATTCATAAACCAAGCAGAAGGGTGGACACAACCCCCTACCTTCACAAAACCAAATCAGAGATCAATTATTAAATCCATCCCAGCAAAGAACCCGAAGCAGCAGCTGCACCATAATAAATTAAAAATAAGATGTATTCAAATTCAAAATCACACCCCAACATGGAAGATATTGAAATTCCAAATACAATACCCACAATCCACCAGCATGCATATTCTTGTAATTATTTCTATTTGAAAGCAAAATCTAGTTCAACAACATAAAAAAACCTGAAATCCTAAAGAATGCACCTCAAAAGAATGGATAAAGTAAAGTAACAGTTGGCTAATCCACGGAAGATGGAGGTGAAGATACTAAATGGTGATTGACTCCTTTTTGCGTACATTGTTTCCTTTGACAACTAACCTTTTGAATTGAGATCATTCCGCTGTGCTTCAAGGCGATTTAGATTGTGCGTCTTTTGACGCACCTGAAGCTGGAGATCATGAATGTGTTGAAGGTAATATTGTCTCAGCCCTTCCCCCTGTTTCACCATCTTCGTTGAGCACTCATCTGTTGCAGCTACAGCATCTGCTTGCCTTTTCTCAACAGCTGTCGCCATAGTTGCAGGTTCGAACAAAAGTTTTAAAGACGCAGCCTGTGAAGAGGAGTGTCATGCAACAAAGTT
This sequence comes from Warburgia ugandensis, assembly GCA_035236585.1. Classification (NCBI taxonomy): domain Eukaryota; kingdom Viridiplantae; phylum Streptophyta; class Magnoliopsida; order Canellales; family Canellaceae; genus Warburgia; species Warburgia ugandensis. The sequence continues at coordinate 9,574,540 of CP141138.1, read as the reverse complement.
CAATCCTTAGCAACTGACTTACCTAAAAGAAAGAACAAAAGTCTTGCGGGAAAATTCTCAGAATAGCCCGTGCTTTAAAGGCATGAAGGAAAATAACCAATTACTGAGGTATAGCTGGAATCAGTTTATATTCCAGTCGTAATTACAGACGGCATTTTCTCGAAAGGGGAGAGATAAGAGTTAAATCCTGGAGTTTTATGGAAAGGGGCATTTATTAAGATCTGCACCATGTGAGGATAAGAATTAACACCTCCCAGTTATGATTAGGGTTCATTAAACCTAATATCCAAACGAAAACGTGTTTGATATCACGGACTCAAGAAGATACTAAATCACTTTGTTGAAGAATTTATGCGGATCAAAAACAATCTAACAACATACAGGAATATAATTTTGAGGTCAGATCAATCTCCTCACGCAACTTGTTCCCCTAAAAGCAAGTTTAGAGATTGATTGCGTGCTGCAATCTGTGTTCATTGGAGTTTCTCTTATATTGATGGGGTTGCAAAAGTAGAAGAAGTTACAAGGAACCCAGTGACGAATAGAATTCAGATAAACCCATTGAAAACCCCTAATTTGATACTCCCTAAGACTGTCAGTATGCATACATTAGGTTGAAAGTAAACGAAAAACCCAATCGAATCAACCAACTTAAACATGGAAATTTGAGAATAAGAAAAAACTCACTCGCGAATTTGAATTGGATGTCAAGAAAAGATTTCTCCTTTGCACTGCAGCAAGCACGATAAACAATTAAGTCAAACGATTCGGCTTCGACCTAAAAACTTCAAATCCAAAAAGGATTTGGAAGGGAAAGAACAAACACCTACGATTCCTGCAACTGGATTTTCTTCTCCTTACAGAAAATCAACAGCCCTATACACTTATATGAGTCGGTTTACGTTTTTGAGAGAGAGAGAGCCAGCCAGCGACAAGTTGGGGGCTCGGCTCTTATAAACAAGCCACGCAGTTTAAGTTGGCTGCAGGTTCGGCGTGGACGGAGAGCCGCTAGAGCGCGTGCGAGAAAGACTGTCTGTCGACTTGCTCCTCTTAGACTGTGTAGCCCCACGTGTGTTGTATTAACATGATCCCTATGATCCAGTCCGTTTGTCTGACCGTTACTTCCAATTTGTGGTATTGCGTGGGGCTGATTTTAAATTGATTGGTCAATCATAGACCATGATCCGTGATTTAGTTGACCCTGGACCCTTGAAAAAACCCTTGTTTGGCAACCAACAAATTTATGAACCTCTCATTAGATTATGTGTTCAACTAAGAATGACAATGGGTCAAGTCAATCAGTCAACTAACAAGATCAACTTTAATTATCTGTAAGAATCAGGGTTAGGGATAAAATATTTCTAATCTCACCAGGACAAGGGTCAAAAAATCTATTACTCGAGAAAGGTCAAGGTTAAGCTAGAGTCTATGGTGAAAAAACTTGAGAACCCAGGCAAGTTATATAGTTTTATTTCAGGTGATAAAAATGCCCTCGTATAAAATTCTTCTTAAATATAAATATGAGATGCATTGTGATAATTGTTGCCAAATAGTAATAAGAAGTTGACTAGAGCTGCAAAGCTTTCTTATAAAAGTACAATATGGTGTAAGTTTGGTAACTATATTTTTAATATTGTAGAAGTGCATTATGGTGTATCCATAGATTACAATATGTTTTGCCAGCTCTATTAACAACACATCTATTTGGTATGGGACCAAACCACATGAGTCTCTTTTTGAAGATCTACAAGTGACATAGATGTTTCCATAATCAAAAGGGCAGCCTAGTGCACAAAGATCCTACATATACAGGGTCTAGAGAAGGGGTGGTCACAAGGGTCTATAGTATGCAGCCTCACCTTGCTTTTTCTACAAGAGGCTAGTTAGAAAATGTGCTTCTCCTTTAATGGTGATTGATGACTTTTTTTGTAGTTAGTCTCATATGTTTAAGGTTCATCTAGTAAACCAAAAAGCTCAGTAGCCCAATATCTCAGTGAAAAGAGGAGTTTCTTGCATTTAGCCTAGGTCACGGGTTCAAAGTAGGTACCCTTCATCCAATTCCCTCCTGATCTTGTGATGGATAGGTCTTGGAGAGTGTGTAAGTTGTCTTTTTGTAATATTTCACTTTCTAAGGAAAAAAAACAAAAAACAAAGAAAGATTCATTCAATTTTTAAAAAAAGTCACAAAAAGCATACATGCTCGAGCAGAGAGGAGGAAGGTATATCCTATTTTTTCTAGCAAGTTAAAACCTTCATTGCAGATTTAACCCATTCATGATACTAAAAATGGAATAGATAAGCTAGACTAGAATTTCATGTCCAGTGAAAGGGATGTAGGCTACCTTTTTTTATGCAAAACTTATAGCCATCCATGTGTATTAATTTTTTCAAACACCCAAAACAAGTTGCTAGAACATTCAAAGCTATTAATTTCTCATAGTTACCTATTTTTGTCATTTTGATTATATCTACTCAAAAAGTTATACCTTATATAAAAAATTAGGCATGTATACCTTCCTCTCTTTTCGAGTGTGTCTGTTTACTCAGACTCTTAAAACAAAAAAAGTGAATCGTTAATTGTATTGGACTACGACTTGAATTATCATGGACACAAAGCCTCTAAGCTCCTTATTGATGGTCAATAACTTATTTTGTGTATATACAACCCAAATATTAAAGTTCATGATACATCTGTGGATCCTAATATTTGTTGTTTGGTGGTGGGTCTATGATTTTCAAGGTTTAGTTAAAAATTAGCTCAAGAATATACCACTCACTGTACTTGGTTTAGTATTAATATCACACTTTATTTTGAGAGTTTGATGATATTATGGTCTCTCACTTCGAATAGCAGCACAATCATCTTTCGATGAATTTTCAGGAATCTATTTCACGTAGTTGGCAAGAAAAATTTGAGGCATGGTTAAACAAGTAATGGGACCTTTTGTATTGACTTATGCATGCTTTTGAGCTATAATTTATGGGTATTAAGAAATAAAAATAATGATATATATCAATTGATAAAAGTATCCACAAATAAAAAGCTTAAAATAATTAAACGGGGAATAGTTTTGTTATACAACATGTCCATATCATAATCCTAATAATCAATGGGTATGATTATTGATTTGTTTATTCATTGTTTCTTTTTGAAAAAATATTCTATAATATAATTTTCATATCGCATATTCTATAATATAATTTTCAGAGGTACATGGTGGAAACAGTCTCTTGCAAAAATACAAGGTACGGCTACATACTATAAACACTTTGAGGTCTACCCCTTCCCCAGACCTCGCATACATGATGTCAAATATTCTATGATATAATTTTTCTTACATATTTTAGCAGTGTTAATTGTTATTTGTTTTACAAACAAACTTATAAAAACATTTCATTGAATGCCATTCCACCATGCACAAATAATTTTTTGGACAAAAACCTACTCACTTGCCTTTATGTGGATTTTGTAAGAGTAAAATAGATATTTTCTATTACTTAAAGTAGATTCATCTTCAATTTGACAAGGACGCTCTCTTTTAGTGAATAAAAAACAATTGAAGAGATGCTAAAAATCCTTTGCTCAACTCTTGATCTTTATCTGTGAACCATAAAAAGACAAGCATTTCTTGAGAGATAACTCTAAGCAAGTAAATTGTAGCAATCTCCACCTAAAACATCGAATCAAACAGCATTTTCAACTCTAGTGGTTTAGGACATTACATAATTGCATTAAGCTTTGGTGGTGAAAGAAGGATTGCTAAGATGATGGAAGTGGTAGATGCATCCTTTATAACAATTGAAGTTTTACTTTTGTGGAAATTTTGGGCTTCCATGAATTGAGTATATTATCTTGCACATATGGCCAAATAACCCCTTTGAATACAGGGGTGTCTTCGACACATTTTCCTATTTTTCCTGATAAAAGGCATGTGATACAAAGTGTAAACCACATACAGAGTTGTCTTTGTGTGACCTAGAGGTCACAAATTTGAGGCGTGGAAATAGCCTCTTACAAAAATACAAGGTAATATTGTATACTATAGACCCTTTGTGGTTCGTCCCTTTTCCAAACCTCAAATGCATAGCATCTTTGTACACTATATTGCCTTTTTTAGATAAATTATTTTTTCACTTACCTCTGTTCTTGGATCTCTGTTGTAAACAATAGATTGATTGGCCATGATCACACAAACCAATTCAAAATCATGGAAAATCTTGAGGAAAAGGGGTGTCATTATTATAATTGACTAGAATTTCTCTTCTTTAGGGTTACAAATTCACAGAAGAAAGAAAAGAAGGGGGAAGGGCTTTGGAAAAGGAGTGTCATTTTCCTATTTGAGGAGAATTTCACTTAATTTAATAGAGAATATCCATCTTGCCCTTACAAAACCCATATGAGTTGGTTTCTACAAGGATAATTAACGGCGCTTTGACGAAATGTCCTTGGATATAATATTTTTACAAGTTTGGGCCCTTCTATGGGTTATTTAAAACACGGGCCCTCTTATGGGACAAAAGGACAACTATAGTGTAATGAAATGAAAAAATTTCTATTGTTAATTTCTAAACTCTTTTAGCCATACATAGTCCAAAACTATCCACTATAGAAGATTCTTTGTGCACTAGAATTCACTACTTCTTTAATATTGTCCAAGATTTTCTGTGGGTGCCTTGCTTCACTTTTGTTTTGGGAGAGAGCAGTTAATATGGAATGCTAATCTTGCATATGCAAAGTTGCAAGTCTCTAGAGCATGATTCTGCTTACTAATGTTTGAATTGACCCATTTATCATAGTGGGTTAAACAAGATTTTTCTATTTCATCATTACATGTTAAAGTAACAATAGAGTTTTAAGTCATGCTAACAAGCCCAATATTTGTTCAATCCTCACATGAGAAATCCAATTGGTTTACTTGACCTCTCATCCAATAAATAACATGCTGAAGCAAAACTTTTGAACTATAGTTGGTTTGATAAGAGAACACAAAATTGTAGTTACTTAAAAACTTGGTATTCCAGTGTTTTCTGAGAGTTAGGTTGTTTACATTTGCATGCTTTGATTACTCAAGCATGGTAAATAAGTCCATCTATATCTACAATCCTAGATAACACATAATGATCTTTATTTAAATAAAAAAGGGGCAGCTTGATCAAGAAGCTCTCGTATATGTAGAGTTCTATAGTATACAACCTTACCTTATATTTTTGCTAAAGGCTATTTTCATGCCTCGAACTTGTGACCTCCAGGTCACATGCCAACGATCTTAATTTCAATGCAATCCTGAATCAATTAGCGATCCACATTCTAGGCTTAATTATGCTCATTTAGTTTGCAATTCAAAGTTAGGAGAACAGAGTGCTCTTGATTTGGGTTGCTAGAGTTCACTATGACAGCCCTCAAAATGGATGGGGTGGCTCAAAAGTGCCAAGGAAACACAATTTTTAGAGAAAATGAATATAATTGTCAGGGCCCACTAGATGGACGGCCAAATTAGATCAAACATAAGAAATTTGAATCTTGTTTCCATGATCCAGGAGCTGTTAAACCATATATAAAAACCCTTTGGATACTCTTCTTGGCTAGATTGGAATAATAACACTCAAAAACTCAAATGAGAGAGGGCGAAATAAAGCTCGATTTGGTGCCCCAAAACAAGATGAAAAAGCCACTCTCTCTCTCATCCGGATTTCTTCCCTTTGCAGCCTAAACCTGTACTTTCTTCCCAATCTCCACGAGCATCGATCCAGTGAACAGACTTTCTCTCTCTAAAAATGCCATGAAACCCTAGATTTTCTCTCTCTCTCTCTCTCTGCTCGAGGACTCGACGGATTAGATGGAAGAAAGTGTCTGCAAACCCTCCGGACGGAATCCGAACGGGGTTTGACGAGCTCATTCGAACCAGTTTTCTTCTCCACAGAGGAAAGGTGCTTCTTGTTCCTTTTAATTTTCAAAATTCTTTCTAGGGTTTTTCGGATCGGATATTTTTCGATCCGACAATGGATTCCCGAGATTCGTCGTCGGCCGCCGGGGGGTCCATCGCCGACGATGATGGCCATCTCTCAGTCACGGCCGGCCTCTCGAAAGATTCTGGGCTACTCTTTCAGTCCCGTCGGTATGCCGAGTGCATCAATGTTTTGAATCAGCTGTTGCAGAAGAAACCAGATGATCCAAAGGCATGTTTCGTTTCGCCACCTTTTTTTGATGCTGCTGTGCGTCATCCTTTTTTTTTTATCTGTGAAATGAGGGAGGAAGGAGTTTGCTTTTGCTGTGTTGTGGTTTCGTTGTTCATCTTGTTCGGATCCTGTTCCCATTTGTTGCATCTTATACCGTGAAAAGTGGTATTTCTTGAAAGAAGATTGAACTTATGGTTGATTTGATTACTTGCCATTCGTAGACTGAATGTTGTGTTTTGAACTATATTATCTTCTGCCTTTTATGTGTCCAATGGGTTTCCGTGTATGAGTAGGATTGATTTGTATGCTTTCATATTTATATTCACTAAAAGAAGTTATTTACTGTTCATGGAGTGGTTATTAGGAGACTAAAAACTATTAATTGAGCTTCAAGCAGACAAGTTGTGTCATTGTTTTGTTAGGTTTCAGTTTGTGTATTGGACTTAAATTTAAAGCAGATAGTAAATTTTTATTCTCAGTTAACATATTTTGCATTTGTTACTCGAACTTTCAATATTAGATCTTTCTATGTGGAAGTTCTATATAAAAAACATGGTAGGGAATCTGAAGACAGAAGACATTTAGCTTGATAACTGATCTTAGGCAGGGATGGAGCTAGGACTCAATTTGGGGAAGGGCCACATTGAATTTTGGTTGGGGGAGGGGGTGGCAAAAGTAAGATAAATATACACATGAGGTGGGGGCCACACAAGAATATATATATATATGAAAAAATTTCAAATTTTTTGAGGGGAGGCCATGGCCTGCTTTTTCCCTAAGGCACTGCCGTCCCTAATTTTAGGAATATTTCTAAATAGACTTTGGCTGCAAGTAAGTGTATTAATTAGCATGATTAAGAATGCTGGTATTTGTGCCAAATACTTCACTGCATAGTATTGGGTGAAATGTGATTTAGTGTAGGAAGATATGTTCCTTATACCAGTACCTGTCTTAAAAATTTATTATTGGATTTGGAGATTTTCAGATACCCAATATACAGTATTTATGGTTCATCTTCTGCAGCAGGTACTACTTTCCGAGCCAAGGTTCTGATTAAACATTCCTTTTTGTTCATTTAATAGATGTTAGATCCATCAGAAGTAACAGAGCCCCTTAAAGCTGTAACCTATAACTCTCAGTAATAAACTTACTGCCAAGTGTCCTGTATGGAAGTGACCTACTAAATCTTCACAATGAATGGATGATTCCATTATCTAGGGTAGTTTAGTTCTACTTCAAACTTGTGCCTTTTAGTTGATTAGAAAGGAGGCCCTAGTCTCTGAAATTGCTCTATCAGGGTGAAGAGGTTGTTAAGGCATTTCTGAATCTCATGAGAATATCTGGAATGTCTTGAATTGATTCTCAAAACCTGGAAGTGTTTTCATAACCTGAAATGCAATCTTCAAGTATTTAAAATACGAAGTCTAGACATTTAGAAGCATACCCCAAGACCTTGCTGCTCTTTCAGATCCTGTTCTCCTGTGCCATTCCCTATATCATTTTTGCTCTATGCCATTCTTTTGCAACCAGCTCCCATCTATTCTCAAATTCTGTCATGAAGATGGCTTTAACATATGGCACAGAGCAAAGTGTAGATATTGTCCATCTGTGCATATTGCACGTGGGTTTACAACTTGATAGCGGTAATAAAGTGCTGGCCGCAGAATGGGTTGGAGACTGATCAGCCAATTAGGTTTTTGGAAGAATGAAGATTTGAACCTTGTTCCTTCATGTTCTGATCAATTTGATCAGGGAGGGAATATCAAACAGATCTAGGAGATTAGAATTGATTTACTGACTTAGCAAAGCTTCTGGAAGAAGTAGTTTTACTTGTTTGTCCATGGAGGGGAACAACTACTACAACCAGCCATTCACTGGTTTCAAATTTGACAAATGCTATGGGCCTTGATTGAAATATTCATAAGATATGTAGCTGAATAATCTTTAGCAATTCAAATGCCCACTAGTTCCTAGAATCTCAAGGTTGCATCATTTATTGTGGCTCCAGTTTTCTTGGCTTAACAAATATACTGATTTTGGTGGGACGAGAAGCTTTGATTCATTTGTAGAATGCCAGTTGTTCGGATTAAATTGATTGTTTGATTTTGGTAATTCAGATGAATGTTTGAGGTTGAATGCACTGAAAATGTTGCAACATATGCCAAACTGACTGTCCGTTGGTTCAGTGGCTAAACTGCTAAAGGAATGATCCAAATAAAGCACTGTAATTTACTTTTCTGTTCACGTGGGAGATTTATTACTTGTGATCTTTTCCCTCTATTTGCAATTCCAAGTCATTTATTCCATGTATTCTGTGTATGCGCGTGGGATTGATTAAAGCTCATACTCCTGTCAGCTTTTTTTCTGTGGTTTTTATACTGGGTGCATGCAATTGTTGCAGGTCCTTCATAATATTGCTGTCGCAGAGTATTATCTTGATGGTTGTCCTGATCCTAGAAAATTGCTTGAAGTGCTAAATAAGGTCAAGGTAGGTACAAGTTTTGAACTCCTTCATAATTATTTTGTTTTAGCATGATATATGGTCAGAGTTTTTTCTTTTGCCTAACTGCTGGTGATAGATGGCTCAAAATGTAAGGTTCTAAGATCTGATTTCAAAACTTCGGTGTGATAAATTTGACCCCTTGATTTTAGTTATTTCCTTTATATATTGAATATTGAATTGATAATTTTATCAAATTGAGGACTTTTTCTTATTTGACGAAAATCTCTTGAATTGACCAAAGGGAAATGATAAACACTCTCTCTTGTTCTGACAACTGCCTCTTTCTTCATTTTATACTTCTCTAGTTTGATGTCTGAAGCTATTATAATGAGAGAGAGGGAATATTTAGTTATGATGTGTGCAGCTATCTTTTTCTTCAGCGCAAGTGTTTACTAAAGTGTCAATGGTAATCCAGGTCCCAACAAAGACGCGAGTTATTTGCTTTTAATGTCCTTAGACAAAGGATACACATTGTATACGAGAATCTTTTACTTCACTGTAATTCAAAATTTAAGGAGGTTAGGTGGTTGATGTGCTTAATTTTGACATTTGGCTTCTCTTCTCTTTCTATTTTATCTTGAGCTTTGTTTCTGCTTCTATAAATGAAACTGGGGATTGCTACAATTTATGCCGAGTAGCTAAGTCCAGCTAAGCATTTAATTCTATGACAACGTTGCTTGCTTCTGCTTGGAAAAAGTAAAGAACCTGGAATTCATGCTAGCTGGAAGAAGATGATTCCAGAACTTTCTAGATAAAAGAGGTAGTCTAAACTCAAAGCAAAGCTGAAAGCTTCAACAATTTCCTTGTTAACAAATCGAAGGCTTCTTTGTTGATCCTATGAATAGATGAAAAAAATTGGGATGAGGGAAAATGATTTTCATGCAAAAGCTGATGCAGCACAAAGCCTAAGGTTGTTCAATCATGAAATGCTACAATTTGTGCTGAGTAGCTAAATCCAGCAAATTGATTAATTCTATCTCCATGGTTCTTTCTTCTGCCAGGAAAAAGTAAAGAACCTGGAATTCATATCTAGCTGAAAGAAAATGATTCCTGAACTTTCTAGCTAAAAGAGGTAATCTAAACTGAAACAAAGCTGAAAGCTTCAACAATTTCCTTATTAACAAGTTGAAGGCTTCTTTATTGATCCTATGAATAAATGAAAAAATTGGGATGAGAGAAATGGTTTCGTTCAAAAGCTGATACAGCACAAAGCCTAAGGTTGTTCAATCATGAAAATTAAAGATCTTGTAGATGTACAGAACTTTTGATTTAAGGGATCTTATTGTCCTTGTTTATGATGAGTTAACAAAACATCTGCATGAGGAGATTCTATGGTGCATGGTATTTGTCGATGATATAATTTTAATTGATAAGACAAGGAAGGGAGTAAACACAAAGCTAGAGTTATGAAGAGATACATTAGAATCTAAAGGATTTAAAATTAGCCAAACTAAGACAGAGTATATGGAATGCAATTTTAGCAAGTAGAGCAGTAGGGGTGGAGTACAAATAAAGATTGATAACCAAAAAGTCCCCCTAAAAGACCACTTTTGATACTTAGGAATGATAATTCATGAGAGCGAAGAGATTACCTAGAGAATGGAAGTGGGTTGGAACAAATGGAGATGCGCCTTTGGTGTTTTGTGTGATTGGCTAGTGCCACTCGAACTAAAAGGAAAATTATATAGGATGGCTGTAAGGCCTAGTATGCTCTATGAATCAAAGTGTTGGCCAGTTAAAGAACAACAAGTATATAGGATGAGTATAGCCGAAATGAGGATGTTGGAATGGATGAGTGGCAAGACAAGAAATGATATAATTAGAAATGAAAATATTAGAGGAAACTTAGGAGTAGCACCAATAGGTAACAAGATAGGGGACTTAGATGGTTTGGACATGTCTAACGGAGATCGAAATAGCACTGGTTAAAAGGAGTGAGGTAATCCAAGTCGAAGGTTCTAAAAGGTCAAGAGGAATGCCTAAAAGAATGTGGATAGAAGTGGTGAAGAAAGATTTAAAAGCTTTGGGACTAAATGAAGACATGATGCTTAATAGAAGGGAATGGAAGAGCAAGATTCATGTGGCCAACCTTTGATCGGGATAAGGTCTTGATGATGACGACAACGATGACTGTCCTTGTTTAGGAGGATTCATGGTAAATCTAATTGATTATTAGTGTCAGTTTATGTGTTTAATGGTTCTAGGTGAATAGTTTCGAAATTGAGTGCTAGGATTGGGAACATAGTATGTGCTTGGCCAAGGCATTGAAATGAGTAATCAGGATGCTGTCCAGACAGAGCTAAGAATGGTTTCTCCTGTTAAAGAACATGTGCGCTAAGATTGAGAAACAAAGAAGAAAAGGGACAAATGAGGGGAACATGTTTATTGCATGTATAGCACCAATAGGTAACAAAACGAGGGAGATTAGGCTTATATGGTTTGGACGTGTCCAACGGAGACTGAAACGGCACCGGTTAAAAGGAATGAGGCAATCTAAGTTGAAGGTTCTAAATGGTCAAGGGGAATGGCTAAAAGAATGTGGATAGAGGTAGTGAGAAAAGATTTAAAAACTTAGGGACTAAATGAAGACATGATATTTAATAGAGGGGAATGGAGGAGCAAGATTCATGTGGCCGACCCCTAATCAAGGTAAGGTCTTGATGATGATGATGATGATGATTATCCTTGTTTAGGAGGATTCATGATAAATCTAATTGATTGTTATTGTCAGTTTACGTGTTTAATAGTCCACGGTGAATAGTTCAAAGCTGAGTGCTGGGATTGTGATCGTAGCATATGCTTGGCCAAGGTATTGAAATGAGTAAACAGGATGCTGTCCAGCAGATGTAAGAATAATTTCTCCTATTAAAGAACATGTACGGCTAAGATTGGGAAAACAAAGAAGAAAAGGGGCAAATGAGGGGAACATGTTTATTGCATGTAGAGCTGTGTGTCATGCCTCTTACTATAGATGCTTAGGAGCTCCTAAGTGGAAAACTTATCCACCCTTTAAATCTGATTGCTCTTCAGTTCTACAATACATTATTAGAAGGTTTATGTGACCAAGGGGAATTGGTTTAACATCCTATGTTTGTGCAAATAGTACCTGAACACTTGGGTGGTATGTTGGCCTCCTCCATCACGATAATGATATCTAGACTGGTGTATGTCCAATGATTAAAGTATGAGTGTGTAAAAATAGAAGAATAATGGTTTTGCATTTTAAGAAGTAGCTCCATGCTAAGTTTGAAAAGTCGTATGAAAAATAGTACCCTATCCTGGAGCTTTTGTTGTTTGCTGAATGGTAAAGTGGTGCAAGACATATTAGAAAGGAAAAAGGAATTGATTTTATACTACACTGTCAAGGCCCTCAACTGGAGTAAACTGCAATGTCTATTTCAAAAGAGATGGCAAAAGAGATGAAAAGGCATTGGCTGGTCTGATGTTCCACAAGGATACATAGAATTGAGCTCTGAATATCTTCCATGGTGATGGCAAAAGTGTATGGAAAAGAAGTCTCACCAAGGACTTAATAATAATGTTCTCCATGCAACCCACAATGATCAATGGCTCCATCTTGCTCTTCGACTAAATCTATAAGCCAATCTGGTGGCTTGCATCATAATGTTGTTTGAGTCAATCCATACTCCATAATTGCTGATGTGGGATTTTTTAGGAGGGTGGGAAGTGGTAAGTGCTAAAAAGTTACCAAAAAATTCAGAGAAAAATTAAAAATCTCAAGAAATAAGCCAAAAATAGAACTCTATGCATTCAGGTTGTAGGTTTGATTCTATGAAGAGCATTTGGAGTGTGGCACAAGAACAAGCCCTCTTGATTTTTGATACTGTAGTCACGCCAGCACAATTAGGTTGTCTGAACTAGATCATCAAAGTTGAGTTGGAGGATCTAGGAGGAGATCTCCATGGAGTGGCCTGTGAAGATGTTGATTTACTGTGGCATGAAATGCCAAGTGCCCCACCCTTGGTTAGAAGTTGACACTTCTGCAAATGAGGAGGACAATGCGAGACAAATGAACAAGTGGGATAAATTCTTGTTGCATGCAACGCTCATCATTGTGGGTATGTGGGATTTCTTCCTTGCCAACCCACGAATGTGGCGAGACAAGAAATATACTTCAAACTTGCCCCCCTCGACAGCCAGGAGAAATGTCCAAGATGCCAGGAGCTTCACTAATGACTTTGGCTGTTCCACAACTGTGTCAAATTAAAGTCAGAATCCACCATGCATGAATCAACTTGTAATGCATGCTCAGAGGTCATCTACACTGGTTTACCTGGAAATTCTCCCTGTGAAAAGGTGATCCAAGAAGATGAGTTTTATCATATGAGTTCAAAAGTTAGTCAATCTACTTCCAAAGCTTACGACTAGTACAAATAGAGTTAGTAACCTTATCACAAACAGTGAAAACAAATGACTAGAAGCTAGTAAATATAAGTACCTGTTACTCATACAACCTCACCTGTGATGCCATGGACACAATGGTGGAATGTGGCTGTAGTTTAGTAGACTAGAAATGTAGGCTATGATCTAAGTGAATCTGAACACGGGTGCATCCAAGAGGTACAGATTGCCACAGCAGCCTCCTTTAGAGAAGGATGAAAACTTAGAGACTATTTTTGTGCTGAAGATATGATATCAAAGTTAATGACCATTGAACATCTTAATGTTCTCATGCTTGTCTTGCCATTGTTTGATTGTTGTCAACTGACTGACAGGCTACTGTTTACGTAGGTCTAGACCTTTAAGCATACCCTTCTAGTGCTGTGGCAGATGAAGGCACCTCCTTGTGTCAAGTCTCAGGTTCAAGGTAGCTCACATATATCTCAAAGTGAAGACAAAGTCCATCTAAAACAGGATGCTATTCCTAGATGCGTGTAGGTTTAAGACAAATCTGCTAGTTTGGGGATTTTATGTAGCAAATGAAGAAAACTTTCCACTTCAATTTTCAGGTCATAACGTATAGTCTCCTTTCTTTTCTTTTCTTTTCTTTTAAATTTTTTTTTTTTTTTTTTACGTAATATCTGGAGGGGAGCCTTGGCGCAAAGGTAAAGTTGTCGTCGTGTGACCTTGAGGTCAAGGGTTCAAGGCGTGGAAACAGCCTTGCGAAAATGCAAGGTAAGGCTGCATATTATAGAACCTTGTGGTCCGCCCCTTCCTCTAACCCCTCATATGCGGGAACTTCATGCATTGGGGCTGCCCTTTGTAATACCTGCTTCAGGTTGTTGCTCAAAGGACTCTTCTCTTCTATGTCTTCCATGTGATACTTGCAGCAGTCAAGTACTTGAGCTAGAACTTTTGTATTGGTCTATTATAAGCCAATATTTATTTGCAGGGGTGGCTTCATTGCCTTCTTTGATAAGAAAATCATTTAGTTGAATAGAAATTGCCAGCAAATGATCTAAGAGTTCAACGTGCATGGGCAATATGGGGTATCTTTCCCCTTTGAAAGATTTAGTTTTCATTTTTGAGCTTGACATTTATGACCTAGGGAAGTAGATTAATGGGACTGCAGGAGAGGAAGAGTCACTATAGGAAAAGGAGAAAGACTCACAGGAAATTGGTTGAGAAATAGAGAGGAGACCATGAAAAACCTGTTGCTGATTTTTGTTGATGAATGAAGATGAAAATATAATTTAACCCATTGTATACAAGAGGAGGAAAGCAGGAGCAAGGTTTTATTTATGCAGATGCTGGTGAAGGGGAAAAAAATATTATATTCAGTGGTTGGATAACTCCACCTGTGTAGTTTTAATTCTATATGGTTTTATCGTAGTCGGTTCCATGCTCGGATAAAGGAGGAGGGTTTTGCGTCAGGTGCTAGCCGGCAAGAAAAAACCATGGCAAACCCTATGCATGAATTAATTTATGACATTCCCTTGGGTTAGGGCATTCCCTAGAAGTGACTCTATGCATTGGATCCCAAATGTGGTGGAAAAGGGACAAGGGTTGTTAGGGCGTTCCCTTGGAAGCAACACATTGCATAGAATCCTGAGTTCAGTGGAGAATAGGCAAGGGTTGCTAGAGCATTTCCTAGGAAGCAATGATCTACATCAAAACCCAAGTGTAAAGTATGCATGGATTTTTGTGCCATTAGAAAAGAGTGTGGTAAATAGGCTAGGTCAAGAGAACAAGATTCGCACCGCTACATAGAATATAGGCACATTGACATGTAAGAGTCTAAAATTAGTGGATACGATGAAACGTAGCAGAGTCAACATCGCTTGTATCTAAGAAACCAAGTGGAAAGAGGCTAAAACTAGAGAAATTGATGGGTATAAGCTTTGGTACATAATAAAGGACAATAATAGAAATGATGCAGGGATAATGGTAGATAAAGAATTAAAGTATAGAGTTTTAGATGTTAAAAGAACCAGTGATAGAATTATACTAATAAAATTTGTTATAGGAGAGAAGATCATAAATTTCATTAGTGCATATGCACCACAAGTAGTGTTAGAAGACAAAATAAAAAACATTTCTGGGAAGATAGGAGGGAGTCATGCAAGACATTCTCAACACAGAGGGATATTGATAGGAGTAGATTTTAATGGTCATATAGGAAAAGAAAAAGAATGATATGATAGGGTACATGGGGGTATGGTATTGGAAATAGAAATATATAACCTAGCTATAGCAAACACATTCTTGAACACTTACTAACCTTTAAAAGTAGACCATATAAAAGCCAAATGGACTCTTTCCTAATGAATGTAAAAAAATTAATGTGTAAGGATTGTAAGGTGATACTTGCTGAGAATCTAACCTTACATCATAGATCAATAGTTATGGATACCTACATTAAAGTATGGAAGAAAGGAAATGAACTTAATAGGTGTCCAAAAACTAAGTGGTAGAACTTAAAAGGAGAGAACATAGCATCATTTATAGTGGAAGGAAATTGGAACAATGAAAGAGAAGTAAACACCACGTGGACTAATATGGCCATGCCTATTAAGAAAGTGGCAAAATATGTCTTGTGAATATCTAAAGGTAAAGGGCAACTAGCAAAGGAAACTTGGTGTTGGAGTGAAAAAAGTTATTAAAAAGAAACATGTGTGTTTTAAAGCATAGCAGAAGATTAAAAATAACGAAAACTTTGAGCAATATAAGAATTTTAAAAAGGTTGGTAAGAGAGTATTAGTGAGGCTAAACTCAAGGCTTCTGATGATCTTTATAATAGATTAGGATCAAGAGAAGTGAGAAAGATGTGTTTAAACTCACAAAAGTGAGGGAAAGGAAGAGTAAGGACTTAAACCACATTGTGTATTAGAAGTGATTACCAAAGGGTACTAGTCAAAGATGACGAAATCAAACAAAGATGGGAAAGTTACTTACAAAATTGATAAATGACAATTACTTTAAGAATATAGGGATTGAAAGTACTGTAAACCCAAATGACATTGGACATTATATGACTGTAGCATTAGAATACTTGAAGTAAAAGAGGCTTTCAAAAAGATGAAAAAGGTTCTGGCGCCTAGTGGTATACTAATAGAGGTTTGGAAGTATATTGGAGATACTGTGGTAGTTTGGTTTACAATTTTTTTTAACAAGAATTTAAAATCAAAGAAAATGCCGAATGAATGAAGAGCTCTACTATACCAATTTACAAGAATAAAGGACACATACAGAGTTGTACTATTTATTAGGGGATCAAACTTATGAGCCATATCATGAGACTTTTTGAAAGAGTGATGGAGAAGAGGCTACAGCATGAGACAAGTATATCGGGTGACCAGTTTGGTTTCATGCCTGGGAGGTTACCATGGAAGCTATTTTTTTGCTTAGACAATTGATAGAAAGATATATGAAGATGAGGAAGGACCTCCACAGTCTTTATTGACTTAGAGAAAGCTTATGATAGGGACCCCATAGAGTTAATATGGTGAGTGATGTGCAAGAAAAAGGTTTTACGGGGTTATATAGACATAATTAAAGATATGTATGAGGAAACGGTAACAAATGTTAGGACCACTAGTGGAGAGACTGATGATTTTCTTATCACTATAGGATTGCACTAAGGATTGTCATTAAGCCCATTATCTTTTCACTTTGGTTATGGATGAGTTAACAAAACATTTGCAAGAAATTTTATGGTGCATGTTATTTGCAAATGATATAGTTTTGATTGATGAGACAAGGGAAGGCGTAACCACAAAGCTAATGTTATAGAGAGATGCATTAGAATCTAAAGGATTTAAAATTATTCGAACTAAGATAAAGTATACGGAATACAATTTTAGGAAGGAGAGGAGTGAGAGTGGAACACCTGTAAAGATTGATAACCAAGAAGTCCTCTTAAAGAACATTTTCGATACTTGGCATTAATAATCATGAGAGCAAACAGACTGAGAGAGAGGTTATCCAGAGAATCTAAGCGGGTTGGAACATATGGGGAGTTTTGTTTGATTGGAGGATGCCAGTCAAATTGAAAGGAAAATTCTATAGGATGGCTATAAGGCCAGCATGCTCTATGGATCAGAGTGTTGGATAGTTAAGGAACAATATGTACATAGGATGAGTGTTGCAGAAATGAGGATGTTGACGTGGATGAGTGGCCAAACAAGAAAGGATAGAATTAGAAATGAAAACATTAGAGAAAACTTAGGAGCAACACCAATAGGTAACAAGATGAGGGAGATCAATGTAGACCAAAAAGGCACCAGTTAGGAGGACTAAGGAGATCCAAGTCAAAGGTTCTAAAAGGGCAAGAGGAGGCACAAAAGAACATGGATGGAAGTGGTGAGAAAAGATTTAAAAACTTTGATGAGTCAGTGATTCGAAAAGATTTATAGACGGGAATGGAGGAACAAGATTCATGTGACCGACCCATAAGGCTTTGATGAGTCAGTGATTGGATAGTTGTTAGCCATGTGAATGAATAAAGAGAGAGAGAGAGGAGAGGGGGAAAAAAAAACAGATAGTGAAAAGGTGGTTTGACAATGAATTGAGATGGCGTTTGGAGAAGGAATGGACGGATTAATTTTTCTTATTTTCTTTGCTACAGATAATTTCTAAACCGATACGTGCAGTGTCCTGAACTCACGTGCAGGCCCACCTAATCTGCATGCCACATCCACTTTCTGGATGGAGTTTCACATCCAGGTTGGGATGGAGGTGAGCTACCTAGAACCTGAGACTTTTGCGATGGTTGGAGCCTTTTGCCAGTGTGCAGAAGGCAGTAGCTCGGAATGGTCTAAAGTGGTTATTAAGGATGGATGAAGTCAAGAGATGAATTTATGGTGATTGTAGAATATGATGACTGTTAATGAAGATTGATACAAGTGAGATGAGAAGTTAAGATTGATAGATGAGATGGGTAAGTATGGTGGCATCAGGTGAAGATAAGATGGATTCTAGACTATTTGTAAAGAGGGATAAATTGTACAAGTGAAGAAAATCAAAATAAAAAAGAAAGGGAAAGAAAATCGTGGCGTGTTAATCATGCTGGTGAAGAGAGAAAAAGTAAGAGAAAAGGAAAGAGGATAAAGAGATACTGGTCATGGGCTATTATTCCATAGAAGCTATGTGTGTTCGACTAGAAAATAAAATAAGACAAGAAGCAGTTATGGTTTTTGGTACGGTGTGTAACAGTCGTCAACAATCTTTCTCATAAGATTGATGAATGAAGCCAGAGACACTGTATCTCAATTTGGATTCTTCAAGTGGGATTTGGCAGTGTATCTATATACCTGGTTCCTGGGGCTATACATCGATTTCCTTAAGATGCATCTCTATGTCAAGATATCTATCTTGTACAGATTCTAGTATTTGTTTTCTGTCTCTTGTACAAGATTATGAATATGTCTCTCACACAATCTTTGTCAGGATCCTTGGTTAATGTATAACATCTTATATGCATAAAGTTACAAGTAAATCTACTTAGTTATCATGCAAAACTTTCTGTTGACATGAATAATGACGTCCAGTAGGAGGCTATATGCATACCTAATTATATGGAAGTTTCATGATGGCTGAAGTTCGATCCTGTGCAACATCACAAGTGAATGCCAAGCAGATTTAGGTCCTAAACATGAAACTGATGGCGGTAGTTCTCTGGATGCTTCTTTCTTTATGGATGTTTAGGGTTTAGTTTATTCTTATATGCTGCCAGTTATAGTCATATTTGGTTGACATATGGAAGTTTGTGTTTTAAGTTCCATTTGATCAGCGAATCTTTTTGTTTTTAATATTTAAGTTGAGCTACAAAGGGACTTTTCAGGTCTTTGTATTGGCATAGGTTTTTTTTATTTCTATTTTATGGGAATTTTGGTGGCTCTCACCGAATTTGGTGCAAGTTGAGGTTGGTTATGGAAAATTCAGTCTTAGAAAATAGTAATATATTTTTCCTTGAGCAGAATAGTTCAGTATAATGATTTTGTAGGTTGCCTTTGAGAATCAGTAACATACAAAAGTAAAAGATTTGGTTGCTTGATGTCAAGTTGGGGACTTCATGTTGCAGAGCCATTTACATTTTTTTTTTCCGCTTTTCTTATGGTAGTATTTATGGGAAGGGGAGCCTTGGGCGCAATGGTAGAGTTGTCACCGTGTGACCTGGAGGTCATGGGGTTTGAGGCGTAGAAACAGCCTCTTGCCAAAAATGCAAGATAAGGCTGTGTACTATAGACCCTTTATGATCTGCCCTTTCCCTAGGCCCTGCATAAGCTGAGCTTAGTGCACTGGGCTGCCTTTTTTATGGTAGTGTTTATGGACTTTGGTACAAATTTGAAGCTTGACTTTGCTATCTATTACTTCTTTGTTTATCATTTTCTTCTTCTGTTAATGTTAATACTTTGAGCAATTTCCATCTGGAATACTAATCTCCAATGGCATTCTCTTGCATTCCTTCCTTAATAATTGCCAATTCAGCAGCATCCACCATTATTGAAGCATTTACAACATGAATAATGTCACAAATCATGAACTGATGCAACTAATCTTAAATTCTTTTTTTTGATTAGCTTTGTTAGAGTCTTTGCTTAAAACCAAGAGTTATTGGACCTTGTCTCCATTCTCCCCATGATTACCTTTTTCCCCAATTCTTGCCTGAGAAGTTTTAAGTGAGGCTCATGCCTTGTAGTTCTAGGCATTTGCTGCTTCTTTTAACTTGGCTACTTCACCTGCCATGTTTTTAGAAATGTTTTCCACCTGAATCAAGGTGAGCTAGTGAAAAGAGTGGTGCCGGTGCCACTTTTCTTTTTCTTTTTCCTTTTTAGTTTAAACCTACGGCTGTAATGAATCTTTAGGTGATGAGATTATATAGTATATAACTTTCTTTTAGTTGACCATTTCTTTAATGGTGCTTCAGAAAATAAGCGAAGGTCATGCTCATTCGTCTGGGCAACAGGTGGATGCTGTCAATAATACTGGAAGTGGTGTTATTTCGGTGTCTAAAGGGAGCAGTACCAATCAGCATCAGTTTTCTGCTGCAAATACAACTAATGTTAGCTATACAGATGAATTTGACACGTCTGTCTCAACACTGAACATTGTATGTTCTTAATCCATGCAGACTTGGTTTATTTCTTGCTGAAAGTCTATCATATATTTTCTCTATATAAAATTATTTAATTGCTTCTGATTTACTAACTAATAGATTGACCAATCTCTGACTTATTTTGGTCATACAGGCAATTATTTTGTTCCATCTCCATGAATATGCAAATGCTTTTTCAGTTCTTGAGCCATCATATCAAAATATTGCACCTATAGATGAGGTACTACTATTCTTCTACTGATTGTTCAATGTCGGTTGACATGAGTTGTTTTTCATTAACTTTTTCCTGAATTATTCATGTACAGACAACTGCCCTTCATATATGCCTTCTCTTGGTGGATGTTGCACTGGCTTCACGTGATGCATTGAGAGCTGCAGTAAGTTCTAGTATTTTAATCTCCGATGTTTTGCTTATTGCATCTGACTCAGGCAGTTGTTTATAATTTTATTCTGATGTGATTTTCTGAGAAAAATACTTGAGAGGAGTCATATGATTATTCTCCATGTAGTTTGTAATCATGTAATCAATTAGTTGAATGATAACTTGAGTAAGACTTCATTGCTTATCTTATGGGCACTTAGCTGCTGGAGTTTCTTGTCTTCAGTTACTGGTTACCAGTTCCATGTGATTATTGAGCCATTCCACATAATTGCGCCATTTTTTGGAGATAAAAGTTGGAAGGGGAATTCTGAGTAATAGCATCGAGCTTTGTTTGCCATCTGTTGTGAAAAAGTGTACTTGTCCCCAGATAAAGGTATTCCATATAGCGTGTGTTGGCTCTTATCCTTCATGATGGTAGCTGTCCAGAGCCTTTGCCTGTAACTTCTAATACATAACTTTGATCTTGCATATACTTGCTTGAATCATTGTTTATGATCTTTGCCGAGTTGGACATTACTTGCTTGATTTGACTATGTTATACTGGGTGGAGTTCTTGTCCGGTCCTGAGATTTGGCTAATCAAGATATTAATAATTCCATTGATCTGTCTGAACTAAATTAAAATTGACCATTCCAATCATGGACTTACCTCTGACCTTCTGCTTTACCTTGTCCAACTTCTTGTCCAAGTCCTGGCTTTTGAACAGTAGGTTGGATTGCTATAGAAAGGGTAATTATATGAAATGCTTCAACATGCTGAGCTAATATGGGTTTCTAAGATCTTTTCAAATGTGCTGGTGAAGCCCTCATGTGGCAAGTTGATATGTCAATTTGTGGGATTTTGGGTTAGAGATACTCTTATTGGATAAATCAATATACATTGTGAAAATGGTCACTTTCTCCACCTTAGATGGACGTGTCTGCTGCATCAGTCAACATGTTTACCTTGCTCTATTTTATCACATTGCAGACATGGATATTTTAATGAAACAATTTTGCATGTATATGTGCCTCTTAACTTTTTCAGGTTATTATGAAGTGATGTCCTTCTAGCACGACACCTGTTTTGTTCCTTAAGAAAACAAAATAAACATCTGTTTTGGAATATCATACTTTGTCTCCTTCATTTATTGTGATCTGTTATCAGTATCATAGTAGCTCTTCTCATTCTTTTGGTTCTCAGGATGTCATTCAGTATCTGGAAAGATCCTTTGGCATGGGTTACATGATTAGCCAAGGAGATAATGGTAGCAGTGCTCAACATCAACTCATAAACCAGTCTGTTAAAGTTTCCTCTGCACCAGGCAATTTGGCTTTCCCTGATGCTTCTAATACGGATTCTTTCTCTGGTCCAAATGCATCTGAGAGCCCTTTAGCAAGAACTTTATCAGATGAGGCAGACTATGAAAACCTTCTATCGACACTAGATATTACAGGGCAAAACTTGGTAAGACCTGCTGCAATCTCATCCTCAACCGATGTTTCAAGAACGTCAGCTGAACGACCTGCTCCTGCAGTGGATCTGAAGCTCAAGCTGCATCTTTATAAAGTCCGATTTCTACTTCTCACTAGAAACCTGAAGGCTGCAAAGCGTGAAGTTAAACTTGCTATGAACATTGCACGTTGTAGTTGTAGAGATCCCTCAACTGCATTGCTTTTGAAGTCTGAGCTAGAGTATGCTCGTGGTAATCATCGTAAAGCTATAAAGCTCTTGATGACTGCTGGTAATAGGACAGAGTCAGGCATGCCCAGTATGTTTAACAATAATCTTGGATGTATATACCACAAGCTAGGGAAACACCACATTTCAGTAATGTTCTTTTCCAAGGCACTGAAGAGCAGCTCCTCAATTCGATCGGAGAAGTCGCTGAAGCTTGCCACCTTCACGCAGGATAAATCACTTCTCATTGTATACAATATGGGTCTGCTATATTTGGAATGTGCGAAACCGATAGTGGCTGCTCGTTGTTTCCACAAGGCCAGTTCAGCTTTCTATAATAGACCCTTATTGTGGCTCCGACTTGCTGAATGCTGCTTATTGGCACTAGAAAAGGGATTTCTGACATCAAATGGAGCTACTACAAATGGTGATGATATTAAAGTACACGTTGTTGGTAATGGGAAATGGCGGCAAGTAGTTGTTGAAGATACAAGCGTGGGAAATGGGCACCTGGATTCCCTGGGAGAGGCTGGGTTAGTTATAGGAGATGACCAGCAGAAGCTTTCAATTCCTTATGCTCAGCAGTGTCTACTCAATGCGTTGCATCTATTGAATGTTAGTGAGTTGAAATCTTCTAAAGCCAGCATCTCCATTTCTGCCTTGGAAGAAGATGAGTCGAGCCAGGCAGTATCTGCTGGCCTTAAGAATTCAAACCACAAGAATTTATCGTCTGGGGATTTGAAGGTATCAAATGTGGGAGTACTCTCTGCTCAGGTAAGTGCTAATGGCGATGCCAAAGAACCCAAAGGAGGTGCTGGCTCAAGCACCACCCTTCAAAGCTCTGTCTCAGCTTATGATGAGAAATGTAAGAAAGAGAATCACATGATGAAGCAAGCTGTTCTAGCAGACTTAGCATATGTGGAGCTCGATTTGGAAAACCATTTGAAAGCTCTGTCAGTTGCCAAGGAGCTTCTGGAAGTGCCAGATTGTTCCAGCATTCACATCTTCTTAGGTCATGTATATGCTGCAGAAGCCCTTTGTCGCCTGAACCGGCCAAAAGAGGCTGCTGAGCAATTGGCTGTCTATGTATCAGATGGGAACACCGTTGAGTTGCCTTACAGTAACGAAGACAGAGAGAGGTGGGGAATTGAGAAGTGCGGTGATTGTGAAGAGCAGAGTGGTTCAGTGGCAGCAATTAACACTTCGAAGGAAGGGCCTCAAGGCATCATGTTCATGGAGCCTGAAGAATCTCGTGGAGCCCTTTTTGTAAATTTTGCTGCCACTGCTGCTATGCAGGGCAATGTCGAGCAGGCGCAGTATTTTTTGTCACAAGCACTAACTACGATACCAAACAACCCAAAAGCGGTGCTTGCTTCAGTTTACGTTGATCTTCTTCTTGGCAGGAGGCATGATGCCCTTGTCAAGCTGAGACAATGTGGTCATGTTAGATTCTTTCCCAGTAGTGTAACAACATTGACCAGATCTTGATGGTTGTTTGTATTGGTGGTTTATTGATTAGTGTCCCTCCCCCCATGAGAGTTAGATAGACCAGGAATCTCAAGAGTATCTGTAACATATATACGACGAGTCGTAGAATAAGCTTTTTTTTCCCCCATCATTAGAGATTGGCAGCACGGGACATTGTTTTGGTTCGCGGCTGCCCACTGTTCAAATTCATCCATGTACTTCTGATTCAGATTAGCAATGTGTTAGTGGCTGATCATCCGGTGTCCAACAAGAACTAGCTACAGGTGTTTTTCAAATATGTGGAGAAACTACGGTGGCAAGTAAATGCAGAGCCTTCTGCAACTTTTGGGTGTCTCATTTCAGTTCTGTTCATTTCTTCTCCTCTGTAAACTAGCCAGCAGCTTACTCGTCTGAATCATGAAGTATCTTATGTTGAAAAGACGGTGTCTATGGATGTTAACTGGTTCTTATGCCGAAAGTAGTTCTCAATTTAGTAGCACATTTGTTTGTGGGTAAACAAGCAGGATGTCCTTTTCATTTGAAATCTGTGTACAAGAGTAGTCGCAAGATTGAATAGAGGTACTTGATTATGAATTCACAGTGATTTGTAATTGAGCAAATATTGACAGTTTCGAAGTGGATAACTTGGGAGTTGTTTTTTTATTTCTTGTTGGTTGATCATGGGTATAGCTTCCGGAGTGTGGTGCTCTGCAGCAAAAATCATTTGAAAATGTGTTCACATCATTGCCAGTCAAGTAATGACCAATGATATCCTTACACTTTGAAGGATAGAGAATGGATTTCATCTGGAAGACGCAGAAGGAGGAGAATGTGTGAATTGAAACAGCAAATTAAGCGTTTCATCGTGCTGATGTGCTAGCAAAGCAGGGTGTTGGACTTGATAGCTGCTGCCATCGATTGTTTGATCCCGGTTAATCAGGACTACTTTTTGTTCCTACTTGTGATCCTCGTACGAGGGCTAGGATTTGGTTGTTTGTTCTGCTTGTGAAGCAAATTGTTGCCCATCTGTGATTGATGTAAGATTATTCATGCATTAAATTAACTTTAAAAGAAAAAAATAAAAGTCTGAGACGGATGTAAAAGTGGTCGTAGCAGTTATGGAAAGCTGCGAAATTAAGAGAAGGGGCACCAAGGAGCTATTTCTGTAGAAAAATTGTTTACGGGGTGAGGGTGTTGACTGGGTTATTTGTGAGATTATGGGTTATTGCCCGTCTATATAGTAAGCAAACACTAAGGCTAATGTTTGAATGATCTAATCTGTTCATCTGACTGCACTATATTGGGCATATTGGTAAATAAGAAAAGGAAAATGATAAACTGAGGCTCTTTAATTACTCCATATTGAGTATATTGGTAAATAAAAAGGAAATTGATAAATTGAGGCTGGGTGTACTTCTAAACCAATCAATTTTGCAAAAAAATACAACTTTTCAGATGCTAGAATTATCCGATTGTGTGTGTTTGTATACTAGTATAGACATGAATCTAGAGGTAGGTTAGTCAGGTGAACAGGCCAGATAATCTCTGTGTGACCCTTATTAACCATGCGCTTTGGATTAGTTTCTTTTTTTATTCCTGCAAAAAGTAAAAATTCTTGCTAGTCTTTTTTTATATTTTTTATGTTACTGTAAATTCTATACCCATACACTCACCCACCCACTCATGCACACGGGTCACGCTTGTATCGGGATAAATGTCACACCCCTTAATGAGATGGCTGCCTACCTCGAACCCTCTGTCTAATGTACAAACGGAATAGGTGCCTCTTGTCTGCAAACAACTGTGCTAGACACGGCTTCTTGCCTGCCTCTTTTCTAGATCTAAGCCATTCACCATTTTTTACCTTGCAAGCCACGCCAAGAACAAACAGACAGAAAACAACTAAATTCTCCACAGAACTCGACCAAAGACAATAGACATGACCTTATCCAAGAACATCCAAAATGAAAATAGGAAGACCTTTTCTCCATACCCCGACAATTTTCACCTCTGATGCCTTAGAGCAAGTAAATCCGCCATGCTATTAGCCTCACGATTGACATAATTAAATGACACCAAACCAAAACAGGATAGCAATCTGAACCACTTTGAAGCCATGCGTTTGATCCTCCATGTGATCCTTGTGGTACGCCGGATACTCAACTATGCCTTTGCCCTTAACGCTTCCAACACCAGCATGAGTCTCTCACAATCTGTACATTATTGAATTCAAGATTGGCAGCAAGTCTCAAATCTGTAGATTACTAATTTATTGATTAATTAGAAAGTATAGCAAATTCAATAAACTTTAAAGACCAATGCACCAAACGCTAATTCCATTGTTTCTCCTCAGACAATTCTATTCCTCTCGTTCAAACCTCCCTAGCAAGATAAGCGTTTGCCTGGTAAAAAGAATCGAGTTCCAATATCTTTGTGGGCCCTTAGTTAGCCATTTTGAGACCAATTGAAAATTGTACCAAAATCTTACTCATCAATTTGAAAGGACTGGTCTAACTCGATTATGTTGAGAATAATATGCTCTTCACTCTCTCCTCCAAATTACAGAATAAGCAAATGATATCCACTGGTTGATGAATCACCCCTTGATGCAGTAGGAAGCCTATGGTGAAAAAGGAGCCACAACAATGTATAGTTTCTCCCGAGGAATGCAGTGAAGTTGCCACAACTTCATCCAGTTTTCATCAAAGAATTCTGAGAACTTGTTTGGCCATAGTATGCTGTGGCAATATTTAAGTGAAACATGTTGTGTTGCACCGGTGCCCAAATCAGCTGATCTCATGGATCGAACCAGCTCCTTTACGTCACCCTGTAGCAAGTTGAGGAATTTTTGTTTCCTGGAAATGTCCTCATTGATAACCTCTGCCATTTTATCATCTGGATGACAAAAAGGAAAACTTTGAGCCAATGGGTTGAATATTTTCAAGCAGTCCCGGTTCAAGCCATTTATGACACAATAGCCGAACATTTCTTAAAAAAATTCTCAAAGAAGAAGTGTTTTCTTAGATATTATACCTTTACCAAGCTTAACCCAGAGAGAGTCTCTATTTGTAAGGATTTGCCAACCCAAGGAAAGTCGGGTATATATTAGTGGGATCTTTAGAGATGACAGAGGCAATTCATTCAGAAGTTTTGGGGCCATTGGTATCTCAGACTCAAACAATGCAGAATTGAGGGCAGTCATTTTTGCTGCCCATGAGTGCATTAAGTTGTCTTAGGTCCCTTTTATTTTCGAGGGGATTCTGCTAATGCTGTTGGTGGGCTAGAGGGTCTGCTTCCTATCATTGGAGATTCCATATTGAGCTGATATTTCTCAATGATTTACTCAAAAGACAGAACTGTGGAGTCTCCCTATTCTATAGATTGACCGACACTGGGATAGATAATGTCGCTAATACTGGGGTAAATAGACATTGTATTTTAGTCGCAAACCATAATGCTCCCCGGGGTTTCCCATCTGTTCAGTTTCTATTTTTTGGCTGCTCTTTGCCTCTCTTCTCGGCACTGCCTGCTTTTCTTTTTTATGACCACTTTGGTCACTCATGTAAATCTTCCCTTTCTTCATACCATCTTAACCATTCAAAAGAAGGATATGCCAACCCAACTTAGCTTTAAAAGCAGACTCCAAATTCGTACAATTTCAGATCCCAAACCAGCTAAATTATGGTCATAAATCCTCTCCCAGCTAAACAAGATTAGCTATTGTTTGTTTTTAGAATGGTTCAAGAAAAGATTTCATTGCCCTTTTTCACACTCATACAATGTCAATTTTAGAATCAGCATAGCAACAAGAGTATAACATGCCATACATGATGTAACAGCCATCATTAGAGTGTAATTATATGCACAAAATAAAATTGTTGCTTTTAGTTACAATTACATACTCAACTTCATTGACCATACTATTGAAAGAACTATTCTGTTTTTGGTCTCTTAGTGAAGAAAAAGACACCAATGTATTCATCAACTCAAATAAAATTACCAATTTCCATTGCTTTCTTAATGTATTTAAAAATGTTATGCTGAAAACCTTGATTTGTGTTTTGAGATCTTCAGCTCCGATTCTTTCCTAATGTCCCCCCACAAGATAATTGGTCAAACAATCAGGGTAATCGTTAAGTTGGCCTTTTCATCTTTGTCCTTGAATGAAATCCCTATCTTTATATAATAAGGGTAAAGAGGAGGAAGCAAGACATTTTTTTCCAGAATTTTAGAGTTAGGGACCCTTTTTCTCATCTTAAGAGAAACCCTGTTATACGTATTTAGTGTATGAGGAAATGCTATGTTTGATGTAGATAGCCAAATGGAGTTTGAGGAGAGCCAACTGCTCAAAGGAAAGGTCCGGATTTAAATTTGTTCTAATGAAGATAAAGCTTGTGGTAGTAATGTTCTAAGAGATGAAGATGGATGTGATTGAGCTTTTGGGAGAAATTGCAAATTTGTATTCTTGGAGGCAATGGGACTCTTAGGTGGAATTCTTGTTGTGTGGAATGAAAATGAAGTGGATGAGCAAATCATTGAGATTAAGTTGTAGTGGCCACTAAAATTAAGTTTGAGAAAATGTGTTTTGAAGCAGTCATTGTTGCAATATACAGATCCAATTAGGCATGAAATATTCTTTGAATTGTCAAAGAAAATGTAAATGTGGAATTAACCCTGTTGTTTGGAGGATGACTTTAGTACATTTTGTTTCCCAAATGAAAGAACATTTGCCAACACCTTTTCTAGACTGATAATATTTTTCTCTCAATTCATATAGGACATTGAATTGGTTGATTTGCCTGTGTTAGCAGGTTTTTCCATCTGGTCTAACCAACAATAGTCCCCTATTGTCTAACCAACAATAGTCCCCTATTCTCAACATAGACATTCTTGATGTCAAATCAATGGGTAGAAGCTTTTCGATAAGTTAATTGGGTAATTCTATGCATGATGTCTTTGATGAGAAACTGGTTTGCTGATATTTACAATTACAGAATTAGGGCCTTAGACCCTTTAAATTTGAGAATTGGTGGTTGAAGGAGAAAGAATTGTTTCAAAATGTTAGTGAGTGGTGGAGCCTAGCCCATGTTAGAAAACAAAGAGAGTGTGTTGTCTGCTTACTTGGCCTGTGTGAAAGATAAGCTAAAGGTGTGAAACAAAAATATGATACAAAAAAGACTTTCGAAGTTCATTCTTTATATTTAACATAAAGAAGAAGTCACTAAAGCATCAAGAGAGTGAAGAAAGAGCAATAACAAGGAAAGAGTTAAAGAAGGAGAAAAGGATGAAAGAATCCATATAGAGACAAAATGCATGTATTAGTTGGCTTAAAGAGGGATATTAGAATGCCAGGTTCTTCGATTAGATGGCAAATGGCAAAGCAAAAAAAATTGGATTTCTTCATTACAAATAAAGGGCAAGTGATTTAAGAATTAATTTAGATCTCAAAGGCTTTAATCTTGCATTTCGAAAGAGTAATTGAGAAGAAGTTATAACACGAGATGAGTATATTAGAGAACCAGTTTGGTTTCATGCTTGGAAGCTCTACCATTGAAGCTATTTTCTTACTTAGACAATTGACAGAGAAATATAGGGACATAGGGAAGGACCTCCACATGGTTTTTATTGACTTAGAAAAAGCTTATGATAGATTCCTCAAAGAGTTAATATGGAGGGTGTTGGGTAAGAAAGGGGTTTCACAGGAGTAAATAATTAAGGATCTGTATGAGTGAGTGGTAATAAACATTAGGACCACTGGTGGAGAAACCTGTATTTTCATATTACCATAGGATTACACCAAGGATCGGCATTGAGCCTGTACCTTTTTACCTTAGTTATGGATGAGTTAACAAAATATCTACACAAGGAGATTCCATGGTGCATGTTATTTGGGGATGATATAGTTTTGATTGATAAGACAAGGGAGGGCATAAACATAAAGCTAGAATTGTGGATAGATGTATTAGAATCTAAAGGATTTAAAAGTAGTCGAAGTAAGATAGAGTATATGGAATATAATTTTAGCAAGGAGAAGAGTGGGAGTGGAGCACCAAAGAAGTTTGATAACCAAAAAATCCTCCTAAAGAACACTTTAGATACTTGGGATCAATAATTTATGAGAAGGGAGAGATTGAGAGGGAGGTTAATTAAAGAATCCAAGCGAGTTGCAACAAATGGAGATGCATCTTTGGAGTTTTGTGTGATTAGAAGGTGCCAATCAAACTAAAAGAAAAATTCTATAGGATGGCTACAAGGCCGGCCTAGGAATCAAAGTGTTGAGCAATTAAGGATAAGTGAGAAGTAAATAAAATTTTTTGGTTAGAGATGGAAGCCACATTGCTTTTTGGTTGGATAAATGGTGTCTAGTACACTTGCTAAAACATTTCCAAACATTTTTAGAATTGCAGAGAAATCATGCAAGAAATTTAATAAAAAATGGGCAGCCCGGTGCATGAAGTTCCTGCATATATGGGGTCAGGGGAAGGGGTGGACTACAAAGGTCTATAGTAAGCAACCTTACCTTGCATTTGCAAGAGGCTATTTCCACTCCTTAAATCCATGACCTCAAGGTCAAACAACAAATTTTCCATTGCTAAGACTCCCTTTAAGAAATTTAATCAATGTTATCAAATTAATTAGTAGATTACAACAAGAAGAATTTCTTTTGTTAGAGAGGTGCATCCGCTTCATGGCTTGAAGGATTTGATAAATTCTCACTTTCTTTTCCTTATGTAGAAGGATAAAAGGATTTGGATGCCATTTGCATTGGGCAAATTCACACTCAAGTCTCTCTATGAAGTCTTTTTCAATCATCTTAAGTCTTCTTTAATACACCTATTTTGTGGAAGTTTAGTGCACGACCTCGTGTTTGCTTTTTTCATGGATTGCTGCTTGTGAAAGATGCTTTACCTCTGACAACCTTCAAAAAAGGGGTATGAACGTGCAAAGTTCTTACTATTATTGTTGCTAAATTTTTTTAATTAAACCCCCACATTCTACTTCATTGCCTTTTTGCTTGACAAACATGGTCATGTTTTTTGAAACTCTTTGGGATCTAATTGGTCATTCCTTAGTCCATTAATGATCTATTCATTTAGTTGTATGTCATTTAGGGCCCCAAAAAGAAGAGAGGCGTTTTCAAAGCAATTATTCCTTTAATTATCTGGAACTTGTAAAGGGAGAGAAATAATAGAATTTTCTCAAAATCTGCTTCCTTTCTCTCCAAACTTGTTTTTACAACTAAATATCAAGTCATCCAACAGGTAAAAACTAAAGGTTTTGGTTTTGAATTTACATTCTCATAGTTATTTTCAAGTTGGAGAGGTATCTTGTCTTCAAATTGTGCTAATCCTAAGCTTAGCCCAACTTGGGTGCCTCTTCCTTGGTGTGTTTTCAAATCAAATTTGTATGGGTCCAATCTTGTTAGTTAAGGTCTAACAGGTTATGATGGTATCTTGAGGAATTGCTTAGGGAAAAAGTTGTTTGAATTATTAAGTCCATTTGGCATGGTTGATTCCACTTTGGCTGATGTTTATGTTGTCTTTCATTCTATTACCAAATAGATATACTCACACAACATGTCTCTCTAATCATTTGTAATAACCCCAAAATTTTGTGTATTTATTGAGGAAAATTAATAAAGTTTGAATTTTCAAAAATTCTGGGTTGAAATATTAGGTTATTTAAAATTCTCTTTTTATAGAGATTAAACCATGATCTAAAACTTATAAATTATGAATATACTCAAAAAATTGATTAAAATTACACTGAGTACATTTAATTCAAAGTTAAAATGAAAAATCTCTAATTTTCTTTATTTTTATAAACAAAAGGGTAAAATGGTAATTTTACTCATAATCAACAATTAAGACATGAATATTTGGAATGTATTTGGAAAACTGATCAAAATGACTCTAAGTACACTAAATTCTGAGTTCAAAAAAATAGTGCCTATTTTTCTCCATTTTTGGGAATAAAAGGGCGAAACAGTCATTTCACATTTAAAGTGGGCCCAACAAAGTGGTCCAACGTTTTGGAAGCAGCCATCAATAGTAAAACCACTGCCATATGGTAGTGGAGATAGAGGTGGAGTGTAGCTCCACTCCCCATTAAATTTAATCAAAAATAAAAACACCATAATTATAGAAAAATCATAAAAAAAATCCAAATCTAACCTATAAATACCTCAGAAAAATCTCCAAAAATTTTCAAAACTCCCTTACAAAGTTCCCTAGACTCTCCTAAAATCTTAGATCCAAATTCCCTCCCTATCTCCCCCAATTCCTCTCTCAATTCTCCTCTTTTATTTTTTCGTGTTGGAGCGTCCATGTACGCACCCGGCCTTCAAACCAAGTGAAGATGTTGGGCACATCATTTGATGCGTCGTCCCTGGTGAGATAGGGTTCCCATCTGGAAACCCTAATCCAATTAGCTATCCATTCTTAACCATTAAAATAACATCTTGACCATTGGATCTGTTTGGGAAAGTCTTCTCTACAATAGCCCCAAGTAAAATAGATGATCCACGGTCTTAATTGCTAGAAAAATCGAAACGAAGAAAAACACCTTTGTTAACACCATCTCCAGCATATCATTCATCAGATTTCGGCCAATCTAGCTGATTAACGATGATCTTGAATTGTTAAACATCTTTATCACAGTGGAATATTTAGAAGCCTTAAGTTTTCTCTCCTTCTTCGACAAAAACGACAAAGAAATCTTAGTCTGAATATTTATTCGACATCTAGGGTTTTCTTTCTCTGGTACACAGCTTCTCCAGTGAAATACCTTCACTGGACCAACACAGATAGGCCACCCATGTTGCCCCCTTTCATTCCGGCATGTCTTTCTAGGTTTTTTGCCATCCATGATCTCCCCAAGTTGTTGATCCGTCGGAAATGATGGATCTGGCATGGAGGGTTGAGATCTCATCCTTGGATGGCTCATCTGCGAATTCTGAGCCTTTAGAAGAGTTTATGGGACGCAACAACCCTAGGAGATGAAATCTTGGGCGAGGATCTTATAAGATGAGGGAGATCAGGGAATGGGTGATCCGACGGTCTAGATTTAGATGTCTTGCCTATCACCGGTCATCGCCTCAGGTTAACGTGATATCACAGGTAGTAGAGGTGGAATGCTGATAGTCCCCACACTATGATGATCACATCAATTCTGAGCCATCCAAATGACTATAAACTTGTTTCCTTGATTCTGGAGTCATCTGAACTCCAAATCAAGATCGAAAAGAAGTTATAAAAAGCTTATGAAGTCTATTTTCTTTTGAATTCATAAAATTTATAAATAATTCCAGAAAATTTTTGTTTATAGGAAACAAGTTTCTAATTATCTTGATATGTAACATATATGATGATCAGACATTGGGAAACTGATCCAAATATGATATGATGTTGATAATATGTGAAATTGAGGATTTATTATAATAGTTCTATGAAAAATTGAGAAATCTACCCTTTATGGTAGAAATATCCTAAAAATACAAAGGAACCCACTTGATCAATAAGATTAGGCATGATCAGTAAGATCAAGCATGATCAGACCTTATGGATGGGTTGAATGAATAAATATGATTGTGATGAGATATAGTGAGATCATGGATGGGATAAGACAAAAGAACATGTGGATATGATCTTTGGACCTTAATGAAGTAAAAACCCTTAATGTAATTAAAATCCTTGATCTAAAGGATCAACATAAAATTGGATGCTTGGATTATGATTAAAAGTTTCTAATAATCTTACTTTAATTACCTTTTATTGTAAATGTGATTTATGTTATAAATTGGGAAGTATGATAGTGAAATTCTTTAATTATAGCATGTTATGCTCTAAATGTTCTTAGGTTGTTATAATAGGTTGGTAAATTTAATTATCTTAGGGTAATGAGATTTTAGCATGATTCTATTAGATTACTAGTAAAATTTCATGTATTTTGTAACCTAAGATCTATGTTAGTATATTAGAGTATAAATGCCCTTAGATTGATATAGAAGTACAATTCTATTTAAAGTGTATAGTTATTTGATTGTCAAAGTATATAAGCATCTTAATTGTCTTTAAGTTAGTAGATATAATTGTTAAATTAATGGTTATGCTTCAATATTCATAAATCATTGAAAATGTAATCTAATAAAATATGGAGAATCATGGACAATTAAGATGAATGAATGACTTTGACTTAATATTAGTAAGAGTTATAGTCAGTAGGACGATATAATGAATGGTTTACCATTTCCTTGGCCAAAAGTAGGAGAATAATGAATATCCATGGATGGCATTGTGCATATTTAAGGAAATTAATTAAAATCAATTAGAGAAGAGACTTAATGTAAAGAGCTCATAGGAACCTTGTTAAAGGTTGGGCTAGTGCCACTCTAGTGGACTTTGAACATTGTGGTAATAGGGGGTATACAAGAGCCAAGTACTTTTCCCTCGCCTTTCGTTGACGTAAGTTAAGGTCTAAACGCCTCCTTACATGAGGGTTGTATTAACCACTCTTTGAGCAAACTTTAACTAGTAAGCACTAGTCATATTGAAATAAGGAGGAGTTGTCTAGTATTAGGAAGAAATAAATTATCTTCAACCAGTAAGACATTAACTAGTTGAATAATAATAATAAGAACATAAAAAGATAGCAAATTATCTAACTCTAATAAAAATAGTAAGTAAGATAATGATGATCAAACAAGATGAGATCTTGAATGATAAAAAACAATAAAGGAAAAGGAATATCAATGTAGATTAGATTGTTTATATATGATTTAGATAGTACTTGTGTAGAAGATCTGAACCCTTGGTCATATGTGATTCAAGGAAGAAAGATTCAGATCATCCTACATAAGGATGATCAAAAGATCATTGTTAAGTGTTCAATTTTGGTCAAAATACCCCTAATTTAGTGTTCAATTAGAGCATATAGGCCATTAATTTTAAGATTTTATATAAAATATTTCATTTTAGCTTTAATTGGCCATCAACCATTGAATTGAAAGATTTAGTGGTTAGATGATCATTAAAGCTAATCAGAGGAATACTGAACGGTTCAGATGATTCTAATTGGGTCATGTGCATTGCAAATCAATCAACTCAGGGCGTGGACGCTCCAAATCGAATCAAGGATATCAGGTGAGGATGATGAAGTTTCATGGAAAAAGAAAACTTTGAAGAGTCTTAGGACATGACAAAGTTGAAGCCAAAGTTTTAGCAAGACCAGGAAGCTAGTGGACCCCACACTCTCTCTTATCTCTTTTTCCCCTCTATCTTCTCTTTCTCCTCTCTCTTTCTCTCTCAAGCTCTCACACGTCTCTATCTGTGATGACCCGGGTTTTCCTATACATTTTTAAATGCAATATCTAATTCCTAAGGCGGGATGCATCCCTATTTGAAAACATTTTTAGAAAAACAATACAATGCAGCTAAAAAATCTTTTGTTTTAAACTCATTTTGAAAACCCCGAGT
Organism: Warburgia ugandensis; assembly: GCA_035236585.1. Classification (NCBI taxonomy): domain Eukaryota; kingdom Viridiplantae; phylum Streptophyta; class Magnoliopsida; order Canellales; family Canellaceae; genus Warburgia; species Warburgia ugandensis. The sequence continues at coordinate 9,539,360 of CP141138.1, read as the reverse complement.
GTCATTTGCTTTCATAACAGACAAAATAGTTTTAAAAATTACTATAATCATAAAAGTCTTCCCAGGTCTATCCTGTCACAGCTCACAGCCCAACTATAAATAACTACAGATATACGTCCAAAAAGGTAGAGTGTTTACTTACATTCATGCTTGTCTTCTCTTCATTCACTTGATCGTAGCACTAACATGTTTCTGATGCTTCTTCTAATTCTGTTTGGAGCTAATCTGAAAAAATAATACATTAGGGTGAGTATTTCTCATACTCAGTAGGTGATCTGATACTACTATTTTGAAAACACGGCAGGTATAATGCAAAGAGCTTTTCATGTAAAACATAGTGATTTCTCTTTGTGTAAATATGCATATTTATGCATAAAACATAAGCTCATAGATGCAATTTCAATAATGGAATCCTTCACCAAAATTTAGTATTCAATGATATAAATATGATCAAAATCATAAAATAGAAATCAATAGATTCATGAAGATCTCGGCAACCACATCAAATTGGCGAGTCAAATATAATAATCATGAAACTCTTAAAATAACCATCTTTTAAAGCAGATGCAGTATCATGCCCATGAATCTCTCGACAAATACATCAGGCCAACTGGTCACGAGTACTCGTATACGACCATCTCAATGTTATATGCATATCGATAACCTCGATGTTCCTCGAATCACGTTCCTCACTACTCGACCCTGGATCACTTCTGTGCAACCCTGGATATTAATGGATAACAATGATTCAAGTATTATTTTCCAACCTTTATGGGTCATTACTTAGACTTATAGATTAACGGTTAAATCTGCCTTTTTGGATCTATAGGCTCTTGCTTAGAGCGCTTTTAGGCTAGATTTAAAAGTTCTTTATAGTTCTTAGGCTATAGTTATATTGAATAGTTCTATGATCCTAAGTTTTATAGTCTCATTAGGTCCGCGCCATTAATACAGACGCAACGGTTCTTTCGGATCGTCAACCGGAGTCCTACAGCCTCCGTAATTGCATTTTTTAGTGTCCCAAAATCACGGACGAACTAATTTCGTCCACGCGGGGTCCGCGCATTGCAGTTCTCGGGACACGTGCGCGTCCCAGTAGAATCGAAACCGCGACTGCATTTGCACGTGTGCGCATGCCCTGAAGGGCGCGCATCTTAGATGGCGTTGCATGAACGCGTCTTCTCTGCGGGTGCACATGCGTCATGGCTCCTGGGGAGCGTCCGCACGCCCTGGTCGAACTAGGACCCCGCGCCCGCACTCTGCGCGTGCCTGAAGGCCGAACCAGGGACCGCGTCGTGGGCGCACGTCGCTGGCCACATCCCTGGGAGAGTTGCGTCGGGGGTTTTGGAACGAACCCACCTTCTCTGGCATTTTTTCGGCCAAAAAAATGCCAAACCCGGTGGGGATCTGGGCTGGGAAGAGAGGGGAACTAATAGAGGGAGATGGGGACTTACCTGGGTAGTAGGAAATGCCCTCATTCTGGTGTTGCAGCTCCCTTTTTCTAGTCTGAAACCCCAGCTCGCCGAAAAATACGTAGAAGAGAAAAAACCCAAGTTGTTTGGCGAGACTAGAGGAAGAAGGGAAGGGGGGGGGGGGAATGGAGAAGAACAGAGAGGGGAATGGCCGGCCCGTAGAGAAGATCCGGGCCGGTGTTGGAAATTGCAGAGGACAAGGAAGGGGTTTTTCGATTTTTGCTGGAAGCTGAGGAGGAGGGAAGAGGTCTTCTTATAGCCCTGCCAAGGGTGTGCTGGAGGTGAAAGACGACCTGGAGGGGGTGCCGTTAGTAAAATGACCCCTTGTGTTTTCAGGCCATTCTGTTTTAATTATATTTTTACAGAAATGCCCCTCTATCTTCAAAAGGCCATAACTTGGTCATATGAACTCTGTTTTCGGTGTTCTTTAAGGCGTTGGATTCCATTTTGAGTATAGAATCTAATGGTACTAATTTTTCTCACAAATTCCTTTGTTTTATATTTTATTAATATTAAACATCTAAAACTTATATATTAATTTTCAAAATTAACCTACTTTTACAAAATATCTTTAAAATTTGAGGCATTACACTATCTCTCCACCGCTCTCTCTCTCTCTCTCTCTCTCTCTCTCTCTCCCTCTTGTTTTATTTACTGTCCCTCATTCTCTCCACTCGAGGGGCTCTTGATTAATTTGGTTGGGCTGGCTTGCTTCCTCTTCTCCTCATCTCTCGGTTCCTCTTCTCTTCATTCTCTAACACACGTCTCCTTTCTCTTCTCTCTCCTCTCTCCTCTCTCCATCTTCTCATTATCTTCTTCTCCTCCTCTTTCTTTCTCTCCATTATCTCTCACTTCCCATAACTCTCCTCCATTCCCTCTTCTCCTCCCTCTCCTTCTCTATTCTTGTACCCACCTGACTTCTCTCCCTCTTCTATCCCACGCTTCTCTGTCTCTCTCTCTCTCTCTCTCTCTCTCTCTCTCTCTCTCTCTCTCTCTCTCTCTCTCTCTCTCTCTCTAACGTACTCACCTGTCTTCTCCCTCCTTATTCTTCTCCTCTCCAATTTGTTCTATCCCACGTTCCCCTTCTCCTTCCATATCCCTTGTTACTAGCCAACCCCCTAAGCAACATCTCCCCCGTTCCTCTTTCTCTCTACCCCTCTGATCTCTCTGCCTATTCCGATCTCTTACTCATCCTCATCTCCATCTCATCTCTCTACTTCCCTCTGCCCAGATCGCGCCCGAAGCAGAGAAACCAGCTCTGCTCGGTTGTCTTCAACGGTCCAGGCAGAGCCATCGACATTGTCTGCCTTCTTCATCTCCCTCGGATCCCTCTGCCTCTGCTTTGCCACTTCACTGCACCAAGCTAAAACGGTTCAGCACCGCACGTATCCCCCACCTGCAGAGGTCGCACCTGGGCAGTCTCTCTTATCCCTCAGTCTGGAACGCCCCCAATCCTCACCTTCCTCTACATCAGATTGCTCCAGAGGAGGAAACCCACCACATTGTTTCCTCCTCTCTTCTCCTCTCTCTCTCTCTCTCTCTCTCTCTCTCTCTCTCTCTCTCTCTTCTCCTCTCTCTCTCTCTCTCTCTCTCTCTCTCTCTCTCTCTCTCTCCTTCCTTCTTCCCCTACTTCTCTGCATCGTTTTCCTGTTTTTCATTTAAAACCATAATTCTTGACGAATGCCAAGTCTGGCCCTGGTAGATCTCAGTAATTCCATCTTTGTCTTTTTTCGTTAATTCTATCTGTGTCACCAGTTTAATTCCATCTGAGTCCTTGTTTTAATTCCATCTGTGTCCCTGAATATCCTGGTTTTACATTATCCCCATTCTGACTATCCAGGGACATGCTTATCCAGGACAACTTATTTAGTTGCATTTTCTGTTTTCTTTGGAATAAATAATTGTTTAAATTGCAATAGTTGAATAAATCTAGATATTAGTTTATTTCTGGTATATTCTTTATTTTTATTCTTTTATTAATTAAATTTTATTGAGAACTCCATCATTTTAAATCAAGTCTTCGTGGGATCGACCCGTGCTTGCATAAACTACACTATAATAGCTCATGCAGTTGCAATTAAATAATCAAACAAGTTTTTGACGCTGTTGCTGGGGACTTGCAATGGAGTTTTTATAAAATTTAATTAAAAATCCAAAAAAATTAAAAATTTTGGAATTGCATGTTTTTATCATTTTAGGCATTTTTAAGTGCATCTTTAAGTTTTTTTTTAGTGCATAACTACTTTATTTCCTGAATTTGGTACTAATTATTATTTTTCTTTTTTAGAAATTTGGAGTGGAGCATTATCACTTAGATAGATTTGTCTTGCTTTCCTAGATTAGGAAATTTTTATTTTTGAGTGAATCTTGTAGTGAGGCCCCTTTGTAATTTGCATTTTTAATTTCACTTTTTAAAGGCTTGTAATAATACAGGGCAAGTGTGGGATAAGGTGGCCCACACTCGGTCTTCATTAGAAACCTCACTGTAAGTCTTCTCACTCATTTAATTTCTAGAATAGGGTTTGCATTTAGAATAATTTGCATTGTTTGGTAGTTAATTGCATATAGAAAGCATCTGTTATAATTGTTGCATTTTAGGATTTTGCATTAGTTTATTGTTTTCAATTGCATTTTAGGACACGTCTAACGCTTTAAGGTGGATTATATGTTGATCGAATTGCCATGGTGTGTGAAATTTAATTAGTAAGAGCACCCTACCCCTACAAGGTCAAGGGTGGATTTCATCACCACTCCTTGGCCCACTTAGGATAATCACCTCAAGCGCGCAACCTCTCCATTCACATTAAATTAAAATCAATTAGAAGAGACCTATAAGGTCATCACATACTCATAGGACCCTCTTAATAGGACACAATTTGCTATCACTTCAGTGGCTTTTGATCACTATGGTTATTGGGGGTTGTCTAATAGAGCCTTGCTCTTTCCCCAACTCCTATCAACATTTGTTGAGGTCTAAACGCCTCCTTACATGAGGGTTGTATTAACCACTTTGGTTAAAACATAACTGGTGAGTAGTAGTCAACTCCTAAAGAGAGGAGGAGTGTTAGATTAGGCTAATTAAAAGTATTGTCTCTATAGAAAATTAAGAAAATCAAAATATCTATGCTTGCTAGCCTTAGGGGATTGCTTGATTGTGTCTTTGATTGTGCATCATTTTGGGCATTTAGGTTGCATCATTTAGGATAATCTTCTTTAAAAAAAAAAGAAAGAAAGAAAAAAACCAAAAAGATCTTTCATTGTATGCTCTTTTGGATACACGACAAAACTGGTAGGTTAGTCTCATATGACCAAAAAGACAGACCAACAATGGCTGATCAACAATCAAGGGGTAATTCACCCCATGGTAGTGTCAGAGGTGATCAAGGTCCTCCACTCATCATGAATGAGGACCCACCACCTCTAATTGATGATGAATATCAACCTCCACCAAGAAGGAATAATCATCAACAAAGAAATTGGAGAAGGAATGAAAATAGGGAATGGGACCAACAGAGTGACCATGGAGAAAATGATGTTTATCAGAATCTTCATGGACGAACCTTAAGAGACTACCTTCAACCTACACTCACCAGTACACCCTCCTGTGTCATTCTTCCTCAAAATGCTGGTGCGTTAGAATTAAAAACGGGAGTAATTCAATTACTTTCCAAATTTCACGGGCTAGATAGTGAGAGTCCTTATTTGCATCTTAAAGAATTTGATGAGGTATGTAGTACCCAAAGAACCCAAAATATAGGTCTAGATATTGTCAGGCTTAAGCTATTTCCTTTCTCTTTAAAGCAAAAAGAAAAAATGTGGTTAATGCACTGCCACCAGGTTCTATAAGGACTTGGAATGAAATGACTAGGGAATTCTTGAAAAAGTTTTTCCCTACGCATAAAACAAATACACTCAGTCGTAAGACAATGAACTTTACCCAGAAAGATAAAGAATCATTCTACCAATGCTGGGAAAGGTTCAAATATCTATTGCTTACTTGCCCACATCATGGCTATGAACCATGGTGTATTATTAGCTTCTTTTATGAAGGACTTAATTTTGACATGTGCTAGTTTGTAGAGATGTGGTAACTTTTTAAATAAACAACCAGATGAGGTGGAGGAGTACTTGGAATGGCTAGCTGAAAGTGTACAAACCTGGGCTGACTCAGAAAGAGTAGAACATCCAGATAGACTTAAGCCCACTACCACATCTACTAGGGGAGGCATGTATGCCATGTCTGAAAAAGATGAAATCAGTGCCAAAGTGGCAACCCTAGCTAGAAAAGTAGAAGCCATGGAAATGGGAAAGAAAACCTCAATTAATGATGAACAAGTATGTAGCATTTGTAAAAGTACGTTACATCTTACTTAGAAATGTCCTACAATCCTTGCTTTTCAATATGTACTTCATGATCAGGCTAATGCACTCAATAATTATAAAAGACCTTTCTCCCCATATTCAGAGACATATAATCCCAACTAGAGAAACCATCTAAATTTCAGTTGGAGAAATGGACCTAATGCAAATGTCTCACAACCAAGTCCATACCAGAGTCATCAACAACCAAACCAAGGACTACTTGCTCCACCACCATACCAAACTCATCAACCTCATTCTCCTGGACTTTACTTGCCCCCACCCAAAAGGCATGTAGAGGATAATCAAGTTACTTAGAACTAGGAGAAGAAAATTTCTCAATTAGAAAAGTCTGTGAATGAACTAAAAAATATGATGAGTCAAATGATGCAAAATATGGAAAAAGGAAAATTCTTAGCTCAACCATAAGCAAATCCTAAGGGAGTGCATGCTGTTAGCATTAATGCATCTGATGAAACATCTAGCTCTACCATGGAACAGACTAAAGCTGTTACTGTTCTGAGTGGTAAAATAATTGAGAAAGATGAGCCTCAAAAGATTGAAACGGTAGAAAAACCTAAAGAAAAATCTAAAGAAAATGATCCCACTCCACTCGTTGCTCCATGTCCATTCCTTGCTCCATTCCCTCAAAGGTTGCGTCAAGTCACAAAGAGTACGACTAATGATGGGATTATGGAGATATTCAAGCAAGTTAAGATCAACATACTGATCTTAGATGCAATAAAACAAATCCCATAATATGCCAAAATTTTAAAGGATTTATGCACAATCAGAAGGAAAATGAATGTGCAAAAGAAGGCATTTGTGACCGAACAAGTAAGTTCAATTCTTCAGCATCATACACCCCAGAAATACAAGGATCCAAGTTGCCCCACTCTCACTTGTATCATTGGAAACCATAAGATTAACCAGGCCTTATTAGATCTTGGATCTAGTGTCAATTTGTTACCATATACTGTCTATGTTCAGCTAGGACTAGGAGACCTCAAGCCAACATCCACTACACTCTAACTAGTCGATAGATCAATGGTAATACCTAGGGGCCTAGTAGAGGATGTGTTAGTCCAAATAGAGCAATTCTTTTTCCCAGTCGATTTCCTAGTTTTAGACACACAACCAGTGCTGAATGAGCAACGAGAAATTCCTGTCATCCTTGGATGTCCATTCTTGGCTACGTCCAATGCCCTAATAAATTGCAGAAATGGTGTCATGAAGTTTTCATTTGGTAACCTGACATTAGAATTGAATATCTTTGATATATGTAAGCAACTTGGAGAACCCTTAGATGGCTTGCACTGTGTTAACATGATCAATTCAGTTGTGCAAGATCAGTTTTAGTCATCTTCCTTGTCGAACCCACTTGAGGCCTGTTTGGCCCATTTTAATGAGTTTAATGAGGACACATTAATAGAGGAAGTTAATGCCCTCCTTGATTCTGTTCCTATTATGGATACAAAAAATGGAAACCTCATTTCGAGGAGCTTCCATTGAGTGAGATCACTCCCCTCCCATCATCAGTAGAATCCCTTACAGAGCTTAAAATTCCAAATAAGCCTTTTAATACAAACTATGTACCTAATTGGGACCTACAGCCTTCATTTGAACAACCATTAGATAAGAAATTAGGCCCACCTGAAGTATTTCATGTGCCAATAGCACATGAAGAGAAAGAGTCCATTGATATACTGTACATACATCAACTGACTCTAAGGTACACACTAGAAGATAATCAGGATGTAAGCAAAACCATGCTCCCTCCTCTATTAATACAAGAACAATCTTTTAAGGAAGGGCATAGTCAGCTTATACCTCCATTTCAGGAACATATAAGGGAAAAGGAGGACCATCCACATCCATATGGTCTAACAGAATTTAAATTCACGGTAGTTCATATTGTTATATATATTCCACCACCCAAATTTTTAAGGTGGAGGAATTATATTGATTATCGTGAAATTTTGAAGATATGAGATCATCAGAGTGGTTCCACTCAATTTACATTCGTGGTAGTTTATTATGTTATAATGTTACTTTCACAAAAAATTTCAGGGTGGATGAAAAATATAAACAATCGTGAGATTTTGAAGTGGCGTGAGAAATCTTGCCATTCCATTGTTGGGATCAGGAAAACTCAATACCAATTGAGTATAGATTAGGATATATTAGGATATGTCTGGCTGAAGACGTTAAACTTAGCGCTCGCTAGGAGGCAACCCAGAGTTTTTCATTCTTGTTGTTTTCTCTGCATCACTCACATTCATTTTAGGTCCTACTTTTTAAAACATTGAGGACAATGTTTATCTTAGGTTGGGGGGTGTAGAATTCTAGCAAATTCTAGATTTTTAAGCTTTTTAGGTGCTTTCCTTGGTTTTTTAGAAAAAAATTGAAAAAATGAAATTTTTTTAGGTCAGTTTCTATACTATGATGAGAATTGGATTTTCTAAAGTATAATCTAGATAACTTTAGCTTATTAATGGAATTGAATATGATTAAATCATCATTTTACTCATTTTCTAAAATATTTTATGAAAGCAAAGTCTTAGATCACATCTGTACACGCAGTTGCATATAGATAGTCTAGATTGATAAGTGGCTATAACTTAGAAATTCTGAAGAAATTTAGTAGAGACCTATAACCTAAGTGAGTTTTAGAGCCATTCATTTGTGTTGAGAGGTTATAAATGTTCCTAATTTTCTTTATGTGCTTAAAGAAAATTGATCCCAAACTCTTAAATTTGGTTAATTACTTGGATAATTAGAATACTACCTTTAAAATTCTGGAAGTTCATTAAATTTAATAGATTATAGTAAACTTAGAAAATGATTTAGGCCATCCTTGTTGTTAACCTAGAGACATAAAGCCTACTCAGAAGTATTTTTACCACTAGTCAGCCAACTTGAGCCTTTTATATAAAGCCTTTTCTTTTGTCACCCAAATTACCCTTTTATCCATATTAACCCAATATAAATTATCCATTACCTATTTTTCTTTGAAAAATAAGTTAGAGAAGAATGAAAGAATATCTTTTAGTTGCAATGAAAGTAGAAAAGTGGATATAAAGAAAAGAAAGTCTTCAAAGTGAGTCAAAAGTACTGAAAAGAGTCTGAAAAAAAAAGAGTTTAAAGAATGCAAAGAAAAAAAATAGAAAAAGAAATATTCACTTCAACAAAGAAAAGAAGATTTGTCAACTTTAGTAGAAGACCTCTACTTATTTTTTGAAGAAACTTTGAATACCCTTATACCCTTTCTTTGGTACCCTATCCTAAGCCTATGTTTCGTCCCAGTTAAAGACCTATTAATTTTAGGAGGAATATAATCTTGATGAGGAAATGAATGGATAGGATTAAAAGAGTGGTATTTCTAAATATTCAAAGGTAATGACATCCATTCCAAAGGGATCAAAACAATTAAATTCCTTAGTAATTCCCGTTCTTCATGAGTATATGTGAGCTAAATTTGTTTTCATTGACTCTTCTCACATAATTAAAAGAGATATATGATTTGAACCCTCTATCTGAGAGACTTTATTTCTAAGCATATGTCATTAGTAAGGATTGAGGTCAAAACATATTTCAGATGGAGTTCAAAAGTTAGAAGTCCACTTAAAGATAAAGATTATTCTATGTGTAGATTGTATACGCACAAACTCACTCTGAGATCTGAGCTCCAATGGAATGTTTTTAACATATGGGTAGGGTTTTAAATTCTTCAGTCATCTTTATTAGTTTGCTAAAGTTGATAGATTTATTAAAGATAATTCTATGAAAAAAAAATGGAGATGACCTGAAAAATAAAAATTTTAAAATTTTGTAATTTGATTTTTCGCATCTTTTGCTAGGGACTAGTAAAATGCTGGTTGGGAGGTGTGTTAAGTGTTCAATTTTGGTCAAAATACTCCTAATTTAGTATTCAATTAGAGCATCTAGGCCATTAATTTCAAGATTTTATATAAAATATTTTATTTTACCTTTAATTGGCCATCAACAATTGAATTGAAAGATTTAGTGGTCAGATGATCATTAAAGCTAATCAGAGGAATACTGAACAGTTCAGATGATTCTAATTGGGTCCTGTGCATTGTAGATCAATCGACTCAGGCGTGGATGCTTTAGATCGAATCAAGGATATCAGATGAGAATGATGAAGTTTCATGGAAAAAGAAGACTTTGAAGAGTCCTAGGTCAGGATAAAGTTGAAGACAGAGTTCTAGCAAGACCAGGAAGTTAGTGGACCCCACTCTCTCTCTCTTATCTCTTTTTTCCCTCTATCTTCTCTATCTTTTCTCTTATCTTTCTCCTCTCTTTTCTCCCTATCTCCTACACGTCTCTGTCTCCATCTCTCAAGCTCTCACACGTCTCCATCTCTCCACCGCTCTCTCTCTTATAAGTCTCTCTCTCTCTCCCTCTTGTTTTATTTACTATCCCTCGTTCTCTCCACTCGGGGGCCTCTTGATCAATTTGGTTAGGCTGGCTCACTTCCTCTTCTCCTCATCTATCCACCATCCTCTTCTCTTCATTCTCTAACACACATCTCCTTTCTCTTTTCTCTTCTCTCTCCATCTTCTCATTCTCTTCTTCTCCTATTCTCTCCTCCTCTTTCTTTCTCTCCATTATCTCTCACTTCCCATAACTCTCCTCCATTCCCTCTTCTCTTCTCTTCTCTCTCTCTCTCTCTCTCTCTCTCTCTCTCTCTCTCTCTCTCTCTCTCTCTCTCTCTCTCTCTCTCTCTCATGTTCCCCTTCTCCTTCCATATCCCTCATTACCAGCCAACCCCCTAAGCAACATCTCCCCCCTTCCTCTTTCTCTTTACTGCACCTTGGCACTTTCTCTTATCCCTCAGTCTAGAACGCCCTCAATCCTCACCTTCCTCGGCATCGGATTGCTGCAGAGGAGGAAACGCAATCCGGGTTTCCCACATTGATTCCTCCTCTCTTCTCCTTCCTCTCTCTCCCTCCTTCTTCTCCCTTCTTCCTTCTTCCCCCTACTTCTCCGCATCATTTTCTTGGTTTTCGTTTAAAACCAGAATTCCTGACGAATGCCAAGTCTGCCCCTGGTAGATCTCAGTAATTCCACCTCTGTCCTTTTTCTTTAATTCCATCTGTGTCACCAGTTTAGTTCCATCTGAGTCCCTATTTTAATTCCATCTGTGTCCCTAAATATCCTGGTTTTACATTATCCTCATTCTGACTATCCAGGATAGCTTATTTAGTTGCATTTTTTTGTTTTCTTTTGAATAAATAATAGTGTAAATTACAACAGTTGAATAAACTTGGATATTAGTTTATTTATGGTATATTCTTTATTTTTATTCTTTTATTAATTGAATTTTATTGAAAACTTCATCATTTTAAAACAAGTCTTCGTGGGATTGACCCATACTTGCATAAGCTACACTACAATAGCTCGTGCACTTGCGGTTAAACAATTAAACAATCATGCAGTATGTACCCTTGACTAGAAAGATGACATTATATGTATGATTTGATAGATATACATTGATCAAGACTATGTCAGACTTCAAGGAGTAAGAATACCCTATTGAGGTAGGTGAATTTTAAGAATGCCTTTACATGAAGATACATGTTTAATACATGATCTTATGTTTAGAAGTATTGATATGTACAATACTAATATATTGTGGCAAATACCTCAGAAATTAATATGATCTAACCAAATAATGTGGAAAATAAGTATGAAATGGTTAAGTAAAAAATTGATAACAACTCTAAGTGAATAGGAGAGTAGAAAAATATTCCAGCCCTAGATAAATAGATAGATAGTCTAATATGTATAAGTATTATTTTACATACGAGCATGGAGTCTTGTTGTTATTTTTTTTTTAAACAGGCGTAGGCCTGGGGATGCTATGTTAGGAGAGTTACGAGGGTTTGACCACCAGCTCTTCGAAACTTTATTGAATACTAAGCCTAAGAAAGGCTGAAAGTTTGGTGGGGCAATTATGGGAAGGCCGCCACTATGACTGCCATGGTCCCCCCATATAGACATGGACATTGTAATTTCCACTGCTAATGGTATATGTGGATTATAGAGTAGTTATCCGGGCGTGCTGTATGGATCAGACTGCAAGCATGGTAGTCTTTGATTATTTTACATTATGATGCATATGAAATTGGCATAGTAAAATGCCTTATGTTGTGGTATAATGAAATACCTTATGTTGTGGCATAGTGAAATGCCTTAAGTGATGGTATGATGAAATGCCAGATAATTGTATATTACTAGTATTTTTTCCAAGAAGAAAAATTCCCAGTATAGTAATTGGCTGAGATACTAATCTCCTATAGTGAAAGGAGTTGATCAGCTTAGTATGAGAATGCTTATTGACTATTTTCACAATTTTAATGGATTTGTCTGTATACAGTATGTATGTATAAAAATGAACACAATGACAATGTAATGAGATGTCCATATAAATGATATTGGTCCATGAATGTGTTTATGATAGAATGAATCATGGGATACTTGAATATTTAGATTATACTATCAATGTATTACATTTTTATCCCCAACCAAGCATAGTTTGTTGAGATATTGTAAATGTTTGAATGTTTACAATATCTCAGATACAGAGAATGAGACTTAGGAGCTCAAGACTTAAAGAATTATTGAAGAATAAGTAATAAGGGTATGTCTCTTGAAACATTGTATTGAGAGTTTGTATTGTATTTAGAGCTTTGTAATTTGGATTATGTATTTGGACAAGTATTGTAAGGATACAATGGGCTATGTACTGTAAACTATTGGATGGATCCTAAAGTTTAATTAAAGTATGTTCCTTCAATGGAATTTTATCTTGTACAAAACTTTACTTATGTTATGTATGAAGTGGTAACTTGGGTTTTACAAAACAAGTTCTAAAGAAAAGAATTTTTGCTGCTTTGTTTTGTGAATTTTTTTTACTACTAAGGGCCTTGTCTTTACAAAATGTATTATAAAATGTGTTATAAAAACTCGGGTCATTACATTATTAAAGGGGATTCTCTCAAAACCATCCATTCAGTTCAAACCAGCTTAGATTATCATTGAAAGAATCAGATAATGGATAAGAAATGAACATATCTCTTTTAATCATTTTAGGTGAAGGGCCAATCAAATAGCTGATATATTGAAAAAACAAGGTACAAATAGTGAAGAGAAGACTTGGCTATGTTTTAGGGAAGGTGAAGTAGAGAGATAGCTCTGTTATGCAATTTTTAAGGTTCTTTTTTGCTATTTTTGGATATATCACTTCATGATGTTTCCTTTTATTTACTGGCGGTGAGATCACCTTGATCATACAACCTTCTTATATCAAGCTTTCGTCCTTAATATAAGAGCAACTTATATATATATATATATATATATTTAAAGCACTTTGATGGATAATTGAACAAGGCTCCCCCACATTGCCCATTGAACAAATTGATCATATGAATGTATGGTTCTAATCAACCAAAGGTGGAGACCATCATGCCAAAGTTTTGAAAACTTTTGAGTCATCTGTTTTCATTACCAAAGTATTAAGTATAATCATCAGTGACCTATAATCGCCTAGATGATGAGCAATACTTTAGATCGCCAAATTTCCAATCCTTAACTGTAAATTTGTAATTTTATATGCAATTAAACTAAGTACTTTTGTGTGTATATATAAAAGCTCAAAATTTTAATTGCAAATATGATAACTTTACCAATCCTAATTCGTTTCTTTGAGGGTGTACTTTATAAAGATGAGTAGTTTCCAAATAAAAGAATTAAAAAGCTTCTACATGAAAATACATGTTATTCTCTGATTATTATTATTATTATTATTATTATTATTATTATTATTATTATTATTATTATTATATGCACACTTCCCATACATATACTTAGGACACTCCCCTCAATTTGCAAACACCCTTTCCTAGGACCCTTAAAGGGATGTGATGCACTACCTCAAACCTGTGACTTATGGGAAAGGTGCCTCAATCTAACACTAGGTTATATTGGCAAATAAATGTCACTTACAAATATAAAATGGTTAAAATACTACTTTAATCTTTTAATTACATTGGTTTTTTTATTTTTATTTTTGTAGTTAGAGAGCCGGATTGTGTATTAAACTCCACAAAAGTGATGCCTTTTATGAGCCAATAGATTCATTTCAGATCTTGATTTGATCACTCCTAATTAATAACTTTCAAATGTAAAGAAGGGAAAATGAAGTACTTGGTGGAAAATGCCTAAAGTTGTGGTTACCAGTACTAAGTTTTCATTTATAGGGTTACTACATGTTTATACTCTTAATAGAGGCTACTCGGTGATATATTTTATTTGAGTAGTTAAGTCAGTATGTCCGTCACTGAAGAGACGTTTAATCTCTTTAGTGGGGTCCACCAATGTGAAGGGAAAGAGTTATAGTGGTTTAGAATGACTTGAGTGCCCAATTTGAGTACCTTGCCCACCAAGCAAGCTTGACTTGTGGTCCAAGCTGAGGCCCAAGCAAGACCTACATCAAGTTCTTCTCTTCTCTCTTTGTAAGTTTTGGAATCACTTTACTAGGGTTTTTGGTGTTATTCTTAGTTGGGAATGAGAGAGGTTTTTTGGGATCACTCTTCTTTTATCTCTTTGTTGTTCTTTTTAGTTGAGAGTTTGAGAATGTTCTTTGGAATCACTCCTCTCTCTGAGATTACTTATGTCATTTCGAGGCTTTCTGATCTTGATTGTTTAACACAAGTGCCTCTGATTTTTCTGATATCATAGCCTTGAATCAATTACCTTTGACCCTTTACCTTTCAATCAATTCTTGATGCATCTCTTCTTGCCAGTCTGATCATGAGAGCACTGTTGTGTAAGGGGAAACTCAAACTAAAGTAGACCAGTAGCTGGAAAATAGAAGCATATAATGAATTGTTGAAGACACGATCTTTTTGTCTTTTGAGGAGCTAGCTCTAGAACAAGTTTCTGCTATATTTTATATTCAAAACTTATTGTTGTGCTTTCCCCTAAAATGGAGTAGTTCACTTTTGTATATTTATGATTTATATTATCTAAGATATTTAAATTCACTTTTATAGACCAATTCTGACCTTGTAAATCAATTGAGGTACAAATTAAGTCTAATTTAGTTAAATCTTAAAGATAGAGCTGCCATATTCCTAACTCCTTGGAGGCTTCAACTCTTTTTACATGCCTCTAAGCTAAGGTTTATCAAGTTTAGTTCGCATAAGATTTCCAACAATAACATAAGATTCGATAGATAAAATTTACAACACGTGTACGCTGATTATAGTGCACTAAATACTGTTTGATTAAGTGGAAAGAGATTCACACACGTACCTCGGAAAATTCTCACTTTCTAGAGAAGATATTATTGGTTCAAGATCCGAAGCTACATCTGCTATCCCGAGCTCCATGTTCATCAACAAGAAGAAAACGACAATGCAGCAAACAAGTGACCTGTCCCACAGTCTTGTCCACTTATTTCAATTTTTCTATGATATGCATTATAGCCGACAGTCACCGCAGCAAAATTGCTAAAGCAACAGAAACCACTCTCTCTCTCATTTTCAGGTGGAGTAAATGCAAATACACAGGTGATTAATGGGTTTCTTTCCTCTCTTAATATGTTCCTTCTGATCACAAGCAAACCGCAGAAGAAGGAAATAACATTCTCTTAGGACAACTGATTTAAGAAAGCACAGGAATTTATTTCCTCGGTTTTGATACATAAGGCGTTTCCCAAGAACCGAGTAGCCAAAGTACCTTCTCCAACTGTTCAGACGATATAGACCCAATACACCAATAATCTCACTAAAACAAATGTACACACAGCCAAAAAAGTGAAAATAAAAATAGAAAAAAAATCATCGACTAGGCAACCTTTCATGTCTATATCCTTCCTGGATCAGTCTAAGCAAACCTGCAAACACA
The DNA here is from genome assembly GCA_035236585.1 of Warburgia ugandensis. Lineage (NCBI taxonomy): Eukaryota > Viridiplantae > Streptophyta > Magnoliopsida > Canellales > Canellaceae > Warburgia > Warburgia ugandensis. The sequence goes on along the minus strand of CP141138.1, from coordinate 9,523,593 downwards.
CGTCCCAAATCAGTGGAATGCCCAAGATTTTCCAAAGTAGATTTCTTTAAGGTTTCTTTTGCTATTAGTCTCACCCTCATTTCTTAATAACAGCTCAATGAGAGCCGTAGCAATAAATGAAAGGTTACAAAATAGATAAAGGGGAACATACCAAAATAGTGAAGTACATAAGAGGAACAAAAGAAAGGAAAAACCTAGCTACTTAGTAAGCAAAAGGTTAGCAGATTCGCAGAGATGATCTCATGCGTGAAATTTTACAAATCAGTATAAGATCCTACTTTATACTTTCACATTCGACTGTGCGGCAATGAGACTGACACAAAATAATATGGGTACATTTCTCTATACCCATGCTAAAGAAATCAATTCAGTTCAGCTTGAACGAGTACTGTGGATAGTACAGCCGATTCGGGCAAGTCCTAAGCAGATGCCTGTGCATTTGATGGGATAAATCTAATATAGGTACAGACCAAAAGGGGCCCTTAGTCAAACGGTCAATTTGAGGAAGTTGAAAATTGACTCGATAGAGTTTAATTTAGATAGTCATCCGTTGACACAGACATGAAATACTAATGGAAGTAGAAGATCAAGAATAAGAAAGTAAACTAAAAATGAGCATTAAGAGTGTTTAGATACTTAACTAGATCTTACAGCGTGCAGGTGAAGCCGGGAGGAGGTGTCTTGCCACAGGTAGCAAGAACTTGAAGAGCAATGGGGACGAAAATGTTGAGGTTGAGAAGCTTGAGCTTGAGAGTGGTGCAGAGGCAAACTGCGGCTTCGAGCTCGACAAGCCCTTGTAGCACTGGGCAGCATTCGTTAACAACTGGGTCTCCAAGACCAATGTGCACCAGCCCACCGAGTAGATCAACACAAGCACCAAGCTTGAGTGTGTCAATAGGGCATGTTGCCATGCCGGGAGTTGGAGGACAGCCTTTCCCGGGCTTGGTAGGTGGACCAGTCACTGGAGGTAGTGTAACTGGGGACTTGCCAATGGGTGGCAATGTTACCGGAGGTACTGGTGGCTTGACAATTGGTGGGACTGTTACTGGAGGGAGAGTAACTGGTGGTTTTACTATCGGAGGGAGAGTAACTGGTGGTTTTACGATTGGAGGGAGTGTTACCGGAGGTTTTCCGATAACTGGTGGGAGAGTAATGGGCGGCTTAACTTTAGGAGGGAGTGTTACAGGTGGTTTTCCGATAACTGGTGGGAGAGTAATGGGGGGCTTAACTTTAGGAGGGAGTGTTACAGGTGGTTTTCCGATAACTGGTGGGAGAGTAATGGGGGGCTTAACTTTAGGAGGGAGTGTTACAGGTGGTTTTCCAATGACCGGTGGAACAGTAATGGGGGACTTAACAATAGGAGGGAGAGTGATGGGTCCCTTGGCAGGTTTCGGTTGGGAGGGCTTGGATTTGTGGGGTGGCTTGCAATAGCTACAGGCAAGGATGGGTGATGCAGATGAAATGAAAAGCATGAAGATTAGAAGGAGCGCTGAGACCTGTGAAGAGTCCATGGCCATAGCTCCTTTCTCTTCTGCTATGTTACTCCTACTATTGCTGCTAACTACTTTGAGTGCGGATTGATTGGTGCAGTGGGAGTAGATATGAGGCTTTTATAGAGGACTATGGAGGGTGAAAGAAACCCTAAAAGCCCAATCACGTGAACCCCTAAGGCTAGAAAGCATCATCTTCCGATCAAATGCAAAAAAGCCTTGTCATAAGCATTATTAGTCATTTGTTAATATTATCCTGTTGCTTGTTTACTTTCAGTAAAAATTACTTTCCAAGGAGAAATGAAAAATTGGAATAGTTATATGTGACATAACTGCCTTTTAACTGATCGTGTTTGATTAATGTTGACGTGACATACTAATTAGTAAATGTTACTTTATTAATTAAATGGGTCGTGTTGTTCTTATGTTTAAGCATGGTTTTGGAACCAATTATCCAAATACAAGATATTCTTGTAGTCATATAACATCAATTTGAACCGTCTTTGTTAGGAGATTAGATCCTGATTTTTCATCAATTAAGTAGTCAACTAGGACAGCCCTCCATCATCTTTCCAATTGCTTAAGTCATACAGAGATGTATGACACATCAAGACTTAACTCATCAAAGTTTCATTTCATCCACTATCAAGTTTTCTTGATCAAATAATCAGTTTCATGCAAAGAGAAATGGGACGATGGGGATTCTATATCTAAGTGGGAGCTACAAAAACACGACAAAGCCACTTCCTTTTGATAAATTATGAAATAATACAGTTCAGATTTGCCTGCTGCTTTGTAGATCTAGCTAGTGAACTTACCAATGGAGGAATTCTTTTGGTCATTTGACAAGATACTATTAGTTACAATGTCAACATCTAGAAATAAAGGGCGCTTTCCGTAATCGGGCTTCTTTTGCCTTAATTATTAACCCTTAAGACTGAGATTTTTTGACCAAAATTGCATTACACTTCCCATGTTACTTAAATACATGATGTAGATTGTTGCTTGATGTCAACATGATATAGTGGCCCAGATCAAGCTCTTCATCTTCTTCTGATTATATTATTTCTCATACAAGTAATATCTAAGGAAGAAGTAGATGAAGATTATAAAGTCAGTTTTTTGTTTGATGTGATGACGGAGAGAAGATAAAGGAAATGTAAAAAGAGATGTTTGAGAGAGGAGAAAGGTCCAGCTAAGTGGAGCATGTCCTCTGGTGCAGATTATTGGGAGGAGACGAAATGAGAGGAGAAAGGTCGTTACATGGTAATAGAGGAAGAAAAGAAGTTGGGGAGCTGCCCTTCTTGTTTCTGGCCATCCGTGAATAGTTTCTGCTATTTTTAGGCTGGCTCTCTGGATTTATGTCGATCCGTGAATCTACTTTGATGTGATCGGTCGGTTGTGGGCCCACCCTCCCTCTCTCTCTCTTCTCTGGGCCAATTTGCCATGCATGATGTTTTTATACGGGCAACTTTTCCAATACGGAGAAAGAAACTTCTCGTCAATATATAGAGCATCTGTTTGTGGACGGGAGTTTGTATTTATACTTTTTTGCTTTCATGTTTTGGAGGGTGTCCCGTATACGAGAGCAATGACAGATGTTACTTTCAAATGCACAAAATAGTAGAATGGGGATGTGACTGTAGTCAATGTAGAACTGAGGAGGGTTCTTAGCTAAATTAGAAGGCTAATAGCCGCTTTAATACTTAAATTACACTCAGTTGTGGGTGAGCTCTAATTAGATGGCATTTAATTACTTTACTCGTAGAGAGAGGGTCTAATGCATGTTGGACCCACTAGCATGTTTTAGTGATCCAAGCTGTTCATCTTATTAGAACTGTCATAGATGTCCTATGTATAAAAAATCTTCTGTTAGATACCCCTATGACCATGCTTTTAAATCTGGAATTGTAAAATAGATGATGAAATGTTCAAAACCGTAAAAGGCCCAATAGACATGGTATTAGAGGTATCCAACAAATGAGATTTTTGTTATGTAGGTTATCTAGGTCAGCCTAAACCAAATGAATGGCTTGGATCATTTAAAAATAGTATGTAATGGGTTATCTAGGTCAGCTCGAACCAAATGAATGGCTTGCATCATTTAAAAGGATTATGTAATAGGCCTAGATTGCTTTTCTTTTCTTTTTTTCCTCCAACGGAAAGCAATAGAAAGCTTTCTGTCGTATATAGAAATTCTAGAGAGGGAGAAATTTCAGCATTTTAAGGGGGCATAGTGATGTGCCAGATTTTACAGATCTGGTGATTAGGATCGTTTCAATCATATACACCCAAAAAGGATACAAAGAGATTTATGTGGTTTGGCCAAACTTGGCCCACATCCACGGGAGAGGAAGATTTCACTATGATCTGATCAGATTATATGTATGATGAGGAGGAGGCTCAGAGCCTCTTCCAACCTTCCTGTCTTTCTCTAAGCATAAACTCTCTCACACCCTCACACACCAAATCCTGACATCATACACGCACGCGTGCACACACACATTTTTCCTCACATGGATATGGATGAACTCTTATCTGATTAATCCTTATCTTGATCAATCTTTATCATGTTTGATCTTTATCATATTTTAAACTTATCTTGATTGATACTTATCCTATCAGTTTCCTATTGTTCATAGGTTTCCTCACATGGGTATGGATTATATGCTGGTTCACCTCAACAATCTCCCCCTTAATGCCCATGAGAGGAGGATGCATTAAATACTTTCAATTAGATTTAGCTCCCCTAAATTACAAGTATGCCTTTCGACTAGCTCTCCCTCCTATAATTGTCTGTGCTTTCCAACAGCTCCATGAACAATGTTCGTGTATCTACACCTTCTCCTGAAAGGGTTATTGCTCCACCGCTTAACACTCTCTGCTTAGTTTAAGTGCTAACAAGTCATTGAGTGTACCATAAGCACCTAAAAGCTTGCCGCCTAGAAGCCTACCAGTGCCTCGCACTAACCCTCGTCGGTCGCCCTCGTTGGATACTCATAAATATCACTCGGAATGGTCACGTCAATTCGAAATGGTCACCGAGTCTGCTCAAAATACTCACAAAGTCCACTCGAATTGAAGGCCCCTTTCACTGAGTCATCTCACCACTATTTACCAAGCCATCCCACCATTATTCACTAAGTCATCCTACTACTACTTCTGAGTCATCTCGCTACTGTTCCTAAGTTAGCCCCACTCGCAGTCGTTGAGTCCACTCATAGTAGTCACTGTGTTCACTTTTTGCACTTATTCACTGAGATTATTCACTTCGCTAATATGAGTTTCCTGAATAGGGGTGTCATTATCAATTTCATGGGGTATTGATTTTGCTCCTAGGGTGTGTCATTATCAAAATTGAGGTACAGAATATTTCATGAGAAGGGCGCTGTATCAATTTCTAGGGGTGCAAACCCCCCCACCCATTTTTTTTTCTCTGATGGCCGACGATGTTGGCTGTTGTTTCTCCCCCCAAGGGGCTAGTGTTGTCGGTTGTTGGGCTTTTCTAAGAGGTCACTAGCTACAAGTCCTACGGTTGTCAGCCAAGTCATAGGTTGCTACCCCCTTCCCTTTTTTTTTGGGTATGTTTTAATATGTCAGAATTGGAGTTTTGGTTGGTTTTTCACTGGCTGGCTGAAACCCTTATTCTCCTCTAGTTTTCTTCTTCTTCTTCTTAGCGAAGGGGTCGTCTTCCTGCTATCGTGCGGTCAATGCCATTTTTTTTTTTTTGTTCCGGATTGGTTGGTTTTGGTAGGTTTTCACCGGCCAGCCAAAACCCCCAACTCTCCAAATGCGCCGGATACAGGAAAAATAGAGGGTTCCAGTCAGTTTTTACCTACTAGTCGAAACCTAACCCCCTCCTTTTTTTTTTTTTTTTCTTTTTTTTTTTTTTCTAGCAAGAATCTTATCGAAAAAGTTGTTATTTGGCCTGCACAATTTTTGATTTGGGGTTTCTCCGATTTGAGGCTTTCTGCGATCATGCGATTTGGACTCTCTGATTTGGGTCATGCTATCTGGACTCTTCGATCTGGGTCGTGCGATTTGGGCTCTCCAATCTGTGCTCAATGTCCTCGGTCTAGAAGTAGATCTAGGCCGCGCTTGGCCTGGGTCTAAACGTGGATCTAGGTCATACTCTGGCACCCTTATGATATTAATCAGAGCTCGAATACCACTTGTTGTGTGTTTCAATTATGTTAAAGCAGCTCAAAAACACACACAATGAATATAGTAGTTTTACGTGGTTTGGCCAAGTTTGGCCTACATTTATGGGAGGAGGGGAAAGCGTTTCACTATTGAAGAAGCATATACAACCATACGTCCTCAACTTTGTCTCTAGATCTTATTTATAGAGATTAGAGGAAGGCTAGATGTATTATACATAAACACAAATTCTATCTGATAAACCTTATCAGTTAAACTTGATAATCCTTATCTGATTATCAGTTAAACTTGATAATCCTTATCCTCTCATCCTTATCTGATAAGACTCCTTATCAGATAATGCTTTTCTGGTTATCCTCTTCTAACACTCCTTTTCTTAGCAGGTATCTTCAGGTGGACTTATCTATATATGGGGATAGACATCATCAATTCTCCCCGTCCATCCCCATTTTAGGGGGGCATAGATCCTCTCTCCAAAGTTTGTTTTTTTTTACCTCCTGAGTGTTAAACATATGCCCCATAAACAGCCTTGAACTTGTGAACTACTATATGGATATTTTTCCTCGAGAAAAACTTGTAACCGACCACGGGAGACCTCCTTGCGCCACTGTGCTAAATGCCTTTACTCTTTTTTGTATGGATTCACAACAAGAAATCGATTCTTGTTAGGAATGGGCTTCCTGGAAAGATCTTTGATTTAGCTGGGCGGTCACCAAAACTTTGTCGCCAAAAATCATCCCTTGTAGGGCAACACATTGAAGCAAATCTTAGATTTCTTGGTAAGTCAACTTATAGGTGCTCTATGGCATCGGGGATAACAATAATCTTTTACCTGATATTAGCAGCCTTAGATCATCATCCATGGATAAGTTCATTTATACCTGATCCAAAGGAAACTCCACTCTCAAGAGCGCTTGCGTAGCCTTGAAACTATAATTAATACTTTTTCAATGGAGCTATGCAAGGGATGCCTAATCGATGGGTGATAATTAAGGAACTTAATGTGAAGTTTTCAGATTAGCAATCGGCAATTGATCAAGTTAAAGAGTGGCTCTTGTTGGCGCCTAAGGCCGGGGACTCTTTTTTTCTTGAAATATGTTCGATCATATACGGCCCAGTGGCTTTGCTCAGATAGAAATCAAGCTGTTCATACAACCAAGTCTTTGCCAAAGAAGTTGCTGTGGAAGAAAGCCAGTGAGAGGGTGATCGATATCACTAATCTTGACAAGGATATGTGCTGTGCTAAGGAAGAAGAAGATTGTTTGAGAAAGTGTAATCAAATCGATATCAATATTTAGAAGAAGAAAACTTGACAGGTGCAATGGCAACCTCCAGCAAATGGTAGTAATACAACTTCGATAATCAAGGTTTGGATGGTGCGGGGTGTCATCGAGGATGGAAATGGTATGTTTCTTCCAGTATCTGCAAATTTCTGAAACGCTCTCCGAACAGTACTGCAGAGTGAGAAGCCGTTTTTCAAGGATTGTTGTTAAACTTAAAATATCAAGATTACATTTAATGGGCGATTCTCAGACTTTGCCAAATGCGATGAACAGTGGAAGCACAAACTGCGCGCAATGAAAGCGATATCTGGAAGAATACCTGTGGCTGCTGAGAAGAGTTACATATTGGAAGCAAATCACACTTTTAGGCCAGAAATGCGACTGCAGATATTCTTGCCAATAAGCCAGTCAAGAAAACATATTGATAAGAAGAGTTACATATTAGAAGGTAAATCACATTTCCAGGGAAAGAAACACCACTACTGCAGATATTCTTGCCAGTGAGACAGTCAAGAAAAAGATTGATAAAGAGTGGAATGAACGTCCTACAACTTCTATAATTCAATCCTTATGGACTGACAATTTTGGAGATGCTTTCCATAGAGCTAGATAAGAGAAGCAATTCCTGACGTACCAAAAAAGGAGAGATCCTTAATAGTCTGCACATCACAAGTGAACATAAAATAAAACAAGAAGTGAAAACAAAGAAAAAGAAACCGTATATTTGAAAGAGTCCTGGGAAGAGGAGTGTGAGGAGTACACACCCTTTTTCTCATGCATGGTAAAAAATAGTTGTTGTCGTCTAACCCATCCGTCATCATATTAGGAAAGACTTAAATAGGCTGGATAACAAGTTTCATGCCCACTAAATGTTTTTAGCCTATGTTCTTTTAGGTAAAAAATCACAACTATCCACTTTACTAATTTTTCAAAGTCACAAAACAAGTTGTTAGTATCATCCAAGTGGATTGATTTCCTGAAGGGTTACCTATTTTTTGGGACTCTATTTTAAGCAACTTCTATTAGCATTTTTAACTGACTTTAAAAGCCTTCTGTGTAGTACTGCATAGTGCTATAATGAGGAATGTAAACTGTTGTTTTACCGCTTTGTAACTATCATTTTTAAGGTGGAAATAAGAGACCTAAGTTTACCAGGTGATTAGTATGTAATTTAGTGCATGGCTCATCACTAGCGTGAACTAGAATATAAAGGGTTTGGATCACCGAAGAAAGTGGGTTCTATTTATACTATTGGCTGCTTATATTTCACATGCGTATGCACCATATAGGTTCTCTAGAAAACGAAGGGAATTGACACACAATTCTTGAAGGTTATTGAACCCTTCTGTCTCATGCTTGATATTAGTGCAACAGAGAAGAATCAAGAACAAGAGAAATGCCTTGGTTTCTTTAACAAGATATGGTGTCCTCAACCATGAAACAAAATATAAATGAATTGAAAGCATAAGTAAAACAAATAATCTCTATTGGAGATCTTGAAGAATCTCTTATGGTGGATAGATATTTTCCATCAATAAAGCCACCTATCTGCTCCAAGCTTCCAATAAAATGTAAAATGGCTAGTTTGTCCTAATATGAAAACCTAAGTTTAATATAATAGAGGACATTTTGGTCTCAAACGAATTTAATTATCGGGTCAAAGTATCAGCAACTTTTAGGGTTTCAATCCATACCTGACCCAAACTAAGTTGGCTATTTAGAATGAAATCCTAAAAAACTCCAATGGGCGAGACTGTACATCCATGTGCATATTAATTCACCTTAAGTCGTGATGGATAGCTAAATAATCTGACCTAATTGGCAGCCCTAGTTTACTATGGCTCACACTCTAAAGGGTGCAGGTTCAAGTCCTCACTGCTAAAAAATTAGAGAATAAAAAAATAAAAAACTAAGAAAAAGATCCCAATTTTGCTCGAGAAAGAGATAAATCTAAAACACTTACACCTAAACCAAGCTTTTCTTCAACTATTTAGTGAGATAGAATAAGAAGATTGTTAGTATCAACTGTTATTTATTAAGGGCCTGTTGGTTAGTAGGAAAAGCATGGAAAATTATTGTTCCCCCTTATTGTACTTTTCCTACTAACCAAACAGGCACTAAGATAGTGACCTCCTACCTCTTTTGTGGATCCTCTATCTATTTTAGTGGTGATGGAGCTAAATTAGAGAAGAAATAACACCCTATATGAGCCAAGTCTTTTAGTTGCATAGTCCTATAATTGTTTGAATTCTAATAGCCTGCCGTCGGTGATATCATGTAAAGCTGTCTCATACAGATTCTCTTTCACCCATTGCTTCTTTCTCTAGTAGTATAGGCAAATCAACAAGACTGGAGCTAGTAGTGAAACTAGAAGGTAGACATTTTACCACTTGAGGCACGAGGGCTTTGTTTTCCATGAACGTTGAGATACAAGGTCTTTTGTTTTGACACATTCCTATTTCTTATTCTATAATAAAAATAGGCAAATAAAAAGGGCAGCCGGGTGCACAAAGCTCTTGTGTATGTGGGGCCCAGGGAAGGGGCAGATCACAAGGGTCATTAGTACGCAGCCTTATCTTGCATTTTGCAAGGCGCTATTTTCACGCCTTGAGACCGTAAGGTCACACGACGATAACTCTACCATTGTGCCAAGGTTCCCTTTCTTACTAATGTATGATTTGAGAATGGTTCAACAAAATTGCAACAATAGGGCAAAAGTGCAGCATGTAATGGAAGACGGTCATATGATCATTTTTAAGTGATTGATCCTACGGGTGAAACAAATTCAAAACAAAAGTGAAGCAAAGCAAGGTCCCAAAACCACTAGCATATGGCAACTGGGTCTCTGTGTTCGTACTAGTAAAAGGAGCACCTACAAGCATAGTTACAATTTCATTTTTTTTTTCTTTTGGTAGCATAGCTAACAAAGTTTGGATTTGGGATTAAGTTGCAAGGGAAAAAATTGTAAATTTTGGAAAACACTTGAAAAACATTAGAAAAATGTAAATTTAATCTTATAATTTGCATTTTAACTAGACCTATAAATAATATTGAAGAATTTGATAATTTATTCTCCAAATTTGGGTTTAATTTCATAAATTCAAGTCTAATTTGGTTAATGTCTACAAATTTAAAAATATGTAAGAACATGAATAATTCAGGTAAAAAAAGGGGGATTATTTGGGAGATAAAAAAGTCAGGTCTTTTCTAAAAAATTATTCAAAGTTGTTCTTCAACTATCTGTACAAGAACATAAATCCTTTGAGAGAAAGGAGGAGAAATTATATGATAGTCTACACGGACTACACCTTAAACAAATAGGAGGTAAAAAAGCATGTTTCATTCATTTGATTAGACAGTATAATTTAGATACTTTCTTTTACAAGTATAACTTTTTGCATGCTAAAATAATCCAATCGATATACTTTTTAGCCTGTTAGACATCCAAGCAGGAGCAATCAAATGAACAAGTTGAATCATGCAAATGTGAGCTCTATCATTTGGAGTTCAGCCTTCCTCACGTGAAACATTGGCTATGGCCTATATAAGATGTTCCTTTTTGTCGAATCTTTTTCATAGTTTGAGTGATCCGTTGGTTGGAGAGAATTTGATATAGTATATGCGTATAAAATTATTGAATATTAAATGTAAAAGGTCCACTTGTGTAAGTCTTTTAAATATCTATTCATACACATATATTTACAAATCCAATTTGCACGTCCCACTAGGCATTTCAAACATTTTCATTAACGATCTATTTCCGAGTTCCAACTTCATAATTACTAGTAAGGACAAGTACACGTGCGATTTAGAGAGAGAGAGAGAGAGAGAGAGAGAGAGAGAGAGAGAGAGAGAGAGAGAGATTTGCAGGCTCACTTTGTTGTATTTTTTCAAAGACTCAAATTGTTCATTTAATTTGCCTCAACCCAGAATTCTTAAATGTGATGGCTATCATTAAAAAAAATCTATTTGTCGTCCTTGTTTTTCTGCCACTTTTTGTTGTAAAATGGATGATTCCTGTGTATTTTAGGATTTTACAACAAAAAGCCGTCCATTTTACAGCTAAAAATGGCAGAAAAACAACGATCTTGAAGGATTAAAGTTTGAATCTTTGGAAAAAATACAAAAAAGTAGGCCATCAAGCCACTATTCTGTCCGCCTGACCCTCCCGAGAGTAGTAGTACCAGAAGCATCATATAATTGAGAGAGAGAGAGTGTTAAAATTGTGTGAGGCAAAAATTTTAACTTGCCAGCATGTATTTTTTCCTCCTTTAATGATTCTCATTATCCAAAATTTAGTTGCATAGTGTAGATAAATATATTGATGAACTCCCCTAAGCTGGTCAATATGTAGTCCACAGCTGGGCAGTATTATTTATATATAGTAGATATAATTTGAGCAGCAAGAAAACCTTATTTTACATTATAAATTGATGGACATCATCAAGAAAAATGAACTCAGTGGGCATAACCACCAACCCAAATCCTAACACGTACGAAAAATGTCTAACCCCTTGAGGAAACTGACAAGACCCAACTTGCATTTGGTTTTCCTTCTATTCTGAATGAGATTTGGATTTGCTTTGGCCTCGTAGCTGGAGCCACGCAAGAAGTTAGAAGCTCTGCAGAGAGAGCTAATAAGCAAGTTCTCCTTCAGCAGAACACAAGGCGTATTTAAATGATTTTGTCCTCCGTTTTCTGTCGTCTGAGCTACATACAATGAAGAATAACTCCATCTGTTTGTTTCCAATGGATGGCTCGTACACTTTCTGCTTCTGTGGTTAGGTATCTGTCACTGGTATCTCGTTTGGTGGTTCATATTCTCTCTCTCTCTAGGGGGAAAAAAAAAATCTCTGATTTCTGTAGGTTTTAGTACCAGCAAATGGTTTTCAGGCTTTTGATTACAATCCTTTCTTCCCCATTTCTAAAGATCAAGTTTTCTGGCTCACACATTCATCTGTAGATGTTGTTGAAACCCTTCATTTTGTACTTCATCATGGAATGACCCACATCTGGTCCATGCTAAACTGATTCCTCTCCTACCAGACCAGTCAATAAAATCAATGACCCCAGATTTCCTTCTTTTTTTCTGACAAGGAATGGCAAGTCAAAAGTTAAACCAACAGCAATGGACCGGACTAGGTGGCCCGCAATAAAGCAGGTCCATTGTTCCTAGTCTGCAAGTAGACGTCCGGAGAGCATAGCGTTGGCCGTTTCATTTTGTTTATTGGATTGGAATGTTTCGACTTTTTTGCCTGTTTTGTCATCTCGTTTCAATGGAGATGCATTTCTTTTGCAATTTTTTTAGAAAAATCTAACAAATAAGACATATAAAGCAAAAACATCAAAACGACTATATACAGGAGCCTTGGTTCAACAGTAAAGTTGAGTTGTTGTCTTGTGACCTTGAGCTGATGGGTTCAAGGTGTAAAAATTGTCTCTTGCAAAAATGCAAGGTAAGGCTACGTACTATAGACCCTTTATGGTCCGTCCCTTTTCCGGACTGTATATAGGCAGGAGCTTCATGCACCGGGGCTGCCCTTATGTATATAATGCTAAACTGACTGCCTGTACGGTCTCATATCCACATTTTATGTGGCCTACCTCTGAATGACCTAACTTGTTTATCTAGTTGCTTTATATGTAGATATCTTATGCATAAAAAATCATGTGATTTGGATGACTTTACCATCCAAAAAGCATTTGGAATGGTGTGATTAGAAACAAATAGTTTAAAAACTTCATAAAAAATACATAGTTTTATAGCAATTAGAATCATCCAACGACCTACATTTTGATCTTTCTGAATCTCGAGCAATGAGATGAGCAAGGCAGATCGCACACAAGTGGGCCCTATAAAATTGCACCTCACAGTGTCCTCAAATTAGCATTCCTTTTTTAGCTATTAAAGTACTTAAAACAAACATGAAATTACGTACAATAAGATTCAATATCATATCAAGCATCAACAAAATCCTTGAAAAATCCTCTAGTGGCGTCACCCTTGCCCTTTTACTTGTTTTTGTCCTTTTACTATGAGAAAATCCAAAAAATAAAATAAAATGGAAAAATAAAATTTCTTCCACATTGGAATGAACCTGAAACCCTAGTCGGTAAACCTTTTCAAATCCTCTCTAAAACCTTGAGTTTTACTATTTTTTGACCCTGTTGTAATTACCCTAAACCTAGCGAAACATAGTACAAACTATAATATATTTGAGGCACATTATAGTAAAATAGGAAAAGAGATATTATTTTCTATTTTCACCCTATTTTTTCCCAGCATTTTATGGGTTTTCTTGCAAATTTCGGTCAGAACATTCAGTTTGGACTGAGACAGTCTAAATTGAACAAAACCAACAAAAGTTACCCCAAAAACTGACTGTAAAGTTTTTGCCGTTATTTTGTTCCATTTTCGCTAGGAAGTATTTTGGATGCAACAGAAATGGAACAAATTGACATCTAAGGTTGTGTTTCGCAACTGTTTATTCTCTCTATTTCTAGAGCTCAAAACAGAAGCAGATTTTAGTGCCTTTTGGGATTATTTTTAGAAATATTTCTCAACAAAATTTGAAACTATCAAACCCACTTTTGTAGAAACACAAACATGGAACCCCTTTCTCAACGCAGCCTAAACTAGAGAGTGAATGTTGAAAAAGAGACCTTTGGCATATGATACAAACATGGGGCGCACATGAGTCTACTTGGCTGTTAGTGTCAAACCTGAGGCTCATATTTTCGTTTAGTCTATACGAGGGAGCAGATGATTTAGACAAAGGGACAAAATAGCAGTATCAGTTGTCATATCGGGCCGGTGTTAAAACCTTTATAACCGGAGCATATCACATGGCTTTGAAATCAAATATTTCTGCCCATATATCAGATAAAGCTGATATACCAGCCATTCGGTACCGACATACAATAGGATTTCAGAGAGTTGATAAGATCAGCCAAATATCGTATCGTTTTTCAATAGAATCCATTACTTTGGCCGATATCTATTTCAAAGGTAGAGTTGTTACCGTGTGACCTTGATGTTATGCTTTCAAGGTATGAAAACAGCCTCTTGCAAAATGCAAGATAAGGCTACGTACTATTGACCCTTGTAATCTTCCCCTTCTCCAGACCCCACATACACAGGAGCTTCATGCACTGAGACTGTCCTTTTTATGAAGACAGTTGAACTGGTATGCCATCAAAGGCTGACGGAATGACTAGTCCCATGCCAAGCGGATATCTTAACCACAAGAATATGGTCAAACGAAATTGAGGACAAGGTCAGGGTTCCCGGATTATCAAATCAAGTTAAAATCAGCAGCTATGGGTCGGAGTTGCTGATCACGTCCAAGTTACATGGGTTCCCAAAGAGTCTTAAGAAATATCACGACAGTCAGCGTGCTGTCAATGCATTGATTTCATACTGCTGATACCAGCATATATGAAGACTGATTATCTAAGGAGATACACCTCACCTAAGAAACCATTGGTTTTGGACCAGTCGGGTCATTGCAGACGTGAGACGTTTGGAGATTATTAGCGTGGAGTTCATATAAAATCTGACTTAAAAAATGTGTTAAGGTGGATGTGTTACATTTGAAAGTACTATTTGATGTTAAGATGGATGGTTAGGATCAGCACGCCTTGGGCCCACATGTAAATGCATTGCTAGCAAAACAAACGTGCCTCTGTTTCCACAACAAATGTCTCTGCTACCTCGGAGTTTGTCTACTACATTAATGGTCCCACTCACCATGACCTGCACTGACATTCTCTTGGATTTTGTTGGTGTTCTTTGATTATGAAAATGGTACGCATATGGGGAGACTGAAGCACCTACAAAGCCAAGAAAAGAACATCTCTTGCTGCTACTGTTGCCACCTTATTCTGTTAGGATGATCAGATCCTTGATTGACAATTTCGTAGAAAACGACATAAATTTTCAGACAATCTTACAATCACTTCTTCTATTCAAAGTGATTAAGAAGGTTGAGTCACGCAATCGTGGCTGCAACGGCCTGGAGTAGGGAACTTAAGAGGCTTTCGATTGAATGATCTTTGGGATGGACAGTTGACACAGATCAAAAGGGTGCCCCGATAACATGTTAGAGCACATGGAACGTTGCATTATTCAACTTATCCATGTTCTTCTCTGCGCCTTTCTTGATATATGGTTAAGGAATGTACAAGCCTCACAGGGCTGAGGAATTTTTTAAGATCAGTAATAAGCAGAAAAACAAACTGCAAACATCTCATGGGCAGCAAACATCCATCTTGAAGAAGCAAATATAAACAACAAAATTATCTCTCATCCTCTTCACCTTCAACACAGACATGTATACAATCGTTCATGACTTCCATAAGAGACAACAAGTAGAATGGACCAAGACCCAAAAATGTTAAGTTACATGATTTGAGGTTTCAAGCAATCTCAATGACAACATGGGAACAAACTTATAGATAATACATCCGGAATCAAGGTAATGCAAATAGTTATATGCTCAGTGTGCTTCAATCACAACAAATGCAAATAAATAGTACTTACATTATCTTCACTTTAGACATGAGGGCAGCGTCACACCATGGCAAACAAAAGCAAGCACCACGTAAATAATGATCAACAGGAGGAGTAACAATGCAGCCCTGTTATGGACACATGCCTAAAGTAAGCTTTCACACTTCAAACATAAAATTCAATGTTGGTATAATTCAACGTTACTATAATTCAATGATGTAACGACAAACAGAAATGAATAGTGGAATTCAAAATATAGTATAGACATGCACAAATCGTGAAATATCCATGATGCTTTTGTTTATGCTTCTTCCGAAAAATGAGAACTGGTCCACAGGACTGCGTGGAGGACGTTCTGCCAGGTTGAATGATGCATCTTTACAATACCAAGCTGATTGCAGAGACCAAAACTGGATAAACGTGGTAGGGATGTGTTTATCCATCAGTAGCATTAAATAGGGTCTCAACCTTGCAACTTTTTTTAACATTTTTGTTTCCCCAAGTACATTTCATCACTTACTTTTGTACTTGGCAGAATAAGTACAAGTTATATGAAAATTCCAGTGGCCTATCTCATGCTCATTCTTCTTGCAATCTGCAGATTATTGCTTGATTCCTTAAAAATTCATGTGGCATTACATAAGGCCTCAACTTTGCAACTTCTCTTGTTTCGCTAAGTAATTCTCATCATTTATTTTTGCACTTGGAAGAACAAATAGATCATACAATGAGAATTTAAGAGTTCTTAAGTCATGTTCATAGTTTTTGATCTGCAGATTATTGCCTGGTTCCCTAGTTGGGTATTATAAGAAGTTAAAATCAGTAGTCAACCCATCCTCTCTCAAAAGTCATCTTGGTCACTTTGGTAAATGAGTTATTTGTTCTGAGACTGGCTGGGAAACTGGGTGCGAGAAAAACAGAAGTGAGGATAAAATGAGAAAAAAACACGGGAAGGACAACCTGCGAAGAAGAAAAGCCATACAACACAGTTACAACACTCAGATTCGACATTGGTAACCACAATATCAGTGATACTCAAATATGTAAAAGCAGAAGCAGCTTCCAAGAAGCTCTTTTCAGGCCTGCTCTTCGTGATGGAAATGGGGTCTTCTTGGCAAGGAGAAAATCTGGTCAAATAGCACTCCTTTGCAGTATAAAACTCATTTGTATCAATGGGATGTCCACATCTGCACAATGAGGGAGGGGATAGTAGTGCACAATAGTAGCAGCAGCTTGTGGCAGGACAGCTAGAGACAACTGACAACACCATCAATGGCTCCAGGTTACCAGTTCAACAATGGTATGTAGAGGGGTCAAGGATAATGTAAGAGCAAACAAGAGGGATTACGAGGAAAGAAGACATAACAGCATAATCAATGCCCGAAAAGGTAAAGTCAATTTAACCGATTAAGGGATACATTCAACTAGAACATATTTGAGAGAGTATATCCATAACCAGGATCCCTCAATTTGTGTGTAACAGTGTGATTGCAGTTGCATGCTCTCCAACTATTTCTACATCATTTAAGATGAACTAGCCTGTTCAACTACAGCATACTAAAAGCAAAATCTAGAATATCCATATCATGTAGTGAGCAAAAAGTAATCAAGGACAGGAAAGCAGTTATGAGCATATACATGAGATTAAAAATATATAAGCACAACCAGAAATAAACAAGAACAGTTAGGTTTTCAGCACATACGTAAGCTTGACATTTCTCCACCATACAGTGTTCTTGAAACGGCGAGCTTGCTTTCTGAAGCGAAATGTATTGCCTTGCATAGTTGCAGTTTTATCAACAAGCAACTCCAACCGATCTCCTCTTTCTAAAACCTTATCAATATTCTCTATCATAACATTGCGCACCTATCAAATGGTACAACCATCACACTTATGGTCAGAGTGACTGCTCTGCTAATCAAAGACATTCCAACTAGATATGTGTGTGGTGACAGAACAACTAAAGAAGAAGTCAATAAGATTGGGTCGGCAAAGACCATTTTACATATCAGCTACAACTCTTTCTCATGGTTATCACAAATAAAAGGGAACAAACAGTGTGGAAGACCAATAAAGTGAACTAGAAATTCTAGGCAATGCAGAGCACTTAAGGTAGAAAAAACTAGAAGAGAACAAAAGACAGGCAGATAACTAGCAGTAAATTGAAGTAAGATTCAAAGGCATACCAAGCCAATAGGAGTGAGTGATTAAGTGATGAAAAATCAAATTAACCAATGTCATACAGAACATTGATTTTGATGGTAGCACCTTTTACATAGTGTCATATAATATTCATGTTACATGGGACTAAGAGCATTGGAATCTTAGAGAAGCACAAGCATTTCATAATGTTAAATCACTTTGAAGGCCTTATCATTCTCCAAATGTATTCTGAATACTGTCGTGAGGAACCTTGAAGTGCAACATTGGAGCTTAAAATATCTATTGAGCTATGCTGCTGGTATAAAGGCTAAAACCATGGGATCACTGCCGGCAGATGATTTGAGGCAAGAATGTTTAGCACTAGAGGTTTGGCTTTGTTCCCTACCTGGAGAGGCTACATGAGGCATGTAAATTTGCAATTTTTCCTAGTCATCTTTACTCATTTGGTAACTGATCAAAGAAGTCCGTGACTTAGAGACATTTCTTTCTTTTTTATGCATGGATATTCCTTGATGCAGAAAAGAGGGCATTCCATCTGCTGTTGGTCTTTAGTTGTCTATATACCCCTGAGAAACCCCTTTAACACCCAACACCCTCCATATTAACTCTCTAAGGACTCTATCATAAGCTTTCTCTAAGTCAATAAAGACCATGTGTAGGTCTTTTCTCCTCTCCCTATATTTCTCTACTAATTGTCTTAGTAAGAAAATAGCTTCCATGCTAGACCTCCCAAGTATGAAACCAAACTGATTCTCCGATACACTTGTTTTATGTCGTAGCCTCTTCTCAATTACTCTTTCAAAAAGTTTTATGGTGTGGCTCATAAGTTTGATCCCTCAATAATTAGTGCAGCTCTGAATGTCTCCTTTATTCTTATAGATTGGTACAATAGAGCTTTTCCTCCACTCATCATGCATTTTCTTTGATTTTATAATCTTGTTAAACAACTTGGTCAACTAAACTACCCAAATATCTCCCATATGCTTCCAAACCTCTATTGGTATACCATCAGGCCCCATGGCCCTTCCTGATTTCATCTTTCTCAAGGCCTCTTTTACTTCAAGCATTTTAATCCTACGTTCATATCTATAATATCCAGTGTTATTTAGATTTATAGTATTTTCAATCCTTATATTCTCAGGGCCATTGTCATTTAACAATTTTTGAAAGTATATTTCCCACCTTTGTTTGATCTCATCATCTTTGACTAATACCCTTTGATCATCGCTTCTAATGCACCTAACATGCTCTAAGTCCTTACCCTTCTGTTCTCTTACTTTTGCAAGTTTAAACACATCTTTCTCACCTTCTCTTGTTCCTAGTCTATTATAGAGCTCATCATATGCTTTAAGTTTAGCCTTACTTACTATTCTCTTAGCAACGTTTTTAGCATTCTTATATTGTTCATAGCTTTCATTATTTCTAATCTTCTGCCATGCTTTAAAATGCATTCGTTTTTCTTTAATAGCTTTTTGCACTGTTTCATTCCACCACCATGTTTCCTTTGTTAATATCCTTTTACCTTTAGATACTCCTGAGACATCTTTTGCCACTTTCTTAATGGACTCAGCCATATTAGTCCACATAGTATTTACTTCTGTTTCATAGTTCCAATTTTCTTCTACCATCAACTTATTTTTGAATGAGGTTATTTTCTCTCCTTTTAAGTTCCACCACTTAATTTTTGGATGTGTATTAAGTTTAGTTCTTTTACTCTATCTTTTGATATGAATATCCATAACCATTAACCTATGTTGTGAGGTTAAACTCTCACCGGGTATCATCTTACAATCCTTACATATAGATCGTTCATTATTCCTAAGTAGAAAAAAGTCTATTTGGCTTTTATGAAGTCCACTTTTAAAGGTTATTAAGTGTTCATTTCTCTTCTTAAAGAGTGTATTTGCAATGGATAGGTTATATGACAAAGCAAAATCGAGGATATTCTCCCCCATCTCGTTTCGTTCACCTATATCATACCCTCCGTATATTCTATCATATCTTTCCTTATCTTTTCCTACATGGCCATTTAAGTCTGCTCTTATAAATATCCCTTCAGTGTTGGGAATTTCTTGCATGACTCCCTCCATATCTTCCCAAAACTGTCTCTTAATTATATCTTGTAACCCTACTTGTGGTGCATATGCACTTATAATATTTATAATCTGCTCTCCTAAAATCATTTTTATTATTATAATTCTATCACTGATTTTTTTAACGTCCACAACTTTATCCTTTAATTCCTTATCCACTATTATTCTTACGCCATTTCTATTATTTTCCTTTCCTACGTACCATAATCTATACCTATCTATTTCTCTAGCTTTAGCCCCTTTCCACTTAGTTTCTTGGATACAAGCGATGTTGACTCTCCTACGTTTCATCGTGTCTACTAACTCCAAACTCTTACCTGTCAGTGTCCCTATATTCCATGTAGCGATCGAATCTTATGTTTTGGAGATACCCTATTTACTATTGCCTTTCTCGACTTCCATGGTATGAACCCATGTCCACTTTTCACTGCACCTGGGTTCTGATGCAGCGCGTCACTTCCGAGGGGATGCTCTAGCAGCCCTTGCTCATTTTTCACTACACCCGGGATCCGATGTAGCATGTCGCTTCTGGGAGAACGCCCTAACAACCCTTGCCTATTTTTCACTGCATCCGGGATCCGATGCAATGCGTCGCTTATGGGGAACGCCCTAGCTTGAGCGAATTTCAGTTTTTGATTCATGTCACGTTGGGGTTGCCATAGTTTTTAAAAAGCTGAAGATGATTTTCATTAAAATCATCTTCAGCTTCACCCTTGCCGGTTGGCTACCTGACGCAAGGGTGGCCATATTTTAAGAAGCTGAAGATGATTTTCATTTCTTCCTCACAAACTAATATACAAATGCATATTTATTTGTAAGAAAGAAATAATATAATCATCTTCAACTTCCCCCTTACCGGCTGGCTACCTAACACAAGGGTTGCCATCTTTTAAGAAGCTGAAGATGATTTTCATTTCTTCCTCACAAACTAATATACAAATGCATATTCATTTGTAAGAAAGAAATAATAGAATTATCTTCAACTTCCCCCTTGCCGGCTGGCACCTGACGCAAGACTCTCCTCCTTTTTCATCTGGTATGAAGGAGCAATAACAAATGTTAAGACCACTAGTGGCGTGACTGGTGATTTTCCTGTCACTGTCGGATTGCACCAAGGATCGGCATTGAGTCCATACATTTTCACATTAGTTATGGATGAGTTAACAAAACATTTGCATGAGGAGATTCCCTGGTGCATGCTATTTGCAGACGATATAGTCCTACTTGATGAGACAAGGGAGGGTGTAAACATAAAGCTAGAGTTATGGAGAGAAGCATTAGAATCGGAAGGATTTAAAATTAGCCGAACTAAGACAGAATATATGGAATGTAATTTTAGCAAGGAGAGTAGGAGTGGAGCACCAGTCAAGATTGATAACCAAGAGGTCCCCATGAGAGACCACTTCCGATACTTAGGATCATTGATCCATGAGAGTGAAGAGATTGAGAGGTAGGTTACCCAGAGAATCCAAGGGGGTTGGAACAAATGGAGATGTGCATCGGGTGTTTTATGTGATTGGCGGGTGCCACTCAAACTAAAGAGAAAATTCTATAGGATGGCTATAAGGCCGGCCATGCTCTATGGATTAGAGTGTTGGGCAGTTAAGGAACATCATACTCATAGGCTGAGTGTCGCAGAAATGAGGATGTTGAGATGGATGAGTGGTAAGATAAGAAATGATAGAATTAGAAATGAAAATATTAGAGGAAATTTGGGGGTAGTACCAATAGGTAATAAGATGAGGGAGATTAGACTTAGATGGTTGGGACATGTTCAAAGGAGGCCAACAACGGCACCAGTTAGAAGGAGTGAGGTAATACAAGTTGAAGGTTCTAAAAGGGCAAGGGGAAGGCCCAAAAGAATGTGGATAGAAGTGGTGAGGAAAGATTTAAAAACTTTGGGACTAAATGAAGCCATGGTATTTAATAGAGTGGAATGGAGGAATACGATTCATGTGGCCGACCCCTAATTGGGATAAGGTCTTGATGATGATGATGATGATGATGATGATGATGATGATGATTTAGGGCCTTTTAGCTCCTCAGAAGTGCTCCTAGAGTTTGCTCAACTAAATTTTCTGTTGAGTTACAGAACACAAAATATGTCCGATTTATCAGTTTGGCCTACCTCACAGGAGAAAGGATTTACTTCTACCGAAATATTTCTTCTAAAATAATATGAGCAAGAATATTTGGAAACTTCAAACTCAGATCATATCTATTTTCCTTTTATGTATACTAATTTGGGTGTGCTTTCAGTTAACAGACAGATTGTTGCTGATAGATGCTCCCCGGCTAAGTCAGGAATCTAATAAATTTCAGAAAAGATGAAAAAAACAAGGGTTCTTAGACCTTCAGTGACAAAGCACCTCTTCATATAAGTCTGGGTATATGATGGGCTGCAGCTTGTTAAGATATATCCAAAGGATTTAGCAGAAAGCAGTACTTGCTACTGGTTCAGGGCTGTCCTCCTTTATTAGCATACACAGAAAACATTGCAGGATCTCATGAGGAGGACTATAAGAAAGCCACCATGATGCCAGTATTCTGTTAAGTGCAGGCATTATTATCCTGGAAAGCATTGAGAGAGATATTCCAGTTGATTTGGCATCTTTATTTCAGAGGCTGACAGCATATTCTCTTTAAAAGAGGCAGGAGAAGATGAGAAGTCTTAATGATGTGGAGCAAGGAAGGCTACAAAAGTAAGCATTATTCTCAAGGCAGGATGAATGATTAGAGAAGGTAGCAAGAGGGAGAATTAGGGACTTGGTAAACAAGTCAGGCGGATGGACTCAAAGGGAACGATCCTTTCTCCAAACAATATATCTTCCCAAAAGTTAGTTGTAATTCCAAATATCACAATGAGCAAATACTTCTCCCGTGGTACGTTAGTAGGTCACAGGTTTGAGGTGCTCATAGGTGTCTGTGCGTGTTCAACACTAATAAAAAAAAAACCAAAATCCCCCAATACCAATATATGATCCCAGTTCAAAATTTTCCATTTTTATTTCTTTTCCAAAGATAACAATAGCATATGTTACAGAAAGAACTAGGATCAATCTTCTTCTGCAGACATGTAAAATGATGAGAAAAGAAACTACAGCTGAAAGCCTGGTGGGTAAACACCAAAGACCAAGATCAAGGAGCTCCTCAAGAAAGACAGCAAAACTATGTTAATTTGAAATTTCCATGACAATATGGGTCTAACCTGGTTCATTTCACCTCTCATGCGATTTATCCTATCTGCATTGGGGTCATTGGAATAATACTCCATCTGTTGGCTCAAGACCCTTGAGAATTCATCATTCATGGCATAAGCAAGAGCTGCATGAACAGCTCGGCCATATGTCTTCACAAATCTTCCATGAATATCCTCAAGAAATGCAAAAGGGATCCTTCCTACAGAAAATCAAGAAAGATTAAATTCCATGAGTTATCATATATCTAAAGAAATCAAGAAATGGACTTATAAGACTTATACTAATGGGAAACTTATAGATCATAAATTTTGCATTTGAATTAGTTGATACAGTTATAATACATATAAGAAACTAACTAGCTCTGTAAAGCAGTGTTCAAGAAGTATGCAGCTGCAAATCAAAACTCTCATTCTTTATACAAGGAGCTCGTTAATATTATGCTTTCAAGTTTAGAAGTAGCAAAGAGCTCTGACCTTCTACCTTGTTCTAGCTGACTATTCCTGAATGTTTATGGACAAGGATAGCATCTTCAGTTATAAACCCTGTCCACCTTTTCATTTCTGTAAGATTTGAGTTGTCATGGTATTAAGAGCGTTGCTTAGATATTTGACTGTGTGATGCCAGCATCAGCATTCACATTTACTTTATTATTTAGTATTCTCAAGGGGTTTGCAGCAGATAGTTAGCTGGACAATCACATCCAGAGAAGCAAAAGCAGATTGAAAAACAAAGTTCTCTGATATCATCACCAGGAAAACTTTTGGTGCACAGTCAGTGGAAGTGGCCTCACTACAGATTTTTGGTAGGTGAGCAAAGGGATATATGTAAGTACGAATCACCAGCAACAAAGTAATATTGAGTTTTTATTGCATATGTATATTGGACTAAGGAACTGAGCTATTCTGATCACCATCAAAGAAAGTTCTTGTAAAAAAAAGGGGAGACTTTGGTTGGGCCAAATCTACAAATATGTGTATACATGCAATTGAAGCAATCTATTAAATTTGTACACACGTATAGAAACATGAAGGACAAGAAAGGCAAAAATTTAATATGGTGAAAACTTGCTAATAAATTCTTCTCTTTAAAATGGTGCAGAAAGAAAACTAAGAAGTTAAAAAATTCCAAATGGAATTATGAATAAATCTGGAAAATTACTCCGAGATTGCTATGAAATTTCTCAAAGATAGCAGTTCAAGTAGGTTAGTGACGCCCAACCATGTCTATGACTATATAAATACTGAAAGGATAAATAAACCATAGTAGTTACACCAGTAGAGCTTCAATCTGAAGAATCTATAGTTGAAAGGGAATGGCTATATGATAAACAAACTCATGGGACCTCTTTAATTTGGCTCACGGATTTAGCTTTCTCATTGGTCCCCAAACAGGCTCGTGAACATAGATTGGCCTGCTTAATGAGCAATTCACAGGCCCATAAGAACTATTCCATTGATCTTTCGCAGTAGCAATTTTTTCTCATTTTTGTGCCGAATTATATGCTTCGGGTAATATGGATCTCACTTCGACTGCAGATAGTAACCTCCGTATTTTATTATTTACTTAATTTGAAAATAAAATTCCCTCTTCATAGCAACCGGGACCATCTACCTAATCCAACGAAATTCATATACGTCTTACTGTTCAAAGTGTAATCATTTCACTTACCTTTTCAACAATATCGAAAACCCAATTATCCCTTCCATCAAAATTAAAAAATCCCAACTCTTAGCTACAGTGTCAACATGTAAACCTAATCCGATAAATCCTTAATTTTCCTTCCAAGAATCCGTCTTTCTCAAAATGCTCAGTCGAAATATATTTCAAAGAGATTAAACTACCGCAAAAAATCAACAAAAACACTGTAGAAACAAGAGAATTAAAGTAAATCGAAAAGGTGAAGAAAGGACCAACTTCCAGCACTTTCATCGGCCATGCAGAGAACAGTAAGGCCGTCAGTCCTCTTCACATGGAAGATATATCGATCCTGCGAATAAGAAACATGGCTGTCATTGTTTCCTGGAATCTTCTCCAGAATCTGACGGGCAATGGCGCTTGCGTTCGTCGTAGTTGCACTGAATTCCGCTAAAACCACAGAGCCCCTTGCTACCAGCGAATACAGGATCGCCATCACCAAGGAAAGAAATTCTTGAAGGCAAGACAGTAATCAGAATCAAAGGAAAAGGGGCAAATTCTCTAGGGATCGGAATAAAAAATGATGTTTCATAACGACGAAAATCTGGGAGCTGGAGAAGGATAGGGATCTGGAGTTGGGTTTTGGCAGGCGCAAAGGATGAACTGACGAGCGAGAACTGGAAGGAGGTTTGCTTCCTACTTTGCTGCGGGAAAAGAGGAGATGACGGAAATGGGGAAAAAACATTCTGTATTTGCTAGCTGTTATTAATGATGAATGACAAATAGTCTACGAGTTGTACACGCCTGTAAATTGCAATGTTACCCCATTTGTGGGCCTACAATGCTTTGGCTAGTGGACCCTTCAAACAAGTGCACCCAAGTTGCCTGAATGTGGGTCCCATTTTTTAACTAGATTCAATAAATAATTAAAATAAGTTAACCAATCAATTCACACTCATTATAGCCAATTAACGCTTACTTCAGAATATTTTGTATTCAATTTGAGGATTGTGATAATGGACAAAAAAAAAATTGGGTTATTTAGAAAAAGGAGGGTCAATTATTGGGAGACATGTAACCAAAGGGATAATGACTAGGGTCTGATAGTTCCTTAGGCCTTCTTTAACCAAGACGTGAATATTTCATGACATAATTATCAATGTCATGATACACTAAGTTCCTTACAACTTAGAATTGTAGGACATAACGTCCTAAACTAAAAGGGCAGCCTCGGTGCACTAAGCTCTCGCCTATGCAGGGTCCGGGGAAGGGACAAATCACAAGGGCATATAGTAATCAGTCTTACCTTGCATTTTGCAAGAGGCTGATTCCACGCCTTGAACTCGTGACCTCTAGGTCACATGATGACAACTTTTATCGTTGCGCCAAGGCTCTCCTTCACATAATTTCCTAGCTTTACAAGGTGCAACTATGATTGTTCAGGTGGATCATAGTGGGTCGTATTCAGTAGTAGTTCATCCCTTCATCTATATTATTTTTTAATGATGTCTACTTGAGAAGCTTGATGTTGTTTCATTTAATGAAGGACTTGATGTAATCCCTCATTTGGTAGATCGGGTTATGTGGGTTTAGTTTTGGACTATCTACCTATGATGTGGGTTTAGTATATATCATGGTGTCAAAATGCAACGTGTTGACTCGTTATTCGGCCGAGTCAATATGGTTTTATATTTCTGAATTTTGCACCCTGAACTCTTTATATTTTACTCGAGTCATGAAAATAGACCTTTACTATACCTAATAGTAATATTAAATTGGGATTTGATATTCTCGCCCCCTTGTTTTCACCCTAGTCCTGCCCTCTTTTGGTTTTTTTGACTATTTGCACTTGTAAATTGTTGACTTTTACGTTACAAAGCCATAAAACACAAGTACAAATGAGCAAACAACCAATGAGGTGTGAGACTAAGGTCAACACATGGGAGAGAGGATTTTTTTTTTTTATTAATTACATTTTTGTATATCTATGTACTCCACTGAATTGCCCCTGACTTGATTGGTTTTTGTAATGTCTGCATTGTGTCCACCTTTTGAGTTTTGACACCTTGGCATATATAGCAAAAGAAATCTAGTAGGAGTTTAGGTTCGAAAGTATAGAAGAAATCCAGTAGGAGTTTAGGTTCGAAAGCATAGAAGAAATCCACACATTTTCTCATGTACAATGACAAATTTTTGGAGATCTAAGCTATTCACCATGTGCAGAATGACTTAAAAAGGATAAATATAAAATTTCATGCCTATTAGATGCTTCTTTGGAGGCATTCGTGATAATTAAATTTCCTTTTCTTATTCTTTTTTTACTTTCTATACATAAAGCAAGCGGTTAGGATCATCTTAACTCATTGATTTCTTGAGAGCTGCCTAATTTGCTCTAACATGATGAACAATTTAGATCTTCCAGTCAAAAGCCAAAAATAGTGATGTGGATTCCTTCATGCTTTTGAGTGTAGACTCTGCTGGGACTAATAATGGAAACTACGAGGATAGGACGGGACAAAGTGACCAAATTAGCAATTATCAATATATGGTGTATTTGAGTTGAATTAGTAGTTTGGAAAAGGAAAAACTATAGTTTACTACCCTTAACTATTATTGTGTTATACTTTAGTCCCTACACTTTTATTTTTGCATCTTAGTTCCTCAACTATTGAAAATTTCTTACTATACATCTTTCCATCCAATTTCTATAGACAAATGTTAACTAACATTGGTGGACATCTAATATGGGCCCACAATGTATATTATAATATTTCAGAATACATTTTTCTCAAATTTTGTCCAAGGACAAAAGTAAGAAAAAAAAAAGTTTAGGGACTAAAATATTGTTAGTAGATGGTTTATATATATATATATATATATATATATATATATATATATATATATATATATATATATCTCGCTAGAGAAGGTGACCGACGCTTTCATCAGTGATATTTAAATTTTCCATAGGAGTTTGGAAAATAATTTTTAGATCTAAAATACAAATGTCTTGATTTATAAATCTTTAAAATTTGGATGATTTTTAGTGAGAAATAAATTTAAATCTCATAGGAGAAGATGATTGAAGTTGTTTGCTACAAGACTAAAAATCTCCATGTGTTACCTTTCCTCTTGGAGTTTTGAAAAATAATTTTCAAATCTAAAATCCATAGATCTAGCAAGACAAACTCTTAAATTTGGACAATTTTTAATAAGGAACGCATTTGAGGCTTTGTCAAAAAATTCTTGTTGAATTTCATGGTTAATAAACTTGAAAACCTTGATTTTTATTCTTTGATCTTTGATCTTTTGGAAAACAAATTTTAGATTTGGGTTCTAGTTGATTCGATCTTTGAAACCTTTTATTTGGAAATGATTTTTTGAGAAATGGGTTTAGATTTTTGCCAAAAAATCATCTCCTAAAATCTTCTCGATCATCTTCTCTGGCAAGATATAGAAATTATCTATGAATAATAGTTTACATCCTATAATAATATTTTTCACTTTGGTTCTTAAACAAATCTGGTAAAAATTTATTTTAAAATATAGGTTGCACTTTTATCTGAATTGTCCAATTCTTGCATAGAAATAGTGGAGAAAAGACAAGAAGACATTTCTTGTTTTAGTCGTCTATTTGTAGGTCATCAATCACTTGCTAGGATTTTTTTTTGTAGTTGGAACAAACTCTGGCCGTTGTCATCAAAGCCTGAAATGGATTGCACTTACTTCATGAGACTCATTACTCATAGTGCTCTCATAAAGTGTCAAAAGAATTCTTCATCTTTCTATGTAGGGAAATCACCTTACTAGAGAACAACATGCCATGAATAAAAGAATTCCAGGATCAAGTAGGACTAAATTCTTTCTATTGGATACGAGATTCTGTAAATTTTTCTATTTCTAGTAATATGACTTCATCTATATATATTAAAGAGAGCTTATATTCCCACACCCATTTGGCACTTATGCCATACAATCTTTGTGGTTTTATGACAAAAGTACATGTATGGTCTACCATTCTTAGTAATCAAACTATCATTCTTAAGCGTGTTGCTATAGATGGGCTATGCCTCAAAAATCACATATCTTAAATGATTTTTCGCTTTTTATACATGCTAAATTTTCTAGCATTGATTATGGAATGCAAAAATGTAATAATACAATAATCCAATGTGTGTAATTTTTAGATCAGACCTCATCAACTACAAAACAACTAAGACAAATAGTTGAGATTATCATGAAAATCTTCCTTAGATAAAAGTATGATAAAACTCCAAAAGAGGGTGTGACATTAGTACCAAGGGGTTGTAAAAATGTTAGCTTCATTAGCTACTTTCAAATTAATTATAGGTTTGCCACTATTATAAAATTTTAGATGAAATAAGAAAATTTTCTACCCTTTCAAAGCTTTGGTAAAATGCACATTGTTAACACCAACAAATGCCTAGCACAATTAGTTATAGGCAACTTAGCATCTCCCTTAGAATACTCTTGGTCATACTTTTGAGTCACTGCTTTTCTCTTTGACTAGGAGATTAGATGTAAGAGAGGGTGTGTTAGTGATTTCCTTTGTAATTTTTTGATTGTATAAAAAGGAAAGCATTTTTTTTTTACTTTATTACCTTATAGTTAGTACCCGATCTCTCAGCAGTTATCCTAGCAAATATATAAAGGCTTATACTTTATAACTTATCATTTAGAAAAGAAAAAATATAGGACTAAGTTTTTGGCTTGAGGACTTATCTATTAAATGCCTTAAAGTGTTGATAGTGAAGTTTTGGTTCTACAACTAAGAGTGAGTTGATATTCATAGAACATTTAGGCCAAGGTCCAAGCCCATTTTAATGTCATCGTAGTCCAGACCTAGCTAACAGATCAGAGCCCATGTATTTCTAGAGACAATCCTTTATGGTTTGGATTGTTGCCTCTCTAATTTCTAAGTTGCTTGCACGACCAGTTTGACTAGAAGAGAACCAAACCAAAAATTCATTGGCAATGAAAATAAACGAGCTAACGTAAATCAGATATGGGAAAATTGGTGACGTGGCTAGTATGAGCAAGCAAAGTAGGGTTTAACAGAAGATAAACATTTTTAAAATGCAAATATGTTCTGCTTAAAAATGAAGGTGTTAAATGTAATAACCCCAATTTTGTAGTTGCAATTGAACAATTAATAAAAGTTAAAAATTTTAGAAAAATCGGGCTGGAATATTAGGTTGTTAGAAATTCACTTTTTATATAAATAGAATCAAGATTTGAAACATAGATACTTAGAATGTACTAAAAAAATAGAGTCCAATGAGTATAAGTATGTCAAAAATGGAGTTTGGATGAAAAATCCTTATTTTTCTCTATTTTTGTAATAAAAAGGGCAAAATGATAATTTTACTTTATTATGGGGCCCACAAAATCAGGTAAAGACTGAGGTTAGCAATGATGCAAGCTAACACTCAGCTGGTAGCAGAGGTAATGGAATTTTCACTCCCCATTCAAATAATTCCATGTGAAATTTATAAGAAAATATTTTAAAAATTCCAAAATTTGCCTCTAAATAGTCCAAAATTTTTGCCAAAAATGTTCATAAAATTCTTCCTAAAATTCCTTAACTCCTCTGATTCTAGCTCCAAAATCCCTCTCTTTCCCCATATTCTCTTCTTTTTCCCTATTTTCTCTCTCCCTCTCTCTTTCACTAGTAGCGCATCCCCAGATGCACCAAACAAAATATTCCATATCATAGTGTTGGGCGCGTATAGAGACGTGTCGCCCCTGATAGAACTAAGGTTTTACCCTACAACTATTTTTGAATTAGACATTAAGATTCAACCGTCAAACCTTATATCTAATTTGTTAAAAAGCTCCGGAACATCGTAATCTTCAAAAGCCCTATGATTTCATAAAGATCAAACAAGTATTCATCAAACAGTTCACCAAAAAATAGTAACTCCAACGATATTTGTTTTTCGGCATGGATTTCTCTTTTTACAGAAATTTTCTCTCCTCTAGATGTTCCAGGTAGGTGGACCTCTCTCCCCTCTTCATTTTTCGTATATTTTAAAGATGATAGGTCACCGGATTGGTTTTTCCTGCTAGGCTTTCCAGTGAAACCAATACGAGTAAACCTAGATCAGATCTCTATCAAAGATGGCTCATATGGGAAATCTAAGCCATCCAATGGATTCAGGAGGGCCCAAAACCACTAGAAAAGTGATCACAATCATATAGCTATTTCAATTTCACGATGATATGAAGATGTTTGATCTAATGATCCAAATTTGGATTGTCTTGTGATCTCCAAACAACCTGCATCAAAGACGCATAACAAGAACACAACGGAGAGACATTCTGTGAGAGAGTGTCTTAGCGCCCTCACCCCGCGTACGACGCGGTTGCTAAGAAAGTAGATGCCGCCTTTGTCCCGAAGATGGAGACATGGGTCGCTCTGTTTTCTCGCATCCTCAAATCCAGAATTGATCTAGACAGTTGAAAAATTGCCTAAAAAGTTAAAAATGTGAGTCTGAGCTCAATTTAACTCCAAATTGAGATCGAAAAGAACCATGAAATTCCTCTTGATGAGTAGAATCTACTGAACACATAAAATTTAGGATTTACATATTATATCTTTCTGTTAATTTCAAAATTCATTACTAATCTCCTTGATCAGTTAGATCAAGGATGATCAAACCTTTTGGATGGGATGTACTGATGATTTAATGATAGAATAGTATGAAATCAATGGTCATATATAATAGATATTTGAGAAATTGTGATTTAGACCCTTAATGTTAGCCAAAACCATAGATCTAACAAAGAAAACTTAGATCGACGGTTGGATTGTGATGGAAATTTGTAATATACATAATTTTTATCTGAATTGTTAAATTATAGTTTAATTGTCTCTGATTTATTAGTAAATTTACTTCTTAGATTAATTTTATGATCTAATGTTCATGTTAAGTAAATATGAGAAAATTCATAAAAAATGTAATTATTTGATTAATCAAATCTAGATTTACTTTCATGAACAATTACAACATATGAATGACATGAAATTAATTATAGTAAGGGCAATAATAATTAGTATAAGATAAGAAATGGAATTCATCACTATCTCCTTAGCCCATTTAGGAGAATAATAAATATCCATGAATGACATAATTAATGTTCATGGACCTAAGTTAAAATCTAGTAGAAAAGAGACTAAGGGTAAAAGAGCTCATAGGAAACTTGTAGAAGGTTAGGTATAGTGCCACTCCAATGGACTTTGAACATTGTGGTTATGGGGAGCATACAAGATCCAAGTAATCTTTCCTCAGCTTCCGTTGACGTTTGTTGAGGTCTAAATGCCTCCTTACATGAGGATCGTATTAACCACTTTTTGAGCAGACTTTAACTGGTAAGCATTAGTTAAATATGAAATAAAGATGAGCAGTCTAAATTAGGAAGAAATAAATAATTTTTAATTATTAAAACACTAACTGGTTGAGCATTAATAATAAGAACATAAAAAGTTAAGAAATTTTCAAATCAAACTAAACTTTAAGTAATATAATAATGATCAAACAAGATCAATTATGAGATCTTGAATGATTAAGAACAATAAAAGAAATAATTATAAATTTAGATTTAGGATATAGATTTTTGATTAAATGTAGATCAATAGGTTAAATGATCTAAACCCTTGATCAATATGATTTAAGGAAAAAGATCTAGATCATCCTCCTTATGGATGATTAAAAGATCATATAGGAAGTACATATGGAATTGAGGGATAATATTATATGTATGATTTGATAGATATATACATTGATCAAGATCGTGGTAGATCTTAAGGAGCGGAATTACCACATCTGAGGTAGGTGGATCTTAAGGATTTATTTAAAAGATACATATTTTTACACATGATTTTACTTTTAGAATTATAGAAATTCATGATACAATTAGAATGTTTATATATTCCTTAGAAGTATTATGGTACAGCCAAATGATGATGGAATAGTTTTGCAATTGTTATTAAGTTTAGAATTAATTGAAAATAGGTAAACTCTAAATCAATAAGGAAGTAGATGATATTCCAACCTTAGATAAATGGACAAATCGTTTGATAGTAAAATCATTATTTTACATGCAAGCATGGAGGCTTTGTGGTTTTGTTTTAGACAAGCATAGGCCTGGGGAGACTACGCTAGGAGGGTTATTAGGATTTGGCCACCTGCTCTCCTAAAAATTGATGATGTGATAAATACCATGTCCTAAGAGAGGCAGAAAGTCAGGTGGGGCAATTATGGGAAGGTCGCCACTGTGATAGCCATGGTCCCCCCATACGAACATGGATATTGTATTTTTTCACATTTGGTATTAGTGGAGTATAGAGCAGTTATCTGAGCTCGCTAATATGGATTAGGCTGCAGTATAGTAGTCCTTGATGTAGTTTGCATTATGATGCATATGGGATAGGCATAGTGAAATGCGTCATATATTAGCATGATGAAATGCCTAGTAATTGTATATTACCAATATTTCCCATGAAGGAAAATTTCCAATATAGAAACTGACTGAAATATTGACCCCCTATAGTGGAAAGTGTTGATAATAAAATCAGCATAGTTTGGGAATGTGTATTGTTATCATTATTGACTACTTTCACAATTTTAACGAATTTATTCGTATATGGTATATACGTATGATAATTCACATGGGAAGTTAAATGAATATCATACATTTTATAATTCATAGATATACAAATGTAACATGGATTTATTATATGATGGAAATGAATAATTAAAATCATTGGATTTTGAGATATGTTGTTGAATTATCATGCTTGTTAAATCTCCTACCAAGCATTGCTTGCTGAGATATTGTAAATATTTGAATGTTTATAATATTTCAGATACAGATAAGAAAGATTGAAAGCTCAAGATTTGAAGCTACCCACTATAGTACCATTGATCAGGGTATTTCCTTTGAGGAATTTATCATAAGTACTTTATAATTTGGACAATGTATTGTAATGATACAGGGGTTGTGTATGTGAACCACTAGATGGATCTTGATGTTTAATAAAAGTATTTCTGTTGTTCTTCAATGAAAATTTTATTTTGGTACAAAAATATATGTATGATAATTAAATTGAGGTAACATTTTTGGTTTTTACAAATTAATTTCAAAGAAAAAGTTTTTTTGCTATTTAGTTTTCAAAAATTTTCACTATTAAGGGCCCTGTCTTTGCAAAACACTTGTAAAAATGTGTTATAAAAACCCGGGTCATCACAGTTGGTATCAGAGCAGTTCATCTAGTCACTTGCAGCCTCAATATGTCCAATAAAAGATAACAATCTAAATTTAAGTTAGAATATAATTAGTTATATAGATTACTTAAAGAAATTTTTATTTATGAGCAAATGCCAACTAAGAGAACAACTAGGCGGACGGCTCAAAGTTCTTCAGAGAACAATATGGAGGCTTCATCATGAAATAATATGTAGAAAATAATAACAAGAGTATTGAGGGGTCTTCTTCCTCATATCCAATAACCTCAGGCAACATGTGACACCTCAGGTTTTTTAAACCTTTTTTCAATACATAAATAATAATAATAATAATAATATGTTTTATAAAATAGGTGGGATCCCTGAAAGTGAAAACTCGTAATTAACATAATAACGCCAACGCTCAAGAGAAATATCCAAAAAAGAAAACCCCGAGGGTCATCCGATCCAAAAATCAAATCATTGATAAGCTGGGCATGCTCAATCTAAAACCACGACAAATCAACACGAGTCGTGAAAAAGATAGTAATAATAGCACGTTCAAAATCCCTGGGGTTCGTCCATGATGACCACATCATACATATATCAGCAAGTAAAGGTACACTATACAAAATGCGGGTTTAATCTATCCAAAATATCAAAATCCATGTACATCCCAAAAAGTCTAACCACAAGTTGAAGAGACATACACAAATTGGTCTCTGAAGCACAAAAAGGCAGATGGTCCTTGAGGTCCTCGCTTGATCATATTCAATAAAAGAACAATAAAATCATGTGGCGCCAAATATCAATATCATGGCGAATCTCATAAGATAAAACATGTATAAGACACGTCAAATCATCATACGTCCATAATGAATAACACATGGCAATCATAAGTTTGAACAATTCGATATCAAAACTAATCATCATAGCATGCAAGGCATGAGCAATACATGGATATGCATCCACCAAAAGCAATAAGAATATGCGTACACATCATAATATAATGCATATCATGATGACCAATGCACCGTGCACAATCAAGCCCTATGAGTATCTCAACTACTCACGGTAATGGTAATGAATATTCATTCCAACATCCAGGGTCTCTAGCTTGTAGCTC
This sequence comes from Warburgia ugandensis, assembly GCA_035236585.1. NCBI lineage: Eukaryota > Viridiplantae > Streptophyta > Magnoliopsida > Canellales > Canellaceae > Warburgia > Warburgia ugandensis. Next base: position 9,488,681 of record CP141138.1, on the reverse strand, counting down.
GCACATCAGGTATCTCGCAAGCCCATAGGCCTGCGCACATCTGACTGCCCACTGAGGCATCAAGCAATATATCTATGTTACATGAGTATACAAGAGTATGGGCTACTATGCTGCAATGACAACCACTCCACGATCTCAACCACTTCCGCTCCCCATCGACATCGAAATGAGAGACTTCTTCTGTCCCGCATGGGAGAAGACAAACTCGTAGGATGGACTACCCATGATCCCACCCCTATGAACAATGCTGGTTTCTAATCATAATCATCATAAAAGGTAGATGGTGGGTGGCCAATCCTACAACCCTCCTAGCATAGTACCCACTAGGCAGAAGCACCTATCATAAATCAACAAACCATGAATCAAGAATTGAAATCCGTACATAATCATTCTTGATAAAGCCAAATCGAGAGAGAGTAATTCATTAGATCAACATCATGCATCAAAAAATCAGAGTGTAGCATCCTCAAATAATCAAATTGATGCAACATAAAATGTATTACGAAGCAGTGCATAAATCATCCACAAAAGGAGTAGCAAACATATTGGCAATGCATGCTGACATGTATTCTCATGCAAACATGGTAAGACATAAAATCCATGCTTCAAAGTTCTCAAGTAATACATCATGATTTAAGAAATCATGAAAAAATCCCAAATGTAATCACCTACCTTTAAAACGCAGTACTTAAATCAGGCGCATAAGTTATATCACGTCGTGTGCTCTAATGTACCAGTCACATCATAAGTTGTCGATTACTTGGTGTTCTTACATCTCAAAATAAACAAATGCAAGTGGTAACTTCCCTTATTTGGTAGTTAATCCTAGATTAACAACCTAGATCATCTAATCAACTCTCCATTAGGGCAAACCTGAACTAGATGTTGGATTTCCAAACATGCAGACCATCATTCGTCATATTGGATCCTAATCTATGTCATGATTCATTCAATTAATGCCCCTTAATTAATAAAGGGCCAATCTCTTTCATCTCATGAAGTTTGGAGATGATCCAACCATTGGATTGCTCTTTGTCACTTGTAATCAATATCTGATTGTCAATTCTAATCATTTTCATCATGATCCATCTAATTTCTATGGCTTCTTTTGTGATTTACAATCATTTTCATAATTACGTGTCGATCTGATGGTTAGATCGCTCTCTCATCAACCAATCCTAAGGCACTTCATTAGATCAACAGTCAAGATCACTTTTCTTGACAATCACTTGAGATCTATTCTTCTAATCCCATCGATCATCTCATATTTAATGCATACAATCAATTATAAGGCCTAATCATCCTTTGATCGGTCTGATCTAGGTTAATGAATAGCATTTTGTGATTTAACAAATCTAAAAGTGGTCAAATCAAAGTTTTCATCTCAAATCTTGGTCCGCGTCGTCGAGACATCGCAATAGATGTCTCAAATAATGATTTGGACCTCTGTAGCTCCTAAAATCAAGCTTTTAATGAATGGATAGTCCAATTTAATCCATAATTAATTAATTAATTAATCAAATGGCATCACGGGGATGCAGGGGCATACGAAACATGTCCCTCGTGTGTCACCATCTTTGGGACACACGAGCATTCCACCGCAGAAAACTACCGAACCTTAGTCGTGCTCATGTTACGCTCTGTGCGTCTCCAGTTGCATCCTGGGCATCTCGACGCAGTCGCCGGAGAAAACTACCGAACCTTAGTCGCTGCTGGCGATGCTCACATTGCCCAAATTTTGTGATTTTCATACCATTTTGACTGGATTTTTTACGTACATTCACTTTATGACATTTTCATTCACTGATTTTGAGGTTTTTTACTTGATTTTTCTCACTTTTACAAAATTTCCCCACTTTACTGTTTTTCACATTTTGGCCATTCCTATCCAGATCTCAATGAGATTTCAGGCGTTTGTTCCTTGTTTCATCATGCACAAGATGAACGGTTCAGATCATCCATTTGACACTATTTCATTGGTTTATTTTCACAAAAATAGTGAGGTATACGTAGCCACTGGAAAATGACAATCCACACTATTTTCCTGCATTAACAACTGAAAAAGAAACACAAAATACATGCTAGAAATGGAAAGGGGAAAAGAGAACGGGGGCCTACCTAGGTTAGGTTGGCTAGGGGGAAAGGTTCTGTCACACACACAGGAGGGGGGAAACAACATCATTATTGTCACCAGTAGCACGAGGAACAGAGAGGGAGAGTAAATGTGGGGAGATTTACGATGTGAGTTATTAATGGGAGGGGAGAGTAGCAAACATATTGGCAATACATGATGATATACATTCTCATGCAAACATAGTAAGACATAAAATCCATGCTTCAAAGTTCTCAAGTAATACATCATGATTTAAGAAATCATGAAAAAATCCCAAATGTAATTACTTACCTTCAAAACACAGTACTTAAATCAGGCGTGTAAGCTATATCACGTCGTGTGCTCTGATGTACCTGTCACATCATAAGTTGTCAATTACTTAGTGTTCTTACATCCCAAAATAAACAAATGCAAGTGGTAACTTTCTTAATCTGGCAATAAATCCTAGATTAAAGGCCCACATCATCTGATCAAATCTCCATTAGGGCAAACTTGAACTAGATGTTGGTTTTTCAAACATGCAGACCATCATTCGTCATCTTGGATCCTCAATTTATGCCATAATTCATTCAATTAATACCCTTTAATTAATAAAAGGGTCAGCCACTTTCATCTCATGAAGTTTGGAGACAATTTAACTGTTGGATCGCTCTTTATCACTTATAATCAATATCTGATTGTCAATTCTAATCATTTTCATCATAATCTATCTAATTTCTATGTTTTTTTAGTGATTTACAAGTATTTCCATGATTACATGTCGATTTGATGGTCAGATCGCTCTCTGATTAGCTAATCGTAAGGCACTTCATTAGATCAACGGTCAAGATCACTTTTCTTGACAATCACTTGAGTTCTACTCTTCTAATCCCCTCGATCATCTCATATTTAATGCATACAATCAATTATAAGGTATGATCATCCTTTGATTGGCCTGATCTAAGTTATTGAATAACATTTTGTTATTTAACAAATCTAAAAGTGGTCAAATTGAAGTTTTCATCTCAAATCTTGGTCTGCGTCACTGAGACATCACAACAGATGTCTCAAATCATGATTTAGACCTCTGTAATCCCCAAAATCAAGCTTTTAATGAATGGACAGTCAAATTTAATCCAAAATTAATTAATTGAACAGCATCAAGGGTATGCACGTGCATATGGAATGCGCCTCACGTGTGTCACCGTCGGCGGGAAGCATGTGCGCGCAATGCACGCTATAATGTGCTCTCGCGTGCGTCACCGTCTTTGGGACATGCGCACATTCCACCATGCATGGAGACAACGCATCATCACCGACACTTGTGCTCGCGTTGAGGGTGCGTTACATCTTGTGCATCTCCAGTTGTGTCCTGGGGGTCCTAATGTAGTTGTTATCGTCGGAGACGACGACCGGACTCTGGTCACTGTAGGCGATGCCCACGTTACTCAAATTTTGCGATTTTCATACCATATTGATTGGATTTTTACGTACCTTCACTTTATGACATTTTCATTCATTGATTTTGAGGTTTTTTACTTTATTTTTCTCATGTTGACAAAATTTTCCACTTTACTAATTTTCACATTTTCGCCGTTCCAAGCCAAATCTCAATGAGATTTCATGGGTTTGTTCCTTGTTTCATTATGCACAAGATGAACAGTTCAGATAATCCATCTGACATTGTTTCATTAGTTTATTTTCACAAAAAGGTATATGTGTCACTGAAAAGTGGCAATCCACACTATTTTTTGGCATTAACAAAAAAAAAAAAAAAAACAGAACATATGTGCTAGAAAATGGAAAGGGGAAAAGAGAATGGGGCCTACCTAGGTCAAGTCGACTAGAGGGAAAGGTTCCATTACACACATAGGAGGGGGGAAATAGTGTTGTTGTTGTCACCAATGATATGGGGAACAAAGAGGGAGAGTAAATGTAGGGAGATGTACGATGTGAGTTATTAATGGGAGGGGGGAGGCACATTTAATTTTAATTGATTGCTAAAATGATTGGCTCCACACCCATTTAATGTTTGTCAGAGTCTTATTTTCAGCGCTCGTCCTTGTGGGCCCCACAAATGTAATTACTATTTTACTCCTCTAATTAATTTATAAAAAGTACAAAAATTAAAATAATTAGTCAATTTTCATCCGATCTCCGATTTTAGCATTTTTAATGTCATTGAATTCCATTTCTCGTGTATATTCAGAAAATTGAGGTTTTAGCTCATGATTTTATCTCTAAAATTTTTAAATCCTAGTTTTCTTAATTTTCACAAATTCCCAAATTTCCACGCAATTATGCATTTTTGGAATTTAAAATTTGCGGGTGTTACACCACACCACCACCTGTTGAAGTATCATGTATTCATGTTCAACCTAACGTAGGACTTAGCACTCCTATACCAAGACAAGATACTCTAACACCAGTACATGATCATTCTTCACCTGTGCCAAGTGGAGTAGTTGGAAGTTTTCAATTAACATTGATAAAATAGACAAGATAGTAGAGAGATTTCAGAAGATGGTTATAGGATATAATGGCAAGGGTGATGTTGAGAAGGCGGAAGAATGGATTTGCAAAACACTTGTAAAAATGTGTTATAAAAACCAGGGTTGTCATATTAAATCACAAGGTTACACTTAATTTGAAATTAAATTTTCATACTAGTGCCATTATTTGGATGAAGTCTTAAAAATTTCAAAGCCTTGATCACTATTTTGCCATATAACTTTTTGTAGAGAAGGCCCTCAATGAGAAACTGGGTTCTTGGTGATTCCACTAGAAACCCATGGTAGAAGAAGAAAGAATCCCTTTTCTCTTACACTAAAATGCTTGGATTTTTTAGATCATAATTTCCAAATGGGTCATTATGATGAATTGTTTAGGCACCCAAAATTGTTTTTCATAAAATTCATCACATTTTACCAGATTGGTAAGATTTGGGAACATTGAATGTAAATGGAGAAATAGATAGGAATTGAGGCTTCAAGAGCCACTTTGAGTTAAAGAATGAACATACTGCAGTGATATAGGAACGAGATGCTTTAATGCAATTTCCTCTGAGCATTTAATCTTAATGGTGGAGGATATTTTTGTCAACCTCAAAAACAGAAAATATGAGTTTTGAACTTGTGGTTCAGATTGTTTTTATCGTAGATTGTATGCTTTTTCTGTTTTGGCCGGGAACGGGTTCTCATCTTCATAGAAGGCCCCTTAACATAAAGAGGAAATGGGGGTGCAAAAGCTACATTAAAGAAATAACTAAGGTCGGTGCAGAGTTTGAGAATTTAATGCAGAAATTAGAATTTTAGAATAGAATTCGGTTTTGGATGGTAGGGTCTTAAAATTTGAAGAAATTTAGAGTCTGAATTCAGTCATGGTGTGATAGAGTTTAATAAATTAATTTTCAGAATTTAAGGGCAGAATTAGAGAGCGGAACTCGTACTAGTTGAAAAGCTTCGTTTTTTCGTCTCTCTTAGAATTCCGATCTTCAAAGCGGAATTTGGCCTCATCTCTCTCTCTCTCCTACTTTATATCTTTCTGTCTTACAATGCTTGAAGTAAATAAAGTCAATGGACAATGATTGTGAAAAATCTTGCAAACATGAAAAGAAAGAAGGCCCAAGGACCCTTTTAGTTGGTAAATAAGGAAGTGGTTCCAATTGATTTCTCAACAAAACCAATTTTATTCCCTCCATTTTGAAACACTTTATTTTTTTCAAGGAAGTGAGATCATGTTTCGCAAAGGAAATGAATTTGATCAGACGAGAGGATCTGGGTTTCTTTTTCTAAGTATAACAGATTTTCATGTCAAACTATCTGTAGAAATCATAGAAAGCTGAAAATCAATTTCAATGCATTCCTGTTAACCACACAGGCACTAAATAACAGAATTTGAGCTCAAGCTGACAGTGCAATCCTAGTTAGTAAACTTGTTAGGTAAACATGCATGTGAGAGAGAGCAAAAAACTATACAACATGTTAACATGACTATGACTCGGACTTAGTGGGTTGGGATCAAGTCATGTGTTCATGTCATTTTTGGGTTGACCCAAAAATGACACCCCAAAAATTGTGTCGTGTTTGTGTCAATCCATGTATTTAAAAAATGACAGGGTTGCGACTTATGTAATTAAGCATGTTGTTTTGACTCGTGACCTGTTAACCCAATTATATTATAGTGCATATATATAACCGTGACCTATATAAATAATTGTATCATGTCATGTCATTCGAATATGACTCATTTACGTAATTGTGTTACACGAGTCGTGTCAGTCACGGGTTCTTAATACAATTATTAATTTTGTCATATTTGTGTTGACCCATACACCCAGAGAGAGAGAGAGAGAGAGAGAGAGAGAGAGAGAGAGAGAGAGAGAGAGAGAGAGAGAGAGAATTTGTTGATAGGACCTGTTTAACAAAATAGTAGGCCCATTCATAAGTGATCACTTTCTCCTTGTAGTATCCTTTCTCACTTATATCGTCTCCATTGGCAATTTTTCCATGAATCTTTTCCCGTAAGATACGCTTAACTCTCCTCTTCTGAGATGCATCGTTGTTGCTTTAGAACTGTTTGAGCAGCCCATTTTTGTCACTTCAGAACAGTAGTTATTAGGATCATCAGATGGAGATGAGCTAGTTGGCGTGTAGCTCATCTGAGATGTGGCGCCCAAGTTCTGTCTGTGCCCATAGCAGATGCGGTGTCCAAAGATTCCACCAGGGCTGGTTACAAGCATTCTCATAGACCGTTTGTTTGGGGTGCAGGTACTAACACCATAGGTTTTCTCAGAAGGAAACCTTTATATGTTGTTAGTAGGTGTGCTCTATGCAAAGAAGCCGAGGAAGGAAGTGTGCTCATCATTCATCTCAAAGTAGCAGCAAAGATGTGGAAAAATGCACTGGAAGTGTGCTCATTCATCGCAAAGTAGCAGCAAAGATGGGGAAATATGCGCTTTCTTCTCTTCATGTCAGTTGGCTCTTCCGTAAGACATGTGATGACCTTTGGGACAATGGAGGGGAGAAAGGAACTTTTATGTGGAAAATGTTATCTTTGCCAGTTTTTGGAACATTTGGTGCGAGCAGAATGTAGAATAATTTTGAAGGTAATGGTCAGAAATCCGGGAAGAGTATTCTTGGCATTATTAGGAATTCGTCTAAAGGAGTTCTTGGGCTATTCAAGTTCTGACATTTGTTCTGATTAGATTCCATCGTCAACAAAAGATCTACCTAGCCAGATCCCCGAAGTGCCTTAATATCTGGGGCCTGTCAAGTTAAAATTTGATGGGTTGTTTGGTGGGAGCTATTGGCAGGAATAGTGGGAGTATTATTAAGGCTTTCTCGGGTCTTATTGGAGTTAGAATCTCCATTGAAGCGAAGAGATAACCATTATTTATCTATCTTAATATGTGAAACAAGCAGTTAATAAATCTATAGTGTAATTTACATGGGCGACTAAAATTTCATACGACTCGGATAGTAAAAACAATCCTAAACTCTCTCCAATCGCTGAAAATTACATTACCATTAGGTTCATTACTTTTTGAACTTTCTGAAACATTGATGTGAACTTCATGGCAGTAATGGCCAGCAGGATGGTCCTGTAATTGGTGGAGAAGATTATGGAGCATGGCCTGTCCACTATCTGCGCCCGACGAGGTGAACAATTTTGATAGCCAAACAATTAGGTCATGTATGTAAATTTAGCTGCTTAGCGCAATAGTAAAGTTGTCGTCGTGTGACCTTGAAGTCACTGGTTCAAGGCATAAAAATAGCCTCTTACAAAATGTAAGGTAAGGCTGCGTACTTTGACCCTTGTGGTCCACCCCTTCCACAGACCCTGCATACACAGGAGCTTCGTACACCGGGGCTGCCCTTTTATGTACATTTAGCCACTCATATGATTGATTTTACGCAGATACTATGTAGAAAGCTCATGATTTGGACTTGAAGCATTATGTGGCTTGGACTGTAATGCCTCACAGTCGCTAGCGAAGGCTTCTAGCTCCAAGAGGACATGCAGGATATTGATGTTGACAATTCCTTCATGACATTGATTATCATCAACTGTTGTTTGTAAGTCTATAATTGATGTTACAACTTACCCTTTTAGCAGTGACATTCTTCAGATCTAATTATACTGTTTTTACTTCTAATGAGTTATCACAGTACAAGTAAGAAAGTTTCAAATTAAAAAGAGATTCGCATTAAGTAGAAGAAACGAAAGTATGGTTCCCATAAGTTTAAATGTTCCTACAAACATTGTACGTCTGTGTCGCCCATGATAGATCTCTGCCTTTCATGCAAAACAAATAAAACAAACATGATCAGAGTTGATCTAGCACCTGATCTCATCAGACCTAAACATGACGATAGCATCTCTCCTGTCCTTGGGTTGAGGGTAGAGTCTTCCCATATTGTTTCAATTCCAAGCATCCATGATAACAATTATGATGAAAAATATGATGGTCGACTTGTTTGATAACCGTCCCTTTCCGCAATCAATTCTCAAGATGAAACCTCGAGATGTGGCTGCAAAAACATCTCCTTGATGTAGGTGTTCCTCGAGAGAGAGAGAGAGAGAGAGAGTGGAGAGTCTCAAATAGGTGCCCTCCTTTTTAAAACCAATTTCCCCAAAAACAGAAACAGAAAAGAAATAAGTTGAGGAAGACCGAGAGAGAGAGAGAGAGATTGTTTTTTATTTTTTATTTTTTTTCTTTTCTTTTGGTCCGGTTGGGGTATGGTTGGGCGTACCGAGTGGAGACCAAAAATTAAAAACTAGCCCATTTTTGGAGCTTTTTCCATGATCCAAGCCATTCATCCTACTGGCCTTTCCTCAAGATAGTAGGCACCAAAAATGTAATTTAATGGGCCTCTCCTATAGTAGGCCCAATCAACTGAAAAGTGATGGTGTTCACTCTCATCCTAAAACACCATCCACATTTCAGCCGTTGAGGTCCTACTACAGATATTCCTATTAGATAACATTTTTGGTACCCTCCCATCTTGAGTAAGAGCGAATTTGATGAATGGCTTGGATCATGCATAAAAAGGGCCTGCTGTTCTTTTTTTTGTCTCCATTTGGTACACCTAAACCATGCAGTAGGTGCACAGAAAAAAAAAGTGAGAGAGAGAGAAATAAATAATTTTTTTTAGGATTAAAGGTACTTCCAATATATTTTTGTTGTCCATAAATTAGTGAGAACAAATTGGACTTTCTAGCCTAATTAATGAGGAAAAACAAACATGCAACTTTTTCTCATAACTTCAAAATTGAAATCAATACTAAGTTGCCCTAATCTCTCTCTCTCTCTCTCTCTCTCTCTCTCTCTCTCTCTCTCTCTCTCTCTCTCTCTCTCTCTCTCTCTCTCTCTCTCTCTATATATTGTTGGATTGAAGAAGAAGCTTCTCCTGAAATTGCAACTACTCTATTCTTGGATCATGTGCTAGTGTCAATGTTGTTGAGCTATTTTATCTTTGTCTTTTCACTTCTTTAGGACCATTTCATTGTAAGGTCTTCAATTCATTCTTCTCTTAGTCTAATGAGGAATTTTCTGGGCCTTTTCTGTTTCATTTTCTTCCCTTCTAGTTTTAGAAAAAACTATCATTTCTATTTTCCATAGAGATGTGTTTCACTCCCAAACACTCACAAGCTGCAAGAAGATTCTCATCATCATCATCATCATCATCATCATCATCATCATCATCATCATCATCATCATCATCATCATCATCATCATCAAGACCTTATCCCAATTAGGGGTCGGCCACATGAATCTTATTCCTCCATTCCACTCTATTAAATACCGTGGCTTCATTTAGTCCTAAATTTTTTAAATCTTTCCTCACCACTTCTATCCACGTTCTTTTGGGCCTTCTCCTTGCTCTTTTAGAGCCTTCTACTTGTATTGCCTCACTCCTTCTAACCGGTGCCGTTGTTGGTCTCCTTTGAACATGTCTAAACCATCTAAGTCTAATCTCCCTCATCTTATTACCTATTGGTGGTACCCCTAAATTTCCTCTAATATTTTCATTTCTAATTCTATCATTTCTTGTCTTACCACTCATCCATCTCAACATCCTCATTTCTGCGATGCTCATCCTATGAGTATGATATTCATTAATTGCCCAACACTCTGATCCATGGAGCATGGCCGGCCTTATGGCCATCCTATATAATTTTTCTTTTAGTTTGAGTGGCACCTGTCGATCACACAAAACTTCAGATGCATATCTCCATTTGTTCCAACTCGCTTGGATTCTCTGGGTAACTTCCTTCTCAATCTCTCCACTCTCATGAATCATTGATCATAAGTACTGAAAGTGGTCTTTTACAAGGACTTCTTGGTTATCAATCTTGATTGGTGTTTCACTCCTACTCTCCTTGCTAAAATTACATTCCATATATTCTGTCTTAATTCGGCTAATTTTAAATCTTTCAGATTCTAATGCTTCTCTCCATAACTCTAGCTTTGTGTTTACACCCTCTCTTGTCTCATCAAGTAATACTATATCATCTGCAAGTAGCATGGACCAGGGAATCTCCTCGTGCAGATGTTTTGTTAACTCATCTATAACCAATGTGAAAAGGTATGGGCTCAATGTTGATCCTTGATGCAATCTTATAGTAATAGGGAAATCACCAGTCACGCCACTATTGGTCTTAACATTTGTTACCGCTCCCTCATACATATATTTAATTATGTCTATATATCCCTGAGAAACTCCTTTATCACCCAACAACCCTCCATATTAACTCTCTAGGGACTTTATCATAAGCTTTCTCTAAGTTGATAAAGACCATGTAAAGGTCTTTCCTCCTTTCCCTATATTTCTCTACTAATTGTCTTAGTAAGAAAATAGCTTCCATGGTAGACTTCCCAAGCATGAAACCAAACTGATTCTCTGATACACTTGTTTCATGTTATAGCCTCTTCTTAATCACTCTTTCAAAAAGTTTCATAGCATGGCTCATAAGTTTGATCCCTCAATAATTAGTGCAACTCTATATGTCTCCTTTATTCTTATAAATTAGTATAATAGAGCTTTTCCTTCACTCATCAGGCATTTTCTTTGATTTTATAATCTTGTTAAACAACTTGGTCAACCAAACTAACACAATATCTCCCATATGCATCCAAATCTCTATTGAGATACCATTGGGCCCCATGGCCTTTCTTGATTTCATCTTTTTCAAGGCCTCTTTTACTTTAGGTACTCTAATCCTACATTCATATCTATAATATCTAGTGTTATTTAGATTTATAGCATTTTCAATCCCTATATTCTTAGAGCCATTGTCATTTAACAATTTTTAAAAGTATGTTCCCTACTTTTGTTTGATCTCATCATCTTTGACTATTACCCTTTGATCATCGATTCTAATGCACCGAACATGATCTAAGTCCTTACCCTTATGTTCTTTTACTTTTCCAAGTTTAAACACATCTTTCTCACCTTTTCTTGTTTCTAGTCTATTATAGAGCTCATCATATGCTTTAAGTTGAGCCTCACTTGCTATTCTCTTAGCAACCTTTTTAGCATTCTTATATTGTTTATAGTTTTCATTATTTCTAATATTTTGCCATGCTTTAAAATGCATTCATTTTTCTTTAATAACTTTTTGCACTGTTTCACTCTACCACCATGTTTCCTTTACTAATTGCCTTTTATCTTTATATACTCCTAAGACATCTTTTGCCACTTTCTTAATGGACTCAGCAATATTAATCCACATGGTATTTACTTTTGTTTCATAGTTCCAAATTCCTTCTACCATCAACTTATTTGTGAATGAGGTTATTTTCTCTCCTTTTAAGTTCCACCACTTAATTTTTGGATACTTATTAAGTTTATTTCCTTTCTTCTATCTTTTGATATAGATATCAATAACCATTAACCTATGTTCTAATGCAGGCTTCGCTTCCGAGGGGACGCTTTAGTAGCCCTTGCCAATTTTTCACTACACCCAGGATCCGATGTAGAGCGTTGCTTTTGGGAGAATGCCCTAACAACCCTTGCCTATTTTTCACTGCACCTGAGATCCGATGCAGCACGTTGCTTATGGGAAATGCCCTAGCTTAAGGGAATGTCACTTTTCGATTCATATCATGTTCGGGTTGCCATAGTTTTAAAAAGCTGAAGATGATTTTCATTTTTTCCGTACAAATTAATATACAAATACATATTCATTTGCAAGCAAAAGAGAAATAACATAATCATCTTCAGCTTCACCCTTGCCGGCTGGCTACTTGACGTAAGGGTGACCAAATTTTAAGAAGCTGGAGATGATTTTCATTTCTTTCTCATAAACTAATATACAAATGCATATTCATTTGTAAGAAAGAAATAACAAAATCATCTTCAACTTCTCCTTTGCCGACAAGTTGCAAGAAGATTCTATAACCTAGAAATTCAGTCCGCTGTTGTGATGGATTTAAGTTCAACACCCTAACTTGTTCCTCCATCAAATCAGGTGAACCAATCTAGGTCGAAGTTACAGCTAATGGTCGAAGCTGTTATTCTTGAATTATTTGTCCCGAACTATGATTATTTCTTGAATCTAATTATCAACTTAGATTGTCATTTTTCATCAATAATGTGTGCCTAGATGGCCCATAGCATTGATTTTCACACCACGATAGTGGCAGATACATTTGGATTCATTTGGCCAACTTCATGTAGTTAGGTATGTCCAATTCTCCTTTTTGTAAATAGAATAATTTTCATATAATTAAAGTAGATATTTAAATGCTTGTTCTATAAGAAATTTTATTTTCTTGAGCTGCAGTTAATAATTATGTCCCATGAAGGCCTTGATATAAGAAGGAAAAGGCTGGCTGGTGTGTCAAGCATGGAGAATGGATACTATTGACTATGAGGTAAAATTTATAACTTTCTGATGTTTTGAAAAATGTCGAATACTTTTAGCCAATTGATATATCGTATTTGCGTTTAGATAATGGTTATTAGGATTTTAGAGTTCTTGTATAGTTCTATGCATTGTTGTGTATTCCCAATAACTTGGTAGAAGAAAACTAGAATTACTTTGTATATCGAACTGAACCGAAATTAAATAGTTTGATTTTGGTCCTTAAAGTTGGAATTGAGCCCTGGAATCCATTTTAGTCCTACTAAAATCATAACTGTACAGTCTAATTCTGGGTGGAACCAAACTGAAACCAGACCATTAACCCTAATATACCTAGAAATGAGGAACCCCTTATTCCCTACAAAGATCATAGTTATTGAAAGTAGATCCTATATAGGATTAGTACTAAATCTTCTTACGAGATGAAGTGAGCCCCATCACTAAAGTACTAGCCGAGTTTGTGATTTTGGGTCCACCTCTTAAACCTAGATCACGTATCTATTTAATTTTATTAGTGAAGAACAACAAGCATGGACGCCAAATGCAAAGTATAAACAAACATTACACACACACACACACACACACACAGATATATATATATATATATATATATATATATATATATATATATATATATAGAGAGAGAGAGAGAGAGAGAGAGAGAGAGAGAGAGAGAGAGAGAGAGAGAGAGAGAGAGAGAGAGTGAAAGTAGCTTCTTGATCAGATGATTTTGAAGAGAGAGAATGTGAAAGTAGCTTCTTGATCAGATGATTTTGAACATTGTATCTCAAGCCGAGAACCAATCCAGACCATCGGTTTTGTCAGCTCACACCAACTAGGTCAAACAACCACAACGCTTCGGTACCAATCACCAAGTCGATCAGAAGGTGCTTTGCTGCACTTTGTCGTTGTGACTTGTCGGTTCAAGTGGATGCACCATCCAGATAAGAACTTAAGATTGGTTTTATACTTATCTAAAAAGTGACCCACAAGATTAAGAGTTTGGATGACTAAAACCTTCCCCATTTGCATGATCCTAACTAAACACAAGTACTAAAGAAATGAATCGCTCAAAAAGTTGACTAACTACAGTTGTTTACTGTTAAAAACCAAATCCAGGGATGAGTATATGTACTTTAGCTGCTGACCACGCGTGTTTGACCACGCGTGTTTCGTATCGCTTCTCAGGCTCTCAGCAAATGAACTGAAAAGGAAAAAGGTTACAGGGTGCATGCAGTGAATAGTCCCTATTGTGGGCTTCCCTTCTCTGTACTCGTAATAGATGGTAAAGAATAAGTAGCAAAGAAGATCAAACGTATGCAACTACAGAGGTAAATAGTAACATACATTTGCCCACGTAAAAAGGGACCTTACAGAGGACGAGAGAGAGAGAGAGCATCAAATGAGGGAACCACGTGCTTCATTCAAGTAGGTCCACTTGATTATGCCGTTAGAAACTTTAATGGGGTAACACAGATGGAACCAGAAAACCAAACCCTTATCTCCCCCCCACTTCATTCTTCATTCAAGTTCAGCAGAGAGAGAGAGAGAGAGAGAGAGAGAGAGAGAGAGAGAGAGAGAGAGAGAGAGAGAGGGAAGGAAAGAATAAAAGAGGGGAGATGTGCAGAGACTTCACGGGAGTACGGTGGGGTTTGATCGGAACGGGAGGAGACTGACTGTTGTCTCTTTCCGTTGGGTCGTTTTCATATGGGTCCGTCAACAGCCTGTTGAACCCTACCATCCTCGTGCTAAAGCCAAGCCTAGAGTTCCCATTCAATCTGCTGATCCCAGATGTTACCCGTTGTATCATTAACGGTGCCTGTAACTCACATTCTCCCACCCCTACTTGAGATTTAACTCCTTGAATTCTACTTCTCCAGTTGAGTTTCATGGTAAGAAAGGGATGCACCACCTAATCACGACCGTATTAATGACCACATGTACGTCAACTTTATCGTTTGTAATTTGGATGTAGACAGCAGATTGTTTTCGTTCTAACCCTCCAATTGTGGTCCACCCAGAGATCCTGAGGCGAAGATTGATTATCTGATGGTCGAGCTTGAGGCCTACTTAGAATGGAAGTCTAGGATGTACTTGCTATGTATGTAAGTCGTATTAGCTAGCTTTAAAGAGACAATAATTTGAGATAGCTGGCTTGGTTATGAGATCGTTTGATGTCCTTTTCGGGAAGGAAAAGAAGGAAGCCAAATTCTTTTACATCACTGCTTTGATTTTCGCTGAAATTCACGCAAGTTGGCTTTTAGATCCAAAAGCTGATACTATTAACGTGTTAGACTCGGGCACATTCGGAGTTTTCCTGACTCGTTTCCTGACTCGTATAATTAGGAAAAGGGGAATGATAATTGCGGCACTCCCTATTTTATTTTGTTACTAGTTACTTTACACACTACTTGATTGGCTTCTCTATTTCTACCTTTTTCGGAACTGTAACAGCTTTAACAGCTAATGGTAAGGTGTAGAAGAGAGATTGCACCATGTACTACGAATCTATGATTGAGAAATACAGTGTGGATGAATGTCGAAGAAGAGATAAATACAAGATAAGATGGAATAGTAATTTGTACATGAAAACAAAAGAAACAGGGGACAAAACGAATGGCTCTGAGGACAAAGAAAACTTCCTAGTCGATGAATATCCGAACATAAAGATCTATTAATATGCTACGCAACCTGTGGAAGAGTAAACCCAAAGCCATTGTTCGTTTAGGCCATCCTTAGCAAGACTCATGCATCAATCATCATTGTCATTATGGCCTTATTTCGATTAGGGGTTGGCCACACGAATCTTGTTCATACATTCCCTTCTATTAAGTATCATGGCTTCATTTATTTCAAAAGTTTTAAAATCTTTTATCACCATTTCTATTCACATTCTTTTGGGCCTTCGACTTGTCCTTTTAGAGCTTTTGACTTAGATCAACTCGCTTGTTCTAACCAGTGACATTTTCAATCTCCTCTAAACATATCCAAATTATCTACATACATCTACCCTCCCTCATCCTTTTACCCATTGGTCTGGATAATTGCCCTCGAACATTTTTGTCCATCCATTTCACACCTCAAAATACTAGTATTTAGGATCATCTAGGGGATAAGGGTTATGGACGTGACCTTTCTAAGTTGCGTCCAAGAAGCAAAGGACTGGGATTACCCAACATCGGAAACTCACATGTAGTTACTTTTAATTGTGCGTGTAAATCTTTGCATTTCACATGCTCCGTATTATATCAGTGCCAAAACTCAGTTAACACATCTGAGTCGACTCAGATGCTCCCCGAGTCGGACTGCTAACCCCGCATATCCCTTGCCTATATAGGCTTTCTCTTTACGGTGGATCGGTGGAAAAGGGTACAGTGTGGGGGGTCCATTTTATTGATCCCACCTCCCTATCACTTCAACGCACACGAAGTCAATAATTAAGCTTCTCCTTTTGGGTTACTATAAAGACGAGGCAAGGGAGAAGCAAATGAGAGTATCCAAATTCTCGACCTTTCTCCTCCTCCCTTTCTTCTTCTACGAACCCCTACATTCTTTTCCACAGCTTTCTTGAACTAAGATTGCTGGTCATTTATCCCACATTAAGTTCATGAAAGCTGTGGGAAAACATGTGGAGGTTGGAAAACTGCCATCTATCGATTGATTATATGCAAATGTAGAAACCTATCATTTTCACTCTTTGCTGAAGGTAAATCCATCATGGGCTCCTTTTCGTTTCTCAGTTTGCCTGTAAATCTTTGATCGAGTCATAGTAATCTTGCTGATTTTGGATTTTGCAGAAGAAACCTTTACTTTGACTCTGACTAACTGCAAATGTGAATGTAGTCATCATCCTTACATGTTCTAATTGTTCAGTACATAGATCGGCCTCCAGATTAAGCATTTGAAAGGTGGCAACTTGAGCGTTTTCGGAAGCCTATCTGAGGAATTAATCACAATATTTTTTTTCTTTTCTATTTTGGTCCAAAACTGTGACCATAAAGGGAAATAAATGAACAACATCATCAAGACCTTATATAAGCAAAATAAATAGAGACCTAGGCCCCCTGTGTAATTGTATTTCATGGACTCGTATTGTACTATAAAGAAATCCTCATCAGAAACTTATAGAAGAATCATAGATTCCCATGCGTCAGGTTAAATTCTATCTTTTTTTATCGACGATGGGATCAGATCGTGCATCGAGCGATGAAGTTCTTTCTGTGTACTCTCATTCTTCGTATGAAAGAGGAAGAAAAAGCTATTCAAATGGAGTCATGACAACATGGTATATGTCCTCTCGCTCCAAGTCTACACAGTCTTTTGATTGTTATCCTTTACCTTTTTCTTGCACAGTCAGATTTATTGACAACATTGCAGGCTCATGGATGAAATGCCAACAAGTCAATTCCAAATCAAGTGAACTTACGAGTACTTGTGTCGTGTTTTGGAGGATCCCACATTGTATACAAGTTGATGTATTTTTTCGAAGGACTAAGTGACGAAATTCGTGATATGACTAATTGATATAATTGTGTTGAACAGTAACGATGAATGCATGATCGGATAATATACGGCGGCACGATGATTGTTCATCCTTAATTTTGAGATAAATTTGAAGGTGCCTCATGGAGATATGAAGGATTGGCAAAAGTGACAAATTTTTTTGACAAGAAGAATTGAAGGAGAAAATCATTACAATTGTAGATGGACGTTTCCTACACTATCATGATGAACAATACAAAATGACGAATTTTTATATACAAAAGGAGCAAATTATCAGCAATGAAGCTTGATGATCGTAGACTTCCCTTATCATACTTTACTTTTAGTGCCAAGCAACCAATCGAAACTCAAAAGCAGAAGTGTGAACGGATCTTCCTAAACTAATTAGTTAAAGATTAATGATATCTCAAATTCCACATCCCAAATTTCCTGAAGGAACAGGTTTTCTGCTTAAAGAATTAGACAGTCGACCTAGAGATGGAATACCCAAGGTGCTGTCTGGCATGGGGATAACGAGCTGGTTAGACTCACCATCGGGATATCCCCGCCATAATTTTTGCTTTTTCTGCTACTAGCCTGAACCGAAGGAAAGCCTCTGCCGTCCACACAGGGTCTAGCTTGCTGCTTCTGCCCAAACATCAGATATCCGTGGATAATTTCTTTCACAATTGTCTGCCTTAATGTGCTTAGTCTTTATTCAAACCCAGCAAGCCGAACCACACCATTCATCACTGTCATTGCAAATATCACGATGACAAAGAGTAAATGGGCTATCATTCTGCAACTATAGAACTAGTTTTTCTTGTACCCTCTTAAGCCCAGAAGATTTGGCTTTCCCCACATCATTCATTGAACTACTTGGATTCACATCAGCTGTAATCAGTCCGGATAGAGACAGTAATTACTCTTTACCTTTGTCTGCTTCGAAAAAAAAAAAAAAACTGCGATCTGATGGTACCTTCTCCTAACCGAGTGATAGATGTATAGAAAACGGGTCCCATTGATTGCAACAGTGAATGACAAATTAGAATGTTAGGCAGGATTCGGAAGCCTAAAGAACTACTGTAAGTGGTCCTCATTCCTAGATACTTCTGGACCTTCTTGTGAGCTTGACGGGAACCATGAGGACATTGGTATCATGCACACAGAATTCTGTCCAGGCGAGATGGTTATGAAGGCCCATTTTCTACATGGAGGAACTGTAATCTACCAAATATGCATCCTACCCACATTTGGATTTTCTTAGTTTCTATGCAAGGAATGCAATCATTGTACAAATCCTACAGTTATTCAGCTGATTGACGGATTACCTGATCATTATCCACATAAATTATTCAAGGCATGATCAAGTTTTCCTGTAGGACTTTTTGCAGGCAACTGTTATCTCCACACCTTTGCTTGGCGAAAGTAGATGTAGGACCCAACCTTTTGGTGATCAAACAATTCACCTCTCATAAATGAAATGATTCTGACCCTCCAACTGGACGTAGTTTTCGACATTGTTTGCAAACCTTCTGAGACGAAATTTTTGACTCATCTACCTTCACGCTCGTAGTTAAGATCGCCCTACGGAAAGGTCCCTAGAAAATGACCTATCAAAGGCCGAGGGCAGAAGTTGAACGTCAGGGATTACCCAAAGCAGGTTCCGGCATGTACGTTTGTTCATTTGGTAAATACTTGCAAGCTATGAAAGATATAGTAGTATACTGTATTCAGAATTTTAACAATCTTTAACCATGAAAAGGTCTTTAGTTTCCAACTGCAAACACCCAGCAGAGACGCCAGAATCCAGTTGTTGTTTCTTTTCACTTTTTTGCATGTTGTAGACACCTCAATTTTAGTCCACTGTAACTGACACAGATTGCCTTTGGCAGGTAGCGGAGATACCAAGCAGCCCTTACGAGCAGTGCCTTTGGTATGCCAGGCCTAAGCTCGAGTGCCTTGCATTATACGGCAAAAGTCCAACAAATTAATAGCCATGGGTTAGAAGTTCTTTGTTAACTTAGATTTTATAGCCTTTTTGTTCACATTACTTTTATAATAAAATTCCAAACTGTTACCTGTTTTCTCTATGTTTTTAATTTTTCTCTTTATTTCTTAAGTTAATGTGCATTCCTCCTTAGTCCCTAATTTTCTTTTACATTCTAATTTGCTCTTCATTTCTTGAGTTAATTTGCATTTGTCTCCTCTCTCTCTCTCTCTTAGAAATTACAAACTCAAATCTTGAGCTAGGAGCAAATTATATTTGTTTTCTTCATTTGCTACTTAAAATCTTAATTTATGTAATCAATGGTGGAGCCTTAAAGATGCTTGGAAATATAATACTTTAAATTTTGCTGAGATTATTAATTTACCACAATGGCCGAAATTGAGAATGGAGATATATTCTCTTAGTGTGATTGTTAATTTATGGTCACCAATTTATTGGATTTTTACTAAACATATGTTGGTTATAGTAGGTCCACTATAATAACTTGTAGAGAACTTCGAAGAGGAGGAGAAACTACAAGAGCTAATCTTCTTCATGAACTGGCATTTCACATTAGTTGTTTGGCCACTAAACTATATGAAAGAAGCATTTTAATTGTTACTAACTATTATCACTCCATAAACATAAAAGCACATCTTTTTGGCTGTAAATGTGGCCGTCTATACTCTGCAATCCTATGTAGGTATATGGAATTAATGCATATTTGGGGTCCACAACTCATACTCCTAGTCACGCCAAAATAGATGCTCTATCCAAGATATGAAAATGAGATTTAAGAGTTGCCAACCAAATTTTTTGCCCAAATTGGGCTCCAAGCTAGGCACACATGGTCAAGTTTTTTAGCCTTGTTTAATGGTCTTTAGTTGGCACAATTTGACCACCTTATGTATGCAGGGTTGTGCACTTTAAGAGACAATTTTTTGTCTAACTAATATCCACAAGGGTGGGGTCTTTAACCAGTTGCTCAGACCGATACAAATAAGAAGGTTATGGGTCCTTAGGTCATAAGGTTTTTAGTCTTTAACTGGGATTTCTATAACACATAAGTAAATGTGATGCACGTGCTGCAAGTGTAATAACCCCAGATTTTTGTAAATTATTGAGAAAAATTAATAAAGTTTGATATTTTAAAAATTTTGACTTGGAATATTAGGTTATTGGAAATTCTCTTTTTAAAGAGATTAAACTATGATTTAAAATATGAATATTTTGAATGTACTCAGAAAACAGTTGGAAATGACATTAAGTACGTTCAATTCCTAGCTAAAATAAAAAATCCCTAATTTTCTAAACAAACGGGCAAAATGGTAATTTTACTCATAAATACGAATTAAAAAATAAATATTTGAAATCTACTAAAAAAAACTAATAGAAATGACTCTAGGTACATTAAATTCCAAGTTCGAACAAATAGTGCCTATTTTTCTCTATTTTTAAAAATAAAAGGGCAAAACGATAATTTCACTCTTTAGTGGGACCTACAAAAGTTAGGTAAGGACTAAGATCAGCAATGAAGCAAGTCAAGCATCAGCCAACACTCAGCCCCTAGTGGAGATAGTGAATTTCCACCCCCCATTTTAATATTTTGAGTGGAATTTAGATTAAAATAAGAAATTAATAAAAATTACAAAAACTGCTTATAAATACCTCCAAAAATTCTACAAAATTTTTCAAAACTTCACCACGAAATTCCCTATATTCCCTAAAACATCAGAGCAAAACTCCTCCCCCAATTTCCTCAATCTCTCTTTTTCCCTCTTTCTCTCTCCTCTTTTTAGAATAGTACAAGAAACCTAAATTCAATTAGCCACTCTATTCTAGATAAAGTTTTACAAATCTCACTATCCATATTATTCTTAATTCTTTGATCTACAAAATAGCCAATGCAATTTTAAGAACCAACGGTTCAATCAATAAAACACACAAATCAAAATTTATTTGGTGAGTTTGACATGCGGCGATGATTTATTTATTTTGGCATCAAATCTTCATTTCTAAGAAAATTAGGTAGGTCAATACCATCCCATATTCAATTTATGTCATGTTTGATATTTTTAATTTTACTAAATTTGATTTTCTATTAATTTTTGAAAAAATCAAGTTCCAATGAAAAACCCTCTATATCTAAATTATGAAGGGCTCCGATGAAAAATTCAAGCATCCAATAGATTTAGAAGGGTCCAAAATCCCTAAGTATGAAATAACAACCAATTTTGTGGAGATTTGATTGTCCAATTTGATGGAGGAAAGGGAGATGATGATTTGATAGTTCGATTTGAATCGTCTCACCATTTATAGGTCACCACTCTATTTCCACCAGTGGCCACTGGTAAAATAGGGCAGGATGACCAGTTATCGCAGTTTTGTCCTGTTCTAACGACCAGATCAAATCTGGACTGTTAAAACCACTGTTAACTTCACAGTTTAATTGTGGAGTCGTCTGAACTCAAAATTGAGATCAGAAAGAAGCTATGGAAAGCTTATAACTTTTATTTTCTTCTAAAATCATAAAATTTAGAAAATTCTTCATGAAACTTTTTGTATTTAAGAATTAAGCTTCTAATTTTCATGATTTTCAAGATATGAGATGATCATATCTTGGGGATCTTATTTACTAATGATATAATGTTGAAATCTAGTAATATCTATGATTTATTTGGATATATCTACGATATATTGAAGGATTTACCCTTTATGGTAGAAACATCCTAAAAATACAAAGGGACCCACTTGATCAATGGGATCAAGTATGATCAGATCCTTGGGATGGATAGAATGAATGATATTATGATGGAATCCATTGAAATTATGAATTTAATATGACCAAAAGCAAAGGAATATGATCTTGGACCTTAATGGAGTAAAAGTCTCAAAATTAATTAAAACCTTTAATTAAAAGAAAAAGAAAAAGACCTAAGATCTAATGGTTGGATCATAAGCAAAAGCTTTAATAATGAGAAATGGGTTAACTTGAGTTATGCATTGATTTCATTTGATTTATTTAATGAATATAGGATCCATGATAGATTATTTTAATATAACTTCATTTCAAATGTCCATAAAATTATTCATGAATGATAAATTGTAACTTAAGACCATGCTAGGATTTCATGTTAGATTAGACTATGGTATGAGATGATACCTTAGGTCCATGATAGTTTAATTTGAGTTTATTAGATAAAGTACATTAGTTAGAAATCATGCTAGTATAATCTTAAGTACCTTGTACCATTATCATTAGGTTTTTCAATTATGTAGTTTTATGCCTTAAAGTTATAATTCATTTATGGTTAAATTTTATTAGTAGATTTAATTGTTAAAGTAGTTATGAGATAAAGAGCATAAAATACCAAAAATGGAATCTAATGAGAAAATAGAGTTTCATCACACAAATCAGAGTGAATTATTTGATTTGGATTTTATTAGTAAGGGTATAGTTAGTAGGACAATATAAGTATTATCAAATCCTTGGCCCAAACTAGGAGAATAATAAACCCCATGAATGACATTTTAAATGTTCATGGACTTAATTAAAATTAATTAGAAAGAGTACTTAGGGTTAACATGCTCATATGAACCTTATGAAAGGTTAAGCAAATGTCACTCTAGTGAATGTTGAACATAGTGGTTAAGGGGGTTTTCTAATAGAGCTTCTCTCTTCCCCTATCTTTTGTTGATGTTTGAGAGGTCTAAATGCCTTCTTACATAAGGATTGAAGTAACCACTTTGTGTTCACCCATTCAGCTAGTAAGCCTTAGCCAATTGAAAATAAGAGGAGCAGTTTAGACTTAGGCTGAAATAAGTTATGTTCAACTAGTAAAACATTAACTGGTTGAATAATAATAATAATAAGAGCATAAAAGGTTAGTAAATTATCTAACCCTAATAAAAATAGTAAGTAAGATAAGGATGATAAAAAAAGATGAGATCTTGAATGATCGAAAACAATAAAGGAAAAGAAATACCAATATAGATTAGATTGTTTATATATGATATAGATAGTACTTGTATAGAAGATACTGAACCCTTGGTTATATGTGATTCAAGGAAGAAAGATTCAAATCATCCTACATAATCAAAAGACCATGTAATATGTGACATTGACTAGAAAGATGACATTATATGTATGATTTGATAGATATATGTTAATCAAGACTATGGCAGATTTCAAGGAGTAAAAATACCTTATTGAGGTAGGTGAATTTTAAGAATGCCTTTACATGAAGATAGATGTTTAATACATGATCTTCTATTTTGAAGTATTGACATGTACAATACTAATATATTGTTGTAAATACTTTAAAATTAAATATAATCTAACCAAATGATGAGGAAAATAAGTATAAAATGGTTAAGTCAAGAATTGAGAACAACCCTAAGTGAATAGGGGAGTAAACAATATTTCAGCCATAGATAAACAGACAGATAGTCTGATATGTATAAGTATTGTCTTACATACAAGCATGGAGGCTTGTGGCTTTGTTTCAAACAAGCATAAGCCTAGGGATGCTATGCTAGGAGAGTTACTAGGGTTTGGTCACCCACTCTCCTAAACTTGATGAGATTGAATACCAAGCCTAAGAAAGGCTGAAAGTTGGCTGGGACAATTATGAGAAGGCCACCACTGTGACAACCATGGTCCCCCAATACAGACATAGATATTGTAATTTTCACTTATAATGGTATAAGTGGATTATAGAGCAGTTATCCGGGCATGCTGTACAGATCAGACTGTAAGCATAATAGTCCTTGATTATTTTGTATTATGATGCATATGAAATTGACATAGTGAAATACCAGGTAATTGTATATTACTAGTATTTTTCCCAAGAAGGAAAATCCCAATATAATAACTGGTTGAGATACAAATCTCCTATAGTAAAAGGAGTTAATCAGCTTAGTATGGAAATGATTATTGACTATTTTCAAAATTTTAATGGATTTCTCCGTATACAATATATATGTATAAAGATGAACATAAATGACTAAGAAATGAGATATCCATATAAATGATAGTGGTCCATGATGTGTTTATGATAGAAAGAATCATGGGATAATTGAACATTGAGATCATATTGTCAATAACTTACATTTTTATCCCCTACCAAGCATAGCTTGCTGAGATATTGTAAATGTTCGAATGTTTACAATATCTCAGATATAGAGAAGGAGACTTAGGAGCTCAAGACTTGAAGAACTATTGAAGAATAAGTAATCAAGGTATATCTCTTGAAACATTGTATTGAGAACTAGTATTGTATTGAGAGCTTTTATTATATTTAGAGCTTTGTAATTTGAATTGTGTATTTGGACAAGTATTGTAAGGATAAAATGGGCTGTGTACTGTGAACCATGGGATGGATCCTAAAGTTTAATAAAGTATATTCCTTCAATGGAATTTTATCTTGTACAAAACTCTACTTATATTATTTATGAAGTAGTGACTTGGGTTTTACAAAACAAATTTTAGAGAAAAGAATTTCTGCTACTTAGTTTTGTGAATTTTTTTTACTATTAAGGGCCTTGTCTTTACAAAATGTATTATAAAATGTGTTATAAAAACCTGGGTCGTCACAGTAAGAATGGTTAGAATGGCTTGTGAATGTGAGGGGTTAATTTGCTTTTGAGTATTCACTAATCATTTTCATAGTGCATGATGCAGATGATCCGATACTATAATTTAAATAAAGAAGAAAAAATTGATAGGTGAGCTTAGTAGACTCGTTGGCTTGTGGCCATGGGTCCTTAAAAATGTCTAACTTGAGCACATAGTAATTCTCACCTTCTAGAGAGAAGGTTCATGCTTCAATCAATGGATGGGAAGAAACAGTGTGAGTTGCCCCCAGCTAGTCCATGAAAGTGGTTCCTCTACTAATCCACTGGCAAACTTAATGGCTATTAAGTGAAGTTTAAGAAGACTATAAACTAGTATCCTAGTGGCGAAGTTAGCTATATGACGATCTATCTACACAAATGATAGGGTATACCCTTGCATCTTCCTTACAACGATGATGATAAAAGTGTAGCAATTAAAATCAACAAGGGAGTGTGCATTTGACATAGATATTTTCTCATTATGAGAGATTGCCCACACAATACTAGGAGAGCCCAAGAGCAGTTTACTTGACTCCCTTTCACATGGTTTGTTGTCACTTTGTAGTGAAAATGTGTAAACAAGTACACACAAAGAAATATGAGTACAGTGGTGCAAAAAATAGATGCACTCACATAATATAAGACAAACATATGAAAGCTAGAGTGATTTCAGACTTTGATTCGAACAGGATTGCCGTAGTTTGCAATTACAGCTCCGGTAATGGGCGACTACCCTGTGCACACAGGGTATTCATTCGATTGCAAGTTTTCTGGTGAACCGGGACTCCGTCAGAGCACTCAAGCCACCTTTGTAGGTGCCTAGGTGTCCAAGAAGGTTCCATGGTATTCATCTTGGATTTGAGTACAGAAGAGGTGCTTGGAAGGTTTTCCTGTAGACTCTCCACCACGTTTTCATTCCAATAGGTGAAATTTTGCTTCTGGCTTAGGGATAGGTTGCGTTCTATTAGTCATATTTAGCAGCTATGCAATAGCCGTGTGGTACAGCGCCAAGCTAATTATAGAAAGAGGATACAATGGTGGAGTAGTCATCAATGTCATGATAACGATCATGACTGGTGGAATGTAAGTCATAGCATCCCTGCATGACATGTCTGCTAGTGATATTTCTTCTGACCAAAATTATTTCTTGATGTGGCAAGAAACAGTGTTCCAGCCCCCCCATTTGGTTGTGGCTGAAGTCTTTATCGAGGATTGAATTGCATATGTCACAGGCTAGAACATTTCATTTTGTTTCCTCAATTGTTAGTTACTTTGTATCCTCTTTGATCTCTTGAATTCTTGCGCTGAACCAGGTCTCTAGGCTAGGCATCTCCTTCCTTGAATGCATTTGCAGCAGGACAAGCTGCGGGTTACAAAATGGTTGAGACAATTGGGCGGAAGCTAGAGATTGACGCCTATGATACGAGTGGGATTGTATTGGAAGACATCAAGGGTGACATTGAACTGAAAGATGTGTACTTCAGCTACCCGGCGAGCCCTGATGTTCAAATATTTGCTAGCTTCTCGATGCATGTGCCTACTGGTACAAATACAGCTCTAGTTGGAGAGTGGCAGTGGGAAGTCGACGGTAATTAGTCTAATTGATAGATTCTATGATCCCCCTGCTGGTGAAGTGCTCATAGATGGTATCAACTTGAAGAAGCTGAGGCTGGGTTAGATCAGGGAGAAAATTGGTCTTGTTAGCCAGGAGCCCATCTTATTTATGACTACCATAAAAGAGTATTGCTTATGGGAAGGCATATGCAACAATTCAAGAGATTAGAACAGCCACAGAACTTGCTAATGCCGCAAAGTTTATAGGTAAGCTACCAAAAGTAATGAAATTCTATTTTTTTTCCCTTCTTCGAGTGAACTAGTTGTGCCATCATATTGGTTTCGAATTCATTCACTGATTTGATGTCATGTTTGTGGTCTTTAGGGCCTTGGCACAATGGTTGGTGAGCATGTAACCCAACTGTCTGGCGGACAGAAACAGAGGATTGCAATTGCAAGGGCAATTCTAAAGAACTCCAAGATCCTTCTCCTTGACGAAGCAACAAGTGCATTGGATGCTGAATCAGAACGGATAGTACAAGATGCACTTGTAAGGGTTATGTTAAATTGGCCAACTGTGGTTGTTGCACATCGTTTGAGCACAGTGAGGAATGCTGACACTATAGCAGTTGTTCATCGGGGAAAAATTGTGGAGCAAGGTAAGCTCTGGCATTTTATTGACGTGTGATTCTTACCTTTTTATTTTGTCTGTTCTTTATTGGAATAGAGGTGTCTTTGAGTTTAGACAACAAATATAGCTAAACCACTAATATTTTTGCATTTTACACGTTCGTTTTGTTTGTTAGGTTCGCATCAGGAGTTGATCAAGGATCATTATGGCACTTACTCTCAGCTGATACGTCTTCAAGAGGTGAATAACCAACAGGAAGAGGTTTCCTCCCCAGTCCTGGATAAGGTCGATTCGAGTTTGGACACAGGTAAGGCCGTGGGCAGATCTGGAAGCCAGAGGTTTTCTCTAAGGAGATCCATAAGCAAAGGTTCTTCAGGTGGAGGAAGCAGCAGGCACTTTTTCTATGTCTCATTTGGTTTGCCTGGTGTCATAAGCTTCAAGGAAGGCCACGTAGGAGATGCAGATAAAGAAAAGAGCTATTGACAGTGAGAATACACGGCCAAATGTCCCAATTAGACGGCTTGCCTATCTTAACAAGCCAGAGCTTCCATGTTTACTACTTGGATCAGTTGCTGCCGCGATACATGGAGTGATTTTCCCTGTATTTGGTCTTCTTCTTACTAGTGCCATCAATATCTTCACTGAGCCTGCGAACAAACTCCTAAAAGATTCAAGATTTTGGGCCTTGATGTATGTTGGTCTGGGACTCATTGCCCTGGTTTCAATATTTGTGCAGCAGTTTCTGTTCGGAGTTCTGGTGCTAAGCTCATCCAGCGTATTCGTTCCTTGTCATTTGAGAAGGTTGTGCTAAAGGGCGTGGAGGATTTTCAGTGCGAGATCTAAAAACATATCTCCCCGTGGCACCTGTGCTAACTACTCTATGGTTCGGGTCTTTAGCATGTCTATTGATAGAGATCAATCGTTTATTCTCAGATGCGTTGACATTCCCCTTTTTTTTCATTCTAGTTATTAACATAGGAAGGGGTGAAGAATATTAGAGATACAACAAATTCTCTATGACTAATCCGCCACCTTTTTAGTTCTTTAGGATGGGAAAGAAAGAGAAAGAAGAAAGAAAAGTGGATTGAACCTCAGCGAAACTCAGGTTTAGGATAGAATTAATAGAGAGAGAACAGAAATAGAAATGTGGGTCTAGGGCAGGTTGTTCGAGATTATACAAGATGGTAAATAAAATACTAGGATTAGGAATAAGTGATAGTTAGAAATAGGCCTGGCAAAATGCAACATGACATAATAACACGACCTGAACACGATATGGATTTAGTAGGTTAGGGTCGAGTCCTATCGTGTTCATATCATTTATCGGGTCAACCCGGAAAAGACACGCTCAAAATTGTGTCATGTTCATGTCAACCATTAGGACCTGTCGTGTTGACCCGTTTGACATGTGACCTGCTAAAACTTCATGTTGACTTGTATGACACGTGACCTGTTAGCACATCATGTTGACCCGTTATACTCGTGACATGTTAAATCGTCGTGTCGACTCGTTTGACCTGTGAATTGTTAAACCGTTGTGTTGAACCATTTGACTCTTGTATAAATATAGGACAGTTACTAAATAACTGTCCTATATTCTTTTACGTTATGTAGGACGGTTTCTCAGTAACAGTCCTATATTTTATATCTTATATAGGACAGTTAATAAATAATCATCCTATATTTTATACGCTATAACAATCCTATATTTTAACTGATACAGGAAGGTTAGTAAATACCCGCCCTATATTTTTATAGGTTATATAGGACGGTTAATAAATACTCGTCTTATATTACTTAATAACAGAACCCTTACTCAGAACAGTCCTATAATCTTATAGAAATATAGGATGGGTTTTTACTAAATGTCCTTTATGATCTTCAATATAAGATCATTTTCTAGTAACTATCCTTTATTGTACAACTTTCTAATCTTTACAGTTTACCTGTACATTCTATTTTGTTGTTTGTTTTTGTTTGGTACATGTACATTCTTCCTGCAGTTATAGTTATCAAAGTACATCAATCAACAGTATGTGAGTGTGACAAAATAACACATTCACTCCATTCTTTATGCTATATTTTATATTTACATTCATTGTAGCTGTACACATTCACTTTCAACATTGAATTGGCGCATTCTTAACTTCCCACCCATACTGCCATACACTTGACATTGAATTGAACATTTGAACTGAAGAAAAATAGAATACATTTACAATTATTACACATTTGCTTCCAAGTTCAAATCATTGACTAACTCCACAACATACTAACTTCAAAATGCTTAAAGTAGTAATCAATCAAATCTCTTATCAATCATTCTCATTCCTTTCGCAAATATCATACAGATAGGAAACATGGCCATATATTAGCTGTCTTGGTCATGAGTACTCATCTAAAGACCACAATCTCACCCATATGTGGGGTTACAAAATAGAAATCGTATGAACTATTATGCTCACGATCAAATCACTGGATCATGTCTATCTAGTATTTAGAGAACAACCACCCAGCCTCTACGGCAACTACAAATATGCCTTGAAAGGGTGCCGTGACCACCTCTAATGGTTATTCCTACCACAACAGTCGAGAAAATAGATGCCTCTTTGGGCATGGATACCTACCACCCTTGGTGGTTAGAGGCTAAGAGGCTACCCCATTCAACTTCTTAGCATAGCGCCCACTAAGCTTATTAGCCTAACAAACATAAATTTATACAAATATTGCAATGCTATCGACATACGATTTTGCAATATTTAGCATGGTCCAAATCATGCTATTTATGAAATCTGTCTCAAATCATGAAATGAAGGCATACATGAAGTTGTCATTTTCAATCCCAAAATAACAATAAAACATGAGATATAGCTATGATAGGATTTTCAATTGGTAATATGAGTCATTAAGATTAGTTTTCATGCTAGTTGCAACATACTTTATGCACAATTATTTTTAAAACATACCAACGCTAGTTCATAATAGAATCATGCATGCTAACATCGTAAACACAACCATTCTCACATAAATACATTCTAAAATAAAAAATCACACCAATGACTATCTCAACTTTGAAATTCATTTGAAAACTTAACAGTGCTAGATCACCTACCTCTGATGAAGGTTCTCCTTTCTTTTAAGCCTTCGCAGTCATTCTTAATGATAGAATTGACTGCATCTCATTCTACTCAACGCCTAATTCCAAGGTATTTATGGTTATTTCTCATTTCTATACTATCCACATACACATAACTTAAGGTTTCATCCTTTTCAAGGTTTAAGGATCTAGGTCAGCTCAAGATCATGGAACCCTTAGATTTTAGATCCGTCATTGATCCTAGGCTACATATTTGAATCACTTATTAATGACCCACCATCCTTTTAAGTTTCAAGTAGTACACCTGATTACAAGTCATTGTCCATGTAAACTAGTGTTTTACAACATTCAATCTTTGATTTTGCTATTACCTAAGTTAAACCATCTAAACACTTCCTCACCTAACTTGATTTGGTATGTTAATCTTTTTTCCCCTTTGAGATCTAAGGATCTTTTCTATTTGCACATACTAATTAAGTTTTATGACAGATTATTAGTTAACCATCAAGAACAGTATTAGGCCCTATGATTTCCTCTTCACCCTCTTCACTAGCCACCTAAGGGTCTAAAGTGGCCTAATCTAATTTTCCTCTATCCTTAGCGCTTTTAATGATGGAATTTGAGTCTGTTTCCATGGTTAGTTATTTATAATGAATTTTCATAAATTTTAGATAATAAAGTCAACCTTTTTTTTTTTTTTTTTTAAAGATTTTCCTATGGCTGACATTGATTGAAAATGATTGGTTCTCTTTATTTCATATGATCCAACATTATGATTCCCTTAGATTTGATTTCTCTAAGGTTATACAAGTGCAATCTACGTTCCCATCGATCCTAAATCCTACAATTTTTATAGAATTTATAATTAAGGTCTAAGAGTTGAATTATTTTACAATTCAATGGTCATATCTTCACCATCTGATCTCAAATGGTTCATTTAAGTCCCTGTTCATCTCTATCCACTAAACATGGACGAGATTAATGGCTGGATCTCCTCTGTGGATCGATCCAGGGCTGAGATCATCCCTATCTAATCTCAAATGGGTGATCTTAGCTACTGTTAGTCTCTGTCCACGATCATGGATGAGATTGACAACAATTTCCCCTGACGGATCGCAGTTGTAGGTGTCGGATCACCACTGTCCAGCTCTAATTAGACGATCAGAATAGCAGACAGGGCAATCAATGGCCCTGTCAATCTCTGTCTGCTCAATAGGGACAAGATTTAAGACATGGATCCCCTTTTTGGGTTGATTCCATGCTCAAATAAGAACCATTGATCTGTTTGGGGTTGGATTTGTCCCTATCTGAGCTCTAGATGGATGATTGGAGCTCCAACAGGACTGTCAGAGTTTCTAGTGGTTGTGGCCTTTTAATTAGGGGTGTGGTTTTTCATTTGATCCGGCATTGTCCCTTCTCCGATGGTGTTGGAATCAAAGGGTTTTGCTCCCCAACTCCTGAAGAGGGGATTGGACGGTTGCATCTCCGATCGTGGTGAAAAACTTGGATTTTCTAGTGCTGATAGCCTCTTTTCCTCTCCTCTTATTCTCTCCCTCTTTCGCAACACCTCCCCCCCCCTCTCTCTCCTCCTTCATGACGTTGGGTTCCCATTGCCGGCTTCCTCCTCTCCTTTCTTTCTTTCTCTTTTTTTTTTTTTTTTTTCTTCTTTCTTTCGTTCATTGTTCTCGTCGGGTAGGGCTTGGGAAACATATCTGCTTTCTATCCCACTTAGGTTGAGGGGGGGTGCCACTATCAAATTTGGCCCCTCCCTTTAATTACTTTAATGTTTTTTTTTCTTTTTCTTAATATAACAAAAACAAGTGATGATGATGTTTTCACTGTCATCACACCACCATGGATCTAATCAACGGTCCTGATGGCTACTCATAGTGTTTTCTAAATACCTTATTGTCAGGCCCAGGTTCTTGCAAGTGGGGCCTATTAATGAATTTACAAAAATACCCTTCATAAGAAAAATCATGATTTATTCGTCTGAACTCGGATTTTAACGAAATTAGTGTCGTTGGAATCATTTTTCGGGGTACAATTCAATTATAGAGGTCTTAACACTCAATTTGATATTTATCGAAGCTTTTATGTCTAAAACTCAAAATTTCAAATTTGCGCATTTCCATTCTATTCAAATTTTCAAAAAAAAATATTACAATAAGAAAACCTAAAAATTTAGGTCATTACAATAGGATAGTTATTTATTACCCATCCTATATGTTTTCCCAAATTATAGGATAGTTATCTTTTAACCGTCCTATATTTACAATTAAAATAAGACTTTTATTCATTAACTGTCCTATACTTTTCAATAATATAGGATGGTTCAGGAATACATGTCTTTTATTTAGTGATATTATAGGACTGTTGTCGTTGAACTGTCTTGTATTAGCATTTTTATTTACCTTTTATTTACAAACTCGAGGTGAGAGAGAGGAATAGATTTAGACTTCAGAGCTTTTGTGTGAAATGGTGAAAGCCCTAGCAAGTTTTTCTTCTCTTTCAGATTTTTCTTCCCAGATATCTTCAACAATTCCTGCACAATGAGCACAACTATAGCACCACAGGTATGTGTTTCTTATTTGTTCTTTATTTATCATTCTGATTCTGTCTTTATTCCTCACTTCCTTGTTTGTGTGATTCTTTATATAGTTTGATTATTGTTTGTTTGTTTGATTGAATTGATTCTATGTTTCTTTGCTTCTTCCATGTTCTTATTAGTATGACCTTGGCTTTAATGAAATATTTGGTGTTTACTATGAACTACATTTTTCTTGTCAATTGCAATATAGGCACAAGTTGTGAGCAATGATGTATTTGATAATTTGAATATGCTGTATGACAATGACGATGCTGATGAGCTTGCTGATTTGGAGAATGTAGAGTTATTTTCAAAATGCAACAGAGGTAAAAAACATAGGAAGCTGATGTCTCCAGTTTGGAATTTTTTAAAACCCTTTTAGTTTTAGAAGATGGAAGGCAAAGGGGTAAATGCAAGAAATGCTCTGCGATATATATTTGTGACAACAAATTTGGTACAGGTAATTTAAAATGTCATTTAAAGACTTGTCAACAGAGCTCCTCTTATGATATAAGCCAGTTGTTTTTATCTCAAAGTCAGGGGAGTATGGTACTAAGTTCAAAAAAGTTTGATCCTAAAGTTTTTCCTGAGTTAGTAGTAGGTGCAGTTGTTATGCATGATTTACCTTTTCAATTTGTTAAGTATGATGGAATTAGAGCTATACTAAAATATTTGCATTTGATTAGTAGAAGTATAGTAAAAGCAGATGTTCTGAGAATGTATAAAAGAGAAAAAGGAATGATAAAAGAGATGTTAGAGTTAGCACCTAGTAGAATAAGTTTGACATCTGATTTGAGGACTTCTTGTATTATTGATATTTATATAAGTCTCATAACACATTTTCTAGATAGTGAGTGGGTCTTACACAAGAGGATATTATATTTTTGTTTCCTACCACCTTTACATAATGGAATATCATTAGCAGAAAAAGTATATTCATTATTAGTAGAATGAGAGGATTGAGAAAAATATTTTTTCAATCATTTTAAATAATGCTTCTGCTAATGATTCTTCTATTGAGCTGTTAAGGCATTAATTGAACATCAGAAACACTCTTATTTATGGTAGAGAGTTCCTTCATTTTCGTTGTCATTGTCATGTTTTAAATTTGATTGTGCAAGATGGTTTGAAAGAAATAGATGATGCTATTCAAAAAATTTGAGAGAGTATCAAGTATGTTAAAGCATCGTAAGGTAGAAAGCAAAATTTTTTAAAGTGTACGAATCACTTGTCAATTGAGACAAAAAAGTGCTTAAGGCAATATTGTCCCACAAGATAGAATTCAACCTATGTGATGCTTGAAAGTGCTCTTTATCACTTAGAGCTAAATGACTCAAATTATAAGAATTGTCCTTCTATCGACAAATAGGAAAAGGTTGCAAAATTTTCAAAGTTTTTGGCTATTTTTTATTATGCTACCTAGATGTTTTTTGCATTCAAGTATCCTACAACAAATCTCTACTTTCATGCAGGATTTGTAATTTATTTAAATTTAACACAATATATGAGAAGTGATGATGATTATATGAAGATTATGTCCACCAAAATGTTTGCCAAGTTTTCAAAATATTGGTCTAAATTCATCATCATTTTGGCAATTGCATGTATGTTGGATTCTCCATATAAGCTCTCTTTTATGGAATTCTCATACAAAAATTGTTTGATAATGGTTACTTGGAGTTTGCTCAAGTTTAGAAAAAGTTATTCTCTCTCTTCAATGAATATATGGTTAAGAGTTCCCCTAATCCTTCCTCATATTCCTTTATGGCTAGACGTAGTGCTCTTGATATTGACGATAGATAGAACTTGTCATATAATCAAGAGGTTTAAGATGTCATGAAGATAATATTATTTATAATTATATTTTTCATTATATGTCACATAGGATATTAAAATTTACAATGAATTGTCTTACATTAAATTGAATTATATAATTAGATTTGCATTAGGAATTTGATTCATTTGAAAGTGAAGAATGTTCTTTGGTTATGTAAAAATCATAACTAGAGCTTTATTTGGATGAACCAAGGTTGCAAGAGTTAAAGCTGGACATTCTTGCATTCTGAAAAGGCAATCAATACAGGTTGGTTGATTAATAATCTCGTCTCATAAAAATAATATTTTTTTATAATCTTATTTACATTTATATTTGATTAAAATGTTGATTTCAAGTATCCTGAACTTGCTGCCATAGCTCATGATGTCTTGAGCATTCTTATATCTACAGTTGCATTAGAGTCTGCTTTTAGTGTTGGTAGTTAAGTTCTTGACCAATATAGAATTACTTTAAAGCCATATACAATGCAAGCATTGATTTGTTAAGAGATTGGTTATATGGATTGAAAGGTAATAGTTTATTATTCTCTATTTAAACTATATTTTATGCATGTTTATTCTATATGATTATAGACTCTGCCATTACAATTGACATGGATGAGCTAGCTGA
Organism: Warburgia ugandensis; assembly: GCA_035236585.1. NCBI lineage: Eukaryota > Viridiplantae > Streptophyta > Magnoliopsida > Canellales > Canellaceae > Warburgia > Warburgia ugandensis. The sequence goes on along the minus strand of CP141138.1, from coordinate 9,453,311 downwards.
GGACATTGTAAGCATAAGTAATAGTGCTAGACCACTTCAACCAACTAAAGACTCTGGAACAATTCATTTTGATTAATTTGTACTTGTATAATTTTCATAACTTATATTAATTTGTTGTATCTGATATTGATAGAAGTGGATTTCTCTCACATGTTGGTTAGTCCCTAGTCATTTACTATTACAGTTATTTGATTCATTTGCATATTATTAGCCTCTTTTAAGACCTTATTAGTGGCGTAAAGTTCTCTGTTGCTTTTAAATAAAACATTACATAAACTTTATTGGTATGGATTAGGGTTCACTAATAGTTTAATACTAAATCGTGTCTTGTCAGATGGGTCGTTCTGTGTCACTAATTATCGTGTTACTGAGTCATATCATGTTGACTTGTTTAATAAATAGGTCGTGTTAACGAATCGTGTCATGTCATGTGACTTGAACAAGAATTATTCCCATAATCATGTCACGCGAGTCATGTCATGTCACCCAAACATGACCCAATAATGTAATCGTGTTACACGAGTAGTGTCGTGTCGATTTTTTAAGAACTAGGTCATGTTTGAGTCACAAGTTTTTGACATGACTATTAATTGTGTCCTATTCGTGTTGACCATATACTCTAATGGGTCAATCCCAATATAACATGAACATGATCTGCCAACCCGAATTGCCATCCCTAGTTAGAAATAATTGTATTAGTCTATTGATTCCAATGAAATCTTTTCTAAATCGAGTTAGCAGTTATCAACTTCTATTTATTTTGCTTTCCTTTTTTCTTCTTTGATTCAGATAAAAAATAGAAGAGCAGAGTGAGTCCAAAATCCAAAAGAGGTTCATGGCCAGGGGCAAAGATGTCAGAGTAAGAGTTATTTTGGAATATACTAGTTGTATCCAAAATGGTTTCAATAAAGAATCACGGGGCATTTCTAGAGATATTACTCAAAAGAATTGACACAATACACCTAGTCGATTGGAATTGAGAAAATTTTGTCCTTATTGTTACAAGCATACGATTGATGGGGAGATCAAGAAATAAATCGAACAAAATGTCTGCACCATTCTTCCATGGAAGAGGAAGAAATTACATATATAATAAATCAAGTACTATTATTCGTTCAATCGAATCCAAAACCAAAATGAATGAAAAAATAGGATTTTAGAGATAAGGAATAGACCATGGATAAATCCAAGCGACCCTTTCGTAAGTGTTTGCCCCCAATTGGATCAAGGGATCAAATTGATTATAGAAATATGAGTTTAATTGTCAATTTATTAATGAACAAGTAAAAATATTATCTAAATGTGTGAATAGATTGACCTTGAAACAACAATGATTAATTACTTTTGTTATAAAACAACTTCGTATTTTATCTTCGCTACCTTTTCTTAATAATGAGAAACAATTTGAAAGAACCGAGTCGATCCTTAGAACTATTGGTCCTAGAACCAGAAATAAATAGGCCTACTCCTTAATTCAATTGAATCAAAACTCTAATTGTAACTCAAAATCAGATTGAGGTTTTGTTTGAAAAAGCTAAGAGATTTGATTGTCTCATCATAAGAAAAAAAGAAAGAAAAGAAGAATGAATGAGGGAAGAATAAATATTTTTCTTTTTTCTTAATCGTGTTTGTTCATTCCTATTATTTATCATTAATTTCTACTCTACCTTCCTAGAGTTCACTCTCCAGGGAACTCCATTTAAATCATTTCGGTGAATTTGTTCCAATCTCCTTATATGCGAATCTCATTGGAAATCATGTAAATACAATTCCTATTTGATATAGTTATTTGTGAAAATATTTTACGATTAAGAAGCAACTGCCTCTTGTATAGATCATGTATTAATCAACTATAACTACAAGATACCTTGTTTTCGCACATTACTAAATTTATTCGAGTAATCCACAAACAATGAAAATCTCCCTTTTGCCTGCCTCTATCCCAATGAGTGGAAACCAAAGCTCTCATTTTTTGTTGAGTAGTAGTTTGAGTAAGTCTTTAATAAGCCCCTCGAAAGGTTGATGCAAATAAACAAATTTTTGTTCAAAGTCTCTTTTAAGTGTTCAATTATGCCCAAAATACCCTTAATTTAGCATCTAATTAGATCATCTAAGCAATCAATTTTGAGATTTTACGTAAAATATTTTATTTTAGCTCTAATTGACCATCCAATTGTTGAATTGCAAAATTTAATGGTCAGATGATCATTAGGGCTAATCAAAGGAGTAATGAATGGTTTAGATGATTCTAATTTGGTATTGTGCATTGCAGATCAATCAGATCAGATTGGATGATCCAGATCAAGTCAGATGTCTTAGATCAAGATGAGGAAGCCTTCTGAAAAAAAGAGGAATTTGATGATCATTAGGAAACTTAGATGGATAAGGAAGAAGAAGAAGAAGAGTTTGAATCAAAATCAAACTCCTCCTTTGGAAGATCTATAAAAATAGAAGAATTTTGAAGAATTAGGAATTTTTGCAAGTTTTGGCAAGGTTAGCAAGGCTAGGAGGCTATTGGTGGATCTCTCCCACTTTCCTCAATCTTGTCCCCTCTTTCTCTCAATTTCTCTCTTTTCTTCTTCTTACGCTCTTCCTCTCTTTCATCGACCCGCGTTTCTCTATCCCCACTATTTCTCCTTCTCCTCCCCCTCTCGTCACCTTTTTCCCTTCTCCCTCCACTGCATTTTTCTTTGTTGTGCTCCTCACAAGCTCCCAACCAACCAGCCCTACCCTCTCTCTCTCTCTCTCTCTCTCTCTCTCTCTCTCTCTCTCTCTCTCTCTCTCTCTCTCTCTCTCTCTCTCTCTCTCTCTCTCTCTCTCTCTCTCTCTCTCTCTCTCTCTCTCTCTCTCTCTCTCTCTCTCTCTCTCTCTCTCGCTTCACCGGAATCGAAGCACATCTGCCCCTTCTCTACTCCATCGTGCACCACCTCCTCCTGTCTACCGGCAGCCATCCACTCCCGCATTTTTCGCACCACCCCGATTTTTCCTTCCATCTCTCCCTCCTCGAAGCCATTGTAGCAAGCCCTGTCATTCGACCCTTTCTTCTCTTAGCTTCATCTCCACCGTAGCTGGTAACACCACCTCTGCCAGCCGGCATCTCCTCCTCCTTTCTCCCTCTTCACCAGATCTGCCCAGTCGCACTCCTCTTCTCCCTCATGGTCCACAACACTACTTCTCCCCCCTCTCTATCACTCATCGTCCCAGTACTTCCTCTCCACTACTCTGTCTCCATCTCCCTTCACCTGCTTCTGCTCCGTCATCGGTAGCCCCCAAATTCTCCTTCAGCTTCACTACTCAACCCAGGGGAGAAAACCCAGATTGAATTTTCCCTCTTTCCCCATCTTCTTCTCCCCTCCCCTTTTCTCTTCTCATCTTCATCTCCCTGCGACCAATGATTTCTGATTTTTCGGTTTAAAATAGAAATTGGATAAATTCCAATTTTATCCTTTAAGCCTTAATTAAAATGCCATCTCAGTCCTCTTTTTAATTCCTTTTGTATCCTACTGCCATTCCAATTTTGTTTTATTTGGGTTCTGTTATCCGCTAACCATACAATCCGAGCCAGTTGATTAAGGCTTAACCCAACCAATGGGTTAGCCTTAATGTAATATCCTTAATTTTTAGGTATAAATTAAGAATTTATTTAATAAATCAGATAAAAATTTATAGATGGAATTTGATCCTAAAAACTTAAAAATTTGAAAGTGCTTGTCAATAGGATTCCAACGCCATAAAGAACGCAGAAAACGGAGCTCAAACGAAGGAGTTATGAGCCGTTGAAGCTATAGGGGTATTTTGATAAATTGGCAGAGACGTAAAACGCAAGGGCCTGAATTGATAATGGCACCCCCTTCTTCTACACGTCTCTACCAGATCCGGCAATTTCTCCAGAGAAACCGTCGGAAGGAAACGTGAAAGGGAAGAGTTTCCCTTTAACTTTATAGCCTATATCTCCCTCCTCAGTCGCCAAATCACACCACCTTTCCCGTTTCACTGAGTTTTACTCAAAACCCTAGCTCTAAAAATTTCAAGTTTTCCAAGTAGTAAAGCTCCGGCAACGTCCACCAAAGCCCAGCAAAACAAGGTATGTCTTTGTGACGACTCGAGTTTTCCCATGCATTTTTAAATGCAATATCTAATTTCCTAAGGCGGGATGCATCCCTATTTAAAAACCATTTTATAAAAACCATGTAATGTTGCAGAAAACCTTTTAGTTTTAAACTCATTTTGAAAAACCCGAGTGGCATTTTCCTTCACAACAACCAAAGTGGTTTTTGAAAAACTTCAGAAATCATAAATGTTTTTCCCCAGGTCTATCCAGTCACAGCACATAGCCCAACTGTAATTAAATACAAATACATGTCCAAAGGGTTGAGAGTTTACTTACATGTATAACTGTCTCCTTCTTCATTCACTTGCTTGTAGCACTAATATCTCCTGAGACATCTTCTATTTATGAGTGGAACTATCCTGAAAAATGTTAAGGATAGGGTGAGTATATACTATACTCAGTAGGAATCTATCACTACTAGTTTTATAATGCATGAGATGTTTTAAAATCATATGCTCATTCAAAACGTGTATATGTTTGAATACTCAAGTGAAACATCGATATTAAAATCCATTGTTAAATTGAAATACTAATGACTTAAAGGATCATATAATCCAAAGTCAAAAGTATCATATACGTATATATCATAACATCATGATATGCATAAGATGCTTCATGGAATCCAACTCATGGATCTCTAGTATGGTATGGTCGACCAACCTCATATCATGCCATATGCAATGCAAATAAGTCCATAAACTATAGGGTCCAACTATGCCCAGGACCTCGCTGCCGTGTGGTCCCCGGGTACCTGAGGACACAGCGTCATAGCCTCCACGGGGCATATGACACATCGACCCAGTGCCGTGACACCAGTGGTAGCCCCCTGTACCACATGCAGTCAACGTAGGGACATGTCCTTTTTTTGGGCGTGGTACCCATTCCACCTAGTAGTGGTAGAGGCTGGGTGGCCAACCTAGACCCCTCGGCATAGCACCCACGGGCTTACTAGCCTAAATCACATAAGATCAAATAAGCCAAAAACCTCTTTTCAAAACCTATCCTCTTTGGGTCCCTCACAACTGCCTGGCCCTCGGCACTCCAGCGTCTTTTGGCAACCCTCAAGGACATGCAATCTTTGCAAGAACTTAATGCTCATAGATTATGCAATGTATGCAATAGTTTGCAAAATATATCTATGCACCACGTATATGCAATTATTTACAAAATGCGTCTATGCATAAAGCATTTATCACATGCATGCTGAATTAAGTTATGCTTAAACAAGTCATATACTTAAAACATATGTTCTCAAAACAATAATAGTTCTTTTAAAACAATCTAGTAGTGATAGAGCACCTACCTGACTAGGTTGCGCTAACCCCTTTGTCCTCGGACGTTCCTGAACATGGTTTGGGGAATCAAGGTTAGTTTGGCCTATCTTTTATGGGTTTAGAGTAGTTGGGTCTTATTACTTAGGCATTAGGGGTCCATCCCTATGCCTATGGGTGTCCTAAGGTCCTAATTGGGCCTTGGTATCCTCAGTTTTCCAAAGGTCTAGTGGCCACGCGCCACCATCATATTCTAAAGGTCATGCCCACCTTTTATTGGGCCTTGATCAGAGATTTTATAGTTTAGATGTGTTTGCGTCGTCGACACGGACACAACGCCTTTTGCAGCACCTCAATTGGAGCTATAGATCTCAAGTTATAAGCGTTTTAGTGTCGTACGTACATAGGAGTTTTAAAAATAAAAAGACGGAATGCCAGGGCACTGCGCGTCTGCGACGTGCGCCCCGGCTTCCTTAAGGGACGAAAAAAAACCGCGTCGCTAATGCGCTACGCGCCTGCAATGTTCACCTCAGCGAGTGCATCTACAGACGTGCAAAACTTCCCGCCCATCTCTCTCTTTTGCGGGCGTGTCCCTGGATGCGCCCGTTTGGTTTTTCAAACGGAGACGACGTGGGACGTTCCGACTGGAACGTTCCATCGTCTGGGAGATCGGGGCGTCCTCAGGACACTCTGGTTCGACCCCTGTCAAACCAGTGCGGCTCAGGGAACGTCCTTGGGTCCTTGGTGGCTCTCCCGGGCTCCTTTTTGCATGGTTTTTCATGCAAAAACCTAGGGAAATTAATCTTGGAACTATGGTGGAGATGGGTTTTGAGGGATTTTGGGCGTACCTAGCTCGTTGCTCGGTTTTTCTCCTTGTTTTCCCCTCTAGGTCACTGCTCCTCAACGGGTTTTTTTTCCATGTTTTGGGCTGCCATTAGAGGCGCCTAAGAGCTCTATTTATAGAGCTATGAGAGGGTCCTGGAGGGGGCTCTCACCGCCTTTGAATGGCGATGGAAAAACCTCCAGAATGGTAGTGATTTCTCCTCCAATTACCGCCGTTCTAGAACCCTCTAGAGGTTGAAGATGAAGGAGTGCCCGTATCAAAACGGGCCCCTGTGTTTTGCAGCTAAATCCCTTTTTATAAAAATTACAGTTTTGCCCCTGAACTTCAAAGGGCCATAACTTGCTCATTTTAACTTCGTTTTGGGTGATTTTGGTCTTCGTTCTAGAACCCTTATCTTCAAAACTGAATTTTTCATGGGATTTTAATATTACAAAAATTGGGGTCATTATAGTCTTAAACCCTTAATTTTTATATTAAATAAGTATATTTAAAAATAGGAAATGCTTGAAAAATCAGGAACTGGAACTATAGGTGCGCTACTGTTGGCGCGTAAATCTATTGAGGAAACCCTGTTAGATTTTAAATCGGACCATCCATCTAGTATACAAGAGACCCAAGATCAAACCCTTTAAATTTAGGAGAGATCCAATGGCTAGTATTGCCAAAAAACGTGAAAAAAGTACCTAGGGAAGTTTTAGGAGCATGAAAAAAATTGCATAAAAAAACACAGGTTTTGGAAAAATCAATACAAAAGGATAGTATAAATGGAAACTAGACAAAATTTTGAACAAAATTGTTCAAAAATCAAGTGATTTGGACACCTGTAGGGTCACCGGAGATGACCGGAAGCCAGTTGTCTTCTCCGGTGCCAGTTTTTGCGTCGCCGGTGTAACTTGGTGTAAACTGGGCATCGGTGTAACCCAGTGTAAACCTGCGCCACCAGTGCAAATAGGCTGTAGTGGTCACTCAGCCCTATTTTTTGAGTATTTTCACTAAAATTTGATATTTGAAAGCTATAGGAGTCCAAATCGCGATCCGAAAGAGGCGTTGTGACCATATTGACGACGTGGACCTAGATTTAACATAAAAACTTATAAATAACCACTTTTACTTTAGAAATTTTTTAAAATAGTGATGTAACATGTATAGGTGCATCCGAACATATAAGTTAAAGGGATTTTACGAGCGAATTGAGTGATCTCACGCCGAGGTTGGTGACGACAATTAATGTTTATTTTGATTTTCAAACTCTGCATGATTATAGCATCATAATTGATTGTGAATTTAAATTGCACTTACTAGAAATCGTTGATTTTGCTAAATTTAGAATTCAATACTATGATCGCTACTTGATTTTCAATCATGTATTAAATGGATTTATTACAAATGATTTCATGAGAATGATATTATCTATTATGCATAATTAGAAATTCCTTTTCGTTATTACATCACTGAAATTGATGGATTTGCATGAGAAAGAAAAGTGAAGACTTGGTGGTTGGTCCTTTTATAGGCTAACCCCAGGATGAAGGGCGTGCCTTGGGGATTGTGAGCTACGAGTACTCTTGAGTTTTGACATATATATGATTTCTGTGTTTTGTGTTTTATGACGGGTGCTCTCACCCAGTGGGCGTCATGCTAGGAGGGATAGGGCTGGCCACCCACCCTCCGAGCTATGATGTGATGTGATATGATTGTGATATGATAGACACCTGCCCGTAGATGGCTTTTGGTAGGGGTTGGTAACATGGATAGTCTACACTACTAGTTCGGGCCTTTCCATAGGGACGAACGCTAAGTCTCTCGTTATGGTGTCGACGGGGAGTGGCAGTGGTTGAGACCCATGGAGGGTTGCCACTGCGGCATGATGGTCCATACTCTTATTTTGTGTGATTGCATGATGAGCATGGTGATGAGATGATATGCGTGGGTGTGACGACACTCAGAGGTTGGATATAAGTACTCATGATCAGTGATATTTATTTATATGATGTTGGTGGGACCCATTACCTTAGGGAGCCATTATTATTATTGTATGCTCATTTACATTGATTTATATCATGTTTTAAATCCTTGGAATGCATGGTTAGGCATACTCGATAAATGGATATTATGTCAGCATGAGTTCTAATGATTTTATAGTCATAAATGATAGATATTTTATTTTGTCATTACTGTTATTTCATCTTTATTGCATTAATTGTCTATGTACCTACACAAGCAATAGCTTACTGAGGCATTGCTTTATTTTGCAATGCCTCAGATCTCGAGTGTGACATCGGAAGGGCAAGACCATTGAGGAACTGTGATAGCAGTGGGGGATTCCTTTACTTGATTGATAGACAATGATGTGAGATAATAAACATGATTATCATTTGATTTTCTTTATGGACTGTATACTTTATTCTATGGATTTGATTAAGACAGTTAAACATATGGAGTACATTTAATGGGATGTTATGATGGATAGACCCTGGGCCATATTATTATTGCGTTTTGGATATTTATTGGTTTGAAAATAAAGGCGCTGATGCATTTTGACGTTGATTGACATATTTATTATTTCAATTCTATTATCACGAAATTATACTTATGTTGTGAATTAAATTGCGATGTTTTGGAAAAAGAAAATAACACCCGGAGGTTTTCAAGAAAATTTTTAGTAAACATAAATAAAAACTTTTTCTCATGGGATCCCAAAAGCTATTATTATTATAATAAAAAAAATGTGTCAGAAAATCTCGAGGTGTTACACTTAAACAACAAAAAACTCCCAATTTCTCCTTTGTTTCTTCTTTGATTTTCAATTAACTTTTACATTTCATTCTTAGGACATCCTTAAACTTAATTAATGTTTATAATCCTTAATCTGAAATCTATAAACTAATTTAGATCATCCAAATCCCAAAATTACCATTTACTCTAGATCTTTATAATTTTGAGGAATATAATAAATTCAACAGGTAGATCTTTAATCAAGGACATGCTGAAGATGTTGATGAAGAATGATCAACTTCAAGATGACTAGATTTGAAGAAATTAACAGTGATTAAGCTAGGAAAGTAGATTTTTCACGTTATTTGGTTTATTTTCTTTCTTTTTTAACTAAAAATTTAGTAATTTTTAGTAGTTGAGTATATCTGAACTCTGATTCTAATTCTAATAATTTATTTTTAGTTTTTATCAATTAAATTTTATTGAAACTCCCACTTTTTAAGTTGAGTTCCTGTGGGATCGACTTGTACTTACATTAGCTATACTACAATAGCCCGTGCACTTGCAATTAAATACTCAACAAGTTTTTGGCATTATTGTCGAGAACACATAATGGAGTTTTATAAAATTTAATTAAAAAACCAAAAATTAAAAAAATTAAAATTTTTAGGAAATTTTAGGAAATTTGCAAGCGGAGCATCATCAATTAAATAAAATTTCCTTGCTTTTCTATATTAGGAGTTTTCCTTTTTTTGAGTGAATCTTGTAGTGAGGGTCTTTTCAATTTTCAATTACTATTTCAATTTTAAAAGGGCTGTCTTAATAGGACAAGTGTGGAATAAGGTGACCAACAGTTGATCTTCATTAGAAATCCCACTATAAGTCTCTCTCACTCCTATTATTTCCTAGATTAGGGTTTGCATTTGCATTGTTTGGTAGTATAATTGCATATAGAAAGCATCTTTAATAATTGTTGTATTTTTAAGGTTTTGTATTAGTTTATTATTTCGAATTGCATTTTTAGGGCACATTTATCTCTTTAAAGTGATTTATATGTTGATCGAACTACCATGGAGTACGAAAATTACTTACTAAGGGAACCCGATTGCATAAGATCAAGGGTAGATTTGATCACCACTTCTTGGCTCACTTAGGATAATCACCACAAGCGTGCAACCCAGCCATTCATATTAATTTAAAATTAATTAGAAGAGACCTATGGGTCATCACATGCTCATAGGACCCTCTTAATAGGACTCAATCTATTGTCACTCCAGTGGCTTCTGATCATTGTGGTTATAGTGGGTGTCTTAAAATCCAAGTGATTTTCCTCCGCCTTCTTTTGATGTTTGTTGAGGTCTAAATGCTTCCTTACATGAGGGTTGTATTAAAAGTAGTAGTCAACTTTGAAAGAGAGGAGGAGAGTTAGATTAAGCTAATTAAAAGCATCATCTGCATACAAAATCAAGAAAATTAAAATATTTGTACTTATTAGCCTTAAGGGATTGTTTGATTGTGTCCTTGATTGTGCATCATTTTAGGCATTTAGGTTGCATCTTTTAGGATAGTCTTCTAAAAAACAAAAACAAAATAAAAAGAACTTTCATTGTATGCCCTTTTGGATACGCGATAAAACTGGAATGTTAGTCAAGTATGACCAAAAAGACATACCACCAATGTCTAATCAATGATCAAGGGGTAACTCACCCCATGGTAGTGTCAGAGGTGATTAAGGCCCTCCACCCATCATGAATGAGGACATACCACCTCTAATTAATGATGAATATCGACCTCCACCAAAGAGGAATAATCATCCACAAAGAAATTGGAGAAGGAATGAAAATAGGGAATGCGACCAATAGAGTGACCTTGGAGATAATGATATTGATCAAAATCTTCATGGAAGAACTTTAAGAGACTACCTTAGCCTACACTCACTAGCACTTGATCTTGTGTCATTCTACTTCAGAATGCTGGTGCCTTAGAATTAAAAACATGGTTAACCAATTACTTCCCAAATTCCATAGTTTAGACATTGAGAGTCCTTACTTGCACCTTAAAGAATTTGATGAGGTATGCAGTACCCAATGAACACAAAACATTGGTCTAGATACTGTCAAGCTTAAGCTATTTCCTTTCTCTTTAAAGAAAAATGCAAAAATATGGTTTAATGCACTGCCATCAAGTTCCATAAGGACCTGGAATGAAATGACTAAGGAATTCTTGAAAAAAATTTTCTCAACACATAAAACAAATACACTTCGTGATAAGATAATAAACTTTACCTAGAAAGATAAAGAATCATTCTACTAATGCTAGGAAAGGTTCAAAGATCTATTACTCACATGCTCACATCATGGTTATGAACCATGGCGCATCATTAGCTTCTTTTATGAAGGACTTACTTTTGACATGAGCCAATTTGTAGAGACGATGTGCAATGGCAACTTTCTGAATAAACAACTAGATGAGGTAGAGTATTTGGAATGGCTAGCTAAAAGTGCACAGAGCTGGGCTGACAAGAAAGAGTAGAACATCCATATAGACCCAAGCCCACAACCATAACTACTAGGGGAGGCATGTATGCCATGTCTCAAAAAGATGAATTTAATGCCAGAGTAAAAACCCCAGCTAGAAAAGTAGAAGCCATAAAAGTGGGAAAGAAAAACTCAAATAATGATGAACAAGTGTGTCGCATTTGTGAAAGTACTACCCATCTTACTCAGGAATGTCTTACCATTCTAGCATTTCAAAAACTTCATGATCAGGCTAATGCACTTAACAATTATAAAAGACCTTTCTCCCCTTATTCAGAGACATATAATCCCAACTAGAGAAACCATGCAAATTTCAGTTGGAGAAATGGACCAACTGCTAATGTCTCACAACCAAGCTCATACTAGCATCAACAACCAAACTAAGGACTACTTGCTCCACCCCCATACCAAACTCATCAACTTCCTTCTTTTAGACCTTATTTACTCGCACCCAAAAGGCATGTCGAGGATAATCAACTCGCTCAAAACTAGGAGAAGAATATTTCTCAATTGAAAAGTCAAATAAAACAAACCAACCAGTCTATGATTGAATTAAAAAATATGATGAGTCAAATGATGTAAAATATGGAAAAAGAAAAGTTTCCAGCTCAACCATAAGCAAGCCCTAAGGGTGTGCATGCAGTTAGCGAAACTACACCTAATGCATCATCAAGCTCTATCATGGAAGAGACTAAAGTTGTTAGCATTCTTAGGAGTGGTAAAATAATTGAGAAAGATGAGCCCCAAATGACTAAAAAGGTAGAAAAACCTTCTAAAAATAAAGAAAAATCTAAAGAAAGGGATCCCACTCCACCTGTTGAACCATGTCCATTCCCTCAAAGGTTGCGTCAATTAACAAAGAGGACCACTAATGATGAGATTATGCAGATATTCAAGCAAGTAAAGATTAATATATCGATCTTAGACTCAATAAAACAAATCCCATTATATGCTAAATTTTTAAAGAAAGCATTTGTGACTGTGTTAAGTGTTCAATTTTGATAAAAATACCCGTAATTTAGTATTTAATTAGAGCATCTAGATAATTAATTTTAAGATTTTATATAAAATATTTTATTTTAGCTTTAATTGGCCATCCAACCATTGAATTGTAAAATTTAGTGGTTAGATGATTATTAAAGCTAATGAACAGTTTAGATTGTGCTAATTGGGTCCTGTGCATTGCAAATCAGTCAACTTAGGCATGAACGCTCCAGATCGAATCAAGGATATTAGATGGAGATCAGATGAAGTTTTATGGAAAAAAGAGGATTTTGAAGAGTCCTAAGACAGAACAAATTTGAAGACTTTCAGAGTTCTAGCAAGACCAGGAAAGCTAGTGGACCCTACTTATCTCTATCACTCTATCTCCTCTTTCTTATCCCTTCCCTCTCTTATCTCTCTATCTTTCATTAATCTCACTCCCTCACGTCTCTCTCTCCCTCTTACTTTTAAGTCTCCTCCATTCTAAAAAACACGTTTTTCCCCTCTTAGGAGGGGGGGTTAGTTCTCCACTCATCTATCCCACCTCGTTCCTCTCCTCTCTTGCCTTCACTTCCCCTTCTCCATTTCACGCTCTCCCTCCTCTTTCTCCCTCACTTTCTCTTCCCTTCTCTTTTCCACTCTATCCTCTCTAATTGTTTTTTCTTCCTCTTCGGTTGGGCTAGCCGGCCATAGGTGCGTGACACACCTAGCCGGCTGCTTCACATCTACCTAACTCCTCTATCTCCCTCTCTTGCTTTGCCCAAGCTCACCTCTTCCAGTATCCAGCAATGCACAAGCCAGGCCTGAACCAGACTAGACAACGCCCAGAAAAGGCGTCGTCTTCTTCTATTGCCTGTGGTCGCACTCCTAGCACCAGGGCACGTGACCATCTACTTAGGCACACTCCTTCTCCCTCCTCCTTATTCTCCCTATCCTCTCTCTTGTTCTCTGTCACTGCACAGACTTTTCTTTCTAGCTCCAACTCCACCATCTTCTTCCTCCCTCTTCACTCCAGATCTGGCCCAAGTGAGATCGTCGCATGGACAGGAGAAGGAAACCCAAATCGGGTTTCCACTCCCTTGGCCATTTTCCCCTCTTCCCTATTCCCCGGGTTTCCATTCCCAACATTTTCCCCTCCTTCTCCTTGTTCTCTCCTTCTTCCTTCTTCACCTTTCTTTTCTCCTCTTCTTCCCCACGTTTTCATCTGGTTTTTCAAGTAAAACCAGAAATCCAGACAAAATTCCAACTCTATCCCTTGCAAATCTCAGTAATTCCAAGTATATTCTCAGTTTAATACCATCTGGGTCCCTAATCTATTTACATATGTGTCCCCAGATTAATTCCATCTGAGTCCCTGATTTAATACCAACTGTGTCCTTGTGCTATTCCGATTTTAACTTATCCACATTCTGATTATCCAGGGATAGGCTTATCCAGGACTGCTTATTTTGTTGCATTTTCTGTGTTTTTGGAATAAATAATTGTGTACATTGCAACAATTGAATAAATATGGATTTTATTTTATTGTTAGTTGAATTTTGCTATATTTTTTGTTTTGGTTCTTTTATTAATTGAATTTTATTGAAAACTCCATCATTTTAAATCAATTCCTAGTGGGATCGACCCATACTTGCATAAGCTACACTACAATAGCCCGTGCACTTGCGGTTAAACAATCAACAGACTGAACACATAAGTTCAATTATTCAGCACCATACACCTCAGAAATACAAGGATCTAGGTTGTCCCACTCTTACTTGCATCATTGGCAACCATAAGATTAACCGAGCCTTATTAGATCTTGGATCCAATGTTAATTTGTTATCATATATAGTCTGTGTTCAGCTAGGATTACGAGACCTCAAGCCAACATCCACTACACTCTAACTAGGTGATAGATTAGTAGTAATACCTGGGAGCATAATATATGATGTGTTAGTCCAAATAGAGCAATTCTTTTTCTCAATTTATTTCTTAGTTTTGGACACACAATTAGTGCTAAATGAGTAGTAAGAAATCCCTGTCATCCTTAGACATCTATTCTTGGCTTCATCCAATGCCTTAATAAACTACAGAGATGGTTTCATGAAGCTTTCATTTGGCAACTTGACAATAGAATTGAACATCTTTGATATTTGTAAGCAACCTAACGAACCCACAAATGACTTGCAATGTGTCAATATAATAAATTTAGTTGTGCAAGATCAGTTTCAGTCATCTTCCTTGTCGGACCCACTCGAGGCCTGTTTGGCCCACTTTAATAAGTTTAATGAGGATGCTTAATAAAGGAAGTTAATGCCCTCCTTGATTCTATTCATATCATGGATACAAAAAAATGAAAACCTCAGTTCGAGGACATTCCATCGAGGGAATCTACTCCCCTTCCATCATTAGTAGGACTCCCAGCAAAGCTTGATATCTTAATTGAGCCTTGTAATGTAGAAGATGTACCTAACTGGGACCTACAGACCTTAAGTAAACAACTATTACATAAGAATTTAAGCCCACTTGAAATCTTGCCTTCGTCAATAGAATAAAAAGAGAAAGAGTCCAGTGATGTACTAGTCATACATCAACCAACTCTAATGTTCACACTAGAAGATAATCAGGGTTTAAGCAAAACCATGTTCCCTTCTCTATTAATACAAGAACAACCTTTTTGGGAAGGGCAAAGTTAGTTTATACCCCAATTTCAGGATGATGTAAGGGAAAAGGAGAACCATCCATCTCCATTTGGTGCAACAGAATTCCATTTCACAATAGTTCACATTGTTACAAAGATTACACCACTTAAATTTTCAAGGTGGAGGAAATTTATTAACTATCGTGAAATTTTGAATATAGGAGATCATCAGAATGATCCCCCTCAATTAACAATCTCGGTAGTTGATTGTGCTATAATGCTACCATCACCAAGAATTTCAGGGTGGATGAAAAATATTGACTCCATAAGATTCTAAAGTGGCATGAGAAATCTTGCCATTTCATTATTAGGATTAGGAAAACTCAATCTCAATTAGGTCTATATTAGGGTACATTAGGATATGTCTGGTTGAAGACGTTAAACATAACGCTCACTGGGAGGCAACCCAGAGTTTTTCTTTTTTGTTGTTTTTTGCATCAACCATATTCATTTTAGGTCTTACTTTTTAAACATTAAGAAAAATGTTTCTTTCATGTTAGGGGTGTAGAATTCTAGCAAATTCTAGTCTTTTTTTAGGTTTTTACGTGTTTTCCTTGATTTTTTAAAGAAGAAGAAGGAGAGAGAGAGAGAGAGAGAGAGAGAGAGAGAGAGAGAGAGAGAGAGAGAGAGAGAGAAGAGAGAGAGAGAGAGAGAGAGAGAGAGAGAGAGAGAGAATTTTTGAAAAAATAAAAAATTTTAGGTCAATTCCTACACTATAATGAGAATTGGATTTTTTGAAGTATAATGTAGTTAACTTTAGCTTATTAATAAAATTGAACATGATTAATTCATCATTTTACTCATTTTCTAAAAGTATTCCATAAAAGCTAAGTCTCATATTACATTTGTACACGCAGTTGCATATAGATAGTCTAGATTGATAAGTAGCTATAACTTAGAAATCCTAAAGAATTTCAATGGAGGTCTATAAGCTAAGTGAGTTTTAGAGCCATTCATTCTTTCTAAGAAGTTATAAATTCTCATAATTTTCTTCATTGTGCTTATAGAAAATTGATGCCACAAACTCTTAAATTTGGCTAATTACATGAATTATAAGAGTATTACCTTTAAAATTCTAAAAGTTCATTGAATCTGATAGATTATAGGAAACCTAGAAAATGATTTAAGCCATCCTTGTTGTTAACTTAGAGACATAAATCCTACCCCACAAAGTATTTTTACTGCTAGTTAGCCAATTTGAGCCTTTTATATAAGCATTTTCTTTTGTCACCCAATTTATCCTTTACCCATATTAACCTAGTATAAATTATCCATTACCCATTTTCTTTAAAAGATAAGTTAGAGATGAATGAAGAAATACATTTAGTTGCAATAAAAGTAGAAAAGTGAATATTAAGAAAAAAAAAAAGTTCTTCAAAGAGATTCAAAAAGAAAAAGTTGAAGATTGAAAAGAAAAGTCAAAAAAGAAATATTCACTTTAGTATAAGCGAAATAAAGAAGAATTGTCAACTTTAGTAGAAGACCTTTATTTATTTTTAAAGAAACTTTGAATACCCTTTCTTTGGTACCTTGTCAGAAGCCTACATTGTGTCCCAGTTAAAGACCTATTGCTTTTATGATGAATATAGTCTTGATGAGAAAATGAATGTATAGAATTTAAAGAGTGGTATTTCTAAATGTTCAAAGGTAATGACATCCATTCTAAAGGGATCAAAATAAAATTCCTTAATAACTCTAGTTCCTTCATGAATATATGTAAGATCATTTTGTTTTTATTGACTCTGTTCACATATTCAAAAGAGAGATATGATCTGAATCCTCTATCTAAGAGATTTTATTTTTGAGTGTATGTCTATTAGTGATGATTGAGGTCAAAACATATTTTAGATGGAGTTCAAAAGTTAGAAGTTTACTTGGAGATAAAGACTATATTACATGTAGACTGTACACACACACACACACACACACACACACACACACACACACACACACACTGAGATTTGAGCTCAAATGGAACATTTTTAGCATATGGCTAAGGTTTTGAATTCTTCATACACTTTTATTAATTTTCTAAAGTTGAGAGATTTATTGAAGATAATTCTCTGAGAAAAAAGTGAAACTGACTTGAAAATTATTTTAGAAATTCTGTGCTTTGGTTTTTCATATGTTTTGCTAGGGACTAGCAAAATGCTGGTTGGGGGTGTGTTAGGTGATCAATTTTAGCTAAAAAATCCTTAATTTAGCATCTAATTAGATAATCTAAGCAATCAATTTAAAGACTTTACATAAAATATTTCATTTTAGCTCAAATTGATCATCTAATTGTTGAATTGTACGGTCAGATGATCATTAGAGCTAATCGGAGGAGTAATGAATGGTTTAGATTATTCTAATTTGGTCTTATGCATTGCAGATCAATTAGATTAGATTGGATAATCCAGATCAAGTCAGATGTTTTAGATTAAGATGAGGAAGCTTCCTGAAAAAAAAAGAGGAATTTGAAGATCATTAGAAAACTTAGATGGATAAGGAAGAAGAGTTTGAATCAAAATCAAACTCCTTTGGAAGATCTATAAAAATGGAAGAATTTTGAAGAATCAGGAATTTTTGCAAGTTTTGGCAAGATTAGCAATGCTTGGAGGCTGTTGGTAGATCTCTCCCACTTTCCTCAATCTTGTCCCCTCTTTCTCTCAATTTCTCTCTCTTCATTCTTCTTACGCTCTCCCTCTCTTTCACTCCTCTCCCTCATTTACCCTTTTCTCTCTCTATCCCCTCTTTCTCCTTTTCCTCCTCTCGTCACCTTTTTCCTTTCTCCCTCCACTACATTTTTCTTTGTTTTGCTCCTCACAAGCTCCCAACCAACCAGCCCTACCTAGTAAGTCTCTCTCTCTCTCTCTCTCTCTCTCTCTCTCTCTCTCTCTCTCTCTCTCTCTCTCTCTCTCTCTCTCTCTCTCTCTCTCTCTCTCTCTCTCTCTCTCTATATATATATATATATATATATATTTCTCTCGTCTCTTTCACTCACTTATCTTTTGGCTTCATCGGAATTGAAGCACATCTACCCCTTCTCTACTCCATTGTGCATCACCTCCTCCTATTTGCCAGTAGCCATCCACTCCCGCATTCTTCACACGACCCCAGATTGATCCTTCTCTCTCTCCCTCCCCAGACCCATTGTAGCTAGCCCCCTCATTCGGCCCTTTCTTCTCTCTACTTCATCTCCACCGCAGACGACAACACCACCTCTGCCAACTGGCATCTCCTCCTCCTTTCTCCCTCTTCACCAGCTCTGCCCAGTCACATCCTTCTCATCTCCCTCACGGTCCATAGCACTGCTTCTCCCCCCCCCCCCTCTATCACTCATCGTCCCACTACTTCCTCTCTACTGCCCTGTCTCCATCTCCCTTCACCTTCTTCAGCTTCGTCGTTGGCTGCCCCCAAATTCTCCTTGGGCTTCACTACTCAACCTAGAGGAGAAAACCCAGATCGAGTTTTCCCTCTATTCCCCCTTTTCTTCTCCCCTTCTTCCCCTTCTCTTCTCATCTTCATCTCCCTCCTTTGATCTACAATTTCTAATTTTTTAGTTTAAAACAAAAATTGGATAAATTCCAATTTTACCCTTTAAGCCTTAATTAAAATGCTATCTCAGTCCTCTTTTTAATTCCTTTTGTATCCTACTCCCATTCCAGTTTTGTTTTATCTAGGTTTTGTTATCCATGAACTACACAATTCGAGCCAATTGATTAAGGCTTAATCTAATTAATGGGTTAGCCTTAAACAACAAAAAACTCCCAATTTCTCCTCTGTTTCTTCTCTGGTTTTCAATTAACTTTTAATTTTCATTCTTAGGACATCCCTGAACTTAATTAATGTCTCTAATCTTTAATCTGAAATCCATAAAGTGACATAGATTGTCCAAATCCAAAATCACTATTTACTCCAGATCTTTATAATTTTGAGAAATATGATAAATCCAACTAGCAGATCTTTAATTAAGGACATTTTGAAGATGTTGTGAAGGTTAATCAACTCCAAGATGACCAAATTTGAAGAAATTAATAGTGATTAAGCTAGGAAAATAGATTTTTCATGTTATTTGATTTATTTTCTTTCTTTTTTAATTGAAAATTTTGTAATTTCTAGTAGTTTAGTATATTTGAACTCTAATTCTAATTCCAATAATTTCAGTAATTTTTTTTAATTTTTATCAATTAAATTTTATTGAAACTCCCACTTTTTAAGTTTAGTCCCCTTGGGATCGACTCGTACTTGCATTAGCTATATTATAATAGCTTGTACACTTGTAGTTAAACACTCAGCAATCTCTGAGCTATATATCCTTGCTTAACTCTGGTCATTGAATCAAATTAGACTTTGATGAATAACTAATTGATTTCTTTTCTTCCAGCCATTCTTTTTCCCTTGATAGTTTATTAAAAACAAAACGGATTCTTCCGATGTATAAAATAAAAATTTCAATGGCTTTTTCCACTATGACCTTCCCAACCATGATTTTTTATTTCTTCTAGGCATTTCACCTTGGAATAAGAAATTGTACCGATAATAGGTATAAAATAAAATAAATAATAATAGTTGTTGATTGTTTAACCGCAAGTGTACGGGCTATTGTAGTGTAGCTTATGCAAGTACGGGTCGATCCCACGAGGACTTGATTTAAAATTATAGAGTTTTCAATATAATTCAATTAATAAAAGAATATAAACTAACAAAAAAATAAAATCTAGATTTATTCAATTGTTGCAATGTTCACAATTATTTATTCCAAAGAAAACAAAAAATAAAACTAAAATGCATCCTAGATAAGCTTGTCCTTGGATTGCACTGTCCCTGAATAGTCAGAATGAAGATAAGTTAAAACCAGAATAGCATAGGGATACAGTTGTAATTAAACAGGGGACCCAATTGGTATTTCTAAAATCTGCCAGGGGACACAGATGTAATTCTTTTGGGGACACAGATGGAATTTCTGAAATAGGACAGAATTATAATTTCTGAGATCTGCAGGTGTAGATTTGTAATTTCATCAAGGTTCTGGTTTTTCATGAAAAAAACCAGGAAAACACGTTTTGGGAGAAATCTGGAAGAGGGAGAAGAGGAAGAAGAATAGAGGAAGGAGGAGAAGAGGAAAGGGAGAGAAGAAAGATGGGGAGAAAACCTGGGCGTCCGATTCAGATGGGAACGGGGGAAGGAGAAGGAACCGGATGAGAAGATGGGGAAAGAGGAGAAGAGAGAAGAGGGCAGATCAAGGGAAATGGGAACGCGGAAGGAAACCCGTTTTGGGTTTTCTTCCCCAGAGCGTCTGGAGGAGAGAAAACATCGGGGCTGGAAAGAGATGAGCTTGGGCAGAGCAAGTGAGTTGCCGGACCGGAGCAACAGACGATCTGGGCTGTTGGGTGCGTGTTTGGTTTGGGCTTCATCCAGTTCTGGAAGTGGAGGTGCGACGGGGGTTGATTGGCTTCTGGGCTGTGGACTGGCAGAGGCGATGCACGGATAGGTGGAAGAGAAGAGGGAATAGGATGGAGAGTGAGCAGGAAACAAAGATTGAAAACGAGAAGTGAGGGTGCGGGAAAGAGAGAGAAAGAGAGCGTTGAGAGGGAGGAAGCAGGGAATGGAGGGTCATCTGCCTCCTTCCTACGTCCAGCCTAGAGGGGCGTGAAGAGAAGAAGAAGAGAATGGTTGGATAGAAAGTGGGAGTAGGGAGAGAGGGTTGGTGAAACACGGAGAGAGAGAGAGAGAGAGAGAGAGAGAGAGAGAGAGAGAGAGAGAGAGAGAGAGAGAGAGAGAGAGAGAGAGAGAGAGAGAGAGAGAGAGAGAGAGAGAGACGTTAGAGAGAAGATGAGAGAAGACAGGAAAAGAGTGAAAGAAGAAAGGGGGAAGGAGAAGAGCGTGCGGGTGAGAGAAGCTGAAAAAGGAGGTGGCAAAGGTGAGCTAGCCAGCCTCCCCTAGAAGCAAAAACGTTTTTGGAGAGAGATGGGAAGGGGTATAAAAAGGAGAGTGAGAGATATAGAAGTGAAAAAGAGGGAAAGGGAGATTAACAGGAGAGATAAGAGATGAGAGAGATGAGAGAGAGTGGGGTCCACTAGAATTCTAGTCTTGCTAGAACTCTGCAAGTCTTCAACTTTGTCCTGTACTAGGATTCTTCAAATTCCATCTTATCTGATTTCCATCTAATATCCTTGATTCGATCTGGAGCGTCCACGCCTTAGTTGACCGATCTGCAATGCATAGACCCAATTAGTGCAATCTAAACCGTCCATTAGCTTTAATAGTCATCTAACCACTAAATTTTACAATTCAACGGTTGGATGACCAATTAAAGCTAAAATGAAATATTTGATGTAAAATTTTAAAATTAATGGTCTAGATGCTCTAATCAAATACTAAATTAGGGGTATTTTGACCAAAATTGAACACTTAACACACCCCCAACTAGCATTTTGCTAGTCCCTAGTAAAAGATGCGAAGAAATCAACTCAAATTTTTTTTATTTTTCAGGTCATCTCTATTTTTTTTCAGAGAATTATCTTCAATAAATCTATCAACTTTAGCGAACTAATAAAGATGACTGAATAATTCAAAACCCTACCCATATGCTAAAAATATTCTACTTAAGCTCAGATCTCAAAGTGATTGTGTGCATATATAGTCTACACATAGAATAATCTTTATTTTTAAGTAGACTTCTAACTTTTGAACTCCATCTGAAATATGTTTTGACCTCAATCCTACTAATGGCATACGCTCAGAAATAAAATCTCTCAGATAGAAGGTTCAAATCATATCTCTCTTTTGATTATGTGAGAAGAGTCAATGAAAACAAATTTATCTCACATATACTCATGAAAAATGGGAGTTACTAAGGAATTTACTTGTATTGATCCCTTTGGAATGGATGCCATTACCTTTGCATATTTAGAAATACCACTCTTTTAATCCTATCCATTCATTTCCTCATCAAGACTATATTCATCCTAAAATCAATAGGTCTTTAATTGGGACGAAACATAAGCTTAGGACAGGGTACCAAAGAAAAGGTGTAAAGGTATTCAAAGTTTCTTCAAAAAATAAGTAGAGGTCTTCTACTAAAGTTGACAATTCTTCTTTTCTTTGCTTTTTTCTAAAGTGAATATTTTTGTTTCCATTTCTTTGCATTCTTCAAACTCTTTTTCTTTTCTTTTTTCTTTTCTTGTATTTCAATACTTTTGACTCACTTTGAAGATTATTTCTTTTCTTCATATCCACTTTTCTACTTTTATTGCAACTAAAAGATATTCTTTCCTTCTTCTCTAACTTATTTTTCAAAGAAAAATGGGTAATGGATAATTTATACTGGGTTAATATGGGTAAATGGTAATTTGGGTGACAAAAGAAAATGGCTTTATATTCAAGGCTCAACTTGGCTAACTAGTGGTAAAATACTTTTAAGTAGGCTTTATGTCTCTAGGTTAATAACAAGGATGGCCTAAATCATTTTTTAGGTTTCATATAATCTATCAAATTCAATGAACTTCCAGAATTTTAAAGGTAGTATTCTAATTATTCAGGTAATTAGCCAAATTTAAGAGTTTGGGATCAATTTTCTTTAAGCATGCTAAAGAAAATTTTGAACATTTATAACCTCTCAAAAAGGATGAATGGTTTTAAAACTCACTTGTGTTATAGGTCTCCACTGAATTTCTTCAGAATTTCTAAGTTATAGCCACTTATCAATTTAGACTATCTATATGTAACTGCGTGTACAGATGTGATTTGAGACTTTGCTTTCATGGAATACTTTAGAAAATGAGTAAAATACTGAATTAATCATATTTAATTCCATCAATAAGCTAAAGTTATCCAGATTATACTTCAGAAAATCCAATTCTCATCATGGTATAGGAAATGACCTAAAATTTTTCATTTTTTATTATTATTTTTTTTATTTTTGAAAAAAAACCAAGGAAAACACCTAAAAACTAAAAGAAAACTAGAATTTGCTAGAATTCTACACCCCCAACCTAACAGAAACATTGTCCTCAATGTTTAAAAAGTAGGATCTAAAATGAATATGGGTGATACAGAAAACAACAAAATACAAAATCTGGTACAAAGAGATCAAATTCCCTCAATCCTGATAAACAGGATTCTCCAGAGTTGTGGACTCAACTTCTGGATTCTCATAATCTAGGAAAGGCTTTAAACGTTGACCATTCACTTTAAAAGAATGACCAGTCCTAGTATTCTCAATCTCAACAGTCCCATATGGAAAAACTTCTTTTACTATGTATGGACCGGTCCATCGAGATCTAAGCTTACCTAGAAATAGGTAGAGTTTAGAATTGTAAAGTAGAACCTTCTGCCTTGGAGTAAAGGATTTTCTCATTATGTTCTTATCATGAAAAACTTTCATCTTTTCTTTATATATCCTATTACTCTCATAAGCTTCGTGCCTGATCTCTTCCAACTCATTAAGTTGGAGTTTACGATGTGAGCCTGCTTTATCAATATTGAAATTGAATGTCTTTATTGCCCAATAGGCTCTATGTTCCAATTCCACAGGAAAATGACAAGCCTTACCGTATACAATACGATAGGGAGACATACCAATCAGGGTGCGATGTGCAATCCTGTAAGCCCAGAGCGCATCAGTCAGTCTAAGAGACCAATCTTTACGATCTGGGTTAATAGTCTTTTGAAGGATTTGTTTGATGGCCCGATTTGATACTTCTACTTGTCCACTTGTTTGTGGGTGATACGGTGTTTCAACTTTATGTGTAATATTATATTTTTTCATTAGTGCTTCAAATGGTTTGTTGCAAAAATGTGTACCGTTATCACTTATAATGGCTCGAGGAGTCCCAAATCTAGAAAAAATGTTTTCTTTTAAAAATTTAAGAACTATTTTGTGATCATTATGCCTACATGGGATAGCCTCAATCCATTTTGAAACATAGGGCTAATAAGATATAAATGTAGCCAAAAGAAGGTAGAAATGGACCCATGAAATCTATACCCCAACAATCAAAAATTTCTATGATAAGAATGGGGTTTAGAGGCATCATATTTCTATGGGTTATTCCTCCTAACTTTTGACATTGCTCACATAATTTACAAAACACATGTGTGTCTTTGAACAATGTCGGCCAATAAAAATTGCACTGCAAAATCTTTGCCACTGTTTTCTAGGTAGAAAAATGTCCACCACATGCTTCTGAATGACAAAAGGAGATAACACTATGTTGTTCTAAGTCAGGGACACATCTCCTAATGATTTGATCTGGGTAGTATTTAAACAGGTATGGATCATCCCAGAAATAGTGCTTAACATTGGAAAAGAATTTTTCTTTTCTTGTTTAGTCCAATGTTCAGGAATTTTCCCCATGACTAAATAATTTGCAATATCAGCAAACCAAGGAGGATGGGAAACATGAAAAAGTTGCTCATCAGGGAAAGTGTCTTTAATTGGCAACTCATTTTAAGGCTCTGTTAGGACTAAGCGAGACAAATGGTCAACTACCACATTCTCTACACCCTTTTTATCTTTTATTTCAATGTCAAACTTTTGGAGTAGGAGAATCCATCTAATTAGTCTAGGCTTAGCATCTTTCTTAGAAAGAAGATACTTGAGGGCCGAATGGTCAGTGAATATGACTATTTTAGATCCTACCAAGTAAGACCTGAATTTATCCAATGCGAAGACAACTGCTAAGAGTTCTTTCTCCATAGTAGAATAGTTCATTTGGGTGCTATTTAAGGTCCTACTGGCATAGTAGATGACATATGGCTTCTTTTCTTTTCTCTGTCCTAGTACAGCTCCTACAACATAGTCACTGGTATCACACATGATTTCAAAGGGTAGACTCCAATCAGGCGGCTGCATGATAGGTGCAGTGGTCAACTTGTCTTTCAACTTTATAAATGCTTCTTGACAATCCTCAGTCCACTCAAAAGGAGTATCCTTTGTGAGGAGGTGACATAGTGGTCTAGATATTGTACTAAAATCCTTAATGAACCTCCGATAGAATCCTGCATGACCTAGGAAAGATCGAATGTCCCTAATAGATTTTGGAATGGGTAGATTGAAAATTAGATCAACTTTAGCTCTATTTACCTCTATACCTTTAGATGACACAATGTGACCTAAGACAATTCCCTTAGGAACCATGAAATGACATTTTTCCCAATTAAGCACTAGGTTCTTTTCTTTACAACGAGTTAAGACTTTTTTGAGATTTTCAAGACATGTTTCAAATGAATTATCGAAAACAGAAAAGTCGTCCATGAAAACCTCTAAAATTCTCTCCACCATATCACTGAAAATGCTTAACATGCAACGTTGAAATGTGGCAGGAGCATTACATAATCCAAATGGTATTCTTTTGTAAGCAAAAGTGCCAAAAGGACATGCAAATGTGGTCTTTTCCTAATCCTCGAGTGCAGTTTCTATTTGGTTATACCCTGAATAACC
Organism: Warburgia ugandensis; assembly: GCA_035236585.1. Classification (NCBI taxonomy): domain Eukaryota; kingdom Viridiplantae; phylum Streptophyta; class Magnoliopsida; order Canellales; family Canellaceae; genus Warburgia; species Warburgia ugandensis. The sequence continues at coordinate 9,427,737 of CP141138.1, read as the reverse complement.
ATCTAAGAAACAATAATACTAGTGTCCTACAACCCTTTCTAACATTTGATCAACGAAGGGCAAAGGAAAATGGTCCTTCCTTGTAACATCATTCAACTTTCGATAGTCGATACACATATGCCAACCAGTAGTAACCCTAGTAGGGATCAATTCATTGTTGGCGTTAGTTATTACTGTCACTCCAGACTTCTTTGGAACCACCTGAGTAGGACTTACCCATTTGCTATCACTTATGGGATAGATGATTCCCACATCAAGCAACTTTAGGACTTCTGCTCTAACCACATCTTTCATATTAGGATTTAACCTTCTTTGCATTTGACGACATGGTTTAGCTTCATCCTTTAGATATATCCTATGGGTGCAGATTAAAGGGTTAATGCCCTTTATATCAGCTATGGTCCATCCTATAGCACCTTTGTGTTCTTTTAAAGTGTCAATTAATTTGTCCTCCTGAGATGTTTCTAATTGGGAGGAAATTATTACGGGAAAAGTCTCTTTGTCTCCTAAAAAGGCATATTTTAAATCTAATGGTAGAGATTTCAATTCAAGCTTAGGAGGTTTTATGAATGATGGAAGGGGAATGGACTCCCTCAGTGGAAGGTCTTCGAAAGGATGTTTCCATTTTTCAATTTCCATGATAGGAACAGAATCAAGGAGGGCATTAACTTCCTCTATTAATGCATCCTCATTAAACTCATTAAAATGGGCCAAACAGGCCTCAAGTGGGTCCGACAAGGAAGATGACTGAAACTGATCTTGCACAACTGAATTGATCATGTTAACACAATGCAAATCATCAGTAGTTTCACTAGGTTGCTTACAGATATTGAAAATGTTAAGCTCTATTGTCATATTGCCAAAGGACAATTTCATCACACCATTTCTACAATTGATTAAGGCATTGGACGTAGCAAAAAATGGTCGTCCTAGGATGACTGGTATTTCATTCTTCTCATTCACCACCGGTTGTGCATCTAGAACCAGAAAATCGACAGGGAAGCAAAATTGTTCTACCTAGACTAACACATCCTCTATTACCCCTCTCGGTATTTTTACAGAACGATTAGCTAGCTGGAGCGAAGTAGATGTAGGTTTCAATTTACCCAGACCTAACTGTTCGTATACCGAGTATGGTAATAAGTTTACACTAGATCCTAAATCAAGAAGAGCTTGGTTAATTTTGTAGTTGCCAATAATGCAAGTAAGAGTGGGGCAACCAGGATCCTTGTACTTTGGTGGTGTATGATGTTGAAGAATAGAACTAACCTGTTCAGTCAAAAATGCCTTCTTTTGGACATTTAATTTTCTCTTGATGGTGCATAAGTCTTTTAAGAATTTGGCATATGATGGGATTTGTTTTATAGCATCTAAGATTGGTATGTTGATCTTGACTTGCTTGAAAATCTCTAAAATCTCATCATTAGATGCAGACTTTGGGGCTTGGCCAACCTTTGAGGGAATGGAGCAGGGATTGGACATGGCTCAACAAGTGAAACATGGTCCTTTTCTTTAGATTTTTCTTTAGGTTTTTCTGCCTTTTCAATCTTTTGAGGCTCATCTTTCTCAATTATTTTACCACTCCTAAGAATAGTAACAGCTTTAGTCTGTTCCATGGTAGAGCTAGATGTTTCATCAGATGCATTAATGCTAACCGCATGCACTCCCTTAGGGTTTGCTTGAGGTTGAGCTAGGAATTTTCCTTTTTCCATATTTTGCATCATTTGACTCATCATGTTTTTTAGTTCATTCACAGACTTTTCTAATTGAGAAATTTTCCTTTCCTGATTTTGATTAACTTGATTATCCTCTACATGCCTTTTAGGTGGGGGCAAGTAAAGTTTAGGAGAATGAGGTTGATGAGTTTGGTATGGTGGTGGAGCAAGTAGTCCTTGGTTTGGTTGTTGATGACTCTATTATGGGTCTGGTTGTGAGACATTTGCATTAGTTCCATTTCTCCAATTGAAATTTGGATGGTTTCTCCAGTTGGGATTATATGTCTCAGAATATGGGGAGAAAGGTCTTTTATAATTATTGAGTGCATTAGCCTGACCATGAAGTACATCTTGAAATGCAGGGATGGTAGGACATTCCTGAGTAAGATGTGATGTACTTTTACAAATGTTACACACTTGTTCATCATTAGTTAAGGTTTTCATTCCCATTTCCATGGCTTCTACTTTTCTAGCTAAGGTTGCTACTTTGGCACTGATTTCATTTTTTTCAGTCATGGCATACATGCCTCCCCTAGTAGATGTGGTAGTGGGCTTAGGTCTATCTGAATGTTCTACTCTTTCTGAGTCAGCTCAGGTCTGTGCACTTTTAGCTAGCCATTCCAAATACTCCTCCACCTCATCTAGTTGTTTATTCAAAAAGTTACCATTGCACATCATCTCTACAAACTGGCGCATGTCAGAATTAAGTCCTTCATAAAAGAAGCTGATAATGCGCCATGGTTCATAGCCATGATGTGGGCAAGTAAGCAATAAATCTTTGAACCTTTCCCAGCATTGGTAGAATGATTCTTTATCTTTTTGGGTAAAGTTCATTATCTTACAACGGAGTGTATTTGTTTTATGTGTAGGGAAAAACTTTTTCAAGAATTCCTTAGTCATTTCATTCCAAGTCCTTATGGAACCTGGTGGTAGTGCATTAAACCACATTTTTGCTTTTTCCTTTAAAGAGAAAGGAAATAGCTTAAGCTTGACAGTGTCTATACCTATATTTTGGGTTCTTTGGGTACTACATACCTCATCAAATTCTTTAAGGTGCAAATAAGGACTCTCACTATCTAGCCCATGAAATTTGGGAAGTAATTGAATTACTCCCGTTTTTAATTCTAACGCACCAGCATTTTGAGGAAGAATGACCCAAGAGGGTGTACTGGTGCGTGTAGGTTGAAGGTAGTCTCTTAAGGTTCGTCCATGAGGATTCTGATAAACATCATTTTCTCCATAGTCACTCTGTTGGTCCCATTCCCTATTTTCATTCCTTCTCCAATTTCTTTGTTGATGATTATTCCTCCTTGGTGGAGGTTGATGTTCATCATCAATTAGAGGTGGTGGGTCCTCATTCATGATGAGTGGAGCTTGATCACCTCTAACACTACCATGGGGTGAGTTACCCCTTGATCGTTGATCAGCCATTGTTGGTCTGTCTTTTTGGTCATACGAGACTAACCTACCGGTTTCGTCCCGTATCCAAAAGGGCATACAATGAAAGATCTTTTTGGTTTTTTATTTTTTTATTTTTTCCTATCCTAAATGATGCAACCTAAATGCCTAAAATGATGCACAAAACAGGACACAATCAAGCAATCCCCTAAGGCTAGCAAGCATAGATATTTTGATTTTCTTGATTTTCTGTGGGGACAACGCTTTTAATTAGCCTACTCTAACGCTCCTACTCTCTTTAGGAGTTGACTACTGCTTACCAATTAGATTCTAACCAAAGCGGTTAATACAACTCTCATATAAGGAGGCGTTTAGACCTCAACAAACGTCGACAGGAGGTGGGGGAAGAGCGAGGCTCTATTAGACAACCCCCAATAACGACAGTGATCAAAAGCAACCAGAGTAACAGTAATTTGTGTCCTATTAAGAGGGTCCTACGAGCATGTGATAACCCTGTAGGTCTCTTCTGATTGATTTTAAATTAATGTGAAAGGAGAGGTTGCGCGCTTGAGGTGATTATCCTAGGTGGGCCAAGGAGTGGTGACGAAATCCACCCTTGATCTTGTGGGGTAGGGTGCCCTTACTAATTAAATTTCAAACACCATAGCAATTCGATCAACATATAATCCACCTTAAAGCATTAGACGTGTCCTAAAATGCAATTGAAAGCAATAAACTAATGCAAAACCCTAAGATGCAACAATTATAACATATGCTTTCTATATGCAATTAAGTACCAAATAATGCAAATTATTCTAAATGCAAACCCTAATCTAGAAAATAAATGAGTGAGGAGACTTACAGTGAGAATTCTGACGAAGATCAAGTGTGGGCCACCTTGTCCCACACTTGCCCTGTATTATTACAACCCTTTAAAATTGAAATTGAAAATGCAAATTACAAGGAGCCTCACTACAAGATTCACTCAAAAATAAAATTTCTAATCTAGAAAGCAAGAAAAATTTATCAATTGATGAAGCTCCACTCCAATTTCCTAAAAAAGAAAAATAACAATTAGTACCAAATTCAGGAAATAAAGTGATTATGCACTAAAAATGCCTAAAGATGCACCTAAGAATGCCTAAAATGCAATTACTAAATTTTTGTATTTTTCTGGATTTTTTGTATTTTTTTGATTTTTTTGATTTTTTGGATTTTTAATTAAATTTTATAAAAACTCCATTTCAAGTCCCCGGCAACGGCGCCAAAAACTTATTGATTGTTTAACCGCAAGTGCACGGGCTATTGTAATGTAGCTTATGCAAGTACAGGTCGATCCCACGAGCACTTGATTTAAAATTATGGAGTTTTCAATAAAATTCAATTAATAAAAGAATATAAACTAACAAAAAAATAAAATCTAGATTTATTCAATTGTTGCAATGTTCACAATTATTTATTCCAAAGAAAACAAAAAATAAAACTAAAATGTGTCCTGGATAAGCTTGTCCTTGGATTGCACTGTCCCTGAATAGTCAGAATGAAGATAAGTTAAAACCAGAATAGCACAGGGACACAGTTGTAATTAAACAGGGGACCCAATTGGTATTTCTGAAATCTGCCAGGGGACACAGATGTAATTCTTTTGGGGACATAGATGTAATTCTTTTGGCAACACAGATGGAATTTCTGAAATAGGACAAAATTGTAATTTCTGAGATCTGCAGGTGTAGATTTGTAATTTCATCAAGGTTCTGGTTTTTCACAAAAAAAACCAGGAAAACACGTTTTGGGAGAAATCTGGAAGAGGGAGAAGAGGAAGAAGAATAGAGGAAGGAGGAGAAGAGGAAAGGGAGAGAAGAAAGATGGGGAGAAAACCCGAGTTGGGTTTTCTCTCCCGGGGCGTCCGATTCAGATGGGAACGCGAGAAGGAGAAGGAACCGGATGAGAAGATGGGGAAAGAGGAGAAGAGAGAAGAGGGCAGATCAAGGGAAATGGGAACGGGGAAGGAAACCCGTTCTGGGTTTTCTTCCCCAGAGCGTCCGAAGGAGAGAAAACATTGGGGCTGGAAAGAGATGAGCTTGGGCAGAGCAAGCGAGTTGCCGGACCGGAGCAACAGACGATCTGGGCTGTTGGGTGCGTGTTTGGTCTGGGCTCCGTCTGGTTCTGGAAGTGGAGGTGCGACAGGGGTCGATTGGCTTCTGGGCTGTGGACTGGCAGAGGCGATGCACGGATAGGTGGAAGAGAAGAGGGAATAGGATGGAGAGTGAGCGGGTAACAAAGATTGAAAACGAGAAGTGAGGGTGCGGGAAAGAGAGAGAAAGAGAGTGTTGAGAGGGAGGAAGTAGGGAATGGAGGGTCGTCTGCCTCCTTCCTACGTCCAGCCTAGAGGGGCGTGAAGAGAAGAAGAAGAGAATGGTTGGATAGAAAGTGGGAGTAGGGAGAGAGGGTTGGTGAAACACGAAGAGAGAGAGAGAGAGAGAGAGAGAGAGAGAGAGAGAGAGAGAGAGAGAGAGAGAGAGAGAGAGAGAGAGAGAGAGAGAGAGAGAGAGAGAGAGAGAGAGAGAGAGAGAAGAAAGGGGGAAGGAGAAGAGCATGCGGGTGAGAGAAGCTGAAAAAGGAGGTGGCAAAGGTGAGCTAGCCAACCTCCCCTAGAAGCAAAAACGTTTTTGGAGAGAGATGGGAAGGGGTATAAAAAGGAGAGTGAGAGATATAGACGTGAAAGAGAGGGAAAGGAAGATTAAAGAGATAAGATAGGAGAGATAAGAGATGAGAGAGATGAGAGAGAGTGGGGTCCACTAGAATTCTAGTCTTGCTAGAACTCTGCAAGTCTTCAACTTTGTCCTATACTAGGATTCTTCAAATTCCATCTTATCTGATTTCCATCTAATATCCTTGATTCGATCTGGAGCGTCCACGCCTGAGTTGACTGATCTGCAATGCATAGACCCAATTAGCGCAATATAAACCGTCCATTAGTTTTAATAGTCATCTAACCACTAAATTTTACAATTCAACGGTTGGATGGCCAATTAAAGCTAAAATGAAATATTTGATGTAAAATCTTAAAATTAATGGTCTAGATGCTCTAATCAAATACTAAATTAGGGGTATTTTGACCAAAATTGAACACTTAACAATAGTAAATAGGTAGTAATAAATGGAGAAATAAAAAAAATAGTAGCTTCCATCATTTCTATGACTACTTCTTAAACAATAAGGTCTTCTCTATACACCTAAGCCTTTCCCTCATTTAATCAATGTTATTGGTAACTTTGTACAGTTTACACTTTTTGGCTCTACCCATGAATTATCTAATAATAGGTCTTTTCCAATAAGATCTATCCATACAGTGACGACATTTAATTATGAAGGTTAGCTAGGTAGCTAACCCTGTTAGTCCGTTCTTGCAAGAGTAGGAATAGAATCGTTCTGTTTTTTAAATACAATTTCCCTGCTTAATAGATAATCATTTGCTACCAATGGAGAATTGCTTTTCATCTCAAATCAAGGTGATTGGATTTGCACTAATGGAAACCATAAATTCCATGCATAATAGAGGGTAATGATAGATCTTTATTTTTAGATAGTGAATGGAGTTCTTCCATTCTAACCCTACCCATTGGTATTGGTCATTGATATTGGAAAAATCACTTATTTTTTCTAGCTCATGATTTGAACTAGTAGCACATACGTCCTAGTACATGTTCCTCTACATTGAGGACATCCTCAAAGAGCAAGGGATTTTGTGACATTTCTGATTGGTAGTCTTGTGTTTCTAATAAGTTGTTTTATAGTTGGCATACTGAATCATATACAAAATGGGCTGGTTTAGATCGATCCTAAGTAGATGATTATGAATTACTTCCATTTAATATTTTACTAGGTGAAGAAGAAGATAAAATTTCAAATCATGGCTCATTCGAATTATAGTTTGAAATGATATCGCCAATTTATGTGAAATCTCTGATATACGATTTCAACGAGATAGTCATTTTTCAAATATCTTAAAATGGAATCTGTTCCAAATATATATGCTATGGTTCCTTACTTCGACAGGGTGCAATCTGATGGTACCTTCTCCTAACAGAGTGATAGATATGTAGAAAACAGGCCCCATTGATTGCACCAATGAATGACAAATTAGAATGTTAGGCAGGATTCAGAAGTCTAAAGAACTACTGTAAGTGGTCATCATTCCTAGATACTTTTGGACCTTCTTGTGAGCTTGAGGGGAACCATGAGGAAATTGGTATCATGCACACAGACAATTCTCTCCAGGAGAGATGGTTATGAAGGCCCATTTTCTACATGGGGAAACTGTAATCTACCAAATATTCATCCTACCCACATTTGGATTTTCCTAGTTGCTATGCAAGGAATGCAATCATTGTACAAATCCTACAGTTATTCAGCTGATTGACGGATTACCTGATCATTATCCACATCAATTATTCAAGGCATGGTCAAGTTTTGCTGTAGGAATTTTCGCAGGAAACTGTTATCTCCACACCTTTGCTTGGCGAAAGTAGATGTAGGACCCAACCTTTTGGTGATCAAACAATTCATCTCTCATAAATGAAATGATTCTAACCCTCCAACTGGACGTAGTTTTCAACATTGTTTGCAAACCTTCTGAGATGAAATTTTTGACTCATCTACCTTCACGCTTGTAGTTAAGATCGCCCTACGGAAAGGTCCCTGGAAAAGGCCGAGGCCAGAAGTTGAACATCAGGGATTACCCAAACCAGGATCCGGCATGCACGTTTCTTCGTTTGGTAAATACTTGCAAATTATGAAAGATATAGTAGTACAGTGTATTCAAAATTTTAACGATCTTTAACCATGAAAAGGTCTTTAGTTTCCAACTGCAAACACCCAGCAGAGAAGCCAGAATCCAGCTGTGGTTTCTTTTAACTTTTTTGCATGTTGTAGACACCTCAATTTTAGTCCACTGTAACTAACACTGATTGCCTTTGGCGGGTAGCGGAGATACCAAGCAACCCTTACTAGCACTGCCTTTTGGTATGCCAGGCCTAAACTCGAGTGCCTTGCATTACGAAGCAAAAGTCCAACAAATTAATAGCCATGGGTTAGAAGTTCTTTGTTAACTTACTTAGATTTTATAGCCTTTTTGTTCACATTACTTTTATAATAAAATTTCAAACTGTGACCTGTTTTCTCTATGCTTTTTATTTTTCTCTTTATTTCTTAAGTTAATGTCCGATCCTCCTTAGTCCCTAATTTTCTTTTACATTCTAATTTGCTCTTCATTTCTTGAGTTAATTTGCATTTGTCTCCTCTCTCTCTCTCTTAGAAATTACAAACTCAAATCTTGAGCTAGGAGCAAATTATATTTGTTTTCTTCATTTGCTACTTAAAATCTTAATTTATGTAATCAATGGTGGAGTCTTAAAGATGCTTGGAAATATAATACTTTAAATTTTGCTAGATTATTAATTTACCACATTGGCCAAAATTGAGAATGGAGATGTATTATATTAGTGTGAGTAGTTACCAATTTATTGGACTTTTACTAAACATATGTTGGTTACAGTAGGTCCACTATAATATCTTGCAGAGAACTTTGAAGGGGAGGAGAAACTACAAGTGCTAATCTTCTTCATGAACTAGCATTTCACAATAGTTGTTTGGCCATTAAACTATAAGAAACAAGCTTTTTAATTGTTACGGGCCATTATCACTCCATAAACATAAAAGTACATATTTTTGGTTGTAAATGTGGCTGTCTATACTCTGCAATCCTTGTGTGGGTATATGGAATTAATGCATATTTGGAGTCCACAACTCGTACTCCTAGTCACGCCAAAATAGATGCTCCATTGAAGATATGGAAATGAGATTTTAGAGTTGTCACCTACATTTTTTACCCAAATTGGACTCCAAGCTAGGCACACAAGGTTCCTAGTGAGTTTTTTAGCCTTGTTTAATGGCCTCTGGTCAGCACAGTTTGACCACCTTGTGCACTTAGGGTTGTGCACTTTAAGAGACAGTTTTTTGTCCTACTAATATCCCACCGGGTGGGGTCTTTAACCAGTTGCTCAGACCGATACAAATAAGAAGGTTATGGGTCCTTAGGTCGTAAGGTTTTCAATCCTTAACTAGGCTTTCTATAACACACATAAAGTAAATGTGATGCACATGATGCAAGAATGGTTAGAATGGCTAGTGAATGTGAGGAGTTATGTTGCCTTTCAGTAGTCAGTAATCATTCTCATAGAGCATGATGCAGATGATCTGATACTATAATTTAAATAAAGAAGTAAAAATTGGTAGGTGAGCTTAGTGGACTGGCCAACTCGTGGCCATGGGTTCTTAAAAATGACTAACTCCAGAACTTAGTAGCTCTCACCTTCCAGAGAGAAGGTTCATACTTCAATCAATGGATAGGAAGAAACAGTGCGAGTTGCCTCCACCTAGTCCATGAAAGTGGTTCCCGTACCAATCCCCTGGCGAACTTAATGGCTATTAAGTGAAGTTTAAGAAGATTATAAACCAGTATCCTAGAGGCGAAGTTAGCCATATGACGATCTATCTACACGAATGATAGGGTATACCCTTGCATCTTCCTTACAACGATGATGATAAAAGTGTAGATAATTAAAATCAACAAGGAAGTGTGCATTTGCCATAGATAGTCTCTTTTTCTCATTATCAGAGATTGCCCACACAATACTAGGAGAACCCAAGGCCCTCGGAGCCAGCGGTTTACTTCACCCCCTTTCATATGGTTTGTTGTCACTTTGTAGTGAAAATGTGTAAACAAGTAAACACAAAGAAATATGAGTACAGAGGTGCAAAAAAAAGATGCAATCACATAATATAAGACAAACATATGAAAGCTAGAGTGATTTCAGACTTTGATTCGAATAGGATTGCAGTAGTTTGCAATTACAGCTCCGGCCACGGGAGATTACCCTGTGCACACAACATGGTATTCATTCGATGGCAGGTTTTCTGGCCGACTGGGACTCCATCTGAGCATGCAAGCCACCTTTGTAGGTTCCAAGGTGTCCACGAAGGTTCCATGGTATTCATCTTGGATTTAAGTACAGAAGAGGTGCTTCAAAGGTTTTCCTGTAGACTCTCCACCGCGTTTTCTTTCCAATAGGTGAAATTTGGCTTCTTTTTACTTATTGGTTGTAAGAAAGGCCTTGTAGAGTGTTATTTGAGAGTTCACAGTCAGGTAAAACAAAGAAGCAACAATCTGGAGAGGCTTTCTTATGATCAACTAGCATTTTTTCTATATCAACCCCTTAAGAAGAACACCATCCCTCTTACATAGACGAGGAGCGATAAGCTGGCCTATGCAGTCTTCATAACTTAAGGGGATACATTTTCTCTTGTAGTTGGGTGGAATATGAAGGGGAGCCTTGGCTCAATGGTAAAGTTGTTGTTGTGTGACCTTGAGGTTATAGGTTCAAGGAGTGGAAACAGCATCTTGCAAAATGCAAGATAAGGCTGCGTACTATTGACCCTTGTGGTTCACCCCTTCCCCGAACCCTACACAGGCAGGAACTTCGGGCATCGGAGCTGTCCTTTAATAGGGCAGAATAGGTGGCACCATGGCTCCATTGAGCACTCACTGAGTGGCTTTCGATCTACTAGGCCAATTGGAGTGCTTCTCGCTGCTTTTCTTTGTAATGATAGTGCTACATTGTTGCAAGGGCTAGACTTCTAATGGATGTCGTTGCATGCTCCAAATGCCTGGTACAAGGTGGTAGTAACGTGTCATTGCTATGTTGCAGTTCAATTGTGCCATTGGCTTCCTGACTTGAGAACATGAATTAAAGGGAAAATTAGCAATTTGTACCTAACAGTGAGGCTTTATTATGACAAAAACGTGAGCGTCTACACCTTGCCTTGCCAAATATTAGATAATACTCCCTTTGAAGTATTGATTATTCATTTTTCCGGGGGTTAGTTAATTTGATCTGAAAAAATGTTATGAGACTATCCTATCGTATGCAAAATTATTTAGGAACAAATAACCAACAAGCTAAAGGCTGTTTTCCCCTTGTTTAACTATTTCTACCTATATTCACTAAAGGCTGTCAATACGAGGGAATAAGACAACTATCCACGGATAACTGGCTTATTGTTTGTCATCCTTATGCTAAATAGTTCCTTTCGAACTCTGGTTTGCAATGAACAACAGCAATATATGTACCATATATGGCGCAACACACATGACCAAATAATACAAGATTCTCACTCAATGAGGTGATGCAAGACACTCATCACCTTTTACATGGATTGTTTCTTTTGGAAGGTTACAATGTATAATATCTTTATTAAATATATCCAGCAAAGGTGAAAGAAAACAAAAACTTCAAGAAAGTTGCTTGAAGAAACAAGTCAAGAGAATTACTAGCAGTCTAATAAGTAGTGAAAGTCCTGTTAGAATAACCCCTTGCTTGGCAAGAGCATCAGCTTCTTCGTTGGCTAATCTTAATGCGTGCTGATCTATGAAACTTCTATTTGAAAGCGACAGCATTCTCATCGATCAGAGCATCAAATCTCCAAGAAGCCAAAGCAGGTCATTGATCCATTTGATGGTGACCATATCACATTCCAGACAATTTTATCGAGGAGAAATAGTTGTGCAAACCCATTTTCTACTACAAGGAGGAACTGTAATCTATCAAATATGCAGTTTACCCACATTAGGAGTTTCCTAGTTGTTATGCAAGGAATGCAATCATTGTACAAACCCTACAGTTATTTAGCTGATTGACAGATTAGTCACTTTCCACCTCAATTATTCAAGGCACGATCAAGTGTTGCTGTAGGATTTTTTTCATAGAGAATTGTTGTCTACACCCATTTTGCTTACCTTCTGTTGATCAAACTATTCGTCTACTAGGTCTCGTCTGAAATGGAGCCATGCCCAAAGATCTCTCATGTATGAAATGATCCTAACCCTCCAAATCCAACTGTACAAGGACTTCAGTTTCACGATTGTTTGTGAACATTTTGACCCATATGCTTTCACGCTAGTACTAAGATCGCTCAATGAAAAGGTCTCTAGGAAATGATCTATTCAAGACTGTCGATTTACCATCTGCAGGTCCTTAGGAAATGACCTATCTAAGACTGTTGGTTTATCATTTACGTAAAAGCTTAAGCAGATAGGAAGTGAGCCAGCAATGTTATATATCTAACAAAGACTGGTCACAGAAGATGAACATGAGTAATAACCCAAACCTCGATCCGGCATGTACTTCTGTTCGTTTGTGTAATACTTGTGACCTATGAAAGATCTTGTAGCATGCTAAAGTCCGAAATCTAACGACCTTTACACAAGAAAACACTCTTAGTTTCCAACTGCAAACAACCAGCGGAGACTTGTGAAACCTGTGTGTTTTCTACTTTTCTGCATGTTGTAGACAGTCCAGTTCTGCCCGGCCCACTGTAAGTTCTAACTGGAAGAATGCTGGGCTGAAGGTCCTAAAGGACCTTAGCTAGAACGGCCCAATACTTAGCACTAAGGAGGCCCACCTTTGAATGATTCCATCTGTTCATCTCGTTGCTTTGGATTTGGATGACAAGTAATATAAAACTCACAATGATTGAATGATTTTAGCATCATAGAAATAATGTTTTCTGGAGATAAATTTACACCTTTATACAAAAAATTTAATTGCCTGTTTCATGGGATAGAAAGTACAATTTTTAGGTCTAGAGTTATCTAATTCTCGTCCTATTACGAACTTTGCCATGCAACCCTAGGACAATAAAATGGATAGGCAAGATCATTAAAAGGTGGGCCTCCTTAATGCCAAATGTTAGGCACTTCTGGCCAAGCTCCACTTAGGGCCTTTTGCTTAGCCTTAAACCCTTATGACACTCATGCACAGCCTTGAACCCTTGTGACACTCTTCCATAGACTTGAACCCTAGTCACCCAGTTGAGAGACTCACTCACGCCATTATTGTAGAAGGCTTTGGTGTTGATATAATTTTATCAAAGATTCTCAATCTTTTCTCAAAATTTATCTTTATTTCTAAAGTCAATAGAGTCCTAGGTTTTCTTTCACCTTCTAATTTGCATTTAATAGTTAAACTAATGTCTCTCTCTCTCTATCGGGAATGTCTACTTGTCTTTGTCTATGCCTATTTTTGCTTTAACATCATCACTCTCTTTCTGGGAGCCTTGGTGCAATGGTAAAAGTTGTCGTCATGTGACATTGAGGTCACAGATTCAAGGCGTGGAAACAGCCTCTTGTAAAAATACAAGGTAAGGCTGCCTACAATAGGCCCTTGTGGTCCGCCCCTTCCCCATACTCCGCATAGGCAGAAGCTTCATGCACCAGGGCTGCCCTTTTTTTTACTCTCTTTCTCTCTAGAAATTTCAAATATTTTTTGGGTACTTGCAAAGAACTGGAAAGAAAATTACTCACATACTTAAATCTAATTTTCAACCAAAGAAAACAACAACTTAAACCTATGACCAAGTCTAATCTAAGGGAGATGCCCGACTAGTATGTAACCAATTGTGCTCTAGTTAAGCCCAAGTCTTTTATTTTCTCCTTTTAGTACTTAGAATATTAAGTTATATAATCAACCAATGGACCCTTAAAATAATTATAAAAATATATTATTTTATGAGCGAGGAACGATAAAGTGAGGCAACAACCTAGAAATGTCTAGACATGTTTTCAAGAAGATCCGTGTCATTGATCATGTTCACCCTCTCTTAGATAGGCTACCACCAAAAAACTATGGGCATTGGGTGATCATAATCTATGTTACTTTGGATGAAAATAGCAACCATTGATTATGAAACTAAGGTAAAAAGAAGAGTTCAAATCATTTGATTGACATGATTTTTCACAAGTACACTAAACAAGAAATGCATAACAACATGAATGGCATGGATCTCCAAGAAAACTCACCTACACATTGCTAGGTTGATGCCTGACATTGAGGCATGCATCAATTTATTATTTCTCATAATAAGTTTGCTAAAATTATTAATCTACCATGTTGATCTATGAGATTGAAAACTTGGCATTATCTTATAGTGATTATCAATTTATTGGTCATTAATTTATTGATGTTTATTGTATGTATCTTGATTACAGTACTATTAGATTACCATATATCCTAAAAGCTTAAGCAAATAGGAATTGGACCAACAATAGTCATATATCTAATATACCCTATCACGTAGAGGGTCATTCTTGAGCTCTTTTATGTGGATTTGATAAACAGGAGGTCCCAAGATTCGAACCCACAAACCTTCCAATCAATAAAACTCTAATATCGTGTTGGATTACCATTTATCCTAAAAGCTTAAACTGGTGAGCCAATAGTAATTATATCTCTTATTGGTAGGTCTCCTATGATAACTTGTAAAGAACTTCCCAAAGAAGGAGAAACTAAGAGAATTAATCTTCATAGAGAACTAGCATTTCATGATAGTTATTTGGCCACTAAACTAAAAAATTCAACATCTTTCTTATTACTGCCTATTTTCACTCCACAAATAGTTAATCATAAACCCATATCTTTCTAGTTACATGCATGGCTGCCTAGAAGGTTCTTGTGTGGGTCTATCTCTGTTTTTTTTTTTTTTTTTTATTGCCTTCTCAAACAGTTATAGTTCCTCTGTGATCTCCTTTGTCAGGTTGCATGTTTTCTCAACTTAATGCTATTAACCATTAAGATTAGTATGCAGTTTATTGTTTGTTATCCTTATGCTAAATAGTCCCTTTCGGTCTCTTCTTTTTCAATGAATAAACCTCATTTTATTTGGCAACACAAATGTTTGGCACAGTTGGTTGCAGACAACTCGGCTTCTACCTGTAAAATATCATTGGTTGTAGGTCTATTGTCTCATTTTTTTTATAAAGATTATTGAAGTTGGAAGAATGCGTGAGTGATTTGCTTTGTAATTCTTCATTTGTACACAAAAGAGAATATATATATAGCAAGATGGCACCATAAAATAAGAGAGTATCATATTTTTGAATGAATAAACCCCACTTTCTTATTACTTGCTTATCATGAAAGCTATAGTTTAGAATAAGGGAATACAAATATTATTTCCCTCAGATGGACTAAAAACTTCACTTAAAATGCATAAAAACAATTTAGAACAACATCTAGAATAATCAGAAGCATGTCGCTAACAAGTTACAATGTAAATAGGCTGCAGAAGAGATTGAGAACTGATTAGAACGACCACCACCTAATTTATCCCTGCCCGAATTAAGATGTTGATCAAAAGCTTAGGATTTACCTTATCATGATTGCGCCCTGAGCGAATGATGTAGATGCTTCACTAGTATACAAATTGATCTATCAAAACTAGCAGAAAAAAAAAAGAAGTATAATACCAGTACACATTTCATGGTAAGTTACTGTTTGGGATCCAATTTCATATGTTGATCCGGCCCGTTCATCTAATTTCTTGGACTTGCAAAAATATGACAGTTGCTCGTGAATTTGGACCATTGCTTATGCCAAAATTCTTGCTATTTGTTTCCAGAGGATTAAAATATATTTACATGATGTAGAATCATCCAATCTGGAAGTTTTGGTGGTACTACATATCCAAGGATGGAGACATAAGATGAGCGGCCCGATCAATAAATGTGGGGCCATCCTCTATATCTGGAGTTTCTTACGGTAACTTACCGGGACCATTCCTCCTGTAGACAAAGCAGGATCGCCAAATCAACTAGCCGTTTGTACCTTCCAACTGAAAAAAATAATTGTAGTATAAAATCTCGGAAATGCAAAATCGGTAAACCCAACTTCCCATCCGGCTTTCCAAGCTAAGCCAACGGAAAAGTAATCCGATTCTCGCCCAAACAGTCCCTGTTCTCCCTCGCAAAGAGATTACAGAGACACCTGACTTCTCTGCAAATCTTTCTGTTGTTAATCTTAAGAGGACATTCTCTGCAAATAATCATCGTCGTCGTTTTCTTCTTCTGTTCTTCTCCCTCTTCCCGACAAACCCAAAATATAACCAAACGAGAAAGCAAAGAAAAGCACAAAAAGGGTACTTGAAAAACTTTCAGAGGAAAGGAGTAAGAGCTGTTCTTTCTCAAGGATCTACTTGTTCCTATATTTCGGCTAAAATTCCATCTGGGTCTTTGGAGAAACATAAGAACTTTGCTCAAAACAAGAGAAGGATTTGGAAAGACTGAAGAGGGATTATGCAAAGCATAGGGTGGGATGACAGCCCTCTAATTTTGCAGGAGAAAAGTTGGGGCTGTGTGCCCTTCTCTTCTATCAACAGTAGTTATCATCGCCGCAGTTGTTCGTATCGCAAACTCCCTCAGCAGCTCTTGAAGCTCACCGTTCTCAAATTGGATGGATCTTCTTTTGGTATCGTCAACCCCCCTGTTCGTAAATCTTCTTCTGAGTGGAAAGTTTCTCTTGTTCTTGAGTCTTTTGTATTTGGTTTCACCACATTCATTGTTTTGCTAATATTTGGAATTGTTGATGGGATTTTGTTAGATGTTCGAATTGCTAGGACGGCTTCGGTTTTGGAACTTAAGCAAGCTGTGGAGGAGATATTCAGCCAGTCACCCAAGGAAGGAGAAGGAAAGATTTCTTGGTATGGAAATTCCTTAGCGTTTTATTATGATCATAAAGGAGTACATGATGGTTTCTAACAACGTGGTACCAAATGCAATCAAATGATAGTTTTGGACCAAATTTTGTTATTAGAGATTACATATTTAAATGATTTTTCCCGTGCTAAGTTGGTGATAAGCCTGATAACTGTTAATTTGATATCTGTGTCTCGGTCTTCCTCCTAATTCTGGCCTTTTCAATGGAAAATGGTGCCAGGTTATGTTCCTTCTGTGAAAATTCTTTTGCCAAAGTAATTCCTTCTCTGCGAATCCTCAGTTGGATTATTTTGAAGACACAAAATTCCGGAAGGAATGATAATTTGCATCAGGGATTGGAAATAGGAGGCTAGAAGTATTTTGACTTAGAAAGTGCCAATGAACTCCTAAGTTTCCGCAAGCAATTCTAAATCGACTCTTTGATGCTTTTCTTCAAAGGTGTACAATGGCCAGAATTGTGATCCTTCAATATCTTGGTATTATATCCTTTCGCCCTCCAGAACTTGAACATGTCCTTGGATCATCTTCTGCATTCTTAATTTAACTTGTTTTTCAATTTTAGTAGTAAAATGTCATTTAGGGAAAGGGTTGAAAAGCCAAAACCCGAACTTCAAAACTCAAAACTCAAAACCGGAAAAAGGACAATTATTTCGTATGAATGTAAAACTTACAATGCCTGTAAAGCCTTCTGGATTTTATTAATGTATTCAAAGATATTAGGACACTCTGTTTCTTGGCTTTACCTGTTTTAGATTGTTCAATTGTTCTGACTTGATATATGTAGGTCACATGTGTGGGCCATTTCTGCCTATCCTATGAAGGTACCAAACTGGATAATGACCGGGCATATCTGAAGTCCTTTGGAATCAGGGACGGTGATCAGGTGGGTCTCTGAACTTCTTATGTTAGAAGATGTTACTTCTAAAGATCTTACAGATCCAATTTCATTATCATCAAAGCCTTATCCCGATTAGGGGTCAGCTATTATTTATCCTCAAAGTATAGCTAGAAATACATGTGCTCTCTTTTTGGGATTCATAATCCCTCTGTTTATGATTTAAATGCCTTTTCACTCATACATGCACTAAATTTATCAATATTGTGACTGGTAGTTTCTATAGCTAGATCAGTAGAAGAGTTTAAACCTGTTGTTTTCTTTATTCGTAATGTTAAGTTCCTCCAGTTATCCCAAAAGCAGCTAACATTCCAGTAGTTTATCAGATAATTAAGGCAACCTTGATTTAAGGTTTCAGTGTGCTCTTCTTTGGATAATGTGTGATTCCACTATCCAGATCTTGTTTTAGTACACATAGCCCCCAAAACTATGGCATGTTGCTTCTACTTATCCTATATTCACAGTACCCAAAACTATGCCATGAAAATGTCTGTTAATATGATTAAAAAGAGGTTGTACTGGCCATTTCACTAAACATCCAGGATTTAGCTGCATCGTGAGATGTATGCTTGAACTCTGAATGGCCTCATTTAACCCTCATCTGCATGCCCCTAACTCTTTAACCAACCTGGAGAAGTTGTAATTTTTAATATTTTGTATATTCTTTGTATACTGGATTGGCAAGACATGGACAATGGCAATCCAGTCCATTTCATTGAATGACAAGGGTAATCTAGTCCATTTCATTGAATGACTGACTTTTGGATTTTTCTTAGACATGTTTTTCAGGAGCTGTGATACCTGAGAATAGGCCTTATGTAATAATGCAGGAAGTTAGAACTGTCTGATTTTGGTACACAATGTACTTTCACATCAGTTATTGTGATGTATGATGCTTGTCAAATGAAACTTGATTTTGCATTAGTTTTTAGGCACATCAACTGCTACGCATCTTATAGAATCTAAAAGAAGATTAGTTGTCCATATAGGTTACACTTAAACATAGAAGAGCTCATTAATGGTTGGGTTCAACCTAGGATCTTTATTACATTGAGCTATATATTCCTTTTCCAAAAGATATCGAGTGGGACTTAATAAGGTACAAGCAGTATCTTTCTGCACTGATTATTGCACTTTCAAATACTATATGGTCATCTAAGTTATCAGTTAGATAAAAGGTCAGAGGTTAAGATCTGTTACTTCATGAGGTTGATAAATTTAGTGGAGAGAAGTACTAACTCTAATGATGTTCCATTTGAGTAAGTTGTGTAGAATTTAGTCAAATCATAACTGAAAACAAACTGAAGAAGTCATTCAACAGGAGAATTAACTGTGTCAGCTTTAAGAGCAATGCCAAGAATGGATTATTATTCCAATTTCATGACTTCAAAAGTTCTATAGGTAGGATTATCTTTTACCTTTTTAGTTCATTTGATTGATGATCAGCTCTTAAATGCATATTTATCCTACTTGAGGTGAATTTTTTACGTGATTTCACTCATTAAAACTTTAAAGAGCAAAAGTGTAGTAGATTACTCTCCTCCTCAACAGATGTATGTTCTTTTACCTTGCATTTGTGGATTATTTCTCCTTTTCATGCGTATTATCTTGGTGTGTGTTCGAAACCAAATCTTCTTTCTAGAGCTGTGAGGTGTTTTTTTACCTCCTCTTGCAACTTCTTAATAGTTAAGATCTTTCTCATTTGAAAGATTTTTGTAGGTAAAATTTCTCAAGTGAGGGAGACTTAGAGGGGAAAGTTCTTCAAAGGGCCATTTCAAGCAGTTTTCTTTGTAAATATCTTTCCTGGACATTAGCAAAAAGTGTAACAGGGGAAAGAAAGACGAAGGGAGAGAAGGAGAGATTTCATTTGAACAAGATAAGATATATTTCTTATACTGGAGCTCTTAGTTTAAATTGTATTACACTGATCTAAAGCTGTTGGAAACCTACATGGCTTTTTGGAGTTGTAAAGATCCGGAGGTGCTTTTAAATCCTTCTTCCTACTCTTTTAACAGTTAAAGTGCGGGTAAGTGAGAGAAGAAAGTTCTTTAGAGGGCTTAGTCTGATGCAGTTTCTTCCTAAGCATCAGTCCTGGATAGGCGGAAAAAGTATACAAGGAACAGAAAGATCCAGAGCCACAAGATGAAAACTTCTATTTATTAATTTTGGGATCTTGAAGACTCTGTGAGACCTCTAAAGCTTAGCAGCTTACTACAAAATAAAGGGACAACTGTAAAGGGGCCGGGCAATATTAGTTCTTCAGACAAATCTTGTTACTTTTTTTGGATAAGTCACCCCTCTTTCTTGTCTTAATCCCTTCTATGAGCACATATGGATACTAACAAAAGCCTAATGATTCCTTGAGCCTAGCAATCAACTTCTTAGATGGCATTCCCCTGTTTGGGTCCATTGGTATGTCTACAAGTATTAATTTCTTCTGCAGGATATGGAAAATAAGTGAGGCAATAAATAAAATTATCTTCTACTTTTAGCAGTTTACTTGAAGAGTTGCATTCATTTAGTATTGTTTACACTTTCTTGGTTACTTAAGCTGGGTTTGAACCCTTAAATATTTTTATTTTTATTTTATCTTATCTGTTGCAGAACTCTGGAACTTATTTATATTGTTTCACATGCCAGTTCCTTGAAAACTTTATCATGTTTGCCTAATTAAAACATTCCCTTCATGTGTGTATTATGCAGCTTCAATTTATTAGACATCTTTCAATTAACCATTGTCCAACAATACAAAGGCGCCCTAGAATTACAATGTAAGAATTAACACTTATTTTCTGTAACTTACTGCGCAATTAGCACCAATCTGTTGTGTATGGTTGTATATCCACAATATGTCTGTTAAGAACTAACTTCAGTTCCTGCAGGTCACCAACTGAGTCAGATGCCCGTAAAGAAGGCAATGAGGACAGTGATAGCGAGCATGAAAATGATAGTGACTGTGAGGTAGGATACACTTATGGAAGTGGCGACATAGACAATATGCTTGGATGTCCGGAGTTCAAGCTGGCTCATTTTTTTGAAAGGATGGCTTTCATATACGAGATTGTGGTGTGGACAAAGAAAGAGAACAGAAGATAGGACTCGTCCTTTCTCAAGGTTAGGTGGAAAATCTTCACAGTGGGATTGAAGGTGACAGGATGGACTAAACACAAATAATTCAAGAAATTTAGATAGTGAGCATCAAGATACTCCTGATCAACAACTACACAGAGTTAAGCAGAATTGGGTTGACACCACGAGGCTGTTCTCAGCCTGGTGCTCTGTTCAGCTTGCTAAGATTCTCATGTACATATTCCAGATAATGGGTTTCAGGCTCGCAACTAGTTTTGATATCTGTAGATGTTTTGCCACTCTTTCTACTCAGCCTCTAGAACAGGGGATAGATCCTTTACAATGAAATGAAGTATTTTGGTGTTTCAGCTTGCTGAGATTCTCTTGTACATATTCCAGATAATGGGTTTCAGCCCTGCAACTAGTTTGGATTTCTGTACATGTTTTGCCACTCTTTCTACTCAGCCTCTATAACAGGGGATAGATCCTTTACAATGAAATGAAGTATTTTGGTGTTTCAGCTTGCTGAGATTCTCTTGTACATATTCCAGATAATGGGTTTCAGCCCTGCAACTGGTTTTGATTTCTGTAGATGTTTTGCCACTCTTTCTACTCAGCCTCTAGAACAGGGGATAGATCCTTTACAATGAAATGAAGTATTTTGGTGTTTCAGCTTGCTGAGATTCTCTTGTACATATTCCAGATAATGGGTTTCAGCCCTGCAACTGGTTTTGATTTCTCTAGATGTTTTGCCACTCTTTCTACTCAGCCTCTATAACAAGGGATAGATCCTTTACAATGAAATGAAGTATTTTGGTGTTTCAGCTTGCTGAGATTCTCTTGTACATATTCCAGATAATGGGTTCAGCCCTGCAACTAGTTTTGATTTCTGTAGATGTTTCGCCACTCTTTCTACTCAGTCTCTATAACAGGGGATAGATCCTTTACAATGAAATGAAGTATTTTGGTGTTTCAGCTTGCTGAGATTCTCTTGTACATATTCCAGATAATGGGTTTCAGCCCAGCAACTGGTTTTGCTTTCTGTAGATGTTTTGCCACTCTTTCTACTCAGCCTCTATAACAGGGGATAGATCCTTTACAATGAAATGAAGTATTTTGGTGTTTCAGCTTGCTGAGATTCTCTTGTACATATTCCAGATAATGGGTTTCAGCCCTGCAACTGGTTTTGATCTCTGTAGATGTTTTGCCACTCGTTCTACTCAGCCTCTATAACAAAGGATAGATCCTTTACAATGTAATGAAGTATTTTGGTGTTTCAGCTTGCTGAGATTCTCTTGTACATATTCCAGATAATGGGTTTCAGCCCTGCAACTGGTTTTGATTTCTGTAGATGTTTTGCCACTCGTTCTACTCAGCCTCTATAACAAAGGATAGATCCTTTACGATGAAATGAAGTATTTTGGTGTTTCAGCTTGCTGAGATTCTCTTGTACATATTCCAGATAATGGGTTTCAGCCCTGCAACTGGTTTTGATTTCTGTAGATGTTTTGCCACTCTTTCTACTCAGCCTCTATAACAGGGGATAGATCCTTTACAATGAAATGAAGTATTTTGGTGTTTCAGCTTGCTGAGATTCTCTTGTACATATTCCAGATAATGGGTTTCAGCCCTGCAACTGGTTTTGATTTCTGTAGATGTTTTGCCACTCGTTCTACTCAGCCTCTATAACAAAGGATAGATCCTTTACGATGAAATGAAGTATTTTGGTGTTTCAGCTTGCTGAGATTCTCTTGTACATATTCCAGATAATGGGTTTCAGCCCTGCAACTGGTTTTGATTTCTGTAGATGTTTTGCCACTCTTTCTACCCAGCCTCTGGAACAGGGGATAGATCCTTTACAATGAAATGAAGTATTTTGGTGTTTCAGCTTGCTGAAATTCTCTTGTACATATTCCAGATAATGGATTCAGCCCTGCAACTAGTTTTGATTTCTGTAGATGTTTTGCCACTCTTTCTACTCAGTCTCTATAACAGGGGATAGATCCTTTACAATGAAATGAAGTATTTTGGTGTTTCAGCTTGCTAAGATTCTGAAGTACATATTCCAGATAATGGGTTTTCAGCCCTGCAGCTAGTTTTGATTTCTGTAGATGTTTTGCCACACTTTCTACTCAGCCTCCAGAACTGGGGATAGATCCTTTACAATGAAATGAAGTATTTTGGTGTTTCAGCATGCTAAGATTCTCATGGCATAATCCAGATAATGGGTTTCAGCCCTGCAACTAGTTTTGTAGATGTTTTGCCACACTTTCTACTCAGCCTCTAGAACAGGGGATAGATCCTTTACAATGAAATAAAGTATTTTAGTGTTACTCTTGGAAAATGCAAGGTAAGGCTGCGTACTGTAGGCCCTTGTGGTCCACTCTTTCCCAAACCCCGCATAGGCAGGAGCTTTTGTATAATATATGCTAACTCACTTATCTTTGGTTCTAATCTACCTTAACCCTTAAAACATCCGGAATCAAAAGGGAGAGAAGAAATTTTGGCAAAGCTAATGGCACTTCTATGGCTACACTTTATTACTTGTCTGAATCATCTCCAGCAATCAGTCAGGTCTCATGGTATATAAGAGAGAACTCATGTAGTATTTTGGAGATGGCTGTGATTGTGGTAAAAAAAAAGTGATATATATTTTATGAGACGAAATGGGTTGGCGTGAGATGAGATTATATGAGATCTACCTTGATATGACTTAAGCTGGCTTGAGACGACCAAATTTGCCATGAGATGAAGTGTGATTACTGAAAATTCAACTTAACTGTGAGTAAAATGAGATGATTTTCATCTCAACCCATCTCAAGCACCACCAACAGTACGATGACGAGATTTTATCTCATCTCGGCTCAAAAACCACTAACAGTGATATAGTCCATATCATCTTATTTCATATTATTGCTCCAGCTTTGTATGATTGCACTTATTTATATTAAAAAGCTATGCATTTGCAGATGCTAAAATTATCTCATGTGCTTTTATTTTTTGTTTGAAATACCAGATATCTAAGGCTTGAGCAATCAGATAACCAGGTTCCATCATTCAAACAGATAAGCAGGCTCGATCATAGGAGGGCCGAAAAGGGCAGCCCCAATGCATGGAGCTGCCGCCTATGTGGGGTTCGGAGAAGGGGCCGACCACAAGTGCCTATAGTACGTAGCCTTACCTTGCATTTTTACAAGAGGCTGTTTTCACGCCTTGAACCCGTGGCCTCAAGGTCACATAATGACAACTTTTACTATTGTGCCAAAGGTCCTTGAAAAAGATGAGAGTCATTTCTAGGAAAATAACATATACGGCATTTGGCCTAGCATTCATCACATATGAATACCCCAATAATCACATGATTCTGTGGTCTACGATGCTGCGTGAAAATTGTTATAACTATTTATTTTTGTTTTTTTAACAAGCAAAGAGTTACAAAAAGCAAATCACTCAAAACACAATCCTAAATCAAATTCCGGTTGAGGAAAAGCAGTGACTCAAACTTGCAACCAATCGTATCCTAGGAGAGATGCCGTGTTGTCTGCAACCAATTGGCCTAAATATTTATTGCCAATTATTAGAGTAGATTATTTATTATTAAGTTAGGTTCTAGGTGGTACTTTTTTTTTATTGGGGAGATCTCAAATATATTTAAAAGTAGGACTAGACACTTAGCTCCATAACTCTTCATCGTAAAAAAAAGAAAAAAATGTTAATCAGTAATGTGACAAAAAGAAATGCCGGATTAAGCAAATTTTTGTGGGTAGGAATTTAGGAGGATAAATTTCGATTATCTACAAAAGTGGAGAACAAGAAGCAGTGAAAAATCTCCATCCAGTCAAGATTCCATGGCCCTGGTTTCACACTAAGACCGGAGCATACCCATGTTTGGCCTTCTGTCTATTTCTTGGGCATTCTATTTGCATACAACGATAAAGGTTGTCCTCATGTGACCTTGAGGTCACAGGTTCAAGGCATAAAAACAGCCTCTTGTAAAATGCAAGGTAAGGCTATGTACTTTAAGTCATTAGGGTCCGCCCCTTCCCCGAACCCTGCATAGGCGAGAGCTTCGTGCACGGGGCTGCCCTTAATGGATTCTGGCATCTGTTAGTTTGTTGACTTTATAATCCAGATCATCACCATCTATTTCGAAGTTAGGGAAAAATCGGTGAAACCATAGGAGAAAAAGATGCAACTTTAAAAATCATTAAAAAAATCTAAAAAAGAAAATAATAGCAACTCATTTTAGAACTTCTAAAGCATAAAGCTATACTAAAAAACGTTATAAAAATTAATATTATATTAAAAAGTTTTAAACAGAAAAACTTAAAAAAGATGGGTCATTTTAAAGTTTGATCCAGTTTACGCGATTGTATGGCAATATAATTAATAAGAAATAACTCAATAGAATCTAATAAAGCAGATTATATAAGCCTTACCAAGAGGGCCATGCATACATAAAAGGCTATCTTTTCTTCTTTTATTTATTTATTTATTTATTTTAGTACAACAAAGAATTAAGACTGAGTTAGGGGTTAGTTACATGAATCTTGTTCCTCCATTCTCCTCTATAAAAGATCATGGCCTCATTTAGTCAAGAAGTTATTAATATTTTTTCACCGCTTCTATTCATGTCCTCTTAAGCATTTCCCTTGCCCTTCTATAGTCTTTAACTTGGATCAACTCACTCCTTTTAATCGATGCCGTTTTTAGATTATAATTCTTAAATCTACCTAGAGATCATTACAAAGGGCAAAGTGTCACCTTGAGCCTTTGAACAAGTGTACAAGTGTAATATCCTTAATTTTTAGGATAAAATAGGAAATTATTAAATAAATTAAAATAAAAATTTATGGATGAAATTTTTTCCTAAAAACATAATAATTTGAAAGTGCTCGTCGATAGGAGTCCAACGCCACCAAGAACGTGAAAAACGGAGCTCAAACGAGGGAGTTATGAGCCGTCGAAGTTGTAAGGGCAATTTTGTCATTTAACAGAAACGTATAACACAGGGGCCCAAATTGATAATGGCACCCCCGTCTTCCACACGTCTGTACCCAGATCCGGCAAAATCGCAGGAGAAGCCATGGAAAGAGGCGTGAATGGAAGAGGTTCTCTTCCCCTAGGACTCTAGGCCTATATCTACTCTCTCCAGGTTGCCAAAACGCTCCACTTTGAGCGTTTTCTCTGAGTGTTTACACAAAACCCTAGCCCTGCAAAACTTGGATTTTTTCGGCGAGTGGAGCCCTGGCAACACTAGCAACCACGGCTAGGTGCAAGGTAAGCCTTAAAACTATGTTTTTTAGTATTTATTAAATAGAGAAAATAATTAGAAAACCATTTAAAAATTAGGAAAAAAATCAGATTTTTTTTAGGAACTTTGTGCATGCTACTGTTGGAGCCGATTTCATAGACCAAACGTTGCTCGTTTGGAAATCGCACCGTCCAACTAGTGCACAAGAGACCCAAGAGCAAACCCTTTAAATTTGGGAGTGATCCAACGGTGGATTTCTCCAGAAAATCCAAAAACCAGTACCTAGGGATGTTTTTAGGAACTTGGGAAAAACCGTTTAAAAAACATGGTTTTTGGAGAAATCAATGCAAAAGGATGATAGAAATGGAAACTAGACAAAATTTGGAACAAAATGGTTCAAAAACCAAGTGATTTGGACACCTGTAGGGTCACGGTGATGGCCAGGAAGCCGTTCGTCTTCTCAGCGCCGGTTTCGCATCGCCGGTGTAACCGGCAAATCGGGCTGCCCGTGTAACCCGATTATTACTGGGTGCCGGTGTAACCCGGTGTAAACTAGGCCGCCAGTGTAACCCAGGACACTGGGTCACCGGCGTAACCCGGTGTAAGGTGGTCACGGGTGTAAACTAAAGGTGCACCCAGCGAAACACCCATAAATTAATAAATATTAATTTATGAAGTATTTTCACTTAAAATTGATTTTTGGGAGCTAGAGGAGTCCAAATCACGATCCGAAAGATGTGTTGTGACCGTATTGACGACGCGGACCTAGTTTTAACTTAAAATTTTAGAAATGACCACTTTTTATTTAGAAAATTTTTAAAATAGTGGTGTGACATGTACAGGTGCACTTGAATATACCAATTAAAGGGAGTTATTAGCAAGCTAGTGGTCTC
Source organism: Warburgia ugandensis (assembly GCA_035236585.1). NCBI lineage: Eukaryota > Viridiplantae > Streptophyta > Magnoliopsida > Canellales > Canellaceae > Warburgia > Warburgia ugandensis. The sequence goes on along the minus strand of CP141138.1, from coordinate 9,400,904 downwards.
ACACTGAGGTAGGTGACGACAACTAATGTTTTGCCTTGATTTTTAAACCATGTTTAAACATAGCATCATGTGTGATTGTGTTTTAAAATGCAATTATTATTTACCGTGGATTTCATGCTACATTGCGTACAGGATGGACATAGCATCATGCGTGATTGTGTTTTAAAATGCAATTATTATTTACCGTGGATTTCATGCTACATTGCGTACAGGATGGTTATTCCAAATTGAAATCTTTTACTGAATAAACTTATTTCAAATGCTTTTACAAGCATGATGTTAATTTGTTATGCTTACTTAGAGACTTATTTCTTATTATATATATAGAAAATGCATGGATTTACATGGAAATGAGAATAGAGGCATATTAGCTGGTCCTTTGATAGGCTAACCTGGGATGAGGGGCATGTCTTAGGGATTGCAAGCTATAAGTGCTCTTGAGTTTTAGCATATACATATGATTTAGTGTTTTATATTTGATGACGGTGCTCTCGCCGGTTGGGCGTCATCTTTAGGAGGGATAGGTAGGCCACCCACCTTAGATTATGATGTGATGAGTTTGTGATATGATATGACAGACACGCCCATAGATGGCATTCGGTAGGGGTTTGGTAACATGGATAGTCCACACTAGGTCTAAGCCTTTCAATGGGGACAGACCATTAAGTCTCCGATTATGGTGTCGACGGGGAGCGGTGGTTGATACCCATGGAGGGTTGCCAACTATGACATGATGGCCCATATTCTTATTATGTGTGCATGTATGATGAGCATGGTTATGGATGATATGCCTGGGTGTGACGACACTCAGAGGTTGACTACGTGTACTCCTGATCAGGGATGTTAGTGCGATGTGATGGGACCCATTACCTTAGGGTGCCCTTATTCTTGTTGTATGCTCCATTTTATTGATTCATGTCATGTTTTAACTCTATGATTGCATGTTTTAGCATATGGAATAAATTGGCATTTATTTGAACATGGCATTATGATATCACTATTTTCATAAGTGTTAGACTTTTTATCAGTGTTGTTCATTATTTCTTTCATTTATTACATTAATTGTCTATGTACCTACACAAGCGATAGCTTGCTGAGGCATTGCTTTGTTTTGCAATACCTTAGACCTCGAGCGCGATAACAGGAAAGGCAAGGCTGTTGAGAAGCCGTGAGAGCTGCTGAAGACCATTTTTCTATAGTGTTAGTCATTAAACAGGATTATCATTTGGATTTTTATTATGGACTGCATATTTTATATTGGGATGTGATTTAGATCTTTGGACATATGTTGGACATTTATATGGGATGTTATGATTGATAGACCCTGGGCCATATTATTATTGTCTTTTGGACGTATATTTGATTTAAAATAAAGACGCCTATTTATTTGACGTTGATTTATATGCGGATTATTTATTTATGTTTAAATTACATGTACGTCATTTTGTGAAAGGAAAATTAACACCCGGAGTTTTTAAGATAGGTTAGTAAAATGTTAAATAAATCTTTTCTCATGGGATCCCAAATGCTCTTATTTAAAATGCCATTATAAAAAAAAAAAAATTGTCTTAAAAATCCGGGGTGTTACAACAAGAGAGGCACATTTTGTTTGCAACCCATTTTGAAGAATGGCTTTTGCCAACCCAAAACATAGGTAAATCTTAATAGGGTGTTTGTGGGTGAGGATATAGCTTTGTCAAAGTTATTGTTGTTAGACACTGGACATTCAGTGCAGAATGGACATCCAGTTTTGTCTTTAGGTGGACATGCATATTATTATTTTGGCATTTTGTGACATCACATTACCTTCTTTTTTAAATTAATTATATTATTTTTATTAGTAAACTAATATTTTAACTAATGATATTAAATATGACCTACATAATAAATTAATAAGAATTTTAAAATAAATTAACTTTGTTCCACATTTCATAATTATATATTAATTTATTACGTAGACCATGCTTAATGTCATTGGTAGAAATATTAATTTATTATAAAAATATTATAATTTATTCCAAAATACCTAATACGTTATTAATTATTTGTAGGGTAGCTTATTACCAAATAAAATAATATTTTTATCAATGGTATTGCACAGACCTACAAATAATTAATAAGGTATTAGGTAATTTGGAATAAATTATAATATTTTTTATTATAAATTAATGTGTCTACCAATGACATCAAGCATGGTCTAAATAATAAACTAATATATTATTATGCAATGTGGAACAAAGTTGTTTAATTAAGTTTAATTATTATCAAATGGTAATATTATTGAAAATTTTTAAATTATAATGTTTTATAGTAAAGTAATATTTTCACCAATGATATTAAATATAGCCTATATTATAAATTAATGAATTATCATGCAATTTGAAATAAGTTATAATATTTGACAGTAAAGTAAGATTTTCATCGATGGTATTAATGATGGCCTACATAATAAATGAATAAATTACTATATAATTTAAAATATTTTTATGGGAAAGTAATATTTTTACCAATAATATTAAGCATACCATGCACAATAAACTAATACATTATTATAGAAAATTTATATATTTTATAGCAATGCAATATTTACATAATAAATAAATTATTATTATAAAACTTGAAATAAATTAATAATATTTTTTTATATAGTAAAATAACATTTTCATCGATGTTGTTAAGCATGCCTATATAATAAGTAATAAATTATTATGCAATGCATGCTAGAGAGAGACAAGAAAGAAGAAAAGTTGGACATTTGCAAATCTAATTATCGACATGGACAATGAATGTCCAGAATTGAGCTCAAATTGTCTAATTTTTAATAAATTTTATTAGCTAAACATCTACAATATAAATTTTTTGATGTACGCTTACAAAGTTCACAAACAAGGACTTTGTACGTACAAAAATGATATTCTGGTCCACAAACATGGATGTTTGACTAGATATGACAACATCGTTATTTACAAACATGAATGTTGTGGATGTCCATCTACTAAAGCTTGGACCAAGCTATATCCTCGTCAACAAACAACAACGTATAAGAGCTTGCTTAGGGAATTCAATTTAAAATGTAAAATGCTTTCAACAAAAGATTTCTGGAAAAGTCCATTTTAGTCCGTTTCCTGCCAACCAAACAGGAGCTAAGAACAAAGAATAAAAAATAAATAAAATTTCTTCTACAAGTACGAAAAGTCCATAGTTTTTTAGAGCTGTTTTATCTACATGATAATGATTTTTTTCTATGATTCGGTGCGTTACACAAGATGACTATCCACAGATAACTTCCCATGCTAAAACGCCTCATAGCGGTTTCTTTGTGGCCGTTTCTTTGTGGCGTTTTGATGTTTTATTCGAAAAAGATTATTAATAAAAATATAAAAAAAGGGCAGTTCTCTTGTACAAAGCTCCAGCATATGCTAGGTCTGGAGAAAGGGTAGACTATAAGGGTCAATAGTATACAGCTTTACTTTATATTTTGCAAGAGGCTGTTTTCACGCCTTGAACCCATGACCTCAAGGTCAGGCGACGACGGCTCTACCTTTGCGTCATGACTCCTCTTCTAAATTAACAATAAAAATATGCAAACAAAAAATTCATCAGTGAAAACTACTAAAAATTTTAGAAGACAGAGGTGGATAATTTTGTACCCATCCCAAACAGCTGATTAGGGGGATTTATCGTGTTCTTATCAGCTAGAAATTTGTTTTCTTTTGTCGTGGGCTTGCCAAATAAACGAACCGGGGGGGTGGAATGAGACGACTCTGACCAGAATGATTGTGCAGAATGAGGGATATGAAGAAGCCGAATGCAAAAATGTGTGGCGTGGAATTCAATTCCGAAGATAGCATAGAAGAGGAGAGGATTTCTTTCTCCTTCTCTTCCTCACAATTCCCCCACTCGGAAGCAGCAGCGCGAGGAAAGAAGAAGAAGAAGGCGCTGCAATTCAGAAAACAAACCCAAATGGCCAACGTGATCATGGCCTCCACCAAAATCCTCCCCGCAGCAACCAAAATCAATCACACCAAACCCCAGAAGCAGATTCCGCAGCCCTCCATTTCAATCCCAACACCCAAATCAATCATAACCCCCAACAAATTCCAAACTCTAGTCCTCTCTTCCCTCAAATCAACAGCAGCAATCGCCGCTGTAGTCGCCGCTACAGCCACCCCCGCAGGGGCAGCAGAAATGGAGAAGGCCGCCCTCTTCGACTTCAATCTAACACTTCCAACAATCGCTGCAGAATTCTTACTTCTTATGGTTGCCCTGGACAAGATTTACTTCACCCCATTGGGGAAATTCATGGACGAGCGAGACGCAGCGATTAAGGAGAAATTGGGCAGTGTGAAGGACACTTCAGGGGAAGTTAAGCAGCTGGAAGAACAGGCGGCGGCGGTAATGAAGGCCGCGCGGGCGGAGATTTCGGCAGCGCTCAATCAGATGAAGAAGGAGACCTCGGCGGATTTGGAGGCTAAGTTGGCGGAGGGAAGGAAGAAGGTGGAGGCTGAATTGGCGGAGGCCTTGCAGAACTTGGAGAAGCAGAAGGAGGACACTATTAAAGCTCTTGATTCTCAGATTGCTGCTCTCAGTGACAACATTGTCAAGAAGGTTTTGCCCATGTAATTTCTGGGTCTTTCTCTCTATTTTTCAATCTTCATCTTCTTCTTCCCGGTAAGTTCCATAAATTCGGTGGTTTTTATGTAGCAACACATAGTAAGATTTTCCATTTTCACTCTGCAACTCAATCACTACTTTGATTGCCAGTTTGCCACACAGATTTTGTAAATTGAGTCGGTTCAATTTCTTATCCTCATCCTTGGAAACTTGGGTGCTTGCTGTAGCATAGACTTGCTAGTGACGGCCTTAGTTGGAGCTGTTTTCATTGGGTTAACAATCCATGAAGTGGGTTACTCCTTGGATACTGAGTTTTTCTTCTGCTATTTGGAGCCTAAAACATAGATGGAATTACTTAAGAACAAATTACCCAATGTTTTGAGACTATTTTATTTATGTTTGAATGATTCTATCCATGTTTGAAGGCTGCAAATAGCAGTGAGAGAGTCAGTTTTCAGGGTATAATTTAATCAGGGTTTGTGATCCCCATGACAACAGCCCCTCTAGCTTCATCTCTCGTCTTTAACAAGTTAAGTGGTTTCTCTGTTCATCAGCTATTGTTGGCAGTTCGGAAATCAGCATGGTTTAGTTATGTGAAGGGCTTAGCCTTTCACCGTTCAAAGGAGGGGTTCATCTTTGGATAATCTGACTCATTCATCTGACTACAGCTTTGGATGTCTAGTATTCAAAATGCGTTAGATTTGGTTAAGAGTTGGACTTTGCTCACAGAAAATTAACTGTTTGCATCCTAAATCTCTTCAATCAGATTTTTGGTATACAAGACATCCGTTGCCTGAGCAATTGGATGAATGGGCCTGTTCACTTGCTCCAGTAGGCGCATGCATGATTATATGGTTAGGGTGAAGCACACAAGATGTATATACTGAACCTCTCAAGGCGCATGGTTGATCAAGTCATGCTTTTTATTTGCGAACATGTTTAAGCATCCATCTTAAAGTAGCTCCGTCCACTATAGGATATCTTAAATTTGCTGTGAAAGAACAACATCCATTGATGTGCTGGAGAGAAAATAATTGGGTCAGTAAGTTTGAACGTGGAAGTTTTGAAGAAAATCTTTTGGTTGTCTATGTAGAACGTAGCCAACAAGAACAATGGGTTGGATGTTGGATCACCATCCATCTAGAACCAACATGTACATGTTTAGCAAGCAATCCATGCCTATATTTTCCTCTACGGCCTAATACTATGCAAAAGACCTCATCCATTAGATTAAATTGAACGGGAAAACTAACCATCGTTCATGGCACAGCTTGGGAAAGCAGTGGACATGATGATTGAATGGATTAGATCTTACTAAGCAGTGACCACCTGTGTCATGGGCAAACTCTGAACAGTTAGGATCTCCTGAAGTAAGCCATCCGTGCCATCTAGTCCTGCCATGGTCTCCAAACGATCATACAGTTTTGTCGTGCTCCGTTGCTGCTTTCCCGTCTATAAATTTTTATCCCGTTTGCTAACTCCTGTGTTAACACTACATTACTGGTGTAACTCCAAACTTCCATTGTGGCCTCACACATCGGTCTCGAAGTTCTTGGAACAGCCCAAGGGCCTTTTCCATGTTCCCCAACTCAAAAGAATCTTGCAATGAGATTGTTGTAAACGAGAGAATCATTCCCTGCAAAAAATGCGTACAAAGCAAATATCTGATACATGGTCAAAGATCATAAGAGAATCAGTTTTGGCTGAGAGAGCGACAACAGGGCTGCACACGAGAGCCGTGGAAAGGCCGGGGTGGGGGGGGGGGTGGGGGTGTCATTGGTCTTCTTCCTCAGAAATAAAACAGATCTGTTTTCTGCAATGTTTAAACAAGAAGAAAGATGACGGAGTAATTTTTTACATTTTCAAAATTGTAACAGTGAAAAATAGATGTAATGACAAATTTGCAAAGTTTTGCAAAACTTAATAGCAAATCTGCAAAGAGTTAAAAATTTTGGATTTTTTTTTGCAAAAATGCAAAAAAGTAATGGCAAATCTGCCAAAAAAACCTTACCCTTTATAATTCTTTGCTTGTGCAAAAATATAAAAAAATAAAATCAATAAATCTGTATCTATCTGAGAGGAATGTAGCAACTCAAACCTACAACCAAACTTATTCCTAGAAAGATGTTGAGTTATCTATAATCGTTTGCGTTAGAGATTTGTTGGCCCATAGTATGTAATTAGTTAATGGATTCATGATAGTGCACTAGGAGCTATCAGGGATGGCAATGGATTTGGTTAAATTGGAGCCCCACCCTAATCTGTATCTACTTGGGGCATAAATCAGGGACTCTGGCCAAATGGGTTCCATTGAGTAAAAGAACTTTAGCGAGAAGGGTTTTATCAACTCAAAAGCCTCAAATAATGAAATATTCAAATTATATATAATTTATCATGCTTAAAAAAGATATGCTATGACTGTAACAGAATTAAACCTATTTCCTTACTGATGTGAATCGATCAATGATAACACATGTTCTCCTCTAATATTAAACATTTAATGGAATACAAACCATATGCCCAATACTGCCATGCATATATCCCGGATACAGGCTCATGTGCCTTGCCATTAAATAAAAGCAAAAAGGACATAAAGTAAAAGTGAGAAAGAAATAACTAAAATTTACATCAAAAGAAAAGATGAAAAGACACAAAGAAAATATTATTATGCTGCTGGATTGCTACTGAGTCATTGTGAACCTTCAGTCACATCATTTCTTTCTATCCTGTCATCCGATTGTCAATGACTTCATGGGTGGGCAAATTAAGATTAGTTCTTCACATTCTACCTTGCCCCAAAATTGAGCGAGAATGTTAGTGATTGTGGTGGAACTGAGCAAGGCAAGGATGTCAATGACCCATGGTGAGGCAATGCAAGGTAGGTGAAAACTCGCCCCACCCCACTATCTTCCCTATGAGCTATATATCTTTTTTACTTCCATACCAGGGACCAGAAACAACAAATTGTAGTAACTTAATTGCCTGCATGTGACTTAAGGCAATAAACATGGCAACATGAGTGATAGAATATCTAGTGCTTTTCAAATACACAAAGATAGCAAAGGTTCTAGTTACTGAGCTAGTGAAGATTTGTGGCTCCAAAAATGGGACAAAGCCCAAAGGGCAAGATTAATCCCTACTTAGACCTTACATGATTATCCACACGCATGCATCAACTTCGGTCAAAATCAAATGGTTATAATTAAAGGAGAATGAAAATGACTAAACCAAGAACTTTGATGCTAAGATCATAGCTAATAGACATGCACTGGCAATAAGAAAAAGATCTTTGAAATCACTCTTTACACATCAATTGAAAATAGAAATACATTCAAACCCAGAGAATGACTCATAAAAGACATGATGGACTTTGAGACATCCCTTAAAGAACACAAAAGAAGAAGTTCCTAATCACAGGAGAACATTCCTTCAACCACTCTTGCCTTTCTATACTCTTTACGACAGTAGAGAGGAATAAGGAAAGAAAACTTTTTTGGGTGAGGTGAACCTCTTTACTTAACCTCTAAAACTCAGGTTCCTCATAAAAATTCACTAAAGACGGATGCTTACAATACAATTGATGGGTTCCTTACATAGACAAAGAGTGAGATGACAGGATATGGGTGGGCAGTTTAACATTTGACTTAGTGCCGACATGATAGGTAGGAAGTTGTCCACTCTGTCAACAAGTATAACTAAAATCTTCACGAACTTTGAACTAATTTCAATCCCATATCTTGCTCTTGGGGAGAAAGTATCTTTGAATGACATAATTTAGGACATCATTCAGGAGGAGTAATATTTTATCCACCGTCCATTCCTTATCTTCAAATATCTTGTATATTTGAGTAGATTTTGCATTTGATGATGAAGAGAGAGGATAATCTTCTCTTAATCTCTTATTAATTTAACGCATTTACTAGGCTCATTTTGGCTTTGACTTGGCTTGAAAGGAAAAGATTGATGATGTATCACTTTTCCATTGGTAGAGGAGAGATAAGGTTTGTGTCATGCAAGATTCATAAAATACCTTTTGAAGGGTCTTTTTTGCATGCCCATGAGGTAGGAAGATAAGTTGTAATGTGACCTGAAGGAAAGCTCACAATTCATCAAATGAGCTTTGGGGACGTTGCAAAACTTTTGCCTATTTAGACAAGTTGGCCTTGCCCATACGTCATTTTTATTATATATATTCATCCGTACACCCAACATGAAACGCAAAAGAGAGCAGCCTTAGGGGGACAAAATAACTACGGTATTACAATTATTTCTTTTCTTATATAACCTAGTTAACGAGTACGTTAATTATTACTACAAATTGCAACCAATCTAACAATATAATAATTGAAAATTGACATCAGATGTGCAGTTTATAGATAGATCACAACCACTATTACACTAGAACGATTGGAAAATCAAATCAGGTGAGGATGATAAAGGGTTCTATTAACAATTTAAAATCCTAGGAAGACAGCATCCAAGGATTCCATTGATATAGATAAATATTCTCGTATGTTACTAATCCCAATAACATTCAATCCTCCAACTTGAAGTATTTTGATTGCTTTTCAAATGGAGCTTGTGGATCCCAACTTCCTGTCATCTTCTGAATGCCCTTACAGTGCTAGCATCACAATTCTTTGATGTCATTACTCTCCCCCTCTCCCACCCCCACACTCAAAAAAAGAACAAATAAAAAAAAATCAAATAAAATTTTTTATTTTAACAAACATACTTTCTTTTCTTACACCATTGGTTCCATGATCATTGTTTCTAAAAAACATAAAAATGATAATATTTTGATTTTAGAAAACCTATTTACATGATTAGTGTAGATAATAAATCAAATACAAATACTACACAAAGATTTATGTGGTTCAACAAAACTACCTCTATCCACGAGGCATAAATTTATCTTCTTTACTATGAGAAAATAGAAAATATAGTAGAGAATAAAAACTTGATTTAAACCAAACTATCCTTTTTATGTCACTTACATCTGTACTCTCTTTCCCTCTATCAAACCTTGAAGAAGACCACACATCTTAAAGCTAGAAGCCCTTTTCCTTGAACAAGTGAGTTTTGAGACTATATATTGGCCTCTAACCACCCTTCAAGTAATTACCTCTACTTAATCACCAGTTTCTACATAAGTTTCTTATATGTGGCTGCAAGTGAGATACAAACCACCCAATAAACTCCAACTTGACTCCATCATAGACAACCTGAATACTTCTTATAACACCTCTGTCTATACTACATCCATCAAGCCATCCTAGTCTCGAGCCACCTTGACTCAATCATAACAATCTTCATACACTATCAAGTCATTTTGGTCTTGATCCACCTAACTCGACTCAACCAACCAACTCATGCAAAGTCGATTTGAGTAACTCACCTAGTTAACTTTTTAAGGAGGCTTCCTGATTTGCCATCCTCTGGGGGAATAGTCTCATTATTGTCATTGAAATCCTTAAAACATGCACACTCCATTTCCATACACCTTGTTATTGAAAAGGCAATAACTTATGTCACCCTACTTTGATAGACTAAAAACCTATATTTAATGGTTAGAATACAAGACACCAAATATAAAAGATAAACAATAAAGACTCGATCTCTTAATAAAGTCAACAGGGAAAGGACTTAAGAGATCGGGTTGCGAGTCAAACATCAGCATTCACATAATTTCTAAGAATAAGGTAAATCTGGAGATATGGAATTCTTTCGTAGAAATCAGCGTCCATATAATTTCGAAGGTTGGTCCATCCAATGCGTATCTTTCTTTAGTTTTTGTTGTACACGCTTGGAATTAGAATTCAGAGTTCCCTAATTGTAGACACTCGTCAACATCTAATAGCATATACTCTCATACATACTGATTTTTTTTTTATAGATATAAAACATCCGTCATCTTTGGAATGCCTTAAACAGGTTATAAACCAAATTTTGTACCTTTTGGATGCTTTTAGCTTATATTTCTTTGAATTGAAAATTAGAATCATCAATTTTTTAAAGAATCAAAATAAGTAGTTTAAGTCATTGGCAGGCATTAATTGATTTCTCATGAGTTACCTAATTTCTGTACCTTAAATATAATTAGCGGCTTAGATCTTTTAAAACTAGACTCTAAGGTAGAATCTACACTATCAACACCTATACTTACGAGAACTCCTGAACTAACACTTTGAGACTTTCTAAACAAATTAGAAGGAACATTTTTTTTATCAAATAAGATATGTGCTATTAGATAAAATCTATTAGAGAAATTATTGACTAAATAGATCTACATTATCTTTGTGCTTATTGTGGAATTTCTTTATTTTCATTTAGAAAAATTAGGATTCTTGCTAGTTTAGTTGGTCAATATCTTGTTTTCGTATTTATAGGTTTCGATTATTTATTTGTTACTAATTTTATTCTTTTTAAAAGGAAAAGTTTTTCCTTCCTTTTTTCACTACTACACAGGAGAGTTTTAAAGTTGGCATAAAGAAGTCACTTATATAACTGTCAATTTTATAAGTATTTTAGAAGTCATTTGAAAATAAATAACTTTAATCGTTTAAGGTACACTTAAACGAATTTTTTAGGAAGCGAGAATGTATTTTTTTGTGGGAAAAACTTTTAAAGTCATTTTTATGAAAACAACTTCAAAAGTCATCAACTTTTGAAAAAAATGCATAACTTTTAAAGTCTTTTTCAAGAAGTGATTTGAAAAGTATCGTGATAAATTTGGAAAGAATATTTTATTTAGTGGGAATGGACTTTTAAAGTCGTTTAGTGCTAAGTGACTTCAAAAGTTAGATATTTTCAAAGTCGTTTAGTATAGTCTTTGATGGTTTATAAATATGCGGTCAAAGTATGTTTTTTTCCTTTATTTTCTTTTTCTCGCAGTTTTGGCATGACGGCTTCGCTTTTGAGCCTTATACTACTCTCTTTTTCCCTTCTTACTTTCCATTTTTATATTTTGACAGTTTTTGTCATGGAAAAAATTATAAGTAAACCACAACTTCTGTTAAATAACATGAATATTTCTTTTCTTATTACTAACTTTTCTCTTTTTTTATTTTGTAGATCATGTGAGTTTTCACACTACATATCATGGGGTTAAAGAATCTATTTGATCATCTAGATTTTACAAAATCGTATGATTTCATTAAAAATGACAGCTACTTCTCTCTCAAGCCTCACTATTGAAGAAAGGAAGAACAATACGATTTGTGGTTCTCACCTAAAATTAGGGTTTGATAAAGAGTAGTGGTTATAACATCAATTTTTGGCCTATTTTGATGAAAATGAGTGGTGTCAGCTAAACACTAGGCCAAATTTTGATGAAAAGAGCAAATTCTCTATTTGATCTTGGTAGACAAGATCTAATAATATGTAATATTAGATGTGATCAAAAAATAATTTGATTTCCTTGTTGATGTGTTTGTTTATATATATATATATATATATATATTTGTATGTATACATATGATTATGTTGTAAAATAGTTTTATTGTGTATTTATGTAAATTTGTAATGTACAAAAGCTAAATAAATATATTTTTCATTTGAAAATCTAAAAATTATTTGAAGTCATTTTTATAAAAACAACTTCAAAAGTATATACTTTTAAAGTTGTTTTTAGAAAACGACTTGAAAAGTATCACGATAAATTTAGCAAAAATATTTTATTTAGTGGGAATGGACTTTTAAAGTCGTGTAGTGCTAAGCCACTTCAAAAGTTTAATATTTTCAAAGTCGTTTATCGCTAAACGACTTATAAAGTCTTTGATGATTTATAAATAGTTGTCAAAGTGTCTTCTTCTTGTCACAGTTTTGGCATGACGACTTCATCTTTGGGCCTTATGTTGCTATCTTTTTCCCTTCTTACTTTCCATTTTTATATCTTGACTATTTGTGTCATGAAAAAAACTGTAAGTAAACTACAACTTGTTTTAAATCATATGAATATTTCTTTTCTTGTTACTAAATTTTCTATGTTTTTATTTTGTAGAGCATGTGGGTTTTCACACTACATATCATGGGGTTAAAGAATTTGTTTGGTCATCCTAGTTTCACCAAAATTGTATGATTTCATTGAAAATGACAACTATTTCTCTCTCAAGCCTCACTATTAAAGAAAGGGAGAACAATTTTGATTTGTGGTTCTCACCCAAAATTAGGGTTTGATGAAGAGGGTAGTTATAACATCAACTTTTGGCCTATTTTGAAGAAAAAGAGTGGTGTCACCAAAATAATAGGCTAGATTTTGATGAAAAAGAGCAAATTCGCTGTTTGATCTTAGTTGCCAAGATCTAATAATATGTAACTTTTTTTTATATAGATGTAACATTGGATGTAAAAAAAAATTTATTTGATTATCCGTGTTGATGTGTTTGTTTATATATATGATTGTGTTGTAAAGTCAGTTTCATTATATATTTATATAAATTTGTAATGTAAAAAAGGTAAATAAATAAAAATTTTAAGTGAAAATTTAAAAATTATTAAAATCATTTTCAATAAAACGATTAGAGTGGTTTTTCTAAAAATGACTTCAATTGTTCTTTTGTTTTAAGATTTATTTCATCGACTTTCGCCTTGCATTCTCTGTTTATTATTTGTATGCAAAAACTAAACTGGACTTCTGTTTCCCTACTCCGAACCAAATCTTGCCTGTATGAATTAGAATTACATTGACAAATTCAGGGTGAATATCAATTTTTGAGTGTTGATTAGTATCTCTATATTTGTCTCATAAGTATTATGCTTATTTGAAATTTCTTTTACAGGGATGTGGGTTAGAAATTGTTCTTTTCAAAATATCTAATGTTTGTTTAAATGCCTAACCTAATCTTTTCATGTCTTACAAGTCTCCATGTAAATTTGCTTTGATTTCTTATGATAATGGACAAATATGCTTGGATGTCTGCGACAAGGACATCAAAAGAATATGAGGAGGGTATGGAAAATTTCATAGAGTTTGCACTTAGGGTAGGTGTTGATAGTAATCGTATTCATTGTCAATGCTCAAAATGTGGAAACTTGAAAAAAGTAACTGTAGGGGTATTGAGAGAACACTTGTGCTTTAATGGAATTGATGAAAGCTACCACCTTTGGATTTGGCATGGAGAAGAACTTCCACATAGGCCCTCGACAAGGCTTGGAATATATGATCGAGACATTGTAGGAAGTGTTGGAGACAGTAGTACAGTTGTACCAATATTTCGAGATGCATACGATGACTTTCAGAATGACCCTAAACAATTTCATGCTATATTAGAGGAAGCAAATTAGCTGTTGTACCTTCAGTGTAAAGATTATACCAAGCTATCCATAGTGGTGGAACTTTACAATGTGAAATCAAGATTTGGTTTTTTAGATCAAGGTTTTACAAAAGTCTTAAAAGTAGCGAGTAAGATGGTACCGAAGGATAATAAATTGGCGAAATCCACATGGGAGGCAAAGAAAACCATGGCTGCACTATGGTTGAAGTATGAGAAGATACATGCTTGTCCCAATGATTGTCTCTTGTATAGGAAGGAGCACAAGGATAAAACTACATACCCAACTGAGACAGTTATAGGCATTCTTGCTTCTCTCCTATTTCAAGGTTCATAAGAATATTTTGTATAATAGAAACAGTGAAATTAGTGTGGCATGCCAAAGACAGAGTAGTTGATAGCTTTTTACCCTACCTAGCATGGAAACTCATAGACTTCATGTGGCCTAATTTTGGTAAAGAACTTAGAAAGCTATGTCTATCATTATCTACAGATGAGATTAATCCTCATGGTTCTATGAGTAGCAGGTATAGTTATTGGCCTGTTATATTAGTGTAATGACCCCGATTTTTTGTAACTTATTAAGGCAAATTAATAAAGTTTGAATTTTTAGAAATTCTAGGCTGGAATATTAGGTTATTGAAAATTCTCTTTTTATGAAGATTATATCATGAATTAAAACATAGAAATTATGGATGTACTTGGAAAACTGATCGAAACAACATTAAGCACGTTCAATTCTGAGTTAAAATGAAAATTCCTTAATTTTCTCCATTTATGAGTAAAATGGTAATTTTACGCATATTCCATATCCAAGAAATAAGACCTCAATATTCATGAATTACTTAAAAATATGATTCCAACGCCACTAAGTACGCTCGATTCTGAATTCGGACAAATATTGCCTATTATTCTCCAATTTTGGAGTTCAAAGGGCAAAAACATCTTTTTACATAAAGTGGGGCCCGCAAAGTGGGCCAACGTTCTAGAAGCAACAATAATTGCTCAGTGCATTATTGCTGGTAGTGGAGATTGTAGTGGAGAATGGAGAATGCACTTGTAATAAAAAATTCTAAAGTAATAAAATATCTTATCAAAATAAATGATAAAAAATTCAAAATTGGATATAAATATGTCCCAAAAATTTTCCAAAAATTTTCACAACCTTAACCACGAAATTTCCAAATCTTCCCTAGAGTTTCAGCTCCAAATTCTCATTCATCCCTCCCCAATCTCTATTTTTCTTATTTCTCTCTCCTCTTCTCTAAGTGGAACAAGAGACCTAAATTCAATTAGGCACTTTGATTCATGTAGAATTTGATAAATTTTACCATCCATAACCTCCTATACAACAGTATATACAAAATCCCCAAATCAATTTCAAGATCCAACGGTTCCAACAACATAAAATTACAACAAGGTAGACAATCGGGCTATATTATCATCAACCGATAATTCTCTCAAATTGGGCATCAATTATATTTTTTTTCTCCAATCAGGTAGGTGGAACTACTTCCCATACATATTTATTATGGTTTAGTGTAATTTTTATTTTTCTGTAATTTAATTTGAATGAAAAATCGTAAAAATAAAGTAAATACAAGAGCCTTCAATTTATGGTGATAGAGAGCTCAAATGAAAATTCTGAGCTTTCCAATCGATCCAGAAGGTCAAAAACTCCTAGGATACAATTTTCAAGAAAATCTAACAAGGTTTGGACCCTCAATTGAGAGAGATTAGTTTTGCTGGGCCCAAATCAAATCTGGACCCTAGGAACGGCTGTAAAATTCAATTTAAGATTGTGGAGTCATATGAACTCCAAATTGAGATCGGAAAGAAGCTATGGAAATCTTGTAATGTCTAGTTTCTAATGAAGTCATAATATTTCTAAAAATTATTTCTATATTTTGGAAATAAGTGTCCAATTTCTAAGATCTTCAAGATCTGAGGTGATCAGATCTTTGAAATTTATTTTAATGATGATATAATAATATAATAAAGTAATATCTATGGTTAATTTGGACATTTCTTGGATAAATTAGGGGATCTGCATTTATGGTAGAAAAACCCCAAAATAAAAATAAAATAAAATACAAAGGGACCCACTTGATCAATGAGATCAAGTATGATCAGATACTTGGGATGGATTAAATGGATGATGTTATGATGAAATCAAGTTAGATCATGGATGAAATGTGACAAAATCAAGTGGATATGATTTTTGGATCTTAATGGATTAAAAGCCTTAAAGGTAATTAAAACCCTTGATCTAAAGCAAAACACCTAAGATCTAATGGTTAGATCATATTTAAAGGCTTATAATAATCTTAATATAATTACTTTAATTGTCTTTTATTGGATATAGAAGTGTAAATGTGATTTATGTTCTAAGTTTTAATTGTCTTTTATTGGACATAAAAGTGTAAATGTGATTTATGTTCTAAGTTAGAAAGCATGATAGTGTAATCTTTAAATTTTAGTATGATATGCCCTAAATGAGTAATTTGTTAGTATATTTGATTATTTTAGGATCATGTTAGTGTAAATTAGATATTTAAACATGATTCCATTAAGATAGAAGTACAATTTTATGTATTTCATAACTTAGGATCATGTTAGTTTTATTTCACTAGCTTAAGTTACATTCATAGGAAGAATGTTAGTATATAGTTGTTAAACTTATATTTGATTTATGCTTTCAAGTTTATGATTTACTTATTGTCAAATTTTATTCAATTGTTAAGTAGTTGTTAAGATATAAGGAGCATAAATCACCAAAAATGTAAACTAATGAAATATAGAGATTCATGGACAACTAAGATGAATGAATGATTTTGACTTAATAAGGGTTATAGTTAGTAGGACAATAAAAGGAATGATTTATCATTTCCTTGGCCTAAAGTACGAAAATAATGAACATCCATGGATGACATTGTGCATATCCATGGAAATTAATTAAAATCAATTAGAGAAGGGATTTAAGGTAAAGAGCTCATAGGAACCTTGTCAAAGGTTGAGCTAGTACCACTCCAGTGGACTCTGAACATTGTGGTTATAGGGGGTATACAAGAGCCAAGTGTTTTTCCCTCACCTCCCGTTGACGTAAGAGAGGTCTAAATGCCTCCTTACATGAGGGTTGTATTAACCACTTTTTTAGCAGACTTTAACTGATAAGTACTAGTCATCTTGAAATAAGGAGGAGTTGTCTAGTAATAGGAAGAAATAAATTATCTTCAACCAAGTAAGATACTAACTGGTTGAATAATAATAATAAGAATATAAAAAGATAGCAAATTATCTAATCCTAATAAAAATAGTAAGTAAGATAAGGATGATCAAACAAGATGAGATCTTGTATGATCAAAAATAATAAAGGAAAAAAAGCATCAATGTAAATTAGATTGTTATGTATGATATAGATAGTATTTGTATAGATGATATTAAACCCATTGATATATGGTATTCAAGGAAGAAAGATTCAGATCATCCTACATAAGGATGATCAAAAGACCATGTAATATGTCCCCTTGATTAGAAAAATGACATTATACATATGGTTTGACAGATATATGTTGATCGAGACTATGGCAGATTTCAAGGAGTAAGAATACCTTATTGAGGTAGGTGGATTATTAAGAATGCCTTTACATGAAGATACATGTCTAATACATGATCTTATGTTTTGAAGTATTGACATGTATAATACCAATATATTAAGGTAAATACCTCAAATTGAAATATGATCCAACCAAATGATGAGAAAAATAAGTATTAAATGGTTAAGTTGAGAATTGAGAATAACCCTAAATGAATAGGAAAGTAGAAATATTCTAGCACTAGATAAACAGACAGATAGTCTGATATGTATAAGTATTATTTTACATACAAGCTTGGAGGCTTGTGGTTTTGTTTTAAACAAGCATAGGCCTGGGGATGCTATGTTAGGAGAGTTAAGAGGGTTTGGCCACCCACTCTCTGAAACTTGATGATATTGAATACCAAACTTAAGAAAGGCTAAAAGTTGGGTGGGGCAATTATGGTAAGGCCACCACTGTGACAGCCATGGTCCTCCCATATGGACATGGATATTGTAATTTCCACTGAGAATGGTATAAGTGGATTATTGAACAATTATCCAGGCGCGCTGTACGGATCAGACTGCAAGCATAGTAGTCCTTGATTATTTTGCATTATGATGCATATGAAATTGGCATAGTGAAATGCGTTAAGGGATGGCTTGATAAAATGCCAGGTAATTGTAAATTACCAATATTTTTCCCAAAAAGGGAAAATCCCAGTATAGTAACTAGCTGAGATACAAATCTCCTATAATGAAAGGAGTTGATCAGTTTTATATGGAAATGATTATTGATTATTTTTACAATTTTAACAGATTTGTTCTTATATACTATGTATGTATAAAGGTGAACGCAAATGACAAGGAAATGAGATGTTCGTATCAATAATAGTGGTCTATGAATGTGTTTATGATAGAATGAATTATGGGATAAGTGAATATTGAGATTTTAATGTCAATAACTTACATTCTTATCCCCTACCAAGCATAGCTTGCTGAGATATTGTAAATGTTCGAATGTTTACAATATCTCAGATATAGAGAAGGAGACTTAAGAGCTCAAGACTTGAAGAACTAATGAAGAATAAGTAATAAGAGTATATCCCTTGAAACATTGTATAGAGAGCATGGTTGAGGGAGTGCCATGCTAGTCACGTCGCGTGGCACTCCCTCGACCATGCGTTTTCCCCCCATTCCGATTGCCATTGTCGGAGACAACGACCGGACTGGTTCGCCGTCACTGGTGACCCCAAGTGCTTCATTTTTTGTGATTTTTACACCTCCAATTCTGGTTTTTCACGTACATTCCATTTCCACCTTCCATTTCCACAAATCTCACCTAAATCTATCATTTTTTCACGATTTTTATCACATTTTCAAAAACTCCCATACTACTGTTTTCTGGGTTTTCGGTGTCCCTCGTCGTCCGATCGTCACGAAATTTTGTGGGTCCTTTCCTCTCCTTATCATACACAATGTGAATGGTCCAGATCTAAATCTAACACCATCTCCTCCAATTTTTTTGTGCAAAATAGTAAGCACGGATTTTTTTGTAAAATCTACATGTTCATGCCGTTTTTCGGCGTTTACAAGTTAAAAAAACCTCAAAAGTAACACAAAAGGGAAGGGTGGAGTGATCCTACCTCGTTCCCGGCTATTCAAGGGTGGAAAAATCCGTCTCCACGGTGCGTCACTGTCCACGTGATGGTAGAGAAAATTAGAGAGAGAGAGGAGAGTGCATTTTGAGCACTCTCTCTCTTCTCCTTACATTATTATATTTATTTATTTATTTATTTTCTCAGTTTTTAAAAATCAAAATGTTACATCCTACTCACCTTATAGAAAATTTCATCTTCGAAATTTAAAATATGCATACCTCACAAGAAGAGCTCTGGGTGGGTAAGCCTCATCTCATCCTCCAACTCCCAAGTAGCCTCCTGTGTCGAGTGATGCTGCCAGAGGACTTTGACCAAGGAAATGGTCTTAGTCCTCAACTCCTGGATCTTGCTATCTAAGATCTGTATGGGGCGCTCCTCGAATGTCAAGTCAGGCCGTACCTCCTGTGGTATCTGCTCTAGCACGTGGCATGGGTCCAGTATGTACTTCCTCAACATAGAGATATGAAAGATGTCATGTACTCTTACTAGCTGTGGGGGTAGGGCTAATTGGTATGCGACTGGTCTGACTCTGTGCAAGATCTCAAAAGGACCAATGTATCTGGGACTGAGTTTCCCCTTTACACCAAACCTCATCACACCCTTCATAGGGGAAACTCTAAAAAATACATGCTCTCCAACCTCAAACTCCAAGTCCTTCCGTCTCCTATCTGCATAAATCTTCTGGCGACTATGGGTTGCAAGTAATCGTTTTCGAATGAGTCGGACTTTCTCTGCACACTACTTAACCAACTCTGATCTCACGATCCGTCTCTCTCCTACGTCACTCCAACACAAAGGAGACCTACATGGTCTGCCATATAGTGCCTCATAAGGTGCCATACCAATGCTCGTATGATAGCTATTATTATACACAAAATCCACGAGTGTCAAATGCTCATCCCAGCTACCTCTCCAATCCATGACACAAGCCCTTAACATATCCTCCACAGTCTGGATGGTCCTCTCAGTCTGGCCATCTGTTTGGGGGTGGAAAGCTATACTGAATCTCAATCTCGACCCCAAAGCCTCCTGTACACTCTGCTAGTACTTTGAGGTAAACTGTGTGTCTCGGTCTAAGATAATCGTCAATGGTACTCCATGAAGGCTCACGATCTCCCTGATGTACAGCTTCGCCAAGTTGTCCACGGTCTGAGTCTGTCTGATAGGGAGGAAATGGGCTGACTTTATCAATCTATCAACTGTGATCCATATCATGTCGTGCCCACTGGCCGTCCTCGCAAACCCACTATAAAATCCATAGTGAGGTGGTCCCAATTCCCCTCTGGAAGATCTAAAGTCTACAATAACCCAGTTGGTTGCTGATGCTCCGCCTTGACCTGCTGACAGGTCAAGCATTGTGCTACGCACTCACCAATGTCCTCTTCATCCCATTCCACCAAAAGTGTCATCTAAGGTCTTGGTACATCTTCGTACGTTCAAGATGAATAGAATATGGGGACTGGTGCACCTCCTATAGCAAGTCATGTCTCAACTTATCATATGCAGGTACTATCAATCTACCGCTATACCTGACACCTCCATCGAGCCCTTTAGAAAAGTCAGCCTTATCAGCCATGTCCTGCATCTCAGCATCGCTCACCTGTGCCTGAAGGATCCTATCAAGAAACCTGGATTGAGTCGAGAGGTTAGCAAGCATCACTCTTGACTTCCTACTCAGGGCATCAGCTATGACATTAGCTTTCCCCGGGTGGTACTGTGTCGGGAAAGTCGAAGTCCTTGAGGTGCTCCATCCATCTCCTCTGCCTCATGTTCAGATCGCTCTGAGTGAAGAAATACTTGAGGCTCTTGTGGTCAGTGTATACCTCAAAATTCTCACCATATAAATAGTGTTTCCAGGACTTCAAAGCAAACACCACTGCGGCCAACTCAAGATCATGTGTCTGATAATTCACCTCGTGCGTCTTCAACTAAAAACCTTAAAAGTAACACAAAAGGGAAGGGTGGAGTGATCCTACCTCATTCCCAGCTGCTCAAGGCTGGAGAAATCCATCTCCACGGTGCGTCACTGTCCACGTGATGGCAGAGAAAATTAGAGAGAGAGGAGAGTGCGTTTTGAGCACTCTCTCTCTTCTCCTTACCTTATTATATTTAGTTATTTATTTATTTATTTTCTCGGTTTTTAAAAATCAAAATGTTACAGTTCCACTGGCGACTAGTTCACTGGTGAAACAAATCCAATGAACCCTAATGGGAAACCAGCTATATGCAGCTCAAATTAGAGATTTGAACCATTGGACGAGACACTGGGTCCCAAAAATCTTAGGGGATGAAATTTGGGCCCTTAACGTGGTCAAATCTGGGATATCTAAGGAAGAGCTGATCTAATGGTCTAGATCGGACCCTCTTGGCTATCCCAGGTTACCCCTCCCCATACACCAACAATCATTGGCAATAGGGGCAGGCCGGTGATTGACTGTTGATCAGTGTTCTCAGATTGAAATTGGGCCCTTATTTTGATCTAAAAACTTAAAAATTCAATTCAAAGCTCATTTTAACTCCAAATCAAGATTGGAAAGAAGGTCTGGATTTCTAGTGAAGAGTAGAATCTAATAAAAACATAAAATTTATGTTTTATTAACTATAAAAATCTATAAATTACAAAAAGAAGTACTAATTACCAAGAGTAATCAAATCTGACATGATCAGACCTTAGATTTCTAATCCATCAATGATCTAGTGATGAGGAAACATGGGATCAAGAGTTAAACGTGACTGATTAGGTATGAATTAAGACATTTAACCTTAATAGAAGAGAAATCTTAAAAATAATCATGGATTTACTTGATCTAACTAATCAGCATTATAAGAAACTATAAAACAGTATGGATGACGACCTAATGATAAGATCATAAGAAATGAATGGCCTGATGTGGCTAATTTCAGATATATTGAAATATATGCCATTGATTTGGATAAATTGACTTAAGATCTTCTTAATCGGTTGGATTAAGAAAGATCATATTATATAATGAGATGCATCAATGAGTTAGTGATGATATCACCTTAAGAGAATGTGATAGATCTAAATAACAATGAAAGATCAAGATCTAAACCCTTAATGGGATGAAAAATGAATATAAATCAAAATATGATCATTTGATCAAAATGAATAAATATAATGTATTCAAATGAGCATGTGAATTATTAAGCTTTATTGTAAATGTTCTTTTATTTTCTTAGCAAATTTAATTGTTAGTTTTATTTATTTACACATTAATTGTTCATGTTATGTAAAGTACATGAAAAATATAATTAAATAAAAATAGATATTGATGAACATTTACAATGAATATGGATATGGACTTAATGATAGTAAGGGCTATAGTTAGCAGGACAATATAAGGAATATCATTTCTTTGACCCAAATTAGGAGAATAATAAATCTCATGAATGACATTTTAAATGTTCATGGAATTAATTAAAATCAAATAGCAAGAGTACTTAGGGTTTAATGTTCATAGGAATCTTATGAAGGTTGAGCTAAAATCACCCCAGTAAATGCTGAACACAATGGTTAAGGGGGTTCTCTAATAGAGCCTTGCTCTTCCCCCACCTTCTGACGGCATTTGTGAGGTCTAAACACCTCCTTACATGAGGATTGAATTAACCATTGTGTGAGCAGCTTTTAACTGGTAAGCCTTAGTCAATTCTGAAATAAGGAGGAGCTGTATAGAATTAGGAGTGCACAAATTATCTTCAACCAATAAGACATTAACTGGTTGAATAATAATAAGATCATAAAAGGATAGTAAATTATCTAATCCTAATAAAAATGGTAATTAAAATAATCAAAGATAAACAAAATCCATAGGGAGATCTTGAATGATCAAGAATAATAAGAATCATAATATTCTATATATGTTTTGAAGTAGAATAAATATTAGATTCAAATGTAGATCAATAAATTAGACCTTTGATCAATATGATCCAAGGAACAAGATCCAACTCATCCTATGTAAGGATGATCAAAAGAACAATTAGGAAGTATAAATGAGTTGAGGAATGAGTGTATACATATGATTTGATAGATACATGAAGGATATGATGATCAAGATCAATGAAAAGATGGATGGCTGAAAGTAAAGGTAGGTGGACCTTAAGAATATATTCAATATATAAGATACATGTATTTTGCATAGGATCTTATCCTGATCAATGAGTTTTGATTATAATTGTCTTGAAATTGTTATGAATTAATCGATGATATTGAAATGAATACAAAGGGATTGATTAAGTAATTATGAAATTACTTATAATAACAAATGATGTTGAAATGAATACAAAGGAATTGATTAAGTAATTATGAAATTACTTAATGGGTAGAATGGGAAGATTTGAACTATATAAGTTGGACCCCCAATTCTTAAAGAAATAAGTTATAGGCATGTCCTATTATAACCAGACACACAATCTGTAAGTATGAAATATTATTTTCCATACAAGCATGGAGGCTTGTGGTTTTGTTTTAAGACATGCATGTCCTATTATTCTGTGCCCAAAGGGAGGCAAAACATTGGGTGGTGCAATTATGGGAAGGCCACCACTGTGACAGCCATGGTTGCCCCCATATGAACATGGATCTGTATTTTCCACCATGGTATTAGTAGAGTATTATGTAGTTATCTGGGTGCGCTGTACGAATTGAGATTGTGAGTATGGTAGTCCTTTGATATTTTACATTATGATGCAATTGATTATGACATGATGAGATGCAATAGTTATGGCATGATGAGATGCCTTATGTTATGGTATGATGAATGTCTTATTTTATGGCATGATGAGATGCCAGGTAAAAGTTATTACCGATGTTGTATTGGAGGATGATTCCCAATACAATATGATTATATATTAACACTTAGTGTTAATATTGAAATCAGTTTGGAAATAAGATATTATTGATGATATTGACTATATTCATGATTTTCAGTGGTTTTATTTATATATAATATATACATATAATTCATATGATGAGTGAAGGATAAAATGGTTATCAAATTGTATAAATTGATTTATATAATGATATAATAAATTGTTGATTTTGATATATATTGAATATATTTCTTAAATCCCCTACTAAGCGTAGCTTATTGAGATATTGCAAATTTTTTTAATGTTTACAATATCTTAGATATAGTTAAGGAAGATTGAAAACTCAAGACTTGTGGATAATCATCACCGAACTATGGCTTAGTGTATTTACTCTGAGGAAGATTGTATTGATTTTTTTTTATATTTAGATTGTAATATTTAGATAACGTATGTAATGATTACCGGGGTTGTGTATGTGAACCACTGGATCGATCCTGATTTTAATAAAAGTATTTCTATTGATATTCAAAAGAAAATTTATTTTATACAAAAATCTATGTATGATAAGTAATTTGAGGTGGCACTCGGGTTTTTGACAAATCAATTTCAAAGAAAATATGTTTCCGCTGTTTGTATTTTTAAAAATTTTCAAATTCAGGGCCTACCTTTGCAAATATTTATGAAAATGTGTTTTAAAAACTCTGGTCGTCACAAGATGAACGTGATAAGAGATGGTCAATAGTTTTATTATCCTGTATGAGGGATTTTTATGAGGAAGACAACCTATGAGATACTGAGATCAATTACCCTTCTATTACTAAAACAATCCCATCAATTGAAGTACTACTTGGTGAGAATGAGGATTATGTGCGTGACAATGGTGAAGAGGGGTGCGTGACAATGGTGAAGAAGGTTCTTAAGTTTGAAAACAATATATATTTTGGGGTACATGGAATATGTATATTAGTCAATTGTAATATATATATATATATATATAATTTCATGTTTATAATTTTTAGCTTTGCTTTTGCCATGAGCTATATGGATCATTATTAACAGTGAGCTATATATATATATATATATGCATAAAAAGAATGCATGAATCAATGTTCACTATCATAAAAAAGGTTGTTTCATTGTATATTACTTATTAGATATTGTGAAGTACTAACACAACAGGTGTATATATTTTGAATTAAAAAAAATTATAAAAAAACTATAAAATATTGTATATTCTAAGTCATTTTCAATAAAATAAGTTTAAAAGTTAAGTCTTTTAAAGTCATTTTATTAAAAACAACTTTAAAAGTTAAGACATTTAAAGTCATTTTAACAAAAATGACTTTAAAAGTTAAGACATTTATAGTCGTTTTCAATAAAAAGACTTTAAAAGTTAAGACTCTCAAAGTCTTTTTTTAAAAACAAATTAAAAAATATAACACACATCATAATTAATTGTTCATCTTTTTTTGCTTAATGTTCTTTTATTACTATATTTTTTATATTTTTTTGGTTATCACATATTCACTACTACACAGGGGCTTTTAAAGTCGGTTAAAACTGATAATAGAAGTTGCTTCTACCAACCCAACTTGAAAAGTCGTTTAAATAAACAACTTCTAAAATCCTAAACTTTAGAAGTCATTTTATTTAAACGACTTCTATAGTTTAGGAATTTAGAAGACCTTAAACGTCATTTATTTTTAAACGACTTCTAAAGTATTTAATTTTAGAAGTCATTTAAAAATAAACGACTTCTAAAGTTATAATTTTTTTTAATTTTTCTTTTCTAGATCCACCACCTATATACATTGAAAACCTGATACTCGAACAATGTTTATAAGCATTAAAAACCTCTTAACATTAACATTCATCCACTTCTTTCTTGTAGTCAGTAATGCTTAAGGTTCAATAATGGCTTTTAGCAAAGAAAATACAAGACATTCTAATAGCATTAGCAATATCACTCAATAACATCAAAAAGTATACCAGGAATATAGAATATTAGAAATGAATGAAAGATCCAAATTGATAGTAAGTATAGAATGACAAAAATGAAAAATGAAGCTGATCATAATGGAAAGGACAGTTGTAGTTAATAGACTTCGAGGATTGCGTTTGACGCTTGCATGAATCACAGTTTGAATCTAAGAAAAGAGAACCACATAGCACCACAAACTATGCATCTATGTCATTGTATTAGAACCCCCTTAATTAAGGGTCCTGATAGGAACACTCACTTAAACTAGGGTGAACACCCCGCATCCATTCTATTTCTATTTCTATTCCATTTCTTTTCTCTTTTTGGTAATTCATTTAAAAAAACATGAATAAGCATGTCACCCATTACTAGTTACAAGTCCATGGAGGCACTAACCTAGCAATTGAAATGTAATTGAGTGTAAAAGAAGACAACCAAATTCAGCTGATTGGAGTAGCCATATAGAACAACTAATTCAGGTGAGTTAGGTGATATAGTTGGGAAAAACTCATACATAGATCAAACGTTATTGGAAAGCACACCAGGAAAGAAAGCCAACATAATAAAAAATGCTAGATTGGTTTCACATTGAAAAACCAAGAAATGTAGTGAGCCTGCCATCCAAACTAGGATAGGAGTCTTTAGACCAGCAACGTAGATAGAGAAGATCATGAGGCTAATATTAAAGTAGACGTTGAACTTTATTTCACTCAAGAAATTCAAGATCATGAAAGATGCAGAAGTCGTAATAGAAATGGCAGCATTATAAATATTCAACTGTGATAGAAATTCCTATGGCCCAAATAAAAATATAAATTCTCATACTTAGAGCAGGCTTCAAATATGCCAAATAAACATAATGGTCTATGCACATTCAAAGGGCCCTTGCATTTTGAAGAAGGGCTCTTGTTTGCTACTACCAAAAAGGAGGAATCATTGACACACCATTACTATAACTAGGACGTCCAAACAATTGAAGAAACCAAGAGTTACAAACAAGATGGCACCAAATTCTCCAAAGATTCATTACCTATAGTATATGAAACATCATAAAAATTCATATCCTACATTCTTTACTTGCAACACTTCCTGAGGGTGGGAAACAGATATGGATAGAGTTGAATTTTGATTAAGGTCCAGTAATGTATTATGAGTTCATATATTGCAGATTTATGCAGGTATAAATACACTCACTTATTCGAGAATGTTATGTATATTGCATTCAAATAATTACATCCAAATAATGAAGATCTATTTTGCTACTTTTCTACAACTTTTCTATAGATGAATACCAAACAAAAAAAGAGGAAAGCAGCAATTTTTTTAAAAACCACAATGGAAATCAAACAAGGTTGCCGACTGTCCTGCTATCTACACATTCTAGTGACTAATGTCCTTAACCAAATTATTACTAAGACATGCTTAGGATTGTACAATGGTTTTTAGGTCCCAAACTCCCAACTCAGATTGACACACAACCTATGTAGATGACACTCTTAATACCTCAGATGGTAAGCATGATCAATGGCACAGTGTCAAGGTCATTCTTGATATCCTAAATTGATCTTAAAATATAATGCCTAATACATCCATAATGGCTACAAAACATCCATACTCATCATTACCCAACCACATCTATCTTGAAAATAATTTATATAAGAAACTACAACATATGCATTGTCTATAACATCCGCATTCACTTCATTTGTAAATCCATACACATCTACATTTACTTTCACACTCTAAGTAACCCTCTCATTCTTTATCTCATAAAAGTTATATACTTCAACCGCCACATATTCACTCCATGTTCAAACTCCAAATTTACTTCATCTATACTCATTTATTCCCACACTCTAAGTTTCCAATCATTCATTTCTTAAAATACAAATATATATATATATATATATATTTCAAAGAAAATAATAAAATCCAAAGGAGCACACATAAGTCAATGAAAAAAATACTTTATTATATATTTCAAGTTCATGTACTTACTCCAACAACTAATTGAAAGTCATTACATAGTTAGCCCATTCAGATCTTATTTCATTAAGAATTACCCTGGAGTAAGTCTTCTTGGATGTCCCCTTCGAAAGCACAACATCCTGAAATACAACATATTTAATTAAGCTAAATTTTTTTAGCTAGATCTATAAAAACTATAGAAACATATAAGAGTATGGGAGGGTCTTCATGTACTTCAGGACATAATACCCACACTCCCAATCTAACTGTTGTCTAGGGTACTGTGGAACAAGGATAATAAAACAACTAATAAATATCATTTGTAATAATGTAGATTTAATTAGTGATAACTTAGAGCAATTAATTGTTTTGTACACCTTGAGATTCTTCCAAGTGAGTTTTGGTGGTTATATAGTCTCAGTCTCAATAACCCAATCAAACCAAACCCTACAAATTTATATTTCAAATGCATTATAGATGAATAAAAAATCATGTACTTATATACACATAACTCATGGAAAAAATAAATTCTTACTTATTTATAATATCTATGAGGGCGGGACGGACTGCAATCTATAAGAATAAAAAAATAAAGCATGCCCACCATGCACATCCAAAATGAGCAACATCCAATGAGACCTACATAGACAGTCATATGGATTGTAATGGAAGTTGACAATCCCTAGGTATAGAATAATTTGACAAGAAAATAAGAAAATTAAAACTTACCCACTATTATAGGGAATGATTAAGCCCTATCCCTTAGAGCAGCGAAATAGGCCTGCTAAATATCCTGACTATGATGCTCAATCACCCATTACGTCGAAGCTCTAGAAATGATGTCAGGGTCAAGGAATGTACCCTCACCCTCACCCTCAAAAAAGCTAGTAGCATCATTCAAGAACCTACATAGAAGAAATAATTGGTACATATACCATTAAAATGTAACATGTAATTAAATATCAAATGATTTACAAGCAAGTATGTGCATATATACCCAATATAGGAGACAATGTGAGGGTGCTCAAGTTGATCCCATTGGCAAATATGTAATAGGTCCTCTACCATAAGTGGTACTTCAACAACGCTATCGGCCAGCACTCCCTGCTTGATTTGTACATGATTGATGCCCATATTGCTGTTGATGAGACCATAGACTACCCTTAGGGATCGAGGCGTGTTAAGTGGGACTTCCACATGCTCCTAGGTTGACTGCTGTAAAAGATGAAAAAATTCACTGCTAATTAATATTAATATACGAAGAGGGCCTAATTTATGATGAAAGAAAAACTAAAGATGTATACAAGTACCTGTTCCATTGGTGCAGTAGCAACAGGTTCCACTGGAATGGTGGCCGATCTCAATGCCGCATGTTGTTTCTGATTAACCGTATATAGTTATTAAATGACTTTTATGAGGCCTTTAACTAAAGAATGTTAATGAGAAAGGTAGTATGATGAGGTATATACCGTGGACTCTATGGAAATGACTAGTTCCTCCAGCCAAGCAACGTGATATGCAATTGCCTGCCGAACAGTTGTAATATTTTCCATTTCTAATGGGAATGGTAGGTAGGCATTAGCATTTAGTGCCATGGTAATGGAAACCCGAGTAGTACCTTGTGGCATAATAATTCCATGCAAAATGTTTGATTCATGCTCATAGCATGAACCAATTGCCACGATATTTTGACGGGATTCCACGGCCAACAGGCATTGACCCACCTGCAACGCAAATATGCAATAGATAGGTTGAGATATATAAAATATTATTGCAAAATGACAATGAAAATTTATAGTTTTGTTTATGTACGTATATCTCATGGGCAAGAATTTCCTATTCATGGGGAGGCAGATGTCCTTCATCATCTTCTTCGGTTGGGGAATTGCAGCTTGCATATGATGGAGGTATAGTGGGGCTAGGAGTATTATGAGCAAGGGGTGCAGCAACTACCATCAAACCTCCCTCTTGCATTTATCTAATTATATCCTACCTTACTTTAGCAATGAACGCATTATAGGCCACCTCATCATCTTGAACTTTAGGTATACGTCCTCTACCAAAGAATTTAGAAGGAACAATACCGCGACCCATGCCCCTACCTTGACTAGGGTAGTCTTCCTTATTGCCCATAGCCCAATACAGGATGTCTTCATTGGCAGTAGTGTTGCTTAAAGTTCCTATAGTAGCACTTTCTTGGGTAAGAGCGTCATGCAAAATTTAATCAGAAAGACATGATCGTTTGATCTAATTAATTGTAAAAAAATTATAGATAGGTAAAACCACTTATTATGCGCAAAGCAATTTGTGCAGTAGTTTCATTTGAGAACTTCTTGCCAGCACGCCCCACTAAGTGTGCCATCTTCCAGAGAATGGAGCGATCAATGGGTTCCGTAGTCCCAACTTTTTTTTGCTGTCAAGCAAAGGCACTATAGTTAGAGAACATGTATATAATTATTGTAGCACTAAATCGAATGGGATAAATTATTATAGATTCTTACTTTGCGCTCTTCTAAACGAGCGTAGCCCATCCTATATAAGTGGTGCTGCAAATTTGTTTCGTGCACCTTTCTTCCCCTTACACTCTTCACTTGCACATTTTTACATGCGTGATCAAGTACAATAAATTCAATGTTACATGTAATTAAAAGAATGAAGCATCATTTCTACACATACCTCAAACTCAACGGAGGTGTGGTTTTGTACAAATGCATTCCAAGCCTCCTGGTCGATGATGTCGGAGTAAATGAAAGGCACCGTGTACAGCCTTGACGGATTGTTGACATTTGGAACTATGTACTTGCGAACAAGGTAGTTCTTCTATTTTCTCTATTGTTCACCAGAGCCTTATAAAGCATGCGTCTTCTTGTCATTCGAACACATCAAAGGCTGACTGCAAATGGAAGACATCAAATTACTATATTTGAAAAATAAGGAAAGTTATATTGTAAATAATACATGTACTTAATGTTTACATACCTTCACCATTTCCCATATTGAATCTTTGGTTGAGGGTGGCACAAGTCTCTAATCCTCAAAAGTGATAGGAACCGTGCTTCTTACTATAGAGCAGATGAAACTACTATAAGCAGGGGCACTCTCACCAATTTCTTGCCCTCTACTATTGTATTGGACAGTTTCTTTAATTTTCTCTTGATAACCTTTTCCATTATTGTTCACCCTCTGGCCCTTCTTTTTGGAGTAGTGCTCATGTGAGCCTCTTGTTCATGCTCTTCATTGAAGCCATGTTCATCAATTTCATGTTCTCTTGGTTCCATCGTTACTACAAAGAAACATTCAATGATATTAGAACAATACTTTTAAATGACCTTTCAATAATTACATGCTAATTGAAACCCTCATCTAAGTAAAACATGAATAATCATCATCAACAACAAAGGAAAATATTAATTTGTTCTCCAAGACTATAGTTTTGCTTATAATATGTAGTATCACCTTTATCACCAATAAAAAGGCACAATGGAAATTCAAGTGAATTATTTTTCTATCATTTATCATTTACTAATACTCATTTTCATGAGACAAACTCATTTACTAATACTAATCATCATCAACAACAAAGGCAAATATTAATTTGGGCAATCATCATCTTACTTGGTCATGAACTTATATAAAAACATGTTCATGGACACAACATATTAGCTACTTGTGGTTATGTTATTAGAAAGCTTCCATGCCTTGAAAAACAATGCATAGGATAGCCCATTTAATTTGTTTGGAAAGAGTGTGGGAAGCCTAAGATAGTCCATTTAATTTGTTTTGGAAAGAGTGTGGGAATCTTAGGCTTCTGAAGAAAACATAAAAAAATATATTTGTCACTTCAATGATATTAGAACAATACTTTTAAACGACCTTTTAATAATTACATGCTAATTAAAACCCTCATCTAAGTAAAACATGAATAATCATCATCAACAACAAACGAAAATATTAATTTGTTCTCCAAGACTATAGATTTGCTTATAATATGTAGTATAAAATTTATCACCAAAAAAAAGGTACAATGAAAATTCAAGTGAATTATTTTTCTATCGTTTATCATTTACTAATACTCATTTTCATGAGACAAACTCATTTACTAATACTAATCATCATCAACAGCAAAGGCAAATATTAATTTGGGCAATCATCATCTTACTTGGTCATGAACTTATATGAAAACATGTTCATGGACACAACATATTAGCTACTTGTGGCTATGTTATTATAAAGCTTCCATGCCTTGATCAGTAAAAGAAATTCTAGATAAGTGTTTTCATGCTAGATTGTGATTACCCATACCACATCCTAATTACCCTATCCATACCACATACAAATTACATAGAATAACACTAATCTGGCATGAAAACTTAAATCATAAAATGAGTTTAATGGATTTTACCTCCTGCATGAGTCGCCGTGGTTTTCTCCCTCTGGTTTTCTCCGGCGCATGTGCAAATCGGGTCCCACTGACTCCCACCCTCTTCTCTCCTTCTCGCTTCTCCTCTCTCTTCTTCTTCCCTCTCTTCTTCAATGTGGGTGCAGCATGCAAGTTAGCTCCCATACTCTCCTTCTGTCTTCTTCAGCATGGGTGGTTCTCTAGAGTGTAGATCGCCTCCAACCCTCTTCTCTCCTTTCTCCTCTCTTCCCTCTCTTCCCTCTCTTCTTCTTCCCTCTCTTCTCCAGCATGGGTGCGGTGTGCAGAAAAGCTCCCACCCTCTCCTTCTCTCTTCTTCGGTGCAGGTGTAGCATGCAGATCGACTACCACCCGCTCCTTTCTCCTCTCCTTCTCTCTTCTCCTTTCGCTCCCTCTTCTTCTCCCACGTTTTCTCCCTCTCATTGGGTTGCTTTGTTAGGTTTTGAGAAGAAACAGACATATGAGCAAGGCGCATGCGTGAAGATCAAAAGTTTATACTTTTAATGTCTCTTACTTATAAATGACTTTAAAGTATAACTAAACAACTTTAAAAATGTGCAATTAAAAAATTAATTTAATATATATATACACCTCTTTTGTTAATTAGTACATACTCCACAATATCTAACAATATGTAATGCAAGCAATTAATGAAACGAAATTTTAATGATAGTGAGTTTAGGAATCAAGCGTTAGTTTAATTAAGGGTTCAGGGTTCAAGTGTTCAGGAAACAACATGGGGTTAATTTGGTTAAGGGCTTAGGGCTCAAGGTACTTACCTATGTAAGTGTTCAGAGTTCAGGGGTTCAAGAGTACTCAATAAACAAGTTTCAGGGTTAGGAGTTAAAGGCTCAGGGGTAAGGTTTACTGTTAGAGTTTAAGGCTCACAGTTAAGGTCAGTATTAGGGGCTCAGGTTAATGAGGGTTATGGTTCATGCATGGTTGATCTACACTTAATTAATTAATTTAAAATGAATATATATGTGTGTGTGTGTGTGTGTGTGTGTGTGTGTGTGTGTGTGTGTGTGTGTGTGTGTGTGTGTGTATTTGATTGACACTAATATTCCAAAGTTTACTTACGCCACCCAAAATTGCAGGAACAGTACTCCATTTTTAAGAATAATACAAAAAATGTACTATTAAAAGAACATTAAACAAAATAAAGATGATAAATTAATTATATGAAAATGTGGGGGAGTTAGCTTAATTCCCATTCCTGACCTATGTGTGTTAAAGTGGTTCTTATAATATATATATATATATATATATATGTATGTATTCTATTTACACTAAGTGCATAGCAAAGTACTATATAGAAACATTCCTAAATAAATAAAAAATATATGATAAACAAAGAATTACAAAAATTGTACTAATAAAAGCACATTAAGCAAAATAAGATGAATAATTTATTATTAGTTTAGTTATAATTTTAAAGTCGTTTATTTATAAACGACTTTAAAATTACATACCTTTAAAGTCATTTATAAATAAACAACTTTTAAATACATACTTTTGAAGTCAACATTTTAAAATGTTTTTTGTTCAAATTATATACACCTTTTATATGTACTTATAATATCTAACAATTAATACACAATGAAACATATATATTTTTTTTTATAGTCCGCATTGCAGTCATGCATTCTTTTTGTATGCATATATATATATATATAGCTAACTTATATATCAATCCATGCATATATTATTGATCATGACAAAATACCTAATTATAAATTATAAATATTGAATTATATAGATGTTGCAACTGACTAATATACATATTATTTCACAAATCCCAAAAATATATTGTTTTCAAACCAAAGAACCTTCCTCACCATTGTCACGCACATAATTCTTATTCTCACAAAGTATTGCTTTAATTGATAGGATTGTTTTGGTAACACAAGGGTAATTTATTTTAGTATCTCTTAGATCATCTTCATCATATAAATTCCTCAGACAAGATGATAAAACAGTTGACCATCTCTTATCACATTCATCCTATATGTAAAATACTTGTTTTGCTTGAGATGCCAAAATAAATTGATCATTTTTATAGCTGATCCTGTTGAGGTCAACCAATGTGACTCCAAGGGCATCAGTTTTGATGCTATCTTTGTTTTGTTCTACCCGATCGTACTTAAACACAACCACAGTTTTGAAAGTATAATCCAAGGCCCAAATGTCTCTTATAACCCCTATAATAAATTTCATCCACCACTATTGGCCTATTATCCTTTGAACTGAAAAAGAATGTAGCATTGGCAACTAAGCTAACTCCACTATTTTGTTGCACTCTTGAGTTATCATGGTTTTTCGTGTAAAAGCGATAACCATTGATGGTATATCCATCATATTTTATTACTTTTGGTCATGGTCCCATCACCATCCAACATAAGGTTTCTGATATACCGTTGCCTGCTACTTCTCGCTACGTATATTAATATATTAAGTAAGCTTAAGTAAGATTAATATAGACATATATATAGAATGTGGTTATTTAATATACATTAAGTGAGAATTTACCTTCTTACACAGCCAATTATTGAAAGTGTGACAATGCTCAAATTGTAACCACTTCAGTTTCTTTGTGTAGCTTGGATTCTTTGCCTTGATCACGTCCATGATTTCACTACATACACGTATATACACAAATAAATTAATAGAGTATTAATCATAGAAAATGTAATTAACCATCAACAATTAAATTTTACATACGCATGCATGCATAATTAACTTACTCAATGTATGGTTGGAATTCATCAACATTTTGTAACACATAAAGATGCACCTGGTCTTGTTCTTTATAGTCAACGATCGATACATGACCACTAGATAGAGGTTCGCCAACCATGGGATCAAATGCAACTGATTGTTTCTTTCTTAGGATTCCAATGGCATCCACTTCTACTAAGTACTCTGTGCAAAACTCGACTGCTTCCTCTGTAATGTAATATTCAACTATACACCCCTATGGCTGGTTGTGATTATGTACATACCCTTTGAAAATTTTCATGTACCTCTCAAACA
This sequence comes from Warburgia ugandensis, assembly GCA_035236585.1. Lineage (NCBI taxonomy): Eukaryota > Viridiplantae > Streptophyta > Magnoliopsida > Canellales > Canellaceae > Warburgia > Warburgia ugandensis. Next base: position 9,365,554 of record CP141138.1, on the reverse strand, counting down.
GATACATCTATAGCAAGTAAATTGGCCTACAAAGTCTTACCTCATCAATGAGGTGCATTGTTAAGTGTACCATGATGTCAAAGAAGTATGGTGGAAAGATTATCACAAGCTCACATAAAGTTGTCATTAGATGACCTTGAATTTCTTGTAATTTTGAAACATCCACTGCCTTCTTGCACAAAGCATTAAAGAATTAGCGAAATTTTGTAATAGCTCCCCTAATTATGTTCGGTAACACCTAACATATTGCTAATAGTAGTAGTTGTTGTATCAATGCATGGCAATCGCATGACTTCATCCCCAACAATTTTAGCTCTTCCATGGAAACAATGTTTTTTAAGTTTGAAAAGTAGCCATTTAAGGTTTTACACATTATTCTCCTCTCCTCTCTATCGACAGTAAAATTTGCCTTAGGCAGGTATGTTCCTTGATTGCCCATGTCCTTTGGGTGCAACCTCCTCTTCAAACCCATGTTCATAAAATCCATGTGAGCTGCAGGTCCATCCTTTGTTTTTCCTAGGATATTAAGCAACATACCGGTAAGCTTTCACACACATTCTTCTCAATTTGCATGACATCAAGCACATGGCATATATGCAGTGATTTCTAGTATGGTAGACGAAAGAATATTGATTTATTCTTCCAACAACTTCTACAACTACTTTCACCCGCACGTTTACCTGATTTCTTCTTTCCCCACAAGAAATTGATGTTTTCAACCTACTTCAATACTTGTCGTCCTGTTAACATCTTTGCAGGTGTCCTAGTCTCTACACACCAGTTAAATTCTCCCCTAAATGATATGGATGGTCTTTGCACAACCATCTTCTGTGCCTAAGGAATGCTATTTTCCTACCATGTTTAAGTCATACGGCACATATTTGATCACTGCAGATAGCACAAGCATTATATCCCTTCATAGTGCATCCAAACAAATTACCATACGCAGAGAAATTGCTTATTGTCCACAATAGTATAACCTTTAGGGTGAATGACTCTTTCCTGTATGCTTTGTATGCAGCAATGCCTACGTCCCATAATGTCTCAAGATCATCGATTAAGGGAGACAAGTACACGTCAATGTCATTTCATGGCTGCTTTGGAACCGATATCAACATAGTTAGCATCATGTACTTCCTCTTCATGCATAGAGATGGTGGAAGGTTGTAACAATCTAACATAACAGGCCAACAACTATACTTGCTACTCATAGAACCATGAGGATTAATCCCATCTGCAGATAATGCTAGCCATAAGTTTTTAGGTTCTTCACCAAAATTAGGCCACATGATTTCCATGCTACGCTATCTGTTGAATGGCGTGAAAAGATATTAGCTACTCTGTCATTGGCATGCCACACCAATTTCTTCACTATTTCTATTATACGAAGCTTTCTTTTGAACCTTGGAATAAGGGGGAAGTACCATAATACCTTTGTAGGAATGCCTGTAAATGTCTCAGTTGAATTCTTCTTTAACTTCCATCTTCATTGTCCACAAGTTGGGCATGTAGTTTTATCCTTCTGCTCCTTCCTATACAAGATGCAATCATTGGGACATGCATGTATCTTCTCATACTTCAATCTTTGTCCAGTCATGGTTTTCTTTGCCTCCCATGTGGACCTCGCCAATTTATTATCCTTTGATAGCATCTTACCCACTACTTTCAAGACTTCTGTAAAACCTTAATATGAAAAACCAAATCTTGATTTCACATTGCAAAGTTCTACCACTACAGACAGCTTGGTATAATCTTTACACTCAAGGTACAGCTGCTCATCGGTTTCCTCTAATGTAGCATGAAATTTTTCAGGATCATCTTAGAAGTCATCATACGCATCTCAAAACATTGGTACAGCTGTACTATTGTCTCCAACACTCCCTACAGTGTCTTGATCATATATTCTAGGCCTTGTCAAGGGATGCAGAAGTTCTTCTCCATGCTAGATCCATGGGTGATAGCTTTCATCGATTCCATTAAAGCATAAGTATTCTCTCAACGCCTCTACAATTACCTTTTTCAAGTTTCCACAATTTTGAGCATGGACAACAAATGCTATTACGATCAATACCTACCCTAAGTGCAAAGTCTATGAAGTTTTCTATACCCTCCTCATATTCTTTTGATGTTCTTGTCATAAGCATATTTGTCCATTATCACACAAAAGCGAACCAAATTTGCGTGGAGACTTGTAAGACATGAAAAGATTAGGTTAGGCATTTTACCAAACATTAGATATACATGAATTAGAAACATTTAAAATAACTATATATATTCGATGCATGGAAACTTTTAATTAACAAAAAAATAAAAGAAAATTATGACATACACCACAAATGAAATCAACTTTCCAAAGAATTTCTAACCAATAGCCTTGTAAAAATTATTCAAATATGCATAATACATATGAGACAAACATAGAGATACTAACCAACACTCAAAAATCGATATTGACCAGGAATTTGTGAATGTAATTCCAATTCACAAGTAGGATTGGGTTCAAAATAGAGAAACAAAAGTCTGGTTTACTTTTTGTGCACAGATAATAAACATAGACTGAAAAGGCACACTAGAAGTCAACGAAATAATTCTTAAAACAGATGATCAATTGAAGTCATTTGATGAAAAACAACTTTAAAAGTCTATGATTTTAAAGTCGATTAAATGTCCATACTTTTAAAATTGTTTGTATTTAAATGACTTTAAAAGTATGTACTTTAAAAGTTGTTTATTTCAAAAGACTTTAAATGTTCATAAAATTTATTAATGTTCATAAAATTTATTTTTTTATTTATCTTTTTTGCATTCCACACTAACATAAATACACATTGAAACTAATTTTACAAACACAATCACATATAATACATACATACATATATATATATACACACACATAAACAAGGAAATCAAATTATTTTTTGATGACATCCAATCTTACATGTATATCAAATGTTACATACTAGCCATTAGATCTTGTTAAGCCAAGATCAAATAGCAAATTTGCTCTTTTCATCAAAATCTGGCCTAGTATTTAGTTGCCACTACTCTTTTTCTTCAAAATAGCCAAAAGTTGATGGTATAACCACCACTCTTCATCAAACCCTATTTTTGGGTGAGAATCACAAATCCTTATTGTTCTCCCTTTCTTCAATAGTAGGCTTGTGAGAGAAGTAGTTGTCATTTTTAATGAAATCATATGATTTTGGAGAAATTAAAATGATTGAATAGATTCTTTAATCCCTTGATATGTAGAGAGAAAACCCACATGATCTACAAAATAAAAACAAAGAAAAGTTAGTAACAAGAAAAGAAATATTCATGTGATTTAAAAGAAGTTGTGGTTTACTTACAATTTTTTCCATTACACTAACAGTCAAAATATAAAAATAGAAAGTAAAAAGGGAAAAAGAGAGATGCATAAGGACTAAAGACAAATCCGTCATGCCAAAACCTTGAGAAGAAGAGGATGAGGGAAAAAATGTTACTTTGATGGCTATTTATAGATGATCGAAGACTTTATAAGTCATTTAGTTATAAACTATTTTAAAAGTTTATCACTTTAGAAGTTGTTTACTTATAAACGACTTTAAAAGTCCGTTCTTGCTAAATAAATAAATAATCATGCCAAATTTATCTGATACTTTTCAAGTCGCTTAATGAAACAACTTAAAAAGTTATTCTTGGGAAAAAATTTCAGCTCGCGCTAGTTTTTTAAAGTCGCTTACTTGTAAATGACTTCTTAAGCCTATCTATGTAAAGTCATTTATTTTCAAGCGACTTGTAAAATATTTACAAAATCAGCAGTCAAATAAGCGATTTCTTTATGCCAACTTTAAAACCCTCATGTGTAGTAGTGATTCTTTCTACAATATTTTGTGATGCAAGTAAATTTTAGAAGCTTAGTGTCAATCAAATACGTACATATTTAATCGTGAACCCTAAACTCGAATCCTAACCCTGAACCCTAATTCCATATTTATATGTGCATACAAAGAATATATACATGAAACTACTATATATGTTGACTTTAAAAGTGAACACTTTTAAAGTATGTACATCAAATAACAATTTATAAAAGTTTAACTTATGTGAATTTAGTGTCAAGAAAACTTTAACATATAATATATATATATATATATATATATATATATATATATATATAAGAACCACTGTCTCTCTCTCTCACACACACACACATGCTTATATATAGCTCATGAAATGGACAGGAAATTTAAGATAATTTACACACCCACATTCTCACCTCAGAATTAATTTACCATCTTATTTTGCTTATGCTCTTTTATTACTACAATTTTTATACTTCTTTGGTTATCACATATTTTTATTCTTTAGGAGTCTTTCTTCAATATTTTGTGATACAAGTAAATTTTGGAAGTTTAGTGTCAATCAAATACGTACATATGTATATTCATTTAAAATTAAGTATAGAACCCTAAACTAATTAACCTTGTGCCATGAACCTTAACCCCGAATCCTGAACCTTGAACCTTGAATCTTGAACTCAAACCCTAACCCTAAACCCTAATTCCATATTTATAATTTTAATTAGCTCTTTCATCATGAGCTATATATATGTGGATTGATAGCTAGCTATATGTGCACATACAAAGACTATATGCATGAACCTATGTTGACTTCAAAAGTGTACACTTTTAGTGTATGTACATCAAATAACAATTTATAAAATTTTAACATATGTGAAAATTTAAGCTAACACACCCACATTCCCACCTCAAATTAATTTATCATCTTATTTTGCTTATGTTCTTTTATTACTATATTTTTTGTACTTGTTTGGTTATCATATATTTTTATTACTTAATTTTGGTTATTACTGCATTTTATGGCACAAGTAAACTTTGAAAGATTATAGTGCCAATCAAATATATATATATATATATATTTCATTTAAAATTAACTAAATGTTATATATGAATTACTAACATAAAAAGTGTATATATTTTGAATAAAAATTTTCTAAATTTTTTTTTTATAAAAAAGTGTAAAATTTTAAAGTCGTTTTTCTCTAAATGACTTTAAAATGTCAGACTTTTAAAGTCATTATATATATATGACTTCTTTATTTACCCATATTCAAATCACGAAATAGAGTACTTCCCACCCCAGACAAAAAATGAGGGAGAAGGTACATACCTAGCTAATTGGGGGGGTGGGGCGGCGCGTTGATGGCGGTGTAGGGGAGTTGGGTCCGGTGAGGAGGGGTGGGTGGGGGAGGAGGAGGGAGTTGGGTTTGGATGGCGGGGGCGTGATGGTTCGGACGAGGGGAGGGGAGGAGTGTGTTCGAGCGGGGACCGAGAGAGGGGCGAGGTGGGGAGTCGAAGAGGGGCGGGGTGGAGGTTCGGGTGGGGGCTGAAGAGGGGGGTGTGGTATACCAGAGAGGGGGAGAGGTGGGGGCCAAGGAGGGGGTTCGGGTGGAGACCAAAGAGGGGGGAGGTGGGGAGCGAGGTGGGGTGGGGTGGGGTGGGGTATACTAGAGAGGGGGGAGGTGGGGTGGGGTTTTGAATGTCAAAGGAGTTGTTAACCTCATTAGGGTTCTCTCCTTTTATTTTGTATTAGGTGATTCATTTAGATAATAGAATGAGGAGAAATAAAAAAAATTCTTTTTGTTGTTTCTCTTCATGATATCAGAGCACTCTCTAAGCTATTTCTTTTTCCCTCTGATTGTTGAATAGCCATGGAGTCTAATCAGAGTAGTTCTTCTAGTGCCACGTTTGGATTGGGACCAGTGAATCATGGCGGATCAGAAGGGTTTGTCTCCTCATCACCAGACACAAATTAAATGGTCAAAACTATCTTCAATGGGAAAAATCTGTGATGATGTTTGTCTCAGGGAAAGGCATAGACAATTACCTTACTAGAGCTGCAGTTCCACCAAAGACAAATGATCCAAAATTCCAAGGCTGGAAACTTGAAAATAATATGGTGATGTCCTGGTTAATCAATACCATGGATAATGAGTTGGCCAAATTTCTTGATCTACAAAACTGCCCATGAAATATGAAATGTGGCCAAAGAAACATATTCTGACAACAAAAATATGGCTGAAAATTTTGAAATCAAAAGCACCCTTCATAACCTTAAACAAGGTGATCTATTTGTGACTCATTACTACAACTCCCTCAGTCGACTTTGGCAGTAAATTGATACTTGTGAGAGCCTTGATTGGGAGTGCTTTGGAGCTGCAAGCAAGTACAAGGAAATTATAGAAAAGAAAAGAATATTTAAATTTCTATTAGGATTGAACAAAACCTTGGATGAAGTTAGGGGGGAATTCTTAGAACCAAGCCCCTTCCATCAATTCGAGAGGCCTTCTTAGAAGTTCATAGAGAAGAGAGTAGAAAGAAACTCATGATGGGGACTTAATCTCCCTCAGTTGCACCCGAAAGTTTAGCCCCTATTTCACAAAGGATGAACTCAACAGATTACAATCGACACCGAAAGGGCAGACCTTGGTGTGACTACTATTGCCTATCTAATCATACCAAAGAAACTTGTTGGAGATTACATGGGAAGCTAATAGATTGGAAGCCAATTAAATATGCCCAATAGAAGAAGAACTAGGGATTTATGGCTACCTCAGAAGAAAAGTCTACTAATGAACCTACTCTCTTCAGCAAAGAACAAGTTGAATGGCTACACAAGATGTTTAATCAATCTTAAGGAATACCTGCTACTCCTGTTGTCTCTATTGGATCCACTACTCAAAAAGGTACCTTCTTGAATGCTCTCCATGTCAAGGTCTAGAACTCATCTAACTGGATCATCGACTATGCAGCCTCATATCATATGATTGGGGATGCTTCATTATTTCATGAGTGCAGCCCGTGTAACAAAAACTACAAAGTTAGGATAGCAGATAGATCCCTTTCCACGGTGATTGGTATTGCGAAAGTGATCATCTCAAAGACATTGATTCTTGAATGAGTTCTTTTGGTTCCCAACTTTACTTGCAATTTACTGTTCATTAGTAAAATCACTAAAGACTTGAATTTTGTTGCTAAATTCTCTTCCACTCATTGCCTTTTTTAGGATTTGGATTTGGGGAAGACGATTGGCAATGCTAAGGAGAGTGGAGGACCCTACTGTATTAGAACTAATGGTCATCTTGACAAGCAGACTATTCGAGCCCATCATGTTTCCTCCTCTGCAGATAATAATTTTTCCTCTAGGAATATAAATTGGTTTTCTAATTCTAATGAATGAGGTGTTTATGTTGTGGCACTTTCATCTAGGTTGCCCAAATTTCATGTACTTGGCAAAGTTTTTTCCATCATTATTCATCAATAAAAATTCAAAAATTTTCCAATGTGAAAATTGTCAATTGTCTAAGCATTGCTAACATTCCTATCATCTTCACAAGTACAAACCGTCACAACCATTTTCATTTATTCATAGTGACATTTGGGGTCCCTCTTGTGTTCTTAATATCACTAGTGCTTGATGGTTTGTATCCTTTGTTGATAATCATACCCGAACCACATGGGTGTTTCTCATGAAAGACAAGTCAAAGATAGGATCTATATTCAAAAACTTCCATTTCATGATCCAAAATCAATTTTAGACCAAAATTCAGGTTTTAAGAACAAACAATGTGAAGGAATACTTCAACTATGTTCTTGGAAATTCTCTCTTGGATAATGGCATCATTTACCAAAGTTCATGTGTTGATGCCCCACAACAGAATGGGATAGCGGAGAGGAAAAATAGACACATTTTGGAGGTGGCACGATCTATTATCTTTACAAGCAATGTCCTAATGCAGTTATGGGGAGAAGCTGTGCTTACTGCAACTTATCTTATCAATAGAATACCATCAAGAATCCTAAAATTTGACAAACCCTATCAGGTTCTCTCTAAAACTTTCCCTCAAAATTGAATCATTATGGATATTACTCCTAAAGTATTTGGATGCTCTACCTTTGTTCATGTTTCACCTCATCAGAGAAGTAAACTTGATCTAAAATAAATCAAATGCCTTTTTCTAGGGTACTCTCCTCACCAAAAGGGCTACAAATGCTACTCTTCTTCAACTAAAAGAATGTACAATACCATGGATGTGACCTTTCTTGAAAATGTGCCTTACTACTCCAAAACTCATATTCATGGGAGATTCCTACATCACATGAAGAATATCAGTTTTGGCAAGATCCTCTCACTGTCCTTGGCATCACACCTCACTCACCTATGACCAAGTCTCCTATTAATGCTCAAGATCCTATATCTCCATCCAAGCCTCAAAACTTGGATGATCCTTCTATTCTCACTCCTATTCATTATCCTCAAGGAGGAAACAAAGAACTCAAGGTCTACTCAAAACATCAGAAAGATTCTAAACATGTGGACCAATTCATGCTTCCTGAGCCTTGCCAAGCAGATGCCCAAAGTTCAACTCCTACTGCCATCATCTAAGGTAACACAGATTCATGCTCCTCTACCTATGTTTTGTGCTCTACTGATGATCTTCATATTCCTATTGCCCAAAGAAAGGGAGTCAGGTCCTGCACTCAGCATTCTATCTCACACTTTGTCTCCTATGAGAAGTTGTCTCCTAACTATTGTGCTTTCGCTGTCAACCTTAGCAACATAGAGATTCCAAGCTGCATACAAGAGGCATTAAAATGACCTAAGTGGAGAGAGGCAATAAATGAAGAAATACGAGCATTACATAAGAACAGTACGTGGGAACTCTCTAATCTTCCTTAAGAAAAACACCTTGTGGGATGCAAGTGGATATTCAATGTCAAATACAAGGCATATGGCAGCATAGACTGGTATAAAGCAAGACTTGTTGCAAAAGGGTTCACACAAACTTATGGGATTGATTACCTGGAAGCATTTGCTCTAGTTGCAAAATTAAACACAATTTGATTCTTGTTATCCTTGGCAGTCAATCTTGATTGGCCCCTACATCAATTGGATGTTAAAAATGCTTTCTTCAATGGTGATCTTGAGGAGGAAGTCTACATGGAAATTCCTCCTGGTCTTAAGAAGCCGAGTAATGCTAATCAAGTTTACAAACTTCAAAAATCTCTCTATGGGCTCAAACAATCCCCAAGAGCCTAGTTTGAGAGATTTACTAAAGCCATAAAGAAGTAGGGATACTCTCTAGGGCAATTTGATCATACTTTGTTTGTCAAGAGATCTTTGGGAGATAAGATTACTATACTTATCGTCTATGTTGATGATATAATCTTCACAGAAAATCATGAAGAAGAAATGATTTGACTAAAAAGTATTCTTACTAGGGAGTTTGAGATCAAAGACCTTGGAGCCTTGAGATACTTTATTGGAATGGAGGTAGCACAGTCAAGTGTGGGCATGTTAGTGTCACAACGAAAATATACTCTAGACTTGTTGGAAGAAACAGGTATGCTCGGTTGCAAACCTTCTGAAACTCCTATGGATCCATTTAACAAGGTTAGCTCAAAAGAAGACTGAGTTGCTATTGACAAGGGTAGATATCAAAGACTAATAGGGAAATTAATCTACTTGTCTCATAAAAGACCTGAAGTTAGCTTTGTAGTCAATGATGTCAATCAATTCATGAACAATCCTATTGAAGAACACCAAGATGCAATGTACATAATACTTTGGTATTTAAAAATGACTCCCAAAAAGGGATTACTTTTCAAGAAAGGAACAAGTAAAAGCATAGAAATTTTTTTTGAGGCTGATTGGGCTGGCTCACTAATAGATAGGAGATCAACCTCTGGTTATTGTTCTTATGTATGAGGTAATCTTGTTACTTGGAGAAGTAAGAAATAGTCAGTTGTAGTGCAAAGTAATGCAGAAGCCAAGTTTCGAGCTATGGCACGTAGAATATGCAAGGGAATGTGGATAAGAAGAACTCCAATTCCCAACTACAACCTCAATGAAGTTATAATGTGACAACTAGGCTGCCATAAGCATTGCAAAGAACCCCATGCAGCACGATAGGACCAAGCATGTCGAGATAGATCGTCACTCATTGAAGCAGTTTATACACCTACATGACATTAGACAGCAAACATGCTCACCAAAGCAATGCCTAGAGTTCTATTTGATACACATCTATCCAAGCTGGAAATGATTGGCATATACTCCCGAGCTTGAGCAAGAGTGTGGAATTTCGTTAATTTCATTCAAGAAAATTAGGATTTCTTGCTAGTTTAATTGGTCAATATTTTGTTTCCGTATTTATAGGTTTAGGTTCTTTATTTGTTACTAATTTTATTCTTTTTAAAAGGAAAATTTTTTCCTTTCTTTTTTGTAGTAATCGAAAGTCAAAGGAGCTATTAACCTCATTAGGGTTCTCACCTTCTATTTTGTATTAGGTGATTCATTTAGAGAATAGAACAAGAAATAAAAAATTTCTTTTTCTTGTTTCTCTTAACTTGTCAATATGTAATTTCTATATAAACATATTTGTATTTCTCTAGGATAATCAATTAAGTAAAGATGAAGATTCTAATATGGTATCAAAGCCATGGGGATCAGATTTGTTATCCTCGATTAGATCTGTCACCCCCGATTAGACTTTTGCTTCTTTATTTTCGTCCCCAACAGTTCTTTCTTTATTCTCTTCTGGAGATTTGATAGCATAAAACTAGTTGTAATGTTTACTCTTGTTATTCATGTTTAATTCAATGGAGTCTAGATAGCTTTTTACTGATTCAATCCTTGTCTTCTACTTCTTTGCCCTGTTCTCCATCATCTATTAGTCTTGATGATGGGATCTCATTCAGTTTTCACAAAATGGCAGCAAACTTTCTCATCGAAACTAGAGTCTGCTTCACCTTACTACCTATTTGTGATGGTGGATATTTTGGAGATTCAGAGATATCCACAAAAGAAGATGGAGATCTTGAACTCATCTTTGACTTCTACTCCAACCATTTCACCACCAATCTCCAATTCTCCTTAGATTCGAAGCCTTTTCTCACTTTTCACCAATCCACAATCCTATTGCCAACGGATGTACTCATCTTGCAACCCTGCTCATCCTTCAAAACATAGAAGAACACAATATTAGCAAAACTTCCTCTTGACGAGACTCTGGTGGATGCAAAAATTCTGCCCAGGAGTGTTTGAGGGGACCAAGCGGATACAACAAGGTTTGTCTTTGGAATCTCCTAGGCCGTTGATTCTCCCTGTGGGCGACTCCTCACTATCATTCACAATGTTAAGTGCTTAATTTTGGCTAAAAGACCCCTAGTTTAGCATTCAATTAGATCATCTAATCGTCTAAATTGCAAAATTTTAGCTTAATTAACCATATAGACCTTAATCAATGGTTAGATGATCATTCGAGCTTATTAAAGGATTAATGTACGGTTTGATTATTCTAAATTAGTCTTTATTTTTGCAGATCAACTAAAGGAGGGTCGGATGGCTCAGATCTATGATTAACAATGCAAATCAAGATGAGAAGAGTTCAAATGGGAAAAGAATTACTAATGAGAAGAGTCCTAAATTGGGAGAGGATAAAGCTTCCTAAAAGGGAGTTATCACTTCAAGGAAGGAGTTAAGGAAGATAAGGAAGGAGTGGAGAAAAACAAGGAGATGCAAAAGCTATAAAGAGGGGAAACCATATGGAGGGAGGGGGAGTGGTAGTTATTTCCTTAGTTTTGTTGCTTTCACTTTGCTTCCATTCAACCGCACCTTCATTGTTTCACCCTCTTTGTTCTCAATTTCCAATTTTTTTACCACATCATCTACTGCACCATACCTCCCTACTTCTCCATCACACCTAGATCTTCTTCAACGCACTTCCCCTTCACCAGTTCCCTTCATCGCACTCACTCCCCATCTCTCTTAGCTCACTTTCTTTCATATTTCATCTCCTCTCTCTATCACACCGCACAAACCAAACTCCATCTTTGCACCCAGTCTCTCTCTCTCTCTCTCTCTCTCTCTCTCTCTCTCTCTCTCTCTCTCTCTCTCTCTCTCTCTCTCTCTCTCTCTCTCTCTCTCTCTCTCTCTCTCCTTTCCATTTTCCCGACCTTCAAAAGCCTCCATCATCATATGTATTCACCAGCTAGCCCAATCTCTATTGCCCAAGCTATCCAACTTCTCTCCCAAGCACACTCGACGCCCGTGTCCTCCATCACCTGGCTCTCTAGTTCTCTCTTTCTCTCACAACCCACTTTCCTTATTCCCCACTGCTCCAGGTCTCCTAGCCCTCTTCATAGACGACTGCCAGTCCTCTCCACCCGGACTTCTCCTATTCACCTGACAGCCAAAATCCTCCGCTGCCCATCACCGTACCAAAAGTAGCACACCACGAATCAACCACCCAGAGTTCACCGGTCTTCTGCTTCGTGTGTTTCTTTTGGTTTTTGTTAAAAACCAGATTTTTTTTTCCAAAATTCCAGTTTTGCCCTTCATATTTAAATGCAATTACAATTCTAGACTTTTTAGTTAATTACATCTGCGTCCCCTGTTTAATGACATATGTATCCCCGTTTAATTTACATTTGTGTCCTTGTTCCATTTAAGCTTTATCTTATCCATCTTTTAATAGTGTTCTCTAGAGACAATGCTATCCACGGTCAGTGTGATTCAGGGATGTTTGATTAGTTATTTTATGTTTTCTGGAATTGAAAGTTATGTAAAGTACATCATTTGAATAAATCTGAATAGTTAGGTTAGTTTTGTTTTTTATTTTTATTTTTTAATAATTAAATTTTATTAAAAACTCCAGTTAAAGTAAGTCCTTGTGGGTTCAACCCATATTTGCATAGCTATACTACAATAGCCCGTGTACTTGCGGAAAACATCACCACACAACTTCATCTCTCCCACTCCCTTAGATGTCCTCGCTGCCTACGATCTCAAATCACTCTTCTTCAATAGAACAACTTAGGTTATAACTTGCCCAACCAACTATCGCTAAGGTTTTTGATCTTGTTGGCTCTCTATTTGTCTCCAACAAGAAATGAAGGTGAGTGGTGCATCATTACCCCAAGGGATCGGATGGCAACTCCCTTCTCACGTCGTTGGAAAAGAGAAGAGCTTCCAGCATATGTCCTATGCTATGCCGAATCATTTTCTCCTTTCTCATAGGCCTTATTGTGGCATGAAATGGCGACTGTGGAGAGAAGTTGTTGACTTGCCTTCCCTTGTTACAAATTCGCTTCCTGGTTCATCCCCTTGTTTTGGTCAACTTTTAGATGATGAAGATCCCTACCTTGTGGAGTGTTTACGATAAATGACTCCTCGATCCAAGAGCTTACAAACCCTCAATCTCTCATGCCTCTATGGCTGTAAAAGCACCCATTGTTAGTGTTTCTCATTTCATCATTTGCTCATCGATCATGGATGGATATTCTTCGATTCCTCCTTCACAGAGACTTCATCATTTTCTCTCCATATTTCTCATTGCCATCCTCATCTGCTGCATCTTGGATCATCATCATCTTCTCGCTTGTCGTCATCATCGCTTGCCGTTATTCATCATATGTTATTTTCGCGCCAATCTTTGATCTTATCAATTGCATCTATGGTCATTGATCTTAAATATTGTCGACCTTGTCAATTGTATTTATGATCATTGATCTTCATATGTTCTCAATTGCATTTATGATCGTCAAACTCCTTTCTTATTGATCTTGTGTGGTTTGCCTCAAACACTACCGATCTCATACGATCTGCCTCCACCATCATCAATTTAGTCCTCCACCGTCAATCATGCCTGCGTTGTTCCATCTAAAGGTTGATGCTCTCCCAACAACCAAAATGCTCATGGCTCCCAATTGCTCATAATGAACACCAACTTGGAGGGATCGTGGCTCATAAGCAAGGGACCTATATCATCTAATTTCCTTATTAAGAGATCAATTTCATGAAAGTCGTTCAAAAAAGCCTTCAATCCGACATCTTTTGGTGGATTGGGCATTCGCCTACCATTGATCGTCTGAATATTCTAATGGACTACCTTGAAGTGTTTCAATCGCTATTCAATTTTATGATCAGTGCTTAGGAATATAATGTCTATTACTAGGGATTTTTTAAGTTGGGTTCATTGAAGAAGACATTGTCGATTTTGGATCTACTTCCAATGATAAAGGAAGTTTGGATTGACTTGAGATTATGCTCTTCATTCAATTATTAAGTAAGCAATCATTCAATTATAGCATTTAATCAACAAGCTAATGTCAAATTTATCTTTGCATTAGCTTGAGGAGAATGTTATCAGATAAGATCTGTGCTATCATATAGGACCTGTTAAAGAAATTATTGACTAAACATATCGATATTATCTTTGGTGCTTATCAATATGTGACTTCTATATAAGCATATTTGTATTACTCGAAGATAATATATTCAGTAAAGATGTAGATTCTATTACTTTTTTGATAATCTACACATTGGATTCAAAAAAATTTAGTGATACACATTGGATTCAAAAAAATTTAGTGAAATATGATCCTTATAATATCTTGTGGGACGATCCTATTGAATTGAGTCTATGTTCTAGTAGCTCCTGCTAGGAGCAAGTCTTTCCCTGGCCTTCTTGCACTTGCTAATCCCTTCAAGCAAAACATGGGGCCCTTTTTCAAACATGGGGTATTTATCGAGAAAACTCTAACTTTTAACAGTCTAGGCCATCCGTATATGTAATAAGAACTACATATAATCTCATACTTCTAGTTAAATGTGTTCCGGCCGTTAAACACAATCTCGTTGCTTATCCATAGTTCTTGCCCATCGGCTATCCCATGCATGCATGCTAATAGCATTGAGTGCAGGTGAGATTTTGGTGGCACATTTCAAAGTTGAATTGGGTTGGACCTGAACCAATTCAAGAATAAGGTAAAGCATGAGTTAGTGAAGTTGAAACATTTCATATTGACATGTTAGAGTTATCAGGGCATATGCTCCTTTTCTATTGTTAGAATAGTTGTTCTTTGGTACATAATTTGCAATAACAAGCATAAGATCATAAGTTCAATTTAGAGAGGCATTTAGAAAAGCTTTACCTACTGCGGACGTGATGAGTAGAAATCACTGTTGGAGGTTTGTTTCTACAGACACAAACGAGTTAGCAAGTAGGAACGACATCACTCTTTTTGCTAATCTATTCCCTTTTGTAGGGTGTTTGTAGAAGTAGTGGATCGTCTCACACGTAGGGTAATCAGCCATCCACTTTAGGGCCAATTTAAACTGCCACAAATTCACAAGCAGGGTACAAATTAACGGAAAAAGAAGAATTACCTCCATGGTTTCATCACTTCATGAATCAGATGCCCTAGAACTCTGTTGTTTTCTAAAGAGTTTAGCTTTATTGGACTATGTAAATCGTGTAAATTGAAGGGGAGCCTTGGGCGCAACGATAAAGTTGTTGTCGTGTGACCTTGCGGTCATGGGTTCAAGGCATGGAAATAGCTTACGAAAATGCAATGTCAGGCTGCATACTATATACCCTTGTAGTCTATCTATGTGTTTTCTTTTTAATGTTAACCTTTCATCATCATCTTCTTCATCGATCCTTCCTCTTCCCCATTATCATCTTCTTCATCGATCCTTCTCCTTTCATATCAGCATGGCCACCACAAACACCAACTCCGAAAGCTGTCATCCAACTCCACTTCCAACGTTGTTATATCACCCACAACCTTAGCAACCGCAATACCTCACTTTCTCTCTACGTCTCCCTTCTTTACCGGCACAATCCACCGTTATGTAACCCTCAAGTTAATGCCAGAAAGCTGCATGTTCTTGCAGATTCAATTCTTACTGGTCCTTGAAGATCAGGGAATCCACCCTACAACGATGGATCGGTTCAACCACCTTCACAATTCTTACCATCCACTGAATCAAATCGTCCTCAAAACAATCCAGAATACCAAGCTTTCAGGCGCAAAGATCAGCAAATTTTAAGCTTGATCATTGCCACACTATCTGACGATGTACTTCCCATTCTCATTTGTCATTAATCTGCCACTGCTACCTTGAAACTATAAGTAGAATCTTGTGGCGTTATAAGCAATGCAAGTGCAACTGCGTATGCAGTTGTAAAATCTGAAAATTTTCTCTGCAAAGTTTAAATGATAGCAAACACTCTTGCTGTTGTTGGTCGGCCTAGAGTTCTTGCCCTCGCCTTACAATAATCACAGTAATGATGCTAGCGGCAGAGAAAAAGCAACAAAATTTCAATTTCTCAAATAACTATACTCCAAAATTTCGTGGGTAATGCCAAATTCATCGCAAGTTTGGCCATACAGTAGATCACTGTCTCGATCTTTTTTCGACATCTCAATGATGAACCTTTGCTAATGCTAATCTCGCATCAACCCATGCTGGTTTTGATCTCAACTCATTTCATGAATGGTTTCAGAACAATAGTGCTTCCCACCATGTCACGTCTGATCCCTCGCATCTGAGCCTATTAAGCACCTACAATGGATCTGATAACTGATCAATTATGGGTTGACAATGGTAAAGGTTTGGTTATTACTCACATTGGATCATCATCTGTATATACTTATAATTTCAAATTCGATTGTCTAACATTTTACATGTTCCAGAAATTACAAATTAGTTGATTTCTGTTTGACAATTTATTTAAGAAAATAATCGTTTCTTTGAACTTTATCTAAACCATTTTTTTATAAAGGACCATGCCACGGAGAAAACTCTAGTGCAAGGTCAAACTAATGAGAGGTTGTACCATATCCCAAGTTCAGTGAAGTTTCTTTTCGCAATATGAAGCTTGTAAATCTACGAAGTCATGTTGTTTTCCACTCAAGTCATCTCCTACCATCAGTTCCAATCCATCATATCTTATATATTTAGATGTTTGAGGATTGGGGCATATTTCAAGTTTGGATGGTAACAAAAATGTACTCCTTTTATTATGAATATTGTACAAAATGTTGTTGACCTTCCCATTAATAAAGAAATTGGGTTTTCTACCTATATTTTTTCAATTTCAAGCACTTGCTTTCAGTCTAATTTGAGGGGAAGGGGGGGATTTGATTCCTCAATTCTTATTTTCAAGAAATGCGGAATTTATCATAGAAGTGTTACTCCTCATACCCATGAAACTAATAGATCAGCGGAGAGAAAAATTCGCTATTTGGTCAAAACTTCACTTGCACTTCTTGCTCATTCTAAAGTCCCATTTAGATATTGGCACCATGCATTTGGAACCGCTACCTATTAAATCAATAGAATGCCTTCTAACAATCTCAAATGGCAATCTCTGGTCCAAAAATAATTCAATCAACCTCCGTTGTACAAATTTCTAAAGATCCTTGGTCTGGACCTTTTTTAAAACCTTACAACTCTCGTAAATTTGAATTCTGTACAAATTCCTGTGTTTTTTTAGCTGTAGTACTAATGACACAGCATCTAAATGGGTTCAACAGTAGAGTTAGCGAAAATTATAAAAGGGAGCCTTGGTGCAATGGTAGAATTGTTGTCGTGTGACCTTGAGGTTACAGGTTCAAAGCGTAAAAACAGCCTCTTGCAACATGCAAGGTAAGGTTGCGTACTATTGACCCTTGTGGTCCCCCCTTCCCTAAACACCGCATATACTAGAGCTTCGTGCACTAGAGCTGCCCTTTTTTAGTACTAATGACACAGCATGTAAAGGCCTTAATCTCTCAACGAGCAGGATCGACCTTGCTAGGCAAGTGTGGTTCAATGCAAATGTGTTTTCATGAGCAAATCCCAATATAGATTTATATTTAAATTCAAATCCCAGCCAACTCTATTTGTTGCATAATATTGCCTCCTAGTAATGATCCAATTAATATACCAACCCATACCACTGTTACTAATCCGAATGGATTAGATCTTGTTGTTGATTTGTTAGGTGTCACTCAATCCGGACCATTACAGAATCATTCATGCTTCACCACAGCTTCTCAACAAATCCATTATGTGATATTAAGGCAAGGACAAAATCAGGTGGTCCCACAACAACAGTGCCATCGAGTGTCCAGTGCTTGCAAAATTGGACGAACCAACATGCTTCACTGATGCTACCAAATACAAGAATGGTGTGATGCCATGATCATCAAAGCCTTAATTCTGAACGAAACCTGGACTCTGGTTACTCAACAAAAGTATATGAATATTGATGGGACTAAATGGGTGTTTCCATTAGAATTCAACCCAGATGACTCCATTAACAAGCATAAAGCAAGGTTAGTTGCCGAGACTTCAATCAATGGCGAGGCGTGGATGTAAGCAGTGCTTTTCTTCGTGGAGAACTTGACGAAGAAGTCTATGTCGTTCAACCTTGCACCCTGATTATTTCTGTCAACTTCACAAATCAATCTATGTTTTGAAGCAAGCTCCTCGAGCTTGGTTCACTGACTTATCAACTAACTTGGCTTGGCTTTATCTGATAAAAAACCGATAGTTCACTTTTCATTTACAAACGCCAAGGGGTGATCTTGTATTTGCTCATGC
The DNA here is from genome assembly GCA_035236585.1 of Warburgia ugandensis. Lineage (NCBI taxonomy): Eukaryota > Viridiplantae > Streptophyta > Magnoliopsida > Canellales > Canellaceae > Warburgia > Warburgia ugandensis. The sequence goes on along the minus strand of CP141138.1, from coordinate 9,347,110 downwards.
ACGTCGATGTAATACTCACCAGCAATAATGAAGTCGCTATCCAAACATTCATCTCAAAGCTACAGCATCGTTTTGTTTTAAAAGATTTGGTAGAAGTCAGCTATTTTTTGGCCAAAGACGTTATTCATTGTTCAAAAATCGTATTAAAAAATCATTGGAGGAAGTAAAAACGCTTAAATATTTCACAAGAAGAACTTCATAATACAGCTAGTAAAAATTGTCTTAAACAAGCCCGTTTAAGAAGATGATTAGAAAAAACCATCTTAAAAAATCCTTCTTAAGAAGACATTTAGAAAAACTTGATTAAGAAGAAGGTTAAAGAAATCGTCTTAAAAAAAAAACGTGACAAAAATGACAGTTATGAGAACTGTCTTAGAAAATCCAAATTAAAAAGATCACTACTACACAGGGGCTTTTAAAGTTAGTAAAAGCTGATAATAGAAGTCGATTACAAAGCAACTTCTACAAGGCGACTTGGAAAGTTGTCGACTTTTAAAGTCATTTTCACAAAAACGACTTCAAAAGTTATTCACTTTTGAAGTCACTTAAATAAAAATGGCTTCTAAAGTCATAAACTTTAGAAGTCGTTTAATTGTAAATAACTTCAAAAACAACCAAATATTAATTGACTTTTGAAGTTGCTTTAGAAAAAACGACTTCTAAAGTTAATGACTTTATAAGTCGTTTTTATTTAAGCGACTTAAAAAGAATTTTATTTGGATGAACTTTTAAAGTCGCTTATATTAAAATGACTTCAAATGCTTGTAACTATAGAAGTCATTTTTATGTAAGCAACTTCAAAAGTAAAAACATTTAAACAATTATATAGTTAATTTTAATGATAAAAATTCTCAATTTTTAAAGTCATTTTTTCAAAAATGGCTTTAAAAGTTTGAAGTTATAAAGTCATTTTTGAAAAAATGACTTTAAAAGTTTTTTTTTTTTTTTTTACAATTTTGTTTTTTTGCTCCACGTCCCTATATACAATGAATAACAAATACTTGATATTCAATCAATGTTTATAAATATTAAGAACATGTTTACAAACAATGTTCATCCACTTCTTAATACACAATATCATGTATACATTAAAATACTTCAATCTTCACAAACATGAAAAAACCAATAACCAGTACATTGCATTCATATCGTAATCTTTTTATATATTATCACCTGTGTATACATTGAATAACAAACATTCTATGTACCTAATACTTCAAACAATCTTTAAAAACATGAAAAACCAAATATCATATACACCTTCTATACACATTCCAAACCACCATCCACTACAATGCACCGCCATCTTTCTTAATATACTACCACCTATAATTCCATACACTTCATCCACTATAATGCATTATCTATGACATCCACATTCACTTCATATGTAATTCCATACACATTCTAAGTAGCCCTCTCATTCATCTTGTAAAAGTTATATAATTTAACCACCACATATTTACTTCAGGTTCAAACTCCAAATTCACAACATCCGTACTCCTTTATTCCCACACTCCAAATTTTCACTCATTCATTGCTTAAGATGCAAATATATATATATATATATATCAAAGAAAATAATAAAATCTAAAGAAAAACAAACAAATCAATGAAAAAATACTTTATTATGTATTTTAAGTCCAAGTAGTTACTGCAAGTAATCTAATTGAAACTCATTATATACTCAACCCATTCATTTCATATTTCATCAAGATTTATTCTAGAGTAACTCTTCTTGTTTGCCCACTCAGAAAGCATAGCAGCCTAAAATAAAACATATTTAATTAAGTTAAAAGGTTTTGGCTAGATCCATAAAAACTATAGAAAAAATATAAGATTATGCAAAATAAAAAGTGTTCTCCCTTTTTTAAATGGGAGATAGGAGTACAATCAAATACTAGGGTCCTCATGTACCTCAGGATATAATACCCACACTCCTAATTAGATTGTTGTTTAGGGTATTGTGCAACAAGGATAACAAAAAAGAACTCATAAATATCATTTTTAATAAGACAAGTTTAATTAGTAATAACTTAGAGCAATTAACTATTTCATATACCTTGACATTCTTCTACATGAGTTTTGGTGGTTGTAAAGTCGCGGTCACTATAGCCCATTCCCATCAAGTCCTGCAAATTTAAATTTCAAATGCATTATAGATGAATAAAAAATTACTCATCTACACATAACACATGGAAAAAAAAATTGCTTACTTATTTATAATATCTGTGAGGGCAGAGCGGATGTGCACTCCACAAGAATAAAAAAAGAAAGCATGACCACCATGCACATCCAAAACGCACAACATCCAATGAGACCTACATAAACAGTCATATGGATTATAATGGAAGTTGACAATCCCTAAGTAAATAATAAATTGGCAAGAAAACAAGAAATTTAAAACTTGCCCACTATGGTAGGGAATCATTAAGCCTTGTCTCTTAGAGCAGTGTAAGAAGCTTGGCAAAGTATCCTTAATACGCCTCTCAATTGGCCATTGCTCCGCCGCTCTAGAAATGACGCTAGGGTCAAGGAAATGGTAAAGTGTACCCTCACCCTCACCCTCAAAAAGGCTAGTAGCATCATTTAATAAACTGCATAAAAGAAATAATTATTACATATACCAATAAAATATAATATGTAATGAAATACCAAATGATTTACAAACAAGTATGTGCATATACCCTTTGTAGGAGACAATATAAGGGTGATCGAGCTAATCACATAGGCAAACTTGTAATAGGTCTTTTGCCATAAGTGGCACTTCAACAACTTCCTCGGCAAGCACTCCCCGCTTGATTAGCACAAGATTAATTGCCATATTATTGTTGATGAGACCATAGATTAACACAAGGGATCGAGGCATGTTAGGTGGGACTTCCACACACACCTGAGTCGGCTTCTGTAAAAGATATAAAATAAAATAATAAAAAAAAACCTAAATAATATAATATTAATATATGAAGAGGGCCTAACTTATGATGAAAGAAAAATGAAAGATATATACAAGTACATGTTCCATTGGTATAGTAGCTAAAGGTGACAGTGGAATGGCAACCATTCTTGATGTCTCATTTTATTGCTAATTAATCGTATAGAGTTATTAAAAAATTAAGTGAGGTCTTTAGCTAAAAAATATTAATGAGAAAGGTACGTAATATGATAAGATAATACCGTAGACTCTATAGGAATGAGTAGTGCCTCCGACCAAGCAACATGATATGCAATTACCTCCCCAACAGTTATAATATTTTCCATTTCTAATGGGAATGGCAGGCGTGTATTAGCATTCAAAGCCATGGTAATGGAGACCTACTTAATATGTGGTGGCATACTAATTCCATGCAAAATGTTTAATTCATGCTCATGAACCAACTGACATGATATTTTGATGGGAATCCAAGGCCAACAGGCATTGATCCACCTACAAATCAAATATGAATTAGAGAGGTTAAGACATAGAATTATTACAAATGGGCAATGAAAATTTATAGTCTTGTCAATGTATATACCTCCTGGGCAGAATTTCCTTTTCGAAGGGAGGCAGATGTCCTTTATTATCTTCTTCAAATGGGGAATTGCAGCTCGCATGTGATGGAGGTATAGGAAAGAGCGATTTCTGAGCAGGGGTTCAAGGAACAATCATCATACCTCCCTCACACAGCTGTTAAAATAAAGTACCCTTTATTTTCTCAACAAGCTAATTGTAGCCTTCTCATCATCTTAAAGTCTAGGTATATGTCCTTCACCAAGGAATTTAGAAGGAACAACACCTCGACCCATGCCCCTAACTTGACTAGGGTGGTCTTGCTTATTGCCCATAGCCCTATACAGGATGTCATCCTTGGTAGCAATGGTGCTTAAAGTTTCTGTAATAGCGCTTTCTTGGGTACGAATGTCTTGCAAAATTTGATTAGAAAAACATGATTATTTCATCTAATTAATTGTAAAAAATCTATAAATAGGTGGAACCACTTACTATGCATGAAGCAATTTACGTAGTAGCTTCATCTGCAAACTTGCTGCTAATACGACCCACTGACTATGTCATCTTCCGAAGGATGGAGCAATTAATGGGTTCCGTAGTCCCAACTTTTTTTTGCTGTCAAGCAAAGACACTACAGTTAGAGAATATGTATATAACTATAGTAGCATTAAATTGAATGGGATAAATTATCATAGATGCTTACTTCGTGCTCTTCTAAACAAGTGTAGCCCATCCTAAATAGGTGGTGCTACATATTTGTTTCATGCACCTTTCTTCCCCCTGCACTCTTCGCCTACACATTTTTACATGCGTGATCAAGTGCATTAATTGAATGTTACATGTGATTAAAAGAATGAAGCATCATTTTTGCACATACCTCAAACTCAACATAGGTGCAGTTCTGTACAAATGCATTCCAAGCCTTCTGGTCAATGACATTAGAGTAAATGGAAGGCACCGTGTACAACCTTGACGGCTCGTTGACATTTGGAGCTATGTAATTCCGAACAAAGTAGTTCTTCCATTTTCTTCATTGCTCACCTGCCCCTTATAAAACATGCATCTTCTTATCATCTAGCATGTTAAAGGTAGACTGCAAATTGAACACATCAAATTACTATATTTAAAAAATAAGGAAAGTTAAAATGTAAATAATATATGTACTTAATGTTTACATTTCTTCACCATTTCCCATATTTATTCTTTTAGTGAGGATGGCACATGTCTCCATTCCTCAAATGTGATAGGAACCATGCTTCTTATTGTAGAGCATAGGAAGCTACTATAAGCAGGGGCACTCTCACCAACCTCTTGCCCTCTACTATTGTATTGGACAGTTTCTTTAATTTGCTTCAACTTTCTCTTGATAACCTTTTCTATTGTTGTTCGCCCTCTGTCCTTTCTTTTTGGAGTAGTGCTCATGTTGGCCTCTTGTTCATGCTCTTTAATGTAGCCGTAATCTTCAGTTTGATGTTCTTCTCGTTCCATCATTACTACAAAGAAACACTCAATGATATTAGAACAAAAAAGGCTATGTAATGAATTTAAAGAAACCAAATTCCATCCAATAATTCAATTGCTAAGTACGTAGGACCTATGGATATCGATCATTAAGTCCTATAAAGAGAACAAGTATATGGCTTAGGAAAATGACACTTGACATAGTACTTAACTAAAGAGGAATTCCATAAGATGATGACAAAGACTGTGAATGTGACAAGGAGATGAATATCATATAAGCCATGGAAATTCCATGCCAAACTAAATGCAATGAGTATGTCATGGAAATTGACATGTGATCAGCTATGGAAATGCTATCAGAGAAACACATAAAAATGAGATAAGCCATGGCATGATGTGATAATACTTAGGTTATAAATTAGTGACCAAAGTATTAAACATGAAATATTGTGACAATGATTATCAAAGTGGAAGCTAAATGAACATGGTTGGTTGAACAATCATCATAAGACATGAAATTGAACTAGTAAGAAAACACATTCATGAAGTACCTGACATGACTAGCTAGGATTGATAGATCCATGATGTGAAAACTAAATTGAAACTATACTTCCAAGTTGTTTAGTTTTGTTATACATGCCTTTGAAAAGAACTACATGAAAGAATATGGAAAATCAAATCTATAAAAGGCAAATGCTTAGAAAAACATTGAAAAGCAATGCATGAAAAATTCAAGGAAATGGGAGGATCTAGAATGCACTAGTTTTGGAATAAAAGAAAATATGAAAGGCAATACGACATGTATTGGCCTAGTGTTGGCATGATCACATTAACCAAGTAAATGGATATATATCAATGCCTTTTAAGCTTTAAAACCTTAAAATGGACTATATTATGTCATTAACCACTTCATAAACTCTAGAAATATGAAGCATACAACTGCTGTTGATTAATTCAATCATGCATTTGATAAGGTTCAAATAGAATCACAAAGATTGGTAGTTAATGCCATTGTTGAACTTTATAAATTCTGCTATGTGATGATTGGCATGTTTCATGCTTTTGGTTATGAATACTTTAGAAATGGAATTTCCATGCCAAGCACCATGTCTTCCATCTATGTATGAGATTTCTCTTCTTCTACTTTTGCCTAAAGCTGGGTCATGTGTTTCATATTATGAAATAAATAAGAATCTCTTTCGAATTAGATTGGATTTGACTCAACTATGAATCTTATTCACCAACTCAGCTAGTAAAAAACTTACCAAAATATTTCAAACGACTAATAACATTGGTAAATGTAGTAATAGATTTCAAAAATAGAATCATTACTTTCCGTCATAAAAATATTCATAGTTATGGATTGCCTATAGGTTGTCCAAAAATTCTTTGGATGATGTTTAGGTTGACATTAGATTGAATTCATTAACATCTAAAGCACTGACTCATGGTTTTGGCATTGCGAGTAATTTTAAAGCTACACCACCTATTAGAAGAGAGATTGGTCTTGATTTAACTAAGAAAGCAAATTAGAATAAAATGGAAACATGCATTGGAGTTACTAGATGTTATTACCAGAAATGTTAACAAAAGAAAAGAGGAAACAATCAAGCACACCTATAAGATTGTGCTTATCAGCTTTCATTCACCTATAAGAATAAATCAATAAAGAGCAATAAATGGAAGTACCCCCCCACCCATTGCTTGGATCCCCCTCATCTTCGCTGCACCTCTCCCCCACTCTCTGCCCCCCACCTCCCCCCTCTCTGGTCCCCACCTGAACCCCCATCATGCCCCCCACCTTCCACCTCTTCGGTCCCTACCCCTCCCCCTTCTCTCGGTATACCCCACCCTACCCCCCACCTCCTGCCTCTTCGGTATACACCACTCAAAACCCCACCCCACCCCCACCTCCCTCTTCTTTGGTCCCCACCCTACCCCCCACCTCCACCCTCTTTGGTCCCCACCCTGCCCCCCACCTCCCCCTCTTCGATCCCCACCCACAACCCCTCCTTGCCCCCCACCTATGCCCTCCATGCCCCCTACCTACCCCCTCTCCGGTATACACCACTCAAAACCCCACCCCACTCATTGCTCGAATCCCCCTCATCTTCGTTGCACCTCTCCCCCACTCTCCGCCCCCACCTCCCCCATCTACGGTCCCCACCCGAACCCCCACCATGCCCCCACCTTCCACCTCTTCGGTCCCCACCCCTCCCCCTTCTTTGATCCCCACCCTACCCCCCACCTCCACCCTCTTTGGTCCCCACCCAAACCCCCACCCCGACCCCCACCTACCCACTCCCTACCCCCTACCTACCCCTCTCCGGTCCCCACCCTCTCCCTCTCCCTTCCCCCCACCTCCCCCTCTCCGGTGCCCCACCCGAACCCCCACCCCGCAACGCCCCACCCCAACCAGCTAGGTATGTATCGGCTTCTCCCTCCTTGATCTTCTTCTTCTCTTCTTTCTTCTCCCTTGTTTTTTTTCTAGGTCAGGAAGTCTATTTCATGGTTTAAATATGGGTGAATAAAGAAGTCGTTTATATAAAAATTGAATTTAAAAGTGCGGACTTTTAAAGTCATTTATATATAAAATGACTTTAAAAGAATACACTTTTTTATAATTTTTTTATTCAAAATATATACACTTTTTATATTAGTACTTCATATGTAACATTTAGTTAATTTTAAATATATATATATATATGATTAACATTAAAAGCTTCCAAAGTTTACTTGTGCTATAAAATACGATGATAACCAAAATTAAGAAATACAAATATGTGATAACCAATGAAGTAGAAAATTTGTGGTAATAAAAAAACATAAGCAAAATAAAATGTGGGTGTGTTAGCTTAAATTTCCCTATCCATTTCATGAACTGTGTGTGTGTGTGTGCGTGCATGTGTGTGTGTGTGTGTGCGTGCGTGTGTGTGTGTGTGCGCGCTCACATAAGTTAAACTTTTATAAATTGTTATTTGATGTACACACTTTAAAAGTGTACACTTTGAAGTCAACATATATAGTAGTTTCATGCATATATTCTTTGTACGTACAAATAAATATGGAATTAGGTTTCAGGGTTAGGGTTTGCAGTTAAATATGTACATATTTAATTGACACTAAGCTTCCAAAGTTTACTTGCATCACATAATATTATAGAAAGAATATGTGATAACCAAAGAAGTACAAAAACTGTAGTAATAAAAGAACATTAAGGAAAAAAAGATGAATAATTAATTATGATGTATGTTATATTTTTAAAATCAGTTTTTTTAAAAAATGACTTTAAAAGTCTTAACTTCTAAAGTCATTTTATTGAAAACAACTTTAAATGTCTTAGCTTTTAAATTTAAATGTCTTAACTTTTAAAGTCATTTTCAATATAAAAAAATGACTTAAAAAGGCTTAACTTTTAAAGTCATTTTATTGAAAATGACTTTAAAAGTATACAATATTTGTACTTTTTTTTATAATTTTTTAATTCAAAATATATACACATGTTGTGTTAGTACTTCATAATATCTAACAAGTAATATACAATGAAAAGGCCTTTTTGTGATAGTAAACATTGATTCATGCATTCTTTTTATGCACATAAATATATAGCTCACTTTTAATATTGATCCATATAGCTCATGACAAAAGCAGAGCTAAAAATTATAAACATGAAATTATATATATATATATATATATATTACTACTAACTAATATACATATTCCATGTACCCCAAAACATATATATATATATATATATATATTGTTTTCAAATACCTTTCTCACCATTATCACACTCATAATCCTCATTCTCACCAAGTAGTACTATGATTGATGGAATTGTTTTGGTAATAGAAGGGTAGTTGATTTTCAACATCTCCTAGGTCATCTTCCTCATAAAAATCCCTCAGACAAGATGATAAAACTATTGACCATCTCTTATCACGTTCATCTTGTACGTAAAATACGTGTTTTGCTTGAGATACCAAAATAAATTGATCATTTTTATAGCGAATCTTGTTGAGGTCAACCAATGTCAATCCAAGGGCATCAGTTTTGATGATGTTGTATTCCACCCAATCGCACTTAAACACAACCATAGTTCTGAAAGTATAATCCAAGGCCCATACCTCTCTTATAACCCTGTAACAAATATCATCGACCACTATTGGCCTATTATTCTTTGAACTTGAAAAGAATGTAGCATTGGTAACTAGGCTAACTCCACTATTCTGTTGCACTCTTAAGTTATCACGATCTTTTGTGTAAAAGCGATAACCATTAATGGCATATTTAGCATATTTTATTACTTCTAGTCGTGGTCTCATTGCCATCTAGCCCAAGGTTTCTGATATATCGTTGCCTGCTACTTCTTGCTGATCTTGAATCTGTGTATATTAAGTAGGCTTAAGTAAGATTAATATATATACATACATATATACATATTACAAAATGTAGTTTTTTAACTTAAGTGAGCTTTCTTTCATTTTACCTTCTTACGTAGCCAATTATTAAAAGTGCGACAATACTCATATTGTAGCCACTTCTGTTTATTTGCATAACTTGGATTCTTTACCTTGAGTACATTCGTGTGTTCATTGCATACACACAAAAATTAATAAAGTAATCATCGAAAATGTAATTAACCATCAGCAATTAAATTTTACATAAGTGCATGCATGCATGATCAACTTACTCAATGTAAGGTTGGAATTCATCAACATTTTGCAACATATAAAGATGTGCATGGTCTTGTTCTTTATAGTCAACATTCAATACACGACCACTCGATAGAGGTTTGCAAACCTTTGGATCATGAAATGCAATTGATTGTTTCTTTCTTGGGATTTCAATGGCATCCACTCCTACTAAATACTCTGTGCAAAACTTCACTGCTTCCTCTACAATATAATATTCAACTATACACCCCTCTGGCCAGTTGTGATTACGTATATACCCTTTTAAAATTTTCATGTATCTCTCAAACGGATACATCCATCACAAGTAAACTGGTCCACAGAGTCTGACCTCATCAAAGAGGTGCACTGTTAAATGTACCATAATGTCAAAGAAGGATGGTAGGAAGATTGTCTCAAGCTCACATAAAGTTGTCACCAGATGACCTTGAATTTCATATAATTTTGAAACATCAACCACCTTCTTGCATAAAGCATTAAAGAAGTAGTAGAATTTTGTAATAGCTCCCCTAACTTTGTTTGGTAACACATAATGTATTGCTACAGGTAGTAGTTGTTGCATCAATGCATGGAAATCATGGAACTTCATCCCCAACAATTTTAGCTATTCCATCGAAATAATGTTTTTAAAGTTTGAAGAGTAACTATCTGGGACTTTGAGCTTAAACAAGGTTTTACACATTATTCTCCTCTCCTCTCTATTGAGAGTATAATTTGCCTTAGGCAGGTATGTTCCTCGACTGTCCCTATCCTCAGGGTATAACCTGATCTTCAAACCCATGTTCATAAGATCCATTCAAGCTGCAGGCCCATCCTTTGTTTTTTTTAGGATATAAAGCAAAGTACCAGTCAAGCTTTCACACACATTCTTCTCAATGTGCATGACATCAAGTACATGGCGCATATGCAATGATTTCCAGTATGGAAGATGAAAAAATATTAATTTATTCTTCTAACAACTTCTAGAATTACTTTCACCTACACGTTTACTTGATTTCTTCATATTCTTTCCCCACAAGACATTAATATTTTCAACCTGCTCCAATACCTGATGTCCTGTCAACATCTTTGGAGGTGTCCTTGTCTCTACACTCCTCTTAAATTCTCCCTTCTTAGAACGATATGGATGGTCTCTACACAACCATCTTCTGTGCCTAAGGAATGTCATTTTCCTACATGTTTAAGTTGTGTATCACATGTTTGATCACTACAGATAGGACAAGCATTGTATCCCTTCATAGTGCATCCAGACAAATTACCGTATGTAAGGAAATCGCTTATTATCCACAATAATATAGCCTTTAGGGTGAATGACTCTTTCCTATATGCGCCGTATGCTTCAATGCCTACATCCCATAATGTCTAAAGATTATTGATCAAGGGAGACAAGTACATGTCAATGTCATTCCCTGGCTGCTTTAGACCTGATATCAACATAGTTAGCATCATGAACTTCCTCTTCATATATAGAGATGATGGAAGGTTGTAACATACTAATATAACAGGCCAACAATTATACATGCTACTCATAGAACTATGAGGATTAATCCCATCTGCAGATAATGCTAAACATAGGATTCTAGGTTCTTCACCAAAATTAGGCTACAAGAAGTCTATAAGTTTCATGCTAGGCTATCTGCTGAATGGCATGAAAAGCTATCAACTACTCTGTCATTGACATGCCACACTAATTTCTTTGTTGTTTCTATTATTCGAAACATTCTTTTGAACCTTGGAATAGGGGGGAAGTACCATAAAACATTTGCAGGAACACCTATAACTATCTTAGTTTATTCTTCTTTAACTTCCATCTTGGTTGTCCACAAGTTAGGCATGTAATTTTATCTTTGTGCTCCTTCCTATACAAGATGCAATTCTTTAAACAAGCATGTGTCTTCTCATACTTCAACCTTAGTGCAGCCCTAGTTTTCTTTGCCTGCATGTGAACTTTGCCAATTTATTATCCTTCGATAGCATCTTACCACTACTTTCAAGAATTTTATAAAACCTTGATTTGAAAAGCCAAATCTTGATGTCACGTTGTAAAGTTCTACCACTGTAGACAGCTTGGTATAATCTTTACACTTATGGCACATCAGCTGATCGGCTTCCTCTAATGTAGCATGAAATTTTTCAGGGTCATTAGGAAGTCATCGTGTGCATCTCAAAATATTAGTACAGCTGTACTACTATCTCCAACACTTCCTACAGTGTCTTAATCATACATTCCAGGCATTATCAAAGGCCTATGCAAAAGTTCTTCTCCATACCAAATTCATGGGTGGTAGCTTTCATCGATTCCATTAAAGCACAAGTGTTCTCTCAACAACTCTACAATTACATTTTTCAAGTTTCCATGTTTTGAGCGTGGACAACGAATGCGATTACGATCAACACTTACCTTAAGTGCAAACTCTATGAAATTTTCTGTACCCTCCTCATATTCTTTCAATGTCCTTGTCGCAAACAACCAAGCATATTTGTCCATTATCATAAGAAATGGAAGCAAATTTGCATGGAGACTTGTAAGACATGAAAAAATTAGGCTAGGCATTTTAACAAAGATTAGATATACATGAATTAGAAGTATTCAAAATAACAACATTTCATGAAAATTTTCATTTAACAATGAAAAAAGGCAAATTATGATAGAGACATTCACAAATAAAATCAAAAGAACAATTTCTAACCCATAACCTTGTAAAAATTCTTCAAATAAGTATAATACTTATAAGACAAACATAGAGATACTAACCAACACTCAAAAATCAATATTGACCCGGAATTTGTTAATGTAATTCCAATTCACACAAGTAGGATTTGGTTTGGAGTAAAGAAATTTTAGTCTAGTTTAGTTATTGCCCACAAATAATAAACAAAGAGAGCAAGGCGAAAGTTGATGAAATAATTCTTAAAATAGAATAATTGAAGTCGTTTTCAGAAAAACAACTTTAAAAGTTTATACTTCATTTTTCTAAAAATGACTTTAAAAGTATAGACTTTAAAAGTTGTTTTGTTGAAAACAATTTTAATAATTTTTAACTTTTACTTGAATTTTTATTTATTTATAGTTTGGACATTATAAATTTATGTAAATACACAATGAAACTGATTTTACAACACAATCATGTGTGTGTGTGTGTGTGTGTGTGTGTGTGTGTGTGTGTGTGTGTGTGTGTGTGTGTGTGTGTGTGTGTGTGTGTGTGTGTGTGTGTGTGTGTGTGTAAACAAACACATCAACAAGGAAATCAAATAATTTTTTTATTACATCCAATGTTACATATTATTAGATCTTGGTAGCCAAGATCAAATAGTAAATCTGCTCTTTTTCATCAAAATATGGCTTAGTATTCTAGTGACACTACTCTTTTTCTTCAAAATAGGCCAAAAGTTGATGTTATAACCACCTTCTTCATCAAATCCTAATTTTGGGTGAGAACCACAAATCGTATTGTTCTCCTTTTCTTCAACAGTGAGGCTTGAGAGAGAAGTAGTTGTCATTTTCAATAAAATCATACAATTATGGCGAAACCAGGATGATCAAACAGATTCTTTAACCCCATGATATGAAGTGTGAAAACCCACATGCTCTACAAAATAAAAACACAAAAAAGTTAGTAACAAGAAAAGAAATATTCCTGTGATTTAAAAGAAGTTGTGGTTTACTTACAATCTTTTTCATGACACAAACAGTCAAAATATAAAAATGAAAAGTAAGAAGGGAAAAAGAGAGTAGCATAAGGCCCAAAGACAAAGCTGTCATGCCAAAACCATGGAAAGAAGATAAAGGAAAAAACATACTTTGACAGCTATTTATAAATCATTGAAGACTTTAGAAATTGTTTAGTGATAAACGACTTTGAAAATATCTAACTTTTGAAGTCGCTTAACACTAAACGACTTTAAAAGTCCATTCCAACTAAATAAAATATTTTTGCCAAATTTATGGCGATACTTTTCAAGTTGCTTCCTTAAAACTACTTCAAAAGTTATGCATTTTTAATGTCATTTTAATGAAAATGACTTCAAATAATTTTAAATTTTTAAAATGAAAATATATTTATTTAGCTTTTGTACATTATAAATTTACATAAATACACAATGAAACTGATTTTACAACAAAATCGTGTGTGTGTGTGTGTGTGTGTGTGTGTGTGTGTGTGTGTGTGTGTGTGTGTGTGTGTGTGTGTGTGTGAACAAACACATCAATAAGGAAATCAAATTATTTTTTTATCACATCAAATGTGACATATTATTAGATCTTGTCAGCCGAGATCAAAAAGAGAATTTGCTCTTTTCATCAAAATCTGGCCTAGTGTTTAGGTGACACCACTCCTTTTCTTCAAAATAGGCCAAAAGTTGAAGTTATAACCACCCTCTTCATCAAACCCTAATTTTAGGTGAGAACCACAAATTGTATTATTCCCCCTTTATTCAATAGTGAGGCTTGAGAGAGAAGTAGTTGTCATTTTCAATAAAATCATACAATTTTGGTGAAATTAGGATGATTAATCAGATTCTTTAACCCCATGATATGTCGTGTGAAAACCCATATAATCTATAAAAAAAAATAGAAAAGTTAGTAACAAGAAAAGAAATCTTTGTGTGATTTAAAAGAAGTTGTGGTTTACTCACAGTTTTTTCCATGACACAAACAGTCAAAATATAAAAATGAAAAGTAAGAAAGCAAAAGGAGAGCAACATAAGGCCCAAAAACGAAGCCGTCATGCCAAAACCATGAGAAGAAGAAGATAAAGGAAAAAACATACTTTGACAGCTCATTTATAAACCATCGAAGACTTTAGAAGTCGTTTATTCTAAACTACTTTGAAAATATCTAACTTTTGAAGTTGCTTAGCACTAAACAACTTTAAAAGTTCATTCCTGGTAAATAAAATATTCCCACCAAATTTATTGTGATACTTTTCAAGTCGCTTCCTTAAAACAACTTCAAAAGTTATGTAATTTTAAAATCGTTTTCATAAAAATGACTTTAAAAGTTCTTCCCATAAAAAATTCCCTCTTCACAACAATTTTTTAAAGTCACTTAGGCTTAAATGACTTCTTAATTATATATATTTAAAGTCATATATTTTCAAATGACTTCTAAAATACTTATAAAGTCAGCAGTCGTATAAGCGACTTCTTTATACCAACTTTAAAACCCTCCTGTGTAGTAGTGGATAGTTAGGAACAATCATCTTTAAAAATACCGATAAAATTGATTAAAAAACATTTAGAAAAAACCATCTTAAAAAATTCACCAAAGCTGCCTTCAAAAACTACTTAAGAAGATGGTTTTTCAAAATTGCCGACTTGACATTATATGAAGATTTCATACATTTTTTCTTTTCTAAGCTTTCACCTGTTTGTCTTTATCTAGCTGCATCAGACTACATAACCTGAAACTCTACTAGTTGTATTTTGGCTTTGGCTAGCTTCAACTAAAAAATCAGTGTTTGTAGTGGATTGAACTTACATTTGTCTTCAAACTTAGTCTATCTCAACCGATTGGAGTTGATAAGTCTTTCTTTCGTGTTTCATATTTTACTTGTGTGATTATGTATAAAATTACTTTTAAGATAGTTTTGTTAACCATCTTAAAATGTTTTTTAAGATTGTTTATTTTCAACTGCTATTCTAAGACAATTGAATAGAAGAAAGTTTTGAAACTATCTTAGATATATGTTTTAAACTGTCTTAAAAACCCTCTAGCTTAATAGTAAGTGAAAATACATATTAAGATTTATTGTCCCATGCCAACATACAAGGTGCTAAACCACTTGCTTCCCATGTCAACCACTACAAAGTTATCGAAATACAATGGCAAAGTATTACATAATTCAAGCATGTGTTGAAGCGTTGTCGAAGCACTACAATATGTTACACTCACACGACCCGACATAGCTTTCGTGGTAAACAAAATTTTTGGGCAAGCGGTTAAACTGCTTCTTCACTATCTCAGGAACACAAGTTCGCATGCCTTGTTTATCATAAAATCACAATCGTAATAGATTCAAGCCTTCTTTCATGCTGAGATTGTCTTGAAGTAATTTGGCTCAAACCATTATTAAGAGAACATGGTCTCACTTTAACTTCCATAACCAACCTTATGGTGTGATAACTTGGGAGCGACGTATCTGAGTGCCAATCCAATCTTCCATGCGCAAAGTAAACGTATTGAAGTTCAGTTTCACTTTTATGAGTGATCTCGCTGCTAAGTAGCTACTTGAAGTCCGACTTATCTCTACCAAAGATCGGATTGCTGACATTGTCTTCCACTGGATTTTTATTCTTGAGAGACAAGTTGCGCATCCAAGACTTAGAATGCATGACTTGAGGGGGAGTATTGGAACATGTAAATCATGTAAACTATTAGAGTCAAACATCTAGTTACGTAACCTACAACCGTGCAGAAGTATCTATAAATACTGAATGAAAGAAACCTCACATTTGAGGAAGTTATCACATTTTTGGCAAGTTGAGTGCATGTTCATTCTAGTATACTTCATTGTATGGCTTTACTAATTGCCATATGGACTCCGAAATTGTTATACACCGAGTTCAACTTGCATTCCTAGTGGCTCGATAATGTTATTTCTGCTGCTGGAACTAAACTTTGATTAGCTGATGAATTTCGAGACGCTTTGGTCAAATGTAATAGGTCTAAGTTGCTTGTCAAGATCATCGCATATGATATTGTACTTAATTCAATTGACAAATCTGCATACGTGATTCCCTCAAACATTGGGTTTAATGAGTTTGTCAAAGGATCTCCTCACATGATCCCAAACTCAATTCATTTGTTTACAGATTTTATTAGCATGGTTTCGTCTAGGTGGATCTATGGATCCCATTTAATAATTTCAAAAGGTATTGGATAATTGCAGTTCGAAATGGGGTAGACCCCTGCAGCAAAAATTATCTGTTGCCCAAGAAATACGACCAACAGCCATTACTGCCGTAGAACTGTTCCTATCATGTTCATCTGACACATACAAAGCCCTTTTAAAGAGGAAAGGCCGTTCTGCTGGAATGTTCTATTTGCCGCATTGGAGAATCAAGGTGGGTATATTACCAGATGAATTTGCCAGATACTCTAGACTAGCCGTTCAGCGACATAGGTTTCACCTACAACTGGCGCTCTGTTTCTAAACAAGGAACTACTTGAAGATTTGAGAACAAAGAGAGAAGTATCCATCTTATATAGCAGGCTACTGGAGACACCTATACGCCAAAACAACAACATTTCTAGGGAGAAATTTCATGGGTCACCTTAGAATATAGTTGAGAATCTTCTGAAATACATTTTTCTCTCTAATCACCCCTATTATTTCATATCTTTCTCACAGTTGCACATGCTCATTTTACCACTAAGAGGTATAACACTACATTCTAGTAATGTGGACGGTGCTTACTCTCTATTCTACAACACGGTTCATATTTCAGCTATTGCAGGCCCACCATAGAGACGCCTGTTAGATGAAATTTTTGGTACCCTCCCATCTTGAGGGAGGGCGAATCCGAAGAACGGCTTTGATCCTGAAAAAAACTCTAAAAAAATGGGTCCGCTGTTCATCTTTGATCTCCACTACCTCACGCAAACGATGCGGAGAGAGAGAGAGGGGAGGGGGGGGGGGGGGGGGGGGGCTGAACTGTAAGGGAACTCATCGTAGCAGAGGAAGTGTAGGAGGGAAAGAGGGAGAGACCTAAAGGGTGTTGCACTTTGTAAGGACTACCAGAGGTACAAGTGGCAGTTGTAACGACAGCAAGAGAGAGAGAGAGAGAGAGTCTAAGGCTCATTAGGCTACAATGTAGAAAGTTTCGTCCATGACGCACTGCAACTCGAGTTAATAGACATGGCTGTCTTTCTTGTCGCCACAAGCAGACAAAAGCTTTAGCCTAATTGCCTTACATGATTGAAACAGCCCATTTGAAAACTATTATTATTGAGCCTCATTTGAAAACTATCATGGGACCTTGAGGTAATGGGTTCAAATTGTAGAATTAATCTCTTGCAAAATGCAAGATAAGGCTGTCTATTATAAACCCTTGTTGGTCCGCCCCTTCCCCGACAAGAGTTTCGTGCACCGGGGCTGTCCTTTTTTATTAGTGGGCCGTATTTCAGAGAATTAGAGAGAGAGAGAGAGAGAGAGAGAGAGAGAGAGAGAGAGAGAGAGAGAGAGAGAGAGAGAACCTTTGGCATTGAGACAACCCTTTTGTCACAGCCAAAGATTTTTCTCACGCTTTCATCTCCTCACTCCTGGCAAATTCAAGTCTAAAAAGAGTTATACTTACAAAAGCAACTAACTGTTCTCTCTTTCCAAATACTTTGTTATTTATTTAGCCAGCTCTAGAAGACCGAAGCAGAAAAGGAGAATGACCTCCACCAAGTATTTTATTCCCTTGGATTGATGGGGAAAGATGAATCATTTTCTAGTATGTAAAAATAATTTTGGAAAATCCTGAATATGGTCCCACAAGAAAAGGGTTCTTATGAGAATAAAACATGTGTGTCTCTCTGTCTACTGCGTCAAACCAGAGAATGTTGACCTAGGGAAGTTCAGAAAACTTATGTATGAACTCGCAAATGGATCTGTTATTTTCAGTCCACCATCTTAAATCTTGCCACTCACTCAACTCTAGGCTATTTCATTGGTTTGTACAGATCATTGGGAGCTGTAGCAACCAATAAAAGAGTTGGGAGTAAGGAGTACAGGCAGAAACAAGACTGCAAATAATAAGCTCCGATGTGTCTGCATGCATAGTCTAGTATAAGGAAACAGTGAAAATACATATATACGCGATTTTCGCTTCTCGCACGCAAGCTCATAAACACACCTTGATTTTTTAAGAAACTTTTCAACTAAGCCCCAGTATTCTCTAGAAACCAACCATCTAGTCTAACTACACCTGGTTATGGTCAATCTGGATCTTAATTTGAACCAAAACCTCTGATTGTTGGACTCCAGGCGAGTTATTTTTTTCTTAGTTATTACTAACATGCATATATTATGAGAAATATAGGCTGTTGTGTGGCAGCATGGTTTGTGATCCTAGGTATTCATTTGGCCATTTTTATTTCAGAATAATAGTGTGGAGATTTTCTTGTGCTGTCTATCTAGCTCGTTAAATCTAGCCTAGATGATAAAACATTCCTATGTACATGTAACTATCCTTCTACAGTATACTTATCATGCACAAGCTAACATCAGTTCCACTGTGTTTGAATTCAGTCTAGTAAAGGAATCGAATAATGCAAATGTACATTGCTCATCGCACGCGAACTCATAATCATAAACGCACTTTATTTTTTTAAGATCTCTCAATTGGGTCCCAATATTCTATCACTAGAAACCTAATGATCTAGTCAAATGTTGGCCAAAGTTAAATCCGAGTTGAAACTAGCTTAGGGGTCCAAAATCATACTAAACATACACATATGCCTCATATTTATATAGAGAGAAAGAGAGACCTTGGATCTGGTGAGGTAAGAAACGAAGTGAAAATGGGAGGATAAAAATGGAAGGCGTGGGGGAATCTGTTTGGGTGATGGCACGCGAACTGAAACACTCAAATCATGAGACCAAGAAGCTCTTTTTTCACTCTCTCATGCATAACTTTAAAAAGGTTCCCCTGAAAAACAACAAAAACAAAAGCAAAAAGGAAGAGGAAGAGGAATAGGGAAAGAGATAGTTGGGAGGAAGAAAAAAAGAGGCAGCAACCCAAGGGGTTTGTCCCCCGGTTGCTGCCCCACGGCAGGGCTCTTTTAACGGCGCTGTCTCCGCTTTGGGTTGGCGATTGCGAGGTTGAAGCTAGAGAGCTTTGTACGTACCCATTCGAAACTTCTTTCAAGACGAATCCCTTGGCTGACATTCTGCGGTCATGTTCCCAAGACTCCACCCTTCTCTATCCCCTCCACTAAATTCATCCGTCCTATTTCACTAACCCCTTTTGTTCTTAATCTAAGCTGCATTCTAGCCTAGTAATCATGTTTGTAATACAACGAGGCAGTCCCACTTTTTACTTATATAGTTAGCCTCACCGGCAAATCATCCGGAGTGTCCATCTGATCTCCAACTACTTGAATCATCTGGAATGTCCATCTGATTGCTAAGACCCATCTTGGATCTCCAATTGCTTGAATTTCCATTTTTACATAGTGGGTCCTGGCTGCTAATAATCCATCTGATAAGACCCATTTAGTATCTTCTCACGTAGTGGGCCTCGTTTATTAATGATCTAGACCATCTATCTGATTTAATTCATCTTATATCTGCAATGGCTTGAGAATCATTCTAGTCAGACAGCCTTTCTTCCAATTTTACAAGTTTTTTTTTTTTTTTTTTATCATTGAAAATGAATTGTCTCTTTTCGGTAGTCCCTATTGAGCAACCTAGAAACCATCCAAACGACTACATTCAGACTGTTCTATCGGATGGCTATGATGCATCTAAACGTTCAGATGTAGTATGTGGAGGTTACCGTCTCATTTGTGTTACAACGATGTTTGAACCCTAATGGAGTAAGACTCGTGTTATTATATAAAAGGGAGTGAAGGGAAGTACATGAAAGGAGTCCATTGGAATTTTAAGCGAGAGAATATTGCAGGTGCATGCGCAAAGAGGGGGTTTTTGATTTTATGAGTACAAGCTAAGCATGACTCACACGCTAAAGTAAGTTGCTCCCTTCCCCATCATTCCACTCACCTTCTCCACCTTACCATCCCGAGGCAACCTGCTCCTTATACATTCTCACCTCTTCCATTCTCCACATTCACGGGCTCTTCCTTCTTCAATTGGTCTTTCACTTCGTCTCCTTCACTCTATCATCTCCTAGTCTTCTACAAACACATATTTTACACTTCTGTTCATGGCTCTTCATCACCCCAGGCTCATCTTTCATAATCGTCACCACATTTACAAACTGAATGAATTGTACCATCGTGAGTGTCAACTGCACAACCCTGAAATCCCTTTCTTACCTGTCCATCTTCTGCAAACACTTATTCTTATGGTCTTGGGTCTTCTTCATCCATGCCCATGTTTCATCATCATAGACTGCTCACATCAAAAACACTGAATAAACCAAACCATTTTGCAAACTGAACCAATTGCACCATGTTGGCCCACTCTGTATCTAGCCGTGGTTGCTACAATAGCCCCCCTTTGAGCCTCTTTTCACATCTTACAACTTGTTATGTAGTGGCCGGCATAACTGAGGGGCCCTCCTTCCTCTCTTGAAATTGAACAGATATCATAAGATCATTAATCATGACAACGAATCCCACTTCACTACTACCACCCCCACCACCACCTGCAGCTCCACCAGCTTCCACAGTATATATATATATATATATATAGTTTAATAATATTTCCGGTCGGTGGTGGTCTTCAATTACTATTTTTTTTCAAAATTATTTTCCATTTGTGCTGAACTAGTTGACACCGTATAATAAACGGTGCTTATTAAAGATTAAGTTCACATAACATCCATGATTTAATCATCTACTCCGTTGCATCAGGAGTACAACAATTATGGTTTCTCTTTCTGTCTATATGTGGAAGAGTTTGCAGGATGAGAGAAGTTAAGAAAGCGATGTTGGTGAGGTTCAATCCGAAGACGGCTTTACACTCCATTCGTAAACCGATCTCAGATTGAGCCGCGCCAATATCACTTTCTCTAGGGCTCCCTTCTCTTTATCAATCCATCTCCTTGTCTCTCACCTTCCTTTTCCTATCTCCTGCATTGATCTTGTATTACATCGGTCACGGAGAAATATCTCCGACTTTGCTTCGCAGTTTGTCTCCGGCGCTGCACAAACGTTGTAAGTTAGTTTCCTTCAGAACGAGAATTTCCTTAGGGTTACCAACTAACATATCCATAACGATAGATCATTCAAAAAGAAACCAATAAAAAGAACCTTCTAACCTGAACAACCAGTTTCTTACTTTTCACTTTGGCAGCTTCTCTTCTTCCTTGCATGTAATAACTTGTTATCTACAGGCTAAAATCTTCTTCAACGTCCATTACCTTACTGGCATATGTGCCTAACTACTCTTCTTCATTACATGGATAATTTGTTGGTCTGCAGGTTAGAATCAGCTTCAACGTCCAAGCTACTAATGAGTTACAGGTTTGTTCTCGCTGACTTGGAGATGATGAGGGACATATCGTTGTAAGTAATAAATACTCACAGAGACCATCTTCCATCTTGACCAATTGAAAGATTTTGATGATAGGAACTAAATGGTGAATCTTGTTTGGTTTCACTAGGGGAACGGGAATTAGATTTCACGTCGTGTGAAATTTTTCTGTGAGTGAACTCTTCCCAATTTCGAAGATCTATATATGAAACGATCAGTAAGTCAAATAGCCAATACAAGATGCTTTCTTTTTCTTGGTATGAAAGCTGTTTTTTTGTTCTAAAACGCATGAGCGCCTCGAACATGTGATTCTAGCGCCACTGTGGACGAAATTTTGATTCTAAATTCTATCGACTCAACAATGAAACCGAATTTGGCATACGATAGAATGTTACTTCCGTAGAAACCAACCTTGAAACCACTAGATTGCTACTTCAGTAGAGCTTTCAGTTCTGTCAACTGAAACTAAATTTCGAACTAATGGTTCTGTTTTACTTGTTTAGGTATATAGCATCACTATTGTAAGATTCGAACTGCTAGACCTAGCTTCTGCTCAAGTTGAACCATTGTGAAGTTTAGAGTTTAGGCTTTTCGGCAGGTTTTACTTTGTTTCCTCTTATTTCTGTGCAACAAAAAGAGAAGATAATGAGAAGAACATAAGAGAAGGATTGGCTTTATTTGCTGACTAGTGATTCTTAGATATCATAATTGCGGTCTAAGATGATATTTGGGATGGAAGAAAGAACTTTCAGCAAAGAACTGTGATTCTTAACTGCAGCACATGAACATATGTCTGAAGGGTCCTTTGCTCTCTCTTCTTGGATAGGTTCTGCTATCCTAAACTGACCTACTCCAGAGAGACCAGATCTACAGTACCTGAGGACCACGGCGACATTTATGAGTCTTAAATGCAGACAATGAAAGACCAGAGAACGAGTTAGCTTTTCCAACTTACACTTTGGATTCCAAAGCAGATGCTTAGATGTTGGTACATAAGATAAGAGTACAACCAAAAGGAGAACAGAATAAAAGAATGCTGGGTTTGTTTCCTAATACACAATCAGTTTCTAAATTTAACATGTTTATATATAGAAAGTTTCCTTTCTTAATTGGGTATTGTCAATTCTTTCCTGATCTTCTCCTTTATTGTCGGTCTGAATGGTTTCTTGTCTTATCACGTAGAGCAAACAGTGCTTTGGGCATACAAAAAAGGTATTCCCTGAAGCATTCTTACTTGGGACAACCGTACATCACTTATCTTATGGAGGATAACTGCATGGAGCCACAAAACATCAGTTCTATCTCATGGTGATCGCAGCCTTACTTGCTGAAAGCCCTCTCAGTAAGTTAACTTACTGTATCCCGTCATGTTGTCATTGTTGGTTGAGCTGAAAATGTTCCTCCCTTTACAGGAGTTGCCTCTCTAAGTTATCTGGGTTTCCCTCTATTTTCATCTTTTCTTGTTTCTTTGAGTCCAATAATGATTGTTTTGTATTACACATCATATTTATCCATGATTAATGTTTTCTCTTACTATTTCAGCGCAGAGAATTCTGGATAACTTTCTAATGCTAGCAAGTGTCACCAGACTTTCGCGGCTATCAATTTGCACATTTACAATACAGCAGCACTGGGACTATCTATTAGTTTTGGACTAGAAATGATTTTGTTGGAAGGATGAACTCAATAGATACTTTCAAACCAACTCGTGTATTTCCGCTCCAACTTCAGAAGTTTTCAGCTCGGGTCCAGGATCAAGATATACATTAGTATGATTGGTTTGAACATATATGTGTGTGTGTGTGTGTATACATGGTCCCGGAAGTAAAAAGGCTTACTTTTTGGAAATTAAGGTGCACTTGAATGTTATATGCGTCCCAAATTGAAATCAAGCTAGCATTTCACAGATTGGCTTATTCAAGCAACTTGGATACTTAATCTACGTTCAAAACAAACTACATAGCATAGCCAGCAAACTCTTATTGATTGGAAGAAGGGAACCCACCTTTCAGTTGAAGGCCCGTGCAATAGCAGGCACTATCAGTTTGCAACTTCTCATGGATACCTACATGTAGTTACTACCAAAATGTCAACGAAAATTATCACGATTCTGAAATTTGAACCGTCATAAAAGTCATTTCTGGTAACTGAGCTATGATAGGAAACTATACTCCCTTATTCTGATAGATCACCTTCTTCTAACTTTCCGAAACTTAGTTTCAGTGAGAGGATTTATAGATTCTACAACGCTTAAAATGCAAGAGAGATCCAAAAGAGTGGCGATCCAAACTGTTCACATTCTGATCTCTTAACATGAACTTATCCATCACCCCTTACGATTTCTCTTGCTGTATTTTTTCTATTGAACTATATCAGCCTCCATTTTCCTCTAGCAAAAGAACTGGGGTTAGGATCATAAGGGTAAAGATTACTTTTGGTGCATGACCACCTAAGATGCGAGGCTGAAGATAAGCAGTTTGAATCCGAAGACTTCTTCACAATGACATCAACATGTGCAAACCTGTGCACTGATCTCCATGCCCAAACACCATGAGAGAACTCTCTCTGGGGTGTATGGTTTTGGTCGTTGAATGTGAACCACTACATGTATGTCATCTTCAATTACTCAACCTTAATGATCAAAAAGTCATTTGGTTAGAACTTGGGACTTTTGGATAGCTGTTATTTACAGGCCATTAGAGAGATCCAACATAAATCCTTCCAGAAGGATTACCAGACAGTGGCGCTAGGTATTCAGGTGCGCCTAGTGATTTAGGAACTAAGAAAATCTAGGCACCTATGGATTCTTTCTTAGTACCACCTGCAACCTTCAAAACTCTACAGAGAATTCTTTTTATTTTTTTCCTTCTTTTTTTTTTTTTGAAGGGCCTCGACAAAGAAACTGCAATACTCTCCTTTAGAAAGAACAAAATGTTGAGATGTCATAAGCTGTTTTGCTTTTGACAGTCATTGATGCTGGTCTCACGGTGTCAATCGATCTTTTTCCTTCATAGACTGGTCACTTTTTCTTATCCTTCCAAAACATCTATATTTTGCAATAAATAATATATATTAAAGTTTGCAAATTTTTTCAGGATTAGATAATATGGTTACGGCTGGCAAGTGAATTCAGCACAGCAACTGAATCTTGTAATTCAGTTGGCTATGGTTCACTAAATCAACGGATCTAATCCTGGGGTTGCTTCTTTAGCCAAGTAGACACTGACACCCTCCTGGAAAACAAAATAAAAAGAGAAAAATGATAAACTGAGGTATGGCTCAAATGGAGGCACCAATGTAGGCATGTTTTCTAGAATATCTACGTCATTTATTTTGGTGTGTCTTTCTTAGTTAAGTCTACATGTGAAAAAGAACCAATGATTTAAACTTCTTTTTCTTTTTAGTTTTAGACTGAATTTTCATCCAAAATAGCATAGGTTATTATCACCCAGTGGACATGGTTTTTCTGCACTAGCGTATATAGAGGAGGGTGAACAAGATAAATGACATACATCTTCTAGAAAACATGCCTAGATTGATACCTCTCATAGAGACGTTGCCTCAATTTGACCCAAAGAAAAAACACCATAAGAAATGCCATTTATCTTTTACGTTTGAATGGCAACAATTTTCATTTATTCATTATGATAGAAGCAAAACAGTGTTGCCAACCTTCGTAGGTTTCTGCTAGCACCAATGAATCTGTATATAAGCAGCATTAGCAAAACAATCATATGGGAATAGATATAGCGAGATAATATCAGACAGATTGAAGAGGATGATCTCCAAGATCCATGTTTACGTAGTGGCAGAAGAATTAGGACCCCTAATTATGTCCACAGCACTGTTCTTTCATGTGTGTAGTGAAGCAAAAATGGGATCCATCCCGAATTCTTTGAAATAAATGTGCTAATTGGTTTAGAACGGCCTAACTGATTCGAATAATCTGACAAGATTTAGCAAGTATTTGAACACTTAATTCAATTTATTTGATCAAATCTAGATATTATTTTTATGATCTACTTTTAATTTGGTCAGTACATAAACAAGTGCCTAAAAATCGTACGATTATTTGAAATTAAAATATACTAAAACGCCCTTACTTTTTTATCAAAATCTTTCTATATAATATGGCCAAAATCTGTAAGAAAGACTCATTAAATCAAGTTTCATTTTCTTTCTAGTTCTCTCCCCTTGACTTTCTAGTTTCTTTGCTGTATAGGAAACTCTTTAACAAAGTAAATTTGGTTGACCAATGAATATCAAACTATTAGATGTTTGTTTTCTGATGAAAGATTTCCATTTATATATGAAAAGTTTTGATTTAATTTATTGGGACATAATTATATAAATGATTGCGTATAATCAGGTGATTGTACATCTTTAATTTAACTACCTAGATTGACATTAGATGTTGAAAGGTGAAGAGTTCCCATGTCACTTATTCTTGTAGTAGTAAATATTTCCATTTTTTCCCAGTTATTATATCTGAAATGGGTCTAATGTTGAATGAATTGGGATTTAAACATCAAGAACAAGACTCGAAGAATTGTCTGAGTAGCATCTGAAATTATTGGGATCCCCAGCGATTAGGAGTCTGAAATGTGGATCTCATCCAATTCCGACTGGTTAACAGCCGTGCTATGAAGGGAAAATGCAAACATTTCTTGCTCGGTCATGCTTTTAGTTGCCCAAAACAGAATTTTGTTCCCATCAATGGCATTTCCAGCCCAGTGCCTATAATTGTTTTAGTCTGTTTGGTTTATTAAACATCCAAAGCCGAAACAATAAGGTGAAAAAGTTGGATCATACAAAGGTGGATTCTAGCAAAAAAAGTGGAACAAGAATACTCTTAAATGGACTGTCCATTTAGCATTTCTCCAATGCCATAGTTGTCACTAAGAGAGTAGTTATTGTTTTCTCAGGTGTCAACTTTGGCCCGCGACCTACACCAGCTTAGCCCGGGTCACAGGTTAATTATTCATGATCTGTTGGAAATTAACATGTACCTTGCTTGCCCATGTAAAATTATATATAGTTCGATCCATACGCTAGGGTTCATTATATTTAGTCTTTCAAGAAAGAGATTCACAACCATTATGTTATTTAACCTAGCTATTGATTTTTTTCACTTTTATATCTCAATGTTCATGATTTAAACCACAACTAAAAGATGCATTATGAGCATCCATTAGGGTTCATATTAGTATTATGTAATTTGAGAGATTTCAAACAATATGAATGGATTATATCTTAAAAAAACATGCCTAAAATGATGGGACAAATTAAATAACATTGCCTGGAACATTTTCAAATAACAAGATTCATGGTGTAGAATGCTTAAATCACAACATAAAATCTTTTGACCTTTCATTTCTTTATAAAGAAACTTAGCTACTTGCTAGAGTGGGTTATTGGACTTTCTTTTAGTTTGACATCTATTACCCAGAAAAAGATGATCGAAAGTACTTGAGTTCCAGTAAATATACATGCTAAAGATGAGAGGAAGGGATACATATCTTCTTCTTCTTTTTTTGGCAACTTAAAACTTTTATTTAATATCTAAGCTGTTCACAATATCAAAAATGCCATAGAGAAGCTCGAACATAAACTTCATGCTAATTGAATAGTTGTAGTCTACGATTATGACCATTCACTTTTGCTTATTTTTCAGAGACCCGAACCAAGTGGTTAGATGATCCAAATGCATTGATTTCACATGGTTTACCTATTTTTTGGCATTCTGAACATGATAAACAACTTAGATCTACCAAATGAAAGCATTTAATGATTGCTGATAATTGTTCACCGGGATTACCTATATTACTCACAAAAGCACACATTGTAGAAGGGGTTCGTTGGTGATAGACATTTTATGACCCATGGCCGAAATAGGTAGTGAACTTGCACCCGTTTGTCCTACAAACCGTGACGACTGGCCCGTTGGACACCTCATAGCAGAACTGAAACCCATTGCCTTGGTTAGAAAAATTCCAGACCCTAATAGACTTGTTAGGCCAAGTTATAATGTACATACCAAAAATCCTCTCCTTTACAAGCCATGATTTTCTTTCTACATCCTCAGTAATAACTAAGTACTAAATATTTTCAATAAAAAGAAACATAGCCTTACAGTATCCAGTGGGCAGGAAATCTTGCATCTAAACCATTCAGATGGCTTAGATCTACAAAATTTATCACTATGTATGAAAGAAATGGTGGTGTGACTCTTTCCATGCTTATTGAGCGTGGAATCCAACCGGAACTCGACTCATTTTTATTAAAAGAATGAAGTTACAAGTAGCAACAGCCTCATAAAGATCTCCTCTTACAACTTCTCTGTCATCGAAAGGCTTGACAGTTATACTTGCCAAAGTTTTCCTTAGGGTATCAATGTATCCCAATCATATGATACTCTTGCCGAAACCATTATACTTGTTCAATATATGCCTTGCCAACAGAAAATCAAAGTCAGAAACGGTAACTCCTGTTTCAAACACCCTCCACATTTGCTGGCCAAAGATCAGTTGGTAAAGACCAACATAAAGGGCAGCCTCAGTGCACGAAGCTCCCACCCATGCAGGGTCCAAAAAAGGGGTGAACCACAAGGGACTATAGTACACAACCTTATCTTGCATTTTTGCAAGAGACTGTTTCTACACCCTAAACCCGTGACCTCAAGGTCACATGAAGACAACTTTTACCGTTGTGCCAAGGCTACCCTTCTGGTAAAGACCAACATAATGAACAAAATTTCGAACCATCACTAATACACAATGGCGCCAGCCCTATGGACTGTCTGAAGACTCAACATCCAAGCATCTAAGGAGTTGAAAATGGACCAGTGACAAACGATTCCATTTCATTGAGCCCACATCTAATGGCAGCAAGCAAGTTCGACAAGCCTGTGAGAATCAACATTTTCCTTTATAATTCGTTCTACATTTCTCAGTTTCCTTATGATGGAAGAGAAAAACGGGAGAGGAGGCCAAGAAAAACCAAAAGTATACAGTGCTTCAAGCTATAGATTTAACCATGCTCGTAGTCATCAGTTCCAAAACTCAAAGCAAGATTCGGCCTTTTTTGCCAGAATTCCCAGTCTTTGTTTTCACCATCAAACAAGTAAACCAAAGGCAAAAAATTAATGCCGTCAGGACTCCTGAGAGAAAGAACAACCTCTTGATTTTCTATTTCAGACGGCTCCTTTGGAATAATTCAGAAAAGATCTTCACATGTGCTCCAAGATCGGCAAATTCAGGTAACAAACAAGTTTATGTTGCTGTTGAAAATGGCAACTAGTGCCCCTCCAGTGAATATTCCACCTCTGACATAAATGAGCTCTAACTGAAATCTACTTCCCTTTAAGTTTACAGTAGGCATATAAACCAGAGCCAAGGAAACCAAGGCACTGCCCAATAACATTCAACTGGAAAGGAAACATAATAGATGACTCGTGTAAGCAAAAACTATCACAAAGAGCAGACATAAGAACACCAGAGAGAAAAGAACAGTAGTAGATCAAGAGTTGAAGAGGTGCTGAAACTCACAGCATCAAAAGGTAGCCCACCAAATATTAGCCAGCCTAATCCAACGGTAAACAGATCCTACAATAATGGGTCAACGATCAGAAATGTACATGAACAAGCAAAGCATAAACAAGATGAAGGTTACTCGGCCAACCTTCAGGTTACCACACATTGTCTGTGTTAGAGCAGAATTGAGAGTTGTGTTCAAAAATATGCTGTAATTCAAGAAAAGCGCCATTATACAGGACAGAAGCATCACGGCCTGTGAACAAATAAATTATCCCTCTCATCAGCTCCAATAATACATTAAGAATAATTCTGAAAGTTTCAAGTCCACACCCTGTACACATGGATTAGCCTTGGCCAAGTTTAGCAAATACAAAGGCAAAGAGCATTCAGAAACTTGTATTCTACCATATTGCAATGAAACGCAGGTATCAGAAACAGCAACAGCATGTAACTAACTCTGCCATGAATATCATGATACATACGCTGAACTGTAATCACACATCATGTAGCCCTGAAAAGCATATGCTTTCCCTAATGATTGATTTGGAGTTAAATGTTACTCCTGCTGCTAACTGCCTGACCTCATCAGTTTTTCCTAGAGTTGCTTCTACCATGATTTTGCCTAATTCTTTACTTTTATGTAAGTGAAAACTTTTTCCTTTCTTGAATTGTGGACACACACACTCACAAACACACCCTTAAGAAGTTTCAAACTCGTGACCTTCACGATTGAGACTCATTCTTGGGCCACTGCACCACATTCACACACCCATATGTAGGAGAATACTTTAGATGATAAATAAAACACACAGGTCTCAGTACACTGTTCTTCTTCATTGGTAAATGTTAGTCTATTCATAATTACTTCAGAACATCACAGTTGGTTCAACAGACTCAATTATAAATGCTTCAAGCAGCAGAGGTTAAAAACCATCTTCACAAGAAGGCATCTTCTTGGCAGCGTCTCAAGATATAAGAGCAAAGAGTTGAGATAGGATTTTGATTCGTAATTTAAGTTTCTTCAGTACTTCCAACTCCAGCAGTGTCTGACGTTGCAAAAAAGAGTTTCTTTGTCTTGGGTGCAATGACAATTCCAGCATGATATGATCCTACATGACAAGATCATATGATGCTGACACCCTAGCAAGCTGAAATTATAAAGTTAATATATAAAAAATTCACGCTTATGGTTAGTCTGGTAATTTTCCACTGCAGCATGGGTATTTTGACTGTCCCATCAGATAGAGTTTTGCATCACTGCATGAATTCAACTGCTAGGTGATTTGAATTGGGATCTTGGCATATATTCAAAAAATCTTTATCAATTTAACCAAAGTCAAACCTTTCCTTGGAAGCCCAACTAGGAATTTGACTATTGGAATGTTTCTTTGTTTAGAGTTATTGCAATGCTTTTTGCTTCAACTCTTCCTAAGGTAGATTATCAAGTATTTTTCTGATTGGTAAACATACAGCTTTGTTGCATTCACTTTATATAACTGTGCCATATACATGCCTAAAATGATATTCTAGTAACTTCTCTAACATTTTTATTGTATTACTAAACTATGCAAGGACATTCTAATTAGTGAGGTTCAGGGTTCGGCATTTATAACCTGGTCGCAATAAATGAGACAGACATATGTAGGCATGCTTAACTCAGTCTTGTGCACATGGATGGGAGATAGAAAGACAGTATTTTAGTCCAGCGTCTGATCAGGCAGTTATTATAAAGCATGGAATATGAACTTTATACAATATATTGTTCATACTATTTACATTGATCCTCCAGGATCACTAAGAAGGAACGTAACAACTAGAGCTGCAGCATATACTTAAAACACTAGAAAAGATGATTCTGCTTCTGAACAAGAGTTACCTGGAAACCAGGAGAATATAAATGGGGGAAATTCATTGTCACCTCTAAATCACCCCTGCTAAATGTCCAAAACACCAGAATTGGACCACATATCAATCCTGCATACAAAGAAAAGATAATATAATATAATACAATTCTACCCAAGTTTAACATATCAAGATTACTGATGATTCAGCAAAATTTGACAAGAAGATGAATGAATTAACAACACTATTTCCAGGATAGTATCAAGAATAGCAACATTACCATTGCACCACATTAGCCCAAAGCTGTTGAGACCAACCGATTTCGCTGGTAAATAAAAGATAACATACATACAAAGAGTCAATAAGCCAAATGCTGAACCTAGGTACAGATATAACATATGTATAATAAAACAGAAAAAGAGAAAAGATAAAGAAAGAAATACTACCAACACGGGCTATGGTTGCAAGATAGATTGCAGTAGTGATGTTGGCTATGAAAACAACTGCATAGCCAGAGGAGTCATATGACAAGTCCCTGGCCCCCGCAATAAATGCTCCAAGCACAATCAACCCCACACTGATGAAACCCTTGTTTTTTGCCAGTGAGAAAGGAATCAGAAACATAAAAACTTGTCAAGGAAACTTACAGTCTTCCTATGAAAAACTAGCAAGGAGACAGTTACCTAGAATAAAATGAAATGAACCCAATAATACAAATGCTTCAGATATTATATACTCGGATTGCCTATTTGAGTGCAATATAACAAGTATCCTAGCGTTGGTTCACATAGTTTCCCCTCATAAATTTATGGGCTATCAGCGTCTTAGGAAAATAAGCAATTTCAATATGTATATCCTTACCAAAAAAGGGCAGCCCCGGGGCACAAAGCTCCCACCTTTGCGAGGTTCGGGGAAGGGGCAGACCACAAGGGTCAATAGTACGCAGCCTTACCTTGTACTTTGCAAGAGGCTGTTTCCACGCCTTGAACCCGTGACCTTAAGGTCACACGACAACAACTCTACAATTGCGCCAAGGCTCTCCTTCATGTATATCCTTACCAAAAGAAAAAAAATAAAAATGTATATAATCCCCCCACTTCTGTTAACTCCAGACTTATACCAAACACATCAACTTGGTAAGCTAATATAGAAGAATGAAACAACAAATGCTTATATGCATCCAGTTTAGCCAACTGTATGCAATCATCAAAGAAGTAACAGTAAGAAAGAACCACTTACCTGCCAACAATAGCAGATGTATATTGCTGTCCTGTCAGAAGATATTCCACAATCATTGTAAATACCACAGTCGTCCTCCGTAGAGTGGTATACATTGGAACATTTACTCCACGAACAGATTCCATTGTGACCAGCTTTGACAAGAGAAAAGAAAAAAAAGAAAAGAAAAAGGAATAGGTTATTTACAACTGGAAGGAGATCCTCATAAGTTTCCACCCAAACTACATTGGATAAAGAAAAAACATACCATGTAAATCAAATATGATAGTGCAAGAGGCAGGGTATGAACTAATGTCTCAAATGGTACAAGAATTGGTGATGAATTATCAGAACCACTCCAAGATTCACCTGCTGTGAAAGAGATGATCTTCCAATGCCGCATTGCATATAGAATTCCTGTTGAGCACATCATCTGTCACAAAGAGAATCAAGTGCTTCAAGAAACTAATAAAAAAAATTTGTAGCATACATTTCACCAGCAAATTTAGGCTCACTTGTCATAAGTTAGGACTAGAATGAAGCACAATATTGTGAAATTGAGCTTCGAGAAGATAACTGATATGAATTTGGAACAACATGGAACACATAATGAAAAGTTCGACAGGCTTCACTCAAGAAGTTTCCTTTACCTAATTCATCATCATCATCTAGCCTTATCCCGATTAGGGGTCGGTCACACGAATCTTGTTCCTCCTTTCCCCTCTATTAAGTATCATGGCTTTATTTAGTCCAAAAGTTTTTAAATATTTTTCAGGGCCTTCCTCTTGCCCTTTTAGAGCCTTCGACTTGGATCGACTCACTCCTAACCAATGTGCTGCTTTTAGTCTCCATTGGATGTGTCCAAACCATCAAAGTCTACCAACTCTTATCTTGTTACCTATTAGAGTTACTCCTAAGCTTCCTCTAATGTTTTCATCATCCATCCCAACATCCTCATTTCAGCCATACTCATCCTATGTACATGTTGTTCCTTAACTACACAACACTTTGATCCATAGGGCATGGCCAGTCTGACAGCCATCTCATAGAATTTTCCTTTCAGTTTGAATGGCACATGCTAATCACACAAAACTCTAAAGACAAATCTCCATTTGTTCCAGCCCATTTGGATTCTTTGGGTAACATCCCTCTCAATCTCTCTACCTTCATGAATTATTGATCCCAAGTATCAAAAGTGATCTTTTTGGAGAACTTCTTCGTAAACAATTTTACTGGTGCTTCACTCCCACTCCTCTCCTTACTAAAATTGCATTCCATATTATACTGTAAAATTTTGAAGTCGGAAGTTTCTTTGCAAAGAGTCTTGAGGATGTTCTACAGTTAAGTGAACAACAGAACTTCGAAGCACCCAAAAGCATGCCACATAAAGGAGTCATGTTTAATTATCATTATTTCTCAACTCTACCCTTCAATTATTTATCAAACCTTTCAATTTTTTATCTTTGAATGACAACTAACCTTGAACAAGATGCAACTGTCCAAGGTGTGTAGAATCCAAGACTCACTCCTAACCAATGCTGTTTCAGTCTCCATTGGACATGTTCAAACCATCTAAGTCTACCAAACCTCATCTTGTTACCTATTGGTGCTACTCCTAAGCTTCCTCTAATGTTTTCATCATCCATCTCAGCATCCTCATTTCAGCCACACTTATCTTATGTCCAAGGTGTGTAGAATCCAAGACTCACTCCTAACCAATGCTGTTTCAGTCTCCATTGGACATGTTCAAACCATCTAAGTCTACCAAACCTCATCTTGTTACCTATTGGTGCTACTCCTAAGCTTCCTCTAATGTTTTCATCATCCATCTCAGCATCCTCATTTCAGCCACACTTATCTTATGTCCAAGGTGTGTAGAATCCAAGACTCACTCCTAACCAATGCTGTTTCAGTCTCCATTGGACATGTTCAAACCATCTAAGTCTACCAAACCTCATCTTGTTACCTATTGGTGCTACTCCTAAGCTTCCTCTAATGTTTTCATCATCCATCTCA
Organism: Warburgia ugandensis; assembly: GCA_035236585.1. Classification (NCBI taxonomy): domain Eukaryota; kingdom Viridiplantae; phylum Streptophyta; class Magnoliopsida; order Canellales; family Canellaceae; genus Warburgia; species Warburgia ugandensis. Next base: position 9,312,708 of record CP141138.1, on the reverse strand, counting down.
GCATCCTCATTTCAGCCACACTTATCTTATGTTCATGTTATTCCTTAACTGCACAACACTTTGATCCATAGAGCATGGCCGGTCTTACAGCCATTCTATAGAATTTTCCTTTCAGTTTGAGTAGCACATGCAGATCACATAAAACTCTAACATATCTCCATTTGTTCCAACCCATTTGGATTCTCTAGGTAACATCCCTCTCAATCTCTCCACTTTCATGAATTACTAATCCCAAGTATCAAAAGTGATCTTTTGGGGGGACTTCTTCATAAACAATTTTACTAGTGCTTCACTCCCACTCCTCTCCTTAATAAAATTGCATTCTATATTATATTGTAAAATTCTGAATTCGGAAGTTTCTATACAAGAAGTCTTGAGGAGGTTTTACAGTTAAGGGAACAACAGAAATCCAAAGCAACCAAAAGCATGCCACATAAAGAAGTCATGTTTAATTATCACAACAAATCTTTCAACATTTTATCTTTGAATGAGAGCTAACCTTGAACAATATGCAACTGTCCAGGGTGTGTAGAATCCATGATGTTATATATAACTCAAAATGTCAAAACTAGTCTCCCTAATGGATGGGTAACTCTGAGAAACAGTCAAATTACTGTACAGCATTAGATTTGATATTTCAGTACCAGGGAACTTCCAGAAACTATGGAATAAAACTACTCTTGTTCTTTACCTACACTAATCTGAGAAAGGAAGAAAACAAATCGAAGAGAATATCAGGTCAAGAAACCAGTTCTTATCATGCAACCAACCCTCATACCTTTTCTGCAAACTGTATCCAAGGATCAAGACAAGTCACAAAATCAGCAGAAGAGAAATTGATGCACCAAAGCACTACTACGTTCTCACCCAGAAGTATAGAAATTCTAATCGAGTAATTGCAAATGCCATTCTTGTTCTTGGACCTAAAAGGTTTATTCCAGTAGTCAATTCAAGTTTCACAGGGGCAGCTTGGTGCACAAAGCTCCCTCATATGCAGGGTCTGGGAAAGGGGCAGACCAAAAGAGTCTACAGTATACAGCCTTACCTTGCATTTTTGCAAGAGGCTATTTCCACCCCTCGAACCCATAACCTCAAGGTCACAAGACGACAAATACTAAAGGTAGCATAACACCATCAGAACTATTGACAGCATATAAAGGAGGCCAGGAATCAGAAATCATTTCTGAAGCTGCTACTAGAAGTCCATTCCATTAAGTGGATTGTACCAGAGGAATCTATAAGATTCAAACTATAGAATTTGATGTAGTATTGATAAGCAACTGCAAAAACATAAAGACAACAAATGTACAAGGGCAATAATCAAAATAAATAGAATACATATTACAGAAAAGAAACAAAAAACTGATGAGTTACCTGAAAAAGTGTGATGACATTTGCACATGGGAAATTATACGAAGAAAGAGCAGCTTTGTTGAACATGACCAGAAGAACTGTCAAACACATGTCAAACCATTAAGATGGTGGAGATGGAGGAGCAACAGAAAGATTGGAAAAGAGAACAAGAAGACCATAACAGAGTCATCCTCAGACAATAATATGATCACAAGAGCAAGACTATAGAACGGGAACAAGAAAATGCATGTTTCATAACCTGAGCTTACCACAGCAACAACTAAACAAGCAAACCATGAAAAGGAGACAATCAATAGTCAAATCATTGTGCTCCAAGAGATAGGATTCAACTATTGATTAACCCAAGCCCACTAGGTTTTTACCTTAGCCTCACATCCCACTCCAAGTTTTGCTCCAGTGGATCGACAAATAAGAGAAGAAACGCCTCTACCTCACCCGAGTTATGAAAAAGTTTAAATAGCTCAACTTGACTCAGTTTTACTCACTTAAATTCTCATTCAAGTTACAGCTTTTAAGCACTGAACTCAACCAAACAACAAAGAGAATATAACTCCACAAAGTGATAAAGCACAATATCCATCAATGAGAACTTAGAAAATCACGAAATTCTAATGCAAGAAATATAATTTAACAGGCATCCACAACAAGAAATGATCTCTGTGAAAATAACCAAAATCATGTCCACACTCACCCCACCCAAAAAAAAATGAAAAAAAGAATCATAGGTAGATATTCTAGAGAAGCACTTAATGATATAATGCATCTACTACCAAAAAATGAAGAATGTGGCAAATCAAGCCTCTCAGTCTACCACGGCAATCATTGAATGCACACATTCACTTATTCATTAAAAAAAGAAAAAGAAAGGCTATTCACTTCCAGAGATTCTCCATTAAAAGTATGTAACATGACCCAGGGTGGAAGCAGAATCAGTAATACAGTATTAACAAAAATAAAATACACCAGAATTGTGTCAACATACATCCAATGGGCATGGTTGAATTTAAACTCTCTATTAACTACAATGTTCGATTTCCACTCGGCGAGACAATAACCTCTGTAGTCAGTATGAGATGTAATATTTTTTAGTTTCATCTGCCCTTCCAATAACCCGTAATTCATAGAGCCCAATAGCAGAAGAACTGCAAATTAAGGGTCAATTTGTCTTTCTTCGGGTCTGCGCTTAGTATAGTAGATTTATTAATTTATGAATGACATCACAAAAAATTGCAAGTTCATAGCAAGAAGAATGCGATACTCAACGGACAAAGAACAGCATCCCAAAAACCCAATCCAATTACGAAAATCAGACGGAAAGCAAGGAAAAAGAAGAAAAAAATTAAAGAGAGAGGGAGAGAGTAACTGAAAATGAAGAAAGCAAGAAAAGAGTGAAACAAAAGGGAATGAACCTGCACAGGACATGTAAGAAACGGCAGCATAAGCGCCTCTTTTGGTCATGGCGGATCCCTTGAAAAGGCTTTCATCAGTCCTGGAATGATCAGAGACTGGTAATAACATGTTCTTGGAAGAGAAGGGGGGAGCCATGACAGGGATCAGATCTCAAGGGTTTTCAAATCTGAGGAATTTTCTTCCCCCAATTTCCTGGTCAATCAAATCAAACAATACAACAGTCGGAAATCAGAAGAAGAGAAATACGAGGACACACAAGGCAGCATTTGGCTTCTCCTTCTCTGCCCCTCCTCCCGAATACGGTGTACTTTGAAAAGAACGCAGTTTTGGTGGTCCACGGGAGCATTCTCATTCTCCGTCTTGCAGCAAGGTGGGGCTACGTAACCCTTTTGGAGAACTGATGTTTAGTGGTGGGTCCCACCAGAGTTGGAGAATCTGATTGAAGCATACTTGGATCTAAGAACAAATGGGGCCTATCCAATTTTCTGGGCCCTGTCTTAAAGGAAAAATCTCGTCCGTTGGATGTTGGCCTTCCTATCTTAAAGGAAACTAGATAGTCTGGATTCAATTGTTTGGTTTCGGTGGTAGAAGAACAAAACAGTTCAATAGGATAATTTTAATTAGAGGAAAGATAGGATAACTGTTTGTTGTAGTGTCCCTACTTTTATATGATGGACTCACAGATGGTTGATCAAACCTGTCCATCTGTTTTCTCCAACTTGATTGGATGGATATGGGCTCATCCAATTCTTGTTTTTTTCATAGAAGTAATGATCTAGAGACAGAGAACTTAGATAGATGGCTTTGATCAACCATTTGTGGGGCTCACTATGAAAAAGTGGAGGTACCACCACCTAGGATCCTCTTTTTTGGAAAACAACTTGAATAAATGTAGATAAATGACGCAACATTGAATTGTCATCACGTGACCTAGGGGTTATGGGCTCGTGAGTGGTAACAGTTGCTTGCAAAAATACAAAGGCAAGGCACTATAGGCCCTTTGTGCTCTACCCCTTTCTTAGACCTTTGCATATTGGAGCGCTTGTGTACTGGTCTACTTTATGAACACTTTACTGGTTTTGTGGCATTTGTAACGGATTTTAACAGCGAAGTCTAAAGAACCAAGGTATAAAATGGAGAAGAGTGCAGATATCAATTCACGTAGTATTTTGTCCGGCGGGACGGTAGACAAGATGGAATTGAATTCCCACCGGGACGGTAGACAAGATGAAATTGAATTCCCACTGTGTATTCAACCTTTTAGTGGAATGAATGGACTCTGAATCCGCCGGTGGGTGAATCCACCGCATCATACCTGATTATATGCGAGTTAAGAATGCATTTCATGGAAGGGTGGAAATGAATTCCATCCTAACTAACAGTCCCTGTCATGCAATATAAGATACTTTCCATCAGATGCTATAATTTTTCAGAAGGGAGTCTTGACGCAACGGTAAAAGTTGTTGTCATGTGAGTTTAAGGTCACAGGCTCAAGGCGATAAAATAGCCTCTTGTAAAAATACAAGGTAAGACTGCCTACTATAAGCCCTTGTGATCCTTGCTTCCCCGAACTGTCATTTTATACTATAATTTCTTAGCATTAATTAGACGCTCGTCATAAAGTTTAGAAATTAAGGATCTCGTCTAAACCATGGACAAGCTTTTCGGTAGGTAGCCATCTTATGCCTTGCAATTGAATGTCCGAAAAGAAGGATAGAATATAAGAAATGCCAATTAATTTATTGGAGAAGGCAAATAAAAAAATGAGCAAATTCAAGAATGGCTATCTCCTTAGATATGTAAGTGCAGTGATAAAGTTTACAATCAGGAATAAGTCTGGCAAGGCAAAAAAAATTCATAAATTTTGAAAAATATTTGAGAAAAAAATAAGGAAAAACTTACCATGAAATTTAATATTTTTAATTTGTATTTTTGAAGACCCTAGAGAATATTTGAGAAAATTAATAAATTGTTCTTCAAATTTTGATTTTAATTTCATATATTCATCTTTTATTTGATGGATCTGCCAGGAAGTGGAATATTTAAGAACTTTTGAATTATGCAAAAAAAATTTGAAAGACCAAAAAGCAAGCCTTTTTCAAAAAAAATTAATTATTGTAACTTTCTGCACATCTAATGGACAAAAACTAAAAGTATATTTAGTCTAGAGTAAATTTCTAGCCTAGGAGGCCTCGCCTTTATACATAGTAGGTCGTGGGTTCGAGGCGCAGTATATGAGATCAACACTAGAAGAAAAATAGAAAAAGAATAAGGGAGTCCAACATACAAAAAACAAGGGCCTTATTGGAAGGAAATGCTTCGGGGATGCCGAAAAAGGATTCTACATAGCTGAGGCTCTTCTTTGGATGATCAGATTCATTTATCATGTTTGTTTCGTCTTAGATTGGCTAGCAACCAATGACATTTTTAACTAAAAGACTTTTGACGGGCACGATTTTTTATACACAGCCTAAATAGAGCAAGCCAAACATGGTGAACGGCATCAAGGCCTGATTTGTACATAGAAATGGCAGACATGCAAACTGGCAAAGAAGTTTTAGCTTGGCCTGTTTGAGGGATTACTAAACTTCTGCTTTGCTGCTCCAATACTCAATGAACACAGTCAATTGTACGAAGAACAAGGTAACAGAACTACTTGATGCATCATCCAAGGAAAGAAGCTAAGAAATACCTGCGCCAATCATGTAAGAGATGGCAACCAAGGCCCCTCTTTTGGTCATGGCGGATTCTTCGTCCTCCCTGGAATCATCGGAAACTGGCAGTACTACATTCATAGAAGTCGCCATGGAGACACAATGTCTAAGGTAGTGAACTTTGAGGAACGCTTTCTTCTTCCCCAAGTTCTTAATATAGCAGTCACTAAGAGAGGAGGAGAAATGGCGAAATACAAAGAATCAGACCTCTCCCTTGTTATTAATTACTATGTAACAGTCACAGTTTTTACTTAAGATGGCACAATCAGATGATCAACGTGTGACATCATCCAAAGGTCGGAACAAAAGGGCAGCCCGGTGCACAATGCTCCTACTTATGCAGGGTCTGGGAAAAAGGATGACCACAAGGGCTTATAGTAGGCATCCTTACCTTGCATTTTGCAAGAGGATGATTCCACGCCTTGAACCCATGACCTCAAGGTCACATGACAACAACTTTTACCGGTGTATTTTCTCAAACACAACTCGTAAGATGGTCTGTTTAGTATGTACTTAATTCATCATCGTCAAGACCTTATTTCAATTAGGTGTCAGTCACATAAATTTTGTTCCTCTATTTTCCTCTAGTATGTGTCTCTTGCAAAATGCAAGGTAATGCTGCGTACTATTGATCTTTGTGGTCTACCCCTTACATAGACCTTGCATATGCAGGAGCTTCGTGCATAGAGATTGCCCTTTTTAAGTGTCTCATCTTCATTTAATTCCAAAGTTTTTAAATCTTTTCTCATCACTTTTATTCACATTCTTTTAGGCCTTCTCCTTGCCTTTTTAGAACGTTCGACTTAGATTGTCTCACTTCTTCTAACCGGTGCCACTTTCAATCTCCGTTGAACATGTCCAAACCATCTAAGTCTAACCCTCATTTTGCTATTTATTACTACTACTACTAATTTTTCTCTAATGTTTTCATTCTAATTATACCCTTTCTTGTTTTACCACTTATCCATCTCAATGTAGTATGTACTTAATTAGATGTGTAAATAGCTTTATAAGCTATATTTTTAATGCTATCTTAAGCGCTATAATCAGGGTGAGGAGAGGCATGAAATTGACTCCACAAAGGAATGAAGATGCAGTGTGGCGTACAGGTGGCCAGTGAGATCACAAAACAGCTGATAATGTCCTAATGAAGATCCATATGGTGATGGGCCACTACAAATTAATGGATATCCATCTTTGCATGATCAGAATATCACTCTCTGCAGACCAGATTTATATAGACGCAGGGTTAGCATAAATTGTAGACTGACAACCGTGTACTCTGCCCCTATCCATAATTTATGCTAGGAATGAGATGAGATATGGCTTGAGATGGAAGTAAGATGCAAACCACAGACTGTGAGTTGGGTTGAGATTGGGATATCTCATCTCAAGGATCACGCAGCAAGATGGAATAAGTTGATTTTCTTACATCTCACATCATATCAAGCACCACCAACAGCTGCGAGGAGATGTTTCATCTCATCTCAGCACAATCATGACCAACAGTGATATAGCCCATCTCATTTCATGTCAGGTCAGCTCATCTTATCTCAATCACCAGTAATACATCCCACAAGAAATGTTCCAACAGCATCTCATCGGTGAGCATGCAAAATCGTCAGTACCTTCCTTTTTCTCGTGAAAATAGGGTGTATATTTCCAGGAGAAAGGAAGGGGAGCCTTGGCAAAATGGTAAAGTTGTCGTCACACGACCTTGAGGTCATAGGTTCAATGCGTGGAAACATCTTGAGGCTGTGTACTATAAACCCTTGTGTCCTCTCCTTCTCCAAACCCTGCGTACTTGGGAGCTTTGTGCACCCTGCTCTTTTTTATTACCAAGAGAGAAAAAAATTTCCAAGCAAATTTAAGCTACAGGCTTATCAAGTTGAGATATTGCAATTGGGCATCAATTTTTTGTTTTCTTTTTCTGAATGATGTAGTATACAAAAGATGAATGATCAAGCAAAACCATTCCAAGGATTACATCAATGAAACGGAATTGATAAACAGAAGTACTCGGTAAAACAAGAAACAGGCCCTGCGACTCCAAGAGATGGAGATCAGCATTGAGAAACACCACAAGCAGAATGTCCTAGCCAACCATGATTAGGTGCTGAGCTGAAAAACTTGAAGAAGTCCAACCCTGCAGAAATTGAACATCTATGGATGTAAGAAGGCTAGCAAAATCACAAGAAGTGCAGCTACTCTGTCAAGCAGAAGCAAAACCAAACAGCACTACCAACTTTCATCTGTTAATGTATGTGAGACTGCCCAACCCAAGTCAATTTTATCGAAGTTTAGTACCATTTCTAGTCAAGAAAAAAGAAACAACCTATAACAGAATCGGCAGGTCAATAATAGAATAAGTGAGGAAGGGTAAGCCTTGCACATGGCACGCACTGATTAGTTTGCAGTAGGAGTTCGTTAGATGGTTAAAACGGAGAGGTGATACAAGCAGAGCGGGGGGGAAGAAGATGAAGTGACTGGAGGCCGCAACTCCCTCGAAGAGCTGTACAGTTGTATTCGTTGTTTAGTTATGCACCTCTGTATAATCTGTACTGCTCTCATCCGAATTGAATCTACCTTCTTTCGTTTTCAGACTTCTTTCTTTGTGAATTTCATCTTTTACCTTAGAGATTTGCATCAAATTGGTATCAGTGCATTCCTTCCTGGGCATGGTCAGTACACGAATGGAAGGGAGATTAGAAGCCTTAGAGCAAAATTTTGAGAGTTTGTCAGCTGATGTTCAATCTATGAAGGATTACTTACTGGAGATGAGGGAGATGATGAGGATACGAGAGGCTGATAGAGGAAAGCAGCACCCGAGCTTGGACTCCTCTGAGCAAACACCGGCTGGTGGGATCTCCAACACAGGTCATCTCAGCAGCTTGAACAACGATCATCCAACCTTAAGTGGGAATGTGCAAAGGGTGGAATCCAGAGGTCGAAAGCTAGAATTGCCCATTTTCTGTGGGGAAGATCCTTATGGGTGGGTATTCAAGATGGATTGGTACCTACGGGCGACTGCGGTGCTGGAGGAAGAGAAAATCGCTACTGCAATCGTCTGCCTGGAAGGGAGCGCCCTATTGTGGTACCAGTGGATGGAAACATGGGCACCGATCCAAAACTGGCCAGAGTTTAAAACGGCGATCATTAAGCATTTCAAACCATCTCAACAGGGAAACTGTTACTAATCGTTGATGGATCTCCGCCAACAAGGCTCGGTGACAGAATATCAGGAGAAGTTTGAGATGATCACCGCACCCATGGTGGGGGCTTCCACCGGGCTGCTAATCGGTGCTTTTGTTCATGGGTTACAAGAGCAAATATGGGCGGAACTGCGTTTGAACCGACCGGCAACCTTAACAGAGACGATGGAGAGGGCGCATCGACTAGAGGAAAGAAACTGGGTGTTAGACCGGGCCCAAGGGAGGGCGACCCGTCTATTTCCCTGGTCCAGTGGACTGTACCTTTTCGGGAGTGTCCACCAGCAAACGAACACGAGGCCCAACTAACCCTGGTCCACTGAAACAGTGGGAACCCTACGTAGAACCGGGATGGTCGTCATCTACCTTCCGACCAAGTAGGGAATTGAAGCTCGACCTTCCGCCGATGGGAAAGAAAGATTTGGGAGTTCGGAGGTTGATGGAGGAAGAGATACGGCACAAACGAGAGAAGGGTTTGTGCTTTACGTGCGATGAAAAATTCCACCCACGTCACCATTGCTGGAATAAAACTTTGCAAGTGTTCATGGTGTCCACCGACGACGACAAAACTTCGTACACCAAACTAGAAGCAAAATCGATGATCATTTCGAAGACTGCGAGTAATCCGATTGAACTCTCTCTCAGTTCTTTACAAGGAATAAAACCCACCAACGCCATGAAATTGAAAGGGCTACTGGGTTCTCGTGAGGTGCTAATCTTGATCGCTTCGAGGGCTACCCAGAACTCCATTTCAAACGAATTGATCGTGGATCTGCATCTACCCGTCTAACCCACAAAACCCTTCCCGGTTCAGGTAGGGGATGGCCACAAGATCGAAAGTAAGGGGATTTGTAAGCACATCACCCTGAAATTCCAGGGAATCACCATCACGCAGAGTTTTTTCCCTTTCTACCTAATTAGGAGTTGTCTAGTTGGGAGTCCCTCGGTGATGTATGCGCTAACTGGAAGCAAGCAACTCACTGTGAAGTTCCAGTACGACGGAAAGTTAACCTGTTTGGAAAGTGATCGATCCTTAGTCAAGTCCCTGGTTTCACTCAAACAAATGGTGAAAACTCTTCAGACGACAGACAAGGTATACTATTTGAAACTATCTGCTATTGGAGATGATTCAAAAAATTGTGCCACGATGGTCGCTCAAGAGATTTCATCCGTATTGCAGAAATTTTCTAGCATCTTTGATCAACCCACTGGGTTGCCCCGGAAACAGCCCCAGAATCATGCGATTATCCTGAAAGAACACAACCTACCAACATTCGCCCGTACCGATATCCTTATTATCAGAAATCCGAAATTAAAAAAATCGTCAAGGAATTGCTGACAGCAGCAGGGGTTATTCAAACCAGTGTTAGTCCATTTTCACCGTGGATTAAATTGGGCCACGATACCGGACAGATTTTCAATTTTAGCAGTCGATGAATTATTCAATGAACTCGAAGGGGCCAAATTTTTTTCAAAACTAGATCTTAGTCCGAGTACCACCAAATCAGAGTTCGAGAGGAAGATGCCCATAAGATAACCTTCCAGACACACAAGGGATACTATGAATTCAAGGTGATGCCGTTTAGGTTAACCAATGCTCCTTCTACCTTTCAGGCACTTATGAACTCTATATATCGCGCTCATTTACGCAAATTTATTTTAGTATTCTTGTATGACATATTAGTATACTCCTGTGATCTAACCAATCATGCATAGCAATTGAAATTCACCCTTCAAATTTTAGCTGACAATTAGCTGGTATTGAACAGAAAGAAATGTTCGTTCAGACAGTCCCAACTTGTCTGCTTAGGCCAAATTATCTCTTTTCATGGAGTTGCTGCAAACCCCTCCAAGATTGAGCACATACTACAGTGGCCTATTCCTCAAAATAATAAGGAATTCTGGGGTTTTTTGGGACTAACTGGCTATTACCACAAGTTTGTGAAAGGATAAGGCATGATTGCTAGCCCTCTTACCAAGTTACTCAAAAAGGACTACTTTTAATGGAATGAGCAAGCTACAACAGCATTTGAGGCTCTTAAGACTGCCATGACTACAATCCTTGTCCTCACCATGCCAGATTTTACCAAAACTTTCATTATTGATACAAATGCATATGGCAGAGGACTTGGTGCAGCCCCATGCAAGACAGGTGACCTATTGCGTTCCTCAGCCATGGCTTATCAGCACAAGCACAACTCAAGTTTGTCTATGAAAGAGAACTCATAGTCATTGTGTTTATAGTACGAAAATGGAGGTACAACTTATTGGGAGGCCACTTTGTCATACGAGCAGACCAAAAAAGTTTAAAATTTCTAATAGAGCAACGGTTGTTGGAGGAAATTCAGCAAAAATGGGTAATGAAATTGATTGGTTATGACTTTAAAATACAATATAAACCTGGTCATGATAACTGCATGGCAGATGCCTTATCCAGAATACCTCAGTCCCTTCAGCTTGGCGGTATATCCATTAACAAGTTCGGGGCGTGGGACGAATTGGAATAAGAGGTGCATCAAGATCCTACACTATGCACACTCATACATGATTTGATGCTTGACTCTAGTAGCCACCCTAGGTGTTAGATGAAGCGGGGCTGCCTCCTTTACAAAGTTCTCCTTGTTCTGTCAAGGAGTTCTAAACTCATTTCCAAACTCTTATACGAGTTCCACTCCACCCCAAGTGGAGGTCACTCAGGTTTCTACAGAACTTACAAATTCATTTCTACACTGCTATTTTGGGAGGGCTTACCTAAGGATGTCAAAACCTTTGTTGCGTCATGTACTACCTGTCAACAGAACAAGTATTCAGCCCTCTCACCTGCAACAACCTATAACAGAATCGGCAGGTCAGTAACAGAATAAGTGAGGAAGGGTAAGCCTTACACATGGCATGCAATGATTATTCTGCAATAGGAGTTAGTTAGATGGTTAAAAAGGAGAGGTGATACAAGCAGGGGGGAAGAAGATGACGTGATTGGAGGACGTAGCTCCCTCGAAGAGCTGTACAGTTGTATTCCTTGTTTAGTCTCTATATCCTCCTTTATGTAATCAATACTGCTCTCATCAAAATTGAATCTACCTTCTTACATTTTCAAACTTCTTTCTTTGTGAATTTCAAGGTTTGCATCATTATGGTTGAGAGAAATTTGTTCCAAATGTAGTAGATTGTACTCCTTTGGCCAATGCATTTGCTTGTTCATTAGTAGACCTGAGCACATGCAAGAACTCACAAGCTTATGTCAAATTTAAAGAAGAATCTCCTTAGTTATGTTTTAAGTGTCTCCACTAAGTTGTGCCCCTTAGCCATTTGATGACATTAAGAGTCCCCTTCCATTATAAGAGGGAGAAAGTTGGTTTGGTTGCATCTTGAATACCATGATAAGCAACCATAACTCTAGCTTGTGTAGAGTTTGCAAAACCAATACTTCCAGCCAGTTCAAAAAGAAAGAATCCCATATGATTCTTAAGTATTGCTCTTACCCCTGTAGGCCCAGTGTGACATCCCGGGTTTTCTAAATCTTTTTCCAATACATATAGTAGTAGAAATAATTTTGTTTTTATAAAATAGGCAGGATCCCTGGAATAAAACTCAAAATTTATTAATTTTTCGCAACTTCAAAGAAAAATACCCAATAAAGAAAATCCCGAGGGTCATTTACACCCAAAAAACTACAACGATGAAAAAAATCAATTTCAGACACTCTGAGCATGCCCAAATTTAAAACCAGGATAAATTTTGCAAGCTATAAAGAGACAATGATAATAAAAGTTCCAAAGCCCCAGGTTCCATCCATAATCACCACATCATCCATGTGTGAGTATATACACACTATACAATGGTATGGGTCAAATCTATCAAAATACACAAACGTCCAAGTAGAGTCCCAAAAGTCTAATACAAGTCTAAGAGACGTACACTACTACGTCTCTGAATACAAAAATTAGATGGTCCTCGTCCAAGTCCACACTAATCCACCCGCTTCCCTTTCTATCGCGCTCCAACTCTGAGGCATTGCTTTGCAATGCCTCAACAAGCTATACTTGTGTAAGTGATTCACATTTAATAATAAATATAAATAAAATCAAAAGGTACTAAGTATCATAATCATGGCAAAATCTCATAAGACAAAAATATACAAGGCATGTAAAACCTCAACATCCATAATGAATAATTCGAGAAATTATGCGCTAAGCAAAATTGTCATCAAATTTGAATATTATTGTGTGCAATGCATGAAATTCATGGATACTTATCTATCACTGTCACCAAAGTCTATATCCACAAAACAAAAAATGCATGTCGTAATCATAGAAAGCCGTACACAATTAAGTCTTATGAGTGCCTCAACTACACTCATGACGATGGCAATGAGTACTCATTCTAACCTTGGGTCCCTCACGTGCAGCCCACATCAGTCGATTTTTCGACAGAAGCCTGTCAGCCAAAACTACTGGCCCGCCCTCAAATCGGTACAAAACCCGGCTTACTCCGCTTCACCCGATGGTCTCAGTCAAGATCCATGATAAAGTGTAATCCATTACATATCAAACATGAATACTCATGAAATCAAATGTCACGATAACAAATATAAAGTACTATACACATGCAACAAAACACGATAGTGCATAAGACATATGCCTAAAGGATTGTAGATTAGTCATAATCGATGAAATTAAGAGGAAAATCCCAAATGTGATCACCTACCTCAACAATCGCAATACTCCAATTAGACGCGTAGATAATGTCACGTCATGCGCCCTGACATACCTGTCACATCATAAGTCATGGGTCACGTGGTGTTCTCACATTTCAAATAAACATCTCCAAGTGATAACTTTCTTAGTCTATTGGTTAATTCTAGGTTAACGACTCAGATCATCTGATTAACCCTTCATTAAGGCAATCTTGAGCTAGATGTTAGTCTTTCTAACATTTATCGTCATTTGTCATCATTGATTATCAATCTTACTCATTTTTATCACGATCCATTAAATTTCTATTTCGTTTAGTGATTCACATGTATCTTTATCATCACGTGTCGACTTGACAGTCAGATTGCTCTCTAATTAGCACATCCTAAGTCACCTATTCAGATCGACTGTCAAGATCATTTTTCTTGGCAATTCAATGAGATCTACCCTTCTAATTCCCTAGATCATTTCATGTTTGATGTATACAAATAAGGTCTAAGGCCTGATCATACATTAATCGACTTAATCTAGGTCATCTAATAGTATTTAGTAGTTTAACTATTTAAAAAGTGCCTCAAGATAGGTTTTTATCTTAAATCTAGGTCCACGTCATCGAGATGATTATAACACCTCTTTCGAATCTTGATTTGGACCTTTATAGCTCCTATAATCACATTTTTTATGAATCCAGTCAGAAAAAATCCAAAAATCAAGAAAAAGCCCGTCGTAGGTGCCGCTTGCGCATGCGCATGGGTGTGCCACCACGTGTGCAATGCGTGTGCGTGCCGCCTGCATGTGCATTGTGCATGAGTGCCACTCACGCATTGCGATACATGTGCGCAGGTGTTGTGCAGGCGCTCATCACCTGAGCTCCACTGCTAGGTGTCGCCGCCAGGAACGATGATGGGCAAGCCACTGTCACCAGAGACGACAGCCAGTTTTTGGTCACTGCAGGCGACCCTTAGGTGTCCAAATTGTGTGATTTATGCACCGTTCCACTCCATTTTTCATGTACATTTTATTTTCAAATGCCACTTCAACAAATTCCATCGTTATCTACCATTTTTATACTATTTTTATCACGTTTATAAAAATCTTCCTCTTACTATTTTCTTAGTTTTTCAGCATCCCTAACCGTCCAATCACCATGAAAATTCATGGGTTTATTCTTTGTGTCATCATGTATAAGATGAACGGTTAAGTCATCATCTGACACTGTTTCATCAACTTATTTCAAAAGGATTAATAATACCTAAAACTTACCAGAAAACGGCAATTCCCAGCTGTTTTTGGGAGTTAAAAGAAGACTAACTTCAAAATGATGCTAGAAAAGAGAGGGGGAAAGAGGGGACGGTCCTACCTCAGTCTGGCTAGTCGAAGGGGTAGAGAAATCTGTTGCGTGCGATCGTTGCAATGGTTGATGATGGCTATCACCAATGGCTCACAAAACGGAAAGGTCTGATCACGAAAAACGAGAGGGGAGGTGCATTTAAGGCCCCCCTTTAATACTTTTTTTTATACCATTTATGGTTATATGATTACATCACCCTACCCTCATAAATGCCTGTCCCCTCATAAACACCTATCCCATCGTGGGTGTCTGTGATGGCTTCATGGGCCCCACTTTGTAAAATGATTGTTCTGTCCCTCTAGATAATTTTAATTAAATATAAAAATTAAAATAATTAGTCATTTTTACTCTGATCTCCGATTTTAGAATTTTTAGTGGCGTTGGATTCTATTTTTCGAGCATATCTCAAATATAGAGGTTTTAACTTGAGATTCTATCTCCAAATTTCTCAAATTCTCATTTTTTCATAATTCACAAGATTAAATATTCTGAAATTTAAAATGGTTGATATTACACTCAGGGTTTCCAGAACTAGAACCATTAAAGTCTAACTTTAACTAGTGGTGTGTGCCATTTAGATTGGCAGTGGGCTTTAAGGAGAAGAAGCAATGAGATCTCCCTTCTTATGAAATTGAGAGTGAGTATATTCAAGAGAGAAATTGTGAGATTTAACTCACTAAACAACCTAAGGCATTTGAACTAAAGAGATACCTATTATTTCTCTCTTTCTAGAGACAATAAAACTATAAGAATGTTGGCTTTTAAAAGGGATTTTTGGAGACCAAATCCTACAACAAATAGCCTATTGAGGATGTGCTGGAGAAGGGAAGCCTTGACTTAACAATAGAGTTGTTGTCGTGTAACCTTGAGGTCATAGGTTTGAGGTGTGGAAACAACCTCTTGCAAAATATAAGATAAGGTTGCGTACTTCAGACACCCCTTATGGTTCGCCCCTTCTCCAGACCCTGCATATGTAGGAGATTTGTGCATTGGGCTACCCTCATTGAGGATGTGCTGACGAGCTCCATTTAAGATGAAATAGATTTAGGTTGAAACTCTTATAGAAAATGGGCAATGGACCAAGATATGGGCTAAGGATTCAAAAACAGTAGAAGAAAGAAAGAATCTACTCGTGATATACCATCTTGAGCACATGTGGGGTCTAGAAAAAGAGCAAACCACATTGGGTCAATAATACACAACCATACCTTGCATTTGCAAGAGGCTATTTTCACGCCCATCACCTCTAGGTCACACAGCCATAATTAAAAAGGAACAACCTAGTGCGTGAAGCTCTTGCGCATGTGAGGTCTAAAAAAAGAGTAGACCACATTGGGTCAATAATACGCAACCTTACCTTACATTTGCAAGAGGTTATTCTCACGCTTTGAACTCATGACCTCCACGTCACACAGCTACAACTCTACCATTATAGGCTCTCTTACATTCATACCTGCACTTATACCCAATAAATAAAAATAGATGGATAGAGATAGAAATAAGAATATTCTTGACTCTTCATCTTAGTTAAACTTTTAGGTTGTCAAGCCCCCTTCAAAACCTTATACATACAGATTTCCTTATAACTCTATGGGCCTGTGGGCAATTTTTATAGTGGACCCCTTCATGCATCAGGCAATCATAACCCTTGATTTTGACTAGCCACCACCGGCTTATAACCTTTAAAGCCACACATTTTAGATCCCTGAGTGTTTGGGATCATCAAAATTATCCCTACATGAACTTTTAGCTGAGCATCCAAATTGTTGATTTTCAATGCACAAACACAAGATCTCCATTCAGCGTAGGATTTAGCAGAGGATAGAGGTTCTAGCAATGGGGCCTCCCCAAACTGACATCTCCAATCATCCACTCAACTGCCAGAGGAAGATGATGTACGGTGGAAATTGGACTGAATCAAGAAATTGGCTCCAAAGACAAGGCTAGAGATGCTAACGACACTTGTTGTGACACCATATTGCTTGGCATGTATGTGTTCCAATCTCCACGCAATTGCTGGTTTCCCCACTCACTTTAAACTGGAGTCTCTTTACACAAAGTTTTCAGTTTAATACCGATTATACAGTCAGAGCCATCCTACTGTAGAAAAAATAAACGCTACTTGGTTGGTGGCTGTAAGAGACACGTTTCGCCTAATCAGTCAAGGTTGTGTCTACTTTCATTTTGGTTGGAAAAGGATCTCATCTTGTTAATCCTATTTATTTTACTGAAACTATTATTTTATTATAACTATTCTTTAGCGATGCTATGTGCACTCGCGTAAGTGAAGGATTATCCTACTCAATTCCACCTTGCAAGTCCAAAGCTATAAAGTTAATGAGCATAATTCATCTTCTCAAGCACTTAATGGAGTTATCCCATGGATCTCATGTGGTGATTCTAAATCATCATCATTGTCATTATCAAGGACTTATCTTGATTCGGGGTTTGTTACAAGAATTTTGTTCCTCTAGTTTAGTTTTATCAAGTATCATGGCTTTATCTAGTTAGAAAGTTTTTAAATCTTTTTCTACTACTTCTATCCACATCCTGTAAAAAAAAAAAAAACCTTAAATGAAGGGGGGCCAAAATTGATACAAGCAACCCCCCCCCCCCACGTGAGAGACCCATTGAGTCTGTCTTTTCCCAAAAACCCAACGAGAGGGAGAAACGTAAAGAGAAGAAGAGAAAGGGAAGAAGGAAAGAAGAAAAAGCGAAAAAGGAAAGGAGAGAGAGGGAGGAGAGAGCCGTCGGAGAAGTCTGCCACTCCGGCGAGCAAAGAAACGAGGGTTAGGGCTTTTCGGGTTCCGGAGTTCACAAACCTGGCCGGAGAAGACGACGGCTCCGATCATCAATCGACCGACCAATCTCCTCAACACACTATTAGGAACCAAAACCCTAAGGTTTTTGAACAATCCGAGCATTGCAAAACGTCGGATTGAAAAGGGAAATGTCGCACGAGTATGTTGGAGGGTTTTTCAACTAATCGGAGCCCATCTAACCCATTCTAGAGAGGGAAAAACACGAAAAGACACTAGGAAGGTAAGATCTACAAAACCCAACTTTTGATTTGTGGTGTTTTGCAAAATTCGTGCGTTTTCACCCTAGATTTAGAATTTCGGATAATCCAACCGTTCAATCCCTAATCCAAGTGTAGGGATAGCTAAATTAGTGCATGATGTAGCTCTGATCATACAAAAATGTCAGATCTAGGCTAAATTTTGATCGGACGAGATCGTCCAATTGAGTATTATTCATGTAGTAACCTTTTGATGTCTGATCGACGATCAGACACCACAAACGAGTTCTAGAGTACTGGAATTGCTAGGATATGGCACAAATTGAAAGTTTTAGACTGAAATTGATCTAAAAATCTAAATCATTTGATTAGACAATAGGAAAATAAGGACCTGACACTTTTGATTGGTAGTCATACACTACCATGGTGTACCCTAACCTTTAATAAGTTAAGATACTTGGAAATTTTAAGATGAGACCATTTAACGATGAAAACAACTTAGAGCCACTTAAGAAAAGTGGTGAATTGTCAGTCTAGAACCAATGGTATGGATTGACAATCTAGTAACCATAGGTCATTCAATTAGCTATCAATCAATAGCTAATGAAACACCCTTACCATGGAATTAAGCACTGTTACTTCGCCTTATGACGACTAGTGTCGATGACTAACTTAGAATGAGCTTTCATATTAGAAAAGCTAAGAGAAGCCCAAAAGTCGTAAATATGAACATGTTTTCATATACTTTATAGAGGCGTGATTGATTTGGGAGCTTGTACGCGAATTGAGGAAAGTATTCGCATCAGTGAACTAGAAGAGCACCGTTTGAGGTAGGTGGAATTGAGATTGCTAAGATTTTTGCTATATACGTATTTGTATATAAAATTTGAGCATTGAAACAAGTCTTTTCAATTTATATGAAAGGCAAGATGAATGTTCATGATAAAATTTAACCATGATTAAACTGTTCATGCAAAAGCTATACATTATTATGATTTATATGAGAAAACATAAGACTGATACCAGAAAATTGTGAGTTGGCTCATAAGAGCAAAAAGGGTCGTTATGATGTGGGCAGGCCACAGAGTCATTATGATGTGGGCGGGCCTTCGGGCTGGACGAGCTACAAGTCTCTGGGGTTGTAGCCCCATTGCTTGGGGAGTTTGACGCGTCCTGAGGGGTCGTTATGATGTGGGCGGGCCTTCAGGCTGGACAAGCTACCAGTTCTTGGTTGGACGAGCTACCAGTCTCTCAGGCGTAAAGCCTTAAAGAGTGTCTTTGAGTTAGTGTGTCTTTGGGTTTAACCCATTGCTCTAACTCACTGCACCAAATAGGATAATATCGTCTAATGTGTACTTGATACACACGACAACGCATTGGTGGTTGGTAATGTGAAATGGCTCGTATGAGCAAAGGCTGGTATCAAGAATGAAAATGACTAGTGAGTTGACATGTGACTGCATACTTGCATTTCAAGAATATGTTTTAGTACTAATGCATTGATGTTTTTTTTCATCTTGGCATGAATTTATGATGTTGATGAATGTCGAATTATTTCAAGCTAAATGATAATTGAATACTAGTTGCATGTTTTAGCATGGACAAGTTAAATTAAATAGAATATCTTGATTTGTGTGTGTGTCTATATATATATATATATAATTGCTTCTTATTCCACCTACACAAACGCAAGTTTGCTAAGATATTGTATTTGTTTACAATATCTCAGAGCAGAGGATTCCCAAGAAGTAGGAGCTTGTTGACAGGAGTACACTGACGAAAAGCTCTTGACTTAGACAGGTAATTATTGGTTTATGTTTGAAGTCTTTGTATTTGAGATGAGAGAGAGAGAGAGAGAGAGAGAGAGAGAGAGAGAGAGAGAGAGAGAGAGAGAGAGAGAGAGAGAGAGACTGTCATATATATATATATATATATATGTAATTTTGGAGAGATGGATAACTTATGTGATTTGGTTGTGGTATGGAGTTCCTGGTTGTGTTTTTGTTGGATCTGATTTGACTTTATTTGAGTAGATGTATGAAAAGGAGACAGAGTCTCCATTTATATTTTAAAATTGTCAAAAATGTTTATTAGGTACTTCGCAATGACATACGTTAAATGTTATATGTCCGAAAAATAGAGGAAACTCTGCCTGATTGTCAGTAGAAATGAATGCTCATTTCACCAAGAATCCTTGTTTTTGATAAAAGTAAAATGACACTTTGGGTTTTTCAAAGCGAATTTAAAAGAAAAGATTCTTTCGCATTTGTTTACGCTTTAAAAATGATTTTATTAGAAATTGAGCTCGCTAAGTCAATGTTTTTTAGATTTAAAAAGTGTTATGAAAACCCGGGATGTCACAGTTCCTTTTGGGCCTTTTTCTCTTAAAAGTGTAGTCTAGTTTACGAAGCTCCTACATATGCAAAGTTTGGGTAAAGGACAGACCACAAAGGGTCAATAGTATGCAATCTTTTCTTGCATTATAAGAAATTATTTTCACACCTCAAATTCGTGACCTCAAAAATCATACAACCACAACTCTACCATTGCACCAGGACCTTCTTCTTGGGCCTTCCCCTTCCCCCAACTAAAATGACATGTCAAATCCTAATGACTTTATAGCAAATGTTTGATGTGTCTTAAAAGTAAGATTGCAAAAGCTATAAGAATTTGTTAACCCATCAAAAAGCATCAATCTTACTACTTTACCTAGCAGTGTAGTCATTTCTTGTTTTTATCATTGATAGAGAAAGAAAAAAAAAACTATGAGAAATCTAAAAAAATTATTCAAGACGTTGTAATCCATAAATACATCACGAGTCCACTACAAGAGAGATGTAGATCAAGTTCCAATAAAAATTTCACAACTAGGATGACATGATTAAAGAAAATTTGCCTATCTTATTTTGGCAACCAAATCTTAGTCATGTAGATCAAGTTCCAATAAAAATTTCACAACTAGGATGACATGATTAAAGAAAATTTGCCTATCTTATTTTGGCAACCAAATCTTAGTCAGTTTCCTAAACGAGCTATTTTTATGCTGGATGAGTTGGTAAGCCCACTAGCTAAATAGACTATTTATGTATCAAATGACCCAAGTGTTATGGACGAGAAATCTGGTGGTGGGGAGGTGTGCGAGTGAGCGTAGCAAAATAAACTCTTTTTCAAAATAAATTACTAATATTTTCCATAAAAAATAGTAGTTTTCAGACACCGAGCGTTTGGCTTTTGAGGGCTCCCCCCAGAAGAGAGAGAGAGAGAGAGAGAGAGAGAGAGAGAGTCCAAGGAAATCCAGTGTTAGAATCTTGGGCTTCTCTTTTAATTCCTTGGTTTTCAGATTCCAAGGAAATTCTGTCGCCAGGTCCTGTTTCTATTCACGTCTCTTCCTTGTCCGAACCCCCTTATTATTCCAATAAGGCACTGATTCTCCTGCTGTGTTTTGCAGGGAATTTTGTGGGTTTCTGAATCCAAACTGTAACTTTCAGTTTTCACCTCAATTCGTCGACATATCCTCTTTATCTGTTTTTCTTTTTCATATATTCATCGGTAAGTCGGGTATATCTTGTTGAACGGCCTCTTTTGACTGTTGCTGGACTAGTAAGTGCTGCAATTTTAGCAGAAAGAAACGAGTGGGATTTCTCCCTGTAAATTGTGTTTTTCTTTCTTTTGGATGAAATTTGGGTTGGGTATTCTTTTTCTTATCATGCAGTACCGACAAACAAACGTTTCCGTAAGGTATTGGTATTATCGCAACAGTGGCAATTCTTGTCGTTTCTTATAAGTTTGCAGTCGATATAATTAGTTTCTGTCTGTAATTTGGAACCGATTTAGGTAAAAGAGCTTTGTGGGCTGTGATCTACCTTATTTGGTTAGCATCAATGAGTAGCCTAAGTTTGAGTTTTCTTTGCAGCATAAAAATCTTACTGAATATCTTCTGTACTAGGTGATTATGCTTCTATATGTGGAATATTGTGGTTTTAGCGGAGCCCCACACTTCATTTTCTTCCTTTTACCCAATACAGATAAGTTGTATAACAATCATGGAGACGTATGCACTATTGGATAGTAAGCCTGAAATGGTTTATTAGCTATGTTAGTATTCTTGTATCAAAGATCTTTGCTATTCTTGAGTGTTGTGCCTGAAACGGTGATTCTTGTATATCTTTGATGAGACCTCTGGGATTCTCAACTTTTGTTTCAGCAAAATCATTAGGAAGAAAGCAAATCATACAAGACACTGAAACAGAAGAAACAAAAGCCATTCTCTCTCACTCCTCTTAGATGTGGGGATGGAAACGAGCACCAATAAGTTTTCCGCACCATTTCTGTTAACATTCTATAACTCTCTTGTAAAGAAGATCATGACACTGCAATGATTTTATTGTTGCAACAGGGTGTTAAGGGTTAGGATTTGGTTTTACTGTTGAAGTATTTTGTGTGGATTTAGACCTAGTATATAGTGGTTAGCTACCAGTTACACTGATAACTTATATGTCCCTTAAGAACTAGAACCATGGAGCTAGATCCTAGACAAGTATCATCAAATTCCAGAACTTCTAAAGAAATCCAGTCTGCTGGAAAGATTATATTCTGATCATGTGGGGATGAATAACACCATTAACTTATATTGCAGATGCAATTAATTTGGTGTTGGTAAATTCCAATTGCACGTTTGGAATACTTTAAAGATGACAAAAATCAGTTGGTTGTCTGGATGCTCATTATTCATATGTTTTATACAAACACTTGGAACAACGTCTTACTAATTTTAAACCACCCTGTTGTTGTATCTTGATCTCAGAATTTATATTTTTCAGAAGCAATGCATATATGCTTCTCCTTGATGATTCGTGGTGTCCTATCTGTGATGGTTGATGGTTGATGGTGAGGAGGTTACCTAAGAGGACTTGTCTTTTGAAATAATATGCCCATAGAGTTCAAGAAGGTTTTGACACTGTTTTGAGCAGCTTGTTCTTAAAACTCGTTTTATCTATATTTATGGATGGAAATGACAAGGAAGAAAAAATCTGTCCATGGAATAACTCAAAATTGCTATCACCCTTAAACAGGCCTTCAGTGGAACCTGCTTGTTCCATTCTCAAGGATGATTATTCTGCAGTTGTTGGTGGAAGTGATGGGCCAATACCAAATCATGGGGTGCCCATGGCGACGATGATTGTTCTTAAGTTGGAACAGACATAGTCTTTGCTTCTTACTCTATTATCTGTCTTGGCTGTAGAAGTTTTGTTTTAGAACTCTAGTTCTTAGTATTCTTCAGAACAGTCTTATAATTTGTCATCTACAATTCCCGAACAGGAGCAATGGCTGGACAAGTTGGTGCTTCTCCATCCACTGATTCATTTGAATATGAGCTTTTTGAGGATGCTGATCACCTTAAAACTGTTGTATCTACACCAAATAGGATTAACCTGTGGATTGATCCAGAAGAATTAAAACTTAAGCATAGGATTGGGCGAGGTCCTTTTGGGGATGTCTGGATAGCAACTCATCATCGGTCTACAGAAGATTATGATGAGTACCATGAAATTGCGATAAAGATGTTATATCCCATTAAAGAAGGTCAAGTTGATACCTTTCTAGCTAAGTTTGAAGATGCATTCTCTAAGTGCCAAGAATTACAAGGTGTTTGCTTTCTGCATGGTATCTCCATAAAAAATGGAAAGGTAATCTATTTGCTTTGGTGGATGATAGTTTGATTAGCGGCTTCGAACTCTACATATGGAAGAATTTCTTAACTTAATGCAATAAAAAATCTGGAAATTTGTATTCCTTTGCATCTTCTTTGCAGATTTGCATTGCGATGAAGTTCTATGAGGGATCAGTGGGAGACAAAATGGCTCATCTTAAAGGTGGCAAGATTCCATTGGCTGATGTTATAAGGTGATGTCAGTTCTGGTGATATGGAAACACATGCTTATATCGTGGTAGTTTTATGGATTCTGACTGTTATAAATATTACAGTCCACTCTTTCTGAGACTCAATTAGACAATACTGCATCAATAACTCTGAGAATATTTACAATTGACAGGTATGGGATTGACTTGGCTCATGCGATTACAGAACTGCATACAAGAGGAATTCTGATTCTTAATCTCAAACCATTCAACTTTCTTCTTGATGATCATGATCAAGCTGTTTTGGGAGATTTTGGAATTCCATCTCTATTTCTTGGAATTGCTTTGCCAAATCCAGACTTGGCTGTAAGACTTGGAACACCCAGCTATATGGCTCCAGAGCAATGGGAACCAGATATAAGAGGTCCAATTTCATTTGAGACAGATTCATGGGGATTTGGATGCAGCCTCGTGGAGATGTTGAGTGGTTTCAGGCCCTGGTCTGGCAGATCAGCCGAAGAAATTCGTGATTTGGTTTTGATAAAGCAAGAAAAACCAAATATTCCAAGTGGCTTGCCTCCGGCAATTGAAAATGTTTTCATTGGATGTTTTGAGTATGACTTTCGAAACCGTCCTCTAATGACAGACATTTTGCAAACCTTAAAAAGGTAGCTTCCCTCCCTTTCAAGTTTCTGGTACATCTGTTGCTAATATGGCCACTCTAGAATTCACTCTTGCAACTTCATCTGCCATCTAAGGTCGTGTTTTGTGTTTTTGGTCTTTAAGATGAGAATCTGAATTACCCCAAATCCAATGTTCTGCCCATATATCCTATGCTACATATGCATATATATGGGTGCTGATATATACACCCCTTTTCTTTCCTGGCCCAATCCCATTTCTGTCTCTAAATCTTCCAATCTCTCTCTAGAAAAAGAGAGACAGAGAGAGTAGAGACCCATTCACATCCACATTCACTATAATCATCATTTCAAACAAACAAACTTCTCAAAGATATTATTACCTATTTTTCCAAATATATATATATATATATATATATATATATATATATATATATATATATATATACACACACACACACGAGACTAATTTCAACTGCTATGCCAATAGTCTATTGATACTTAGACAAAATTCTTAAGTAATTCAAATGATATTCATTTTCGGATTCTGGAATTCTCCAATGAGTTAACAAAATCAAGTTGGTTTCCATATCTATCTGTTTTCTCTTAATGAATAATTTCCAGCAATGCACTTTAATGGGTTGCTTCACAGTAAATATTGTCTGATGCATTCCAGAATTTTCACGATTATTGCATTCTCTCTAGTGTTAAAGTTTGATAGCTGCAATGGGTTTAGCCGCAAAGGGTATATATCCAGAGATGGGGATTCTTGTTGAAGTTACTGGGTTTTCATGGTTAATGGTATATGACTATCAGAAACCTCTGGAGCATTATGCTAAACTGCTGGAAGTTGTTCTGGTTTGAGTTTTGGTTATCAGTTAGGCCTAGTTCCACCCAAAAAAATTGAGCCTAACTGTTGTACCTAAATTCCTTGTGTCTAATTCAGTGTGCAGACATTCAGCTGTTTAGTCTTGTCAAGATGCTAAATTTGTTTTCTTTTTCATGTGAAAGGTCTTTGTCCTTGCGATTTATAAGTATCAACATGACTACCTTATTTGTCATCATGAAGAAATTTATGTCATGTCTGAACTGGAAGTTATTTATATTGGTTCCTTGACTTTAATAGGGTTTTTTTAATTTTTCAGCTCCACTGAATCTTTCACAAGATATGTGACATCTCCCTGAAGAGGCCACTGATCAAAGCTGATAAAGTTATGTAATTGTGGTCTTCAATCATCAAAAGGCCCTTAAGGGTTGTAAAATTGACAGCTTCCAATGTTAGGCTTTATGGGAAGAACTTTGAAGACTGCATGTCTGAACCTCTTGCCTCATTCAATGGGAAAGGTTCAGTTTTGATATTCATTGAGACCAGACATGAATGCAGACTTGGGCAGTCAGTTGATCAAGCTGACCAACTGGGTCCTATCAACCTTTAGGTTGAGTACATATTTTCTTAATTAATGTTGTTATACAGGTAGCAGAAACTAGAGAAATTATAGAATCCAATGAAAATTTTTATCATAGGAAAAAAAAGGGCAGCCCGGTGCACGAAGTTCCCGCACATGCAGGGTCTGGTTAAGGGGCGGACCACGAAGGGTTTATAGCATGCAGCCTTACCTTGCATCTTGCAAGATGCTGTTTCCACACCTTAAACCCATGACCTCTATGTCACATGGCAACAACTCAACTGCTTTGCCAAGGCTCCCCTTCTATTTTTATCACAGAAATGGCACGGAAAGAAGATCATCTAAATTGGAGTAAATATTAGATATTCTGAAGAGAGGAGGGATTAAATTTAACTTCTGAGAAATATCTTAATTTCTAGATTTGATATATTCATTGGATAATCTCTAAGTGGTAACAGAGTAATAAAATAGTTGACCATGTCAATTACAAATAATGCTAGATCTTATATCTTAACTCTAAATCAAATTGCACTTATAGTGCTTTAGAAAAGTCTGGCTAGTGAACACTTGAATTGCGCAAGTTGTTTGAGTGTTGTCCAGGAAGAAAGAAGCTTCAGCAGAAGAGACAGGGTCCAAATTATGGTTTTCAGTTTGAGAAATAATGAAGCTTTTATAGAAAATTCTGTACAAGGAAGTAAAACTTACCTTTTAAAATTCAAAGATGCCTGATAATGTCTCAAGTGTAGGAAGTGGCGTGATGAAGGCATGCAGCTTAGTGACTGAGGAGTTCAGTTCAATAGTTGGTGCCTACATATTTGAGTGATTGCATACTTGCGTGCTCAGGGTCTTTCCACATAGAGTTAATGTGGAAGAAGAAAAGAGAAAAGGTGAGTTGTTGCATACTTGCTTGTTAAGGGTTCATACGAAGAGTTATTATGGAAGAAGGAGAAGAGAGGAAAGGAAGAAGGCTGGGGCAAAAAATGTATCGATATGACTTTGTCAATTTCTTCATAAATCTCATAATTAGATTAGTTTGCAGTGGCTACCAGAATACCCGCAAGAAATGGACAAGTATTTTTAGTTTCCTGCATCCCATTGTATGAGTGACTCAATTGCTTTCTTATCAGCACAATGATGGCTGGAAATCGATAATGAGTTTATTCCCTCTGGGTCTTGAAGCCTGGAGAATCCATTGACCAGACATCTTTCTTAATATGTTTATAAAATTGTCATTTGCGTTCATGTGCATTCTTTTTGTGTGTGGGTGTGGGTGTGGATATGGGTGGTAATGTGTGTGAAGTTTTGTATTCTGTCAGTTTGCTGCCAGATTTTGCTTGTCTGTCTAGAAATCATCATTGTTTAAATTGCTATCAGATAGACACTTTATATTCACTACATTCACCAAGAGGCATTTTACATGCACTGATTGAACTGTTTTTCTTTGGCCATGGCCTATTGCCTTAGAGAACTCTTTGTCATATTTCTTGTTTAAGTACTAAGATGCCTGTCTGGTAACAACTTCGGGAATTTCTTCAGCTTCTTTTTGTTTTTTTCACTGTGAACAAGCATTGTCACCTGTAATGCTTTTGCTAACCACGTTTTCATAAATCATTTGTTTCCTGTTCAAGTCAGAAAATATTGCTTTTCATAAACGAGTTAAAAAACTATGAAAAACAATGTGATACTTCTTTTTGGATGTTGTTAATGTACACACCATCAATTGTTCATCTTCTTCCAAGTCTGGTCTTGTTTTGACTAGTGGAAAGGGAAAGATGTATCTTTGCTGCTATCAGCAAGTCATATCATTCCTTGGGTGTTGTTAATGAACACACCGTCAATTGTTCATCTTCTTCCAAGTCTGGTCTTGTTTTAACTAGAGGAAAGGGAAAGATGCGACTCCACTGCTATCAGCAAGTCGTATCATTCTTTAGGTGTTGTTAATGAACACACCATCAACTGATTATCTTCTTCCATGTCTGTCTTGTTTTAACTCGTGGAAAGGGAAAGTTGCATCTTTGCTGCTATCAAGAAGTCATATTATAAGTTTACAATTTAAACAATTTTTTTTTTTATGTCACTCTTTTTTTTTTTGCTTTGTGTAGGAGTCATCAATGTTTTATTGTCAGCACCATCTTTTCGAAATTGTTTTTGCACAATGATGTAGAGAACTTATTTTTCATTTGCAGCCATACCCCTTCAATATAGAAATCATTGTCTTATTGCTTGTTCGGCAACTTAATTGATTGGCCTTGTCCTACTTTTGTCTTGTTTTAACCAGAGCAAGTACAGAAAGATAATTGGTTATGCTATTGACAATGACCATTGGAGTAGCAATTCATAATATAAAGGGCAGCCCTGGTGCACGAAGCTCCCGCCTATGGGGGGTCCGGGGAAGGGGCGGACCACAAGGGCCTATTATAGGCAGCCTTACCTTGCATTTTGCAATAGGCTGATTCCATGCCTTGAACCCGTGACCGGTCACATGACGACAACTTTTACCGTTGCGCCAAGGCTCCCCTTCAGTAGCAATTCATAATATATGAAGAAATAATTGGTCCTCTATGTTGCCACCTAATTATTATTTTCTACAAACTTGCAGCTGTCAGAATGCATCTTATGACAATGGTGGCTGGAGAGATCTTGGAAGCAGGGTATTGGCCAAGTCAAGCAACACTGGTTACTCTGAATGGTTTCTGTCTAAGGTTCAGCTTCAAATGAATGATATCGTGCGTTCTAGGAAGCCCACAAACTCTTGTAAAATGGAAACCATGTATATCCCAGAAGGAACTGTAGTTGGCTTTGATAGCAATGGCTATGTTCTGGTTAGGGTTCATGGAATCCATAATCCTTTGAGGGTGCATTCTTCAATACTAGAGAGGGTTTCCTTGGGCTTTGCAATTGGGGATTGGGTGCGAGTCAAAACAGATGAAAGGAGGCACTCTCCAGTAGGCATTCTGCATTCCGTTGAGCGTGATGGCAGAGTAACTGCTGCGTTTATAGGGATGGAGACTCTTTGGACGGGCAGTTGCTCTGATCTTCAGATGGCGGAATCTTATTGTGTGGGGCAGTTTGTTAGATTGAAAGAAAATGTTTTTAATCCTAGGTTTGACTGGCCCTGTAAAAGAGGTGGAGCATGGGCCACAGGAAGAATTTGGCAGATTCTGCCAAATGGGTGTCTCGTTGTAAAGTTCCCTGGTAGATTGATTTTTGGAGATGCTGAAAGCTTCTTAGCTGATCCAGATGAAGTAGAGACAGTCTCTTTTGGTACATGTCCTGGATTGGTGAAGAAATACCAGCACCTCGAGGACTTCCATTGGGCTGTGAGGCCACTTGTTATAGCCGTGGGTTTGTTTACAGCTCTTAAATTGGGCTTCTTTATGGGGAAGAATGTGGGAAGATCAAGGTTGAGGTGCAGGAGGAGGAAAGGTGGCAACTCTTCCATGGAGGGTGACGGTGAGCAGGACGGCCAGAATGTTAACAATCCTGCTCGGCTTCCTTCGTTTGTGGCAAATATGCTTTTCAGGGAAGGTGTTCCTACAACTAGATAATTGATACTTCTCTCAGACTCTTACTTGAAGGTAGCCGATGTTTATAAATGTATATGTCTGCACATCCGTGATATATGGTACTTGTTTCCTGTGAATAAGCTCGAATTATTATCATGGTTTCTTAGTGTTTGGTGATGCAAGGCTTTTTTTTTTTTGTGCACTGATCTTTTCATACGTATGCTCACGTCTTCTTGTTGCTGGCTTGCTGCTATTGACTGGATCTGTGTTCTCTCAGAGCATAAGGTTAGTTTCCATATGAACTCAATGGCTTGTTTTTGTCTAGAAATCTCAACTTTATAAAACCCTTTTTATTGTTTGTACTTGTTATGTCTACACAATTTGGAAGTAATTGCTATTCTCGTGATCATAGTTTGCAATCTGCTAGTTTTGCTCAAGTTGGGTCATATGTAAGCCTTTGTGATTTTTTGTAGTTTAATTACCAAGTTGTAGTTGAAGGGGAGCCGCGGCACAATGGTATAGTTGTCGTTGTGTGACTTGGAGGTTTAGGGTTCGAGACCTGAAAACAGCCTCTTGCAAAATGAAAGGTAAGGCTGCATCCTGCAGACCCTTTGTGGTCTACCCCTTCCACGAACCTTGCATAGGCGGGTGAGCTTCGTGCCCCAGGATGCCCTTTATTAGCAAGTTGCAGTTGAACAGTTAGATTGAGATTGTCACGTGGCCAATTGATGGAGAAACTTGGAATTGTGGTAGCAAACTTGTTAGTGATGAATCGAAGTCGCATCAGAGAGGAATAGCTAGTCCTTGGTACGATCAGCTTGGTGAGTAGTAGTTTCTGAGCTTAAACCTTGAGCAAAAGATTATCCAGCTTGCACAAGAGAACAACAGACCATTGAACGATAAAAATTTTCAGGCCTGGCCCATCGAAGATGGAGTCTGCTAGAATGGTTTGAATCATAACGTTACTGTCCCACTAGTACACTGCAACCGACTGTGTGAACTGCACGGCAGTGATTGGTGATTCACTACACAGACTTTTATAGTCTTGTATGTGGAGCTGGGGCTTAACCCCGGTGGTTTGTAGGCAACTAATTGGTGGGTCTGATCTGACCATGAGTCCCTTTTACCCTCAATGGCCAATCTTCATCCTCTTGACACCCTTGATTCAAGGTGCTTTGATCGGATTTTGCCGAGTTGCAACAGGGTGTTTGCTTTTCGTTTTTGGGTAAAATAAGGTGTTGGTTTACACAGCCAGTAGCATTTGTAGCTGTATTTATATGTGCTGAAATATACTTGGGCCCTGTAATTTTGATCTTCATTCACCAAGAAACATCTGGATGAGGCACTTAAGATGAGAAAGGAAGGTTATCCCAAGTGAGCCAGGCGAGTTGGTCGGCCCAAAGCTGCAAATCGGACTCATCTAATGTGCATTGTTTGTACTCGAGTTGGTCGGATTGCATGTCATGAACCTGCATAGAAGACGCCCGGGGCTTGCTACAATGTGGTGGGTGCTTTTAGATATAGTAACAAATACTCAGTTTTTTTTTTTTTTTTTCCTTAAAGACCTGTATTTGTCTTAAGCAATATTATATCTTAACCGTCTTTAACAATAAAATTCAATTTATAATTTTTCTTCAAATTTTCATCTAAAATCCATCTTTTTTTACAAGTTCCTTCTCTATTCGGTTTTACCTTTTTTAACTTTCTACTTTTAAGTTTCTTTTTCCTTTTACAACTATATGTTTTCTGAATTTTTTTCTTTATGAATTTTTAGCTTTATTTTAACTTTTCATTAGTTCAACTTTAAGCTCAAAGTCTTTCTATGGGATCGCAGGTCTGTTCATTAGTTCCTATTTGTGGTGCACAATTTCGTGGAATGTAGGTAGTGGTTATGATCAATTCGATAGAAAAAAGGAAGTAGTGTGTATTTTTTGTTGGGGATTCCCTAGAATAAATTATCGCATCTTCCTTCGATTCCTTGTAAGAGATATCCAGTCGATCAGAATGAAAGTTAAAGAGGGTATTTCTCCTCATCGTGTCCTTTATATGGAAATCAGAGGTCAGGGAGCTATTCCCTTGACGTGTACTGATGAGAATTTGACTCCACGAGAAATTGAACAAAAAGCTGCTGAATCAGCCTATTTCTTATGCGTACCAATTGAAGTATTTTGAAATGAACTGATGAAGAATTTTTTCTTTCTCAGCATAAGAGAAGGAACTCAGTAATCCCCTTTAAAGAAAACCAAAATTTCTTCGAAAGGTTCATTCTAGCAAAGCATTTCGATTCTATCTCCCCCGTTCCATTGGTAATACTGCTGTGGCCTGTAGAATAAAGCAAGCCTTATCTTTGCAATTCTAATCACCAACTTTTTATTTTTATGTTTTCAAATTTTTTTATTTTTATTTTACTCTGATTGTTTTCTCTTTTACCTTTTTCTACTTAAAACTTTGTAATCTTATA
Source organism: Warburgia ugandensis (assembly GCA_035236585.1). Lineage (NCBI taxonomy): Eukaryota > Viridiplantae > Streptophyta > Magnoliopsida > Canellales > Canellaceae > Warburgia > Warburgia ugandensis. Next base: position 9,281,064 of record CP141138.1, on the reverse strand, counting down.
TGAGAGTTTGGATAAATTATCCACAATAATATCTCTTTCTCCTCAAATGGTTGTTAGATAGATTGTACATTTATATTTTTACTTTTATAATATTAAAATAATTTTTGACTATTTCTTGTTTCAAACTTTTTTCTTTGCCTACCTTTTTTTATTTTTATATCTTTTTTTTCTTATATACCGAATTTTTCTTGAATTCTACAGCTTTTCACCAGGGCAACTTTCTCCCGGATTAGAAGTTTGTAAATGTGATTCTAGACATCCACTGAAAACCCACTCTGCACTAGCCCTGGGGCGCTTGGTTTGTGACTGCATTCTAGAAAAATGCAATTTCTCTGATCTGAAACTTGCAAACTTTTATATTATAGTACAAGAAAAGACAGAATGCAGAAAGTCTGTGTAGTGGTATTCAATCACAAAGCCCCACCGTTGCATAAATCAGTAGAATTTGTTTTTCAATTAGAAATAGTTCATATGGCGATTAGTTGGGAACTTCAAAGAGTCTCTAGATTGTCCATTACTAAGCACACTCATGTCAAACATATTTTTAGATACTAGAATTATTCAGATCGCATGCTTTTTCAGGAGACATCTGAACCGAGAGTATAGTACGCTCAATTTAGCATTCCTCTTAATTAGAATAGTAAAGTCTGATTAATGCATTAAACTAGAGAACTGATAAGGAGCAAGTTACTGCATAAGGAGATGTACAATCAATAAAAGTCACGCCATATTTTGAAGTAGGTTGGATCTCGACAACCTTGAAAATCATGACGACTGCACAAAATCTTACTTGTAGAGAGACTTTAAATGCGTTTTTGGTTGTAATATGCAAACTTATCATGGTTCTTGGCTATCCTTTCTTATGAACCAAAGCCCATTACTTTATAGCATGATTCTGGGTCATTAGAGATGTAACAAAGGCATATCGGAATGAAAATTCAGGTCTTGTGTTAGCATAGGTTGGCTGTCTTACATTGAGGTCACGTCATATTCTGAAGAACAATAACTTTGCCTACACCTGCCTACCAAGAACAGAAACTGTCCCCTCAGTGCTACCTTCCAAGCCCATAATGATTCAAGGTTTCTCTTCTTTCATAAGATCCTCCAATCTTAATCTGCCAATGCTCAAATACGTGCTCCATTCTGTGGGTTATTGTTTCAAATGACGGCTTGGATTCATTTGCTCCTAGTGCCATATTAACATTGCTTCATATAATTTAACAGACAATTTGATATCCTTAAACGTATGGTAAGTAAGTCGTTAAGACGACAAGACACCTTTGTATTTATCAGAGAGCCTCAATCCCATCTTCCTTCCTTAGGTGAATGACAACTTCATATAGCCCCAGATGATACACATACAAAAGATCATTGGAAAATTGAGAAAGAGATACACAAGTGGTACAAGAGAGATACTAATGGATCAAACGTTCAAAATGATGTTCACATTGGCTCACGCTGAAGTTACTTGGACACCTAATTGTCAATCCCAAGAGAAGGCTTTTGTTTTTTGATGTTGAACACACATGACCTAGCACAAGAGAGGCTTCCTGTGCCACTGCACTAGAGGGCCTTCGCCCATTAGTCCCAATAAAAGTTCACCAGTGTCCTTTTAATTTAGTTCTGTAAGATAGAGAAATCATAAATTATACATATAATCAAAATAGTATAAGATTAACAATGTATTGTTCCAAATTACATAAAGCATATGCATAATAATGTATAGCTTCAACTTCTTCTGTAGATTCTGAGGACCAATCCAATGCCACTCGTTAAACAGGATACCTAAATCTTCAGTGTATTATCCCTTAATTCTCAACTCTGTGGCGATAATAATGCGATTCTATCATGTGGGTGGTTAGCTTCTAATGTTCAATGTATAGACTACAATAAGATGTAACAATAAAAAAACACAGGCTACAATAGTTCCTATATCATTTATCTAAAGCAGAGTAACAACCAATTAGTTATCTACATGAGTTGGTTGTGATTGCCTTTCACACAGTGGCATTGACAATACCAGCCTCCTTTACAAGTCTCTCCGTCAAAGCTGAGAGGCGAGTAACTTCTCTCTGAGCATCATTGAGACACTCACTGACCGCAGGAGCATTCCCTATTTCTGCTTTCTTCATGAGAGAGTTACTATTATGACCATTTAAGCTCAAGGCAGTTGGGGTATCTTCCATGAGCTCCTGGCTTATATTAGGATCATCCTCAAAATTCAGAGTCATTCTTGGAGTATTGTCAGTCTCCGGTTTCTCCTGCAGAGAGAAATCAGCATCTAGATCTAAGCTCAATGCAGTGTGTGTCTCATGCAAAAGCTTCCGACTCATATTAGCAAGGTTACACAGTGCAGTGGTTGCAGCCTCGACTTCCAGCTGCGCAGCCTCAAGTTTAAGCTTCTCAATTGCCAAATCACCTACATTTTTATCCCCAATTCTTTCTTGTGCAAGAGCATACAGCCTGTTTAGGCCATCAGCCTGCTCCCACATCTCTTCTTTCATCTTCTTTATTTCTTTTTCTCTTACATCCCATTTGTTGAGAACAGTCTTGAGCTCTTCATCTTTGACAGCTAAAGCTCTTTGTGCAGCAAGAAATTCCATTTCTTTCAATCTCAGTGATTCTTTTGCCATTTCAAGTTCAGTGTCTAACTGTTTCTGCCACCCGACACCCTGCACTGGCTCATCTAGCACATGATGCAGCTCACGCTCCATATTTGGTAAGAAGATATCTCTGTCTGACAGGACTGATGTAGTATCATCTTCATCCTTCATAGAAATAACCAGCTTGTTCGTGAGCTGTGTAATTCGTTCTACCACTGTTGCCGCTTCAGAGAACTTCAATTTTGTGTCATCTAACTCATGTTGCATTGTCAGGACATGTTCTTCTTTTTCCTTTAGCCTAGTAGTTGCTTGGACAAGCTGGTCTTCCTTGCTGCTCAGAAGCCTCTTCATCTCAGCAACCTCCTGGTTTACATCCTCCAATTTTTTCTGTGCATCTAGAAGATCTTTATCCTTCTCCTGTAGGATATGCTGAAAAGCAGTCTGTTCAAATTTTAGATGTTGGATTTGCAGTCCAGCTTCCACTAATTCAGACTCCTTAACCTGAAGAAGATTCTGGGTGTCACTGAATTCACGGACTTTTTGCTCTAGATCCTTCTGCAGCATGGCTATTTCTTGGGTTGCCTGCTCAAGAGAAATTCTCTCTTTATTTAGCTCTTGCTGTAAGTTGGCTACTGACTCCTGCTCCAAGGATAGCAGCTGTTCAAGTTCAATGTTCTGGGCCTGCGCAGCTCTCAGCTTAGTTCTCTCATTCTCTACTTCCGTTTGGGCTTCTTTTAAACTTGTTCTGTATGATAATACTACTTCTTTTAGCTCATTGGTTTCTGACAGTTGTTTTTCTAGTTGAAGTTCTTGTTCTTCCAATTTTCTGCGAGAGGAAGATAGAGATTTTTGGGAAGAAACTAACTCGGACCTTACAGCAGCAAGAAGTTTTTCCACTCTTTTGAAGTCTGCCAAGGTTTCTTTAGTTTCCACCATATTCTTCGATGCTTCCTCAGATAGTTGCTTCAATTCTTCCTGTGCTGATAACCACTGAACAGTCCGCCTTTCCAAGTTAGTCTCTGCAACTTTTAGTTTCTCTGCTTCAACTTTTCTCATCTTCAAAGACTCCATTAACTCATATTCCCTTTCTTTTACTGATCTTTGGAGCTCTTCAACTTCTGCTTCTTGCTTCTTAATGACATCATTGGCTTCATTAAGAAGCAGACCTCTATATTCAAGCTCAGAAAGCATTTTGGTCAATTCCTCATTCTTCATTGTCAACTCCTTTCTAAGTTTATTCAATTCATCTTCCTTGACAGAAAGTAGAGATTTTGAGCTGACAATCTCCTGGTCACGTTCATCAACCAAAAGTTTTAGCTCTTCTATTTGCCTGGCTTGAGAAACTAGATCCTCATTGGACTTCTTCAGCTCTTCTACCATTTTCTCCCTCTTAGCATAAGCAGCAGCAATGTCTTCTTTTTGCTGCTCCAAGTCCCGCTTTGCTTGATTTAGTTCAGAATGCTCTAACAAGACCTTTCTCTCGGCATCTTGAAGATCATCTTCCTTCTTCCTCAAGGCAGTCAAGGCAGCCTGAAGATCTGATTCCAGAACTTCAAGGTTAATACCAAACTGTACATCCTCAGACAGTCGGGAATCTTTGTTCATCTGCTCTTCCAGTTTCTGTGTTTGTGCAAACAGTCTCTCCAGAAGAACTCTCGCAGGTTCGGTTGCTCCATTGCCACTACTGCTGATATTCGACTTTGGATTATCTAACACCGATCTGACTATCCGGAGTCTATTCCTATTCTTTTTACAAGCGCCAAGAATGGCTAATGCCCTCTGCTTCCTGTTGAGCCTCAGATAGCAGAGCTGCAAAAAGCATTCCATATGTAACGTATAATTTCAAAAACTTCTGACAGCAAATATTAATAGAGCAATCATCAGAAAGCATCAACTAGTTGTACACATAATACAGATTCTTGTATGGGTATAGCACTAAGCAAACACAACAGGCAATGAATCGCAACAAATTACACAACATTAACTTAGAAGACAAAATGTGAGTTTCCAAACTTCTTTCAATCCAACAAAAGGAATTAGCCATCGCATATGAGATGCAGATCACTTTGCCATGTTTACCAGCATAAAAAGGTTTAGTGGTCAGTATCTCTTCCAGCATTCTTCATAGGAATACTGGAATGTTTATGGCTGTCATGGAACATGACGCCTGCTCCAACATATAAGGAGCTCCAACTGTTTGGCAATTCAGCAATCATAGAGCAACATTAATGAATCTGCAGGTCAAAAGAATACTGAAGTTATCTAATATGAACATATCTTTGGCCAAACGACCATGCAAAGGAGTTCTGTTACCAGCATAAAATAGACACGTTATATACTTCCAACATGGCATACAAGATTTCAACCTACCAGGCCATCTGGAGGAGCCACAAAACCCACCTTACTGTAAGGAATCTCAACCACAAAAGCTGCAGCATAACATGGGCACGAGAAGTAGGCAAGAAGACCTACAGCATTGCTCTCTTACTTGCTAGGTTAAAATCTTATATTTCCCTTTAAGCAAGGACGGTTAGCTTTCTGTTCTCCCTGCTCAAGATAAGAGAAGTCTATCAAGTTATGCCTAATAGAAGATTTAGAAATCAAGTTATACCTAATAGAAGATTTAGGATTTCCTAAATACTCCAAATTTGTAGAGAATAGCAAAGAATGAAATGGGTCAGGGTTCTTGACCCCTTGGTACCCATGGAAGTCTCCACTGTGACCAACCGGTGATGGAAATCATCATTCGCTCAATTGCAAGCAGAAGAAATGTTGAAATATGTGGATGAAAAGGCAGAAAACAAAAGATAATTCATCACTCCGTCCAAAGGTACAGAAAGGACGTTCTTGGAGGGCAGAACACACCCAGAAAGCTGGTATTGAGTAAAGCTAGACCGAAGCAAACTCCAGCACCAATTTCATAGTCATATCTCTGCTACGTCATCCTGCAGATCACTTCGCTCCATTCACCAGCCTAAAAGGGTTTCAATCTACATCCTTTTCCAGCATTCTATCTAGGAATATCAAGCTCAACTTTACACGTGGCCCACCTGGCATGGAACATGACGGTTGCTCCAACACTTTAGGAGCTTCAATTGTTTGCCATGCATTCAGCTATAGCAGAGCAACATTCACGAATCAGCAGGTCAAAAGAATACCAAGGATATCTAATTTGAACATCTTTTTGGCCAAACAACTACGCAAAGCAGAGTTACCACTAGCATAAAATAGACAATGTTATCTACTTCCACCATGTCAAACAACAGTTGACTTATATCCCATTCTGTCTGCAGAACCCAGTAAATCCACCTTACCGCAAGGATTCTCAACCACAAGAGATGCATCAGCACATAGGCCCAGGGAGCAGCTAAGAAGACCTGTAGCATCCGTCTCTTCCTTGATAGGTTAGAACCTGATATTTCCTTTGAATCAAGGATGGTAGATATTCTATTTTTTCTACTTAAGATAACAGAAGTCTACCAAGTTATCCTACTAGAAGATCCTGGACTTCTACAATACCACAACTCTGTTGAGAACAGCAAAGAATGGAACACTTCAGGGATCTTGACACTTAGTACCTACAGAAGTCTCCACCATGGCTGACACTAGATGAAAATCATCATTTGGCCAGTGGCAAGCAGAAGAAATATCAAAAGATGCAGAGAAACATGCAGAAATAAAAAGATAATTCATGGTTCTCTCCAAGACTACAGAGGGCATTGGTCAAAGGCAGAACAAAACCTGGAAAGCTGGTATACTGTGAGGCTAGATCCAAGCAAAAACTGGCACCCATTCCTTAGTAGCCTTATCGCTGGATCATCTAGTCCAGAGTGTATAGCTTGAAACTCCATGTTGAAATTTGAAAATCCTTGTCTTTGCTATTCCTTAGAATTGTCCTTTACAAGCTTCTTTTTTCCTCTCTTGTCTTGCATGTCCAGACCCAAGTTCCACCAAATCATTAAACTTCAAAAAGATTCCTCTCTAGGCATTATGTATGGTTTGCTAATTCCTGCTACAAGATTTAGTTTTTTCTTGCGTGTCAACTATAAAACTATCAACAACTGCAACCACATATTGAAACAGAAAGTGGTTACGCTTGCAATGTTTTTCGTGTGTTGGAGTCTGAAATTTTGAATAATAGGATCTGCCATGGGGTAGTAGCCAAGGTTTGAAACAAAAGGAGAATCCGCTTGCTGGTTACTTTTGTTGTTCTTTCTAGCATTTCAAAATAAAAGAAATAGGACAGCTTGTGGTAAACCTCTGCAGAGTTAGGTTGGGATATCAAGCATCAACAATGGCCTGGTTACCTTCAGAAAGAACTTCAAGGAATTATAATTGGTGAACTGAATGGCAATCAGAAGGATATATGTCTTTGCTGACTAAAGCGCCCCCCCAGCAAACCCCAACCCCACTTCCTGCTGCAAATTAAGGGGATCAATAAATGAAACTTTGACAAATTACTTAGTTACGTTTACTAATCTTTACCTAATGAATTTTTCATTACTAAAAAAATTTGGTTGGTTACTCGAGGCAAACTGAGTCCCCCAGCAGTGCATGTATATAAGGGAACACCATCGAGGAACATCAACGCTTATTCCCCTCCTCTGTGGTGTCTATATATGACAACTCCAACGTGACTGCTGATCATCCAGGGTCATGTCAGGGCATTTGTCCACAAATGGAAAATAGGCATTAAATCTGCTTTATACTTCTGATCTACTAAAGGGTAATGGCTGGTTCTCTAGTTAGAGAAAGGGTGAATGTGGAGTCTTTGGCAATTGAAGTGAAATTCCCTTACATGTACTGGTTTTTGGCCTGGGATGCCGTCTTTTTTCTAGTTTGTTTTCCCTTTTACTTTTCTTCATGTCCTCATCCACTTCTGTTTTCTCTTCTGATAAGTATCTTAGAAGGGGAGGGAACAAAAAGAGAGAAGGTTGTAACCCAAACATCTGCAGTCATTCTTAATTGCTATGGGGTTTCGCATATTATTCTGGCATCAAATGAAGATCTCCCAATAGTGGATCCCAAGTTTGGTAACAGAGGTCACATTCTTTAATGGACCATCCTATAGCACCTTCATGGTGCTTATGGAATGAAAGAAATAGAGCAGTTGACTGTCCCATTTGACAGCTGAGGATGATGAATATGTGTAAGTAATGGGTATTCCACAATCAACTTCATCCTAGCTACAGAGGAAGCATGTGCTTCATAGTGACAGATCTTCCAGAATCAAATAGATTGTCCTACGAAAGAAGTTATCAACTCTGCCCTGGCTACAGAGGAAGCTTGTTCATGCTAAAAGATATTCCAGAATAGATTGGGTTCTACGCACAAAAGAAGTTCATGCTTCTGGCTGAGAGATCTCACCAAACCAAGTGGCCACTAAAGCCCCCAAGGAGGAAGATTACAGGAGACATCTATGTACCAAAGTTTAAAAAGCAAGATTCAGAAAGAAATGGCCAACTGCATCCTAAGTTGGCTCATCTGAACAAGTTCAAACTTAGACAAACAGAAACATAAGATTAGAGGCACATCAGCATGCACCTATACAAGTAGAAATTTGACACCTCCTTAAGACTTTAAACTTTAATCAAAAGGAAACCAAAACAGAACCATGCATTTTTTTAATAGTTTTTCCAAAAAATAAAAAATTCTTTATGTAAAACACACAAACTCACATACGAAGGGGGCAAGAGAGAGAGAGAGAGAGAGAGAGAGAGTCACACATATAGACAGAGTGAGAGATATACATATATGCGTGTGTATGGAGTGTCTCTAGAAGCATTGCAATATATAAAAGACACTTAACTGTATCTAAGAAGAAAGAAAAAGGTTGCATTGATTTAATTATAGATGGTAAAGGAAAGTGGTCATTTTTTTATAACAAACCACTAATGAAAAGGGGATCACTACCTGTTGTCTGCCAGTACCTTTCTTTTCTCATATAGAAAAAATGAATACCTTTCAGTTCCGCTAATCATAATGGGAGAAACTATAAATGCATCTCCTTGTATCTAAAGTCTAAACAAATAGGAAGTTTATTTAATATTAAATACAATAAAGAAGAGAAAGCTAATCAAAGTTTCTTAAAAGACCTGAATTCCTTTTTCCGACAACCTGCTAATCTCCGGTTCCAGAAGAACAGAATCAGATTGACAGCAGGGTGAGCTTTGAGGCAATCATATGATTTGCAGATTCCAACCTCTAGACATGACATCAACTACAAGTAAAAGATCATCACGAACAAAGAACAACTACTCAGGACTAGTAGTTTTACTCCCACCTTGCCTAAGGTACTAAACTTTATTGCTTTTACTCATCCTCAAAAGAAGAGCCTCACAAACAAGAGATAAGCATCAAAGAAGCGGAAGATCCACGCTCTGATATGACCCATCCCCAATCTTGGACATCGAGCCTTCAACTAGCATGTTAACGAAATTTGTTTCCTCCTCATTCTTTCCCTCGAAACTTGACAATTGACTCGCCAAATTCTTCTGTTATGCATTCAAACCTCTGAGAGCTACGCATAAAACTCAATCCCCTCAATCTCCTTCCATCTTTGTCAAAGACGCCATCTCGCATCACTTGAAGAGGAACCATTACCAGCCTCCATTTTCCCAATATTTGCCCTCAACTCCACAAACCGACCTGAATTAGCTGAACCCTGATTTCACACCCTCGCCAGGACTCAAAGGAATATCAATTACTTTTTCAACCCCGACCCAACACTATATTCATACACGATTCCCCTAGATTTCTCCGTCTAAACAAACATAAACAAGATGAAAATAGAAGACCAGTTCTCACATTTTTGAATCCTTTATAGCATAAGATATCCTCCAAATTCAAAAGCAAGAAGATACGGAAAACACAGAAGGACCCGGAAGAACAAAGAAACTAGGATAGAAGGAGGAGAATAGAAACAGCAATACCTGACCAGAAGAACCATGAGAAGAATAACCCAGAAAAGTGCGGTTCAGAGAAGTCGAAAACGCCATGTTCAGAGCATCGCAACCTGCTAACCGTGTCTTCCTCACATGATAATGCGATTTCTCGTCAACCCATCAGCAACAAAAACCATCCGAGAAACTCCCAATAGCTAGAATACATAAAAAACAATCATATGTATTGAATCTACAGATATTTGAAAATCCAGAAGGGGGAGAAGAAGAATAAATTAGGGTCGGTTCGGTGCCTGCCTTGGTGGTTGAGAAAGAGTCTGGATTGGAGGGAAATGGAAAGAGAGTTCATTCATGGCAAAAGGACAACATTGACCCTTCATGTGAATCAGGAGTTCCCCAATCTGGCTTTTCCTAGCAATTTCTTTTAGGTTGGTGATATTTAGGGATGAGATTTGATTATCACCATGGGACCCATGTAGGATTATCCACTCTAACCGTTAAAGATTGTGGAGAAGTTGGCACCTGTTGTGGGCGTCCACGTGGCTAGCTGATATTGAAGAGGAAGCTGTCTGCAATGGGTGACTCACATGCCTGGCTACAACTGCCATTCTCAACCGGCCACGTGTACCTGTTTTTTTAATCCTGCAAAGCGTAGTGATTCCTGCAAGCAGGACAATTTGCCTCTCTTCCAATTGAAGTTGCCCGTCTCACAAGTGGATGGGATCGTGCAATGGAGAAGAGGGACCAGCAAAGGGACCAGTGCTGAGACTAGGAGAAGTAGGAACCAGTCCATTCCAGCTTTTATAGCATTAAATGCTTAGCAAACTGTTGGAAATGGTGTTATGTGGTCTTTAAGTCCTCAATCTTCGCTTTCTTTCTCTCCACCTCAAGCTCAAAGACATGGACGGGGGGCAAGGTTAGGATGTTGGGGTTTTCACACTAGGTTTTGATGGTTACATCCCATTGTATAAAGGGGCACTTTGATGGTTACACCCCCTTGTATAATGGGGCACTTGTTTCCTCATGTATTTCATAAAGTTCTTAGTGAAGATGCCAATAATATATCCCTTCTTCGAATAATTGAATATGAATAGGTTCTTACTAGGCTATGAAAATGCCAATGAATATCTCTTTTTTGAATAAATGAATTTGAATCGATTTTTGCTAGGCTCTTTATCAAAAGGGCAATGAAAATGGACCAAATACAAATAGGGAAAGAAATACCACATCTAATTCCAAAAAGCAAAAAAGGCTTGTCTCCTTTGAACTGACCCAAGTGACCTTGTTATATGCCCCTGAGCATACTTCAATTTATATCTTGCACAATTGGGACTCACTCTTGTGCCATTGCACCCAAGTCAAATACCCATTCCATATATAAAAGTTATTCTACATTGTTATTTTTGTCCCCTAAAGTATGTGGGGGGATAATTTAAGAAGAAACAGCCTAGTGTAAGGATTATGATTCTTTTTTTCATGCTATTTGTGGCCTTAAAACATGTATAAGATTATTCAGAATAGGAAAGATAGAGCTATAATATTAGGTTATATATGTAAGATAGAAATAAAACATTGGGAGCTATCTATTCTTTGACAACCAAATTTTATTTTTTTGAGTAAAGGTCAATTTTAATTAGTAGGGGGAGAACAACACTAACCTTGGCTGTACAAATAAGATTAAGATAATCACTTGTACATTGCTATACTAGAAAAAAGAAAAAGAAAAAGAAAACTAAGAGTAGTTCAAATCCATGGTTTTGCTATTCTCATTCCAAACAGCACAACACCTTGGAGGCCCATAGCAAACATGTGAATGTCAACTTTAACTTCATCAAGTCTCTATAAAATTCCTAAAATTATAAGCATACAAGGTTCAACTATGGTAATTCAAATAATCCATTTGGTAACACCCAAAACCATATAGTATAAGGAACTTTATGATATTATTTTTTTTAAAAGAGATGCCCTGGATCTTAAGAGTTGGAAAGTATGAGGTGCATTTCAAAAAGTATATGTACATCTACTTTTTGTGCACACTAAAAATCACAACCATTGGATGATCGAGGTGCGTGCTGCTTTGACTTGTAAAATCACGACCATTGATTTTTTTTAAATTAAAAAAAGTGATATGAAGAATGGAGAGGTCATGCTTCTTGTATAGCCCTAACCAAGACACAACCTAAACGATGATTGCTTAAAGATGCCCAAAGTGTGTCTCCATAGAAATGCACCTCCGAAGATCTAATTCTTTCACCACTTTGTGCCTATTTAGGGCCTTTTTGGTTGGTAGCAAATGGAACAAAATTTATTTTCATGAAAATAGAATTCTTTGTGAATAGTATTTTATGTCTTGAAATTAAATTACACCAGTGACCCAAAGTTTTAGACCTGCTTTTATAGCTTAGATCAAAGAAGAAGAAAAACATTAGTGGAGTTCAATTACCATCACTCATCCCTTAGATGATTCAAAAACTAGGTGGGCATATGCTTTTGAAATTCTCATGTTTCTACCTGTCCCCCCCTCTTCTCAAATATAAAAATGAGTCCAAATAGCTATAGTACTCTTAAGCATTCTAAGGAGTAGATGATGCCTTTTCTTAGTCATAGTGAATATTTTCTATAGATCTAAGCTATTCATCATGTCTGGAATGGCTTAGATAGGTTACATATCAAATTTCATAACTATCAAATGCTTTTAGCCTACGTTTATTTGGGTTAAAAATCAAGACCATTAATTTCTAATTTATTTTTCAAAGAACTAAAACAAGTGGCTAGGATTGCCCAAATGTGATGATTTCTTATGGTAACCTAATTTATAAATGGTGTACATGTTTAACTACTCAAATATTAGAAAAAAAATGCTCTAAGGATAGCGTCTACTTCTTAGGACACTTAAGAGTGTCTACACTTACCAAGACCTTATAGAAAACTAGAAATATATTGATTTTACACTTAGAGGGAGGAATGGATAGATCATCAAAATCCAAACTTGTTGGGCATCTCCCTCCTAAGATCAAGCTCAATCAATGGACCACTTTTATCACTATAAATCTTCACCAGCTCTATTTGGCATTTTTCTTTTGACAAAAGGTTAATTGAAATTGATTGGGGGAGAAAAGCCCTCCCCATGGCCTACAAAATTGATTGGTTCTTCTAGTAGAACACCTCCCCTAGCCAGTTCGTCATCTTTTATGGCTAGCTTATTTGAAGACTGGTATTGAATGTTTTTAAGTCGTCTGTCAATCCTACCAAAAATATGCCAAAACATTCATGGATGATTGGTTTTCTTTTGGTCCTAGCTAACAGTATTATGAGAATCTCCTTTAATTGGGAGTGGTTGTGCTTTGTACATGGCTTTGAGAATGCAAAAGTGACCTAACAAAAGGATTTGAAGGCAACATGGATTTCTTCTTTCTACTTATTTTAAAGTAATAGAGAATTAGAGTAAATCAAAACAAGGTTGAGGTAAAAGATTCAATGCATATCCATTGATTAAGTCTCCTATTTATTGTAGGAGTTCATCATAATATGTTAGCTAAAATTTAGTCATTACACCCACTACCCCATAGAATATGAGCTAGTAACAAACAAAGTAAATAAATCAAAGTAATTACAACCATGTTCCCTACTCTTTAGACTTGACTTATTCTAACTAAAAGGACTAACTACTCACACAAAGCAACAACTCCTACTTATTATCTTTCACCTCTTAGATAAGTACCCCAAGTGGCTTTATTCATGGACTCAGCACATAACACTCTATCCCCCTAAAGAGCTCTTGACTTCAAGAGTAAACACGGGGCATTGCTTTTGAAACTCCCCCAAATTTTTGCATCACTTGGAGATAAGCCATGTCGATGAACTCATATTTCTTCTTGATTTTTACAAGTCCTTTTATCGAGGATTTCTTATGGATATGGACCAATGTATAGTATTGTTGGACTTCAGGCAATTGAGTGAGACGTGAAAGATGGGGTGAATGTGAAACTCATATGGTAACTCTAGCTTGTAAGCATTTTCTCCAATCCGTGTCAAGATTTTGAATGGACCAAAATAGTGTGGAGATAATTTGAAATTATGCCCTAGGGAGACAAAGGCTTGATGATTAGGTTGTAAAGATATATCGAGTCACCTATTTGAACCTCCCATTCAACATGATCTAAGTCATAAATTTTTTTCATGCATTCCTAAGCTTCTTTGGTTGTTGTATGTAGTTGATGGAGAATACTATTTTGACGAATTAATTGATATTCCACAAAAGTAACTCTTGCAGTCCAAAGATAGGGGCCCTATATGTAACATCCATGATTTTTAAATATGAATTTAAGAAATTTTAAATTATGTTAAATTGGGATGAAAAGAGAATATTAAAATTTCTAATTTTTAGGATTTTATAAACATCAAATCAAGCTTTAAGACATTCATATTTGGATTATACTAAAAAAAAGATTCTAACGAAACTAAGTTTGCTGAAATCGGAGTTCAAACAAATAAGTTGTGATTTTTCTTGCAAAGGGCAATTTTGTAATTTTACTAGTATGCCCCACTAGCAAAAATCAGAATTTGACAATCAATGGAGTTGAAAAACCATCATTAGTATGACTCACCCCTTTTTAACCAAAATTATGATGCTCAAAATAAATAAAACATCATTACTAGACATTTTAAATAAATTTAAAAAATAGTAAAATATTTAAAGGAGGGACCAAAGTTGATATTAGGACCCCCTCCCCGCTTAAATGAAATCGGGAAAAATAGACTTTAGTCTATTACCCAAACCAAACAAAAAGAGAAACTCGACAGGAGAGAGAGAGAGAGAGAGAGAGAGAGAGAGAGAGAGAGAGAGAGAGAGAGAGAGAGAGAGAGAGAGAGAGAGAGAGAGAGAGAGAGAGAGAGAGAGAGAGAGAGATGATGCTAGTTTGGAAATTGGGAATTGCACGAAGTTGCTAGAGACGATGACCCCTCAAGAAACAGAAAGATCGGGCAAGAAACGAAGGAGAATCAAGGAAGAGAAGATAACACCCCCAACTAGCAAAATTTGGCTACTGACACACCATTTTTTTAAATGTTTTTTGGCAACAAATGGCGTCAGATCTTCACCAAACTTCATAGGAATGAAGGTCAGGCCTAAATCTACATTTCTCATATTCTTATTTTAAAATCCATTGAGAGACGAGTCACCGGCAGCGATTGCGCTAGTCATCTTCTCCAACAATGGTCAACCAATGCCAGTGACCTAAAATTTTTCAATGAAAAACATGTCATTATCGTATTTTGGCCTGATCTAAGCATTGGAAAAGTCGGATCTTGGATCTGAGATCATTTGACTGTCTAAAACAGATTCAATCGCTATGTGAGATTATCAATTTGAGATCCATAAAATCTAAATGTCCATCTAGTTCTCCTTATTGTTAGGAACAAAACCTCTTTACTAATTTGATCATTGAGGTTGATTCGACTGAAATATGGATGCAACAATAATGTATCACCACGATCACATCGATTCGCAAGGATATGTGATGATCCAACTGTTATTCGACATCTATGGGAACCTATTGAACACAGATTTATAAGCTTTAACCCTTTTTCTATTGTTCATAATTTTACAATTGAAATGTGTATATTTATGTTCCAAAATGAGTATATCTAAGTTCTAGAGATGATCGAACCATTAATTGTTTGATCCATACTTAAAAACATAGGACTATAACCTAAGAGGAGCTTATATATAAGTATGAGATTAAGTATTAATAGTCTGATCGATTGAGAAATTAGGATCTAACTGTCATCCATGCATCAAATGCATGAACCATAGATCTGATCATATGATCAGTAGATCAGAGTATTGATTGTTAACCAATAAATAAGATTTGAACCATATTCAACCAACATAACCTAGATCAGCCAGTCGGATCTGTTAGATTTAACGATTCATGAACTGTACTAATGATCCGACCATTGTGAACCATTGGATCATTGTCAAGTGATCAGATTAGATGTTGATTATATTGAACTATACTAACAAATAAGATCTTGACATTTATGAAATCTAGATTGTAGATCTGAATATGTACTTATATTGTTATAGATATGTGATTAGTTGTTAGTGCATGCGTGAATTTGGATAGTTATTTGCGTCAACAAATATGAAGCGATCAATTAAAGATAGGTTATTTTGATATCTTTAAATTATCTGTATATTTGGATTATGATCATATTATTGATCTAGTCAAATACATGTTATTATAGATTTTATAGATTTTGATGAATTGATAGATGATATGATTACAAACTATGAAGGCATCATTCTTCAGGGATTAAATAAGATGGTATATATCTTCCTTTGATGATGATGATATTAGATAATTATTTTAGTATGTGGATATGATTTGAGATGTATGAAGCATAATGATATATGAGTGTTACTAAGACATATGAATGATAATGATAGAAATCTGAAGTATATAAGATTCTTAATTTAGAGCTACTAACACTTGCATTTCATTTATGCATCTCGTGGATTTGATCTCTCATTTTGGTTTGACATATGATTTGTATTTCATCGTGTTTTTGTTTTCTTGCATGTAATTGAGGTTTGATTCACGATTTATACTTTTTGGTAGCTGATGAGGGCGGGTGCATGTGGCACTGGCAGACTTCTAAGTGGCAACCCTGTAGGTGCTCATAGTGTGATCGTGAGTTAGGCTGAGATGCAATGTGAGATTATTTTTACATGCATAATTTGAATTGAGATTTGGTTTTTGCCTTGGGTTTGCCTATGGTGAGTTAATATACTCTGATATAGATTTGGCTTGGATTTGCCTATGGTGAGCTGATATGCTCTAATTTAATATGGCATGGATTTGCTTGGTATTGAATCAAAAAGTGATACTATCATATCTGATAGAAATAGTCATTTCACATCTCACTTTTGGCAGAGTGTACATGATGGACTAAACATGACTATGAGATTCAGTATAGCATTCCATCCACAAACTGATGGACATTCAAAGTGGACAATTTAGACACCTGAAGACAAGCTACGAGCTTGTGCTGTAGATTGGAAGGGCAACTCAGATAAACACTTGCCTTTGATCGAGTTTGCTTATAATAATTGTTATCATTCTAATATAGGCATAGCCCCTTATGCAGCATTGTACGGATGACCACATAGGACACCTACCTGTTTGAGTAATGTTAGAGAGAGATAGTTTGTGAAGACCAAATTTATCGAGTAGTGTGCCAAAAAGGTCAAGCTAGTTAGGAAGAGGTTGTTATCGGCACATAGTAGACAAAAGAGTTATATAGATCGAGATGCTATGATATCGAGTTCGAAGCTAGAGATCGTGTATTCCTTAAAGTCTCTCAAATGAAAGGAGTCATCAGATTTCGAGTGAAAGGAAAGTTGAGTCTAAGGATTGTTGGACCATTTCAAATATTGGAGAGGATCGGGAAGGTTGCATATCATTTAGCATTACCACCTCAGTTGTCAGATGTACATAATGTATTCCATGTGTCGATGCTTAGGAAGTACATTCCTGATACGATCCATATTCATGATCAAATACATGCGAAACTATAGCCAAACTCAATGTATGAGGCGAGATCATTCATTTAGTCAAAGTTTTATGGCAACATCATTTTGCTGAGGAAGCTACTTGGGAAATTGAGAAATATATGAGAAGTAGTTTTCCTTATCTATTTTCTGATGAATAGCAAAAGTTCAGTAATAGGATTTGGAAGACGAAATTCTTAAAAGGAGGGAAGATTGTAACGGCCCACATTTTAGGGAAATAAAGAAATATTATAATTTAAAAAAATTTAAAATTTTAAGTTAATTATTCACTATTATGCTGTAAAAGTGAGTTGAAATAAAGCTTAGACAAATTTCTTAATTATAACTCATTGAATAAATTATATGTAATTAGGATATAAGTGTTAATAAAAGTTTAATCTGGTAAGACTTGACAACTTAAGTTAAATGTAGCTAAGCATTCCTAAGTACAACTTGTTAAGGCAATGTCTTAGCTTCATGTCACATTCTTGATGATTTTTAAGAAGAAAATTATTTTTATTTTTATTTATTAATTAATTCAAATTTTACATGTAGACAAGCCACGTAAGGAAACCCACATGGTGAAGGATGGTTTTCTTATGAATAAAATGTGTAAAGATATTATTACCAAAGCATGAGTCTAAATAAACCATTGGATGATGATCCAAGGGTTACAAAATAAAAGAGACCAAGAAAGAAGAGTTACATATTTGAATCATTGGATGACAATCCAATGGTCAAAAATAAATAAATAATTTATACTAGGAGAGTCAACCAATTGGAAAATAAACACATGGCAGGAATCCAAAAAGATCCAAACAAAAAAAACAAAACATAAATAACTTTAATAATAAAGACTTTACAAAGGGAAAATTTTATAAATGGGATGTCGAAATAGTAAACAAAGCCTTTTCATTCATGAAATTGTTAGAGAGAAAAGGAGGAGTGTGTGAGACAGAGAGAAAAGAAAAAAGAAGAAAAGATAGGAGGAAAAGCTTAGATCTGGAGTTTTTTCTCATATCAATTAGAAGCAGAATGATTGGGCTAAAGGCAACTGCATTTTGAGGTAAGGAATTTTGAACTAGGCCATAGTTGTCTTTATAAAAAAAAAAAGTATTGATCTTTGTTTAATGTTTTTGGAATGAAATTGCATTGAAATTTTCTTAGAATTTAAATGCGTATATGCTTGATAAATTGCTAGATAATAATTATGTGGTAAATGTGTAAATTGGATATCTTGATTAGAATAGTTGTGCATGATCAATGGATATACGGTCAGAATTGAATTTTTTTTTTTTATATTATGGATCTAGAAATTTATGCATGAATACAATTGAGGTTATGATTGGATTTCTTCAATATTTTTTTGAATCTAACATATAACCTTGGAACAAATGTTAAGACCACGCTCTTTCTTTGATATATATATATATATATATATATATATTCTCAATATGAGTATTGACGCATCATTCAAGAATAGATGTAGGACCGAATTTTTCTTTTCGATCTTCAATTTGGTAAATGATGCATGATCCAATTAAGTGTTAAAAAAAATGAGTTCTCATTATTTGAAATTTGGGTATAGACCTACGAATCCTTATGGAAAAGTTGTTTAATGTGTTTAGGAATTGAAATGAGATTGATTTGACTTCAATCAATTCAAACATGTTCATGATGATGTTGTCATGAGAAAACTATTCAGCCTAGAATTTTTAACCATATAGTTATATATGTGTGTATTTGTATTTTGTTTTAACTGAATACCATGTACATAATCATGATAAGAGTGCACACTGAATCTTGACTGGTGTGTGTGACACATGGAATTTTACCAGCTACAACATACGCTAAGTAATGCTTAATCACATGCACATTGGACAGAGATTAAATGCTTCATATCCTAAAATTTTTGTCTAGACGTATTGTTCACTAGATTATGCATAGGTGCATAGTGCTTAATGAAATAATCAGACACATCATGTTTCATGTCTAACTTGAGAACATGGTGTGTCTAGAAAAGAAAGTGACCAAGTACACTATGTATTGAACGAGGTTCAAGTATATGGCGTACTAGTTACAACAACCATGCCTTATCTCGACTAAGGTAAAAAGGTAGGACATACTCAACAATATTCAAGCACACATCATACCAAGCCAAACATAGGCACATCACATGCTAAGCATAGAATATTAGATAAACATATAGATTCTCAAATTCAAATAAATAAATAAAAACTGATGCATAGATATAGATTAATCACATGTAAACATTTCAAATGTTTGACGTAGTTATAGATATCTAATAGGAGAAAACACATATCATCTTGTATATGACAATCATTCCATATTTTGAGTTGAATCCATGCATAAAGTATTCAGGACAATATTCACACATTAAGATTTTGTCCTTTTTTTATTTATTGATGTATAGTAATTCTAATCTTTTATTTGATTATCAAGAAAATTGAGCACACTAATATTCTGGTTTGCTTTTAAAGTATATTTAACATCATAAATTAATATATTGACATTCAATTTGATTAACCTTAAGGGTTATAAATATGTTTTGTACTAGCAAGATAGTAAATCTATATTACTTGTTAGTATATATTCTTTATGATTTCACACTTTTGGGCAATTGAATTTGACTAAGAAATCAAGAGACTCTTAAGAGTTGATCCTGGCTCAGGGATTTTATGTAAAACCCCATGGTTGCTATGCTAGGAAGTCAGTTAGTCTCTGACTTCCAAATAGGTACTAGCCTATAATAGGCATGTTTGACGAGGGCATGTTACATGGGAGGACTGACCTTGTATAGGATTGATCTGGCTGTCCCATGTAGTTGGTATAGTTAGTGTGGTACCCACTAATGAATGCAGGTTCAAATTTTGCATTTGTTGAGTGCATAGTCAACCTTATATTTTGTTTGGACATGGGCTGGCATGTCAGCCATTCTCGAGAATATTGACTAGTGTTTGTGGCAAGATAGTAAGTGCCATTTAACTATAGGTTAATCATTCAATGGATTGATCTAGGAATTAATCATTCAATGAATATGGATTGAATTTGACTCAAATCTTTATATGCCTTGGATATTATTTGTAACATCCAATATTATGTTATTTTGATTGTTACTTATCGTTTGATATGAATTGAGATTGAGATTGATGCGCAAGGAGATTGAGCAAACTTGGAGTTTTAAAGTATGAAGAACTATAAATAGTTTTACTTTATTTGAAGACCTAGTCAATTTGTAATAAATTATAACATTTGAACTTTATATTGTGATTTAACTTAGTAGCATTTGAGCTATCACTAGTAGGTATTAATTGACTGAAAAATATGAACTATTATTTTAAAATATATTGTGGGGATTTGTTTGATGTACTTGGGTTAGAAGTAGTTTAAAATATATTATAATATGTAAAGTAATAATAAAAAAATTACAAGGATTGATTGTGATGAATTTAAAAATTTTTGGAAAATCTATTTATAAAAAAACTAGGACGTTACACTATCAATTTGTATTCCACAATAACACTTGCTCAAATGCTAAAGAAGAACACAGTCTTAGGGACGCTTTTGGTAGAAACAACTTTTCAACAACTTAAAAATGCAATGATCATGACTCCAGTGCTGGTTTGCCAAACTTCTCCAAATCTTTTTATATCAAAATGTGATGCTTCAAGAAGTGGAATAGGGGTTATCTTAATGTGAGAAAGTCATCCTATTGCCTTTTCAATCAAGCTCCTAATAGAAAGCCCTTGCTTCTTTAAACATATGAGAAGGAAATGATGGCTCTAGTTCATGCAATCCAAAAATGGAGGCCCTACCTCCTTGGACACCAATTCATGGTCCGTACAGATCAATGAAGCCTAAAGTTTCATTGTTATCAAAAGACAACTACCTTTACACAACAACAATGGCTTCATAAATTGATGGAAAACTTAATGGCTGATGCACTATCGAGGATAGATGACTCACCTATCTTAGCAACTCTCTCACATCCAACTACAGTTTAGTTTTATGCAATACCAAGGATTGGAGGACTTATATCTCTTAGTGATAATTGTTTTCCAGAGGCTATTCTCATTATGAGCAAGTCCCTAACTCCACTTGGTTTGCTTGGTTTAACTCTTTGAGGGATTAGAGGGTACTTACTTTTAGTGTCACTTACTTTCCAGAGGAAGTCTCTTTGGATCTATTTCATCTTGTAAATCACAATAGCTAGACATTGAAGGATTGACAGGAGGTAAGTAGGTAAGTTTTCCAAAGATGATTTGAGAAGAGTCACTCTTCTAGTTGAGGAGAGAAGTGCCTTTTTCCAAGAGGCAAGCTATGGTTGAAATCTTTCTTCTTGAAGAGATTCCAAATAATAGTATTGCGTCTTTGAGGAGAGATTAGGACTTCAAGGTAGAGGCATGAAAGGAGTCCACCTAACAACTAAGAATTTCTGTAACTTTTCCAGTCTGCTACTGTCCATACCAACACCATAGACCTTTGACTTGTGGAGATTGACCTTTTCTCCTATGACCTCAAAACATTTTATTACTACCTCATCCTTGGTCCTTGATCACTTATGTTATTAGCCACCATCAATGTATCATCAGCATAGTTGAGGTGGGTGATATCAATGACTAAGTTAGGAACTTTGAAACCAAAATAAAATCCTTGTAAGATTGCTATCTGCATGATTCGGCAAACTTCTAAGACCAAAAGGAACATATAAGGGGAGAGGGAACACCCTTGTCTTATTCCTCTAGTGCCTTAAAAAAATTCTTGAGGGGCTCCATCGAGTAATATTGAATATCATGCTAAGCAAATGCATTTGTGGATCCAATCATTCCATGTGCTACCAAAGTTCATCTTTAGAAAGACTATATCTATCAACTACCATTCCACCTATCAAACATCTTATCCATGGCAATTGTTCTTAGTAAAGGCCCTCATCTTAACTTCTTCATCATATCCAAATATTTTGAGGCAATTAATATTTCTTCCTTCCAAAAATGTTGACTAGTTGCTTGATATAACACTCTTTAAAGATCTCTTAAACTTGGTTATAAGGAGCTTGGCTATAATTTTATAGCAGCTTCCCACCAAGCTAATTGGTTAGAATTCCTTGAGAGTGCTAGCACCTTTGCATTTGGGTATCAGAGATATGAAAGATGGTCCATTATGCTTATCCACGAAGTCTCTTCAAAAGAAGCCTTTAACAAAGTGTAACACCCCGGATTTTTAAGACATTTTTTTTATAATAATAATAATGGCATTTTAAATAAGAGCATTTGGGATCCCATGAGAAAAGCTTTATTTAACATTTTACTAAAACCTATCTTTAAAACTCCGGGTGTTAGTTTTCCTTTCTCAAAACGGCATACATATAAATAAAACAATACGCGTATCAATCAATGTTAAATAAATCGGCGCCTTTATTTTTAATCAAATAAATGTCAAAAACACAATAATAACATGGCCCAGGGTCTATCCATCATAACATCCCATATAAATGTCCAGCATATGTCCAAACACCTCAATCAAATCCAAAACATAAAGTATGCAGTCCATAATTAAATCCAAATGATAATCCTGTTTTAATAACTCACATCACTGTCTAAAACTATAGGAAAAATAGTCTTCAGCAGCTCTCACGGTTTCTCAACAGCTTTTCCTTTCCTGGTGTCGCGCTCGAGATCTAAGGCATTGCAAAACAAAGCAATGCCTCAGCAAGCTATCGTTTGTGTAGGTATATAGACAATTAATGTAATAAATGAAAGAAATAGTTAACAGTACTGATAAAAAGTCTATTATTTATGAAAATAGCAGTATCATAATGTCAGGTCCAAATAATTGTCAATTTATTTCATATGCTAACACATGCATTTCAAGGAGTCAAAACATGACATAAATCAATGTAAATAAGCATACCGTAATAATAAGGGCACCCTAAGGCAATGGGTCCCACCACATTGCACTAACATCCCTGATCAGGAGTACTCGTAGTCAACCTCTGAGTGTCGTCACACCCAGGCATACCATCCATAACCATGCTCATCATACATGCACACATAATAAGAATATGGGCCATCATGCTGCAGTGGCAACCCTCCATGGGTATCAACCACCGCCGCTCTCCGTAGACACCATAACAGGAGACTTAGCGTCTGTCCCCATGGAAAGGCTCAGACCGGTAGTGTGGACTATCCATGTTACCAAACCCCTACCAAATGTCATCTATGGGCAGGTATCTATCACATCACAATATCATCACATCACAATCTCAAAACGTGGGTGGCCGGCCCTATCCCTCCTAGCATGATGCCCACCGGGCTAGAGCACCGTCATCAAATAAAACGCGAAAATCATATGTATATGTTAAACTCAAGAGCACTCATACTCGAATTTCCCAAAGCATGCCCCTCATCCTAGGGTTAGCCTATAAAAGGACCAGCTAATAAGCCCCAGTTCTTATTTCCATGTAAATCCATGCATTTCCTATATATAATAATAAATAAGTCTCTATTTAAGCATAACTAATTAACATCATGCTTATAAAAGCAATTGAAATAAGTTTATTCAATAAAAGATTTCAATTTGGAATAATCGTACTGTACTCAAAGTCGCATGAAATCCACGGCAAATAATAATTGCAATTTAAAACACAATCACACATGATGCTATATTTAAACATGGTTTAAAAATCAAGGCAAATCATTAATTGTCGTCAGCTACCTCAGTGTGAGACCACTAGCTTGCTAATAAATCCCTTTAACTGGTATATTCAAGTGCACCTATACATGTCACATCACTATTTTAAAAATTTTCTAAATAAAAAGTGGTCATCTATAAGTTTTTAAGTTAAAACTAAGTCCACGTCGTCAATACGATTACAACGCATCTTTCGGATCGTGATTTGGACTCCTCTAGCTCCCAAAAATCAATTTTAAGTGAAAATACTTCATAAAATAATAAATATTAATTTATAGGGTGTTTGGCAGGTGCACTGGTTTACACCGGCAGCCCTGCTTTACACCGGGTTACACCGGCGGCTCCGGTTTACACTGGGTTACACCAGCACCCAGTTTACACTGGGTTACACGGGCAGCCCGATTTACATCGGCGACTCAGAAACCGACGCCTGAGAAGACGACCGGCTTCTGATCATCTCCAGTGACCCTATAGGTGTCAAATCACTTGGTTTTTGAGCCATTTTGTTCAAAATTTTGTCTAGTTTCCATTTCTATCATCCTTTTGCATTGATTTCTCCAAAAACCATGTTTTTTAAACGGTTTTTTCCAAGTTCCTAAAAACATCCCTAGGTACTGGTTTTTGCGTTTTCGGGAGAGATCCAAAATCCACCGTTGGATCTCTCTCAAATTTAAAGGGTTTGTTCTTGGGTCTTTTGTGCACTAGTTGGACGGTGCGATTTTCAAACGATTGTGGTTTGATCCATGAAATCACGCTCCAACAGTAGCGTGCACAAAGTTCCCAAGAAATCTAATTTTTCCTAATTTTTAAATGCTTTTCTAATTATTTTTTCTATTTAATAAATACGGGAAAATAGAGTTTTAAGGCTTACCTTGTGCCTGGCCAGGGTTGCTCGTGTTGCCGGGGTTCCACTCACCGAAAAAATCAAACCTTGCAGGGCTAGGGTTCTGAGTTAAAAACTCAGAGAAATGCTCAAGGTAGAGCGTTTTGGCTCCTGAGGAAGAATAGATATAAGGTTTAGAGTCCTAGGGGCCTCACGTCTCTTTCCTCGTCTCTTTAACACGTCTATGTCAAATGACCAAAATGCCCTTACAACTTCGATGGCTCCTAATTCCCTCATTTGAGCTCCGTTTTTAGCGTTCTTGGTGGCGTTGGAATCGTATTGACGAGAACTTTCTAATTCTTACATTTTCAAGAAAAAATTTCATCTATAAATTTTAAATTTGATTTATTTAGTAATTCCTTATTTTGTATTGAAAATTAAGGATATTACACAAAGTAATAGACATCTTCTTTGATTATCTACCGACACTCCTAATCATCATCATCACCATCAATACCTTATCTCAATTAGGGGTTGGTTACATGAATCTTGTTACTTCATTCCCCTCTATTAAGTATCATGGCTTCATTTAATTCCAAGGTTTTTAAATCTTTTTGTACCACTTCTATCCACGTTTTTTGGGGCCCTCCCCTTACCCTTTAAAAACCTTCGACTTGGATCACCTAACTACTTCTAACCGGTGTCATTTTCGTTCCCCATTGGACATGTCTAAACCATATAAGTATAATCTCTCTCATCTTGTTACCTATTGGTGCTACTCCTAAATTTTCTCTAATGTTTTTTATTTCTAATTTTATCCTTTCTTGCTTTGTGACTCATCCATCTCAATATCCGCATTTCAGCAACTATGTGCATTTTATTCCTTAACTATCTAACACTCTGATCTATAAAGTATGGCCGACCTTATAGTTATCACATAGAATTTTTCTTTGACTTTGAGTGGCACTCGCCGATCACACAAAACTTCAAATGCCCATCTCTATTTGTTTTAACCCTCTTGGATTCTCTAAGTAACATCTCTCTCAATCTCTTTGCTCTCATAAACTACTAATCACAAGTATCCGAAATATTTCATTGGGGAGACTTCTTGGTTATCAATCTTTACCGGTGCTCTACTTCTGCTCCTCTCCTTAGTAAAATTGAATTTCATCTACTCTTAGTTCGGCTAATTTTAAATTATTTATATTCTGATGCATCTCTTCATAACTCTAGCTTTATGTTTACACTCTCTCTTGTCTTATCAATCAAACTATATCATCTTCAACTAACATTTACCATGGAAACTCCTCATGCTGATGTATTGTTAACTCATCCATAGTCAATGTGAAAATCTGCCAACACTCCTGACGTTATAAGATAGAATCCATTCGGGCTCAGACTTTTGTCAGCTCCACAAGAGAATATTGCTTTCTCAAATCCTTCTTCTCAGAATGGGAGTTCCAACTAGTGCTTTGTCCTATTATAAGTGCCTACAGCTTAATACCATCTGGGAAACTGAAAGATCACTCTTTTGAAGTGAACAATTTGTGCTAGTATCCAGTGATCTGCTTGCAATTGCGCTTTGGATCTTCACTTTGATTCCCAATGGGGCACGAACATTAGATTCTATCAGATCGCCTATCTTTACTTACCGTTGCGTGGAAAAATGCAGTATTTCCGTCGCTCACTGCAAGCCATCTGGTTCTAGATCTTTGTTTACGCATTATTTCATCTCTTAGCTCAAGTTCCTTGAGTTTGATTTCAAGCTCAGTGTCGGCAAGAGGAGCATTCTGTCTTTCAATTTAGGATTGAGGAGTAACTGGTTCAGAAGATTCAGATCCCTCATTTGTTTTTCTAGGTGATATCATTCCAGATTTTGTGCTTGGACTTTAGGTACTAAGCTTTAAAGCAAGTTTGGTTCCAGCGCCTCTTGGGCTGGTTTCAGACCACCAAGTTTTGACTAAACTCTTGAACTCTGGCTTCTCCAATTTGATCTCAAAACAGAAAGGTTTAGGCCCCCAAGGTGGTAGATTTCATTGAAGAATGATGGGAGAATGATCTGAAGACTAATTGTAGATCTTGCTATTTGAGTGTAGAGAAATAGATCCATCCATTGCAAGTTGACTAAAAAACAAATCGATTTCACTGAGAATGGGCTGGTCTTAGTGGTTGGACCAAGTAAATTTACCACCTGCAGTTCTAGGTACAGTAGATTGTTTTGCTCAATGAGGCTGTTGAAAGCCATCATACCTGGAGAGTATGCACTAGCAATATTTCTCTCAGTGAGGTGCTTAATGACGTTGAAGTCTTCACCTCCTACACAAGGACATTTCCATTTTCTAAATGCTCTGTTCAACTCCAGCCACAAGACCTCATGCTTCTGATCGCCATTAGGACTGTAGATTGTTGAAGTTACTGCAATCTTCATGTTTGAATTGACCTGAGACTACATAAACTCATATTTCTCGACCAATGACCACAACTTGCTCATGTCCTATGCTATGAATAGTCCACTCAATGTTCCAACTGAATCTATATGTAACCATTCATAAGACTTGTTGATGAAGCAAGACAAATCCATGATCTCTGTCTCTTTTATTGATAGGAACCATGGTATGAATTTGTGTACCATTTCCCGAATTTGAGATTTCTCAGAGGGGTCTCCCATGCCCCTAGTGTTCCAAGACAGATGAATCACTGGGTTAAGTAGTGGTCCTCCTGTTCCCAGCTGAGATAAACGTTATCTTCATCAACTGGGACAGTGAACATCTCTCTTTCCGATGCTCAGTTTTTGCCTTCCCCGTGCAATGGAGCTCTATGACCACTTGTTTCTGCCGTTCTTGGACAGTTTGCAGTTTCTCGATCGATCTCCTTTTCATTGAACCCCAGTGGCTGGCATAGTCTTTTGAAGTGATCGATTTCTTTGAGTCTTTGAGAGGCTTGCAACTTCTCGTTTCTGTCTGCATTGGGTATCAATTAGTGGCTGGTTAGCTAAAGGAAGGGTCTCAATGCTGGCCTTCTCACATGGAGTACTACCACCACTTGCTTGCTTAAGAGAGACACCTAAGTTTACGAGGACTATGTGCCACCTTCAAGCAAATTGGCTCCCACATATGCGGGGTCTGGGAAAAGGGCAGACCACAAGGGTTAATAGTATGCAGCCTTACCTTGCATTTTGCAAGACTATTTCTACGCCTTGAACTCGGTGACCTCAAAGTCACACGATGACAACTCTAGCGTTGCACCAAGGTTCCCCTCTACCTTCAAGCAAACTGCTGGAGAAAAAAAAAGAAAGTCCTTTTGTCTATTCATTTGAATTGTTCATTTTATCCATCTTGTCATGGATGGATCAAGTCCTAGAAGTGTTGAGTTTGCCCTTTTGTTTTATTTTTATTTTTCTTGTTACAAGTTCTTGAAAATAGCCTCTTATAAAATGCAAGGCTGCATACTATTGACTCTTTGTGGTCTGCCCTTTTCTCAGACCTTGCTTACATGGGAACTTCATGCACCGGATTGCCTTTTATTCTTTTTTTGTTATAAGTAAAGAATTACAAATCAACTAACGCACAAATGCTCCAAAATCTAACTCCTGGGCAAAAGAGAAATAAGCAACTCGAACCTACGGCCAAGTGTACTTTATAGTGTGCATCAGTCATTTATTGGCTAATGATGATTCTGCCTACATAGATAATCTTAGGCCTTTTTCTTTTTGCCCTCCTAGTTTTTGAACCATCCAGCACACAGGGTTAGAAGCACCGAATGAAGAAGATTTCCAGTAGGTAGTCAATCCATCATATGCTCCAATAGTTCTTATCTTTCAATAGGCTTGTAATCCTGCCCCACATTATGACACTCCAAATAATTACTCTTGAAACTACTAGATAGCGGCTGTTAGCAGGTGACCAAGTTAAGGTCCCAACTTGACGGAAGTGGCCCCTATTTGTCCTGTCAGTTGCCACTAATAATGAGCAATCCGTAGAAGCCACTGTATACTGCTAACTATGAATCAAATTGCAGGTCTGATAAGCACCCCATCCAATAATCCCAGCCATCCTATTCGACGTAGAAATTTGGCTTCTTCAATTTGTAGCCATCAATCAGACATCCGAGTCATCCAATGGAGGAGATTATCTAGGGAAGATCCACAGATGAGTAGTTAAGCACTGAATGATGGACCTAACTTTCACTTTCTATTGTAAGTTGTATAAAGGTTGAGGGCAGTCCCAGTACACATAGCTCCTACCTATGCAGGGTCTGGAAAAGAGAAAGACCACAAAGGTTTATAGGATGTAGTCTTACCTTGCATCTTTACAAGAAGCTGTTTTCACTCCTTGAATGTGACCTTAAGGTCCCATGACGACAACTGTACTGTTGCACCATCTTTACAGTTCTATGAAAACACATTATGGAGTTCTTTGCACCTTACCTAGATAATATGCAGTTTTTCCAAGGGAAAAGAGGACTTCTAGAGAGATTCTAAACGCTAGGTGGAGAATTTGGAATCAGAAATTGTGCAATTAACCTAAAAAACTAAGGCATATTTGGTCTTGACTCAGTTAGCCGACCACTTGA
Source organism: Warburgia ugandensis (assembly GCA_035236585.1). Taxonomy (NCBI): domain Eukaryota; kingdom Viridiplantae; phylum Streptophyta; class Magnoliopsida; order Canellales; family Canellaceae; genus Warburgia; species Warburgia ugandensis. Next base: position 9,251,898 of record CP141138.1, on the reverse strand, counting down.
CACCCCACTTTAAGTTCTCATTATGTCGAGGACATCAATTCTAGTCATGATCTTCATGATCTTAGGCACCAAAAGGGCTGTTTGGTTTGGGAATTCTGGAGCATAAATACCGGAGATTCCGGTTCTTACTCGTTCATTGTTTGATTGATTGCAAATGCAGGAGGAAGGATCTTGATCACTCTTTTTCCTTGATTATTCTATAGAACCACAAGTTTAAAGCAAAATTTTAATGTTCGGATTTCTGATCAATAGTGAATGCTACAATTTTCATAAATTGAATTTTTAAATTGTTAAGTGCTTTGAAAAGATCAGGAAGAAAGGACGATTAGGATGAGAATTTAACTTTTAACTTCAATGGTAGGTAGATTTACAAGAGAATTTGACAAACTAATTATTTGTTCTTTCCTTCTTGGAATGTTGAGCACACGCGCCCATCGGCTCCTTGAACCCTGACCTACTAGGTATCACGGCAAAAGCCCCTTCTTATGTGTGACACCCCAGGTTTTATCAATTTGTTTCCCATATTTATACTCAAATAATAATAATTTATTTATAGAAAATAGATGGGATTCCAGAACTTAAAACACATAATTTAAAATTTGTCTCAGCGTCAAGCAAATACCATTTAAGAAAACCCCGAGAGTCACTTCTCCTCAAAACCATACTGAAAAACAGAACGAAAAGTAACCATTTTAAGCATGCTCACAAATTAAAACCACGATGAAATTTTGTAACTGCAAAGACACGTAATAGTGAAGTTCCAAAGCTCCAGGGTATGTCCAAGATCACCACATCATCCGTGAATAAACATATAACCACTATACAATAATATGGGTCTAATCTATCAATATATACAATGACTAAGGAGAATGCCAAAAAGCCAATACCAGTCCAACCAAAAGTAGACCACTCTGTCAGTCTCTGACAGTCTCTGTCCTCAAGCCCCCGTCCAACTCCACGCTAGTCCACCTTCTTTCTTTTCTGACTGTCGCGCTCTGATTCTGAGGCATTGCAAAACAAAGCAATGCCTCAGCAAGTCATGCTTGTACAGGTGATATACATTCAAAATAACTCAAGAAAACAAAGCATATGGCGCAAGGCATAAATATTGAAAGATGATCAATAATATATAAAGTCTTAAATCACATAATGAAAGACATACCATGCCCATGCAATAAATAAGATATCATCAACCATGATATCAGGACATGCACAATCCGAGAAAATCTAAAAACATATGAATGCATGTCAAAAGTATCAAACCTCATACACAGTCAAGCCCTATGAGTGTCTCACATACACTCACGGCAATGTGGGGTCAGCTCTATGTACCATCCGCTTTCACCCTTTCACCCTTGTACCCTCATGGGTACTCAGGCACTCACGGGAACTATGCGCACCACTTTCTCTTTCACCATTTTGGGCACTCAAGCACTCATGAAAAGTCGCATTGCACACCCGCTTTCACCCTTTCACCCTCACGGGCACTCAGGCACTCACGGGGTGAAAATCGCATCCTACCACAGGATCAATAGTCTCAAATATCAAGCCAGAACGACTCCCACATGTCAAGAAGACTAAAAATCAATTGGATATAACGAAAGATATTAAAAACAGTGCATGCAATAACCACCATAAAGATAGCACATACATGCGAAGCTACATGCTGAAGTCAATCTCACACATATGGTAAGGCATAAATCATATGCCTCAAAGACTCAAATCATCAAATCACTATTTGAGAATCATGGAAAAATTGTAAATGAAATCACCTACCTCAGTATCACAATATCCCCAAACAACACGTAACCAATATCAAGGGGTATGCCCTGATATACTAGTCATGCCATAAATCGTGTCATAGTTAACACATATAACCAAAATATAAAGCCTGATCATCTATTGATCAGTTCGATCTGAATCATTTAATAGCATTTCGTAGTTTTGCTACTAAAAAGTTACTCAAAACTAGATTTTTATCCTAAATCTAAGTCCGCCTTATCGAGACGATCACAACGCCTCTTTTGGATCGTGATTTGGACCTCTGTAGCTCCTAGAATCAAGGTTTAAAGGCAAAAAGGGTCAAAAAAGACCAAAATTCAGCAAATGAGGCCTGCCGCGCCGCGCGGCGCGTGCCGGGCGCTTCTGTGGAAGCGCCTCGGGTAAAAACCAGCTCTAGGGGAGCGGGCGATTCTGTGGACGCAACTGGCGCTTCTGTGGAAGCGTTCTACGTCAGAACCCGCTCTAGGTAGTAGGCGCTTCTGTGGAAGCTCTCTGTGCGTGGGGGACAAAACAGCGCGCGTGGCGCGTTCCAGCCTCTCCATGTGGTACGCACGAGTCGCACCACATGCCCCTGCACATGGCACGCCCTCATCACGCCACGTGGAGCTCCCTCGTCTATGTGTTTCCTCCTGTTACGATCGTCGTCGCCGAAGACGACGACAGGACTGGTTCACCGTTGCCGACGACCCCAGGTGCTCCGTTTTTTGTGATTTTTACACCCCTTTGTCCGGTTTTTCACGTACATTCCTTTTCCACCATCCATTTTCCCAAATCCTTCCTAAGTCTATCGTTTTTTCACGCTTTTTGTTTCATTTTCAAAAACTCCCATACTACTATTTTTTGTATTTTTAGCGTCTCTAGCCGTCCGATCGTCACGAAATTTTGTGAGTTCTTTCCTCTCCTCATCATACACAATATGAACGGTCCAGATCTAAATCTGACACTGTCTCATCCAAATTTTTTAGGCAAATCAGTAAGCACAGATTTTTGCAAAAAAAAAACTACATTTTCATGCCGTTTTCCGGCATTTATAGGTAAATAAATGTTGAAATTAACACAAAAGGGAAGGGTGGAGTGATCCTATCTTGTTCCCGGCTGTTCAAGGGTGAAGAAATCCGCCTCCCCAGTGCGTGATTGTCCACGTGAAGGCAGAGACAATTAGAGAGAGGAGAGTGCGTTTTGATCACTCTCTCTCTTCTCCTTACCTTATATTTTTATTATATTATATTATATTATATTATATAGTTATTTTATTTTATTTATTTTCTCGTTTGAAAAAAAAATCAAAATGTTACATTATGAGATAAAGCTTTACTAAAAGCCATCTAACATAGTTGGTAAGAAGCAACAAGGCACCTTTTCTCCTTATGCTTGGTCAAAGGTTCAAATTGTCTCCGAAAATAAAGAATAACGGACCAATTCTAGCTCCCTAAATCAGTGATTTTGGCCATCCAAATTATACCAAAGTTTTTAAACCATTCTCTTCTGATCAAGAGAACAATCTTTCGGTGAGAGAATAACCCAATCTGCATGCTCTTTTGAACCAGATGACATCACATTCATGGGTGGGATCATCCACCGGTTGGACCTTCATGCAAGAACCAAAGTTTTGGACGGATGGAGAAATGACCACCTGTTGATGCAGTCCTGTACACGAATATATTTCTACTTTTGCTTGAGTAGCTCCATCCTCCTTGCAATGACCCCTGAGAGATTCTTTGGGCTATGCTATGTGACCCACAAACAAGACTTAGGGGTTATTCCACACACTAAGTGCGTCCAGAAGAGAGAAAAGTTGAAATGGCTGGGTTGCACTGAGCTCTATCTTTGGTGACACAAGCCAAGGCCTGTCCATCCATCCATCTATCCTTGTCCATTCCCCACTTTCCAACTTGGCTTTGCAGTAGTTCGTAAACATATAAGGGATCTGAGAATGCTTTTTCTCCCTGGAGCATCATATACTTGTTTATGGTTGTTTTGATGAAAATGGCCCCTCAACAGGGACTCCACCCACCTCCATGGCAAAATATTGCTCTCAAATATTCCCCTCTTTCCAATGAGAACCCACCAATGAAAAACAAAACCTATTAAATATTTATTAGAATTAAGATAGGAGGGCTGGGAGATTGATGGGATTGCACTCAAATATGCTCTTGACTGTCTTGCTTTTCCTTTTGACCACTTATAGATAATCACCAATTGCTCTAAATGGTAATAGGAAAGAATCTGTAGTCAGGGGACTACCAAAAGCTTTTTAACAGTTCTGTCATAATTCTGTCTCTCTCTGCTTAATATGGAACTAACAAGTGGATCCAGGCAATCCAAGCATTGTACTTTTGCTCTTTAATTGTATTTGTGTTTTATCCTTTAATGGGCATATGACTACAGTTGGAATCTAGGATCATTTGGAGCATGAAATTTTTGAATGAAATGGAGTCAGTTTGATCAAACAAGTAACCCCAAGCCTCACAGTCGTGGATATCCCTTTGATCAGATGATCTTAGCCCTCTGATTGATTGTATTGTGCAAGTTCTACTCAGGCAAACTAAACTATGATCTCATGGATGGAATGTCTATTAAACACTGGATCAGCACCACATCCGTTGTAGCCTTCATGGTCTACATATTAACGATCATCTGGCTACATCTTGACGATACTTGCATGGATAGTCAATCCATCGTGGGATATGGTCTATCCTCAATGGCCCAAAAGGACCCCACTCGTCAAAAATGCACCTGGGGGCAAGAAAAAATATAACAATTGTCAAACTCTCAGAGTTGATCCACACCTGCAACTTGATGATAAAATAACCCATATTTAGGAAGAATTAAAGCTTGAAATTTAGGCATCTTAATTTATAAAGGCACCTGACTGTAGCTCAAAATCCCACTTATTCATCGAAACCAAGTGAACTGCGAGAGAAAAACAGAGTTGAGAAAGAGATAGAGAAGGACGGGGGAAAAAGTAGCTTTGTACATGCTGCGACGACGATGATGATGGGGGTGATGATTATGATGACCTGCAATCTCTAACAAATCCTCTCCACCACCACATCACTAAGGGATCTTCTCTCTCTTTTTGCACACCCCCTTCTTCTCTCTCCTTTGCCAAAGCCACTCCTTCTACTTACACCAGTTCTTCACGTTCCAATCTCAGTTCCATCTATGGGGGCGATTTTTGTGCTGGGTTTTCTTTTCTTCAACTTCTCCCAACTGGGTGGCTGAAAAAAGTGCTGGCATGACTGTCAATGCAGTGTGGAAAAGAAGGGGGAGGAAATGGAATATAAGTGTGGGTGTTGGACAGCTTTCAGGCGTGGTGTAAAAGGAGCTTGCAAGACTTCTGCTTCCAGAGACTCTGCTAACTCAATCCCTCGAACTAGTGTCGTCTATGATGCAGGTTTTTGGTCTCAAAATCACTTTTCATCTTGGCGTTTTCTTATTTGAAAGATATTTTTTTTTCTGGGTTTTCATCATGGGTTTGTGCTTTATCTGAGACTACCACGATGTCCAACTTGGTTTTTCTTAAACAATCAATGGAAAGATCATATCGATTGCGTAGGGAAATGGGTTTCCCTGTTTTATATTTTCTTTTTGTCTGTCAGAATTCATGCTCGTTGGGAGTGCTTTTTATTTACCCAGTTAGTTGTTCGTTTTTAAGGTTTCAATTACTAGATATTGCTTTCAGCTTTTCAGATTAGTTTCTCCTCTGTTTTTCTTGTTTTTCTGCATCTTATCTAAGTTAATCGCTGATTATTGAATCATTCTATATTGAATTACTGACTATTTAGAGTTTGTGGGAGAAATTCCACTTAGCTTTCTTTGATATCTGTCCTGAACTTTCACCGAAATTTGTTTCGCGGTCTCATTTTGCTTTTGTTTTGGAAGAGTTTGGAATCTAACAGTTGGTTTATGACAAATACAGCTACTGAGACCAGATACTTGAACGCTAGCAACCGAGAGATCTGTGCTGCGAAGGAAGTTGAGGCCGCAGCTAATGTTGTTGATCCGTCGGAAACTGAAAAAGAAGCTATTCGATTGCTTCAATTTAGTTTCCAAGAGCTTAAAGCTGCGACTGGGAACTTTAGGCCTGATAGCATTCTTGGAGAAGGCGGGTTCGGGTTTGTCTTCAAAGGATGGATAGAGGAGAACGGCACGGCTCCGGCAAAACCCGGTTCAGGTGTCACAGTTGCGGTCAAGAGCCTGAAGCCCCGTGGTCTTCAAGGCCACAGAGAATGGGTGGTTCGTGTGTCCCTTTCAGAAATTTGATTTTTGGGAGAAAAAAATTGGTAAATGGTTATGTTGGTCATTTGTATAGTTTCCTAAATGCAGGCAGAAGTTGATTTCCTTGGGCAGTTGCACCACCCACATCTAGTTAAACTCATTGGGTATTGCATTGAAGATGATCAGCGGCTTCTTGTTTATGAATTCATGACCAGAGGAAGCCTTGAAAATCATCTTTTCAGAGGTGAGTATCTGATTCATAGCTTTCTGTTTGGCATATGGCTACTTCTCTGGTCACGTGGGAACATTATGAAGTAGACATAGTGACGAAGTATAGAAAACTCTGTAACTCTTTGTGTAGCTCACTATTTAAAATTTATTGACTGGTGAATTATATATAGACCCTTGTTCTATCATGTTTTTCTTGGGATCCTCCTGATGAATGTCTCATGTCTAGTCTAACGTATTAGTCCTTTATGCAGGAAATTTGGTTGTCTGATTAATAAGAAATGTCATTCGTTCACCTGTGTTTTCTGCAGCAACATTAATCTATTAATATCATGTATCATGGAGTTTCTTACCTTTTTCAGGATGGCTTCTTGCCTTCCCTGGTTTCCTGGATATCTAACATAATCAAATGTGGTGTTGGGTCTACTTATTACTTTCATATATCTTTATGTTTTCAGCTTCATGTATATCCTTTTCTACTAGGTCTGAAACATGCTGCATATCCACTAGTGAAGATATTATATGTGGATTTGTCCAATTAAGATTGCATCTCAAAGGCAGTGCTTTCATATTGAGGAATTGTGAAATTCATCTGAAGAAGAAAACTTGAGTGTGAGAATATGCAACAATAGATAATCTTCAATGTGGATCTTTGATTTTGCTGTATACTCTCCATAGTTGATTATACCTTTGTTCTATCAGCAAGTTCACTGACTGTCCTATGTTACTTTTTCTTTTCACAAGCTGTTGGTTTTTCTCAATCAATAGCATTTAAAAATCTATGCCACTCAGTGGCGGATGCAAATATGACTGGGAAGATTACAGCAATATATTTCTGTGTTATCAAGATTGGAGACATGTGACCAAAAACTGAGAAACCTTGATTACATTTAACTTACAAGAAATATTGAATAAATTGTGAGGCTCTCACTCCCAATTCAAATTATATATCCGCTACTGTAATAAACAGTAAGCAGGGTTATAAAAATTAACAAACATAAGGACAATGTTCTAACTCGTACATTGAAGTCATGCCATGTTTCATATGGCACCTCAGGCGGATGCATGCATCTGGTGTTATAATTTATGGGAAGTTATGATAATTTAGAATAGAGACTTCAGTTTTTTTTTACTCTCCGGGGACATTTAAGCTGCTCTATGTTATATGCTGTATAATCTCCCCATATAGCATTCTGATGTTCTTTTGATTTTTTAAAGGGTCTCTACCTCTTCCATGGTCCAACAGATTAAAGATTGCACTTGGTGCAGCCAAAGGATTGGCTTTTCTCCATGGAGGTGCTAAACCAGTTATCTATAGAGACTTCAAGACATCCAACATCCTGCTGGACTCGGTACATGTCAAAGTCTCGTATTTATGAATTTAGAAACGTGTTATCTTCTTGCTTGATTTGAATGTTTCTGTACAGGAATACAATGCAAAGCTTTCAGATTTTGGGCTAGCAAAAGCTGGACCTCAGGGTGACAAAACACATGTATCAACTAGGGTTGTGGGAACATATGGCTATGCTGCACCGGAGTATGTGATGACAGGTACAAAGTCAGATCATCATCATCATCATCAAGACCTTATCCCGATTAGGGGTTGGCCATGTGAATCTTGTTCTTCCATTCCCCTCTATTAAGCATCATGTCTTCATTTAGTCCCAAAGTTTTTAAATCTTTTCCCACCATTTCTATTTATGTTCTTTGTCCAAAATAAATTAAATTAAATTAAAAGGAAAAACTGGCATACAGATTTCCTCGTGTTGTGGATTGACTGAAATCAGACAAACTTGTCTTGAGGTTTATTGTATGCATCCCACATTCTAGTGTGTTCTGCAATATGGCTGATATGTTACCATATGTATTGACAATACTCAGAGAACTGTTCCAGCATACCTTATAGAAAACCTGATACATCAGATATCTTGTATCCAATTTGTACTAATGGTTGTTCCACTTTTCAACTAACCAGAAGGTTTTGATGTTCATTTTTTAGTGTTCCTTTATGGAAGATGCTCTAGAAAGGGCAAAAGAACTCGAAGTATCTCAGGAAAAATATCTGGAAAAAGATACATAAATATTAGAACACCTAATAGAATTATGTACACACATTTGCTAAAAGCTACATTTGCTACATGTGAGAAACATGAGACCAGACCATTATCAGTTATAGTTTCATGATGGCTTTTAGTTAGCTAAACCTCTTATATTTTTTTTTCTATCTTAGTGGAAGATTGATGTGTAAATAATAATATATGATTCTGATTTCTTTTTGTACAGGACATTTGACGTCTAAAAGTGACGTGTACAGTTTTGGAGTTGTCTTACTTGAGATTTTAACTGGTCGAAGATCCATGGACAAGAACAGACCAAGTGGACAGCAAAATCTTGTTGCATGGGCTAGGCCATATTTAGGAGACAAACGAAAGCTTTACCAGCTTGTGGATCCTCGATTGGAGCTCAACTATTCCATTAAAGGAGTACAGAAAGTTGCTCAGTTAGCTAACTACTGCCTCAGCAGGGAGCCTAAATCTCGCCCCTCTATTGATGAAGTTGTGAAGAGTCTGACGCCATTGCAAGATCTTAATGACTTAGCTGTATTGTCGTTCCACTCTCGTCCTTCTCAATTAAGTAGGCGTAAGAAGAAATCAGATAGTACTCGCCAATTGACCCATACGCAATCCAGAAGCGTAAAGGCTCCTCCCCTGAATTCCGGTAAACGTAATTGCAGATGATCCAACTTGATGTAATTTATAAGTATGAGCACAGTCTGTCCATCTATCGATTTATCTTGGTTGCCTGAATACTACCAAGTCTGTTGGGTAGTTTCTGCAGAGAATGGTTTGTTCTGAGTCAATCTGCCAGGATTGTTGTCAGAGTTCATTAGAAAGGTAATGAGAGGGAAGGGAGGGCCATTACAATGTTCTCACTTTTGGAGAGCCACGGTGTTGATATGTATTGCTGCTGGAATTGGGGCACTTTATTTCTCTGGATGAACATTTCTTCAAGTCCTGAAAGGTACACATTTCCTGTTGCTCGAGGCCTTGAAACTGGAATCTCTGTTCATCAGGTTTCAATTGATTCCTGCATACCCGCCATTGTCATAATTGATCTATCGTTGGAATTGCAGATATTTATTATTTTCACATATGTATGCAGATTCTTGAATTCAATCACTAAATATTTGTGCGCCCCTCCTAGTGGTTCTTAATGAAAATGATGGTTTTTTTACTAGTGTAGCTTGATATTCTTGGACTGCTAAGTTGGAGCTAAATTCTACTTGATCTAGTTAAACCCAGTTGCATCAGGATGTTTATTTAATCTGTTGTTATGTACTGGGGAGAAAAGATCAAAATTGAAGTGAAAAAGCAAAGTGATTCACAGGAACTTATATGTGGCAGATTCTTGGAATTGGAATTGAAAATTGGGGTTCTAGTGGTCATTTTCTTCCTTGGCTAACCTGACTTGACTGACGGAAAGAATGTTTCTACTAATTTAACCTTTGCATTGCCGTACTTTTGAATGCGTCATCCTTCGTCCGGATAACAATCTTTATCCTCTCCTTGTGCTAGTTTTCTAATGAATTACATCCGATGCTTGACCTTGGATATTTGTACCCCCCTGCCAGAATCCTTGCCAATGTAACTCTTGACAGCAGGAAGGAAATCACTGCCTCCCTGTTGTCTTCAAAGTAGCAGTACATGCATATATGAACTGTACGTGTAATACATCTCTTAGAATGGCTTTGTCTCTTATATTATCAGTCAAGCTATGACTGCAGAAGAAAAACTTCGAAATTTGAAAACTATAAGACGCTAAGAAAACTACCCAAAATCTAATAATGTATCTTCTGTCAATTTAAACTTAGACGATGAGAATGAATATTTCATTGAGACCCAGTAATGGTGAAACGAAAATTTGTGGTACAGCTCTGATGTGCATTATCATTGTACAGTCTGATTACACGGTCAACTGTTGTGAACCTCCAAAACCAATTTGCAGTACAGAAGTGAAGGAACAGAGCATGGCAGACAAGTTTCATCTGTCAAAAGTTTACAAAAAAAACACATTTACAAGATGGGTATTCAACCGCTTGATTGCTCATCAGAATCTGCACCAATGTGTTGGTGAACCAGAAGCTTATGACCAAAGTATTCACTTTTCAGCACACGTATAGGGACTCACAGAGTCCAGTCCCTCTCCTCTTTGTTTATGTAAAGTGGGACTCGATGATAATCGAGACGGCTCCTCTCAAAAGCTTCCGGGCAGAGGCAAACTGGTTGATCATGTCCTGAATCCCAGCAAACGCTACCAGGAACTGCGCTGCTTGTGTTTGGGTCAGCAGCCGCTTCACCACCATCTCTATTGCCTTGTACCTGAGTTGGGAGATGTAGAGCAAAATTATATCAAAGAAAGCCAACTGATGCCAATGAAAGGTGCTGATGAGCAGACAACCAGGGCCGAAAATTTGCTAGTATAAACCGCCATCTTTATCAGCACAGACACCATAATACATGGATTAAGTTATTCAACGGCTTTCTCCTGCTTTTTGCGGCTTTAAAACATAAATAAAATCATGGATAAGAATGGAAAATCCTTTATTCATGGATATTTAATCCATTTAGCATCAGAGAAAAACAGCAAACAAACAGGAAACAAGAGGAACTAGTTCCTCACCTCATCAGCTGCGCCTTGATAATGACATCCCCTATCTTCTTCATCTCACGCTTCACCGCCTCCGCCTGCACTTCCCGCTTCTCTTTCTTCTTCATCTTCTTCTTCTTTTTCTTCAACTTCCCCCACGAAGAACTACACCAACTTCCCATTTCTGTTAACCCCGCAAACGGCAAATACAGAACACAGTAGGCCTGATATTCCGCCATCTCATCGTCAAGAACTATCTCCTCAATATGACTACCTTCAAAAGCCCGTTTCAACCTCTTCTCATTCCTCTCACTCAAACACATAAAACCCATTCGGCAAAATATCTGAACAAGTCGAAAAATTGACGAAGGCCTCCAATCCCCAACCCAAGAAACCGCCGCTTTCTCCATCGCCGGTTTCCAATCCGGCATTAGAATTTCTGCAACGTCGCCGAGTCGCGACGGAACCATTGATCTGTTGTTGTGTGGCTTGTATCGGGCGAGTTCTTCTTCGATGAATTCCTTCAGCAAAAATTCTGAGTTTAGGTGATTCTCGATCCGTGCTAATCGTGTTCTCTGCTCTTGACGCAATCCGATGTAGAATCTGCGGATATCTGAGAGCATCACTGTTGACAGTCAGACGGGAACTTCTTTAGAATCCCAAGAAGGGTGCCGGTAAATAAATGGAGGGATGACATCTCAGATTTACCTCGTTTGGTAGGATCTTGTTTCCAGAGAGTAATGCAGGGGATGTAAATTTGGCATTGGTTTGATGGATTGGTGACTGCTTTTTCTGTCGTCCCTTTTGATTCTTTTCTTTCTGTATTTGGCTCTGGAGTTTTCCTGCAAAACCCAGAAAGAATTTATTGTGAATTTACCACATTGCTGAAGATCATGGCTGGTTTCTTTGCATGGAATAGAAGAAAGGAGGAGGAGAAGTCATCTTACTCGGAGAGCTTTGGTGGCGGGTTCTTCTTCTTCCTTGGATTTGCTGATGTCTTCTTCTTCTTGGGCATTTTCTTGCTGCGTCGGTACGATCTTTTCTTCAAGAAATGAAAGAAATCGATGGCTTACGCAAGTAGCAGAGAGAGAGACAGGAAGAGAGGTTAAGCAAAACACTAGCAGCGGCTCCTAGTTTTTAAACCTCTTTCCTTTGGCGGTTCTCTGAGAACCAAGAAATCGCGTGCGAGCCGTTGTGGCTCATCTGATGGGATGGACGGTCCCGATTGAAGAGCTAAGACTCTAACACTAACAGGACTGATATTTAAGCCGTTGAACTTCTGCAATGGGCCCACTTTGGCTTTCCATGCTAAACTGTTCTTTGCAAATTTAGGAATAAAGCATATTCACAAAATTCTTCCAATATTTGAAATTATTTTTGAATAAGTCACGACTCTTTTTTTTTTTTTTTTAGTTGGAGAGACAGGCATGAAAGGGAGCCTTAGCGCAACGATAGACTTGTTGTCATGTGACCTTGAGTCATAGGTTGAAGACATGGAAACGGCATCTTGCACAAAATGCAAGGTAAAGCTGCATACTATTGACTCTTGTGATCCACTCCTTCCCCAAACCTTACATATGCGGGAGCTTTGTGCATTGAGACTGCCCTTTTAGTTAGAGAGAGGCACCCATATACACTCTGGTCACCTAAGTTAGAGACTCCTCCTTTTGCCGCGTGCCAGACCAATTAGACAAGATAAAAGAACTGCTTTAATGTATACAGTAGTATGTTGCTACAATGACAACCCACACTGATTTGAACTACCAAGCAGGGCACTTGTTTACTTGAGTAGGAAGTACAAATCAACGAGTGTTGTATGTATTTATTCTTTGGACTAGTGATTTTCTTCTACTAATTTTATTTTTCTTGACGCCCCGCGAGCACCAAAATGCCATGTGATACTCTCTTTTCTTTTCTTTTTTTTAGCTCAAGCAAGTGCACTTTTCCTTGTCATTTTATATGATGCAAGAACCAACAAGTATGTGAGTCCTTTTATCAGCTTATTTGTTTATGGGTCCTACCTGGTAATTAAGATGAACATTTATGTCTTTTAGTAAATTGTGTGTAGGGCTGCTAATGTATAATGGACCTACAAATGGTTGATCAGACTCGTTCATCTAATTGTTTCAACTTTAGATGACTAATATACCAAAAACGGTAAGAATTGGATGAGCCTGGAATCGGAACAAATGTTCTTTTGATCGCCGCTCATGGACAATTGCAAAGCTTGCTTAAAGAACAGTCTATATTTAACAAGTAAGAAGCATAGTTTTAGGATGTTATATTCATCCAATCACATTGATGTTTGGCATTCAAGTAATCTAAATCCATAAAAATCAAGTAAACAGGTTTGATCAACTATTAGTGGGGTCCATCATGCAATAGTGGGAACACTAAATTGCCCAGTTTACTATCATTCCTCTATTATTAGCATGCTAATTATGACTTATAAGGGCAGCTCCGGTGCACGAAGCTCCCGCCCATGCAAGGTCTGGGGAAGGGGAGGGCCACAATGGCCTAAAGTTCCTCAACAAACTTATAAAAGACATAAATGTTCTTCAACATACTTCTAGAATTAAAAACACTCAAATACTTGCTGTTAATATAGGGTAGCAAAATATTGCATTTGTAACAACCCTTTAAACAAACACTTAGAATCATCAAAATGCATGATTTCTTGTGTGTGTTACCTAATTTTTGTACATCAAACATGATGAGCAGCTTAGATCTTCCTTCAAGGAACGCTAACTAGACGATCCAGTGAGAGGGTCGCCACTTTTTGAGAAGCCCAGCTTAGCATGATCTGGCTTATTCATTTGATTGGTGGAGGGTAGGGATCTGTAATGGATCAAAAAATATGTGGATTGCATGATTATAATATCTATTGATATATGACATTGCCCACCTCAATAAGATATCACTAGAAGTATTACACTGATATGTCCAACTTAGTTGTTGATGAAATCATTGGAGACCGTGATAGTTACGAGAAAAAAGAACGGGGATTCGAGGGTAGCGCCCCCTAGGCACAGCGGGGTCCGGGCCAGTAGCCCCAATAGGGGTCTAAGGGGGCAATGCCCCATGGTGGCACCCTTTATGTGAAAGCAGGAAGCTTCCTGCAGCCATCCTTTGTGTGAACATAGGAAGCTTCCAGCAACCACTCCTTTGACCCATTCTATAGCAGCCATGTAGAAGGTGTGCTGAAAGTCCAATTTAATGGGCTAGTTGGTGAAGGGCTGGTAAAGACTCAAAAAGTATAAATAGGCATGCCCCAAGCCTCTCAAAGATACAGAAATTCTTTGTTAACTTGTAATCCTGCTTTCCTGTTAAGTCTTTTTATTAGTTCAAAAGCCATTAAAACTCTGTTAAAGAGCACACGGTAGCACGATCATTTGTAGTAAGTTATCAGATTGTAAGTTTGAGTAGTGTTGTCTTTCCTCTTGATTGATGTTCAGACGTTTCTGGTATAAGATCGTTTCTTTACAATATCATCATCATCGTTGATCTTCAAAGTTTGTAATCTATCTATTTTGATTAAAAATTTTAAATACAAGAATCTTTGGATCCACGAGCCTTTTGATCTATTTTAGATGTCAAGTGAGTCCAATCACACAAATGAGTCAGATCATGCTACTATGAGCTCCGCACAAAGTGGCACCCAATTAAAAGCTCTTGCCTTGCCTTGAATTCACAAGAGGCTGCTTACTATTGACCCTTGTGACTACTTAGAAACAACTATTTCACATTATAATGTCAAGCCCGTTAAAAGTTAAATTCACATTATAGTTTTATTTTTCAATTTTTTTAAACGATCCCACGCTTACTTATTTAAAGGTAAGATTGAGATCCCTTCAACGGCCATATCCAAGGCTAAGAAAGAAGGGGCAAAGAAAATAAGACCTGACTTTTGACTCTCCTACAAAAAGGTTAAAGATCATGGCTGATCTTGTCCGTATGAAAATGTGGGCCCGAACATTATAAAGCGGCCGACGGACGCATGGCAGCGGTTGAACCTCGATAAATTATTAGTTTTAAGGTTAAATATCTTATTAATTTATCGAGGTAGTATTTGTATCAAAGGCCCTCCTCCACTCATTTATCTTAGTCTTCTAGCTTTGAGTGTCTAGTACACAAAAAAGTATGTGATTTGGATGAATTTTGGGTCTAAAAATTATTTTCAGCACCAATGTCTTCTAAATCATGCAAAACATGTGCATGGTGAGAGGTTATGATCCAACCACTTAACCGGCATTGTTCATTTCTTAGATTTTGAACATCCAACAGCCTTTCATTTCGCGTGAGCAAGATTTGATAAAAACTTGTAACTCTGTGATAGAGATCTTATAAACTTGATTAGAAAAAGGACAGCTCATTGTACAAAGCTCTCACGTATGCAAGATTCAGAAAAGAAGCGTACACAAAAGGTCTATAATAAGCAATTTTATCTTATATTTTTGGAAGAGGTTGTTTTCACTTTTTGAACTCTGACATCAAGGTCACACCCCGACAACTCTACTGTTGTGCCAAGGCTCTCTTCATCTTCGTAAACTTGATTAAGGTTATTAAGTTATCGTTTGGGTATTAAAATCTTATATTAGTTTAACAAGATTATTAATTTATCGAAGCTCATTTCCAAGCAGCTGTGTCCAGCTATGGTTGGAGGGCCTAGGAAGTTCTACTTGCCATATTTTGTCAGTTTTCAAAAGCCGCACAGTTGATGATGGGCATGAACGATTGAGTATGAACGTGGCGTGCTCATTTACAGAATATCAGGGCATGCCGAGCATGAACGTGGCGTGCTCATTTACAGAACATCAGGGCATGCCATCTGGGCCCACTAATAATCTGTTTTGATTGTTACATCAGGACTGCAAAATGATCACATCGTGAGCTATGGCCCACTAAGTTTTTAAACTATTAATACTGGGCCCCAAGATTGTTTTATACTATTCATAAATGGGTGGGGCCACAAAAGAGCAAATAAAAATGTCTAGTATATCCAGTGCGGGACCCTTCATTCTTGGCTCATCCGACAGAGATTGAGTTGATCTGACTGAAAAACCTCAAAAAAGGGCAGCCCCAAAGCTCCACATATGGGTAGGCGTGGCAATTAGAGTTGGGGGGTCGTGTTTGTGCCGTATCAAGACTAACCCATCATAGTAGATTGGTCGACACGAACAAGACCCACTTAATAATCGTGTCAAGAACACAATTATTAAACGAGTAGACACAACACGACTCATGTAGTACACTTAAATAAATATAAAATAACTAATATAGGATGGTTTTTAAATAACATCCTATATTACTATAGTAATAGAGGACTATTTCTAAATAACTATCCTATATTACTATAGTAATATAAGACTTTCTGATGAACCGTCTTACTATTTCGACCCGATTATGATAACACAACGAATTAATAGGTCGCGTGTCAAAGAGGTCAACACAACAGATAAACATTAATTAACCCGAACACGATAAAACTCAACCCTAACCCGCTAAATCCATGTCGTGTCATATTTTGCTACCCCTACATATGGGGGTCCAAAGAATAGGCAGACCACAATGATCAACAGTACACAGCCTTACCTTGCATTTTGCAAGAGGCTAAGTTTTGAACCCATAACTTCAAGGTCACACGACAACAATTCTACCATTGTGTCTAGGCTACCCTTCATCTAATAACAAAACCTCTAAATGCGAAATTGTCTCGACGGTGACATCTGTTCTAAAGATCAATACAGAACATAAGCAATGCTGTTCTTTATCTAGAGACTAAGTAAAGAAAAATGTTCTGAATTGATCTTTAAACGGAGACGGTAGGGCCGACCAGAAAACTTTCTAGGTTGCCTGATTGCAACTAAGACTCAAGCAGGGGGAAATTTCTTTATCCTCACTTGTTTGGTTTTGTTATATGTTCCACTGAGAAAAGTTTAGCAAATGAAATTTGATGCAAGTTTCGCTGCGATGACTGATACTGTATTTGATTTAAAGCCTTGGACATTTTCCCTGGATAATCGATCTAAAGCCCCACCGTAATCTTCAACTTAATCATCGACCTAACTTCTAAAGCCTAAAAATGCAAACCCAATATCAGTCAACTGAGTGAAACTTGCATATAATTTCATCTGCTAAGTTTTCTCAGAGGAACATATAACAAACAAGTGTGGAGAAAGAATTCCCCCTGGCTTGAGCCTTACGATGGTAACCAGCAATGGTTAGAATCTGAAGCAACCCCGTAAGGGACCAGCATCAAAATACCAGAAGGGCAGCAGCCAATCAATACCGTCAAATGCAAGAAGTTTGCTGACCCAGCAATCGATCATCCAGATAAGAATCTCCGAAGGACAGGCTGCCTACAATTAAAAGCATGTTTGTGCCCTGCACTCTTAGAAACATGCAGCATCACTGGAGCAGCAAACAGCCAACAGAGACGAATTGATCAAGGCCACATTCAACACGCGTTGCAGATGCTGTATCTTCAGCAACAGATAATTCTTACATCATTATGAGTCACCTATCTAACATGGTGTTAGTGGCTCTCGAGATGAAAAGAGCTGATATGAGATATCTGGCATGAGATGACTTGAGCCTGATTTGAGATGACCACATCTGGCGTGAGATGAAGGGAGATGTCTGAAAATACAACTTGAGTATGAGTTAAGATGACATGATTTTCATCTCAAGCACCACTATCAGTGATACGAGGATATAGCACTTCATCTCATCTCAGCTCAAGTATAACCAACAGTGATAAGGTCCATTTCATCTCATATCACATCAGACCATCTTGTCTCAAGCACGATTAACAGTGATATGAGGAGATATCACTTCATCTTGTCTCAGCTCAAGCACGACTAACAATGATGTGGTCCATCTCATCTCATATCACATCAGATCATCTTATCTCAAGCACCACTAAACCCCTATAAAGAATATGTAACAAAACAATTGAAAAGGGTCACCTGATGAATGACCCAGATCACCAAGCAGTTGTGCCAGGTACCCGATAGTGGCATATCAAATAACAAAGCCTCAAAATGAGAATTTATCTCGATGGTAATAACAAAGGCATAATTCCAAACTATATGTATATGATACTATAAATAAGGTGGTCCACTGCTGGTATGCTGAACGACAACACTTACAAACGAGATATCACCTCAATGAGTTTATTAATAAAAACATAAACAGATGGTCCAATGTAAAATTTAATGAATTTTACTACTGTTTAATAGGAGGATCTACTCACCTAATTAGGGAGAAGATCGTTTGGTGGCCTCACATGGCACGATACACTAAGATACGATGAGGATAATTTCAGTTCTGACAACAAACATGTACCCCTTTAGAAGACATCAGGATGGAAACGGCCGGGGATGGAGTTGCTTTGCTGAGCCTGTCTGAGATGCATGGTCAGTGCATAGTTATTCACCTGTTGACCAACAAAGTAAACAGACAGCTTTAGAAAGGGGAGATGCAAGTATACAGGAATGATGCAGGTGAAATATGCTGCATTAGCAGCCGCCCTGTGCTGGCCTCACAGGGCCATCTACACGGAATCAGTTGTTTTAGTTGGTAAACAGTATCTCAAATCAAGGGCAGCTCCAAGTTATACAGTAATTCAACCACTTTTAATCATTCTTGGGTAAATTTATAAAAGGCAACCAGGTGCGCGAAGCTCCCACTTATGCGGGGTCCAGGGACGGAGTGGATTACAAGGGTTAATAGTACGCAGCCTTACCTTACATTTTGCAAGAGGCTGTTTCAACACCTTGAACCCGTGACCTCAAGGTCACACAACGACAACTCTACCGTTGTGCGAAGGCTCCCCTTCTTGGGTAAATTTATAAGTTTGAAAAATATGCAGCCTGTCCAGCGGAAGAGAGAGAAGTAGTGCATACCTCCAGTGTTCTCAATTGTTCTTGATACTGGGATACCAGCTGCTTCAGATGCTGCAACTCCTGACTCCTCTCATCACACTCCGTCTGATGTTCATGCTGGATTGCTACAGCACGCTTCAGAAGAGCATTCTCTCGAATGAGGACTTCAACTTGTTCCTTGAGTATTGTGTTTTCCTAGTAAAAGATTAAGAGTTAAGAATCCCTTTCCAGAACAATGACAAAAATTTGTATTTCTCTCAGTATGCAAAGAAGAATGCAGGAAAGGTACATAACTTGTGAGAAGATGACAGATAAACAAACATTTGGACCCCTCGCAGGTTGCATATAAAAAATAAAAAAAAAGAAAAGAAGCATTTCAGACTTGAGCCTATTTCTATTCTCTTGTTTCTATATTATAATACGAAATGGAGTAACATATTGTGTGCGGAAGGCCCCTTATATACCACCTAAAAATGCCATTTTCTATAGGGCCATCCACACAAATTATTATTGCCACGATACAAAAAACCTCAAAATAAAAAGGGTCATTAATGAAGGCAGCAAAGCTCCTTGGACCAGGTAACATAAGAACTTTCACATCCTTTTGGAGGTTAACCTCCATAAGAATTTCCTTCTGTTTTATTTGGCTTTCTCCATCTGCTGAGCAATTGACATCAACCTCGTAAGAATACCCTGGATCTCTTGGATTGCCAAAAGATGCCCCATTAGGGAATCCAGCAGAGGCACTTTACAATATGTTTTTAGCCGTTAATCATGACATCCGTCCAAATTCTATAGATGTCAAACATGGAGATGAACAGTCCGTCACTTCTACAGGTCGACTCCAACAAAGGGCCAAGTTTTTTGACATGTCCCTTACCTCAGAAATTCCACAAGTACATACCTTCCTCATCTACGAGCTCACAACCCATCCATCCAAGAGGTTGACAAAATTGTCTGGATAGTTACCCAAAGAACCGCTCATAGAGCACATTAATGAATTCTTAAATATGATATTGAAACAATCATCAACTTCCACGTAAATAATGCTACTTCCATGGCAACAATTATAGCTCACAATGGCAAGCTTTTGTAGCTGGCAACAAGCTACAGCAAGAGAAGTGCCCATACAGGTACCTGCCTACATATGTTAAGGATAATTCCCATGTCTTAAGCAATTCCATCATACCTTCTGAAAGTTTTCCGCTGCCTCAGCACCAGCACGAGCCACAATTGATTTCTCAAGCACCTCGAGCGTTCTTGAAGCACGAGCTCTGGCATCTTCCACATCAGAAGCATTCATCATTTCTCTCACAAACAGCTCAACCCATTCAGAACCGTCTGCTGGTAGATTATCTGGAGCTGAAACATCCTGAGTAGTTGCATCAACACCTGCCAAATTACCAAATAACAGTTGCGTGCTTAATTCTTTTTTAACAGAAGACGCATCCACTTCATGTAAGGACCTAATACAGAGATCAATAAATGTCAATAGCAGACATAAACAACCTAGGATACTTGTGCCCACATATTATCATTATTACCAATAAGGTTCCCATTTAGCGTTTGCACAAAAGTAGAGTTGTCGCCATTAACAAGGAGGTCACAGGTTTGAGGCGTGCAAATAGCCTCTTGCAGAAATGCAAGGTAAGGCTGCATACTATAAACCCTTTGCGTCGACCCGGACCCAGCATATGCAGGAGCTTCTGCACTGGGCTGTCCTTTTTTATACCAATATGGTTCCCATTTCTTTGATATAGGTCAAAGGAAAGGATGCCAATTGAAAACCGAATAGGCTATACTATAGAAAACAACCTCAATTCAAGACGTCACACAACTCAAACAATAAGAAAAAATTTCACACTTCATGATAAAATTCAGGCACATTATGGATAAAGTATCAGCAGTGGTGATCATACATATTAAATGTTCATCCAGAGAGGCATTTTCACATTTTACCAATTGCAAATAATAGAATCGAACTGCTTGGAGCTCTAAAATGCTTCACAAGAAACTGCAATATCAAATCACATTACCAACCTAATGCTACTTTAAAACCCAAAGTTAAACCATATTCATGATCAACTCCTTCCAACAGTTAATAGTCGAAATTTACAACCACAAGTTTGTGCATATCACTGATCTACTCCTTCCAGCAATTAATAGTCAAACTTTTGATGGTAGATCATTTTAGACAAGAATCAGAAGCCAACAATACCAAGTGACTGATTTCTAACATCCATGAATTAACAAAGAAAGTCAAATTGCAGCTGCAATATCAAGACCAACAAACATACCTTGTGATGGTAGCTGATCATTTGCTTCCAATCCAGCGCCAGAATTGCTATCAGCAGATGCCAGGTTTCTCTCTGCAGATCCTAAGCGAAGCTCATTCAAACTCTTGATGGCGGAATCCAAATCATTGCCACATGCTTCGAGTGCCCTCTCAAGAAGCTGCAACGGGTAGTTGAATTTGAAAAGACTGTTAGCTAAATACATATTTCATATGCTTAATTTACTCCATCTGACAATGCCTTTACCTTTTCTTTTGAATGTTAAGTCCTCCACACAGAAGCATATCTATGAGATACAATAAGCATACTAGTTCTTGTATATACTCAAGACTAGAAAGAGCATTCAAAGGCCGCAAGCTTTGAAGAAAACAAAGCAAAACCTTTTGTAATTGAAACTATCAACTGAATACCATACTTCAAAGTATAACTGCTACCAAGGCTTGACGACAGAAAGAAGCACATAGAGATAACCAGTTCAATTACTGGTTAATCTTAAGGCTTAAAGGACCCCTGTGCTGTTTGAGATTTAGCACAACTACATACCCCATGCTGTTTGCAATTTAGTGTAACTAACTTAGACTAGATAAATGGCGGTCTATGGTGCTAGAATTACTTAAAAGTAAACATAGACACTTCCGGCAAACTATAATGGCACTCTGATGCAGGCCAAGATATGAATCTGTCTTTCGGTTACATGCCTGAGATTATTATATGTTGAACACACCAAATTGCATAACGCAGATAAGAACAAACAAAAAACAGTAAACACAGAAATATAAATCCCTCTACTTTTTGTACAGGGTTGCTATAAAACCTTCCCAAGAGGCAAAATGGACAAACAGTCGCCAGTACAAGAGATGTTCTTGAGAGGGATGGCAGATTTCTAACATGATAACAATCTCCATAATGCATTTTCTAAGCACCATGGTCCTAGACTTGCCTTTGACTTTCAAGCTTAAACAGTCTATTATTCCCACTCAATTTGTAACAAACCTGAAATGTGCTTATCAAACCATCATACAGAAAGAATAATGCCAAGGCTCTTTAGCATAGACTTTCACATTTATTAGACCTGAAGACAGCATTAAGAACCAAGCTCTTAAACACAACATCAATCCCTGTTGGACCTAAGTTATTAGGTAAACTTTCACCAAATTCAACTTTGAAGTACTTCAGTGTAAAGAGGTCCATAATATACTCTTACCTTAACCTTCCCAAGAAGCAAAATGGACAAACAGTAGCCAGTAAAGAGATGTTCTCGAGAGGGAGAGCAGATTTCTAACATGAGAACAATCTCCATAACGCATTTGCTAAGCATCATGGTCTTAGACTTGCCTTTGACTTTCAAGCTTAAACAGTCTATTATTCTCACTCAATTTGTAACAAACCTGAAATGTGCTTATTAAACCATCACAGAAAAAGAAAAATGCCAAGGCTCTTTAGCATAGTCTTTCACATTTATTAGACCTGAAGACAGCATTAACTATCTCTAACCAAGCTCTTAATCACAAAATCAATCCCTGTTGGATCTAAGTTATTAGATAAACTTTCACCAAGTTCAACTTTGAAGTACTTCAGTGTAAAGAGGTCCATAATATACAGTATACTCTCACTTAACCAATTTGATTTTAGGATATAGAAGGGTGGCTCCCAGCTGAGAACTTCAGAAATTATTTTATGATATCCACTCATTAAGCAATCCTAAACCTTAATACGGACAAGCACTCTTCTATACAAGGTACAGTATGAGTACATAAACCTCATAAGGTACATAAGGGGTCATTCACATCTTTATTTTTAGACCATGTTGAACACACACCCAACTAGATGAGATAGCTTCCTTGCAGAAACACCTAATCAGTTGAGATTTCTCCTCATTTTTTAGATGTCAAAGCCAAACACCATAGAAGACATTTCAGTAATGAAAAAGATGCCCCTTTACTTTCTTAACTTCTTTACATATGCAATACAGACGGTGCCCTGGAATTTCCTTGCTTTTAATCATAAGCGAAGTGTTCAACACTTCAACTTCATGATAGAATCAACCAAACTTCAACTATAGGTGGCAAGGACCAAGCCATGCCCTAATTAGCGGAGAAGATGATTCATCCTACAGCAAAAGAAAGGAGAACTTAATTTAAACAAAAGCAATAGAATCTATAGTTTCTATGAAAGCCAAATCTTCAATGACACTAAAGACACAGCCACCTATTCTGCAATATCTAATAATAGAGGAGCATGAGTGTGAATTAGACAGCCAAAGCATGGATAAGATGTTTCAAATTGGAGAAATCTCACACTTGTTCACTAAGCTCATTTCATCATCATCATCAAGACCTTATCCCAATTAGGGGTTGGTCACATGAATCTTATTCCTCCGTTCCTCTCTATTAAGTACCATGGCTTCATTTAGTCCCAAAGTTTTCAAATCTTTCCTCACCACTTCTACGCATGTTCTTTTAGGCCTTCCCCTTGACCTTTTAGAACCTTCTACTTGCATTGCCTCACTCCTTCTAACCGGTGCCATTTTCAATCTCCTTTGGACATGCCCAAACCATCTAAGTCTAATCTCCCTCATCTTGTTACCCATTGGTGCTACCCCTAAGTTTCTTCTAATGTTTTCATTCCTAATTCCATCCTTTCTTGTCTTGTCACTCATCTATCTCAACATCCTCATTTCGAACATAATATTCCTTAACTGCCCAACACTCTGATCCATAGAACATGGCCGGCCTTATGGCCATTTTATAGAATTTTCCTTATAGTTTGAGTGACATCCGTCGATCACACAAAACTCTAGATGCACATTTCCATTTGTTCCAACCCGCTTGAATTCTCTAGGTAATCTCCCTCTCAATTTGTCCACTCCCTTGAATCATTGATCCTAAGTACCGAAAGTAGTCTTTTATTGGAACTTCTTGGTTATCAATCTTAACTGGTATTCCGCTCCCACTCGTCTCCTTGCTAAAATTGCATTCCATATATTTTATCTTAGTTACTGATTTTAAATCCTTTAGATTCTAATGCTTCTCTCCATAACTCTAGCTTTGTGTTTACACCCTCCCTTATCTTATCAATTAAGACTATATCATCTGCAAATAGCATGCACCATGGGATCTCCTTGGGCAAATGTTTTATTAACTCATCCATAACCAACGTGAAGAAGTATAGACTCAATGCCAATCCTTGGTACAATCCTACAGGGACAAGAAAATCACTGGTCTAACCACTAGTGGTCTTAACATTTGTTACTGCTCTCTCATACATATCTTTAATTATGTCTATATACCACCGCGAAGCCCCTTTCTCACCCAATACCCACTATATTAACTCTCTACGGACTCTATCATAAGCTTTCTCTAAGTCGATAAAGACCATGTGAAGATCTTTCCTCCTTTCCTTATCTTTTCAAAACTGTCTCTTAATTATATCTTCTAACCCTACTTGTGATACGTATGCACTTATAACATTTATGATCTGCTCTCCTATAACAAGTTTTATTACTATAATTCTATCACTGATTCTTTTAACATCCACAACTCTATCCTTTAATTCTTTATCCACTATTAATCCTACGTCATTTCTTTTATTATCCGTTCCTACGTACCAGAGTTTATACCATCAATTTTTCTAGTTTTAGCCTCTTTCCACTTGGTTTCTTGGATACAAACAATGTTGACTCTCATATGTTTCATCGTATCTGCTAACTTCAAACTCTTACCTGTCAATGTCTCTATATTCCATGTGGCAATACGAATCTTATGCTCTTGAGATATCTTATATACCCACATACTTCTCGACCTCCATGGCATGAACCCATGCCCACTTTTCACTGCACCTGGATTCTGATACAATGCATACCTTCCGAGGGGACGCTCTAGCAGCCTTGCCCATTTTCCACTACACTCGAAATCTAATATAGCACGTCGCTTCTAGGGGAACGCCCTAGCAACCCTTGCCCATTTCCCACTACACCTGAAATCCGATGTAGTGTGTTGTTTCTGGGGGAACATCGTAGCAACCCTTGCCCATTTTTCACTGCACCCTCGATTCGATGCAGCACGTCGCTTATGGAGGATGCCCTAGCTTGAGGGAATGTCAATTTTCGATTCATGTCATGTTAGGGTTGCCATACTTTTAAGAAGATAAAGATAATTTTTATTTCTTACTTACAAACTAATATACAAATGCATATTCATTTGCAAGTAGGAAAGAAATAACAAAATCATCTTCCTTGCAAGCTGGCACCTAACACAAGACCCTCCTCCTTTCTCATCTAGCCTGTGGACCAGCATCGGCAGAGTTTTACTAGACTCATTTCTAAACCATTAAAATAATAAGATCTTCCCCAAACTACACATCAATTTCGTTTGCTTTTAATACACAAAATAAACTTAAAAAGTGCCAAGGTTGAAGCAGACATCTGAGGTATCGAAGTATTGAAGTATCAATTCAATGGAAGCTGTGGATACTTACACTTGTACTAGTTTTTCTTTTTCTTTTTAATACTGATTACCAACACTCCAATATCTCACCACACACAAGTGGTATAAGTCCTCTTTTCAGAGATAATATGAACAATTTACTGAATAAAAGAAATCACAAATAGGTGCAGAGATTTCACCGAAGTAACATATCCTTCATAGCTCCTCTTTCACAAGGGTGTCTCTGCCCCCAAAAAACACACAGAGTCAGGCCAAGGCACACAAAGCATGCACTGGTGATAAATTGGACGTAGGGGCACACAATGACCCAAAGCCAAAAATATCCTTAATAGCACCACTTTTAGCGATGTATGCACCCCAAGCACCAATCACATAAGCAGACATCTGCTCTACATGAATCTAAAATCCTCATCAGCAATTCAGTAAGGAACTCTATTGTAATGCCACACAGTGTTTGCTAAATAATCTCAAATGAAAGTCTACTTGACCTGTAGCATCCTGTGTCACAATCAATTTATTACAGACAAGTGCTTGTTGATGGCCTTTGCGAGACATCATTATCCTTTTAGCCTAAAGGGACCACCACTAGCCCACTGCTAATCAGATCATGACCCAGTTTAACATCATCAGCAAGGTCCGGAAGAAGAACCTTTTCATTACACTATCTCTTCTGTTCATGTTGCTAGGGCATCCCATTGTTACTGATTTGAAGCTGGTTGTTTGAGTAATTGCTGCTCCATTGTTGATGACGCCTGAAGTAAAATTAGTACTTCAAAGTTCTTAATACATCAGCATTAAAGAGCTTTACAGTGTCCATCATCTACATATTCTCCATCCAAAAAAAACATATTTGATATTTGTGGCTGAAAATTAACACATTCCCGCAGCCCAATTTGTCTGAATAATTGCTGCCGATACCTTAGTAATAGAATTTGTATATTGAAATGCTAAATATATCAGCATTAAACAGCTAATTCTCCATCTATCTACACATTCTTCATTCCAAAATGTATCTGGTACCTGTGACTGATATTAACACATTCACCTAGCTTCCAAACCAAGAACTCAGCTAGAGTGTCTACAACCACATCCAACTGAAATCAACTTAACTCAAAAACCTACTTGGTTTCCAATCTGAAAACTCCAGAATGACATGTATTCAAGCATGTGATGGGCGAAGAAAGAGATCACCATTCCATAATGACAACAAGGAACAACAACAAAATCAATATCATGCTACCAGAAATGAATGCAGTCACTTGTATGAATTTGCAATCACAGTAATATGTGCACTGAATTTGACATGCAGTCCACAGCCTATAATCAAGAGTCTGAACAGTATACACAGAACCTGCAAATATGGTTTGGGGCTTGAAGATGAATTCTTAAGGAATGAATCAAATAAATTTGAGCTAAACACGCAAGGAATGTCAACCAAATTTAAATGCTTACACAACTTCATCTGATGCACAGTAAGTCTTTCCAATCAATATGTTGAATATATGTCATTATGCATTGTCAATTACCAATATAATACAGAGAATTTATGCATATCTAAGACATTTTTAAGTATATGAATAGGAGTTTTAGATATAAAACTCTGTTAGGAGACCAGTCCCAAGGAGACAGATGTCATCGGCATCTTGGTTTCTCCATGTCAAGAAACAAATTTTCTTTCGGAGGCAAATCCTAAATGGATTTTACAGTTCTAATGTAGCCATTGATTTGATCCCTAAGTTTGAATTTATGGGAAGAGCTAAACAGATGAACAAAATGGTCCCATCATCAATTCTTTGCATTTAAATATACAGTTCTATTTCTACTTCCTAATCAAAGTATACCTTTCAATAAACTAATCAAGGAAAGATCCAACTGTCAAACTTGTTCAATCTATCAGAGACATGCATACATTGTTTGCTTCATCAATTGACTAAACTGTTCATGGCTGCCATTGACCTTGTGGGGTGCACCTTCTTGCCAAAGGAGGTGCCAGTGGTGGCAACCACACGAGAACTAAGAAAAGGTGCTGAATCCTCTGAAGAGAGGATGACAGTAACAGAGTTCAATTCCTTCATTACTCAAGTCTACTTCACACTGATATGAAGACTTAAAAGAGACACAGGTAAAGATATTGCAAATAGGGCAAAATTTTATCTTTGGTGAGGCTTACAAAATAGGGATTCAATCTATACTAATATATTCTTACCATCTAGATCATAGGAAAAGGATAGACAATCTATCCTTTCACTGGAATAACTCTGTAGATGACGGCGAAAAAGACTTGCCCAGTTGTACAGGGAGGCAATGTAGGGCATCCGACCATTAAAGATAAGATGCTGAGAGAAACTACGCATAACATTGGGCAAGATTGTAAAATGTCAAGGTTAATCAGCTATTAGATGCTAGTTTCTTCATTTGCGGACCTCAAGGGGTAAAAGAGGGGAAAAGGAGCATTGCTTTCTTTGGCTCAACAGCTGGTTGATACTGGTGTCGACATTTTTTATGTACAAGAACAACATAGAATCCGAATATTTCAGTGTGTGTGTGTGTGTCTATATATATATATATATATATATATATATAGAGAGAGAG
Source organism: Warburgia ugandensis (assembly GCA_035236585.1). Taxonomy (NCBI): domain Eukaryota; kingdom Viridiplantae; phylum Streptophyta; class Magnoliopsida; order Canellales; family Canellaceae; genus Warburgia; species Warburgia ugandensis. The sequence goes on along the minus strand of CP141138.1, from coordinate 9,223,803 downwards.
AGAGAGAGAGAGAGAGAGAGAGAGAGAGAGAGAGAGAGAGTACATGAGACCGAACAATTAGGTAGGATTAAAAGCTGCCTATTCAGGAAGATCCCCAATATATTAATGAGGATGCATACCCCTCAAATCAAACACATGCTGAAATTGAAGCTGTCTCTTAAAACCTTCACATCCGCATTGGATGGCAAATCATGAGATACCCCCAGCCTTGGCGCAACGGTAAAAGTTGTTGTCGTGTGACCTTGATGTCACGAGTTTGAGGAGTGGAAACAGCCTCTTGCAAAATGCAAGGTAAGGCTGTGTACTTTAGGCCCTTGTGGTCCACCCCTTCCCCGGACCCCGCATAGGCAGGAGCTTCGTGCACCGGGGCTGCCCTTTTACCCCCAGCGACTTTTCAACAGCAAAAAATGCATTAGAAAGTACCTCTTTTACAGCACATCTACAATGTCAAAGCAAGGTGGCAGAACTCCGATCTCTTACAATGGTTCAATGTTATTATCATCAAATAAAGATCTATCCTAAGTTGATCAGTAATACACCTCACAAGCATTACAAGTACCAATAACATGCAAAAATATAGTAGATAGATAGATAGGTTATAGATATGTATAAAAGGGCAGCCCTGGTGCACGAAGCTCCCGCCTATGTGGGGTCCGGGGAAGGGGCGGACCACAAGGGCCTATAGTAGGCAGCCTTACCTTGCATTTTGCAAGAGGCTGATTCCACACCTTGAACCCGTGACCTCAAGGTCACATTACGACAACTTTTACGGTTGCACCAAGGATTCCCTTCTAGGTTATATATATATATATATATATATATATAGAGAGAGAGAGAGAGAGAGAGAGAGAGAGAGAGAGAGAGAGAGAGCAGAACTCATAGGTGCCAAAAACTAAGCAAAATAAGGATGCTAACTAGGCATGATACAATATCAGAAAAGGCTAAGAGAATTTCTATCTCTTATCACGATTTGAAATTATTATCGCCGCATAATACCTACCCTAGCTTGATCAGTAAAACAGCACACACCATTACAAAATACCAACAACCTGCAAAAAATTTCAAGGGAATAGGAGTAACAAAACCTCCTAGACGATGCCAAACGAAATTATCAATCGATAAAACACCAAAATTACCAACTTTTAGGTCAAAAAATAGATGAAAACATCAAATCATCAACTCTCTGGTTATCTATCCATGGAAAGGACCAGAAGGCATTAACATGAAAATGAAAACGAAGAAACTGATACCACGACCTCACAGATAACATTAAAGACAAATTATCAATCAACAAAATACAAAGTTCGGGTTAAATAAACGAAGAATTGTGGAACTATCGACTCGCGGATATTCATTCATCGAAATTAAAACCCCAGAAACCCATCTCAGAGAAGAAAAAGAAGAAGAAAAAACAAATTACCTGCTTGTCCATATCGGGAAAGAGCGCGATAAGCTGCAAAATCAGCGTCGTGGAGGACTCGGACGGCGAGGAGGATACAGGGCGAGGAGGTGATAATCGGATCGGCGATGTACCTGAGCAGCGAATCCTTTTGGAAGAAACAGGGGGAGAATTGTGAAGGTCTTCGAAAATGGATCTCTTTCCGCACACTATGGCAGACATGGTTTCCTGTGCTCCGCCTCTTTGGTGGTGCCGATCTCTTCCCGTCCTCCCCCGCCGATCCTTCCCCTAGTTTCTCTTCTTCTTATCTTCCTTCTCTTGGGCCATAAATCGGCGCTGCGAATTCCTTTTCTAGTTTCTGCAATCTTCCTTCCTTGGATTCTTCGACCAAGCGATTGTTTCGTACGATATACTTAGGAAATCTCTCGCTCGCTGCCGAGAGAAGCTTTCTGATTTCGTCGTATTTGGGCTTTCCCTCCCTCACCCTCTCCTGGTTTGGGGTTTTATCTGCATAGAGATACAAAGAGGGTGAATCGTCTCCATCCCTCTTCCATCATGCTGCGTTCATCATCAAAATAGGAAAAATTACTCAAAAACCTTAAATTTTTTGTGTGCTAACATTTACACCTCCAATTCTCAATTAATTTGAGAAAAAATCTTCAATTATGGTAGTCATAACAATTGCATCTAAAAGGTTGAGGAAAGTTTATGCCGTGAAGGGTTTCTCACGTGAATCATCTACGTGGACGGTCTTCGTTGACAGTTGACAAGGGCTTTAGTTTGTTAAGTTGAATTTCACCAATTATAAAAAAAAAATTTTAAAATTATCTTATTTTTCTTCTTCTTTCTTTAGCCAAAAACCCCCTTTCTTCTTTCTCTAAAATTCAAAAACCAAAGCTTCAATGGCAAATTGTTTAATAGAAAAAAATACCTCAAATTTTTTTAAAATTCAAAAATCTAGAAGACCTACATTGAGATATATAAAAAATGAAATAAAAACTTAAATTTTAGAAAACCTACTTCAATGAAATCAAAAAACAAAAAAAACTTAGAAAATCGTGCTCATAAAAAAGAATCAAATGAAAAGTTACTATTTCTAATATCCTATTAGTTAACTATTAGATTTGCATGCAAATGCCAAAGACAGGACCTATTTCTTAAAGCTAAACAGTTTCCTCGATTGTAAGAATCTTGATGATGATTGACCATTGTAAGTGCGTGGTCCACCATCATCCAGATACTCAATGAGTCTTTGCAACTCTCCTCAACATATTTGACTAAGGGAAAGGCATCATCAACCATCATTTGATATTTTCTCCTATGTTTTCTGATTTTCTTATTCTTTATATTTTGCATATTGCACATTTCTTGTTCTTGTCTTCTATGGATATCTAATCGGTAGTCTTTGTTTGTATATTTTGATTTCTTATTGGATGCTTCATTCATGCAAGGTTTTAGAGATTAGCTATTTGATAGTCAAATGTTGAATGAAATTTTCAAGAATACTCAATCCCCATTTCTCCTTGTTCACTACTCAATTGATTCATTTTCTAGAAATCTTCGCCTTCCACTACAATTCTACACAAAACCCGTTAGTTTTTCTTCATATCTAAGTAATCATTATGATAAATTGTATTTTTTACTAAATAAAAGTGTAATTTTGTATTTAAGTTTATTCTCCTATCAACACTTCTTAACTCTTAAACTCTTTTATATTAAATAATTTACTAGGTAAACTAACCAGCTAATAATTTAGTAAAACAAATATTTACTTAAAAATATATAATTTATTATATTATATTTTAAGGATGTTTTTTCTATACAATGTATATCATTGTAAATTGACTAATTTAACCTCACATTCTCATGTAAATTTCTTGTGCAAAAATTCAGGTTATTGCATCTCTTTTCCCTTAAAATGGAATTAAGTCCTCTAAATTTGTATACCTTATTATTGAAATAAATGATGGTGCTTTTCCTTGATTTCATCTTCTTATACTGAGGTACCTTCTTCTGCAAAATGGTGTTGCTATAACACTTCTTCCAATGGAATTGCCTTTGTTTTTAATATATGTTTCTTCCTATCTAGAATGTGTACCAGTTGTTTGAGGTAGGTCCTATCTTCTTTGATTTGAATGGGTTCAAAGTTATAATATGTGCTGGATAGAAGACATTATGAATTGTTGATAACCTTGGAGGTAAGGCTATTATATATGCAAAATCTCTTTTATATTTTTTTAATATCTTAAATGTTTCTATGAATCTTGAACTAAGTTTTCCTCATTTTACTAAATTTCATATCACCTTTGGTAGGTGACACCTTTAGAAATACATGATCTCCTACTTTGAATTATAATTCTCTCTAACAGTCATTCGCTTAACTCTTTTGTCTACTTTGTGCTATTGATAGTCATTCGCAAATCAATTTTGATCTTATCAATAGTATGTTCAACTAACTGTGGTCCAAGTAATCTCCTTTCACCCACTTTAAAATAGGACCCAATTTGTCTACAAGTGGGACCCATTACCTTCAAAAATGAAAATGCCACCACAATGGGGCTTTCTTAGTTCAAAATACATAGGATTCTCATGAAGGGAGTCCCATGTGTCTCTAAGTTCAAAAAGAAAAAAATAAAATAAAAGGAGAATTCCTTAGAATGGGAGCCACTTGTCTTCAAATGCAACCTGTTATCCTAACTTTCAAAATGAAAATGCTCCCCATGAGAGGCACCTTATTTCAAAATGTTTAGAACTAGCAAAGACAGAGAGTCCTCTTATCCTTGAAAGATTTATAGGAAACACTAGAGCTTCTTTCTAGAATTCCATGAAATGGTACCCACTTTATTTACAAGTGGAACCCATTACCATTGGAACACTCCCCTAGATCTTTCTTAGTTTTAGGTGTGTAGGACCTCTCTCGAGGAGAGTATCCTAAATTCTAGTGGTACTTTAAATTCTCCCAAAGTTATCATGTGAAGCTCTCGGCCAATGATGGCAAGCCAAGAGAAGGTTGGCAGACTTCTAGGCTGGGGTGAATGATAGAGAGTTAGTCCCACATTGTCTGGGGAGAGGAAACTAGGTTGTTTATAAGAGTTCGATGAACTCTAACAGTCACAACGCATTTTCCCTGGAAACTGGGGAAGAACAAACCCGTGAGGGGTTGTATGGGCGCCTCAAAGCAAACAATATTGTGACTGTTGGAACCCCAGGGTGTTACAAATAGTATCAAAGCCAACCCCTGACCTAGTGTGTGGCTAGTCGCACGTGGGCGCCTAGTTTCATGGTTAACATGCGGGGACACATATTGTCTAAGGAGGGAAGATGTGAAGGCCTAGGTACCCCGTAGATGGGAGACGGTTGAAGGACAAAGAGTTGGAACCCACTTTAATCAACAAGCAAGGTCCATTATAAACTGGGTATCCAAAAGTCTCATGGCCCATTTCTTATGCCAATATAACTACTCTCTCTCTCTCTCTCTCTCTCTCTCTCTCTCTCTCTCGCCCACTTCTTATCCCGTGCATTCTTCATTCTTTTGTCTCATGGCCCATTTCTTATGCCAATATCCCTCTCTCTCTCTCTCTCTCTCTCTCTCTCTCTCGCCCACTTCTTATCCCGTGCATTCTTCATTCTTTTCTCTTCTCCCAATTTCCTAACTAATAAAACTCTCCGATCTCCCACGTTCTCTCTCATTCATCTTATTACAACTCTCCGCCTACACTTATCCCCTACATTCTCTTTTCTCCCACTTTCCTAGTTTTTCATAACTCTCTACTCCTACAAAACCATAAATATCCCCCTCCTCACCAAAATCAAATACAAAAAGACACATAGAAGCTCTCTCTTATATGGGTGACGGTTCTCATACCTAGAAAAAAACTTGTTTCTTTCTCCCCTTGAGTCCTAACACACAAGTAGCTTGCCATGCCAAGGAGGGTTTTCTCCTGGGGCCAAGATTCGACAAACTTTCCATTGTAGATTAGCACATGTTTGATTTTGCTTTTTTAGAAAGATGCCATAAATGGGCCCTGTAGATATTTAAGATGGGGTCCCTTTCTACATTTACCATAGTGGGCCCCATTTTAAACTAAATTGGGTGTGTGCACTCACTTGTTCATATTCTTGGAATGACTCAAAAAAAAAAACAATCATGTAAATTAGAATAGAAAAGACTTGAAAATAGGAGTGCCCCATTCCTAACCAAATTGGCCACCCATCCTTGTCCAAATTCATTGCATGTTGTAGAGTCTCGATGAGATAAAGACTCACAAAAAATAAATTAAGAACTCTTAGACAAACAAGTGGGCCCTAGTCAATAATTACGATTAGGCACCCACTTTTCCTTACCAAAAGAAGCGGGCCTAATTAATAACAAATGTGGCAACACTTTTTATAAAAAGAAAAAAGAAGTACTAAACCTTTGAAGATTCCTCAATAACTTGAGCCAAGAAAATAAAAAAACCATAAGCTGGCCCTAGTCAAACTCAAAATTGGGTATCCACTTGCATTCCCTGTTGTCTTATTGGGCCCCAATTGATAACCAAGATTCAGACCCACTCTCATGCAAATAAAGAGTCTTAAACCAGTTTAAACTCCTTGTTGCCCTAGATTGGAGAACTTTTAAATGAACAAAAGTCTCAATTCGGCACCAAGTGAAGTCTAGAATCAGGGGACATTGCAAAGCCAAAAGATAAGCAAGGGTTCCCCAGTTGAATCTAGAACTTGTTGCGCACTTTTCTACCCTTTATCCATCCTACCAAAGTCCTAAAATTATCCAAAGTCTTCCAATCATTTGTCTTCTAGATAAAATTATTAACTAAGTTCTAAAACTAGTGGGGTCCAATCAACTGGATGCACATTTTTCTTTCATGGCCATCTTAAACCAACTCATAGTCTTGTTACTCTCTGAAGTTAAGAAAAAGGCACAAAAGGGTCACATGGCTTAAGACTTATAAGCTCAGTCAGTCCTACAACTTAAAGATTCCCAAATTATGCTAGATTCGTATAGCTCGAGACTCCTTATTTGATTCAAACACTTGCAATCTCAAAGTGTTGATATGACTAGAAGTCTATAAACTAAAAAAGTCTCAGAAATCAAGAACTCTAGCCAAACATACCTTGTACTCAAAGAGTCCCATAAATAAAGGACTCTAACTAAACAATTCTCGTTAATCAAAGAATCCCACAAATCAAGGATTCTAGTCGAAAGAGCCATATAGCTCAAAGAGTCCATCAAGGACTGTAGCCAAACAAGCTCACAACTTTGAGAGTCATAAAAATCACAACTTGAAGAGTTTCACAAGTTAAGGCCTCTAGATGAATAGCCCCTGTAGCTTGAAGGGTTTCATGAATTAAGGAATCTAGTTAAAGAGGCCATGCAGCTCTTAAAATCCCACAATTCAAAGACTCTAACCAAACAGACTTGTAGCTCAAAGAGTCCCATAAATTAAGGACTCAAGTGAATAGGGCCCCTCCTCCAAAGAGTCTCAAAATTAAGGACTCTCGGTGAATGAACCTGTAGCCTAAAGATTCTAGAAATTTACACCACTAGCTAAGTAGGCAAGTCCTAAAAATTAAAGACCCTAGTTAAATGGGCCCCAACAATTTAAAAAACCTCATAAATCAAGGACTCCAATCAAAGGGTCCCATTAATCAGAAAAGCCAAAGGGGTTTCTAACCAGAAGTGTTTCATCAACTCAAAAGCCCTAAGTGGTGGAAATCCTAACCACATACAACTTACCACATTTGAAAAAGATATACTGCAACTCCAATATAATTAGGCCTTTTGCCCTCTTAATGTTGATCGGCTAATGGCAATATATGCATTTTCCTCCAATATTGAATGGCTAAAGGGATACAAAATATATGTCCAAAGTTGCTAAGCATCTCATGTATATGCACAAAAAAGACATTGTTATGCACTTGACAGAAGGGGGAGTGAGATAAGGTAAAGAGAAGACTTCTTGAAATTTTGAATTTTTCTAGATCAATTCACTTTTATCTTCTCAATGAATGTATGCCCCTTTCAAATTCGCAAACAATTTTCTTTTTCAAGTCTTACCTTTAGGTTTTGTCATCATCAAAATACTACAATATTAATGTTTGCGATCAATTTGCACTAAGATACTCTTTGCACCTTAATCAAATGATTTCAGATGATCTAGGATGATCAACTAATTATTTCTAATTATAAATGATGTTCTATCATGGACCAATTTCTAGATCAATTCATTTTTATCGTCTCAATGAATGTATGCCCCTTTCAAATTCACAAACATTTTTCTTTTTCAAGTCTTACCTTTAGGTTTTGTCATCATCAAAATACTACAATATTAATGTTTAGTATCAATTTGCACTAAGATACTCTTTGTACCTTAATCAAATGATTTCAGACAATCTAGGATGATCAACTAATTATTTTTTATCATAAATGATGTTCTATCATGGACCAAGACTTAAAAACCATGTCTTGATAGTTTTCTAAAGTTATTTATGGCTTAAGAGTCAACTCACACGCTCAAACTAGTAGAACAATAAAACTAACTTAACTGTTAAACAAATAGGCCAATCATCAACTCATAACTATGTGGCAATGCATGAAATGCACAAAATTTGCTTTTGTGCAAGCGTCAACTCATGCAGTGACTATACATTACAAAGATAAGTTTCATTGATCCTCTTTATTCTTTAAATTTAGAGTTGAATTTTGGTGTGATTTCTCTGCATTAAATGTACTTCAAGATATCGGGCAGTTCATGCAAAACCAACCACAGCACCCGCGGTAAGAGCCTCTTCTCCAAAAAGAATTGCTGATAGGACAGAGGCCCAACTTGAGCGCTTTCAGAAAATGGCCCCATCATTCTCAGGAGAAGATGAGTCCGCAATAGTAGAAAACTGGATCTTTGACATTGAGAAGTTATTTAAGGCCATGAAAATTCCCGAGGATAGGAAGGTTGCAATGGCTAGTTTCGTGCTAAAAGGCGAAGCAGGCTTTTGGTGGGAAACAGCTGAAAGGACATACTTTGGAGATAATGATGTCATACTTTGGGAAGAGTTCAAACTAATATTTAATGAGAAGTACTATCCCCGCCATGTGCGAAAACAGAAGGAGAAGGAATTTATGAACCTAGAACAAGGCAACCTCTCCATGCAATAGTATGAAAATAGGTTCATAAGTCTTCGAAGATTCGCATCCAATGCTTGCTCCACCGAGGAAGACGTTGCTGAAAAGTTTATTGATGGGTTACACCTGGGCCTCAGGAACCGAGTGATAGGGTTCCAACCAACCATTGTAGCAAAGGCAGTGGAAATTGCATCTCTTTTTGAAAAAGATTTTCAAAGGACACAAGCTGCTAGGGATGCGAAGAACAACAATGAGGGGGAAAACAATAAAGGCAAAAGACCCATCCAACCTTCTGGATCCCGACACCCACACAAAAGACCGTTCGACCATAAAGGAAGGAGACCATAATCCAAAAGATGCCTTAGATGCAACGGATATCACCCAGGCAAGCCATGTACCCTTCCCCATTTTCCGTGTTTCAACTGTGGTGAGATAGAACATATAGCCAGGAATTGCCCTAAGAAGAAGAGGGAGGAGGAACATAAGGGGGATCACCTTCCTTGAAGCCAGGGACGAGTATTCGCCATCACTTCAGGACAGGCGCAGGCATTTAACGCCGTAGTAGAAGGTACGCTTCATATCTGTGATAGACCTGCCAAAGTATTGTTTGACACTGGTTCCACTCATTCCTTCATATCTTACGAGTTTGCCTCTTCCATGGATATTATAGCTCAAGACTTAGACTTCTCCTTAGAAGTTATGACTCCAATAGGCATGTCCATTTCCACACAAACCTAGTTCTAGGATGTTCTGATTGTAGTCAAGGGCAATTAGATGAGCGTAGACCTAATCCACCTAGATATGACAGACTTTGACATCATCCTTGGGATAGACTGGTTAGCTTCGCATAACACAACAGTTGATTGTCAGAAGAAGAGGATTATTTTTCACCTTCCCGTGGTCTCCTTACAAGGGAGGAGAGATTATGCAGGAGCATGTGTTATTTCTGCTATAAAAGCGGCAAAGCACATTGCTCAGGGGTGTCCTTTCTTTTTGGCTGAGATAGAAGTCACTGAAGTTGCGAAGCCTAAGTTGGAGGAGGTAGATGTGTTTAGTGAATTCTCATATGTTTTTCTTGAAGACTTACCATGGTTACCACCAAAGAGAGAGATAGATTTTACTATTGACCTAATACCTGACACAACCCCCATATCGAAGGCACCTTATCGAATGGCTCCAGTAGAGTTAAAAGAGCTGAAGACCAAATTGCAAGAGTTGCTAGACAAAGGGTTCATTAGACCTAGTGTATCTCCTTGGGGAGCGCCAATCCTGTTTGTCAAGAAAAAGGATGGGTCAATGAGACTCTGCGTTGATTATCGAATGTTGAATAGAACCACAGTGAAAAACAAGTATCCTTTACCCCATATTGATGATCTATTTGATCAGCTCCAGTCAGCCCGTGTCTTTTCCAAGATCGATTTATGGTCTGGATATCATCAACTTAGGATTAGAGAAGAAGATATTCCAAAGACAGCATTCAGAACTAGATACGAACACTATGAGTTTAGAGTAATGTCTTTTGGACAACAAATGCACCAGCCACATTCATGGATCTTATGAACTGAGTGTTCAAAGCCTATATGGATAAATTTGTCAGTGTTTGTAGATGATATGTTGCTCTACTCAGAAACTCTTGACGACCATAGGGAACATTTACAAGTAGTACTGAGCACACTTAGAGCACACAAATTATATGCAAAGTTTAATAAGTGTGAATTTTGGCTAGAAGAAGTGAATTTTCTGGGTCATGTTATTTTACAGGATGGCATTGCAGTTGATCAGCAAAAGTTGAAGCCACAGAGAAATGGGGTATGCCTAAAACAGTGACAGAAGTAAGGAGTTTTCTAAGGCTTGCAGGATACTACCGTAGATTCGTCGAAGGCTTTTCACGCATTGCCTTACCCCTAACTAAATTAACAAGAAAAGACAAAAAGTTTGAGTGGGATCAGGCGTGCGAGGAAAGTTTTCAAGAGCTAAAGAAGCAACTAACCACTGCACCAGTACTTACTCTACCATCTAGTAGTGGAGGATTTGAGATCTATAGTGATGCTTCTCAATAAGGGCTAGGCTGCGTACTTATGCAAAATGGGAAAGTAACTGCCTATGCTTCTAAACAATTGAAAAAGCATGAGGTTAATTACCCTACCCATGACCTAGAGCTTGTTGCTATAGTCTTTGCCTTAAAAATCTAGAGACACTATCTATATGGGGAAAAGTTTGAGGTTTTTATAGATCACAAAAGTCTCAAGTACATCTTTTCACAACCGGACTTGAACATGCGACAAAGGAGATAGATGGAGTATTTGAAGGACTACGACTTTTCCATCCAATACCATCCAGGGAAGGCTAATGTCGTAGCAGATGCCTTAAGCAGGAAGGCACAAGGAAAATGTGCAAGTTTACATTTTAGAAAATGAAAATTATTACAAGAGGTGATAGAGTGCAAACCTGAAATAGGTCATGGGAGATCTTTTATAGCAAATTTGACTATAAAATCCACTATTAACGAGAAAGTTAAACATATGCAAAAAGATGACACAGACATGCAAGCATTAGTTGCAAAACCAGGATTTGTCAAAGAAGCGGATGATAGTGTTCGCATGCAAGGGAGGTTAGTAGTACCGGCCAATGATGAAATAAGGCAAGAGATTCTGAAGGAGGCACATCGTTCTAGGTACACTGTTCATCCTGGTAGAACAAAGATGTATCAAGACTTGAAGCGACATTTCTAGTGGGATGGTATGAAAAGAGATATAGGAGAATTTGTGGCTCCGTGTTTAACTTGTCAATAAGTTAAGGCTGAACATCAGAGACCGACAGGATTACTACAACCACTTGAGATGCTAAAATGGAAGTGGGATCATATTACGATGGACTTCATCTTATGACTACCTAAGACATCCAAGGGACATGATATGATATGGGTAATCATTGACCAACTAACCAAAGCGGCACACTTTCTCCCTATACGACACAATCAATCAATTGACATCTTGGCTCACTTATATATTAAGGAAATAGTTAGTTTGCATGGGATACCACTCAGCATTATTTTTTACAGAGACAGTCATTTTACCTCGCAATTATGGAAGTCAGTGCAAAAATCATTAGGATCCTCATTAAGATTCAACACAACTTTTCACCCTTAGACTGATGGCCAATCTGAGCGTACAATTCAGGTATTGGAAGATATGTTAAGAGCGTGTGCAATTGACTGGAAAGGGAGTTGGGATGAAAGTTTACCCTTAGTTGAATTTGCATATAACAATAGCTTCCACTCAAGCATCGGAATGGCTCCCTATGAAGCACTCTATGGAAGGCCTTGTTGATCCCTGTGTGCTGGAATGAAGTGGGTGAAAATAGGATTGTGCAGTCAGAGTTAGTAGAACAATGCACAAACAAGGTAAAGCTTATTAGAATGCGGCCTCTCGCAGCTCAAAATCGACAAAAGAGTTACCCTAATAAGTGGCGTAGACAGTTGGAGACCATGTTTTCTTGAAAATATCTCCGACCAAAGGTGTTATGAGATTTGGCATGAAAGGAAAACTTAGTCCTCAATTCACTAGACCATTCGAAATCTTGGACAAAGTGGGAAAGACTGCCTAAAGGATAGCACTACCACCACAGTTATCGGAAGTTCACAATGTGTTTCACATATCCATGCTGAAGAGGTATATTCCTGACCCCACACATGTACTTGAACAGGTACCAACCGAGCTACAACAGGACTTGACCTTGGAAACAAAACTGGTACAGATTTTGGACAAAAAGATCAAGACGTTAAGGCGTGAAGACATTCCATTAGTTAGAGTTTTGTGGAGTAACGCATTTATCGAAGAAGAAACCTGGGAGGTCGAATCTAAAATGAGAAAGAATTACCCTGAAATCTTTTCTAGTAATGGATTATAGAATTTTGAGGACGAAATTCCTTTAAGGGGTTAATGATTTAATGCCTCAAAAATTTGAAGATATTTTGTATCACTTATATGACCACGATCAATAAAGTGTTTATTTTGAAAATTCATATATGTTTAATGATATAACTAGAGGGTTAGATGTTTAATTTCAATTAAAAATATGAAACATAAAAGTCTGTGAGAAAAATTAGTACCATTAGATTCTATACTCGAAATGGAATCCAACGCCTCAAAGAACGCTAAAAACGGAGTTTATATGACAAAGTTATGGGCTTTTGAAGATTGAGGGTATTTTTGTAAAATATATGCAAGTGCAAATGGCTCGAAAACATAGGGGGTCGTTTTGATAACGAAACCCCTCTTCTTCACCACTGACCAGTCCACCGCCTTTGCCATCTAGTTGTCGCGCTGCACTGCTCTTGCAATGCGGCGCTAGAAAAAATGGCGACATCGCCATTGGGCAGCACCGCCTTCTCTCTTCTATAAAAACCCTCCATCCCCTCTTCCCATATCAAGTTTTCTCCACTCCAAACGATCCCAAAACTAGATTTGGCAACAAGGGTTGTAGCTCCGTTTGAAACATCTGATTGGGCGATTAAGAGAGTTTTTCAAGTATGATTCTCTCCCCACTCCACTCCACTCCACTCCACTCCTCTCTCTTTCCTCTCCATTTTCCTCGAGATCCCGATCGGATCTGGTAGTTCTTCGGCTGGAAATCGCCAAAGGAAGATAGGTCCAGAACCAGACCCATCATAGACAACCCAGGCTGCGCGTGACATTCCAGGGACGTTGCACGTGATGTCCTAGGGATGATGCGCGTGACGCGTGCTCGAGACGCACTCCCTGGGGCAGTCGTTGCGCACACGCAATGTGTGGGAAGAGTCCTGGCGCAATTGGGATGCACGGAGCGTCCCAGGAGCCGAGGCACAGTGCGCCTGCCCTGAAGACGCGTCCCACGTGATGCCATCTAAGACGTGCTATATCGCCACTTGAGCTTGCGCTTGCGTGCGAACACAGTCATAGTTCAATCAGGACGCTCACGCGTCCTAGGAACTATGACGCGCAGGACCTAATAAACAAATCAGGTTCGTCCATTAAGGCCCGATACAAAAATTGCAATTAAGGAGGCAATATAACTCCGATCGATGATCCGAAAGAACTGTTGAGTTCGTAATTACAACATGAACCTAATTACACAATAACATTTAGGATCAAGAAACTATTTACTATGACTATAGCCTAAAAACTATAGAGATCTTATAAATCCACAAGGTCAATTATGATCAAACCTCATGATTGATCTAATAGAAGCCTGAGGACATTCTTAGTCCAAGATTGAACCAAGAATTACCCAACTCAACTCCTAAAAAACCCAAATCAAATAGATATAGCCGTTAACTGATGAATCTAGGAATCATGCTTGGATGTTATGTTTGAATGACATACAGGAACCATAAAGGTACCTTAGGACTCGGATTGAAGGGGGATACAAGCTAAGTAATGACGCTCGAGGTAGGTAGTCTCATACTACTCAGTTTTTAAAATGCATCTCAAACTCTAAGTGATGTACCTGGTTCTATTGCCGTATGTAGTATGTGTTTTGGACATGTTGTTCTTATACGCGTATGCAAACTTGTCTTCATGATTTATGTCCTTAATGCACTCACATCTGTCACTGTATTGAGTATGCTTTTGAGATACAATGTTTTTTATGAGCTTGCGGATTTATGACATTGAATACAATACTAGCATGAACAGATTTTATGCATTGCTCGCATGTGTTTGAGAACAAAAGCATAAATTGCATGATTTCGATGATTGAGATTTGGATTTATCTGTATATGCTTTTTGGGCTATTAAGCCTAGTGGGCACTATGCTAAGAGATTGTGATGTACGAGGTTGGCCTCCCTGCCTCTACTACAAAAAAGGTGGATGGTATCGCTGCAAAAAATGGCATTATCCCTTCCCTGACTGCTGTGGTAAATAGGGACAACCACTGAGGTGTCACAGCACCCTTTCGGGGACATATCCATAGTCGCTGTGGAGGCTATGGTGGACTGGTCTCTAGATACTTGAGACACACGATTCAAAGGTGTTCTGATCGCGAGAATAGTGGGCCCTATGATTTCAGTTGTATTGATATGCATATAGCATTGAGATGGTCGTAAACGAGTGCTCGTGACCAGTCGGCTTGAGATTATGTGCATGTTATTTTATGATGCTATTGTTTGGCTCGAATGAGGACTATTTTAAGCATTTCATGATCATTATATTTGAACTCGTTGATTTGACATGTTGTTGAGATCTCATGACTTAGATCTGTTGAGTTCTAATTGATTTCGACTCTTTTGAATTCAGTCATATCTCTATTGTTGCATACTGAAGTCTAGCAAAGAAATCCATGGTTGGCATTGCTTACATTTTATGCAGAAATATGCATATTTATTCAAAACAGGCATTGCTGATGTTTTACATGCAAGCTCTTTGGATTTTGTATGTTACATGTCGTGGTTTCAAAAGGGTAGTATTAGGTTACCTACTGAGTATGATGAATTACTCAACTCAATCCATCATTTTTCCAGATCAAGCAAAGTATACTTGAAGAGACATCAAAGAGCGTTAGGGCCACAATCAAGAAAGTACAGGTAAGATTCATAGTAACCCTTTTTGCATTTGATGTAAACTTGGTTATAAGTGCTTATTTGTGACTTAAGCTGTGATTAACAATCTTGGAATTAGTAGTTATTCATTTATATGCTTTGCCAAAAAGTGCCATGGCTTTATGCATTATTTGTTCACCGTGATTTGTTAATGACGTCAGGGTTTTTATACAAAAGTTTTAATTAAAAGAAAAATTTCTCTGCATTCTTTTGCATAAATTATTTTAAAATAAAGATCAATCTTGCTATTTATTATAAAAACTGCATCCTAAAAACCCGGAACGTCACACCTGTGGTCATCATTTCTAATGCACTTAATATGGTCTAAGTCCTTATCCTTCCATTCTCTTATTTTTACAAGTTTAAACTTATCATCCTCACCTTCTCTTGATCTTAATTCATTATAGAGATCATCATATGCCTTGAGTTTAGCCTTGCTTACTATTTTCTTAGCAACCTTTTAGCATTTTTGTATTGCTCAAAGTTTTCATTATTTTTAGTTCTCTGTCATGCTTTAAAACACATCCATTTTTTTTAATAATACTTTGCAGTTTTTTACTCTACCACCAAGTTTCCTTTATTGATTGCCTTGTACCTTTAGATACACCTAGAGCATCTTTTGCCACTTTCTTAATGGACTCGGCCACATTAATCCATACTGTTTACTTATGTTTCGTTATTATAGTTTCCTTCATTCATTAACTTATTTGTTAATAATGCTAACTTCTCTCCTTTTGAGTTTCACTACTTATTTTTTGGATACTTATTAAGTTCATTTCCTTTCTTCTATATTTTAATATAAATATCCATAAGCATTAACTTATGTTGCGACGTTAGACTCTCAAGTATGACATTACAATCCTTACATATTGATCTTTTGGTATTTTTCCTAAGTAAAAAAAGTCCATTTGGCTTTTATATGATCCACTTTTAATGGTTAGCAAGTGTTAATTCCTTTTTTTAAAGTATGTAAAGTATGTGTTTCCTATAACTAGGTTAAATGCTATGGCAAAATTAAGATAGCTTCCCCATCTTATTTTCTTCTCCAATATCATACCACCCTCTATGTATTATATCACATCCTTTCCTGTCTTTTTCTAAATTACCATTTAGGTCCACTCCTATAAATATCCCCTCAACGATGGGATTTTTTTGCATAACTTCCTCTATATCTTCCTAGAATTATATCTTGATTCTATCTTTTAGCCCTACTTGCGGTGGGTATGCATTTATAATAATTACGATCTTCTCTCCTAAAACAATTATTATTATTATTATAATTCTATCTCTAGTTCTTTTAATGTCTACAACTTTATACTTTAATTCTTTATCCACCACTGTCCCTATACTATTTATGTTATTGTCCTTTATTGCATACCATAGTTTATACCCATAGATTTCTTTAGTTTTAGCTCATTTCCACTTAGTTAGTACCATACAAGCAATGGTGACTCTCCTATATTTTATTGCATCTACTAGCTCTATACTTTTATTTGTTAATGTGCTTATGTTTGATATGACAATATAAATCTTATTCTCCAGAGTTAGCCTATTTATCCATGTATTTCTAGACCCCGTGGCATTAACCCATGCCTACTTTCCACTACACTTGGGATTTTATACATTGTGTCGCTTATGGGGAGCCCTGGCTCGAGTGAATGTCAATGATCGTTAGGTTTGCCACAATTGAAGATGATTTTCATTATTTTTGCTTCTTACTTGCTAACTAATATACCTATGCATATTCATTTACAAGCAAGTAAGAAGAGAAAATAATGAAATCATCTTCAACTTATTCAAAAAGTTTTACAACACATCTAGGAGAGAGAGAGAGAGAGGTTGGAGATCAATAAAAAGAGGAAGTGGGCTAGAGTTCAAGTCGGAGAGAGCAATGATAGCCTGAGTTCAAGTTGGAGGAGAGAGGGCAACAGTGGAAAGAGCGAGGGGCAAATGGGGAAATTCAGAAAGAAATAGTAGCTAAGGTTGGGGTTGGATGATGATCGATTTTTTCAAATTATTTTCTCATATTTTATATTCCCATTCTGCCTTCTTAAACAGCTATATTATATTTTCTCAAGACCACCCTAACCTATCATCTAGTAGCTAGTTGTTGTCTCTAAACTGCCTATTCAGATCGCCCACTAGGCATCCCATCTCTTTTAGGGAACATGCATCCTCGCATGTATTAAAACTTTTAGGCCCATCAAATGATGCATATCGCTTTAGGCCCACTGTCACCATGAGTATGAGAAGAAGGTTGAGATGAGATAGTATGACCCATTTCTATCTCAAGGAAAATACAAGGGTGAAAGTATGCTATATGTAAATATCCATTTACAATGAATGAACAAATACTATTGCAAAAAATGGTATTTGTTATTCATTGTAAATGAATATTTACATGCATCACATTGAAATTGAATACTAGGACCTAGGAAGAAATGACTCTCTTTTACGCTAGAAGTGAGATGAGATGACTTGAGATGGAAGTAGTATTCAAACCACTAACAATGAGCTGAAATAAAATTGGGATTTCTCATCTCATCTCAAGCACCACTAACCATGAGCTGGATGAGATATCCTCCCATCTCAAGCATCACTAACGAGATGGTTTGGATCTGATCTCATCTCAAGCACTACAAATGGTAAGATGTTGATATATTACTCTCTCATCTCAGCTCAAGTTAAGAGTGATATGACCCATGTCACCTCACCTCAAGTCAGATTATCTAATCTCAACCACCACAATAACCTGCTACAGTCTTACAAAGCAATATGGATTTACATGGACGGCAGGAAATGTCCAACCAAGGCCTCAGATTGTTGCTCATCAGAATGTACAATAGTAAAAAAGTACATCGTTTGGTTGTAGTTGGATCAACAATAATCTTTATCAAAACTTATGGGCCACCAAGTGCATGCTCTACAAGTCAATATCTGTTCGTACATTTAACAGGCAGATGGACCGGAGCTCTGTTATGGACTCAGTTCAAGTTGAGCCTTGGCGCAACGGTAAAAGTTGTCGTTGTATGACTTTGTAAATGCAAGGTAAGGCTGTGGACTTTAGGCCCTTGTGGTTTGCCCCTTCCCCAGACCCTGCATTGGTGGGAGCTTTGTGCACGGGGGCTGCCTTTTTATGGACTTCTGCTCTGTTACTGGTTAATGGAGATTATGTTGATACAGCGAGAACCAATGGATCCATACTATTGAAGTTGAACGGACAAGATCATCTAACGCACCAGCAAAACAGAAAAAATGGGGTGGGTCCAGTCCACCGTGTCAGCAAACTTGCCACATAAAGTTCCGTGAAAAGTTTGGAAAGGGATGCATCTCGTCCATACACACACATTTCCCTCGTCATCCAATTCCCAGACATGCGAAGAGCCAAAACGAGAGAAAACGAAATGCGCTTCCGCTGTCTCTTCTACCTCCGACCTGCTATTTTCTCCCTTCTCTTCGATTCCTAGAAGCAAACAATCCGCCCTCCACTCTCCAATGGCTCTGTCCATTTCCTCCCTCTCCTTCTTCCCTTCCTGTTCCTCTTCAGAACTCTCCCAAAATCCTTTCCCTTCCCTCCCCGGCGCCGGCAACTCTTTCCTCACCGGGGGAAACCGGCTATGGAGCCTCTCTCTCACCTCCTGCAATTTAAATCGGGGGAGAAGGAAGAAAAGAACTTCGTTCCGCGGCTCTGGTCGATTCCACAATGTAGTCACTGCTGCAGCCGGCGACTACTACTCCACTCTTGGTGTTCCAAAATCCGCTAGCGGCAAAGAGATCAAAGCAGCATACAGAAGATTAGCGCGCCAGGTACTTGGAAAATTAGGGCATTTTAGTTGATTAGCATTGCCTTGTTCTCCTCTGTTGGTTTTTTCGGACGATGTGTTTTTTAATTCAATATAGTCGATGGGTGTCTCAATTTTATTTGCAGAGAATAATTTGATTGCTGTATAGTTTGCGAATGTTGGGAAATTTTCCGACAAATCTCTGATCCTAACCTGATATTAATAATGACAAAATGACTCTGTGATTGCTGTAAATTCGTAGTCCCTATGCAAAGGATTGGAAGCTCCGTTTCAATTTGGCATTTTAATCAATAGTATATCAAGGTGTCTTACCTTGAAGATGCCTGAGCAATGCACCAGGATTAGAAAATGGTGCAACATTGCATGTGCAACGTGTAGTGACCTAACTAAGCAAATTGCATTCATGTATCATGATTATCTGAGAATCGGAAACTGTGTCACGAGTTAGTTCTCACTTTTGGTTGCTGTTTGTAACTTAGATTGGGCTTTGCGGTTGGATTCCAATTTTTAAGAGAAAAAAACTTGCAATCTAATTCTACACAATTCTTTGTGGTAGGATTGAAATTCTGTTGGTCATTCCAAAGTGTCAATCTTCTGCCACTTTCACTTGTGGCAATCATTTTTTGTTTATAAGATGTGAATGAATTCAATTTCACATGATTTCTGTGCTCAACCATTTGACCGGATCTCGAATATAGTGGAAAATGGACAAGGGCTGCTAGCATGTTCCCTCGGAAGCAATCCACTACATTGGATTCCGAGTGTGGTGGGAAATAAGAAAGGGTTGCTAGAGCGTTCCCTGGGAAGCAATGCACTGCATCAGAATGCAGGTGCAGTAGAAAATATGCATGGGTTCTCGTGCTGTTCGAGAAGTGTTTGGGCAAATAGGATTGGAGCGGTTTGATCTATACAGAACAAATAAAGAAAAGGATTTTTAACTTAGTATCTATATACTATAGAGAATATACAAAATAATCCGGAAATTGATACAATTCATCTTATTTCTCTTTGTAGTACTACAATAGATTTAGCTTCGTTTATCATGTAGTTCAGTCTTAATTTAAGTTTATTTTGTAAAATGAAATTTCAATAAAATAGGGAGTCTTTATGTCTCGTTACTGAGGGCCTCGTTTCAAAAAAATATGCTGTAGGTCAAGAGAACAAGATTCATATCGCTACATGGAATATAAGCACATTGATATGTAAGAGTCTAGAATTAGTGGTGCTATGAAACGTAAGAGAGTCAACATCGCTTGTATCCAAGAAACTAAGTGGAAAGGGGTTGAAACTAAAGAAATTGATAGATAATTAGATATAAGCTCTGGTACGTAGGAAAGGATAAGAATAAAAATGGTGTAGGGATAATTGTATATAAAGAATTAAAGGATAAAGTTGTAGATGTTAAAGGAACCAGTAATAGAATTATACTAATAAAACTTGTTCTAGTAGAGAAGATTATAAATGTCATTAGTGCATAAGCACCGCAAGTAGGGTTACAGGATAGAATCAAGAGACAGTTCTGGGAAGATATGGATGAATTCATGCAAGACATTCCCAACACAGAGGGGAGATTTCTAGGAACCAATTTTAATGGTTATGTAGGAAAGAAAAAAGAAGGATATGATGGGGTACATGGGGGTAGTGGTATTGGAGAAAGAAATGAAATGAGAGAAGCTATACTAGATTTTGCCTTAGCATATAACCTATCTATAGTAGACACATACTTTAAGAAGAGGGATGAGTGTTTAATAACCTTTAAAAGTGGACCATATAAAAGCCAAATAGACTTTTTCTTACTTAGGAATGTCGAAAGATCAATGTGTAAGGATTGTAAGGTGATACTACGTAAGAGTCTAACCTCACAACATAGATTAATAGTTATGGATATTTACATTAAAGTATGGAAGAACGGAAATTAACTTAATAGGTGTCCAAAAACTAAGTGTTAGAACTTAAAAGGAGAGAAGATAACATTATTTACAAATAAATTGATAGTAGAAGGAAACTGGAATGATGAAATAAAAGTAAACACCATGTGGAGCCATGTCCATTCAAAAAGTAGCAGAAGATGTCGTAGGAGTATCTAAAGGCAAAAAGCAACCAACAAAGGAAACTTGGTGGTGGAGTGAAAAAGTGTAAAAAGTTATTAAAAAGAAACGTGTGTATTTTAAAGCATGGCAAAGGACTAAAAATAATGGAAACTTTGAGCAATATTAGAATGCAAAAAAGGTTACTAAGAGAGTAGTGAGGCTAAAATCAAGATAGATGATGATCTCGATAATGGATTAGGAATAGGAGAAAGCGAGAAAGATGTGTTTAAACTCACAAAAGTAAGAGAAAGGAAGAGTAAGGACTTAGATTATATTAAGTGTATTAGAAGTGATGACTAAAGAATCATAGTCAAAGATGACGAGATTAAACAAAGATAAGAAAGTTACTTTCATAAATTGTTAAACAACAATTACCTTGAGAAAATAGGGATTGAAAGTGCTCTAAACTCAAATAACGTTGGGCATTATAGATATGATTGTAGGATTAGAATACTTGAAGCGAAAGAGGCTTTGAAAAAGATGAAATCAGGAAGGGCCCTGGGGCTTGATGGTATACCAATAGAACTTTGGAAGTATATGGGAGATACTAGGGCAGTTTGGTTGAAAAAATTATTTAACGAGATTGTGAAATCAAAGAAAATGCTGGATTGAATGGAGGAAGAGCTCTATTATACTAATTTATAAGAATAAATGAGATATACAGAGCTGCACTAATTATCGAGGATTAAACTTATGAGCCATATTATGAAACTTTTTGAAAGAATGATAGAGAAGAGGCTACAACATGAGACAAGTGTATCGGAGAACTAGTTTAGTTTCACGCCTAGGAGGTCTGCCATGGAAGCTATTTTCTTGCTTAAACAAGTGATAGAGAAATATAGGGAGATGACGAAGGACCTTCACATGGTCTTTATTGACTTAGAAAAAGCTTATGATAGGGGCCTTAGAGAGTTAATATGGTGGGCGTTGGGCAAGAAGGGGTTTCACGAGGGTATATGAACATAATTAAGGATATGTATGAGGGAGCGGTAACAAAAATTAGGACCTCTAGTGGAGAGATTGGTGATTTTCCTATCTCTACGGGATTGCACCGAGGATTAGCATTGAGCCCGTACCTTTTTACATTGGTTATGGATGAGTTAACAAAACATCTGCATGAGGAGATTCCATAGTGCATGTTACTTGCAGATGATATAGTTTTGATTAATGAGACAAGGGAGGGCGTAAACACAAAGCTAGGATTATAGAGAGATGCATTAGAATCTAAAGGATTTAAAATTAGTCGAACTAAGACAGAGTATTGGAATGCAATTTTAGTTAGGAGAGGAGCGGGAGTGGAGCACCAGTAAAGATTGATAACAAAGAAGTCTCCTTAAAACAACACTCCCGATACTTGGGATCGATAATTCATGAGAGTGAAGAGATTGAGAGGTAATCCAAATGGGTTGGAACAAATGGAGATGCGCCTTTGGAGTTTTGTGTGATTGGAGGAGGGTGCCACCCAAACTTAAAGGAAAATTTTATAGGATGGCTGTGAGGCTAGTCATGCTCTATGGATCAGAGTGTTGGATAGTTAAGGAACAACATGTATATAGGATGAGTGTCATCCAAAAGTGGATGTTAAGATAGATGAGTGGTAAGACAAGAAAGGATAGAATTAGAAATGAAAACATTAGAGAAACTTAGGAGTAGTACCAATAGGTAATAAGATGAGGGAAATTAGACATAGATGGTTTAGACATGTTTAACGTAGACCAAAAGGGGCACTAGTTAGAAGGAGTGAGGTAATCCAAGTCGAAGGTTCTAAAATGGCAAGGGAAAGGCCCAAAAGAACATGGATAGAAGTGGTGAGAAATGATTTAAAAACTTTGCGACTAAATAAAGCCATGGCAATTAATAGAGGGGAATGGAGGAACAAGATTCATGTGACCGACCCCTAATTGGGATAAGGTCTTGATGATGATGATGATAATCCCAACTAACAATTAGATTCCATGTGAACTACACCCTTTATGAATATGTTATTGACCATGTTTATCAACATGAGGCCTTTGAATCGTCTATGAATAAGAGTAAATTGATAAACTCCCACCTTTTTCTGAAATTCTTATCAAAAGCTGGTAATGCCTATCAGGCCAATACAAGTTATGATACAAATAAAATGTGTGACTCCCACCTGTGATATGAACACTTCGCAATTGGTAATTCAACACTGCCTTAAACAGGCACTGCCCAGGGATCACTGGAAGTTCTTTGTTTATAGTTCTGGAGGTTTCTGCCATGGATTGCTAGAATATTGGGGATTATTTGAATCTCGAGCGATACTTTCATAGATTCACATTTGTTCACATTCAACTTGAGTTGTGCATTTTGCAGAATTTCAAACACAGCCTTTAATTGTACAATGTGTTCTTCCCATGTCTTGCTATAGACAAGAATATCATCAAGGAAAACCAATACAAACTTATCCAAAGCAGGCTGCAATACCTCATTCATCAAATGCATAAAAGTTGCAGGTGCATTAGTGAGACCAAAAGGCATAACCAACCATTCGTATAACCCTTGTTTGGTTTTAAAGGCTATTTTTCAAATATCTTCATCTTTCATGCGAACTTGATGGTAACCAGATTTTAGATCTAACTTGCTAAAATACGTAGCATACTTCAACTAATCTAACAAGTCACTAATACGAGGAAGTGGGTAACTTGTTCTCTATACTGATCTTGTTCAAAGCACAGTAATCAATGCACATCCTCCAACTATCATCTTTCTGGTACTCACTCAATATGAGAACTAGCCAGTGAAGAACTAGGTTGTCTCAAACCTTGGTCTAACAATGCTTCAACTTGTCATTTCACTTCATCAGAGTTAATAACCGATTGACCACACATGCTAATGTATGGTATTGGTGCATTGGGTGGCAAAGCTATTTGAATCTCGACCATAAATTGTTTTTACTTATCAGAATGAGAGCTTGGCTGGCTTCTGCAGGTGGCTGTCTGTGAAGTTCAAGAACCTTGACTGCGAAGATTCCACTGCTCTCATGTGTTAAACTTGCAAGAGATGTTTCCTAGAATCTACAAGGACCCAGGGCTGGCTAGTGTTTTCTGTGTCTAGATTCAACTGCATAATGTCTGAGTCTTATCTTTAGGCAAGCGATGGCAGTTGACGTCAAAAATATGTAGAACTTGCCTAAACAGTTCTGCTGATTATGCCTCCTTTATTGGGATGCAAGTGGTTCTTTTCACCTAGTTATTGGTATGCTTTGCTTCACAGTCATATGCTTTTCATATATACTTTGATGTAGCCAAGAATTAATATACTAATCATTATAGTCGCTGTCACAAAAAAAGAGGTACCAGTTGATTGGTCTGCTGAAATCAGCGTAAAGAAGCTCCCTTAAATCAATGCTCAACTTCCCCAAATAAACTTGTTTTTACCACGATTGCTTTCTGGTCTGTTTCTAAGTTTACCAAATGCACTACATGAACTGAGTTGAGTTAACCCAGTGGCAAGGTGACCTGAGCCAAATTATGTTGACTCTTTCTCCAGTAACTACTTTTGTTGTCTGCATCCCACTTTTTGCTATGAAGGGGAACCTTGGTGCAACAGTAGAGTTGTCGTCGTGCAACCTTGAGGTCACGGGTTCAAGGCGTGGAAATAGCCTCTTACAAAATTCAAGGTAAGGCTGCGTACTATTGACCCTTGTGGTCCGCCCCTTCCCTGGACCCCACCTACGTGGGAGCTTCGCGCACCGGCGCTGCCCTTTTATCCCACTTTTTGCTACAGGGCCTGACACATCTTTTTCAATAAATGGAATTTTTTTGTCACTAAGTGGTTTTTATTTACAAACTATTTTACTTAGTATTGAGTATGTGTTTTGTTTCTATGGAAGTATCATCCTGATGTCAACAAGGAACCTGGAGCCACTGAGAAGTTTAAAGAGATTAGTGCGGCATATGAGGTATGTCTGGATCTCTTATGTTTGTTTGAAGCCTATTTCTGATTCCATTTATGTTTGAAGTCTTTTCTGACACTTTTTATCTATTTATCAACTTATCTATCTATATATGGAAACAATATCTTGTACCCACTTGCCTGGGTGATGAACTCAGTTTACTGAACACCTTTTGCAGTCTTAACAGATTTCTAGTTCTAATTAGAGATACTTGTCTTGTTGATGGAACTCCTTGGTTCTGCATCCAAGTTTTATCATACTGAGTTCACCACCATTATTTACGAGTCATTTGAATTGGCTGCTAACCTGTGTCAGTTTGGTGTATGTATAAATAAGAGTCTTGGAGCTAGTCTGTTCTATATATACAATCATGCATATTTATAGATTAACATATGTATGCATGCATTTCAAAGAGATAACATCTCATCAACATTATCATCAAAGCCTTATCCTGATGAGGGGTTGGCTACACGAATCTTGATCTTCCATTCCCCTCTATCAACTGTGGTGGCCTCTTTTAGTCCAAAAGTTTTAAAATCTTTTCTTAGCACTTCTATGCACGTCCTTTTGGTCTTTCTCCTTGACCGGTGTCGTTTTTGGTCTCCGTTGAACATGTCTAAACCATCTAAGTCTATTGTCCCTCATCTTGTTACCTATTGGTGCTACTCCTAAGTTTCCTCTAATATTTTCATTTCTAATTCTATCCTTTCTTGTCTTGCTACTAATCCATCTTAACATCCTCATTTTGGCTGCTCAACTTATGTACATGTTGTTCCTTAACTACCCAACACTTTAATCCATAGAGCATGGATGGCCTTACGGCCATCTTATAGAAATTTTCATTCAGTTGGAGTGACACCGGCCACTCATACAGAACTCCAGAGACATATCTCCATTTGTTCTAACCCACTTGGATTCTTTGGGTAACATCCCTCCCAATCTCTCCACTCTCATGAATTATTGATCCATACTATCGAAAGTAGTCTTTTTGTGGGACTTCTTGGTTATCAATCTTTACTGGTGCTTCACTCCCACTCATCTCCTTGTTGAAATTGTATTCTATATATTCTGTCCTAGTTCAGTTAATTTTAAATCCTATAGACTCTGTAGCATCTCTTTGCAATTCTAGCTTTGTGTTTACACCCTCCCTTATTTTATCAATCAAAACTTGTTATCTGTAAATAACATACACTATGGAATCTCCTCGTGTAGATGTTTTGTTAACTCATTCATAATTAACGTGAAAAGTTTCGAGCTAGATGCCGATCCTTGGTGTAATCCTATAGCAATAGGGAAATCATCGGTCTCTCTGCTAGTGGTCATAATATTTATTATTGCTCCCTCATACATATCCTTAAATATGTCTTTATATTCTTGTGAAACCCCTTTCTCACTCCACACCAACCATATTAATTCTCTAGGGGCCCTATCATAAACTTTTTCTAAGTCAATAAAGACCATGTGGAGGTCCTTCCTCCTCTCCTTATATTATTCTATCAATTCTTTAAGCAGGAAAATAGCTTCCATGGTAGATCTTTCAGGCATAAAACCAAATTAGTTTTCCAATACACTATCTCATGTAGTAGCCTCTTCTCAATCACTTTTTCCCAAAATTTCATGGTATGACTCATAGGTTTGATCCCATGAAAACATCTGCACTCCCTTATTAGAACATGAACTGTAGTTGAACTTTCACAATCACAGCCTAAAAGCAGACATGAAATGTGTAACATATGTAAAAGAGAGGAGTGCCTTTATGGAAACAACGGAAGAGAGATATCATCTCCTTATGTGTACGCATGTATATATGCAAATGATAGTTACACTTTCATCTAACTCTATATCAGTTTTTTACTATGAAGCCTTAATATGCTTTTATAGGACGTGGCAACACGTGGGAGATCTTAGTTATTCTCTTCCTGTGCATGTATTTTAAGTTGCGCTGAGCTCATATTGAGTGAAATGTTTAATGGTTTATGTCTTTTCCATATGTACAATTTAATGATGATATCTTTTGAATCCAGAAGCATTTTTGTGCAGGTATTGTCAGATGATAAGAAGAGGTCCCTCTATGATCAATTTGGTGAAGCTGGAGTGAAGAGCTCTGTAGGGGGTTCAGGTGCCACATATACGGTATATTAGTTCTGATGATTTTACATTTTAGAGTTCTTAGAAGATTGCTGGATACTAATATGCATTGTCAACTCAGAATTACATTTTTCACTTAAAGATAGTGAGAAATTTTGGTTGTTATCCAGTAAAAAGTGCTTGTATGTGTGCAAGTTATCATGTTTCACAGCAAATAATTTGCTCACGTTGTGACTAAATCTGCAAGATGATATGGGCCATTGCATGTCAAAATAAGAAGAATTCTAGTTTGTACTACTCAGTTAACATCTTGCTTTATTATTTGCAGACAAATCCTTTTGACCTATTTGAGACCTTTTTTGGTGCAAGCATGGGTGGTTTTTCTGGTATGGACCAAAGTGGATTCAGAACAAGACGACAAAGTACTGTCATTAAGGGCGACGATATACGGTGAGTAATTAGCTTTGGCTAGTGCATATTTGATTGCTTGTATTAGCCTTACACTTTTTGAGGGCCAAGACTATTTTTGGTTTTTGATGCTGGTAAAACCATTTTACCAAAATTATTTTGTAATTATGAGGATTAATGTACCATTGCTGCAAAATGTAAAACACAAGTTTGGCCTATGATTTGTAGAATGAGAATTTTATTGGAATGCATTGGAAGAACTAGAGTCAAAGGTTCAATGCGGCTTGTAAAGGCCTAGATCCAGTGTGGTTATATAATGGTAATATTTAGTATGGTTGAAAGCATGTGGGTTCTAACTTATGTCAAGAGTTCCTGATATCCATGTCCAATGAATGCTTTTCTGTTAATGTATTTTAGAATGCTCCTCTTTATGAGGTGTTGGAGGAGATGAAGAACTTGTGGCCTTGCTTGACTAGTCTTCTGGATTGCTGGTTGTGGAGTGTCAGAGATGGTCAACAAGAGGGATTCACATCTTGATCTTGTTGTGCTGAGAGGCAGTGACTAATGCAATACACTTAGTGTAGGAAATAGTCAGTTCGCTTTTGAAATGCTTATAAACTGTGTTACTCATAATGTTACCTTCTAGACTTAGCTGCACCTATTTTATAAGGTTTCTGCTGTGTGGTCGTCTGTTCTGTGATTATAGACTTACTCTACTGACAACTCTTTCTTAACAAAATGAGGTATCCATTGTGACAAAGAGGACTGTTGTTGGTCCATCAATTTATGTGTATCGACTACTGAATTTCTTCGAGGACATTTAGGGATAGCACCAATAGGTAACAAGATGAGGGAGATTAGACTTAGATGGTTTGGACATGTTCAAAGGAGACCAACAATGGCACCAGTTAGAAGAAGTGAGGCAATACAAGTAGAAGGTTCTAAAAGGGCGAGGGGAAGGCCCAAAAGAACGTGGATAGAAGTGGTGAGGAAAGATTTTAAAATGTTGGGACTAAATGAAGCCATGGTATTTAATAGAGTGGAATGGAGGAATAAGATTCATGTGGCCGACCCCTAATTGGGATAGGGTCTTGATGATGATGATGATGACTACTGAATTTCTTCAGTGATCACCTGAAGTGCTTTGGAAGCCTGTTATCAGTTTCTACCCTTCATAAAAGAAAAAGAAAAAGAAAAAAGAGACCTATTATGATCAGTTATTTGCAATAGCCATCATAGAGAAATTTCCTTTGTTTTCTGGTTTTTGTTCTACCCGTTTATTTCTTAGTTCAAAATCTTCTTCAGCTTATATTTGTTTCATAAAACTGATTCTGTCAATTTTGAAATAAATGTGAATATATATTTCACAATTCAAAATGATGATATTGTATGTCTCCTTGAGCATTTATTTTCTGCCAGGTGGCTGATCAAAAGACTGCAAATTTATATTTTCATTGCCTTTCAATATGATAGTCTCTGATTATCACATCCTTGGTGGGTTATACAGAAATTAACTGTAGTTCTGAATGTTATCTTGATAAAAAGTGTTACAATTGATGCACTAAACCAAGTTGTTTCAGGTATGACATGATTTTGGAGTTTTCTGAGGCTATCTTTGGAACAGAAAAGGAATTTGAGCTTTCTCATTTGGAAACATGTGATTCTTGTGCTGGGACGGGAGCCAGGACAGGTTCGAAGATGAGAATATGCTCATCCTGTGGTGGCAGGGGACAAGTTATGCGGACTGAGCAGACACCTTTTGGCTTGTTTTCCCAGGTACCTAACTGACTCTTAATACCACACATTTAAAACTAGGCACCCTTGTGTGCAAGAGATCCTAGTGGCAGAAAATGTTCATTTGCACTAGTGTTCTCAGATCAAGTAACCATCAAGAAAAACATTGTTGAAACTTATTTCTAAGATGATGCAAAATTTTCTCAATAAACAAATGCCTTCTTCGTGACATTAGCAAAGAATATTATTTTTCTTGTTGAATAAATGAGTTAAATAACTTTGTACGCATAGGATATTACCTGCATATTTTCCTGTCTAACATATACAGAAACAGAACTTTGGCAAGACAAAAAGTTTGCTTTGGCTATAGCTTAATCTGAAAATTGACATTACTTGGTTCTAATAAATTACAAAAATTTAGAAACTCAAGAACGGGTAAGCTAGAGAAACACAAATCTCCTACTGAACTGCATCAGCAAGATTCCTGTTCCTGTCCTTTTAAAAGAAATTTGCCAAAATCTCTGCATTTTACTGGCATTTTTGTGTCTGAAATGGTGCTCATCTGGATGAAGTCAAGATCATATTTCACTACCTTTAATCTTTTTGGTACTACTGGCCTATTTACATATCAGGCTTGATTAGTGAGCCTGCTTGATGGATTGCTCGTAGTGGTAGGTGTGAAACTGATATTTATGATTAGACCTTGCTTCCTGAAGAAAACTATGATTGGTCTGATCGCTTATCATTTTTCCTTATTGTGAAAATTGGTATGTGCCTTTGGATTTATAATCCATTGTCAGCCAGGATGTTAGGGCTATGATTCAATAAATGTGACGGCGGTGCTACATGTCTACCTCTTTTCTTAATAGCATGATCTCGGGAATGATGTCTTTTTTTTTATGATTTTCTCTTCCTCTTTCTTATTCAAGATTGGGAAATAAACAATTTGCTCACAGTTTCATCGAAGCTATTGCTTCTGTGCAGCAGATTCAGTTAATGAAGAGGCTCAGGGGATTAACTATTACTATTTTTATTAATGAAGGGGAGCCTTGGCGCAATGGTAAAAGTTGTCGTCATGTGACCTTGAGGTCACGGGTTCAAGGCGTGGAATCAGCCTCTTGCAAAAATGCAAGGTAAGGCTGCCTACTTTAGGCCATTATGGCCTGCCCCTTCCCCGGACCCCGCATAGGCGGGAGCTTCGTGCACCGGGGCTGCCCTTTTATATTGTTTTTCAGGACCTTCCTTTGATGATTGGAAGTGTAAGTGATTCCTTTGTCAACTGGTTGTTGGACTTACGGGAAGTTGGCCATTGAGCACATTCTATGATTTGCATATGAGAATTATGTCTCATTTATGGAAACTTTTTAGTTTTAGTTTTAGTTATTTTTATTTTTATAATAGTTGGCATGATAAAAGACCATCAACTAAAAACAAAAGCCTAATTGGTATTCAACTACCCATTCCTTGTTCTCTTCTATCACTTTTATACTCTTTGCTCATCAAATTCCCTTTTATGTAATGGATCTTATCCGTGTTTTCCTGAAATTTACACTAGGATGTGCATTTTAGCATGTGTTTTATGATTCTTAATGTTAATGTATTAGGTATCAATCTGTCCAAATTGTGGGGGAGATGGTGAAGTCATTTCTGAGTATTGTCGCAAATGTGCTGGTGAAGGGCGGCTACGTATTAGGAAAGATATAAAAGTCAAAATACCTCCAGGAGTCAGCAAAGGAAGTACTCTTCGAGTTCGTGGTGAAGGTGATGCAGGACCAAAAGGGTATTTTGAAACATATGGTGTTTTGATTTTCATATATATATATATTGATATATTTAACTCTGAAAAATCCTGAATTTCTCCTCTAATGTTATTAGAACAATATAGCCACTAGATTGTGGGTTATATTTCATCTATGGAGCATTTTATGATTATCCCATTTTTGTGTGTATGTGTGTTTTCTCCTGCTGATTGGTAAGATAACCACCATGAGTTATGGTCTTTGACCTTGGAAATGACTTTATTCTTTGCACATCCGTGTATAGGAAGTCCAGATTGCTCTGTATGGTTTTATAGAATCTGAGCTCTTATGATTACCTGAAAAAAAAGAATCTAAAGTTCTCATGGCAAACAACAAGCTGCTCTATTCCTAAATTTCTGTAAATTAGGACTTGCAGTAATGCATTATTTGGAGTTTTGTAGATTGTTCCTTTATGATTTGCTGGTTGAAGAATTCCTTATTGTTGATAAGCCTGTCAGATGTATCTGTGTTTTGCTTTTTTTTCCTATGAGTTTCTATATCACTGGTTTGTCCTCTCTCTTTTGTCATTCTTTCTTTCTGTTGTCATTTATGTTACGTCTATGCTATTCTTTCTTATGGTACAATCTAAGTCTGAGAAAGTGGGAATGCTGATTGTTCCTTTTTTCTGAATTTATTATTCATAGAAATTTGAAATATCTCAAATTCAAAATGTGTAATGAGGCAAAGAGGGGCAACAAAGGTGGAACTTTTTTTTTTTTGAAAAGCAATAAATATGGAACTTGTGAACACACATTTTTGGGGATTATCTTCTTGTTTCTTTGATGGTTTGTTAAATTATTCTTCTGAATATTGGAATTTTACCTTAATCAATTCCCTAGATGTGAAAGTTGATAAGCAATTAATGCTATTAGGATGCCTATGCTTGATAAATAATTTAGCTTTGTCAGAAATTCTAAATGACTAAATTGACTCAGTAAATTTGGAAGTAGAGTTTTATATAATCATGGTGGAAGAAAGTCACTTCATCTCCTTCTGTTTTCTGTTTCAAGCAGTGGTCCTCCAGGAGATCTTTATGTATATCTTGACATTGAAGAGGTCCCGGAGATCCAAAGAGATGGAATAAACCTCTGTTCAACGGTTTCAATAAGTTATATCGATGCCATTTTGGGGGCTGTCGTTAAGGTGAGCTAGTCAATGCCTTTGTGTATATTAGACTCTTTGAACTTTCTTTACTAGTAACATTATATCTGTTGCTGCAAACCATCCCTCTGTGTGTTTGCCTCCCTATTAAGGCTGTTATGAAGTATTTCTCTATTTTGAAATGAAGTAGATATCCATCCTAAAAAACGATGTAATATTTGCTTTGCCAAAGACAAAGGCCTTTTAGTGCAGTGGGCCTCCACTGTGCTAGGTCATAGGTTTGAGGCAGCTCATGGTTGTGTGTGACCAACATTCAAATGAAAGTAAAAAGGAAAAAATTACATATATACATTACCCCAAAACTGAATCTGACCTATTCCATATTGCCTTTTCTACCCCAAATCCTAAAAGC
This sequence comes from Warburgia ugandensis, assembly GCA_035236585.1. Classification (NCBI taxonomy): domain Eukaryota; kingdom Viridiplantae; phylum Streptophyta; class Magnoliopsida; order Canellales; family Canellaceae; genus Warburgia; species Warburgia ugandensis. The sequence continues at coordinate 9,191,352 of CP141138.1, read as the reverse complement.
TGGGTCCCTAAATGCACAATCCTTGGAGTGAGAGAAATACAACTATCCATTGATGGCCTAGATTAATGTTCTATTCCTGAAAAAATCTGAGGATGGAACCTTAAGCTTGTGACTGCACTTGGGTACCTGAAGTAGTCCCTTTTCTACTAAAAGACTAATTCCTTGTACTGGTCATCAGTATCCCAAGCTTGCTAGTAAATCTGACCGTTTCTCTTTTAACAGTGGTCTTCAGACTGTCCTAATAATTGGTAATATTTTTGGATGGAAGTCTCTGTTTTTAGACTTTCTTGAAGAGCTCTTTGATTCTTTCTTCCTGGTTCAGAACTTTCAATTTCAGATTTGTCAATTAGAATTTAGACGCTTCTGGGCAGACACATTTCATCCTGCATTGATGGTCCAGACCCAGTGGTTACTAAATACCTTTGCTGTCAATTACATTGCAAATGTTGTTCTTTTTTGTTTCTAATACAAGAAAATCCAGTGATCTGCTTGTTTTGGTTATTGGCATCTGTTTAAATCAAGATAATGTTAGCATGCCAATGTATTAGTCAATGTAAAGAGAGGCTTATCTTGTTGCAAAAGACTGCAGAAGGATCAAGCTTATGCAGGTATATGAAAAAGAAAGAAAGAAAAAAAAGCATTCATGGCGTCGAAAAAGTACCTCCATCAAATAGCGGATTGGCCATATAAAGCAAGAGTGACAGTCCTATTGATAAGATATGATGCTGTCATAAAAGCATCAAACCAATAGGACATGGGAATATTCATCTCTATCAAAAGAGCTCTTCCAACTTATGCCTTTTCTTCCTTTCCCCCCCTCAACAAAATAAGCATAGGAGAATTGATGTCAGATACTATTATCAGATAAAAAAGTTTGAAGATGGTTTTCTATCCGAATTATAACATTCTTCTCAAATTGTGGTCGAATCATCTGCTTCAAGTTGCTTCCAGATGTTTCAACCACAAGGGCCCTTAAATGCAATCTCTAGGGATATCAGTGAAAATAACAAAAGGATGACCAGGACAAATGGTATGACTGGAACAATGGTACTTTGGAACATCAAGAATTCACCTGTACAGGCTACAATATCCCAGAAGGGTTTGTGTTCTAGTTTCTTGAAAGGTGCAATGTTCTAACAGGATGGAATTGGCAACTGAGCTCAACAGGGAAGTAGAAAAAGGTATCCACTGTAAGTGGATTCTCTTTTGTTGATTAAACTTTTCGTTGGCATTCTATAGGCTCTTATTGTATTCTCTTGTGTTGGTTGACTTGTCTTTTGGAGTTCTGTAGCCTCCTCTATCTATTATTTACACTGAGATCTCAAGGAGCGCATATTTGCATTTTTCTGTTAATGCATGTTATATAATTTAATAAAGAAGTAATATGTATGGTTTATCACTTGGTACGTTTTTCATATTAATGACACATGACTGTGACAAAGCGGGGATGCGGGCTGCCCCATGCGTTTAGCAGGTAGGAAGACCACATGAACTCAGAAGTACATTCTTACTGCTGTGAGAGAAATTATGATCAAAACATGTTTCTATCTGCACTTTCCTGATTATGATTGAAGTATGTTTTTATCTGCACTTCCTGAATAGCTTTAGACATGCAGTGAAAAATTAAAGATTTTCCATCCTTGCATTAGTTTGCTTGTAGTTTCTTGATTGAACTTTCCAAATGTATTTCTTATTGTATGAGGTGCATTAATAGGTCAAGACAGTGGATGGGATTACTGAACTTCAAATTCCCCCTGGTAGTCAACCTGGCGATGTGCTTGTTTTAGCCAAACGAGGTGTCCCTAAGCTAAACAAACCATCAATACGTGGTGATCATTTGTTCACTATTAAAGTCCTAATACCAAATCGAATCAGGTGGGGTATTTTTACTTTTCATCTTCATTTTTCCATTTGCATTGTATTTGTACATGCTGATGCTCTAACCATATGCTATTTTCTCTCACTTGCACTTTGTGCTGTTAGATCAAGGTTCAATGGTACACATGAAACTTTTCTGAAAGCATCATTATAGGTTCTGTCAGATGATGATCTGAGAGAAAAAAAGAAGTTATCCCTTCACTTTAGTTGGAATCAAGTTTGCAATATGTCCATTCTAAGCTCAGCAATGATAACTTGCACTTGAGTGGCTTTCAAAAAGTTGGTTCTATAAAAAATTCAGAACTGTACAAAACCATGTTAATAATGGGGAGAAGAAGTCTTCTAAAAACTAAAATAAAAATTTCACTTGGATCTTGTTTTGGCCATTACATTATCTGAATTTCTAAATATGCAAAGTGAGAGAATTATCTAGTGCACAGTTGAGAGTGCTAGTACGCACTACCTACAGGCGATCATGGCCAGTTGTCTGGTTATCAGATATCTTTTCAGTCTTGGTTGGCCGTTCTTCATTGTGAATCTTCATATTTGTTACAGGAAACAGGGGTGTTATATTTGACGAAAAGATTGTATCAAATTGCAATTAGTAATGGTTTGGATGGTGAAAACGCAGTTGGAGTAGTTTTCAGCTGACACTCAGTAATGTGTTGGATTTTTAATGATTTTGAGAAAGACCAGGGGGTCTCATAGCTAAGTTGAGCACAGGAAAAATGTTTATGTCAGTCCCTTAAGTTCAGATAGTTCATATGGAGACTTTTCATACCCATCCTTAACAGTTTTTCGTGGTTCTTTATGATGTCTCTTTACTTGTAATTAGATTTTGCCTGCTACCTTGATTCAAAATCTTAGCGTATGTCTAACCTTTTGTGTTGCTTGTTGTTGCAGTGGAAGAGAGCGTGAGTTACTTGAACAACTTGCATCATTGAATGGCACCAGTAGTAGCCGTGCACAGATGCGTCCAAATGTGAAACGAACGGGTAAGTTCCGTTTGTTGCATACAAATATACCTGTCTGATCAATTGTTTTAAAATGGAGTGACCTATGTATGGTGGTTTATGGGAAAGAAAGCCACAGTTTAGTCATGGTCTAGATAGATGATGTTGTCTTGCTTTCCAGAAGTGAAAAGGCATTAAAACACTTTGGCTCTGCTAATATATTTTGCAATCAACTTGCTATGGGATCGTAAATGCATTTATATTCATGCATGTTTTGATAATTGGGAATTGTGTTCTCAGATGCTTGATAAATAATTCTCAAGTAGCAAGCTAGAATGTGATGTCTTGCTTTCTGCAGTTACAAGCCCGGAACCTAAGAGGGATATAGAGACAGAGACATCCAAGGAGCAACCTGGTGAAGAAAAAGACTTGTGGCAGAGTCTAAAAAAAGCTGCTGGGTATTTTTTTTCTGCTATTCAGTTTGCATCAAAAATCTTGTCGGAAAAAGATTTTCAACCTTTTTCAATATCTCCCAAAGTTTTAGTTTTACTCTGTAATTAAATAATGTGTTGTTGGAGTCCATGAAGCGTAATATGTGACTTCTTTGAATCTTGCAGGTCAGTTGTTAATGGAACTCTGAAATGGCTGAAAGATAACCTCTAGTTCCCAGGTAGATTCTCTTACTGGTGTTAAATTCTTTTTCACGTCCATATTGGCGCCCCAGATGGAGGCCATCATTTATTAATGCGGCCGGAGGTTCCATGGAGATCATGTTTAACTGAAGAACCAACAAGTTTGTGCCAGTTCTGTTTTACATATCTTGGTGGTGGGATGAATAATTTCAAAATCACCCATCCAATATTTTGTAATGTTTGTATATTATATAAGCTTATTCCAATGATTAGCTAATAAATGAGCAATGTTGTTGCTATTACTGCAATTTCTTTCACATTGTGGAGGCCATCCAGACAACCAAGAGCTCAAGTTGGTCTAGGCTTTGCTCAGCCACGGGAGTCCAATTCTTTTTGTTGCGGTTTCAGTAGCTAGTAAAGAGCAAGCGTCGCAGACAAATCAAAGTTATTTTGGTGAACCGGCGAGCGTTTGTGTCTTTGATGTTGATGATTCTTTTTGCCAGGAAATTTGCCGCCACATTTGCTTGCCTGTATATGTGACTTACTTTGTTGGTTATGCTCTGAAGCATTCTTTGGCAATCCTCCTGCAATTGAGTTGCTGTCTAGATGGTCTTTGATCCTTGTCACGTAGCATTCGCTACCAACGTAGAGTCCTCACAAATTTGTAAGCATGTGACATCCATATCAGTCGCCATTTTAATTCCATATTAAAATGCCAACCATTCAGCTCATTGTTTGTTTTTCTGCCAAGGAAAATGTTGTAAGCAGCAAGCCATCTTCTGCACCCATCCCTTAGAATGCTACCTGCTCTTGCTGCACCTAGATTTCATAGAGCAGATCCATCAAAACATTATTGGATCTCTCAAGGGTTCGAAGTTCCCATTGAACCTTAAATATTCTTCTCTTAAGTTGCACAATGTTAACTTGAAACTACGTTTTCATAATTGGCAGCTGTTCAATAAAATACATAGGATTAATTTCAACTAAATTGGCATATTCAATAGTTCTAGCTTTCCAATTAATGAAAACTCCCTACTAATCCACATGTCCCCTATGCAGTGTCCTATTTCTCTGACTCCGTATAATATTAAACATCAAAGTACAACACAATCAATGTACTCAATCTGAATTTTCTATTGCCAATATTCAAGCATTTACACAATGCTTCCTTAATGCTTCCACAAGATATAAAGTCAATATGAAATTCATTCTGAATAAAGTGACATAAGTTACCCGTTTGCATTTTAAGAAAATGTCCAAGACACTTTCATCCTATTCCAAACATAGTGCACATTTTTTAGCAATCCCATCTAACCATTTCAAATTCACCCAAGTAATTTGTTTAGGGCAAGTTGCTATAATAAAAGTTTCAACCTAAGTTGAATTTTGGAGTTCTATATTAGCTTCCATAGTGATGAGTTACAATGACCAGAATTATATGTAGACTTGACTGAAAATTTACCATCAGTAGAAGACAACCAAATAAGCTTGTCCTGAAGAGGTACGAAAACGTGTTATTTAAAATTTTTGCTTACCTTCTTTTAAAACAGAAGGAATTTTATCCATCACTTAATTTCCATTTTCGTCAATAATATCATAATGTAGTTGAGATGAGGAGCAATCTCCCATCTTGATAGAGGAACATAGTTAATAAGGGGGCCACATCCTATCCAGTCTTCAAACTAGAGGGATGTTGATTTTTCATTTCCAATGATCTTTTTTGTCCTCATCTTGAACTGTTCCATGCATCTTAAAACACTTTTCCATACATGAGATGTTGTAGAGCCAGCTTTAGTAGAGAAGAAGCTAGCTTTTGTAAGGCATATAGCAATAAAAAGTTTGGTCCAAAGAGAACAAGGCTTTATAGTGTCATTCCAAGCTAATTTCATCTTGTATGTAGTGTCCGGCTTCATCATATATCTAACATCCAGCCCCTCCCATGGAATTTGCTCCTACAAATTTGTTCCCATTTTACCCATTTTACATTACTCTAATAGTCTTCCTTCAAATTCCAAAAGAAATCCCTTTGCTTCTTTCTAAAAGCAACCACCTCTTTCTTTGAAATTATAGAGGCATGCATTGAATACTTAGCAGGATAACAGGTAAAAGAATTAAGTAAAACTGTTTTACCTACCTTGGAAAATAAATGATTTTTTCAAGTTGCAAGCCTTCTACCAAGTTTCAACTATGGTGAGAATGGATATGGAATCCCTCTCCAACTCAAGTATGGGGAAGTCCAGAGTAATTCCCTTGAACTCACTCTTTATTCAAAGTATGCTTTTCAAAGCCTTGACCAGCAGTTCATGAACACTTTTAGAGAAAATAACAGAAGACTTATCAACTGCAATAATAAGGCCATAATCTCTTCCAAAATTATCAAGAATCTTTCTAACCTCAGCAAAAGAAAAATATTCTGCTTTAATGAAAATAAGAACATTATCAGCATAAATGAGATGAGACATCTGAGGATGATTTCTAAAAGCAATGGCTGGATGAATATTACCCTAGTAACAGCAGCTGCATCATGGCATAGAACACTTCCATACATAGAACAAAGATATATGATGAAGAGGGCACCCTTGCCTAATCCCACGCTTTGACTTAAACCATTCAGATCTGACAATCACAGAGAAGCTAGGTGCAGAGATAACAAACATAATCAGTCTAACGTGAGAACCAGTGTTTGTTTGTCGATACAATAAGAGGAACTTACCCTTTAAATTCTTTGGCTTTCCGACTAACCGTATTAATTTAGTAAGAAAGGTTACTTTGTTGATTAGAAGAAGGAGAAAGAATTTAAGTTTGTCAATCCCAGGTTGCCTCTCATCCAAGTACAAAATCTTACAAGTATGTCACGAAAAAGAAAACAAATGAAATTTTTAGTTGTTCCACAAAAATGGAGTTTGTCACCACCAAGCTTTAGCCCATTCAACCACCAAATATTTAGAAACATGAGATGATGATGCTGGAGAAACACTAGGATAAGTAAATTGTACATCCCCACACTAGACGCCTTGCCAATTACGTAGTATAGATTACCTTTCGCACAAAGATGATGATCTTTTAGTTTTTGTTGCAACCATAAACACTCCATCTGAGCCCTTATATCAGCCTCATTAGGACCACTGATTCTACTAGGACCCACAAATGGATAAAGAGATGATGATTGCTTCACGAGGCCTGTTTGCAAAGGGAATAATAATTATGGATTAAGCTGTTTTGGAATAGTGAAAAATTTTCCCGCTATTTTCAGCTTGAAACACACAGATTATGCAAACAGAGGTGAAAGAACCTCAGAAGCATGGGCTTTTTGTTCTATAATGATCTTATCTCTGTTTTCAGGCTTCAAATAGCAAGAAAATTTTTCACTATTTCAGAATAGCTCAATCTATGATTCCAGTTCCCATCTCAAACAGCCACAATAGGGTGTGGCCTCATTGTATACAGTAAGTTATTCTCACTTCATTAGCAGCGGGCCCAAACCATTGGAACCTCAAGACCATCCATGCAATAAGACTTATAGCTGGATAAAAAGGGCAGCTCCAGTGCACTAAGCTCCCGTGTATATGGGGTTCAGGGAAGGGATGGACCACAAGGGTCAACAGTACGCAATCTTACTTTGCATTTTGCAAGAGGTTATTTCCACTCATGAACCTGTGACCTTAAGGTCACACGACCACAACTCTGGATATGGGCTTGAAATTTCATTTGAACCAGATAGTCCTAGACTCCGAGTTACAGTTGAATGTGCTTGGGTTGTTCAACATGAGCAATTGGTTGTACAAAATTTTCCATCGTAAGAGGCATGTGAGACTTGACCTTACTGTAGTACAATGAGTTCTACATACTTTGTTGCTCCAGCTCTTTGATAGCACCCACGATAGATCTTCAATAGTCAAAAAGATTCAGCAGAGCAAACAGCTCTAATACCCAGTAAGAGAAGTTTTGCTCCCTGAATAGGGATGATGATCAAAACTATGAACAAGCACGCTCATTAGGTACCAATGAGTGAGCTCATTGCATTACAGTGAGGCAGCTCCCTGCTCGAGAACTTCTCCGAATGCACATGTCCAAGGACCAAAAACCCAATTAATTAAGAGGATGTTATGATTATAAGATCAATCAACAGAAGTTTTGCGCCATTGGAGATCTAACCTGGTTTCTATCATCTTGTGCCCACTTTTAAATTGCGGTTGTTTTTCATTTACTGAATGACATCTCTCCTGGCATACTGGAGAATCCGCTGTAACCATGCTGGATTGATAAATCTCTGTATTGAAGAAACATACATGAAGAGGGATTCATTGGGAGAAGCACCACATCTCTTTCAGGTAGTCACGGTGTTCATACGAGGAACTGCAATTTCAATGGTTCCAGAGAGAGAGAGAGACGTCTCAATAGAATGTCCCCACAAGTAAATTATCTTCAATCTGTTGTGGCGAGGAGAATTGTTAGGTAGCATGGGATGCCTTCTCATGCAAGTTGTACCTTTGTCATTGAGCAAAGAGGGTGAATTTGGGCTGGCAATATGGGCACACGGACAAGCTAACATGTAAAGAAGCAGTGTGAGACAAGGAGGTATGGACATTACTTTTGAATAGACTGGACAATGACCATGTTAGGAAGTTGGGCGCATGAGAAATGGAGTGGCCTGAGAAGACCATGCAGAAGCAGCTGGAGAGATTGTTTCGACTGCACTAGGATGAGTACAACAATGTAGGTAGCAAGGACCAGGGCAGCAAGAATTGTTAATGGGCTTGAGAAGGAACAAGACGAAGCTGCTGGAGAGATTGTTTTTAATGCAATATAGGCAAGGAACGGGACAGCAAGAGTTGTTAATGGGTGGTTTCTGAAGATAATGTTTCTATTGTTGATCTTTTGTATGTAATGTTTCTTTAGTGAACGACTATGAAGAAGGGGAGCTGCAAGCACAGTGGGCACATGTATAGGGCCTCAAGCTAGAGAGGAAATGTCATAGTCTACCATTGAGTGGTCCTGACCTCCACTATTCTAGGTTGTGAATTGATGGCATAGATAGTTTGAAAATCAAGAGGTTTAGCACTTCTGGCCAGTGTACAAAATTTTTTTAGTCATGACCTAAGTAGGGTGGGATGATGATGGTTTGTGTCACCAGATGCTACCTGCACCCTACACGAGAGAGAGAGAGAGAGAGAGAGAGAGAGAGAGAGAGAGAGAGAGAGAGAGAGAGAGAGAGAGAGAGAGAGAGAGAGAGAGAGAGAGATTTGCTCATGTAAAAATTCAAAGATGTATACTTGAGGCACAAGTATTTCATGATCCAACTGTTTTTTTTTTTTGGGCCACATTTTAGCTATTGACAGAGGATGTCTTCAAAATCTTCTCCCTCTGGATGATCTTAACCACCATTGTGTTCAGTTGCAAAATAGATGACTTACAATGGTCGAAAAAAATGGGTAGTCTTAACCAATTAAAGGGGTTAAGGTGATCCTAGTTGGATTACCTAATTAAGATGTGACCCAGTAGATGCAGTTGGATGCTTTCAATGTACAAGCATAGATACCATATAATTTCTTGATTCCAACATAAAAGACAAGAAAAGCATAAGCATTTTTACAAATCTAATTGCATACTACTAAAAGGAGCTAATTTCATTGGGAATCATCATACAGGAGGAAACTTGGCCAAACTCGGCCGATGTTTTCGTGTTTAAAGAACTATTTCACACCCATGTTCTAAAGGTGCATGAGGCGAGGCAGTGCTGGCCCAAGGTTTGACAGAAATTGATCTCTTCTTTTGAGTATGTGAGCAGAGGGTGCTATCAGTGACCATCATAAATGTTTTTATGGTTTAAGGGGGTTTAATTGAGTCCCGATGAAGAGTGAGAGCTGCAGATTCCCATACTTTATGATCATAAAACGAGATCAAAATCTAGTCAATGTCAAAGAGATCAACCCCCATGTCTCCCCTTCCTCGCCATCCATCCATGCAAAAAGGATTTTCTTTTAGGAAATTTTCAATCATCTTAACGAAGGAGGTGGACTTCAACCATGCCAGCCTTTCTTATGAAGTAAACATGCATAAAAACTAAAATCCAAGGAAACCCATTTAGTACTAGCAACAAGAGAGTACTTGAGAAATAACAGGGAAATTGTCATGGAGCTAACCATCTCCATTGCCCAACTTGTATCTTATCGTTACACATAAAAGTAGCCAATAAAGGTCTGTTAAGTACTCCTAATAACATATGCGCGCGCTCAATTGGCATGCATTTGGAGGGTCAGTCGCTGTTCCTTTGTATTTTGAGGCGTTGTACACACTCTACGAATGTTCTGCAAGAGAATAACCGTTCCATGTTAGAAACTTCACGCGAAAAGAATTAAAGTACATAAAGGAATACAAAGAGGGAATATGAAGGTTTTTTGTCCTTGGCCTGTTGAAATCAGGATTTGAGGGGTTTTGAAGTTTCAAGTTTTCTGAAATTGGAAACTTTCTACGATTATATGAGGATGGTTGGGCAGAACCACACGTTGTTAGCATAATGTTAGAGTATTCTCCAAGTGGGTTCCTCCTTTTGATTATCCACGGGTCTCCAGCCACTCTTATTGTACAGTCATCCAGTCTTTTGACTGCAAATGGGTGGTTAAAAGAGAATATGGAGTACAGCAACTGGTGGCTAACACTCAATAGCAAAAGTCTTTGATTGGACGGCAGAAGTTGCACTATCCAGACTAGGGATGGCAATGGAGTGGATCCGGGGTTCAGACCCACCAACGATAATTAACATACCCACCTTACCCCCGTTTCACCATGGATCACTGACATCTCCCCTCCATGGCAGGGTGAGAGGTGGGTCATAGATTAACTGGGAAAAATTGATGAAAGAAAGAGCCTCTCCCTTTATTCCTCAACTCTCTGAGAGAACGAAAAGATGAGGTTATCTAAAGCCTTTTATATGTTTGAGATTGAATAGTCACGAATGCTTTTATTTTTTAAATAAAAATTTAGTAACATATGAGTGTTTTTGGTATAAAATATATCTAATATAATTATATGATAGAGTGCAGATCACAAGTCTGACCCTTTTCCTTGCCACTCTGCACCCTTCTCAGAATCCAAGTTGGGTTGGGGCGAAATGATAAAATAAAGAACTCTGTTCAATTTTGTTACTCCAATCTATAAAAGTAGAGCATATGAAAAATGTAACCACACTCTTTTGCTCCATTGTAAGTTGTGCGGGTCATTAATTTCCTACCTCGCTCCATCCCAAGCAGGTGCAGATTTGGCCTGAGCTCGGGCTTGAACCGCCCATTGGGATCCCTTATTGAGACCATATCTACAGCCATTCCAACTTGGCTGTGGTCCTGGACATAGGTCTTTGATAACTAGAATTTCCACAATATGTGTTTAATATCCGTCCTTCACTCACATCCAGACGAGTGTTTTGGAGGTTGCATTAGGGACCGTGATCCATTATTGCAATTCTCTTGCTTGTGAATCTTTTTCTTGCCAGGTTTTTATTTTCTCCTTTGATATTCCAAAAATTCCTCTATGAATGCAGAAGTTAATCAGATGGGGTTACCGAAAAGATCCACTAATCTAGAAAAATTTATGAACCTTAAATCCTTTTACAAACATATCCACTTTCTCTTTTCGGGCCTATGCCCTAGCCCAACATCCATTTTGAAGCCATTTAAGTCCTGTGATTAAGATCATCCTGCGCCCATGATGTTTAGGCTGTGACCACCAGATGCCTGTGCTGCAGCTACCTTGATCACACAAGACCTTTCTACCCGTGTAACATATGTAGTTTTCTATTTACTAAGCTCTCAATTCCTCAGTCCAAAGAAATGGTTTAAAAACTAAAATTAAGTCATAATGTCCACACTCACCTCCAAGGCACGTCTCCAATGAGCATCCAGTCCCCATCCTTGTCTTGGTAAGTGAGTCTGCAGTTGGATTTTTCCATTGAAACACCTTTCACGTTTTTCAGATCTGCTTTTCACAAAACTAAGGTTTAGAGAGGTATTATTTGTTTAACAAACCAAATATGAGAGGTAAGCAAGGGAGAAGAAAACTCACATATGCCAAACATGCTGTTTAAGGTGGCAATCAGGTCCTGGTAAGTGTCATGGAGGGCGAGATCAACCTTCCTTCCGATGGCCACACCTTCCATTTTCACTTTCACGCACAGGGAATTCGAATTTGCACCCGCTTGTTTTCCCACTTTGAACTCGTTATGGACGCTTTCCCGTCGAGAAATAAGTTTCCTCGAGGCCTTCACCGGTGGCCACCCCACAATTGGACTCCTGTCAAGGCGTCACTAGCTACCATTAATCAACAAACCATTTTTATTGATCAAGATAATGCAGTAAAGAAGGAACTGCTTCCCATTATTTTGGTCACTCTTCCATCTCCTCTCCTTAATTAGAGCTCTTCCATTGCTTACGAATGTTTGGAAGCTATCAAAAAGGAGAGTCTAAAACTGGCGAAATTGAGTGGAGATCACCCAAAGTGTGGGTGGTGAAAGTACTTGTGCACTTGATCTGCCTACCTAAGGAAAACGTTTATGAAACCAGAATCTCTATTCCGTTTTTGATATTCATAACATCTTCTTTTTCGTATATGGAATATTAGGCAAGAAATTAGTACTGTGAATGCTTATGATTTCCATTGTGTGTATCAAAAACCAGAAGCATGGTGATATATACAATTTCTTTAGGCCATCTGTTACATGGGCACGTCCATGGTTAGCCAATGGCACAAAAGCTATTCTAATTGGCTTGGTGAGAGAATCCTCACCATCCTTTACAGGGAAAAGCCTTCTCTTGTTTTCACCATCCACTTGCAGGCTACAATTTGGATGGTTGAGACTCATCTCATTCTTAGAGTTATGCATGAAACTATAACGCAGTTGGGATGAAAACTGCTTAACAGCCAATCGTGGAGGAACCCACCTGACAGATGGATCAGATAAGACCATCATCATACCATCCAAGTGCACCCACTTGTGTGATAGGGGAAACACAAGACCAATGAAAACTTCAAGAAAAGAAAAGAAAACAGTCGCAGTTCCAAGTTCCACCATACTTGTTAACACGGTGAGAAGCTGGTGCCTTCCCAAGGCTGTTGCTGGCCGAATCATCCTCATCATCCGCCTGATCCTTCCACAAAAGCGGCAGCGTTTTGATAGCTCCACACTCTTCAAACGCTTCATTAAATTCCCTCTTCCTACTCACGAAACCACGATCCGATGTAATTTCAGACGACGCATCCTTGGGAGTATTCAGATCAAACCCTTTAATCCCATGACTAGGAAGAGCAAGTCTCAATTGAAGCTCCATACAGTCAACAAACACAAAGTTCGGAGATGCACAAATAGAACAAGATAAAACAACCAAACACAAAACAAGTAAAACTCGGTCTGGGTTTTCTGGAGTACAGGGATAGGTGGTTTGGTATTATATGTAAGGGTTGGAAGGTGGGAAAGAGAGAGACACGGGTTTGACAAGGCTGGGAGTGGGATATGGGACATCCTGACAAGGCTGGTTTCGCCCGTTCTCTAAGGGCTTGCACCAGGGCTCATGTGTCAGTTTCTATGTTGGCCTTTTAGGGGACTTGATGTGATGCTGTCTCCAACGTAGAGCCTTTTGTGAGAGTAAACCGTCATTTTCGTGGCCCTCTCTCAGTATTTAAGATTTGGGTGACTGACCGACCGACCAACCTTAGCTCTTGTGGACCACTTAAACTGCAAGCCTGGCCATATGTTTCTGGTCCCTTACCTAGGCTTTTATTCTCTGTAGTCCAGCCTTGAGCTGCCGTTTAGCTCGGAAGACCAGAACAAATGGACGACAATCGCTTTTATGCTTACCTCTGCTTCTGTTGGGTTTTAAATTGTGGTTTTAATAATACTTCAACTGTATGCTTCTACCATGTGAAATGGTAAGTTCTTGTACGGCGATGGCTACTTGCCTTCTGGAAACAACGTTCTTATATTGGTTAAATGTGAAAAATGCTAGCGGCCTCGTTTCAAGACTCAACCTAGCCAGGCCCTTGCCTTTGGATCATCTGACTCGTTTATATTATTTGGACTCCCCTATTTAGGGTATTCGCAAAAAATGTCCATGCCTATTGCATGCTTCTGGCTAGTATATTTTCTCAGTTGAAGAATCCAATGGACCATTGAATTCTTCAATTGAGAGAAAGCTAGTAGCTAAAAGCATGCAATGGGCATGAACCTATGAGAGTAGCTAAAATTGGAGAGCCCGAACAAGATAATGGGTTAGATCGTCAAAGATAGGGTTTGGCTTAGTTTGAGTGTCAAAAAATGCTTTCAATATGAGTCCCACCACAATTAAAAAAGCAATGGTTTTCATTCATGACCAAAAAGCACCACACATCAAAGGCTTATAATTCTTATCTTTTAGATTTTTTTTTTTTCCTTTTTAAGTAAGACACATCCTGTAACACCGTAAAAAATCTGGCCACCCAAGTGAGAGACGACTCCTTGTGTCACTGTGCTGAAAGACAATAGCAAAGGGCAGCCCCGGTGCACGAAGCTCCAGCCTATGCAGGGTCCGGGGAAGGGGCAGACCACATGGGCTTAAAGTACACAGTCTTACCTTGCGTATTACAAGAGGCTGTTTTCACGCCTTAAACCCGTGACCTCAAGGTTACATGGCAACAACTTTTACCATTTTGCCAAAGCTCCCCTCCTGCTAAAAGACAATAGTGCTATCTTGTAAATGTTGAACACCCACACACGCATGTGAATATCATTGAAGCTATGACCTAGCTAGGGCGAGGATCCTTCTGCACCACTGTGTTAGAAGGCCTTCGCCTCAGAGACTCATAATATCAAATAATGTACAACTTTTATCTCTATCGATAGTACACCCCACCAGATGAATAGTAAGATTATTGAAATAGTAGATTTCAATCGTGTTTTAGCCGGCTGATATTTTCGAAGTGAAAACAGGCGCATGCCCCTTCATATACCAACTTATGGTCATTTACGATAGAAGTGCATTTTTTTTCTTCTTTTTATACAGGTGGCAAGATTAGAAGGAGAGCTTTGGCATAACAGTAGAGTTGTCATCGTGTAACTTAGAGGTCACGGATTCAAGGCTGCATACTATTGACCCTTATGGTCCGTCTTTTTCCCAGACCCGCATATAGGAGAGCCTAGTGCACCAGGACTGTCCCTACATAGGTGGCAAGATTGACAAGGATGCCTCTCTTCTTAATGGTCCAAGCCCTCTGTCGTAGGTCATGCTAACCATCGGTATAGCTGAATATTGTGAGCCTTTGTTTGTAGAGATTTACCCATGGCTAGTAAATAACAGGCTTCACAGAGAACTCGGAGAGGGTTTGGTTGGTATGTGAAGGTCCTCGTCACACGATGTAGCTGTGATCTGGATTGTTCATTGGGGGTGGGCCCCTATGAAGATGACATGGGCAGGAAGTCATATCTAGTAGGTTTTTTCTTCTTTATTTTGGCTTATTTGTAGGTTACAATTGTCGGCTTAAGCTCAGCTCTAGTAAGTTCTACTTCTTTTGTTTTGTCATCTCTATGATGGGATGCTGAAAATGAAAGACTTGGATTATTTTAACATTATACAGGTGGCCCACCACTTTTGGCATGCGTCCCAACATAGAAGGCATCTCCCAGTGTCGTTATCATCCCTTTGCTTTGAAGCAGCAACTTCTAGTTTTGGCAACTGTTGTGGGTCCAGAAGAACTTGTACCCAACATCTCAATCATACACGTGGCAGTTTGAAGTCAATCTGTAGATGCACCACCAATTTGTCCACTGTCACATCTTGCAAGGAGATGCTAGGCGACCTAATCAACTTTACTAGTCCCACGGTCATGTGTCCAGCTAATCTTAGAAGTTTGAACCGTTGATGGTGTCAACATCCCGATATTGGAAGGCGCTCGTGTACTTGGATTAGATCCAGATTAGGATATTTTGTCTTCAGCATGCCCATAACTAAGCGTGTCTCCTTCATCCATGTAGTTGTTAGTTCCGTAATGCTTCGCGCCACTTCGATCGACCCCAAATAAATTGTCAATCACCAATATAAATGCCTTATTAATGAGCCTTATCTAGAAATACTTGGCGCAACGGTCAAGTTATCATAGAAGCTTGAAATCATAGATTAAAGGTGTGGAAAAAGTCTCTTGTATTTTTACAAGGTATGTACAAAATAAAACTGTGTACAATAAACC
Source organism: Warburgia ugandensis (assembly GCA_035236585.1). Classification (NCBI taxonomy): domain Eukaryota; kingdom Viridiplantae; phylum Streptophyta; class Magnoliopsida; order Canellales; family Canellaceae; genus Warburgia; species Warburgia ugandensis. The sequence continues at coordinate 9,175,682 of CP141138.1, read as the reverse complement.
CTTGTAATTCGCCCTTTCTCGAACCCTATATAAAAAGGAGCTTCATGAAGCTGCCCTCTTTTTACTTCTCCCTTCTTCTCTAGATGGTCAGAGCAAGTGCTAGGTGCACTTTTCTCTTGTTGAGAAAATTTTAAGTATAATTAGGAGTTAGAAGAATAGGGTTTAGGTAGTTTGCTTGATAACTTTTGGCTAAAGTTAAAAAGGTTAAGGCCTACTTTTGGGTAAAAGGATATCACCGTAAGATATATGTAGTCCTGAGAAATGCTAAAATATTTTTTTACAAGATGAGTGTTGCTTAAGAATAGATGATATGCCACTGTGAGATGATGTAATATTTTCTCATCTGATTGTTAGTGGTGCTTGACCATCTCATCTCCTTTGACTACTAATGGTGCTTGAAATTAGATGAAAACCATAGCATCTTGGTTTGCTGTTGGTGGTTCTTGTAGTCGAAACTAACCCATTATAGTATATGAGTCGACACGAATATGCCCCACTTAATAATCGTGTCAAGAACCCGTGACTCGAACATAACACGATTATTAAACGAGTCGACATGACACGACTTGTGTAACGTGATTAAATAAATGTAAAATAACTCATATATGACTGTTTCTGAAGAATCGTCCTATATTACTATAGTAATATATGACTGTTTCTGAAGAACCGTCTTATATTACTATAGTAATATAGGACTATTTCTGATGAACCATCCTATATTTTCAACCTAATGGGTTAACAGCTTGCGGGTTAGATGGGCCAACATGAAGAATTAATAGGTCGCGTGTCAAACAGGTCAATATTGATTGACCTCAACACGATATGATCTTTAGCTTGTCATTTTTGGGTCAACCTGAAAATGACACGAACACGATAAGACTCGACCCTAACCTCCTAAATCTATGTCAGGTTCAAGTCATGTTATCATGTTGTATCATATTTTGTCACCCTTATCTATCATATGCCATTCTTAGTGTAAAAAGAGAGCCATTTCTTAACATCCCAAAAATTCAGCACTACCTTCGTATTTTGCTTGAGATGGAAATGACCATAACCTAATTAAACTTCGTTAATTTCTCCACGGGGAGTCAGTGGTGCTTAAGATGATATAATCTGACTTAAGGATTATAAGGGCCATATCATTGTATGACTAAGTTCTTGTCCTGTCACGCTGGACACCATAGTTCCTAAGGGCACGACAAACTTGGGAGTCCTTCAGTTCTGTATACTGGACTCACATGTCATTGATCTTTGTCGTTCACCTTACTTCTTAACGTTGGATATTTAATGGCCCATTGATGAGCATCCAAGAAGAAGAGAGCCTTGGCGCAACGGTAGAGTTGTCGTCGTGTGACTTTGACGTCACGGGTTCAAGGCTTGAAAACAGCCTCTTGCAAAATGCAGAATAAGACTGTATGCTATTGACCCTTGTAGTTTGCCCCTTCCCAAGACCTTACATATTTGGGAGCTTGGTGCACCAGGACTTTCCCATTTTTTTTATGGGCAGCCAAGAAATGGTTTTTATGCTACTTGACCCGGACATTCAGAAGCTCTCCATAAGCAATTACATTCAACGAAGCAAAACGCCATTGACCAGTTGATGCCCAAAGCTAGGGAAGTCAGGTGAACTCATGACATGTGGTTCCACTGTAAAAAAATGAAGGAGGTACCACAGCTCTTGGCTTGTTATCGTGCTCTATACTAGCATTCCTGAATTAATATACAACCAAATTACTGTAGTAAAATTGAGCAGTGGGCGTTGTATTCTCAAGAAACATACAGGACCCTCAATTTTCCTCCAAAAACGAGTTTTTCCTCACCGATTGCGGGTATGTAAGTTTCCAAAACGGGTACAAATTGCAATTGCTGAAATGAAGTTTCCTGGTAACCATGAGGGAGACACCTACATGGTAGTTGAACCTTGTCATCCTCAACACAATTGGACAGAGATGGTAAGTAGGTGCACCCAAAAGCCTTGCGCCCATGTCTTAATTATTTTGGTTGTTTTGTGTCCTCAGAAGAGGGCTCTGAGAAGACATCTCGCTGGTGCAGTTGGTGGAGAGTCCCACTCACTTCTTGCTGCTGCGTGCTCACCGGAACTCAATGAATGACAGTTCCTCGTGATTCATACGAACATCAATTGGAACTGGATTGGAATAATTGAAAGCAGGCAAGACAGATACGTTATAGAAAGTGATATACACGTGCAACCAGTAGAACCAGCCCATCCCTTCTCACTTAAGACTGTCTGTTATACTCCCCTTTGTTTCTGCTTACTTTCCCAACCACATGTTTTCCTGATTTTTCCTTGTCTATTCACCTTTAATATAAGATAGATGCCAACCACAGTTCCCAACAATACAAGCTCAGTTGGCATCTGATACGGCAAGAATCCGCATGTTTGGTCCCCCAAATCAAATCCGCATATCTTCTGTCTTGTGCAAAGAGTAATTGCTAGAAAAAGTTACAAGGTAGTAACATACCTGACCAAGTTCTATTGTCATAGATGTTGTGGTTTCAGAAAACCTGATTTACACTTTCAGAGTAAAATAGAGAAAACAGGTGCATTATCTGCTCAGATTTAAATTCCTGAAAAATCCTAAAACCCCCGTACACTCTTCCCTCTCCCTCACTCTCAAACCATTCATAATTTTTCTTCATACCAAAATAAACTGTCGTATCTCTGAACACTTCCTGAAGGGGAGCCTTGGTGCAATGGTAGAGTTGTCATCATGTGACCTTGAGGTCATTGGTTCAAAGCGTGGAAACAGCCTCTTGCAAAATGCAAGGTAGGGCTGCGTACTATTGACCCTTGCATATGCGGGAACTTTGGGTACCGTGGCTGCCCTTTATCTGTGGATACTTCCTCTCTTGCACCTCCAGGTCGACCATAGCAAAAGGTTATCTTAGATCAGGTAGCAAATACTATTTCTAATGGGATCCATTCGGTTAATTCGATATAGATAATCAACATGCACTTACTATTTCTTCATCTTGACTCTTGAGAGCTATGAAAATCCTGGGAGCCTGTTTGTCATGGGGATCAACTTATCTATGACTAGTTATTTTATATTTTATACCTTGCTATTCGATAGACATCCATTCCTAATGAGCAGAGCAAAGCACAGACAAACTAGCGTAAATCCTTGGTCTACTTGTTCGTAAGCAATTTATGGGTTAAGGGTGCAAAGTAGGGGAAATGTCGTCAAGAAGCAGTGGAAAGATCACTGTCATGGATAACTAAATCCATGCATTGTTATTTTAGAAACAGATAGCTCCAGAGAGAGAACTGTCCATGTCTATCCTGTAATGTCAAGAACTAGTCCTGCGTGCTTCCACTATTTATAGAAGTGACCCCTGGTTGCAGAGAGTGACTGCGGCCCAGCTTGACCATCCACATTCCAGGTCCATATGAGGACATATACGTGTATGATCGAGATTCAACAAGGCTCAGGTCCCATGCAGCACGGCTGTTCTACGCGTGGTGAACCCTGCTCGCTTATGATTTCTGACTCCAATGGCATTATGACCTTGACCACAACAATGCCGCCTACATATGGATCAAATTATTTAGGAGATTGGATCATGCCAGGGGTCTAGGATCATTTGATCAAACTAAGAGCAGTCTAGCAAGTAATCATCATCTGTTGGTCCAAACAAAGACCCAAGTGTTTCTGCTCGGCAAAGATCAATACCCATCAAATTAATCAGCCAATGAAAAGGGCAAGTTGTTGAGTTGCGGATTCTTGTTGCACTTCATCCTGCGGAAGAAATAGTCTGTTGGGCGTGGAACCAGAACCATGTGGGTCTGGTTCTGGTTGCTGCTCCTGCGAGTGTGTGTTGGTTGTTGCAGGAGCAAGGTTACATGGAAGTGGAAGCGCGTGAAGATCATGTGAAGAGGGTATGGGTGTGGGCATGACGCGGGAGCAAACACGTGGAAATGTAGGTTCCCTGTCACAGGCGATCAACATCGTCGGCACCCCGATCAGTCCCGTTCACACCCGCTGGATGATGCTCCTGCGGTGGGCCTCCACCATGAATGCACCCTCTGGTCACAGGACCACATGACAGATGTCCCCTCTTCACCTCCTTTCCAACTTCAAGCTAATGCTTACAGGGATCAGATACTTGTGCAATGTTTGACAGATACAGGCATCCGGACTTTCTTTGTCATAGCTTAGCTTGCTTGTTTGTCCCAGTCTTGTGGAGCTTTAAATGCTAATTATAGGAAGGTTGCTAGGATGGGTGTGAATATCAAATGTGAGCTCAATTTGGAGGTGTGATCTGTGATGACTTGGTCTAGGCGAGGCCCAAATGAGGGGTGATCTCAACTGTTCGTCTTTCGGGCTACAATTAGGGGTGGCAAATTGTATCCTCGAGTCATGTTGTATAACACCCCAGATTTTTAAGACAATTTTTTTATTTATAATAATAATGGCTTTTTAAATAAGGGTATTTGGGATCCCATGAGAAAAGTTTTAATTATCATTTTACTAAAACAATTCTTAAAAACTCCGGATGTTATTTTTTCTTTATCAAAACGGCATACATATCAATAAAACAATACGCGTATCAATCAATGTCAAATAAATCGGTGCCTTTATTTTAAATCAAATAAATGTCCAAAACACAATAATAATATGGCCCAAGGTCTATCCATCATAACATCCCATATAAATGTCCAACATATTTCCAAACATCTCAATCAAATCCAAAATATAAAGTATGTAGTCCATAATTAAATCCAAATGATAATCCTGTTTAATGACTCACATCACTGTTTAAAACTATAGGAAAAAGTAGTCTTCAGCAGCTCTCACGGTTTCTCAACAGCTTTGCCTTTCCTGATATCACGCTCGAGATCTAAGGCATTGCAAAACAAAGCAATGCCTCACCAAGCTATCGTTTGTGTAAGTATATAGACAATTAATGTAATAAATGAAATAAATAATTAACAGTATTGATGAAAAGTCTATCATTTATGAAAGTAGCAGTATTATAAGTCATGTCCAAATAAATGCCAATATATTTCATATGCTAAAACATGCATTTCAAGGAGTTAAAACATGACCTGAATCAAAGTAAATGAACATACAATAAGAATAGGGGCACCCTAAGGTAATGAGTCCCACAGTATCGCACAACATCATGGACAATGAGTACTCATAGCCAACCTCTGAGTGTCGTCACACCCAGGCATACCATCCATAATTATGCTCATCATACATGCACACATAATAAGAATATGAGCCATCATACTGCAGTGGCAACCCTCCATGGGTATCAACCACCGCCGCTCTCCGTCTACACCATAACGGGAGACTTAGCGTCTGTCTCCATGGAAAGGCTCAGATCGGTAGTGTGGACTATCCATGTTACCAAACCCTTGCCGAATGCCATCTATGGGTAGGTGTTTATCATATCACAATATCATCACATCACAATCTCGGAGGATAGGTGGCCGGCCCTATCCCTCCTAGCATGAAGCCCACTAGGCGAGAGCACCCGTCATCAAATATAAAATACGGAAATCATATGTATATGCTAAAACTCAAGAGCACTCATAGCTCGAAATTCCCAAGACATACCCATCATCCTAGGGTTAGCCTATAAAAGGACCAGCTAATAAGCCTCTATTCTTAATTCCCATGGAAATCCATGTATTTTTAAGATATAATAATTAATAAGTCTCTATTTAAGCATAATTTATTAACATCATACTCATAAAAATATTAGTCATGAGTTTATTCAATAAAAGATTTCAATTTGAAATAATCATAATGTGCTTAAAGTTGCATGAAATTCACGGCAAATAATAATTGCAATTTAAAACACAATCACACATTATGTTATATTTAAACATGGTTTAAAAATCAAGGAAAAACATTAATTGTCGTCACCTACCTCAATGTGAGATCACTAGCTTGCTAATAACTCCCTTTAACTGGTATATTCAAGTGCACATGTACATGTCACGCCACTATTTAAAAAAATTTCTAAATAAAAAGTCGTCATTTATAAGCTTTTAAGCTAGGACTAAGTCCGCGTCGTCAATACAGTCACAACACCTCTTTCGAATCGTGATTTGGACTCCTCTAACTCCCAAAAATCAAGTTTTTGTGAAAACAAAACGTAAATGGGGCCTGCCGGACCACCATAAAGTGGTCTATACCGGCGGTTTCATTTTTTGCCGGTTTAAACCAGCAAATTTTGGCATCACGAAGATGCCCGCAGCTGAGACGCACAGTGGGGACGCGCCGCGTGCGTCTTTGGCACCGCACGCACCACCGCGTGCGTCACGGGTGTTAGGACGCAGCGCATCCCAACCCCACAGAGACGACCAATCCGGTCTCTCCCGCGTGGGTGACGTTGCGCACGCGTGCAAAGCCAACGTCATCTGCTGGTGCATTACGGTGTGCGTCCCGGCATCCACGCCAAGGCGTCGACATCGGAGAAGACGATCGGATTCCGGTCGTCTCCGGCGGAGTTACAGAGCTCCGTTTTGACCGATTTTTGCTCCGTTTTACTCAGAATTTCCTCTAGAATCCATTTAGGCCCTCCTTTTGCACTGATTTTTCCAAAAACCATGTTTTTTAAACGATTTTTCCCAAGTTCCTAAAATCATCCCTAGATACTGGTTTTTGCGTTTTCTGGAGACCCACTGTTGGATCTCTCCCAAATTTAAAGGGTTTGATCTTGGGTCTCTTGTGCACTAGTTGGACAGTGTGATTTTCAAACGGACATGGTTTCATCTATGAAATCACGCTCCAACAGTAGCGTGCACAGAGTTCCCAAGAAATTTGATTTTTCCTAATTTTAAATGCATTTCTAATTATTTTAACTATTTAATAAATAATGAATTTAGGGTTTAAGGCTTACCTTGCATCTGGCTGGGGTTGCTAGTGTTGCCGGGGTTCCACTCGCCGAAAAAATTCACCTTTTTAGAACTAGCGTCACCGCGTTAAACTCAATGAACGCTCAAAGTGGAGTGTTTTGACTCCTGGGGAAGGGTAGATATAGGGTTTAAAGTCCTAGGGGAAGAGAAACTCTTCCCCTCACGCCTCTTTCCATGTCTCTCCGGTGATTTCACCGGAACTGGTAGAGACGTGTGGAAGATGGGGGTGTCATTATCAATTTGGACTCCTGTGTAATATGTCTTTGTCAAATGACCAAAATGCCCTTACAACTTCAACAGCTCCCAACTCCCTCATTTGAGCTCTGTTTTCCTTGTTCTTTGTGGCGTTGGACTCGTATCGACAAGCACTTTCAAATTCTTAAGTTTTCAGGAAAAATTTCCATCTATAATTTTTTAATTTAATTTATTTAGAAATTTCTAAATTTATACTAAAAATGAAGGATATTACATCCTTCCCTCCTTATAAAAATTTCGTCCTCGAAATTTACCTACATACCTCTATGTAAATAACTTTGGATGGATCTTTTGTATCTCCTCTTACGTCTCCCAGGTAGCTTCCTGTAATGAATGATGCTGCCAAAGGACTTTGAACAAGGCAATGGTCTTATTCATTAATTCCTTGACTTTAGTGTCCAGCATGCGTACTGGTCTCTCCTCAAACGTCATATTAGACTGTAGCTCTCCTGGGATTTGCTCCAACACGTGTGAGGGATCTAGCACGTATTTCCTCAGCATAGACACGTGAAAGACGTCATGCACATTTGGCAGCTCTGGTGGTAAGGCTGGCTGCTATGCCACTGACCCAACTATGTGTAAGATCTCGAAAGGTCCAATATACCTGGGGCTAAGCTTCCCTTTATTTCCAAACCTCAACACCCCTTTCATAGGAGAAACTTTCAAGAATACATGCTCACCTTAAGAGAACTCTAAGTCTTTTCGCCTCTTGTCTGCATAACTTTTTGTCAACTGTGAGCTGTCAGTAACCTCTTCCAGATGAGTTGGACTTTCTCTGCACATTCTTCCACTAACTCAGATTTCACCACGCGTCTTTCTCTTACATCACTCCAACATAACGGTGACCAACAAGGTCTGCTATAAAGTGCCTCGTATGGAGTCATACCAATACTAGTGTGATGACTATTATTATAGGCAAATTCCACCAAAGGTAAATGGTCTTCCCAGCTACCTTTCCAATCCATAACACAAGCTTGTACATATCCTCAATAGTCTGGATGGTCCTCTCGCTTTGTCCGTCTGTCTAAGGATGGAAGGCTGTGTTGAATTTCAGTCTCGACCCTAACGTCTCTTGCATGCTCTTCCAGTATTTTGAGGTAAATTGCGTATCTCGATCCGATATAATCATCAAGGGAATGCCATGTAAACTGATGATCTCCTTCACATATAATTTAGCCAAACTATCCACGGTTTGATGGGAAGGAAATGAGCGGACTTTGTCAACCAGTCCACGACAACCTATATCATGTCATGGCCACTAGCAGTCTTCGGAAGACCCAGAATGAAGTCTATGGTAATATGATCTCACTTCCACTCAGGAAGGTCCAATGTCTGGAGTAGTCCTGATGGATGTTGATGCTCAGCCTTGACCTGCTGACAGGTCAAACATCGTGTAATGCACTCTCCAACATCTTTCTTCATACCATTCCACCAGAAATGCCTCTTGAGATCTTGATACATTGTCGTACCCCCAGGATGAATTGTATAAAGGGACTGGTGTGCTTCTTGAAGTAACTCATGCTTCAATTCGTCATATGCTGGTACTACCAACCTTCCCTTAAATTTGACTCCATCTAGTCCCCTCGAAAAATCTGTCTTATCTGTTAGATCCTGTGTTTCCTTATCTTTGTCCTGTGCCTCTAAGATCCTGTCAAAGAACTTAGACCGAGTCGACAAATTGGCAATCATCACTCCAGACTTCCTACTCAGGGCATCTGCAACAGCATTAGCCTTCCCAGGATGGTACTGTATGGTGAAGTCGAAGCCCTTGAGATACTGCATCCATCTACGCTGCCTCATATTCAAATCACTCTGAGTAAAGAAGTACTTGAGGCTCTTATGATTAGTGAATACGTCAAATCTCTCACCATAAAGATAATGTCTCCAGGACTTCAATGCAAATACCACTGTTACTAATTCCAAGTCATGTGTTGGGTAATTTACCTCATGTGTCTTCAGCTGTCTAGACACATAGGCAATTACCTTCCCATGTTGCGTCAACACTGCTCCTAATCCCTTGCCAGAGGCGTCGCAATAAACCACATAACCGCCTGCACCTGATGGTAATGTCAATACCGGAGTAGTAGTAAGTCTCCTCTTGAGCTCTTGGAAGCTCTCCTCGCACGCCTCGGTCCATATGAATTGAGTGTCTTTCCTGGTCAAGGTGGTCATTGGTAACGCAATCTTGGAGAATCCCTCTATGAAACGATGATAATATCCTTCCAAACCAAGAAAACTGCGTATCTCAGTCATTGTCTTGGGCCTCTCCCAGTGTAGTACTACCTCGACCTTTGCTGAATCCATAGCTACTCCATCTTTAGCTAAAAATCACACTTGCTGAACTTGGCATACAACTGATGTCGACGAAGTATGTCCAATACCATGTGGAGATGCTCTCTATGTGCCTCATGACTAGGTGAATAAATCAAGATGTCATCAACGAATACAATCATGAACCTATCCAAATAAGCTTGAAAAACACGGTTCATGAGATCCATGAACACTGCAGGTGCGTTCGTCAATCCAAATAGCATCACTAAGAACTCATAATGACCATAACGACTCTTAAAGGTAGTCTTCGAGATATCCTCTTCTCTAACCCTCAGCTGATGATACCCTGACCTCAGATCTATGTTGGAGAACACTTGTGCCGATTGAAGCTGATCAAATAAATCATCTATGCGTGATAAAGGGTATCGGTTCTTTATAATAACACCATTCAACAATCGATAGTCAATGCATAGTCTTAGTGATCCATCCTTTTTCTTTACGAAAAGGACTGGGGCTCCCCATGGTGATCCGCTCGGCCTGATGAAGCCTTTATCCAATAACTCTTGCAATTGTACCTTAAGCTCTCTCAACTCTGCTGGAGCCATCGTGTATGGTGCCTTAGAGATAGGCGATGTACCCAGCACCAAGTTGATGGTAAAGTCAATCTCCCTATTTGGCGGCAATCCTGGTAATTCCTCAAGAAAGACATCAGCAAATTCACGGACAACATCAATCTCGTCAAGCCGTGGTTGTTCCTTGTCCTCAACAGTCACATATGTGAGGAATACGTTATACCCTCGTGCATAAAATCGTGCCGCCTTCATAGCAGAAATGATGCATGTACCTGACTGATCTTTCCTACCCTGGAACACTATTTCTAGCTGCCTATGTAAAAAGTGACTCGCTTCTTTCGGCAATCTACCATAGCCCAATAGTTGGCTAACCAATCTATCCCAAGAATAATATCGTAGTCTACCATATCTAGTAAGATTAAGTCTATGTCCATACTCACGCCTGATATCTCTACAAGTATTTCTCTAAGATATTCTATAGTCTCTATTATCTCTCCCACAGGTGTCATAATATCTAATCCAAATGCTAGTTTGTGTACACATACATCAAGGCAAGATACAAAAATACATGATATAAAAGAATGTGTAGACCATGTGTCAAAAAGAACTTTGGCATGTCGATCTGAGACTAGAAGAGTACCTTCTACGACCTGGTGTGATGCCTGCGCATGTCCTGACGTGATGGTAAATACTCGTCCTTAGCTACGTGGCGTGTTAGCTGTCTCTGCACCCATCTCGGTATGCCTCTCTCTCTCTGCCCCTTAGGACAGTCCTTAATGAAGTGACCTACATCTCCACAGTTGAAACACCTGTATGGCTGTCTTTGGTAAGGTGTATAGGGCTGTCTCTGTGGTTGGGGCTGCCTATGCTGCTGTGGCCAGTCGAATCTATTGCACCCTCACCCAGGGTGCCAACCCTTGCACCTATCACATCTCTTCCTCTTAGTGTCTCTCTTAAATTTGGCTTGCGGTGTATGACCTGATGCACCATGTGTCTGTATAGCATCAAATGGCCGCTTGCCCTTAAAGGGCTGGAATGCACTCCCTCTAGTCCTGAGAGAGTTCTTCTCATGCATGGATGTCATATCAACAGCATCTCGCACAGAAGTAGGTCGTGAAGAAATCACGCGATCTCTCAGCCAAGGTGTCAACCCATCTACAAATTGTCAGTTGCCTCTGTGTCTGAGGCCATCGTGTGAGGTGCAAATCTCTTTAGTCGTGTAAATCGGTTCAGGTACTGCTGAACCATCATATCTCTCTGCTCCAAGATGGCAAACTCCTTCATGGACTGCAATGCATGAGATGGAAAATATTGAGTGTCGAAAGCCTATTTAAAGGCTGCCCATGTCATCGTCTCGGTCAGATCTGGTCGAGTGAGTGTGAAAGTCTGTCACCAGAAGCCTGCCTCACCCTTTAGTAGGTAGGAGGCTACTCTGACTTGATCCTCTGGTGAGATCTTCATAGCGTCAAATGTTCTCTCCGCCTCAAATAACCATCACTCAGCCTCCTCCGTGTTACCATCGCCATAAAAGGGTTTCACCATCTTTTGAAACCTCTCTAGTAATTTGTCAGTCTTCTTAGAGTCACTCGTAGCATCGCCCTCCGTGGCTCTAGGTACGGGTGGTTCCTGTAATGGTTGTGAGGACGGGACTAAAGAAACCATGGGTGCCACTTGAGGTGGTGGAATAGGTCTAGGGTTAGCAGCGTCAACAGCTGTCCTAACCTGCTGCTGTATAAGTGGTACTAGTCCTGACATTAAATGATTTAATAACTCTACATCATGATCCCCTTAATCAGAGGACTCAACAGGTGGAGCCACGGGAGTAGCAGGGGTAGGCCTTGTCCTTCTTCGAGGAACCATCTGGCAAAAGTTTTAAATGTCACTAAGTGTAAGTTCCTCCCTCACAGTTTCTCTCTCTACACAATTATGGATTGTTACTCACATATAAATGGACAATTGCATGGACTATGATGGACTAAACTAGGCTTTGATACTAACTTTGTAACACCCGAGATTTTTAAGACAATTTTTAAAAAAAATAATAATGGCTTTTTAAATAAGAGCATTTGGGATCTCATGAGAAAAGTTTTAATTATCATTTTACTAAAACAATTCTTAAAAACTCTGGGTGTTATTTTTCCTTTCTCAAAACGACATACATATAAATAAAATAACACGCGCATCAATCAATGTCAAATAAATCGGTGCCTTTATTTTAAATCAAATAAATGTCTAAAACGCAATAATAATATGGCCCAGGGTCTATCCATCATAACATCCCATATAAATGTCTAACATATGTCCAAACATCTCAATCAAATCCAAAATATAAAGTATGTAGTCCATAATTAAATCCAAATGATAATCCTGTTTAATGACTCACATCACTGTTTAAAACTATAGGAAAAAGTAGTCTTCAGCAGCTCTCACGGTTTCTCAACAGCTTTGCCTTTTCTGATATCACGCTTGAGATCTAAGGCATTGCAAAACAAAGCAATGCCTCACCAAGCTATCGTTTGTGTAAGTATATAGACAATTAATGTAATAAATGAAATAAATAATTAACAGTATTGATGAAAAGTCTATCATTTATGAAAGTAGCAGTATCATAAGTCATGTCCAAATAAATGCTAATATATTCCATATGTTAAAACATGCATTTCAAGGAGTTAAAACATGACCTGAATTAAAGTAAATGAACATACAATAAGAATAGGGGCACCCTAAGGTAATGGGTCCCACAGCATCGCACAACATCACAGATAATGAGTACTCATAGCCAACCTCTGAGTGTCGTCACACCTAGGCATATCATCCATAATCATGCTCATCATACATGCGCACATAATAAGAATATAGGCCATCATGCTGCAGTGGCAACCCTCCATGGGTATCAACCACCGCCGCTCTTCGTCGACACCATAACGGGAGACTTAGCATCTATCCTCATGGAAAGGCTTATATCGGTAGTGTGGACTATCCATGTTACCAAACCCCTGCCGAATGCCATCTATGGGCAAGTGTCTATCATATCACAATAGCATCACATCAAAATCTCGGAGGGTGGGTGGCCGGTCCTATCCCTCTTAGCATGAAGCCCACCAGGGGAGAGCACCCGTCATCAAATATAAAACACAAAAATCATATGTATATGCTAAAACTCAAGAGCACTCATAGCTCGAAATCCCCAAGACATACCCCTCATCTTGGGGTTAGCCTATAAAAGGACAAGCTAATAAGCCTCTATTCTTAATTCCCATGTAAATCTATGTATTTTAATGATATAATAATTAATAAGTCTCTATTTAAGCATAATTTATTAACATCATGCTCATAAAAACATTAGTCATGAGTTTATTCAATAAAATATTTCAATTTGAAATAATCATAATGTGCTCAAAGTTGCATGAAATCCACGGCAAATAATATTTGTAATTTAAAACACAATCACACATGATGCTATGTTTAAAAATGGTTTAAAAATCAAGGAAAAACATTAATTGTTGTCACCTACCTCAATGTGAGACCACTCGCTTGCTAATAACTCCCTTTAACTGGTATATTCAAGTGCATCTGTATATGTCACACCACTATCTTAAAATTTTCTAAATAAAAAGTGGTCATTAATAAGTTTTTAAGTTATGACTAGGTCCGCGTCATCAATACGGTTACAACGCCTCTTTCGGATAGTGATTTGGACTCCTCTAGAGTTTTTGTGAAAACAATACGTAAATGGGGTCTGCTGGACCACTATAAGGTGGTCTATACCGGTGGTTCCATTTTCCTCTGGTTTAAACCAGCGAATTTCGGCATCACAAAGACTCCCGCAGCCGAGATGCACAGCGGGGACGCGCCGCGTGCATCTTTGGCGCCAGGACGCAGCGCATCCCAACCCCACAGAGATGACCAATCCGGTCTCTCCTGCACGTGCGCGACTTTGCGCAGGCGTGTGAAGCCAACGTCATCTGACATCGTTTGCTAGTGCGTTACGGTGTGCGTCCTGGTGTCCGCGCCAAGGCGCCGATGCCGGAAAAGACAATCGGATTCCGGTCGTCTCCGGCGAAGCTACAGAGCTCCATTTTACGCAATTTTTGTGCCGTTTTTCTCAGAATTTCCTCTAGAATCCATTTATGCCCTCCTTTTGCACTGATTTTTCCAAAAACCATATTTTTTAAATGGTTTTCTCTAAGTTCCTAAAATCATCCATAGATACTGGTTTTTGCGTTTTTGGAGAAACTTACTGTTGGATCTCTCCTAAATTTAAAGGGTTTGATCTTGGGTCTCTTGTGCACTAGTTGGACGATGTGATTTTCAAACACATGCGGTTTCATCCATGAAATCACGCTCCAACAGTAGCGTGCAAAGAGTTCCCAGGAAATCCGATTTTTCCTAATTTTAAATGCGTTTCTAATTATTTTACCTATTTAATAAATACTGAATTTAGGGTTTAAGGCTTACCTTGCTTCTGGCTGGGGTTGATAGTGTTGTCATGGTTTCACTCGTCGAAAAAATCCAACCTTTTCAGAGCTAGGGTCACCGCGTTAAACTCAGTGAACGCTCAAAGTGGAGTATTTTGGCTCCTAGGGAAGGGTAAATATAGGGTTTAGAGTTCTAGGGGAAGAGAAACTCTTTCTCTCACGCCTCTTTCCATGTCTCTCTGTCGATTTCGCCGGAACTAGTAGAGGCGTGTGGAAGACGGGGGTGTCATTATCAATTTAGACCCCTGTGTAATACGTCTCTATCAAATGACCAAAATGCCCTTACAACTTCAATGACTCCTAACTCTCTCGTTTGAGCTCTGTTTTCCGCGTTCTTTTTGGCGTTAGACTCGTATCGACGAGCACTTTCAAATTCTTAAGTTTTTAGAAAAAAAAATTCATCTATAAATTTTTAATTTAATTTATTTAGAAATTTCTAAAATTATACTAAAAATGAAGGATATTACATGTCGAGACTTACACATTAGAGTAATTAACTCGACACGAGCACAACTTGATTAATAATCGTGTCAAGAACCCCTGACTCGAACACGATCAAATTATTAAACGAATTGATACGACATGACTGGTGTAACACTATTAGAAGGATGCACAACATAATACGGTTTTCAAAAACCATCTTATAGGTTTTTCAAAAATTGTTTGACGGTTTTTAAAAAATCATCTTATATTGCTGTAAGAATATAGGATGGCTTTTAAAAAATCCTATATTTCGATAAGAATATAAAATGGTTTTTCAAAAACCGTCTTATATTTTTATAGTAATATGAGACTTATATTTAGATATAATATAGGGTGATTTTTAACGCGATGAATTAATAGGTCGTGAGTCAAATGGGTTAATACAATGGGTTAATAGGTCACGAGTCAAATGGGTCAATAAGGTGGGGTAACATTGGTTGATCCGAACACGATAAGACTCAATCCTAAACCTCTAAATTCGTGTCGAGTTCGAATTGTGTTATCCTATCGTGTCATATTTTGCCACCTCTAGCTACAATTTCTTCAGGCAACACTGACAACTCTTCGTGCATGATTTTGAGTTTGGGATTGGTTAGTGTTTTACTCTGAATCATATAATTTTTAGTTTTCTTTTTGGTGCAATCATACAGTTTTCACTAGGGTATAACAGTGGTTGGGATCGCACCATGGCCCGTGTTTAGGCTTGGAAAACGAGCTGTTTAGATCACCAACTCTAGGCCCCTCATTTACAGTGTAATGGTAAATTAGTTAGCTCAGGCCAGGTCTTGGATACGGGTTGGCAGAAGTATAAGTAGGGCCCAGTTGAACCTAAGCCATCATCTCTTTCATTGGAAGATCTAACCCGTCGATCGGTCGTTTGTATTGACCTTTGCTTTAATGTTCATATCTTTCGTCACCTGGGTTAATTACAAATTAACCTGGTCCCACAGTCCCATTTGTACTTCCATGCTGAAGAACAAGCACAGGGAAACCATGTCACAGCTTCCCACTAATGTAGTGGCGCTGTACTTCCTGATTGGAACTATGTCTTTAGTGGGGCCCTATCCTAAATAATACAAATTTGCTGAAGACCAGCTGGGGGTCCCACTAAGAAGCACGAATTGATGACGTGCCTGTAGTTAGGGGGACTACATGGTAGGAATTTGAAGCCAGATCGGTCAATCAGGTGCGTCCTTTTCTTAGGTAAAGAGGAAGCTAACTGGACACACTATTATAAGTACTATTGGGACCCATGTTTCTTTGATCCAAACCACTGATTTTCTGGATCCCGTCTTAGACAGGTAGTGTTGCAGATCTCATCCATTGGATGATCCTGACCTTTGTTCTAAGTATAATTCAGGCTTGCAGTTTTTAAAAGGAAAGAAGTTTGAGTATCTTCAGAATACCAGCTTTAGGATCATTGAGTGGATGAGAATGTGCGGTATAACTTATCCAAAACTAGGCCATGAAAATGAATGGTTTGGATCACCTAAAATCTGGTTCCAACTTGTATCTCATAAGAACTCAACTTGGTGGATGCACATATTTTTATATTGAAAGTATTACAAGTGAGTTCTTGTATAGTGCATGTGCATGTAAAAATATTAGGAAAATGCTTTTTGGATGGAAAAATTTGCAACCCCACCTTTGGATAAGCTCATCTATTCATCACATTTATTTGGCCAGCCTTAGATGGGGGCTAGATACCAAAATTCAGATCATTGAATGATTTGAGCTATATGCTATTTTGGATTTTAAAATCTTGAGTATTCAAGTTTTCAACTAAGGAGGAAGTAGATTTTTGAAGCTCTGACTGTTCTACAACTTAAAGGAAGCCATGGTGCAACAATAAAGTTGTTGTCATGTGACCTTGAGGTCACAGTTTCAATGCATAGAAATAGCCTCTTACAAAAATGCAAGATAAGGCTGCATATTATAGACCCTTATGGCCTGCCCCTTTTCTGGACCCTACATAGTGAGTTTCCAAAACCATATGTTTTTGCAGTGAAAAAAAAAAAATCTGCAAATTTAGACACACCAAAAGATATACAAATTAATGAATTTGGGAATCAAATGTAAACCAATCTACAAATATTTACTGTAAATTAGAAGATATGCAGAAGCAAAGCAAAATAATAGGAACTTACCTCCAGCCATAAGAGTAGATCCAAAAGCAATCTTTTAAGAGATATTCCGATTGTGAAGCAGCATTTGATGATGGCAAAAACAGTGTTTTCTACTTGAATCAAAATTTAATAGCAATTATCCTTCAAGGATAACTGTGAGAACTTCTCCTGTAATAATTAGTTGTAATACACAATCAAAATAGTGATTAGGCATTAGTTATACCTTATGATGCCCCATGGTAGATTTCGAATGTTAAATGTTAAGGACCATAAAAAATTCTAACATCAAAGGCATGACATTGGAGAAACAATTGGTGGGTCTTTGAAGAAGCTATTATGTTTATAGAGCCAGCAAAATGGATTTACAAATAATTTATTATAATATAATTAAAAGAGGAGCTGTAATTTCAGCAAGGAGTTGCAAATGTAAAGTGCTGGTAACTTGTGATTGGCTGAGAAAAAGTTTATAACTGTCATTTCCTCAAACTTTTTCTGTTTACTGCTTTTTTCCAGCCAATCAAACATCACTTGCTGCTTACACCTGCATGAAACAGCTGAAATTAACAAACCCCTAATCAAAATATATAAAAAGAAAAACTTAGTATTGAATTTTGCTGTTGAATTTCACAGGTAATTTACATATAATTAGTCATTATGCAATTGAATTCTCAGCTGAATTTTGTTTATACTTTGGCCCACAAATCACTCAATGGCTGTGGCACAAATAATCTCCCACATCTTAATAAGAAAACCTTTCCCAAAATCTCTTAGCTGCTATGTGATAGTCAATAACATCCTTTTATTGAAGCCAAAAAGGACTAGTAGGAGTAAATGCTCTTGAGTGTAATAACCTCAATTTTTAACCCTAAATTAGTAACAAAATAAGATAAATTAATTAAAAATTTTATATATGAAATTTGGTTTTGAAATTACTAAAACTAGAAAGTACACATCGATAGAAATTGAACAGTATAAAGAACAACGAAAACGGAGTTCGGATGAGTGAGATATAACCATTTTAAGTTATAAGGGTAAATTAGTAATTTGTTAGGGACGCTAATTAGAGGGGGTCATTTTCATAACGACACATCTTTCAATTTCCATTGCAGCTCCAATGGAAGAAGGCGGTGATCTACCTTCCCATTCAAGAAGATTGGATCCCAACCTATAAAAACTAGTTCCCCCTTCCATTCCCACGTAAAATAACTAGAGAAGAACCCTAGTTTTTCCTGTGCACGCCATGGAAATGAACTGAAGTTTGCACGCACTAGAAAACTCCGATCTCCCATCTCTGGCTCTAATCAAGTAAGCTACACACTCTAACTTATTATTTACCTTATTTTCCAACTTTTCTCTCATAAATCAAGGGCTTTATCTGACCTGAATGGCAGTTAGATGACCTATAAAATCAAAACTGTGGAATATGTTTTGACCCACTTTAAGGACACTCCAAATGGTAGATCTGTGCTGTTCATTGAGATCTTTGGACCCAAAAACCCTAGGAATGGAGAAAACAGATATAAAATTGGAGCTTATGGGGCTCCGATCAAGCCAAAACAAGGTGGACGGCTCGGGTTCATCGTCCCCGATGGACGATGCGCCCAAGATGCCCACCAGGACTCACAGGGGCAAATGCACATCTGCGGGTGCTCCATCGCATGCGCGTGCAAGACACTCACATGTGCTATCCCGGACGACCAGAACGCGTCGGGCGTCCTTGCATCAGTGCATTGCGGGGACATAGGTGTAAACCCAGTCCACCAGTGTAAATTGGTGCAGACACCGCCCCACCCTATAAAGTAATATATTAATTTATAAAGTCTTTTCATTAAAAGCTTTATTTTGGAAGCTACATAGGTCCAAATCGTGAACAAAAACATCCGTTACGATCGTCTTGACGACGTAGACCTAAATTTGACTTGAAAACTTACATTTGACTACTTTTAAATTAGTCAGATTATAAAATATTATTCAAGCCGAGCAATGGAAAATCAGGCCTTAGAAATGAATTGCATGTGTCAAATATGATATGATCTAGGGGAATAGAAGATTGGATCTATAGCAATTTTCAAGAAGAAGTGATCTTGACCATTGATCTGATCAGGTGTCTTAGGAGTGCCTGATCAGAGGGCGATCTGACTCTTAGATCAATGTGTAATTACGGAGATATATGTCAATTTCTAGATAAACATGTAAACAAAGATGAATCAAATGATCTGGACTATTAATTAAGATCAAGAGCTAGATCCGGGAGATCATTATATAAATTGATATATAAATGGGTACAAATTAAGAGGAAAGTGTAGGATGAATTTTATTGAGGGACAATAAATGACGCAAAAATGGTACTGTGCATCAAAGAGCGCTAGTTGAGAGGATTACATGCTTGATTGGATTGTTCCTTCGTCGAGGTAGGTGACGACATTTAATGTTATGTTTTGATTTCTAAAACTTTGCATTATCATAACATTCATGGCTGATTGTGATTGATTGTCATTTGTTATTTATTTTGAGATTTTGTAAGATTCAACATTTTATGCTATGATCAATATTAGATTTTGAAAGCATAGTGAATGAGTTTCATAATCGATTGTTTTATGGGATTGATACCGCATATCTTATATATGATTAGTAATTATCTTTCCTTATTGTATAACTAAGATTGATTAGTTTTCATAACATTGATGGTGGAGGCATGGTAGCTAGTCCTTTGAGAGGTTAACCCCAGGATGAGGGGTTTGTCTTAGGGATTGTGAGCCACAAGTACTCTTAGTTTTACAAGATACGTGATTTTCGTGTTTTGTAATTTGTGATGAGTGCTCTTACCCAATGGATGTCATGTTAAGAGGGAGTAGGGCCAGCTACCCACCTTCCAAAACTTGTGATATGATTTATGATGTCATAGACACCTACCCACATATGGCTTTCGATAGGGGTTTGGTAGCATAGATAGTCCACACTACCGGTCCCGGCCTTTCCATGGGGACTGACGTTAAGTTTCCTATTATGGTGTCGATGGGGAGTGGCAGTGGTTGAGACCTTGGAGGGGTTGCCACTACAGCATGACGATTCATACTCTTATTCTGTATGCTTGCATGATGAGCATGCAAATGTTATTGTATGCCTAAGTGTGATGACACTCAGAGGATTGATATGAGTACTCATGATCTGTTAGACGAGTATATGGGACACTCATGGGACCCATGTACCTTGGGGTGCCCTGTTTGTTATTGTATGCTCATTGAAGTTGGATCACATCATGTGTTATATCCATAAGAGTATCATGTTTTACACTCATGAAATTCATGTATAATCGTACATGATGTTTTGCTTACGATACTTATATTCCATGGATATTATGACCTACACTTATATTAACATTGCCATTTCGACTTATTTTTTTGTTTCATTTGTTATTACATTAAATGTCTATGTACCTGCCAAGCATTGCTTGCTGAGGCATTGCGTTATTGTTGCAATGCCTCAGATATTGAGAGAAAGACAGAATTGATGGGGAGTTAGATGACTAGTGATCGAGATGTCTCATTGGGAGGTATGTTCTGATTCTACATAGACTGTGTATATATATTTATCTTATTGGACTTGATTATATTATTGTGGGAATGTGGCTGTTGATTGGATGAGTCCTAGAGTAGTAAATTTATTTTAAAAATGTTTACTTGAAAAAAAAAACTTTTTGAGGTTTGAATCGATGGTTGACCCTCAAGGTTTTCTATAAATGAAATTCATTTGGAATTATTTTTCAATATTTTGGTTTTTAAAAAAAATTGGGCCCCACCTTTGGAAAAGTTTTATTAAAAAGTGTTGAAAAAAAACAAGTCGTCACATTGAGTGTCCTAAAGAGTAGATTTGCTACTTGAACATTTTTTTGAAAGATGTGAGCCGTTTCTCATGTATAACATACAAAAATTAGGTAACAATGAGAAATCATTGCACTTTTAATAATCCTAGCCATCTTTGAAGAAATAAAGAAATAAATGGTCTTGATTTTTTACAAAAAGAAATATATGCTAAAGGCATCTAATGGCCAAGAAATTTGACTTTTAGGGAATCCAAGGCATTGCAAACATGTTGTATGACTTAGATCTATCAACATAATCTCCACAATTGAGAAAAGGCAATATCTGCTCTTAGGATGCTTAAGAGTGTCTACTCTCAGCCAGACTGAAAGAGTATATTATATTTCTTCTTTAAGTTTAACATTTTTCAAGCTTGCTTTTTGAATGGATTATTTGCAGACAAATCGATGTGGATCATGGATTTAATGAATTGGATTGTTTTGATTCATTTTTTAAATTGATCTCATTTCTTCAATTCAAATCTAAAGAATTTTAATAGATAAATAGATATCTACTGATTTTAATCCATTTTTGCTAGATCTATATATCCAAATGGTGGATAATTTGCCTAATTTTTTGCTAAGGTTTGCATGTAATAATTGTTGTTACTAGGTCCATTGTTAAATCACCAAAGATGAAGAAAGCAAGAAAAAGGTGTTTTCTCTTATAGATAAATTTGCAAAATACTGCTTTCTTAGCCATTAAATATGTAGCAAGCTTAAGATCATAGGTAATTATTCATTTGATAGTGAATAAATCTATGTTTAAGGAACTCATTAATTCTACTTAGAACTCCTTGGTTGTCTAAATTGGTCGTTTTTGTAGGAGCCTAATAAAACTAGTAGCAAGAGCATCCCATGGGCAAGAATTTTCATAAGCAACCTAAATAAGGGATCCAAACAAGATGAAAGGGTTAAATCATTCAAAGGTAATACCTACCTAGCTAAGTTGCATCCATAATGCATGTCTTTTTGCACATTCTACTTATGACGACCCAGGTTTTCTCATGCATTTTTAAATGCAATATCTAAATTCCTAAGGCGAGATGCATCCCTATTTGAAAACCATTTTATAAAAACCATGCAATGCATCGAAAAATCTTTTGTTTTAAACACATTTTGAAAACCCCGAGTGTCATTTGCTTTCACATCTATCAAAGTAGTTTTTGAAAAACTTCAAAAATCATAAATGTTTTTCCCCAGGTCTATCCAGTCACAACACACAGCCCAACTGTAAATAAATACAAATATATGTCCAAAAGGTAGAGAGTTTACTCACATGTATAGTTGTCTCCTTTGTTTATGCACTTGCTCATAGCACTAATATCTCTTGAGGCGTCTTCTATTTGTAAGTGGAACTATCCTGAAAAATGTTAAGGATATGGTGAGTATATACTATACTCAGTATGAGTCTATCACTACTAGTTTTGCAATGCATGCTATGTTTAAAATCATATGCTCTTAAAAACATGTGCATGTTCAAACAATCATGTTCAATATCGATATTAAAAACCACTGTCAAACTGGAATACTGACGACTTGCAGAATAGAATAATCCAAGTCGAAAGTATCATATATTATAAACATAATGATATGCATACGATGCTCCACTGAATCCAACTCAAAGATATCTAGTATGGTCGACCAACCTTATGTCATGCCATATGCAATGCAAGTAAATCATCAAACCATAGGGTCCAACTATACCCACGACCTCGCCGCCATGTGATCCCTGGGTACCTAAGGACACAGGGTCATATGCCTCCACGGGACATATGACACTTCTTCGTCGTAAATCATACAATTTATGAAATCAGTTGCAAACATGCATGCAATGCATAAAATCTGCTCATGCTCATATTGCATTCAAAGTCATAACCCTGCATAGAAGCCTGACAGCCTAGAAGCCTTGTCAGCCCTTGTCGGCCTGCCCTCATCAGCCCGCCCTCATCAGTCAAGGCTACACTTATCATGCAATTTATGCATGTAGCACATGTCTTGGCAATATATGCGCAATGTATGTTTCAAAACCTGTCCTCTTTAGGTCCCTCACAACTGTCTGGCCCTCACAACTACCTATCCAGCATCTTTTGGTAACCCTTAAGGACATGCAATTTTTCAAGAACTCAATGCTCACAAATCATACAATGTATGCAATTGTTTGCAAAACATATCTATGCATAATGTATACGCAATTATTTGCAAAACATATAAATGCATAAAGCATTTATCATATGTATGCTGAATTAAGTCATGCTAAACAAGTAATATAATTTAAAAATGTATAAAACAATCATGGCTCTTTTAAAAAGTCTAGTATCAATAGAGTATCTACCTGATTAGGTTGTGCTAACCCCTTTTGTCCTCGTACCCTCCTAAACATGGTTTGGGGGATCAAGGTTAGTTTGGCCTATCTTTTATAGGTTTTAGAGTGGTTGGTCTTACCACTTAGGCATTAAGGGTTCATCCCCATGCCGATGGGCATCGTAAGGTCCTAATTGGGCCTTGGTTTCATCAAGTTTTCAAGGATTTAGTGGCCCCACGCCACTATCATAGTCTAAGGGTTGTGCCCACCTCTTATTGGGCCTTAATTAGGTATTTTATATTTTAGGTTGTCCGCGTCATTGACACGGACACAACGCTTTTCGCGACGCCTCAATCACAGCCCTAGACCTCAAGTTATAGCGTTTTTAGTGCTGCGTGTACATAAAAGGGCCAAACGAAGCAAGGTGGAAGCCTGGGACGCTAACGTGTCCCGCGTCAACGGTAGGCGCCTCAGTGAGCGTGTTTGCAGATGCACCCGGGCTTCCACCCGACTTTCTCTTTTGCCGGCGCATCCATGGACGCACCCGTTTGGTTCTCTCAACGCATAGAACGCGTTTCGTTCGTTGGGGGACCGGGGCATCCTTAGGACACCCTAGTTCGACCCTGTCAAACCAGTGCACCCCAAGGATCGTCCCTGGGACCTTTGTGACTCTCTAGGGCTCATTTTTGCATGATTTTTCATGCAAAAACTTAGGGAAACTTAGCCTAGGACTAATAGGAAGACAGGTTTGGAGGGATTTTGGGCATACCTGGCTCGTTGCTGGGTTTTTCTCCACGTTTCTCCTCTTGGTTGCTTCTCCAAAACGGGTTTTTCCCAAGCTTTTGGGCTGCCATTAGAGGCACCCAAGAGCTCTATTTATAGAGCTATAAGAGGGTTCTAGAGGGGGCTCTCACCGCCCTTGAATGGCGGTGGAGAAACCTCCAGAATGGTGGTGATTTCTCCTCCAATCACCGCCGTTCTAGAACCCTCTAGGAGGTTGAAGAAGAGGGGTGCCCGTATCAAAACAGGCCCCTGTGTTTTGCAGGCTAAATCCGTTTTTTTAGTAAAAATTACATTTTTGCTCCTGAACTTCAAAGGGCCATAACTTGCTCATTTCAACTCCGTTTTGGGTGATTTTGGTCTTGTTGGATTTCTTTTTCCAAGATGCACCTAATGGTACCATTTTCAAGACCAAATTTCTGGGTTTAGTTAGGGTGAATAATGAAATGACCAAAATACCCTTATTTCCAAAAAGTGAACTTTTCATTGCTAACTTGGGATTTAAATGTTACAAAATTGGAGTCATTACACTACTAAAACTCATGTAGTAGTTCATGCTAAGCATGAGTCATGCAAGAAAAAATGCATGAATGCATCTTCTAGTTCATGCTAATATCTGGCCTCCAAAATACATTTAGAGACCATGAAAAAGCAACAGTTTACATTCATCACCAAAAGCATCACATATCAAACTGTTATAATAATTAGAAATGGACAAGTTTTACATCTCTATTATCCACATCACATTCAACTAGATGAATGATTGAAATCATTGAAATAATGGGTTGCATGGACCTAGATATATGTTGACTTAAGGAGATGAGGAAGGACCTCCACATGGTCTTTATTGACTTAGAAAAAGCTTATGATAGAGTTTTCAGAGAATTAATATAGTGGATGGTGGGCGAGAAAGGGGTTTCATGAGGTATATAGGCATAATTGAGGATATGTATGAGGGAGTGATAACAAATGTTATGATCACTAATGGAAAGCTATGATTTTTCTATCACTATAGGATCGCACTAAATATCGGCATTGAGGCTATACCTTTTCACGTTGGTTATGGATGAGTTAACAAAACATTTGCAGTGAGAGATTATAATATCCACTCGCCGGCAACAATTCTCCAGCGACAGGCACTATCGGCAACCGAACGAGCACAGCAGGCCCTCACCTACCTTTGACTAGCCGGACCAAGGTAAGCTCGCCCCACTCTTTCCTATACATTTGTTTTCCAAGTTTATCATCAGGTAAAAAATTAGGCGTTATTGTTGCCCTGGGAAAAAGTCAATGTAACAGTGTCAGATGAGGATCTGGGCCGTTCATCTTGAGCATGATGATACAAAGAACCGACCCATGAAATTTCGTGGCGATCGGACAATTAGGGAAGCTAGAAAACCAAAAAAATAGTATGATGGGAGTTTTTAAAAACGTAATAAAAATAGTAAAAAAATGATAGATTTTGGTGGGATTTGTGAAAATGGAGGGTGAAAATGAAATGTGCACAAAAAACTGGACTCAAAGGTATAAAAATCACAAAAAACGGAGCACTTGGGGTCACCGGTGACAGCAAACTAGTCCGGTCGTTGTCTCTGGCAACGGCGATCGGAACAGGAAGAGAATGTATGGATGAGAGAGCGCCACGTGGTGCAACAAGCACGCGCCAGGCGCAGGGGCATGTGGTGTGACTCACGCGCACCACATAGTGCGGCTAGAACGCGCCATGCGTGCGACGCGCGACGCTTCGAACGTGCGCTGTTTCAGCCCCATGCGCAGAGCACATCCACAGAAGCGCCCGCCACCCCGCACGGGTTCTTAACGCGCCTGCTATGCTCGTGTGGACGGCACGCCACACGTACAACGGGCCCGTTTTCGTATTTTTGAGGGTTTTGACCCTTTATTCCTTTAAAACGTGACTTTAGGAGCTACAGAGGTCCAAATCACGATCCGAAAGAGCCGTTGTGATCTTCTCAACAAGGCGGACCTAGATTTAAGATAAAAAACTAGTTTTGAGTAACTTTTTAATAGCAAAACTACTAAATGCTATTAGATGATTCAAATCAAATTGATCAATAGATGATTAAGCTTTAGATTTTGGATATATGCGTTAACCATGACATGATTTATGGTATGATAGGTATATCAAGGTATACACATTGATATTGGTTACGTGTTTGTTTGAGGATATTGCGATACTGAGGTAGGTGATTTCATTCACAATTTTTCCATGATTCTCAAATGGTGATTTGAGTTTTTGAGGCATGTGATTTATGTCTTACCATATGCATGAGATTGATTTCAGCGTGTAGCTTCTCATGTGCGTGCTATCTTTCTGGTGGTTATTGCAGGCACTATTCTCGATATCTTTCGTGATATTCACTTGATTTTTGGTCTTCTTGACATGTGGGAGTCGCTCTGACTTGATATTTGAGACTATTGATCCTGTGGTAGGATGCGATTTTTTACCCCGTGAGTGCCTGAGTGCCCGTGAGGGTGAAAGAGTGAAAGCGGGTGTGCAATACGACTTTTCGTGAGTGCTTGAGTACCTGTGAGGGTGAAGGAGTGAAAGCGAAAGTGGAATGAGTCATTTGAGTGCCTAAGCGCCTGTGAGGGTGCAAGGGTGAAAGCGGATGGTACAGAGAGTTGACCCCACATTGTCATGAGTGTACTTGAGACACTCATAGGGCTTGATTGTGTATGATGTTTGATATTTTTGACATGCATTCACGTGTTTCTAGATTTTCTCAGATTGAGCATGTCCTGATATCATGGTTGATGATATCTTATTTATTTCATGGACTTGGTATGTCCTTCATCGGGTAATTTAAGGCTTTATGTATATGTTTGATCATCTTACAATCTTATGTTTTACGCCATGTGATTTGTTTTTATTGAGTTTACTTTAAATATATATCACCTACACAAGCATAGCTTGCTGAGGCATTGCTTTGATTTGCAATGCCTCAGATACAGAGAGTAACAACAGGTTGACATGCTGATAGAGCAGGTAAAACTGATGGTAGCTTTCCAGCGAAGTACAAACGATGTTCAAAGATGACCAGGTTTGTTCAAGACCTCACTTTGGGTTTTGAGTATGGACTGTACTTTAATTAAAAATGTAATGTGACCTGGATGTTAGAATGTGGATTTATGTTGGATGTGATAAGTGTTTTATCATGCTTATGTTTTCTTATCCATTGTTGGAGTACATTTTATTGCAAACAACCTTGGGTTGTGGATGGGTGTGGAGATTGAGTCTCCCTTATGATATGTATTATACCTTATTTATCAGGTGATTTTGTATTGCACTGGTCATGTGCAATGGTCCAAATTATAAAGGAAACTCTGTTGGATTTTTGGTGGAAATAGTATTTCATTTCACTATTAAATCTGTAGTTTTGTGGTTGTATGACTTCCCAGACTTTGAAAGAAATGCTTTTGTTTAAGTTTTTACTTTTGGTCACTTTAGAAATATTTCTTTCAAAAACAGGGATCCCGACTATTTTTTTGTAAATTATTATTCTAGTGTGTATAAAAATCCGGGGTGTCACATAGATTCCATGGTACATATTATTTGCAAAAGATATAGTTTTGATTGAGGAGTCAAGAGAGGGTATAAACACAAAGCTAGAGTTATAGAGAGATGCATTAGAATTTTAAGGATTTAAAATTAGTCTAACTAAGACATAATATATGAAATGCAATTTTAGCAAGGAGAAGAGTATGAGTGTAGCACCAATACAGATTGATAACCAAAAATTCTCCCTAAAAGAACATTTCTGATACTTGGGATCGATAATTCATAAGAGTGAAGAGATTAAGATATAGGTTACCTAGAGAATCCAAAAAGGTTGGACCGAATGGAGATGCACCTCTGGAGTTTTGTGTAATCAGAGAGTGCCACTCAAATTGAAAGGAAAATTCTGTAAGATAGCTGTAAGGCCAGCCGTGCTCTATGAATCAGAGTGTTGGAGAGCTAAGGAATAAAATGTATGTAAGATAAGAGTTACCGAAATGCGAATGTTGAGATGGATGAGTGGCAAGACAGAAAAAGATAGAATTAGAAATGAAAACATTAGAGAAAACTTAAGAGTAACACCAATAAGTAACAAGATAAGAGAGACTAAACATATATGGTTTGGACATGTCCAATGTAGACAGAAAAAGCATACCAATTAGAAGTGAGGCGATCCAAGTCGAACGTTCTAAAAGGAAAAGGAGAAGGTCTAAAAGATTGTGGATAGAAGTGATAAGAAAATATTTAAAACTTTATGACTAAATGAAGCCATGACACTTAATAGAGGGCAACAGAGGAACGAGATTCATGTGACCGACCCCTAATTAAGATAAAGTCTGATAAATGAGGATTTTCACGATGGATGCACATAATATGCTGTAGAACTCATTAGCATGGCATGTGGGTCTCATATTCCCATTTTGAGTGATCCACTCCGTTCCTTGGATTGATCCTCTTTTTATATTAGGGGTATCAAAGATCTGATCCACCGAGTACCCTTAAGATGGGCCACCTCCCGTCGAGCCATGGTTTTACTCTCTAAGTCACTTGGTCTGCCATACTTGAACCATTTTGTTGGATTCAAATGACAATCTCTTTCTGATTTCAAGATCAAGCACAGACTGTGGTCTGATATCTCTCTTTAGCCGACTGGATTTTAACAGGAGCAGATAGAAAAGGAAGGCTTACCGTTTTGGAGGGGAAAGAAGGAGACAAGAGAGACCACCTTGGACCAACTTCTCTCTCCATTTTGGCCAGCATACGTTTCGACAGTAGCAGGTTTTGCCTTCCGCATCTCATTTACTGCACATAAATACAGGTTCTTCTGTTCAACATCCTAGTCCTTGCTGCTATACCTTCTTCTTATTTATTTATTTTCTTTCCCAATATCAGGCAATAATCTCGCACTATGGAACCTAGCAGTGTATTTCTTCTAGGAATTCAGCTTAGACTCCACAAGCAACAATCTTGACCACCCAACCGGCCAACATTGTCCACTGGGTGAGTATACACTCGATGAGACAATGTCAGAAGCTGTAAGGAAAAGTTAAGTAGAATTGATTTTTATATGGTGGTCACCAATAAGAACAAGCTCAAGTTTTTGGGGGTGAAAATCATTCATCATCTTGTGGGCTCCTCCATAGATAATCTATGCTTCAAACCTTCATTGGATGAGCCTAACCGTGATTGGTCCAAGGTTCAAAATTAGCTGTTAGATCAATCAGAGGGCTGTCATAATCTGATGCATGAGGTGTGGGAGAGAGCATTTCTAAGGTCAAGCCCACAAGATAAACGGCAGTGAACTTGTGCATCTTGGCAGGAAATCCTCGGAGAGAAACTCAATTTAAAATGCAAAACAAATTGAAATGCAGCACATGAAAATGGAGGAAGGTGCAGTGCAGGAGATTGTCGGGAGCAGGTCGGCCACTCCTTGCACGCCATCTGCTAGTAGTTGTATCTGCATTTCTACATTCTTCTCCGCCCTTAAACTGCTTGGTTGGCAGAAAATGGATGTAAACTGTTTGGTTGGCAGGAAATAGATGAAAATTGATTTTTAAAAGGCTATGTCGTGATTGTTTTTAAAAGTTGTCGTCACGTAACTTTGAGGTCATGGGTTCAAAGTATGAGATCAACCTCTTGCAAAAATGCCAAATAAAGCTACCTACTTTAGGCCTACCAACCAAACAAGCACTTAATTTCTTACCGCTTTTGGGATAACCAAATCTTAAACCGTGGCCTCAATTCTCTCAAATTCATGTGGGAAATCTAGGAGTCCTACCTACGTGGCTCCCAACTTTTGCAGTGACAGTTCCAACTTTGATTGATCAAGCAATTCAGATTCTGGGACTAGTCGACATTCAAAGCTGGAGATCTCACATGAATGGCCACATCAAACCCTTCATGCGAACACGGCAACTTCATTTCCATGTCTTTGCACAACACCGAGTGACAATTTCTCTCTTCTGTGGTGAAATTCAGATTCTGGAGAAATGCTATCCAGACTAAGTTTCAGGCTGACTCCCAAACCCTCTCCATCTAAGCCTCACCTTGGATGATCTTATGCTATCTTCTATTTTGCCGGAATTCATTGATTGCTCCGTGCGAATTTACAATAAAAAGGTCATACCATTGCATGCTTCTAGTTATTAGTTTTCTTGGTTGAGAATTTCAATGGTCACTTCTAAAACTTAAAATGGTATTAGTTAAAATCATCCAATGGTTATGAGTTTCTCTGTCTAGCCAGTCTAAGTATGACTGGGTCAGATCATCCAAAGTTAGAGCTTAGCTAGACAAGGTTCCCAAGTCCATCTTGGAACTCAGTTTGGACAACATTTCTCAAAATTTATCTTGGGTTTAATGGCTAACTTGGCTGGTTCTTAACATTTCAATGGATTTTCAAGCGGCTAATACAGCGCTCAAAAGGGTTGTTTCTTAAATTTTAGAACAAGTTTCACAATACTACCCAAAGTTGTCACAAATTCTCACTTGAAGGGCATAACATTACATTAAGTATACCTCAAACTTTATTTTCAAAAACCCATAATACCAAATATGAGCGTGATCTTTGGGCACTAAATATCCAAATTTGTAGAAATCAGGTGACGGGTTCAAGGTGTCTGACTTTGAGGTCACAGGTTCAAGGCGTCTGACTTTGAGGTCATGGGTTCAAGGCGTGAAAATAGCCTCTTGCAAAATGCAAGGTAAGGCTGTGTGCTTTAGGCCCTTGTGGTCCGCCCCATTCCCGAACCCCACATAGGTGGGAGCTTCGTGCACCAAGGCTGCCCTTTAGGTGAATGCCTTGGATTCCTTATAAGTTTATCTTTTATGACTACAAATATAACCTTATTCATATGCTTTTATCATTGTCTTGGCATTATTGCTTGGGAAATGATACACCCGCGTCCTTCTATAAGCCCACCCCTAGATCCCAATTTCTTCTTCAGCCCTTATGTTCACAAAGACATAAGCCTTTATTCCTCCAAGATTTTTTCCAATTTTGAAGGGAAGCCTTGGCTCAATGGTAAAAGTTTTCGTCATGTGACCTTGAGGTCACAGATTCAAGGTGTGAAAATAGCTTCCTGCAAAAATGCAAAGCAAGGCTATGTACTATAGATCCTTGTGATCCGCCTCTTCCCCAGACTCTGCATAGGCGGGAGCTTCATGCACCAGGGCTGCCCTTTTATGGACAGTGGAATGTTTTTAAAATCTGATGAAGCTAGCTTACAGCAAATCTTACCAACTTACTAGCTCATTTTCTAAGATTTTGATCAATCCGATGGTTTACTAGCTCATGTTCAAAGAATTATAAATCCAAGTGTCGCCAAGTGCAATTTTACTTACCTTGTACTTGTTTTTTAGATCTAAGCCGCTTCCTTGTGTAAATTCCCTGTCAAGCGTCCCTCTTGCACTCAGGGGCGTAGCCGTGACATTCTCTAGCGCCCGCATCATGCAAGGACCTAAGAATGTCGTTTTGGTTAGGTGTGCACTTTTGGCTTTCATGGTTCACGACATACTTGGTCTAGTTCGTGGGAGTGAGGATTCCTTCCTCATGTCGAGAATGACTTAGATGGTTTAAGCACCAAATTTCATTCTTATAAGATAATTTATTTCATTTTTTATGTTGAAAATTGCTGTCATAGTTTATTTTTTGTTTCTTTAAGTTAAAAATCATGCCTAAGAAAAAATAGAATAAAGTATTTAAAGAGTGTGAAATTTGACACTTTGACCACCTAAGCGCCATTCCTGACATGGTAAAAGGCTTGGATTTATCATTCCTCACACACACGTACATATTTGTCGTTGATGATTTCGTGCAAAATTTGTATGCATATATATCCTTGTTTTGATTTCATGCAAACTCTTACAATACATGACCATGAAGAAGGAATGTCAAACTTTACTTAGGGCTACCAATATCAAAACAAGGATGCTGCTATCAACTTCTCATACCGGAGCAGTTCCTGATACAATGTAAATGTAGCATGAATTCTGATCAAATGAGGTTGCCAATATCAAAATAGGAGAAGGCTGTGAAGAATGCTATATAAATGTTCATATATTTCTCTGCCTTTTAACCAAAAAGCTATTTAGGTACACATACCTAAATAGCATTTTTGGTCGTGGCCTTTAATTAGAAAGCCAACACTAAAACTTAATAAAGAAGAAGCACAAGAGTGGATAGAAAGATAGAAAGAGTTTTTCTCTCAACAACTTAAAGTAGGGGTGGCAAAATATGACACGGCATGATAACATGACTCGAATCCAACACGGATTTAGCCGGTTAGGGTCGAGTCTTATTCCGTCCATGTTATTTTCAGGTCAACCCAAAAATGACACGCCAAAAATCGTATCGTATTCAGGTCAATCAATGTTGACCCGTCGTGTTGACCTATTTGACACGCGACCTATTAATTCATCGTGTTGACCCATCTAACTTGCAAGATGTTAACTAATTGGGTTGAAAATATATGACGGTTCATCAGAAACAGTCCTATATTACTAGTAATATAGGACAGTTCTTCAGAAACTGTCCTATATTAGTTATTTTACATTTATTTAATCGTGTTACACTAGTGTCGTGTCGACTCATTTAATAATCATGTCGTGTTCATGTCACGAGTTTTTGACACGATTATTAAGCAAGTCATGTTCGTGTCGACCCATATATTATAATGGGTTAGTCTCGACACGAACACGACCCTCCAACCCAAATTGCCAGGCCTAGCTTAAAGCAACCCAGCCATAGAAGAAATTATCTCCAGATTATTGGTTATTTAGTGTTTTCCTTTCCGCTTATGAGAAAATGAATGAAGTATTTATCAAAGACACGAGGGACATTGGAACTAAAAGGACAGCTTCGGTGAACGAAGCTCCTGCATATGCAGGGTTGGGGGAAGGGATGGACCACAAGGGTCAATAGTACACAGCTTTATTTTGCATTTTACAAGAGGCTGTTTCCACGCCTTTAACCTATGACTTCAAAGTCACACGACAACAACTCTACCACTGCACCAAGGCTCCCCTTCAAAAGAGCAGTCTTAGTGCATGAAGCTCCCATATACATAGGATCCGGGGAACTACTATGAGAATTTATTGACTTACTTCTATTGGTTCTAACTATGAGCCTTTATGTTCAACAAGAAATATTTAAAAAAAAAACTATGATTCTTTCCAGAATAGGAGGACTTGGTTAGAAGATTAAGAATTATTTCCTTTTCTAAAGAACTGTTTTGACAAAGGTGAGGTAGCAAAGGAGAATAGTTGAGTTCACAGGACCTTTAAAGATACAATAAGGATAAAATGGGATGGCATAGTCTTGTTAGTTTTAATCAAGAGCTTTTATAAGTTTCATGCCATTAGAAGGGGAACTTTGGTGCGATGTAAAGTTGTCGTCACTTGCAAAAATGCAAGATAAGGCTGTATACTATAAACCCTTGTGGTTTGCACCTTCTTCAGACCCCGCATAAGCGGGAGCTTCATGCACCGGAGCTGCCCTTTATGCATGATGCCGTTAAGAGTAGAATTAAGAATTATCTATCTCAGTAATGGTGAGACGAATTTTGAGGTGACAAGGCCTGAGAGAAAATACACGTTGCTTAAGGAGATTGGGAAAAGGGTGATGGAGAATTTGGACACACATAAAACGGGAGGGGGGAGCCGGTGCACGAAGCTCCCACCTATGTGGGGTCTGGGGAAGGGGCGGACCACAAGGGCCTAAAGTACACAGTCTTACCTTGCATTTTGCAAGAGGCTGATTCCACGCCTAGAACCCCTGACCTCAAGGTCACATGACGACAACTTTTGTTGTTGCGCCAAGGCTCCCCTTTAGAATTTGGACACACATGAAATTCTTTATTGGCTAAGACTTGTCTTAGATGGATTATACGACCAGGCTCCCCATTTGTAAACTTGGGCTGCTTATAAGCACTTTAACTTCTGCCAAATACATCCGCCCATTTTGATTTGATAATCAGTAACTTCATAACCTCATATACTTTGTCAAATTCTTTCTGAACAAGATCGGTTTGTGGTTAATATTTTACATAATCTCTTATATTAAGCATTTTATGCAAAGATGGCTGTATATAAAATATTATAGAAAGGTTTTTTGGATGTTCCAATCATCAAGTTTGTGTTTCACCAATTATAGTTCAAAATAAGTGTTCACAGCTGCCAAAAATAAGCTTTTTCCTTTGAAAGGGCCACCCCGATGCACGAAGCTTCCACGTATTGGTGGTTTGGGAAAGGGGCAGACCACAAGGGTCTATAGTACACAGCCTTACCTTGCATTTTTGTGAGAAGCCATTTCTGCACCTTGAACCTAAAAACAATCACATGATAAAGATAGGATGGTGCTTGTAAATGAGACTGGCAGACGAGTGATTTGAAATATCTTCTTACTAGGTCAAGTGTACTCCTAAAATTAAGCAATATGAGAGCCATCACAACTGTAGTGACTACATGAAGCTTCCGCGTATTGGTGGTTTGGGAAAGGGGCAGACCACAAGGGTCTATAGTACACAGCTTTACCTTGCATTTTTGTGAGAAGCCATTTCTGCACCTTGAACCTAAAAACAATTATATGATAAAGATAGGATGGTGCTTGTAAATGAGACTGGCAGGCAAGTGATTTGAAACATCTTCTTACTAGGTCAAGTGTACTCCTAAAATTAAGCAATATGAGAGCCATCACAACTGTAGTGACTAGAGTACAGGGTAACCCTAATTGTCTTAGTGTGACCAGTTCTTGCTGTCCGATGCAATAAGAAGGGGAGCTTTGGCCTAATGTTAGAGTTGTCATTGTGTGACCTTAAGGTCACGGGTTCAAGTCACGGAAACAACCTCTTGTAAAATGCAAGGTAAGGCTACATACTATTGACCCTTGTGGTCCGCCCCTTCCCCGGAGCCCCCATACGCTGGAGCTTCGTGAACAGGGGCTGCCCTATGTTGTCTCATGCAATAAAGACAGGAGTGTTTGTAAATGGAGCCAATGAATGAAAGATTTGGATTATCTTCCTATTGGATTAACTTTGTATTATAGCTACTATAGTTTTTATATTTTACATCAAGATTCTTATTATTTGTTAATAGCGTGATTTTTCAGCATTAGAGACGTTATATAGGTGAATTATACAGACAACTCGTGTGGGACCGATGGGGTAAAATAGGTGCGCTTGATTGGTTATATTGGGCTGCCCACATGTTATGTTTACCTACATTTTCTTTCGGATACAAGCAAAGAATTACAAAGTAAATTACTTAGACACTCTCTTATATCTAATCTTAAACTTAATCCTGCATCAAAGGGAAAAGTGGCAGCTCCAACCCGCCACCTAATGCCTTCCAGGGAGATGGGTTGTTGTCTGCAACCAGCTGCACTAGACATTCTTACAATATTTTTTACCTATATTATGAGGAAAAGAGTAAGTTTATTAATGGCAGGAGAAATTAGAGCCCTTCCTGTAGCTATACAAAGAAGGCTGAGTATCCCGACTTGATCAAGTGCTAGTTCTTTCTTTTCCTGTACCACAATCTTAGTGCCGGTCCTGTACCATCAATTCACCGATATGAGGTTCTGCCTCTAAACCATAAAAAAAAGGTAAGAAATAAACAAACAAAGAAATATTAACTCTTTTGTAAAGATGTTAGTGTAAGCAGAAGTTAATATCTCCACTTGATAATTGCCCCTGAGGGCAGGTGGTATGGACTGCATTATATGATGCCGAGGAACTGCAAATGCTTGGTTTGAATCTTTGGCTTTAACACTGAATCTTAGTGAAGGAAAAAGCATGAAAGGAGTGAGTGAGAAATTGGGAAGAAAGACTCTTCGAACAGCTGAAATGAATCCCAGCTATGAAATAAAATATCAGTATAGTATTGGCTTGCTGAAGCTTTTCCTTCATTTGAAGCCTCTTCTTTTGTTGTTTGGAATGTTGGAGAATTGTATTAATGGGGGAGTAATCCAACAATATACCACTACAGGCAGATTGAAGAGCCAAACAGCATCCAAACCGAAGGGGATACAGCAACCTGTTCCAACGCAGAAAGAACTTACAGTAGAAAAACATCACTGTGAGTGATTTAACAGTAGCCAAAAACAAGAGAGGTACAGGGACTTGGCTAGAAAAAATGTGGGCCATAGGACTAAGTGAAAACAAATGAGTTGTTTATAGAATAGTTGATAAAATGCAGGCTAATAAAAGGACAGCCCCGGTGCATGAAGCTTCCACATATAAGGGGTCTAGGGAAGGGACGGACCACAAGGGTCAATAGTATGTAACCTTACCTTGCATTTTACAAGAGACTGTTTCCACATTTATTGGCTGTTCCTACGGACTTTTATGTCTTCCCAAATAAGAAGAATATGCGCCATAGGATTAAGATTTCTTTTCTAATGAATGGTATTGACAAAGGGTCATCAGGCAATGAAATTTTTTCAGATTACGGAACCTTTAATGATAGAATATGGTGAAATAGATGGGTGGAGGGCAGGGAGGCGCTGACCTTATATGTTTTGGATCTGAATAGTTGGTAAAATAACCGGATCAATCTGCTCTTACTCTTAGTGTTTGTCATAGTCAAGTGAGGGTTTAGAGGCAGGATTCAGGTGCAGCATTTTTCTGAGTCGTTGAGTCATCAACTGCATAAGTGGGAAAAGGTTAGCAACCAGAACTACAAGGACAGACCTTCAAGTGGGAGGGTGCTGGGCGATCAGCTAATCCAGGGAAAGAAGTGTTATATATATATAGATTATAAGGACAGCTTATAATCTACTGGCCTTTTTCCTGTAATGATGAGTAGCTAATGCTTTTCTGGTCTGAAAACTTAATACTACCATAACTGGGGAGTTTCGGATGTCTTCCAACAATATTGGCATGGAACACTTGCACTTCTGGGTGTGAATTTGTTACTGAACTACAGCGCTTTAGCTTAATACACTGGTATTAATATGGCCAGTAGTAGAAGGCAGAGCTCTTTTGGTTAATCACATTCATACCTGAGACGTTTTAGTAGAATTCAACCATGTTTCTTCTCTGCCAACGAGATTGTTTCTCCAAGATGTTTAATCCACTTGTTTTCGTGTCATTGAGCCTGTATAGGTGGTTACCTATTAACCTACACATCATGTGAATCTCCCGCCAGTTTTTCCCTTATCTGACCACCACCCAGACAGACAAGACTTCAAGCATCTCATTTGTCCACATTAAACAGGCGAAAGGACAAGAATTCACTGTTAATAGAAGCCCAAACTAAACATTTCTCCTCAAAGGAAGAATGTGATACCATCAAATGGCATTGGACGACCAGCAAGACAGTTTAATCTGAATTTTTTCTGGTCCGTCAAATGTTAGCAATAGAACAACAAGAACCGTGACGGGCACCCATACTTCCGAGCACCATCTTATCAAGCCATAAATCATACTGCAATCTTTTTTGGGATATCATAACACCAGTATAATTTACACAAACTAATTCAAGATACACCAAAGTGACAATTTTGAAGCACCTATTGCAGAGAAAAGTTTAAGGGAAAGATCTTTGGACTCTGGAGAGGAATTTGGTAGAATTGCATCTGTAAGTTGAGCAGCCTAGCTATGCAATGCAAGGGATAATGGGCATTAATACAGTTTTCATCAGAAACTATGCGTTGTCAAGTGTTACTTAGCAAGCCAGTTTTGGTGAGTAGACGTAATGCCTGCTTCGAGTTCTTCA
This sequence comes from Warburgia ugandensis, assembly GCA_035236585.1. Lineage (NCBI taxonomy): Eukaryota > Viridiplantae > Streptophyta > Magnoliopsida > Canellales > Canellaceae > Warburgia > Warburgia ugandensis. Next base: position 9,137,929 of record CP141138.1, on the reverse strand, counting down.
AAACTGACGATGATCTTGACACCTGCATTTTCCGCTTCTTGATAAAAGCCTTGGAGTTCTGCAAGCACTGAGGAGGTGGAATATCATTCAAAAGCACTGGTTCCACCCTGCACAGGCCAATAACCATAGCAAACAAATTAATTCCTTGGTAGTTAGAACTTCAACAAGAAGATAAAACACTACAATTTACCCAGAATTTTTCAGCCTTTTCTTTTTTGATGTCGGCTTAACATCAATGCTTCCATCTTCAGAGTCCGAATGGAAGGTCTTCCTGCACAAGGGAGAACTCATGCTTCAAGAGATACTCATGCCAAGGTATCACAAGATTCACTAAGAGAAAGATACTGCAGAAAACATGTATGCAACCAATACAGTAATCACTATCAAAATGCAAAATCAGTTGCATCTTGCAACTTCCGCCTGCCAAAGTACATCAGAAACACAATTACTGTTGTTAAAAAATATGACAGACTACTTCCACGAAATAGTCTTTTTGGTAACAACATAACCTATGACTGAATTCAAATTGCGGTCATTTCCCTCAATTCATATAAAATACTGGCATTGCAATAATAAAGCTACCAAAGCCTAAAAGCCTGTTGCATTATAAGCAACAATAATCCATTGTAATTTTTAAGCATGGCTTAATTTCCATCTCAAACAGGAGCTAGAACCGTATAAGAAAATCAGCAATGGAAAACTGGCAGAAGATAATAGCAATAAATGACATGCAATATAAATAAGCAGAGGTTGCAGACTAGTTCTTCTCTTTCTTCTTCTTCTTCTCTTTAGATTATAAAATCTACTTTAGGAATTGGAAATACTTTTCTGAATATACAGTTACAAGTAATATTCTAACCAAAAAAGAAGTTATGCAGTTTGATACTGTTACGAAATTGAATTGAACAAGATACTGTACCTAATTTCACAATGCAGGAGTAGCAAAGGTTTAAGCATTTGCAAGTTTCATCTTGCAACTAGGTTCTGAGTCATTTTGAGGCAGAATTCACCAAAATGAGGGGATCAGCATACAGATGGCCTAGTAAAGATGAATGCGGAATGTCCAAGAATGACTGAGAGGTATATTAGGAACTAAAAGTTGCCACAAACAACAGGAGTTCATATAATCAGATCAGAGCTTTTATGTTTATAATAAAAAATTTTGCTTTCCCCCATTCCTTCTATTCTTCCTAGAGGCAAGAGAAGCGTGCTATTCTTTGTCCTCCAAATCTCGTAATTGATAATGGTTTAGCTTATGTCATCAAACAGGGTGAACCTGGCAAGAGGCCAATTAGCATAACAAAAAATTTCTTTTCCTGCAAATAGAATTCACTTATCGTTACGTGAATAGTTTGTTTTCAAGTAAACCGTACTTGGTTTAGAGGCTTCATATTCATGGAGTATGCTCTTCTCAGCTCCCCTGACAACTCAAATATTGCATCCAAAAGAAGAATACATTACCAAGACCCAGAAAAACCAAACATATTATGAGAGCTAATTACTCAAAATAATACAGCAAACTAAGAGATCTGTAGGAAATGTAAAAGAAAATGTGACATACTTCTCATTAGCTGCAAGAAGATTGACAATATTGCTAGGAAGCATATCGCCTATGTCCTGTGCCACCTGATGCAGTTCTGTTTCTGAAACTTTTACTGCAACTGCATGTGTCGATGGCTTCTTCTTCTGTGTTTTCCTTTGTGCCCACTGCCTCCGTCGTTCTTTTCCTTCACGTGCTACCCTACAAAGAACGAAGCATTCACTTTAGATCCTGCCATTTTAAACATAAACATCACCAGTTGTCATGAACAGAATGGTTCCATATATACTTTTATAATTTATACGCAAGCACAAAATTTGAAGTGCACAAAGCAACCACTACCAAGGTACCACCAAAAGTATGCTACAAAACCAGAGGGGTTTCAATGGCCCTACCAACAATATGTACATTAGTGAAAATACTTAATGTACGACATTCCCTGAATGGACATGTTCTATATTGGCGTTAGTTAATATTGAAGATACCAGGGGACTTCTGATACCCGTAGATACAGGCTGAAATCCCCTGGCAACAAGTTGATACTTATTTGTGCAGCTAGATGTTGCAAGCAAGGTGTCTGGTAAACATAACAGCCAAGTGAACTCTCTGATAGCTTTAACGATGTATTAAGTAAATATAGCCACCTAGTGAAGGAAAAATAATTCACAATTTGTTAATTTAACAAATGATTCCAAGATATTTTTTTGTGCATATGTTTTAAGCATAATAATTAGGATCAAGAGAAGCTTAGAAAGATGTGTTCAAACTTGCAAAAATAAGAGAATAGAAGAACAAGGACTTAGACCATGTTAAATGCATTAAAAGTTGTGACTAAAGGATACTAATCAAAGATGATGACATCAATCAAAGATGAAAAAGCTACTTCCAAATATTGCTAAATGCAACTGTCTTGAGAATATATAAATTGAAAGAACCGTAAACCCAATAACAACGGGTCATATAAATACAACCGTAGGATTACATACCTGAAGTGAAGAGGCCTTGAAAAAGATGAAATAAAAAAAGGCCCTGGGGCCCAATGGTCTACCTATAGAGGTTTGGAAGTATATGAGAGATAGTGGAGTAGTTGGATTGACCAAGTTGTTTAATAAGATTGTAAAATCAAAGAAAATGCTACATGAATGAAGGAAAAGCTTTATAATACTATTTATAAGAATAAAGGAGACATAAAGTTGTACTAATTATAGTGGGATCAAACATATGAGTCATACTATGAAACTTTGGAAAAGAGTAATTGAGAAGAGGCTATTGCATGAAACAAGTGTATCCAAAAACCAATTTGATTTCATGCTTGGGAGGTCTACCATGGAAGCTATTTTCCTATTTAAACAATTGATAAAAAAAATATAGGGAGAAGAGGAAGGATCTTGGTCTTTATTGACTAAGAAAAAGATTATGATACTGTCCCTAGAAAGTTAATATGGTGGGTGTTGGGTGAGAGAGGGGTTTTATGGGGGCATATAGACATAATTAAGAATATGTATGAAGAAGCGGTAACAAATGTTAGGACCACTAGCATAGAGACTAATGATTTCCCTATCACCATAGAATTGCACCAAGGATCGGTATTGAGTCATACCTTTTCACGTTGGTTATGAACGAGCTAAACAAACATCTGCATGAGGAGATTCCATGGTACATGTTATTTGTAGATGATATAGTTTTGATTGATATGACAAGAGAAGGCGTAAACACAAAGCTAGAGTTATAAAGGCTACATAGTCTAAAGGATTTAAAATTAGACAAACAAAGAGGAATGAAATTTTGCAAGGATAGGAGTGGGAGTGAAGAACCAATAAAGATTGATAACCAAGAAGTCCTCCAAAAAGACCACTTTCCATAATAGGGATTGATAATTCATGAGAGCAAAGAGATTAAGAGGGATGTTACCCAGATAATTCAAGTGGGTTGGAACAAAGGGAGATGTGCCTCTGGAGTTTGTGTGATTGGCGTGTGCCATTCAAACTGAAAGGAAAATTCTATAAGATGGCTGTAAAGCCGGCCATGCTCTACGTATCAGATTATTAGGCAGTTAAGAAACAGTATGTACATAGGATGAGCATATTCAAAATGAGGATGTTGAGATGAATAAGTGGTAAGATTTAAAATGAAAACATTAGAAGAAGCTTATGAGTAGCACCAGCAGGTAACAAGATTGGTGGGGTGGGGGGGGGGGCGCATACTTAGATGGTTTGAACATGTCCACAAAGACAAAAAATAGCATCGATTAGAATGAGTGAGTCAATCCAAGTCAAAGGATCTAAAAGGGTATGGGAAGGCCCAAAAGAACGTGGACAGAAGTGATGAGAAAATATTTAAAACTTTTGGACTAAATAAAGCCATAACACTTAATAGAGAGGAATGGAGGAACAAGATTCGTGTGGCCAACCCCCTAATCGGGATAAGGCCTAGATGATGATGATGACGTTTTAAGCATATCTTTGATTACGATTCGCCCATGGACTTCAGATGGTGAAGGAGATATGCTTCATTTTGAAATTTGACACAATACTACCAAGAATGATGCCAATCCTAACATCAACCAAAAAGCCAAAACAGTATGAAGTGAATAAGCTACACCAGAAGCCACCATCTTCATAGAATAACTGCTCCTGTCCACCTAGCCATGGTTCTCTAGTCGTTTCCATCAAAATTTACATTCCAAAAGTCAATCAAGCCATAGGTGGCACCTGCCAATGAGAATTCAGAAACAGAACTTCGCGGAACTCCCATATATGCAGCTTCCATACAAAGATTGAGTGGAGGTTTCTTCTAAAACCCCAATAGACACTAGTACTACTAGGATCAGGTTCAGAATATCAGGCAGCTGCATACTACATTAGTGAGACTTTCTTTCCTAAATGTTTGTACATGATTCAGATGTGTTAAATTTTGGCAAGAAGGTTTCAGTTCTCCTAGTAAATGAAGTTTAGACTTCAGTAAACTCTATTTTTAATTATTCTCAGGTTTATTAACAAAGCCAACTACACCGCAGGAAAATGTTAAAACAAATCACCAATTCCAGAGGAAACATATCAGAACAACTCAATTACTTCATAAGACCACAAGCTCGACTTATAATGTTAATGCAGTTTATGTTATTCTTGCAGAGTTTAACAGTTTGAAGTCTCTCACAAGATAATTGACTGGGAAGAAATAAAAGAATGAACTTTCCATCTTATCCTAAAGACAGATAATCAAGCAAAAATGAACTAGAAGAAGAGCAAAGAACTCTACTGACACCATCTGACTTAGGTTTCCACTGCTGATGCAGTTGAAAAGATGCTGCAATCTACTCTGGTATAGCCAAAAGTCCTACCCTGTTGGCCCAGTCATAGATAAGAGATCACTGAATTCATCGGGGTTGGCAAATTCCATCCATCATGACTGAAGTTATCAGAAAAGATCATTTTTCATTTATAAAAGAATTCCGCTCCCTCACCCAATAGCTGGAATAACCACTCTTAATTCAAACTATGAAATTAGCAAAAGAATACCAATTATACACTCTGAAGTCCAAATACATCCAGAAAAAAGGGCATACAAGCCCACCTGTTTAATAAGAGCAAATGTTACAATAGGTCCACAAAAATTTGAAAAGTCTTACAGTTCTTCCCAAATCTTTAGCACCAAACCAATTAAACCGTCAATACATTACTGAAATCATCCTTCCTTAGAGAGATTAATGACATCTCTTTGCACCTCTATCAATCAACTCACAAGCGGCCAGAAGTTGTGAGGGAATGCTCGGACCACCAGACCTGGTTAGCTTCTACCCACCCTAAAATCACCTTAAAATCAAGTGCCAAAGTCCCCACATCTTTTGATAGTTGAAAGGAGATTCCAATGACCAATTCCAAGAAATTGGAAGAATCCAACAATATCAATATGTTTAAATTTATAGCTAGCAATTATATTTGCACTAGGATGAGAAGCAAATATTCTGAAACCACAATGTATCAAAACATTTTCTCTATTACTTTAAATATACACGTTTTTCATTAGAAAGCCCGAGCCAAACTGAAAAGAGCAAAATTACAGCAAAGCACTTTTCTCAGCAGAAGACTGGGCATGGGAAAATAAATGCAGATATTGTGCTTTCATGCAGGTCTTCTACATTTTCATTTTATAAATAAACTAGTATAACAATAAATAATCAAAAGAGCTGGCAGTAAAATTCATGAACATTAGCCGCTGAGTAACAAAATGAGTACCTCGTTGTATTTTCTCTTCGAACTTTAGTGATCTCTTTGTCTTGTTCAATGCCCTGCATATCATCATTAAATCAGAATATACCAATAAGCAACCAAATCTCTACAAACATGACCATTACATCATAAGTGAAAAAATAAAACTAATCACAATATCCATATTAAGACTACCAAAAGTAGACCTCAAAACCATATCCTGGAATGTAGTTAATGCAGCTTATACATTATATATTTGCAACTGAATAGATGTAAAAAAGGCAGCTCGGTGCATGAAGCTCCAATGTATGCGAGGTCTAGGGAAGGGATAGACCACAAAGGGTCTATAGTAGGCAGCCTTACCTTGCATTTTTGCAAGAGGCTGTTTCCATGCTTCAAACCCATGATCTCCAAGTCACACAGCAACTACTTAACAATTGCGTCATGGCAACGACTGAACAGATGTGATTTACAAAATCAAATTTAGAAATAATAAAATAAAAATGTTTATGATATATCCAAGAAGCACATTGCATACTTCATTTGGCCGGTCATAGACATCCTCAAATTTCCACAAGATGCTGTTGCTCACAGTGATATACACCCTTTATTAAGTACAATATCGACTCAATGAAGTATTATAAACTTTTTCCTATGGTAAAGTAACCAAAAAAGCAATATCTCAATACTTAAACGTATTTTGCGACATTGCTGCAAATGTGCAAGTATCCTGCTCTGATGTAATAAAGGCCTTTGCAATCAATCTCGAAGAAGATAATCTCTGAAAGTATCATCTACAACCTACCGAGTTATGATTCAAGCAAAAACAATAATGATACTTATTTTTCTTTTACAGAGAAGGACCCACTAGCTAGTTCCTTTTGAGCGTCCACCCAAAATTCCTGATGCTATTTGGGTCTTTCAAATTGCTGTTTACACATAAACTGCAAACAAAATGCTCAAATGCAATTCTTTTTGGGCAAGAACGGCAAATAAGATGTACTGAAACTAAACAGCCTTACTCTACTTAGAAATAGAAATAGAAAGTCCACACTAAACCCTGATAAACTGCAATTACATGAACATAACCTCAATAACTATCCTCTTAGTAGAATACCACAAGTTTCTTAGTGTAGGGTAAGGACAACCCATTACCCACATCACGCAGCAGTGATAAAGTGTAGTAACAGAGTTAGGGTTTCATTTGGGGTAAAAAGAGAAACGTAATGGATAAGATTTGGAAGGAACGAGTAATGAAGATGCTGTAAATTTGGCAGAGACAAATAGAGGTTGTAAATTTGCAGCGTAATAGATGACGAACCTGCTCGGTTGTGAATTCCTCTGGGGCGTCGGAGTCGTCATCCGATGCCATTAGAGCTCAGAATCAAAACCCTAACGTTCCTTCACGATTTCGATTATGAGCAGCTGGTGTGTGCAGTCCGAATCGTATGGTGCGATGCCCTATTTCTATCTTTACGAAAGATAAAGGGCAGTCATCCACATCAAATGATCGGAACCATTTATTTACTATAAAAAAAGGACAGCCTCAGTCCACGAAGGTCTCGCCTATGTTGGGTCTGAGAAATGGGCGGACCACAAGGACCTAACTACACAGCTTTACCTTGCATATGCAAGAGGTTATTTCCACGCCTTGGAACCTATGACCTTAAGGTCACACGATGACAACTTTTACCATTGCGCCAAGGCTCCCCTTCATTTATCCCAGATAAGATATAATCCTACGTACGGAAATGGCTCTCAAGACTCCTGGAGCATACACAAAAACCTTTTTTGAGAATAAGGACAAGATTTTGCCTACAAATATCACTGTTAGAGGCGCTTGACCTCAGGTGAGATAAAATAATCTTTCCTCATCTCGATGTTAGTGGTGCTTGAGATGAGTTGAGATAAAAATCATCTTATTTTAGTTTCCTAGATTAATTTAGATTTTCATTATCTTATTTTATTGTATGTCAAATTTTATCATCTCATGTCATGTTAGCTTATTTCATCTCGAGAGCTACTAACACCATGAAGCGTAGTTGATTGTATGTCAACAAATAAGACATCTCTCTTGAATATGCTCAATTGCAAATTTAGCATTTTTTCATAGTTAGATTTAGTAGTGTTATCTATAGTTAAATTATTTGAAGGGAAGTCTTGTCACAACAATTGAGTTGTTGCAGTGTGACCTATAAGTCATCGGTTCAAAGTGTGGAAATAGCGTCTTGCAAAAATACAAGGAAGGCTACATACTGTAAACCCTTGGTGGCCGTCGCTTTCCCAGATCTAGCATAGTGGGAGCTTTGCACACCGAGCTGCCCCTTTTATTATCTTTAGTTAAATTATTTGTATATAAGAGGAGATTTCCTATAAAAAGCAATACCTAGCACAATTTCACTCACCATTAATTACCACAAATAATATGGTTATTTGACCTTGATGAATCTAATCATCTACTTATTGATTTGATTTTATTAGATTTACTAACTTTTGCTAATTGCATGTAATCAGCCTCTCGCAAAATGCAAGATAAGGCTGCCTACTATAGGCCCTTGTAGTTCGCTCCTTCCCCGAACCCCACATAGGCTGGAGCTTCGTGTATCAGGGCTGCCCTTTTTTGCTAATTACATGAACCTCTAACAACCCATTGAACAAATGCAAAATTAAGTGTCCTAGTGCATATTTCATCTTCATTAGTTTAATTTTGAGCTTATCACTAACCATCCCTCCACTACATAGGAAATAAGAAAGAAAAAGATATCTTTGCATTAAATAATTGCTCAACAAGGAAACTTGTGTACCTATTTGCAGATTCAAACATTTAATTTGGATTTAAAACTATTAAAATTGTCTAGAGAATGAAGGGGAGCCTTGGCACAACGGTAAAAGTTGTTGTCGTGTGACCTTGATGTCACATGTTCCAGGCGTGGAATCAGCCTCTTTTAAAATGCCAGGTAAGGTTGCCTACTATAGGCCCTTGTGGTCCGCTCCTTCCCCGAATCCCGCATAGGCGGGAGCTTCATACACCAGGGCTGCCCCTTTAAACTTGTCTAGAGAATGAAAAATTATATTTCAACTCCTTTAGCGACATCTTCATCTCCTCTGATTTAGTTGAAAATACATTCATTAAGAGTGAGAGAGAGTCTCCTTTCAGGCCTATTTTGTGAAAGATGTAAACCATTCACAATCTTAGACTAAAAATCTTATTTAGAGTAGCTACTTATCGACTAGAAGGGGAGTGTTAGTACAACGGTAAAGTTGTGGTTGTGTGACCTTGATGTCACAGATTCGAGGCGTACAAATAGCCTCTTGCAGAAAATGCAAGGTCAAAGTGCGTACTATAAGCCCTTGTGGTTTGCCCTTTTTGCATATGCGGGAGCTTAGTGAACCGAACTGTCCCCTAGACTAGTTATCGACTAGCCATGAACATTTCTAAATTACTTCCCTCCAAAACGTGTCCACGCATTACATGACAGCACTATTGAAGATCCCCTACTTTGACACAATGATGCTCCTTTTTTTATTTAAAAGTTTTCACTTAGTGGGCTCTTACAACTTGCATAAACTAGTTGACAAGAGAAAAAGAAAAAATCTAAAAAAATGAATAGTTTGGAGTGTCCTTAAGAAAACAAAGGATTGCAGTTTTCGTTTCTTTGCATTATTATGCCTATACTTGCAAGTGTGCTTTGTTTTCAAGCTAAAAAGCCACAGCAGTGGACAGCACCAAACTAGGCTAAAAAGAGCAGCCCCTGTGTAAGAAGCTCCCTCGTATGCAAGGTCTAGGGAAGGGGCGAACCACAAGGGCCTAAAGTATACAGCTTTACCTTGCATTTGCAAGAGGCTGTTTTCATGTCTTGAACCCATAACCTCAAGGTCATAAAATGACAACTTTTACCATTGCGCCAAGGCTCCCCTTCAAACACCAAACTAGGCCAAGAAACAAAAATAAATACAACAAAAGCATTCACAAACTTGCCTATTAGAAGGCAATAAGTCTAGAGCTAATCATGCATGTTAGCATTAAAGCAACCCTCTTCCAATTCAATCACATCTTAATAGCCTCCTTTTAAAGCAAATACTCAATTGAAGTCACATTGAATGCCCTCTTGTGGGGCTGCTTGGTGCAAGATCAACAATATGGATTACCATTCAATCTAAAAGTAAATTATCATTTGACTTTAAAGCTTAAGCCAATAAAAAGCGGACAAATACATCCTTACGTCAAAAAGTTCATTTGATAAACAAGTCCCAGAATTCGAAGTCACAACCTCTTAGTCAATCATGTTTTGACGCTAAAAGCTTAAGCTAATTAAGAAGTGGGCCAATAATATTTATATGTCTGATAAATAATGGACCACATACACTTATACAACATGCTCGTGCGCAACATGCCCTGACGAACCCACGGCACTAGACTCTTATGAATTAGCATGTGCTAGAATGAACACTTCTCTAACTTTCCACCAAGGCAACAATTGAGTCTAGCTCATCAAAACCTGGTAGTTGGCTGTCCATAAAGTAAAGATTAAATGTTGATTAAGTAGATGTCTATGTAAGAAGATCTTCTGGATCTACATTCAAGTTCTTAACTTCTTTTCTAACTATCCCACTGAACAAGTAGAATTCAAGATTATTATCAGGTTTAGAATTTTAATGTTGGGAGATAAATGCTTGGTGCGTGAGTGTGGCCTAGTGGCACAAAGTTAAGTTCTTAATAGTAAAGGTTACAAGTTTAAAGCTCCTCAAAAGAGTGCGCAAGAGTGCTTGAGTCTACGATTTAAAAAAACACAAATCCTCCCGGGTAGTCCCACATTTATCAGAAGAGTAAGCTCTCAACCGCGAATGTTATAAGTTGGAGGCTCTTCAAAGCGGCGTGTGAGTGAGTGCGTGAGCCCACAAATCCTCACCTGTTGTCGCACATTACATTGACCACTGCAATATGTGTCAATTGGACCCCGTACAGTCTAGTCTAGGAGTGAAGCATAAACAAGTGCATAAAATCGGTCCAGAGAAGAGCCCAGGCATGTCCAAATGCAGTATCTACTACCAATGACGGCAATGGTTGGTGTGGGCGCACCAACTTTCGGGGGTGCGAGGAACAAAAACGATTCCTCCAAATTGAGGCCCAAAATGAGCTGCCTTCGCGTGAATACGTATCCATTGGGAAAAAACCGGTCCCACGCCCGAATTATTCAACCATTTTTGTTGATTTTCATTGTGGGCTGCTCAATAAGAGTCGCCCATTGATAACGACAGCCCAAAAACTGAATTTAATAATCTTATCTTACGTCGCATTTAGTTCGCTCGTTTGAAATCGAAGCTTCCCGGAGGGGGAATGTGGTCGTTTTCGCCCACATGGATGCTGAAGTAAGGGTCAAATGCCTGCTGAAGCAAGGTTTTCGGTTGAAAATTTGAAACTCGCCGTATTTTTTCTTTTCCTTTTACTGCTGGACGAGGTGAAGTAGATTAAGTAGATATTTGCTGCTGCAAAGTCGTCGGAAAATGGCTCACTGTGTCAAGTTCTGTTGTTGGAAAGCTTCGGATGGGTGAGTTTTTACATAAAAGGAGTTATTTCATCTTGATCTGTTAGTTTCTTCTATTATCTGTCGGGGTTCTTGTTCTTTTGTTTTGTTTTGTTTTCATAAAAGAGGTCTGGTTTATTGGGTCCCAGTGAGTTGTGAATTGGGTATACAATGTGTTTTTGATGGATTTCTGGGGTTGGGTAGTACGGTTTTAGCAGAATCCGGTCTGATTTTGGTGTTTTGTGTTTGATTAGATGTTGATGGTAATGGGTGGGGGGGGGATTGTTTTTGTGGTTTGGTGGTGGTTTTGTAGGAAAGAACAGAGCAAGAAGGGGGGTACTACGTGGAGGATATTTTCTTTGAAGGAATTGCATGCGGCCACAAATAACTTTAACTACGATAACAAGCTTGGAGAAGGGGGATTTGGAAGCGTCTATTGGGGCCAGTTGTGGGATGGATCCCAAGTATGGACATGATCTTTGGACTTGTCTTCGTACTTATAATTTGATGGCTTTATTGCAAGTTCTTTTGTTTTTATTTTATTTTTATGGTGTTTGTCATTTATTATGGACGGAAAATGGCTCATATACCACTACATTGACAATTTGGTTTTGTTATTACTTTTTGGTTCAGACTTTGTTTACAGAAAATAATTTAACAAACAGTAAAGTAGAAAGAAATTGTAGTAACTTAGAGCAAATCTACGATTATTTGATGCATACAGTGGCTAAATCTTGGGCAAAGACTGGAAACTTGCCAGCATTCCTGGTGAAGACGGCGGAAGGAAGCCTTGTAGGACAGAATATGTGGTTGAACACTTCCACACAAGACCCAAATTTTGGGCTTATGTAAAAGCTTTAAAGACCATACTAGATCCTAAATTTGGGGTTTTAGTAGTCCCGGCAAGAGATGACCTCACCATATAAAGTGTAATGCTTCTCAATGAATCCATCTGGGTGGAGTAACTGGGGCCTCAGCTGATGTTATCTCATTTAGGTTATCCTTACACTATTTGGCTGATACCTGTTCTCTTTTCTGTTGGGTTAATCAATGAAATTATAGGAAATAGCTATATTCAAATATATTTTCTGTGCATATGTAAAAGTGGTCAGAAAGTTAATCAAAGTTCTGCATGTTGATAGCACCAAAGTGGGTTGGAGATTGGTTACTAATTATCTGTTGCATAGAGTCCGTCTGAAAGAATATGGACCTCTACATGAATAATTTGGCCTTGTTGAAATCATTTACAGTTTCTTGAAGTTATTTATCATTTTCCACAAAGAACAATGACAATGGGTGGACTACATCCTGTGCAGGAACTCATTTTCATGTTCTTCACTGTGTTGTTCCTCTAAAGGTGCTTCCTGAGACAAGAGGGGCCCCAGCATTCTGGTTTCATGTTTTGTGACACATACTTCTTTTTTTTATCTTATAAAGGGGATAACACATTTTTCCTCCTATCATTCTCATAAGCAATTTTCTTACTGTCCAGTGGAAGGTTTAGACTAGTTGTGCCTTTCCACTTCAAGGAGAGATCACACAAGCCTTCATTCTGATTTTATTTATTCTAGGATTGTTGAAACTAAAACTTCGTCCTTGTGCTTTTGATGCAGCCATTGAAGATTCATCAATTTAGCAGGGAGTGAACTCATAATACTGCCTTCAGTAATGCCAGCATAATTAGAGCATTGCACTTGTCCCATCTGAGAGTGTGCATCTTCCTAGTACAGAAAGTTGATTCATCATGGTATAGAACATTGATAAGACAATATTAATAGAAATACACAAGTATAAGTAGGACATGGTTTTCTTCTAGAAGGTTTTAAAGCTCAAAGTCTGTAAATGCAAATTAACCTTAAAAAGATGTTTTTATATTTTAAACAGTCAATATAAGAAAAAAGCTGACCTCCACTTGCTCCCAAAATCATCGTATAGTAATTTCTCTGTTTGGAAACAGACTGCACTCCTAAGATGATTAAATGAAAAATTGAAAAGGAAGTGTAACTAAAACATCTTGTAAGACTTATGGATCCTTTAGCTACAGGGTTATGCCTCACAGAAAGTTTTTCATCAAATTGAAGCACCACCTTTTGGAGTGTAATGACATCAGGCTCCCATCACTCATTAACTTTGGAACTTTGTGCCCAAATTTACTCATCTCTGGATAATGTATCTTCACTGATATGAATTGCTAGACAAATACTGTACATATTAATGGGCTACCCCTACCTAAACCTCTCACAAAATGTATTTGCAAAGGAATGATCAACATATTTTGCAGTCATCTCTTTTTATGGTGTTCATTAGTGGACTGAATACATTTGAATGGAAGTTCTTTTTACACTGAATTATATTTTCTTTTGGAAGGTTTGACCACAAATAATTAGTTCTTTAGATTGCGTTGCATTCTCCTAATCGGGATAAGGTCTTGATGACAACGACGATGACATTACCATGGAACTTCTTGCCTTTCCAGAAGTTGTTCAACAAATCCTCCTTGATGTCTTTTAGTTGGTTCCATTTGCTATTTCCACGAGAAAACCTCTTGATCATGCTTAATCAGAAAGTTATGAGGTGCATGTCTTTTCAGATGCATTAATCATGACAAGGTTCCTGTCGCTTTACTGCAAAAACACATAAATGTTCTGATCTCTTGGCATCTGATATTTGTCAGTGGCCTTGCATGATGGTGTTTTTTTAAGCATTGAAATAAAGTAAGTTGGTATTATACAAGTAGCTTGATGATCTTGTTGACTAAATCATAGAGCCACTTTTCCGTAGAAGCTAGGAACAACACTTGTAGATTACGAATTGGGTTTGAGTCATCTTCCTACCCCCCCACCAGAAAGTTCTTAATGAAGTCTTTGGAAGTTTCTGGTATTCAAGAGAAACAAGTTCAACCAGTTTCCTATTCTCTTTAAAAGTACAACCAATCCTGTTCGTCACTGTGCACAATCCTCAAGAACATGGAGGCACACTATTTGGGAAAGTTTTAGCCTCTCATCTGCAGGTGTCACTTTTAATATGTGCAAACTTGTGCACCATAGTTTGTTAACATAACTTGATTGTTTGATAATCTACTGATGATTAGTTAATTACTGAACGTCTCATATATAGTTCTTATTACATATACCTAGTCATGAACACATGCGGATGCACGTCCAATATTAGGACTATATATATTTAACAGTAATTTTCATTTTAATTCATTAGAACAATAAATACTTGAGGGAAGAACATCATTTTTAAATTTAGCAATGGTAGCCTTTTGCTAGTAAAAATTCACATTTTTACGCACTTTGGTATTCCCTGATTACCTTCCGCCTATTCTCAAAATGCATTTTGGTAAGAAAAGGGCAGCCCAATGCACTAAGCTCCTGTGTATGTGGGGTTTGGGGAAGGTGCAGACCATAGAGGTTCTATAGTACGTAGCCTTACCTTACATTTCTTAAGAGGCTGTTTCCACTCCTCGAATCCTTGACCTCCAGGTCAAATGGCAACAACTCCTTTCAAAATGCACTTGGATATTCCTCGAAAACCTTTCTGCTTGTTTTCAAAATGCCCTCCTTCCTATTCCCAAAATGACCTTTCATTATTTTTGCTACGTAAAGTAGAGAAGCATATAATATCTTATACTAATATATCAGTGAATTGGTCATTTTGTTTGGTTGCTTGTACCCTGGGTATTTCTATAGTCTAGTATAGATATTATTTTATTGTAAACGAAAATAGAAAAATTGAATTCTTCTGATTGGTGCTTAATTTTTTCGTTGATTTTACATATTTTTCCTTTGTCACTAAACCCATTTCTTTCAATGTTTTTCTCTGACTTAGAAAAATCATGCAATTGATGACCATACAACGAAGATGGTTTTGGCAAGTAAAGCAAAGCTTACCACCTCAAATATTTGAGTTTAGGATATTCTTGATTGGAGCTCATGTTAATTGGTCTGGATATGCAATGTGTATATGGATATTCTCAAAGATTATGTTATAGATTACGAGTGAAACTTCTATTTCAATTGGTCTACATTGTTATTGCCTCTCAAACCTTTCTTTTGCCAACTCTTCTTGCAGTGGAAATTTTAACTACCTGTCTTTTGTATTTCAAAATGAAGTCTCTAAACTCGTGTAATGACTATTATTGGAACTAGCTCTTAATGGGTCAAATCGTTCCTAAGAGTAATTTCAGGTTTAATCTGTGATGTAGGAAGTGTTTCTGGGCCATCCCTGTTCTTCAATCACCCTACCATAGTTTGTATTTGAGTTTATCATTCTAGTTTTATATTGGTTTAATTGTGTCACCTTTTTGCATACAACTACTCTTCTTTTCAAGTTGTTATTTTTCAGAGAACTACTCCATAAGTTCTACACTGATGACCTGCTTGATTGGGGGATTTGCTTATCTTCTAACTTGTGACCTTTTGCTTGATTTTCTTATCTCACATTTGCATCCTTTCCCTTTATAATTGGGACATTTGCTCTTCCTTTTAGTATTTGGATATTTTGGTACTTGAAATCATCCTATTTTCTCAAGGTTCCTCTTTTCTTGTTAGTATACTTGGAATTATAATGAAATCCTAAAATAAAAGAATAAGGGATGTCATCATTATCATCAAGACCTTATCCTTATTAGGGGTCGATCACATGAATCTTGTTCCTCCATTCCCCTCTATTAAGTGTCATGGCTTCATGTGGTCCCAAAGTTTTTAAATCTTTTCTCACCACTTCTATTCACGTTCTTTTGGGCCTTCCCCTTACCCTTTTAGAACCTTTGACTTGGATCTCCTTATTCCTTCTAATAGGTGCCATTTTTGGTCTCTGTTGGACATGTTTAAACCATTTAAGTCTAATCTCCCTCATCTTGTTACCAATTAGTGCTACTCCTAAGTTTCCTCCAATGTTTTCATTTCTATCCTTTCTTGTTTTGCCACTCATCCATCTAAACATCCATATTTGGAAGACACGCATCCTATGTATATGTTGTTCCTTGACTGCCTAACACTCTAATCCTTAAAGCATGGCTGGCCTTATAGCCGTCCTATAAAATTTTCCTTTCAGTTTGAGTGGCACCCTCTAATCACACAAAACTCCAGAGGCACATCTCCATTTGTTTTAATCTGCTTGGATTCTCTAGGTAACCTCCCTCTCAATCTCTTTGCTCTCATGAATTATCGATCTCAAGTGTCAGAAGTGTTCTTATAGGGGGCCTTCTTGGTTATCAATCTTTATTGGTGTTCAACTCCCACTCCTCTCCTTGCTAAAATTGCATTCCATATACTCTATCTTAGTTAGGCTAATTTTAAATCCTTTAGATTCTAATGCATCCTTCATAACTCTTCCTTTGTATATACTCTCTCCCTTGTCTTATCAATCAAACCTTTATCATCTGCAAATAACATGTACCATATAATCTCCTTATGCATATTTTTTGTTAACTCATCCATAACCAATGTGAAAACGTATGGCCTCGCTGCTGATCCTTGGTGCAATCCTATAGTGATAAGAAAATCACCAGTTTCTCCACTAGTGGTCCTAACGATTGTTACCGCTTCCTCGTACATATCCTCAATTATGTCTATAATCCTCGTGAAAACCCTTTCTTGCTCAACACACATCATATTAACTCTTTGCGGACCCTATCATGAGCTTTTTCTAAGTTAATAAAGACCATTTGGAGGTCCTTCCTCATGTCCCTATATCTCTCTATCAATTGTCTAAGCAGGAAAATAGCTTCCATGGTGGACCTAGTAGGCATGAAACCAAAATGGATCTCTGATACACTCGTCTCTCGCTGAAGCCTCTTCTCCATTGCTTTTTTAATAAGTTTCATAGTATGGCTCATAAGTTTGTTCCCTTGATAATTAGTGCAACTTTGCAGTCTTCTTTAATCTTATAAATTGGTACAATATAACTTTTCCTCCATTCATCTAATATTTTCTTTGATTTTACAATCTTGTTAAACAACTTTGTCAACCAAACCACTGCAGTATCTCTCATATACTTGCAAACCTCTATTGGTATACCATTGGGCCCCAAGGCCTTTCCTGATTTCATCCTTTTCAATGCCTCTTTCACTTCAGGTATTCTAATCCTACAGTCATATCTATACTATCTATTGTTATTTAGGTTTATGGTACTTGCAATCCCTATATTCTCAAGTTAATTGTCATTTAGCAATTTTTGAAAGTAATGTTCCCATCTTTGTTAAGCTCATCATCTTTGACTAGTACCCTTTGGTTATCACTTCTAATACACTTAATGTGGTCTAAGTCCTTACTCTTCTTTTCTCTTACTTTTGTGAATTTAAACACATCTTTCTCACCTTCTCTTGATCTTAATTTATTATAAAGATCGTCCTATACCTTGAGTTTAGCCCCACTTACTACTTTGTTAGCAATCTTTTTAGCATTCTTATATTGCTCAAAGTTTTTATTATTTTGAGTCCTTTGTCATGCTTTAAAACACACCCATTTCTCTTTAATCACTTTTTGCACTTTTTCACTCTAGCCAGAAGTTTCTTTTGTTGGTTTCCTTTTACCTTTAGATACTCTTGGGACATCTTTTGCCACTTTCTTAATGGACATGGCCACATTAGTCTACATGGCTCTAAAAGAATAAGGTATATAGCAAAATATTAAAGGAAATTAAAGATGCAAACCATACAAGATGAAACACGAAAGATTGACGTGGTTCGGCAATATGCCTACATCCATGGAACAACAAGAGAAGTAATCTTCACTGCTAACTAAGAAGAAAAATACAAGAGCAATAATTGAAGCATCTGTTTTTGTACTCAAGATCTAACACCCTCGCAAACACACGAGTCATCCACTTCGTCAAGCCCTTCTATGTATTTCCGTATCTCCTCCATTAGCTCTCTCTCTCTCTCATTCGGCTCCAAAGCCAGGACTTGTTGTATCTCTTTTCTCTTGAAAACCCCCAAAGCTCAAGAAACCAACTCATATATATATATATATATATATATATATATATATATATATATATATATATATATATATATGTATTGCAAGAAAGGGATACATTTCCTATTATATGTAGTTCCCTAAAAGGAAACTACTCAGACAGCATGGATAATGTCTTTTGAGGTTGAACTAGTTGAGACTGCTCATTTCTGAACTTAACATTTTTAGCTTGAACTTTTGTTCGTGCATGATGTGATTGATTGTTGCTAGAAGGGGGGGGGCCTTGGCACAATAGTAGAGTTGTCATCTTGTGACCTTGAGGTCATGGGTTCGAGGCATGGAAACTGCCTCTTGCAAAAAATCAAGTTAAGGCTGTGTACTATAGACCCTTGTGGTCCACCCCTTCCCTGGACCCCACATACGTGGGAGCTTCGTGCACTGGCCTGCCCTTTTTATGTGATTGATTGTTGCTAGATGCTGGTTGTACCTGAACGTTGCCCTGTTTATTTCATCCAGGTTTTCCATTGTATGCTAGTTTCCTGCCTTTGTTATAGAAATAATCTTTTTATTCCAGATGTAGACTAGCAACTGTAATATATACATATCTTGCAGATAGCTGTTAAGAGACTGAAGGTATGGAGCAACAAAGCGGAAATGGAATTTGCTGTTGAGGTTGAGATATTGGGCAGGGTCCGGCATAAAAACCTACTAAGTTTACGTGGTTACTGTGCTGAAGGGCAAGAGAGGCTGATAGTGTACGACTATATGCCAAATTTGAGCCTACTCTCGCATCTCCATGGGCAGCATTCAGCTGAATGCCTTCTTGATTGGGAGAGACGGATGAATATTGCAGTTGGATCAGCTGAGGGTATTGCGTAAGTCAGGAAAATCAAATGCATTCTTCTTGTAATTCTTTTCGCAACTTGGGATCTGCTAACCAATTGCTTGTATCATACAGATATCTTCACCACCATGCAACACCTCATATTATTCACAGGGATGTCAAAGCAAGTAATGTGTTGTTAGATTCAGATTTTCAAGCACGGGTTGCTGATTTTGGATTTGCAAAGCTAATTCCAGATGGTGCTACACATGTTACCACGAGGGTGAAAGGTACCCTTGGCTATCTTGCCCCTGAATATGCCATGTTTGGAAAGGCATCAGAGAGCTGTGATGTCTACAGCTTTGGGATATTGCTGCTAGAGCTATGTAGTGGCAAGAAGCCCATAGAAAAACTCAGTGCAACAATGAGACGCACCATTATTGACTGGGCATTGCCACTGGCTCGGGAGAAAAGGTTTGATGTAGTGGCAGATCCAAAGTTGAGTGGAACGTATGTTGAAGAGGAGCTGAAAAGGCTGGTGCTTGTTGCACTCATATGTGCTCAGAATGGGCCTGAGAAGAGACCTACTATGCTTGAGGTGGTGGACTTGCTCAAGGGGGAACCAAAAGAAAAACTATTGAATCTGGAAAACCATGAAATGTTCAGAGCAAATTCAAGTGGAAATGGTCAAGGATTATCTGGTGCAGAGGACAGCACGGAGTTTATCTCAGAAGAGAATGATCCAGAACAGTTGAAATCAGTGGCTGGTCCAGAGACTGAGTCAACCCATGGAAGCTAATGTTCGTATCTTCTGCATTTAGAAACACGTGCTCATATAAAACAGCTAGATGGGAATCATCAAGCACTCAGCCAATTTGATAAGAGGAATTTTAGTCTTTTTACTTGAAGAAGATGGCTGTAGCTTTTTACAAAGGCACCCTTGTTTGATCTTGTGTTGCAAATATAATGAAGATCATTGGAAGGGTGGGTACGCCCATTCAGAAGCATGGCTGGGATGTGATTTGGTGTGGTTTGTGTTGTATTTGCTCTTGTTTAGTGTGTCAATATCATAATTCATAATATTGTCCTTTCTGAGTGCTTTGATGAAATCCCCTACTTTTTTATTCGTCGTTAAAAACTAAACCGTCCTCCTCACATCAGTGAGCTGTGGGAGATTGTATGTCTCTTTATAGTCTTTTGGAAATTTTGGTGATGGATGTTGTTTTGTTTTACAGGGCAACAGAATATGAAAATGTATTATTTAAGCAGGCAGACAGTTCTTTGTGCTGTTGCATGTGGTGAATGCCAAGGAAATACTAACCTTTATTGTACAAAAGCAGAAAACAAATCAACAGGTTGTCTTTGTTTAATATAACATTTAAAAATTGAGTTGATGACCAAAGTTTTAAAATAAGAACAAAGCAATGCTGTTCATATGATCAGACTTTTGCACTACCGGGGATCTACACTTCCTGAGGTACCCAGGAAAAGGACAAAACCTGGAATACTAGAGATAGATTAATGAGCTGTTTTGTCTGCGGATACTGAAGCCAGGAAAGGAGTCTCACAGACCCTGCATTTCTGCTAATTCCCGAAACATGAGCAGGAAAATGGATGGCATTGACCAAACCATGGTAAGTGCTTTCATCCTAAACAATCATGCATCATATTTGAAGAGCAACGTCTATGGTGCATGATACACATTCGTCAAAGTGGTGGCCCACTTAGAGATTGGTGTACAGTATTGTTTCATTGATGATCGAGATTAAGTCATATTCATCAAATAATGCCAGTCACTGGACAGATTGCCTGCAGAATTCATATGGACATTTGACGATAGCAGAGGCTATTGGCTCACCCTGATGGTCCAGAATGAGTATCTCTATCTTTGATTAGTCAATGTAGCTTCTGAGAATGTTGAACCTGTGGCCCTCTTTTTAAGAAGCCCTACTGGTTTACAGGAGTGATTCAGAACTTCACCCCACCTTTATCTGCTGCAGGATTCATATCATCTCCTTACTGAGGCTTTATGTCTACCATCGAATAAGAATAAGTAGAGGCTGCCCAACCTATCTTATGGCCCACATTTAGTGCAGAGTGGACCCACCTGCAATTTATATCAATCTTCCACTTAGACAAATCCTTACTTAAATATCTCAGAGCTCAACATCAAGCTAATACCAATCATCCAACAAATTACGAATTCCTTAGCTGATTAAATGAGCCATGTAGCTTTATGAGATCCAACATCCTAAGTGGGCCACATGTCCTGGACTTCCTTAAACTTTGGATCAAATCCAAGGGCCCACAAATTGGTAATCCAATTGCCCCTTTGAGGAGGCTTGCTGTAAACTGTGAAGAGGTGTTTGACTGAGAGAGACCCCAATTACCACCAAAAACAGGTCTCTTTTCCTCTCTCTCACTCAGGGAAGAGGAGAAAAGATGACGGGTAGGTGGGTTGGCTTACGAAAAACCCAAATCCCCACCACCCACCCGAAGCAAACAGCGAGATCGATTCCTAAAACCAAAGTTCGCAGTGCAATTCCTCCTGTTTATATTCCCTTCTGACATGTGCACTTCCTCTTCTCTCTTCCCTCTTTCCGAATGCTAGAATTCAGTTCCCCCCCACGGGAAGGAAGAAATGGAATTCTGGACAAATCCCAATCTCCTTGTACTCTTTCGCAATCGCATTCGCATTTTCCCACCTCTTCTTTCCGTGATCGGATCGGTGATGGAATTGCCTTCTTTTCTCCTTTAAATTGACCAACCAACAAGGCGGAAAAAGCTAGACTGAGAGACGGGGATTGGATAGAGATCGTCTCCTTTTCTGCCCCAGCTTTGTGGGTTTCGTTATGATGCCCAGAAGGAGCCCTCCGAAGCATCGCCATGATGGTACATCTCCATTGCCTCTTGGCATGGATTGGAGTCCCCCCCCCAAACGATGGGTACGATCTTACTCTTATTCGAATCGTTCTCAGCTTAATTCCGTGGAATTGCTAGATTTGTAATTTGATTGTTATGTTTATGTGGAAGTTAATCTTTTGAAGCTGTTGCTGTATGTGTTGATTGGTCAATTTTGTGTTCTTTATGATAGATATGGGTCGGTCTGTACTAAAATCATTGACTTTATTTGTTTTGGTGCAAGTGACTTTGGATTTTTGACGATCTTATGATTAATTGTTCTGAGTTTAAGAGTTCCAGAGACTAGGGTTTCTGTTTCTTTTCATCATGAAGTAAATGTGCTTTGAGATCTTACCTGTACTGGTGCAGCATGTTCAGGTGCTTCTTGATGCCTTAGATTATGGCGGAAGTATCAAATTTGATTCATAATATTCTACATGTTGGAATGTTCTTTTGGGTTCTTATATCTCGACAATTTAGAATGAGATTTCCTCAGTTAATTGTTACTAGACCTCTAATTGTTACTAACCTCTACCGATATGGATGGGACACACTATGCATATAGTTGTATTGACAGTAAGAGCAAATTGAATTTGGGTGGGATGATACAGTTCACAGTTATCTGGTAATTGACATTTTGAACTAGTTAGCTTTGTAAATGCACATTATGCAAACGTTTCTTTCCTCTAATTTGAATGTAACGGCAACCAAAAACCTTCTCTTTCTCCCTGAGCTATCTGCAGGACCGACCTCTTGCACTTTTTGTAATAAAGCTGCCTTTGTGCTATGTAGAATGGACGTGACACTGTTTGGTCCCATGACCCTCGAACAGGATGGAGTTATTGTGCTACAATTCCCACTTGGATCCTCCTGCCTGAATCAAGAGCTTCAGAAGGTGATAACCCCATAGCGGTGAGCATTTTCTTCACCTTCATTATGTTGAAACATATGTACTCTTTCTAGGGACTGAAGATGGCAAATATAACTGGGCATTGTTGCTGTGATACTACTTGCTTCTTGGTCTTTGAAAATTATCACATGAACGTGCAATCTGTGTTAATCATGTTAATCACTTTTTGGTTGTTCTATATTTGAATCACTGATAAAGGTATTCTCATGTTCTATGTTATTTTTTCCATTAATGCATAGTTTTTACAACCTTGATTTGAGTTTTTAGTAGAGGTCAGCGGCCCTACCTGTCCAGGTTCTTTATCAAGGGAGTTGATGAACTTCTTGAACCAGAAACCAATAAGCAGCTTGCTAACTCAGATTTGGCTAGACATTTTTGAGCATTTTCAGTACCACTTATTCTTTTAGATTTATGGCTGTTTTGTTTTTCTTCAATAATATCCTAAGTCAAAAGGTTGATGAAAACAATTTCTTTTTGCATTTCAAAGGATTAGATATTACTAAGATCTCTAGCTCGATCTTTCTTCTTGGGTTGGTAAATTATTTCTTAGCTTTTGAGATTGGTTCCTTATTCATCGAACACAATCACCTAGGCATCTCGTTAAAAGGATGCCCTTAGTTTAACAGAAAGAAGTGATTTGACCCTCTTCCCATGACTTCAGCCACATCATGTCAATGGTTAAGGGCACTGGATATGTTCTGAAATGGGTATAATCTTATGTATGTTATCCCAACTACCAAACCAAAACCACTGGTAAGTGGGCAAGGGAATGTGATACTGGATCAGAAGTAAACATTAATAAACTTACAAGAGAAGACAGTTTTCTTTCTTGTAGCAACCCTGAAATGAAAACATCCATGGTGAAATCTGGGCAAAAGATTCCTCTATAAGAAGCATGGGTTGAAATGACAAGGAATGAGTAGGGCTCTTACTTTAAGTCCTTAAACCCTTTAATTCTCACAACTCTATCTTCATCTTCTACCTCTCTTCTTCTTTCTCTTCCCAGTACAACAGGAGCAATTTTCTCCCACTGAAGTAGTACTGCTGGATTTCCTTTTGTAACCTCCAAAATCTCACATGTTTGCCAACTAGGTAGTTATGTTGGACACTAACTATTTGGTTACAGAATAACTATCTGTAAGTTCCCATGGTTGATTTACCTTTTCAGGCCATTTATTACATAATTAGACTCGTACATGGCAGCCAAACAAGAAATGAAACAAAACCATCCAACTTCACACAGGAGTGATGATGTGGCAAGATGCTGATGCATGCAGTGATGATGAGATGAAGGGCTGCACTGTTATTTTATTTCTGAAATTAGTTCTGGATCAGGACATGGGGCCTTTGGTTCTATGTGCATGCTTCGTAAGGACATGCATACATGCCTGGAAAGATGCTATAAGCGTAGAGGTTTCTAGCTCTTAGATGTCAGCATATGTGTGGGATAGCCTGCGTAGGTGAGGAACACATGGCCAGATTTTGGTTGGATGGGCACTTTCTAAAAGGATATACATGCTCAGTGAGGGACCTCGTGCAAGCAGGAAGATTGGAGAGCATATATTAGTTTCTAATAAGCTTATCTGTGGCTCCTAACCCCATAAATCTCCTCTTTCTCCCTTGCTACAAGGACCTTATGACCATCACAGGTGCTGTGAACTTGTTCTTTTGCTTTCAAGACACTTCATGTTAGTTTGAGTTCTTTGTTTATGTTTTTCATTTTTATTTTTGCCTCCTAGTTAAAGAACCATAGCTTCACTGTTACATGTTAACATTTACAACCTTAGAAATGATATGGTATGAAACTCTTATTTTCAGAAGTTTATATAGGTGAAGTTGATTTTTCCATCAGTATCACAGTCCTGATGGTCATAAGACGCTTTGATTATTTTGGTGATTTGGAATAGCACGGTATCTTTTGATGTGAAGCCAAAATCTTCTCTACATGCTACTAACATCAACCATTTCTGTACTTACTGCTTCTGGTGAGATGTAAATACTTGGAATACATTCTATTATGGCATGTGAGAGAATTGATTGTTTCTAAGACATACATAATTACAGTCTGAAAGAAAGTTGCATGTTCAAGAATCTTTTTCACTGTTTGCAAATTCTTCAGAAAAGAGAAAAATGCTCTATTACTTGTGAGATTCAATTTGTTCATTCGACAAAGAACTTCCCTTCTTGTAATTTTAGTTGCAGTCCTGCATAATGAACTTTAGTTATTATTGAAGGAAAAAGTGCTAATGTCTAAATCTGGGCATCTAAAATGTTACCGTAGGTGCTGATTTGTTTTACCTATTTGATACTTGCTATCTAATGCTGTCAAACTTGTGTACATGTTGATGGTTGCATCATGCACATTCCATTTTAACGTCCTTAAATGACAGTTCTACAGGGTTCAGATTGGCATACAATCTCCAGAAGGGATCAGTGTTTCCCGAGGAATACTTAGAAGATTCAGTGATTTCTTGAAGCTATTTAATGCAGTAAGTTCGTGACTTTCATTTATTACTTGTACTTAAGGGAAACCCTAAACTGGCTTCCTACACAAGCATACCTTTTTGAGTCTTTTTTTTTATTCTGGAAATTAAGAAGGGAGCCTTAGTGTAATAGTTGAGTTGTCGCCGTGTGACATGGAAGTCATAGGTTCGAGGTGTGAAAATGGGCTCTTGCAAAATGCAAGGTAAGGCTGCGTACTATAGGCCCATTGTGGTCCGCCCCTTCCCAGGACCCAGCATATGCAGGAGCTTCGTGCATAGGGCTGCCCCCTTTTTTTCTTTCTGATTCTGGCAATTAATGTGGATTCTCACTATGAAGTTTTATACTTAGCAAGAGAAAACTTTTGATTTATGGCTCTTGTATTTAACATCTGCATATAATATTTGTTATTGCAGTTGTTTGTTTGAAGACATCAGTCCTCCCTCCACTAATTTTCAAACTAAATTTTGTTATGACCATTATGATTTCTTTGTATTTTCTTTCATTGAAAAATCCAAGCTCAATTGGGCAGAAGTATTGGCCACATCAAGCATGGGCGTCATGCTTGTCTTTCGTTTGGACTATAGTAAACTTGGTAAATCAATGAAATACTGACAAACATTGTATAACTAATCAGTGTTGAACTTCAAAAAAATAGTGTCAATGCTGAAATACATTAAAAGGGGTTGAAGTCTCATAACTCTGGAATTAGAGTAGATAATTATGGATATTCTTTGTTGGCTAAATTTCAGTCATGCAGAATTGTGTGCTCTTAGGAGTCTATCAGAATTGTGACAACCTGTTTGGGATTAGATGACATTACAATAGACTGTCAAAGGCTAGGGATGATTGTATCATGCTATGATTTCCCTTTACTTTGCAACCCTCATAGACTGAAGTGGATTCTTTCCTATGCTCATGGTAGCAATGCAGCAATCTTGCAAGCCATCAGACCTATAAATAAGTGACCAAGTCAGCAACAGCAGTGGCTGTTGTTTATTACTCTATAAATCTTTCTCATCCCAATTCTTAGGGACATCAAGGGACCATCTTAGGTGATGCTTCTTGGTGATCAGCCAACCTAGAGAAACTATGGCATGTCTAGTCATCATAGTTATCAATTTTGTTCTGATGGGTGTTCCATTTTGCCTATGGGAATGGGACAAGCCAGCATTTCGGACATTCTGATGTTCTATTCTGAACAAAATTTTCATTAAAAAAATGAAAAGTTTGTGAATATTAATTTTTACTAGATATAATATTCATATCATGGGTGTTTTTACATTTAAAGGGGCTGATAAGAACATAAGGTCAAAAGCAGGAAGAGAAGAAGATATGGCAGTGTATCTTGAAAATATCATCAGAATCTCAAAAGTAAAAAATATTACAGAAATGTCGTAACATATTGCTTCTTAGACAAACCCTGAAACAGAAAACTTTAGCTTCATTTTTGTTCCCTTTTTTGAACTGGAACAGAATAATTGGCAAAATCCAGCCGGAACATGATGAATTTGACAGCTATGCTAGTCACCATCATTTACGGTTTGTTTTAGTTGCCTTTCACTAATGTGGAGTGGCTGATACGATATTACATCCTCTATTCTGTTTGATTTTTCTCTAATGGTTTGCTTGACCTCCTGTATGAATCCTCACCCTGATAGTTTTCTTACCTTGTTAACTTATATTTAAAGAGTATCATGCTGGTGGTTTCAAGAAGTGAAAACAGATTTGTAGATCTCATGCACAGGAGAAGATCCATAAGAAATTGTTATTGATCTCATTGCGTAAAGGTTTTTTTTTGGACATTTTCATGCACAGCTCTTTTATTGTTTTGCAGCTTAAACGGCTGTTTCCCAAGAAAAATTTCCCACCAGCACCACCAAAGCATGCCTTTTTGCGAATAAATTCGAGCAGGCCACTCTTGGAAGAGGTAGGTAAGATGTTTGGTATTTCTTGTAGTTTTTGCATTTGTATGCTGTTTGGTCGTTGGTCCTTCAATGTGTTTTAGGTAAATTCTGTATAGTTCTTTTTGTCCAGTGACTCCAGTTGTTTTTAAAGCCAATCTAGTTTTTCTTTTCTTTCTCATTCTTAGGATCATTAAATTATATTTCCTTATATGTATAACTCCATATAATCTGGTTGCTCCATTTGGCAGCCTTGGTGCACGAAGCTCCCGCCTATGTGGGGTCCGGAGAAGGACGGACCACAAGGGCCTATAGTAGGCAGCCTTACCTTGCATTTTGCAAGAGGCTGATTCTATGCCTTGAATCTGTGACCTCAAGGTCACATGACGACAACTTTTACCGTTGTGCCAAGGCTCTCCTTCTAATATGGTTGCTCCATTGTGAATATAAAACGTGGTTCTACTAATAAGTCACTGGATGTCATTTCTATCCGCTATCTAATATATTTACATATTTCAACCCTCTCACTAGTATTGTCCTGGGAACTATCTCCTGAATGTGAAACAAAGATAATTTAGGTACCTGAATGAGAAGGCATCTAATAACAATCAGTTTGGTTTAAGTCTATATTTTATTCTTAACTATACCTATTATCTATCCATTCAGGATATTTCTTGGAATTGGACAAAGCACATTTTGGCCTGCATATGCTGAAAATAGCCTTGGACATACAGAAAACCCCAGAAAAGGAAGCCGGTAGGGCAGATTTTCCATAGCTCATGTGACTGTCATCCTTATTCTCGATGGTGGACAGAGTGAAGAAATTAGAAGTAGGTGCTCAGATATTTTGCACAGAACTTTGTCAGAATGTGAGAGCAAGTGTCTGGAAGTTTCTTTAACAGAAAATTGTGTGCATATCAAAAACTAATATAACTGTGTATCATCAAAATGATATTTGATTCAGACGCTTTACATGTTTGGCTGGTGCCCTTCTTGGAAAAACTTCTTGCTTCTTCCTTTCATTTGCATGATTTTTGTGTCCTTTTTTTTTCCTGCTATGGAAGTGATGTTTACTCAAAGTGGGAAAAGAGAGGGAAAAAAGGAATATTGAAATGTAAAATTTAGTGTTCCTGTCTCACATTAACTTTCTTTTCCTAATTACACATTTGTTTGGCTTAAAAATGCTTATTTTTAAACCATATAAGGATATCAGTGTTTCACTAGAGAAAATGGGTGTCACTTGGAGACATCTTATTTTAGATGTCTTTGCTAAATGGTTAATGTCCTCAAAATGGTTAGTTTTGTTGCAGAGGAGGTGTGCTTTAGAGGGGTGGATGGGTAAGTTGCTGTCTGACATTGATTTATCCAGAAGTGTTCCAGTGGCATTGTTTCTCGAGCTTGAGGCTGCTGCGAGGTCATGTACGTGCTTTTGAAACAATCAATTTACGTTGTAACCTGTTTATCACAACTTTATTTAGTTTAGGAAAACATTTGACTGAGCCAAAATGCATGTCACAAGTTTTTGACTATCTTACTTGGTGCAAAAGCTAAAATCAGGCAGCATATGATGCTAAATACATACCTGCATGTGTGTGGCCACAAATGAGAGTGCTGGACTGTCTCCTCTCTAGAATTACTTTTGTGGTCAGCCACGTATGCATTGGGTCTTGCTTTAGGTGTTCTGCTCTGCGTTCTGTTTTCAGATTTGAACCATTTCACTTCTGAATTTTGTTTTGAATTATGTGCTTCTAAAAATGTTTCAGACTGGTTATCAGTGGGTATTGTGAATAAGTCATACTTGTTATATGCTCGTGACCTAACATATGCATTTGCTAATATGTCTCTCGCAGTTCATGATGCAAATCCCAATGGTGATAATGTGGACTCTTCACTTGAATTCCAACCCACATCAAGTGCTTCTGTTGCCGCTGGTAGTTCATCAGCTGCACCTAAGACTCTGTCATTCTTGCCAGATTATGGTAGTGACAATGCATATGAAACATCAGAGATGGGAACACCCAGACGTGGGAAGGATCAGGGTTCTGAAATGGGTTTTGAAGATGGACTGCTCAACCAAGAGTTGACTGCACCAATAGGATCACCAGTTAGGTATGGGATGCCTAATAATGATGATAGTCTCTTTGCTGGGCACTCCACTTTAGAGCAGCTTGGGGAGTTCCCTAAGAATAAAATATGTGCTATAGAAGAGAACAGTGTTGTAAGAAGTAATATGCATTATGGAGATGGTCCTAAGGATGACTTTCATCCCAGTGAAAGGGTGGAGTGCTTGTCAGTGCAAAAGCATGATAAAATTGCTACTCATTCTCGAAAACTCTCTTCTGAGAGTGTTGGAAGTGATGCAAGCTCAATGAGAGGCAGTGAAGTATCGAATGCTGCTGCAACTAATTCCATTGGTGGTAACTCCATTGACCTTCCTGGAGATGCAGACACTCAGTCCACCACCGCACTTTTTGGCAATATGGACTTGCAGTTTCCAAGTGATGGACAAGTGGTTCTTCCACTGGATCAACGCCAGAAGTTGAATAGGATTCTTGCAACCATGCAAAGAAGAGTAATTACAGCAAAAACAGATATGGAGGACCTTATAGCAAGATTAAATCAAGAAATAGCTGCAAAGAAGTACCTTACGACTAAGGTGCACTGGGTCATGATTGTCATAATATTCCTAGCATCATGTTTTTGCATGTTGTAATTATCTTTTATATGCCTCTGTCTGTTCTTTTTGTTTACAAACTTTGTTGTTTGTAAGGAGAAAAGAGACATGACTAAACACCTTTTAAAGTGAAAGTACCTTTTGATTCTGGACAGTCCTTAGACGTGTCTGTGTTTAGGGTGCATATGTTGACATCTAGGGATGCCAATGGGTTGGGTTTCTTAGGGGAGCCAACCCGAATTAACCTGTAACAGTTGGTGTTAAGGGCAGGAATTTTTTGGCCCAAACAGTATTAGGGTAAAAAATCTCTGACCTGAATTTGGTTAAGGTCAGGGGCATTGCCAGGGAATTATCTGACCTGACCCGCCCCGTTGCCATCCCTACTCCTCGTAGATGATGGAGCCCATGTTAAGATGTAGTTGCAGGAACCTTTACCACAGTGATGTGTACGTGGGTCTCTTAGGGGACCCAACCTGAGTTGATCTGTACAGGTTGGTGTTAGGCACAAGAAACTTTTGACCTGAACATTATTAGGGCCAGAAGGTGTGACCTGAAGTCGGTTAGGGTCGGGTTAGTGGCAGGCTAAAAACATTATTGTCAGGGCAGGCCAGCCAAAAATCTGCCCTGACCTACTTGTTTCCATCCCTATTGACGTCTTGCCTGCAACTAGGCATATGTATACATACATGGCTGTGTGCCATTGTTTGTGTGTATGTGGGTACATAGATGCAGTCCATTATTATAAATTCATATTAGCATCTTGAGAAAGATGTTATGACGTCCATATCACATTACTTTCTTGCTGATAGTTTATATCAATAAATTTTATTGTTTAATTAGTTGGTATTGCGATGAGGAAGCAGGTTGAATGTCATTTCTGTTGTTTTAGTCATACCAATCTCATTTACTTTGAACCTTGATAGATCTCTTTTGCCTGTTTTAAATTTCTTCATATGAATGAGGCTTATGCCATGAACAACTCCCTAGACCTTCTCATTGCATAGAAGTTATACCATCACTGGATTGTAGGCATCCTTGGCAGTTTTTTTGTTCCCTTGACAGTGATCTTTTCTGACCACAATTTTGTTCATCTGAATCCAATCTATCCAGGTAAAAGATTTGGATGTGGAGCTTGAGAGTACAAAACAGAGAGGTAGAGAAAATTTGCAGCAAGCCATCGTAGTTGAAAGAGAGAGGGTTACCCAAATGCAGTGGGACATGGAGGAACTTCGGCGGAAGTCTTTGGAGCTGGAATCAAAACTCAAGTTTGAACAGGTTGTTCATGTCTTACTTATCTAGCTATTATAAGATCTATATAAATCATTTTGTTATTAAACTAGGCATCACAAACGCTTGTTATATTTCAGGATGAAAAGAGCCATTCAGAGTCAGAAAAAGTATCTGCCATTGATGAGAAGGGAGTGCTACTGCAGGAGTTAAATCTCACAAGGGAACAGCTTGAGACTTTACAGAAGCATAATGAAGAGCTGGAGGTCAAGTCAAAGGCAGATATTAAAGTTCTTGTTAAAGAGGTTAAGTTTCTTAGGAAAACACAAACAGAACTGAAGCAGGAGCTAAATCAGTCACAGAAAGAAAAAGCTGAACTAGAGGTATGTTTTATTCTTCATAGTAATGTGTACCCTTAAGTGATAATTTTTAGCTGTTTGACTTTATCTAACTTTGCAACTGAAAATGCTGGTAATGATGAAGAGTTAGGAGCACAACAACTTTACCAAAATGCAACTACATAAAATGTGTCCTTGTGTGCCTGACTTTTACAGGCATCTTCCACTTAGGGTTGCATTTCTGACTTTAGAATCTTGTGCTTTTAGATGCTTGGGTTATTAGATAGTTTATTTTGTAGTTTTACCAGCTCCTGCTATTCACTTGTTTTTATCTTCTTTCTGGTAACTATTTTCCCACAGCGGAGAAGGTATATCTGTATGCACGTCTTTCTATTGATCTGTCTATCTCTGTCCATCAATCAACATATCATTTATATCGGCGTCTCTGTATACATGTGCGCTTGATGTATATATTTTTACTGCCAACAGGCAAAGAATTTGTTTATGCTAGGTGTATGTTTTTCATCCTTAGAATATTTTATACATATGGTGGAGAAGTGGACTTGACACTAGAGCATCTTTTTGGAAGATCTAAGCTTTTCATCATGCTCAACATATAAGAAGTAGGTAACAAAAGAAATCAATGCTTTCATATGATTCTAATTCATTTCTTTTGGGTCTTTGAAAAATTAATAAAATTGATGGTTGTGATTTTCAACTCAAAGGAACATAGGATAAATGCAGCCAATGGGGTCGAAATTTGAAATGTAGCCTATATAAGCCGTTCCAAACATGATGAATGGCTTAGAGATGGTGGTTTATCCGTGTGAGTAGGAAGGTGAGAGACAAGCACATTACTGAATTACAATTACCTTGGAATAAATAATTTGGTACCTCGCAATGCTTTCCATTTAGTGGGGATGTTTACTATAGAACCTATCTTGTATACAACTATGAGGAATAATGACTTTGCATGCATATGGGGCATCACTTCAGACTTCCAATAAGAGTCAATCTTATTTTTCTTTGGAACCCAAGGCCAAAGCTTCAAGGCTGTTTTTTCGAACTCTCTGTCCCACATTTTATTAGTTTATGCTTTCATTGTAATGTTCCAGTATGTAAGCTTTTAGTGCAACTGATCCTTTGTATCTTGCAGCTGATAAGTTTGGAACCAGTCATCCTAAGCTTTTTGAACTGTATCAAGTTGGATACAGTGTCAAACATGTTTATATTTTCTAGGTTCTTTAAGGTGCTATAGACTTTTAAGACTTCTTTGAAGAATCAAAGGAAATAATTAGCTGGGAGCAGATTCATGCATGGAGTAGAAAGGAGCAACTCGGCTGCGTGCAAGGAGTGCAGTTTATTTCTCTCAGAAATGCAATACAGCCATAAATTTTAATGGCAACTATACTTCGTTTCGTACTGCAAGCTGATGCATGCTAAGACTGTAGATCATATGCTTGCCAAAGGCTATTTGCACTATATTTTTGGTACTATACAGCTTGATATGTGTAAAATATGGTCATTGTAAATAAATGTGACTGTGAAAATTGTGGAGGCTTGGTAGCTGAAAAATAGTTTGGTGATGTGCCTTTCTGATCATAAAAGTGGATGCATAAATGGTGACTGGGCCAGCAGATTTAGTCCATTTGGTAAGGCCCCAGATCATATAGACTGGATAGAAATTTAGTTTGCTTGATTGCAAAAGTGTATCTAAAATCTTCCATTTTAATTGTGTATTTTTTGTAATCCCATGAACTGGGTTACAATAATAATGTTACATTTAACAGGCCACTAACGGTACTCCTTGTTTTCTATTTATATGAATTTTATCAGAAAAATCTTCAAAAGGAAAAGCAAAGAAAAGAACATGCAAAACTTGCTAGGATGAAGCTTCTGCGTGAATGTGGAATTCTACGCCATCGACTTCAAGAATGCAGTGTGAATTTTCTTGCAGAAGAGGAAGATAAGTTCATTGTAGATTCTGCTTCACTCTCAGATGCCCTGGATCTCTTGTCAATGTCTGACAATCGAATTGGTCTTCTCCTTGCAGAGGTACTTTTTAGTACTTATAATGATAGATGTCTCAAATTCTCAGCAATAGTGCTGGACATGGTTAAGTTTTTTCTTTGTAATCTACTCTTCCTTGTAAAGTAAACATATCAAGTTGGGGGAGGTGCTTCTCACTTTTAGTTCTTTTCTTTCTTTAATGTTGATTCTTTCTAAATTCTTGGGACTATTGGAAATTATTAATGCCATCATCATCATCATCATCATCAAGACCTTATCCCAATTAGGGGTCAGCCACATGAATCTTGTTCCTCCATTCCCTTTTATTAAGTATCATGGCTTCATTTAGTCCCAAAGTTTTTAAATCTTTTGTAACCACTTCTATCCATGTTCTTTTGGGCCTTCCCCTTGCCCTTTTAGAGCCTTCAACTTGCATTGAGGAGCCTCACTCCTTCTAATCGGTGCCATTTTCAGTCTCTATTGGACATGTTCAAATCATCTAAGTCTACTCTCCCTCATCTTGTTACCTATTGGTGCTACTACTAAGTTTCTCTAATGTTTTCATTGCTAATCCTATCCTTTCTTGTCTTGTCACTTATACATCTCAACATCCTCATTTTGTTATGCTCATCCTATGAACATGATGTTCCTTAACTGCCCAATGCTTTGATCCATAGAGCACGGTCGGCCTTATAGCCATCCTATAAAATTTTTGTTTCAGTTTGAGTGGAAATTATTAGTGTATTTAATCAAAATCTGAATTCGGTGATTAGTATGGTCAGATTATAAGGTGCATTCTTTTTCGTAATCCAAGAAAAGGCGAACCTATTTGCAGTAAAAAATTTCCACATCGGGAAGATCCAGATTTCTTCATTTGAACATGTAATAATTCTGTAACAACAGCAACGTATGACCATAATTCTTCTTACAGGAAGGTATGACCTTTTTTTTTTTTTTTTTTTTCAAATTTGACATTTACATAGAGAAATCTGGTTGGCAAAATAATATTTTCCTCTTTGGTGGAAATAATATCCATGTATTCAATCGTTTTTTAGTACCGGGAAAACACTATTTTTCTTCTTCTTGGGGTCTGCTTGAAACAAAATTTCTCTCTTCACCTATTTTGGAAGTTATAGGAAGTACAAACTGTTGATCTTAAAAAATCCCTACATACTCTTGATTTTGAAAATCCCTCTTCCAATATCTATTAATAATTGATTGAACTCTCTGAGTAGCTGAGGAAACAGTCACTTTGATTGTCATGTCCCCTCGTGCCATGTTTGTCAAAGGTAAAAATGTCAACTTTCTGACTGACTTCACACTTATGGAGGTTGATATGCTTGAGCTTTTCTTCTTACAAGGAATTCCTTTAGGTGTTCTAGAGGTTATTGAAGGGATTAGAGGACTAATTCCTAGAATTTTGATGGAATATACTAGAAATGCACCAGATTTTCTCCAAACTTCAGACGGTGATGCTCAAAGGGCCTTTCCTGTGCTTAGATAACTGGTTCTAGTTGCTCATGGGTTAAAAGGGCAGCCCCGGTACACGAAGCTCCCGCCTATGAGGGGTCCGGGGAAGGGGCGGACCACAAGGGCCTATAGTAGGCAACCTTTGCATTTTGCAAGAGGCTGATTTGATGCCTTGAACCCTTGACCTCAAGGTCACATGACGACAACTTTTACTGCTGCGCCAAGGCTCCCATTCTAGTTGCTCATGGGTTATGAACCATAAAACCACAGCTTGCTTACCACGAAACAAATGAATAGATGTTTGACAAAGTAATAGTTCTGAGTTTATGTAGATTACATGTGCTGAGGACATCAGATTTTACCATGAAATCTATCATTTTGATATTCACTCTTCACTGATATAATGCTTTGTGTTTACCATTGTTTTATGTAGGACTTGAAGGTTTTGCTCCTTATGGTTCACGTCTATTCTTATAGCTTGTCATTCCTAGTTGAGAGAATCTGTAGTAGGATGGTGCACTACAAGTGCTCTTATACTTTTTCCCTCTTGGGTGTGTCTGGAAATGTGTAGGCACAACTATTAGCGCAAGATGAAGAAAATGCCATTGCTGCTGCAGAAAGAAGACAGGGTAATGAGCTCCACAACAATGTCAATGGTAATGGTGATGATCCAGATGATGAGGTGAGAAAGATGCTAACGGATATTTTCATCGACAATGCTAGACTGAGGAAACAGGTGAATTCTGTAATTCGTTGTGCTCTGAAAACAATGGTTAAACCTGAAAAAGAAGAGGACGAAGCCCCTCTTAGGAAGACAGTACTAAACAAATTCTTAGAAAGATGAGGTGGGGGAAATATTATAGTGCCATTGTAAATTGTCTTCACGTGAACTTGATGAGCCCCATTGTGGGAAAAAAAGGAAAAATCATCCACACTTTGTATTTTAACTGATTACCTCCTGTATCATGGTAATCATATCTGGTTAAATAGAAGCAGAAAAGAAAGAATAAAAAGCCTTACGCAGGCATTCCCATGGTGCTTCTTTTGAAGTTCCCATATAAGTTCTTCTGGAGGAAATGGAATTGTTGTTCTCTTGCAGAATCAATGAACATTTCTCCAACCAACGGTAACTACTTGTTAGCAATTAGCTGCATCCTATGGACCGGTCACAGTGCTCACTGCGAACTAATAAAGAACTGTTGAGCCCACAGGTGGATATGTATAAATCGAGACCCTGGATCTTTTAAAACATCCAAAGTTATACTATAGTCCTGGTTCCATGGCAAACACGAGACTGAAATTCTAAAACTTTCTCTACAAAAACAGTCTGATAATCAAGGCCAACCGAATCGGATTAAATGTAGTAGGAAGTCATGCTGGTGAGTTCAAGTATTTCAATGATGCTAATATCATGTTGGTGAGTCCACGTCAAGTTTAACAGCTCATTCATTAGCAGAGATTGAGAAATGCAACTTAGAGAATTCTAACGCAATTGATGTTAAGAAAGCTTGCCGTCCCTTCAAGCTGCGAAACAAACCATGCTTTTAGCTTGTGGAGGACGTCTTAATAGTGTGCTGAGAGCTTCCAGACCTCCATATAAATATGTCAACCCATCCTACTAGCAGTGCTGCTACAACTCTTCACCAAAACATGGGTGCCAATATCAACAGTCGGATCTCTCTCATTTTTGTTGCGCTTCTCATGGCTTGCTCTGAAGGGAGCCTTGGTGCAATGGTAGAGTTGTATGACCTTTAAGTCAAGGGTTTAAGGTGTGCAAAAAGCCTTTTGCTGTGGTCCACCCCTTCCGTAGACCCTGCATATGCGGGGGCCCCCCACTTCCCCCTTCTGATGGCTTGTTCTGAGGCGAGTCTAGTTATACCATTTGAGGACTGTCGCAAGGAGTGTCTTACAAAGTTCGAGGCTTGCGTTTGTGGATTTGAGAGTAGGCTTTTCATGCCATGCTTTGAGGAGTGCGGAATGGTGTCCGTTAAGAGTAACCAAGACTGGTAAATCTCCCCTCTAACATGAGATGAGTTGGAGGAGATGGATTGACATAAGATGGTTCAGATGAGTTAAGAAAAATGGTTGAGATGACAGTGTCACTCATTCCCAATTGAAGCAGAATGCAGAATTTTGGGACAACAAGAAATGGCTATCTTTTACACAAGGAATTAGATCATGGGATGGATGAGATGAGATTACTTAAGATGGAAGTAAAATGCAAACCACTAACGATGAGCTGAGATGATATTGCGATTTCTCATCTTATTTCAAGCACCATTAATAGTGAGTTGAGATGAGATGACTTTCATCTCATCTCAAGCACCACTAACAGTGGAGATGGGGAGACATTACCTTATCTCAGCTCAAGCACACCTCAAGTCAGTCTATGTCATCTCAGGTACCACTAACACCTTCTAAAGTACGTGACTATCTTGTTGTTGATTAAATAAACTGAAGTGAGAAGATCGGGTTATCTGCACTATATAAAAAGCTGAGCCCCCTTTTGAAGGAAAACATATAGGCAAAATCTCAATAAATGAGTAATTTGAAATCCATATTCCTTATTTATCCTCTTTTTCTTTCAATGAATTACCACCAGTACTGCACATCTCTCTCTCTCTCTCTCTCTCTCTCTCTCTCTCTCTCTCTCTCTCTCTCTCTCTCTCTCTCTCTCTCTCTCTCTCTCTCTCTCTGTGGTCAAGTTAAGTGTTGTAGAATATAAGGACTCGATTAATTGGAGGCTATAATTATTCAGGGTTGGAAAATATAGAGCATGGCCAATCTAAAACAATGGCAGATGAATGCTTCGAATGACTTATAGGTCCTCCATTTCTTGCTCCAAATCAATACTAATTAGGATCACTTAGTGAAGAAGATCTTTTGTGTCTGCTTATCTATGATGGGCCCATAAAATGTGCGGTTTTGATGACCAAACCTCAGTGTCTTGCAGTTTTTCCTCTTCCGACAACGATTATTTGAACGGCCAGTAATCAGAAAACTATAAGAACAATTCAGACTTCTCATGTTTACATGATTCAGGCCGGGAGAAATTCTGATTTTGTTTCTCTCTGAATGATTTCTTCGATTTCCTATCTTAGAGGAGCAGAGCTGCCTGCTCTAGCCATTGTTACAAGCATAATCAGCCATTTCAATTTGTTTATTTGTAAGCAAAAATCTGACATGTAAATGCTAGAATATCAGCTAATATCTTAGATAGCTTAGGAATGCCTATACCTTTGGGACCAACGAATACAATTGGGTGGGCCCAATCGTGAGTGATCTAAACTGCTTATCCGAGCAAATCTTGATTTATGTCGCCAGTGCTAATGGGTTCTAACAGCTGATTACAAGATCAAAGTTGAAATTGGACTGAAATTAGAACACAAGGGGTAGAACAAAAGGCACCAAGAATCACAGCCAGCTAAAGTACTACTTTTTGGTGTTTATTTATCTTTTCCCAGAGCTCAGAAATCTCTGACTTGCACCATATATGACTTCACTTCCATGCAATTGCAAGAGGACTCCTTACAGTGTGCCATTCACTCTCCCAAATCACGTACCCAAATTCCATATCGACACCACTGCTGCCATTCATCATCTTGCTCTTAAACTCCACGCTGAAACTTTGTGTCTCGTTCGCCTGCGTAAACATCAACCAGTTTGGTTTCACAGATATCTCCACCTTATCAGACCTCCCATTGACAATCCTGACAGTATAATTCTCCGCCGGATTGCCCACATTCGTCACCCTTCGGTTCAACACAGGAACTCTTGAATTCGAATCGAAAACTACAGAGAAAGACGGATAATTCAACTCCCCCGGACCTCCTCGGAAAGGCGTACAAGAGATGGGTTCCTTGGCAATGGTTAGCAGTTGCTCCTTAGAGTAATTCAAGCTGCACAAGAAGTTGAGATAATCGTTAGCATCAGCATCATAAATTAAACCTGGATCTCTAGCCAATGATGGATTGACATGGCCAGCGCCAAATTCTATCGGACTCCCTGGATATAAATTCTCATCCCAAGCGATCTGTCGGTAACGGTTATCCAGCAGAACTGAAGTTGTCATCATAGCAGACCGAATTGCCGCAGGGGACCAATTCGGGTGGGCATTCCTGATTATGGCTGCCACTCCAGCGATATGTGGGCATGCCATGGAAGTACCAGAAATTATGTTAAACTGCACCCTTCTTGGGTCCATTTCCCAACTAGTAGGTGAAGATTCGGCTGCCCATGCAGCTATGATATTGAGGCCGGGTGCAAGGATGTCGGGTTTTAGAAGTTGTGGGGCGATTCTATTTGGACCGATTGAAGAGAAGTAAGCCACCATTGGAGCTCGATCTTTCCCTACGAGTGTTAGATCTTTGGAATAGATCGTAGCAGTTGGATACTTTGTTGAATTCATGTAAGAGAGTATCTTTTGCCCATCACTATAACGCAATACCAGAGAAGGCAACGTGAAAGCTTCAACCATGATTCCTTCTGCTTTGTAGTACGCATTCAGTCCAACAAGTCCAACGCCCCCAGCCTCTTGAACTAAAAATCCGTGCTCCACCGTAGCATCATCACAAACTACGATTTTTCCCATGACATTGTCGGGGATTAGAACCGACGTCCAACAGTGGTGCAGGTAAACGAGAGGGAAAGAATCAGTTACGTTCACCACCTCGTTGTAAAGGGAACCGCCTGTAAAAGCATCCCCATTTCCAAGCTTGATTTGTACAGGAAAAGACCGGTCAATGGATCCAGCACCAACTGTAGTGACCCACGGAGCTGAATTGACAACCGAATAGTTTTCAGGTCCGCCATTACCAGCCGAGCAAGCCACGAAGATGCCCTTCCGAACGGCTGAAAATGCTCCGATCATAATTGGATTTTGATCGTACGGTGTCTCAGTGACGTATCCGAGAGAAACTGATAAAATGTGAACACCGTCATCGATTGCTTTATCCATTGCAGCCATGACATCGGAAGGATAACAGGATCCATCGGACCCGCAAGCTTTGTACATGGCAATTCTTGCCTTGCTTGCAACTCCCCGTGCAGTTCCGTTTGCAAAACCCAACATGTTCGCATCTGCAACTGGAGCTCCTGCGGCTGTTGAAGCAGTATGAGTCCCATGTCCAAAGCGATCTCGTGGCGATCTATAATCGGTATCAAATTCATCGATAGGACCCATGTCCGATTCTCGGCCAGCAAAAAAGTATCTCGCTCCGATGAGCTTCTTGTTGCAGTTGCTCGAGTCGAAACGGGTCCCATTTTGACACTCACCCCTCCATTCCGGGCCAACGGGTGTGAGTCCATAATCTGTAAAGCTTTCACTTTCGGGCCAGATTCCTGTGTCAATGAGCCCGATTATGACATCTTCTCCAAAGTTAGTGTCAGGCCAGATACCAAACTCTGCATCGAGGCCCAGAAACTCTGGTGTTCTTGTAGTGTGTACGTCCAGCCTGAGGTCTTCGTGTAGGTGTAGAATACCTGGCTTTTTGGCTATCCTTTTCGCTTCTTCTGGAGTCAATCTGGCGGCAAAGCCATGCATTGCACTATCGTAGGTGTAAAGGATGCGGTTTTGAGAGTTCGAAGTGGTGGCGGATTGGATCATGGATGTGTACCAGTCATAATCGGTAGTGAAATGGGCTGGTTTGGATGGCCTACGGGTGTGAATTATGTAAGTCGATGAGATGGGTTTTGGGCCTTTGTGGTTTTTAGATGGAGGGAAAGCAGAAGACTGGAGAAAAAGCAAAAGAAACAGGGAGAAAATGAGAAAGAAATTCAAGCCTATGAATGACAAAGCCATGTCCAACTTGGATTGGAAATTGAAGAGTAAGGCTTGATGTTGCACCGACGATGAAGGGCTTCTTATAAGTGATTGGTTTAGTGAAGATGAAGACTTTTGGTTTATGGAGAGGGATAGATCACGGCATATACCATGACATGTTCATGCAGGTTTTTTCATTTTTCACTTGGAAAATATGAGAAAGAGAAAGCGCAAGTGTGGCAAAGGATCTAAACCGTTTATATAATTGTGCATGCCTGTCAGAGGCATAATGTTCATGACTCTGCGATTGTTGATCGCTGATATGTCGATGTATCTAGGCCGTTGCTTTTTTGCTTTCCCAACGTTTTTCTCAATCGCTGTTTTAAGAGAGTTCACTATGTTTATGGAAAGACCGCGGAAAGCTCTCTGATTTGAAGGCCCCCTAGGTTGTAACAGAGATGACATGGTTAGAATTTAGAAACTTAATACTCGTTTACAGATTGCAACGAATCCCAGCAATCACAGAATAAAGGAGTGGCCTCACTTGTTCCTCCATATAGATGAGCTCCCCATGAACTGTTAATATGGTGGAGGCCACTTGTTGAATGATCCCACTGTTGATTTACTAGCTAGGACTTGCTATTGATGGCCGAATCTCAAAGTTCTCCCTCATTTAGTCATTTACGATAGCCCTTAAT
The DNA here is from genome assembly GCA_035236585.1 of Warburgia ugandensis. Classification (NCBI taxonomy): domain Eukaryota; kingdom Viridiplantae; phylum Streptophyta; class Magnoliopsida; order Canellales; family Canellaceae; genus Warburgia; species Warburgia ugandensis. The sequence goes on along the minus strand of CP141138.1, from coordinate 9,096,533 downwards.
TTATGTAGGCTTGATGAACGTCGGGTGTTGCTTGTCATTTTCTGTACATTTAAAAGCAAGAATCAAAAGCCTTGGGGCAGGGTTTGTTTGTGGAGAAAGACTCTTCCAGCTTCTCTACCAAAAACTGGTTTGGATGGTCAAAATAGGTCGGACCCATCTACTATTCAGTCTTATATTTTCCCCGGAAAAAAGATGCATACCCATTATGCAAGAACTTCTACAGCAAGCTCTCAACAAATGAAGAGCAGATCAGAATAATCTTATCTGGGAGGTTCAGTTCAGCTAATCTTCTTGTGGCCACAATTGATCTGTTAACAGATCATTCACCCGTTAAGAGACTCTCTAGTAAGGTAGTAATCTACGTCAAGGAAACCTACCATATGTCAATGGGGGTATAATGGAGGGAGACGTATACCAATTTTTTACATTGGTTCAGAGGTAGAAACTTGTGCTTACAGCTTAAAATCTCTAAACTTCCAACAGTAGGATGACTGTTTCAAGAAATTAGTTATTATTCAGTCTGATCAGTAAGCTAACATTGAACCTCTCTTTGGCAAACGGCGCCCAATGTGCAAGTTGCTTGAGCACCCAAATTGGCTATAATTAGGTTCTTATCCGTTGAAACCATGCATGGTTGATTCATTTATGTACATATACAGGGTAATCTCAGCCATATACCTTCATCTCCTTGTGCTTGATTGATGTATTTACCTTCTACGAAAAGGTGGCCAACCACGCGTGATTCCGTTGACATAGTCATGCAGATATGGGTAACATTTAGTTAAGGAAAGTTACATCCTTTCATCCATGAGCAGGCACAAATATAAATGGGGCCGGCCATCTTCGATGATCCAGTCCGTCTATGCGATGGACCCAGCTGTTCATGAGCCGTTGAGCAGAGGACTAGATCACCTATTCACGGATTACTTAAACCAAGGTTGTTATCCCCGTGCCAAACTATCACGTTGCAGACAATCCATAACTTGTACGAAATGCCATCTATCATCATCTCTACCTTATATTTATCACCAAGTGGATGGTGGCCCATCTCAGATCAACAGAATCGATGGACGTTGATAGGCAAAGTTAGAACACAATCTAAGGCGGCTAACAGCTCGTTTCAGCCCTTTATCTAGAGCATTGTATCATTTTTTTTTAATGTTATAACAGCCTCGAAGCGAACCTGTGGCCTATATGTCTCCTCGTAAAAGGCTCTATGAGATATACGTGGTTATGTTTATTCAAAATTGCCTGCTTATACTTATTATGCTTGCCCAATTGTCTTGAGAATATGTACATGTTTTTATATAACTCTTAACCTAAGACTGCATACTATTGACCCATGTTAGGCAGGAGCTTCTTGCACTAGGCTGCCTTGAATGATATAACTGTTAAAGGGTAGCCTCTGTGACAAAGCTCCGGCATATAGGGAGCCCACAAAAGGGCCGGACAACAAGAGTCCATAGTATGCAGCCTTACTTTGGATTTTGCAAGAGGCTATTTTCACGCCTTAAACCCGTGATCTCAAGGTCACACATATGATATAACTGTTAATTTCTGAAAGAACCAGCCACCACGTATAATAGTTTTTGAGAGATGTTGGTGTATAGCATTAGAACACTTCCACTTTTTGCATGTTGATTTGGTTGTCCAGTAGTCCAAAAATCATGCCAGAAGGTAATAATCATAAAAGAAGTTTTCTTTTGTTAACCATAGACCGTTGATCTTTTAGAGAGTGATCGAGTAGTTCAAATATGAATCTTGGAAAAACTACCTGTCCATGGGCTGCATAAATTGGCACCCAGTTTACCTAAGTTTTCAATGATTTTTATATCATGAATGTCCAAAGCCAGGATTTCCCAAAACCTATGTATCTGGGTTGCAAACAAGGACCTTCAACCAAAATCATGATCTGGAACCACTAATATGGATCCTTATAGGTATCTTGAAGATAATGAACCATAAACAAAGATCTTTCTAATGTCCATAAACTTTGGGTTGAATCACCACTACCTTAGCATGAAAATTTTAGGTCATGTCCATAGACTTTGGTTTGGATCATCACTATCCTATGATGAAAATTTTAGGTCATGGGCATGGAAGGAAGTATCTAGAAGAAGTATTTCTATTGGATGGGTAAATTGAGAGACAACCTCTCAAAGCATTGGTAATGGTACCATTTTACTGAATTTATTTCCTGTAGGAGTCCAAGTAGTCCAAGTCACCCTTTTCTTATTTCTTTGAAAGATCCTATTTGTTAGTTTTACATCCTTGAAACTTTTATAGAAATGAAGGAAGTTGAGGTGTAATTTTGAGGTCACGGGTTCAAGGCATGGAAATAGCCTCTTGCAAAAATAAAAAATAAGGCTGCGTACTATAGACCATTGTGGTCCACCCCTTCTCCGGACCTTGCATATGTGCGAGCTTCTTGCACTGGGGCTGCCCTTCTTAAACTTTTATAAAAATCAACGACCATGATTTTCAACACTAACAAATATAAGTTAAAAGCATCTAATCTTACGTTTATCGTATCAAAGTAGGGCTGCCAATGAATTGGATCAGATGCAATTCAAATACCATCATTTTGTATCTATTCTGATAAACTACATCTATTCAGATACAGGTTCGAATAGTAGTTTACACATTCATAAAATTTCTTTTACACATTCGTCAAAGTTAAAATAACACGCAAAGTTTACCCATTTATAAAAAATAACATGCAACGTCTACACTTTCATCAGAACTAACATGCAAAGTTTACACATTCATCAAAAGAAAATTCCTTGCCTTACAAACAAAGAACAATAGGAACTGAAGATAATTATTTTGCTAAGAGAGTTTACCTGGTCTATGGAGTCACCAAGTTGACGATATTGCTTGAGGATAATTTCCACTCCTACATCCTCCTCAACCAATTGCAGCGAAATAGATCATCAATCGCAGATTTAACATTAACCCGCAAATGAACCAACAATCTGGAACATAAGTGTTAGAAACATACTCGAAGAACAATGGACCAATTGGCAAAAGCGGTTTTTTATTTTTTCCTTTTTGGCAGCAAAGATGAGAACAAAAGGCAAAGTTGGGAGCAATTCAGTAAATCTCTATCACTAACTATGATTTAAGATCTGTTTCTGCAGGACGAATCTCCTGGAACTCAAACTGTCAAGAAATTAAAAAACTTTTGGTACTTGCATGTAGGAAGCATTCATTTGAAGACTTTATTTTCTCCAACTGATTGGTCACAGGAACTTTAGAAGCAGCAAAGGCTGCAGCTTGTGTTTCACCAATTCTTTTACCGCGGAATTGGATGATTCCAAAAGTGCAGAAACCACCTTACAACTGCAAATAAAAGCAACACATCAACCAAGAAACCATAAGCAATCCCATATCAGCTAGTGAAAATTTCCATATATACTTGAAGAGAAGAAGTTGATTACAGTCCCTAACCTGTGACCTTGAGCCCATGTTTTACAATTCGCTTCCAAAGCCTCATTCCACAAGATGGCAGCAAAGGCAAGGCAGTCCAAAACTAGTTTTCTATTGGTCCTGCTTGAGTGGAAGTTTTCAAACGAATGCCCTCTCTGATTCATCTTAAATACAGCTGCAAGAGAAGCTGTAGCTCTGTGTAAAGCATTCAACTTCTCGGCAAAAACAGGCTGAAGAACACCAGTAGCTCCATCAATAGCTACATGTCTGATGAAGAAGAAATCTTGGCAAGTTTCACCCGCATTCCAATTGTAAAACAAACGGCTAATGGGCCGAAGTCCTACGCTGAGACACTTAATACATAGAGTATGAATGTGAAAATTTGATGTATAAGATTTGGGTCTTTTTGCAAAATTGTCATTATTTTATGGCATTTTTGCAAGAAAACCCAACCTTTTTTCAATTTGCCATTAAGTTTTCAGGAACTTAGCAAATTTGCCATTGTCTTAATTTTTCCTCTATTTTTTCTGTTAATTTTTATTAAATTCTAATATTATCCTTATTCTCTTCCGGCAGCCTCTGTTACACCTTTTTCCGGCACCCCTACCTCCCCACACTAGTACTCAGTTCGCCCTCCTCTCCCGGTTGGCACTACCAGACCCTCCCCCCACCCTGTACAGTACCCCGCCGCCCCCCTCTCGGCCGGCCCGACCAGTCCCTCCCGCCCCGCACGGTACTCGGCCACCCCCACTCTAGGCCGGCACAACCAACCCCTTACGCCCCCGCCCCGCACAGTACCCCACTACCCCCCTCCTGGCCGGGGCGACCAACCCCTCCACGCCCCCTGTGTCCTTCATGGTACCTGGCCACCCACACTCCAAACTCCCCGGCCGGCCCTACTAGACCCTCCATCCCCCTGCTATGGTACCCAATTCACCCCCACTCCCCTGCCGGCGCTCCTCCCCCACCCTCGCTCTCCACATCGGGACAGCAAGCAGATCCCCCAATAGACAGTACCCCTGAGCTCGACTACGTCCTACTCGATGTCCGATGCCGGCAGGGCCACAAAGGCTGTGAAAATGCGTCAAAAAGAAGGGTTGCCGGAGAGAACAATGGTAATAATGACGTTTAGTAAAAAATAATAGAGAAAAAGAACGAAAACTTAGTAGAATGGCAAATTTGCGAAGTTCTTAAAAATTTAATGACAAATTTGTAAAATGGTGAAAACGTTGGATTTTTTTTAAAAACGCCAGAATATAATGGCTATTTTGCCCAAAAAAAACCCATAAGATTTTGGTGGAGAAATGGTGTATATAGATAAAGGTTCGGGAGGTAAAATTTCTTATCTTTCCACGCCTTTTAGCGTAGAGTACTCAGTCGTGGGATGAGTCATGGGGGTACCTTTTTCTGCGTGGGGCCTGCTTCTTCAACCAATTCAAGCGTAGCGGCCAAGAGTTACAGTTAGCACCTCCTCCATCTCCCTTATCCGCGAAAATGGCAGTGGCGGCAGCACAAGCAGAGATGCTGCTTGGCTATTTCTTGTGCACTTCTTGTAGAAATACTAGGACGGCGTTAGGCAAAAGCCCAAGTACCTTCTCAAAAACCAGGTCTAAAACTCGTGTTCTTCTCGCTCGGCCCTCCAATCTCCCACCTCAAGATGATGGAGAACAGAACAACAACAACAACAACAAAGAATTCTTATCTCCAGTCAGTACTTTCATGTCTTCTCCATTTTCCTTACACTTTTGTTGATACTGTAATTGTCTTTGTCATTCCTTCGCTATTTACCCTTCGTATGGATTTAATGTCCGACTATGTGGGTCAACGGGAAGTTTCTTCATCTGGAAGATCTATCTCCAATTTGATGAGGATATGTGAACTTGGGTTCAATTTGCATAAGCATATGCTTCTAAATAGAAAATTTGTTTGCGTAGAAAACAATTGAACCCTAGAATCCTTCAATCCTTAGTTGGATACTATTACTTAAGACACCTTGATTTGCAGATATCTCTTGTATTCCGTGTTATAGGATCTATGGATGTCAAGAAATATTCAAGAATTATTACAATAAATACAGTCGTAGTTTTCTTTTCCACATCCTAAATCATCGACAATGTCATTTCCACCGCGTCCATTTGATTTTCATGTAGAATAGTTCAGGTGCACAGAATCATTGAAAGAAATGGTAAGAGTGACTCCAGTTTAGATTCATGATTTCTTTGAAACAATATCATGCTACCCTCGCACACGACAATCTTACTCCCCTTTCGGGGATTTCTTCCTTGACCTGCGGCATTGTCTTACTTGAACCATTTGAGGATTATCCATAACCATTCTGAGTGTTTTCGCTGTAGTGCCAACTAGAGCCCATTAGACTAAGAAATGCAAACAAGTAAAATTCTATTGTCTTACTTGAACCATTTGAGGATTATCCATAACCATTCTGAGTGTTTTCGCTGTAGTGCCAACTAGAGCCCATTAGACTAAGAAATGCAAACAAGTAAAATTCTGCCCAGATTGTCCTGTTTTCATTTCTTTTAAATGGAAATCAAACAATTAAAATTATGCCCAGATTCTCCTGTTTTCATTTCTTTTTAAATGGAAAGCAGACAAGTAAAATTATGCCCAGATTGTCCTGTTTTCATTTCTTTGAAATGGAACTACATGACCACACTTTTAACTCATTCTTTCCCGTAGTTGTAGTGATACTATAACTGAAGACACAAGAAGGTTCAATTGTCACGAAACCACTGGGCATGGTTAAGAAGGAGCATTTTGTCAGGCCTCAAGATCGAGTTACCTTTTGCAAGGAATCATAGAGTTCTGTTTTTCAAAATGTCTCTGTCACTTAAAGGGTTCAAGGGAGTAAGGTGGTTCTTGCAGGGTTGCAGACTGATAGAATGCTTTAATACTGGATTCTTTCTATTTTCCATGTTAAATAAAATGCATACTACTTCTCTTGATGGGCAAAATAATACACCTTTAACTTTATGTCTACATATACATACATACATACATACATACATTGTTAATATACACTGCAATAGGATTTGCTTTATGGAAAAGTCCATTTGTTTTGTGCCACACATACGAAAAGTTCTGTTTTATCTTAGTTTAATTGGTCAAGTGTAATTTACAGTAAAGATCAGATCAAATTTGTATGAGTGGGATATTGATTTATGATGTGAAGGTTTTAACCTGAAGTTTGATAGGTATTTGTGTCTGCCCTATTTACTTTGAAGCACCACAATGCATCAAAACTGTTTCTTGAGAAGCTTAATGTACTCTACGGGAAACCGAGCTTCACATCTCTTTGTCACTGATTTTTCGTGTGCTGTTGCTCTCTTTCACATTTGTGTTTGCTTTCACTATGAGGAGCCTTATTAGAAGCTTATACTTACCCATCCGTTGAAAAATCATTTTATGGCTTTCTGGATGTTATCCTTTGTAAGAGAAATACATACATTTAGGTATCCTTCTACATGAGTTATGGCAGAAGAAATATCTGCATAGCAGTCTTAAAGAAATTGATTACCTTTCCTAGGGAATTTTGTGAGAGATTCCACTCTAACTCTGCTCGTCTGAGTGGTTATCAGTTCATAGCTATGGATCTTCAGTTCCTACTGCTTTATTAGCCGGTGTCAACAGCAATTCTTGAGAATCTTTGAGATTTTATAGCTGGAATAACTCAATAGGGCAGCCCCGGTGCACAAAGCTCCCGCCTATGCGGGGTCCGGGGAAGGGGCGAGCCACAATGGCTTAAAGTAGGCAGCTTTACCTTGCATTTTTGCAAGAGGCTGATTCCACAACTTGAACCCGTGACCTCAAGGTCACATGACGACAACTTTTACCGTTGCGCCAAGGCTCCCCTTCAGCTGGAATAACTCAATGCAACAGAAAAAAACTATGCTTGGTTTTAAGTCTTGAAAACCTTGGAGATTGTGAAACTGAGCAGGAAAATTGAATAAATGATCACCACATCTTTTGACAGTAATCTTCAAGAGTTTTTGCCATAGCATTTGTTCAACTTACAGCCGGAAGCACATTTTTTTTTTTTTTTTGACAAAGCAATTTTCAATTTATTCACTTTTATCCATTTGAAAGAGCTCTATTGTACCAATCTATAAGAATAAAGGAGACATTCAGAGCTGCACTAATTATCGAGGGATCAAACTTATGAGCCACACCATGAAACTTTTTGAAAGAGTCATTGAGAAGAGGCTACGACATGAAACAAGTGTATCGGAGAATTAGTTTGGTTTCATGCCTGGGAGGTCTACCATGGAAGCTATTTTCTTACTAAGACAATTAGTAGAGAAATATAGGGAGAGGAGAAAAGACCTACACATGGTCTTTATTGACTTAGAGAAGGCTTATGATAGAGTCCCTAGAGAGTTAATATGGAGGGTGTTAGGTGTTAAAGGGGTTTCTCAGGGGTATATAGACATAATTAAAGATATGTATGAGGGAGCAGTAACAAATGTTAAGACCACTAGTGGCGGGACTGGTGATTTTCCTGTCACTGTCGGATTGCACCAAGGATCGGCATTAAGTCCATACCCTTTCACATTAAGTATGGATGAGTTAACAAAACATCTGCATGAGGAGATTCCCTGGTGCATGCTATTTGCAGACGATATAGTCCTACTTGATGAGACAAGGGAGGGTGTCAACATAAAGCTAGAGCTATGGAGAGAAGCAATAGAATCGAAAGGATTTAAAATTAGCCGAACTAAGACAGAATATATGGAATGTAATTTTAGCAAGGAGAGTAGGAGTGGAGCACCAGTCAAGATTGATAACCAAGAGGTCCCCATGAGAGACCACTTCCGATACTTAGGATCATTGATCCATGACAGTGGAGAGATTGAGAGGGAGGTTACCCGAGAGAATCCAAGCGGGTTGGAACAAATGGAGATGTGCATCGGGGGTTTTATGTGATCGGCGGGTGCCACTCAAACTAAAGGGAAAATTCTATAGGATGGCTATAAGGCCGGCCATGCTCTATGGATCGAGTGTTGGGCGGTTAAGGAACATCATACTCATAGGCTGACTGTTGCAGAATTGAGGATGTTGAGATGGATGAGTGGTAAGACAAGAAAGGATAGAATTAGAAATGAAAATATTAGAAGAAATTTAGGGATAGCACCAATAGGTAACAAGATGAGGGAGATTAGACTTAGATGGTTTGGACATGTTCAAAGGAGGCCAACAACGGCACCAGTTAGAAGGAGTGAGGCAATACAAGTTGAAGGTTCTAAAAGGGCAAGGGGAAGGCCCAAAAGAACGTGGATAGAAGTGGTGAGGAAAGATTTAAAAACTTTGGGACTAAATGAAGCCATGGTATTTAATAGAGTGGAATGGAGGAATAAGATTCATGTGGCCGACCCCTAATTGGGATAAGGTCTTGATGATGATGATGATGATGATCCATTTGAAAGAGCATAAAAGTTTACACACGTCTGCTATGGTGCTTTTCTTGTTAAATTTTTAACATATAAATTGTAAGGCTGATTATGCATATGCATGTGGATGCTGCTGTACCCAAATAATTCTAACTGCCATAATTCGATTTCTTATGTGCCAGTATCCCGTCTTGTGTATCTTGGCTCTAGTTCCATTTCTAATATTATCTCTGTTCCTCTTGCCAGTCAACACCTTTTATAAGATTCTCTAGCTAACTTAAAGACCCGTTTGCATTTAGTAAGTCCAATGTGCCTTTTCTATTATATCTTATATACCTAACTTGAAATCTTAAAAAACTTTGGATTCTGTATGCATATGCTTATTGTTGGTACCATGGTCACAACAGGATGATTTGAACTACTTGTCCAAATTGGCAGCTGGATCCATTGCTGGTGGTGCCTTGATTAAATACGGCAGCATTGTTTTTCCTGAAATAACTAGACCCAACATCTTGCTAGCTCTAGCCATGATTGGAACACCAGTGCTGGTTAGTATTCTGCTATTGATCAAGCAAAGTGGCATTGAGAATGAAAACCAGGATTCTTTGTAGCAAATTTTGTATATCCATCAATAAGATGATTCTTGTGACGCCTGATAGAAGCAATATTCAAAGATGCAGATGCTTCATCATAATCATTGTCATGACTTTGAAGATGGTTAATTCACATCAATGTTTTATTTTTATTAATCTGTCATTACATGTTGATCTGCCAGTACAAATCCTTACCGACCATACTTGCGAGAACAACAGGAAACGTTTACAATATATAAATTATCTTTGCAGGAGGAATGAAATGATGAGTCTGCATCAAGCAATGCAAGCCAGCATATTGTAACAGAGGGGCATATTAGGTTGCACATTATGGTTTAAACCGTGTGACCTTTTGGCCAAAAGGTGCCGTCCACAGCTAACTAACAGCCGTACGGTGTATTGGCTGGTGGTAGGGACTATTCCACCTTTTCCTTGCCAAACGTAAGTCCTGGGGGATGGCCAACGTGGGCAATAAAGTCAGATTATAAAATGTCACTTGAGTGTATAAGCAAGCGCGTTGCCTGATCTCAATTATGCCCACCAAACATTCACACGTAGAAGGCAAGCAAAAAAAAGGGCGGCTCCAATGAATAAAGTTCTTGCATTTTTATAGTACACAGTCTTATCTTGTATTTTTGTAAGAAAATATTTTTATGTCTTCAACTTGTAATCTCGCCCATTCTTGTTACCGTGAGATATACTGTTGACGGTTTCAGATGAGAGGCAGTGACACTAAAATGTGGCTACGATTGGACAGTCCTAACTAGTTGATTAATGGCTGACAACCGATTGTTGAACTGTTCATTGGTCAAGAGTTCATGAATCGTCAAAATGAATAATGAAGGTTAGGTTCTAATGGACCTGAGGCATGGCCTATCTAATCCATCAGATGGATAGTAGGATTACCCAAAAGCTGGGTTTCTCCTGTCCGACGTCACCAAAACTTTGGGTTCACGGTGTACTTTTGATTTTTTATTTGGTTAAAGAGACAATAAAACAAACCAACAAAGAAAAACATCAAACAGTTGTTGGCATCCAAGTCGGTACACATTCCTTATTCAGGCGATCAACTAGAAGCCCAGTATGAAAATCAGTCCAAACACAAGCATCCTCTCAGTTCTGGGCATGCGTCTACTAATTTTATTTTTTTCTCTTGAGACCTGAAAATATCTACTTTGAGGACTTGACGAAAGAAGAAAGTCAGGGTATGAAAGCCCCCTCACCATGGAGGAAGTGGAAAAAACAGTTTTTACTACGACATCCAAAGGGTTTCTTGGGCCCGGTGGGTTTTGCATTCAGTTTTTTAAGGCATTCTGGGAGCACATTCAAGAAGATTTAATGCAAGTTTTCCATGAACTGTTTGACAAGGGACTGGTTAGAAATGAAGTCGAGGCTACTGTTTAGCACATATCAAATAATGAGGAGATTAAAAAGGGCAGTTCCACGAAGGTCTTGCCTATACAGGGTCCGGGGAAGGGCCTAAAGTACATAGGTTTATCTTGCATTTTGGAATAAGCTGTTTTCACGCCTTGAAGCCGTGACCTCAAGGTCACACAACGACAACTTTTACCATTGCGCCAAGGCTCCCATTCTAAAAGATTTTCAGCCCATAAGACTCATTTGCAGCCTAAACAAAATCATCTCTATTTGTGGTTTGCAGCCAGATTGAAAAACCTTATCAGGATTATTTCTCGATGAAACGTCAAATCTTTGATGAACCTTTGATCGTGAATAAACGTTTGCCGGCAACACAATTATTTCCTATTCAGGTTGTCTCGGTTCTTGTTTTCCTCTGATATAGAGATTAATGTGGCAACCTTTGGAGCATTTCTTTGATGTGAGTTAAAAGTTCATCACGTCATCATTAAAGGAGATCCAACAGTGGTAAGTGCTTGGCTGCAAAACTACGCCCAAGTACCATGGAAGCACATCGAAAACATAGAAAGTCTACATGTAATCATTGAGAAAGAAAAATAAAAATAAAAATTTCAAGCTTTCTCACATTCTAAGAGAAGCGAATGGAGATGCAAATAGGTTGGGCAACAGGAGTAGAAGATGCCAGAATCTATATTAGAATTGAAGACACTGATACAACAGTGCACCCAATTCAGGACTTCTAGTAAGCCATCGCCAATAAGAGCTTAATTTTTCAACTTTTAAATTAGCAATAGAGAGCTATCGAGGTACCTACTGGGATTGGTTGATGCTAGTTATATTATGTGTAGGCATGGGAAGCTATTTGTGTATTTAAAGCAATTTGTTACTACGTGATCGTAGTTTTACCTATACTAAACCCATGCGGTAGCCTTTGTGCATTACTCTTTTTGTTAGGCACAAGTCAGCCTTCCACCCTTATTCTTACTCATTAGGACTACACTCACTCACCCACAAAAGCAATGAAAGGAACTCAAGAGAATTCAAAAAAGAAACCCTCTAATGTATTGACTTTTATTGAGATAAGCTAAGTTGACTTAATCTGATTACAAATGAGAAGCTAACACCTATTTATCCACTATCTACTCTTCAATGGATGGTTATGATTATTATATATGTCAATATATCAATGGTCTATATCATATTTTGGAACCCTCCTACTCTTTCTAGAAATCTCTATATAAATATTTAGGTTTTCCTCTTTCTAGATATTTATAAGGATTCTTTCAGAAACCAAGCCTTCTACCACATATCCAAGAACACGGGCCTAAATCCTTTAGGCCACGTCCAAGAGTTGAGTAGACTTCCCTCGGAGCTTGCAGGCCTTGGTCGCCGGTCTTGCTATTCAAGTCCGTGAAAGATTGCTGGCCACTCTCTTCCTTTTTTATGTTTGGCATGTATTGTGGCCGGTGTTTCATCCCTCTTGTCAACTGGAGCTAGGATATTTTCATTTCTCTTGTCTACGTCCTGTCCGCTATCTGCGTCAACTTGACTATTGGGTTTCTTCGTGAGTAGAGAAGTCCAAAAAAGCCTCCTTCGTTTGCATCTTCTTTGCTTGCCGCTAATCTCTTATTTCGGCTATTGGAAGTTTCCCCTTATCTTTAATAAATTAGACATTCAACATTAAAAAAGAATTCATCTGTTTTTGGATCTATCTGGGTTTCTAAATCAGTACATCACTGCAGTAACTTAGACCATGCCCTGAAAGCTTCTTCTTCATCATTTAGTTTTACTTTGTACTGAAAGTAGAACAACTTCGAATGTTGTGGAGAAGATCGTCTTAACTCGTCTGAAGGTTAAGATTATCTAAGAGAATACCTTTGGACATCCAGCCTCTAAGCATCTGGGCCCAGAAATACCATATATATCTTCCCGAAGCATAGGATGGTGGTCAGCGGCCCAGAATAGAAACTCGTCTGTCCATGGTCTAAGTACATCTTTCTGTCCGTCAGAGTCAGTGTGCAAGTGCCCGATATTAGTTATTATAGTTTCACGCGCTTTGTGGGATCAACCGTCCTAACAACGCGTCTGTAGCATCGAAGTTTTCTTACTTTGTCGCTTCCAACTAACGCCAGTATTCTTCACCCCCTTCCTTGCTATTTCCATCTTCATCTCCTTCCTCTCTCCTTCCTCTTCCTCTTTCAGAGATGGTGACCATTGTCTTATTAGCTGTACTCTTCATCTGTGGCCTCATCAAAACCTTCTTCTTCTCACCCACCAAGTTCATTTCCTGGTTTTCTTGTCTCTTTAAACCTCCCACTCCTACACTCAAAACAGCCCCAAAAATGACACAGAAGAGTCAGAACACAGTCGACAAGGCAGAACTTGAGATGATCTTTTCCACTTTCGACAAGAACGGAGATGGGTTCATCACCAAGCAAGAATTGGTGGATTCTCTTGAGAATTTGGGTCTTTTCAGCTCTGATAAACAAATCTCAAGCATGGTTGAGAAGTTTGATTCCAATGGAGATGGTTTAATAGATCTCAAAGAGTTCTGTGACCTTTATAGTTCCATGGGCAGAAGAGAAGACGGTGCAGGGAAAGATGGAACTGACGAATTGAATGATCTGAGAGAGGCTTTTGATGTTTTTGATGAGAATGGAGATGGGTTGATCTCTGTCGATGAGTTGAGGCTGGTCTTCTCTTCTTTGGGGTTGAAACAAGGGATGCAGATTGAAGAGTGCAAGAACATGATCAAGAAGGTTGATAAAGATGGAGATGGGATGGTTAATTTTCATGAGTTCAAGCTGATGATGCAGTCTGGCAGGCCTATTCCTGTCTCCTGAATCTTCATTTCTTCTCTCTGTCTCTCGTAAGATCTCTTGAAGTTGTAAATAATTTCTCTTTACTTCTGTGCTTCTTTTTTGGGGTCGTTTCCTGTTTTTCTGTAGATGAATTGAGAGATGATTAACGAGTCATGGAGGATTATCATCATGGCTTAACCGTCTCATATTGATCATGATAGATAATCCTAACCTTCCAATTACTTTGCTTGCATATGGTCCCATCAATTGGATGTTTAGGATTGTCTGGCTTAGACCTATTGGATATAGGTTGTCCAACTGGTGGGTTTTTGGTTTGAGCTCCAGATGGATGAAACAGATGTACCATCATAATAGCTGGCCCGGGGAGTTGGGGGAGGCATGCATTCACTGATCTTGAATTAGAAGATTGTTTTCTCATGATTTGCCTAAATTTTCAATAGCAGAAAAAAAAAAAAAGAAGGATAAGGAAGAGGAAAAAATTGCCCAATTTTTCTGATGGTTTTTACAATTAATGTGGGCTGATATTTTGCTTAGGACTGGGCAAAATGAAAGCAACATAGAAGTCATATTCCCTCTCTTAGAAGGAATCTTATCTTTTGCAACGCGGAAGGTAGAAGAAGGCTTCAAGTCCACGCGGATTTAGGTCTGGGCAGCCCTTTTGGCTTAACAGAGAGTCAGAGATTGACCCACCACCCTATGAGTCACCATCCTGTGCGCCAACTGGGTTGATTAGCTTCAATTGCGGACGGTGTTGGTAAAGAAATGGAGTTGTGTAGGTGTCCCTTTGTCTTCATTAAGTAGCCCTTCAGGTGATTCATGTGGTTCCAGGGATTATTACATGGAGGATTTTATACGTGGGGTAGAGGACAACACCTTCTGACTGCTATTCCAGCTTAGCCACGTTTGGTTCTTGTTTGTCTTTGCATTAATGGCATTTTGATCTCTGTAAACAAGTAAAATTGACTTTTTGTTCTACTTGTCGACCTGTTAATCTGTGACTTGCTGTCGGTTTGGCTAGTGTAAGATCCAAAAATCTGTTAAGTTTCAGCCAAGTTGCTGGATCCATATTGTTTGGTGTCCAGACCATTAATCTTCTGCAGCACATTAGGCAGGACTGGCACCAAGAATATCTTTGGGGGTAGTAGGCTGTCTAGGTGTGGCTTAGATAGTGGACTGGTTTGGATCACCTAACCATCCACTGAGTTTTACCATGCAGAGAGATACTCCCATCAAGGGAATTAGACTTCAAAAAGGCAGATGAATGCATTCCGTTGGATGATTAGGGCCGCCTATTTTATTAGTCTTAAGACTAAAGCTAAGAAGGTTCTGTAATCATAAGCCAATGCAAACCTACGGGGATTTGGGTTGTTAAAGGGGATTGACTGGGGTTTACAATTATTAGCATCTAGCAAAGAATAAGTATGAAGGAGGGCTTTGGTGTAATGGTAGAGTTGTCCTTACGCAGTTTAGAGGTCTAGGCGCGAAAATAAACTCTTACAAAAAAATAATATATGACTACCTGCTCCTACAAAAATATAATATAAGATTGCGTATTATAAACTTTTGTGGTTCGTCTATGTAGACGACTGTATATGATTAGTACAATGTAAGAACATCGATGATTTGGACACTTCACCTAAGCAATACAAATCTTCTAGCAGCTGTATCCCAAGTCCAACGGCATAAAGACGGACAATACCTTTACAAATTCTCTGCTTTTGCTTTGCTCTGTCCTTGGGAGCCGAGTCTTACCCCACCCTGTTCCACTGTCATGGACGTTTCTCAACAGCAGCCCCTGCTCGTGTATAATTCAATGATTTACATGCTGATCCAAATCGTTGATCTTCTAGACTACGTCTTAGATTTGCTAAAATTTCTCCACTGGATGATTATAGCCACAGCTCTTGTGGGGTATGAGATGGATGCTTCAGAAGACGGGAGTCTTGGCATAATGGTAGAGTTGTTGTCATGTAACCTTGAAGTCATGAGTTCAAAGCGTAGAAACAGCATCTTACAAATGCAAGGTAAGACTGTACTATTGACCCTTATGGTCTATCCCTTTCCCGAACCCTGCATACAAGAGAGCTTCGTGCACTGGGCCTGCTCCTTTATATGTAGTAATGCTTCAAACATAGGTCGATGGCCATTCTATCTTTTCGCACACAAGCATCTATCATCCATTTTGTTTGTTTCCACTCCAGCGCATGTCAAATGTGCACCATGGTAAATGAGGTTGATACCAAACATAACCAGAAAGCAAAGACAGCTTAGCTATATCTTGAGTGAAATGCTAAACCAAAGTGCTCAAAGCTTTAAACACCAATGATCCCACTTTTGTGTGAAGGGAATGATTATTGGATGATCTCGCCTGTTCATCTACTTTCTCCTGCTCCTGATATCTTCTAAGGGAAAAATAATGAGGTTTTGGATAATTCTAGCATTCTTAAAGTGTACTTTTGGGCGTTGAGTTTAGATTGTTGGTTTAATAAAAGTTCTGACATTTGGATAATTTTATTCAAATATTCTATGCTTCAAAATTGTAGCTTGAAGACGATCACAAACTTATTAAAGTGTTACAAAATTAAATAATAATTTATACTAATTTATTTTATTTGACTGTTACAAACTTAAGTAACAATTACTATGGCTCATTTTTATAAACAAGGGTTAAAACCCAGATAAAAGAAAAATAAAAAACCTTAGTTTTCTTGAATCAAGTTTGTTTTGTATTTTATTTGTTATTTTCTAGAAGTCCAACTGTCAATGTAAAAACCTTTTTAATTGACAAAATTAGTGGTTGGAAGCATTTAATGTGTATAAGTTTTTGCACATGGCCTAAATAAGGGAAAGCCAAGACAATCCAAAGGCGGGGGTCTAGATAGAGGGGTCAAAGAGTTAGTCCTTGAAGATCCAATCTCAATAACACTCTAACATTATATCTTCCCCACTGCTGGAGTCCCCAAGGTTTCCCTTTCACTTCTGTTAAGAGCACTTGTAACACTTAAATTTTGTAACCACTGTTTTAGTCTAGCCAACTTCAACTCTCATGGAAACATTATATATATATATATATATAAAGAATTACACACACACACACACACACACACACACACACACACACACACACACACTCTCCTAGATGCATTAAATTAATCTCCTAATGGGATGGAAGGTGTCAACTTCAAACCCAGAATCTAGATGCACCTCTTTTCACTAAACCATTGGCTTACTTTGTTTTCTAGCCCCATCAAAACATTTGTCTTGTAAACAATGCAAATATTGTCATTTTTCTTTTCTTTTCTGCTTCTCTTTTGGTGGAGAATAATGCCATTATCACTCTTTAAAAAGGGCAGCCCCAGTGCACAAAGCTCCTGCCTATGCAGGGTCTAGAAAAGGGACGGACCACAAGGGCCTAAAGTACACAGCCTTATTTTGCATTTACAAGAGGCCGTTTTCACACCTTGAACCCGTGACCTTAAAGTCACACAACGACAACTTTTACAGTTGTGGCAAGGCTCCCCTTTTGCCATTATCAGTCCTTGAATTACTTAAAATAAATTGACTGTATTGCACCCTCATATATCCTCCAAACTAAAAGATGTAGCTAAAAATCAGTGCCAAAAGCAACAGGGAGGACCCATATCCCCTCCACTTAACATATTTCTTCCCTTCACTGTTTTCTGAGGCATTTGTGGTTTACTTGTCAGTTAAGTTTTGCCGTTAGTGAAGTTCACAATCACTGAACTGTCCAGAAAACCACAAAGAGGGCAGAATTATTGTAAGGAGTGAGAATATCATCTACCTTAAATTATTTCTGAGTTTTGAATAAAAGTATACTTCACAAGTATCCTAGGAACTCTTACATTTTATGCTAGTAGTTCCCTTCTAGCAATTGGTATAAAAGTTGGTGAGTTATATATGTGAAGAAATGCCGATGATGGCTATTCCAAATAGCCAAGCCAGTGTCATTTGGAGAAGATCTCTCATAAAGTGTCTAGCACTTTGGTTCCAATCTCCCACAAATATATGTAGATTGTGTCATACTCAGATAAAACTCAGTCTAACTTTGGGAACGTTCTGTGCCAAAGTCACTAAATGGGGAAGTTGCCAATCTCTAAAATGGACTATGTAATGGACATTATCTGCTGGGTGTAGGGCAGATGATTTCAAAACGGACTCCTAGACAGAGAAGATTGCCAAGATTTTGTAATCTGCTGGGTTTTTTTGGGTACAGGTGAAAATTTATAAAGGAAATCAGTCGCGTGCTTTCCTCAGTCAATTCATCTCCTAATCGGATGGAGGGTGCTGCCCATGAACTGGTACTAGGCTTTTTGGCTATTCAAACTTGGTTGTATTTTTAATACTTTATTGCATATTGCTTCTCCTTAATTTTGGAGGCTTAACTATTTTAAAAGACGAAGCATTACCCATTCCCAAATCATGGTTTATTTTTTTGACACATAATCTAATAGCATGGCTTCTTCAATAAAAGGGTAGCCCTGGTGTACAAAGCTCTCACATATGCGAGTTCCGGAGAAGGGGTAGACTATAAGGGTTAATAGTACGTAGCCTTACTTTGCATTTTGCAAGAAGTTGTTTCCATGCCTTGAACCTATGACTTCAACGTCACACAACAACAATTCTAGTATTGCGCTAGGCTCCCTTTCGTGCAAGTAAATTTTAATATATATTTGCATGTTGGGAAGGAATTCTTTGAGAATTCTCAACCACCAGTCAACAACTACTAATAGAATATTCACTTAGTTAAATAAAAGATGCTGCCCATGTCAAGAGTCCAACTACTAAGAAAGGCGCTTTCCCCAGCAAGGAAAAAATATAATTTCTTAGTCCACATGAAAAATTTATGTGTATATTCGTACTAATAAACCTGCACAACATGAGCAGCTAAACCCCTTGAATTTGGTTCCGTTTCAAACAGGCTTCATTCCCCAGTTATGATGCACTAAAAACCAATCAAAGATGACTTTCCGGATGAAGGGTCTAGAAATATCCAATTAAGATAAAATTAGTATCGATTTCAGATTAATGAATTAGATCATGCCTGCCCTACACACATGTGGGTCCCAAAAAAGCCTTTCTCTAAAGCATTTTTTCACTGTCAAAACAAGTGATCAGTCTGCAATGATCCACCAAATCAACGGTTGTGATCACCCACAAAAGCCGGGGCCTTTGTTAAGCAAACTTGATTCCGAAGGAAAGCCCAAGCAGTGGCATGGAAACAAAACATCAAACACATTGCAAGACTCTCTCTCTCTCTCTCTCTCTCTCTCTGTAAAGCCCTTCCTCTTCGACATGCACGAACCGGACGTTCATGATTTATCCGATGATGGTGACTATGCAGCATCGCAGCAGCAGGTATTGTGGAATTCTCTTCCATGACTTGGTTCCGTATTTCCTGTCTCTTTTTCTCTCTGTCATTCGATTCTGGCCACTAATTTTCTTGCTAGGGTTCATCAAAAACTGATTCTCCGAGAAACCTCCGCAAAAAGAATTCTTTCTCTGAACCAAATGGGTCTGAAATTGTCTATTTCAAGGATAATGTCGCAATTCATCCGACTCAATACGCTTCGGAAAGAATCAGCGGACGATTGCGACTTATCAAGCAGGGCTCTTCTCTCTTCTTGGTATTGAATCTGAATTTATGTTCCTAAATTCAGTGAAATTCCGGTTATCTATTTAAGTCGAATTTTGAGTAATTTCGGCTTCTTTTGCAGACATGGATTCCTTATAAGCCAAACCCTGATGATGCTGATTCGATGGGATATTCCACGATACCTGAGCAAGGTTGATTTAGGGTCTATTAAGATAGATTATTGTGGAAATTTTGTGTGGGTAGGATGCAAGTTTGTTTTACTGATTTATTAGATTGTTTTGTACAGATAGGAATTTATATACGATTAGAGCTGTGCCTTTAACTGATGTACGATCGATTCATCGACATACTCCTACCCTTGGATGGCAATACATAATTGTCGTGTTAGCCTCTGGTAAGTTCAATGTTTGTGAAATATTACTGCTACGAGGCTTTGAATGCATGAAATAGAATTTCTTTCTCATTGATTATATTAATGACAATTAATGTTGGCTTGTGTTTTTGTTGAAGTTGAACGCTTCTTGGGGATATTCATCTTCTGTTTATGTAGAACTTTTCCTTTCTTATGCGCTAGGAAAGACACGTGCATGTGCACACTAGTGCAAGAGTGATTCGTTAGTTATTGGATGTCAAAGAAGGAAGATTAGAGAAAAAATACGAAAGGCTATGGCGGAAACAGCTAGTAGTTATGGGAAATCAAGATATTTTTCTACAATTTCCAAAACTATCCGAGGATTTCTATGATACCAATTCATCCTAGGTTATCAATATATCAAACTATAGCCTTTTCAATTTGATGTCTTCTCTGACAGTACCAAGGGAAGTTCACTTATAGTTTAATATAGCTAAGTGGTTATATTACGCTTATTTGATACATGCCATTTTGTCTTTAGCTTATGATCTAAAATATGATGCATTGTTATATGACATGCTTATACAAGATACACACACCTATATGCACACAGAAAAGCACAAATACCTATTGCCGACATTATGAATATTTCAGTCCTTCCAAGGAATATTGTTCTCTATTTGCTTTTACATTCCTCACTTGTAAGAATTGTGGTTTATTCCTGCTACAGTATCTGCACTTGGAAAATAGGTTGCAACCTAGATAGTAGACACTCCAATGATGCCAAGGCGAGTACGTTTGATGAAGAAAATGTTGTATTTGGACCTTTTAAGTGTGGCATCAATACCAATTTCTAGTAGGAATCACGAAGCAGATGTAAAGGAACTGCCATCAATTTACTTCTGGAACTGCTTTGAGGTTTCTTTCCAATTATTGCTGCCTCATGCTTGTTTATGTCAAGAAACATATATCAATTGGGTTACATCAATAGTTGCATGTCGAATTCTAAGAGAACTCCATGAGCATCTTTCACGGAAATGTAATTTCAGTCTGGCTTGAGGATCCTTCTTGATGGTTTTTGTATTTCTGATAAGCAAATTGTCATCCTTTGACTGTTAACGACCTTATGATTTCGCACCTCTCTGGGCAATACTTTCACAAGTGATGCGGCATTAATTTACTCAGATATTTCACTTCTGCTTTAGATCTTTATTTGATTGATGCACTTGTTGGTTAACTACTGTACTTATGTCTATAGCTGGTGTGTCCTTTGGCATTCCATGCTATGAGCTTGAAGTACGAAGCATATATTCCTTGCTCACTGGGAAGTTTATGCAGGTCTAGCATTTCCTCCCCTTTACTTCTACAATGGAGGTGTTCGGGAGTTTCTAGCGACACTGAAACAGCACGTTCATCTTCTGAGGTAAGTGCACCTGTTCTTTAGATATTTTAGCTTTCTCTTTCTTAGACAATATGGCTCTTTCTTTCTTCCAAAACTGTAATCTTTCGCGTATCCCCTCAAAACTCAGAAGTTGACAACCAAAATATGAATCATATTTAACTTTTGACCTTTGGTTGGTTTCAAAAGCTATATAATGTTGTGAGCATTGGAGACATCATATTATATCCATCAAAAGAAATACTTGAGATGTATTTTTATAATCTTTTCTTAGTGAGTCCTTCAAAGTGCATCCATCCATTCCACATCTTAGATTCTAGTCTACTGCTGCTTCACATCTATCACTGCTCTTGGCTTCTGGGGAGAAGTCAAGCAGAAATGTGTATATAATTTACACCAGGAAAACTATTGGCTATTATATTTTATGTACACCACATAAAGCTCTGAATGTAGTTTATTACTGCATTTAAGCGTAAAATCCTTTGAATTGATCAAAGTAACCTTTCTGGTTTCTTATTATAGAATGATATTTCCAGGTCTGCTGATGATGCCAATGTCTTTCTGGTGAATGATCTTCAGGATCCTCTCCAGGTCTGCATCTTTCCTGATTAACTTGTTGCCCTCTGTTATGATTATTTTTATATTAGTGAAAATCATTCCATAAAGTGAGGTCTATAGTCTTACAGAATTAACAAGGTTTATTCTTTCTTAGAGATTTTCTTTTGGATGGTTTTTATTATTTAGATTTTGCTTACAAAAAGACACTGGGTTGCAAACTTATGATTTAATACTTCTCTCTCTCTCTCTCTCTCTCTCTCTCTCTCTCTCTCTCTCTCTCTCTCTCTTCATTTGTGTATCAAGGGGAATTGTAGATTCTCTTTCTTTGGATGGTAAGCTTGATGATCTAACTTTTGATCCTGAATTTATCCTCTGGTGCAATTGTTAGACATGTGCCAAGGTAGCATCGATAAGAAGTGGTTTACTGTTTGGAAAATTTCTTCCCTTTTGTCTTTTTCTTTCTTTTTTTCTTGGGGTTGTAAACGAGAATGACCTTTTTCCATGAGTATCATAATAAACAGTAAGTAAAGTTACTTGTCAAAGATGCACATAAATATGTATGCTATGCACCATATGTATTGCATATATACATTGTCAAAGCATGTGATGGCAAGGTTTTGTTTTAATTGTTTCTACTAATGAAATGCAAGATTGGCATTGATTTTTCAGTAAATAACATTGGACTATGTCTTTGTCACAGAGAAGCCTTACATCTTTGGAGCTTCCTAGGGCTGTTTCTGTTGCAAATAGGACATCTTTAAGCAGTTCAGTTTGTTCAACTGAAAATCTTGATAGGATTGAAAGAGCTTCTCAAGGTGGGAGTTCTAGTACTTCAGAATATAGTGGGGGACAGAGACAAATGGGTCATGATCCTGCTCGTGATCTCTCAATTCAAGTGTTGGAGAAATTTTCACTTGTTACTAAGTTTGCCCGTGAAACAACATCACATCTCTTTGGTGAAAATCACAATGAAGGTTCCAGTGTTCACGAGAGAATACAACATATTCGGCCTACCCTGGTTCATAATGGTAGAGCACTTGATGAGCCAAAAAAGAAAGTAGATGAAGTACCTGTTGCTGCTGATCCTTTGGAGGTAACTCTTATATTAGGTCTTTTTTCTCTATGAACTATAACCATTATACAAAATTGGTTTCTATCTATGTGTGAATTCTTTTGCATCTCAGAAGATATTATGTGTATTCTTTGTTTTATCCTATATAATGTTAATATGTTGAAGATGAAAACCATATTTTTTAAGAAAATATTAACTATATATAAGGGAAGAATATTATAAATATGTAGACTATGCGTAAATTATGCTGCGAGAGATAGATTTAGCTTGTTATAGTACAGGAAATGTATGCAATGTAGTACTTTATTTTTTACAGTGTCACTTTAAGTATAATGAAACTTTAATTGTTATAAAATACTTGTCCCTAGATTGAAAAAGTTAGTAATTATTATTATATCTTGGAAGTTTTATTTGCATGGGCAAATGGAGGCAAATGGAAAACAATCTCATCAACTAGTAGTACATATTTACTATTGAATAATGGGTTTGTCTAGTTGGTAAACTAGAATGCTTTTAGTAGCATGATTGCAGATCAGTAATCTATTTAATAAATCAAACAGTCTAATATGCAATCATAAAACTTAATGGTCGCAGAGTTCTGGAATAGTTTTTAAAACTGTTGATGAGGGTGATTCTGAATAAATTCATTGGGATGTTCATAAGAGTGAAATGTTCATTTTGTAGTACAAATGTTAAGATCACCTTATGTGCTAACACACATATGAAAACTATTTATCTTGACGAAGTACTGCAAAGTTTTTGGCTGCATGCATAAAACATATTTGATGCTATAGAAGCAATTGGCTTAAGTAGAAGCTTTGTTGCAAATAACTTGTCAAAGGTAAAGCCAAAGTTTGCTCATGGGGTTTGTGTAGGGAACAGTGAATTTCTATTGACCCAAGCAAGTAAAAGAGCTTTTTCATTTTCCTTGTAGGGAATTTGATTAGGCGAAACAATGATTGATTCAGGAGCTCCTAGACAAGTTATGATCCCTATACGCCTCTTATTTTCATTTGAAACTGTGGTGTTTCCAAGCTTACATGTCAATCTTGTTGACTAGCCTTTTATGGAGTGCTCCTAAGTAGAATGGCGTGGACACAAAGTTAGCCTCAGATTTTCTGGTCTGCAAAAATATTAGGATTCATAAAAGAAGGTATAAGAAAAATTAGAAAAACTCCAAGAAAAGTTGTGTTATTTTCCGAGCTCAAATTGAGCAATTCATATTCATATAATCATACTACACATATTAGTTGTCAGTACCCAATTCAAATAATTCACTTATGTGTGGACTTGACATTGTCATTCATCTTATCTCTTTGGGATTTTTGGAATGCATGTGCAATGACTCATCCAGTTTCTGTTATCTGATGACCTTTTCTTTTCTCTTAAGTGCCTTCTTAAGATAATATCTTCGTCATTTTGATACATTTACAAAGACCTTCTTTCTAGATCTTATGTTGTGAAATTGTGCTTTTTTCGCCAGTTTTATAGTTGAATCTGCCACAATTTATGCTTCTTGATTCTGGCCTGGTATCAAATCATTTACTTTATTTTGGCAGACATTGGTTGAATTGTTTTGGTCCTTCGGAGTCAAACTTATATTCTAGAATTATCTGATCTAAACATATTTGCTTGTTAAACAGAAAGTTCTTTGTAGAAAAGAAAAACATGGTGAAGAAGCTGCCACCAGAGTGGGCACTTTTGAGCTTGTTGATAGTAAGGAGGTACACTAAGGAGCCTTCCTTTAACATTTTAAAATTATTGTAGTTAGTTTCATATGTCCCATAAATTACTTGATTTTCTGTATCCAGAACATCATGAGTGGCTGGTTTCACTCATTTCTGCAGCGCTCTTAATCCACCAGTAGCTTTCTGGTGATATGGCATCATCTTTCTTTCTTGAATGAATGGAAAAGTAACCTTCTAGAACTCTAGCCATGAAGGCATGTTCATAATGATGTCTCAGTTCCAGGATATTTCACTAGCAGCCTATTCTTACAGTCAAGCTGCATGTAGCTTGGTAGTCAAGTACTAACTAGTTGTGCCCAGTCTATAATAGGATTTACAATCGAAAGATGCTTGGAATTCATTAAATAATAAATGGATAGGCTGAAAGATAGTTGAGTAACAAATGTGTTTGACTTCTTATTTGTTTACATGGAAAGTTTCAGTAACCAATGTGTTTGACTCCTTATTTATTCTCATGGAAAGTTGCTACTTGCACCTTGTTCTATATAGCTTTTGTTATGTCTATTTAGTGCCACTTGTCGCTGTTTTATAATCTAAGGCATGTCCTTTCTTATAAGTTATAGCATCCCACTTATGACCAACCTTTGATTGAACAAGTTCGCCAGTCTTAGTTTCCTAATAGAGCCGCTGTTTTTCTAGTGTTGTTCTCAGGGTGCCGTTGGGTTTGCTAGAATAAATTGATTCTGGGTGCTATTTATCATGCTTTTGGTTGTCGAATAATCCTTATCAATGACCCTGTACATTGGTTAGTTGTGCTGTGAGTTTGCTTGTAGTTACACTTATGCTGCAGAATTCTAAAGTAATGCTGATTCGGCATAATGTTCTATTGCTTATGCATATTTTGGTATTTCATATAAATGACTCCTGATTATTTCCTAACTGGTAAAATGTGGCTTGGACTAATACACGAAATATATTTGTTATTGCTTGCCATTAATGCAAAACAGGGTCCACTGATGATTACTGTCATACCTGATATAAAAACAGATCCTATGTTTTCTATTCCAAGTTTTGTTGGGATTTCATATGATAGCCAGCTTTAGGTGATGCTTTTGTTTGGATCTTATGTTGAACATATGAAAATTATGTTAGCTGAAGGGGAGCCTGGGCACAATGATTGAGTTGTCTCTGTGTGACCACGGGTTCAAGGCGTGAAAACAGCCTCTTGCAAAATGCAAGGTAAGGCTGCGTACTGTAGGCCCTTTGTGATCTGCCCCTTCCCCGGACCCTGCATACACAGGAGCTTTGTGCACTGGGCTGCCCTTTTTTATGAAAATTATGTTAGCTCAATCCATCAGAAACTAATACTGTCTTATTTCTACATTTGCAGTTTGACAGATTAACACTTGTTTGGGGAAAGCCACGGCAGCCGCCTTTAGGTTTTGAAGAGGTATACATTTAAATATGGCTCCGCTATAGAGTATAAGAAGTTCAGCATCTAGGTTCAACAAAAAAGCTTGATGGTTTCACTGTCATGAATCCAGTTTTCATGCTTTTGCATCAAATTTACAGTATTTTATTTTGGCCTACTTGTGAGTAGGTCAATGGCCTGCAACCTTTCTTTCCCCTTTTCCTTCATAACTAGGTGGTTGACACTTGCAGATTTAATTGATGAGCCATTGGCAAATAAGGGATTAATCTAATCACACAATTTCCCATCTCCTTCTTTCTCTTGTCTTCTATCTTCTTTTCTCTTTTTGAACTGTAACAAATAGAGTGTGCTCGTCATTTACCAAGCTGGGTAAGAATATAAGAATATATCTCTTAATATCTCAGCTAAAATAAAAAAATAAAAAATGAAAACTACTATATTGAGTAAATTCATCCTAAAGTACCATCTCAAATTTTTTGTTTTATCTTATAGGCATAGCTTCTGCTGATGCCAGTACTTCGGGGAAGTTGCAACTAGCAAATTTATAGTACTTCCTGTTCCACCTTTCTGCTTTACCCCCAAAACTCCTATGTTTTGGGGCCATTTGAACTAATTAAGACAGAGAG
This sequence comes from Warburgia ugandensis, assembly GCA_035236585.1. Classification (NCBI taxonomy): domain Eukaryota; kingdom Viridiplantae; phylum Streptophyta; class Magnoliopsida; order Canellales; family Canellaceae; genus Warburgia; species Warburgia ugandensis. The sequence continues at coordinate 9,070,166 of CP141138.1, read as the reverse complement.
CTGCATTTTTTTCCAAATTTTCATCTACATGAAAAACTTTCTTGACTCTAGTTTATGGAATAGGTTGGAAAACAGGTTGTCGTGTCGTAGATGTTCATATGGTGGAAATTTGCCAAGTCAGTACTTTGTTTATATGCTAGGATCTCATTGTAGGCACGTTCGTCTGTCACATAAGGAATTTTCAAGCAATATTTAACTATTTCACGTTCTGCAAGATGAGCTCTTACTGAATTGTTTTTGCAGTGGGCCACTTTCTTGGATGTGGAAGGACGAATTATGGACTCAAAGGGATTAAGAAAAAGAATATTCTATGGGGGAGTGGAGTATGATCTTCGGAAAGAGGTTCGTGTCTCCAACCACATATCTTAGGTTTTACAAATACTCTTTGTTGCAATTTGATATTCTTTTCATTGGTACTTTTGATTATTGCAGGTCTGGAAATTTTTGTTGGGGTTCCACGCATTTGATTCAACATATGCTGAGAGGGAGTATCTTGAATCAATTAAAAGATTAGAGTATGAAACCATAAAATCCCAGTGGCAGGTTTGTGTATTCAGTTGCTGCATTTATTTACTTTGAAGAATTTAACCTGCTATCAATACAATGTACAAAGAGAACTACCCATGAAGGAGACCTGATTGAAATAAAAATATATTAGTTGAGGGGTAGTCCTTGATGAAGAGAAAAACATATACTTAAATAATACTGAAAGTCGAGGGTATTCTGTGCAAAAGGAAAGATTAAAGAGAGAGCTAGCAGTAATATATGCCGTTAATTAAGGAGACAGAGAGGGAGAGAGACTCCTAGTTCTCTCTCTCTCTCTCTCTCTCTCTCTCTCTCTCTCTTGTTTTTCTATCACACAACACATTAAAGTATTATATCATACGACTTGATGCTCAAACCACATGTGAGCCCCATTTATCAGTGGTCCTGGCCACTTGTCTTCTTCATACTTTCTCAGATGGCTGAAAGTTCCACAGATCTCATCCATTGGATGATCCTAAAATATCGTGCTTTTGGGTTTCTAAGGTCGTATAGTGGATTGTATAAAAAGTTTCCTGTCTATTTTACAAGTTACCCAAAGCACAATGGATAATGTTTCTGGGACTTAGGCCTTATGAGATAGTGTGAAGCAGATGAATGGCTCGGATTGCTGAAATATAGGATCTGCATGTGGTTTTGGCAGTGCGTGGCATGATACAACTAGTACAATGTGTTCCATCATAAATCTTCTCTTTCCAAGTCTCTCTCTCTCTCTCTCTCCAACTTGCACACATGTGCATATGCATGACCCTGTAGTGTTGCATATTATTTCACATAGTAGTCCGTCAATTACCTTTTGTTGACCTCCTTACATTTTTGTGCTGCTTTTGTTAACATTGGATGATCTGCTGCTCTTGTATTTGTAATTGCAGTTTTCTTCACTTGATCGTTTTTGCAAGCGCCACTACCTGCATGGTTTGTTTTAAGCAGTGTAGCATATTTTTGTTGCACTGGTGCTTAGAGACCTCCTTCTTTGGACTGAGCTTGCAATCCTTCTAGATTTATGAATCTACTCTATGCAAGGCTCTCAGAATCAAGCACTTTGCCAAATTAGTTGAATGCCCTGTGCCACAACAAGGAGGTTCTGGTTCAAGTCTGCTTACCATTTTCCCCACGCCCTTCCCCTAGCCGAAAAAGGAAAGGAAGAAAGGCTACAATTACTCTTGTCCTGAGAAATCCATGGTTCCCTCTTTACAGATTCATCTTATTATCTAACAGTTCATGCTCATCAGCAGATATAAACTTCTTTCATTGTTTTGATGTTTAGTTAGTTCACTAATTGATAAATTATTATCAATCTTGTGGTTGATAATTCTGAGAAACAATATCCCTTTTTTGTTCGTTTCCTTTAAAGTTAGACACAGCATCTACCAGGAGCCTCGAGCATGTGACCTGCCACGGGATAGGTTGGTTCTCAAGCCACTAGGCCAGAAGGCCAGCTAACAGCATAACTCTTTGATAGTCATAACTGTGAAAACCTTGCATTGAACACTGGTGATAAAACAGATCCTGTTGACGTGTAAACATTGTCTAAGGCATTGCAGCTTTTGTTCCATGTGGTTGTGTGGTTAGAGACAAGCCTGCTGCATTAATCACTCGCCAATCCCCTTGTTCCCTATTTTTCTTCTTTCTTGGTTTTTGTGTATCCAGTATTGTGGTTCAATTATATAGTGAGATAAGATCATGATTTATGAATTCATATCAAACTGAAACAGTTCTTATCACTTTGGACTTAGTTCAAGGAAAGCATTGGACTTTCACCCGCTTATACTAATTTGCCCTTTTTGGGGGTGAGCTTTGGCTGGATCTGTACCTACACTTTTGTATTATTTGCTATAAAAGGATAACATGTTTGTCCATGTCCTCACAGAGTATCTCCCCTACACAGGCGAAAACATTTACAAAGTTCAGGGAACGAAAAGGCCTTATTGACAAAGATGTGGTATGGATGAAATTAACTTTATAGCATTTGGAGATTTTCACTGATTGGGTAACACTAACGGCAAGGATTGATGTATTGCATTGCGGTCTATTAACTATCTTCTCTGTTTAAAATTGTCAAGATACGAACAGACAGAACGATTTCCTTCTATGATGGAGATGACAATCCAAATGTGGTGCTTCTGCGAGATATACTCTTGACATACTCGTTTTACAACTTTGATCTAGGTTACTGTCAGGTAAAGTTCTTAGATGTATTTAACATGCTGTCACAGTATTTTGGGAGGTCAATACCTGTTTTTTCTTTTGTTTTTTTTCTTGAGAGTGCAACTTCTTGTGTCACATTAACAAATTACTGTTGTAAGGACCGTCAACTGCCTCATGTGATGTTGTATTGTTAGTAGATATTGGCTGGAGCCTACTATATAACAAGTTTTGTATAAACCAGGATTTGATTTGAATAAATGCCATTTCTATGATATATTGGATACTTAACCTTTTAAGCCTCACCACTTAAAGAAAGTTCACCGTGTTATTGTTATTATTGTTATTGTTATTAATATTACTATTATTTCTCATATCGGCAAGTAAAAACCAACTCGGCCTATGTGGGTTTTATGATCTTGGAGCCAGTCCTAGGCCCGGATAAAGGAGGGTTGCGTTAGGTTATTAGCTGGCTATGAAATTCCCCCAAGCTAGGGCGTTCCCCATAAGTGATCTGCTGCATCGGAGCCTGGATGTAGTGCAAAATCAGCAAGGGCTGCTAGAGTGTTCGCTTGGAAGTGACGCATTGTATTAGAACCCAAGTGCAGTGAGAAGTAGGCAGGGGTTCCCACACTGTTCTTGATGTTCACGGGTGAAAAGACTAGCTCAGGAGAATAAGATTTGCATTGCTACAAATATAGGCATATTGACATGTAAGAGTATGGAGTTAGTAGATATGATGAAACATTGGAGAGTTGACATAGCTTGTGTCCAAGAAACCAAGTGAAAAGGAACTATTAGAGAACTTGATAGGTGTAGCTCTGGTACGTAGGAAAAGGACCATAATAGAAATAATGTAAGATAGTGGTGGATAAAAAATTAAAGGTTAAAGTTGTAAACATTAAAAGAACCAATGATAGAATTCTATTAATGAAACTTGTTCTATAAGAGAAGATCATAAATGTTGTAAGTGCATATACCTCACAGGTAAGGTTAGAAAATAGAATTAGGAGACAGTTTTGGGAAGATATGGAGGGAGTAATGCAAGAAATTCCCAACAAAAAGAGCATATTTATAGGAGCAGATTCAAATGGTCATGTAGGAAAAGAAAATGAAGGAATGATAGGGTACATGGAGGGCTATATAGTTAGAGGCACACCTAGGTGTGCACTTAGGCGCTAGGAGCACATATTGTGCTTGAATTTTGTAAAGTTGCAGGGGTTTTAGGTGCCAGTGTCTAGGCACGCCTAGAGCCTATGTTCAGGTGCACCTCCGATGCCTAGCAAAACGACGAGTTGTTAAAACCCCAAACTTCAATTTTTTTTCTTTTTTTCAGCTTCCAACCCTATTTTCTCCTCTTGAGAGCTTCTACTGTGGAAAAGACCATTCCTTTTCAAGATTTTACATATCTAAGCGAAGAAAAGGTGTGGATTCATGAATCTTCCACCCAAAACCTTGTTTTTCTATAAAAAAACATAAAAGTCTGTACCATTTCTTTTTTTTCATCTTTGGCTTACACTTTTTTTTTTTAAATAAATCTTGATGGTTTCTCATTCTATAGGTAGAAACAAACATTCCATTTGATTTTCTTATATGTTTGCTATATATTTAACTTCTTTTTAGGTTTTTTTTCAAAATTTTTCATTTTTTTGAAAAAATAGTTACATAATTTTGAAATAACCTTCATTTTTTACATTTATTCCTTGAAACAGAATTTCATTCACATATATAGCTTCCATTCATAGAAATTAGCATGTTTGAGTAATATTTCATCATAAAATTATGTTTCTATGTTTTCTAACTTTTTTGGGATTTTTTGAATTTTTATAATTCTTAATATTTATTTTTGTGCCTCATGATTCAGGCATGTGCCTAGGTGCACCTAGGCTCTCCAATCTCGAGGTGCACCCCTTGTGCCTAGTTGCGACTTGTGCCCCTAACTTCATAGATGGAGCGTATGGTGTTGGAGAAAGAAATGAGACGGGGAAAACTTTCTTGATTCTGCTTTGGCAGACAATTTAGCTCGAGCAAACACATACTTTAAGAAGAGTCATGAACACTTACCTTTAGAAGTGGATCGTATAAAAGCCAAATAAACTTTTTTTTTACCTAGGAATACTGAAAGATCAATGTGTAAGGATTGTAAGGTGATACCTGGTGAGAGTTTAACTACACAATATACTTTAATGGTTATATATTTTTACATTAATAGATGGAAGAAAGGAAATGAACTTAATATGTGTCTGAAAACTAAGTGGCAGAACTTAAAAGGAGAGAAAATAACATCATTTACAAACAATGATGGTAATAGGAGAGTGGAAAAATGAAACAGAAGTAAACACCATGTGGATTAATATGGCTAAGTCCATTGACAAAAGATGTTCTAGGGTTGTCTAAAGGTAAAAGGCAACCAATATAGGAAGCTTAGTGTTGGAATGAAAAGTGCAGAAAGTTATTAAAGATAAATGGGTATATTTTATAACATGGAAGAGAATTAGAAATAATAAAAACTTTGAGCAATATAAGAATTCTAAAACGGTTGCTAAGGAAGTAGTAAGTAAGGCTAAACTCAAAGTGGGTGATGATCTCTATAATAGATTATGGTCAAGAAGGTGAAAAAGATGTGTTCAAACTTGCAAAAATAAGAGAATAGAAGAGTAAAGATTTAATTCATGTTAAATGCATTAACAGTGATAGCTAAAGGGTAGTAGTCAAAGATGATGAGATCAATCAAAGGTGGGAAAGTTACTTTTAAAATTTGTTAAATGATAATTGCCCTGAGAATGTAGAGATTGGAAGAACTGTAAACCCAAATAACATTAGACTATATAGATATGATCGTAGGATTAGGATATCTGAAGTGGAAGAGGCCTTGAAAAAGATGAAATCAGGATAGGCCCTAGGGCAAGATGATATACCAATAGAGGCTTAGAAGTATATGAGAGATATTGTAGTAGTTTGGTTGACAAAGTTGTATAATAAGATTGTAAAATCGAAGAAAATGCTAGATGAATGGAGGACAAGCTCTATCATACCAATTTATAAGAATAAATGAGACATACGAAGTTGCACTAATTATCGTAGGATCAAACTTATGAGTCATACTATGAAACTTTAAGAAAGAGAGATTGAGAAGAGGCTATGAGATGAGACGATTGTATTGGAAAACCAGTTTGATTTCATGCCTAAGAGGTCTACTATGAAAGCTATTTTCCTACTTAGACAATTGATAGAGGAATATAGAGAGAGGAGGAAGGACCTTCACTTGGTCGCTATTAACTTAGAAAAAGCTTATGATGGAGTCTCTAGAGAGTTAATATAATGGTGTTTGGCAAAAAAGGAGTTTAACGGGGGTATATAGACATAATTAAGGATATGTATGAGGAAGCGGTACAAATGTTAGGACCACTAGTAGAGAGACCAATGATTTCGCTAACATTATTGGATTGCACCAAGGATCGGCATTGAGCTCGTACCTTTCTATGTTTTTTATGGATGAGCTAACAAAATATTCGAACTAGGAGACTCCATGGTGCATTTTATTTATAGATGACCTACTTTTGATTGATAAAGACAAAGGAGGGTGTAAACACAAAGCTAGAATTGGGGAGAGATGCTATAGAGTCTAAAAGATTTAAAATTAGCCAAACTAAGATAGATGATATGAAATGCAATTTTAGCAAAGATAGGAGTGAGAATGAAGCACCAGAAAAGATTGATAACCAAGAAGTTCCCTAAAATGACCACTTTTGATACTTCGGATCAATAATTTATGAGAGTGGAGAGTTTGAGAGGGATGTTACTCAGAGAATCCAAGTGAGTTAGAACAAATGAAGATGTGCCTTTGAAGTTTTATGTTATTAGTATCACTCAAATTGAAAGGAAAATTCCGTAGGATGGTTGCAAAGCCGGCCATGCTTTTGGATCAGAGTGTTGGGCAATCATGGAACAACATACACATAGGATGAGCGTAACCGAAATGAGGATGTTAGGATGAATTAGTGGCAAGACAAAAAATGATAGAATTAGAAACAAAAAAATTAGAGGAAACTTATGAGTAGCACCTATAGGTAACAAGGTGGGAGAGGGTAGACTTAGATGATTTAGACACATCCAACAGAGACCAAAAACAACACTGTTTAGAATTGATCTAGTTCAAAGTTTTTAAAAGGGCAAGGGAAGGCCCAAAAGGACATGGATAAAAGTTGTGAGAAAGATTTAAAAACTTTTGGAGTAAATGAAACCTTGACACTTGATAGAGGGGAAAGGAACAAGATTCGTGTAGCTGACCCCTAATCGGGATAAGGCTTTGATGACAACGATGATGATCGGCATGTTAAAACCAAAATATGTGAATTTGTGATGTTACTGAGTGAATTATGATACTGGGATTCAAGAAGTCCATATCTGAAAGAGGTAGCTTCTGTCATTTTTGAATCCTGATTGCACGTTTTGTGGTCAAATATGTATACTGGAATCCTAATTTAAACCTGATATGGTATTAAAGATCAAATCATTTCTCTTATGAAATAAGTTTATCCAGAGAATTGTTCAAAGTACTTCTGAATTTGATTGTAGATAGGTTTCTATAAAAGATCAAATAACAGAAATGTTTCCAAACTGTGGTATAGAGCAGGTTTAGACTTCTTCATTGCAAATTTAACAAAAAGATGGCTTGGTTCACAATCTGATCTGAAAATTAGAAGATATAGATATATGAACTTCTCTGTAGCTTCTTGGCACATCCTATGGGTATTTTGTTCACTGCTTTAGGTATTAGGACTGTGTCCTTAGACCTAAAGCCAATGGCATCCACATGATTTCATTGTCTTCCAGTGTGCCACCTTCATGAACTGGATGTCTATGCCCGGGACTCCTTAGTACCTAAAGTTTGCTTTTAGTACCGACTTTCCACCATGTCCATTCCTGATCACTCCTGTCAGAGTGTATGTATTTTGTTGTATATCTAAAGTGAGTGGGGGCATTTTTAATTTTTCCATAGTTGCCTAAAACTCCTCTCTAGAGTAGGAAACTTGTTTCCCTGGAAATCCATATCACAAAACTGAAGCAGAAATACTCCAGAAATGGGTAAACTTGTCAGAAACACCTGAGGAACTTATAGAAAGCTCGTGCAGAACTTCTTGGGAGCCCTAGGGAAACTTATATGAAACCCATGGAAGACGTATTCTGCCGTCCTTGTTTTCCTTCATGTGTGTTCCCTTAAGATGGTTTCCTCTCATATTTCAAAAGTTGCTAAGGTTTCCCCAGATGTCTCTTAAGTTTCATAGATGTTTCTCACAGAATTCTTTCCACTTCCCTTTTCTTTTTTCTCCTTTTCATGCTTTCCTTTCACTTTTCCCGTCCCGAATTCATTTCCCAGCCTGTTAATTAAATTTTTTCAGAACTTCATATATCCTGTGGTACTGAAGCCATGTAATAAGTCCTCTCTCAAACTAATTAACCACCTAACTTCTTCCGCTTTTTCTCTCTGACTATCTTTGAGAGAATTCAGGATTAATGTCAAAATCATTAGTCACAACACTTACTTCTACTATCTTTGTACCTAAACCATATAGATCATCCACAGTTATTCTATATTAGCTCTTTTAGTGCCTATAGTTTCTTCCAGGTTTTTATCGTTTATAACTCCTCAAACATGTAAAGCATTCCCATTACAGTAATCAATAAACTCTTCTTGGTTGCAATATTTTCTGAGTATTGTTAGAAATTGTAGGTCCAGTTGGTTGATGCTTATTCTGTTTTCTGTCAAGAACTCACACTTAACTTTGTTGGTATTCTAATTGCTGCTGGTCATAATGGCCTCCGGACAGTGTATGAAATTGTAGCAATAGATAGCTCTCCCTGCTGCATTGAATATTGATATGAACTAGGCCCATCTTAATTGTATGATCCATTTTCTAGAAACTCTCAGTCAAATAATTTGTATTTAGCATTTTCTTTTCTTAGAACTAATTTACTGAACTTCATTCCAAATTACATCCTTAGCTTTGCTCAAAATCAAAGGGGAGCCTTGGCGCAATTGTAGAATTGTCGTCGTGCGACGTTGAGGTCACAGGTTCAAGGCGTGGAAACAGCCTCTTGCAAAATGCAAGGTAAGGCTGTGTACTATTGACCCTTGTGGTCCGCCCCTTCCGTGGACCCCTCATACGTGGGAGCTTCGTGCAGTGGGGCTGCCCATTTTAGCTTTGACTCAAAATCAAAGTGATACATGTTGTAGTGGCTAACCATATCAAACTCAACTGGCTGTTTTGTTGCTTGTAGGAGTATAAATTTTCTAGGCCATGTTTGTTTAGTCCCCTTTTTGTGCAAATGATGGTTCTATGGTCTATGTGCTGCTTTCTTGACACACCTTGATTTCTCATTGATTTCAGGGCATGAGTGATCTTTTGTCCCCTATATTGTTTGTAATGAAGGATGAATCAGAGGCGTTTTGGTGTTTCGTTGCATTGATGGAATGCCTTGGCCCTAATTTTAACCGTGACCAAAATGGCATGCATTCCCAACTCTTTGCATTGTCGAAGGTATGTGCCTATGAATAAGTTAGCAAGATTTGTTCTAGAAATACTTGATATGACAAGGGTTACTTTGTCATTGTTAATACTCAAGACTGTTCATGAGTAGAAAGATTTCCACAGTGGATAGTGAAAAGGCAGTTAGGAATTATAGGCAATTTGATTCCAGAGGAAAGTTTGTGCCATTAAGAAATAGTTTTGCTTAGATGGGGGTCTAACCAAAGTTTTTCTTCTTTTGAGGCAGGTTGCCCCCAGTGTTGCATTCTTTCCATTACATGTATTCTAAATCTTTAGTTGTCACTAACAATTACCCGCTAATGATCAAATAGATTCATTTGGGACCCAATTTTTTGGGCTAAGTGATTAGCTATTGATGGCCAGCAATGAGTTTGCATATTTGGGATATCTGCTGAATGTTTGCCTCTAGCCTCTCCTTAAAATGAGTTGACATATTGGATAGATGTAATGAATTAAAACAGGAGGCCTTTTGTATCTGTCATTCTACTTCGAATAAAACTTTTCACTTGTTAGAAAGAAAGAAACTGACCGGGTTGGTATGAGGATTAGTTTTGTCTTTGCTTAACTAACCAACAGCATGATTACAAAATTGAGTAAACAACTGCATTGCCATGCTTTCTTATTTATGCCTTTCGCATTACTAGTTTCTAACTTTCTCCCGGGGTCAACTCTGTTTCTCAATTTGTTTGAGTTCTCAGATGTTTCTGACTTATTTTAGCTGCTTAAAAGCATCAACATTCCCTCTTGAGGCTTTAGATTTTTCTGTTCATATGAATTTCACTCTGTATTTTGTGGCAGTTGGTGGAGCTTTTAGATGCTCCATTGCACAACTATCTAAAGCAGGCCGATTGCTTGAACTACTTCTTTTGCTTCCGTTGGATCCTCATACAGTTTAAAAGGCAAGTGATCTCATTATATGCCTGGAATCTTGATTGTTACAGGTGAACTTATTTAAAGTTAATGCTGTGTAATTTTTATTTGGTTAAATATGAACTTTTATTTGGTTCAATATGGAAGGATATCCTTTTGGTTTTCTACAATGCTAAGTGCTCTGGCATTAATAAAGTTTTAGTTCGTTCAAGGGGGTCAACACCAAAACGCTAAGGGCTCTAGCATTATAAGGTTTTAGTTCTGTCAAGGGTATTGATTCTCAATCTTTTAGTTAGTGATCAATCAATAATATTCAGCTTCTGTTCACTTCATATGTTTATATATTGACAACACCTTCGTGTTGTGATATGAAGAAATAAAGATAGGTACTGTGTGTACAAAGATTACTTGATCAGTGGGAATGTTGTTTTGTTTATTTAACAGATTTTTGTTCATAAAAAATGGTTGGCAGGGCTACATAAATTCCAGGTTGTTTGTTATGTAGAACGGAGTGGACCTCAATTGAACATGAGTTGGCTTTGAGAAGCAAAAACCCTTATTAGCAATTTTCTCTAGTCTTCAACCTTATCATTCAGAGCTGCCACTAGGCTTACTTCCTAGAAATTTGGTTAGATGCCCCTGATTGCCATGCAGCTATCCAGATCTAAACAATAGACTAGTAACTAGTATACCTTGACAAGCAAGTCCTTCATCGTCATCAGTCTTCCACCATAGAGATGTTAAAAAATGGCTCCTATCCCTGTTCGATTTTCATCTTGAAAAACATTTTTAAATTTCAGAGTCAATTTTTGAGTTAAGATAAAGTACAGCATACCTTTGTTTTTCTATATGTCATTATTAATATTAAATAGGTTAATGGTAATGCATGTTTATATTAAGATATGGAAGAAAGAAAATGAACTTAATAGGGGTCTAAGAACTGTGTGGTGGAACTTAAAAAGTAGAGAAGATAATATCATTCACAAATAAGTTGATGGTAGAAGGAAAGTGAAACAATGAAATAGAAGTGAACACCATGTGGACTAATCTGGAAGAGTCCATTAAGAAAGCTACAAAAGGTGTTCTAGGAGCATCTAAAGGTAAAAGGCAACCAGTATAGGAAACTTGATGTTGAAGTAAAAAAGTGCAAAAAGTTATTAAAAAGAAACAGGTGTGTTTTAAAGCATGGTAGAGGACTAGAAGTAACGAAAACTATGGGCTAAAAAGGTTGTTAAGAGGGTAGTAAGCTATGCTAAACTCACGACCGATGATGTTCTCCATAACATACTAGGGTCAAGAGAAGGTGGGAAAGATGTGTTCAAAGTTGTGAAAATAAAAGAATAGAAGAGTTAGGATTTAAACAACATTAAATGTATCAAGAAGGATGACCAGATGGTATTAGTCAAAGGTGATAGGATCAATCAAAGGGGGAAATGTTATTTTCAAAAATTGTTAAATGATAATTGTCTTGAGAATATAGAGATTAAAATAACCGTAATACCCAAATAACATTGGATTATATGGATATGACCATAGGTTCAAGATACTTGAAGTGAAAGATGCCTTGAAAAAGTTGAAATCGGGAATGACCTTAGGGCACAATGGTATACTGATAGAGGATTGAAAGTATGTGGGAGATACTAGAGTAGATAGGCTGACAAGGTTATTTAATAAGATTTGAAATTGAAGAAAATGCTTGATGAATGGAGGAAAAGCTCTATCGTACCAATTATAATAATAAAGGAGACATATAGAGTTGCACTAGTTATAGTGGGATCAAACTTACAACTCATAAGATAAAACTTTGCGAAAGAGTAATTGAGAAGAGACTACGACATGAGACACGTGTCCGAGAAAACTAGTTTGGTTTCATGCCCTGGAGGTCTACTATGGAAGCTATTTTCTTACTTAGACAATTGACAGAGAAATATAGGGATAGGAGACATAGTTTTTATTGACTTAGGAAAAGCTTATAATAGGGTCCCTGGAGAGTTAATATAGTGGGTGTTGGGTGAGAAAGAGGTTTTACAGGGATATATAGACATAATTAAGGATATATATGAGGGAGAAGTATCCAGCCTTTTAAAATATGGCAACCCTTGCGTTAGGTAGCCAACCGGCAAGGGGGAAGTTGAAGATGATTCTAGTATTTCTTTCTTACAAATGAATATGCATTTGTATATTAGTTTGTGAGAAAGAACTGAAAATCATCTCCAGCTTTTTAAAATATGGCCACCCTTGCGTCAGGTAGCCAGCCAGCAAGGGTGAAGTTGAAGATAATTTTAATGAAAATCATCTTCAACTTTTAAAACTATGGCAACCCCAACATGACATGAATCGAAAACTGACATTCGCTCAAGCTAAGGTGTTCCCCATAAGCGACGCGCTGCATCGGATCCCGGGTGTGGTGAAAAATAGGTAAGGGTTGCTAGGGCGTTCTCCCAGAAGCGACGCGCTACATTGGATCTCGGGTGTAGTGGAAAATGGGCAAGGGCTGCTAGAGCGTCCCATCGGAAGCGACGCGCTGCATCAAAACCCAGGTGCAGTGAAAAGTGGACATTGGTTCATACCATGGAGGTCGAGAAAGGCTATAGTAAATAGGGTATCTCTAGAACATAAGATTCGCATAGCTATATGGAATATAGGGACACTGACAGGTAAGAGTTTGGAGTTAGTAGACATGATGAAACGTAGGAGAGTTAAAATCACTTGTATTCGAGAAACCAAGTGGAAAGGGGCTAAAGTTAGAGAAATAGATGGGTATAAATTATGGTACGTAGGAAAGGAAAATAATAGAAATGGTGTAGGCATAATAGTGGATAAGGAATTAAATGATAAAGTTGTAGACGTTAAAAGAATCAGTGATAGAATTATAATAATAAAAATTGTTCTAGGAGAGCAGATTATAAATATTATAAGTGCATATGCACCACAGGTAGGGTTACAAGATATAATCAAGAGACAGTTTTGGGAAGATATGGAGGGAGTCATGCAAGGAATTCCCAACACTGAGGGGAAATTTATAGGAGCAGACTTAAATGACCATGTAGGAAAAGATAAGGAAGGATATGATAGAATATACGGAGGGTATGGTATAGGTGAATGAAACGAGATGGGGAAAAATGTCCTTGAGTTTTCTTTGTCATATAACCTATCTATTGCAAATATACTATTTAAGAAAAGGGATGAACACTTAATAACTTTTAAAAGTGGACTTCATAAAACCCAAATAGACTTTTTTCTACTTAGGAATAATGAATGATCTATATGTAAGGATTGTAAGGTGATACCCGGTGAGAGTTTAACCTCACAACATAGGTTAATGGTTATGGATATTCATATCAAAAGATGGAGTAAAATAACTAAACTTAAGACACATCCAAAAACTGTGTTGGAGCTTAAAAGGAGAGAAAATAACCTCATTCAAAAATAAGTTGATGGTAGAAGGAAATTGGAACTATGAAACAGAAGTAAATACCATGTGGACTAATACGGCTGAGTCCATTAAGAAAGTGGAAAAAGATGTCTTAGGAGTATTTAAAGGTAAAAGGCTATTAACAAAGGAAACATGGTGGTGGAATGAAACAGTACAAAAAGCTATTAAAGAAAAACGAATGCGTTTTAAAATATGGCAGAAGATTAGAAATAATGAAAACTATGAACAATATAAGAATATTAAAAAAGTTGCTAAGAGAGTAGTAAGTGAGGTTAAACTTAAAGCATATGATGAATTCTATAATAGACTAGGAACAAGAGAAGGTGAAACAGATGTGTTTAAACTTGTAAAAGTAAGAGAACAGAAGGGTAAGGACTTAGAGCATGTTAGATGCATTAGAAGCGATGATCAAAGGGTATTAGTCAAAGATGATGAGATCAAACAAAGGTGGGAAATATACTTTAAAAAATTGTTAAATGACAATGGCCCTGAGAATATAGGGATTGAAAATACTATAAATCTAAATAACATTGGATATTATAGATATGAACGTAGGATTATAATACCTGAAGTAAAAGAGGCCTTGAGAAAGATGAAATTAGGAAAGGCCATGGCACCTTATGGTATACCGATAGAGGTTTGGAAGCATATGGGAGATATTGGGGTAATTTGGTTGACCAAATTGTTTAACAAGATTATAAAATCAAAGAAAATGCCTGATGAGTGGAGGAAAAGCTCTATTGTATCAATCTATAAGAATAAAGGAGACATTTAGAGCTGCACTAATTATCAAGGGATCAAACTTATGAGCCACAAACTTATGAGCCACACCATGAAACTTTTTGAAAGAGTGATTGAGAAGAGGCTACGACATAAAACAAGTGTATCGGAGAATCAGTTTGGTTTCATGCCTAGGAGGTCTATCATGGAAGCTATTTTCTTACTAAGACTATTAGTAGAGAAATATAGAGAGAGGAGAAAAGACCTCCACATGGCCTTTATCGACTTAGAGAAAGCTTATGATAGTCCCTAGAGAGTTAATATGGAGGGTGTTGGGTGGTAAAGGGGTTTCTCATGGGTATATAGACATAATTAAAGATATGTATGAGGGAGCAGTAAGAAATGTTAAGACCACTAGTGGCATGATTGGTGATTTTCCTGTTACTATCGGATTGCATCAAGGATCAGCATTGAGTCCATACCTTTACACATTAGTTATGGATGAGTTAACAAAACATCTGCATGAGGAGATTCCTTGGTGCATGCTATTTGTAGACGATATAGTCCTACTTGATGAGACAAGGGGGGGTGTAAACATAAAGCTAGAGTTATGGAGAGAAGCATTAGAATCTGAAGGATTTAAAATTAGCCGAACTAAGACAAAATATATGAAATGTAATTTTAGCAAGGAGAGTAGGAGTAGAACACCAGTCAAGATTGATAACCAAGAGGTCCCCGTGAAAGACCACTTTCGATATTTAGGATCATTGATCTATGAGAGTGGAGAGATTGAGAGGGAGGTTACTCAGAGAATCCAAGTGGTTTGGAATAAATGGAGATGTGCATCGGGTATTTTATGCGATTGGTGGGTGCCACTCAAACTAAAGGAAAAATTCTATAGGATGGCTATAAGGCTGGCCATGCTCTATGGAATAGAGTGTTGGGCAGTTAAGGAACATCATACTCATAGGATGAACGTCACAAAAATGAGGATGTTAAGATGGATGAGTGGTAAGATAAGAAAGGATAGAATTAGAAATGAAAATATTAGAGGAAATTTAGGGTTTGCACCAATAGGTAACAAAATGAGGGAAATTAGACTTAGATGGTTTGGACATGTTCAAAGGAGACCAACAACGGCACCAATTAGGAGTGAGGCAATACAAGTAGAAGGTTCTAAAAGGGCAAGGGGAAGGCCCAAAAGAACGTGGATAGAAGTGGTGAGGAAAGATTTAAAAACTTTGGGACTAAATGAAACCATGGTATTTAATAGAGTGGAATGGAAGAATAAGATTCATGTGGCCGACCCCTAATTGGGATAAGGTCTTGACGATGATGACGACGACGATGATATGAGGGAGCAGTAAGAAATGTTTGGACTACCAGCATAGAGACCGATGATTTCCTATCACTATAAGATTGTACCAAGGATCAACATTGAGCCTGTACCTTGTTATCCATTAACCTATGTTGTGGGGTTAAACTCTCACTGAGTATCACCTTACAATCCTTACACATTGATCTTTCGGTATTCCTAAATAACAAAAAGTCTATTTGGCTTTTATGGAGTCCACTTTTAAAGGTCATTGAGTGTTCATCCCTCTTCCTAAAGAATGTGTTTGCAAGGGTCAGTTTATTTTCCAAAGCAAAACCAATGATAGCTTTCCTCATCTCATTTCGTTCTCCAATACCATATTCTTCATATACCTTATCATATCCTTCCTTTTCTTTTCCTACATGGCCAGTTAAGTCTGCTCCTATAAATGTCCCTTGTGTTGGGAACTTCTTGCATGACTCCCTCCATATCTTTTCAAAACTGTCTCTTAATTATATCTTCTAACCCTACTTCTAATGCGTATGCACTTATAACATTTATGATCTGCTTTCCTAGAACAAGTTTTATTATTATAATTCTATCACTGGTTCTTTTAATGTCTACAACTTTATCCATTAATTCTTTATCCACATTATTCCTAAGGCATTTCTGTTATTATCTTTTCCTATATACTAGAGCTTATACCCATGTCTCTAGTTTTAGCCCCTTTTGCACTTGGTTTCTTGAATACAAGCTATGTTGACTTTCCTACATTTCATCATATCTATTAACTCTAGACCCTTACCTGTCAATGTTTCTATATTCCATGTGGTGATATGTTGGTTATGGATGAGTTAACAAAGCAGCTACATGAGGAGATTCTATGGTACATGTGCAAATGATATAGTTTTGATTGATAAGACAAGGGAGGGCATAAACACAAAGCTAGAGTTGTAGAGAGATGCTATAGGGTCTAAAGGATTTAAAATTAGTTGAACTAAGATAGTATATGGAATGCAATTTTAGCTAGGAGAGGAATGGGAGTGAAGCACCCAAAAAGACTAGTTTCGAGAATTCAGATCAATAATTCATGAGAGTGAAGAGATTGAGAGGGATTTTTCCTATAGAATCCAAGTAGGTTGTATCAAATGTAGATGTGCCTCTGGAGTTTTTTGTGATTGGTGGGTGCCACTCAAACTAAAAGAAGGATGGCTGTAAGGCCGCGATGTTCTACAATCAAGGAACAACATGTGCATACGATAAGCATAGCTGAAATGAAGATGTTGAGATGGATGGGTGGCAAGACAAGAAATGATAGAATTAGAAATGAAAATATTAGAGGAAACTTAGGAGTAACACCAATAGATAACAAAATGAGGGAGGGTAGACTTAGATGGTTTAGACATGTCCAACAGAGATCGTAAACGGCTTTAGTTAGAAGGATGGAGTTGATCCGAATCAAAGGCTCTGAAAGGCCAAGAGGGAGGCCAAAAGGTCTTTGATTGAAACGATGAGAAAAGATTTAGAAACTTTTGGACTAAATCCATGACACTTAAGAATGGAGGAACAAGATTTGTATAGCCGACCCCTAATTGGGATAGGGCTTTGATGACGATGACAATGATTAATATTATGTTAATTATACCTTGGTGATAGGCTGGAGACAAAATTGCAGGCCACTTGGATACTTTTAACATAGGTTTTTCTAAGTTGAAAATCACCAACATCCATTTTTATTAATTTTATCATATGTCCGAGAGAAGTGGTTAAGATAATCCAAGATTTTTGAAGATTACCTATTTTTTGTATGCCAAACATGATGAACGGCTTTTATCTAGAAGCCCCTTTCACCATGCATGACAAAAACATCATTAAAAAAAAAGAGTATCTGACTCCTACCAGGACTCTTATTATTAATGCAGCTCTCTCTCTCTCTCTCTCTCTCTCTCTCTCTCTCTCTCTCTCTCACACACACACACACACACACACACACACACACACACACATAGAGACATTTTCTCAAGAACTTGCACTTCAATCAAAACTTGTCCAGAGTAACTAAGTTGACTTAGAGATTGAATGCTTGAAAGGTCAACTTGTCATTGACTCAGCAAGTTGGAGTTTCTTATTGAGTTGGTAGGTTAAACATGCACAGAACAACTTAGATATTCAAACCTTGAAAGGTCAACTTGTCATTAGCTAGGGTAATTTGCAGTTTCTTATTGAGTTGGTAGGTTAAACACGCATGTGCCAGAGAACTTAACCAAGGTAAAATCTTGTTGACTTGGTGAGTGTTAATGGTGCTTAAATAGTGTCTCCCTTCTCTCTCTCTCTCTCTCTCTCTCTCTCTCTCTCTCTCTCTCTCTCTCTCTCTCTCTCTCTCAAACAGATAAAGAACTGCATTCATTGTATTCTAACCTCTTAATATGCCTTAACCAGACTCAGCTTGTTGCCTCTCTTGTTCCTATGAGAAGAAGTCTAGTTCCTGTAGGTAGCATTTCTAGAACAATCATCAGATACTTAGGATGGTGATTTCTTTTCCATACGTCGGATGTATCAATATATGGAACCCAACCAAAAGATTCACCAACCAAATCTGGAATTTGGGCGTACCAAATGGTGGTACCATTGATGTTGAGGTATATTCATTGTTTGTGAATGACCTATGAGTGATTCAACTAGAATAAAGTTAGTAGACAAGCTTTAGATCTGCACATTACACTTCTCTCAAGAAAGTATTAGAAATTAATTCTGTTCCAACCTGAGTATTAGGATCAGCTTTACACTATTATCAAAGTGATTATAGATGAAAAGAAGTAGAAAATTAGATCTTCGGACTGACATTAGGAGAAGACCTTTAAGTCACGAGCTGCGTATTTCTAGTTCTGGTTTTCTCGTTCTTCCTCTGTGGAATCTCTACGAACTACTATTTTGCAGAAATACAAATCATTGCGGGAAGGTAAAGACAAGGCTTGATCATGCTAATGTTATCATCATGGCTAGGGAATCGCTAGGCTCTATGATATCAACATTCGTCTTCCTATTACTTTCAGCTTGAAAATAAGATAATGGAGCTGGTGGCTTCTTCTTCTGCAGTTCAATGTCATAGTTACAACTATTTGAAAAAATGCTGTTCCATCTTTTTGGTACTTTTTATTGTTGCCACTCTCACCTTTTGTCTCCATAAGGCATCTGGTTTAATGATTTCTGGTTAACTTATGCTGGTTATTTTGGTTGAACGTTTATGTAACTGATGGTAACCATAACCCTCTTATGTTACTCAGGGAATTCGAATACGAGAGGCTGATGCAGTTGTGGGAGGTATTATGGACACATCACTTGTCCGAGCATTTTCACCTCTATGTATGTGTTGCAATTCTGAAAAGGTACCGCCAGAAGATCATGGGAGAACTCATGGACTTTGACACTCTTTTGAAGTTCGTTAATGAGTTGAGTGGTCATGTCGATCTTGATGGAATTCTCAGAGATGCAGAAGCTCTCTGCATTTGTGCAGGCGAAAAAGGTGCCGCTTGCATTCCACCAGGAACGCCCCCATCCTTGCCGCTTGAGACTGGATCATTGAATCCTAATCAAGAGGACGATATTTTGTAAATCTTTTACCTCAAAACTTGCACTGTTAATATCAACGATTGATTTCTAAGGTGGCATGTAGGACGATCTTCATCCGTGTATTAACAACTGCTTGTTGTTGCAAATGAATTATATGCCAATCGCATCTATGTACATCTGTCCCCTGTGTAAATTTTCAGTTGAGTACCGACAGTTGCAGAGAAATGGATGAGTTTCCTTGTTCTTGGTTCGCCATTACCAAAGTGTGTTCGACATAATCACAAACCTGCTGAAGTCTTGTCAGTCGGATTCGTTATCTTTTGCCCTTGTCAACTTGGTCATTATAAGCCATAGTTTAGTGAACCAAAGCCGCAGCGATCAATCTGATGTGCGCTCCTTCAATATGCATAAACGTGTCATTTGTTTAATCTACTACAAACCCGAAACCACCTCATTTTGTTCAGTTAAGTCAAAAGAAAAATGACAAGCAGACAGGAGCCACCTTATTTTAAGGGGTGTGTTTGTTTTTTCCTTTGTCTTTTCATGATCAAGGAGAATTTTCTCCCCAACTAAGAAATAACACCCGTGACACATGAAGACAACTTTTAATAATTTGACTTGACTCAAAATTATCTTAATCATTAGAGGAATGATATATAGAGGAATGCTATATAAAGGAGGGCTAACGGCTCCCACATTTTATGAGATTTCTTGAAAAGCACGTGGCTAGTTTAACCTGGGCTAGTTAAGATGACACGTGACTTTCAAACTCTGTTAACTAGCATCTTGGGTTAAACTGTCCACGTGACTTCTCAAGAAAGCTCCCAAGATGTGGGAGTGGTTAGCCCTCCTATTCACTTTAAAAGACTCCCTAATAACTCAAAAATTGTTCCATAAGTGGCACTAATCTTGCTTATTCTTTAGAAGCGGTCACTAGACCAATAATAGTCAAGAAATAGAAAACAGATGAGGCGTAGCTCTCATTTTCTTCTTAACTTTGAAGAAGAAGAAGAAGAAGAAGAAGAAGAAGAAGAAGAAGAAATATTCCTCTCTTCAGCTCGAGCTTCAACATACTATTATTCATCAAACCTGGATACAGAACACTGAAGCAAAGTGGCAAAACTAGTCTTCTAGCATACATACTACAGTCCAAGGTCCGGGAACACTCAGTCCGGAAAGAAAAGAAGGGAATGGGTCATGGAATTCATTCCACAGCAGAAATCAACAGGATCTAGGAAAGAGTCCTGCAGCGTTCCCTCGTAGTAAGGAAACCAGTCATTGGTGTTATCCATCATCCATGGGGTGGAATCATCACCCTGATCAGCATTCTCTTCAACTAGCTTTCGTTCTCCTTCTGTCAAGTTTGTGATAGTCTGCCGATGTCCAGCAGAGCTACCTTCGGCATGCTGCCGCTGCTTCATCTTCATCTTCTTCTTCATCTTTGCAGGTGAAGGTGGCAGACTCTTTTTAATGGGTCCATTTGTTCTCTTGACGAGATGTGTATTCCAGTAATTTTTTACTTCGTTATCAGTTCGACCCGGTAGGCGGCCTGCAATTAAGGCCCACCTTCATCCAAAAAATTGCCAACCCTTGAGTGAGCAAACGGTATCGTATTTTTGGAACTTTGAGCAGATAACTAGGAGCTCACCTATTGCCTAGTAGCGAATGCAATCTGATGATGAGGTCTTCTTCCTCCTCCGACATTCTCTCGCGCTTTAGATTTGGTCTCAGGTAATTCTTCCATCTTAGTCTGCAACTCTTCCCTCCTCTCAACAGCCCTGCCCAAGAGCAGTAATTAGCGAAGAAACACATACGATAGTAATATAATAATCAAACTATGTCAGTGATAATGGGTCACCTGTTCTCTTGGAAACAGTTGCCCACCTCCTTTCCCCATGAGTCTCTACATACTGGATTAGAAGCAAGTCCTCGTCAGGGCTCCATTGGCCCTTGTTAAGAAGCTCCTTCTTCGAACTCTCTCTCGCCATTCTCTCACTCTCTCTCTCTCTGGCAAGGACGTTTTGGTTAGCTTGGCTAATACCTTGTATCAGCTGGCCTTATATGGAAGAAGAGGGGCCTAAGACGTCTGAATGGACGTACTTTTTGTCTCTAATGTGATCCTACGCTTAGCTTTCACGGGCTGGAAACGGCATTTGAAGTGACGCTTTATTCCTTGTACGAAGACGATCAAACCTTTGACAGGAAGCGGCCCCACGTCCACTTTATGGTGATGAGATTCATCTGTAACTAGCTTTCAACACTGGCGTTTTCCATGCAATCATTCTCTTATATTCAGAGTTCCCACATGCAAGCCTCTCCGAAGGATTCATGTAATACACGTGAGTTTTGTTTGGTCGGATATTTACCGCATAGAACCAGTAATCGGATGATTCAAACTATCCTCTTGAAAGATTTTTCACTTACAATTTACAATGCAAAATTTCACTGAATTTTGTTTTTAATTATATATAACATAGAAGGGAAGCCTTGGCACAACGGTAGAGTTGTCATCGTGTGACCTTGAGGTCATGGGTTTAAGGCATTGAAACAGTTTTTACAAAATAAGGCTGTGTACTATTGACCCTTGTGATCTGCCCCTTTCTTGGACTCCACATATGTGGGAGTTTTGTGCACCAAGGCTGCCCTTTAACTATACATAACCATGACAGGCTTCTAACGGTGTTGCTTTTCTGTTGTTGATAAACATGCTTCTGATCATTGGCGGAGCCAAAAATTTAAGTCAGCAGGGTCTTGTAATAACTATAAATATATACATATATCTAAAGAAAAAATATTTCATTTAAATGCAATCAAATATTTAACTAACGTTAACATATTTGCATGATGTTCAAAATTTATCTAAACCATCAACCTAAATCTACAATATACCTCATTGTGTATTCATATTTTGGAATCGTTCCATGATTTTTTTCATTATCAATGCTCTTAAATGCTTCCTTTTTAATGTACATAACTAAGTAATCATTCATCCATCTACTTTCCATTGCAGAAAATAATATTTTGATTGAAGTAGTTGCAGCTAGTAATGTCAACGATAACTTAATAGCATATGCGGTAAAGAATATACAATATATATCCTTCTTTTTTTTTCTTAACCAACCATTCCTTTTACTTCCATTGCCTCTACCAAAGAAAAATCAACTGGGTAAAACTGAACAAGATGAATTAACTTTTTCATATAAGTGAAAAGCAAAGAATGACTCATTTGAATTTAAGCATGCCGCATAAAGGAGTAATATAGTAAAAACAAAAACTTATAAATAATTTAGTGGTGTATTTTTTGAATGAAAATTTAAATGGATCTTCAGACCCACTCCCATACCCGTGCATCCGCCCATGCTTCTGATTGCGCGCATTATACTTATGCAGTCTATATGTACAGGTTTTTGCGGAACCCATAAGATGAGCAGTCAGATTATACTTCGCTTTCACATTTTTCATCTTGTGGTTTGGGGGGAAGGGGTCGGAAGAGTACAGAAAAGTCTAGTCTTTTGAAGAAAAGAAAAGCAAATGGACAAGAGTGCCTCCTTTTTATTTTACTACTCTTGACAAGTATATATATCAACTTTATCACTGTATACAAATGGCAGAAAAAAGTAGCAGTGTATATACCACTGCCATGACTCAAAAGCTGTGAATTTCTCATTGCTTATTTTGTGCGAGTCCCAATGCAAACTGAATACTAGTACTACAAAATTTAATGAACCCAACTCTCGCACCCATGACCTTCAACAGGAGTGTCCCCACTCCCTCCACTGCATGTGCTGCACTAATCATTGTCTTTTATCATGCAAAAAACTAGATTTCTGCACAGCAGTGAAAGGCACGAATAAAGCTACAAAGGTTCTTGGTGGGTACCCTGATGTCGTCCACTATGTTACTGACAGCCTGTTTGTTTGTCCACAGCACCATAGAAATGCATGTGGTACTTCCTGATAGATATGCACGAACGGAAAGGGATCCGCATGTTTGTATCATGCATGAAATTTAGCCTTCTTCGTCCCTTCTCCTAAAGTGAAAGCAGCCACATTATTAAGTTGCTTTGAAATTTGTGTATTGTGCCGACTAAAAAGGGCAGCCCCCTTGAACGAGCTTCCACCTATGTGGGGTTCGGGCAAGAGGTAGATTAGTCTATAGTAAGTAGCTTTACCTTATATTTTTGCAAGAGGTTGTTTTCACGTCTTGAGCCCGTGATCTCAAGGTCACATGACGACAACTTTTACCGTTGCGCCAAGGCTCTCCTTAGTATTGTGCCAACTAATATGTCTAAATTATGCTTCCATAGTACACAAGCCTGTTATGCTTTTTTGTGATTGTTGGTTTTTCTTGTAAGGTTTAGAAAACAAATATGAACATGGAAAAGAGGATAAAAAAAACACTTGTTTGGTATTCTCTGCACAACTACCACTTTTTTCATTTAACAACACAACTTATATAGCTTTCAAGTTAGGGTTTTTCTAGTCAACTTTTTATTTCCACCCTTCATCTAGTTTCTAGTACATTTAAGAAACTTCTTTATAATACATTAATTTTAACACTCTCTCTTAATATGCTATTCTTGAATACTTAGGAACTCTTTGAATTTCTAAAGAGCCTTGATAAATATATTGTCTTCTAATTTTACAATACTTGAGATTTATCTCTTGTTCTTCAATCTTTTCTCTAATAAAGTGACACTTCACACTAACATGTCTTGTGCAGCTGTTGTAAACGTGACATTCTTTACCATAGCAATTGTTGATTTGTTGTCACAAAACATTCTTATAGCTTTCTTTTACTTTTTACCAATATCTTCTAAAACTTTTGCAGCCAAATTGCTTGAGAAGTTGCGAGAATAGTTGATACATATTCAGCTTCAGCAAAAGATTGTGCATCTGTGTCTTGTATCAATGATTGCTATGAAAATACTTCAGAGCCAAAAGAAAACATATCATGTTTTGCTCTGTATATCGTCTACATAATCAGCCCAATCACTATAATAAAAACCAACCAATTTCAGCTCTTCGTCTCTTCAATAGTAAATCTCATATGCTATTATTGCTTTTATATACCTAAGGACTCTCTTTGCTACTCTAAGATGAATATAATTGGGATTTTGCATAAATCTGGACAGCAAACTTAAAGCAACCATTATACCTGGTCTTGTTGTTGTAAGATACAACAAACTACCTACTGTACTCTTTTGTACAAGATAGCATCAACTTCTCTTCCCCCATCTTCTTTCATCAATTTCTCATTTACAGCAAGAGGTGTGTCCAGTGGTTTGTAGCTATACATATTGAATTTTTTCAACATTGTTTCTACATACTTCTTTTGAGCAATATAAACTTCATCTTCATTTTGATATAATTCAAGTCTAAGAAAATGATGTAACAACCCCATATCACTCATTTTATATCTACTTGTCATATCCTTTTGAAATTCACCAATCATTTTCTCATCATTCTTAGCAATATAAATTATAATGATAGGAATAGATATCTTGCTTTTTCACATAAAGATTTGGCTCTCCCTTTTGCTCCTTACAAATCTCTTATGAATAAAATAATTGTCAATTTGGTTATATCATTGCAATGGTGTTTACTTCAGCCTATAGAGTGCATTCTTCAACTTACACACTTTTTCTTCTTCTCCTTTGATGACAAAACCTTTTGGTTGCTGTATATAAATGTCTTCCTCCAATTCCCCATTCAAAAATCCAAATTTAACATCAAGTTGGTATAGCAACCAACTTTTTTGGGGTTTTAGAGTAATTAGAGTTAGAATAGTGTCTTTACATGAAACTAGTACAAAAGTTTCATGAAAATCAACTCTAGGTTGTTGTGAATACCATTTTGTAACCAGCCTTTGCTCTTCAAAACTGATCCATCTAGCTTATATTTTACTTTGAAAATCTATTTCACCCCAGTACCTTTTTTGTCTTTTGGTTTATCTATGAGCTTCCATGCCTTGTTCTTCTCAATCATTTGAAGCTCATCTTTCATAGCCTTCTTTCAAACATCTTCTTTAATGCATCTTGAAAATTTTCTAGTTCAATAATACAATAGCTGTAGACTTCAGCTAAACTTCTTATTTTTCTCAGTATGCTACTTGGGCTAGATGAACTAGAGTCTGAACTGATTGAAGATGATGGTGAGGTGAACCTTGGTGATGGTTATGGGGATTCTTTAGCATTCTTTTCTTCATTTTCAAGTTCTTTTTAAAAAAATTATAACTTGTTTTTGAACTGTTCCTTCATTCTAATCCTAATAGCTTTTTCTTCAAATATCACATCTTTATTAATAACTATCTTTTTGCTCTTCAAACTGTACAATCTATAACCCTTTGATTTAATGTTATAGCCTACAAAAATACACTTCTCACTTGTCTCATCTAATTGGCGTCACTTCTCCTTTGGAATTTGAGCATAATAATATTGCAAAATTTTTTTAAAGTGTCTTACCAAAGGCTTCCTCCCACTCCAAGCTTCCAAGGGAGTTTGATTTTGCATTGCCTTGGTTGGACATATATTCATTAAGTAAATTAAAGTATAAACCGCATCAACCCAAAATGAAGCAGGTGAACCCTTGTCCTTGAGCATTGTTTTAGCCATCTCTATCAATATTTGAATTTTTCTTTCAAAAACTTTATTTTGTTGTGGACTGTAAGCAATAGTGAGTTGCCTCTCAATACCTTTATCTTTACAAAATTTATTAAATTCATTTGAGATGTAGTCTTTACCTTGATCACTTCTCAGGACTTTTATGATGTGGCCACTTTGCTTTTCAATAAGACTTTTGAATTTTCTAAAAATAAAAAATACTTAAGATCTTTGACTCAAAAATAAACCCAAGTCTAACTAGTTAAATAATCAATAAAGAGAATTAAATACCTATTTTTAGAATGAGAATGAGTTCTCATAGGCCCACACTATTTTTTTCAATATTTGATAACCCCTGCACAAAATTCTTCTTTTAAAGTAACTTCCAGCCCATGAAAGTGCAAGTGCCCAAGCCTTTTATGCAATAACCAGTCATTGCCTTTGACCTGCGCATTCAAAGCAATATCTCCACCAAACTAGAAGATTAATGGAAAACTTCTGCTTTTCTCCATTTTTATTTTTACTACCAACGGTTTTGTCTTGTTTTTAGCATGCATATATCATGTAGCCATTGCCTTAAAAAACAATTGACTATCCCTACTCCACAATCTGTCCAATATTTAGTAAATTTTGCTCCAAGTTTGGAACTAATAGCATATCATGAATGAATACAAACTGACCTTTCCCTTTCCCTTTCACTTGAACCAAATCTACATTTCTCATTCTTACTTGAGAATTTACAATAGTATTCATATCCATAAAAATACTTGTATATCTTATCATATGATTACTACATCCATTATCAAGCAACCAAACCTCACTTCTCCTCTCATATACTACTTGACAAGCATAAAACATATTTCCTTCATCCTCTTTTTCTTAAAAAGAACAGCTTGTTGATTATTCTTCAATGTGCAATTTTTTTTTAAGATGCCCAAATTCTTTACAATTGTAGCGTTGAGATTTATCTTTAAACTAATAATCTTTGTTGATGTGACTGTTCCTTTTGCAAATACTACACTTTTGTTTCATATTTTCTGCTATTGTATTTTGGTCATAATTTCTTCTTACTCTTCACCTTGGACCACTCCTCTTCCTCTTTCATATGACTACCCTCTTCTATATCATTCTCTCTTTTGGTGTTCTTAAGATGATAATAGATTTGTTTTTTAATTAAATTTAACTTTTATTGAAGAGCACTTTCAGAAGGGGAGCCTTGGTGCAACAGTAAAAGTTGTTATCGTGTGACCTTGAGGTCACGAGTTCAAGGCGTGAAAATAGCCTCTTGCAAAATGCAAGGTAAGGCTGTGTACTTTAGGCCCTTGTGGTCCGCCCCTTCCCCGGACCACGCATAGGCAGGAGCTTCATGCACTAGGGCTGCCCTTTTTATTGAGGAGCACTTTCAACAGATTTTTAAGAGTGCCTCAACAACCATTGCTCATGTGTTTGTAGCCATGCCATCAACTCTTGAACGCTTAAAGTAAAGATATCTTTTGTTTCTTCAATAACAGAGACCATATAATAATGTTTATCTAGTCAACTAATCAAAAAAATTTCAACAAATTTCTTATCTATTATAACTTTACCATATATCTCTATGTGATTTACTACTTTAATAATTTCATAAAAATATTCTTTTTGAGTTTTAGATTCTTTCATCTTCATATTCTTTAATAGTAAGAACCCTGAAAAAAAGAAAAATGAAAAGGCTTAAAATAGAGGGGCCCATATTTGATATAGACACCCCTCCCACTTAAGGAAAAGACTAACAGATAGTTAAGTCTGTTCTTAGCCAATCGAGAAAGGGAGAGAGTGAAGAGGAGAGGTAGAAGAGAAGAGGGAAAAGAGGAAGAGAGAGTGGGGGAGAAGGAGAAGGGAGATAGAAAAGGAGGATCTGGCCCATCTTCCTCCTTCCATTCGCTCCACCGACGATGGGAGAAATAGATAGACGGTGACGGGTTTTGCGCTGATCACTGAAAAAGGTAGAGGGAACGGTGTCATTGATCAATGATCGGAGCTTTTCACCGTCTTCCCCTGGCTACCCCGAGCAAAACCCCTATGATTACTCGTTGATCGAGCAAGTTTTTGGCGGGAAAAATGTAATATCCTAAATTTTTAGTATAAATTAAGAAATTACTAAATAAATTAAATTAAAATTTTATAGATGAAATTTTTTCCTGAAAACTAAGAATTTGAAAGTGCTTGTCGATAGGATTCCAACGCCACAAAGAACGCGGAAAACGGAGCTCAAACGAGGGAGGTAGGAGCCATTGAAGTTATAGGGGCATTTTAATCATTTGGCAGAGACATATTACATAGGGGCCCAAATTGATAATGGCACCCCCGTCTTCCGCACGCCTCTACTCGGATCCTGCAAAATCGCCAGAGAAACCATGGAAAGAGGCGTGAAGGAAAGAGTTTCTCTTCCCCTAAGACTCTAAGCCTATATCTACCTTTCCCCAGGAGCCAAAACGCTCCACCTTGAGT
The DNA here is from genome assembly GCA_035236585.1 of Warburgia ugandensis. Taxonomy (NCBI): domain Eukaryota; kingdom Viridiplantae; phylum Streptophyta; class Magnoliopsida; order Canellales; family Canellaceae; genus Warburgia; species Warburgia ugandensis. Next base: position 9,041,928 of record CP141138.1, on the reverse strand, counting down.
GTTTCACTGCATTTCACTTAGTAACCCTAGCTCTGAAAACTTCAACTTTTCCGGCGAGTGGAACTCCGGCAACGACTATCAACCCTAGCCAGATGAGGTAAGCCTTAAAACCTGATTTATGTAATTATTAAATCAGTAAAAATAAATTAGAATTACGTTTAAATAAGGAAAAATCAAATTTTCCTGGGAACTCTGTGCACGTTACTGTTGGAGCGTGATTTCATGAAACTATGTCTGTTTGAAAATTGCACCGTCCAACTAGTGTACAAGAGACTCAAGATCAAACCATTTAAATTTGGGAGAGATCTAACGGTGGGTTTCTCCAGAAAATGTGAAAACCAAAACCTAGGGACGTTTTTAGGAACTTGGAAAAAATCATTTAAAAAACATGGTTTTTGGAAAAATTAGTGCAAAAGGAGGGCATAAATAATTTTAGAGGAAATTCTAAGAAAAACGATGCAAAAATCGCACGAAATGGAGGTTTGTAGCCTTGCCGGAGACGACTGGAATCCGGTCGTCTTCTCCAGTTGCGGCGACCACGTCGGCGCCCTGGCGCTGACGCGGGGACGCACAACAGGACACACCAACCGGAACAGCGAACAACCGGCAGTCGTCACGCGTGCGGGAGCCCCCCGTGGGCTGTCTCGGAATGTCGGGATGCACGACGTCTTGATGACCGTGATGCACGCGGCGGTGCGTCATGGTACTGAGGACACATGCGGCGCGTCCCCATGACGCGTTTTGGTTTCAAGCGTCTTCGTGACGCTATTTACGCCGGTATAAATCGGCGGAAACCAGCGCCGCTGGTATAGACCACCTTATGGTGGTCGAGTAGGCCCCATTTACTTATGTTTTTACTAAAACTTGATTTTTGGGAGCTAGAGGAGTTCAAATCACGATTTGAAAGAGGCGTTGTGATCGTATTGACGAAGTGGACCTAGTTTTAACGTAAAATCTTATAAATGACCACTTTTAGTTTAGAAAATTTTAAAATAGTGATGTGATATGTACAGGTGCACTTGAACATACCAGTTAAGGGGATTATTAGCAAGCTAAGTGGTCTAACATTGAGGTAGGTGACAACAATTAATGCTTTACCTTGATTTTTAAACCATGCATAAATATAGCATCATGCGTGATTGTGTTTTAACTTGCAATTATTAATTGTCATGGATTTAATGCGACTTTGAGTACATTATGATTATTACAAATTGAAAGCTTTTATTGAATAAACTCATGACAAATGTTTTTATGAGCATGATGTTAATTAATTATGCTTAAAAAGAGACTTATTTATTATTATATCTTGGAAATACATGGATTTATATAGAAATAAGAATAAAGGCTTATTAGCTCGTCCTTTTTAGGCTAACCCCAGGATGAGGGGCATGTCTTAGGGATTTCGAGCTATGAGTGCTCTTGAGTTTTAGCATATACATATGATTTTTGTGTTTTATATTTGATGACGGGTGCTCTCGCTCGGTGGGCGTCATGCTAGGAGGGATAGGGCCAGCCACCCACCCTCCGAGATTGTGATGTGATGATATTGTGATATGATAGACACCTGCCCATAGATGACATTCGGTAGGGGTTTGGTAACATGGATAGTCCACACTACCGGTCTGAGCCTTTCCATGGAGATAGACGCTAAGTCTCCTGTTATGGTGTTGGCGGAGAGCGGTGGTGGTTGATACCCATGGAGGGTTGCCGCTGCGGCATGATGACCCATATTCTTATTATGTGTGCGTGTATGATGAGCATGGTTATGAATAGTATACCTGGGTGTGACAACACTCAGAGGTTGGCTACGAGTACTCATGATTAGTGATATTAGTGCGATGTCGTGAGACTCATTACCTCAGGGTGCCCTTATTCTTGTTGTATGCTCATTTACATTGATGCATGTCATGTTTTAACTTCGTGAAATGCATGTTTTAGCATATGGAATAAATTGACATTTATTTGAACATGACTTATGATACTGCTATTTTCATAAATGATAGACTTTTCATCAGTACTGTTAATTAATTATTCTATTTATTACATTAATTGTCTATGTACCTACACAAACTATAGCTTACTGAGGCATTGCTTTGTTTTTGCAATGCATTAAATCTCGAACACGATATCAGGAAAGGCAAAGCTGTTGAGAAACCGTGAGAGCTGCTGAAGATCTTTTTCCTAGAGTTTTAGATAGTGATGTGAGTCGATAAACAGGATTGTCATTTGAATTTAAGTTTGGACTGTATACTTTATATTTTGGATTTGATTGAGATGTTTAGGCATATGTTGGACATTTATATGGGATGTTATGATGGATAGACCCTGGGCCATATTATTATTGTGTTTTGGACATTATTTGATTTAAAATAAAGGCGCCGATTTATTTGACATTGATTGATACGTGTATTATTTTATTTATATGTATGTCGTTTTGAGAAAGAAAAAATAACACCCAGAGTTTTTAAGAATTGTTTTAGTAAAATGATAATTAAAACTTTTCTCATGGGATCCCAAATGCTCTTATTAAAAATACAATTATTATTATTATATAGAAAAAAATGTCTTAAAAAAAATCCAGGGTGTTATAGAAAAAAGGGGAAAAACAGTACTGACAACAGGATTTGCCAGCGACAAAAAATTAACGACAATCTCCTTTTCCAACGACAATTGAAGGTTGAAGATACTCCTTAAAGGTAAGATCTAGGATACCCACCTCTTGAATCTTGGTATTTTGTAAAAATCTATGCGTTTTTTTACCTAGATCTATAATTAGGGATGATCCAATCGTCCAATCCCTAATCTAAGCTTAGGGATGAGTAATTGAAGACCTAATATAGCTTAGATCATCACACTAGATTTATAGATCTAGGTTGAAAACCAATCGGACAATCTCAACCGTCTGATCAGGCACCGTTTGCATAGCAAATTCTTGATGTTTGATTGATGATCAAACATCACAAATGAATCTTAGGACCCTAAATTAGATAGGATGTGACTAAAAAATTATGAAATTTGGATAGAGACCTAATGGGAAACCTTGGTCGTCCAATCAGATAAGTGTGGAAGAGCAACTTGGCATCATCTGATCGATGATCAGATTCCACTATCATGTTCCCTAACTCTTAATCAATAAATATACTCTAAAAACATATGGTTAAGCTATAAACCATGGAAATGGATTGATGAACTGGAAATTTTGATTTGAAATGAGTAAATTTACTTGGAATTGTGAATGTGTGGATTGACATTAATAATGAATTCAAAAATTGATTTGGTTAGGTGATCAATAAGTGATCGAAGGAGGGATATAGTAAAATTGTGAAGCATGATAAGGGAGGTAGGTAGTTTGGATATCAATATACTTGGTTGAACTAGGAAAAACCACTGATTACTATCCTATTATGTTTGGAATTGCTTGAACTTGAGATTATAATCTTTTGGCTTATGCAGCTATCATAATTGTATTTTCATGCAATTTATTTAAAATTCCATGTTGTTTTACTATCATATTGAAAACTGGTATATGAAAATATATTGAAAACTACATGCACTTCATGAGTCAGGAAATAATGAAAGAGGAAACCTTATCTCAATCTGAATTGAGGATTTCTATTACATGGTTATATCGTATTATGATATCTAAATTTCATGAGTTAAATGATGCATGGATTTTTGAGATTTTATTGGTTATATCGGCATGTGAGGATGCCTATTATTACTATGTTATAAAAGATATATTGGGGCTAGTGGATGCTATGCTAGGAAGATTGAGGACTGATCATCCTCTTTCTTCTGAAATTGTGTATGTGTGGTAGATACTTGGCCGGAGGGGCCAAATTCAAGCTCATGTCATCATGGACAGGTCATGGCTTGTGTACCGTGTTTTCTATGATCTCGGTGCAAGGAGTCTATCTGCTTGGTATCGACGAGATAGCCACAGACTTGATTGGTTCATGTTCGTCACATAGAGTCCATTATTTTCAGGTTCATATGTATATTGCATAATAGCGTAAGTGCAGGGCAGGATTCGAGTGTTTCTATACTTGTAAAATCTCTTGAGAAGATTCAGAGTATATGTGTGTCTGTGCGCGCGCGTGTGCTTGTTGAAATACTTTATTTGCATTTAAGCATTTCATGGTTTAAATGCATTTCTCTATTGATTTTGATGCATGAAAAGAGTCGTGACTATTTTCCATATCATATAAATGCTTTGCAAAGGTTATTATCATTATTTGGAAACTGCACACATGGATGTTAAACTGATGATTTGAACTGATTGAACATAGAAATCATTTGAAATGACATGGTAGGGATTTCAGAATATATCTCACTACTTATTTGGTATCATATGCTACAAAAATTATACAATGTATGGTTAATTGTTCCTTTTAAAGTTAAAACTGATAAACTTGTATGTTGATAAGTAAAAGCATGTTGAGATATTGTACTTATTTACAATATCTTAGGTTCAAAGAACTTGAGCAAAGGAAAAGGCACAAAGTCTTGACTTGGGAGCTATAAGGAAGTTATTTTGAGTTAAGTTGAGGTATAGGTAAAGACTTCTGAAGATTCTTACAATCTTATGTAATTAAATTTTGTTTCATAACTCTATTAGAAAAGGATATGTGGATGTGTATTTATTACCGTTTGAGAGAATGGCTGTGACTGGAGTGATCCTGGGTATACAGGTCTAATTCCTAGCCTTTTTGGCATTACCAAAATGTTTCTTTTATTTAAATTAAATAGAAATGTGTGTGGTTATGTTTAGATGGAGACGGAGTCTCCGTTATTGGTTTTATACATATATTGTGATTATCAGGTTGTCGCCTTGCATGCGTTAAATGCACAAGGTCCTAAATACAGGGGAGATTCTACCGGATTTTCTGTAAGAATGTGTTATTCATTTATCTGAAAATCCTTATTTTTATATATAAAAAAAAGACACTCAAGATTTTTAAGGTCTTCTTTTCAAACTTATTGTTTCGTTGTTTGGTTTCTAAATAGTTTTTTAAACTTAGGGCCCCACATATAAAACGATTTATGAAAAAGTGTTATAAAAACCCAGGATGTCACATTAACTCTCTTCTAAGAGCTTGCAGTTTAATCATTCTCCCCTTCAAGCTTCCTTGAAACTCCTTTTTTGGAATGCTCCAAGCTTCCTTAGCTTTTTGAAGCTCTTGTGATGCTTAGAAATAAATTATCTAAAATTGCTTGTTTAATGAAGAACAAGCTTTTGCATCTCTCTTTTTGTTCTCCTTCAAGGTCTCTCTTTGAACATTTGTAAGAGTTGTTGATTGCTTAGGTTTCACATAATCATTTTCAATCAAATCCTATAAATCTTATTATAGAAAGCGAGTTTTCATCTTCATACTCCAGAAGTAATAATTTTCTCCCCAAAGGATAGGAATAGAAGGTTGGATGCTCAAACCTTGAGTATTTGTGCTGGTCATTGTATAAAAAAAATTGTTGCTATGGTGATGATTTGTTTTTGCCCACCTTCAAATCCAGCTACTGCTGTGACGATTTATGTTCGCCCACCTTTCTTCACTCCCAACCATTTTGATCAAACATGCTTTGATACTAATATGTTGGTTTTTGTAAGGTTTAAATAATACATACAAATAAAGAAAGAAAGAAAGAGAAGAGGAAAAAACACTATTTGGTATTTTCAGTAGAACCACCACTTTTTCCATTCAACAACACAACTTCTTATATAGCTTTCCAGTTAGGGCTTTCTTATCAAGTTTTCATCTCTACCCTTCATCTAGTTTCTAGTAAATTTAAGAAATTTCTTTCCAGCACATTAACTTTAAAAACGACTAATCTATGATTAGAAGATACTTGCAAATGTTTTGAAGAAGAGTGGAAGTTTTCAGCTTGATTAGGTTGGGTCTTTACCTTGTAATTGAGTTGAGTTCAGTCAAATGGAGCTTCTTTCATAGAATAGAAGACACTTGAACCTGACCCCACCAGGGTTTGCAACAATGAATGCGAATGGGCGTTCTAGCATGGTTATAACTAACATGGTTGTGTAGTGTTTTGATATCGCCTGTGTTGATCTGTATTTTACCACACATGTAGCCTAAGCATGTCCGAAGACATGTAGCCTAAGCATGGCCCAAGACATGTAGCCTAAGCATGGCATGGTGCCTCATGTGGCCTAACCTGACGAATTACACAATGCAATTTTACCAAATAGTGGGGCTAAACTCAAAATCCAGCCCATGTTGTTTGGATGGATACGATGATAGAATTGGACTGGATATATACATGTAAGTGCATGGAGAGAACAAGATATTGGTCGTGCTTTCATTTTCACTATTTCTTGAATTCTTCCCAACTTTTTGGAACATTTGCCTTGCTAAAGTTATTCTGGGATCTAAACTTGCAACGTGGTTCATAGCAGTGAGAATAACATTATGGTTGCATCATAATCACTCCATCAGAATTCACCGCACTTCTTGTTCTTGACCGTTAACTCCTGATAATCAATCAAACTAAGACGATACGATTGGTGCATGTAAAATCCAAGGATTCTCTACTGCTGCTAAGAACACGAGGGCCCTGTTGCTTGGTGTTCCGAACTGTCCATAAATGCTGGGACCCATCTTACATGGGCCACCACGAAAAAGTTTTTTCAACTGAGCGATCCTAACCATACGACTGTCCCACTGCAAAAGGAACTGATGGGGAGGTTGAAAAGGAATAGTAAAAATAGAATTTTAACCGTTGACAGAGTTAGCTTGTCAGTGAATTCAATTCTTAAGACGAGGCATACTCCCATAAAAGTGGGTGACCTTTCACAGCACCAAGAGCCCGAACTGGTGACCGTGACCTACCATGGTAGAGGCCCTTCTGGTGCCACTACGCTAGAATGCTGGGGGCACTTGTTGCATGCATGATACGTGGTCAACTACAACCAAACACTTAAATTTTATTTAAGTAAAGAAGCTTTGTTGAAGGGGAGCTTTGGTGTAAATTTAGATTTGTTGTCGTGTGACCTTGAAAACAGCCTCTGCAATGCAAAGTAAGACTGTATACTATTGACCCTTGTGGTCCACCCTTTTCTTAAATCCAACATCCCTTGTAAAATGGCTAGCATAACAGATCGAGCCATGCCAGACTAGCACTTTTTTCTCCTTTTTCACATCTCATATGTGGGAACGGCGAGTGAAAGGATGGTTGCGGCTGTTACTGTTGATTACATAGGTACTTTGTTTATGGACTTGCAATTCATGAAGATTGGCTACATGGGCAATCCAATCAGCTCCTGTCAATGATTATTATTTTTTAATTTATAATTTTTGGGTACTAGCTTTGAACTTCACCAATTAAACCACTCACTCTCTGCCAACAAATATCCTGCACAGTTAGTGATGGACAACTAAGCAGAAATAGGATTAGTCCCAGACTTAGAATTGCTAATTTTTCCTTTGGCTGGGGATTAGATGTAGAAGTCTGCGATCACTGGGCTATTTTATAATTACTGAAGGCTCTATTTCTGCCTGACCACTGGGCTACAAGGATTGACCAGTAGAATACACGCAAAATAGATCTGGGTGGATTCTGTGCTCTTCCAGGCACCCAGATTGAAGCTCTTCCAGGCAACAGTTCAAACTCTTCTAAATTTCAATATTTTTTTTTCTTCAAGATATTGGAGAAGAATTGTTCTTCTTTTATAAAATCAGTAAACACAACGGCCAGTCCTCCCGGGATAAGAAAAGCTTTAACATAAATCTAAATTAAACTAAAATGATCTCAACCATTCATTCTCTAGTTAACTTATAGCTAAGATTTACAAGGAAACTTAATAATCATATCAATAAAGAAAATAGCCAAAAACATCTAAAGTAATTGAAATGCCTAAATTGGCACTGCATCAAAAGCCTGTGGCGATGATGGATGATTGGCGTGCTCATTAAAGTTGCCAACATCCTTAAGTTGAAGATGGACAAACCGTCCATATTTGAAACCGTAAGTTGAGTTTAATACTGGGCTTGTTTGCATGATGAACCACCAGATTAACGTTACCATCATCCAATCAGGTTCAGCTAGCATTGTATCAAAGCCGTAGGTTTGGTGCTCTGCGACATAGATCTAACTTTATGGCTCATTTTAAATCTCTGTAAGGTCTAGTGGGTTTTTCAAAATTGCAGATTTGTGAAGATTCTTCTTTGCTAATCAATTCAGTTAAGAAGGAAAGCAGGTCAATATAGAAGGTGATCCAGATAGAGAGAGTGCAGGAGACTCTATCAAGGGATGGAGATAGGGGTGTCAAAATATGACACGACACAATAACATAACTCGAACTCGACACAAATTTAGCTCGTTAGGGTCGAGTCTTATCATGTTCGTGTCATTTTTGGGTTAACCCAAAGATGACAAGCCAAAAATCATGTCGTGTTCGGGTCAATCAATGTTGACCTGTTTGACCCCCGACCTATTGATTCGGCATATTGAACCATCTAACTTGCAAGCTATTAACCAATTGGGGTGAAAATATAGGACGGTTCATCAGAAGCCATCCTATATTACTATAGTACTATAGTACTATAGGATGGTTCTTCTGAAACCATCCTATATTAGTTATTTTATATTTATTTAATCGTGTTACACGAGTTGTGTCGTATTGACTCGTTTAATAATCGTGTCGTGTTCGAGTCACGGGTTCTTGACACGATTATTAAGTGGGTCATGTTCATGTTGACCCATATACTATAATGGGTTAGTCTCGACACGACACGAACACGATCTGCCAACTCGAATTGCCAGGCCTAGATAGAGGTTGCCTTCATCCGCTTATATAGGGATACAAATGAAGTAGCTACCAGCCTTTTGAGAACTCTCTCATTTAAATGATGTTGCATTTTAAGTTAAAAAATAGCTAGGGCATTATTTAATCTATTCATTTTGTTGCTGCTTCACTTGTCTTTGTTATTTGGACTGTTATTCAATATTATTAAAGTACAACCATTATCTATATTTTGGAGCCAATGAATAGCTATTGTACAAAGTTTAAAATGTTGAAATCTTATAAGGGTTTCTATCATTAAAAAAAAAAAAAAAAAAGAGCCCTGAACTTTTGCAGTTTTTCAGTTGTATACTAAACTTTCATTTATTTCAGACAAATCCATGAAGTTTTCAACTTATTTTAATCTTACCCCTTGTATAGGCTGCATGTGAAGAACCATACCAACCGAATGATTCTTGCCAAATGCCTTTTCAGTTTTTAAAATCAATGGTTATGATTTCTCATCGAACGTATTGCAGGATATGATCATCCAATATGCATTTTTTTTTTTTTTTTCATTTGTGATGATAGCCTCTACAAAATAAGGACAATATGATGAATGGCAAGGATCTTGTAGAAAACATGCCTAGATAGGTGCCTCCTATTAGGCTCCTTTTGTCATGGTTCATGTGGAACACGATTTGCTGAAATAAAAACACCAGTTTTGGGTGATCCAAGCCACTCTTTCCTGGATACCGTCTTAAACAGGAAAATTGCACTCGTTAGATAGTCTTAGTTGCATAATTTCTCATATTTTTTGAGCTTTTGGATCTGTTTATTTTACTTCTTAGAACAATAAATGCAAGGATTTCTATTAGTGGACTCTGTGGGGCAATGAAGTAGCGGATAATATTACAAAAAATATGGACCCCGCTAGTACTTTTAGAGTAATGTAATCCTTGTCTGATCATTGTATAGACAATTGAGTTCTTATATTAAAAAAGGTAGCCTCAGTGTGCGGCAGATCACAAGGGCCTAAAGTACACAGTCTTATCTTGCATTTGCAAGAGGCTGTTTTCATACCTTGAACTTGTGACCTCAAAGTCTCGCGATGACAACTTTTACTGTTGCGCCAAGCAAGAGCGAGGTAGGGCTCTCTCATCTCAATTATCCAAACCGCCCGTCTCAACGTTGAATGCCCATGGTTTTGGCCCAATTCAGTGGCTCCAGGAACTGCGGTGAACCCCACTTTACATCTCTCTCTGGTTTGTTACGCGTGAGGAGTACCGAACAAATATAAAAGACCGGAGGGAAGACTTCAACCCTTTACTGCACCATGACTTGAACTGAAACAGATGGAAATTTGGAATCAGCAGCTTTCTCTTATATTTCGCCAACATGGAGCAAACGCCATTAGCAAAACCCTTTTTTCAAATGTCAGCCGCCGGCCGTGCTATAGTCAAGTAAACTCAGTTAGTTCTCTTCATACAAATCCAAAACAAGAAAACGTCCTTAAGTACGTACAACTACTACTTCAACCACTCTGCACTAGTTTCTCTACTGGTCATAACACAAGGCTCAAGATTCTTCAATGGACTTTCTCCTTTTCTGCTTTCTCTTTCTTGCTATACTTCAGCTCCTTGCTGGACAAAATACCACCCACCCTACTGAAGGTATGTAATTGTTCAGTTTGGCGTGCAACCCAATTGCAATTTCTAGTGAAAACTCTCGAAATGCTTTTGGGTTGCACATTGAAGTTATCAAAACCTCCCTCTGTCTCTAGCTTTATCTTCAACATCCTCTTTTAGTTGCTTGTATATGATTTTCAATTGGTCTTTCTTCTGTTGGAGGGGAATATCAGTCTGCGTTGCAGTTCTTATTTTATTTGCTTGAAAACTGCCTAAGTGATCTTTTTGATGAAAACAAGGAAACTGGAGTAAGCTGCAGATGTGGGGATGGTTGCACATCTTAATTGTTCATTACCATTCTTTCTTTCTATTATTTTCCTTCATTCCCTTGTTTTACTTGCTTTATATGATTTTCAATTGGGCTATTCTCTTGGGGTGGGAATCAGTGGAAGCTTTGCGAGCAATAGCAGAGTATTGGGACTTGAAGAGTTGGAATTTCACAATAGATCCCTGTGACACAAAAGCTCCATGGAGTCCTGAAAATGCAAATCCTAGAATTACGTGTGATTGCTCCACCTTACCTGATAACGTATGCCATGTTACCCATCTGTAAGTTCCTTCTAACTGCCTCCTTTCCTCTTTTATTAACCTTAGCTTTCCAGATTGCTCCATAAATTCTGAATATGAATTTAGGAAAATTTACGCTTTGGATGTATCTGGCAAAATCCCAGTGGAATTGTTCAACCTGACCGAGCTGATGGACTTGTGAGTAATCTTTTGATTTTCGTCTTTGGTAATTCTTCTACTCATTTCACTCCTAGGAATATAAGTTATCACTGTGATGCAGAAACTTGGGTCAGAATGTCTTGAGCGGACCACTACCTGCAGAAATTGGTCGATTATCGAAGATGCAATATCTGTAAGTGTTATCAGTCAATGTCATTATTTTGAATGTTCCCAAATAATTGTGTTATGAAATTGTTGTAACAGGAGTCTGGGAATAAACAATCTATCAGGTCTTGTGCCCCGAGAGCTTGGCAATCTCACCAAATTAGCTTCTCTGTAAGAAGAACATTTTGAGCTCAATTGTTTTTTTAGTCAGTGAATTTGCCTTCTGTAAGACCCATCTACTTATACTCTTAATGTTTATAATCCTTACAGAAGTTTTAGTTCAAACAACTTTAGTGGTCCTCTACCGAGAGAGCTTGGGAAACTGGTCTCCTTGGAACAGCTGTGAGTTTAGGTGCTTGGTTAAATTTCAGTTTGGTTATTTTGTGGTGTATTTTTTTTAGTCATATGCATAACTAATGGGAAGTTTTAACTATTCTTTCCAAGCTGTTTGTATCATCAACTTCCTAGCTTAATTCCATGAAACATTTCGGCGTGTCATGGTCCTATGACTTAAAATTTCCTTGCCAAGCTACATGAAACAGATTCCCGGAAGTCCACAGAAAGATTATTGTTAACTGCCCGAAGTGAGAAGCAAAAATGTTCTAATAAAGATGTTCCTCTATAATATCATCATGACTCTTGAAATCATGTGCAGTAGCAAAACCAAAACCAAATACGATGAGTAGTGGGGTCCTGAGCTAAGCCTTGGAAATCTTAATGCCATAATGCCTTTCAAATCCTTCTAGCCATTATCCTACTGCAATAATTCTTGCTAAGAAAAATGCCCATGTTGTGGCAATTCCACCGAGAAGGTAATAGGTTACTCTTACAATGTGTCCTTGTATAATGCTCAAGGCTCTAGGCTGAGTAGCAGGAACAACTTTCGTGAGGTTAGTCAGTTCACTTTTTCCATGATTTCTGGTGGGAAGAAGTTTGTACTATCAAGACCTATGTTGAGCTCCTATATTGTGAATCAGTAGTATCTTGGTTCCAACAAGGGTAACTTATTGCTGTTCTGAAAGCAACTTAGTCTTTTCATGTCTTATGGCCCAAAGTTATTCTTCTGTCTTTCAGATACATTGACAGTAGTGGAGTGACAGGAGATATTCCAGAAGAGCTAGCAAACTTGAAGTCCCTTAAGATTCTGTAAGTAGCTTTGAGATCTGAAGCTACTTTATATGATATGTAACATTAGCAGCTATTGTTCTTTCGATCCAGAATTACTAGAATTGCTGATACAAAGCCCTAGGGAAGTATCCATTTACACTGTTGACATTTCTTCTATTTCAGGTGGGCATCTGATAATCTATTTACAGGGAAATTACCTGCATTTCTTGGCACCCTTTTAGATCTAAAGGACCTGTACGCATGATTTGTTCAAGTATTACGTAAGAGATTTTTGAAGGTTTTCACAACTATTTAACTATTGTCCAAATGTGTTTGTACAGGCGCATTCAAGGGACATTACTTGAAGGTCCAATTCCAAGCACCTTTTCTGGTCTGACAAAACTAGAAGATTTGTATGTTATCATCTCACATCAACCACCCCTTTCTCATTAAGGATGGCTTCTTCTAATTGTTGGAATGCAGTGGTTTCTACTAGTTTTAAAATTTTTGCATTTGCATGGCTAGATATCAAACCTTGAGGAATATGATAAACTTTCTAGAATCATGGATTTCAAATGCCCGATCTATGATGTACACATTGGTGAAAACTTAGGGAAAGTGTTTTATCTCTCACTTACTTCTGTAGGAGGCTTGGTGATCTTACAACAGCAGACTCTTCCCTTGCCTTTTTGGAGAATTTAACAAGTTTATCCATTCTGTAAGATCTATGAACCTCAATATTTAAACCAAAAACCATGAGATTTTCCTTCCATTTGTCTTACAATTGTTAAATCTTACAAATGGTATCTTGTTATGCGATGTAGATCTTTGAGGAATAGTCATATTGCAGGGCATCTTCCTGCACGCCTGGGAGAATTTTCCAACTTGAAGTACTTGTAAGTTTTCCTGATACCCCACATGTCCTTATGTAATCTGATCTGTTGATGCTTCTTTTACTGTAGAATAGTGATGTCTCACCGCCTTCGTCTTCAGTGATCTTCATGTTTTTTTTTTTGAGCAGTTATGATCACCATAGATTATGTTCTTCCCAAGCCTGTAAATACTTTTTTATATATATTTTTATTTTCATATGTCAGGGATTTGAGCTTCAACAAGTTGATGGGACAGGTACCAAACTCATTTCAGGATTTCAAGTCTTTACAGTTTCTGTAAGTAATCAGAAAATGATATTAAATTGTATATCAGAAACTTTTCTTGTGCCATTTTAGTTACACTTGTCTTAATTTTCTTTCTTAGAGGTCACACATTTTTGGGTTGTCAGTCATAAGATTTTTACTGCTTGCAGTCTATGTGGAGTTGACTGTTTTCTTCCTTGACAACATTAGTTTATTTGGTTAAAGCTGACGAGAAGTGGACTCTAACAATATTGAGGCTTCAAATTATATTAGGAGAAGAACTCTTTCAAGGTTATGCTATAATATGAATCTCATTCTTCTCAATCAGCATCTACACAACGAAGACAGAAACAGAAGTGCTGCCACATTTAAGTAGATGGTGCTGTTTGTACTAGGGGAAAAATAAATGTTTGGATTGAATGTTTAATGATGGAGAAAATGTTCAGTTTCAGGAATAAAGTTGCTCCTCTTCAAATTTTTGTCCTCCATGCTTGTGTTGACGCTGTAGAGTGCATTAAGTTGTTTATGGGTAATTGAGTTGATCTGTCTCACTCTGTGTTTTGCTGTTGCATTTGATTTGGAGTTCATTATGTGCAAAGATGTGCAGTCATTCAGTAATTGGGTGTTCAGACAGTAAGAAACAGGTCAAAAAATGCATGTGCTAGTAAAACTCAAAAGATAGCTATTACAGAGGCAAAAATAAGTGTATCGGAGAGGCCAGGGAAAGTTAGTGGTTTCTGTTCAGATCTAGTTGAAAGCATGGTTGACTGATAGTAGTTAGAATGTAGCATCTCAGTTTGGTTGTTGTCTGCAGTGCTTAAGAAGATAACCTCCCCAGTTCTTCTCCTTCGAAATGTTTTGCAATATTTTATGCTCATTTACATCTAACCTATTGGACCCGTCACAAGTCAAGCATTTCAGGCTTTCAGCATTTATTGCATATATTGTACCAGGGCATTCCATCTGATGCATATCATCTTCTCTGTTACACGAAAGCATGAACAGCATAGAATCTATCTACTAGTACTTTTTTATTGTTCTTTCTGCAATTCCAATATTTCTGCTTTTGTATTTCTCAGATATCTTGGAAATAATAACCTAAGTGGTGACCTGCCTTCAAAAATCATAACACCAAATCTTGCTGCAATGTAAGTGAAACTAGAACCCTATGCTCCAGCTTCTCCCGTTCTACTTTTTATTGCATTCCTCAGTGCTGATTCATAAATTACATCTCACATGTTAACATACATTTACTCGGGTTTACCTTGGTACTCATTCAAATTGCATAGATGCTGCTTCTCCCCTGATACATGTCTGAATGGGTGTTGTAATGCCAACTAAGTAAGTGCAGGTGTGATAGTGCTGACTGAGAAATTTTGTCAAATTTAAGCAGATTTTCCTCCAAAAGCCTGTCTTGCCTTCATCTTGGCTCTTATTCATATCTCACATCTGTGGATGTAACTAGAAATTTTGCAATAATTTTTTTTTTCAGAAAGTGGTTTAACTTACTAATATAATTCCTGAATAAAACATGGTTTTCTCGAGCTTGATGGTTACTATTCAAATTCAGCCGCAAGCAAAGATCTTCTCCATGTTTCATTGAATTATTTTAAGACTGCAGTTTCCATGGCACAGATCTTCTTTTGCTAATTGTTTTCATGTGTATCTAGTAATTGATCAAGCAATTTTTTTGTCCTAGCCATCCAGATATAAGTAGACCAACTTGCTTATTTCTTCAACTATTTTACTGCAGAGATGTCTCCTTCAATCCCATCAACGGGAACTTCCCTTTAAATTATGTGAAGTCAGGATTAGCAATGTAAGCTGCCATTTTGCCTTTGCAGTCTTGTTATGTTCTGAAATTTCCTATACAATAGTGTACTACAGAGACAATGCCAAACTGCTTTGGATGGAATCTCCAGTGGCCCATGTCTCAACAACTTACATTGTTCATTTAACAAATGCTGGTGACCTAATTCTTTTAGGAACTTCATTGGGACTAACTTAAACGCAGAGAATCTTTTGACAGGTGAGCCATCATCTTAAGCTAAACTTTGCTACTGCCACTGCTCTAGGAAATTATATTTATTTTTTCATTGTGTGATGCTAGCTTTTCCATCAAATATTTTCCTCTAGGCTTATGTTAGAACTTAACCATTCCCTGTGGATGGATGGAGTTCGTTGAGGATCTTTGACTACTCTTTAATCTACATGCTTGAGTATTCACTAGTCTACATGCCTTTTGAAAGTTCTTGATTCATTAGTCATTATAGACGGCACTAAGAATGATAGAAAGGCAGAGGTAGAAAAAGAAAAAACATGATTCTCATGTTATGTGTAGATACCCGCCCACTTGAAAGACCCATTGGCAGTTTCTGTGTTCCAGAACCCTTTCAAGTGCATCTGTGCATATCTGAGAAGTGCCAGTTCAACCAAGCAAGAACAACTCTTTGCAAGGCATTTGAAACCAGTGAAAAGATGTTTCATGTTGGCATATTGCATGTCTTGATGTGTCTGGTGTTCATGCTTAAGAACGGCATATAAGAGGCATACCATATTGTTGATTACTTTTGAGGATGAGATCATGAAGACATCCACAATCCGTTTTGGCAAGCTCTGGAACTTCACTTCCAAAAGAGTTTTAATGGGATAAATGCTTTGGTATTTCTAACTATTGAACTTAGTAAAGTTAGTAAGACATACAACTCTTATTTATAATGACAAATTTTTATTTTTTTACTTGTCTTCTTTGAAGTATGTCTCTATCATGAAATTATTTACAAAATATGTAATTGTCAATTAAACAATTACATTCTGTTGATGAATTTCTGAACTTCTTGATGACTTATATTGGTCCAGGAAAGTTTTGGGATTATTTCACTGCCTCCAGAATGGTTCTTCGTGCAGCAAGGAAGTTCTAGCCTGTAAGTGCCTGTCTTGACTCTTGTGCTTCTTGATAATGCGGTTTTCTTCAGGAGGGGTTTCCCTGTATTGCATATAAACTACTATTGCAGTGCAGCCCATTGCCTGAGAGAAACTATCACTTAATATTTATACCTTTGTTTGGAACTCAGTAGTTGGTCTTGAAATTCTAGAGTCATGTTAATCCTGCTGCAGATCCTACTTTCTCTGTTAATTGTGGTGGCACAGAACAAACTTCTGCATCAGGCATTGAGTTCTATGATGACTCCAAAAATTTGGGCCCTGCCTCTTCATACATAAATTCTGAAGATCAATGGGCAGTAAGTAACACAGGTTCCTATATTTCCAATCCCGTTGGCCCAATCTACGTTACAAGAACAGATTCTCAGATCTTGGGGACTTTAGAGTCTGAGTTATATAAAACTGCTAGAATCTCGCCAAGCTCGTTAAGATACTATGCTTTTGGTTTAAAGAATGGGGAATACAATATCGACCTCCACTTTGCGGAAATAGTCATGGAAGACTCGCTCTCATGGAAAGGTCTTGGGAGGCGCTTATTTGATGTGTATGTTCAGGTATAGGTTGTTATCATCCATAATGTAACGTAGGTTTGAAATTATAATATCTTAGTATTTTTATTTTATTTTTGGATGCAAACTGCAGGGAGAGAGAGTTCTGCAAGATTTTAACATTCAAGATGAAGCAAAGGGCTCTAAGAGAGCTGTTATAAAAACTTTTAAGGCAAATGTGACCAATGAAGTCATGGATATCCATTTCTTCTGGGCTGGAAGAGGGACATGCTGCATTCCAAATCAAGGGACTTTTGGGCCCTTGGTGTCGGCTATCCATGTTTCTCCAGGTACCAAGCTAGTTTCTTGATTTGTATATAACTTTCTTCCTAAGGATACATCATCTTCTAATTGACCCTCTCATTGTTGCAGATTCAGCTATTATGGTTTCCCCCTCCAACCATGACAGGAAACGTATAGGCGTACTTGTTGGAATTGCTATTGGATGTGCAGCTGGACTGGTGATAGTCTCATCCATAGTCTACCTGTGGTGGGTAAAAGATGTGCCTGCACATATGCGAGTACCCACAGATTCGCCAAGAAAAGTCTGATGATGATGTGAGTATTCATGGCAATATTTGAATGTATGTTATGTGATTTTCTTACGGATTGTAAAATTTAGGTTGTCAATGTAGATCTGTTATGCGGTTGAGATCCCTGTTTCAGTAATTTAAGGTGGCAAATGTAACGAGGGGTATGTGAGGACCAGATCATTAGCTAGTGGCTAGTTATTGATCCGGACAAAGTTCTTTATGATATTTAGTACTGCATGTACACTAGCTGGTGTTATATGCCTTTCCATGCTTTGCTTCCGTTGGCACAGTTCGTTTCATATAAAAGCAAAGGAAATGGAAGAAAGAAAAGGAACTCTTGTGGGTTATGGTTCTTGGGACTGCATGTGCAAAAGATGTTCTTGCAGTATCTTTACTGCATGCTTAGAAGTGCTGTCCAAGTTATTGTAACTTTACCGCATAATTTGCAATAGCCAACCTAGCACGTCTTGCCAAGGTTTGGATTTTGATATATTGAACCAGAAAAGGACATTGCTAGAAATTCGTCAAAGCAAATACATGTAAGGTCTTTAACACGCGCTCTGCTTCCTGTTTGTGGTGCAAAACCTCAATTATCTTTGCAGCTGAAAGTAAGGGCTCCACCGGCAAGGTTGTATAATCCGGTTTATGCAATTGGTTCCCTGGTTTTTTGTTGTTGTGTAAGGTTGACTAGTGCATTCTAATAACAAAGAAAAGGGGGTAGCCCTAGTGCACGAAGCTCCAGCATATGTGGGGTTTGGGGAAGGGGTAGACCACAAGGGTTAATAGTATGCTGCCTTACCTTGTATTTTGTAAAAGGCTGTTTCCACGCCTCTAACCCTTGACCTTAAGATCATACTACCATTCACCAATAACAAAAGCAACTCCTAAATACCAAAAAAACCACAAAAAGAGATGGGGCTATATCAATTGGGAGGGACAGAAGTGTCATTTCCCTATGCAATCATGCCAGATTATTCCTTAACAACTAGGAATAGCTAGCACAATCGTTATTTGAGCCTTGAAAATTGTGCCATAAATGTGGAACCCATTTTGGTGGTCATTAAAACCATTCTCTGCAGATCCTATCCTAAAATAGGACATGTCCAAGGACTTTCCTTGTTAGACGACCCTAACCACAGTGGGGTGTAAATATAGAAGGCTTAAAATTTTCAGTAGTAACAGTATAAAGCCTTGACGTTCAGTAATTCAGGATAATCAGATGTCTGATTTTGAGATGAGTCCGATCTGCAACGGGTCCAATAAACACATCGTATCACCAAATGCCGGGGTCAGATGGAAACTGTACATGCAAAATCTGTGTTTACAAAAAGAGGTAGCACGGTCTCCCTCCCCAACACTCAATCCGTTGTATTTCACATCTTCAGTTATTCCTTTCTTCTAGTTCACGATGATCATATCTTAGAACCGAATTCTTGTTAGCCAGTGACTCGACTTGCATGGACTTTTAGGCTTTCTATAACAGAGGTTTCTTTCCATGTCTGAATCCCACTCCAGACTTATTCAGGGTGTGGGTCACCGTCATTGTCAATCCCCCACCCCCGTCTGCCAAGAGAGAGAGAGAGAGAGAGAGAGAGAGAGAGATTTACTCAGTACCTAAAGCTCCAGTTTAATTATGTCGGAAAATAAATTCAATGCATCTCTTCCAGTATTTTGATATCAAACCATCCAATGCTGCTCTGCTGATACAATATCATCCATCCTGCAGATCTATCTTAATCATCCATTTGTGAGCCTCCAATATCCAGCAATTGGTGCATCCATCCAAAACGATTTTTGGCCTTAGAAATTCGATGCAGGTGCCAACAGATAGAGCACTTCCCATAGCCGGGTTCGATATCAGATAGTAATCTGGGATAACTTGTTAGTCTCCAATTTATCAAGGGGTGGTAAACTTTGCTTATTTTGAAAGTTGCATTGTTCCTCTGCTAATCATATCTCTCTTTAATAAATATTCTTACTTCACTTGATCAAAAGAAGAGAATCTAAGATCATTGAATCTTCTGGTGAAGGTAGGGGCATAACCCTCCACCTTCAATTGCTCTGTTAACCCATCCAATGTGAGATATATGTTTAGACATTGTTTATGAGACTTGTCTGCTGTCAAAAATGTATGAAGCTCACCACTAACATCAATCCAACTGCAACCTGGAAACTTGTTCACACCCTTGTTTTTCATCTCAGCTCGGACTCGGGCTACATCATCCCACCTACAAGCATCTGCATAAACATTGGAGAGCAGAACATGGTAACCAGGATGCTGAGGCTCTAATTCAATCAAATGTTTAGCTGCAACTTCAGCTAAGGGAATGTCTCCATGGATCCTACAACCAGCAAGGAGAGCACCCCAAATGCAGTCATCAGGTTCTATAGGCATGGACTTAATCAATTGGTAAGCTTCGTCTAGCTGACCTGCTCTTCCTAGATTATCAATTACACAAGCATAGTGATCAACATCTGGAATGATCCCATACTCTTTAGACATGGTCTCCAGACAACGTAGGCCCTCATCGACCAAGCCAGCATGACTGAATGCCGATAAGAGGGCAATGAAGGTCACCCGGTTTGGTCTCCACCCATCATCTTTCATCTCTTCAAAATGTGAGAGGGCTTCCTTCGGTCTAGCATTGACACCGTAGCAGGAGATCATGGTGTTCCATGAGACTTCATCCTTAACTGTCAGCTCATGGAAGGCCTTTTCTGCTTCTTCTACACAACCACACTTCCCATACATATCCACAAGAGCATTTTGAACAATGCAGTAATCTCCAGAAAATCCATTCCTAACTATATAGCCATGTATACCCATCCCTTGTTGAAGAGCCGCCAAGTGTCCACATCCACTAAGAACAGAGCTGAATGTATACTCATCAGGTTTTATATCCTCATAGTGCATCTGGTGGAAAAGGTTGAGCGCCTGATCAAAATCATCTTCATGGGCATATGCGGAAACCATGGTGTTCCAAGAAATAACATCCTTCTCTGGAGTCCGTTGGAAGACTCGCTCAGCCAACACCATATCTCCTCTTCTAGCATACATGGCAATGAGAGCATTACACACAGAAGTATTGGACTCTAAACCGACTCTATAAGCATGACCATGGATCTCAAATCCAGTCAAGACCAACGGACTGCACTCAGGGAGAAGCAAAGTTAGAGAAACTTTGGAGAGAGGTTTGAATTCACCAATGTACTCCATTGCCATCTCACGAAAGATGTGAAAGGCTTCATCTAGCCGCCCACCTTCAATGAATCCTGAAATCATTGAATTCCACAGATGGGTATTTCTTAAGTGAATTTGATTGAATAACAAAAATGCATAGGCCATGTAGCCATGGTAGGCATATCCAGATGCGATCGCAGACCGCAGCCTCTCATCATCAATGGACTCCATGCAGACTATCCCCTGCCACCTAATTGCAAATGCATGGAACTCCTTCAACCTAACCAATGAATTCAAGTTGGGGATCACAGGGAGGAGAGTATTGAAAGTCACCGAATTAGGCATAATCGAAGAATCCATCAGCATCTTTCTAACCATCTCCATTGCCAAATCACCATCTCCAGCGCGAACACAACCAGCAACAAGCGAATTCCAGCTACTTGGTTGAATCCGATGCCCAGCTTTCTCCATCAGATCCAATATCTCCAAAGCCTTCATCCAAAAGCCATTCTGTGCGTAAGCTGCCACCATCAAATTCCAGGTGACAACATTTCGGTCAGGGATTCTATCAAACAGTTTGCACGCATCACCTAAACACCCATATTTCACGTGAAGATCAAGAAGAGCACTTGCAGCAAAAACGTCGTACTGAAAGCCTGAAACTATCATAAGCCCATGAATCTCCTTGCCAAGTTCTAGATAACCCAAGTGAGAGCAAGAATCAAGAACAAACGGGAAGGTAAATTGATTAGGCTGGAATCCGGCCAAAAGCATGTCGTAGAAGAGGTCTATGGCGTGGGAGAAATGGGTGGAGTTGGTGTACGCCCGAATCATGATATTGTAGAAGAAAATGTTGAGAAGAGATGGAGGGGTAGAATTGAAGAGGGTGCGAGCAGCGTCCGGTTGGCGGCAGCAGCAGTAGAAGTAGAGGAGTTGGCTGGTAAGATAGAGATCGTTGGCAAGGCCGAGAAGGAAGATTTGGGCGTGGATTTGGGTGCCTGAACGGAGGGAGAGAGTAGATGCGCATTGTTGAAGTGCAGTCGCGAGGGAATCGGCGAGTCCATCCAGTGTTTCTGGGAATTCCTTGCAGGTAGTGGGAGCAGTGATTGGGGTCGTTTGTTTTGGTGTGTGGTGGAGGCGAAGACATGTAATTTCAGGTTTTAGGCGAGTAGTGCCTGTTGTAGGGGCGGTAGCGCAAGTGTTGGTGACGCGAAGAGCAGCATTCGGGTTGGAGATTATTGAACGAGAGGAGGATGCTGGGTTCGACTGAAGATGAAGGAAGACAATTGCGGCCATATACTATCAGAGGAATATCTGTAACTCTTCTTCAAATACGTGATTAGAAATGTGAACGAAGACGAAGGTAGCCTTGTGAATTAAGGGGACTTCGAGGTTATGGATTCAAAGGTGTGAAAATAACTTATTACAAAAATATAAGATAAAACTACATACTATAGACTCTTATGATTTGCCCTTTTCTCATATCCCAAATATGCTGGAATTTCATGCACCGGGACTACCTCAATGCAAATGAAGATCGACCACGAATCTCGTAACAATGACTGGACGGGAGTGTACGTCTTTGATGGCTGTAACTACAACTAGGGCCTCGACCCAATTTCTTTGAACCATGTCAATGGTCGAACTTATAAATAACTAAGAACAACAGAGAGGGATGAAGTAACGAAAGATGAATACATTAATAGTAAACATTTATCATCACGATCCATTAATGGATCTTATAGAATCCTTGTGATGGAGAATCCATGTCATAAGTGTATCTAAAAACAATGTTTTTTGCTAGGTGTATATTAAAAATAGAGCAACAGAGCCCACCCCAAAACCCAAGAGTACTAACTAACAATTGAGTTCTCGCCGAATCGTATGACCACTAACTCACTTGCCTTCATGGGGGCTTGTTCTGGACAGGTTCGGATCACTTATAATACACGGTTCTATGAAAGAAGCTTTAAAAATACCACCTTTACAAGAGCCATCCACATAGTCTACGCTCAAATCATCTAAAAGTTCGATTACATGGTCATGCTTCAAAATTTTAAAGGCTCATAACTGTCTATTTCACGAAGAATGAGTGACAGAGCTGCAAACAAAAGGTTTAGACCATGGCACCAAGATCACAGACCCGCATATGTTGGAGAGGGACTCAGTCTGGTTTGGGGCCAGCCCCATTGCTAAGCGTTTGATTTGGATCTTTTATGGCCAAAACTGAAGCCAAATGACCAATACGAACATTTGGTGATATGTATGCAGTGTATCCAATGGAGACGACTTGTGGGGTGTTGCATGTCTAGAATTCGGTCCTTCAAGGTGAACAATATGGATTACCAGCCAGCGGAATCCATTATGCTTTCAGCTCATCATGCACAATTTACGTACAGTCGGTATAATTCCTCCTTAAAAATTCCCTCAATTAATCATCTAATCCCCCTCTGTTCCATTATTATTAGTAGTAGTATCAGGGTTCGTGGACAACAATCACATGCACACCCTGAGGAGTCTTGAACTGGTAACCTTCACTTGAGACTCACTCTTAGGCCATTGCACCACACAACAAGAACCTGCACCGGAAGCTGTCGATGGAGTGGCTGGCATCTTATTTTTTACTCCAAATCCATGGACAAGAATTTCGCCTAGGCCTTTGTCTGAACAAACTTCAAACATAAGCGTTTTACAAATGTGTTCTAGTTACAAATTAAAAATCACTGAATTTGGGCTGCTATTACATTTAGAAAACGAGTAAAATACTCTAATAAATTACTGCTAAAGAGTTTGAAAGGGATTCTTGACTTAAAATGGGGCCATTCTTTTTTCTGTTTTGACAGAAAAAAGGGCCATTCTTTGTTAACTAGTGATGCAATTGCTAATACACTTTTTACATAATAAGAACAATAAATAAAGAAAATATAGATCAGAAAAATTATTGCAGATAGATCATTGGTAGAAAAGATATTTCACCCAATCCAGGAGTCTCAAAGCCTAGAGATTGTTGTTCCGTTGTTAGCAACATCAATAATGTTGGGATTCACAGGTGACGAGAACTTCAGGCAGTGAGAGAGTGCAGCTGCTAGCCGTTTTATGTCATTGTATGTATGTGCGGCACTTAGAGTAACTCTCAACCTGTTAAGGAAAAAAAAAAACCCCTCATTAGCGACACAGTAGGTGTTCAGGCAGGGTAATCAACAAAAGAAGTGCATACTTACAAAAAACAAGGAGCTTTTATAAATGCTAGGGGGTAGGTGGCATTATGAGCTCTCTATTATTTGTAACTAAAGGAAAATCTCTGGAGCTGACCTGAAGAGTACTGATTTGTAGTCAACTCATTTTTGTAATGTTTTCCCAATTTTAATAAGTTTATAGAGCAATTCATCATCTTCTCTACTTTTAGTATCACCAATTTAAGCTTTATTTCTATTGTATGTTCTCCCAGACCCCGCATAGGCGGGAGCTTCGTGCACCGGGGCTGCCATTTTTTCTATTGTATGTTCTGTTCCTTGAAGTCTCACAGCATCCTTGCACACCTGCATAATGATAAGAATCTATGATCTGATAATATTATGTCATAGTTACACCCCTGAAAATCATTTGATTGGTCTATTCATATCGTGTTTTGCATTATTTAGATGTTATGAAAGCACCCCATTCTCTTAATCGTTAATGTTTCCTGACACACACACACAAACACCCCAATCTTATGTAGTAAATCCAGCCAAAACAGCTACCAGAAAAAGTACATGGAGAGGGGAAGCTATGGACCCAGGTACCTGCAAGAATTGGGAGGCACTGTGGGAGGTCTGATTGCAGTGACATGAAAACCTGTTTTCAGCAAATGCCTGGTACATTACAAACAAGTGCTGGGCAGCTTTAGATGGTAATTCGAAAACATAAGGGAGCAAGTCGAGGTTAAAATGGTAGATTAATAAGACGAACCTGCTGGCTAGAAGTGCCATTTCTTCATTCCCAATGATTAAAGAAATGATGGGACTAGTGATGCGTAAGTGGGTTAAAGTGCAGAAGTCTCGCACACGACTCCATATCACCCTTCTACGCCAGTTCTCCTTCTTTGCCACAACAACAGCAGCTTTCAAAAAGAAGAATGGTCATTAGATCTAAAGATTTTTAAGGGAAGCATGATCATGCCTAAGGGACTGAATTGAAGCTCACGGCAGCACCCAAAGCTAAAATGGAAAGAACTATAACCAGCCAGAAAATTCCAACTCAAAGCTAACTTTGGAACAGAAACCCCAAATGAAAATGAAAAGCTAAATATGAAAGTAATATACAAGAAACTTGATAAGACATTACCATGAGCAGCAGCAACCATTGGCACGGGAATAGCAGTTGAAAATATAAATGAGCGACCCCTTGATTGTAAGAGCTGCTTCCACTTTTTGCTGTTCAATTGGCATTCACAAGTTGAACATGGGGAATTTAGAAGGCAGTCTAGAACATTCTAACTTAAAATCCACTATAAAGGTGATTACCATCTGGGACAATCTTGGAGTAAGACTCTTCAGAGATGCATCAGTAGCTGGAATATTCAGGCTACTATTTATAAACTGTACAATTTATCAACGAAGCATTTTTATTTTTTCTCCATGGAGGCTTAATAATCAAAACGACAAGACAGTACAGTATGAATAGTTCCATCTTCTCATGTCAACAGTCATTAGTTCCATCTTCTCATGTCAATAGTCAGAAAATGGAAAAATGCAACTTATGATAGGACCAAGCTACCAGAAAGTTGGCAAATCTATATTATTTAGCTTGTGGTAGATTTTGTCCTCAGTGATACAAAAGGAGCACTTAAACAAGTGTGACAATGAAATGGTTGTGCTAAAAGATGCTTTAGACACAACTCAGATCTGGTCATCTTGTAACTCAAGATAACTTGGTGGATTCACATGAGCAACAGTTAGTTTAGTAAAAAAAAACTCAAACACAAAAAGCAATCATGGGAAAAAGGAGTCTATTTGAGATATTGAGCATTGACTCACAGAATTTTGCTTAACTGATGGCTATGCTGCCATTACATGCAACCTAGAGGTTATGGCATGATCCTAGCTGACCCACCTAAAAAACTACTAAACACATGGATACATCCAATACCATACCAGCAACTCCTGTGATGATCCAACGATTTCAGTTTCATCAATCTTCCCAGAACTGTCACTTATGTGTGCTTAATTGGGTTGTAACAACAGGGAAACTTTCTGAAGAATTCACAGAAAGGATGTTCTTTCTCTGATGTTTGGTAAACCAACATTATTAGTCCGACTTGATTTAAGGACTAGAATATGTGCAAAGGCGACTAGGGGAAGAGGATACTGGATACTTAAATACTTTACATACCCAGATGTGGTCACTAAGTATCTCTCTCAAGGAATTTAAAGCTAATTTCCTTGAAGCCCAACTCTAATAGAGAATCCCCATTCAACTAACAGTATTTCAAATATATGGTCTTTTCAAAGTTTCCCAACATCTGCTTCATGATACGACACTTCTTGAGATATTCAGGTTACTCCAAATTGATATAGAACCAAATGTATGAAACATACTCCAGGATATGTGGATTGAGTTTCAGAAGTTTTCTAGCTCTGGAGATAACACTGTTTGGATTATATATTAATTCATATTTTCAGTTAGTGCCACATAAAAGCATGTATTCGGGCATGGTTCTGTGTCCTGCAAGCTAAGCATTAAGATGCTTCATTGAAGAAGGATGGAGCATATAGGGTATGTGCAAAATGTAAAAGCTGACACTTCAAAAATTTTCACCACCATAGAGATTATGAATTAGGAAACTATATGCAGTATCAGGAGACCATGGAAGTTGAGGAATAGTATGTTAGAATACATTCTGAACAAAGGGTATTATCTTTCATTCAGCCATATATCTGTACAATTTTCATTTGTACGTATGCTTTATGCTTTACTTTTAAATTGTGAGAATGAAAAGAAAAATGAATAGGAGCACCTGCATGAGATGAACCCACCATGGCAGCCAGCTGCCTTGCTCAAAGTGCCCACACATATATCAACCTCATTTTCACAATCATACTGCTCTGCCACTCCACCACCATTTTTGCCACAAACAAGTGTCCCATGAGCCTGAAACAAGCATTAGAATAAGTACAGCTGATCATTCCTTAACATGATGGTACGTCCATGTAGCTCTATCTCGATCCATAAGCGCCACTTACATCATCAATGACCAATAAAAATTTGTGTTTCTTGCGCAGCTGCACAATTTCAACCAGTGGTGCAAAATCTCCATCCATACTAAACAAGCTGCATGATAAGAATGGAAGCAATAATTTACTAAATAGAGAAGTAACAGAGTTGCTTGAGAACAAATATTAGGCAGGTTTTCAGCCAACTCTAATGCAACAAAAAATAAGAATCAGCACAAAAGAACGTGCTTGGCAAAACAACATGACATACCCATCAGTTACAACCACTTTCTTCTCCAATGTGCAAGTTGATCTGTTAAAGGTAGAATATGTAATGGCATGAGATGTTGAAATTTTCTACAGATAAATAAAAAGGTATGCTAAATTGTGAAAAGCAACCATACAGCAAAGTGTTTAGGTGAACCATATCACAATGCCTATATACATAGGCTTCTGCCTCTCGCTGTCTCTCAGCAAGACGAATGCCATCAATTATTGATGCATGGTTTAGAGCATCTGAAAATATCGCGATTCTCTCATCCTTCAATGGTTTTCTACCAGCACATAGGAGGGAGCTGATGCTTCCCAATGTCACCATTAATGCCATATTGGCTGCAAACCCAGTTGGACAGAGAAGGCAATCCTGGGAAGAAAGCAAATCATAGGCTTAGTGTCCACAGGCCACTCAGATATTAAATTATATCAGAATGCTATAAGAGAGAGGGCAGTGAGACATAAAGCTAACAAGCTCTATGATATGACTACCACCAAGCTTCTACATGAAGCATAACGAGAAGGAAAGTCAACCCATTACTAAATAATTGCATGCAGTGTGGTTAAAATAAGGAAAAAGTGTATCGGTATTACATCATTCAGAAAGATAGCATATCCATTACCTCTTTCTTCTTCAAATCAGCCAAGGATGACTCTAGCAGCCTATGGTAATTCGTATAACCGCAGATTAAAGCAGAACCTCTTGGACCCATTCCAAGCTCTAGAGCTGCCTGAATTCGAGAAGGAAAGAGGATCCGTAATTAAAAAAGAAAAAAAGAAAATGGTATATTAAACTAAAATATTGAAAGACAATAGATTATCTCAACACCTTAGCAGCAGCCTTTCGAACAGCTGGATGAGAACTTAAACCTAAATAATCATTTCCTGAGAAGAGCAGTAGCTTTTTCAACTTGTTAGGGCAAGGTCTCAGTTTTCCATTGACATCTTGATCTCTGCAATCAGCTTCGTCTCCTATAAAATCAAAATTATTATAATTTGAAATGCATCAAAGTAGCAGGTCCATTGTTCATCTATATCTGTAAGAATGCAGTGATATTATATTACGAGAAGCAGAGAACAGATCACGAGTACTCTGCTTCAAGTGAAATAGTACTCAATCATATCCATATAAAGTGCACTGCAGTCAAAGTAGTGCGGATGAGCAACCACAGGATCATCAAATTCTTCGAATCAAGATGGAGCAAGTCAAATACAGAAGAACATTTGTAAAAGAAAACTTGAAACAGAAAACTCTAGATTTCCTTCTTTGGTTGGTAAATGTACAAGCTCAGCATCCACAGAATAGGAATGTGATGCCACTACTTATCACGACACAGCAACTTCTCTTTTATGTCAAGATGAACTGTCGCAGATATTTGCTAACATTAATATACCCACAAACGAAAATAACAAAGAAATTTGTTAGGATAGCTTCAAAAGTTGGTCATTTAAAGTACAGTTTCGATTTGTCCTTACCAAAATTTTCAGCTTTTTTCCATTTTCAATTTATCCAGCAATGACACAACAGGAAAAGATAAAACCCACCAGAGATGTTGAAGGTGCAATCAAGGAAAAGCTAAATGCACAATCAGGATAAGGTATCTCATAATCATACCAGAACTAGGAATATCATGAACCCATTCCTGAAAGGTGGACTCCTCAATCTCGACCTCGACGGATGATCGGTCCCACGGCTGCAACCCGTCAAACGTCTCGAAATCATTGCAAACCGTGGCATTGTTCAGTTCCTCGATGGGTTTTGATCCCTTTCCTGAAACTGAAATGGGTCTGAGAGATCGTAGGACTTTCAACGAATCCAACCTCTCCAAGGCCTTGTCGACCCAGTAATCCCAAGATACGTCCATTTCACAGAAGACAGAAATGGCGAGTTGTAGCAAGAGAATTGAACAAGGGAAGAATGGGGTGCAGATCAGGACTACTTAGATTAGCTACGACAAGAAACACGGCTTAGAGAGACAACGAGAATCCTAGTTTTGGATTTGCTTGCGCCTTTCGGGTCTCTCCACTTCCGTAATGGCAGTAACTACTCAAAAGCCGCCGGTTTCATGTATGCCAACGTTCCTCTTTAACGGAAAGAACGAGGAACGCCAAATGACGCACCAAACCAGAGCGTTCATCTACCATTCTAAAGGCAAATCAATAAGTGCCGCGTGGCACTTTTTTAGTCCTTCTTCCTTGACCAAGCAAGTGTTTTAGTCTCAAGTAGGGCCCTTTTATTTTAAACCAACATCCTACGGACACATGTAGGACCCGCAAGCCTATACAGTGGGCTCTGGAATTCGGTCACTGGACCCTACTGACTAAGGGTCTGAGATTGGCAACGCGGTGGTGATGGTGAGCCCATTCTTGAACCTATCATCACTGCATTTGGAGTGCAATGATCCCACTGTTGTGCTAGCCCAAACCCTCCTTTACGGTTTGGTCCGTAAGTGGCAGGTCTGCTAAGTTCAACTATGAGTTCTGTCTTGATCTTGGACTCCCCAGTCTAAATCATAAGTCCTCCCATTCCTGCTAAATCGTATAATTTCAGATCTCTACTCAACCTTATATTAGTTTTGCTATCAGAAGCTAACCCATTGATTTTAGCAGGAATTAACCTTGTGGATGCTATATGCATTTGCGTTGAGACTAGAATCATGTGTGTGGACTAATGATCAACCTGTATGGCTGTGACATGTATTGCATCTCCTGATGTGGGTCCAGGAGGAAATCTAATTTGCAATCAACACTTTTGAATTTATTGACTATCAAGGCCTTGCAACGTAATAGCTTTAAGGGGCCTTACAGCCACGCTTTGAGTGCAAGACCCAAGCTAGATTGACTAATTCTCTACTCTTGGCACCACCATCTAACATAGAAGTATTGGAAAAACTCATATAAGCAAAAAGTCTAAAATATCCTTGATTGTGAGATATATAATTGTCTCTATAAATAAGAACCATGATTGCTACAATAATGATTAACATTGACACAATAAAAGCAAGTCGCTCAATCAAGTAACCAACTCTAAGAAAAAATCATTATTGATGGTCCAAGATCACAGATATTGATAAATGAAACTACCATTTATTTGTTGAACAGACGGATCAGTCAAAAAGCCTGTAACTAGACTTAGTAATAAAATACTAGAAAATGCCCACATACGACGAAGATTTTTTGTTGCAGTTAGAACAAGCAGAGGTCCCAATCCTATTGACAATAGTAACTAGAAGTGGAAAGAAAGATATGATCCATGCATATTGATATCTATGTTCCATAATAAAATCAAAAAAATTTATTCTTATATAAATCTTCCAGTTCTTATCTCTTTCAAAGGGAGCAATAATCAATGAAAAAAAATCAAGATATAAAAATTCAAATGTGATTTTGAAGTCATAACATGATTATTTTGATTCTTTCCTAGATATTGAGAAAATTCAAATCGCGGAGTTAGAATTGTCCAAATAATCAAGTTACTAGTTACCCACTTCAAATGCCACAGTCAAGTCATTCATTCCACCATAAACCCATCATCAACTCCCGCTTGTTCAATTCGCTTCTTGAGAGGGAACGGTCTTCTCCTGACATCCCTCTTGGCTTGCAAATGCTGATAATTTCTAAGGCCAAACCCACAGAGTATCTACATCATGTTGTAAGATGTCGAGTCTGATTGGCTTGATCTTGATGGGCCTGCTCTTATGATCGGGATCGTGAAAACATGCCATGAGGATGCATGAATGGCTTGAATCACAACAAGAAGGGCCTACCACATGCAAAGTCTAGAGAGAAAAGTGAGGGAGGGTTCACCCATTCTGACTGGAATAGAAGCCGGATGTAGGAAATTTATTTGAACCAAGGTGCTCAGTTTGATAGAAAGAGAAATTTTGGGCAAAAAAGAGTGAAAGCTCATTCTTAAAATCAATGATCTTGGAATAAGAAAATTTACAAAATTAAAAAGTCTATCTACATGGCACCCCTAGGAAAAACAATGGTCGAGTAGGTGAGTAGCCCTTCATTTATGTTTCTAAACCTGAGGCATTCATTCATAATTAATTTTTATAAGAATGCAATCAGAAGCTTCTTTGATGCATACAAAGAAGGAAAAATCATTAAAAAAGACATTGAATTTTTAAAAAAAATTCAAATAAATCCTCAAATTAGAACTTTGTCAGAAATTTCTCTGAATTATTTATTTTTTTTCAATAACGTACCCTACTATTAAATTAGTTAACGTTATTAATATGAATCCAAATGGCGATGACTATTCATTGACTTGCTGAACATGCATTGACTCCCACACTAGCATTTTACAATGTTAAAAAGTTATAAACATTTTAAAGGACCCAGAAAAGCCTCTCTCTGCACTGTTTCTATTTTTAGAGGTCCTAGTTGACCAATGTAAGAACATCGTGGCTTATACTTCAGCAGTGAAATCTATTAGGTTTGTTGCTTCCAATGAAGAGCAAAAGACCCAAACTGGTGATTTCCTCTATATTTCTGCATTTTCTCGTGCCCTTGAAGCCACCTTCTTTGCAACTTGCTAGGGTTTTTATTCCTCTACAGCATCTTCGGAGGAGGACAAAAGCTCAAAGGTGGCATTGTCAAGAGCTATGAGAATTGGAGGTGCACATTTCAGGCACAAAGAAACATCTGAAGAAGTTCTTCCTTCATATCCAGACTATGCACCAAGTAAATGGGTTTCAACCATGGAGTTAAGGCATTTGATGAATAGGTTAATCAATGCCATTTACTTAGTTTTATTTATACTCCTGCTGGAATTGATGTTAGCTTTAGTGATTGTGAATAATGAAGAAGTGCAGCAAGTGTATTTTAATGAGTGCCTTTTCTTTTTCTTTTTTCATTGTTTTGTGTGTGTTTTGACCTGGTAACCTACACACCTTAAAGGTCTTTATATGTAACCCTTTCCGAGTTGCAGCATTGTCCTAATCATGCCTCCACCGAGGGAAGGTCAAACTCATAGATAATGCTACTAAACTACTTGTTTAGATTGATTGTTGCTTTTGAAGTTTAATTAGTAAATCCATGTACTAACTCACCTTTTCCCTTTTCAATCAGGGAAAGTCATATACTGGAGCTCTTTGACCGGGCATCAAAGTGAATCTCCCCCTCAGCTTGCCACATGTTCAATTTAACCCAATTAGTTAATGCATTTTACTAGCTGAAAGTAGTTAACCATATTATAGGGTTAAATGGAACACAGGTGGGCTGAGAGGGAGCCTCACTTTGAGGCTTCATTAAAAGAGCATCAGTTTATCATTTTCCTTCAATTAAAATAACAAAGATAATTATATGTGAACTAGTATCACCATATCAGTGACCATGGAGGGAGCTTTCTTTCAATTTGCAAAAAAAAAAAAAAAGGAAAGGAAAAAAGTTGAAAATGGCAAACATACATTGCTATACCTCTTGGATTAGATAAAGGGATAAGGAAGGGGGGACTTCAAACAACTTCCAAATGCAAATAAATTAAATAGGTGTCATGTGGTTAGTTAAAACATGTTGAAATGTAGAGTGGTTGCGACTCCTATATACCTTATGATGGTCAAGATTAGATAACATCTAGATCATGATATTTTATCACATCATGTAACACAATGAGAAACCTTAATGGTAGAAGTACATGAAAAAGCCTTATCTAGATAGATCCACCCACATGATCTACACCTTGTTGTGAAGATGATATTAAGAAAAACAATAAATATCAAATAATCTCAATCTACCACAAATAGCTCTTAAGTTCAATGACCAAATGGTCAAATATGTTCAAATAGTATCTTGGTTCCACAAGATACAGATCACTTTCCTCATATAATATAGATTAAAATATAAAAAGAATAATAAATAAAGGTTATGAAGTGCCTTTTTCGTCTTATCTCAGTTCATCTACTATTTTATAGCCACTATGAATTAACTTAAGGATCAATACTAATACAATGTGGATTAGTACTACTAATACAATGTCAATGGATTATGGTAATGATCTAATTCAGTTTAGTATATAGTCTTTCGGTCAATGATGTTATGTCATTAATTCTCCACACAAATCATTTACATTCATCCATTACAAGAAGAACAATGAAACTAAGAATGAAGCTAATAATGGAATAGAAACTATTTGCAAGTAAAATAGTTATTTCCTTGCTTTTATATTCATTTGCCTTTAACACTCCGAAAATGACTGTGCAAAAACAATAGATCCTCCAATGGCAATAACTCATGATCGGTAATGAATTAGTAAGCTCTACAAAATTGGACCTCAACTAACACAAGTACAAAAAGAGCTAAGCTTTACATCCTTGGACTTTTGGAAATCTGTAGTACTAGTAAGGTTTACATTTAGTAAGCTTTACACCATGTATCATTTTCTAGCAAATCATCCATCTCCATGCTATTAATATTGCACCCTCTAACTCCACTACCTTTATACACTTAGACCCTCTTTTAGGCATCCATTTGAGGATCCATAGTGGCTTTCCTGGGTCCCAACCATGAGCTTCAACCCCACTTCCAATTGCTTGACTCCTTGCTACCAATGCATCCCTTTGATGTTGAAGTGCATTAGGTATGATACAAAGGTCTTTCTCTCCACTCTTGGCCAAGCATCTAGTCAAAGACATAGAAATTGAAATTAATATTTATGTGAGATGGATGATGAATCTCTAAATCTTTCATTATGGAGCTAGGACCAACCACAATTTATGTGGAACCACCTTCAAGGGATGTATATACCCCATATCCTAGAACTTATTTTTGCCTCCTGCTTGATGTCTTCTTCTTAGTTGGTGTAGAACCATGTATAGAATTAGGTGAGGTAGAAGTATTTGGTTCCAATACTTCCCTTGTACTCTCATGGCAATCTCTCTTTTTAGGCTTAGGTCTTCTAAATGCAATCAAATGGCAAACCAAGTTAGTATGCATGGCTTGCCCAAAAAGTAAGATATGTGGATAAAGGATAAAGTTACCTAGCTTTTCTTTAGTTTCCCTCTTGGCCTTTCTAGACCATGCTAAGGTAGGACAAATAGCCTCTTCTCTTTGTTAGGGCATCCTTTCTTATTACTCTTCTTGGTAACAAATCTGATTTGACATTGCTCCCTCTTAGCCGTACTAATCAATTGTTTCCTCTCCTCAAATAGATCTCTTATACTCTTCATCCTAGGCATCCTTCTTTTAATTGGAGAGAAGGGTACCCCTTCCTTCCTCTTCTCCCATAATGTGCTTCCATGGACTAGATTTATCTCATAGGTATAGCAAGCCTTCTAGAAGTCTACAGTGTAATAATCATCAACATGGTGTTTCACCTTTCTAACAATGGTCCAAATGGTTGGTACTACATGACAACTTAGGATTGCAATAAGATCTCACAACCTATAAGTTCACATTCAAGCTATACCCTTGACCTTATATCTCAATTCATACTTACAAGAGTCATTGCATACCACATCACATTGGAAGACTATGGGCTTGTTTTCATCAAGCTTCATATGTATCCTAGGACATATTCTCTATAACATTGATCAATCTCCCTTGTTTTTCTGATGATTCTCTTCATGGTTTGCCTCCTTATCTCTTGTAATATGTTAATGATTGATTTCTTTCTTTCTTCTAATATGTAGAACTTGAATGTCACTGACATGTCATTATCAATGGAATCACACTTTGACATTGGGGAGAAGGTCTTATAGAATGACATTAGACCTTGAGCTATAAACTCTTAATTAGGTTTTTGAATTAACCCCTCCATTTCTTTCATATTATCTTCAAATGAGACTCTATTGTGGCCATTACAAATTTCTGAAATTAGAGTTTCATGTTTCTCCCTTAGTTCTCTTTCTTCTAATTAGCATAAATGCGTCTGCCCCAATTTCTATGCTTAGATAGGGGCAGAAATTCTTCCATAGGTTGAATAAGTATGGTGACCTGGGTTTTTAAAACACATGTTCATAAATATTTGCAAAGGTAGGGCCCTGACTTTGAACATTTTTAAAATTCAAACAACAAAAACGTATTTTCTTAGAAATTGATTTGTCAAAAACCCGAGTGCCATCTCAAATTACTTATCATACATAGATTTTTGTATAAAATAAAATTTCCATTGAATAACAATAGAAATACTTTTATTAAAATCAGGATCAATCCAGTGGTTCACATATATAACCCTGGTAGTCATTACATACCTTGTCCAATATTACAATCCAAATTACAAAACAATCAACACAATCTTCCTCAAAGTAAATACCCTGAGTAGTAGTTCGGTGATGATTATCCTCAAGTCTTGAGCTATCAATCTTTCTTAATTGTATCTGAGATATTGTAAACATTTAAACATATACAATATATCAGCAAGCTATGTTTAGTAGGAGATTTTAGAAATATATTCAATATATCTCAAAATAAATAGTTCATTATATCTATGATATAAATCAATTTATACAATTGGATAACCATTTTATCCTTCACTCATCATATGAATTAATGTATATATTACATATAGATAAAACCACTGAAAATCTTGAATATAGTCAATATCATCAATAATATCTCATTTCCAAACTGATTTCAATGTTAACACTAGGTATTAATATATAATCATACCGTATTGGGAATCATCCTCCAATACAACATTGGCAATAATTTTTACCGACATCTCATCATGCCATAAAATAAGGCATCTCATCATGACATATCTCACTTGCATCATAATGCAAAATAATCAAAGGATTACCATGCTTGCAGTCTCAATCCGTACAGCGCACTCGGATAATTGCTTAATACTCTACTAATACCATGGTGAAAAATACAGATCCATATTTGTATGGGAGAACCATGACTATCACATTGACGGCCTTTGCATAATTGCTCTACCCAACATTTTACCTCTCTTTGGGCACGGTATCATTATCATAATCAATTTCAGAGAGTGAGTAGCAAAACCCTTATAACTCTCCTAGCATTGACATCCCTAGGCATAAGCTTATCTTAAAAGAAAACCACAAACCTCCATGCTTGTATGAAAAATAATATTTCATACTTACAGACTATGTGTCTGGTTATAATAGGACATGCCTATAACTTATTTCCTTAAGATTTGGGGGTCTAACTCATGTAGTTCAAATCTTCTCATTCTACCCATTAAGTAATTTCATAATTACTTAATCAATCACTTTGTATTCATTTTAACATCATTTGTTGCCTTAAGTAATTTCATAATTACTTAATCAATCACTTTGTATTCATTTCAACATCGTTTGTTGCCTTAATTAATTTCATAATTACTTAATCCATCACTTTGTATTCATTTCAACATCATTTGTTGATTCATAAACAATTCTAAGGCAAGTATAATTAATCTATAGTTATTAGGATAAGATCATGTGTAAAATACATGTATCTTCTATATTGAATATATTCTTAAGGTCCACCTACCTTTACATTCAACAATCAATCTTCTCATTGATCTTGATCATCATATCCTTCATGTATCTGTCAAATCATATATATAGAGTCATTCCTCAACTCATTAATACTTCATAGTTGTTCTTTTAATCATCCTTACATAGGATGATTTGGATCTTTTTCCTTGGATCATATTGATCAGGGTCTAATCTATTGATCTAACTTCATACTAATTCAATCCTCATGTAAGGAGGCATTTAGACCTCACAAACATCGCTATAAGGTGGGGAAAGAGCGAGGCTCTATTAGAGAACCCCCTTAACCACCATGTTCAGTATTTACCAGGGTGACCTTAGCTCAACCTTCATAAGATTCCTATGAGCATTAAACCCTAAGTACTCTTACTATTTGATTTTAATTAAATCCATGAATATTTAAAATGTCATTCATGGGATTTATTATTCTCTTAATTTGGGCCAAGGAAATGATATTCCTTATATTATCCTACTAACTATAGCCCTTACTATCATTAAGTCCATATCCATATTCATTGTATATGTTCATCAATATCTATTTTCATTTAATTACATTTTTCATGTAATTTACATAACATGAACATTAAAGCATAAATAAATAAATTTAACAATTACATCTACTAAGAAATGCAAAGAACATTTATAGTAAAATATAATAATTCACATGCTCATTTGGATATATCATATTTGTCCATTTTGATCCAATGATCATATTTTGATTTCTATTCATTTTTGCTCTCATTAAAGGTTTAGATATTAATCTTTCATTTTTATTCAGACCTATCACATTATCTTAATGTGATATTATCACTAGATCATTGAGTTATCTCATCAAATGATCTGATCTATCTTGATCTAATCGATCAAGAAGATCTTAAGTCATTTTATCAAAATTAAGGGCATAGATCTCAATCTATCCCAATGTAGCTATATCAGGTTCATCAATTCATATGATCTTAACTTTAAATCATCATTCAAATTGATTTTAATCGTCTGATCATGCTTGATTACTCAGATCAAGTAGTTCCACAATCATTTTTAAGATTTCTCTTCCATTAAAGTTAAATTTCTTAATTCATCCCAGATTAGTCACATCTAACTCTTGATTCTATGTTCCCTCATCCCTAGATCACTGATGGATCATAAATCCAAGGTCTGATCATGTCATATTTGGCTGATCTTGGGAATTAGTACTACTTTTTGTAATTTACAGAATTTAACAGTGAACAAAACCTAAATTTTATACTTCCATTAGATTCTATGCTTCACCAAGAATCTAAATCTTCTTTTTGATCTTGATTTGGAGTTAAAATGAGCTCTGAATTAAGATTTTAAGTTTCAGATCAAAATAAGGGGCCCAGATTCAATCTGGCCCTTGCGGATTGATGGGGACGATTAGCGGCCCATCTCTTCCACTTTCCATCGGTGATAGCTGGTGTACAGGGAGTGACCTGGGATAGGCGGGACAGTCGGGATGGTCCGATTTGGACTGTTGGATCACCCTTTCTCCAATCCTCCTAGAGCTGACCACGTTAGGGGCCCAGATCTCATACCGTGGGATTTTGGGACCCTCTAAATCCATCCAACAACTCAAAATCTCCAAAATTTTACATTTTAGAGGTGTTTTCTACCAGGTTCACTTGTACTATATTGTAATGACCCCAATTTTTGTAATATTAAAATCCCATGAAAAGTTCAGTTTTGAAGATAAGGGAATTTTGGTCATTTCACTATTTGCCTTGACTGAACCCAGAAACTTGGTCCTGAAAATAGTACCATTAGGTGTGTATTGGAAAAAGGAATCCAACAAGACCAAAATGACCCAAAACGGAGTTAAAATGAGCAAGTTCCTTTGAAGTACAGGGGCAAAAAATGTAATTTTATTAAAAAACGAATTTACCTTGCAAAAACACAGGGGCCCGTTTTGATATGGGCACCCCTTCATCTTCAACCTCTAGAGGGTTCTAGAATGGTGGTGATTAGAGGAGAAATCACCGCCATTCTGGAGGTTTCTCCACTACCATTCAAAGGCAGTGAGAGCCCCCTCAAGAACCCTCTCATAGCTCTATAAATAGAGCTATTGGGCGCCTCTAATGGCAGCCCAAAATGTTGAAGGGAACCTGTTGTGGAGGAGCAACCTAGAGGGGAAAACGCGGAGAAAAACCCAGCAACAAGCCAGGTATGCACAAGATCCCTCAAAACCCGTCTTCACAGTAGTCCTAGGATCAATTTCCCTAGGTTTTTGCATGAAAAACCATGCAAAATGGAGCCCGGGAGAGCCACCAAGGACCCAAGGACGTTCTCTGGGCCGCACGGGTTCGACAGGGTCAAACAAGGGTGTCCTGAGGATGCCCCAGTCCCCCAGACGATGGAACGTTCCAGTCGGAATGCCCCAGTCCCCCAGACCTGGTGCGTCTGCAGACGCGCCCACTGAGGCAAACGCCGCAGACGGGTAGCGTGCTAGCGATGCGGGTTTTCTCGTTTCTTAAGGAAGCCGGGGCGCATGACGCAGACGCGCAGCGCCCTAGCATTCCGACTTTTCATTCTTGAGACCCTTATGTACGTGCGACACTAAAACACTTATAACTTGAGATCTAGAGCTCCAATTGAGGCGCCGCAAAAGGCGTTGTGTCTATGTTAACGATGCGGATATACCCAAACTATAAAATCCCTGATCAAGGCCCAATCAAATGTGGGCATGACCCTTAGAATAGGATGGTGGCGCATGGCCACTAGACCTTTAGAAAACTGAGGATACCAAGGCCCAATTAGGACCTTAGGACACCCATAGGCGTAGAGATGGACCCCTAATGCCTAAGTAATAAGACCAACTACTCTAAAACCCATAAAGATGGGCTAAACTAACCTCGAGTCCCCAAACCATGTTCAGGAGCATACGAGGACAAAAGGGTTAATGCGACCTAGCCAGGTAGGTGCTCCATCACTACTAGATTCTTTTAAAAGAACTATTATTGTTTTGTGAACATATGTTTTAAGTATGTGAATTGTTTAGCATGACTTAATTCAGCATGCATGTGATAAATGCTTTATGCATAGACGCATTTTGTAAATAATTGCATATACGTTGTGCATAGATATGTTTTGCAAACTATTGCATACATTGCATGATCTTGAGCATTAAGTTTTTACAAAGATTGCATGTCCTTGAGGGTTGCCAAAAGACGCTGGAGTGTCGAGGGCCAGGCATTTGTGAGGGACCCAAAGAGGACAGGTTTTGAAAAGAGGTTTTTGGCTTATTTGATCATATGTGATTTGAGCTAGTAAGCCCGTGGGTGCTATGCCGAGGGGTCTGGGTTGGCCACCCAACCTCTACTACTACTAGGTGGAATGGGTACCACGCCCAAAAAAGGGCATGTCCCTACGTCGACTGCATGTGGTACAGGGGGCTACCACTGGTGTCACGGCATTGGGTCGATGTGTCATATGCCCCGTGGAGGCCTGTGTCCTCAGGTACTCGGGGACCACACGACGGCGAGGTTGTGGGCATAGTTGAACCCTATGGTTTATGGACTTATTTGCATTGCATATGGCATGATATGAGGTTGGTCGACCATACCATACTAGAGATCCATGAGTTGGATTCAATGAAGCATCTTATGCATATCATAATGTTATGATATATATGTATATGATACTTTCGATTTTGGATTATGTGATCCTTTAAATCATTAGTATTTCAGTTTGACAACGGATTTTTATATCGATATTGAACTTGAGTATTTAGACATGCACATGTTTTGAAAGAACATATGATTTTAAAACATCTCATGCATTATAAAACTAGTAGTGATAGGCTCCTACTGAGTATAGTATATACTCACCCTATCCTTAACATTTTTTAGGATAATTCCATCCACAAGTAGAGGACATCTATGTTAGTGCTACGGGCATGTGAATTAAAAAGGAAACAATTATACATGTAAGCAAATTCTCAACCCTTTGGACATGTATTTGTATTTATTCTGAGATGAAATTTGTGTCTTTGTATTTGGATAGATCTGGGGAAAAACACTTATGATTTCTAAAGCTTTTCAAAAACTACCTTAGTTGTTGTAAAAGCAAATGACACTCAGGGTTTTCAAAATGAGTTTAAAACTAAAGGTTTTCCACTGCTTTGCATGGTTTTTATAAAATGGTTTTCAAATAGGGATGCATCCCGCCTTAGGAATTAGATATTGCATTTAAAAATCATGAGAAAACCCGGGTCGTCATAGTTGGTATCAGAGCCCAAGTTTTATCCTTTCACAGCCAGTCCAGCATGTCCAAGGGTCATGGACAATAGAGAAAATCAAGAATAAGTAGTATAAAAAGGAGTAGTAGAGATGACTACTTCTATTTGAGGATTACCATATTAATGCTCAAGGCATTTCACCTTAAATAAATAGGTGAGATAGAGCTTGGTTTAACAAATAATTAGGCAGTGGGTAGTGCAACCCTTATCCAAAATCTAGTCTAAAGACGACTTAAGGATTAAGGATTATTGTGTGGTGCAAATATGAAAACTCATATATGGATCATATTAATAGTGAACTTGTTAGTAGATAGTTATGACCTGTAATAAAGTAATCTTATCAAAGGTGAGAAAAATCAAAAGACCTAGATGGCTATCTTACCATCATAAAGAATATCAGAATATGAGTACACTATCACAAGGATGGGATATATGAGATGTAAAAGAAAGACTTTGAGAAGAATTTTGATAATAATCTAAGAGGGATGAGAATGCAAGATGATATTAGGAAATAACAGTGACTCGAACCAGGTCACAAAGGTATGGATCTTGAAGGACTTAGCTCAATTTTGGATATTATTCAGGAGAGTAAAATGCTATTACCTAAGAATTATGGAGCAAATCAGAAGAGGTATACAAGTGACAGATTATGTGAATAAGAGGAACATAACACGAATATGATAAGGAAATGAATTCGACCGAGTTATCAAAAGATTTTTGATGATAATATTGGGGATGATAGATCTATGATAATAGATTGATCTTAACATGAACTTATACGAAAAGTATAGCATGACCAAAACGTCAATACCATTATTAAGACATTTTATGAATTTTATTGAGGTTATAGGCAATTGAGGATTTCAATAATCTTAAGACAGTTTAGAATTTCTGAGAAGCATTCAGTTTATCATATATGTTACTTAAAGAAATAGATGAAGTATCAAATATATGCAACAACGCATATGGAGACATTGATCCAGGTAGACCAAATGGATATTGAAGAAAAGAGGGAAAGAGATAGATATGTAACTATAAGTATTCGATGAATATTGAATATTCAAAAGAAGGAAATCATGACCTTATGAAGATACATACAAATCTTTCATCTTGAAGATAACCAATCAACTTCAAAGGAATAATAGTTGAGTTGGCAATGATACGTATGATAAAGAGAAAGCATATGGGATTTAAGACTTTGAGTAGAGTATCGAATTTCAGGAGATTATGTGACAAGAAATTTTCAAAAAAAGAATGGCGACCAACTAGAAGTTAAACTTCTACAAATGGTTTGATATCAATTAGATTCTTATTAGATCTATTAGCTTATGAGGAACACCAATGGATATAGTCCATAAAAAGAAAAAAAAATTTTGATGTCCCACCTTGCTAATAAAGTATATTGAAAAAGGAATTAAGCTAGTACAGTGACTGTCCATTTAGCAAGTAGGGTACCATCAAGGATCAAAATGGAGATCTTACTATTATAGATGGGAAGAGCAATATCTTAAGACCATCATTAAGTACTGTTGACTAAATAGAGGTATCCCACCCTAATTAATCAGGTATGTTGGTGTCTATGAGTTAGTAGTTGAAGATATACTCAGAAGGATGTTATAAGTCTTTAGACTTGAGTACTTGTTAGGCTAAGTCATTTGAGGGTATAAGGCCAGTTGATTATGCCACATCATGAAGTTGATTAGGCCACATCATGAAGAGCTACAAGTACAATAAATATAGTAACAACTGAGAAAGGAGCAAAAATAAGAAGTGATCTAAACCAATGTGAAAGATTTTTCAAACCTTAGTGGCTACCATGACAAGGTAAAGAAATTACTTGGAGTCTGAAAAATATTGCTGACTTGGATTGAAAAGGAAGGCAAATAAGTATTAGTCACTTTAGAGACCCTTGAGCTTATGACAAATATATATCTGGAAAAAGAT
The DNA here is from genome assembly GCA_035236585.1 of Warburgia ugandensis. Lineage (NCBI taxonomy): Eukaryota > Viridiplantae > Streptophyta > Magnoliopsida > Canellales > Canellaceae > Warburgia > Warburgia ugandensis. Next base: position 8,999,118 of record CP141138.1, on the reverse strand, counting down.
CAATATGTAATCAAATAAAGTCTTTCTATATACAAAAATGTTCCATGCTTACCTGAGTATTTTTCAAAATTTGATGAATTAACAGCTTCAGCATAACTTGATGTAATAGCTATTGAACGAGAACTGCTATTACAAGCTAAGTATGAAGAGGCACTTGAAGGATGAAATTTGAGGAATTGAGAAAATCACTACTTATGCATGATTGACAATAAAGCCTTGATAAAAGATTGCACGATATATTGACATAGGGGATGGAAGGAGAAAAGGTGAGATGGCTAGCACACTATAAGGTGAGATTTGATGTTACATTGCCTATAGACAAATAGTTAGTTGTTATGAGCATATACCAAGTACTAAGAGTCATTTAAAGGAATTTCTTAAGGACTAACCCTACTGGATTGAGTATAGAACTTTTGAACTAGAAGGTAACGAAGAAAACCATCAAGCAAAGAAAGGACAAAGAGGATGATGACAAAGGATTCAACCATGACCTAGTAAGGGTATTCGGTGATGAATAAGAGACTTTTTGCTTTGCATAAATAGGAACATTATTGAAAATCCTAATTGATAAGAATGGTAAGATAGGCCCCTAGACAAGAACATTTGACCCATGATGATGAATCGACTTGAGTTTGGATAAAATCTTCAATAGAAGAAAGCATTTAATGAATCCAATAAATTATGAAACTGGATGTGGAGTTAGGACATTTTTACTTTCAGTATATGATAAGGTCCTCAATGGAAGATGCTACTAATTGGCTTTCATTTCCGAATGTAACCTTGGTCAAGGAAATCAAGTCACATATGGAAAACGACAGATAGTTGAAATTCGAAGTTAATCAAGGATTTGGCTGTAGATCACATGATACCATGTCAGTTATTGAAGTATCTTAGGGACAAATATGAAAGATAAGAAGCAAAGTTAGACACAATGGAAAGAAGGTAAATCTTTGGACTCTTACTAATGACATATAACCAACCATTAGAAGGAGATATGGATGATGAAGAGATCATTAGATGAAAGATAAAAAGAAAAGGGGATTATCCTATGATCTCAAAGAAGTATGGAGTAATTTATACATATAGAAGCATGATCTTACGAGGCGGCTATCCTAAACATGATGAGATAAGTATAGGAATCTAAGGAATTCAAGATAGATGAAGCACTGCTAGAAATCGGTATTGTTAAAGTTGGCACGTATGAGAGTATGGCGCTGCATCAAAGTACGCAGCGAAAATGGCCCTTTTAGGTAAGGCCTTATAGGAAGAACAATAGAAATGATAAATTTAAGATTGAGCCCAGATTTGATTCCTAAGAGAGAAATGCATTCACCAAGAAATCATCTAAAAGACAAATACCTGGAAGATGATAATTTATGGAATTTCGAGGACAAAATTCTTTTAAGGGGGTAATAATGTAATGACCCTAATTTTTGTAATATTAAAATCCCATGAAAGGTTCAGTTTTGAAGATAAGGGCATTTTGGTCATTTCACTATTTGCCTTGACTAAACCCAGAAACTTGGTCCTAAAAATGGTACCATTAGGTGTGTATCGGAAAAAGGAATCCAACAAGACCAAAATCACCCAAAACGGAGTTAAAATGAGCAAGTTATGGCCCTTTAAAATTCAGGGGCAAAAATATAATTTTATTAAAAAACGAATTTACCCTGCAAAAACACAAGGGCCCGTTTTGATACGAGCACCCCTTCATCTTCAACCTCTAGAGGGTTCTAGAACAGTGGTGATTGGAGGAGAAATCACCGCCATTCTGGAGGTTTCTCCACCGCCATTCAAAGGCGGTGAGAGCCCCCTCCAAAACCCTCTCATAGCTCTATAAATAACGCTCTTGGGCGCCTCTAATGGCAGCCCAAAATGTTGAAGAAAACCTATTGTGGAGGAGCAACCTAGAGGGGAAAACGCGGAGAAAAACCCAGCAACGAGCCAGGTATGCACAAGATCCTTCCAAACTCATCTTCACAGTAGTCCTAGGATTAATTTCCCTAGGTTTTTGCATGAAAAACCATGCAAAATGGAGCCCGGGAGAGCCACCAAGGACCCAGGGACGTTCCCTGGGCCGCACTGGTTCGACCCTGTCGAACTAGGGCGTCCTAAGGATGCCTCAGTGTCACGACCCGGGTTTTTATATGATGCACTTTTGATAAAAAGGCGAGATCTCTTGTTTTATAAGTATGAGATGCATGAAAATCTTTTACTTTTGGAAAACAATCTTTCATAAAAACCCCGAGTGTCAAAACATATTCTCAAATTATTTAGCCATGGAAAATTTTAAATCAATATTATTCCCAAGAAAGTGTTAGTCACAGCCCCAGCTATTAGAGAGTAACTACAATCAAGTAACATTGGAAGATAAGATAGGGGTTTACTTACTTGTATTTAGTCTATGTCTCCTAGTACAAACGTTCCTTGTCCTTAAGTATTCACTTTGTATCTGAAAATGTTGAGGATTGGGTGAGTATATACTATACTCAGTAGGAGCCTATCACTACTAGTGTTATAAATGCATGAAATGTTTTAAAATCATATGCTCATTCAAAACATGTGTATGTTTGAATACTCGAGTTCAATATCAGTATAAGAATCCATTATCAAACTGAAATACTAATGACTTAAAAGATCACATAATCCAAAATTGAAAGTATCATATACATATATATGATAACATCATGATATGCAATAGATGCTTCATGGAATCCAACTCATGGATCTCTAGCATGGTATGGTCAACCAACCTCATATCATGCTATATGAAATGCACATAAATCCATGAAACCATAGGGTCTCACTATGCCCACGACCTCACCGCCGTGTGGTCCCCGGGTACCTAGGGACACAAGATCATATACCTCCACGGGGCATATGACACTTCGACCCAGTGTCGTGACACCAGTGATAGCCCCCTGTACCACATACAGTCGAAGCAGGGACATGCCCTTTTTGGGCGTGGTACCCATCCACCTAATAGTGGTAGAGGCTGGGTGGCCAACCCACACCCCTCGGCATAACACCCACGAGCTTACTAGCCGAAATCATGTACGATCAAATAAGCTAAAAACCTCTGTTCAAAACTAGTCCTCTTTGGGTCCCTCACAACTGCCTGGCCCTTGGCACTGCAGCGTCTTTTGGCAACCCTCAAGGACATGCAATCTTTGCAAGTACTTAAATCATGCAATGTATGCACTTGTTTACAAAACATATATGTGCATAATGTATATGCAATCTTTTACAAAACACGTCTATGTACAAAACGTTTATCATATGCATGTTGAATCAAGTCATGCTAAGCAAGTCATATACTTATAACATATGTTCTCAAAACAATAATAGATCTTTTAAAAGAATCTAATAGTGATAGAGCACCTACCTAGCTAGGTCGCGCTAACCCTTTTGTCCTCGGACGCTCCTGATCATGGTTTGGGAAATCAAGGTTAGTTTGGCCTATCTTTCATGGTTTTCGAGTAATTGGTCTTATTACTTAGGCATTAGGGGTCCATCCCTATGCCTATGGGTGTCCTAAGGTCCTAATTGGGCCTTGGTATCCTCAGTTTTCCAAAGTTCTAGTGGTCACGCGCCACCATCCTATTCTAAGGGTCATGCCCACATTTGATTGGGCCTTGATCAAAGATTTTATAGTTTAGATGTGTCCGCGTCGTCGACACAGACACAATGCCTTTTGCGGCGCCTCAATTAGAGCTCTAGATCTCAAGTTATAAGCGTTTTAGTGTCGTATGTACATAGAGTCTTAAAGATAAAAAGACAAAATGCTAGGGCGTTGCGTGTCTGCGACGTGCGCCCCAGCTTCCTTAAGGAACCAAAAGACGACGCGCTGCTAGCACATCTGCGGCGTATGCCTTAGCAGGCGTGTCTGCAAATGCGTCAAATTTTCCACCTTTTCTCTCTTTTGCGGGACAGGCCCGTTTGGTTTTTCAAATGGAGGTCAACGTGGGACGTTCCTATTGGATCGTCCCACTCGTTAGGGACCCGGGTCGTCCTCAGGTCACCCTAGTTCAACCCTGTCGAACCAGTGCGGCCCTGGGGACGTCCCAGGGTCCTTGGTGGCTCCCTAGAGGCCTATTCCCCATGGATTTTCATGCAAAAACCTAAGGAAACTGAGCCTAGGACTATGGGTGAGATGGGTTTGGGGAGTTTTTGGGCATACCTGCTTCGTGGCTGGTTTTCTCTCCACGTCTTCTCCTTTAGGTTACTGCTCCACGATGAGTTTTCTCCAACGTTTTGGGCTGCCATTAGAGGCACCCAAGAGCTCTATTTATAGAGCTAAGAGAGGGTTCTGGAGGGGGCTCTCACCGCCTTTGAATGGCGGTGGAGAAACCTCCAGAATGGCGGTGATTTCTCCTCCAATCACCGCCGTTCTAGAACCCTCTAGAGGTTGAAGATGAAGGGGTGCCCATATCAAAACGGGCCCCTGTGTTTTTCATGTTAAATCGTTTTTGTAAAATTTACAGTTTTGCCCCTGAACTTCAAAGGGCCATATCTTGCTCATTTTAACTCCGTTTTGGGTGATTTTGGTCTTGTTGGAATCATCTTTAGGACCAAATTTCTGGGTTCAATCAAGGTGAATAGTGAAATGACTAAAATGCCCTTTTCTTTAAAAACTGAGCTTTTCATTGCTAAACTTGGAATTTTAATATTACAAAATTGGGGTCATTACACCCGGTCCCCCAGACGATGGAACGTTCCAGTCGGAACGTCCCACGTCGTTTCCGTTTGAAAAACCAAACTGGTGCGTCTAGGGACGCGCCTGCAAAAGAGAAAGAGAGGCAGGAAAACCTGGCGCGTCTACAAACGCGCCCATTGAGGCAAACGCTGCAGACGTGCAGTGCACTAGCGATGCGGGTTTTCTCATTTCTTAAGGAAGCCAGGGTGCACGACGCAGATGCGTAGCGCCCTAGCATTCCGACTTTTCATTCTTGAGACCCTTATGTACGTGCGACACTAAAACGCTTATAACTTGAGATCTAGAGCTCCGATTGAGGCGCCGCAAAAGGCGTTGTGTCCGTGTGGTACCTGGGGACCACACGGTAGTGAGGTCGTGGGCATAATTGGGCCCTATGGTTTATGGACTTATTTGCATTGCATATGACATGATGTAAGGTTGGTCGACCATACCATACTAGAGATCCATGAGTTGGATTCAATGAAGCATCTTACGCATATCATAATGTTATGATATATATGTATATGATACTTTCAATTTTGGATTATGTGATCTTTTAAATCGTTAGTATTTCAGTTTGACAACGGATTTTTATATCGATATTGAACTTGAGTATTCAGACATGCACATGTTTTGAAAGAGTATATGATTTTAAAATGTCTCATGCATTATAAAACTAGTAGTGATAGGCTCCTACTGAGTAGAGTATATACTCACCCCATCCTTAACATTTTTCAAGATAATTCCATCCACAAGTAGAGGACATCTATGTTAGTGCTACGGGCAAGTGAATTAAAAAGGAAACAATTATACATGTAAGTAAATTCTCAACCCTTTGGACATGTATTAGTATTTATTTACAGATGGGTTTGTGTCTTTGTGTTGGATAGATCTGGGGAAAAATACTTATGATTTCTAAAGCTTTTCAAAAACTACCTTGGTTGTTGTAAAAGCAAATGACACTCAGGGTTTTCAAAATGAGTTTAAAACTAAAGGTTTTTCGCTGCTTTGCATAGTTTTTATAAAATGGTTTTCAAATAGGGATGCATCCCGCGTTAGGAATTAGATATTGCATTTAAAAATGCATGAGAAAACCCGGGTCGTCACATATGTTCACCAGAAAAATCTCGCTAGAAAATCTAGTCCGGTGATCTTTATACTTGGAAAATTATAAGAATAGCTAGAGGGGGATGAGGGGTACTTGCTTGTAGTGTCCAGAATCAAAGAAGAAGGCTGGAAAAGAGAGATCCACACCAGAAAATATAAAGTTGCCAGAGTTACTATTTTTTGGTGATTTCATCGGTGAATACATCTCGGATCATTGTGAAGTCGTAAGGCTTTTGAAGACTGCGAAATTTCGAACAGGATGAACGATTCAGATCTGATTTCCAACAGTCTAAATCGGATGTCTAATTGAAAAACAGTACCCAGGGTGAAACCTGGGTTCGTCGGGGACGACACATTTGTGGATGCGCCTGACAGATCTGGGGGAATATTCCCCTTGCGTGCATCTACAAACGCGCTCTGCCGCCGTAAATGGAAGAGGAGAGAGAGAGAGAGAGAGAGAGAGAGAGAGAGAGAGAGAGAGAGAGAGAGAGAGAGAGAGAGAGAGAGAGAGAGAGAGAGAGAGAGAGAGAGAGAGAGAGAGAGAGAGAGAGAGAGAGAGAGAGAGAATTTCAATGCAATTTCATGGGAATGTTAGGGGGTATTTATAGGCTTATTTTTTAATTATTTTAATTAAAATTTTACTTATTTTTATTTTAAATAAATTTTCAACTTTTCTTATTAAATTCAAAGTAGATTTCTCATCATTTTATTCCTTCATCATTGATATTCCCTGAGCTGGTTGTCCACCAACTCACTTAACTTTTGTAGACCCACACAAAAGTGAAATGACCATTTTACCCCTATTGGTAAATGTAAATTCACAAAATTAAGAAAAAATAGGGATTTTCACCCAAGCTCAGATTTCAACATGCTTACAGTCATTCTAACAGGATTTTCATGAATGATTCCAAATATCTATGTTTCAAGACCTGTTTCTCTTCTAAAAATTTATATTATATTAAATATAATATTCTACCTCTATTTTCATAAAAATTCTAATTAATTCCAAAAAAATTGGGGTTTTCACAATAAGTCCCTACAAAACAATAGTTTGAATGAAATACATTAGAAGATAGTTTGAATGGAATATCTTGAAAGAAAGTTGTACATTGGGTACTTTAAGAAAACTTAATAAAACATTACAGAAACGAAGACATCATTCATACAAATGTTTCACGTGTCACTTATGATTGTGAGGCCCAAGTCTTCACCACGGATTTCAAAGTCAGCTAGTAGTAATTGAAGAAAGCAAGTCCAAGACCCCTTATTCTTTGTCTCTACAATACCCTAAACTATTAGGAACATTTGGTCATTAGCATCTCTCCTAACAACACATAGTAACTATCCTTTGCAAAATTATTTTAAGAAGCAACCATCCAAGCTTATAAATGACCTCCACTTTTCTCTCCACCTACTACCTAGACCATAAAGGCATACATACATCCTATGAAGCATAGGATCTTCATATGGTGTAGGTCTCTATAAATACAGCTCAAATGTGCTCCCAAGATTCTTGTCCTTAAGTCACTCACATAATCCTATAACATGGAGTAATGATTTTTCAAATAACTATAGATCATCCTCATAGCCTTCTTCTTAGGCTTGGAATTTGGCTTTTAATCATATCAAGCTCAAAAATACTCCTTACCTCATCTTACATATTAGCCAACTTTCAACTTGATGTACTTCAAAACTTATTCATAAACTTGTGGGCCAGCCACACAGAAGCCAACTGTCCATTCTTACGTGTCTTAACACATGTATGACCATGGTTATTTGACTCACTTGAAATTGGCCAATCTTTCTTTTGAATGATGCATATAGCCTCTATCAGCCCCCTTCTCCACACATCTCACTTCAACTCTATGGTTCTCCCTCTTTGTAAACTTTACATCACTCTTCTTCTTCATTGAACAAGCAATAGTGACCTTCCTCATAGCCTCAACATTAGTGAACCTTAATCGAATAGCAAACCTTGGTTATGAATATATGTTTTATCATTAAAATAGGCTATTGGTTCCGCTTATATTTACCTCGCAACATCTCATCTTTAGAGATGATAGCAAACTCTAAAAACCCTTAGTAGTCATTGAGATAGTCATCAGAAATTATGATAGTCTAAAGACCCCAAGTAATCACCGAGACAGATCATCATGCACTTTCTTAACAAGCTAATCAGGATACTTATATTTACCCTTATTCATTTCCTTACTTAGGCCCTAACTTGAAGTACATCCTCATATGAAGTGGTATCCTTATCTAGGTCATCATTTCTACTTCTATACTTGTTTTACATCATCTCTCACACAATCAAGTATACATAGAACATCTCTATTATTGTTCAAGACTCTTCTTCTATTTTCCAAATCTCTATTGAGTAACATGTAAAGCAACCCCTTAACATCCTCTTCCTAGTACACAACTTCTTTAGCAAATTATGGGATGTCAAGCCTAAATAGTTTCCTCTCACAATTCTCAACATGTGAGACATGTCCTCTCTCTTGGTGTAGATGAGGGTTTTCAATAAATCTTCCACGATGATAAAAATCAATGGTGAAAGACATCATGCCAAAATAATAAAACACATGCATGCGTGAGCGCACGTGCGTGCACACACACACACACACACACACACACACACATTATATTAGTTTATAATAAGTATTTACTTTAGAAGTGAAAGCTTATATCTCATCAAATTTAGCATTATATGATTATTTATAAAGATACTCCTCATATGGCTAGCTGATTAATATTTTATTTTAGAGAAAACACTCTTGCTGGTAGGAGTGCCTCATGTTGCTAGTTTGTATCTATTTGTCACAATTTCCTTTCAACCATGATTTCCTTAGATTTTGAAAGTGGATTATCATCTAGCATTATCATAATTTACCTGCTTGCACTAGTAAACATCATTATCTTCTATTTTTATTTTCAAAATCTAAGATTCAAATATAGGGTCCTAGCTCATCAATCACTTACAAATAGGAAATTTTTCACCACGCTAACTTTTAATGGATTACAACTTTATTAAAAGATAGTGATATATCCTCCCCTTGTTTTTCCTCATGAGCCTCTCACTAAATGGAGAGAGTAGTGATAACTCTATGTGGGCATAGTTTTCAAAACATATGAACCAGCCACAATATTTTCCTTGACAAAATGAAACATATTAAAAGATTCTTATCCATTAGATAATCCTAGCAACTATTTCTTATGGTTGCAAAATGGATAGTGAGACATTTTTTCCATTCATTTTCCAACTCAAGAAAATAGTAGCAAGGATCATCTAAAGAATGAGAAATGTGGGACGTGGCTCATCTAGGTTAAAGGCAACATTGTAAATGGCTAAGAAACCTGAACCCACTTAGCATTATAGTTATTTTCACTATTTAGTGAGCGGCTCATGAGAAAAAACAAGGGGCACATATATCATTATCCTTTCCTAATAATTAAAAGAAGGAAAGATAAGCACCAATAATCCAAATAACAATGGAAGATAATCAAACATCAATTACTTTTAGAAGTTTTTCATGCCATATCCCATGGCAAGTTTTCACAAAAATACTCCAAAAGTTCTAGGGAAATCAACAAAATGAATCCACTTTTACATGTCAAATTGATATATATTTTTTAAATGTTTCTAGATAGATCTACACAAAATGAAATTGTAAACCCAACTTTAGATTGTAAAACAGTAATGACCACAAGTGAGGGACTCTAGATTGGAAACAAGTCATGATCTCCAATTTTATCATGTAGTGATAAAATTTGAGAGAGAGAGAGAGAGAGAGAGAGAGAGAGAGAGAGAGAGAGAGAGAGAGAGAGAGAGAGAGAGAGAGAGAGAGAGAGGAGAAGTAGACATTAAATAAAAACTAGTAATGAGGGTTTTGGAATGTTGGTCACAATGCTCATAAAAAATTCCAAGATCCATTAATAATTGTACCTAGGTATTACGAGACCATAGAGTTGCAGCTATCATTATAAACAAACAAAAGAAGAGATAAAGACCCTAGTTCACAATAAGAGAAGTGATACAAAACCCTAAGTTGATAATAGGGGCCAGCACTCATTTTCAAATGGTTCAAAAGATACACTCCCGCCAAAAAAGCAATTAAAAACATTAAAATGCACCAATTTATGCTCACATGACCCTTTTAAACTTCAATTTTAGTTAAAAAGGAAAAAGAAAAGGACTATAAGTGATGGCAAGGCGCAAGCACAAGCAATGTTGCTACAAGGATATAGAGCTTAAGTTTTTTGTTTAGGTAGTGTAGAAAAAGGGGCTTTTTCAAGGAATAAGGGAAAAAAAGGTCAAACAATTTAGATGTGCTTTTAAGGGTAGTGTGCATCCCTCAATAGTGGATATGTGCCCCATTTTAAGAGTCTCGCTTTTTGAATTTTCCAAAACCCACTACGCAATGTAGGCCCTCTTAAATCTATTCAGCCTACTCCAATGGAATTAAAAACCATAAAAAATTTCTCTCCCTCACATGGCCATTCTATCATGGGTAAACAGCTGGTTTGAAGCCTTTTGTTCTGCCTAATGGCTTCATTCCCAAATACTATTTGGTGCCCACAACAAAAATGACCACATGATTTACAAACTCAAAGCCTCCAAAGCAACTTCTCCAACCAAATTCCAAACCCTCCTCTCTATTCATCTATTTCAAAATCACCCCTATTTTTATATTTTTTGTAAAATGATGGAAAATCTCACCAATTTATTAACAAAGAACTAGAAAAGGCTATTCAAGAAAGCAAAAATAAACTTGTAAAATGATAAGAAGAAATGATGGAAAAGAAATTGAAATAATGAGAGAAAATACACCTAGCTCATCTTCAAATGCTAAGCCAAGGCCAATTTACTTTTCTTTGAAAGAGCTTTGTTTCAGGCAAAAAAAGTGAAAGTATGCTCCCACCTATTAAGAGAAAAAACTTTCTTGATGATCCAAACCTATAATTTCTGAAAATTCACTTAAAATTATACATGCTAATGAAATGAAGAGGCTACGGCATGGTGAACTTGGGCAATCAATAACCAAAATTGAAAATCTAGTAGTTAGGCTCAAGTGACAAGAGAGAATAACTATATATTAACATAGAGCTCATTTAACAAGAGAATAGAATGAACAACTGGCTAATTGGAGAGGGCAAAGGGGTGCATATATCATTACCCTTGTTTTAATGTTGTAAAATGACACATGGAAAGTCAAATCCAAGTTAGATAGTCATCACACAGGACAATCCACCTTATATTCAAGTTAACGTTGTCAACTAATTTAATGGTGAGAGAAAAAATTGAAACAAATTGAATAATTCAGGAAATTTTTTGACAAAATCTAATCTAAGGATTTGTTTGAAAAATTGGAAAAGTTTGAGCTATTTTGATTACTTTTCCAAAGAAAACTAACATAACTTAGAAGTTAATGAAGAGATGTGGCTCTAGTTTTCTTTATATTTTTTTGTACTTGTTGAATTTCAAAAATTAATCTCCTAGGAAGTCAATGAAGAGATGTCCATGATTTCTAGTCTAAGACAAAGGGCTTTTATTTATCCTTAAAAAGCCAGACTTTCCTAAACTAATAAATCATTAACAAAAGCAACTCCAGTGATACTTCCTTTATTAATTTTTTCTTTTGAGTTGTGAGTAAAAACTATTCCTTTGCTCCCTACATAAAACTATTTTCATTATTTTTCGAGAAAAGTGATGTTATTGTTTTACCACAAGTGCATAAGCTATTGTAGTATAGCTGATGCAAGTACGTGTTGATCCCATGGGGGCTCAACTTGAAAAGATGGAGTTTAAATAAAATTTAATTATCTAAAAATTAAAGAAAATAATAAAAATTAACTAACATCATCATCATCATCATCATCATCATCATCAAGACCTTATCCCAATTAGGTGTTGGCTACATGAATCTTATTCCTCCATTCCACTTTATTAAATACCATGTCTTCATTTAGTCCCAAAGTTTCTAAATCTTTCCTCACAACTTCTATCCACATTCTTTTGGGCCTTCCCTTTGCCCTTTTAAAACTTTCTACTTGTATTTTCTCACTTCTTCTAACCGGTGCTGTTGTTGGTCTCCTGTGAACATGTCCAAACCATCTAAGTCTAATCTCCCTCATCTTATTACCTATTGGTTCTATCCCTAAATTTCCTCAAATATTTTCATTTCGAATTCTATCTTTTCTTGTCTTACCACTTATCCATCTCAACATCCTCATTTCTGCGATGCTCATCTTATGAGTATGATGTTCCTTAACTGCCCAACATTCTGATCCATAGAGCATGGCTGGCCTTATGGCCATCCTATAGAATTTTTCTTTTAGTTTGAGTGGTACCCGTCGATCACACAAAACTCCAGATACACATCTCCATTTATTCCAACCCGCTTGAATCCTCTGGATAACCTCCCTCTCAATCACTCCACTCTCATGAATCATTGATCCTAAGTACCGAAAGTGGTCTTTGACGGGGACTTCTTGGTTATCAATCTTGACTGGTGTTCTACTCCTACTCTCCTTGCTAAAATTACATTCCATATATTCTGTCTTAGTTTGACTAATTTTAAATCCTTCAGATTCTAATGCTTCTCTCCATAATTCTAGCTTTATATTTACACAAAGCTATTTAATTGATGAAAATTACCAAATGCAAAAATACAAAAAATTAACTAAAAAACACATAAAATCTACTTCCCTAGCTTGATCACAGCCATTTTCATCAAATCTAATATAATAAAAGTCTATTGGCCTTCATCAATCTCTCACTAATATCTCTAATTAAGGATCCAACGACATGATTGTTCAAATTTTCTAAATTTTTGATGATCTAAACTAAATAATAATTTTGAGTTTTGGAAGGCAGATTAATTTTTGGACATTAGATTGAAGATCAAAGATGTTGGATAAGCTAAGAAATGTTCCAAAGAGAAAATATAGAAACTAATTTGAATTCTGATGTGAAATAGATCATGAAATAGAGTGATCATTTTTGTTAAGATTAACTATTGATTAGGGTAAACTTAAATAAATAGGCTTGGATTGCAGCGTTCTTAGATAGGCTAAAAAGGGATAACAAAAATCTAGAATAAGCTGAAAAGGATGCAAATGGAATTACAATTAAAGACCTAAGGGCAAAAATGGAATTTAAGAGAAAAACTGTTTTAAAATGAGAAACGGGAAACTCTGCTGAAGGAGGAATGTGACCACCTGGGTTTTCATATGAATTTTTAAATGCAAAACTAATTTCTAATGCTAGATGGATCCCTATTTGAGGATATTTTTATAAAAATAATGCAGTGCAGTAGAAGAATCTTTTCTTTAAATACATTTTGAAAACCCCAAGTGTCATTTACTTCCAAGAAAAATAAAATAATTTTTAAAACTAAAACTAAAAATATGTATCTCAGATTTAGCTAGTCACAGGTCACAGTCCATCTGTATAAATTTTATGTTTTAATAAGGATAAGTCATATACTTACATTCATACTTGTCTTTACCTTCACTCACTTGATCATAGCACTAAGACTTGCCGATGCTTTTTTTAATCTTGTTGGAGCTAATCTATGAAAATATATTCGGTTGAGTATTTCTTATACCTATCAGGTGATCTGATATTACTAATTTGAAACATAGCATACAACATGCATAACTTTAAGAAGGGTTTTTCAGATAATAAAATCATGCAACCATCTTATATAAAAATGGGTATTCAAGTAATAGAATTTCCAACAAAATCAATCAATCAAGAAAAATATAAAGATTACTAACTTCTTAAAGTAGTAATAAATCAAACCCGATGCTATATATCCCAACCCTAAAGTAGTTTTTATGCACGTGGGTATATCAGCGAACACATCAAATGACTGGTCACGAGTACTTGTCTAATACCATCTCATACACTATACATGACAATACAAAACAGAAATCATAGGGATCACTATACTCACAACCATCCCTCACTGAACTTGTGTGTCTCTGGTATCTGAAGACCATCATTCATGGCCAACTATGGATGGATGTCTCGAAAAGGGTGCCGTGAACACCTCTAGTGGTCATTCCTTACCACAGCAGTCGAGAAAAATAACTGCCACTTTGGATATGGATACCTACCACCTTTGGTGGTTAGAGGCTGGGAGGCCAACCCCTACACAAACAACCTCTTAACATAGTGCCCACCAAGCTCACTAGCCTGAAAAAGAGATATACGTGTATACATATATTCCAAAACCCAATCATCATAGAACATGCAAATTTATTCAAGTTGTTTCAAAACACACAAGTAATGCATATATAAAACTACCTATGAAAGATATAAGCAGTAGCATTTTCAATCAAGATCATGAATCATGTGAATAATTTGCAAGCCCATTATAAGACTACCATATCACAATATATAATGCCCTGGGTCTGGGCTCCCTTAGTAATAATATTGTCTGCTTTGGGCCTGAGGCCCGCACGACTTTGTTCTTCCCCCACAAGGGAAAATGCATTGTTACTGGTAAAGCCCACCCAGACCCTTATTAGCCGCCCAGGAACTTTTCTCCTAGCGATGTGGGACTAACTCTCAGTGCCTCACCTTGCCTAACCTGTCAGCCCTGTTGGCCCGCCCTCATCAGCCCACCCTCATCGGCCAAGGCTAGCCCTCTCCCTCTTAGGGGACACGCGTCCACGTGTGGACTCCCACGCTTTCACTCACATGCGGTTAGCCACCCACACTGGGTCGAGGGTTGGCTATGATACCACTTATAATGCCCTGGGTCTAGGCTCTCTCAGTAACAATATTTCCGCTTCGGGCCTGAGGCCTGCACGACTTTGTTCTTCCCCCACAGGGGAAAGCGTGTTCTTCCATGGACAGAGTGCACAGCGGAGCCAATAATGTCCTCTTTGGGTCCCTCACCCTCTTGGGCTTCACCCCTCAAGGTTTTGTTCCCTTAGGTCCCTCACCCCTCTTGGGCTTCTCCTCTTGAGGGGGGCTGATGAGGGCGGGCTAAGAGGGCTCACAGTTTCATGTGAGGAGGAACTCCCTCCCTAGCAAAGCGGAAGCAATATTGTCCCCTATAGGTCCCTCAGATTATGTTGGTGCCCTCCCCCTCAAACCATCTTGGCAACCCGTAGGGCTTTATTCCCTGCCACAAGGAACGCGTTGTTCCATGGGCATAGTGTGCAGCTGATACAATATTGTCCTCTTTGGGTCCCTTACCCTCTTGAGCTTCACCACTCAAGGTTTTGTTCCCTTAGGTCCCTCACCCCTCTTGGGCTTCACCCCTCGGGACGTGTTGTTCATGTGAGGAAGAACTCCCTCTCTAGTACAGTAGAAGCAATATTGTCCCCTCTAGGCCACTCATATTATGTAGGGGCCCTCCCCCTCAAACCATCTTGGCAACCTGCAGGGCTTTGTTCCCTACAACAAGAGACGCATTGTTACTGGTAAAGCCCACCTAGACCCTTATCAGCTGCCCAGGAACTTTCCTCCTAGTGATGTGGGACTAACTCTTAGCGCCTTACCTTGCCTAGAAGCCTGCCAGCCCTCTTGGTCCGCTCTCATCAGCCTGCCCTCATCGGCCAAGGCTAGCCCTCTCCCTCATAGGGGACATGCGTCCGTGTGTGGACTCCCATGCTTCCACTCACGTGCGGTTAGCCACCCACACCAAGTCGGGGGTTGGCTCTGAAACCACTTATAATGCCCCGGGTCTGGGCTCCCTCAGTAACAATATTGTTCGCTTTAGGCCTGAGGCCCGCACGGCTTTGTTCTTCCCCTACAGGGGAAAACACGTTGTTACTGGTAAAGCCCACTCAGACCCTTATCAGCCGCCCAGGAACTTTCCTTCTAGTGATGTGGGACTAACTCTCAATGCCTCACCTTGCCTAGAAGCCTGCCAGCCCTCTTGGCCCACCCTCATCAGCCCGCCCTTATTGGCCAAGGCTAGCCCTCTCCCCCTTAGGGGACACGCGTCCGCACGTGGACTCCCACGCTTCAGATCATGTGCGGTTAGCCACCCACACCGGATCAGGGGTTGGCTCTGATACCACTTATAACGCCCCGGGTCTAGGCTCCCTCAGTAACAATATTGTCTACTTTGGGCCTAAGGTCCGCACAGCTTTGTTCTTCCCCCACAAGGGAAAACATGTTGTTACTAGTAAAGCCCACCCAGACCCTTATCAGCCGCCTAAGAACTTTCCTCCTGGCGATGGGGGAGAAGCTTTTAAATTAAGCTAATCTAAAGCCCCTCCTCTCTTTCAGACTTGCCCCACTTCTTACCAGTTAGATCCTACCTAACTAACCACTTCACACCCTCCTCAGCTAGCTGTAGGTAGTCTGAGTCATCGAATGTGCTGGAGAGCTAGTCGTTTGAAAACTAGTGTAGTAGGTTAAATGGGAGACAGGGGTGGCAATAGGTCGCCTCCTTCCAAAAGGGTCCTATGAGCATGTGGTGGGCCCTATAGGTCTCTTCTAATTGATTTTAAATTAAATTGGAAGGTTGGGATATGTGCTTGTGGTGATTATCCTAAGTGGGCCAAGAGGTGGTGATGAAGTCCACCATTGATTTTGTGGGCTCAAGTGCCCTTACTAATTAATTTTTCCATTTCATGGAAATTTGGTTAACATATAATCACCTTAAAGCAATTAAACATGCCCTAAAAATGCAAGAAAAAAAGCAACAACTAATGCAAACCCTAAAAATGCAACATATATCGAATGTATTCTATATGCTTTTATACTAACACCCAATGCAATTTTAATCTAATAATGCACCACCTAAACTAGAACTTTTAAAGAAGTTCAAGACTTTCTCATAGTGGGGTCCTAGAAAATGTCTTCTCGTACAAGGGTGGGGCCATTTACATTCCACCTCCACTTCCAAGTTACGATGGCCCACCCTTGACCTGTATTATTACAACCTTTTAAATGAATTACAAAAAGAAAATAATTACATGAAATCCTCACTACAATTCACTCAAAATAAATTGCATTTATCCTAATTAAACTCCTTGAATTTCTCCTTTCTTTTTCAATTTTCCTGCAAAATAAAAAATTATTAGTAAGTACCAAAAATTAGGATAAATTAAATTTATGCACTAACAAAATTTTTAAAATGCACCTAAAATGTTAAAACAATGCAACTCCTAAAATTTTTGAATTTTTAAAATTTTATGATTTTTTTTTAATTTTATGATTTTTTTAATTTTTTTTGAATTTTTAATTAAAATTTATGAAAACACCATTGCGGGTCCCTGGCAACAGCGCCAAAAACTTGTTGAGTGTTTTTCGCAAGTGTACGGCTATTGTAGTATAGCTATGTAAATACGGGTCAATTTCCATAGGAACTTAACTTAAATGTGGAATTTACACAAATTTTAATTGTAAACCAAAAAAGGAACATTCAAATTGATTAATCCTTGAATACATTGTTCTAAATTTAAATAAAATTAAATACAATAATAATCCAAATACAGATTTCGTATTCTGATCGTTGTGTTACGCAACTAATCAGAACTGAAAAACCATCTTCTAGAAACTAATCTAAGAACAACACTATCCAAAATAAATTAAAACATGTATACACATAAAGACAAAATAGGATAAAAGACAAAACATTATACATTTGAAATTAAAACTAAAGGCTATGGGCAAAAATAGAACTTGTGAAAAAAGGTAACAGTATAATACTATTCATGGACAGTAACCGAAGTTACTGAAAAACCATCTTCTAGAAACTAATCTAAGAACTGAAAAACCATCTTCTAGAAACTAATCTAAGAACAACACTATCCAAGATAAATTAAAACATGTATACACATAAAGACAAAATAGGATAAAAGACAAAACATTATACATTTGAAATTAAAACTAAAGGCTATGGGCAAAAATGGAACTTGTGAAAAAGGTAATAGTATAATACTATTCATGGACAGTAACCGAAGTTACTGTTCATGAACAGTAATACGGTGAAATCGAATAGAGAAGAAGATGCTGGAGAAGAAGAAGAAAGATGGGGAAGAAGAGAGGGAGGGGAAAGAGATGGGGGAGAAGGAGAAGAGAGGAAAAGCAGAGGGGAAAACCCGATCTGGGTTTTCTCCTTAGAGCTATTCGATGAAGGAGCCGAAATTGGAGAGAGAAGAGGAGTGAGAGGGGGAAACCACAGAGGGCACGGGAAGAAGAAGTGAGCGGCTGGAAAAAGGGTAGATCGGGTGTAACTAGAGGAAACCCAAATTGGGTTCTCTCCGATTGCTCTTGCCGGCACCGGTGGAGAGAAATCTAGCTAGCCGATGATTGGGTGAATAGGGAGAGCGAGGGAGATGAGATGGGGGTTTTGGGTGTTGGTGTGTCACTCATGAGAAAGAAGGAGAGAGCAGAGTTTGGAGCGGTGCTAGAAATCTGGGCTCCTCCCAGTTCTGGATTTGGAGGCACAACGATGGGGCTCGAGCGGTGGGAAATCTGAAACGAGAGAGAGAGAGAGAGAGAGAGAGAGAGAGAGAGAGAGAGAGAGAGAGAGAGAGAGAGAGAGAGAGAGAGAGAGAGAGAGAGAGAGAGAGAGAGAGAGAGAGAGAGAGAGAGAGAGAGAGAGAGAGAGAGAGAGAGAGAGAGAGAGAGAGAGGAACAGTCCTTCCACCTCTACTCTACTAGGGAGAAACAAAAAAAACAAGAGGAAGGGAGAGGGAGGAGCAGCTTGCTCCTACCCTTGGAGGAAGAAAGGCCAGCCCAAAAAAACCTAATCCAACCCTTCCTTCCTTTTTAAGGGGATTTGCCATCATTAGTCAACTTTGCCTAGATTTGCCATCATTGCCCAGATTTGGTCAAATTTGCCAGATTTGCCGTCATTAGTCAAATTTGCCCAGATTTGTGGTGTGGTACCCATCAAAATAAGCTTATCTAAACCATCCAATGTACTTTGGCTTATCTGCAAAAACAAAATACAAGATTAGAATTATCTTATGTGGATAATTAGCTATAATGATCATCCAATCGTTAACTTTTCAAATTAACGGTTGGATGATTGATTATAGCTAAAATTGATTTAAAATCACAAAATTACCTTATTAAATGATCTAATAAAATAATAATCTAAGGTTATTTTTGACAAAATTAAGGACTCAACAGCTGGCAGGCTTTTAGGCAAGGTGAGGCACTGAGAGTTAGTCCCACATCGCCAGGAGGAAAGTTCCTGGGTGGGCTTTACCAGTAACAATGCATTTTCCCCTATGGGGGAAGAACAAAGCTGTGCGGGCCTCAGGCCCAAAGCTCACAATATTGTTATTGAGGGAGCCCAGACCCGGGGCGTTATACAATATCATTTCAAAATCATGCTAAACACATAAATAGTTTCAAGTAAATTGTTTAGGTTCTGGATTAAAAACGCGACAAAATCGGATGCATCTCGGTTCCCAGTATTCATGTGAATCCTGGTTGATCCAAGACAGCCCTGCGTACACGGAGGCATGCCAAGATTGTGCGTCTCTAAGATGTGTTCAAGAAGAATGCATCTTAGGCATAGAGATTGGAGGCTGGTGCGACAGTCCAATCTAAACCATCAAATCACCCAATTATGGGTCAACATCTAAAATGAGTTAAAATTTGACTATTTTTACATATATAGGGTTTTTGGGTCTCACAAAATTATTGGGCGGCTCAGATCTCTTATTTGAGCTATCTTGGAGTGGGCATCATCATGGATCCACCGGTTTTGGTTTCACCAGTGATTTGCAGGATGGTGAGATCAAATCTTGCCTAGATCTGAGGGAAAAATGTTGGAGAGAGAGAGAGAGAGAGAGAGAGAGAGAGAGAGAGAGAGAGAGAGAGAGAGAGAGAGAGATGAGGAGCTTTACCTGGCAACCGAGGGGGTTTTGGTAGGGTTTTTTCAGTGAGTGCAGAATTGTGCTTGCCGAAAACGATGGAGAAAAATGAAATAGCCCAAAGGGAGAGGAGGGTGCGGTAGAAGAGAGAGAGGAGAGTGAGATGGGGGAGAGGGAGGTGTATTTAATGCCGGTGATCCACCTTCCTTGCTGGCAGCACGGTCACCAACCTTCTACCCCGCGAAGGAGTCGGAGATGAAGGGGGGTTCCATTATAAAAAATGGACCCCCTTTAATTCTTTTTTTTTTTATTTATCAACATGCCCTTACACTTAAAAGTTCCCTAACTTTCTCATTTGGACTCTGTTTCTAGTGTTCTTTGAGTTGTTGGATTCCATTTTTCAAGTAGAATCTAATTATAAGAATATTTTCAACAAATTCTCACTTTTAAAATTCAAAATTGATAAAAATTTGATCCTTCTTTTCAATCCAAATTTTCAAAATAAAATAGGACTTAAAACTTTGAGTAGTTACAAGGATGTAGAAGATGAAGCAAGGGGAGAAGGAGAGAAGGAGGAGAATTGAGGAGAAAGTGTGGAAAACCCGGATTGGGTTTTCTCTTACTGAACTCATGGGAACTTGTTGCCAAAGATAAACCGATGACAGAGGAGAAGATCATTGGGGCAATAGAAGCGGAGACAAGTGTGAGAGAAGGAGATGCTAACTAGTGCTTGGGAAATAGGGATGGAGATGAGAGGTCAGTGATGAACAAGAATTGCCAACTTCTCCTGCTATAGTTCCTGCAGTGGAAGAAAAGGCGAACGACTACAGGTGAGAGAGAACTTGCAGGCTTCATGTGGTTGTGGTTGCACAAACAGAGGAGGTGAGTAGTAGAGGGAGCTTGAGAGATCAATAAGAGAGGGAAGGGAGTAGAGAAGGAATGAGGGAACAGAGGGGGTTGCGGTGCCTAAAAGAGAAAGGGAAGAGCAGGGAGGTGCTGCTGCTATGCAGTGCTACCAACTGGCGATGGTGCTAGTTGGCAGATGAGAGACTGTGGAGAGAGAAGAGCGAAAGAGAAAAGGGAGGTGAGAGGTGATCAGGAGTAGTGATGTGGAGAGGAAAGAAGAGAGGCAGAGATGAGGAGTGTGGGTGTGAAGATAGAGAACGACAGAGGAGGCAGAGATGGAGGGTGAGAAACAAAGGTGGCGCTGTTATGCAGTGCGGGAAAGAGAGAAGGGAGAAGAGAGAGTGTCGTTGATTTCTCTGAAGGGAGAAGAGAGAGTGTGGTAAAGAGGGCTCCCTTCTTCAGCTTGGTGAAGATCCTTATAAATAGCTTCTCCACCTTCTAATTTTATTCCCACCTTTCCTTCTTTGGTCCTCCTTTCCTTACTTAAAAGCAAATTTTCTTTCCAAATTTCTTCACTTTGCTAGCTTCCTATTTCTTTGCATAGTTTCCTCTTTAATTTGTTTCCCAATTCTCTCATGATCCATCTTACTTTGTGAAGTTCTTTAGGATAATCTGCCACCGTTGATTTTGATCTAAGCTATCCAAGCCTATTTTCATTAATTTGAAATATAAGACTAGATTAGAATCATCTAGACCTCTGATTAGCTCTGATGATCATCTAATCATTAAATTTAGCAAATCAACGGTTGGATGGTCCATTAGAGCTAAAATTTATATTTTGTCTAAAAATTACAAAATTGATTGGTTAGATGATCTAAATAAATGCTAAATTAGGGGTATTATGACCAAAATTAAACACTTAACACCCCCAACTAGCATTTTGCTAGTCCCAAGCAGAACATGCAAAAAAAACCAAATCACAAAATTCTTAAAATTATTTTCAAGTCAATTCCACTTTTTCCTCAAAGATTTATCTTCAACAAAACTATCAGCTTTAACATACTAATAAAAATGAATGAGGAATTCAAACCCTACTTATATGCTAAAAACATTTCAATTAAGCTAAAATCTCAGAGTGAGTGAGTGTGTGTACAGTCTACATATAGAATAATCTTTATCTCTAAGTAAACTTCTAACTATTAAACTCCATTTGAAATATGTTTTGACCTCAATCCTCATTAATGACATACACTTAGAAACAAATCTCTCAGATAAGGGCAGCCCCCGTGTATGAAGCTCCCGCCTATGCGGGGTCTGGGGAAGGGGCGGGCCACAATGGCCTAAAGTAGGCAGCCTTACCTTGCATTTTAGCAAGAGGCTGATTCCAAGCCTTGAACCCGTGACCTCAAGGTCACATGACGACAACTTTTACCGTTGCGCCAAGGCTCCCCTTCAAGAAAATCTCTCAGATAGAGGGTTCAAATCACATCTCTCTTTTAAATATATGAGTAGATTCATTAAAAAACAAATTTATCTCACATACATTCATAAAGGAACAAGAGTTACTACGAAATTTTATTTTAAACCCTTTAGAATGGATGCCATTACCTTTGAATACTAAGAAATATTACTCTTTTAAATCATATTCATTAATATCCTCATCAAGACTATATTCATTATAGAATTAATAGGTCTTTAACTGGGACGAAATGTAGGCTTAGGACAGGGTACCAGAGAAAGGGTATAAAGGGTGTTCAAAATTCTTCAAAAATAAGTAAAGGTCTTCTAAAGTTGGTAATTCTTCTTTTCTTTGCTGAAATGAATATTTATTTTTCCACTTTTCTTTGCATTCTTTAAAGTTTCTTCTTCTTTTTATTCAATACTTTTGAATCACTTTGAAGAACATTTTTTTTTTTCTTGATACTCACTTTTCTACTTTCATTGCAACTGAAAAGTCTTTCTTCATTTATCTCTAACTTATTTTTCAAAGAAAATAGGTAATGACTATATTTATATTGTGTTAATATGAGTAAAGGTGCTTTGGGCGAGAAAAGAAATGGCTTATATAAAAGGCTCAACTTGGCTAACTAGTGGTAAAAATACTTTTAGAGTAACCTTTATGTTTGTAGGTTACCAACAAGAATGGCCTAAATCATTTTCTAAGTTTCATATAATCTATTAGATTCAATAAACTTCTAGAATTTTAAAGGTAATACTTTAATAATTCAAATAATTAGCCAAACTTAATAGTTGATGGGATCAAATTATACTTTAAGCACACTAAAGAAAATTAGGAACATTTATAACCTCAGAAAAAGAATGAATGGTACTAAAACTCATTTAGGTTATAAGTCTCTACTGAATTTCTTCAAGATCTCTAAGTTATAACTACTTATCAATTTAGACTATGTGCATGCAACTGTGTATACATATGTGATATAAGACTTTGTTTTCATGAAATACTTTAGAAACTGACTAAAATAATGAATTAATCATATTCAATTTATTAATAAGCTACAGTTATCTTGACTATACTTTAGAAAATCTAATACTCATCATAATGTAAGAATTAACTTTAAAAAATTTCAAAAAAATTTTTAGCAAAATTTTCATTTTTTTTTAAATTAAAAGAAAAAACTAACAAAAACTATAAGTCTCTATTGAATTTCTTCAAGATCTCTAAGTTATAACTACTTATCAATTTAGACTATGTATATGCAACTGTGTATACATATGTGATATGAGACTTTGTTTTCATGAAATATTTTATAAACTGTGACGACCCGGGTTTTCTCATGCATTTTTAAATGCAATATCTAATTCCTAAGGCAGGATGCATCCCTAGTTGAAAACCATTTTATAAAAACCATGCAATGCAGCGAAAATCTTTTGTCTTAAACTCATTTTGAAAACCCCGAGTGTCATTTGCTTTCACAACAATCAAAGTAGTTTTTGAAAAACTTCAGAAATCATAAATGTTTTCCCCCAAGTCTATCCAGTCATAGCACATAGCCCAACTATAAATAAATACAAATACATGTCAAAAGGGTAGAGAGTTTACTCACATGTATAGTTGTCTCCTTTGTTTATTCACTTGCTCGTAGCACTAATATCTCCTGAGGCAACTTCTATTTGTGAGTGAAACTATCCTGAAAAATGTTAAAGATAGGGTGAGTATATACCATACTCAGTAGGAGTCTATTACTACTAGTTTTGCAATGCATGCTATTTTTAAAATCATATGCTCATTAAAAACATGTGCATGTTCGAACAATCATGTTCAATATCGATATCAAAAACCATTGTCGAACTGGAATACTAACGACTTAAAGAATAACATAATCCAAGTCGAAAGTATCATATATCATAAAATAATGATATGCATAAGATGCCCAACTGAATCCAACTCACGGATATCTGGTATGGTTGACCAACCTCATGTCATGCCGTATGCAATGCAAGTAAATCCACGAAACCATAGGGCCCAAACTATGCCCACGACCTCGCCGCCATGTGGTCCTCGGGTACCTGAGGACACACCGTCATAGCCTCCACGGGGCATATGACACATCGACCCAGTGCCGTGACACCAATGGTAGCCCCCTGTACCACATGCAATCGATGTAGGGACATGCCCTTTTTGGGCATGGTACCCATTCCACCTAGTAGTGGTAGAGGCTGGGTGGCCAACCCAGACCCCTCGGCATAGCGCCCACGAGCTTACTAGCCCAAATCATATAAGATCAAACAAGCGAGAAACCTCTTTTTCAAAACCTGTCCTCTTTGGGTCCATCACAACTGCCTACCTAGCGTCTTTTGGGCACTCCAACGTCTTTTGGTAACCCTCAAGGACATGCAATCTTTCAAAAACTCAATGCTCACAAATCATACAATGTATGCAATTGTTTGCAAAACATATCTATGCATAATGTATATGCAATTATTTGCAAAACATAATTATGCATAAAGCATTTATCATATGTACGTTGAATTAAGTCATGCTAAACAAGTCATATACTTATACTTAAAACATGCATTCTCAAAACAATCATGGCTCTTTTAAAAAGTCTAGTAGCGATAGAGCACCTACCTCAAAGTCTCCTGGAGTCGCGTCCTTTAGCACTCAACCCGTCCCTGGGTCTCATTTATAAACTCCTGGGTATAAATGGATACAAGGAGTCCTCATTAATTTTAATCTATTTAGACATTAGACCACTAAATTTGCTGTTTAGGGTCAAGGGTTGTTGCCTAATTCATTGCCAGGCTAGCTCCTATAATATGGACCTACTTATTCAATAGTTAAATTCTATAAATGGTCCTATGGTCCTAATTTTAAAGTCTCATTAGGTCCGCGTGTCCTGATTCCCAAGGCACCCGTGCATCCTAGTTGAACCGCGACTGCGTCACGTGCGTGTGCGCCTAAAGGCCGTGCCAGAGACTGCGTTTTGCACACACACATGCATGCTCAAGTGATGCGTTATGACGTGCATCATCACACGGACGCACCTTGTAGCATGGCGCGTCTCAGCTCCCAGGGCACCCCATGCATCTTGGTCGAGTTAGGACCCGTGCCCCATGTCGCGCACATACCTGAAGGCCGCACCTGTGACAATGTTCGCACGTGCACAAGCATGCCTAAGTGACGCGCATCCTGGATGACCTCGCGCGAACACACCTTGGCGTAATCAAAATGTGCCTTGGCTCCCGGGCCGCCCATGCGTCCCGGTCGAGCCTGGACTGTGCCTGGGACGCACCGAGGCCACACCCATACACAGTCGCATGCCCTCGTGCACAGTGGCATGCCTGGGACATCGTGTTCATGCCCAGCCGGTTAGAACCGGCCTTGGGGCATTTTTCAGCCAGGAATTCCGACTGGAAAACGGCTAGAAACGCTATATCCAGCATGGATCTAGCCTGAAAGGTGGAGGAAGCAGAGAAGGGAGGTAAGGACGTCTTAGCTAGGTAGCCTGGGGAGTGCCCATTGCCGGTGATGGAACCCCATTTCTGTCTGAAACCCTATCTTGCCGGATTTCTGTGTTTGTTAGAACCCACGAAGGGGAAAACCCCAATGTCAGACCAGAACAAGAGGAGAGAGGGGAATGGGAAGACGGGAGCGGGATGACCTGTCTGACTTGGGTTTTCGGTTTTGCTGGAAACCCAGTTCAAAAATGCCAGAAAATCACGTTTTTTGGAGAGGGAGGTTGGGGCTTTTTATAGGGGGAGAAGGCGGTGCCCCTCAATGGCGGTGCCACCCTTTCCCTTGGGGTTTTCTAGAGAAATCGTGAACAAGGGTTTCTTGGAGGGTTCTTGAGGTTGAAGACGACAGGGGGTGTCGTTATCAAAACAACTCCCTGCGTTTTTCGTCCTTTTTCGTTTTTTCGTTTTTTGTTTAATTTTCAGAAATACCCCTATCTTTAAATGGCTGTAAGGTCTTCATGCGAACTCCGTTTTGGGTATTTTTGAGGCGTTGGATTCCATTTTTTGAGTAGAATCTAATGGTGCTAAGTTTCCTTACAAATTCCTTTATTTACTATTTTAAATAAAGTAAAACATTTAACTCAGTTTATTTCCTAATTTTTGTTAAAAATAGTGTAAATTGCTCTGGCATTACAGAAACTGACTAAAATAATGAATTAATCATATTCAATTCATTAATAAGTTATAGTTATCTTGACTATACTTTAGAAAATCTAATTCTCATCATAATGTAAGAATTGACCTAAATTTTTTTTAGCAAAATTTTCATTTTTTTTTAAATTAAGAGAAAAAACTAACAAAAACTAGAATTCTACACCCCCAACTGAAAGAAACATTGTCGTTAATGTTTAAAAGTAGGACCTAAAATGAATATGGGTGATGCAAAAAATAACAAAAAGTACAAAAGATGTTATAGAGGGATCAAATCCACTCAATCGTAATAAAGAGGATCGTCCAAAGTTGTTGACTCAACTTCTAGATTCTCATTTTCTAAGAAAGGCTTTAAATGTTGGTCATTCACTTTGAAAGATTGATTAGTCCTAGTATCCTCATTCTCGATGGTCTCATATGAAAAAACTTCTTTTACTATATATGAGTCGGTCCATCAAAGCTTAGAATTGTAAAGTAGAACCTTCTGGTTTTGAGTAAAGAATTTTCTCATTATATTTTTATTATGAAAAACTTTCAGCTTTTCTTTATAAGTCCTATTACTCTCATAAATGTCTTGCCTGATCTCTGCCAGCTTATTAAGTTGGAGTTTTTTATGTGAGCCTACTTTATCCATGTTGAAATTAAAGGTCTTTATTGCCCAGTGAGCTCTATATTCCAATTCCACAAGTAAATGGCAAGCCTTATAGTATACAGTATGATAGGGAGACATACCAAACGGGGTTCGATGTGCAATCCTATAAGCCTAGAGCACATTAGTCAATCGAAGAGACTAATCCTTACGATCCGAAATAACAGTCCTTTGAAAAATTTACTTTATGGCATGATTAGATACTTCTACTTGTCCACTTGTTTATGGGTGATATGGTGTTGCAATTTTATGTGTAATATTATATCTATTCACGAGTGCTTCAAATGGTTTGTTGCAAATATGTGTACCTTTATCACTTCTAATGGCTCGAGGGGTCCCAAATCTAAAAAAAATGTTTTCTTTTAAGAATTTAACAACTATTTTGTGATCATTATGCCTACATGGGATAGCCTCAACCCATTTGGAAACATAGTCTACAGCCAATACGATTTAAATGTAGTCAAAAGAAGGTGGGAATGGGCCCATGAAATCTATGCACAAATAATAAAAAACTTCTATAACAAGGATAGTTTCAGAGACATCATATTCTTATGGTTTATTCCTCCTAACTTTTAATGTCACTCATAAGATTTATAGAACACATACATATCTTTAAACAATGACAGCTAATAGAAACCACACTGCAAAATCTTTGTAACTATTTTCTGAGCAGAAAAACATCTGTCACATGCTTTTGAGTGATAAAAGGAGATGATACTATGTTCTTCTAATTTAGGTACACATCTCCTAATGATTTGATCTTGACAGTACTTAAACAGGCATGGATCATCTCAGAAGTAGTGCTTAACATTAGCAAAGAATTTTTATTTGTCTTATTTATTCCATTGTTCACGAATCTTCCCTATGACTAAATAATTTGCAACATCACCAAATTAGGGATGATGGGAAACATGAAAAAGTTGTTCATCAGGGAAAGTATCCTTAATTGACAACTCATCCAAAGGCTCTATTAAGATTAGGCGAGACAAATGGTCAGCTACAACATTATCTACTCCTTTCTTATATTTTATTTCAATGTCAAACTTTGAAGAATCCATCTAATTAGTCTAGGCTTAGAATCTTTCTTAGAAAGAAGATACTTAAGGATCGAATGGTCAGAGAATATGACTATTTTAGACCCAACCAAGTAAGACCTAAACTTATCTAACACAAAGAGAATTGCTAAGAGTTCTTTCTCCATAATGGAATAGTTCATTTGGGTGCTATTTAAGGTCTTACTAGCATAATAGATGACATATGGATTTTTCTCTTTTTTTTGTCCTAGTACAGCTCCTACAGCATAGTCACTAGCATCACACATGATTTCAAAGGATAAATTCCAGTCAGGTGGGTGCATGAGTGGTCAACTTGTCTTTTAGCTTTGTAAAAGCTTCTTGACAATAATTAGTTCACTCAAAAGGAGTATCCTTTGTGAAGAGGCAACACAACGGTTTGGATATTGTAGTAAAATCTTTAATAAACCTCCTATAGAATCCTGCAGTACCTAAGAAAGAGGAAATGTCCCTAACAGATTTTGGGATGGGTAGACTGGTAATTATGTCAACTTTGGCTCTATCTACATCTATACCTTTGGATGATACTATGTGGCCTAGGATAATTCCCTTAAGAATCATGAAATGGCAATTTTTCTAATTAAACATTAGGTTCTTTTCTTTATAATAACTTAAAACTTTTCTTAGATTTTCAAGACATGTGTTAAATGAATTACAAAAAACAAAAAAGTCATCCATGAAAACCTCTAAGATTCTCTCTACGATATTGCTAAAGATACTCAACATGCAGCATTGAAATGTGGCAGGAGCATTACATAATCCAAATGGCATTCTTTTGTAAGCAAAAGTGCCAAAAGGACATGTAAATGTAGCCTTTTTTTTTATCCTTGGGTGCAATTTCTATTTGGTTATACCCTAAATAACCATCTAGGAAATAATGATACTGATGTCCTATAACCCTTTCTAACATCTGATCAACAAAGGGCAAAGGAAAATGGCCCTTCCTTCTGATAGCATTCAACTTTCTATAGTCAATGCACATACGAGAGCTAGTGGTAACTCTAGTGGGGATCAATTTATTGTTGGCATGAGTTACACTCTAGAGATCTTTAGAACTGCCTAAGTTGGACTTACCCATTTTCTATCACTTATAGGATAGATAATTCCCTCATTAATCAACTTAAGGACTTCTACTCTAACCATATCTTTCATATTAGGATTTAACCTTCTTTGCATTTGACGTCATGGTTTAGCTTCGTCATCTAGATATATCTTATGGGTATAGATTAAATGGTTAATGCCCTTTATATCAACAATGGTCCATCCTATAACACCTTTGTTTTCTTTTAAAGTGTCTATTAACTTTTTCTCTCAAGATATCTCTAATTAGGAGAAAAGTAGCATAGAAAAAGACTTTTTTCTCCTAAATATGCATATTTTAAATCTGATGGTAGATATTTCAATTCAATTTTAGGAGGTTCTTCTAATGATGGAAGGGGAGTGGACTCCCTTGGTGAAAATTCCTCGAAATGAGGTTTCCATTTTACTGTATCCATGATAGGAAAAAAATCAAGGAGGGCATTGACTTCTTCTATTAATGCATCCTCATTAAACTCATTAAAGTGAGCTCAACATGCCTCAAGTGGGTTTGACAAAGAAGATGATTGAAAATGATCTTGCACAACTAAATTTATCATGTTGACATAGTGCAAGTAATCAGTGGGTACACCATGTTGCTTACAAATGTTAAAGATTTTTAGTTCTAATGTCATATTACGAAAAGATAGTTTCATGACATTATTTCTACAATTAATTAAGGCATTGGACCTAGAAAAAAATGGTCACCCCAGGATGACTGGTATTTCGTTCTTCAAAGTCACCACTGGTTGTGTATCCAGAACTAGAAAATTCACAGGGAAGCAAAATTGTTCTACCTAGATAAACACATCTTCTATTACCCCTCTCGGTATTTTCACAAAATGATCAACTAGTTGGAGTGTAGTAAAAGTAGGTTTTACTTCACCCAAACCTAATTGTTCATATACCAAGTATGGTAATAAGTTCACACTAGATCTTAAATCAAGTAAAGCTTGATTAATCTTATAGTTGCCAATAATGAAAGTAGGAGTGGGGCAACATGGATCCTTGTATTTTGGTGGTGTATGATGTTGAAGAATAGAACTAACTTGTTTAGTCAAAAATGCCTTCTTTTGAACATTTAGTTTTCTTTTTATGGTGCAAAGGTCATTTAAGAATTTGGCATATGATGGGATTTGTTTTATTGCATCTAAGATTAGTGTGTTAATCTTGACTTGCTTAAAAATCTCTAAAATCTTATCATTATAGGTAGATTTTGGAGCTTGATGCAACTATTGAGGAAATGGAGTAGGGATAGGACATGGGTCAACAGGTGAAGTTAGGTGCTTTTGTTTACAATTTTCTTTAACTTTAGTGGATTTTTCTACTTGCTTAGTCATTTATGGCTCATCCTTCTCATTTCTTTTACCACTCCAAAGAATGGTGATAGCCTAGGTCTATTCCATGGTAGAGCTAAATGATGCATTAGTGCTAATCGCATGCAGTCCCTTAAGGTTTTCTTGTGGTTGAGCTGGAAACTTTCCTTTTTTCACATTTTGCATCCATTGACTCATCATACTTTTTATTTCATTAATAGACTAATTGGTTTATTTCAATTGGACTTCTAATTGAGAAATTTTCCTCTTCTGGTTTTAAATGAGTTCATTATTATTATCCTCTACAAGTCTTTAGGGTGGGGGCAAGTAAAGTCTAGAAAAAGGAGGTTGATAAGTTGGATATGGTAGGGTAAGAAGTCCTTGGTTTTGTTGGTGAGGCTGGTATTATCCTGGTCATGAGACATTAGTTGCAAGTCCATTTTTCCAAGTGAAATTTGGATGGTTTCTCCAGTTGGGGTTGTAAGGGTGAAAACCCTAATTTTTGTGGAATTATTTGAAATTAATTGGAATTTTTACAAAAATTGAGGTAGAATATTATATTTAATATAATATTAATTTTTAGAAAAAGGATCAGGTATTCAAACATAGATATTTGGAATCATTCACAATAAACCAGTCAAAATGACTGCAAGCACCTAAAATTTGAGCTCGGATGAAAAATCCCTATTTTTTATAATTTTTGTGAATTTACATTTACCCATAAGGGTAAAAATCTCTCTCTCTCTCTCTCTCTCTCTCTCTCTCTCTCTCTCTCTCTCTCTCTCTCTCTCTCTCTCTCTCTCTCTCTCTCTCTCTCTCTCTCTCTCTCTCTCTCTCTCTCTCTCTCTCTCCTATGCTAGGCTGGTGCGTCCCAGGACGTGCCTTCCACCCGATAGGTGAGACGACCCGCCGGCTAGGGTTTTCCCCAGCCTAGCAAAGTCATCTCTGATCTCCTTCTCCGGCACTAGTAATTACTCAGGAACCCCAAATTCAAGTTCCCTACACTCTCCTCTTCAAAACCCCTCTCCCATCTCCCTTCCATGGCACCGGCAAGCACCCTAGTGGCAAGAAATTTACAGAAACCCCATCCGTCTAGCTAGGGCTTCAAAATCCTACAAGAAACTCATTTCTCCAACTTCTCTCTCTGCTTCAAACGAGATCCAAGTAGGTCTCCCTCAACTCCTCTTCAAAACCGAGTTGTTTTCCAGCCAAAAAACCATGATTTCACTGTTGAATCTGTTTCAACGGCAATTGTTTCACCGGTGAAACAGATTTGGTGATGGCAATTGGGGATCCACCGATAGATGGCTCAAATGGAGAAATTGGGCCATCAGATGAGTTGGTGGGACCTCAAAATCCCAAGATCTGGATTCAAAGTGAGATTTCCAATAGATCTAGTCGTTGACCTAGGGAAGAGCTGATTTGATGATTCGGATTGGACCGTCTCGGCTATCCCAGGTCACTGCTCCACGTACATCGGCTATCACCAGTGGAACATGGTGGGGCGGGCCGCTGATCGATTCGTCGATATGTGACCCAAATTTAATCTAGGCCCTCGTTTTGATCTGAAATCTTAAAAATGCAATTCAAAACTCATTGTAACTCCAAATCAAGATAAAAAGAAGTTATGGATTCTTGGTAAAGATTAAAATCTAATAAAAACATAAAATTTATGTTTTATTTACTATAAAGATCTGTAAATTACAAAAAGAGGTACTAATTCCCAAGATTAGTCAAATTTGATATGATCAAACCTTCCATTTCTAATCCATTAGTGATCTAGTGATGAGGGAACATAGAATCAAGAGTTAGATGTGACTGATTTGGGGATGAATTAAGAAATTTAATCTTAATGGAAGAGAAATCTTAAAAATAATCATGGATTTACTTGATCTGACTAATCCAGCATGATTAAAAACTATAAAACAGTATGGATGATGATCTAATGATAAGATCATGAGAAATGAATGGCCTGATATGGCTAATTTGGGATAGATTGAAATCTTTGCCCTTGATTCAGACAAATTGACTTAAGATCTTCTTGATCAGTTGGATCAAGAAAGATTAGATTATATGATGAGATGCATCAATGATCTAGTAATGATATCACATTGAGAGAATGTGATAGATCTGAATAAAAATGAAAGATCAAGATCTAAAACCTTAATGGGATGAAAAATGAATATAAATCAAACTAAGATCATTTGATCAAAATGAATAAATATGATGTATTCAAATGAGCATGTGAATTATTAAGTTCTATTGTAAATGTTCTTTTATTTGCTTAATAGATTTAATTGTTAGATTTATTTATTTATGCTTTAATTATTCATGTTATGTAAATTACACGAAAAATGTAATTAAATAAAAATAGATATGGATGAACATTTACAATGAATATGGACATGGACTTAATGATAGTAAGGGCTATAATTAGTAGAAAAATATAAGGAATATCATTTCCTTGGCCCAAATTAGGAGAATAATAAACTCCATGAATAACATTCTAAATATTTATGGAATTAATTAAAATCAAATAGCAAGAGTACTTAAGGTTTAATGCTCATAGGAACCTTATGAAGGTTGAGCTAAAGTTACCCTAATAAATGTTGAACATGGTGGTTAAAGGGGTTCTCTAATAGAGCCTCACTATTCCCCCACCTGACGACGTTTGTGAGGTCTAACGTCTCTTTACATGAGGATTGAATTAACCACTCTATGATTAGCTTTTAACTGGTAAGCCTTAGTAAATTTTGAAATAAGGAGCTATCTAGTGTTAGGAAAGAAATAAACTATTTTCAACCAATAAGACATTAACTGGTTGAATAATAATAAGATCATAAAAGGATAGTAAACTATCTAATCCTAATAAAAATGGTAATCAAGATAATCAAAGATCAAACAAGATCCATAAGGAGATCTTGAACGATCAAGAATAATAAGAATCATAATATTGTATGTATGTTTTGAAGTAGTATAAATATTATATTCGAATGTAGATCAATAGATTAAACCCTTGATCAATATGATCCAAGGAACAAGATCTAAATCATCCTATGTAAGGATGATCAAAAGAACAATTAAGAAGTATAAATGAATTAAGAAATGATTGTATACATATGATTTGACAGATACAAGAAGGATATAATGATCAAGATCAATTAGACGATTGATGGTTGAAAGCAAAGGTAGGTGGACCTTAAGGATATATTCAATATATGAGATACATGTATTTTACGCATGATCTTGTCCTGATAAATGAGTTTTGATTATAATTGCCTTAGGATTGTTATGAATCAACAAAGATGTAGAAATGAATACAAAGGGATTGATTAAGTAATTATGAAATTACTTAAGACAACAAATGATCTTGAAATGAATACAAAGGAATTAATTAAGTAATTATGAAATTACTTAAGACAACAAATGATCTTGAAATGAATACAAAGGAATTGATTAAGTAATTATGAAATTACTTAAGACAACAAATGGTGTTGAAATGAATACAAAGGATTGATTAAGTAATTATGAAATTCCTTAAGATAACAAATGGTGTTGAAATGAATAAAAATGATTGATTAAGTAATTATGAAATTACTTAATAGATAAGATTGGAAGATTTGAACTATATAAGGGTGACCCCCAAATCTTAAGGAAATAAGTTATAGACATGTCCTATTATAACCAGACACAAAATCTGTAAGTATGAAATATTATTTTTCATACAAGCATGGAGACTTGTGGTTTTGTTTTAAAATAGGCTTAGGCCTGAGGATGCCAATGCTAAGAGAGTTATGAGGGTTTGGCCACCCGCTCTCCGAAACTGATTATGATGATGATACCATGCCCAAAGAGAGGCAAAACTCGAGTGGGGCAATCATGGGAAGGCCACCACTGTGACGGTCATGGTTCCCCCCATGCGAACATGGATCTGTATTTTCCACCGTGGTATCAATGGAGTATTATGCAGTTATCCAAGTGCGCTATACAGATTGAGACTATGAGCATGGTAATCCTTTGATTATTTCGCATTATGATGTAATTGATTATGGCATGATGAGATGCCCTATGTTATAGCATGATGAGATCCTTATGTTATGGCATGATGAGATGTCCGGTAAAAGTTATTACCTATGTTGTATTGGAGGATGATTCCCAATACAATATTATTGATTATATTGACTATATTCATGATTTTCAGTGGTTTTATTTATATGTAATATATACATATAATTCATATGATGACTAAAGGATAAAATGGTTATCCAATTGTATAAATTGATTTATATCATAGATATAATAAACTGTTGATTTTGAGATATATTGAATATATTTCTTAAATCCCCTACCAAGCATAGCTTGCTGAGATATTGTAAATGTTTAAATATTTACAATATCTCAAATACAGTTAAGGAAGATTGAAAGCTCAAGACTTGTGGATAATCATCACTGAACTATGACTCAAGGTATTAACTCTGAGGAAGATTGTATTGATTTTTTTGTAATTTGGATTGCAATATTTGGACAATGTATGTAATGACTAATAGGGTTGTGTATGTGAACCACTAGATCGATCCTGATTTTAATAAAAGTATTTCTATTGATATTCTATAGAAATTTTATTTTATACAAAAATCTATGTATGATAAGTATTTTGAGGTGACACTCTAGTTTTTGACAAATCAATTTCAAAGAAAATATGTTTTCGCTATTTATATTTTTTAAAAATTTCAAATTTAGGGCCCTACCTTTGCAAATATTTATGAAAATGTGTTTTGAAAACCCAGGTCGCTGTAATAAGTCTCTCTGAATATGGGGAGAAAGGTCTTTTATAAGTGTTTAGTGCATTAGCTTGATCATGAAGTACCTCTTGGAATCTTGGAATGGTAGGACATTCCTGAGTAAGATGGGTAGTATTTTCACAGATGGTACACACTTGTTCTTTCTTATTCGAGTTTTTCATTCTCATTTCCATGGCTTCTACCTTTCTAGCTAGTGATGCTACTCTGACATTAATTTGATCTTTGTTAGACATAGCATACTTGTCTCCCCTATGATGGGTGGTAGTGGACTTGAGGTCTATCTATATGTTCTATTATTTCTGAGTTAGCCCAGGTCTGTGCACTTTTAGCTAACCATTCAAAATACTCCTCCGCCTCATCCTGTTGTTTGTTCAGAAAGTTGCCATTTCACATCATCTCTATTAACTGACGCATGTTAGAATTAAGTCCTTCATAAAAGAAGTTGATGATGTGCCATGGTTCATAGCAATGATGTGGGCAAGTGAATAAAAGATCCTTGAACCTTTCCTAGCATTGATAAAATGACTCTTTATCCTTTTGAGTAAAGTTCAAGATCTTATGACAAAGTGTATTTATTTTACGCATATGAATTTTTTTTTCAAGAATTCCCTAATCATTTCATTCTAAGTCCTTATGGAACTTGTTGATAGTGCATTAAACCACATTTTAGCTTTTTCCTTTAAAGAGAAAGGAAAAAGTTTAAGCTTAACAATATTTAGACCTATATTTTATGCTCAACAGGTACTGCATACCTCATCAAATTTTTTAAGATGTAAGGACTTTCACTGTCTAATCTATGGAATTTGGGAAGTAATTGTATTACTCTCATTTTTAATTCTAAAGCACCAGCATTTTGAGGAAGAATGACACAGGATGGAGATGATGCTTTTAGATTAGCCTAATATTTTGATTTTTTTGAATTTGTGTAGAGATGATGCTTTTAGATTAGCCTAACCTCATGCTCCTCCTCTCTTTCAAATTTAACTACTGCTTAAAAATTAGTTTTGCTCTAAGGTGGTTAATACAATCCTAGTGTCAATAGGAGTTTAGAACTCAACTAACATTAATGAAAGTGGGAAAATCACTTGGATTTTAAGACGCCCACTATAAACATAGTGCTCAAAGGCCACCGGATTGACAATAAATCACGTCTTATTAAGAGGGTCTTACGAGCATGCAATGACCTCTATAGGTCTCTTCTAATTAATTTTAAATTAATTTGAGAGGTAGGGTTGTGTACTTATGGTGATTATCCTAGTTGGGCCAAGAGGTGGTAATAAAATTCACCTTTGATCTTGTAAGGTCGGTGCCCTTACTAATTAATTTTCACACTACATGGAAATTCGATCAACATATAAATCACCTTATAGTAATAAATGTGTCATAAAAATGTAATTAAAAATAATAAACTAATGCAAATCCTAAAAATACAACCATTACAAAATATAATATCTATATGCAATTTATACTAACAAATAATACAAAATTATTCTAAATGCAATTATACTAAAAGAATAAAGAGAGAGGGAAACTTACAATGGGGTTTTTTATGAAAATCAAATGTGGGCCACATTATCCTACACTTGTCCTATTTTAATACAGCCCTTTTAAAATTGAAATTAAAGTTACAAGTTACAATGTACCTCACTACTAGATTCACTATAAAAAAAAAGTTCTATTTTGAGAAAACAATGAAATTCTATTTATTTTATGAAGCTCCACTTTCTAATTTCTTGAAAAATAAAAATAGCAATAAGTACCAAATTCAAGAAATAGAGTGATTATGCACTGAAATTTTTTAAAAAAATGTATCTAAAATTCTTAGAATGCTAAAATAATGCAATTCCTAATATTTTTTACTCTTTTTTGAATTTTTTGGATTTTTTATTAAATTTGATCAAAACTCCATTGTGGGTCCCAAGCAACGATACCAAAAACTTGTTGATTATTTTACTGCAAGTGCACAGGCTATTATAGTATAGCTTATGCAAGTACTGGTCAATCCTAAGGAGACTCAACTTGAAAATATGGAGTTTAAATAAATTTAATTGTCCAAAAATTAACAAAAATTATTTAATAGTGAAATAAAAAATAAAATCTATTTAATTGATGAAAATTATAGAATTCCAAATTCAAAAAATACAAAAAATTAACTACATATAAAATCTACTTCCCTAGCTTGATCATAGCTAGTTTCTTCAAATATGATATCATAAAAGTTGATCAATCTCTCATTGCTATCTTTGATTAAAGATCTAATAGCTTAATTATTCAAATTCCCCAAAATCTTGATGATCTGGACTAAATAATAATTTTGGGTTTTGGATGGCTTAGATCAATTTTTGAATTTCAAATTCAAGATCAGAGACATTGGATAAGCTAAGAGATGTCTTAAGAACAAAATCTATTAACTAATTTGAGTTCTAATGTGAAACAGATTATGAAATAGAGAGATCGTATTTGTTAAGGCTAACCATTGATTAGGGTAAACTTAAATAAATAGGCTTGGATTGCAAAGTTCTTAGATAGGAAAAATAGGGATAAATAAAAAAAATTAGAATAAGCTAAAAAGGATGCAAATGGAATTACAATTAAAGACCTAAGGGCAAAAATGGAATTTAAGAGAAAATTTGGTTTAAAACAAAAAAAGGAAACTCTGCTGGAGGAGGAAGAAGAAGATGAAGAAGGGGATGAGAAGGAAAGGAGGAGAATTGAGGAGAAAATAGCAAAAACTCGGATTAGGTTTTCTCTTACTGAGCTCATGCAGCATGTCAGCAAAGATAAGCCGGGAACATAGGAGAAGCTAGGTGGAGCGATAGAAGCAAAGACTAGAGTGAGAGAAGGAGATTCGACTAGCGCTAGGGAAATAGGGATGGAGATGAGAGGTTGGTGAAGAGGGTGGTGTGAACAGGACTTCGACTTCTCCTGCTACAATTCCTGTAGTGGAAGAACAGGTGAAATACAGGTGAGAGAGGACTCGTCAGCTTCATGTGGATGTGGTTGCGCATATAGAGGAGGTGAGGAGTAGAGGGGGTGTTTCTGGTGAAGAAAAAGGTGCGGATGTTGGCAAACAGAGGGAGAGTGAGAGAGATCAATAAGAGAGGGAAAGGAGCAGAGAAGGAATGAGGGGACAGAGGGGGGTTGCGGTGCATGAAAGAGAAAGGTAAGAGTAGGGAGGTGGTCCTGCTATGCGATGCTACCGGTTGCGATGGTGCCTGCCAGTGGATGAGAGACGGTGGAGAGAGAAGAACAATAGAGAAAAGGTAGGTGAGAGGTGACCGAGAGCAGTGATGTGGAGAGGAAAGTAGAGAGGTAGAGATGGGGAGTGCGGCTGTGAAGACAGAGAATGACAAAGGTGGTGCTACTATGCGAGGCGGTAAAGAGAGAAGGGAGAAGAGAGTGCAGTTGGTTTCTTTGGCTACCTCATACGGTTAAGAGGGCTCCCTTCTTTAGCTTGGTGAATATTCTTATAAATGGCTTCTTGTCCTCCTAATTTTGTTCCCATCGTTACTTCTTTGGTCCTCCTTTCCTTACTTAGAAGCAGATTTTCTTTCCAAATTCCCTCACTTTGCTAGCTTCTAATTTCTTTGCTTGTTTTCCTCTTTAATTTGTTTCCCAATTCTCTCATGACCCATCTTACTTTGTGATGTTCTTTAGGATGATCTGCAATCATTGATTTTGATTTAAGCTATCCAAGCCTATTTTAATTGATCTACAAAATATAAGACTAGATTAGAACCATCTAAACTATACATTACATTCTAATTAGCTCTGATGATCATCTGACCATTAAATTTAGCAAATCAACGGTTGGATGGTTAATTGGAGCTAAAATTCATATTTTGTCTAAAAATTACAAATTTGATTAGTTAGATGATCTAATTAAAGACTAAATTAAGGATATTTTGACCAAAATTAAACACTTAACAAGAGAACATCCATTATTTAAGCACATTTACATATAAGAGTTTAGAGTTAGTTGATACAATAAAACGTATGGGAGTCGACATTGCTTATATCCAAGAAACCAAGTGAAAAGGGGTTAAAAATAAAGAAATCAATGGGCATAAGTTCTGGTATGTATGATAGGACAATAATATAAATAATATAGGAATAGATGTAGATAAATAATTAAAAATAAAGTTGTAGACAATAAAATAAGAAGTGAAGAATTATATTGACAAAACTTGTTCTAAGAGAGAAGATCATAAATATTATGAGTGCATACTCACCGCAAGTAAGGTTAGAAGATAGAATTAAGAGACAGTTCTAGGAAGGTATGGAGGAAATCACATAAGAAATTCCCAATATAGAGGGGATATTTATGATATTAGATTTAAATTGTCATTTAGAAAAAGAAAAGGAAGGATATGATAGGGTACATTAAGGGTATGGTATTGTATAAATAAATGAGATGGGGAAAGCTATTCTCTATTTTGCTTTGTCATATAACCTAGCTTTAGTAAACACATTGTTTAAGAAAAAGGGTGAACACTTAATAACCTTTGAAAGTGGAATATATAAATGCCAAATAAATTTATTTCTACTTAGAAATACCTAAAGATCAATATGTAAGTATTGTAAGGTGATACCCGCTAAGAGTTTAACCTCACAATATAGGTTAATAGTCATAGATATTTACATTAAAAGATGAAAGAAAGAAAATAAACTTAGTAGGTTTTCAAAAAATAAGTGATGAAACTTAAAAGGAGAGAAGATAACATCATTCACAATTAAGTTGATGGTACAAAGAAACTAAAACAATAAAACAGAAGTAAACATCATATGGACTAATATGGCTGAGTCCATTAAGAAAGTAGCAAAAAATATTCTAAGAGTATCTAAAGGTAAAAAGCAACTAATAAATGAAAAAGTACAAAAAATTATTAAAAAGAAACATGTATGCTTCAAACCATGGCCGAGGACTAGAAATAACAAAAACTTTGAGCACTATAAGAATGCTAAAAAGGTTGCTCAGTGAATAGTAAGTGAGGGTAAACTCAAGGCATATAATGATCTCTATAATAGATTAGGATCAAGATATGGTGAGAAAGATATGTTTAAACTTGTAAAAATAAGAGAACAGACGAATAAGGACTTATACTATATTAAGTGCATTGAAAGTGATGACTAGAAGGTACTAGTCAAAGATAGTGAGATAAAACAAAGGTGAAAAAGTTACTTCCAAAAATTAGTAAATGACAATTACCTTTAGAATATAGGGATTGAAAGTATCATAAATCCAAATACACATTGGATGTTATAGATACAATCGTAAGATTAAACTATTTAAAGTGAAGGAGCCCTTGAAAAAGATGAAATTAGAAAAGGCCCTATAGCCTGATGGTTTGCCAATAGAGATTTGGAAGTACGTGAGAGATACTATAGTAGTTTGTTAACAAAGTTGTTTGAACGAGATTGTAAAATGAAAAAAATGTCGGATGAATGAAAGAAGAGCTCAATTGTACTAATTTATAAGAATAAAAGAGACATACATAGTTGCACTATATGGGATTATAGCACGAAATTTTTGAAAGAGTAATTGAGAAGAGGCTATGATATGGGACGAGTATTTTAAAGAATTAATTTGGTTTCATACCTGGGAGGTCTACCATGAAAGCTATGTTTCGACTTAGACAATTGATAGAGAAATATATATAGAGGAGGAAGGACCTCCGGATGGTCTTTATTGAATTAAAAGCATATGATAGGATCTCCAGAGTGTTAATTTGGTGGGTATTGGGCAAGAAAGGGATTCCACAGGGTTATATAAGCATAATTAAGGACATGTATTAGGGAGAATAAGAAATGTTATGACCACTAGTGAAGAGATCGCTGATTTTTCTATCATTATAGGATTGCACCAAGGATCAGCATTTACTGTACCTTTTCACGTAGGATATAGATGAGTTAACAAAATATCTGCATGAGGAGATTCCATGATACATGTTATTTGCTGATAGTATAGTTTTAATTGATAAGACAAGAAAGGCATCCTTTTACAACTCTTTACTTTTTGCAATTTTGTTTTGAAGAACAGGATCTCTTGAAGTTTTGTTGGTTATAGTTTTAGATGCAGCTTAACTTGATCAGGGAGTAAAAGAAATTGTTTTCAACCTCTCTTATCCAATAACGTACTCTCATTAAGACGAGCTATATCCCTTTCGTTTTCTTTCTGAAGGAATAAGATATAGTATAGTTATTTTCACGAAAACCAGATATACCTTCAACTGGGCTCTGATTTTAAAACTCCAACCGCAGCAAAGTTACAGTTCCACAGTATGAACTTTTGTCACCTACGTCAAGGATGTCACTGGAGACCTGTGGTCGGCTGAGCAGGATCATTTTTCCTTTGAACCGCTTTATTTCAATACTTGGGTAGTGAGCTTAAAATAGAATGTATTATTCTCCATTCAGGAATAAGGTATCCAACAGCGGGCTAACAACCGGACGCTTAAATGGATCAGTTATCCATGGTTCAGTGTCCCAAGTCTGCAAATCATTGTACCACCCAAGTTGAAATCATGATTTATCTCAATGTAGAGCATATGTGCTTGTCAGTGATGATTAATAATTACGACGTTCATGTCAACATCATACGATTATCTTGATATAAGACAGTTACCGAGGATGACAAAAGTTAATAAGAATTTGAATAGCGGTTAACACTCGAGATGCTAATCGTTGGGCTCGTCAATGTTCGCAAGCTTCCCCTGCAGGCCAGCATGGATGAATATTGTTAGAACAAGCTTGTTCTTACAGCTGAGCGAACCCAATACACTGCAAATAATCGAAGGAACTGGTACGTTAAACAATTTGAGGGCTAAAGAATGCTGGAAGCTCCTGATACACGAAAGACATTAGACTCTCAAAAGAAACAAAGTTAAATACAATGAGGAAATGTCTATCCTGATATATTTATGCCTCAGGGGAGGAAAAAAATAATAATAAAGAATATCTTTTGAATACACATGGTGAAAGTCAATCTCAACGCAGTAAAACCTGTGTCTGCTATCCTGTGATTCGTGATGTTTGCGCCGAAGACAATCAACATCTTCTCCAAACTTGACATCAAATTACTATTGCCTTCATACACCGCCTCAGTTGGAGGGGTCTGTCTTGTACAAAATCCAAAGCCTTCAGAAGGCTTAGCAACATGTAAATGATGTGTTACCTGAACTTGCCGCCAATTAGCAGGATTATGTGTCACATCCTGTAGCCCTGGGCTTCTCCAGAAAACGGAAGGTGCCAAGTAGTGTGGCCTCGAGATCGAAGTTGCTATTTG
The DNA here is from genome assembly GCA_035236585.1 of Warburgia ugandensis. Lineage (NCBI taxonomy): Eukaryota > Viridiplantae > Streptophyta > Magnoliopsida > Canellales > Canellaceae > Warburgia > Warburgia ugandensis. The sequence goes on along the minus strand of CP141138.1, from coordinate 8,956,833 downwards.
TTAATGCATACAAGCATTTCATCACCTTGGTGGCTGATCTGATACAGAGCCCGGCCCAGAGGCGATGTTTATCCCTGCACCATTTTCAGGAGGTGCAGTGCCCCATTTTCCTTCTGCTTCCAAGGGCTCAAGAACATGTACACCACCATCAGTTAAGCCAAGAGCAATCTGATTGGGTTCAGATGGGTGAGCGGCAATGACAAGAGGATATACATTTGAGCTGAAAAGAATACGTAAACTCCGATCAGTAATGCATAAAAGGTCAATCAGTTGTTGTGGGTACAGCAATAGGTACCTGATATTAGATGGAAGATATGATGTTGGACTAATCCAACATCTCAATTTAAGGGTAGAGGCTGTGAGAACGCCAACACTTCCATCTGCAAAGCTCGCGTATATTAACTGGCTATCGCATGAATATGTAGCATGTGTGATTGGACCATTTGATTCTCGAGATATAAACTGTCACCAAAACCCATTCCAACAGTGAGAAAAATGGAATGAGAATATTACATATCACATGTAAATAGGAGGGCTGAGCATGCAGACTTTGGATGACTTGCTAATATAAGTAAAAGATATCCACTGCATGTAAATATTTCTGAAACAAATGCCAACACACATCTTACCATGGACACATTCGTGGATGACCACATAGCAGGAAATGGACTATCTACTTCCACAAACAAGCAAAGAATGTGAAGAAATATGCTTATGAATATGACCTCATGCCCACGTGTATATATTTGCAGCTACAAAATAATTACTTCGGATGCATATGGTGTCTAGTTGAAATTTTGAAATAAAAACTGTCTTAGAGACAGCTCCAAAAAAGGGGACGACGTACCAAGGCGTGCATATACAAACTGAAGAACTCTACATTACATAATCATGTACCTTCTAAATAAATACAGTATGCATAACCCACCTGCTTATGACATTCAAGTTTTGGTGCTTCGTATATGGCTATCTGTGTCTCATGGACAACTAATAAATGTTTCTGATCTTGGTGAAATTGCACACGTGTTTCTGCAAGTGGGGCTGGAGCTCGTCCACTTGGAATCTGCAAGAACTTACTTGCCTGCTTCTCCCATCCATCAGTGCCCCAAACACAAAGCTGGAGAATAAATGAGATCATTTTACTACCTATTCCTCAATCAAACTTAAGAAACAAGAGAGAGTAAAGAAAAGGAAAGAAGCAAAGCAAAGTCCACTAACTAACAGTGAAAACCATGTCATTACTTCCTATTCCTTAATCAAACTTATGAAACAAGAGAAAAAACAGAAAAAGAAAGAGAGCAAAGCAAAGTCCACGCACTAACAGTGAAAACCATATCACACACTTTCTTTTCTGCACTTACACCTTAGTAACACAATATATATGGATCAATCATAAATTAAGTACAGAAGAAATTTGCAATGTTAAACAAAATGATAAGTTTAAGCATTATATTAGTGAGAACATAAATCACATGCACAGCTGACACCTGCACCACCAACTCTTTGCTTAAACTTAGCAGACTTTTTAGTTGGTCCAAGCATGACATACAATGAAAATCGATAACATGACACAAAGCCTTACCTGAGCATCAGCCCCTGATGAGACAAGCACATTTAGCACATGGGAGAAGGCAAGACCGGTTATTCTCTTCTGATGGCCATTCAGCTTGCTTTTAACCTATGCAAGTACAGCAGCCATAAGCCCATCAATCTTCATGAATATATTACCATCAGTTAAACTCAGTAAGAGTGAGCTTCAACTGTAAAAGAGCAAGACCTCATCAACCCGGACATTGTAGATTTGAATAGAAGAATCCTCCATGCCTATGGCAATTATGTTATTATCCTGCGGATGGAAGGCAAGAAAAGTAGCTGCTGGAGGGGGAGGCATGAACGTTGTCATTGTCTGCAGTACAAAAAAACTACACTTGTAAGGACCAAGGGTTTACGAATGGTAATACACAAATGCATGCAATGCTTCATTTACCTTAAATGTCATCATATTGAAGAGAGAAATTTTCCCTCCAGATGCTGACATTACATAAGAATCATTCTTTGACAGAGCAAAGCAGGGAACACTATCTTCAGTATTAGTATCACTGATTTCATTCGTCATTAATATGCCACTGGAAGGTTGCCATAACTGTGGGGCTACACTAGCAGTTGCCTGCAGAAAGCAAGTATACGACTTATCTCAAGATCATGGAAAGTGGAAGCCTCATTGTTCATCAAAGCTTCTGGCAGCAGAGTCAAAAGAGGATTCCAAACCTTTCCAGTCAAGTTCCTATCATTCCTCTGCCATTTCCAAAGCTTATGAACAGCATTAGCAGTTAATGCCAATATGGCAAGCCCTGAATTAGTATAAATCAACCTAGAAACCTGAAATTATCAAATGGAGAGATCAGAATCACAAGGAAACAATAAACAAAACCTAAGCACTAAACCAGCACAAGTTTATCAAGCAAGATGAGCTGGGATACAATAGTAACACAAACAGCCCAGATAAAGATGCCTAACAATAGTATGCGGTGATCCAGTCTCAAGAACATGAAGGTTATCATGTTGAGAAACATGGGTAAACATAACAGAGGTTAAGCAACTTCAAGCAAAGGCTGCAAGGAAATTTCTGTAGTTTCTTGGGTCATTCTTCACATGACAGTCAGAGAAACAGAACTCTTGTTAACCAAGATCAACACAGGCTGCCATATTATCAGTTCTAGTGGCTCTGTTCTGATAGCTTTGGTGATTCTCACATACATGGGTGCAAGATGGGTCGGATCAACCTATTAAAGTCAGCCTACTAGATCACTAAGCACAAACCCATGAGAGGTATGCAAGTGTGGTGCAGTGGTGCAAGAGTGAGCCTCTATCATGAAGGCCATGAGTTTGAGGCCACTCAAGGGTGCGTGCGCATGTATGAGTGCATTTGTCCACCATTTAGAAACAAAAAGGAAAAAGAAAATACAGCCATATCACATAAAAGCATTCTGAAACACAATAAGAAAGAAAGGAAGATCAAAGAACAAATTGTAGATTTTATTTAATAGGTAAATATATTGAAAGAACAGAATCAGAAAGTCAAAGAGGAGACAGCAATTGCTCTATATAGATAGCCAAAGACAAGACACCCCAATTGGTGAAGGAGTCCGGTAAATCATTGGCAGATCTTAACACAATCTTAAAGGAGAATGAAAAAGAACAAATTGTAGAAATTTATCATGAAAATCCAATATTTATTTAGTATTTGTCTACATTTCCTTTATTCATTTCTTAACACAAATTTTCTCATTTGTTTGTTAATGCAAAGTAGAATATATACAGTCCTTGCCTCAACATTTTTTTAGCGTGTGTACACAATTTCAAGATAAAAAAATAATTGGATAATCAGAAAAGCAAATACCAAAAATCCAGCAACATCACACAAACCATGCTGAAATACATATGTGTGCATGCATCTGTTAATGTGTAGTGTCTGCATGTGTCTGTGCAGGCTGTTATAGGCATCCTTAAATTGGAGAGAGTCATGTCAGTTGCCTCATTTGTTTACTTATTTACTCATAACTGACATTATGCCTAAATTTATGGGTTTCAGTCCCAATGCCTACTCCTATCTGTCTATCTATCCATGGATATAGACATGTACACATACATATAAAGCAACCAAGTATGCACTATTTACATGTGTACGTGCAACCTATGGCTAAGTGTTCAACTCTGTGGAGTATGAGACTGTCACTGAGACTAAGTTTCTAGTAATTATTTAAAGTGGTTTAAACGTTTCACAGACATGTTACTGCTGCAAGATCTTAGCTTTTATTTTAAAGAAAGTATCATTCCGACACTTGAAGTAATGTTGTTAAAAGATCACAAAATCTTTGGATGAAATTCTAACATGAACTCTGTACACCCTACTTCATGACTTGCTAAGTCCTTGTTGCTGCTCACTGGGCAGACCAGGACCTGACAAACCAAATCCGTAGTAGCTGAGTTGTATCTCATCCCACTATAATGTACTTAGAACCCTGTATCTTGTCACCCCTGTCATGATAACCACCCTTCAAATTGCTGCCACAATCACCAGCGCCTAGCTCTTTCAATCCAGCTCCAATTGTCATAATTGTGATATTAATTAGAAGGAAAGAGGTTTGGATCATCTCCAAGGCTTTAATAAGTTACACGGTTGGACAAATGATTTGACAGCATAATCAGCTTACAACAAATATATGAGACTATCCACCTTTATCCTTCCAATTTCCAACATCATTCAAGACAAAGGCTAACTCAGCCTGTGTGATTTTATGATCTCACTGCCTGTCCCAAGCCCAGATAAAGGACGAGGTTGCCTCAAGTGCCAATCAACGAAAAATCCTTTGGCAAACCCATGACATGGATCTTATTTCAGCATTACCGAAAGCTAAGGCATTCCCCATAAGAGACACCGCATTGGATCTTGGATACACTGAGAAATGGGAAGGGCTGCTAGGGCGCTCCCCACAAGTAATGCACTGTGTTGAATTCCGGATCTTGGATACACTGAGAAATGGGCAAGGGCTGCTAGGGCGCTCCCCATAAGTAACGCACTGCGTTGAATTCCGAGTGCAGTGAAAAATGGGCAAGGACTACTAGAGCATTCCCTTGGAAGCGACACGATGAATCACAACCATGGTGCAATGGGAAGTAGGCAAAGAGTTCCCGTGCAATTCTAGATGTACATGGGTGAAGAGACTAGCTCAAGAAAATAAAATTTGTATCGCAACATGCAATATAGGTACATTCATAGGTAAGAGTGGAGTTAGTTGGTTAATGGTTATGTATTTGCACGCTAAGAGAAGGAAGAAAGAAAATGAACTTAATAACCATTCAAAAACTAAGTGGTGTAACTTAAAAGGACAGAAGATAATATCATTCACAAACAAGTTGATAGTAGAAGGAAAGTGGAACAATGAAACAGAAGTAAACACAATGTAGATTAACATGGTAGAGTCCACAGCAAAAGATGTACTAGTAGTATCTAAAGGTAAAAGGCAACTAATAAAGGAAACTTGGTGGTAGAGTGAAAAAGTATAAAACGTTAGCAAAGGATTAGAAATAACGAAAACGTAGAGCAATATAAGAATGTTAAAAAGGTTGCTAAAAGAGTAGCAAGGCCAAACTTAATGCATATGATAATCTATACAAGAGATTATGGTCAAGAGAAGGAGAGAGAGATATATCCAAACTTGCAAAAATAAGAGAACCGAAGAGTAAGGACTCAAACAACGTTAAATGCTTAAAAGTAATGACCAATGGGTACTAGTCAAAGAGGATGAGATCAATCAAATGTGGGAAAGTTACTTTCAAAAATTATTAAATGACAATGCCCTTAAGAATATAGTGATTGAATGAACTGTAAACCCAAATAACATTGGACTAAATAAATACAAATGTAAAATTAGGTTAATTGTAAACCCAAATAACATAGGAATAGTTTGGTTGACAAAGTTGTTTAACAAGATTTTAAAATTGAAAAAAATGCCAAATGAATGGGAAAAAAAAGTTCTATCATACTAATCTATAAGAATAAAGGAGATACAGAGTTGTACTAATTATCGTGGGATCAAACTTATAAGCCATACATTGAAACTTGGGGAGAGAGAAATTGAGAGGAGGCTACAATATGAGACAAGTGTATTGGAAAATCAATTTGGTTTCATGTCTAGGAGGCCTATTACGAAAGCTATTTTTCTTCTTAGAAAATTGATGGAGAAATACAAGAAGAGGATGTTGGACCTCCACATGGTTACTATTGACTTAGAAAAAGCTTATGATAGTGTCCGTCAAGAGTCAATATGGTGGGTGTTAGGATAGAAAGATAGTTTAGTGGTGATACATAGATACAACTAAGAATATGTATGAAAGAGTGGTAACAAATATTATGACCACTAGCGGAGACATCGGTGATTTCCCCCTCACCAAAGGATTTCACCAAGGATCGGCATTGACCATACACCTCTTCACGTTGGTTATGGATGAGTTAATTAAACATCTGCATGAGGAGATTCCATGGTGCACGTTATTCGCAGATCACATAATTTTGATAGATAAGACAAAAGAAGGCATAAACACGAAGCTACAGTTGTGGAGAGATGCTATAGAGTCTAAAGGATTTAAATTAGCCGAACTAAGATAGAGTAATGGAATGCAGTTTTAGCAAAGAGAGGAGTAGGCAGGAAGTACCAATAAAAATTGATAACTAAGAAGTACCTTATAAAGACCACTTTCGATATTTGGGATCGATAATTCATGAGAGCGGAGATTAAGTAGGATGTTACCCAAAGAATTTAGGGGGGTTCAGACAAATGGAGATTTGCCTCTAGAGTTTTGAGCGATTGACAAGTGCCACTCAAATTGAAAGGAAAATTCTATACGACGGCTATAAGGCCAGCCATGGTGGGTTGGAGTGTTGAGCAGTTAAGAAACAACATATGCATAGGATGAGCATAGACAAAATGAGAATGTTGAGATGGATGACTAGCAAGACAAGAAAGGATACAATTATAAATGAAAACATGAGAGGAAATAGCACCAATAGGTAACAAGATGAGAGAGGATAGACTTAGATAGTTTGAACATGTCCAACAGAAACCCAAAACAACATCAATTAGGAGTGAGTTGATCCAAGTAAAAGGATCTAAAAGGGCAAGGGGAATGCCCAAAAGGACGAGGTTAGAAGTGGTGCAAAAAGATCCAAAAACACTTGGATTTAATGAAACAATGACACTCGATAGAGGTGAATGGAGGAACAAGAATCGTGTAGCCAACCCCTCATTGAGATGACACTTTGATGATGATTCAAGACAAAAGCTATTCAAGGGAAAAGGTGATTAAACAAATGGGTGTTAGACTCCATCACCAAAAAAGAAGAAAAATTATATTGTTGATTACCTCACTCATGAAAAAAAGTATTCTAAGGGAGCTTCATTAGAAGAAGTAATGGCATTTAAGCTTTATAGGAGATTGTTATGTATCTAAGTGCCTATAGATCTTAATCTTTGATAACATCATGTATGAGATGACCATGGTTGAGGTAGTTATTCTAGTGGACTGACCATGATTGGGGTAGTTATTGTTGTGGAATGATCATGGGTTAGTTACTTAAGCAGTTATTTTAGAGGGTCGTTACTAGAAGAGGTTACTGACAAAATTATCTATAAATAAGTGATGTTGGAGTATTGTAGAGAAGGGAGAGGAGAAATGACATGAGACTTTAAGTCTTATAAGGAGGTTTGCCCCCTCAAACTGGCATTAATGGAGGCTTCAGCCCCCTCAAAGTGGCCACAGTAATGAAATATTAGTAGTATAATTTGTGATTTTATTTCTTTTACTGCAGATACATAACAACTGGTTTCAGAGCTACTTTCATGGATGAAGATTGTGTGTGATGTGAAAGAAGAGAGAGTTGCGGCCAAACAAGTGAAGGAAGATCTCATTTCAGGAAGATGACCCCTCCGAAGTGGTTACCTTTGTCTAAGATGATTCTTCTTTGACAGCTACAACTGATTAAAGACGATTTTGCTTGGAATCCTTGAACTTCAACCTTGAGGACAAGGTTGATTTATGGGGGATGGAATGTTATGTATCTAAGTGCCTATAGATCTTAATCTTTGATAACATCATGTATGAGATGATCATGGTTGAGGCAGTTATTGTAGTAGACTTGGGTAGTTATTGTTATGGAATGATCATGGGTTAGTTACTTTAGTTATTTTAGAGGGTAGTTACTCGAAGAGGTTACTGACAAAATTATCTATAAATAAGTGATGTTGGAGTATTGTAAAGAAGGGAGAGGAGAAATGACATGAGACTTTAAGTCTTCTAAGGAGGTTTGCCCCCTCAAACAGGCATTAATGGAGGTTTCAGTCCCCTCAAAGTGGCTACAGTTATGAAATATTAGCAGTATAATTTGTGATTTTATTTCTTTTACTGCAGATGCATAACAGAGATTTAGAATAAATGCACCAAAATAGCATTTATATGTTTCCCGCAAAAATTTATTCCATAGTGGACTTGCAGATTCTTTGATGGAACCGTGGATTCCATGTAGGAATTTTGAGTCTGCAGTGGAATGACCAAACAATTGTATCCCAGTGGAAAGACCAAACAATTGCATCCCACATTGAAAGATTCTAGGATTGTAGCAGGAGATGAACAGATCGTGGTTCACTAAAAGACCAACAAACCCTCAGTCCATCCCTCAAAAAGGTTATTTTAAGTCAAATTGAAACTCTAAAAAGTTGTCAGCTTCTTTTTTGCTTCAAGTTTCACAATAGATGACATTTCACAAAATAAGTTGTGATAGCATAGCAGAACATTCTAACGTCCACGTCAATCAAATAAAACCAAAATGGAGCTTCATCTATGGAACAATAAGCGCATCTAACACAAGTCGTCTGCAATGATTTTTTTTCATGAGAGTCCATTGCATGATATAAACTAAATGAAGTTCTGTTTTCACTTGTCCATGCATATGGAAAACCACATATACTGTTTTCAGAGTCAGATGTCCGAATTGGTTACAGAATTTGAAGTCAGGCTAAAGTGTTTTCCAATCTCCCCAATAATTATTGCAGAAACTTTTCCAGGCATATGGAAAACCACAAACTGTTTTCAGAAGATATCCAAACTCCTTAAAATACTAACAATACCACACTTTCAGAATTTGAAGTCAAGATCAAGCATTTCCCAATCTCACCAACAATTATTTGCAGAAGCCTTCATCTTAGGGAGGGCAAAACATTCAACAAAAATATACAAATGAACTTAAAAACCCAAAACAGACTTACAATTTTCATGAAACAGTTATTCAGATAAAAGCAATCAGAAAACAACCCTAAAACATTGTGTCATAATTCGAATATCCAGCACATGTAGCCAAATTATAGACCAGTTTCTGCATTATAACTACTAAGAAACATGGAGAGCATTTCATACCTTTATTGCTAATAAATTATCTGGGAGCCTTAAGGAGCGGCACTGAGAAGGTTCACTGATTTCTGTCAGCTTCCAGATCTTGGATTTCTCTATAGACTCATCAACTTTTGGTTTTACATCTACCAAACTTCGGCTATCCCCATTCTTGAGAAGATCAAACAGAAGTCAGCAGTGAGCAAATTCACAGCACTTAGTAGCACGTTAAATAGCATAATCCTAATATATAGAGAGTCAATAATATACATCAGGCTCACACAAATAAGAACAAGAACTAAATCCACAATCCACTTAAGATCTGACTCCATAAAATGTAGCACGAAGTAGAACAGAACAATCCAGGCCTCTGATCATATTTCCATGGAGGAATGTAGTCTTACCAGTCCAATCATTGCTGTCACAGGTGGACCTCGATCACCGACTCCAATACTTGTTCCGGCAGCAGAACTGACAGCCCCTAATGGACCAAGTGTGGATGCCTGCAAATAACTCTCAGTTACTTTCAGCATACATGCCTAATAACAAGCCACAAAAGTTTGAAAGAGCAAGCTACCTTTGTCATAGCTTCAGAAGCAACCCTGGAAGCAGTTTCAAGGGCATGCAGCAGTCGAAGCCCATCAGAATTGGCTAATATTTTGATACCATTATCGTTTGTTGAAACGGCCAGCAGCATTCCTTCTTTACTGAACCGAATTCGTGGAGAAGCCTAGTGATATTAAATATAAGATTCGTTAACTATAGAGTCAATGTTGTTAATAGAAACAGAAAGGAGATGGCATAAAGAAACATTTTTGTTTGGCTACGTACGGGTAATCCACCATCTGCATCAGTAGTCGTTAAAAGGTTAACACTGTCCATATCCCAAAATTTGATCAGGAACTCATCACCAGCAGCCAAGTACCGATTCTTAGTGGTATCAAACTGCACAACCCCTAATGATCTCTTTCGAAAGCCTTGATACGTTCTCTTTACAGCTCCTTCACTTTCATTCCATTCAACAATATAGGAGTCACCATCTTTACTGGTCCCACATGAGAAAAGCCTAATAATAGTCATGGGTCATAAAGAACTTAGTTAACAGCAGCGGTACTACACAAGCACCAGAATCACAATGTAAGAAAGTTATGAAACAAAAGGTAGCTCTCATATGTAGACCTCATCCCATCTGCACTATAAGCCATGGTAGTACACCAATGTCCTGGAGCATCGTAGTCAACTCTTGAGCCTAAGTTGTCATACAGCCATGCCTTGATCTTCCCATCAAGAGCAGTGGAAAAGATGAACTGAAAACAAGTAGTCATTTAAAGATTCAAAACAACCTCCAGCTTCTTACACAATTGTGTAAAGCAGCTACTGTGTCAAAATGAATAACAAAAACATGACAAACCAAAGCTGCTAATGTATGCCTTATTCTAGAGTTGGGCATACCTGAATGTTTTCCTTGTAATGAGGACATACAGAGTAAACAGCTGCTTCATGACCTTCAAAAGTATGCTGCCTGGCACCACTAACTGCATCCCATACCTGCTAGCATTCAAATTTTCAAAAGAAAGCTCCAAAGTTTTACCATATTGCATGTAGTGATGTATATCCAACAAACCTTGATAGCTTTGTCATCACCACAAGTTATGATGCATAATTGCTTGTTTGGATGAGAGAAAGCAAGATCATTAACACCACCAATATGAGCATCGATCTGCAAATCAATAACAAAGTTGCACCATAAATAAATGTTTATAGAGAGTACGAAGGCTAGTAAGGTATACAAATGTTAGTGTCAACCCTAATGATACCAAATTGATAGTGTTGATGCAAACCTCAAGATGGTGCCGCAGATCATCACCACCATGGTAAGAGTATATGTGAACAATATGCTTGGAATATGCAACTCCTGAAACAGTAACATATATCATAGAATACATAAGAAGCAGCTCTACGATCAATCAATCTACTCTCTTTGTTACCTCATCATGTTTCAGTTTGTCAACCGTCAGCAGATATAACAATAACACATACAAGAAGCAGAAAATCAGAAGTCAATTTTTAAGTATTCTATTATACATGAAAAGCGGAAAAACAGAAGTCAATTGTTTCTTGAAACCTACCAAAGAGCTTGCCATCAGGACTCCACATTACACGGTTAACAGATACAGCAGGATCCTTCACCAAAGCTGCCTGCTTTCCACAATAATTGGAAGCAAAAGTTACTTCACGTGTTGTGATTCAAGAAATTAGTCATGCTCTTTAAAGATGACGTTGGAGCCAACATCCTACCTGCAGAGGCATCGAACATGCTCCAAGTTCCCAGACCTTGAAATTTCTATGGGCAAGCCTCTCCCTAGAAGCTAGCTCCCACACCCCAATATCACCCACATTTGTTCCAACTGAAACAGGACCCATCCATCAATTAGAAGCTAGAAAAAAAAATAAAAAACCTTTTCTGTCCAGACTAACTACCAGAGAGAATGTCCACTAGCGGAAGTAAAGGGAAATATTCAAGCCAGAAAATCTAACCAAGTAGTAGGGTCTGTTGGAGTGGATGGAAATCCATGCTCATTACAGAAGAACCCTGATTAAGTGTCATAACAACAGTCTTGGGCAAGTCATCCGAAGAGTACAAACTCTGGGCATGGCTTTGGCCTGTGTATCCAACTGGCAAAACATTAACAGGCAGATTGACCTGAAAGGCATTTGCAAAGGGTCAGCCACGTAAGGTAAGCATTCTTTCATAAGGTAATGCTACTGTTAGGAAAGCTCTTCGACATAGAACTCATAAACAGAAGCCCAAACATGGGCCTTGTTCTCTTAGAGCATGCTCAGACTGTTAAGATAAAGATATAGTACCTCATCAGAGATACCCATAGGCCTTGTTCTCTTAAGAACAAGCTCAGAGTCAGCTGTTTGATAATCGACAGCAGGATTATTGGTTGGTGGAGTCCTGGGACGTTTGTGCATGGAGGCTACCATGATAAACCACAGCAGACAGAACAATGTGTATTAGGCAACATAAAGGATTAACATTGTAAATTTGATACAACAAAAATCATCTCATTAACCTAAAAGCAAGCAATGCACTGATGCATCAAGCCGATACAGCAGGAACACAGCATACCAGCATTATTAGGAGCAGTTAGTGCAACAGGACCCCCAGAAACACTGGGATGAGGCATGGGAGAGGGATTTGCCATCCATCCTGCAAGTGATGTCGGAAGCGGTGGAGGTGCTGGTTGAAATGGCTGAGAGAAAATGCAAACATCAACTCTTAGGAGGCGATTCAATACAAGATGACAACCTCATTGTAAGTGGAGTAGCAAATTTCATTTACTTACCCCATGAGCACCCAGAGGTGGAAATACCCCTGCTTTAGGAATGGCTCCCATCAATGGATTAGTCACAGGAGATGGTGCACGAGCTCCATTCGGCTGTGCACAGGTATGATCAACAAAAAGGGTCTTTATATCAGGGTTTGGTCTAGGGTTCTTACAAAGTTGATGCTGCCAATTCAAACTGCAAAACAATATAGAGAAGGCATGTACTGTCATCAATGGTTTTTAACTCGGCAAAGTGAGTAAAGTCACTTTACATTGATCATTATCCAGTGCACACGGAGTAAGGTCAATGGCAATGTTGAACAAGCAACACATGAAGTCAACAGCTCTGGCAGTAAGAACTCAACAACGGACAGAAGGGCAAGGGAAAAAAAAAAATGACAGCCGTAGACTTCTGTAAAGTTACCTCTGATTGATGAGAGTTCGTAGCCTTGAGTTCTTCAGGCTTGGGAAGTGGAGCTTGTCACGGAAAAGGGGGTTAGCCTCAATAAGTTTTTTAAGCTCAACAAGCATAATATTCCTGGCAGACTTAGTGTCTCCATACTTAGAAAGTTGCTCATTTTCCCTGCAAAAAGGATTATCTCTATAAGGCCCAAAGAACACAAAACTAAAATTGGTTTAACTCAACCTAAAGCAACAAGAAACTAACAATATAAGTTGAGAGATACTGCTCCTACCCCCATACCTAAAATTCTCTAAAGTCAAAAGCTGGGTAATTTCTTTGAAGAGCTCATCATTAAACGCAGAGAACACTTTCAAGTCCTTGACGAGAATTTCCACAGCTTTGGAACGATCATGCCTAAAGAACAAAATGAGACAAACATAAACATTAGAAAAAACCGAACTACAGAATTTTGAGCCTAGTTGATTCAGGAAACGGTTCAGCAAACTACAAATATAAAGTCCAGGGGCCTAAGCACAAACTTGTCAAGGGCTTCGAGGTATTTCTGCTTGCGGATCTCGAAGAAGATCTTCATCGAGTAGCGGTTGTCGTCAACCTTGGTAAAACCGGATAGATACTTCTCAACCTCATCCCATTCTCCATTGTGAACGGCATCTTCAAAATACTTCATGTTGAAGAAAAAACCCGACTCCTGCTCCAATCTTTAAGAAACACCAAAAAAACTCAGAAACCCGAAATCAAATCAACAAACAAGAAATCCAGAGAAAAAAAAATGACTTTTTTCCTCCATCTGCCTGCCCAAAAATCATAAAAACAGAGAAGTTTGCTTACTTGTGAACCGTCTCCTTGAATTTCTCTTCATCCAAGAACTGAAGTATGAGAAAGACCAGCTCTCTGCTAAGAGAAGACATTTCCAGATCGAAACCAAACCCTTTCCTCCTTGGATCGACCGAATTCCGTATCCCTAACTAGAACATCAACAGAGAAGGTTTCAACACCTTTCCCCCTTCCTTAGAACCAACATAACTTGGCAGAAATAGCCATCAATCAAATCCAGAACCAGAGAAACAGAAACTTACACCAAAACAACAACGAAAAAGAGGGCTTTTGCTCACCTCCTCCTTTCTCTTCCTTCAATTGAATACAGAGAAAGAAAGAACCAGCAGATCGGGCCACGAAAATCGCAATTTCGATTTCAAGACTTGTAATGCATTTTGGTTTTGGGCGAAGAACAGTGGGAAGGGAGAGAGAGAGAGAGAGAGAGCAAAAGCCAACAAACAAAACTAAATACCAAACGAAAGCGAGGGCAAGGGCTGTAGAAAAAGGCATGATGATAAGTAAGTCTGCTTATAAGTTTCATTGGGTTCGCTGCTTATCATTCACAATGATAATTCCTCTGACTTATTGAGATTATTACTTGACCGGAGACGAGCTTTCCTCCGGCGAGATTCTCGGGTATCCCGAGGGGCCGTGGATTTGAAGGATTTGGTATCGGATGTTCTTTTCTGTGCAGGGACAAAACTGGAAAATAAAAAATCCAAATGGATTTCCTTCCCTCTTTAAAAGAATGCTAAAATAAGGCGCGACCTAATGGACCCACCTTACGTTGATCTGGCCCGCTCATTTGATCTGTATCATCTTGGCCTGTGAATTGGATGACTCTAGCACCTAGAAAAATACTTCTGATTAGAAATTTGGTTAAGAGACGGTCCACCTTCAATGAATTGGATCATTTTTGGATGCTAAACATTCTATTATTCTTGATTTTTGGGTAACGATACATCGAAAATTGAGAAATCAGATGATCGGACAGGATAAACCGAGGTTGGAGAGCTTCATGTAGAAGTGATGACAAATGTGCAATTACATCACTCATTGAATGAATGTAGATTTTGCGGATGCAAAAAGTTTTAGCCATCCTCAAGATCAAAATAGATGAAATGAACAGAGCAGATCAACTAAAGATGGGCCCACTTGCAGATGTGAGGATATCTCACAGTAACTTACCACGAGGCCCATCTTGCTTGTTTGCTTTATTCTAATTATTTTTTATATTTTATCTTAAAAATTCTAAATGTCCATAGTTGAAGGTTAAGACAATTAAACGTGGTTAACTATGTATAACTGTCTTACCGTCCCAAGTCTGTAAATAGGCCGTATATTAATAAGGAGTGTATTTACCAATTTCAACCCCATTAATTTGAGTAGGAATCAAGGACCAACACGCCATCACGTCCAATCGAAAAGGAGATGTACGGTTAGATTCTCTCTTTCGGATTTCTCAAAGTTCTTCTTTCTTCTCCCTTAAGTTAGGGCATCGTTTTTTTCCCTGAAATAAACAAAAGTGGAATTTTTTAGGTGGGCCAGGAAGAAATTGCCGGGACTTGTTGCTAATCTGATCACGACGCGGACCAGGTATTCCTCCTTTCGTCGGAACATGGTCCCTACTTGCGGACTACAAGTTTGATTTTCCCAGTTGGCCGAAAGATAAATGCCTACGTTTTGATACTGGCACTCCTAGATGGAGTTTTAATCTCCGTCGGTTGCACGGGCTGTTGAAGTTCTCCACGCATTCTCCACTTTTCCACCCAAAAGTTCTCTTCTTCGCTTTCTGCTTACGTGGGTAAGATGATATTTACGCCTTCGTTTTGATCCATAAGCGGACATGCTCGCTAAAGGGAGGGACTTCGACGTGTGTCCGCCTGTTATCTAATGGTTAGAAGAAATGGCGAAAGGGTCTCCCCCAGATCAGATCAAAGGGAGGTTTGGTGCAACGGTAAAGTTGGTCGTCATATGATCTTGAGGTCATAGGTTCAACGTGTAGAACCAGATTCTTGCAAAGATTCAAGATTAGGTTGTGTACTATAAATCTTTGTGGTCTGCTTCTTTCTTGAACCTTGCATAGAGGGGGAGCTTCATGCACCGAGACTACCTTTTTTATTATTTGAGAAGATAGAACGGTGACATTTGCCAATAATTTGGTTAGTGGAGCATTATGTTATATGGTTCCCATTAATTAATGCAGTTCTAACATGCAGAGACCATGATTTTTATGCATGCAAGTCAAGTTCTCGTTTGTAAGTGTCATTCGGATGTTGGAAAAATGGAAAAGGAAAAAGAGGAGCCCGCAGCAGTCGTGCAATGAACCAGTTAACTCCACTAAACGTTAGTTAGGTGTCCCTTTACACTTTTAATAATAAAAGCTTTATATGATTCACTTTGAAGAAGATATATATATATATATATATGTTGAGAAAAGTTTTGGCGTAATAGTAGAGTTGTTGTCATGTGACTCATAGGTCACAGGAACCACTTGCAAAAATGCATAATAAGACTGCGAACTATAGACTCTTTGCAGGGTTTTGGCCTGTCCTTTTTTACACATGTATCCTCAAAACAGCTTGTATTTGTGTCTAAGCCTGTTAAAGTACAAGCATTTCCACTTGCAGATAAACACTACTAGAGAAAACAATGCAGCCACCCAATCATTCTCCTGTTAAAGTACAGGCATTTGCACGTTCAAGTAAACACTGTTAGAGGAAACAAAACAGCCACCCAATCATCCTTGCACATTGTTCTGCTCCCGGGTAAAAAGATACCCCATTTGCAAGAATTTTCCTTTTCTTATTTTGCCACAGCAGGAATAGCCACATAGGTGCATCTCATTTAATACTTTCCGAAGTGTCAAAAAGCATCAAATTGATGTCAAATGGGTGTTTACTTCATTCCTCTCACTCTTTTCTTTTGAATGTTGACCACATGCACCTACGAGCGGGCCAAAACCTTGGTCCTAAAGGACAGAGGCTCCTTTGTGTCACGGACTTACATTGTAAAGCCCGTGACCAAGACTTTCAACCTCTAAGGAGGGCTCACTTAGGACGTGGACTTAGCCTGAATGACTTAGGTTTGCTGATTGAAAAATCCAATGGAGGCCTGCTTAACTCACGGGTTCAGCTTGAGGAGCTCATATTCATCTAAAGTATCCATAATCTAGAAGCCCCCAACACATCATGTAAATATTTAGACTCTAGAATGGTCCATGAGCTTCTTGAGTGTGGAGGAACCAAGGGCTTGTGTAGAGAGTTCTAGAGTAGTCTCTAACCATTGGATGGTTAACATGTGTAAAGATCCCCACCGTCCATTGAGGAGGTGGAAGGAGGCAAGCTCTCCTATAAATAGGGGAGCTTCCTCACTTGTAAGGCATCCAGTGGTCGATCCAAGGGAGTGAGCCATCCAAGTGTGTGATCAAAGAATGATCCAAGAGAGTTGTAAGCATCTTCAAGCAATAAAGCTACAAGTTCCTTCAAAGTTCTCTTTTAGTTGTTCTTCTCCTTTGAGTTTCAATCAGGCTTACTTAGTTGGTTCAGGGTGAGAAGCCAATCTAAGTGCCGCACGGAAATATGAAAATCTCAGCCTGTGACATTCGGCACCACTATGTTGGAAAGCCTTTGCTCATTCCATCTACAAGTTATACTCAACCAGGTTCACGTTTTAGTTGGGTCAAGGATCTAAGATGATCGATTAGTGGGCCGGACTTGTGGAAACTCATAGATGAATATATTTGATAATGACCAAGTGACATGCATTCTTTCTTCTTAGTGTCGGTTTTTTGTTTTTTGTTAAGTATTCTTCTAAAGGAATAATCTTGGTGCACGAAGCTCCTGCATATGTAGGGTAAGGAGAAGGGTCAAACAGACTATAAGGGTTTATAGTATGCAGTCTTACTTTGCATTTTTGCAAGAGGTGATTTCCATACCTTAAATCCGTGACCTCAAAGTCAGGCAACAACAATTTTACCATTGCGCCAAGACTCTCCTTCTTGTTAGTACTCTTCTAGCGTGAACGGTCAAACATCACAATAAACACTTGTTTTCTCCTTTTTTTGGCCGGGTTCACTTTCAAAGGTTGAGGCATTACAGTCACCGGGGAGAAGACGTGTATTTTGGTGGATTTGTCCAACTTTTATGTGACATCTAGTCTATTTCCCTAGCGTGGGGCATTGTGCTAGCAGGTCACATTATAGAAGAAGCGGTCAATGGTCCGTGTTCAACCACCAAAAGTCAATTGGGACTTCATCCAACGAACCATCCTGGTCATGTACATTGCCATCTACTTGTGGATTAGTTTACATTTAAACATTTCAAACTGCACCAGTAATTGTGACAGTGCCAATATTTCAATTTATGATGATGATGTATCTGGAAACGAGACCACGACTGGTACTGTGGCACATAAATTACAAATTTCCAACCAAGTAAAATTTGTACCAAAGTCATTGTCGGGCTCAAGGGTGAAGCTCAACTTTTAGGCCTACAGGCCTACATGGTTGTGTAGAGCAAAAAAGGGGCAACTCACAGCCACATGGTACTGAACCCATGGACTTTTGTAAAGAGGCCAATTGTGCTAAGTCCCTCCACCACAAGCACAAATTAGATTTGTTCACCAAGTTTCACACTTGTGCTCAGCATGAATTCTTGGTAGGCAAACTCTCGCTTCTTAACCTCTTATTTGTTTGAGTATAAAGGATTATATGTTTATTCTATATAATAGGGATAAGGATAGAGGGCTTTTATGTCCATTGCTTTATTCTTGATTTGTATATGTCATATAGTACAAAGGAAATCAATGGTTCATATTTTGCTGGCAAAACTGATCTAGTCAATCAAGCATCTTTGATCATCTGGTAAAGAAAAAATCAATAATGTATGTACAGGGATGGAGTACTAGTGGCTGTTTGTTGGATTAAGCAATAGTATTGCCATTTAGAAAGTTAACTCAGGGTTTAACGAAAATACATTAACTGCCCCATGTTAACTTTTTACATGGGATTGTATGAGAGAATCTCTCCGTAGACAAAGTTTAAGCATCAACAATTATCAAGACTCAACATATAGTTTTGAAAATTTAAAACTTTTCTCAAATCAAATTAAAATTTTACTAAAAAGGGCAGCCTGTGCACGAAGCTCCCCCATATTCGTTCTCCAAGGAAGGGGCAAAACACAAGAGTCTATAGTACGCAGCCTTACATTGTATTTTTGAAACAGGCTGTTTTCATACCTAGAACCAGTGACCTCAAAGTCATAAGACAACAACTCTATCGTTGCATAAGTGTTCCCTTCTAGAAGACAAATTTCATGAGTAATTGGTCTAATTCTCAATTTTGAGGGATGTTAATTTCAGCTGTTTTATGCAGGTAGAAGGAGCAGGTAACATTTCATTGACTGGGAAAAAGTTAAAGAAAATAGCAGTTAGAAACTTTTTCCTAGCCAATTAAATGTTACCTCCACTTTACACCTGCAGCTCCTTGCTGAAATTACTGCTCCTCAAATTTTACTTAAATCTATTTGCAAGTCCAAGTTAAAAAGTAAAATTCACATCGTAATCATGCCTTTTTTTTGAACAATTTTCTCTACTATATTCTCCAAATATGTGTTACTGATTTATTCCTGAATCCGAACTTTGTAACTGTGCTTTCAGGTTGATCTTATGATACATACAACCCCAGGGGTTATGCCGACCCAACCAACCAACTGGTGGTTGAACTCCTCTCACCTTGAGGACGACAGGGAGAAAATGAAAGGAAAAAGGGAGTATTTTTCTTAGTTCTTAGATGAATGATGCTATATATATGAGTCTACGACAAGCCTTACTTAGGCCCACACACATGATGTTACTGCAATCTGAACCCTTCATTTACTCGGCCTTTCTGTGGAGATCGATGGCAAGACCATAAAATTGCTCTCATCAGGCGATCTCAACTATCTCAATGAGCAGACTTCTGAATATTATTTTCTCTGATTATAAGTATTAATTGGGCACCCACCAATTAGTTGATGGGACTTTGACCTGATGTGGCATAAAATCCTGTTTATTCCATTATTCGGGATCATTCAATATAAATAAGATGACATTTCCACCAACATTTAAAAAAAAATTATTTCTACAATGGCAGAAATATAGAAGTTATGAATATATGTGCGAGTATACATGCTCATGCAAGTAGAACACATATTAATTTGTACATGCTAATGGAGCTATATCTGTACTATTATAAATACCCCTCCTACTTTGAGGGAGGGGGATTGAATCAGTTTATATGTTTTCTACCTCAAATCTTATGTTTATTTTGTTATTATATCTACTTTATTTTATATTCAGTTATCCAAACTCCTTTTATTAATGACATGCCTATACCAAACTAAATTACTTTATATAATATAAATAAAGAAATAAGTAGTCATTGGATCTCCTATTTCATGTTAGAAATTGAAATTTCTGAAAAATAAAAAGGAGAAGAAGAAATATTCGACAGAGGCAATATTATACGTACTTTTCTACAGAAAACCAAATTATTAGGCATTTTTTTTAGTTCCAATATATATTTTTTCTATTTCTATCTCTTCTTTCCAATCTTTCTTTTTATTTCTTTCTATATTAGGATATTTTTTTCTTTTTGTGTTTCCCGCTTTTCTTATCTGCATGTGCATGTGCTCCTATGATAAAAAGAGCCCCGAAAGGAGCGGACTACAAGAGTCTATAGTATGTAATCTTACCTTGCATTTTTTCAAGAGACTATTTCCACGCAATGAACTTGTAACCTCAAAGTCACACAACGACAACTTTACCATTGCATCAAGGCTCCCCTTCACTTTTAAGAAGCATATAAACCTTCCTTTATTAAGTCTTGGGTTATTGGAGGCTACTCCAAGGTGATTTTTGTAACAAAAAAGGATAAAGAGAAACTTGTGGGCCTCTTTTCTCTATATTGTTCTCCATATAGATATAGGATGTAGACAATCATAGTCTCAAGAGTTATTAGCTTGCTCATCACAAAGGCAGTCCTCACATATTTGGATGGAAAACCACATTAAAATGGTAAACCCAACTCCTAGGACTAGTGTAGGTGTTTATTTTGGTTAGTTGAAAACAAAAAAGGCAGTCTCAGTGCACAAAGCTCCCTCGTATGCGTGGTCCGGAGAAAGGTGGACCACAAGGGTCACTAGTACGCAGTATTTTGGTCAGTTGAAAACATAGCTGCAAGTTCTGTCTTGACGGCCGATCTATTTTACTTACTGAAATAGAAAATATAAAGATTTGGTGAATTTTTTGAACCAAATATTAGAAGAAATTTTGATTTTTTACAAAAGTATGCATACACCAAAGAGTGGAACGCAGCAGAGTTTATCAAAACATGGACCCATTCCTGAAGTTTTTACAAATGATTCTATCCAGTAATATTGGTAAAAACTACTGATGATCCGCGTTATATACAAAAATTTGCAAATAAAAAATGATTAATCATAAAGGAGAGGAAAGCAGAACGGCAGCAAGCGAAGCGTTTCGGGGATTACCGGTGGTGAATCGGACCTGGTATCTAGCTAGAATAATCTCCACGTACCTTTCTCTCTCACATACGAGTTAAGTTCCATATTAAAATCTCTAAACAAACCTTCATTAGGATTTCTATTAGTATTTTCTAATCAAATCTCTGTTTAAAGCAGGCCTGATAACAAGTAATCAACATATCTTTGCCTGTGCTGACTTAAATATCGGGTGGCTAGAGGAAGCTTGGCTCTAGCCGGAAGGGACCCCAAAATACTCACATGGTAAGAAAGAAGATTCAACGTAGACCCACATGGCAACCGCAGTACTTAATATTCACCACTTTTGCAGGTGGAACAGTTAGCGCGTTGAAGACCACGAGCACGTACGAACCAACTTAGGGACTTTGTTGTTCACGCCTCGTGTGAGAAATCAAACGTGCCATTAAATAGTTTTTGATACGCTAAGGTAGAAAATTCCAAGACTGAAATGTACAAAGACAAGGAAGCTTTCGCTGTCGCTCAATTAATAATGAAAATGATGGTGCCGTGGTATTTAGTAAACATTCATTCGATGATGATAAAATGCCATAATAATGGTGCTTATTTCTGCTATTTAGGCTCAGTCATTATCCTCCACCAATTTCCATTTGTTTAGGCTTATCCATTTGGGGAAAGGGAGAACTTATATGGTGTGGGTGTGTGTGTGATTACTTGGGTAGTATACTTGCAGCTACCTAATTGGACTTGTTCTAGGCCATTTTCTAGCTAGATGGGGTTGTTATTTATGTATGATAGATGGCACATTTACTGCCGGAAAATGTTTGTTACTCTTTGGATAAGGGTAACGAAGCTCCCACATATGCAAGGTCCGAGGAAGAGGCAAATCACAAGGGTCAATAGTATATAGTTTTTACCTTGCATTTTGCAGGAGGCCGTTTTCGTGCCTTGAAACTCTACTGTCGCACCAAGGCTTCCTTCGTTTGTGACTCTTTGGATGATCCAAATAATTTGTGCCAGGAAAAATACGCTTGTGCTGCAGATGAATGATCAACTTGTTACCTTTTGTTCAACCATCTTGGGATGGATTTGGGGTCACATATTATATTAGAGGATTCGATCATGGCATGAGGCACATTTGACCACGACCAAGTGTATGGTAGGAGAGAGAGTGAGAGTCACTATCTTTGTGACTAACAACAAGGACAAACGTGTGAATGCGTAGCAAATGAGGTGGAGGAATTACCAACAGCTTACTCATCCTTTTCTTAGGCATCTTTTATTTGAAGGTAGCTTGTAGATGAAGGTCTTCACAGTCATCATAACACATGGCGAATCATGCACGACCACAGAAGATGCATGGGATCGATCATTAGGAGAGACCTGCGGTCTATGTAAATTCGCCCGTTCAATTTGAGATGCATGCATCTGTAGATATTGCATCTACATGTAGCAACGGTCTATCCTGACATTAGTGCCTCTATAATGGGTGGGTCCCGAAAAGAAGTAAGGCAACGACGAAGGACCTTCCCTTTGGAATGTTGTTGGTTCAAGTGGAGTGATTGCGGTCAAGCAAACAACAAAATGAAGAGGCTAAGGAGACGGCAGATTTATAATCTTCCAAATAATGAGACATTTAGCGGAGAAGAGCAAAATAATGCATGGTCAAAGAGGTCGGCTCAGCAATTTTGGCTGCCTAGCCCGACGATCATTTGTAGCAGGACACCTAACAACGGGTTAGCTGACCGCAGCAACGCATGTGAAGCTGGTTTTGGTGGACCGCTGTGAGACGACACCGACGATGGTCCAACCTGACCATGGCTCGTTAATGAATACTTGTAGTAAGAAATTTAATGTATGGTCGGGGATTTAAACGGTTATAGTGTGACATCGAGGTCACAGATTTAAGGTGTGAAACAGTCTCTTACAAAATTTAAGGCAAAGTTGAGTACTGTTGTCCTTTGTGCTCTGCCTTTTCCTCGAATCCCGCGTACTCAAGACTTTCGTGCCCCGGAAAAGTCCCTTTAAGTTGGAGATCCAAACCGTTCAAATCTATGTATTTACACGCAGAGAGATCATACAACAGCTCAGTGTAAGAATCTCAGTGGAGTTTTAGGATATTATGAATTACAGCCTGGGACCCATGATAACATAGTTCTAAAACAGCTTGTTGTTGTCGGGGTACATATGTTACATGGTACCGAAGGTAAACCACACCATTTTGAGTATCCTCCACTTCAAGGAGCACTGCTCAAGCCAGAGAAAGTCCAGGTCTGTATATGACTTTGTACCTAGCAATAGTATAACTTAGTATCAAGGACAGTTTCCAACTGCTGGTGCAGCATCTTTGAAAGTATAGTTACTGGTAGACAAATGGACTCTATATCATGCTTCAAGTTGTAGCAAACATAAAAAAAGGCAGCTTTGGTGCATGAAGTTCTAGCGTATGTGGGAGTTCGGAGAAGGGGCGGATCACAAAGGTCAATAGTACACAGTCTTATCTTGCATTTTGTAAGAGAATGTTTCCTCCCCTTGAATGAGTGACCTCAAGGTCACATGACGACAACTCTACCGTTCGAGAGTAAATGAAAACTAGGGTAGAAAACATGAAATGAGTGCAGCTGAATTACATCTTCCTTTTCTCTCTCTCCCATTTCAGTGGTGAGTATTTTCTGTTTATTTAGCTATAGTCATGAAATCAAGTTGTTGCTGGCGAAGATGTACTACCCATCTATTGGTAGCTTTTCCACGAGAATCCAAAGGAACATGGGACCTCAAAAGGGACACCATTTGAAGTAAGTCAAGATCTTGAAACTTTGCATTGAAGCCATAATTGATTCACTCAGGATGCAATGAGAGAGTCTTAAATAGGAGGTAATCATGTATGACGAGGATGATCCTTCCATCCTTCCTACTTCCCCAGAAGCTCGACCTATCCAGAATATTCTCTGCATTCTGGTCTCCAAGAATGGACTTGCTGAAGTTCCGTGGTGGATTGAGCTTTGAGATATCGTATTACGCCACACTTTCTAGTTGGCAGCGATCTCTTTCCAATAGAATTGTGAATTCAGGTAGCAAGACATTCTTTCATGAGGTTGCCTCACAAAACTGTTTCTAACCTTGTAGTTTCTGTTCCTAGCAGCATATACCCATATATACCCAGCTGACACACTTATTTTGATCATGGGACCAAAAGTTCTTTTTCGTTTCAACTCTTTATAGCCATTGCTCTCCTCCAAGTGGATGAGCTAGGTTATACTATGAGAGAGAGAGAGAGAGAGAGAGAGAGAGAGAGAGAGAGAGAGAGAGAGAGAGAGAGAGAGAGAGAGAGCTGTGCAAATGACTTTGTGGGAAGAAATTAAGACTTGAATAGAGAGAGAGAGAGCTGTGCAAATGACTTTGTGGGAAGAAATTAAGACTTGAATAGAGCTAAGAATGTTGACGAGGAAGTATGCAAAAACACATCCTTTACTTGAGGCCGTCGTTAATTTCAATTTGATTGTGCACCATGAGATGAGAAAGTAACTCCAGAACTAGAAGCAGGCGGAGCAACCATTAATGTAACTGTAATATCCTTAATTTTTAGGATAAAATAGAAAATTATTAAATAAATTAAAATAAAAATTTATGGATGAAATTTTTTTTGAAAACATAAGAATTAGAAAGTGTTCGTCGATACGAATCTAACGCCACCAAGAACGCAAGAAATGGAGCTCAAACAAGGGAGTTATGAGCCGTCAAAGTTGGAAGGGCAAATTGGTCATTTGATAGAGACGTGTTAGACAGGGGTCCAAATTGATACTGGCACCCCCGTCTTCCACACGTCTCTACCAGTGCCGGAAAAATCGCCGAAAAGACGTGGAAAGAGACGTGTGGGGAAGAGTTTCTCTTCCCCAAGACTCTAAAACCCTATATCTATGCTCCTCTAGGAGCCAAAACGCTTCACTTTGAGCATTTTCTCTGAGTTTTTACGCAAAACCCTAGCCCTGCAAAACTTGGATTTTTCGGCGAGTGGAGCCCCGGCAACATGAGCAACTCCGGCCAGGTGCAAGGTAAGCCTCAAACCTATGTTTTTCGTATTTATTAAATAGAAAAACAATTAGGAAAACATTTAAAAAATTAGAAAAAATCAGATTTTTAGGAACCTGTGTGCACGCTACTGTTGGAGCGTGATTTCATGGATCAAACCTAGTCCGTTTGAAAATCGCACCGTCCAACTAGTGCACAAGAGACCCAAGAGCATACCCTTTAAATTTGGGAGTGATCCAATGGTGGATTTCTCCAGAAAACCCAAAAACAGTACCTAGGGAGGATTTTAGGAACTTGGGAAAAATCATTTAAAAACCATAGTTTTTGGAAAAATCAGTGGAAAAGGAGGGCATAAATGGATTCTAGAGAGAATTCTAAAGAAAATGGCGCAAAAATCATGCAAAACGGAGCTCTGTAGCTCTGCCGGAGGCGACCGGAATCCGGTCGTCTTCTCCGGCGTCGGCGCCCTGGCGCTGACGCCAGGACGCACTCGGTGACGCCCGAGAGACAACGTCACACGACGTCATCGTCGAACGCGTGCAGGGGAGAATCCAGTTGGCTGTCGCGGCGGGGCCGGGACGCGGCGCGTCCTGGCGATCGTGACGCACGCGCGCGTGCATCATGGTGCCGAAGACGCACGGCGCGCATCCCGTGCGTCTTCATGTGCCGGTATACGCCGGCGTAAACCGGCGGAAAAGGGCGCCGCCGGTATAAACCACCTTATGGTGGTCCGGCAAGCCCCATTTGAGGGTAGTTTTCACTAAAACTTGATTTTTGGGAGCTAGAGAGGTCCAAATCACGATCCGGAAGAGGCGTTGTGACCGTATTGACGACGCGGACATAGTTTTAACTTAAAAACTTAGAAATGACAACTTTTTCTTTAGAAAATTTTTGAAATAGTGATATGACATGTACAGGTGCACTTGAATATACCAGTCAAAGGGAGTTATTAGCAAGCTAGTGGTCTCGCACTGAGGTAGGTGACGACAACTAATGTTTTGCCTTGATTTTTAAACCATGTTTAAACATAGCATAATGTGTGATTGTGTTTTAAAATGCAATTATTATTTACCGTGGATTTCATGCGACATTGCGTACAGGATGGTTATTCCAAATTGAAATCTTTTACTGAATAAACTTGTTTCAAATGCTTTTACAAGCATGATGTAAATTAGTTATGCTTAAATTAGAGACTTATTTCTTATTATATATATAGAAAATGCATGGATTTACATGGAAATGAGAATAGAGGCTTAGTAGCTGGTCCTTTTATAGGCTAACCCCAGGATGAGGGGCATGTCTTGGGGATTGCAAGATATAAGTGCTCTTGAGTTTTAGCATATACATATGATTTCTGTGTTTTATATTTGATGACGGGTGCTCTCGCTCGGTGGGCGTCATGCTAGGAGGGATAGGGTCGGCCACCCACCTTCCGAGATTATGATGTGATGAGTTTGTGATATGATAGACACCTGCCCATAGATGACATTCGGTAGGGGTTTGGTAACATGGATAGTCCACACTACCGGTCTGAGCCTTTCCATGGGGACAGACGCTAAGTCTCCCGTTATGGTGTCGACGGGGAGCGGCGGTGGTAGATACCCATGGAGGTTGCCACTGCAGCATGATGGCCCATATTCTTATTATGTGTGCATGTATGATGAGCATGGTTATGGATGATATGCCTGGGTGTAACGACACTCAGAGGTTGACTACGTGTACTCCTAATCAGGGATGTTAGTGCGATGTGGTGGGACCCATTACCTTAGGGTGCCCTTATTCTTGTTGTATGCTCCATTTTATTGATTCATGTCATGTTTTAACTCCTTGAATTTTATGCTTTAGCATATGAAATAAATTGGCATTTATTGAACATGGCATTATGATATCACTATTTTCATAAATGTTAGATTTTTCATCAGTACTGTTCATTATTTCTTTCATTTATTACATTAATTATTTATGTACCTACACAAGCGATAGCTTGCTGAAGCATTGCTTTGTTTTGCAATGCCTTAGATCTCAAGCGCGACACTAGGAAAGGAAAAGCGGTTGATAAACCTTGAGAGCTGCTGAAGACTAGTTTTCCTTATAGTTTTAGACAGTAATGTGAGTCATTAGAGTGGATTATCATTTGAATTTTATTATGGACTGCATACTTTATAATTGGATGTGATTTAAATCTTTGGACATATGTTGGACATTTATATGGGATATTATGATGGATAGACCCTGGGCCATATTATTATTGTCTTTTGGACGTTTATTTGATTTAAAATAAAGGCGCCTATTTATTTGACGTTGATTTATACGCGGATTATTTAATTATGTTTAAATTACATGTCTGCCATTTTGAGAAAGGAAAATTAACACCTGGAGTTTTAAGATAGGTTTAGTAAAATGTTAAATAAATCTTTTCTCATGGGATCCCAAATGCTCTTATTTAAAATGCCATTATTATGTATATATATAATATATATAAAAAATTTGTCTTAAAAATCCGGGGTGTTACAAAGTTGGTATCAGAGCCCAGTCTAGTCCATCATAATCCTTGTGAATGTCCATTTATATGTGAATAACAGTCCATAATAGTTGCAGACAGAGAAATTATGAGAGAGGAACTTACACTTAGTGACATGTAAAATTTTGACAGATGGCTCCTCGGAGAAGGATAAGGTCTACCCCTGCTACACCCGTGGCTCCACCTGCTGAGTCCTCTGATCAAGGGGATTGAGATGCCGAGTTATTGAATCGTTTAATGTCAGGACTCGTACCACTTATACAAAGACGAGTTAGGACAACATTGGATCGTTGATTGTTTAACCGCAAGTGCACGGGCTATTGTAGTATAGCTATGCAAATACGGGTCGATCCCACGAGGACTTGATTTAAAATTATTGAGTTTTAAATAAAATTCAACTAAAAGAATAAAAACTAACAAAAAATAAAATCTAGATTTATTCAATTGTTCCAATGTTCACAAATATTTATTCCAAGGAAAACAGAATATAAAAATAAAATGCGTCCTGGATAAGCTTGTCCTTGGATTGCACTGTCTCTGGATTAGTCTGTCATTGAATAGTCTGTCCTGGATTGCACTGTCCCTGAATAGTCAGAATGAAGATAAGTTAAAACCAGAATAGCACAGGGACACAATTGGTATTTCTGAAATTTGCCAAGGGACACAGATGGAATTCTTTTAGGGACATAGATGTAATTTTCGAAATTTGCCAGGGGACACAGATGTAATTCTTTTGGGGATACAGATGGAATTTCTGAAATAGGACAGAATTGTAATTTCTGAGATCTGCAGGTGCAGATTTGTAATTTCTTCAGGGTTCTGGTTTTTCACGAAAAAAAACCAGAAAAACATGTTTTGGGAGAAATTTGGAAGAGGGAGAAGAGGAAAGGGAGAGAAGAAAGATGGGGAGAAAACCCGAGTTGGGTTTTCTCTCCCGGGGCGTCCGGTGAAAAGAAGAAGAGGGATTGAGAAGAAGGTGTGGAGAAAATGGGAGAAAACCCAATTCGGGTTTTCTCTCCCAGGACCGTCCAAATGAGTCTGGGCTGTGCGAATTTTCAAACTGACCGGAGAAGATGGTGATGAAGGGAGAAGAAGGAAGGAGAGGATGGGAGAAAACCCAGCTCCCTAAGTTGTGCGGACAGAGTAAAGGGAAGGGGAAGAGAGGAAGGAGAATGCGGGAGTGGAAACCCGATTTGGGTTTCCTTCCCCGAACCGTGCGGCAGTCTGGATCGAGCAGATTGGGAAAAATGATGCCTGGGTATTGGCTGGAAGAAGCCAGCTGGCAGAGGAGATAGAGAAGGGGATGATGCTGGCTTGAGCGGTGGAGGTTTCTGGCTTGCTGGAGAAGGGAGCAGAGAAGGATCTGGGCTTGCCGGCTAGTTAGGTGTGGTGCTGGGCGGTGAAGCGTGGAGGGAGAGAGAGAGAGAGAGAGAGCCAGCCCAACCTCCCAAAGAAGGAAAAAAAACGTTTTTGGAGAGAGAGGGGAAGGGGTATAAAAAGGAGAGTGAGAGATAGAGATGTGAAAGAGAGGGAAAGGGAGATTGAAGAGAGATAAGATAGGAGAGATAAGAGATGAGAGGGAGTGGGGTCCACTAGAAGTTTAGACTTGCTAGAACTCTGCAAGTCTTAAACTTTGTTCTGTCTTAGGACTCTTCAAAATCCACTTTTTTCCATGAAACTTCATCTAATCTCCATCTTGTATCCTTGATTCGATCTGGAGCATCCACACCTGAGTTAACTGATCTGCAATGCACAGGACCCAATTAGCGCAATCTAAACCGTCCATTAGCTTTAATAGTCATCTAACCACTAAATTTTACAATTCAATGGTTGGATGGTCAATTAAAGCTAAAATGAAATATTTGATGTAAAATCTTAAAATTAATGGTCTAGATGCTCTAATCAAATACTAAATTAGGGGTATTTTGACCAAAATTAAAACACTTAACACACCCCCTAACCAGCATTTTGCTAGTCCCTAGCAAAGGACGCGAAGAAATCAACTCAAAATTTTTTATTTTTCAGGTCATCTCCACTTTCTTTCTTTTCTTTTCTTTTTTCAAAGAATTATCTTCAATAAATCTATCAACTTTAGCAAACTAATAAAGATGACTGAAGAATTCAAAACCCTACCCATGTGCTAGAACTATTCCACTTGAGCTCAGATCTCAGAGTGATTGTGTGCATATACAGTCTACACATAGAATAATCTTTATCTTTAAGTAGACTTCTAACTTTTGAACTCCATCTGAAATATGTTTTGACCTCAATCCTTACTAATGGCATACGCTCAGAAATAAAATCTCTCAGATAGAAGGTTCAAATCATATCTCTCTTTTGATTATGTGAGAAGAGTCAATGAAAACAAATTTATCTCACATATACTCATGAAGAACGGGAGTCACTAAGGAATTTACTTGTATTGATCCCTTTGGAATGAATGTCATTACCTTTGAATATTTAGAAATACCACTCTTTTAATCCTATCCATTCATTTCCTCATCAAGACTATATTCATCCTAGAATCAATAGGTCTTTAATTGGGACGAAACAGAGGCTTAGGACAGGGTACCAAAGAAAGGGTATAAGGATATTCAAAGTTTTTTCAAAAAATAAGTAGAGGTCTTCTACTAAAGTTGACAATTCTAAGTGAATATTTCTTTTTCCATTTTTCTTTGCATTCTTCAAATTATTATTATTATTATTATTATTATTATTTTCACTTTTCTTTCTTTTCATATTTTTGACTCACTTTGAAGAATATTTCTTTTCTTGATATCCACTTTTCTACTTTCATTGCAACTAAAAGATATTCTTTCATTCTTCTCTAACTTATTTTTCAAAAAAAAAAGTAATGGATAATTTATACTGGGTTAATATGGGTAAAAGGTTAATTTGGGTGACAAAAGAAAAGGCTTATATTCAAGGCTCAACTTGGCTAACTAGTAGTAAAAATACTTCTGGGTAGGCTTTATGTCTCTAGGTTAACAATAAGAATGGCCTAAATCATTTTCTAGGTTTCCTATAATCTATCAAATTCAATGAACTTCCAGAATTTTAAAGGTAGTATTCTAATTATTCAGGTAATTAGCCAAATTTAAGAGTTTGGGATCAATTTTCTTTAAGCACGCTGAAGAAAATTAAGAACATTTATAACCTCTCAAAAAGGATGAATGACTCTAAAACTCACTTGGGTTATATGTCTCCACTGAATTTCTTCAGGATATCTAAGTTATAGTCACTTATCAATCTAGATTATCAATATGCAACTGCGTGTACAGATGTGATCTGAGACTTTGCTTTCATGGAATACTTTAGAAAATGGGTAAAATGATGAATTAATCATATTCCATTCCATTAATAAGCTAAAGTTATCCTGTTTTTACTTCAGAAAATCTAATTCTCATCATATTATAAGAAATGACCTAAAATTTTTCATTTTTTTTTTTGAAAAACCAAGGAAATTACCTAAAAACTAAAAGAAAACTAGAATTTGCTAGAATTCTATACCCTCCAACCTAACAGAAACATTGTCCTCAATGTTTAAAAAGTATGATGATGATAATGCATTGAGAAACACACACAAAAATTGAGAGATATAGAAAAAATCTGAAAAAGAAAAATAAGAAAGTAAAAACTACGCTACATACTTTATTTTCAAACAAAAATTTTCAGAGGAAAAAGATTACTGAGTTCGAAACTTCCCTCTATCCCATACGAAATAAGCTGGACGGGCCTCTGAAAATGAATGATGGATAAATTTATCTTGCAATTAAAAAATTTTCATTTTATCACAAGGCAAGATAAATTTATCTTTACACTTCTCAGAATTAGAGACAATTGTAGGAGTTTGATGCAGCCTTTTTGGAAATGGAGCAAGGATGTCATATTGCTCATTGGGCGTGACATTTTCCTGATCAATAAATTCATCTCTTTTTATAACCAATTTAGATACTATTTTAGCTTTTTTAGGACCAAATTGCTCAATTATGTTACCATTATGAATAATGGTAGTTGGATTTGTTTGTTCCATGTCTGTAAATGAAGAATTAATCTCATCTCCTACATCCATATCATCAAGATATCCATTTGGTGGAATAGGACATTCCTTTTTATCAATGGTCTGTAACATTTGAGACATCATGTCCTTCAATTCAGTCATGGAATTTGTATTCTCTTTTAATTGAGCTTTAATTTGAGCAATTTTCTTCTCCTGGTATTGCATGACTAGATAAAAATCATCCTCCACTTTCCTCTTATTTGGAGGAAGGTAAGGTCCAGGAACAAGTGATCCTTGTTTTTCGTAATAAGGTTGGTGTTGGGCCTTCTGCGAAGCACTGTATTCATTTGTGACAGTAGAATGATTACTCCAGTTAGAACTATATGTCTCGCAAGGAGAAAAATGTTGCTCATAAGAATGTGTCGATTCATCATCAATGGGACATTCCTGAGTGAGGTGTGTATTACTTTCACAAATATTACACACCTGTTCAACTTTCTTAGAGAGACATTTCTCCATTTCCATGGCCTCAACTATTCTATCTAGGGATGCTATTTTTATATCATCTTTTTCAGTCATAGCATATACTTCTCCCCTAGAGGATGTGGTGGTGGTCTTAGGCTCTCTTGAAAAACCTACTTTTTCTGAATCAGCCCAAGTTTGTGCACTCTCGGCCAACCATTCCAAATACTCTTGTGCTTCTTCAGGTTGTTTATTTAAGAAATTACCATTGCACATCATTTCAACAAATTGACGCATATTAGATTTAAGTCCTTCATAAAAGAAACTAATGATATGCCAAAGTTTGTATCCATGATGTGGACAAGTCAACAATAATTCCTTAAATCTTTCCCAAAGACCGATAGAAAGTTTCATTATTCGTCTGGGTAAAATTCGCTATATTTCGATGAAGAGCAATTGTCTTATGTCTAGGAAAGAACTTATTCAAGAACTTCCTAGTCATTTCTTCCCATGATTGTATGGAACTTGGTAGCATTGAATGAAACCACATCTTAGCTTTTTCTTTCAAGGAAAAAGAAAATAGTTTGAGTCTTACCATATCTAATTCAATGTTTTGTGTATGTTGAGTCATGCACACTTCATCGAATTCTTTTAAATGCATGTAAGGACTCTCACTATCCAACCCATAGAATTTGGGAAGTAAATGAATTACTCCCACCTTTAAGTCAATCATACCAGCACTTGGAGGTAAAAGTATACATGAAAGTGCGCTGGTATAATTAGGCTGTAAATAGTCTCTTAGTGTTTTCCCACAAGAATTTTGGTTATTCTCATGTGTTTTATGTTGGTCCTTTCTCCTATTTCCATGTAGTTGAGAATGATTCCTCCATTGATGCATATCATCATGAAATAGAGGTGGAGGATCATCAGCATTAAAGAGAGGATTGCTCGTCCATGAGGAAACATCATAATTATCAAAGATGAAAGGTGATTCATCATCATTAAAGAGTGGATTGTTTCTCCATGGGAAAATATCTTCTCTATTACTGCTAGGGTGTAAATTACCCTTTGGATCAGTATTTAAATTATTCATTAAGTGCAACTGATCATGTCTTCTCTTCTCTTTTCTTTTTTCTTTTTTCCTAAATGATGCAACCTAAATGCCTAGAATGATGCACAATCAAGGACACAATCAAGCAATCCCCTTAGGCTAGCAAGTATAGATATTTTGATTTTCTTGATTTTCTGTGGGGACAATGCTTTCAATTAGCCTGATCTAGCGCTCCTACTTTCTTTAAGAGTTGACTACTGCTTACCAGTTAGGTTCTAATCAAAGTGGTTAATACAACCCTCGTGTAAGGAGGCGTTTAGACCTCAACAAACGTTGACAGGAGGTGGGGGAAGAGCGAGGCTCTATTAGACAACCCCTAATAACCACAGTGATCAAAAGCAACCGGAGTGACAATAATTCGTGTTCTATTAAGAGGGTCCTACGAGCATATGATAACCGTATAGGTCTCTTCTGATTGATTTTAAATTAATGTGAACGAAGAGGTTGCGCGCTTGAGATGATTATCCTAGGTGGGCCAAGGAGTGGTGATGAAATCCACCCTTGATCTTGTGGGGTAGGGTGCCCTTACTAATTAAATTTCATACACCATGGCAATTCAATCAACATATAATCCACCTTAAAGCGTTAGACGTGTCCTAAAATGCAATTGAAAGCAATAAACTAATGCAAAACCCTAAAATGCAACAATTATAACAAATTCTTTCTATATGCAATTAACTACCAAACAATGCAAATTATTCTAAATGCAAACCCTAATCTAGAAAATAAATGAGTGAGGAGACTTACAGTGAGGTTTCTGATGAAGATCAAGTGTGGGCCACCTTGTCCCACACTTGCCCTGTATTATTACAACCCTTTAAAATTGAAATTAAAAATGCAAATTACAAGGGGCCTCACTACAAGATTCACTCAAAAATAAAATTCCTAATCTAGGAAAGCAAGAAAAATCTATCTAATTGATGAAGCTCCCCTCCAATTTCCTGAAAAAGAAAAATAACAATTAGTACCAAATTCAGGAAATAAAGTGATTATGCACTAAAAATGCCTAAAGATGCACCTAAGAATGCCTAAAATGCAATTCCTATTTTTTTTTGAATTTTTCAACATTTTTTTGAATTTTTTTTAATTTTTTCTAATTTTTGATATATATTTTTTGGATTTTTTAATTAAATTTTATAAAAACTCCATTGCAAGTCCCCGGCAACGGAGCCAAAAACTTATTGATTGTTTAACCACAAGTGCACGGGCTATTGTAGTATAGCTATGCAAATACGGGTCGATCCCACGAGGACTTGATTTAAAATTATGGAGTTTTAAATAAAATTCAACTAAAAGAATAAAAACTAACAAAAAATAAAATCCAGATTTATTCAATTGTTCCAATGTTCACAAATATTTATTCCAAGGAAAACAGAAAATAAAAATAAAATGCGTCCTAGATAAGCTTGTCCTTGGATTGCACTGTCTCTGGATTAGTCTGTCCTGGATTGCACTGTCCCTGAATAGTCAGAATGAAGATAAGTTAAAATCAGAATAGCACAGGGACACAGTTGTAATTAAACAGGGGACTCAATTGGTATTTCTGAAATCTGCCAAGGGACACAGATGGAATTCTTTTGGGGACACAGATGTAATTTCTGAAATCTGACAGGGGACACAGATGGAATTCTTTTAGGGACACAGATGGAATTTCCTGAAATCTGACAGGGGACACAGATGTAATTCTTTTGGGGATACAGATGGAATTTCTGAAATAGGACAGAATTGTAATTTCTGAGATCTGCAGGTGCAGATTTGTAATTTCTTCAGGGTTCTGGTTTTTCACGAAAAAAAACCAGAAAAACATGTTTTGGGAGAAATTTGGAAGAGGGAGAAGAGGAAAGGGAGAGAAGAAAGATGGGGAGAAAACCCGAGTTGGGTTTTCTCTCCCGGGGCGTCCGGTGAAGAGAAGAAGAGGGATTGAGAAGAAGGTGTGGAGAAAATGGGAGAAACCCAATTCGGGATTTCTCTCCCAGGACCGTCCAGATGAGTATGGGCTGTGCGAATTTTCAAACTGACCGGAGAAGATGGTGATGAAGGGAGAAGAAGGAAGGAGAGGATGGGAGAAAACCCAGCTCCCTGAGTTGTGCGGACAGAGTAAAGGGAAGGGGAAGAGAGGAAGGAGAATGCGGGAGTGGAAACCCGATTTGGGTTTCCTTCCCCGGACCGTGCGGCAGTCTGGATCGAGCAGATTGGGAAAAACGACGCCTGGGTATTGGCTGAAAGAAGCCGGCTGGCAGAGGAGATAGAGAAGGGGATGATGCTGGCCTGAGCGGTGGAGGTTTCTGGCTTGCTGGAGAAGGGAGCAGAGAAGGATCTGGGCTTGCCGGCTAGTTAGGTGTGGTGCTGGGCGGTGAAGCGTGGAGAGAGAGAGAGAGAGAGAGAGAGAGAGAGAGAGAGAGAGAGAGAGAGAGAGAGAGAGAGAGAGAGAGAGAGAGAGAGAGAGAGAGAGAGAGAGAGAGAGAGAGAGCCCAACCTCCCAAAGAAGGAAAAAAAACGTTTTTGGAGAGAGAGGGGAAGGGGTATAAAAAGGAGAGTGAGAGATAGAGATGTGAAAGAGAGGGAAAGGGAGATTGAAGAGAGATAAGATAGGAGAGATAAGAGATGAGAGAGAGTGGGGTCCACTAGAAGTTTAGACTTGCTAGAACTCTGCAGGTCTTAAACTTTGTTCTGTCTTAGGACTCTTCAAAATCCACTTTTTTCCATGAAACTTCATCTAATCTCCATCTTGTATCCTTGATTCGATCTGGAGCATCCACACCTGAGTTGGTGACCGCAATGCACAGGACTCAATTAGCGCAATCTAAACCGTCCATTAGCTTTAATAGTCATCTAACCACTAAATTTTACAATTCAATGGTTGGATGGTCAATTAAAGCTAAAATGAAATATTTGATGTAAAATCTTAAAATTAATGGTCTAGATGCTCTAGTCAAATACTAAATTAGGGATATTTTGACCAAAATTAAACACTTAACATTGACACAGCTAACCTTAGCCCTATTCCACCACCTAAAGTGGCACACATGGTTTCGTCAGTTCAGTCCTCACAACCAGTACAAGAACCATCAATACCTAGAGCCATGGAGGGTGATGCTACGAGTGACTCTAAGAAGACTGACAAATTATTGGAAAGGTTTCAAAAGATGGTGAAACCCTTTTATGGCGATGGTAACACGGAGGAGGCCGAGCGATGGTTATTTGAGGCAGAGAGGACATTCGACGCTATGAAGATCTCACCAGATGATCAAGTTAGAGTAGCCTCCTACCTGCTGAAAGGTGAGGCTGGCTTCTGGTGGCAGACTTTCACACTCACCCGACCTGATCCGACCGAGACGATGACATGGGCAGCCTTTAAACAGGCTTTCGATACTCAGTATTTTTCACCTCATGCATTGCAGTCCATGAAGAAAGAGTTTGCCACCCTAGAGCAGAGAGATATGACGGTTCAGCAGTACCTGAACCGATTTACACGACTGAGGAGATTTGCACCTCACGCACTGGCCTCAGACACGGAGGCAACTAACAGATTTGTGGATGGGTTGACTCCTTGGCTGAGAGATCGAGTGATTTCTTCGCGACCCACTTCTGTGCAAGATGCTGCTGATATGGCGTCCATGCATGAGAAGAACTCTCTCAGGAATAGAGGGAGTGCGTTCCAGCCCTTTAAGGGCAAGCGGCCATTTGGTGCTATGCAGACACATGGGGCATCAGGTCATCCACCACAGGCCAAATTTAAGAGAGACACTGAGAGGAAGAGATGTGATAGGTGCAAGGGTTGGCACCCTGGGCGAGGGTGCAATAGATTCGACCGACCACAGCAGCAGAGGCAGTCCCAACCACAAAGACAGTCCTATACACCTTACTAGAGACAGCCATACAGGTGTTTCAACTGTGGAGACGTTGGCCATTTCATTAAAGACTGCCCTAATGGGCAGAGGCAGACCGAGATGGGAGCAGAGGCAGCTAACGCGCCACGTAGCCAGGGACGAGTATTTGCCATCTCATCAGGACAGGCACAAGCATCACACCAGGTCATAGAAGGTACTCTTCTAGTCTCGGATAAACATGCCAAAGTTCTTTTTGACACAGGGTCTACACATTCTTTTATATCATGTATTTTTGCATCTTGCCTTGATGTATGTGTACACAAACTAGCATTTGGATTAGATATTATGACACCTGTGGGAGAGACAGTAGAGACTACAGAATATCTTAGAGATATACCTGTAGAGATATCAGGCGTGAGTATGGACACAGACTTCATCTTACTAGACATGGTAGACTACGATGTTATTCTTAGGATGGATTGGTTAGCCAACTATGGGGCTATGGTAGACTGCCGAAAGAAGCGAGTCACTTTTCTTATACCTGGGCAACCAGAAATAGTGTTCCAGGGTAGGAAAGATCAGGCAGGTACATGCATCATTTCTGCTATGAAGGCGGCACGATTTTATGCATGAGGGTGTAACGTATTCCTCGCATATGTGACTATTGAGGAAAAGGAGCAGCCACGGCTTGACGAGATTGATGTTGTCCGTGATTTTGCTGATGTATTTCCTGAGGAATTACCAGGATTGCCGCCAAGTAGGGAGATTGACTTCACCATTGACTTGGTGCCAGGTACATCGCCTATATCTAAGGCACCATACAGGATGGCTCCAGCAGAGTTGAGAGAACTTCAGGTACAATTGCAAGAGTTACTGGATAAGGGCTTCATCAGGCAGAGTGGATCACCATGGGGAGCACCAGTCCTTTTCGTGAAGAAAAAGGATGGATCACTGAGACTATGCATTGATTATCGGTTGTTGAATGATGTTACTATAAAGAATCGATACCCTTTGCCACGCATAGATGATTTATTTGATCAGCTCCAATCGGCACAAGTGTTCTCCAAAATAGATCTGAGGTCAGGGTATCATCAGCTGAGGGTTAGAGAAGAGGATATCTCGAAGACTGCCTTTAGGAGTCGTTATGGTCATTATGAGTTCCTAGTGATGCCGTTTGGATTGACGAAAGCACCTGCAGTGTTCATGGATCTAATGAACCGTGTCTTTCAAGCTTATTTGGATAAGTTCGTGATTGTATTCGTAGATGACATCTTGATTTATTCGCTTAGTCATGATACACATAGGGAGCATCTCCACACGGTATTGGACACACTTCGTCGACATCAGTTATATGCCAAGTTCAGTAAGTGTGATTTTTGGTTAGACCAGGTGCATTTCTTAGGCCACGTCATATCTAAAGATGGAGTGGCCGTGGATTCAACAAAGGTAGAGGCAGTACTACACTGGGAGAGGCCCAAGACAGTGACGGAGATACGCAGTTTTCTCAGTTTGGCAGGGTATTATCGTCGCTTCATAGAGGGATTCTCTAAGATAGCATTACCATTGACCACCCTGACTAGGAAAGACACTCAATTTGTATGGAACGAAGCTTGCGAGGAGAGCTTCCAAGAGCTCAAGAGGAGACTTACAACTGCTCCGGTATTGGCCTTACCATCTGGTGCAGGCGGTTATGTAGTTTATTGTGACGCTTCCGGCAAGGGATTAGGAGCAGTGTTGATGCAACATGGGAAGGTAATTGCTTATGCGTCTAGACAGCTGAAGACACATGAGGTAAATTACCCAACACATGACCTAGAATTAGCAGCCGTGGTATTTGTGTTGAAGTCCTGGAGACATTATCTTTATGGTGAGAGATTTGAGGTATTCACTGATCATAAGAGCCTCAAGTACTTCTTTACTTAGAGTGAATTGAATATGAGGCAGCGCAGATGGATGGAGTATCTCAAGGACTTCGACTTCACCATACAGTGCCATCCTGGGAAGGCTAACGTCGTTGCAGATGCCTTGAGCAGGAAGGCGGGTGTGATGATTGCCAATTTGACGACTCGGTCTAAGTTCTTTGACAGGATCTTAGAGGCACAAGGCAAAGACAAGGAAACACAGGATCTGACAGATAAGACAGATTTTTCGAGGGGACCAGATGGAGGAGTTAGATTTAAGGGAAGGTTGGTAGTACCAGTAGATGACGAATTGAAGCGCGAGTTACTTCAAGAAGCACACCAATCCCCTTATACAATTCATCCTGGGGGTACGAAGATGTATCAGGATCTCAAGAGGCATTTCTGGTGGAATGGTATGAAAAAGGATGTTGGAGAGTGCGTTGCACGATGTTTGACCTGTCAGCAGGTCAAGGCTGAGCATCAGCGTCCATCAGGACTACTTCAGACACTGGACCTTCCAGAGTGGAAGTGGGACCATATTACCATGGACTTCGTTTTGGGTCTTCCGAGGACCGCTAGCGGCCACGACATGATATGGGTCGTTGTGGACAGGTTAACCAAGTCCGCTCATTTCCTTCCTATTAGACAAAATCAGACCGTGGATAGCTTAGCGAAATTATATGTTAAGGAGATCGTCAGTCTACATGGCGTTCCCTTGACAATTATATTGGATCGAGATACGCAATTTACCTCAAAATACTGGAAGAGCGTGCAAGAGGCATTAGGGTCGAGACTGAAATTCAGCACAGCATTCCATCCTTAGATAGACGGACAGAGCGAGAGGACCATCCAGACTATTAAGGATATGCTATGAGCCTGTGTTATGGATTGGAAGGGTAGCTGGGAAGATCATTTACCTTTGGTGGAATTTGCTTATAATAATAGTCATCACGCTAGTATTGGCATGGCTCCATATGAGGCACTTTATGGCAGACCTTGTCGGTCACCTTTATGTTGGAGTGATGTAGGAGAAAGACGCGTGGTGAAATCTGAGTTAGTAGAAGAATGTGCAGAGAAAGTCCAACTCATTCAGAAGAGGTTACTGACAGCTCACAGTCGACAAAAAAGTTATGCAGACAAGAGGCGAAAAGACTTAGAGTTCTTTGAGGGTGAGCATGTATTCTTGAAGGTTTCTCCCATGAAAGGGGTGTTGAGGTTTGGAAATAAAGGGAAGCTTAGTCCCAGGTATATTGGACCTTTCGAGATCTTACGCCGAGTTGGGTCAGTGGCATACCAGCTAGCCTTACCACCACAGCTAGCAAATGTACATGACGTCTTTCACGTGTCGATGCTGAGGAAATACGTGCCAGATCCCTCACACGTATTGGA
The DNA here is from genome assembly GCA_035236585.1 of Warburgia ugandensis. Taxonomy (NCBI): domain Eukaryota; kingdom Viridiplantae; phylum Streptophyta; class Magnoliopsida; order Canellales; family Canellaceae; genus Warburgia; species Warburgia ugandensis. The sequence goes on along the minus strand of CP141138.1, from coordinate 8,916,570 downwards.
GCAGATTCCAGGAGAGCTATAGTCTGACATGACGTTTGAGGAGAGACCAGTGCGCATCCTAGATATAAGAGTCAAGGAGTTAAGGAATAAGACCATTGCCTTGGTCAAAGTCCTTTGACAGCATCATTCACTACAGGAGGCTACCTGGGAGACTGAGGAGGAGATGCGAAAGATCCATCCAGAGTTATTTACATAGAGGTATGTAGCTAAATTTCGAGGACGAAATTTTTATAAGGAGGGAAGATGTAATATCCTTAATTTTTAGGATAAAATAGAAAATTATTAAATAAATTAAAATTAAAATTTATGGATGAAATTTTTTCCTGAAAACATAAGAATTAGAAAGTGCTCGTCGATACGAATCCAACGCCACCAAGAACGCGAGAAACGGAGCTCAAACGAGGGAGTTATGAGCCGTCAAAGTTGGAAGGGCAAATTGGTCATTTGATAGAGACGTGTTAGACAGGGGTCCAAATTGATACTGGCACCCCCGTCTTCCACACGTCTCTACCAGTGCCGGAAAAGTCGCCGGAGAGACGTGGAAAGAGACGTGTGGGGAAGAGTTTCTCTTCCCCAAAACTCTAAAACCCTATATCTATGCTCCTCTAGGAGTCAAAACGCTCCACTTTGAGCGTTTTCTCTGAGTTTTTACGCAAAACCCTAGCCCTGCAAAACTTGGATTTTTCGGCGAGTGGAGCCCCGGAAACACGAGCAACTCCGCCCAGGTGCAAGGTAAGCCTCAAACCTATGTTTTTCGTATTTATTAAATAGAAAAACAATTAGGAAAACATTTAAAAAATTAGGAAAAACCAGATTTTTAGGAACCTGTGTGCACGCTACTGTTGGAGCGTGATTTCATGGATCAAACCTAGTCCGTTTGAAAATCACATCGTCCAACTAGTGCACAAGAGACCCAAGAGCATACCCTTTAAATTTGGGAGTGATCCAACGGTGGATTTCTCCAAAAAACCCAAAAACCAGTACATAGGGAGGATTTTAGGAACTTGGGAAAAATCATTTAAAAACCATGGTTTTTGGAAAAATCAGTGGAAAAGGAGGGTATAAATGGATTCTAGAGAGAATTCTGAAGAAAATGGCCCAAAAATCACGCAAAACGGAGCTCTGTAGCTCCGCCGAAGGCGACCGGAATCCGGTCATCTTCTCCGTTATCGTCAACGGCGTCGGCGCCCTGGCGCTGATGCCAGGACGCACTCGGTGACGCCCGAGAGACGACGTCACACGACGTCGTTGTCGCACGCGTGCGGGGGAGAAGCCAGTTCGCTGTCGCGACGGGGCCGGGACGCGGCGCGTCCTGGCGACCGTGACGCACGGCGCGCGTCCCATGCGGCGTCTACGTCGGCATGCGTCGGTATACGCTTGTGTAAACCGGCGGAAAAGGGCGCCGCCGGTATACTTATGGTGGTCCAGCAAGCCCCATTTGAGGGTAGTTTTTACTAAAACTTGATTTTTGGGAGCTGGAGAGGTCCAAATCACGATCCGGAAGAGGCGTTGTGACCGTATTGACGACGCGGACCTAGTTTTAACTTAAAAACTTAGAAATGACAACTTTTTCTTTAGAAAATTTTTAAAATAGTGATATGACATGTACAGGTGCACTTGAATATACCAGTTAAAGGGAGTTATTAGCAAGCTAGTGGTCTCACACTGAGGTAGGTGACGACAACTAATGTTTTGCCTTGATTTTTAAACCATGTTTAAACATAGCATCATATGTGATTGTGTTTTAAAATGCAATTATTATTTACCGTGGATTTCATGCAACATTGCGTACAGGATGGTTATTCCAAATTGCAATCTTTTACTAAATAAACTTATTTCAAATGCTTTTACAAGCATGATGTAAATTAGTTATGCTTAAATTAGAGACTTATTTCTTATTATATATATAGAAAATGCATGGATTTATATGGAAATGAGAATAGAGGCTTAGTAGCTGGTCCTTTTATAGGCTAACCCCAGGATGAGGGGCATGTCTTGGGGATTGCAAGCTATAAGTGCTCTTGAGTTTTAGCATATACATATGATTTCCGTGTTTTATATTTGATGACGGGTGCTCTTGCTCGGTGGGCGTCATGCTAGGAGGGATAGGGTCGGCCACCCACCTTCCGAGATTATGATGTGATGAGTTTGTGATATGATAGACACCTGCCCATAGATGACATTCGGTAGGGGTTTGGTAACATGGATAGTCCACACTACCGGTCTGAGCCTTTCCATGGGGACAGACGCTAAGTCTCCCGTTATGGTGTCGACGGGGAGCGGCGGTGGTTGATACCCATGGAGGGTTGCCACTGCAGCATGATGGCCCATATTCTTATTATGTGTGCATGTATGATGAGCATGGTTATGGATGATATGCCTGGGTGTGACGACACTCAGAGGTTGACTACGTGTACTCCTGATCAGGGATGTTAGTGCGATGTGGTGGGACCCATTACCTTAGGGTGCCCTTATTCTTGTTGTATGCTCCATTTTATTGATTCATGTCATGTTTTAACTCCTTGAATTTTATGCTTTAGCATATGGAATAAATTGGCATTTATTGAACATGGCATTATGATATCACTATTTTCATAAATGTTAGATTTTTCATCAGTACTGTTCATTATTTCTTTCATTTATTACATTAATTGTCTATGTACCTACACAAGCGATAGCTTGCTGAGGCATTACTTTGTTTTGCAATGCCTTAGATCTCGAGCGTGACACCAGGAAAGGAAAAGCAGTTGATAAACCTTGAGAGCTGCTGAAGACTAGTTTTCCCTATAGTTTTAGACAGTAATGTGAGTCATTAGAGTGGATTATCATTTGAATTTTATTATGAATTTGCATACTTTATAATTGGATGTGATTTAAATCTTTGGACATATGTTGGACATTTATATGGGATGTTATGATGGATAGACCCTGGGCCATATTATTATTGTCTTTTAGACGTTTATTTGATTTAAAATAAAGGCGCCTATTTATTTGACGTTGATTTATACGCGGATTATTTAATTATGTTTAAATTACATGTCTGTCATTTTGAGAAAGGAAAATTAACACCCGGAGTTTTAAGATAGGTTTAGTAAAATGTTAAATAAATCTTTTCTCATGGGATTCCAAATGCTCTTATTTAAATTAACACCCGGATATATATATATATATATATAAATTTGTCTTAAAAATCCGGGGTGTTACAGTAACAAGTATCAAAGAACCAAATTTATGCAACTAATGAGCAACCTCCCTTTCTGACGTAGTATCCTTCTCTTCAAACTTTCTCTACTGCCCTTCTCCAATATATGTTTCAGCTACAGTCTTTATCAGTATCGTACGAGAAGATAGCATTCCAACTTCCAGACCAATGTATGTTTACTTGAACAATTTGGCAGAACGCATTCGGCGATATATATGCAACAATGCATGTGATTCTATGAACTCTCCACATATTTGTCCTGAATCAAATATACGAACTTAGGAATGCCACAAGGTGTTCATAACTGGAAGGATATCCTACGAGCAATTCGACAGCTAACACAGTGTCATACAAGCCCAAGTGACCTTCAAGAGGGGCTTGGAAGTTTCCCCCATTCTTTTGTGGCAGGGTAACATATGCAGTAATTCACAGAAGGGTGATTTGTTATGCAGAAAAATATCCCTTGGAGTAAGCCCTGACTATAATTGAAACTCTAATAATAAAACCCAGAGATGGGTTGGGCATATCAAACTATTGCTCATCACAGGGTGGGAAACCAGAAGGGGAGCCTTGGCGTAATGGTAGAGTTATCGTCGTGTGACCTTGAGGTTACAGGTTCAAGGTGTAAAAACAGCCTCTTGTAAAATGCAAAGTAAGGCTGTATACAATTGACCCTTTTGGTCTGCCTCTTTCCCAAACCTTGCATACGCGGAAACTTTGTGCACCAAAACTGCCCTCTTTACAGGGTATGAAACCAGGACAGCAGTAGTTGAACTGAATAGGAAATAAAATTCCAAATAATGCTGAGAACCGTCAAGACTGGTTCTTGGCAAATGAGGCATGGTAGGAGATACATGACACCATGCGCCAGTTCTTGGAGAAAATACTTCTTACTTCAGTGAAGACTAGAGACCAACGCCCACTGGATAAAATAGGATTCGATTATTCCATGAGAGGTTATGTGGTGGAAGCGCACATTCTACCACCTTATAAGGGAGGGCATGACCGCATGAGGTCGAAATGTGGGGATGAGAAGACCAAAGTCGTTATGTAGTATGTACAATTGGAGAAGAACGTGGTCTCCTATAGCAAGAATTTTCGGGTGAAAAATCGCTCTTCTACTTCTTCCCCTACAAAAATAACTTGCTAAACATCTCTCTCCGCTACACCTTCATGAACTGATCCAAAGCTTGCTATACATCTCTTCAATCCAGTAACCTTCAAGAACATGCATGTTTTGTAAATGAGTCCCGGTAAAGTAGATGCTCAAGGAGGTGGGAAGAAGTAGACATCGCACCCTTCTTGTGCATAGGTTCGTGACCAGACTTTATGCCCGTTGGATAATTTTAGTCTATCGTTTGTTGGATTAAAAATTACAACCACTGATATTTATTTAAAATTTTGAAGATCCAAAGTAAGTGATTTGGATCCTTCAAATGCATTGAATTCTCGTGGTTCCTCAGTTTTTGCTTGTTGAACGGGATTGGAAGCCCAAATTTTCCCAAAAAAATCACTACGGATGACAAAAGTGGTCGTCTGCTTCTTAACACGCCCTCCAGCGTCTACTCTCACCCGTGATGTAAATGACTACAACTTAACCATATTCCCGTTGCAAACCTTACTATCTATATTTTTTTTATCTTGGGCCCTTGTCAAGTTAAAGAAAAGACTTTTACTAGTACTACTTTTTACCGATAATATTACTTATGCCCCCTTGTATTTTCTGTGTGATCTGACTTCTGCATTGACACCGAGCTGACACATTTTTGCAAAGTCTACATTCTTTCCGTAATTTTAGTTTTTGACACATTATTGCAAACACCCCTCGGGGAATTTGGCCACTTCAACTCATAGTCTATCACTTCTAGTGGTCCTAGTTCGACTGGGCTAATGGCTATTACCTTACATTTGCCAAGCAAAAAATTTGCAGCTGTTTGGGTGGACCAGCAAGTCATATAAGAAGTACATTTCGGCAGAAGGAAGTCTTGGTGCAATGGTAAAATTGTCCTTGTATAACTTTAAAAGTCATGGGTTCAAAACGTGAAAACTATGTACTTCTTTTTTTTTCCTTTTTTATATAGAAAGTACATTTGGGTGCCAAGATGATGGTGATCCAAACCGTTCACGTCCTGGTAAATCTGCGTACTGATCTATATACAGAGACAGCAAACAACAAACGTCACTGTAAGGATGGCCAGAAGACCCGAAAGATCCCATTCTCAGTAGATCGCGGGACCCACCAGCAAAGCACAGCCCACGTTGCTGAGGTAGGCTCCACTCGGAGCATGTCTTATACGGGCCAATCACAGTTACAGATTAGAATTATCAGAGGTAATCGAGATGTAAATACTACATTCCACTGTTTAATTTGTACTTTATACTACACCGGTAAACAGAAATTTACTTGTTCTGGCCACAATCAAAACATTCAAAGGGAGAAGAGCACGATCGCTGTAATCAGACAGCGGGACAGACAATTGCAGATTAGTGAAGTCGATCCTGAATATGATCTATCGATCTGTTGCTGTTGATCAACGGATGAGAGATGTTGAGTTGTCTCCGCCGGTGGGGTCGTATCCGAGTCGCAGTAACCGATACCCAACACAAACGAAACATCACTGCCCTGATCTCGTCCAATACTACTATCGTAACAAAGTCCCGAGTTATTAGCGAGCCTTAGCTTTCTGCCCATTCTCCACACCACTTCTCGATCAAAAGGTATGGGACCCACAAGCCGGTTATCATTCACCCTCAATTCGCTGAGATTCTTCAAAATTTTAAAACTCTTCGGAATCGAGCCGATCAAATGGTTCCGATCTAGATGAAGGACGCGTAGGGTTGGTAACATCCCTAGTGATTGGGGTATGGACCCCACAAGTCCCATATCGGACAGTACTAAAGTCATCAGATTTTGCAACTCGGAGAAGATTCCATCGGGAAGTTCAGTGGACCCCATTGAATTTCCTTTGAGAATCAGAGCTCTGAGAGAAGACAAACTGCCAAGGGAAGGAGGAAGCGGTCCCACCAAGCGGTTGTAGCTCAAATCAAGCAGGATTAGATTCTTTAACCCGTGAAAGGAATTGGGAATGGATCCAGAAATTCGGTTTCTGCTCAAATCCATCTTTACAAGAGAAGGAGAATTTCCAAGGGTCGTTGGAATCGGCCCCTGAATTAGATTTTGACTGAGATCTAAAACACTAAGCATCTCAGTTGGCAGATTTGGAATCCTACCCGTCAATCTATTCCCACTGAGATCCAATGAACGGAGATGCTTGAGCCCCGAGAAGGAAGATGGGATAAACGAACTGAGATAATTGGAATGCATATCCAACACTCTCAACCACGTCAGATTTCCCAATTGGATAGGAATGCTACCAACATGTCCATTTTCTCTAAGCACTAGCGACTGCAGAGTGGCCCCCAGTTGACCAAGGAACGGTGGGATCGGTTGGGGATTGCTAGTGAAACAACGGTAGAAAAAGAGCGATCTGACGTGAGGCAGCTTGGTGACCGAAGGGGAGATGAACGATCGGGATTCATCACACGTCGGAAAAGCCGTGTCGTCGGACAAGGCACCGAAAGAGAGCGATACAACATGGTAGACTTGATGCTTATCGGGCATGCATTCGATTCCATGCCACCTGCCACGGCACACATCTGGAATTGACGTTGCCCAGTCGTTTCCGGTGGCTTTCATGATCTCGTAAACCGCCTTTTGCTCGTGGGGGTCAGTTTTTGCTCCGTCTTTGTTCATGGAGAACCCGGTTTGTGGGGCATCGACGAGAGCCGACGGTGCACCGGAGTCGGAAAGTATTACTGTAAATGCATGCACCGGAGGAAGAGAAAGACATATCAACAACAATGCCGGTATTGCCATGACCACAAGCGAGCTCATTTTCTTTTCTTTGGGAAGAGGAGGAGGGAGATGGCGGTGTGCTTTGGTCGTTTGTTTGCCGATGCAGACCTTGAAGAAGAAAGTTGGGATGGAGGAATATAACAACGACTGTCGATTCTGTCAATAAATGCCAATGGACAAGGTTGGCATTGGCATTACTGCTGCCAATTTCTCCGGCAAGAAGTTATGAAAATGCCCTTTCTGTATTACGTATTAGCATCTTTTCTGTAATAAATTGGGAATTCATTTTGATCTACTCTTTGACTGCATGATGATCCTGTGTCGATCCTAGCTTCCAGACCATTCGATATGCCAGTCATCGAGCATAGAAGTGGATCATCTGACCGTACGATATATGGTTATTTCAGTCATATAAGAAATCTAAAGGTGAAATGGATAAAGAGTGAGAGAGAACATTGAGGAGGAAAGGTCCACGTTGGGGTTGGGAATTGAAGAAGTCTCATAACATTTCACGAGGATGGAGGGGGTGGAATTCAATAAAGAGAGACAATTTGCTTTCTCTATTAATAATATTCACGGGTATCCCAACGTTCTGCACTTCCTCTATTCCCAGTGCCACCTTCTCCTCAAACTCTCACTCCATCAAAAGCTTGAACCGGCAAACAATTTGGTCCACATTGTACAGTTGAAGTCCGAAATGCTGCGAAAATAATGGTTGTTGGGCTTTTTCAATAAGAGCTGAAACGCACTTGTTGAAGTGATCTAAACCGTTTGCGTTCTATGCCATGCCTTAGATTGGCCATGTTGCAGAACTTTTCTCCATTGGATTAATTTTTTTTTTTTTGAAAAGAAGTTCTAACCATGGCTTAAATTGAGCAGATCTTCTCAGGTATAACTTATCTGTGGCCACTGAATGGACAGTTTGGATTGGCATAGATCACCAACCATGTAAGACCCACGTCTAGTTTTAGTTGGAATGTATCACAAGAAGACACGACAATTTCAAGCTAAGACACCACGTGTAATCCTCCTTTTTAATAATATCATTCAGCCCAAACACTTTGTTCCCAACAAGAGGTTGTGAACGAGTTAAAATGCACTTGCCATTCAAAAGAAAACATCTCCCCTTATCTGGGGTTTGGGGAAGGGAAAGACCATAAGGGTTTATAGTACGTAGCCTTATCTTTATTTTTGCAAGAGGCTGTTTTCACGTCTTGAATCAACAATCTTAAGTTCAAACTACAATAACTTTACCATTGCGCCAAGACTCTCCTTCCATTCAAAAGGAAACACGTTTAGCCTAAATGCACCATTTTGATATGATCGATTCATTTATCCAATTTAATTACATGAGCCAGCTATCCTGTTAGTTGATTTTGGAACTTAACCAATTATACTTCTGAATAATGTGTTCTCATATGGAAAATTATGAGGTGGTGGCACTGGCACTAAAGCCTTCTAAACAGTGAGAACAACTATAGGGTAGAATTATAGTAGTTGGCCAGAACATTAATTAGCAGCAGAAAAAGCCGCCTGTAAAAATCTATTTTCAATTAAAAGTTCACATTTCCTTTCAGCAACTTTACTTACGGCTGTGCCACTGAATTTTCTTTTAGATACCCTTCCGCTTCTCAGTATTTATATATCATCGCACTATTTTTATGTAATTATCAAAACCAGCCTCCAACTGTGAGACCGGTAATTTTTTTGGGGAATCCATCAACATTCCGCTTCCTAAGGGTGTTTGCTTTATTAGTATAGATTAGTGATGGGGATGCTGATAATTTTCAACTTTATAAGTCAGGTTTTATTAACAAGTAGGAACAAGAGGCGTTCATGTAAAACTCGCTGTTAGCTTCATCCAGACCAACTAAACTAAACTGAGATAGCAAAAGATGAGTACTAATGAAAATCTTTCCCGCGAGTCATTCTTTTGTAATGAGGGGGGCAGGGGGCAGCCCAGGTGAACGAAAATCTTGCCTATGCGGGGTCAGGGAAAGGTAATGAATGATCAGTAAAAGAATGCAGTCAGGTAAGCTATTCGGGTCAAGAATCCACCTTCACAACAGTTGTTCTTCTCCCTTCAAGTGTTGCTCAGAGTATTAGTTTCTCTGTGTGTAACTTTGCTCCGCATGGATCAAGAACCTTGCTTTGGATCTGATCCACCCCCCTCATCGATGGATCCTATCCTCAAAATTTGCATGAACTTGATGATTTTAACAGTAACTGTAGGTGGGATGTGGGAAGAATTTCTACCAAGACGATTTGGATTATCAGGAGTCAAATAGCTTCTTGCAACGGTAGAGTTGTTGTCTTGTGACTTTGAAGTAACGGGTTTAAGGCGTGAAAACAATCATTTGCAAAATACAAGGTAAGGTTGTGCACTATTGACCCTTGTAGTCTGCCCCTTCTCCGGACTCTATATACGCGGGAGCCTCGTTCACCGGAACTGCCTTTTTTAGGAGGCAAAATAGACACCTGACAAATAGTTTAAAGACGTATTAGAGGTGGGCACTCAAAAACCGTGTAAGGTTTAAGGAATGCCTCATGCTGATGAAACCATTGATACAGCGTGCCTTGTTTCCGATAGGTGCACAAAAAATTTTCGAGGAAAAAGCTTAAGAAAACAGTGGTTATGATACTCTTTCCTAGCAGACACTTTTGAAACCCGGATGTTCCATATGAACACGATCGGATTTGTTTATTTAACAGATGAACACTAGCAGTCACAAATGCCTTCTATTTCACTTTGATCAAATGATCGTAGAACTCTTAGAGTTCCACTGGAAAAAGGTAAACCGTTCATTTTATGCAACGTCCCCTTTTAATGTGTGATTACAAATATTTTAGCGCATGCTGGCCCCAGCACTGCCTTCCCGGTTGTCGGTCTGCTCAGTAAGCAAAGCGGTAGTCATGCCATGAGAACACGCCACGCAGAAGACCATGCCATTCCATATCCGGCCACTTATAGTCTCCCTAACTCGGCAAAGAACAGGCTCCTTTTCATCCCCATCAATTTCGAATTCGCTCACACTGGCAGCAAAACCAGAACCAGAACCAGAACCAGAACCTGAATCTGAAGTAGAACATCCAGAAATAGAAACGTAAACCGCAGAAGAAAGCAATGGAAGCACAAATGGTAAGGCCCATGAGCACCCAACTCAACATACTGAGAGAAAAGAAGGTAGCGGATCTCATGGCAGACAAGAAAAGATTAGTGGAGGTCCCCTACACAGCCTCCTTGTCACATACCTTGAACGCTTTGGTGGCCAACGATGTTTCAGCCGTTCCAGTGGCAGCACCTCCTGGCCATTGGATTGGTGCTGGTGGATCAATGATCCTCGAATCCGATAAGAATACTGGTGCAATCCGGAAACACTATATTGGAATGGTGACGATGCCGGATATCCTCCTTCATATCGCCGACGTGGACGAAGAGAATGCCGAGGGTAAGCCTGCCAGTGATGACTTAGAGAAGCGAATGTCCGTTCCTGTTTCTACCATTATCGGTACCTGCTTGGAAGGTCTCAGCTTGTGCACTCTCAATCCTAATACCAGGTTATTCTTCTCTGTTTTGTGTTATTTTGGTTTTTGAGCTCTTGAGTTCTTCCTCTCTCCGTTTTTTTGCGTTTTTTATTTTTGGGTTAGAGGAGTTGAAAATCTAGGAAAAATTTCTTAAAGCAAAATTTTGACCGTCGATTGACTGGAATAGAGTAGACTATAAGGATGGATAGAATTACATGTGGGCCTTATTGGCGGTGATCAAAACTATACCATTCAAATTCTTCTGAGGTATAAATGGAGGGCTCACAGTTTTCAAATAAACGAATGGTTTATTGAAGCTTCAGATCAGAAGGTTAGGATCATAGAGTGAAATTTTTTTTTGAGATGAACGGCTTGGATCACCGGAAATTGGTCATCTATAAATTTTTATGATGATTGTGCTTCTGTTTGCTTTTGTGAACAAGTTTCTCCTGGGCAGTTGGGACTGAACAATTGCTTTAACTCAACTCTACACGCAGTATTTTAGACTGCATGGAGGTCTTCAGCAAAGGCATCCACCGCGCTATGGTTCCTGTGGAAAGCCATATGGATGAAGGTGTGGGAGTAGAACTTGCAGAGTCTTCCCCTGGTTATAGGATGCTAACTCAAATGGATGTCATCAAACTTTTGAGGGCACATAAAAATGACTTACAGGATCTCATGTCCTGCACTGTTGCCCAATTGGGAGCAATAAATGACAATGTTTATGCGGTTACAGAGGCTATCAAAGTCATAGAAGCTATTAAGTCCATGAGATCTGCTGCACTTAGCGCGGTTCCAATTGTCCAGGCTTCTCCGGCTCCTGAAGAAAATCATAAGCTTATCAATGTACGTTCTCTTTGAGCCCTTCCTCTTTCCATCTATAATTTCATTGTTGGACTAACTGGATATGCTTCTAAGTTGCAGGGGCAAGGTGTGGGAGTGATAGGTACATTTTCTGCGACGGATTTGAGAGGGTGCCCAATTAGTCTACTGCAGTCATGGTTATCTCTTAACGTTTTAGAATTTACGGAGAGGGTGGCAATGGGTCCAAAAGCTGAGAGCGATGCTGCTGCCCTTCTGGGCATTCCGGCACCAAGAAAGCTTGTAACCTGCCATCCTGAATCAACTCTTGGTGAAGTAATTGACAAGGTTGTCGATGGGCGTGTGCACAGAATCTGGGTTGTCGACCAAAGGGGTTTGCTGGTTGGTCTCATTGCACTCACGGACGTGCTTCGACTGATCAGGGCGGCAATGGAGCCTTGAAATATAGAGAGGACGATATCTTTCTTTTTGTGCTGCTGTGAATTTTTTTTCTAAACTTTGTTTTTGTCATGTAGTTTTGGTTGATGTGTGTATGACACTGATATTCAATTTCGGTGGTATCTGTAGTTTGACGTCTTGTATTTCTCTATGAACATGCTGTAAATGCTTTTTATTTTGAGATGGAAAGGATATGTGTGAGTGCTGTTATTCATCTAATGTTCCATTCGGAGATAGCAGAAGCAGTACACTGGTGTACTTCCCCCGTCTGCCACAGGAAGGTTCATTTGAGCAGCAACATATACTCACTGGTACTTCATCATGTTATTTTCTACCTCGATCCAGTTTACAACATATTATTTCACTTGATGCACGACAGTCCAGCGGCCTGCAAATGGATCTCATAGGGAAATCAGCATCTAATATCATTTGCTCCTTTTCAATGGGAAAAAAGGATCGTCCTCTTCTTCTTTGGTGGATGGTAAGTTTTTGTCGCTACCAAATCGAGGTTATCTACAACCATCCAGAGAAACCTTAACAGCAGCCATGAGCTATTAAAAGCACCAAGCCAAGAACAGAAGAGGAAACATGGCAAACAACAGAGGAAGGAATCAACAAACTAAATGTATCCTTTTCTAGTTTCTGAAAAGTTTCCTCCTTTCCTTGTCTATTTTGAAGATCAGCACTGATGTTAAACTTTCACGCTAAGGGACTTTAAGAGTTGAGCTTTCACTACCAAAGATATGGCTATGAGTTCCAACAATTCTAGTTATCCATACACTATTCCAGATAACAAGGTTGAACTTTTATTCTGATTGCCGAGTTCTCTCTATTAAGTGTATCATAACAGCATAAAAGAATTTGCCGTCTCACCAAGAAATTGCATCCACTGAGTGAAAGATGTTGGACGGCTTATTCAGTTAGAGGAATCTCTAGATTTTACAAGCAAATTCTTTCACAGTTAGGAACGATTAGGTTGTGGCTGAAAGATCAAATCTAAGTTTAGACCAAGGTGATCCATTTTGTCTGTTACAAGTCCTTGTTTCACCACCATGGTCCCGATAATCCTCTTGAACAAAAAGGAGTCACCTTAAACCGATAGGAGGGACCTTCTACCTGAATGAACTTTTACCAACTGGGGCACAACGTGAATTCCAACGAGGTACCAGAGGAAGCGGCAACCTTCCAGGGCAATGAACTAGAGTATTACTGCGGACATGAAATATGGACATGCCATTATCCAGATCGAACGGTTAGACAACTATTAGGAGAAATTTTCCTACACAATTTTACGATTCTCAAAATAAAAAGAGGAGGAAGATTATTGTGCATAACAATAAAAGAAGTATTCCATGGATGAACTATAACTTTGCTTTTAGAGCTTACTCTTTTACATTCAGTAATTCTATGTGATCAGGTAAAGATAAATGAGGCTTGTGATGATATTACCACTATAGCTCTCAGGTGTTTCTTACAGGACAACGATTCAAGATATGTACATGTGCCTAGTTCCACCTTCGATTTGTTTTCGTGTTCCTCCTTGGATTAGTTGAAGATGACTGCTGCACTTTTAACCAGTAAGACTGCCCCTCCTTTGATATCATCTGCCTCTGTCAAGTTACCTAGTGTTTTTTGTGCCTCAACATAGACCATGGGATCACTGATCTGTTTTAACATGCATTTGTCAGATGCGTTAAGTACAGCCCAACCGTTGGTGGACATTGTGAAAACAAAGATCTGCTTTTGACATACTTGTTCTCAATGATTTTCTCATCCCTCGAACGTAATGCTGACTTACCTCTGAGAGACGAAGCAAATATTTTGTTAACTTGGAACCAGAATAAGAAAAGCACAAGACCAAAAAAATAATGCATGGGATTCCACATCACTATTAGACAACAAGGTTGTACACAGCTGATGTTTAAATTTCATCATCAAATTATGAGGTTGATGTGAGGAATATTGCATATTTCATACATGTTAATTCATTTATAAGCTCTGCCAAACATTTCTATATTTTAGATCCCTGAAATTCAAAGTACTTACCATTGAAGTAAGACAATAACTGTTAGAAGATGATAAATGAAAGTATATAACTTGCAAATACTGAGTACCGGACTGTAATTAGAACAAGCAAGACAATGGGAAATAACAAGTCAGAGAATAGGCTGTAGGCTTCTACCAGATTCATTTGTCAATAAATACAAATACTCTAAGATTTGATAAGCAACAACAGGTAACGAATTGGACTTTTGGGTTGTTTCACATATAACTCCTCAACTTCGTCACTTGTTTTCAAGAAATACAATTCATAGCTGCCTTTTTCAATTACATTTTTCATTTTGCCAAACACAGATAAATAACAAAGAAATTCAGATGTGAGCCAACAAATTATCCTTGTACCTTATGAAAGATAGCAACCACAGTTAAAAGACTCCTGATGCATTTAAAATCAGTATGTAGAAATAAATGAAGCTCAACATAGCAACCCTTCTAGTTATAGGAAACCAGGAAGCAATATCCTCCAGTTGGTTCAGCCCTATTAAGATTGATTTGATGTATCTTTTAGATTACACAAGGGAGAACTTTAAAACTACACCTTTTTTATTTATGGAGACAAAAGGAAGCTGATATACGTCTCCTCAGTTTCCTCTGCCTTCTCCAGCAAACCATCCTGTTTCTTCAAAAGAGTTTGATTGATCTAAAAACAGAAACAAATACGAATAGAAGTTAACAAGAAGTGACAGCAGTAAAATTCAAAAGGTGCAAAGATTACTGAAGTTTTAAAGATTCTAGATTGCTAAGAGATCTAGTTAAAAGAATAAAACTTACATCTGCAACAAATTTCTTTTCTTTGACATATTTTTCAAGTTTAAGTTGGATACCTGCAGTTTTGAATTTACAGTCTTCTCTACAGCAACAGAAATGGACTTCTCCCTTTTCCCTTTGGCCTCTATAAGTAGAGATTCACAGTACTGAAATTGAAAACAAAGAAGGGAAATCATAGATCATCAAATGATTGGAAAGAGCGCATGTCAAAGCAAAGGTTCAAAATTTAGTGGCCACTTCTTTTTTCTTGTAAACACATTTTACTGAAGTTCCACTGGAATGCATGGCTATTATGCCAACGTTGGTAAACACATTATGCTGCAAAAAAGCCAGCACCAAAGATGTTGCTTACTTGTCTCCGAGTCCCAAGCTGACTTGTATGCAGATGATTGCACTCATCCACAATCTGTTGGCAAGATAACACATCAGCATTAGAGTTAGGAAAGAACTACATAAGTTTTCTAATATGAAAGAACATAAAGAAGACAGAATGAGATCAGGTAAGAGAGAAGAATATTAATCATCAAAGAGCCACAGTAATCCCAGAACTGTCACTATATCCACGAGTGTGAAAATTGTCATCAGTGGATCTGTACATAGCCATCTTGCCAATAGTTTTTGACTGGCTTAGTCGGTGAATGTAATTATCACCATCATAATCCCACACTTGTTGTGTCTCCAAATCAAGAGAAAAGCAATGCTTACCATATCCTGAACACCTTACTGCATGACCTTCTTTGTACCTAAAAAATAAACATAGCTTCGATCATCAATAACATCTCAAAGGGCAATATATAGATGATCCAAATAGTAAGTAATAAATGACCATCAGTTTGTACAGAATTTGCTGTTTTCACAGAGTCAAAGCAACAAACAGTCGCCGACCTGCCACATCCAACAAAACCACAGATGATACAGATCCAGAGATTCTCAGATGTTCAACAAACAGAACATGTTGGTGTTTCAGAATGTTGCTCACAAAATTGACAGACCACGGAAGTTTCAATTACAAAGTTTGTCAGGACTATCAACAAAGTATAGGAAGAAAGAAGAAACACTGAAACTCAAATAGTAATCCATCACACAGTAACACTTTGGAATCTATCTAAAGAGAGTGATAAATACCATTGAAATAAAGGTTGCATAAGGTAGCAACTGTCTCTGTCTGTCAAGAGGGCTATATGATTTTCACACAAAAGCATTACTAGAGAGGGTCATAACAAATAATCTAAGGAATCCCATGGTAGAGAAGTCTATGTCCTACTTAAAGATGAGAGTAAATCTTAACTATCCTAAACACAGTGATTCCTCAGACAGA
The DNA here is from genome assembly GCA_035236585.1 of Warburgia ugandensis. NCBI lineage: Eukaryota > Viridiplantae > Streptophyta > Magnoliopsida > Canellales > Canellaceae > Warburgia > Warburgia ugandensis. The sequence goes on along the minus strand of CP141138.1, from coordinate 8,900,580 downwards.
TAAGGTATGTTTACTGCTCCAAGAGTAATTTGAGCTTTCAACTAGAGATTATGTTAGTGAGAGCTAGTTCTTCTAAGAGTTACCAAAATGTAGTAGAGATCAGCTGGCAAGGTTTTGAAACAAATATATGCCATAACCATTTTCATGAACAATTTGCTGACAATTAGGTGAATGTGAAAACATAATAGAAAGTATTTCCTTTGTCAAGATGGAATTCATTGGAAATAATATTTATTAATTATGCAGTAAAGGGCAGCCCCAATGTTCGAGCACGTACAAATGCATGTTAAATATGGGGAAGGGGTGGAACACAAGGGTCTATAGTACGCAGCCTTACCTTGCATCTTTACAAGAGGCTATTTCCAGGCCTTGAGCCAGTGACCTCAATGTCACATGATGACAACTTTACCTTTGTGCCAAGGCTCCCTTTCAGTTATTAATTACGCAGTGCAGGCAAAATTCCTATTGATGTCAAATCTCAGTGATACAGCGCAGGTAAAAATTTTACAACAACTGACTCCATACTGGTAGCATGTCTCAGTGACTCACTCATTTCGAGCACGTACAAATGCATGTTAAATTAAAGCTTCAAGAATAAGTTCAGTAAAAAGGCAGAATAGACAGGCGAACATATTCAGCATGCATATGAGGAATCAGGCAGAAGATACCACCCAGGAATATGAACTTGCACAATTAACCTCAATCGTATGTGAGGGTTCATGAATCTAAAATGTTTCATGCCGTGCTAAACTCTTGTGATGTCACCCACTAGGGCATGAGCAGTGGAAGTTATATTGACAACAGGGTTGACCCAAACATCTGGTTTCCCGAAGTCCCTCAAGAACTAGAAAACTAAACAAGTGCATTTATTGCAAGGACTGCCTATATCTCTAGTAATGAAAGATCAAACATCTACAAGGAATTTTGTGAATAATCAACGATAACTGGGACTTTAATACTTCATCAAAAGGCAGAATATCATCTCTATTCACATCCAGTTTTAGTTGTCGCAAACTGAAACTTTAAGAATCAAAGCAGCAGCCACAGACAAATTGAAACTGCATGAACCAGAATAAGGAAACTGGCCTGGACAAATTGGGCATGTCGGTAACTCAGTAAAATCCGTCGGTGCAGCAGTCGCAATCTCTATTGAATCTGTGTATTCCGCTCATATGGTAAAGAAGATATAACAGACCTTAGAATGCAGCGACAAAATGACGCCCATTATAATCGACCCATGAGTTCCCAATTAAGGGCAGGAAATCGTTCTACTAATCAAAAGCAACACAGAGGAAAAACTTCGGCAGACATGGAAAGCCTTCCTTTGTAATCAAGATAGAATCTATCAGCATTCTTCTGATCATCTAGATGATTAATCAAGAAGCTATAACGATCGTCCACACCATCATTTCTGCAAGTACCCATCAGAATTTGACACAGGAAACATTCTGGGTCAAACAAAATACAACCCGATAAACAAAGAAGAAAAAGACTTGCTTTTTTCCATTTTATTTTAATCATTTGTATGGATGATTTACCTAAGAATCCGAACGTGGGAGAAGCAATCCTTGCAGGAATCGCAGAAATGAAGGAAACCATACGTGGACATTCGGTTTGGCACTGCAAGGACAGAGACAAGTGTACTTCCTCCGGCCGGCGAAGTCATCAATGAAGAGAAAGAGTGAGAATTTTGAATATTAAAAAGAATTCTCGAGAGAGAGAGAGAGAGAGAGAGAGAGAGAGAGAGAGAGAGAGAGAGAGAGAGAGAGAGAGAGAGAGAGAGAGAAATGTTCAGGGAGATACTCGGGAGGGCTTCTCGTTGCCGAAGAAGGAGATGATTCTTCTTCTTCTTCTTCTTCTCCTTCTTGGGTGGTTGACGAAGAAAGGTGGTTCCTCCCCCTTCTCGGAGCTGCATGTCAACTGTGTGGATTCGAAGTCTAAACATGACTTCCCAGATTCCATTACAATTTCTGGGTTCTTCTTTTATCTACGAATTGGAGCCAACTTTCCGCTCTTCTCAACTTCTTCTTATACTAGCTGCGGGAAGCTTTCTTGGTTTCGGGATTCAGTCAACCTTTAGCAGTGTGTCTGAATGATCAACTCATGCTAAATGGAAGCACCCTCTATTGGGAAATGCCGAATTTAATCAGGAGTAAATTATTACGTAGATGGTTTCCGGATTATGTTCTCAGATGATTTTATGTGTTACCTTACGTTGGTCTCCTGTTAACTAAATCTTCAGAAAGCCCGCGTCTATCCAACAGTCACATTGCATCCTTAAATTGTTTTCAGGATGTCTGAACTTTCTTCCTTTTCAGAATCATCCTCTTTTTCATCATTATTTTTTTCCTCCTTGCATCTTTAGGAGGATCTCCCGACAATGGATGGGGTAGTGGCATTATGGGGTAGTGGCATTGCTGGAATTTATCCTTCCAAGCCTTTTGCCATATAACACGGACACATGCCCGTTGGAGTAAAGAAAAGTGCAGTTAAAACATTGAAGGTTGAATCAATCAAGCACTCAAAATTAGTGTAAATAAATTAAATCTAGAAAATATGAGATTAACAATATACTCTAAAAAAATGCACCTGTGGGAGGATCATGGTTGAGTCTTCTGCTAAAGGTTTTTAAGAGTATTTGCTAATATATATCTTAACTCCCTCACGCTCCCCTACCCGTGTACACGTGCATGTGCACGTACCTTTTGACTATTTTACAATGAAAATTTTTGTATCTTTCCATAAATAGCTAATTTAAGCCTCAAGATTATGAGTTACACTTTCCAATGAATGAATGAGATAAATTATGAAGTTGTAAAATAATAATTGAGATCAAGAAACTGTAGAGGGCGAAAAGAAGAAGAAGAAGCGAATGATTATGGATAAGCCTTTTTGTCATAAATGGTGTAAATGATATTATATAAAACATTGATAATCCTAATTAATTCTCACTTTTATTGTCAAAGTTGCTGAGCAAGAAAAGTTTATAGTATAAAGGATAACTGGTTATAATCAAATAGAGAGGAAGAGTTCTGGGGCATGACCATTTAGTTTAGATATGTGAATAAATGGTTTTCACTCACAAACATTTTGTGCACTTTTTTTCTTTCTTTCTTTTTTATCCTTTTTGTACTTTACAATCAGTGGAACATGTAAGATTGCCTGTTCGGAATTCAGTCAACTACTTCATCATGCCCAAGTAGGGTGTTTTTGATTATTTGTCAAGAAAATACAACTAATCAATGACTTCTCATAATTTAGAACTGAAAGAGAAACAACCCCACAATGTTAAGACTACAAGATAGGATCCAAACAATTTATTTGTTGAATCCCCGTCTGAATTTCTAGCTTATCACTTTTTCCATGCTCCTAGTTGGGCTCCTCTGTCTTTAAGAAAGAAAATAACTTCGCTGCAAAGATTTTGAACAATCTTAACTGATAGGCATGCGTACATCGTTTGGGGAATCACATACAACTTTTATCGTACTATTCTCTGTAAAAGCAATTCTCCTTATCAATTTTATGGATTAATCAAGCAGTACTGCATAATCGCATGCCTACAGCAGATTAACCCGGCCTATTTGGCACCTAATGGCTCGATGAATTTGCTGCTGAGATGTTTTGGCAAAATGTAGAATAATTTGCGGAGGTGGGAAGAATATCAGGACCACTTAGATGAGGGACTCCCACTAGAGCAAAGAGACACTAAAAAACATTGGTGATTTCCATCTGGATGGCTTACAAGCTCTAGTTGGTTTCTTATTTGTACATATCATTATGTTCCTTCTCTTCATAATTTCGTTCCTCACATGAAGCACGAATTACCAAAAGGCCCAACTAAACATTAGATCCATCAAAGAGGAAAGATGCTAATTTTTTAGCATGGCATAACGATAAATCTACCACAACAATGCTTTGGAAACTGTTGCTTAGCCTGGACTCTTACATTGACAATTCTTATAAAAGCAAAGGTTCTAATCTCCCTGCATTGCAGGCTCTCTCCTCAATGGGTGATTAACAGGCGGTGTATTGATTTCCACTCAAAGCTTAAGCCTCAAGAAATGAGTAAGTTGGCAAACACCAGAACAACAGCCACTCCGGATAGGTCGAAATTACTGTATAAAAAATATATGAGGTGCATCAGTGCGCCTTTAGAGTATCTTCCATCCTCCCCAGGGACAACCCAGATAAATAGCAAGGTAATATCTCACCCTTTGCTTCTCAAAATGCCATCTTCTACTGTTTTTCTGGATTGTCTGGATTTTCTTCTTTCTCAGGATCCGCCTCTTCTTCCTCTTTCTTTTCTTCTTCTTCCTCGTCTTCTTCGGGAGGATCTGCTGGCAATGGAGGGGGTAGTGGTGTCTTCATTGGGCTGAACTGTGGGAATATATCAGGTCTCCTCCCAGGCTTGGGTCTTTCCCACTCCTGCCATACATAACAGAAACAGACGGTTCATGGCAGAGAAATGCTAAGAAACGTACCACTGAAGACTGAAAATTAACTACAAAATTAATTGAATCCAGACAACATCAGATTAAAGAAGTAATCTTCAAACAATTGTTTGCAATGAATGGATTGTAGAGATGCACTATGTTGCAGGAAGGAAAATCAGGAGCAAAAGGTATTTGACTGTGATAATAATAATAGCATCAAAATACCATCGGCAACTTAACAAGTAGCATTTTTTCTGCAGTATGACAGAAAAAGCTGATGACTATAGAATGCGCAGTGACAGTTTGGCTGCCAGATCCAATGACGATCAATAATTCATGCGATATGATGCACAAATACTAATACATTATAAATCCTGGATGATGTTAGATTGATAAGATTAAGTAATAAGGTTATTGCCTTGGTCCTTTCATTATTGACCGAACATTTTGGAGGAATATGGGGATTGAGGAGAAGGACCCTCGCCAAGCAACCAGTCCAACGGCCCTGGTCTACTCTGTCATAACTCCATCTTTACCAGTTAGACAAAATCTTGCTCCCTCTTCTCATGAGTTGCACAAACATCAGCAAACCAGCATGGTGATGTTTACAACTGCTGGTAGTTGGACACAGGAACAACCTAGTGCACATTTACAACAAATGGTACAATCCCCAAGCAATAGCTAACAAAGGAGCCATGAATTTATGATCTTCACAAGACTGTTTCAACTCATTATTATTCTGTTTACATTCAGTAGCAATCCTCACATTAGCTAACGAGCAAAGCAATCCCATGGGCAACCCCCAACTTGTCGAATAGTTGCAGTACTGCCAGTTTCAGGAAGACTAAGTCAAGGCACAAAAGATATATATCCAATGCACCCACATCCTTGGACTCCAACCATATCTGTATAATATTTCCAAGAGAAGAGTCTGCTCATTTTATTTGACGACGAGAGGAACTTTCTTAGGAACAACGCAAACTGAGACACATATAGAGAGCATAGGTCAAGAAGAATTACATTCAGTATAACCACAAGATACAAACATAGACCTTCAGTAAAAACATACGTGGTAGCACTACTCCTGACTCTATTTTTAAAGGAAGAGACCCTGTCCATAACAAGGGAAGGCTCAAAGAACAACAGTGCATGTGCAAGATTACTGAATTTTGAGAAGACCAACTACTCTCAGTGTCATGCAGGAAATTTATGATATACAAAATAGATAATACACAGATAAGAACTAAGAGAAAAATTATTCTGCTGCTTCCATTCCAATCACACTTAGACATGTATGTTAATGCACTAATAGTGGGCACCTTACCCATTCATCATCTTTAAATCTCAACTGCAGGAAGAATCTAGAAAACCTTTTTAAGGTTTACTGACAAAATAAAACCCAATTGGCATGTATATTTTAAAATTTTTTAAGACCCTACTTAAACTCCAACCCACTTAAAACCAAATCTTATTTCAGATCTAGTGAGTTGAAAAACTATGAATGAGAACGGTAGAATTTATCTCAAAAGTGCAGGGGATTCTCTACCCCTTACTTCATCAACCTATGTTTCACTCTGATTACCTACGACTTTGATGGCATCCCCTTTCATGTTTCTGAAAAATCTTGCTTGAGTTCAAGCCACCTAAAACAATAATTTATACCTTGCTAGCCACAATTGAAATGTCTATCATGATTGCAGTCCTGAAGTCTACAAGAACCCTGGCTTGACTGGTTCCTCATTCACCGAAAAGTCACTTGAACTATATGTGGGACCCTTGTCAGGATCCTCATTTACAGAAAATTTATAATATCCACAAGGATTTATGGTTCTTGTTTCTTCTTGAGAATGTGAATAGTCTTGAAAAAAGTTTGGCAACCACAATCCTCCATATAATCAGGTCTGGGTGAAGATGGTTCCAGTTCGACTTTAGGTCCAATTTGTAGTTTAAATGAGAGGGTTGGAAAATTTTCTTATTTAAGAGGGGATGTAACGCCAAGCTGCAAATTCTTGCCATTAAATGAATCTCTATATTCTTCAGCAAGATGGGGTTTTTGGTGAGGAATAAGAAGCATACCAAATTTCAAAAGAGCACCTGTTGCTGGGAAAATTAGCTTTATACAATCACAGCTAATGAGAAGTTACCCTCTCTCCATAGGTTCTCAACTCAAATCTGTCAGTTCTCAAGAACAAAATGTCTATGAAAAAGGATCTCGTATTCACGGTTGACAAAGTTGAAATAACAGTCAGATAATGCTAATCAAAGGAGGGAATATCATTACCAATTCCCAGACACACAAAACCTGCAAACTGAAGACTATAGTCATCTATACTTGAACCTAAAATGTCATCTGTAACATCTAGTTTCCACAGATGCTCTAAGTCAAGAATGACAAACCTACATTTAAAACTACTTGCATATAACTTCTATAATACTCTAGTCCAGCCGATGCATAAAACCAAAATAATTGCAAAGGAGTCTGTGAGCTAAATAACTCTCTTTAGTAAGCAAAAGTAAAAAAACAAGAGACTTATGCAGAGCTACATAGTTGTTATTATAGACTAATTGGGGTTTTGTGTTTTATCCTTCTTGATTCTTCTTCTTCTTTGAGGCCATTCACAGATACTGCTGCTCCTGGGTCACTCTTCTCCAAAGATCATTTTGATAGGATGAATCTGTCAATCCTTTGACATAGCAATTTATCAAAGCCAGAGCTGATGAACTGGAACCGCTAACATCACAAACTTCTCAGAAACACAAATGAGAGGTATTCAACTTTGTTTCCTATTTTCCCTTCTTTTTTTTGTTTGTGTGGGGGGTTTGGAGGAGTCTCAAAGATACAAACTTCATAACTGACTGCGTGCTTAGCTTTGATGCAGCAAAGATCTAATTCAGTTGACAGACGTTACTTCATGGTAATAGGTTAGGTACATTGAACAACTCCCAGAGACCCCAAACTTCACCTCTCACCACCCCCATTTCAACGCTGCCTCACCTCTCCTTTATATATTCTTTACACAATCAGTACCACCACAAGACCTTCTTCCCCTCTCCAAATATCACAGAATCATTTACTTAAACCACTTCAATTCTCTTTCTAAGATGACAGGCCTTGTATCAAGATTTTTGCCCACAATCTTCTTCCCCGCTGATTATAAGACAGTCATTGTGCACTGTAAAATCAAACTCGAATTCCATTTGGTTGTGTTTGCTATTTCAAAATAATTCTCTTTTATATGTTATCATTAGTAAGCAAGTAATCCTCCTTCGATCATAAAGATGACAAACTAGCACTACAAGTAGTATTCCCATTTAAGATTAGAATTCTTACGCCAGGACAAGGCCAACTGAAAATAAGTTCATGTCATCGGTTTAGGCAGACGTCCTATTCCGGTATAAATCTGCCTCCATATTTGCCTCTCAATGAGCACGAAAAATGCCTCCCATAATGTCATGTTAATTCCAATTTAAAGCATACTCTCTTCTCACACGTCTGATAATTGTTAAACCCCAAAATTAATACTTGGATTTAACATAGTAGATGAACATGAAATTCCAGAGTGATGCAACTGGTATCGAGTCTGAATTTCCATTAATCCCTAGTTCAGACAAAACAAGACCCAATTCCAGGTTTTGAAACAGAAACATAACTGTAAGAAAAGAATAAAGGGAGGATTAAGAACATACGATGGGGAAATCGAGCGGGGAGCGACGAGTGATCCTCTCTTCTTCGGGAGCCATGCAGACTACCCCGAGCGGAGATGCCCTCTGCAGCAACGCGACAGCCGTGAGACTTCTCCTCTGCCCAAAAGGCCCAAGAGCAGATGTAACGCTTTTCCTCTGCCCATTAGGCCGAAGAGCTGCTGATGTTGCTGCCGAACAGGTGTTCGACAACGGTGCTGAGACGCACCAGGAAGCCATCGCCTTTCTCTCTCTCTCTCTACCCCTTCTTTCTTTCTTTGTGTTTAAGTTGGATGGTTGATGTGGCCTACCAAATTCCTAAACAGCAATCACCCACAAGCAGGGTCTGGTCTCCCCGGTTTCCACCTGAAAACCCACGGAGTTTATCTGGAGGAGCAGCTATACTAGGGAAGAGTTGGGTGGTGGCCTGCTTCTTCTCTTCTTGTCTTCGCAGGATAAGAACCCAGAAACAACCTTCCCACGCCTTAAGACTAAGATTGGAATGCCAAGTGGAAGCACCCCTAAGGTGCTGTCGTACACACCCAGTCTGGCCCAAGGGCGAGCCTCGCCTCTGGATGGTCCGACACACTCATCTCATTACTCAGCTTTTTGATGTCTGCAGATTGATCCAGCATCTCGACTTTTGATCATGGGGAACACACAACGGTACAATTAGATGAACGGGGAGAATCATCCCGCTACGGTCCTTAGTGCAAAAGTTGGGTGATTACATTTAGCATTCTCGCGTGGTATGAGAGTGAGCTTAAAATTAGAATTAGAACGGCACAATCAACTCGGTATTCTAATAGTCTTGGTGCATACTGGCAGGAAAGATATACAAGTCTATTTTGCACGCAAGGCAGAACCTTTTTTTACAGGATTTTTTGCAAAAATGTCCAATGTTTTAAATTTTTTATAAATTTATCATTAAATTTTCATAAATTTTGTAAAATTGCCGTTCTTTTAGTTTTCCATCCTCCTTCTTTATTAGCTTTTTTGAAATTCCTATATTACCTCCTCTCTATCTATCTTAAGTTCTAATAGGCTTGCTAGTTCACAGACGCAGACGTGATTAAGTTACTAACTTAGGCCACTAAGTTCATTGACTTTTTGAAGGAAAGTTTCAGTGAAACTTGGTATCTAACATAATTCGATAACAACAAATATAATGGTGTGGTTAGATTTCAACAAAAATCAAACAATAGTGAAATATTCAAACAAACATACCACATTCACCAACCTGTGTAACTGTACTTATTAAGCTTATTCAATGAAATTTAATAATTTAAACTTCGATTACTCACTAAAAATTGATATAAAACTTTTTATAACACAAATTAGAACATAATCAATGCTTTGTATCAATCAAAATACAAATAATTAAAGAGAAGTTCAGGTTTAAAATATAAGCAAAATACTATTATTATTCATGTGAACAAATGAAGAGTAATAGATTTTAAGCTCTTCATTCGGTGCCTTTTTGAATGAAAATTGAAAATCTAAGACTTAGGTTTTCTTCTTTTCAATGTCCTTTATCTAGCACGATCATTTTTAGAGATTTTGATTAATGAGACAAAAAATCACCATAATAGTAAGTCTATTAGACATATTAATAGAGAAAAAGAGAGAAGGGTAATATCATAATTTTGAAAAAACTATCACTAAAGGAGGATGGAGAACTAATAGAATAATAATTTTGCAAAGCTTACAAAAACTTAATGATAAATTGCAAAACTCAAAAAATAACATTATATATATATATATAAACTGTCGATCATGTTCAAAATGCTAAAAGTAAGTAACTTTATGAGAAATCAATGCATTTGAATGATATTAATCACGTGTTTCAAGACTTTAAAAAAAAAAAGAAAAAGATTATTGTAATTTTTAACAAAAAAATTATTGGTTACCACTATTTAATGAACATGACATTTGAGTTCTAGCCTATCTACATGATTCCTAATATTTTGAATTTCTCAGATCTGCAATAAAAGCTTACCTTGCATGGAAAAAAACCTTTTCTCTCCTCTTCAACGTGTATGCTTATCGAGATTCTTTCCCAAATGTCTAAAGTAGTGCATGATATGCCAATAAATGTCTAGCAACTTTGCTCTTAGACAACTTGGTCTTTCCCCTTAAAAGACACTTGGTTAGAGGTTAGAGTTGCTGCTTTCTCCTTTGGCTGGGATTAGAGCTAAGAGTGTGTAAGAGTGAGTATGTGAGTGATTTACTTAGTAATTATTCTCTTGTAAAAAAAGAAAGAAAGAAAGAAAATTCATGTACTAATACCTTGTAATTGTCTTCCTATTCTATAGGAAGACCTGTCTTTAAAATATCCTGAGGGCCAAACTTGAAATTTTATTCCATCGTAGTCTATTCCGTCAATCAATGTTAGAATCACCCATGGGATCGTGGTCACGTGTCTTTCACATAGATTTTCTAAGGGGGATTTATTTAACAGTGTATGTATGGCGTTTTTGAGATATCACGGCATATCTCAAATGTGCACCTTATTTAACCGCGTTATCTGTGGCATATGTGAGATGTGTACATTATTTAATTGCGTTATTTGTGGCATATGTGAGATGTGCACATTATTTAATTGCATTATCTGTGGCATATGTAAGATGTGCACTTTATTTAACCGCGTTATCTCTAGCATATCTAAGATATCGATTTTATTTAACTTTTGTCATGTTGATATGTTTGATGTTATTTCAAATATGCCTGTAACACCCCAGGATTTTTTGACATTTTTTTTGTAATAATAATAATAATAATAATAATAATAATAGCATTTAGGATCCCATGAGAAAAAGTTTTTATTAATGTGTTTACTAAAATGTTTCTTGAAAACCTCGGGGTGTTATTTTCTTTTTCCAAAACATCACAATTTAATTCACAACATAAGTATAATTTTGTGATAATAGAATTAAAATAATAAACATGTCAATCAACGTCAAAATGCATGGCGCCTTTATTTTCAAACAAATAAATATCCAAAACGCAATAATAATATGGCCCAGGGTCTATCCATCATAACATCTCATTAAATGTCCACAATATGTTTAACTGTCTTAATCAAATCCATAGAATAAAGTATACAGTCCATAAAGAAAATCAAATGATAATCCTGTTTATTAACTCACATCACTGTCTATCAATCAAGTAAAGGAATCCCCCATTGCTATCACGGTTCCTCAACGGTCTTGCCCTTCCTAATGTTGCGCTCGAGATCTGAGGCATTGCAAAACAAAGCAATGCCTCAGCAAGCTATTGCTTGTGTAGGTACATAGACAATTAATGCAATAAAGATGAAATAACAGTAATGAAAAAATAAAATATCTATCATTTATGAAGATAAAATTATTATAACTCATGCCGACATAATATCCATTTATCGATTATGCCTAACCATGCATTCCAAGGATTTAAAACATGATATGAATCAATGTAAATGCCCATACAATAATAATAATGACACCCTAAGGTAATGAGTCCCACAAGCGTCATATAAATAAATATCATTGATCATGAGTACTCCTATCGAACCTCTGAGTGTCGTCACACCCTAGCATATCATCTCATCACCATGCTCGTCATGCAAGCACACAAAATAAGAGTATGGACCGTCATGCCACAGTGGCAACCCTCCATGGGTCTCAACCACTGCTGCTCCCTGTTGACACCATAACGGGATACTTAGTGTCCGTCCCCATGAAAAGGCCTGGACCGGTAGTGTGGACTATCCATGTTACCAACCCCTACCAAATGTCATCTACAGGCAGGTGTCTATCATATTAAAATCTCATCACATCACAAATCTCGAGGGGGGTGGCCGGCCCTATCCCTCCTAGCATGACACCCACCGGGTGAGAGCACCCGTCATAAAACACAAAACATATAAATTATAAATATGCCAAAACTCAAGAGTACTCGTAGTTCGCAATCCCCAATGCACGACCCTCATCTCGGGGTTAGCCTATAAAAAGACCAGCTATCAAGTCTCCACTTTTCTTTCTCATGCAAATCTATAAATTTCAATGATGTAATAAAGAAAAGGAATTTCTAATTATATATAACAGATAATATCATCTCATAAAATCATTGAACCATAAAACCATTGGCAATATGATTGAAATCAAGTAACAATCGTAGTAAAAAGCTCGGTATCTCACAAAATCAGCGACTAATAATAAGTGTCATGTAAATCACAGTCAACCATAATGCTGTGATAGATACATGGTCTTAAAAATCAAAATAAAATATTAATTGTCGGTACTTACCTTGACGTGAGATCACTCCGTTCGTTAGTAAAATCCCTTTAACTTATATGTTCGGATGCACCTGTCAATGTCACATCACTATTTTAAAAATTTTCTAAAGTAAAAGTGGTTATTTATAAGTTTTTAGGTTAAATCTAGGTTCGCATCATCAATACGGTCACAACACCTCTTTCGGATAGTGATTTGGACTCCTATAGCTCTCAGAAATCAAATTTTAAGTGAAAATACTCAAAAAATAGAGTTGACCGACCACTACAGCCCATTTGTGCCGGCGGCGCAGGTTTACGCTAGTTTATACCTGCGTAAATTGGAGTCATGAAGATGCCCGCCACCGAGACAAGCAGCGGGGACGAGCCGCGTGTGTTCTCCTTACCGTGACGCATCACCGCGTGTGTCACAGTTGCCAGGACGCCGCACGTCCCGACCTCCCAAGCAGCGCACCTAGGTTCTCCCGCCCACGAAGACATCGCGCGCGTGAGCGACAACGGGCACCCGTGTGGCGTCTCTGTTGGGCGTCCTGCTGGGCGACCCAGCGTCAGCGCTAAGGCACTGACACAGTCGATGCTGTCGGAGAAGACGACCGGATTTCGATCCTCTCCGGCAAGCCTACAGGAGTCTAAACCTTGCGAATTTTGCACCGTTTTTCTCAAAATTTCATCTAGATTTCATTTTTACCCTCCTTGTGCATTGATTTTTCTGAAAACTATGTTTTTTTTTTTTGCGATTTTTTTCATGTTCCTAAAACTTCCTTAGGTACTGTTTTTCACGTTTACCGACAATACCAGCCTCCAAAATTTAAAGGATTTGATCTTGGGTTTCTTGTACGCTAGATGGACGGTCCAATTGAAATCAAACATGGTTTCATCAACGGATTTGCGCTCCAATAGTAGCGTAAACAAGGTTCCCAGGAAAAACTACTTTTTTCCTATATTTTCTATTATATATATCTACATATATAATATAAAATTTTAGGAAATACAGCTTACCTTGATTCACTGGTGGTTGCCGATGTCGTCGAAGCCCTACTCGCCAAAAAATTGGAAATTTTTCAGAGCTAGGGTTTTGGGAAAAAACTCAGTGAAAACGGGAAAGGTGATAGTGATTAAGGCCATGAGGAAGGAGATATAGGTTGTAGTGGTAAAGGGAAAGAGAAACTCTTCCATTTCACGTCTCATTCGGACGATTTCTCTGGCGAAATTGCCGAAGCTAGTAGAGACGTGTAGAAGAAGGGGGTGCCGTTATCAATTCAGGCCCCTGTGTTTTATGTCTCTGTCAGTTTACCAAAATACTCCTATAACTTCAACGGCTCATAACTCCTTCGTTTGAGCTCCGTTTTTCGCATTCTTTATGGCGTTGGAATCCTATCGACGAGCACTTTCTAATTTTTAAGCATTCAAGATCAAATTCCATCTATAAATTTTTATTTAATTTATTAAATAAATTCTTAATTTATACAAAAAATTAAGGATATTACAATGCCAAATGTAGATTCAAGTGTATATTTGCTCCTCTTGTAGAGAGAGAAAAATAAAAAAAAACTGCATTTTTTAGAGAGAGAGAGGGAAGAGGCCATTTTCAACATTCCTTAGGGGGGTTTGCATTCCTCTATGGGCATTGATGATGTGGACCGCTTAATGGACGATTGTGATTATCTAATCCTAGGATCTTGTTTGTTGTTTGCCATTGATGATGGGGACCTCTTAATGGAAGGTCCAAATTTGCCGCACGGCCATTGATGATGCGGACCGCCTAATGGAACTCGAATGTGCCACAAATGACACGCCATTGTTGGTCCCACCGATGTACCACTCCATTTGGCAGAAATCAAACTAAAGTTGGAAATCCTCATTCTTGGTGTCTATGATAATATAATGAATCCAAGGGCTAGAATTGTTTGATATGTGAGATTTTCTCCTCATGACCCATCTAAGGTGGGGTCCAACAGATGAGTGGAATGGATCATCAAATTGTGAGCACTCCTCTTGTACATTTAGCCGTGTGTTGTTCTTGCCATCTAGCAAGAGGAATGCCATGGAGCCCTACTTTTGAGTCCAACTGCCTTGGACGATCTAACCCATTCATCTGCTTGGCCCAATTTTGAATTATAAAACCCCACTTTTGGACAATTCGACCATTCATCCACTACCCTCTTATGATATCTTGCAAGTTCACCAAGGGTAATATGGTTGCAAGAAGCACTCCTGCCAATCAATTTAACTTTTTTGTTAGTCATAAGTCAACCTTTCAGTCTCATTCTTACTTGCTAGGGCTACATTGCATCGATTATGAAATTCTTCTAGAGACCTTTTAGTCTTCTCAAGATCTTTCAATTATGTTATTTAACAAGGAAATGAAGGTATTACACATACAATTTTGCAGCATTTGGTGCCACACAAATGCATATACAACAAAGGTACCATAAGATCCATGGGCCTTAGGAATATCATAGCGTAGATGAATGGCCCAGATCATTGATGAATATTAAGGTGCTAGTTGATATCATGACACATGCTAGAAATGCAGCTTATTTAACTGTGTTTATATCTGAGGCATATATTAGATATCATAAAAAATATCACTAGAGATATCGCTGGAGATATCACATATCTGAGATATCATACAAGATATCACAGAATATATGACACATATCTCAGATATCTCACAAGATATCATCAGAGATATCACAGGAGACATGCCAACAAAATGCCAAGCAGGTGCCGTTAAATAAACCCCCCTAAGGCATTTTTTAAATACTCATTTTACTCTTTTAACATTTTAAAAAATGCACGTGACCACAATCCCATATGTGATTCTAACTGCGATTAATAAAATAGATTACAATGTAACAGAATTGCAAGTTTGAGCCCTTTCATAGGATTTTTCAAAAGGCAGGGCTAGAAGGACAGCTATAAGATACTAGTAAGGAATTTTTTCTTAGATCTATACAATTGGTTCTTGGCTTGGCCACTACATCATGGTCGTTCTAACCCCGTAGTGGTTCTTGTAATAAGTTCAACAGCTTGGGATTCCGCGATCTAAGTGCACACCAGCGAAAGCGGGTCTTGCACTAGCCTAAATGATGAGTTATCTTACGACAGGCGTATCCTTGGAACTTGCAAGACCCATAAAGAAGGGCAGCTCCGGTGTATAAAAATCTCGCGTTTGCAAGATCTGAGAAAGGGATGAACTACAAGGATCACTAGTATATGCAAGACTTGATAAAGACTAAAATAAACCACATCGAAGACTTGTACTAGAAGTTGGAGACACAAAATTGTGCACCCAACCTTCGATAACACCATTTGTCCTGGTGTTGCATCGTCGACCGCTAGTTTTCAAGCTTGCTGGTTGCTTGTGGCCTACAAAGACGATCCTGTGGCCTGTGGACAGTTGCAGGTTTGGTTTCTGGGCTTTCGGGACTCCTTGTGACATTATGCGATATGCGCTGAAAACAAACATGTGTGCTCCTCTTCTTTGCGATCCCAACGTTGAATCATGGAGGCATGGTCCAAGCTAATATATCCTGAGCTTTCTTGAGTGGTCAATATTATTGCCGCTGCGAGGCCTCCACCACTATATAATCCAGGATAATTAGTAGTCAAAAGAATTGCTTTATGTTCATTTTACAGCTCAAAGCTAAAACCATCCAATGGATGAGATTTTTGAGGCACGGCCGGTAGAAGGTAAGGAATATGCGCGAACAGTTTGGAGCACCTTTGTGCACTGCCTTTAAACTGAAGGCCCTTCCCATATATATTCTCTTTGAAGCACCACATGATTTCTCCTCTCTCCCCAAACTCATGACGGTCTAGACATAAGGTACATGTCCCTAACGGTAAACTTGGGGCATGGATTTGGATTGGTCCATATCATTCATCTTCTAGCCTTATCCTAGATAGGCCATGGACCAAAAATCTCATTCATTGGACAGATGGCTTGCCTTCAAAATTGCAGGCCAACAATTTCATGGTAATCCAAATAGTTCATGCTTTCCTTCAAATTTTATATAGTTAGTGCCCTACTAGTCTCCTCCATTGGATGATCCGAGCCTTTGAGCTTAACATAGAAGGCATATAGTTTCTCATCCATCCTAAAACATGCAAAAAGTAACACTCTTCCACGGATGGGATCTTCTAAGCTTTGCGTATCCAGAACAAGGCCGGGAGGTATATCTTTTAGCCGGCAATATCATATTCTTTGAGATACTCTTCGAAGCATAACATAATTGAGAGCGAGAGCATAAACATAGATGACAAAAGCATATTGGATTCTACGAACCGATAGTGAAAGTCAAGGAAAAATAGATGATGGGTATTATGGCTCCCTTGTTGACAACATTGGTTCCTTCACAGGTTCAACTATAATAGCCACCACCATCACCACCAAACCTAAATGCCAATCTCCAATGGCTATCAAAGGATCAGTCGTTACTCCTTTACTTCTCCAATGCATCGTAGCTCTTCTCCTGTTCACTTCTTCCATTAATGCAGATATAAACGAGACATTGAGTCGCAAAAGCTTCCCCGAAGGCTTCATCTTCGGCACCGCTTCCGCAGCTTATCAGGTTCATCCACCTATCACTGATGAGATACAATTGATTGCTTAGTTGATGGTTCGCCACATCGGCTGGTCGGAGTAATGGGGCTGGCTTAAAATGATGTCTTGATTGGGCTTTACGTTTAATGCGATCACGGGCACCACCAATCCTTCAAGTGGAATGATAAATGTCAAATTATCTTGGGAGGATTGAAGCACGAGGAATGCCTCCTAAGTTGCAACCTCTCATTGTAAGACTACGATGCAGTTGTACATATGGAGTAGGCCTTGACTATGGATTATCCAACGACTCGATTTGAGTAATGAACAGGTTTTGGATCTCTAGGGGCTGAAAAATCGTTCCAATTGGAACAAGCTTCTTTGCAACAAATGTGTATTTGATCGTTGATTTGAACTGTTCCTATACATAACCGTGGTCCACAATATCCAAGGACCAAAAGCATAAATACTAGGATCATCCGATCTGCACAAATTTGGGCCATTGGAGATCTCAAAATCCGTTGCTGGGACATGCATAGTTTGTCAACCACAAGTTGGCCTACTTATTTAAAAGTGCATATGCCTCATAGTGCTACCATGAGGTCAAGTTCATTTTAAACCAGGATCTGTAGTCGGTTCCCACTACTTAGCTAGACGTATCCTCCTTCGTTTATGGGGAGGAAAAATGTGCACTCCCCTCTGTACACACACACACACACACACACACACACACACACACACACACACACGTACGTACAGCTTTTATCTAGCAAAACATGGGTGAGAATATCATTTCTCCTTTGATGATAATGTGGATGAGATGGGTGGCTGAATTTTCGAGCTGCAGTATGAGGGAGCAGCTAAGTTGGACGGCAGAGGACGCAGCATTTGGGACACATATGCTCTTCATTCGGGTAAAACAAACTCATCCCACAGATCATTTATTTCTCCATGAGTTGATACAAGCATACTTTTTAAACTTGAAAACTCTCTCGTTGGCTACCGACAGCTGGTCGGGATGGCCAAAGAGAGAATTTCAAAATGGAGTTGGTGAAAATAACAAGAAAATGCCTTCTTCAAAAAACAAGATATGCATCTTATTCTATCTTGAAACATATATTTGCGATGAGTTTGCAGGTAAGGTTTTGGATGGCAGTTCTGGTGAGGTGGCTGTCGATCAATATCACCTATACAAGGTTAATTTATTATCTACTTTCAATACTGTGGAAATGATTATCTCCATACTACATAGATGTGTGTGTGTGTGTGTGTGTGTGTGTGTGTGTGTGAGAGAGAGAGAGAGAGAGAGAGAGAGAGAGAGAGAGAGAGAGAGAGAGAGAGAGACAGATTTCCAGTCAAATACGGAGTTCAAACAACATATTCATCGTGCAAAATCATTTTCGTCCGTAAACTACGTTAAACCTAGATGTCATTCCATTTAGTGACTTAAAGTCTCCTTAACAAATTCTATTTCACTTGATGATAGTGTTAATCCTATAATGTGTGCTTCAAAACTCTTGAAACTCCAAAACGTGCAGGGCGATGTTGGGCTCATGACCGAGTTGGGAGTGGATGCTTACAGATTTTCAATATCATGGTCCCGGATATTCCCACGTAAGCACATATATCTATCCATTAAGCAAATGAAAATGCATAGAAGCAGTCAGATGATGCTGATTAAAACAATTTCTTACATACGAAGAATGGATTTTCTTGCTTATGCTGGTGCCTTCATATGCAGATGGAAGTGGAGCAGTGAACCAACTGGGGATAGATTACTATAACAATCTCATCGACACTCTCATTGCGAATGGTGAGTGCAACCGTCAAGATTAAGATTTGTTTCAATTATCTTGCTGTCGAAAGACTTCTTTAATTTGTGTTTCAAGCGTCTGTGGATCTAGTTTCATGGTTTCTTTGCTTGCAGAACTTGTACCTTTTGTGACCCTGTACCATTGGGACCTTCCACAATCGCTTCAAGATTCTTATGGTGGATGGCTTAGCCCAAGAATAATGTACGGTAAAATAATAGGGATAGTTTTCACATTCTCCACGACTGAAGTTGTGATCTGCTCTGTTACTGTTATGCAGAAATGATTACGTCAACTTCGCTGACCGATGCTTTGCTGAATTTGGAAATCGGGTGAAGCATTGGATAACATTCAATGAGCCCCATGTTTTCACTCTCTTGGGTTATGATTTGGGCTTATCTGCTCCTGGTAGATGCTCAGTTAATATACCTGGGTTATGATTTGGGTTATGATTTGGGAATTCGTCGACTGAACCCTATCTTGTTATGCATAATGTCCTTCTCTCACACGCAGCCGCGTATAGGACATATGAAGCCAATTACAAGGTATTTATCAACATGAGACCATAAAGTAGGTCCTTCCATGCTCATATGTTTCAGGTGTGAGTCATAGTTATTGTCTGGATAAGGAATAATTTGGCAAAGCAGATGTTCAAACGATTTTCTATATATTAGAAATCCGAATGTTCTTGTTTGCGTGTCCGCATGGACAAAATTGCCCCTGCTGATATCTATATAATACATTTTTGGCACTAATCTTTTTGATTACCAAGCTAGAGAGAACAAGGAGGAGTTGTAGGGCTCTCTGTGGATATGGCGTGGTTGGAGCCCATGTCAAATTCTACACAAGATATTGAACTAGCCCAAGTAGCCAGAGATTTCTATTTTGGATGGTTAGTCACTTTGAACATCACAGAGGACCATTTTCCCTTATTCTTCCCTGTTAATTTCAACCTTCTGATTCTTAAAAGAATTTGAAAACAGGATCTTGGATCCCCTTTATTTTGGAGACTACCCTTCATCCATGAAAGAGAGGGTCAGGGAAAGGCTACCACAGTTCTCACAAAATCAATCTCATGCACTTAAAGCCTCTCTGGACTTCATAGGCGTCAACCATTACACAACTTACTATGTGAAGGACATCACCAATGAAACCAACTTTAGGACGATTCTGAACAATGACACTTTAGTGGATGCTGGCTCTATCCCCTTCCGTAAGCCTCAACTATAGAAGTTGTTGTTTCTCTTTATTCCGCTGGGAATATAAGTTAACTACAACTATTGCTGCTAGAAGTATCTGGATTTCAAGTTTACAAACATTTCTGAATAAATGCTCTGTTCACCTTTCAGCCGCAAGGAACGGAAAACTCATCGGGAAGCGGGTTGGTCAAATGATACTTTTTAGCCATTAGTGAATACTTCTCTCATAGAGATGTGTTACAGATAAACTGAAACCAAATGTTATTTTTTCATGTTACATGTGTAGAGTGCATCATTATGGTTGTATGTTGTACCATGGGGGATGAGGAAAATTATGAACTACTTAAAAGACCGATATGGGAATCCACAGGTCATCGTGACAGAAAATGGTAAGAGACAAACAGGAGGAAGAAGATTGCTTGTTCCTAACATGTCTCATTCCGTGTTACTGGTTGTTGCAGGTATAGATGAAGCCAATGATCCAAATAAACCTCTTTATGACGCACTTCAAGACCAGCATAGAATCGACTACCACAAAGACTACCTCTCAAACCTAGCAGCTGCCATCAAGTAAGTTAACAGTAAAACTAGACATCTCTTCAGAAAGATACACTGCTGCTGCTGATCGTAGATACTGATTTCTCCAAACAATTGAAGATTTCTTGAAAATATTCTGAACTTTCAGTGCCGAATAATTCAAAATTAGATGCATTTCCTGATTTAAATGCAAGTTTCATGAGTCATCCATCACTTTCTTTTGCTTTTCCTTTTTGAATGTTGAACACACGCACGCATGAGCAGCCTCAAACCCTGTTCACTCCAAAGAAAGAGTCCACCTGCCACAGCCTAGAAGGCCTTTGCTCTTCTTATTTATTAATTGGAATCTTTTGTTAATTTTCTGTCTAAGACATGCCTGGCTAGGGCAATTCACTTGGAGATTCCCTGCCTAAAGAGGGAGCTGTAGCAATTCATTTCATATCAACCCGTCTTTGCTCAATTGGGTATGGACGTACTTGAAACAGATTCAGCACTTTGTCGATGTTACTAATATATCTCGTGAAGATTTTGAGCAATTGCGGGGAGAATTGAAGTTACATCCTAGAAGGCTAAACAAATAACTTAGTTGTCATCTTAGAGAAACAATTCATGCATAGTAAACATAAAACGGGTAGCCCGGGGCACGAAGCTCCCACTTATGCGGGGAAGGGTTGGACCACAAAAGATTTATACTATAGTCTTACATTCCTTGACCTCCAGGTCATGCATAGTAAACATGTAATAGAAACGTTTCATTCCATACTACTCCATAACATTTTACAAACTTTAAAAACATGTGCCTAGCTAACATATTTTCGACTTCACACTTTGTAACAATGCTGTTGATATTGATGATGGTGGTGGTGGTGGTGGCGTGATCGCAGTGAGGATGGGTGTAACGTGACAGGATATTTTGCATGGTCTCTGTTGGACAACTGGGAATGGAGTTCTGGATTCTCAGTCCGATTTGGCTTCTATTTTGTCGACTACAAATCACCCGGTCTCCCTCGACATGCCAAGGAATCAGCTAAGTGGTTTTATCAGTTTCTTTTAGTACTATGAGAGTAGTCTTTCACTAAAAAGAAGAAATAAGGGATGCTGAGGTTGTCTGTTGGAGAGAATAGTAGTCATCCTGTCTGTATTTTCATCTTCTGTAAGTGATGATTGAGTTGAAAATGATTTAAAGAGTGAATTTGTTGGGTACAAACTTCAAATAACATGAAAAATTCCACTCCTTTGCAATGGATCCCATTCAAGTAAGATCATACTCATAAGGCTTCAGCCGAAGTTATAATTAGCAGTTTTGGTATTTTGTATTCTACGTGGGACTATCTTTGCTTCCATTCCGCTTCTTGTTCAGTCATAGTTGTGGAAAAGTAATGCAGAATACTGTATATATTGGCTTTCCAATCCTCCAATTTCAACATGGTTTAGAGAAGAATCTTGGTACTTCTAACTCAGCTTGCTCCCTGCAATAGTACTTGTCTTGTCGACGTGGTTTTGGGAGTCTTTGATATCTAGAATTGTTTCTTCCGCGGATTTCGAGAACAAGAACCTCCTAGCTCTAGCAGGAATGTCACCTCCTACAGACCCAATTTGTGCATTTGGTGCCCAAAGTTGTGTCTTCCGACAAAATGATGGCAATTCCTGTTGATAAATCAAGAGGCAAAAGTGAGTAAATCCCAGGAAAGTTGAAAGATGGATGGCGCATATTTTTGACTTGGAACTATGAGCGGCCAAATCCCACTCTTTTAATGATCTGAACTGTTTATCTGATGATGGAAAATAATCCATGATAGTGATTTGCAAGCCTTCGCTTGAAAGTTTTGTTGATGAATGTCAATCGTTGTGTGTTTTGTTTCCTAAAAATTAGTATTAAAGGTTCTTTTTGCATAAATTAACCTAGGGTGAGTGGTCAATGAGCTCAATGGCTGGGATTCATGACACAGAATAGTGGCCACTTGACCGAATTTTCAGCTTTGCTTAGGTTATAATCAGCTCTTTTAGTTTCTATTATCTTTTTCTAAAACACCTTCTCCCAAAGATACTTTCATAATTAAAAGAAGGTTTTCTAGATTTTCTTCAAAAGCTTTCTCTGGTTTTCAAATTCTTGAAGGGAAACGGTTGGGCTGCTCCAGCTGTGCATTAACTCTACTTTCCTGGTATTTTCAAACACTAAGGCAGCGTTTGAATACTCCCTGGCATTTTTACAGGAAGCTGACCATTTTTTAATTTTAGGATATCTAACTTGTGTGACTTTGAGGTCATGGGTTCAAAGTGTGAAAACATCCTCTTGCAAAGATGAAAGGTAAGGCTGCGTATTATAGGCCCTTGTGGTCTGCTCTTTTCTCGGACCTCGCATAGGCAGAGCATCATGCACTGGGACTGTCCTTTTTAGGATATCTAACCCATGCATATTATTTGGATCCTTTAGATTACCCTCACAACAAAAACTACTTTTATTGGATTTTCTTTTAAGTAGCAAATTACTTCTATTGGATACTTGCCGCCTCATGGTCTTTTGTTTTGAATTACAATTATTGAAATGAAAGATAACATAAAATCAGAAGTTAGAATCATTCAATTGGATGATTTTTCATTGAATAGCTAAAAAGAAGGGTTCAAACAGATGAACGTCTTATATCTAAAAAACAAAAAAAAGGCAGGCATTAGCGTTTGATAATGCCAGGCAACTTTTGAAAACGATGAGTGGTATGTGAATGCTATGTTCTTGTTCTTTCCCTTTTTCCTTTTAACAATAGGCACAAACACCCTCAAGTAACGTGGGAACCGCAACTTACGACTGAGAAGCCCCCTTTGCCACTACATTAGAAGGCACTATCTAAAGGACAGTCCCGGTGCACGAAGCTCCAGCCTATGCGGGGTCCGGAGAAGGAGTGGACTATGAGGGCCTAAAGTACACAGCTTACCTTACATTTTGTAAGAGGCTGTTTCCACGCCTTGAACCCGTGACCTGAAGATCATATGACGACAACTTTTACCCTTATGCCAAGGCTCCCCCTATTAGAAGGAAGGCATTACCTCCAAGCTACTAATGTCTTACCGAAAGTCCATCTGATTTCAAATGATTTTACAGTTGACCCGCTTGATGATGTTTCTACAACTCACTCTCTCTCTCTCTCTCTCTCTCTCTCTCTCTCTCTCTCTCTCTCTCTCTCTCTCTCTCTCTCTCTCAATTATATAATACAACTCGTAGTATTATAGTTTTATCATTGGTGTCACTAAAATTGAAAAAGAGGCCACTTACGTGTCTTCTTAGCAATTCATGATGTTCATTTTATTCATTCATTTTAGATGGCTTATGTAACAAATTTCATATCGATTGGATTTCTTCAAATCCTCATTTTTGAAGCTTTTGAATACAAAAAATAATATGAAATTTTGTATTTTGGAGGTTTATCATGTTGCATTGTCTAATTTTTTGCTTTAAAAGCTCCAAAAATGAAGGACCAAGAGACATATAACTTACATGAGATATGGTACTTAGGTCATCTGAGATGAGATTGAGCGAATTAGATGAATGCCTAAGATCACTAGAAAAACATGAAAGTTAGGCCTACTTTCCAATTTTAGAAACATGTATGATATAATGATGATACAATATGTGATGCAACCGGTCTTATTGCAATTGCATCTTAGGCATCCGAAAATGTGGCTAGCAGCTCAGTTTTTTCTTTTCTTTTCATGATTCAAATCATTCATCTAACTTGGCTCATGTCCATACTACCAAATATTGCATCTAATAGATATCTCTAAGTTTTTCATTTTATGACCTCTCAAATCTCATGAAATAGACATTATTCTATACTTTAGAGCTTTTCTATGTTTCATCCTCCTGTTTTTGGCTTAGAAAGGTCTAAAATGAAGAACTTAGAGACGTCCATTAGATGAAGTCTTTGGTTCCGGGACATCTAAGAAGGCAACGAAATCAAATTAATAAAAAAAAAGTAAGCCAACTAACCAATCTATAAGACCCTATGATGCAATTGAAATGAGACCAATTGCGTCATATAATTCCCCTAAATTATATGGTGCTCTCTTAGAGTACTAAAGAGCACCTGCCAGGCAGAATGAAAATGGGCTGGCGGACTTGTACTTTGTCAAAGATCCAAATCATTTATTGGATTTGGCCTAGTCTCCATGTCCAGCTAACTAAAACCAAATCCAAAGGATGCCTGTAAGACCCACTTTTCTGGGCCTATTTGGTCACAAAATAGATGGTGTCAAAAAAAGATAAAAACTCTCTTCAGAGAATATCGTCCATAAAAGAGAGTTATAAAAGTGGGTCTTATAGAAACCCTTTGGATTTGGATTTTGGTCAGTTGGACATCAAGGCCAAGCTGATCTAATAAATGGTTTGCATCTTTGAAAAAGTACAAAAAATTGGGCTACCTAACCCTTTTCATTCCGCTTGATAGGGCTAATATTTCGGTGAGCACCATATTATTCCTCTCTCTCTCTCTCTCTCTCTCTCTCTCTCTCTCTCTCTCTCTCTCTCTCTCTCTCTCTTGGTAAGCAAGCGAGGAATTTTTATAGATAACCTATAAGATAAATCTAATCACTGGTTTTTTCATTTTTAATACCAGTGGTTCTGATTTAATATCAATGGTTTTGATTTGGAAACAAAGGGACTCAACAGAAGATGTATGAGCCTCAAAGCATCTTCGATTTCCTTTTTTTCAAATATTCCATAGAATGAGTGGCACCTGATTTTTCTAGAGATACATTGGTTAGGCAAATTTCACCCTCTAGTTTGGGGGTTTCTAAGGTAAAAATTCTTCTACGCGCCACCAGCCATGTAAAAGCCATCACATGAGGGAAGGGAGCTTGAGAGACTAGACACCTCTGAGGGAAAAGGAGGGTATTAGGATTGGTAGTAACCAATTTAAGGTATCCAAATCTTCTTGTCTGGCTTAGATCAATGAACTATTGTTCCTCCCGTACAGAGTTTTCTCTTAAGTTTAATCCTCCATGAAGTGGTCTGATATTGGACTTGAACAGTCTGAGATATAAGCTTTTGGGTTAACAACAATAGCAAAAATGTCATTGGATACATCCTTAAGAGGGGAAAGAGAGTTCCATTCGTCAGTCCAAAACCTAGTCCTCCTTCCATTTCTAGTCAGGGCTTTAGAATTAGACTGGACCAAGTCATTCAATGCAAGAATGTTCTTCCAAACAGCGGAGAAACACTTATCAGGATTTTAGATTCCAATTAAAATGTTCATATCTATGTTTAGAATCAATTAATTATCTCTCAAACTAGATTGTCTATTCTCATATCTCCAACACCATTTTCCAAGTAGTGCTTTGTTACACTCCTGTTGTCTTCTCTCATCCCCAAGCCGCCCATCATTTTTTTCTTTGACAGGCCTTTTCTTAAATTCTTAGAAGTACACACTTTGTTCCACCCCACAAGCTGAAATTTTCTTGTTCTTTTGGACTCATTTCATAGAAATTAGCTTTGGAGTTTCTGGGATATATATGTGCCCCTTGATTTTCTCATGAGTCCCTCAATAAAATGATATGAATATCTATAACTTTGTCCGTGACTAGATTTCTAAAAATCCAAACTATTCATAATGTTTGGCTTGGCTTTGATGGACTATGCCCCAAAATTCTAATCCATTAGGTAATACTAAGAATTACTACTATTTTAAAATCAGACGTGAAACTTTTTACCTTTCAATTTTCAACTTAAGAAAACAGAGGCTAGCATCATGCAATGAATGAGATTTTCAATGCATAGCCCATCTAAGCCAAGGAAATCATTATCAATAGTTAAGATCTCTAGATATCTGACCCACATAAAATTATAGCCATTTCTACCATTTATTGAGGGGCTCGAGAGGAAAAGCAAGGTTTGCATATATCATGCTCTCTCTTTTTTCAATGATGTCTCTCACAGTAGTTGGAATTTATAGCTGGACATGAAACAAACATGAAGGTTGGCAAGAGAAGCCCTGATCAATATGATTCTGCCACCAAATTACATGTAACTTTTTTTCCAAGAGGAAAGTTTCTTCTGCATCTTATCAATGACAGGATCCCAGTGTTTTTTTCCTGATGTTTGTAGTTATAATGAGTAATCCAAGATCACAGTAGGGGAATCCCATCACTTTACAATAAAAAATGTGAGGAAATTTGGTTTCACATATTATGATTAACATTGACTCCAGCAATATAGCAGACTTTTACCAATCCATTGCTTGTCTCGCAGTCCAAAACTTGAATCATTGTTCTAAAATCCCTCCGCTACTCGACACAAGGATCACAGAAAAGCAATGTATCATCAGCATAAAGGAGATGAGAGATATGGTGATCACTTCAGTTGAGAGAAATTCCTCTATCATACTTGACAAACATTCGCCCAATGGTATATAAGAGAGGAGACGGGGAGTCTCCCTGCTTCAACCCTCTCTCCATTGGAAAGTATCCCTTAACAGTGCCATTAATGAGAAGCGGAATCCATAAATTTTGAAGTATTGCAAGTGTCCATTGTCTGAATTTTTTCCTAATTCCCATTTCTGTCTCTAAATACATGAACACTGCCCAGTCTACCTGATCATAGGCTTTCTGCAAATCTATTTTTAAGAACACCTCTCCCATTCTACTTTTCTTCAATTTATCTGCCACCTCCAAAGTCCCCAAACTCCATCAAGGATTTGTTTGGATTTAACAAAAGAAAAAAAAATCGTATGGAATTAACACGTACACCCCTCTCTTGATAACGAATTTTTTTTTAGCCCCAACTTTATATGATATAACCAAGGAAAACTTTTGGAAATAAAGACCCAGGTGGAAAGGTACCCAAACAAGTGTGTGCCATGCAATGAGCCACTTCCCTTCCTAGTGTAGGGCGAATATAAACGTGTACAATCTCGTCTTGATAGAAATGCATTTCCGCATTCTAGTTTATATATTCAACCAATAGGAGAATATTAGGATAAAGGAAGGTCCAAGGGTGCATGCACTAACCCATGGGCGCAAAGTATGAGCAAGGCACAATGTGCAAGAGCGAACTTCAGAATTTCCTCCACCACTGCACTTTTATTGCTTATCCCACAAACAAAGTAGAATAAAGACTTGTAGGTAGGAAACAGTTAGGTAGGAGATCATACGAGACCTTGTTTTCCTCATGCTACTTCTTAATTAGTTCCCCGATCGTATGCACCAAATTACAGTGAAATATAGTGAAAAAAGTTATACAATGACATCAGAGAAATTTATGTACCATCAGTGGCTGTTTTTCTTTATTTTTTCCCCATACATTTTATCCATACCACAAAACTAATCCAACGAACATGTCTACATGTAAATGCATTTGCCTCTTCAAATCTCTATAAATCAAAGAGAAAAAAACTCACCGAAACTACATCCGTCACAATTTTGGCGACAATAAGCTTCCATCTCTGAAAATAAGAGCAAGCCACAGCATAATTAGAACTCAAAATAAGAAAAAAGTTAAGACCAGAAAATGAGCTTAAATAGAGCAAAGTTGCTACCAGAAGCATCTCAACATGTTGATGAGAAAATGGAATAGGTAGTTCTCACGATCAAGTAGATCCGTCCTGACCATTCGTTCCAAGTTCATATTCCGTGGAAGGAGATCACTGTAGTAAAGAATGGTCGCGATAGACGCAGCTGGACGGTTCACCAGCGAGCACAAAAGCCTAACCAGAGAACGAACCAGGACAGGAAGAAGCGACTGAAAAAATAAAATAAAATTGAGATCACTCAAAAATGAAAATATTATCTCTACAGATTTCTGATGTGCATGAGAGAGAGAGAGAGAGAGAGAGAGAGAGTAGCTTACCATGATTTTGAGGAAGGCTAGGTGGAGAAGAAATCATATTGGGGTAGAGAGTAGTGTATTGGCATGAGAGGAGGGGTGGGTGAGAGAGTGAGGGAGTATGTGGTGTTTGAAATCCAACTGCCAATCTTCAGCTGCTGTTCAGACCAACCCGTCTGTTTCCGATGTTATATGTGAACGTGAGAGGAGAGACTGGTGCAGTCGTTTGTGGCATTGGGGCCATCGACAATTCGCAACATCTGGCATGTGGTCAATGTTCCTTACAATGTCTCCCTTTTGGACTTTTATGTATCTGCCTATCCCCCTTGTTTCGTTACCACCAGCCCTCACTGTTTTCTTCTTAAACAGTGAGCGGGATTGAACTGGCCACAACCTCTTCTTTGGGGAACCAGCCATTTAAGACTTCACTCTGAGTCTTTTGCCTTGCGACTCGATCGATCTTCACCAGCCGTAGCTCTGCCTTGCGAATCAAAGCAATTAACCAACTCGGTCATGTGTTAAGTCCAATTTTAGAACTTTGTTACTATAACTTTATCTTTGGAATCTTACCTGCTTAGGCAACTTTCTGCTTTCGGAAACCTTTGTGCTGAAACTCGTTTTTCTCTAGAAATTTCGTCTCTTATGCGTTTCTCTTGCGAGTCAAGCCACATATTACTTTACCAACTAGGACCAACCCGGCTAAGTTATTTAGGTTAGACGGGTGGCAGTATCAATTCTTGAAGTGAAATGTCAAGACCTTTTACAGTTTGTAACTCTGTACTTTTCTGTAAAAGTGTACAGCCGTTGGTTTCATGGGCCATTTCTCATGGGAGAAAGTAACTTGAGCATGCTTAGAAACTACAAAGAGTAGCCCACAGAAGCAAAGAGGAGTTGTTAAGCTCGAGAGCGGATGGCCTGATGCGGTTTCCCTCGAAGTTAGTCACCAAAAGTACAATTGGCTTCTTCATTTTGATAATGCTCCACTGGGACCTGATGTGATGCTAAGTTTCAATGAGACACACTCGGACCCTATCTTTTGTTGATCTGGTCTATTTATCTGATTTCTCCGACTTTCAATATCTAGTACCTTAAATTTCGTGCTGATGGAAAGAAATGTTTTGGTTGTGGAATGTGGACCGTTGCTTATACAAAGTTTCTAACTGTCAGAATGATTAAGAGTAAACTTTCTTTGGATGCTACAATCATCCAATCCCACGTGATTTTTAGGATAGTAGATATCCAAACTCTGGAGAAATAGATTAATGGGCTAGCTCAGGGAACTGTAGGGCCCCTTAAGAGGTTGCACCTTAATAAAGCATAAAACTTTTGATTGGAAAGCTCCATCCAGGCTCAGCAGATGCTTTGTGTCACCAAATACGCAAGATTGGCAGTGGTTTTGATCGTTGGATTCACAATGGTTCAATCACAATCAAGTTGCTATTGCGTCTTTGTTACCGGCCTACTACTTTGTGTTAAGATTTAGTTATTTGAAAGATAGTGGTTTGAGTGGCTTTGAAAGTTAGTTAGTGGTAGTTTTATAGATTTTAGTGGTAAAAGTTAGTGGCAGTTTTATGAGAGTTAGTGGTTATTTTATGGGAGTTAGTGGTAAAAGTTACTGGCTATTTTATAGAAGTTAGTGGAGTTAGTGGGTAAGATTAGTTTGTTGTTTTACTACTCTTGTAATGCAAATTTATAGACTTTTATCAATTAATAAAAGTGTGCTTCATGTATTTTTGCTCTTTATTTTTGTTATTTTGCTTTCTATTGTTTTTGTTTTGCATCAGTGGTATCAGAGCCACCGTGAGGGAAGAGAGTGCTTGAGTGCAAAAAAAAATAAAAAATAATAATTGTGAGTGTCAAAACAGAAGTGAGATCCGTGAGTGAAGAAAAAGGTGAGAAAGTACAGCAATAACTTTCTTCCATTGCAATAGCAACGATTTCATGGCTCCAAAAAACTTTGTGTAACCAGCTATTCCTCGCTTTAATGGTCACTATGAACATTGGAGCACGCCAATAGAGAACTTCTTAAAGTTCAAAGAATATTGGCAGGTTATTGATGGCGGTGTAGCAGAGCCAGCGGTTGGTATAGTTTTGACAGATTCACAAAAAGCAGAGTTATAAGCTTTGAAGCTAAAGGATTTGAATGCAAATAATTATCTTTTTCAAGCAATTGGCTAGTTTATCTTGGAAACAATTCTCAGCAAAGAAACTTCCAAGCAGATTTGGGATTCAATGAAGAAAAAATATCAAGGCTCGTCAAGGGTAAAGCATGCACAGCTTCAAGCTTTGAGGAGGATTTTGAGACTCTACAGATGAAAGATGGTGAGTCTATTACCAATTATTGTGCAAGGACCATGGGGATTGCAAACAAAATGCGATTCCATGGTGAGAAAATGGAAAACGTGGCTATTGTTGAAAAGATACTACGTTCCTTAGCATCAAAGTATGATTATGTTGTTTGCTCAATTGAAGAATCTAAAGATATAGATGAACTCTCACTTAATGGAAAACGCTGCTATTGTTGAAAAGATACTATGTTCCTTAGCATCAAAGTATGATTATGTTGTTTGCTCAATTGAAGAATCTAAAGATATAGATGAACTCTCACTTAATGAACACTAGAGCTCTTTATTGGTCCATAAACAAAAGATGAACAGAAGTTCAACTACAGATGAGCAAGCTCTAAAGGCTTCTACCTTTTCTCAATTCTCAAATTCTAGAGGAAGAGGTAGAGGTAAAGGAAGAGGAGGTCGAGGCAGTAGAGATGGAAGTAGACAATGTCAAATTTTCAAAGCTAATGATGACCAATTTCAAGGCAAAGGCAAAGGATGAGATCAACAATTGGACAAATCCAAGGTAGAGTGCTTCAGGTGTCATAAATTTGGTCATTATGGTTCCGAATGTTATACTAAATTGCTTAACGACAAAGAAAAAGGGGAGAAATCGAATTGTGCAGAAAATAAGGAAGTAGAAACTTTATTGATGGCTTACCATGCTAACAAGGAATCTGAATTAGATGTTTGGTACATGGATACAGGCTACAGCAATCATGTGTGTGGTAGTAAGTCTTCTTTTTCTTATTTAAATGAAGGCTTTCATTCTACTGTGAATTTTGGTGATTGCTCTACTATGAATGTAATAGGAAAATGTGATATCAACATAAGAACCAAGAATGGTTTTGTAGAAACAATTTTCAATTTTTTTTATGTTCCTAACTTAAAAAGTAATTTGTTAAAGTGTTGGTCAATTGCAAAAAAAAGGTTATGTAATGACTATTTAGAAGGGTGCTTATGAGATATATGATCCTTTAAGAGGAGCTATTTCTATTATTCAAATAAGTTCAAATAGGTTGTTTCCATTGAAGATAAAAAATGCCCACTCTTGCTTAATGGCTGAAGTGAAAGATCCTTCATGGTTTTGGCATTTTCGTTATGGCCACTTGAATTTTGGCGAATTAAAAACTCTCCAACAAAAAAATAAGGTGTCAAGACTTCCTCAAATTATCATTCCTTCTCAAGTTTGTGAAGAATGTGTTGTTAGCAAACAACATCGTTCACAATTCCCTCAAGGAAAGTCATGGAGAGCAAAGAATGTCTTGGAATTAGTTGATTTTGACATTTGTGGCCCGATAAATCCATCTTCTAATGGAGGTAAAAGATATTTAATTACCTTCATTAATGATTAGACTCGAAAAACCAAGGTTTATTTTTTGTAGGAGAAATTAGAAACTTTTAGTGCATTCAAAAGTGTAACACCCCAGGTTTTTATAGCATTTATATATATATATATATAATGATAATAATATTATTAGTCGAGATCCCAAAATAAAAGATTCTGTTAATTATTTTATTAAAACATTTACTAAAAACTTTCTGGTGTTATTTCCTTTTTCTAGAACATCGCAACCATGATTTAAAATATAAATATAAATACATAGTAATATATTTAAGACAATACACATATCAAATTCAATGTCAAAATCATCGAAGCCTTTATTTTTAAAACAATAAATATCTAAAAACATAATAATGTGGCTCAGGGTCTATCCATCATAACATCCCACCATACTTAAGGCAATGTTCGTAATATGTATAACTGTCATAATTCAATCCATATAATGAAAGTATACAGTCCATAGAGTAAGTTCAAATTGTAGTCCTTCTAATAACTCACGTCAAGATGTCTATCAGTCAAAGTAAAGTGATCCTTACTACTATCACTGTCTCTCTACGGCCTTGCCCTTCTTGTTGTCACGCTCGAGATCTAAGGCCTTACAAAACAAAGCAATGCCTCACCAAGCTATTGCTTGTATAGGCACATAGACATTTAATGTAATAACAATGGAACAAAATTAAATAATAGTGCTGATATAATGAGTAGATCGATTATCCATGAAAATATCATTATTAAAAGCAATGCCAATAAAATCTTAAAACATCATATACGATAAACATGCATCTCATGGATTTAAAACATGATATGATCTAATATAAATGAGCATGCAATAACAATAGGGCACCCCAAGCTATGTGGGTCCCACAAGTGTCCCATATACTTGTATCACAGATCATGAGTACTCATACCAAACCTCTGAGTGTCGTCACACCTAAGCATACAATAACATCTCCATGCTCATCATGCAAGCATACAGAACAAGAGTATGGATTGTCAACCCCTCCAGGGTCTTAACTACCGCCGCTCCTTGTCGACACCATAACGGGAGTCTTAACGTTCGTCCCTATGAAAAGGCCAGGACTAGTAGTGTGGACTATCCATGTTACCAAACCCCTATTAAAAGCCATCTGTAGGCAGATGTCTATCACATCATAATCATATCACAAATTTTAGAGGGTGAGTGGCCGGCCCTACTCCCTCCTAGCATGACATCCACTGGGTGAGAGTACCCGTCATAAATCACAAAATACGAAAATTGTAAAACTAGGAGCATTTATGGATCACAATCCCTAAGGCATGCCCCTCATCCTGGGGTTAGCCTCTCAAAGAACTAGCTACCAAGCCTCTACTATCATCCTTATGAAAACCCATCAGTTTTAGTGGTGCAATAAAGAAGATAATCACTAATCATATATATAGGTACGCAGTATTAATCTCATAAAACAATCTATCATAAACCCATTCAATACATTATTGAAATCAAATATCGATCATAGCATAAAACTTGAGTTTCACAAAATCACAGACTAAATAAACAAGTGCAAATGAATCACAATCAACCATGATACTATGATAATGCAAGGTTTTAGAAATCAAAACATAACATTAAATGTCGTCACCAACCTCAATGTGAGATCACCCAATTCAAGCGTGTAATCCTCTTAATTCGCACCCTCAGATGTACTTGTCAGTACCACAATACTATTTTCTGTTATTTATTTCATCATAATGGAGTCTATGGCGATCCAACCGTTGGATCGTTCTCTAAGATCTCTATTTATGATTTAGTACTTAATCCCAACGTTACTTATTATCATTTAGTCCTATCACATGTTCATTTGTTCATTTTTGTGTGTATCTAGTGTTTATACCTTGATCTGACGATCATGTGATCTGTCTTTCAAGGTCATCGACCAATTTTTACGGTAATGAGTCGAAGGGAGGGTGCTATTATAAAAAACAGTCCCTGTATTTCAAGTCTCTTAATTTTACAAAAATACCCTTCTATCTTCAATGATTCATAACTTCTCCATTTGATCTCCATTTTCTGCATTCTTTATACCGTTTAATTCCTATCGTTGTGTACTTTTTAGTTTTTATGATTTCAAAACTAATTTCTATGCATAAAATTTTTAATTTAATTAATTTAATTTATTACTATTTTAGGATTTAAAATTGAGGATTTTACATCCTTCTCACCTTATAAAAATTTCGTCTTCAAAATTTCGGTACATACCTTTGTGTTAATAACTCTGGGTGAATCCTCCTCATCTCCTCTTTTGTCTCCCATGTGGCCTCCTGCAATGAATGATGTTGCCAAAGGACTTTGACTAATGAAATAGTTTTGTCCTCAACTCCTTGACTTTCGTGTCTAGTATACGCATAGGTCTCTCTTCAAATGTCACATCAAGTTGTAACTCTCCTAGGATCTGCTCCAACATGTGTGATGGGTCCGACAAGTACTTCCTCAGCATAGATACATGGAAGACGTCGTGCACATTTGCCAACTGTGGTGGTAAGGCTAACTGGTATGCTACTGACCCAACTTTGCGTAAAATCTCAAAAGGCCCAATGTACCTGGGGCTAAGTTTTCCTTTATTCCCAAACCTCATCACTCCTTTCATAGGAGAAACCTTTAAGAATACATGCTCACCTTCGGAGAACTCTAATTCTTTCCTCCTCTTGTCAGCATAACTCTTCTAGCAGCTATGAGCTGTCAACAATCTTTGTCGAATAAGTGGAACTTTCTCTACACACTCTTCCACCAACTCGAACTTCACTATGTGTCTCTCTCCTGCATCACTCTAATATAAGGGTGACCGACAAGGCCTACCATAAAGTGCCTCGTATGGAGCCATGCTAATACTTGTGTGATAACTGTTATTATAGGCAAACTCTACTAGTGGTAAATGATTCTCCCAACTACCCTTCCAAATCCATAACACAAGTCCGTAGCATATCCTCAATCACCTGAATGTTTCTATCGGTCTGACCATTTGTCTGAGGGTGAAATGTTGTGCTAAATTTCAGCCTCCATCCTAAAGCCTCTTGTACATTCTTCTAGTACTTCGAGGTAAACTGAGTGTCTCAATCAGCTATAATCGTCAAGGGAACTCCATGTAAACTTACGATCTCCTTGACATACAATTTTACTAAGCTATCCACCGTTTGATTTTGTTCGATAGGAAGGAAATGACCAGACTTGGTCAATCTCTCCACAACAACCCATATCATGTCATGCCTGCTAACAATCCTTAGAAGGCCCACAATGAAATCCATGGTAATATGATCCCACTTCCACTCAAGAAGATCCAATGTCTAAAGTAGTCCTGATGGTTGTTGATGCTTTGCCTTGACCTACTGACAGGTTAAACACCGTGTTACGCATTCTCCAACATCCTTCTTCATTCCATTCCACCAAAAATGTATCCTAAGGTCTTAATACATCTTCGTACATCCAGGATGGATTGTATACTGGGTCTGGTGTGCCTCCTGAAGTAACTCACACTTCAAATCATCATCTATCGGTACTACCAACCTACCCTTGAATCTGACTCCTCCATCCGGTCCTCTCATAAAATCTGCCCTATCTACTAGATCCTATGTCTCTTTATCTTTGCTTGAGCCTCTAAAATCCTGTCAAAGAACTTTGACTACGTTGACAAATTGGCAATCATTACGCTAGACTTCCAACTCAAGGCATATGCGACGACGTTAGCCTTTCTTGGGTGATACTGTATGGTGAAGTCGAAGTCATTAAGATATTCCATCCATCTACGTTGCCTGATGTTCAAATCACTCTGAGTAAAGAAGTGTAACATTTGCTATTTTAAATTCTAGAATAATTAATTTTTATGAATTTTAAAATTAAAAAATTTAGAAATAGAATCTCGAGTTAAAACCTCAATATTTAAGATGCGCTCAAAAAATGGAGTCTAATGCCACTAAAAACGCTAAAATTGGAGATCGGAGTAAAAATAAATAATTATTATAAATTTTATAATTAATTGAAATTATTAGAAGGCCAGAACTGTCTTTTCATAAGCGAGGCCCACAAATCATCCCTGCGCGAGGATGCTGTCGATCTCCTCCTTCAGCGCTTGATGGAACGACTGAGGTAGGCCATCTCTGTCCCTTATGTTCTTGTTCCTTCCTTGTTTAGTGCCGAAAAGGTAATATGAGTTATTGTTGCCCCTGGAATAAGTCAATGAAACAGTGTCATATGAGGATTTGGACCGTTCATCTTGAACGTGATAATGCAAGGGACAAACCCATGAAATTTCATGGTGATTGGACGGCTAGGGACGTTGAAAAACCACAAAAATAGTAAGATGAGGGTTTTTCGAAACATGGTAAAAATCGTGAATGGCCACGTGGTTTGCCACGCACGCCACACGCGTGTAGCACACATGTGCGTGCACACGTGGGCTGTATGCCCGCACACGGGTAGCACATGCGTCGATCCTTGTTTTCCTAATTTTGGGTTTTTTGACCGTCCGTTCATAAAAAGCGTGATTCTAAGAGCTATAGAGGTCCAAATGATGATTCGAAAGAGGCGTTGTGATCATCTCAATAAGGCGAACCTAGATAAGATAAAAATCTAGTTTAGAGTACCTTTTTAATAGTCAAACTACTAAATACTTTTAGATGATTTAGATTAAGCTGATCAATATATGATCAGGCCTTAAACTTTGGTGGTATACATCAAACATGAGATGATCTAAGAGATTAGAAGGGCAGGTCTCAAAGAATTATCAAGAGAAAAATGATCCTAATGATGGATCTGAGCAACTACCTTAAGATGTGCTAATCAAGAGTGATTTAACCGTTAGATTGATACGTGATCATAAAGATACATGTGACTCACTAAACAAAATAGAAATTTTAGGGTCATGATGAAAATGAGAGGTTTAACAATCAATGATGACTTATGATCTGACAGGTACGTTAGGGTGTAGGACTTGATATCGCTTGCGCGCCTGGTTGGAATACCGCATTATCGAGGTAGGTGATTTCATTTGAGATTTTTCATGATTTCTCAAATCATGACTTAGTGATTGAAAATTTGAGACATAGGTTTGTATGCCCTATCATGCTACATGAGATCATTTTTAGTATGTATTACCAATATGCGACTTCCCTTGTATATGTTTTATGCACTGTTTTTAGCATATTTCAGTTACATTGACTTGACTAGTGAGATGTTTGACACATGGGAGTCTCTATGCCTTGACGATTGAGACTATTGAGCTTGTGATGGGATGCATCCCCCTTCCCCCGTGACTACCTGAGTGCCCGAGTGCCTCTCGTGGGTGAAAGGGTGAAAGCAGGCATAAAATGTGTCTTTCCGTAAGTGCTTGAGTGCCCACGTGGGTGAAAGGGTGAAAACGGAACTGGAATGCGCCTTTCCGTGAGAGCCTGAGTGCCCCATTGTGGGTGAAAGGGTGAACGCGGATGGTATTGAGAGTTGACCCCACGTTGCCGTGAGTGTACCTAAGACACTCATAGGGCTTGACCATGTATGAGGTTTTGATGCTTTTGATATGCATTCATGTTGTTCTCTAGATATAGACTCACGTGGCTACTGCTTAATTGTATCTGCATATCTTTTTGGATTTTGCATGTTCTTACACCATGACTTATGTTGTCTTATTCATATCATGGATTTGGTATATTCTTTATCGTATGAATCTGAGGTTTTTATACCACGTTATTTCTTATCGTTTTATATTGAATGTAAATCACCTACACAAGCATAGCTTGCTGAGGCATTGCTTTGTTTTGCAATGCCTTAGAGTTGGAGTGCGACAGTCAGAGAGGGCAGTGGGTGGACTACAGCGGATCTAGATGAGGACCCTATACTTTTTGTATTCGGAGACATAGTAGTGTACGTCTTTAGACTGGCATCAGACTTTTGGTACTCTACCTAGATATTTGTATATTTTGATATATTAGACCCACACCACTGTATAGTGTGCATATGCTTACACATGGATGATGTGGTGATTTAGGATGGACCTTGGAGCTTTGGGACTTTTATTATTATCGTCTCTTTGCAGTTTGCATAATTTCTCATGGTTTTGTGTTTGAGCATGCTTAGAGTGTCTGAAAGTGATTTGGTTCAGCATTGTAGTTTTGGGGTGTCACAGTTTGGTATGAGAGCCCAGGTTTATTCCATCATTACCACTTTAAGGGTCTAATTATAGTTACAGCACGTAAATTTATGACTTAGAAGGAGATAGGAGAAATACTTATATGATGTGTTATTCGGTTGTTAATAGATGGCTCCTCAACGGAGGATTAACTCCACCCCCGCTCCACCAGTTGCTACCCCTGCCTCGACATCAGGGCAAGGGGAGTAGGAGGCGGATGTAGTGGCTCGCGTAGTTCAGAGCCTCATGCCACGTCTCACAAAGTGTATTACGCAACAGGTTCGGGCAGAGATGCAGGCTATGTACTCTGTCCACCCGACGACAACTGTAGCAATCCATGGGGATATAGTAGTATAGTCGTCTCATCCAGTACCGACAACTCCTATGTAGGTAGCTACAGAGGGAGGATCCTCGAGCACACATGTTTCACCAGCTGAGCAGCTCGAGAGGTTTCGGAGGATGGTGCCCACCTTCCATGAGGAAGGAGATACAACAGTTACAAAGAGATGGCTCTTTGAGGTGGAGAAGGCCTTTGAGGGGATGGAGATTCCACCTGATGATCAGGTTAGGTTAGCAACATACCTATGGGTCGAAGAGGTTGAGTTTTGGTGGAAGACTTACCACCAGACACACCCCCCGTCCTCAGCACCATTATCATGGGAGGACTTCTAGAGGATCTTCGATGAGCAGTACTTCCCTCTTCATGCCCTGCATGCTATGAAGAGGGAGTTTGCCACATTATCTCAGGGGAGTATGACGATTCAGCAGTATCTGAACTGGTTCACCAGACTACAAAGGTTCGCAGCTACCCCCTTTGCCTCAGATCAAGAGGCAGCAAATAGATTCATTGACGGGTTGGTGCCACAGTTGAGGCACGAAGTACTTATTGCACACCCGACTACGGTAAGACAGGCTGCAGACAGGGCTTCGGTGCTCAAGAGAGATTTGCTACGGAGGAGAGGAGAGATGAGTCAGCCCTTCAAGGGTAAGAGGCCCTTCGCATGCACACAGCCTTAGGGGGCTCTTGACCAGCAGTACCCTCCTAGGCAGAGGAGAGGTCAGGGTAGGAGAGTGTGCCCTCGTTGTAAGGGCCGACACTTGGGGCAATTGTGCCCAGGACAGGGCCGTCAGCATCAGGGCCCACAGTAGCCCCACTAGTCCCAGCAACAGTAGCCTTTTCAGTCGAGCGAGCCGTTTAGGTGTTATGGCTACGACGAGACAAGGCATATGAGGAGAGAGTGCCCCAGAGGTCTAGGAGATAGGCCACCGAGGACCGATGCCACCATGGAGGTAGCACCACGCAATCAGGGTCGCATCTTTGCCATCACTTTAGGGCAGGCATAGGCCTCTAACCAGGTGGTGGAAGGCACTTTTCTTGTAGCTGATAGACATGCCAAAGTTCTTCTTGATTTGGGGTCTACCCAATCATTTATTGTATGTACATTTGCGTCATACCTTGACTTGCACACGTGTAAACTAGCATTCAGGTTAGATGTATCGATGCCAGTAGGAGAGACTATGGAGGCTACTGAGTACCTTGAGAGGGTACTAGTGGAGATATCAGGTATTAGGATGGATGCCGACCTCATTCTATTAGATATGATGGAGTTTGATGTCATCTTGGGGATGTATTGGCTAATGACGTTTTGGGTCACCATAGACTGCGGTAAGAAGTAGATTATGTGTAGTGTACTAGGTCGACTAGTGGTTGTAGTGTAACAATAAGAAAAGAAAAAAAAAACACTTAAATGAAGGAGGGGCTAGAATTGATACTGGCACCACCCACATAAGAGACCCATTGGGTTTGTTTTTTTTCCTAAAAACCCAACAGACCAAAACCTGATGAGAGGGAAATATGGGGAGAGAAGAAGAGAAAGGGAAGAAGGAAAAAAGAGAAAGGGAAGAAGGAAAGGAGAGAGAGGGAAGAGAGGGAGGAGAGAAAGAAGAGGATGGAGAGAAAGCTTGCAGGGAAAGTCTGCCATGCCGACGAGCAGGGAAACGGGTTTAGGGTTTTTGGGTCCCAGAGTGCACAGACGTCGCCAGAGAAGACAACAGCTCCGATCATCAATCGAGCCGACCAATCTCCTGAGTACACTAGCAGGAACTAAAAGCCTAAGGTTTTGGAATGATCCAAGCATTGTGGATCGTCAGATTGAAAGGGGAAATGTCGCACGCGTATGTTAGAGTGTTTTTTGACGAATCGGAGCCCATCTAGCCCATTCTAGAGAGGGAGAGACACAGAAAGACACTGGGAAGGTAAGATCTACAAAACCCAACTTTTGATTTGTGGTGTTTTGCAAAATTCATGTGTTTTCACCCTAGATGACGTAGCTCTAATCACACACAAAAACGTCAGATCTAGGCTGAAATTTGATCGAACGATCTCAATCGTCTAATCGGGTACTATTCACATAGCAACCTTTTGACGTCTGATTGACGATTAGACACCACAATGAGTTCTAGAGCACTATAATTGCTAGGATATGGCACAAATTGAAAGTTTTAGACTGAAATTTATCTAAAAATCTAAATTGTTTGATTGGATAGTAGGAAAATAAGGACCTGACACTTCTGATTAGTGGTTGGACACTATCATGGTGTACCCTAACCTTTAATAAGTTAAAATAC
Source organism: Warburgia ugandensis (assembly GCA_035236585.1). Classification (NCBI taxonomy): domain Eukaryota; kingdom Viridiplantae; phylum Streptophyta; class Magnoliopsida; order Canellales; family Canellaceae; genus Warburgia; species Warburgia ugandensis. The sequence goes on along the minus strand of CP141138.1, from coordinate 8,859,832 downwards.
TTGGAAAATTCAAGATGAGACCATTTAACGATGAAAATAATTTACAGCCACTTAAGAAAAGTAGTGAATAGCCAGTCTAGAACCAATGGTATGGATTGGCAATCTAGTAACCATAGGTCATTCAACTAGCTATCAATCAATAGCTAATGAAACACCCTTAACATGAAATTAAGCACTGTCACTTCGCCTTACGACTATTAGTGTCAGTGAGTAACTTAGAGGGAGCTTTCATTCTAGAAAAGCTAAGAGAAGCCCCAAAGTCATATATCTGAATATGTTTTCGTGTACTTTACAGAGGCGTGATTGATTTGGGAGCTCGTACGCGAATTGAGGAAAGTATTCACGTCAGTGAACTAGAAGAGCACCGTTTGAGGTAGGTGGGATTGAGATTGCAAAGATTTTTGCTATATACGTATTTGTATAAGAAATTTGAGCATTGAAATAAGTCTTTTCAATTTATATGAAAGGCAAGATGAATGCGCATGATAAAATTTAACCATGATTAAACTGTTCATACAAAAGCTATACATTATTATGAATTATGTGAGAAAATATATAAGACTGATACCAGAAAATTGAGAGTTGGCTCGTAAGAGTGAAAGGGGTTGTTATGATGTGGGTGGGCCTTTAGGCTGGACGAGCTACCGGTTCTTGGCTGGATGAGCTACCGGTCCCTGGGGTTGTAGCCCCATTGTTTGGGGAGTTTGACACGTCCTGAGGGGTTGTTATGATGTGGGCGGGCCTTTGGGCTGGATGAGCTACCGGTTCTTGGTTGGACGAGCTATCGATATCTCAAGAGTAAAGCCTTGAGGTGTGTCTTTGAGTTAGTGTGTCTTTGGGTTTTACCCATTGCGCTAACTCACTACGCCAAAGAGATAATATTGTCTGCTGTATACTTGATACACAATACAACGCGTTGGTGGTTGGTAATGTGAAATGGCTCGTATAAGCAAAGGTTGGTATCAAGAAATGAAAATGATTAGTGAGTTGACATGTGACTGCATACTTGCATTTCAAGAATATGTTTTAGTACTAATGCATTGATGTTTTTTTCATCTTGGCATGAATTTATGATGTTGATGAATGTCCAATTATTTCAAGCTAAATGATAATTGAATAGTAGTTGCATGTTTTAGCATGGACAAGTTAAATTATATAGAATATCATGATTTTGTATATATATAATTGCTTCTTATTCCACCTACACAAACACAAGTTTGCTGAGATATTGTATTTGTTTACAATATCTCAGAGCAGAGGATTCCCAAGAAGTAGGAGCTTCTTGACAGGAGTACACTGACAAAAAGCTCTTGACTTAGGCAGGTAATGATTGGTTTATGTTGAAGTCATTTTATCTGAGATGGGAAAGAGACTGCTATATATATTTATATATATGTAATTTTGGAGAGTTGGATAACTTATGTGATTTGGTTGTGGTGTGGAGTTCCTGGTTGTGATTTTGTCTCTATTTGGGCAAATGTATGAAAAGGAGACAGAGTCTCCATTTATATTTTAAACTTATAAAAAATGTTTATCAGGTACTTCGCAATGACTTGCTTTAAATGTCATATATCCAAAAAACATAGGAAACTCTGCTAGATTGTCGGCAGAAATGAGTGCTCATTTCACCAAGAATCCTTGCTTTTGATAAAAGAAAAATGACGCTCGGGGTATTTCAAAGCGAATTTAAAAGAAAATATTCTTTCGCATTTGTTACATTTAAAAAATAATTTTATTAGAAATTGAGCTCACGAAGTCAATGTCTTTTGGATTTAAAAAGTGTTATGAAAACCCGGGCTGTCACATGTAGTCCACGGCAGGAGGAGTGTTAGTGGCCCTTGTATCATCTCAGTCATGAGAGTAGATCGATGTTACACTCAAGGATGTCGAGTGTTTTTTGCTTGTGTCACGACAACTGACAGAGAGTAGCCACGGATTGAGGATATAGATGTGGTGTGAGATTTTGTTGATGTATTTCCAGATGAGCTGCCAGGGCTACCCTCACGTAGGGAGATTGATTTTACCATAGACTTGGTGCCAGGTACAACCCTTATATCTAAAGCGCCCTATAGGATGGCCCCTGCAGAGTTGAGAGAGCTCTAGTTACAGTTGTAGGAGCTTTTGGATAAGGGTTTCATCAGGCCGAGTGGATCTCCATAGGGAGCACCAATTCTCTTCGTTAAGAAGAAGGATGGATCATTGAGATTGTGCATAGATTACTAGTTACTGAACAGTGTTACTGTGAAGAACTTGTACCCCTTGCCTCGTATTGATGACTTATTTGACTAGCTGTAGTTGGTGTAGGTATTCTCTAAGATTAACGTAAGATCAGGCTACCACTAGTTGAGGATTAGGGAGGAGGATATCCCTAAGACTGCATTTAGGAGTTGATATGCCCACTATGAGTTTTTGGTGATGCCCTTTGGGCATACGAATGCATCGGCAATGTTCATGGATTTGATGAACAGGGTATTTCGAGCCTATTTAGACTAGTTCGTGATTGTTTTCATGGACAACAGCCTAATCTACTCACCTAGCCATGAGGCCCATAAGGAGCATCTTCGCACTGTGTTGGACACGCTTCACCATCATCGCTTGTATGTGAAGCTCAGCAAGTGCGACTTCTGGTTAGGACATGTGCATTTTTTGGGATACGTGGTGTCCAAGGATGGTGTGGCTGTAGACCCGGCCAAGGTGGAGGCAGTTTTGCATTGGGAGAGGCCTACGACAGTGACGGAGGTTCGTAGTTTTCTTAGTTTGGTTGGTTACTATCGACGATTCATTGAGGGGTTCTCAAGGATCGCCTTGCCTATGACCACCTTGACTCGAAAGGACACCAAGTTCATTTGGACTGATGCTTGCGAGGACAGCTTCCAGGAGCTCAATAGGAGGTTGACTACTGCGTCAATATTGGCCTTGCCTTCAGGATCGGGTGGTTACGTGGTCTTTTGTGATGCATCAGGTAGAGGTTTAGGAGCAATGCCGATGTAGCATGGGCGGGTCATCACCTATGCGTCGAGACAGCTGAAGACGCATGAGGTGAACTATCTGACCCATGATTTAGAGTTGGCAACAATGGTGTTTGCATTGAAGTCCTGGAGATATTATTTATATGGCAAGAGATTTGAGGTATACACTGAGCACAAGAGCCTCAAGTATTTCTTCACACAGAGTGATCTGAACATGAGGTAGTGGAGATGGATGGAATACCTCATGGACTTTGACTTTACCATACAGTACCACCCAGGGAAAGCTAACGTTGTAGCTGATGCCTTGAGTAGGAAGTCGAGAGTGATGCTTGCTAACCTCTCGACTCGATCTAGGTTTCTTGACAAGATCCTTTAGGCACAGAGGGGTGATATAGAGACACAGAACATGGCTGCTAAGGCCGATTTTTCTAGAGGTCCCAATGGAGGTGTCAGGTATAGGGCAGATTAGTGGTACTCGCAAATGATTAGTTGAGACACGACTTACTCTATGAGGCGCACCAGTTCCCATATTCTATTCATCTCGGAGGTACGAAGATGTACTAGGACCTTAGCTGACACTTTTTGGTGGAATGGGATGAAGAGGGATATTGGCAAGTGCGTAGCACGATGTTTGACGTGTCAGCAGGTCAAGGCAGAGCATCAATGACTAGCTAGGTTATTACAAACTTTAGACCTTCTAGAGTGAAAGTGGAACCACCTCACTATGGATTTTATAGTGGGCCTGCCGAGGACTGCTAATGGGCATAACATGATATGGGTCATAGTCGACAGATTGACGAAGTTAGCCCATTTCCTCCCTATTAGACAGACTCAGACTGTGGACAGCTTAGCAAAGCTGTATGTCAAGGAGATCACGATCCTTCATGGAGTGCCATTGACGATCATCTCAGATCGAGACACACGGTTTACCTCGAAGTACTGGCAAAGTGTACATGAGGCTCTGGGGTCGAGGTTGAGATTTAGTACGTCGTTCTACCCCCAGATAGATGGCCAGACTGAGAGGACCATCCAGACCGTGGAGGATATGTTGAGGGCTTGTGTCATGGATTGGAGAGGCAATTGGGATGAGCATTTGTCACTTGTAGAGTTTGCATATAATAACAGCTACCATGCGAGTATCGGCATGGTACCTTATGAGGCACTTTATGGTAGACCCTATAGGTTTCCCTTGTGCTGGAGTGATGTGGAAGAGAGACAGGTAGTGAAGTCAGAGTTGATTGAGTAGTGTGAGGAGAAAGTCCGACTCATTCGAAGATGATTACTTGGAGCTCACAGTCGCCAGAAGAGCTATGCGGATAGGAGGCGGAAGGACTTAGAGTTTGAGGTTGGACAACATGTATTTTTTAGAGTTTCTCCTATGAAGGGCATGATGAGATTTGGTGTAAAGGGGAAACTCAGTCCCAGATACATTGGTCCTTTTGAGGTCCTGCGCAGAGTCAGACCAGTCGCATATCAATTAGCCTTACCCCCACAACTCACTAAAGTACATGACTTTTTTCACATCTTCGTGCTGAGGAAGTACATACCGAACCATCCCACATGCTAGAGCAGATCCCACGGGAGGTATGGCCTGACTTGACATTCGAGGAGCGCCCTATACGGATCTTGGATAGCAAGATCCAGGAGTTGAGGACTAAGACCATTCCTCTGGTCAAGGTCGTTTAGCAACATCATTCGGCGCGGGAGGCTACTTGTGAGTTAGAGGATGAGATGAGGTGTACTCATCTAGAGCTCTTCTCGTGAGGTACGTATATTTTAAATTTCGAGGACGAAATTTTCTATAAGGTGGGTAAGATGTAACATTCGCTATTTTAAATTCTAGAATAATTAATTTTTATGAATTTTAAAATTAGAAAATTTAGAAATAGAATCTCGAGTTAAAATCTCAATATTTGAGATGTGCTCAAAAAATGGAGTCTAATGCCACTAAAAACGCTAAAATTGGAGATCGGAGTAAAAATGACCAATTATTATAAAATTTATAATTAATTGAAATTATTAGAAGGGCAGAACTATCTTTTCACAAGAGGCCCACAAAATCATCCTTGCAACCCATCTTAGCAGGTGATGATTACAGCATTAAATGTTGGTAATCATGTTTTAAAAAAAAATTCATTTAAGGGGGGGTGCCTTAAATGCACTTCCCTCCCCACCCCCTCTCGTTTCACAGTGACCGACCACTATTGTAGCCACTGGCACCATCATCTTTGGCAACAAGTTCACGCGCAAGGATGCTGTCGATCTCCTCCTTCAGCGCGTGATGGAACGACTAAGGTAGGCCATCTCTGTCCCTTATGTTCTTGTTCCTTCCTTGTTTAGCGCCAGAAAACGGCGTGGACTGCCATTTTTTGGGGGGTAATATGAGTTACTGTTGCCCCCAGAATAAGGTGATGAAATAGTGTTAGATGAGGATCTGGACCATTAATCTTGAACGTGATAATACAAGGATAAACCCATGAAATTTCATGGTGATCGGATGGCTAGGGACGTCGAAAAACCACAAAAATAGTAAGATTAGGTTTTTAGAAACATAGTCAAAATCATGAAAAAATGACAAATAATAAAGGAATTTGCAGAAATGGAGGGTGAAAATGGAATGTACATGAAAAACTAGACAAAATAGTATAAAAATAGTAAAAAATAGAGCACCTGGGGTAGCCGGCAACTAGATTCCAGCGGTCGTCTCTGGCGATGGTGAACCAGTCCGGTCACCGTCCCCGACAACGGCGACGTACAATAGGGCGGTAAGCACGTCAGGCAGGGAGCGCACCTGTCACACTTGTGTGACATGCGGCGCGGCACCACAATAGCACCATGCATCGACACCCGGCACAACCAGGCACGAAGTGCGGCACGACCAAGTGCTCCACGCGGTGCAACGTGCGCGGACCATGCAATGCATGACGCGCGGGTAACGTATGCACGCCACATGGTGCACTATGAACGCAACGCGTGGTGTGACGTACGAGCGCCACGTGGTGCCCCACGCCTTGTTTTCTGGAATTTTGGGTTTTCTGACTGTCCATTCATAAAAAACTTGATTGTAAGAGCTATAGAGGTCCAAATCATGATCCGAAAGAGGTGTTGTGATCGTCTCAACAAGGCGGACCTAGATTTAAGAAAAAAAATCTAGTTTAGAGTACTTTTTAATAGTCAAACTACTAAATACTATTAGATGATTTAGATCAAGCCGATCAATATATGATTAGGCCTTAGACTTTGGTTGTATACATCAAACATGAGATGATCTAGGAGATTAGAAGGGTAAATCTCATAAAATTGCCAAGAAAAAAATAATCCTGATGATTGATCTGAGCAACTACCTTAGGATGTGCTGATCAAGAGTGATTTAACTGTTAGATTGATACATGATCATAAAGATATATGTGACTCACTAAACAAAATAGAAAATTTAGGGGTCGTGATGAAAATGATAGGTTTAACAATCAATGATGACTTATGATATGATAAGTACGTCAGGGCGTATGACTTATATCGCTTACGCGCCTGACTGGAGCACTGCATTATCGAGGTAGGTGATTTCATTCACAATTTTTCATGATTTCTCAAATCATGACTTAGTGATTGAAAATTTGAGGCATAGGTTTGTATGCCCTGTCATGCTGCATGAGATCATTTTTAGTATGTATTACCGATATGCTTGCTACTTCCCTTGTATATGTTTTATGCACTATTTTTGGCATATTTCAATTACATTGACTTGACTAGTGAGATGTTTGACATGTGGGAGTCTCTATGCCTTGACGATTGAGACTATTGAGCTTGTGATGGGATGCATCCCCCTTCCCCCGTGACTACCTGAGTGCCTGAGTGCCCCTTGTGGGTGAAAGGGTGAAAGCAGGCATAAAATGCGTCTTTCTGTGAGTGCTTGAGTGCCCATGTGGGTGAAAGGGTGAAAACGGAACTGGAATGTGCCTTTCCGTGAGAGCCTGAGTGCCCCGTTGTGGGTGAAAGGGTGAAAGTGGATGGTATTGAGAGCTGACCCCACATTGCCGTGAGTGTACCTGAGACACTCATAGGGCTTAACCATGTATGAGATTTCGATGCTTTTGATATGCATTCATGTTGTTCTCTGGATATAGACTCACGTGGCTATGGCTTACTTGTATATTCATATCTTTTTAGATTTTGCATGTCCTAACACTATGACTTATGTTGCCTTATTTATATCATGGATTTGGTATATTCTTCATCATATGAATTTGAGGTTTTTGTACCTTGTTATTTCTTATCGTTTTATATTGAATGTAAATCACCTACATAAGCATAGCCAGAGTGGGTAGTGGGTGGACTAGCGTAGATCTGGACGAGGACCTAAGGACCCTATACTTTTTGTATTCAGAGACAGTAGTGTACGTCTTTAGATTGGTATCGGACTTTTGGTACTCTACCTAGATATTTGTATATTTTGATAGATTAGACCCATACCACTATATAGTGTGCATATGCTTACACATGGATGATGTGGTAATTTAGGATGGACCCTGGAGCTTTGGGACTTTTATTATCATTATCCCTTTGCAGTTTGCATAATTTCTTATGGTTTTGTGTTTGAGCATGCTCAGAGTGTCTGAAAGTGATTTGGTTCAGCATTGTAGTTTTGGGGTGTCACAAGAAGTACTTGAGGCTCTTATGATTAGTGAATACTTCAAACTTCTCGCCATATAGACAATGTCTACAGGACTTCAAGACAAATACCATTGCTGTTAACTCCAGATCATGTGTTGGGTAATTTATCTCATGTGTCTTAAGATGTCTCGATGCATAGGCAATTACCTTCCCATGCTACATCAACACTGCTCTTAGTCCTTTTCCCGAGGCATCACAATAAACCACATAACCACCTACACCTAATTGTAATGTCAACATTGAGGTAGTAGTAAGTCTCCTCTTGAGTTCCTGGAAGCTCTCATCCCATTCATCAGTCCAAACAAATTGAGTATCTTTCTTGGTTAAGGTAGTTAAAGGTAACGCAATCTTTGAGAATACCTCAATGAACCGACGATAATATCCTGCAAAACCGAGAAAACTGCTTATCTCTGTCACTGTCTTGGGCCTCTCCCAATGTAGCACTGCCTCAACCTTCGCCGGGTCTATGGCCACTCCATCTTTAGATACCATGTGGCCTAAGAACTACACTTGATCTAACCAAAAATCACACTTATTGAACTTGGCATACAACTGATGTCGATGAAGTGTGTCCAATACCGTGTGGAGGTGCTCCATATGTGCCTCATGACTAGGTGAGTAAATTAAGATGCCATCAACAAAGACAATCACGAACTTATCCAAGTAAGCTTGGAAGACACTGTTCATTAGGTCCATGAACACTGCAGGTCCATTGGTTAATCCAAACGACATCACTAAAAACTCATAGTAGCCATAGTGACTCCTAAAAGCAGTCTTTGATCTCAAGTTATAAGCGTTTTAGTGTCATACGTACATAGGAGTCTTAAAAATAAAAAGACGGAATGCTAGGGCGCTGCGCGTCTGCGACGTGATCCCCGGCTTCCTTAAGAAACGAAAAAACGCGTATCGTTAGCGCGCTGTGCGTCTGCGGCGTACGCCTCAGAGGGCGCATCTGCAGACGAGCAGAACTTCCCGCCCGTCTCTCTCTTTTGCGGGAGCGTCCAGGGAACGTTCTGACTAGAACATTCCGTCGTCTAGGGGACCGGGGCGTCCTCAGGACACCCTGGTTCGACCCCTGTCGAACCAGTGCAGCCCAGGGAACGTCCCTGGGTCCTTGGTGGCTCTCCTGGGCTTCATTTTGCATGGTTTTTCATGCAAAAACCTAGGGAAATTAATCTTGGAACTATGGTGGAGATGGGTTTTGAGGAATCTTGGGCGTACCTGGCTCGTTGCTGGGTTTTTCTCCTTATTTTCCCCTCTAGGTCACTGCTTCATGACTGGTTTTCTTCATTGTTTTGGGCTGCCATTAGAGGCACCAAAGAGCTCTATTTATAGATTTAAGAGAGGGTTCTTGAGGGGGCTCTCACCACCTTTGAATGGCAGTGGAGAAACCTCCAGAATGGCGGTGATTTCCCCTCCAATCACCGTCGTTCTAGAACTCTCTAGGAGGTGGAAGATGAAGGGTGCCCGTATCAAAACAGGCCCCTGTGTTTTGCAGCTAAACCTGTTTTTGTAAAAAATACAATTTTGCCCCTGATCTTCAAAGGGCCATAACTTGCTCATTTTAACTCCGTTTTGGGTGATTTTGGTTTTGTTGGATTTCTTTTTCTGAGACGCATCTAATGGTATCATTTTCAGGACCAAGTTTCTGGGTTCAGTCAAGGCGACTAGTGAAATGACCAAAATGCCCTTATCTTCAAAACTGAACTTTTCATGGGATTTTAATATTACAAAAATTGGGATCATTACATTATTACCCCCTTAAAAGAATTTCGTCCTCGAAATTCCATAAATTATCATCTTCCAGGTATTTGTCTCTTAGATGATTTCTTGGTGAATGCATTCCCCCTTAGGAATCAAATCTAGGTTCATCCTCAATTTATCATTTCTATTGTTCCTCCTATAAGGCCTCACCTATAAGGGCCATTTTCGTTGCATACTCTGATGTAGTGCCATACTCTCATACGTGCCAATTTAACCATAGTGGTTTCTAGCTGTAATTCATCCATTTCGAAATCCTTAGATGCCCATACTTTTCTCATCGTGTATAGGATAGTCTCCTCGTAGGATCATGCTTCTATATTCATGTATAAATTACTCTATACTTCTTTGAGATCATATGATCTTATTTCTCCTATTTTGAATATCATAGGATAATCCCTTTTTCTTTTTATCTTTCATCTAATGATCTCTTCATCATCCATATCTCCTTCTAATGATTGGTTATATGTCATTAGTAAGAGTCCAAAAATTTACCTTCTTTCCATTGTGTCTAACTTTGCTTCTTATCTTTCATATTTGTCCCTAAGATACTTCAATAACTGACATGGTATCATGTGATCTACAGCCAAACCCTTGATTAACTTCGAATTTCAACTGTCTGTCGTTTTCCATATGTGACTTTATTCTTCGATAAAATCATGAAAGCCAATTAGTAGCTTCTTCTATCGAGGACCTTATCATATACTGAAAGTAAATGTCCTAACTCCATATCCAGTTTCATAATTATTGAATTCATTAAATGCTTTCCTCTGTGAAGATTTTATCCAAACTCAAGTCGATTCATCATCATGGGTCAAATGTTCTTGTCCAGAGGCCTATCTCACTATTCACATCAATTTGTAATTAGGATTTTCAATAATGTTCCTATTCATGTAAAGCAAAAAGTCTCTTATTCATAACCGAGTACCCTTACTAGGTCATGATTGAATCCTTCATCATCCTCTTTGTCCTTTCTTTGCTTAATGGTTTTCTTCGTTACCTTCTAGTTCAAAAGTTCTATACTCAATCTAGTCAGGTTAGTCCTTAAGAAAATCCTTTAATTGATTTTTAGTACTTGGTATATGCTCATAACAACTAACTATTTGTCTATAAGCAATGTAACATCAAATCTCACCTTATAGTGTGCTAGCCATCTCACCTTTTCTCCTTCCATCCCCTATGTCAATATATCGTGCAATCTTTTATCAAGGTTTTATTGTCAATCATGCAGTCTATATTGTCAGGAGGTATACTCGTAAGTAGTGATTTTCTCAATTCCTTAAAATTTATTCTTCAAGTGCCTCCTTATTTTATCTTTCAAGTGCCTTCTTATACTTAATTTATAATAGCAATAATTCTCCTTCAATAGCGATTATATCAAATTGTACTGAAGTTGTTAACTCCACAAGTTTTACAATACTTAGATAAGCATAAATATTTTCTTAGACATAGAAAGACTTTATTTGATTACCTATTGATCTCTTCCCAGATACGTTATAAGCTCAAGGGCCTCTAGAGTGATCGGTACTTATCTACCTTCCTTTCAATCCAAGTCTGTAGTATTTTTCAGACCCAAAGTAATTTCTTCACCTTGTCATGGTAGCCACTAAGGTTTGAAAAACCTTTCACATTGGTTTAGATCACTTCTTATTTTTGCTCCTATCTCAGTTGTTACTATATTTATTGTACTTGTAGCTCTTCATGATGTGGCCTAATCATCTTCATGATGTGGCCTAATCAACTGGCCTTATACCCTCAAATGGCTTAGCCTATCAAGTACTCAAGTCTAAAGACTTATAACATCCTTCTGAGTATATAACTTCAACTACTAACTCATAGATATTAACATACCTGATTAATTAGGGTGGGATACCTCTATTTAGTCAACAGTACTCAATGATGGTCTTAAGATATTGCTCTTCCAATTTATGATAGTAAGATCTCAATCTGATCCTTGATGGTACCCTACTTGCTAAATGGACAAATCATTGTTCCCGGCTTAATTCCTTTATTGGCAAGGTGAGACATCACCAAAATTTTCTTTTTATGGACTATATCCATTGGTGTTCCTCATAAGTTAATGGATCTGATAAGAATCTAATTGATATCAAACCATTTGTAGAAGTTTAACTTCTAGTTGGTCGCCATTCTTCTTTGAAAATTTCTTGTCACATATTCTCCTGAAATTCGATATTCTACTCAAAGTCTTAAACACCATATGCTTCCTCTCTTTGATACTCCTTTACAATATGATCATCAACTTCACCTAGTATTATTCCTTTGCATTTGTTTGATCTTCCCTCCTATAGGATTCAAGATATTAGAATTGTATGTATCTTCATAGAGTCATGATCTTCTTCTTTTGATTATTTAATATTCATCGAATACTGATAGTTACATCTCTATCTCTTTCTCTCTTTTCTTCAAAATCCTCATTTGGTCTACCTGGATCAATGTCTCTATATGTTTTGTTGCATATAATTGATACTTCATCATAAATTGAATGCTTCTCAAAAATCCTAAACTGTCTTAAGATAATTGAAATCCTTAATTGCCCATAGCCTCAATAAAATTCATACAATGTCTTAATAATGGCATTGACGTTTTGGTCATGCTATACTTTTAGATCGATCTATTATTCACGGATCTATCATCTTCGATGTTATTGTCAAAATCTTTTGGTAACACTGTCGAATATAGTTCCTCATCTTATTCGTGTTATATTCCTCATAATATGTCACTTGCATACATCTTCTGATTTGTTCCATAATACTCAAGTAGTTATTATTTGATATCACTTCACTTTTCATGAGACTTCAATTAAGGTATCTAAAATTGAGCTAAGTCTTTTAGGCTCCATACCTTTGTGATCTAGTACGAGTCACATTTATCTCCTAGTATCATCTTGTATGCTCATGCTTATTAGATTATCATCAAAATTTTCTCAAAGTCTGTCTTTTACATCTCTTATCATACTCATATAATATCCCTTGTGATAGTGTACTCATATTCTGGTATTCTTTATGATGGTAACAAGCCCAATAATCATCTTCATTTATTCATTCTCATCACAATATGATCCTTATATGAGATTTTATCTTTGCACCACTGCACAACAATTCTTATTTCCTATGATTTTGATAGGATTCAAGCAATCCAACATATAAGTTTTTGCTAGGACTATCTCCTTTTTCACCTATGTGTTTATGGTGAAATGCCTTGAGCATTAATATTGTAATCTTCAAATAGAAGTAGTCATCTCTACTACTCCTATTTATACTACTTATTCTTGATTTTCTTTATTGTTCATGACCCTTGGACATGCTGGACTGGCTGTGAAAGGATAAAACCTAGTTCTGATGCCAACTGTGACGACCCGGGTTTTCTCATGCATTTTTAAATACAATATCTAATTTCCTAAGGCGAGATGCATCCCTATTTGAAAACTATTTTATAAAAACCATGCAATGTAGTGGAAAATCTTTTTGTTTTAAACTCATTTTGAAAACCCTGAGTGTCATTTGCTTTCACAACAACTAAGGTAGTTTTTGAAAACTTTAGAAATCATAAATGTTTTTCCCCAGGTCTATCCAGTCACAACACACAGCCCAACTGTAAATAAATACATGTCCAAAGGGTAGAGAGTTTACTCACATGTATAGTTGTCTCCTTTATTTATTCGCTTGCTCATAGCACTAATATCTCCTGAGGCGTCTTCTATTTGTAAGTGGAACTATCCTGAAAAATGTTAAGGATAGGGTGAGTATATACTATACTCAGTAGGAGTCTATCACTACTAGTTTTATAATGCATGCGATGTTTTTAAAATCATATGCTCTTTCCAAACATGTTCATATCTGAATACTCAAGTTCAATATCGATATCGAAATCCATTGTCAAACTGAAATACTAACGACTTAAAGGATCATATAATCCAAAATCGAAAGTATCATATACGTATATATCATAACATCATGATATGCATAAGATGCTTCATGGAATCCAACTCATGGATCTCTAGTATGGTATGGTTGACCAACCTCATATCATGCCATATGCAATGCAAATAAGTCCATAAACCATAGGGTCCGACTATGCCCACGACCTCGCCGCCGTGTGGTCCCTGGGTACCTGAGGACACAGCGTCATCGCCTCTACGGGGCATATGACACATCGACCCAGTGTCGTGACACTAGTGGTAGCCCCCTGTACCACATGCAGTCGACGTAGGGACATGCCCATTTTTGGGCGTGGTACCCATTCCACCTAGTAGTGGTAGAGGCTGGGTGGCTAACCCAGACCCCTCGGCATAGCACCCACGGGCTTACTAGCCCAAATCACATAAGATCAAATAAGCCAAAAACCTCTTTTCAAAACCTGTCCTCTTTAGGTCCCTCACAACTGCCTAGCCCTCGGCACTCCAGCGTCTTTTGGCAACCCTCAAGGACATGCAATCTTTGCAAGAACTTAATGCTCATAGATCACACAATGTATGCAATGGTTTGCAAAACATATCTATGCACCTCGTATATGCAATTATTTATAAAATGCGTCTAGGCATAAAGCATTTATCACATGCATGCTGAATTAAGTTATGCTAAACAAGTCATATATTTAAAACATATGTCCTCAAAACAATAATAGTTCTTTAAAAGAATCGAGTAGTGATAGAGCACCTACCTGACTAGGTTGCGCTAACCCCTTTGTCCTCGGACGCTCCTGAACATGGTTTTGGGAAATGAGGGTTAGTTTGACCCATCTTTTATGGGTTTTAGAGTAGGTGGGTCTTATTACTTAGGCATTAGGGGTCCATCCCTATGCCTATGGGCGTCCTAAGATCCTAATTGGGCCTTGGTATCTTCAGTTTTCCAAAGGTTTAGCGGCCACGCACCACCATCCTATTCTAAGGGTCATGCCCACCTTTGATTGGGCCTTGATCAGGGATTTTATAGTTTAAGTGTGTCCGCATCGTCGATATAGCCACAACGCCTTTTACAGCGCCTCAATCGGAGCTCTAAATCTCAAGTTATAAGCATTTTAGTGTCGTACGTACATAGGAGTCTTAAAAATAAAAAGATGGAATGCTAGGGCACTGTGCGTTTGGGACGTGCGCCCCGGCTTCCTTAAGAAACGAGAAAACGTGTATCGTTAGCGCGCTACGCGTCTGCGGCATACGCCTCAGCGGGCGCATCTGCAGACGCTCAGAACTTCCCTCCCGTCTCTCTCTTTTACGGGCGCGTCCTTGGACGTGCTCGTTTGGTTTTTCAAATGGAGACGAGGTGGGACGTTCCGACTGGAACGTTTCGTCGTCTGGGGGACTGGGGCGTCCTCAGGACACCCTGGTTCGACCCCTGTCGAACCAGTGCAGCCCAGGGAACGTCCCTGGGTCCTTGGTGGCTCTCCTGGGCTTCATTTTGCATGGTTTTTCATGCAAAAACCTAGGGAAATTAATCTTGGAACTATGGTGGAGATGGGTTTTGAGGAATCTTGGGCGTACCTGGCTCGTTGCTGGGTTTTTCTCCTTATTTTCCCCTCTAGGTCACTGCTTCATGACTGGTTTTCTTCATTGTTTTGGGCTGCCATTAGAGGCACCAAAGAGCTCTATTTATAGATTTAAGAGAGGGTTCTTGAGGGGGCTCTCACCGCCTTTGAATGGCGGTGGAGAAACCTCCAGAATGGCAGTGATTTCCCCTCCAATCACCGCTGTTCTAGAACACTCTAGGAGGTGGAAGATGAAGGGTGCCCGTATCAGAACGGGCCCCTGTGTTTTGCAGCTAAACCTGTTTTTGTGAAAATTATAGTTTTGCCCCTGATCTTCAAAGGGCCATAACTTGCTCATTTTAACTCTGTTTTGGGTGATTTTGGTCTTGTTGGATTTGTTTTTCTAAGATGCATCTAATGGTACCATTTTTAGGACCAAGTTTCTAGGTTCAATCAAGCCAATTAGTGAAATGACCAAAATGCCCTTATCTTCAAAACTGAACTTTTCATGGGATTTTAATATTACAAAAATTGGGGTCATTACAGAAACGCTCTTCACCCTCATGAATAAAATTGTGCCGCTTTCATAGCAGATATGATGCATGTACTTGTTAGACTTTTTCTACCCTTAAACAATATTTCTAGTTGCCTAGGTATATGAAAAATTACTCACTTCTTTCAGAAGTCTATGGTAACCCAGTAGTTAGCTAACCAATTCATCCCAAATATAATATTGTAATCGACCATGTCTAATAAAATGAAGTCTGAGTCCATCCTCACGCCTGATATCTCCACGAGTATCTCCTGGAGATACTCAGTAGTCTCTACAGTCTCTCCCACGGGTGTCATAATATCCGACCCAAATGTTAATTTATGTATGCATACATCAAGGTAAGATGCAAAAATGCATGAAATAAAAGAATGAGTAGACCCTGTGTTAAAGAGGGCCCTGACATGTCGGTCTAAGACTAGAATAGTACCTTTGACAACCTGGTGCGATGTTTGTGCCTGCCCTGATGTGAAGGCAAACACTTGTCCCTGACTACGTGGCACGGTAGTAGTCTCTGCACTCATCTCAGTCTGCTTCTCCCTTTGTCCCTTAGGACAGTCTTTAATAAAATGTCCCACTTCTCCACAATTAAAGCGCATGCATGGCTGTCTCTAGAAAGGTGGCTAGTGCTGTCGCTGTTGTTAGGGCTGCTTCTGATGTTGTGGCCTGTCAAATCTATTGCACCCTCGCCTATGGTGCCAACCCTTGCACTTGTCACATCTCTTCTTCTCTGTGTCTCTCTTAGGCTTGATCTGTAGCTGGTAACCTGGTGCTCTATGTGCCTCCATAGCACTAAAAGGTCTCTTACCCTTAGCGGGCTGGTATGTGCTCTCTCTAATCCTAAGAGAATTCTTCTCCAACATGGAGGCTATGTCAGTTGCATCTCGCACGGTAGTGGGTCGTGAAGTATCACTCAATCTCTCAGCCAAGGTGTCAATCCATCCATGAATTTGTCCATTGCCTCCTTATCTGAGGCAAGCGCGTTAAGAGCAAACCTCCTCAGTCGGGTAAATCGGTTCAAGTACTGCTGAACCATCATTTTTCTCTGCTCCAGGGTGGCAAACTCTTTCTTTAATATTTGCAATGCATGAGGTGGAAAGTATTGAATATCAAAAGCCTTCTTAAAAGCCTCCCATGTTATCGTCTTTGTAGGATCTAGTTGCGTAAGTGTAGAAGTCTGCCACCAAAAGCCTGTCTCACCCTTCAGTAGGTAGGCAGCTACTCGGACTTCATACTCTGGTGTAATCTTCATTGCGACAAATGTACTCTTTGTGTCAAATAACCATTGCTCAGCCTCCTCAGTATCCCCATCACCATAGAAGGGTGACACCATCTTTTGAAATTGTTCTAATAGTTTATCTATCTTCTTAGAATCACTCGTAGCATCACCCTCAGTGGTCTTAGGTGCTGGTGATGCCTGCACCAGGTGGACAAAATTGCTTTCCGTTAGACAATTCTAACCATTTGGCGAGAGGAAAGTTTTCTTGATGGATATTGACTGTTGCGTGCTTATCTTTAACCATTAGCGAAGAAGCCACATATATTGGAGGCTTAGACCCAGCCTGACAACAAAGCCCCAGATGCAGCTCTGATAAGATTTTGAGAGGCTTCTGATCAGCAGATTCGGCGCCGTTAACAATCGTCAGCTTCAAGCGAAGTTCCACGTAAAGCAGCACGTCAGTCTTGTAATGGGCCTTAGCCAAGTGTCATGCAGCCCACATCGTCAAGGTCGCACTAGCTCGTGGTCGCCTCTAAGGTTATTATGTGCCTGTTTCCATTACTGCTGCTGTAAGACCCACGGATATGGGCTATAGCCCATGATATCATGTTTTTGCAGGCAAAGTTTCTCTTGAATTAATCCACTATTCTTCATTCTTTGGAGGCATTGGAGGGACTTCATCACGTATATGTTTCAACGTATAAACTATAACTGTTTTTGGTTTTTTTCTGAGTGAGCGATGCAATTGTCTTGATTGGTCCTTGTAAATAACTGTCCAAGCATGCATAAGCTGTGATGACTAGAGCACCTTATTTCTTTAACCGGTTCTAGTCCATATAAGGTAGCTATTGAACAAAACAGTTTGTAGAAGAAGCTCTGTATATTCCTTTTTCTTTTGTTCTTTCTTTCCTTTCCTTTCCTTTCTGTTTTTTTCTCTGAATAGTGCTGAAGCTCTATTCTTATGATGGTGGTGATTGGTGAACACAAAGAACGGCTATTATTACTAGGCAACAAGGAGCTAAGGACCATTTCAAGAGCAGATGAGATATTAGAGGAAACCAAGAGAAATGAAGGTTATTTTTCTTTCTTTTAAAAAAAAAAAAACACGTTTAGATTTTACTAACATATTTTGTTTATGATTTTACCTCATCCCAGTATTACTCTAATTTATAACCCAATTCCATACCAGTTTTCATTTTTTCTTTTTAATGAGACGAAAATTTGATTCATAAAACAATAAATTTTTGCCGTTGTTCTGGTATGGAACGTAACAACACCCCAACACCTGTGCAGCTCCCTCACTTTTCCAAGATAAGCCCACATAGCATTGATCAAACAGTTGTCTAAATATCTCATGGGCCTCTGAATATCTGGTGACCTAAAAATCATTCTAAAAGGAAGTCAGTAGCATCCAAAAAATTAAGAATGCAAAACCATTGCTAATGGAGACCTTTTACATATTTATATCTGGCAAGATAAAATATGGTTTGAAAAAATTAGCTGCTATTTGGGCTTGATTGACCATGAATCACAAGATTTGAAGGTTATATTAGTGGCCAAAAATTGCGTTCCAATGAGAGAGGTTGAAGAATAGCAAGCAGCTATATTAGGCCTCCATTTTTGCATTGCATTATAGTTTAAGAAGAAGGATAGTTAAAATAACCAAACTGACCTACTCGATGGTCAATAGTAATGGCTTCCATCACTAGGGGGAGACAACCTATGAAAAGTGAATTTTGGGATTACATGCAAACCATATCTAAAGTGTAGAGACTAACTGCAAAACGGAGCTTGTTTTCATGGAAAAACTAATTCAAATAACATATTTTCTTGGGAGAAAATAGTTTCTTCCCTAATAACTTTGCAGTTCTATTCATTGAATTTTAAAAGTTGTTGTTTCTTAGCGAAAGATAGGTCCCATGAAGCATAGGAGAGATCCAAAGACCTTTGCTTTTAAACTGGTTGCCCATCGATTGTGTGTCTCCACTGGATGAATCACACCAACCATTGGATGAATCACATCACCCCCATTTACTCACATATGATGTTGGGGTGGACTTGGTATGGTCCATGCCCATGTGAGATATCTACAGAATTCCAGAACATCTGCACCGCCTCAAATTTCCATAATGATGGGTGATGGTGCCGTAAAAAGTGAGCGTAATAGCAGCTAATTTTGATGTACACACACTTGTATTTCTATAAGTATGAGATTAACATCTGAGAGAGGTGAGAGTTACAAAGATTGTAATCTGATAAGAATAGTGTTTCCTCTCCCGTGGATGTACGCCATTTGGCTGAATCACGTAAAATTGTCTCTCTTGTGTGATGTAATGTGTTCTCTTATAAATCATAAATCTTGGATGCCAAATCATGGCAGATCTGGCCTATCACATGAATTATTAGTTCACCAAACAAAAACCAATCCGACGGTCTAGAGCCACATTAGGACTTCAAAGAATATCAACACCCCTTCTTAGCATAATGATCTTATGAGATATTTAACTTAGATATATGTTGTTTCATAAATCTAACCATTTTTATAAGAGGAAAAAGTCATGCATTTTGGAAAATTTGTTCCCATATATTTCTTCCAAAGAGGGTAGTCAATGCATAATTGAGGGAGGTATTGCAAGTGTGGAGTCTGATTAGCTTGATCTTGTTTTGCCTATAAAGAATTATGTTGCACTACAAATCTAGGATTCACGGGTCAAAGCCCCTAATGCTTATGAAGAGAGAGAGAGAGAGAGTTTTCGCTTAAAGAAAACAAATTGATAAAAATAATTTCTTTAATTTCTGTAGGAAAAATAATGAGAATAAAAAAAAAGGATATATTACAACCCTACCACCACGCAATATGCCTTACCAAATAGACCAGATGAACCCTAAGTAGTTTCTATTTCTTGTTGCTTTATGGTCATTTTCCCATGTAAGTATGGCTTCTATTCTATTGACATACCAAAATAACACTTTGAAACATACTGTTGCAGGTTTACATGTGTATCACCAATGATTAATTGCATGCTGTTTAACTTGGATGCATGCTTGAAACAAGAGAAGAAAATGTTTGAATTAGTGAGGATTGGAGGATTAACATGCAATCATCTTAGAATTCCATTGGCAGTGTTTTCTCTTTTTATTAAACCATCACGCTCTACCCTATATCTTGAGATGAGTGCCATAAGAGCTGTAATTGATCACTACACCAGACCTTGGGTATATGTTCATCATTGTCCAAAGTGGCAATGCTTACATGGTAGAGCTTTTATGATATTTTGATAAAGAATGTGTCAATCCAGAATTGCAAAGATACGCAATGACATTAAACCACTGAAGGTGCATTGTTTCTACTGTTATGCGAAAATTCAATGGACCAGTAGATTATGCATCCAAACACACGGGCCTCTGCAGGACAGACAAATCCTAGAGGTGCCATCAGAACTTTATAATAAGATATTTCAAGATATATATCTTCAGTTGATCAAACGTTTCAATGCCCTTCAGTTGTCTCACCCTCAGCATGCAACATGCCCAAACCGATTAATAGATGAGTTGTCCTAATTGATCTTTAGATCAAACTGATGAGCCAAGAGCGTTCATTTTGGACAATAGAGGAAAGGAGGAAATGTAAGGTTTCACAACAAAAGGGTAGAACTAATCAAATCATGAAGGCTCAAATTTATATTCGAAGAAGTACTTCTTGTAATCTTTAGGCAAGGTATAGTCGAAGAGAGGCAAAGTGAAATTCTACTGTACATGGTGATGTAGATAATGGTTCTACTGGTCAATTAAACTCTAGAATTACATTCTAACTTAGGATATTAAGCTAGATCAGCTTGATAAAGTATTAGATGATATGGATGGTTTAAATTGTAGGGATATATTTAGGTTAATATGAATGGGCCTTATATTAATTTAAGAGTTACGGGTAGACTGCTTCTTTAAATTTAATTACAACTTATACTTATTGGACGACTAGGATTATAGATCACCCTAGGCTTGCACAACAAGTAAACTAATTCTCTAATTAGAAAAGGAACCCAAAAAATGTGTATTATGTGTTGGAAAAGAAGCGAGCAACGAATCTATTCTCTTGTCTCTTGTGTGGTTTTGGGAGAAGAGGAAAGAGAGTTGGACATTACAGTTTTAATCAATCCAACCTTGTTGATTTGATCTTTACTTTCATATTCAATTGTTGGTCTTTAAAGGAAAAGATGTAAGGGAAATTCTAGAGGTCAAGTTGTATATTATATCATGACTCTAATTTTGTTTAATTGGTATATATGTATATTATATATCCCTCCAAAAAGGATGGCCTTGGTGCACAAAGCTCCTGCGTATGCAGGATCTGGGGAAGGGGTAGACTAGAAGAGTCAAATAGTATGAAGCCTTACCTTGTATTTTGCAACAGGCTGTTCTACGCCTTGAACTTGTGACCTCAAGGTCACATAATGACAACTCTATCATTGTATTGCAAAATAGAAAAAACCGTCTATCTTTTTTTGAAGGTTGGGGGCTTTGCCCTAGAATCTTAATTCATAGTGTAATATAATTTGGCACAGGTACAACAGAATCAAACCAATCAAGCCCTACACTCACAGCATTCAACCACTTGACATCCAAAATTGGGGCAATGATATGAATGAGTAGAATCATACAAAGGAGGACTAGCTACAGCTAAAGTGGTACTTAAACGCTCTCAAAAATAGTATTAGCATTCCCCTAATAGGAAGTTTCTTTACCATGGATGATTTTAGCTTTATTGGCAGAAAATATGAGGATAAGGTCATTTTTATTTTACATTTGAAAAATACAACATATTCCCATTAAAACTTACCCTTTTCTCTTTCTTGATATATAAGGATATGCTGCCCTATTTTGTTGAGATTTTTTACCTTATAGATGATCACCTTGATATCTCCTTTGTATTACTCTTACTAATTAATACAATCTCAACATTCAAAAAAAGGATATGCTATTCTAAATGGGGTTTTCTTTATATCACCCCTTGCACTTTTCTGTAAATCCATCTTTCATCCTCTAAATGGGCTTTTCTTTATATTACCCTATGTTATGCCGATGTTGTTTCAGAGCCTAACAATTATTATATATGTATATTTTATTTTTTGCAATAGGTTCAAATATGCAAAAGCTGTCATCATGTGACCTTGAGGTCATGGGTTTAAGGAGTAGAAATAGTCTCTTGCAAATACAAGATAAGGTTGTGTACTTTAGGCCCTTGTGCTCCACCCCTTCCCTGGACCCCACATAAGCGGGAGTTTCGTGCTCCAAGGCTTCCCTTTAGGTTCAAATGATACACAACCAAACTTAAGGGCTAGTTCTAGGCATGATAGTATCACTATGGTCTTGCTCAATTAAATTAACAAAATTAGTCATATTGCCTGTCCAAATGGCATCATTTTCTGACGAAACAACAAAATTTGCAAAAGCTTAAGCAGCCCTACTCCTCTGAAGACATGGCTAATTGTTGCCCCTTCCCACGTCTCCTAAACTAATGGTTGACTTTCCAGGCTTATATACCCATCGGTCTACATGCTAAGAGAAGAAGTTTACGCTTTAGCACAAGAAGAAGTTCATACCCTTTCTTTTTCTTACATGATTATTATCCATATGTAGTGAATACATTAAAATTAATGCAAAAGAATGCAAGTAACCACTTCTTTTGACCCTTCAAAAAAAAAATAAAAAAATCCAATGATTAGTATATTTTAAAAATAGGCTAAAAGCATTGAATGAGGGGGGGCCTTGGGGTAACGGTAAAAGTTGCCGTCGTGTGACCTTAAGGTCACGGGTTCAAGGTGTAAAAACTGCCTCTTGCAAAATGCAAATTAAGGCTGTATACTTTAGGCCATTGTAGTCTGTCCCTTCCCCGAACTCTACATATGCAGGAGCTTTGTGCACCGGGACTGCCCTTTTAAGCTAAAAGCATTCAATAAACATAAAATTTGATGTCTAATCTATGTGAGCCATTTAAACATGACTTAAATGTAAGCAAAAAAGTGCCAAAAAGCACTAAAAATAAGGGGTCGACTTATTCGTGGCCAAATATTTTGATTCTCAATGGAAGGTGAGACTCGCACACCCTCTTCCTACATGTGCATCCCGTTTCCTCGTCAGTTTCTGAGCAGTGGTTATAAATATCAGTTTCCAAAACTCCATATAATTGACTCCACCGCAAATCACGCCTGGAAGATTCCTTGTATTTCTACCAACAACATAGTTGCGTGGACTAGCAGTCTATGGTAAAGTCCTCGCGAGATTTGATTTAGCCATCGCGTTAGATGAATGGGAACACGTCAACCGTTCAAATCAATTATTGTATTGATGAATTCAATGGAACGCAAATAAAAGTGCATCACGCAAGAATATTCTTATTAGAAACACCAAAATAAAGAAGTGATTCCCTCGACACATTATATCGAATCCGACGCTTTTACGTTTTTCTGATGCTCTGTGAGCTGGAGTGCACACATAAAAAGGCAGGCCGAGTCAATGAAACTCCCGCCTATGCAGGGTCTAAGAAAGAGGATTACAGAGGTTTAAAGTACACAGCTTTATTTTGTATTTGTAAGATATTATTTCTAAGCCTTGAATCCGTAATTTTAAGATCACACGACAACAACTTTGACCGCCAAACTTGAATGCATATATATGATTGCTAATTTTGAAAGATATACTATTAAAAAAAAGAAGCAGTAGTGATACATAAAATTACTGCCTAAGCAAGGTTAGGGGATGGGGCAGACCACAAGAGTCTATCGTACGTAGTCTTACCTTGCATTTTTGCAAGAAGCTATTTCCATATCTTGAACTTGTGACTTCAAGGTCACGCGACAATTGTTGCGTCAAAATTTCCCTTAAGATATAACATAGACAAAAATATTTATAAATAATGGGATGAGTATATACTTTTAAAAATATAAAAAAATTGTTAGGAAAAAGGACTAATTATAAAACAAATCACTCATACATTCTCTTAAATATGATCCTCAGGCAAATGGGTGAAAGTGATGACCTGAAAGTATTGCATATCCAGAGAAGACGTTGGATTGGCTGCCTGCTACTGCACTAGACTTTGTTGGCCCACTCTTTCAACAATCCAGTGCATGAATGAGTAATGCAAGAATTTGAAGCTCTTGATTCCTTGATGGTTTTCCATGAATGACACCTGTTCCTTCTCATTTTTCCAATCATCTGCTTAGAACTCAAACAATGGCATAGAATTTTCAAATTTATGCATCTGAAATTTGGTGCATGCCCCATCCAAAAATCGCAAAGAAGAAGAGAAGGTTTGAGGTATTAAAAAGGAGGCTTGCTTCACACACATTTCTTGCTCAACATTTTACAGGCAGAATGAAACTAATTAACAACAAACAATCATTTTTTCAGCAAAAAGTTACGAAACAAACTACCTACAACTTATTATCCTAATTCCTAAATATACTTGACATCTCCTCAACAAGAAAAAAGTGCCATCTTAAAACTCCAACCAAGTGTAGAGAGAGGTATCCAATTATCTGCGACCAATTGTGCAAACATCAGCCCAGTTTTAATGCTATGTTTATGAATAATTCTAGCGTAATCAGCAATTACAATGGGTAGTATTGCTTGCCCACTTCCATGTTGATAGGTGCTTATAGGGCATATAGGACTCTCCAGCTACTAAAGGGGAGCAATAGCCATCATTTCATGTTGCCCCTTGAGCGGCTTTCTTGGTAAGTTCAATCCATTGCAACTCGAAATCATTAGTTTGCATGCCGAGTGCCCTGCCCTCCCTGGATAATGCAGCAAAAGATGGAGTGAGAAAGGTGGAACAAACTTTTGACTTGGGCAAGTGGAGCAACATAAGCCTGAAAGATGTGGCCTGCCTAAACTTCGTTTTGGCCTGTATTTTTGTATGACAATCCAATCTATGCCTTGTTCTAGAAGGGGAGTATTGACGCAATGGTAAAAGTTATCGTCACGTGACGTTAAAGTCACAGGTGTAAGGCGTGAAAACAGCCTCTTATAAAAATACAAGGTAAGGCTGCATACTTACAGACTCTTGTGGTCTGTCCCTTCCATGGACCCTGTTTAGGTGGAAGCTTTGTGCACCAGGGCTGCCCTTTTTAGATGGCTATTTGCATTTGGGTTGAACCGACGTGTTGGCACCAAGGACTCAACAACTGTTTGGTCAGCAAAAACTATGAAAAAGCTAGCATGGAAAAGTATGAATAGACTAAAAGACTGTTTGCTACCAAACAGCCACTCTAAGAAAGTATAGTAGCAATCAATTGTTTTATTAGATATGACTTTCTGGTAAATTTGAATTCAACGAGTCCAACATTTTCAAAGAATCAGGCAGTGTGAACCCGAATTGCTCAGGGTCCACCAATAATACTTGGATTGACCTGGAATACCAGTCTATATGGCTATGTCCTAATCTGATGGTGTGACCAAGACATGTCCAAGTCCATGTTCAAACCACTCATTGACAAATACCTCAACGTCTTCAATAATTGATGTAATTAGGCTAATTATATAATACTGGGAACATTAATCAGCCTTGGATGAAAACTTTTAGTTTGATATTAGCAGGCCCCTTTTGAATGATCCAATAACCCATAATTTACTTTGGGTGAGAAATCTCAGCCATCCAATATGTGCCCTCAGGCTGAAATTTTCAGTAATTGGTCACAGTTCTTCTGTGCTTGTCTTTGAATAACAGGCGTGACTTTCACACCGTACCATTTCAGCATAAACAGTCATACCTCGTCTTAGGTCACGTGGTACACATTTGTGATGTGAATAGAGCAAAGGTGGTCTAATTTATGTCCAACAAATCCAAGATTTTTAAAGAATCAGCCAGTACAAAAGAGCAGTCTGGTGCACAAAGCTACAGCATATGTTAGAGGGTTCCAAAAAACTGTGAATTACAAATATGCATTTTTGCAAGAAGCTGCCTTGAATCTGTGACCTAAGGTCACATGACATGACGACAACTCGTCCTTTATATCAAGGCTCTCCTTCAAAGAACCACGCAGTGTGAATCCAAATTGCTCAAGTCTACTACCACCACTTGGCTTGACCTAAATGTCTACGTCCTAATCTGATGGTGTGACCAAGACATGTCCAAATCCATGTCGAAACCACTCACTGACAAATACCTCAGAGTCTTCAATAATTGATGTAACGTGGTCAATTATATAATATTGGGAACATTATCAGCCTTTGCTAAAAGATGTTAGTACTGTTATTATGTGCTTGCCTTTGCACTACGGGGCGACTTTCACACCATACTATTTACCCATTTAGGCTTAATTTGTCTTATGTCAAGGGGGTCTCTCCTATGCTAAACTATGCGGTATTTGTGCGCAATTGCTTTGCAAAGTACAAATCAAGCTTCAATTTTTTATTCTCATTTACTAGAACTACACTCATTTGTACAGTTTGCTGAGGATTAGTTGTACATTCCATCAGTGTGGGACTCGTCGTCTCCTTTCTCTATGGGCCGATCCTGACCAACAATACCTCCACTTCTTTTCTCATCATTAACGTACATGGGCCAAGTAGCAACTGTAGGTCCTTTGAGTTTCAACTTGGATGGAAAAGTTCAAAATAAAGGAAACTAAGTGGGACCCTGTAATGGAGAAGCAATTTGGGCCCCACCATTTTGGTCGAGAAAGCGGGTGCGAAGTTGAAACTGACTCCATTAAGAAGCTTCTAAGTATTCGATCGTACAACTAAAACATGACTTGTTTATTTTTCTTAATTATCCATCACCCAGCCAAGATTGGGTTGTTCGAATCATTTTTATTATGCAATATCTATTAGTTTTCTTGTCCGTGAAGGGTTTGGATTACAGCAATTTCACATGGGTGGGCCCTAATGTGGCTTATCCTACTATCACCCCTACATGGATATGGACACATACCAGCTCACCCCACTCCGTATTAAATAATGAAACAGCTAAGATATAGTCATAAAGTTAGTCATGCAAGAAGACGAACTGACTTTAGGTGCAGCTGTCTAATATTTTTGTTACTAGAGACGTACATATCTGTGGGACCCGGCCTTGCTGCTTGGTGATCCAAATCATTCATTCTTCTGGCCTGCATGATCCACTTTTCATCCAATGGGGAGGATTTTTGGTGCATGGCCTATTCTAACGAGAAGGAACTTGTGAGACCCCAAATTACGTTTGGTTGCACGCGCAGAGCCTTAGTCTCAGCATTTGACGTAAACCGATCACTGATTCGGATGCAACGAAGGCCCGAAAAGAACAGACCAAGTCCTGGCTACGGCTCCTCAAAGCGATGCCCACTCGCAAAAGGAGAAATGATTCGGTTGGCAGGCACTCGAAAAAGTTTCAATTCTGTTTCTTCAGCCGGACACATCCAGTCCACGTTATTCCGCAATAGAAAACCAGGCGAAGTGCGTGGGGATAACGCCATCTCGGCTTCCCATGTGCTGCTGCCTCCACAAGTTTCGTGCTCAGCAGGCCAGCTTTTCGCTCATAGAAAGTGCAAAACATGATTAGAGACAGTCGCTGTCGCATGCCAAAATCTCTTCACCGCCCTGGAAAGTTTAAGTCCACTGTTTAGTGACTGATCCTAGGCTTAGAAGATGAAGAGAGTGACATTGACTTCCCCATTCATATGGGCTCTGACTTTGAACCCTTCCTCCTAGCTTTGGTTGCAGTCTTTGAAACCATTCTGGGGCATCTGCTGGACCCTCCTAGAGCCAGTTAAGGAGTCTTCTGTAGGGCCAGGCATTTTATATTAAAATGGCAGGTCAACTGCCGCCCGACATAGGACTTCTCCACAGTGTATCTTTTGGTGGAACACAAATATCCTTGTCAAATATATCGGCATGTCCTTAAGATTGGATTATCTCCTAAGTGAGATCAGTAAGTATGGGCCCTGTTATGGATCTTGTGGTTTAAAAGAGAATTGATCGGATAAGGATGGACCAATGCTATATCGGTGCGTTACCGTTGGTGTATCGGACCGTTCATCTGACTTGCCACTTTCCCAAGGATATTGGTTGGTACCTTTTAAGATAAACTTTGATACCTAAAGATAAGCAAGCCCGGTTCAAAATTCAAACTTGAGACGATCCTTCTGCAAATGGGGTCCTCCTACAGACATACTAGACACAATTGTTCAAATCAGAAATCGTTCATGATCTCTAGATAATTGATCCAAACCATTGTTTCCGTGGATCAGAGACGTTGGCATCATCTTAGCCATCCATCACTATCCGAAAGAGCAGTTCAATGTCAATCCAGGAAGCATTCTAGAGATGAACATCATGAACTATAGACGGTCCTGATCAATTACAGATGGGACCCATTGAGGTGGCGGGATAAGGAATAGATGGGAGCAACGGGTCGGGTCGGGAAAGAGAATCGAATCGAATCGGGGAAGATCTCGTAATCGCAGGAAGGCATACTCCAAGCGATTCCAACCTTCCATTTGTCTTCGTCTACTAGGACACGGAGATGGTGGGGTCGTCAATCAAGGGCAATTTCAGCATCTAATTTTATTCTCTCTCTCTCTCTCTCTCTCTCTCTCTCTCTCTCTCTCTCTCTCTTCCTGTTTGCTTGCTTATCCAATCGGTAACTACGTTGGTAAGAAGAAGAAGTTATCCGCCCGCCGAAGATCCGTAATTAAGACGCCGAGGCGAATGAGTGCATGCGCTCCAGCTAAGCTGCTACATTAAACCATCGCTAGCCCCGTCCAAACCACTTGCATGCCCACGGTAACCCCCACCGAAAATCCTGCCCGTACGCGACCAAATACAAATTTGTGTACTGATTTTTATTCATTTAATCTGCAGCATGGGCCCAGGCTTTGCTGATCGCAACCGCTTGTCTTCTAAGTCATAGCCAATGTAAGAAGATCAGACTAAGAAGATTTTGATCCATCATAGATTGAGATTGATCTAATGTAAGTTCAGAAAAAGGGCAGACTATAGAGATTCTATAATATGCAGTTTTACCTTGCATATTTTGTAAGAAATCATTTTCAGGGCTTGAACTTGTAACCTTTAGGTCAGAGGTCATAGGACGACGGCTTAACCATTGGGCCAAGGCTTCTTTTCTATGGGCCCACAACATGACAAGTTTGGCCGAAATGAAGGTAGATATAGCACATAATATGGTGTATTTCCGTGTATGGAGAAAAATACGGGTAATTCGGTTGCTACAGCGATTCCCGTGGGTCAACCAAGTCTCAAATTGTAGTTCAAAGCAGGACTCACACGTGTCAAACCAGCATTGGAGTTCCTTTCCCAAACAGCTCTTCCTCTCTCTCTCCTTCCTCTTAACAAGCCCTTCTCCTCTCTCTATTCTCGTGTTAGCAGCCTCCTTAAATGGCGAGTGCCGCACCAACGTGATTCCTACTCGCATTTCCATTTTTATTCCCCTTTAAGCTCGCTTTATCTCTCGTTACCTCGAAGAGAGAGACAGAGAGAAGCAGAGAGGAGAGAACGGAGATGGTGCTCGACGGTCTTTGCGGGCGGGGATTTGCCCCAAAATGGTAAGAAAATCAGAAAGATGCATGTAAATCTCATTCTAGCCAGATATTTTTTCTTTGATTCGAGGGTTCTTGATCAAGTTTTGATCTTTTCGCTTTTTCTTGATTTTCTTTGCTGGGATTGATGCAGCAAATCGTTGATCAAGCTGATCAAAACTAGATTAGAATTGATAAGGAGGAAGAGGAACGCGAGGCTCAAGTTTCTGAAGGAAGATATGGCGGAGCTTCTCAGAAATGGGCATGATTACATTGCATATGACAGAGTAATTCGTCTCATCTGTTTATTTACTTTTCTTTCTCTTTTTAAAAAAAATTCTGATTTTTTATTGAAATTGAGAAGCTAGTTCTTTTGATTTCTTGCACCGGAATCATTCAAAATTTCCAGTATTTTCCGATCTTTTGTCGCTCTTGCATGCATTGGAAATGGATTTGATTGCGGAAGAAGATTCCTCGTTTTCCTTTGATTTTGTACGGGCTTCATGTTTATGCGTCTTCTTTATTTTTTGTTGAAAATTTTCAATAACCATCCATTTCGACATCTAAAAACTTCTCATTTTCTGCCTGCATTATCTTGAATTTTCTTTCGCAATTTTTTTTTTTTCTTTTTCTGTTTTTCCTAAACTAGAATTTTGATTGTTCGTCTAACTCTGATCTGCTTGGTGTTTTCGTCTCACCTTGTTTATAAGGATTTCTCTAAACATCCCGAGCTGATCTTCGTGCATCTTTATTAGTCCCCTCTTCTTTTATGTGAATGGTTTTCTTTTCTGTTTGGTTATGAAACAGGCTCAAGGTCTTATAGAGGAGATGAACCTTTCTAAATGTTATGATTTAATCGAGCAATTCTGTGGATGCATCTTGGAGCAGCTCACAAGCATGCAGAAGACAAGGTAATGCATACTATACTGCTTCTGTTTAGATAAGGAATATTTGGTTAGCATTGAAGATTTACCGTTTATTGCATAGTTGTCTCACTTAGTTTTCTGCCACTTGCATCTTAGCTCCTCTATGGAGAGCGTGGAAACTACAGCTTTTTATTGTTTGTTTCACGTCAATTTCCACTTTTCAACTTCAAAGATATGCTGTTGATCTTAACGCATATTTTTGTTTATGCTATGTAATTCATGTTTCCCATATCTGTGCTCTTCTTTCTGACCAGGCAATTTGGTTGAGGCTGATTAATGTTGATGAAGCAGATACTTGTTATGTTATAGTGCTAAGATAGCCATACATTGGAATGAGAGAAAGAAAGAAGTTAACTTGATCTGTGTCAAAAATTAATTTGATCACCACTTTTGCCTTGTAAGAAAAATAACCAGTCATTAGAAGATGTTGGTTTTAACTATACGTGGTTGAATGCAAAATACTTGCCTCGTTGCACCAATCACTCCAACATCACTTGTCTTGTGAACCCAATACTCCCTCTACACAGC
This sequence comes from Warburgia ugandensis, assembly GCA_035236585.1. NCBI lineage: Eukaryota > Viridiplantae > Streptophyta > Magnoliopsida > Canellales > Canellaceae > Warburgia > Warburgia ugandensis. Next base: position 8,829,212 of record CP141138.1, on the reverse strand, counting down.
TTTACTTTTGGCTAATGTTAGTGAACTTTGTAACCCACCTTGTGCCCTAAAGTGCACCAAAAACGCAAGTCTTGTCTCTGCACTTCTTCAGTTACAAACTTGTTCTGGCATCCAACCTCTTCCTCCAAGCTCCTTTTCTCAGCTCCACCTTTAATCTTTATGTCAGTACTTCCTCGTCTCGAATGCTTGAAGATGAATGAACGACTTTATGTGAGTTTGTTTGGTAGAGAGAAGGGCTGTTTCACAAAATGAAGCATCCTTGACCCCCACCTCCCTTCCCATCTGCTGTTCTGGACAATCAATATGTGGACCTCCCTCGTGGTATCATCCTAGATGGAGACAGCAGACAGGAAAGAGGAGTGCTTATTCATTTACTGCCATGACGTTGATATTTTGTGTAGGATCATTCTTTCACATTTTTCACACTTTAGGATCTTTTAACTGTTAAATTGTTAATATGTGAAACTCGTCCCCTTCTCCTCCTGTTTCTCACTTGCCAAGAGAAGGGCTAGTGCATTTATCTTTTTAAGGTTATCAAAATTCTTTCTGTCAACTCTATCTAATTTTTTATGCTTTTTCCTGAAATGTCTATCAAATCCATGTGCCTCCTCCTGTGTCTTGTACTGATCTGGGTTTTTAGTTTCCATCCAAGTACTTTTTATTTTGTGTAGCACCTGTTCTGAGGTTCTTTTGAAAATTTATCAGGCTGGGGTGATATGTAGACTAGTAGGACCTTGGTTTCTGTGTAGCATCTGAGGTTCACAGGAAAATTAAGATCCACTGTCTTTGAATCCGCGAAATGAGGTGCATGGATTGTTTTGTTTCCATCTGCAAAATAAAAATCAATGTTTCTATGGCAGCTCTGGAATCACACAGAAGTACAGCCTCGGCTGCAAGAATTGATGATCTATGACAGGGACCTTATATGCTTCTGTACAGGACTACAAGAACCCCAATTTATTGAAGCTTTTGTATGACTTATTTTCAAGCAAAATAAGAACAGGATTGCTTGTGCTTTCACTTTTGATTAGAGGTGGAGAAAGAGAAGAAAAAATGTAAGGGAGAAACAGAGAGAGAAGTTGTGTTGTGGCTAATATGAGATAACTTTGAGAAACTATATAAGTTGCAGTTAGTTATTGGGTCCTTCTCTTAATGGCTTATAACATATAAGAATTAAGTCATTACCTGATGGTGGGATGTTATCAAAATTAACTTTAACAATCAAGAATACAATTGGTGCTCCTTCATAGCTACAGGTTTACAATAGAGGTCACACTGATGGGAGCCCTTCATCTCTAAGATAAAAATCCAGTAGTAGGAGCATTGGTGCAGTAACTGATAGACAAATTGACCTTTCTCCTAATTTGAGAGCTTACTCTTGCCAAGGAGCTTGTTTGTTGGTTGGCCAACCTTACCTTTTGTAGGATTTCTGTTCTGTTCTTGTCTCTCTTCTTACTAATTACCAACCACTGTTAAGGTTTAAGAGTTTTGCTTCGATCTAGGTGCGTCACTTAATTAAGTACTATCTCAATCAATTTAGATACTATGACATCTTTGGAGGTTCATGTCACACGATGCAAATCTCTTTCTAAAAAGATGTATTGGCTTCAGAAACCAAGAGGTTTATGCCAGTTTATCCCCCCATGAGATGAGGGTTACTTACTAAACACCCTAACTCTTTACTCATCTCATCAGTGAAACAAAATTGACTCTTGGAGCAGCTTCTAAGCATTTAGATACTGCAACTTACCTTGCTACATTTTATCCATACTCACTTTATACAAACAAGTCTGGGCGATACCATCTATAATTTAGAACCCAACTAGACGAATGGTTAATGGTTTTTGTGGTGATACTTTCTTTTATTGCATGCACTGAAGTTGTAGTATATTTTGTAAAAGAATGTTACATTAATGAATTTATTGTGCACTAGCACAAGAAAATAGATGATAAAAAACCTTTGATCCCCGTTTTGCATTTTTTACTGTTCCATGCATCCACGGCAAACTTTTAATGAGAAATTATGTTGAGATGTCACTTATAAGGTAACATGAAACCCTTGTATGAATTATTTAGGATGTTTGTCTGTAATTGCATATTCTTTTGGCTTTTGTTTAGGTATCATCTATGATGAATTTGCCAAATAATATATCTGCTTTTGTTGTCTTTCATACAGGGAGTGTCCTCCAGAAAGCAGGGAGGCAGCGTCAAGTCTAATGTTTGCTGCAGCTAGGTTTGCTGACTTGCCAGAATTACGTGATCTCAGGCATAAATTCACTGAGAGATATGGGAATACCTTGGAAGCATCTGAAAACCGAGAGGTATTTATCCCATTTCGTATGATTCCCTAAGCTCCTACACTGTTCTCTACACCTAACTAATAATATTTTTATTCAACAGTTTCTTAAGAGACTAGAATCAAAGCCTCCTTCAACTGAACAGAAGCTGCAGTTAATGCGAGATATAGCTCAAGAGTTCTCCATAAATTGGGACTCCAAGGTTTTGAGGGAAAGGCTTTGTAATCTCTCTGCACCTACTTGGGTAAGTGTCCCATGGATTTTCTGTTCAACTCTGTTGTATATGACATAAGAGTTGGAAAAAATAAAGATCCTCCAAACAATTTAACTTCCGGCACCTCGTTTCCATCATTTAGAATATGAAGGGTGTCAGTATATTGTTGGTATATTAAATATGTGTCTCTTTTGCAGGATCGACCTAAGACATGCTTGCCTCGACATGATAGCAACAATGCTACAGTCACTACCATGCAGGAGATTTCACGAGGTGGAAGACCAGATTCGGCTGCCTTCCCCGAGTATATGCCAAAACAAGAAGCTAAGAGAGAGAGCAAATCCATCCATGATAACAGGGTCAACACTAAGCAGGAGATTTTATCTCAGGGAAGACCAGAACCAACTCCCTCTGCTGGGTATAAGGCAAGAAGAGAGGTTAAAACAGATAACAAAGCCTTCCATTCCACCACAAGTAGAATAGATGATGTCCCAAAACCTGAGTTCAATATGGCAGGTGACAGGGATGCAGCAGCAAATGTGGAGCCACGTTCTTTCTATAATAAGCCCCCTCCTTACCATTTGAAAAAAAATATCGCCCCTCCTTATGTTAAACCCAGAGACAGAAGCTACGGCAACAATTCAGAGGATTCACGTGCTAACCCCTACCATAATGAGCCCAGTGCTCCACCAATGGAGGACAGTGTTTTTGATCCTATCAGCCACCAAACAAGAACAGATGATTATGAAGATGAGAAAGATCGTTACCTGGATAACTCCATAAATGATTTAAAGGCTAAACAAAGATCTGTTAGAAGGAAACAGTTGATGCCACCCCCAGATCATGAGAATCCCGCACCTGAAGACCATGTTGCACGCGTAAGCAGAATTCCAAATGACAGGAGAAGCCAAGACGGGAGAAGGAGCATCACTATAGCTGCTGATAATCATGGCATAGATGAAGAAGAGAAGTACATGGATAGACTCTTGGTGCATTATAGCAAGAAGCCAAGTTTTGATAACAGCAAGATAGGACGGGGGCTGAAAGCTCTTCTACAACGTCAAGCTGAAGCTGATACCGATGAATCTCCTACTTCTCGAAAGAAAGATGAAGTCCGCCGCAAACCAGAATCAGGTGTTCCTCCTAGCAGGGCTGTTTCCCTCCCACCTGAGGCAACACATCCTGAAGAGGTACCTAGGGTACCAACTCGTGCCACTTCCTTTCAGCCTGATGCACATGGCAGGCATGTGCATCCTAAGCTACCAGATTATGACGATTTGGCAGCCCGAATCCAAGCCCTGAGAAGTGGATTGAAGTAAACAGTAAGAGCAGGGGGCCCTGTGGACCTGTTTCACCCTTTCTTCCATGTACACGCCATGTAATCCATATATTCTTTGAACATGGAAGTGTTTCATATTTACTAATCCATGCCCATCTATCAGCATATACTAGTTCTTTTCAAAGGGCTGCATTTTCTTTCATTTGATTCCGCACTTAGAACTGAGGATTCATTACTGTAAAGTTCATCAGCCATGCATTGCTTATCACTTCATGTAAATACAATGTGATTGATTGTTGCAATTTAAGTATCGCTGATTTTACAAGGCCCTTTCGAAGAGAATTTGTGATGAATCATACAGAATTTACAAAGAGAAAGCAGTGGGTGATTATCGTTTTTTCCAAAGGCACGTGCCTATGACAGGAAGAGCATCCATGTAAATGACCACAATAACCTCCCAATGTCAGTGCTCAGCAGGAACCCTGCCACAGAGAACAAAATCCTATGACCATTAATTTCCTCTCTCCCCCTGATGTATAGAAAGGGGAATGACTTTCTCCATTGACGGTTCCCGCCAAAAGCTCTCCACAGGAAAACCTACATGCATGAACCTCTCCACTCATTCCACCAAATAACATAAACCAAACACGAGCAGAAATGAGGAGCTCAACCAAGTTGGTAATGGGATCAGCACTGATAACAGGGGTAAGCCTCCTTCTAGTACTAGCCCTACTCCTTGTGCTTCTAGCAGAGCTCTACTGCTCCCTCCTGCGCAAACGTCGCCATCTCCGCACATCCAACAAAGCCTCCACAGCCAGCCTTGAGAAAGCATCTGCAGATCCAAGTACACGAAGTCCACCAAACTCGATACCCAGCTCAAGCAGCAATGCATATACCCAAGGAGTTATTCAACCTCCTCCAAAGAGCTTCCTCGTCGAAATTGGCAAAGAAAAGGAAGATGAACAGGAGCCCCGCCAACACTGCCCATCTGGTACTTCGACAAAACTACATTACTTGATTGGTCTCATCCCTACATCATCTTCGTCTCCTTCTTTCCCCTCAAAAACAAAACAAGGAGAAAGTGTTGCGGTTCTAGAAGAGAGAGAAAGAGAAGAAGGTATTGGAGCAAGTAGTGGTGGCAGTGAACACTTCGTCGACATTTCTAATCCTATTTTTGAGGATGCTCGTACAGTTAATACTGCCACACCGTTTGAGACTCCAGATACATCACCTTCCCGTTTGGAGATGGAAGAATCTTCCCCTTCTCCTGACCGTCCATCTGTTTTCACTCCTCCATTGACCCCCATGAAGAAGCTTCCTCTTACAGCTTCTTCCATCAATCTGATAAACGGTGGAAGCTCCCTCGTTGCCTCCGCCAGCGTTACCGACAGCAACGTGGCTTCATCTTCATCTTCCGGCTCCCCATGCACGTCCCCTTCTTGGTGATATCAGTTCCTCCCTTACAATATTAGCAGAAGAGTCTCACCATTCACAAGAAAGAAAACAAAAGCACAGTGTGCACTGACTCAGCATTGCTGGTCTCTGAGAGAGAGAGAGAGAGAGAGAGAGAGAGAGAGAGAGAGAGAGAGAGAGAGAGAGAGAGAGAGTTTTGGCTGAGGTTGTGAAGGGAGAAACTGGAGTGACAGAAAACGTGTGATCCCAACATCGATGCTTCTCTTTTCTCTCTTCCTCTCGTACTTTGACACGAACGTGGTGTTGTTTAATCTTTTTTACCTGTTGATTTAGTATCTTAGGCGTTGTTGGGAAATGTGTATGGTCTGGATGGATGCGTTTCTTTCTCTCTCTGTTACTCTGCTTGTAGTCTTGTACTAATTAAAACTGGTCTTATGTTGTTCGTCGCATATAAATAACTGTGTAATCGATCGTCTTGTGGGCTATGCAGTCTGATATGAAAGAATTAATCTGCACGGTAACTGTTGCTTTCAGACGAATGCTGAAAACAAGAGATGCTCTTAAATTAACGAATTTCTACTGTGTAGTTTGTACTGATCTTTCGGTCATCTACAATGAGATGCAATCAAAACAACGGGTTGGAGCATCCAAAGGTGGGCCTGTTCATGCAACTGTGAGATGCCCCGAACTCACGCTTGCAAGATGAATCGATGATGTGCAAAATTTGCTCCTTCAATGGTCAAAACCATTTTATATGATGGGACGTTTTTTGAGGGAGTTATATATGAAAATTCTCAACCATCGAATGATTGTCAGCCTTTTATTAGTGCCAACTCTCAAGCTTTGCTGTGGTTGAAAGCTTGTTGACGAATGTAGACCATTCATTTTCCCATAATTTTGATATATATCTCATTAAAGACTTGTATCATCGAGAAAAAAGGGACCCTGCTTGTAATTTTTACAGCTCATATTCTCTTGAGCGAAATATGTGTGACCATGATCAAGTGGCCAGTGTCTCAGAGGATGGGTTAAATGTGTGTTGCAAATGGAAACTGTTAACATTCTACTAGTGGAAGTCATTTGAATCTGTAGACCACAAAATTATGCATGTAAGATAAGGCTGCTTACTATAAATCCTTGTGATTCGCCTCTTCACCGAACCCATATAGGTGGGAGCTTCATGCAGCAGGACTGCCCTTCTTTAAGACTACAAAATCATGTATGCACATTAATACTATAAACGCCTCTGACAAAGGGCCACAGAAGGGCCAAACTCAGCTTCAAGGTTTTGATGAGGCGGCCAAGACAAAGCCAATCTTCTCTTCTTTTACTATTGTTGAAGAGGGGAGAATCATTTGATCGCACGCTTGCTAGAACCTGTTATAAAAACATGAAAAGAACTGTTTGCTATTCTTCTGTTGTTGTCCAGTTGCAAGAATTGTTTCCGGGCGGAGTAAGTTGTTGACTCTATGTTTATAGGGTAATGAGTCGTATCTCCACTGCTTGCATTGCAGCTACAAAAACAGTAAATTTCCTTGTCTTGATTGGCAACGACAGGCTCTGTAAGGGTGGAAATCAGAGACCCATCAACTTCACAAAATGCAAGGAATATTGTATATTGTTTAAAAGAAATATGTCGGTCCTAACTAGAGGAGTTGGTTATCTAAATCACTTATCTTTTGACCATCCTATTTGTGGATTATCTTAACCTTCTGATTGGTTAAGAGTGCCACTGATATTGAACTCATTGAACATCCATCTTCCCTCTCTAAATAGTTATGTTAGGATCATGAAATTGAATCCAACAATCTTGATGACTGAACATGGATCTCGAAAGATATGAAACATCTTCCTCAGTATTCCATGAGACCAACAAAATAATCTTTCTCAATGCAACAAAACTTACACATTTTACATTACTCGGCCAATCAAAGTGGTCTGGGCTGGTTCCAACTCATGCCGCTCCATGCTTATTTTTGGATTTTTTTTCTTTTTTAATTTTTAAAATCACTTAATCTGCATTCTCACCTGCGCCAAGCTACAGCTACTCGCTTTAGTCTGTTTCATCAGTGCCTCTCACAAGAAAAGGCCGTGTGATCAAACACACTTAGTTTAAATCACCCTTTGATGAAAGCTGATTTTCTCATGTGAACGCCCATTGCAATCCTCCCCAGCAATTAGAGGGTTGGGATAATGTATGAGATTCTGGGACATGGTCTATCTAAAAATAGAAGATGAATTATTTGGAAACGAGGTGTGTGACGGAGAGACCACCATCTGGATAGGGATTGTCGGATCTTGTCTGTTATCCAATTTGTTCGGCCTGCATGGCCTAATACATATTATCAGTACTATCAGGGCAGCCTCCGTGCACAAGCTCTGGCCTATGTAGTGTTCAGAGAAGGAGCAGACTACAAGAATTTTTGGTATGCAACCTTACTTTATATATATTATATGTCCAACAGATATCTGCAAGATTCAGTGCCAAAAAATTGAACGGTCAGACTTATGTTGCACAACCACAATTGTGGCCTCAGGAGTTAAGGGTTTACAATAATCAAATCAAGGTTTGTAGATTTCTAATCACCGTAGTTATGAAGTTAGAAAGTCGGCATGGTAAAGGTCGAAATTCTTTTTAAATAGTTGGAAAAAAAAAAAAGATTGGCAAATTTAAAAACTATAAAAATTGAAAATAGAGAGAAATTAATAGGAAGTGAGAAAACTACTTAGTCACTAAAAGCCATCTAGTGCAGTTTGCTACAGACAACAAAGGTCTCTAGTCATTACGCTTGGTCAAGGTTTGAGGTAGTACTTTTCCAGTTTTTCCTTTGGTGGGAGATCTCAAGTGGATTTAGAGATTAGGGTAAACAGTTAATAAATAGTTTGTTCTGAAATTCTTAGCTGTGCCAAGATATATTATTATAAACAATTAGAACCTTATATCCTAGATGCTAATTATATTGTTATAAACTAATTTGAAGTTCAAGATTGAAATATTAAAAAATTTTAAAAATAAAAAGTCAAAAAAAGAAGTAAAAGAATTTGATATCTTTGAAGGAAGATGGGTTTAAGTCTTTTTGAGGTTTTATATCACGTAAAAATAGATGCAATTTTTTGAAGAAAAAAGGATTCTTTTGGAACTATAACTGAATGTGAAATATATTCTAGAAACATTACTCGAAATATCTACAAAAATTTCACATAAAATGAAAAAAGTGAAAATGTTACAGAAACATTTGAAAAGCTTAAAGGAAATGTAATGGAAATGTTAGAGAGACAAGTGAAACAAAAGAGAAACCGGAGAGGAGGAAAGAGGTAAATAGTAAAGTAATTGTATAAAGGAAAGAATTGAAATATTTAAATTTTAAAGTATATATGTAATTGAAGAAGTATTTTTCGAGTGTTTCCATGGAGTTTTTCATCAAAATTTTCTAAGTTTTATGTGAACTTTACATTGGTATTTTAAGAGTTTTTCAAACGTACATACTGAGTTTCACGTAAGCTTCACAAGTGCTACTAGAATATTTGGTAAGTATGGTGCATCCTATAGGTACATTTGAGGCTCACAAATGTCGACAAGATGAGAGCAAGATGATCCAAGACCCGCATCAATCTATAGTATGTAAGCTCGCTAATATATTTTCCCATAGATGCGACCACCAAAGCCTACATTTTCATTTCATGGAACTGGCATCGGCATCAATGGTCCAGTGCAAGAACTCGACCTTTCTGATTTCAGCCGGTTCCGAATCATCCTCTCCGTTCCTAGGTTCGTCTTCTTTCTCGAAAGTCAGGTCTTATATTTTTCGTTCCGGTCCGAGTGGGGTTCTGCCTTGAAAGTCAGATCTTAACCTTTTGGGTTCCGATCGTCGTGTGTCTTGAAAGTCGGATCTTTACTTACTGGCCTCCCGTCAGGGTTCGGTTCCCTTGAAAGTCAAGTTTTCTCTTTTCTTTGTTGGATTCGGTTGCAGACTGGAACTTATCGGTTGTTTTGGCATTTATCCGGAACCGGACGAACCACAGTCCAGTTCCACTGGCGTCCTGGTTCTGCGGCTCGGTTCAGTTGGGTTTCTTCGGTGCCTACGTACCGGTTGACGGCTTTACATGGCAGACGAAGAAGAAGAACTCATGGCCTTTCCTACAGCATTGATCATTGGATTATGTGCTAAACGAAGTGCACCTGGGCTTCCCTTCCGTTTGTCTGGCCATTCCCTACCAACATCTCAGGTTCTTCCTTCTGTAGTCTGCGCTACCATTCTCCATCTACACCTATCACATTCTTTACAAACTTTAGAGGTTCCCCGAGGAAGCAATTTAAAACCCATGTCCATAGTCACTATTTGAATGGGAGTCTTGGCGCAACGGTAAAAGTTGTTGTCTGGGATATTGAGGTCACGGGTTCAAGGCGTAAAAATAGCCTTTTACAAAAATATAAGATAAGGCTGCATGCTAGAGGCCCTTATAGTCCGCGCCTTCTCCGAACCCTACATAGGCGGGAGATTCGTGAAATGGGGCTGCCCTTTGTCCATAATCACCATTTCCACAAAAAAAAAATGGATGGACCTCTCAATTTCGAGTACTGTATATGTGATGCATTTCCAAATGCCAAAAATTCGTAATGACTGGAATTGGTTAAAGAGTTGAACCCAATGCGTCAAATTTCTGCCAACAAGTTCATATCCTATCTATCCACTTCTACGAGTCTAGCAATCAATATCCATTATCTGGGCAGTGGGGGAAGGCAAAGTTTTTGAAGGGGAGACTTAGCTCAATGATAAAATTGTCATTGTGTGACCTTGAGGTCACGGGTTTAAGTTTGGAAACAGCTTCTTGTAAAATGCAAAATAAGGCTGCATACTATTGACCTTTGTAGTCCACCCCTTCCCTAGACCCTGCATATGTGGGAGCTTCATGCATCAGGACTGCCCTTTTTATGTAACATTGACCAACAATTGAACTTCCATTTTAGTTTGAATTATGAGTGGTAGCAATTTCATAAGATGTTTCTTCAAGTGTATGTTTTGTGATGTTTGTAACGGATACTCATTTTTCTCTTTTACAGAAATCTGATACACTTCTTTTGCCAGGTTGAAACTTGTAGAAAGATATCTAAGAGATTTTATTATTCAATTCATGATTTAGAATGACACACCCCACCCACCGTGGGGTCACAGTAACGACATTGTCCCGTACAGGGCCTGCAGGTCCCACGGGTTTTGCATTCACCCCCTTACAGGGTAAAAGGCCTCGTTACTGTGAGGAGTGTTCCCACTCCTTATCACCCAGCCCAGCTCCCCTCTCCAGGCGGTATGGGACTAACTCTCAACCGTCGCCCCCTCGGCCTTCTCCGTTTCGCCACCCCTCACAAGGCTATGGTACCTCACGATGCCTGAGCCGGCAAGGCTAGATCTCTCTCCCTTAGGGGACACACGCCCTCGTGTGACCGAGGCACGCATGCGGTTAGCCATCCATCACCACGAGGAGACTGGCTCTGATACCATTTGACACACCCCACCCACCGTGGGGTCCACAGTAACGATATTGTCCCGTACAAGGCCCGCAGGTCCCACGGGTTTTGCATTCACCCCCTTATAGGGTAAAAGGCCTCGTTACTGTGAGGAGTGTTCCCACTCCTTATCACCCAGCCCAGCTCCCCTCTCCAGCGCGGTATGGGACTAACTCTCAACTGTCGCCCCCTCGGCCTTCTCCGCTTCGCCACCCGTCACAAGGCCGAGGGGGCGACGGTTGAGAGTTAGTCCTATACCGCCTGGAGAGGGGAGCTGGGCTGGGTGATAAGGAGTGGGAACACTCCTCACAATAACGAGGCCTTTTACCTTGTAAGGGGGTGAATGCAAAACCCGTGGGACCTGCGGGCCCTGTACGGGACAATATCGTTACTGTGGACCCCACGGTGGGTGGGGTGTGTCACATGGTATCAGTGCCAGTCTCCTCGTGGTGATGGGTGGCTAACCGCATGCGTGCCTCGGTCACACGAGGGCGTGTGTCCCCTAAGGGGGAGAGATCTAGCCTTGCCGGCTCAGGCACCGTGAGGTACCATGGCCTTGTGAGGGGTAGCGAAGCGGAGAAGGCCGAGGGGGCAACGGTTGAGAGTTAGTCCCATACCGCCTAGAGAGGGGAGCTAGGCTGGGTGATAAGGAGTGGGAACACTCCTCACAATAACGAGGCCTTTTACCCTGTAAGGGGGTGAATGCAAAACCCGTGGGACCTGCGGGCCCTGTACGGGACAATATCGTTACTGTGGACCCCACGGTGGGTGGGGTGTGTCATAGAACGAGATAGTGATGGGAGATTGTGTGATGATCTTGGCAAAAAAGAGACTTCACGCCAACAAATGATTAGTTTGGACGATGGTGGTGATCTGTTTTAACTCAACGAAACAGTAAGTTCTTGTAAACGTCTGGGTTCTTGTTTTATATCTTTTATCCTCCTTTACGATGGTTACATTTCATTTCTTAAATGCTTTGTGCTTGTGGTATTCCTCTTGAAGACTATAGAGCTGGAGGTATATATTTTCTACACAAGGATATAAAAATTTGCAGGGGAGCCTTGGTGCAATGGTAGAGTTGTCGTCGTGTGACTTGACGTCATGGGTTCAAGACGTGAAAACAGCCTCTTGCAAAATGCAAGGTAAGACTGAGTACTATTGATTCTTGTGGTCCACACCTTCCTCGAACCTTGTATACATGGGAGCCTCGTGCATCGGGGCTACCCTTTCATTTTTGTATTAAACATTTCAACACAGCTGTGCAACCTCGCTATCTCGATCATAGGGGCATGGCACATAAAGATCTACTGGTCCTGCAAAAGAATAGAAAAGAAAGGTCTATTGCTCCTGCATATACTAGTTGCAACAACTACTACCTCGTGATTAAACAGGGGAAACCATCCAGTATAGCATAAGACTTCCAAATATTAGGAAGAGCCAGCCTTCATATGTGCACCTTTTAGTTTTGCAAATCTCATGTCTACTGCAAACATGCTCGTGGAAAAACGACGTAGCAAAGATTGTTTTTTATTTGGGCTGTACAAACTGCTTTATATCGCAAGGCACCACCATCTCCAGCAGGACATGGACAGGAGTTTAAGCTCTTTAAAGATTAAATTGTCAAAGACTATGAAAAATATAAATTTGTCCCTACTGAATCATCTATTGAACACATGCAGACGAGATCGAAATATGTCATGTGTTTTTGGTGTTATTGCTCAGGTTGTGTATTCCAATAGAGTCTCTCACATTGAAGCTGCCAAAAATTCTTCTTCCATACGAAACCTTCATTAGAAGGTATTATATATATATATGGGTTACTAATGCTTAATGTGAGTACTCTCAGCTGCAGACTGGGCTCTCTCACCTGTAGAGAATTCTTACAGGCAATTGGACCTTATTTAGCAAGAACCTGCCAGCTTGAAAGAGAGAATTATTGCTAACGCTGAGAGAGAAGCAGACTGTAGGTTGATTAGACAGAGTATGCCTGAACACATGCGATATGTTGTAGTTCATTGCCTATGCACTTGTAATCTCTTTGCCAAGCTTCATCTTAATGACTTTAGATCATTTTAGTTATCTTCCTTTTCTTGATATGGTTATTTCACATGTAAATCTCAGATGTAGGTTAATTAAAGAATGAATGGTTGATATCATTGTAGCGTAGGTTTTGCTTTTATTAAAGCTTCTCTTAGGATGGGGAAGAACTGGTATTTGTGATGTTTACTGATTTTATAAAAGAAGAACACTTCTTGGAAGTCTTGAAGAACTTCTAATTAAGACTTTGAACAGCAGCACTTATCCAACTTGAAGCCTAGAAGAGCTTCAATGTTGGTGCATGGAAGAGCACCCAAATTTATTTTCCTTATATATATAACATCTGGTTATTTGGGGAAAAGTAAAAAATAGAAAAAATTAGAGAAAATAGCAGTTAGAAACTTTTCATCAACCAATCACATATCACCTGCTCTTTACACTTGCAGCTCCTTGCTAAAATTACCATTCTTATATATATTACCTTTAGTTGAAATTAACACTCAATTACATGTCACCTGCACTTTACACAATTCTCACCTTACAAGGTTTATCATGTTGTGAAGTAATATATCTCTTGAGAAAATACTTTGAAACTCATCGAGATATCCGTTCACCAACTCCCTTGGAGGACCCTGGCTCCAATGTTTTTGGACTAGTTGATCAAAATGGTTGTTTTCCAACTTTAAGTAGAGCTTGGTCATTTATGTTCTTCTGTTCCTATGTGGCCTAGGGCAGATCTTTATCGCAGGAGGTGTCTCAAGTAAATTGGTAATGAACATTGATATCGGGCAACTAAGTAGTTCGTGCTCTCCAAATGTCCACTGTTAACATAGAGGACTATGTAGAAGACAGAAGAAATCATGGCCATCTACAGCTTCCAACGGCAAGGATTCATCAGATCAGCTTATTAGCGGACTAAACCTAGGCTGCCCTCCCGTTTCACTGAGCGCTACATCTCACACTTCACTCTCTCTCTTTCAGAGTCATCGCAAACTTTACTTTTAGGTTCCTTGCAGAACAATTTCAAACCCACGTTTATACCCGCCATTTTTTACAAAAGGATGGAACTCCCAATCTAAAGTACAGTTTTTGTGAAACCTTCCAAGACAAAACTTTGTACTACCTAGAATTCGTTGCAGAATTAAACACAGTGCTTCAAGTTTTCTGTCCATGAGTTCATGTTCTATCCATTGGCATGGATTTGCCTAGACTCTGTACTAGCATCATGGGCTTCGCATACAAGTTTGTATGTCCACTTGTATGATTCAACCAATCAAAATTATTATCTGGGCGTGGACATTCCTACCATTAACCAACAATGCAATTGTACATTTGGTTTTGGCATATATGGTAGTATTGATTTGATGATATGTTTTTCACATGTGTTCCGTAACCTTTCTTAGCTGATACACTTCTTTCCCATTTGGTAGCTTGTAGAAAGATGTAGAAGAAATTTTGTTATTACTTTGATGATTTAGAACAAAATCCCACTGGGAGATTGTGTTATGACCTTGGCAAAGAAGGGACTTCAACATGTGAAATATTTAGCACAATGATGGTGATCCTGTTCTAACCCAAAGAAGTACATTCTCGTTACGTCTGGATTCTTGTTGTGTGTCCTGCTTACAACATGCACTATTTCTTCTTTTTGCTGTTGACTTTTGAGTTCTTAAATTTCCATGCTTCTTACCAATTATAGAAACACTAATTCATGATCAAACACAGGAGCTCATTCAGCATATAATAATACGACTCTTTTAAATTTTCGAATGTTTCAACTTCATATATGCACCTCTAACGTGTCTACTTCCTATCGCTTTCAAATCATAGTGTCAGCAGTAAGTTGTCCAAGCACTTCATGGGTTATATCACTAAATTCAAGTGAAAAAAACACCTGACATTGGGGCGTATCATGATTTTATATAAGGGCAGCCCCGGTGCACAAAGCTCCCGTGTATGCAGGATTCGGGGAAGGGGCAGACCACAAGGGTCATTAGTAATACAGCCTTACTTTGCATTTTGCAAGAGGTTGTTTCTACGCTTTGAATCCGTGACCTCAAAGTCACATGATGACAACTCTATCTGACAACTCTATCGTTGTGCTAAGGCTCTCTTCATCATGATTCTATATTATATTTTTTTAATGATGAAATATTATTGAATACATAAGACAATTTACAATGATGAACGAGAAAGTCAACCAAGGCAAAGAGAATCAAGGGTAATCACAAAAGGAAAAGAAAAAACAAAAACAAAAACAAAAACAAAAACCTAAAGCACTAGAAGATGATGCACACCTTGTTTCGTCAGTTTGTATGCTACTAAATTTGTCGACCTATTAACCAAACAGAATTTCACATGCATATATCTCAAATGAAACCACAATCTCGTAGATCGTTGTGGAACCTCCAAGGATAATCAGTGACACCTCTTGCCCTAGTAATGTCATTGGCAGAATCACCTTCATCGATAATCTTAAAGTCCTGGAATTGTGTGCACTCCTAGATTGCCATCGCCAGAGCCTGCAGTTCTGTACTGTTAGAATCAGCAATACCAATTGGCCCAGAAATTATGCGAAGGGGTTCCCCTTTGTCATCCCTAATGATTCCCCTAATGCCATATCAGCCAAACTTAGCAATGGATGACCCCTCAAAATTGAACTTAATTTAACCCTATTGCAGTGGCTTCTAGACATGTGTGATTTTATCCTTGTGAAACCAAATATTTTTGTAACAAAGATACAAGAGGCAGCTTGAAATATGATGGATCTCCATAACTTACCACCATCCCTTGCTTTATCATCTCAAGTTAGATGATTTTGCTGAGCCCATAAGGACCAAATGACAATGATGAACACAGCATTCCACATCATCTGTCCTTTTGCACCAATCTTGTGAATACACCACATGTCGTGCAATTGTTTGAGAGAGCAAGGAAGAACCATCTGCAAGTCAAATAAGTTAAACACCTTGATGCAAAGGTCATTAGCACACTTACGGTGGACTAAGAGGTGATGGATGGATTCATTAGCATTAAGACAGATTCCAGACGTTGGACAAGTTCCACTTCTCTTGGTGAGCTTGTCAATGGTAGGATTGGACCCATCTAGTGCAGTCCATGCAAATGCTGTAATAACAGGAGGCAAGACATACAGCCAGTCTTCTAGCATCAAAGTTGCATGGGAGCCGAGTCTGAAATAAGCTTGCAATAGCTGGACTACACGAAAAACCTCCCTTTTGGCTTTATGGTCCATCCAAGAACACTTTGTTCAGTGAAGAAATAAACTCTTCCCACGATAGCTTCTCAAACTCTCTCAACGGCCTACTTAAGGATATGCTCCACTAGGATGCATTGTCAGAAGAGGAATTATTAGCTTGAGAAGCACAGTATAGACACCTAAATTATTGGGTTAAAGAAGACTTGCTACTCCAAATGTAGTGCTAGAAGAGAATCTGATCCCGCTTGTTGGGCTAAAATCAAATGTATTGCACAAAAATTGCTTTTCAAAAAATAATTTCCCCAAACGGCTGAACCCAAAGAGCTTCTTCTTTCGCCCTTCTACCAACCACCCTAAGAACACCCATATTTATCAAGAATAAGCATTCTACAATGACTACTTACCTTAATCTGAACCTCTAGAGCCATTCTGAAATAAGGGCTTTATTAAAAAGGAAAAGGCTGTGTATGCCATGCCCCCCGCAGTCTTTAGGGAGACAGACCTGGTCCCATTTGACATGATGATGAGAATGTCTTCCTCTACTTCCTTCCTAAAGAAAAATTCTGTGCTTCTTCTCAGTACCATTGATCACCGAAATTAGATACTTTCACGGGAAAAAATAGTAGACTTGAAGACTAGATAAGAACTTCCCTTCTAGAGAGAGAAAGAAAACTTCCTTTCAAACCTGCCAGTCTAGCATCAACCTTGTTAATGACTTCATTTCATATGTGAGACTTAGGATTCCCTACCACAATTGGAATGTAAAGAAACGATCTTACACCAGAAACGTTTACACACCAATCAGGAAGAAAGATAACACTACTCAAACTTTTAATCTGATAATTTACTACAAATGATCTTCCGACCTATGCTCTCTAACAGAGCTTCAATGACTTCTGGACTAACAAGAAGTACTAACAGGAAAGCAGGACTACAAGTTAACAAAGAACTTCTGTATCTATGAGAGGCTTGTGGCATGCCTATTTAAAACTTTTGAGTCTTCACCAACCAGCCCATCTAATTGGACTTTTAGCACACCTTCCTCATGGCTGCTATAGAATGGTTCAAAGGAGTGGCTGCTGAAAGTTTCCTGTGTTCACACAAAGGGTGGCTGCTGGAAACTTCCTGTGTTCACACTTAATGACTTTTGAACTGCAACTCAAGCTATAACCTTTAGATAGTGCGTACCGTCAGGCCGGTACTGCCATGGGGCGTTGCCCCCTTAGACCTCCATCAGGGCTACTGCCTCAGACCCCGCTCCTCAAGGGTGTTGCTATCGAACCCCCATTATTTCTTCTTGTAACCATCGCGGTCTCTAATGACCTCATCAACTACTAAGTTGGCCATACCACTGTGGCACTTCTAGTGGTATCTTATTGAGGTGGGCATTGTCACATACCAACATGGAATATTGAGATGTTTGATTAAAAGGGTCTCCTTCTTACAGCCCAAAATCACTCAAGTCTATCCACCTCCTCTTTGTGACAATTAATTCCCATCATAAAAGATTTAGCCCAATCAATTCTTTTGTTGATTGAGATCTCGTAACGATGAAGGATCACTTTCTGTGATGCCCTGAGTTTTTAGAAATCTGTTTTTGATAATTGCTTTGGAAAATGATTAGGATCGTGAGTAGAATTATTTTTTTTTTAAGAAACAATTTCAAATTGTCATATATATATATATATATATATATCATAGTTTTTCAAAACTATCCTTCCAAGCCCAAATGTCTTATCAAAACTCTAAATATAATAAAAAATCAAACAGAGTTTCCTTTGTTTCTTGGATACTATGAATTTTTCATATGCTATGTGGAATCCCTGATGGACATTAATCATATATTTAAATAATAAAGGAGACTCTATCTCCATTCTATTTCCAAGTACATTATTAATTTAAACTACAAAACATTTTTATGAGATTTTAGAGTTTTATTATACTACTCATTATGTATCGTATTTCACTCAACTGCATAACATGTGATTATGTATCCTTTTTAGATTTGAAACTACATAAACTTCATATTTCAATGATGAAACTATCTACACAAGTACAAGCTTGCTGAGATTCCTTGATTTATGGGAGAATTTGAAAGGAACCACATCACGGCCTTGGGAAAATCAATCTAATTGATATTTCAAAATGCCCAAAAAAGAAGAAGGGTTAGATCATTCAACTCCATGGTTTCAATGAATTGCCTAATTTTGGCGTGCTAAACATGATAAATGGCATAAAACTTACCACCCTATGGGCATTTTTATCATTTTGCCCATCAAGCCCACCAGATTGGCCCCACTTGAAAATTTGTAACAAGAATCTAGTTAGACTTTATGCAATGTGTAATGATGAATTATGGTATTCCATAATTAAATTTGAGATCAAATTATGATGTCTCATATCAAGAGAAAGACTATGGAGGGCAAGAGGAGAGTGAAAACAACACTACCAAGACCTGTTGGTCACACCCCAAACAACCATAATGAAATTATTACTATATGACAAATTCTATTATTCATAATAAAATCCGTTGTTTCATTACATTACTGTTCTTAATGTTCATAGTAGTCGAAAAAAATTTGAGGTAACTTATTCATTCTTGTACTTTCTCTCTCGTTGTTCCTAAGCCTCCTGCAATGCTTAATTCTGACTTTTGACTAAAAGATTGACCTGAAATTGTTGGTGGGGGTGAGTACGACCACTTAGTGAAAAATTCTAAGCTAGATAAAAACATGCAAAAAAACACATGAATGCATATAGATATCAAAATGCATACGATTAAAACTTGATTGGTATCAAACCTCGATAATGTTCAAAACTTAAAATCAGTGACAAATGACATACATATCCAAAATAATATATATCATTAGAAGTTGTTCTTAGTGTCTAAAACATATTATACAATATCAACATCGGTAATATTTAAAATTCAAAATCTGCGATGAATCACATAAAGTTGCATGAATCATATTCTATTAGAGGCAATGCATTAGCAATTATTCCCAGTGTCTAGAACTTGTCACATAATACCAATCAAAATCATACAGTAGCATCCTAATAGGACCATAGAAGACAAATGGTCTAAATCCCTCAAATTAGCTGATATATCATCTATCTTCATATCACAATTTAGTTGTTATACACATAAAAAGAACCAATGTCTCCTACCTATAGTCGATTGTGGATACCGCATGACCTACACCGGTCCTTAAGGGAGAGAACGGATCACGCTGAATAAAATGTCCTATGACCCTTACAACGCATAGAAGCCTTTACCTTAGGGGTATCAAATTTCCTTTTTGGACTGCCAGTGGCCAACTGCACTCCTAGCATAGCAACCAAAGGGATCTTACAAACTTGCCCCAGGCTACGCTCAAATCTTATGAGTCACCTAATTTTAGGCTAGGCACAAGTCTCTAGAGTCACCTAATTTCATTCATTAAAACATTTCTCGTGAAAATTCATATAGAGTCACAGTTCAATCACTCCTCACACACGACACCAAAGAGTTTTATCACGGTTTTTGTAACATATTTATGGTGCAGTCATATAAACATTCATTAGAGCGAATAACACAAAGTCATGATCAACATATCATTATTTACAATAAAACATATATTTGTATCACAAGAATGCATGTAAGCATGTCTCTCAATGAGCATATATGGCAATTCACCCTCTTCATACTCAAAACACATGTATTCATCATAAACTTTCTTTCATGTTAAAAGCATCCAAAAACATGACCATCCAATATCAAGTGAGATCAATGATGCAATTTAACATTATTCCAAACATAACATACTTTCTTCTAAATAAAGTTAATAGTATGATTCCAAAACAAACCTATGATTGGGTGTGCATGTAATTCAATTAAGTTGAACGAAGTGAGAATGATCCATCACAGTGCACATGGAATCATATAGTAAAGTGTGTATGTGTTTGCATTAAAATGAAATGTCAATGGAGCATGTGCTTTAGTTTGTAGAAAACCAAAGTGTGCAGGCTTCAAATGATGAATCAATAATGCTCTTATCCTAAATCAAGGAGTCAATGGTGTGCAAGGTATTTTGATCCATTACTCAATAATGTGGAAACTACCTAGGTCATCAACTTAAGAGTATGCATAGTAATTGGATCAATCGCTCAATGATGGAATAATATAGGGTGAGCGCATGATGTTCTTAGATCATGAAAAGTGGATGCGTGATATATGTGCTAGTTATAATTCTAACCATTCAATGCACAATTGATCATTGTGTGCATAATTTTGGATTAAACATCTAAATGTGTGTGCATGCTATTAGGTCAACAATTAATACAGTACACATGAATGATTAGGAAGGGATCAATGGATCTTAGAAGTACTTGTGCTCATGGTTTAAAACAGAGATCTAGGATAATCACGCTTTAGATTAAAGGTGTGGCATTATTTAAATCAAATAAGGGATGGTGTATATATCTATCTAAGTAACAAATGGCGGAAAGTATTTATATACATGGATCGACAAAGGATCTAAGATTGCAAATGTGTGCGTATAAACATGAGGATCAATGGGGTAACTCCTATCTTGAGTTGAAAGAATCTAGGATGTATAGTTTAAAATTTGGCATTCATCCTTGTGCATGGTTTAGGATGGTGTAAGATTAATGCGATCAAATTCTTCTCCCATGAATCAAGACTGTACTATAGATCTAAGGTGTACAAGATTTTACGTTTGTCAGGTAATGTGGTGTACAAGATTTTTGAAATGCATATATAATATATACCAAGGTCAAGTTTGAATGTGCATGCATGGCTTAGTTTTTATTTTTCTTTCAAATCACAGCTAACCTATGCATGAACTGAATGTAATACCTGCAAATTTTAAATTCTGAAAATGCTTAATGTTGTGGAATTTTGTGAAAAATGAGGAATTTGAAAATTTTAGAGGTTTAATCACGAGCTAGAACCTCAATACTTGAAATGTACTTGAGAAATAGAATTCAAAGCCACTAAGAAAGCTAAAATCGGAGATTGAAGGAAAAATGACTAATTATTTTAATTTTTCTATTAAAAAAAAAAAGCATGATGAGACGGGCATTAATGGGTATGGTGATTATAACCAACATTTATGGCTGGTAATCATTTCAACCATTAATAAAATCATATTTTTATTTAAAAACAAAAATTTTTAAAACACATTTTATGAGGGGACCCTTAAGTGCACTCCCCCTCCCATTAATGTCATTTTGGTTCCCGCCCTAGCATTAACTCCCTCCCCGTTCTCCATGTCATAGGCGACAGTGATGAACTCGACATTAGCAAGGCCGATGATGCCATTTTCCCCCCCTCCTGTGTGCACTTGCTCAATGGAAGACTCCTCCTCCTGCCAACCTAATTGAGGTAGGCCCATTCCCCTCTCCTTTCCCCATTTCCAATTGATTTCTTTTAAGTTTCCATTGATTAATGCCAAAAAACAATGTGGATTGCCGTTTTCCAGTAAGTGTTTACCCTTACTATTGATGTGAAAATAAACCGATGAAACAGTAACAAATGGATGATCTCAACCGTTTATCTTGTGTAAGATGAGACAAAGAACAAACCTATGAAATCGTAAAGAAGAAGATTTTATAAATGTGATAAAAAAAATAAGTAAAAAATTTAGAAATATGCAAAATCAATTGATGGGAAGGTTATAAAGTGAATGCACTTGAAAAACTGATCAAAAGGGTGTAAAAATCATAAGATTTGGGCACTTTGAGTGTTGCCGACGGCGATTGGAGTCCAATTGTCATCCCCGGCAACGATGACCTAGTCATGGCAAACACGCGTCCCCGTGATGCCACCTGAATTTTATTTAATCTAAGTTAAATTGAGCCATCCATTCATTAAAAACTTGATTTTTGGAGCTACATAGGGCTAAATCACGATCCGAAAGATCTGTTGCAATCGTCTCGATGATGAAGACTTAGATTTAACTTGAAAACCTAGATTTGAACACTTTTAAAATAGTCAAATCATAAAATACTATTCAATGACCTAGATCAGGGCAATCAAAGGATGATCAAGCCTTAAAAATTGATCGTATGGATTAAATATGAGGTAATCTAGGGGATTAGAAGAGCAAATCTCAAGTGATTGCCAAGAAAAGTGGTCTTGACTATTGATTTGATCAGGTGCCTAAGGATTGATTGATCAGAGAGTGATTGTAAGTTAGATCGACGTGTAATTATAGAGATACATGTAAATCACTAAACAAATATTAGAATTAGATGAATCATGATGAGAATAATTAGAATTGATGATCAGATGTCAATTATAAGTGATAAAGAGCGATCCAACAGTTGGATCATCTCCAAACCCCATGAGATGTTAGAGACTGACCCTTTATTGATTAAGGAACATAAATTGAATAAATTATGACATAGATTGATGATCAAAGACTATGAAAGACTGTCTAAATGTTAGAAAAACTAACATATGGCTCAGGATTGAGCAAATTAAGGGTTAATCAGATGATCTGGGCCATTAATATATGATTAACTGCTAGATCAGTAAAATTATCATTTAGACTTGTATATTTTGAGATGTAAGAACACCAAGTGATTGATGACTTATGATGTTATAAGTACATCAGAGCGCACGACTTAACATTGCTTACGCACCTGATTTGGGTAATGCGTTTTTGAGGTAGGTGATTACATTTGGGATTTTTCCATGATTTCTTAAATCATAACGTATTATTTGAAACTTTGAAGCATGGGTTTTATGCTCTCCATGTTTGCATGAGATTATTTTTCAACATATATTGCTGATATGCTTGCTACTCATTTTGTGCATGATTTATGCATGGTTTCCAGTATATTTTTGTTAGCATCGATTTGATTATTGAGGATGTTATACATTGATTTTCGATGCATGATCTTGATATATTGAATTACTCTCTTAATTTGATTTTATCGAGAATGATTATGCATGGATTTTTGATAATTGCTTCATGGCTGTTGATTTATGATGGGTACTTCTGCCTGGTGGGTATTATGTTATGAGGGTTATAGGGTTGGCCACCCACCCTTTGACCTTGTAATAGGCCTGGCAATTTGGGTTGGCAGGTTATGTTCGTGTCGTGTTGAGACTGACCCATTATAGTATATGGGTCGACACGAACATGACCTGCTTAATAATCGTGTCAAGAACTCATGACTCGAACATGACACTATTATCAAACGAGTCGACACGACTAGTATAACACGGTTAAATGAATGTATAATAACTAATATAGGATGATTTTTCATATAAGAATATAGGCGATTAGCTTTTCAAAAACCATAAAAATATAGGACGAGTTTTGAAAACCCGTCCTATATTGATGGTTTTCAAAAGTCATAAAAATATAGGATAGGTTTTCAAAACTCGTCTTATATTCCTATAAGACTATATGATGGTTTTTGAAAACCTGTCCTATATTGAAGGTTTTTTAAAAATCGTAATAATATAGGACTGGTTTTCAAAAACAGTCCTATATAGAGTATAGGAGTATGAGTATAGGATGGTTTTTGAAAACTCGTCCAACATTGAAGGTTTTTCAAAAACCATAAGAATATAAGATCGGTTTTCAAAAACCGTCCTGTATGACTGTTTTTGAAAATCATCCTATATTGATGGTTTTTTAAAAACCATAAAAATATAGGACAGGTAATATAAGACAGTTTTTCAAGAACCGTCTTGTATATTGATGGTTTTTTAAAAACCATAAAAATATAGGACTGGTAGTATTGAAAAACCATCCTATATTACTAACATAGGACGGTTTTTCAATAACCATCCTATATAATGATGGTTTTTTAAAAACCATAAACAATCCTATATTATAATAGTAATATTGAAAAACTGTCTCATATTTTCAACCTCAATTGGTTAACATGTTGCGGGTTAGATAGGTCAACACGACGAATTAATAGGTCGTGTGTCAAACAGGTCAACACGACAGGTCAACATTGATTGACCTGAACACAACACATTTTTGGCATGTCATTTTTGGGTTGACCCAAAAATGACACACACAATAAGACTCGACCTTTCTAAATTCGTGTTGGGTTCGAGTTGTGTTATCGTGTCGTGTCATATTTTGCCACCCCTATCTTGTGATGATGATGATTAGATACCCACCTTGAGAAGGCTAGGTATGTAAGTGGTAGTATCATGGGTAGTCCCCCCTACAAGTTCGTTCCCTCCATGTGGGATGGAGGAAGTCTTCCGTCATGGTGTCAATGGGAAGCGGCAATGGGTGAGTTCCTAGTGTGGTTGCCACTGCAGCATAGTAGCTCATACTTTTATTTTGTATGCTCATATAACATGGATATATAGGGTGAAGCGGAGTAGGCCAGGTCTAAGGGCTAAAGCGGGTTACACGTGAGAAACCCAGGGTTGGAATGAGTACTCATTGCCATTGCCATAAGTGTAGTTAAGACACTCATCGGGCTTAATTGTGTATGGTGCATTGTTCATCATAACATGCAAATTCTTATTGCTTTTGATGAATGCTTATCTATGTATTGCTCATGCCTTGTATGTCATGATGGTTATATTTGATATCGATTTATTCAGACTTATGATTTTCATGTGTTATTCATTATGGACGTTTGATGATTGACATGCCTTGTATATGTTTTACTATATGAGATTCACCATGACATTGATATTTCATGCCACATGCTTTTATTGTACTTTTATTGAATGTGATCACTTACACAAGCGATAACTTGCTAAGGCATTGTTTTGTTTTACAATGCCTCAGATTTGGAGCGCGATAGTGCTAAGGGTAAGCAAGTGGAGCAGTGTTGATTGAGCGAGGACCTCGAGGATCATTTGTATTTTGTATTTAGAGATTGATTTAGTGTACATCTCTTAGACTTGTGTTTAGACTTTTGGGCTATACATGGATGTGTATATTTTGGATAGATTAGGCTCACACTATTATATAGTGTACTATTACGTGGTGATGTGCGTGTGAAGTGGTCATCATGGATGGACATGGGGGGAATTTTGGACATGTTATTGTTACTGTTCCTTTCGCAATCGCATTTGATTTGTCATGGATTTTAGATTGAGCATGCTTAGTGTATCGTGATTTGATTTTTTATTATTGTCGTGGTTTTGGGATCTTGGATGACCCTGGGGTTTTCTTTTGGACATTTCTTTCGAACACTGTGTTATTTGTGTAAATTATGAGTTTTTATTTTTAGGGATCCCGCTTACTTTATAAAACAAATTATTATTATTATTGAAAAAAAAAAGTTTAGAAAACCCGGGATGTCACAAACACATGATCTTTATTGCATGCATGAATTGGTTAGAGACAAGTTCAATGACCCTTGTATTATTCCCATGCTATTGGTGGTTGCATGATCTCCTTAAGAGTAGGATACAATTATGCTCATCCACATGAAGACTTTTCAAATGTCTATCTAAATGTGAATAACAGAATACATGCGTATGTTTAGAAGTGAGATGATGAGATGTTAGTACATGCATAAATCTCAAAATCTTGTATGCGTGTGTGTCATGCTTGGAACCAATGAACATGACAAGATAATAGACAATGGCCCAATGTTTATTGTGCATGAAAATCAATGTTGAAGTCTAATTTTATTTTATTTTATTTTTTGATAGCATGCTCATATAAGATCAATGGATGGAGATTAACGAGGATCGTAGCTAAAGTTTGCATGCTGTGACTTGGATTAATGATTAAGATTTTATACAAGATATGACTAAAGTCTTCATGTAAATCAAATGATGAAATCCAAGTAGAGATTGTCCAATAACAGTCAACAAAAGCATGTCTAGGCTGTGCATGGATGAGATTAAATACATGGTTAAAAATAAATTTAACTTAGAAAGTCCCATGCCCCCTGCCTGGTTGTTGATTTATTGTTCTTCTACCCTCCATTGGCTTTGGGTAGGGAATTTCTTCAAAAAGATTGTCTTATGACTAATTTAGAGTCTTAAACTCTCATTTTAAAGTTTTCATACTCATCCCATAAAACCATCTAGCCTTTTGTTGTTAGTCTCATGCAAAATAAATATTTATATTATTAAAACTTAAGTTGTTACACTTTTAGAGAAGTAATCCCCCACTCATTTCCCTAGAAAACATGACAGTTTCATCTGTATAGTAAGAATGCATTCGTAAGGATAGGGTCGGATTGAGATACCTGATTCAGATAAAGCCTTTCTTGAACATGAGATTCAATGATTCCAAGACAATGGAAAACAAAGAAGCAGAAGTGGGCAACCTTGGAGAAAACCTCTAGATGGATAAAAAAATCCGTATGGCGTACTATTAACAAAGATGGAGAAGCAAGCAAAAAATATGCATCTAGCCGTCCACCGTCCCTCATTTTGTAGATAAGCCCATCATCATCAGGACAAAATCTAGAGCATCCTAGTCCACTCTATCATAGGCTTTCATCATGTCCAACTTGAAAATGAGACCCCCTACGAGTCTTTGGAGAAGGAATGAGCAACTTGGTTAGTCGTCAGAACACCATCGAAAATTTGTCTACCAAAAATGAAAGTCGACTGCACTGGAGAGAGAATACACAAGGCTGATGGGTCTGACGTCTTTGATTTGAGAAGCAGCCACACTCTTAGGTATTAGGACTAGGAATGTAGTCCCAACTCCCTTGTTAAGTTCAGGACAATCATGGAAGAATCTGAAGAACTCCATAAGAAAAACCAATGCT
The DNA here is from genome assembly GCA_035236585.1 of Warburgia ugandensis. Taxonomy (NCBI): domain Eukaryota; kingdom Viridiplantae; phylum Streptophyta; class Magnoliopsida; order Canellales; family Canellaceae; genus Warburgia; species Warburgia ugandensis. The sequence goes on along the minus strand of CP141138.1, from coordinate 8,802,518 downwards.
CCCGAAACAGTCTATACCAGGAGCATGGTCCTTGGCACAATCGACAATGGCTTTACGAATTTCATCTTCTAGAAAGGCCTCATCAAGAATGGCCCATAGGCATTGGGTTGGAATTCTGAGTTAGCCTTGAAAAGATCTTGAAAGTATGACTTCGAGATCTGGTCTGTCTTCGACCATGTTATGATTGATGAAGGGCCAAGTATCCGATTAGAAGCTCTCCAGATATAGGCCAACCGATGGAAGTAGCCAGTGTTCTTGTCACCTTCTTGGATCCACCTAGCTCTCAATCTTTGCCTTCATTTAATCTCCTCTAATCAATTTAAGGATTTGATTCTTTCCTTTCACCAATTTTGGCTGCTCTCAAAGAACTGGATGCAGGGGGCTTCTTCTCCTCACTACTAAGATAATCACGAAAATGTTGAAAGTGTTGTCTCACTTCTTCCTCCTCAACATATGATTTGAACTGAACAGACACTGAGAAATCAATTATTCTAATATTTAATGAGAACACTTCCTGCTGATCTCCGGGCATCCTTATGAACCCAGTTAGAAGGGTTGAAATTTTTGATCGATCGGAGGAGAGAAGTATGCATTGATTTAATTTTGGTTTCTTGAATAAAGATGACGGATGGCGTGCTTCATAGAAGGGTGGCTTGTTTATCAAGATGGCCCATTCCTCGAACATTCTAAGAGAGCAGAATCAAAGTAGAAGTTGACCTTGCTCGTATATTTTGTCTACCTTGTGGTCCGCCCCTTCTCCCGACCCTTTTGTCGAATTTAATTTTCAAAGCAATAAATGGGCTTCCATCGTACAGTTAGTAACCTTTCGGAGATGGTCTCTCTGGGGCCTTTTTAGGCATGGAGCAGACTCTTGTAATCAGACGCTGGTAGGTTTTTAGACTTTAACAGTCTTTTGGAAGGGGAGTCTCGGCAGGAGAGTTGTCGTTGGTCACGATTTCAAGGCTTGAAAATAGCCTCTTGTAAAATATAAAATAAGGCTGCATATTAACTCTTGTGGTCCACGTTTTCCCAAACTTTACGTATGCAGAAGCTTCGTCTACCAAGGCTATCTTTTTAGGAGCACCGCTATCAAAAGATACAAATGTAGGCATATTAATACATAGTTAAATTCCGACTATTAAAAATTAATATATATTGAGAGCACTAGTCTCCAAAAAGCTCCTGATTATAATGGTTAACTTGTTGCTTGGCGTGGGTTACCGGAGATCAACAAAGTGAGTTCAAAATATAATTAATGAACGAGGTTTATGATTTACGAAGGAAGGTAGAATATCTTTAGCAAGCTAAGCCCACTCTGAGCACCAAGAAAGAGTAAAGGACAGTCCATGTGCACAAAGTTCTCGCCTATGCGGGGTCCAGGAAAGGGGCAGACTACAAAGGCCTAAAGTACACAGTCTTACCTTGCATTTTGCAAGAGGTTGTTTCCACGCCTTGAACCCGTGACCTCAAGGTCACATGACGACGACTTATACTATTGCACCAAGAAAGAGTGCTTTTACTAATTATTACCATATTCTAGTAAAATTCATGATTGAACAACTAAATAATCTGAAAAACAAAACTAAAAGCCAAACATTCAAGGTTGTCATGAACCGTAAAACAAAAATTAATGAAAAATATTTTAACTGCCTGCTGCCAAGCTCCTCAAAGTGACTGGTATGTCGAAGAAGACAACAATTTTAGTACGTGTTCTTCTTTTACCCACAGTCACAAAGTTGGGATTTAGGAAAAAGATGGGAAGAAAAAAAGTTGAAAAAAAATTCAAACAAAAGATGGCAAGAAATTGGACAAATTAAAAATAATAATAATTAAAAGTCGGTGAAAGAAAAAGTCAAAGAACTAAATTTTTTTGAGAAAGAGATGGCAAAAAATTGGGGAAAAGTTTGGAATGGATTTCCAAAATGTGAAGTTAGAAATAAAAAGTCAAGATATAGTCATACTATGCTATGACGATCAAGCCGAAGTTTTAATTTTAATAATTCTATGTCAAATTTGTCCAAATACATTACTAGTAATGTTCGATAGGTTAAAAATGAATGTGGGTATCTTAATTCGTGCTCCAAAGAAATTTTTATGTATGCTGTGTATGTTAAAAATGGGCTCAAATAAAAGGTTTTAGATCACTGACTAGTTTGAGCAACACATACTTTCATACATGCAAATCGCTCTGATGTACAAGTCCAACTAAATCCTGTTATCCATGTCCTAAAATGTAGAATATACATATAAAAAACGGAATACATAGTTAGAAATTAAAAAATTTCTTTGTTACTTATTATTATTATTATAGTATGTTTTGGTACATGGAAAGATTATTTTATTCCTTAGTAGCTGTTATGTTACTATAGCTTAAGACAAAAATGATTTGGGTGGGGCAAGAATGAAAGAATTGGCCTGCTAACCAACTACTTGATGTCATATAGTAAAAGGGCACTCCTAGGTGCATGAAGCTCTGGTCTATGCAAGGTTCGAGGAAAGGGTGACCACAAGGGTTAATAGTACGTAGTTTTACCTTGCATTTTGTAAGAGACTGTTTTCATGCCTTAAACCCATGACCTCAAGGCCACACAATAACAACTTTACCATTGCACCAAGGCTCCCTTCACTGATATCATACAGTGCCTTTCAAAAATGAAAAGAATACCAAGATCATGCAATGCCATTTGTTGCTGCCCATTAAAGTTGGGACAATTCAAAATATGGTGCTAGCAGAATTGACCTCCTCAAACAAGGAAAGATTATTTGGGGTGGGGGGAGAGCAAGAAGCTCCGATGAATGTCCACCATTACTGTAACAAAAACAAATATTCTGCAACAATAATAAACTCAAATCAAGGTTTTGATGGGAATTGAGAATGTTCTTGAGGATTCGTCTCATGTAGAGTTCATGACGGACATAGGGTGTGTCATTATCAAATAAGTGACCGCTGACATTTGGACATCGTCCTGCCTGGCAGCTATCACGGATGAGGCAGCGAGCGAGAAAGCTACCAGTCAAAAAGGCCATTCCAATACCTACCATTCTTTTCCATTCTATTTTTTATCGTTCATCTGAAGGCAAAATTCTCCGCATCCGGCGAACAGCCTTACCATCTTCCCATTGATGGACGGCTTCTGAGGAGGTTGTCCGTTTCGTCCCTCTATCTCTCATCTCTCATATTTTGGATTTTATGCCAGGCAATTTATCCGTGCATGTACAGAGCAAATGCTTGTTAGAAGCTAGATTTTGACGATCCTCGCTTCTTAATTGGAGAAATTATCTGTGTTATCGATTGAAATCACATATACAATGGCGAGGAGCAGCAAGAACATACAGGCGAAGCTGGTGGGTACGTTTTTTCCTTTTCGTTTTTCTCATCATTCCCTTGTGGGCGTCTTCTCTCTGCTTTTTGATATGTAGTTTGATTGATTTGGAGCTTAATTGCGCATCTTTTATGAACATTATATCATTTTCTTTAAACCCCTTTTATTGATTCTAAGGGAAAGTGCGTCGAATAGGCTTGAGCAATCAATCAATACGTTCTGAAATTAAAAATATGATCTGAAACATACTAGATTGCCCTTTCCAATGAAAATCTAATTGCCTGTAATTTGCCATGTAGAAGTGATGAAAACTTTGAGGATCAGATCATAAGTGGTCTGTAATGATGTTGTTTATTTGCATAACGATTTGCTTATGATACTCGTTTGTAACTGGTCTTCTCTTACATTGTAAGTTTATTAATTTTATCTCAATGGTTTCAAGAATCGTCTGTGCTTCTTTCTTTAGGTGCTTCTTGGGGATATGGGAACTGGAAAGACCAGTTTAGTATTGAGATTTGTCAAAGGCCAGTTTTATGATTTCCAGGTTTGTTTCTACTTGCCCCTGTTTATGTTAATTTCATTTGGCTTGATTGCTTCCATGAAGGTGAAGGATCCTTGACTATTAATTTTAAATTCAGGAATCAACAATTGGAGCAGCATTTTTCTCCCAAACATTATCACTAAGTGAGGCTACTGTTAAATTTGACATTTGGGACACTGCTGGACAAGAGCGTTACCACAGCTTGGCCCCTATGTATTATCGAGGGGCAGCTGCAGCTGTTGTTGTTTATGACATCTCAAGTAAGGTGAGATTCCAGTTTGACTTCTTGAAACCTCCACTACCTGTGCTAGCTTCAAGTTGTTTGCATAAGGATTCTTTGTAATATGAGGTGTTGAAAGATGAATAGCTAAGCATATGCATTTCTCAGAATGAAAAGTACAAGTAAGAGCAATTGTACATTTCTGCTCAGCGACTAGATTAATGCCAATTGAAAAGGATTGCTCAGAAATTGCTTGATTGGATCGTGATATAGAACAAATATCCATGCTACTATGCGTATCTTTGGGATTTTCATTTTTCTGAAGGAGAGAAGCATGTCAATGCAGGTGCCACATTGTATGAGGACAGAAGTGCAAATACGTGTTACAGTGCAAAGGAGTTAACAATCTGACCTTCGGCACACTTATGCTTGTATATGATAATAATTGAAAGATACTCCTATATAATGTGTCCATTTATATAGCAACATGCTGATAGTATAAACTAATGCTGAAAGGCAAGAAATAATGTATATGAAGCTTTTCTAGATTGACTGTATTGGTATCTTCTCCTGTGCTCATAATGCAGTTCATATGCACCCCTTGATGTATTTAAATATGCTATTTAAGGCCGTTCCTCTTCCGTCAAGGATTTAGTATACATATGCAACATAGCTTATTCTTAATAAAGGCCCTCTCTTGTGGTCACAGGTTCGGGGTTGCTTGGTTTGTGTCCAACATTCAATAAAACATAGCTTATTTATCTTTGACTCACTGGATCATTTGAAATGGTCAAATTTTCATCAGTTCATCATTTCTCTTCAAAGAAATCCTTTGCTTGATAGTGAAGATGGACATCTTTTGAAATCCTCATGTTTCCCATTGTCTCTTGCAGGTTATACTCATGCTATTGATTGATCTAAGAAATTGAGACACATAAGAATTTATCTCTTCTCTGGAATAATTCTCTCTGTGTGCATATCTGTCTCTCTCTCTTGAATCTTGCTTAAGACCAAGATATTATTTGTCGAGTCTTGGTAATAGTCCATGCTCAAGACTTAAGAGGCCTAGAAGAAGTCCACGTTCCTTTTTCATGTGTGGTGAAACTTTCTTTTGTAGTTCTAAGTCAGTGATCATATTTGGAATGGCTCAAATAGGCTGGAGATCAAATTTCATGCCCATTGGATAATTTTAGCCTCTTTCCTTTGGTAAAAATCTTGACCATCCATTTTTATTAATTTTTTCAAGCACCGAAAATAAGTGGTTAGGTTCATGCAAATGCAAGATTTCTCATGGATCACTTATTTTTTGTACTGAGAAGTAGCTTAGATCTACAAAAAGGGATTACCATGCATGAAAAGGGGGCATGGACTTGAGTGTGGACTCCTACCTGGATTCTTATTTGTTTGTGGCAGTTACTAGAAAATATAATATAAACTGGGTGTATGCTTTTGCTTGATTATTAGGTAGTTATGAACTGTCGACACTGACACGGGTGGCTGGATACAACATGGATACGGGTGTCTGACACTGCAGCTCCTCAAAAACCAGACTCAAGGGAACGGCAAATAAAAAAATTAACAAACATTGCAAAATTCCTAAGCCCTCCAAAATCTAGAGAAGAAGCTAAATAAAGTGCAGCAGCTCCGTTGAAAGTACCAATGAGAGTCCAAAGACATGAGTTGGGTGCTTGTTAGTATGTTTGAAATTGTCCCAAATGTGCCATAGGGGTGTCGATGTTGATGTGTGTCTGACACCAATTCGAGAGGGAAACAAAGTGCCCAACTAATCATAATGAGGTAGTTGGTATGCTTGCAAGTTGTGGAACACAAGTTTATGTTGGAGTGAGTTTCATAGGATTTAAAGTAATCTATTTTATAAGACAAGCTTCCATATTGTGTTTAACATTTTTCTCCAAGAAAGGACTTTTTTATATGTGGGACTAACCGGTTTGTGTTTCTAATGAGAATGGAAGGTTTCATCTGACATGTGAGGTATGTGTTTTTATTTCAGGATTCATTTCTTCGAGCTAAAAAATGGGTTCAAGAACTCCAAAGACAAGGTAAACTCATAAATCCAAAATTACTTGGTTCTCCTGTTGTAATATTCAAGACAACTAATTATATGGAACTGTTAACTAGTCATTGACATTGGCCTTTCCTTTTGGTTTCAAGAATTTTGTTCGCTATGGTGAAAATGTCACTTAAGGAGTAAATGAACTGAGTTAGTTGTCTTGATGAAAGTAAGGCTGCCCTATCTTGACCCAATAAAACTAGATTTGCTATTACCTTTATTGGTCGTCTATCCCTTATGCTATAGCTCATCATCATCAAGACTTATCCCTATTAGGGGTTGGCCACATGAATCTTATTCTTCCATTCCTCTCTACTAAGTACAATTGCTTTATTTAGTCCTTAAGTTTTTAAATCTTTTCTCACCACTTCTATTCATGTTCTTTTGGGCCTTCTCCTTGCCTTTTTAGAACCATCTACTTGCATTGTCTCGCTCCTTCTAGCCGATGCCTTTTTAATCTCCTTTCAACATGTCCAAACCATCTAAGTCTAATCTCCCTCATCTTGTTACCTACGCTAAGTTTCCTCTAATGTTTTCATTCCTAATTCTATTCTTTCTTGTCTTGCTACTTATCCATCTCAACATCCTCATTTTTGCGATACTTATCCTATGAACATGATGTTCCTTAACAGTCCAACACTCTGATCCATAGAGCATGGCCAGCCTTATGGCCATCCTATAGAATTTTTCTTTTAGTTTGAGTGGCACTCGCCGATCACACAAAAATATAGATGCACATTTCCATTTATTCCAACCCGCTTCGATTCTTTAGGTAACCTCCCTCTCAATCTCTCCACTCTCATGAATCATTAATACTAAATACTGAAAATGGTCTTTTATGGCGACTTCTTGGTTATCAATTTTAACTGGTATTCCACTCATATTCCTTTCCTTACTAAAATTGCATTCCATATATTTTGTCTTAGTTTGACTGATTTTAAATCCTTTAAACTTTAATGCTTCTCTCCATAACTCCTTTGCTTTTACTCCCTCCCTTGTCTCACCAGGTAAGACTATATCATCTGCAAATAGCATACACCATAGAATCTCCTTGTGCAAATGTTTTGTTAACTCATCCATAACGAACGTAAAAAGGTATAGGCTCAATGCCAATCCTTGGTGCAATCTTATAATGATAGGAAAATCACCAGTTTCACCATTAGTGGTCTTAACATTTGTTACCGCGCCCTCATACATATCATTAATTATGTTTATATACCATTGCAAAACCCCTCTCTCGACCACCACCCTCCATATTAACTCTCTAGGGACTCTATCATAAGCTTTCTCTAAGTCGATAAAGACTTTGGGGCCTTTCCTCCTCTCCCTATATTTCTCTATCAATTGTTTTAATAAGAAAATAGCTTCCATGGTAGACCTCTCAGGCATGAAACCAAACTAGTTCTCCTATACACTTGTTTCATCCCATAATCTCTTCTCAATCACTCTTTCAAAAAGTTTCATGGTGTGGCTTATAAGTTTGATCACCCGATAATTAGTGCAGCTCTATATGTCTTCTTTATTATTATAAATTGATACAATAGAGCTTTTCCTCCATTCATCTGGCATTTTCTTTGATTTTATAATCTTGTTAAACAACTTGGTCAACCAAACTACTCCAGTATATACTGTATGCTTTCAAATCTTTATTAGTATACCATCAGGCCCCATGGCCTTTCCTGATTTTATCTTTTTCAAGGCTTCTTTCACTTCAGGTATTCTAATTCTACATTCATATGTATAATGTTCAATGTTATTTAGGTTTATAATATTTTCAATCCCTATATTCTTAGAGCCATTGTCATTTAACAATTTTTTAAAGTAAGTTTTCTATCTTTGTTTGATCTCGTCAGCTTTGACTAGTACCCTTTAATCATCACTTCTAATGCACCTAATATGATCTAAGTCCTTACCCTTCTGTTCTCTTATTTTTGCAAGTTTAAACGCATTTTTCTCACCTTCCCTTGATCCTAATCTACCATTGAGATTATCATATGTCTTAAGTTTAGCCTCACATACTATTCTCTTAACAACCTTTTTAGCATTCTTATACTATTCATAGTTTTCATTATTTCTATTCTTCTGTCATGCTTTAAAACACACCTGTTTTTCTTTAATAATTTTTTGCACTGTTTCACTCCACCACCATGTTTTCTTTACTAATTGCCTTTTACCTTTAGATACTCCTAAGACATCTTTTACCACTTTCTTAATGGACTCAGCCATATTAGTCCACTTGGTGTTTACTTCTGTTTCATAGTTCTAGTTTCCTTCTACCATTAACTTATTTGTGAATGTGGTTATTTTCTCTCTTTTTAAGTTCTACCACTTAGTTTTTGAATACCTATTAAGTTCATTTCTTTTCTTCCACCTTTTAATATAGATATCCATAACCTATGTTGTGAGGTTAAACTCTCACCTGGTATCACCTTACAATCTTTTCACATTGATCTTTCAGTATTCGTAAGTAGAAAAAAGTCTATTTGGCTTTTATGAAGTCCACCTTTAAAGGTTATAAAGTGTTCATCCCTCTTCTTGAAGAATGTATTTGCAATGGTCACGTTATATGACAAAGCAAAATCGAGGATAGTTTCCCCCATCTCATATACCATACCCATCATGTATCCTATCATATCCTTCCTTTTCTTTTCCTACATGGCCATTTAAGTCTGCTCCTATAACTATCCCCTCAGTGTTGGGAATTTTTTGCACGACTCCCTCCATATCTACCCAAAACTGTCTCTTGATTATATCTTCTAACCCTACTTGTGGTGAGTATGCACTTATAACATTTATGATCTACTACTTTCCTAGAACAAGTATTATTATTATAATTCTATCACCGACTCTTTTCATGTCTATAACTTTATCCTTTAATTCTTTATCCACTATTATTCCTACGTTATTTATGTTATTATCCTTTCCTATGTATCAGAGTTTATACCCATTGATTTCTCTAGTTTTAGCTCCTTTTCACTTAGTTTCTTGAATACAAGCAATGTTGACTCTCTTACGTTTCATCATATCTACTAACTCCAAACTCTTACCTGTCAATGTCCCTATATTTCATATAGCGATACGAATCTTATGCTCTTGGGATATCCTATTTACCCACATACTTCTCGACATCTATGGCATGAACCCATGCCCACTTTTCACTGCACCTAGGTTTTGATGCAGCGCGTCGCTTTCGAGGGGACGCTCAGCAACCCTTGCCCATTTTCCACTACACTTGAGATCTAATGTAGCGCGTCGCTTATGGGGAAACATCCTAGCAACCCTTGCCCATTTTCTACTGCACCCAATATCCAATGCAGTGCATCGCTTATGGGGAACGCCTTACCTTAAGGGAATGTCTTTTCGATTCATGTCATGCTAGGGTTGCCATACTTTTAAGAAGCCATCATATGATTTTTATTTCTTACTTACAAACTAATATACAAATGCATATCCATTTGCAAGTAAAAAAGAAATAATAAAAATCATCTTTAACTTCTTCTTTGCCGGCTAGCACTTGATGCAAGACCCTCCTTCTTTTTCATCCGAGCTTGGGGCCGGCATTGGTGGAGTTTCTTATGCTGTAGCTCTGTAGTTATAATTGTTAGACATTAATCCCCCTATTGCAAGGTAATTCTGTGTCCCAAATATGTCTAAAAAGCTTAAATCTTCTACAAAAGATTTCACACATTTAGTTTTTGCGTCTTGCTCCTGCATCCAGACTTCTATTCTTGACTTCTTTTAGCTCAACCTCTTACTTGTTCCTACACTCATATCTTCTCCAGATGCATATTCTTCGATGCTGTAATGATTTGCATTCATAAACCTTCCTCCGAACAAATATTTTCTGTGTACATAATTCCCTAAAATTTAATATAATGGCAAGAGTAAGCCCCAAACTACATTTTAGCATATAGTATAACTCAAATATAATGGAATTGAAGCTTCAGACATGGAGTACATAATTTTATAGGTTAAAGAAAGCTAAAACCAGAATTCCTTCTTTTTCCAGTGGAGAAATAGTTATATTGATTCAGGGTTTATATATGTACCCAGTCAGTTGCACTTATCTGGCGGAATGCAGTATTATTCTAAGACAGCAGGATTAAAGCTTCATGTGAATTCCATAAATTCTATGGGTTGTAGAAAGCCATGTCCCTAAATTCTTAAAGAATAGCTAGGAATTTCAGCTGAAACAGGTAATTAGTTTTGCGGATTCAGGTTCTATTTTTGCAGCAAGGCACTTCCACGATCCTTAGGCTCTCTGGCTGAAGTATCATGTTTCAACTTGTCTTGTTTTCACCAGTTCAGATCTAAATATTCTTCTTCTCTTTCGAATTGCTGATACTGGTCTATCTTTCAGCCCAAGAGTCCAAACCTAAAAACCAAGATGTTTGGACATAGTATGAGTGGTGTTCGTTTTGTGCAAAAATCCCCTGAATTCATAGCAAGCTATTAGCTGGACCAAGAACATGTAACAAGTATTCTTCACTTAATCAACTACTCGGGGAATTTGGTCAGTACTTGCTAGGGAGCCCACACCGAAAATTGTTCTGATATTCTATTAAATAAAAGTTTCAATTCGTAAATTTCTAACGTTATTGCTTATGCATGCAGCAATGGAGCTCTGCTCCCAAGTTTGTCTTCCTTTTTGTGCATATTGAAATTTACCCACTAAAAAGGAAAAATGGAAAATATCAACGACACAAGTATAGAGTACTTCAATAACTCAGTTGCATCTGCGAATATTTTCACTGTGTATTTTCTTACTTTCATCTGTGGTTGAATTGTAGGAAATCCAAAGTTGATAATGATGTTGGTAGCTAACAAGTCTGACTTGGAAGAAAAGAGAGAGGTGGATAACAAGGTAGTAATGATATTGTACCTCCTGATTTTGTTACCTCTCTTGCTGCTGTAGTTAATCAATGTCTAATCTTTTCCATGCATTTTACAATATTTGTGTGTGTGCGTGTGTCCACACGTATCAATGCATATGTGCATCTTTTAATTTGTTTGCTTTTCATATAATGTTGAAATGGTAGCAAGTGGATCCTGGAATCTGTAAGTTTAAAATCACCAGAGTTGAAAGAGAAATGGATAGGCAAAAGCTTGGAGGTGCAAACAAACAATGGGAAAACCCAAGGATCATCTTGCGGTTATAATAGAGGTTCAGGAAAAGGGTCTCAACCAATAGTTTCTGAAGCTTGTGGAACTTACTTCTAGTTCACCATATACCGAGAAAATTGGCTGGAGATTTTTTTTGGAATGCTAAGGTGACTCCAGAAGACTATATTCATTCTTTGCACTTGAAAGCATAAACAATCAGAATGTACACGACTGTAGGATTAATGAGGCTTGTAACATAGAACTATGCAAATCTAATATATTAAAAGAAACAAAAGCATGGTTTTCGCCGACATTAAATGACATGCATACTTTAGATAAACTTGTAAAATAGTGCCCTGGAAATAATAGAAAAAATTAAAACCAATAACCCATTTGACAATTTTCAGATCAACGTATACAGTAAGAAGGTTTTAGAGACCAATAACCTATTAAATGATGTACGTAGACATATTTTAGAGAAACTTCTAATATTCACTGTCAAACTGAGATAGCAACTCGTAGTAAGATGTTGTTGTCATATACTCTCTACTTTAATTAGGATGTTGGCTGCCCATTTCAATACACAATTTAGTTTAAGCATTGACTTCATACCAAACAATTTTCTCTCTCTAGTGAAGATATAGTCAACAACTATTTGTTTTAAAGTGGTCTCTTTCACATCATTCAAAAGGATAGAGGAGTGGTCTTCCACCCTTCACATGAAGCTTCGAGTTTTGGTGTTCCCTCATAAAGAAGTTGAGGGCTTATGCTGGTCTCTCAATATTCTGCTTCTATACTAGATTGTCCAACAATTCATTATCTTGAGGTATGACCTTCTAGCCTATTGGCATAAGCAGCAGCCTCTCATGTTAGATCATGGGTCAAGGCTGCTTCTGGTTGTGTTTGTCTAGCTTTCCAGGAAAAGAAAAAGATAAATCGATTTTCTTGTTAGCCCCTGCATGACATGCCTGCAGACAGATGAGAACTTTAGAGCAGATTTCACGTTGTTAGGACATTTGGATCATGCATTTCCGTCACTTCATTTAGCACGGTTAAGTAATTGCCTTCATGTATTAGATACAAATTCCATGTCTTTAAGACAGATGCCTAAAAAGGAAGCTTCAGATTATGCATGGGATTATGATATCCAATAATAGTTCCATGACACCATTGAATGTTCTAGGAGTTCCTGTGCCTGCATATATACAGACCCATGGCCATACACATCTGTATGTGTGCACGCAGGTATGCGCATATACACTGACCTCCAGGCCTCTCTGTGCATGTACACAGACCTACAAATGCACATCAATGTGTGTGAGTGTGCACATTTGTATCTAACAGACCTGCAGGCCACATGTTTACAACGGCATATCCACATTTTACCATTGATTCACTAAAATCAATTGCATTTATTAGGGAAATCTCCCCTTTCAATACTTAAAATTCTTGCAACATTTTTCCGAGTTTCAGTTTTGGTCCTTATAGGCAGTCAATTCTGCTTTGTATCTTCTGCAATTCAGACAATCTTTTTGCTCTTTGGAACCAAGTATGCAAGCCTTATAAAGAATATCACTATTTTAGAACTATTGAAGACTGAGAAGGGCAGGTCTGGGAACCTATTATCTTTTAATGGATAGTTTAGAACCACTGCATTGACATTGCACACATTAATTGTCCGGACAAAGTTAGGAAAGAAGGTAAAGCAGGAAAAGATACTACAGAGGTACGCTTCCTTCAAAATTCTAGCCTTCCAATTAAGTATCCTATTCCAAAAGCCAATGCAGACTTTGAAAGCTGATGATACAAGGATTGGAAACAAGTTTTATTATCATGCTTTCTAGGTTTACTTGGATGAATCTGGCTACCACCAGAGTCGCTATCTATGGATTATTGGTTCTCCAAGAACAGTTATACTTTCATATACAAGTCAAAAAGCCAATCAGCAGCATAGCGTTTGGCTGGCATCTCACCAGTCCTTGACATACATATGAAGAACAAGACCTGTCCATTGAATTACTATCAAAGATGCTTATTTATCTTGTTTTTTGTTTTTGTTCTTTCCTTCCATGTCACATTCTTTCGTAAAATACACACCAATATGGACAGTCTGATCGCTCTGGATTATTGCAGGATGGTGAATTATATGCTCAAGAAAATGGGTTGTTCTTCATAGAAACATCTGCAAAAACAGCACAAAATGTAAACGAGCTCTTTTATGAAATAGGTAATTCATGCGTCCCTTGCAATTTCTTTTTGGACGGTGACTTTGTTAGATAAATACTCGCACACACTTTTGAATGGACTCGAACCCACGACTTGCACAATTGAGATCCGCTCTTGCACCACTGTGCTGCAGTATCCCTTGCATTCTTTTCGTTAATACTTGGGTTCTGCTTAGAAGTGACTTGATATCTCCTTTTCAGCAAAACAATTGGCAAAAGCTTGTCCGACACGCCATACCGGGATGAATCTGCACAATGGAACACAAGATAGAGGTAGAAGATTCTTTTGTTGCTCAGGATGAGCAAACGATGTATATTAGAAACTCTCTTTGTATGTGACTGAACGTTGTGTCAAGCCAGAACATAACGTTACCTGATGCTAGCTCCATGCTATGAAAGATAACTGGTACAGACTGTATCATCTTTGCAAATTGTGGTTCTTGATCAGCTTTTATGCTGGACTCTAAAAAATTATTTGATGACGATATCGTACTCAAGTTCTGTTGTGAATAATGAATGCTTTTGCTTCATCCATCTTGAGCTTGCCAAGGTTCAATCCAGATTTTTGCCTTAGTAGGGCACGATCCTCATGAAGCGCCTCAGTTTTGCATGAAGGGGCATGATCCGACCCATTCATCACATTTCCCCAGCTTTGGATGACTTGCAACCAGAAAAATGTTTATTTCATCTGATCAAAATTACAAGGACAAGTTAACTTGCTTCCTTACCTTTAGGGAGGAGTGCAAATTAAGGATTGGCATGTTGCCCTTTTCTGGGACGTGTAGTTTTTCCCCAATAATTTTATTGTTAAAGAAACAAGATAATGACCATGCACGTGGAACTCATTAGTTCTTGTTTCTTTCATGGGCAAAGTATCTTGCTTGGCAGTCATACTCGAATTACAATCAAAGCTAGAATCACCCAATCCATCCCAGCCAAGCAAGGGAGAGGAATGCTATATTGACGACCATATTTAGCTTAGCTGTGGGTTATTTAATCCATTCATCTTATTGCTTCAGATTTAGATATCTTAAATAAAGTCATTTGAATGATTCTAGCTTCTAAATTTTAAATTTTTTATAAACAACTAGGATCCTTTTCATATTATATATTTTTTATCTACTAGAATATTAAAGTGGGAGAGCCTCCATACTATGTATTTATTGTCTATTACAAAATCAGAGTGGGAGCTGGGAGATCATGCAAAGGTGGGCCCCACAATGTGTAGCTACTTGCTAGACCGCACCTCAACAGACCACACACCTCAACAAGGAAAGAAGAAAAGAATCATCCAATCCGCATGATTTGTGGTATAGTTTTACAAAGATGGGCAATCAGATGAACCGTAGGATCATCTAAATGGAGGCCCCTTCGTGCAAAAATAGGACACTTGGAAGGCCACTAAAGTCCTCCGGAGACGGTATGATATAGCCTAGTTCGACTAATCGCCATCTAGTCCTGAACCGTGTCGGCATTAGAAGAGGACTCGTTAAGAAGTGTCTTCTTCCCATCAGCATCATTTTGGTTCACCAAGAAGGAAGTGTCGCTTTTTGTGGTCTAAGCAACAATTCTCTTTTGACAGAGACATCGATGTTAGTCCGCGGCATTTGGAGATGTTTCATTGCTTGTGGGGGTACCTCGTGTAGTGTCCTTCGGATGGATTGATTAGAGAAACTCGGAAGATAAAGGCAAAGACACAAAATATTAATTTATAGT
Organism: Warburgia ugandensis; assembly: GCA_035236585.1. Taxonomy (NCBI): domain Eukaryota; kingdom Viridiplantae; phylum Streptophyta; class Magnoliopsida; order Canellales; family Canellaceae; genus Warburgia; species Warburgia ugandensis. Next base: position 8,787,319 of record CP141138.1, on the reverse strand, counting down.
GGGCCAAGGTGCACATTTCTTGATCGGAAGATTTGGAACCAGGGATTCCTTCAAACTCAGCTTTCATCCTCCTCATCAATGCGTCTGTACTTCTCTCTCTGAAAACAATGCGTCCACATGGTAAACCTTCTCACAGGAAACAAGCTATTTGGGTTAAGTCCTAATGTAAGGTGGCCCTGCCACAAAACAGAACCCATGTGTACATGGACGCTGAAAAATTGGGTTTCTTTCGGCCAGTAGCTGTCTCATATCGTATTCCTTGCAAGTTATCGAGTTTGCGTGGCATCGGCTATGCATTCACATGGTATGAGAAAGCTACTATGGACCACAACAGACAAGATGAAACAACAGACAAGACGCTGATTAAACGGCGGACCAGTTGTAGATCCTTGTCTTTGTATGGCATAACGAAACAACCAAAAAGAAGCTGTAATTGCAAAGTACAGATCATCTAGTAAAGAAGCGTGAAGAACTGGATCTTCCTCTCTGAATAATCTCATATCCGTATTTTTCTGCAGTAATCAACCATACAGTAAAAATCTTATAACTAAATTTGAACCAGATTTCACACCACTCTGTTGCTCAATATGTTTATTGGATTCCTAAGCTACATAGAACGAACAACTTGTTCCAACATTGCCACTCCTTTCCTGTTATGCTGTTATTTCCCGTTGACTACTTCAAAGCCAAGAACAAATAGACGGTTGTTGATGTGCTGCAGGGAATGCAGTTTGTACCACATGACGGCCTTCCAGGTAGCGGTTTTGAAACACCAATGTGAGAATTTGCCATGGTCAAATGGCCAGAGATCATGATCAATTTCATTTTTTTTCCCCATTTCAGACGGTATTAAATGAGAGATGAATTCTTTCATGTACACATTCCACCATTAGAGTGGATACTGAATTGACAAATGACATGGGAAAGGAACACATCACATGTTACAACGAAAAGAATGCTGCCAAACAAGGACCATTAATAGAATAACCCTTTCTTTCATCTTTCACTCCTCTCAGATCCAATCCCAGTGCAAGGGCCTGCAGTTTTGTCGTCAGATGATTGGCACTGTTCATCTCCAGGCTAAAATGCCTTCCCAGAAACCTCAACCATTGCATGAATCCTGCAGCTGATATACCAGGAAGTAAAATAACGAGTCAGAATTCAATCCAGAAACTAAAAGATCCCTATGCCATTACTAGGTTAACAGAAGTAGAGAGTACTTATATTGAGAAGCACGTCAATTTGATTATGAATAGGTAAAAGTAGCAATATCATCTTTTGCTCAGTTATCAAGCGATTCCAATCCCGTAAATGTGAAATGCAAGAGATTTAGGCTGTTCAGCTGGCAGTATTAATTTTGGATGATTCACCGTACGAAAATGATATTTATTAACCAAGCTGTCTAAACAAGATTGCAGATGGACATTTGAAAAAGAACTGAACAAGTGTCATCCAATTCACATTGCACTAGGAGCGTGAAGTCTTGACACTATACATGGGTGCCAGCATTAGAATGTTTTACTCAGTCCAGCATGAGGATCAATATATCTCTGCAAAATATCAAACTGATTCCATTATTTTCATGGGAGGGATGAAAAATGAGGATGGCAATGGCCTAGGAGATACTGATAGCAGACATAAATCCTTAGTTGAATCATGGTATGATGCATAGGTGCAACAACCCTGCATTAATAAGTTCACTTGATTCTTAAGAGCATTATATCCAGATGAGTTATTTTCCATTTAAATGATGCTCTTTTGCACCAAGAAGAAAAAGAGAGGATGATCTGCACTTTATGACCATAATGAAGTTGGAGAAATGATGTTCCAAATAACAGGGCTTTTGCAGGTTAGATTTTTGCAATTTTATGCTACAAACTAAACAGAGATGTAAAGAAACTCCAACTAGATAGTCACCTGTTGATAATGATGGTGGCAAAATACTCCATGACTGGTTAAGCCTCATTAAACCTGTTGCTGTTGCGAGCTTGCCTAACTTCAGTCTCCTGAGTGGTTCCGTTCTTCAGTGTTCTATTAAACTCAACGGCTGAATTCCCTTTGAACTGAGGGGGAACTTCTGCCAATGGATTCACGACAAATCCACCCTGTCTGAACCTGCGATTCTCCAAGTTGTAAGAATTGGCACCTAATGGAGGTGATGTTGAAAACCTTGAACTAGAGTATCTGCCTTCAGTTCTTCTCCAGAACTTTGAACTCAGAAATTCTGCACCAGGTAATTTGCAGCATGCATTTCCTGCAGCATCTGTGTTTGCCATGCCTCTAGTTGTCACAGCCAAGTCATGGGAGATTTCATCCAGTGCCATCTCAAGGCCATGCACTCTCGTCTCCAGAGAATGCATGCCATTCTGTGAGCTCCCCATGAACCTCTACATTAACACATGAAAAGAAGCAAAAGTTGCAGTCAGTTTATAAAGTTAAAAATATACCACTTCAATAAGCAAAGACCCAATCTCAATATCAAGGAAATGAACTTGCCTGTCATAAAGAGCAAAGACCTAAATATATGTAAATTGAATTCTTGCAGTTGTGACCGTGGATGGTTGTGATAAATTAGGATTTTATATGAAATTTGCCCAATTGCATCCTGATTTAGATGCAGTTGGTCATAAACGACATGGTGCAACCCAGTAATAAAAATAATACCAATGTTTATAACCAATGATTGAAGCAAAAGAAAGATTATTTGAGCTGTCTGATGACAAGAACCTCCATAATTAATGCTTTCCATGGCCGGCATGCATGAAGCTGCCATTGCAATGTATACTGCAAATGACAGCTTCTCTGATCCAAATCAATCACCTTAAACAAAGAGAAGAGAGCAAATAATGGAACTAAACAGAATGGTTCTCGGAACAGCTAATTTTTTTCGTTAAAAAACATAATGGTATAACCCAGAAGAGGGAAATGATATAAACAGTACCGGGAATGGAAAGAACCGGGGACTTAAATGTGTAAGGTTTCTCCTCATATAAACAATTAATGACAGCATGTGACAATTCAGGTATTTATTGAAGGCATCTAGATATTAAGTGATAGAAGGAACAGAAATTTAGATGCTAGAGGTTTTACCTTAAAAGGAAAATTTGATAAAAGAATGGTTGGAATTTGCCTGTCTATGGAAGGAAACTAATCTTGCAGGTTTCTGGTATAACTCAGACTGGGATCAATGGGTTCTACCTCTAATTTGATGGACATCAAAAACGCACTTGCCAGTGTATTAAAGCACTACATTATTATGGAACAGAAATGATACTTTACAAATAAATCAGTTAAGTTCCACATAAATAGGTAAGCTACTTGGTGATAGTCTGCTCAGTGATGGTAAACTAGAGAAAACTGCCTTAAAAGAAGAAGAATGGCAGGATAAGAATCAACAAGGCATCGCTTCCTACCCAGAAGACAACCAACTTGGAAAGGTCACTATGTTTTTCTCTATGTTCGTACAGACAAAAGTACTTGTTAAGGTTGATGAGGACTGGTCTGCATGCATGTTGGTCTAAGAACTCCACTTCTGGCATAGCAGTTTCATCATTTACTGATGGGAAAGAAGCATCTGCTAATTGTAGTTTTCTCACATGGGAAGACCATTAGGCCACTAAGGAAGTGCAATGAACCCAAATTCCCAATAGTGTTCACAAATTTGATCTTCATCATACCAAGGCCCACCAAATATCAACCTGAGATCATAAGTCAAACTATAATGCAGGTCCCTAAGAAATAAAGCCAAGGTAGTCTCCGTTAATGTGTTTTCTTTCCTTTCTTGAATACAGTCAGACCTTTCTACCAGAAAGAAAATATAACATCGGCCAAGGAAAAAGCATTTTTTACCTGAAGAAGATCTAGTAGGCTGGATTGCTGATGCTCAATCTGAACAAGCTGCTTGCGTATCAGAGATAGATCACTGTCTTTGTGGTTCGCGTAGAATTCTTCAGTACCATTGCTAAGCCCACCATTAGAATCTGAGATTTCATTTCCTTGAACTGGAACCACACGAGATGCAGACTTAAACCCACCAAATTTGTGAGTCTTTTCATCACTCTTCTTGTCAAAAAGAGCACGTTTTGCTTCAGGCTTTGAGTGTCTATTGGTCACATTTTGTTCAGGAATCCTCCCACCTCTCCCCTTGCCATTATCTTCACGAATATCTGTAAAAGACATAGACTGGGGGACAGCAATCTCTATCTTCCAGTCAGAGGGTGGTTTCTTATTGTCTAGCTTACAGAACAAGGCTGTAGTGGATCTCTTCTCACTTCCAAGAGGACTTCTCCTCCTGATTGTGGAGGCAGAACCACTATCTGGTGGGGGCGATCTGCTACTGAGTGTGTTCTTCTTCATAAGTGGAGCATCAGACCTCATTGAATCAGAATTTCTCGACGCAGTTGGGAAGTGCCCGTCACTTGCTATGTCTGCCAACATCAAAATTCAAAATGAAGATGAGATGAAATGAAATGAGGTTGAATCCTTCAAAACACAATTGTCTAGAGATCTAATAGAAAGTAGCAAAACAATAAAAAGACATTCAAGAGAAGATAGGAGACTTCATCATTCCTATTGAGCAGTTGGTGATTTATTTAGGCATTTTTCAAACAGTTTTCTCCACCATGGAAACCGAAATTCCATTAAAATCTACTCCGAAGGAAAATTAGCACTACTGCTGTCATGCTTCAAGTGACAATTGAGCGGCACAAAAGGTGGATGTTGCAATCTAATACATAAGTTCTTTATGGAAACTAGATTCATACAATAAAATCATCAGATTCAGGTGATCAAGACGCAAAATCCTAGATAATTATGTGCCCGAACAGCAGAATCTGGACATAAATCTACTAATCCATCCAAGAACAACTTCTTCAATCTACAAACAAGTACGGAAACTTGGAAAGACAAATGCATTACCTCGTGAAGAAGATTTCGACAGAGATGGTGGCAAAACCTCGTCGGACACTCCAGGAACATCCTTCCACGCGTCCAACATCCGATTCATAGTATCCCGAACAACTTTCACCTACATTATCCAATAATAATTAGAAAAAGAAAAACTGAAACAAATCAGGAATGAGAAACAAACACAAGACGGTCAGTTATCTCCTTATACCTTATCAAATCTTCGATTTTCAAAGGAAGACAAACACGAAGTCTTAAACTCCGGCAACAGATCTCTCTCCACTACCGCCATCCTCGCAAAAACTTCAGCCACGGCCTTCCTGGCATTCCAATCCTCACTACTCAAGAATTCCACCAAACAAGGAATCAAAAGCCCCAGCATATTCCCACTCGAAGCACCCCCAACTCCTACAACACTTCCAACAAGTGTCAACAAAGCAGGTTTTGCTTTAAAACTCTCGCTTCTCAAAAGCTTCACAAATCTGGGCAAAAGCCTCTGCAACATCGCCTGTTCCGGATCCAGCGAGTTCTCGATCGCCGCCGACAAACAAAGTGCAGATCCGATCTGCGAATTGTAATCCTGTTCAAGCAACACCGCTTCAGAAAGCGGCTTCAAGAAGACGGTAAAGGAAGGTTTGGTGATTTTAGAAGCCATAGTTCCGACGGCTTCCACGCAGGCTGACCGAACGGCCGAATCTGGATCTCTCAATCGACGGACGATGTTCGTGAGCATCCGAGGAAGATAAGGCGTCAAAACATCACCGTGTTGATCGGAGAGAAATGCCAGGAGACGGACGCATTGTCGCCGGACCGGCGATTTCTGCGAAGAATCGGTGTCGTAGATGCAAGAAAGAAATGAGGGAAATGATTCCAGAGTCAGATTCTCCGCGATGGATTCGAGCTCGAATGAGGCGATTTGGTACGTATCTCTGTCGGAGAGTTTGTTCAGATTACAGATAACTCGCTGCTTCAAATCGCGCGTCACTGCCGACTTCGCAGGAGGGCTCGGCGAGGAGCGTTTCCCGGCGGCGAAGCGTCTCGCAGGAGTCATTGCTGGGGCCAAAGGAGGAGATCGGGAGTCAGATTCCGGCATTGGTGTCAGTGACGGAGGAGGGGTGCCGGTATCATTTCAGCGGAGAAGATTTCTAGTTTGGGGCGTGGCGGGGAGAAGAGACAGTTATTATAGCCTGGTTTGGTTTGCTTGCTTTCGCTCTCGGTAAAGATTGATATGGCGTCGGTTTGGGCCCTCCTTATAAATGAATTGGAGGAGACGGCACCCAAGCCTAGGCATTTTTTTTCACTTCACTCCACGCGTTTCTACTTCCCCGTCCGTCTGTATATCTGTATCTCCGGAAGGGAACTGGGAATTCCGTTTTTACGGTAGAAGAGGGGCGCCGTTATCAAAATAAGCGGGGGTGAATCTACGCGGAGTGTCCAGAAATCTTGCTAATTCAGCTTCCCACCAGTTGAGGAGTTTTGCTTTCCATAATCTCTAGTCAGCATGCTCAGCTACTTTCTATAATTTACACTAAGCATGTGCCGCCATGAATTACATTCGGGCCCACGTAATTGGTAATCTAAACCTCTCATTTCGAAGCTACGACTTAAATTAGCTCACATAGCAAAAACTATTATCGATTAGATGATCTAAGAATTGAATGGCCCAAAAGCAACGTTAAGACCCTATTCCAATTAGGAGTAATCTTGTTATTCTATTCTCTTCTATTGAGTGTGATGACTTTATTTAGTTATAAAGTTTTTAAGTTTTATCTCACCACTTCTCTGCGTGTTCTTTTGTGCCTTCTCTTTATCCTTTTAGAAAATTCGACTTGGACCACCTTGTTCGTTCTAACCGATGTTTTTTTTGGTTCCCGTTTAACATATTCAAATCATTAAGTCTAATTTCCTTGTCTTGTATCACTGATTCTATCTATCTTTTCTTGTCTGACTACTCATCCATCTTAACATCATCATTTTGGTAGCATTAATCTTATGTACATGTTGCTTCTTAATTGCCCAACACTCTAATCACTAGAGCATTCCTAGCTTTACAACTATCTTGTAGAAATTTCCTTATAATTTGAATGATACCTTTCAATTATGTAAAACTCCGAAGGTGCATCTCTATTTGTTCCAACCTACTTTAATTCTTTGGATAATCTCCCTCCCAATTTCTTAATTCTCATAAATTATCGATTTCAAGTATCGAAAGTATTCTTTTAGGGAGACTTACTAGTTATCAATCCTTACTGTTGCTCTACTTCCACTTTTCTCCGTACTAAAATTACATTTCATATCCTCTATCTTAGTTCTGCTAATTTTAACTCCCTTATTTTATCAAATTAGAAATTTTTTTGATGTAATATCTATAAAGAAGATGAATGATTTGGATCACCAATCATGGAACAAAGCTGAAGCAATGGCTTCTCTTGGGTACCATCTTCATCGGGATCTCAATTTCAATCGAGGTCGTTGGGATCGAAGGTTAAGAGAAGTTGTAAAAAAAAATGATTCTTGATTGGATGGGTGGGACTGTTCGTGCATGTGGTGTCCCACCAAATAAATGGACATGGTCGCGTATGGCTTCATTTTCACTTTCACGTGAAAGTCCAAAGAGGCTGGTATTAGTTTACTATAAAACCCGAGTTACTTTTTCTTCATTTGGCGGGGTTCAACCGTAGGAAAGAGCACTGTTTATTAAAGATTCCTTGATTTCGTTGGGTTTTGGAAGCTTGTAGCTTTACCTTCGAACTACAACATGTGATTGGGTCCAAGGTAGGAGGATTTGGGAGGAATCTCCCTCTCTTAATCAAGAACTCTTGGAACTTATGAATTCAACCATGAATGACTTCCTAGTTTTGGTGTGCCTAATTCGACCTAATTTTTGGGTGAGCTGGTCTAAGTTACCTTGCACCTGCTCCATGGCTGCATTAGTTAGGAACAAAAGGCTCCCGATAATTAAAATTTTATTTCAAAATTGTCCCAATTTTTTCATCAACCAATCTGATCTGAATGCCTCAACATTTTTTCTCATTTTCGAACTTGATGGATTGTTTCTAAACTAACCACTCTGCGAGCTTAAAGACAAGTTTGTAAATAATTTGTCAAATTCTCAAATATTACTTATGAATCTAATTGCACGTCTGAGTTAAAAGTTATTTCAATTGAGAACGGGAGTTGAACTCTAGGAGATCTAATCTCCCGTTGTTCCTCAGTAGCTCAGCGATAAAGCTGTTAATTGATTAGTCGTAAGTTCAAATCTTACTTGAGGAGATTTGATTAATTCTTTAATTTTTAATTAAAGGGCTCGCTTTGACCTTTAGAAGTAAGTAACCCGTTCCTTGTCTTTCTTTCTATTGTATTCTATCTCATCATATCACATTCTGTTTTGCGATATTTGAGAATCACTGTCAATACCTTGGTGTGGATCCGAGATAATCCTTTGTTCCATAGCCCAGGGGCTATTTACAACTAGCCAATTAAGAATTCTTAGATGATATACTAGCAGTGCATCAAAGATGCAGTTGTCGATTCTCTCGAGAGGACACAAATACCGTGAGCAAATATATTAATGTTTTGTGAAATTTTCAAATAGAGAGCAGTCGGCAGCTCTTTTTATGATTAGCAAAATTTTCAAATATTTGCATTACCTATTTATTCTCGATGAAGGGGAGCCTTGGCGCAACGGTAAAAGTTGTCGTCATGTGACCTCGAGGTCATGGGTTCAAGGCATGGAATCAGCCTCTTGCAAAATGCAAAATAAGACTGCTTACTATAAGCCCTTGTGGTCCACCCCTTTTCTGAATCCCACATAGGCGGGAGCTTCGTGCACTGAAGCTGCCTTTTTATTTATTTATTCCCGATATCCAAACTTTGTATGATCGGCCAATCTTTCACTTTGATTGATGGCCCGATATCAACAGTGAAAAACAAAAAGGGCTGATTTCAGCGTCTAAACTGTCGGCACAACTCCATAATATGCACATCACTTTCTGTAGCTAATATAACTGATGATGCAGACTCTCCATCCAGTGAATCCCACCATAAATGAACTTAGTTCGAAAGTAGCAACGATCTGTTAATCTTAACCATACGCAGAAAGGAAACGAAGCAGCAAAAGATGATCGAACGATCCAAATCGATAGACACGAAGTTTAATTCATCAAGTGGATGGTTAGGATCATGTTACATAATATTTGGAAAATAGTAATCAGCCACAAACACCATTCTCATCGGAACTCCAATAGTTCCCAACTGACTAGATCAAATAGGAAGCATGTCGCTATGAGACACATAATGCCGAACAAATCGGTATTTAATACACCAGTAATGTGATGTAACACGTTGGTTGTCGGTCCAAAACAAGGTTAATTTTTTCTTACCCTGTTGGACATCAACACCTTACATGTAATTATGCAATCACAAGATCCAACTCTATAGTACACAGTCTTACATTGCATTTTTTTTCAAGAGACCGTTTTCACTTCTCGAACCTGTGACTTCAAGGTTACACGACAACTCTACTATTGCGCCACGGCTTTCCTTCATAATCCAAAACTAAGGAGGAAGATTAAATGGGAGCTTGGGAGGGGTAGATACAGGCTGTTGAACGGTTGGTAAACTGCTGGAGAGTTCTACTCTGACATTGATAGTCTGTTTCTTCCTTTCCAACTTTTGAACACCCCACAGTAAAAGGCCAAGAAGAAGAAAACCCGTGAGTTTGGATAAAGGCAATGATGCCAAGAGAACATGATAACAGAGCAAAAGAAAGAAGAAAACAGAAAGCAAAGGAAGCTTGGGCAAATCCATAATTACATATCCATGATTCCGGGGAAATGGTTGTTAGTATGTTATAATCCTATAGATTAAGGAAGAATCACACGAATTAGTGCTTAATCCTATGGTTCTAGGGCAAATATGAAACTTGTTAGTATTAATTAAAAAAGGGTATCTCGGTGCACGAAGCAGGATTGGGGATAAAACTTGCTAGGCTTAATTACCGGCGAAAAAGTAGTAAAAATTGATGGGGATGATGAAAAGTGTCTGTAGGTAATAAATGGTTTCTTGGGTCATTTTCTATCTTCAATCCATGTTCTTCATTTGTGGTATGGTTGCAAGATATACAGAGCATTGGATTCCTCACTAATTTCAGTGGTTTTGATTAGCCACTGTACATGTTCCATAGTAGAGTAGGTAGCTTGTGCATAATTGCCGGCGAAGGAAATGAGATTAAGAAATGTTAAATAAATTAGATGAAGCTCTGATTAAGACTCAACTATGGAGCGAACAAGAATAGCGTATAAATTGAACCAGTTGATCCTTAATTGACAAACTTTGGCTGGTGTCACTTAGAAGATCATGATAATTGATTGTGGGAGAAAGCTGAAAGGACGGTTGTTCCTGTCACTCACTTTCCTTCTGAACAGGTTTTTGGGGCCCAGATGTGCCATATCTACATGAATCGGATCTGTTATTCCGTCCTATTGCGGCTGATTTACTTTGATCAGCTCATCGTAGGCCCTTGATCCATGAAGCATGAATTAGACAGCAGGGAAAAAAGTTGATTCTGTTGTAATTTATCTCGTAGTTGGGATATCCATTCGCCGTGGGACCAGAACCATGTGCGGGTCCTCTGTTGATGGTTTACCGGTTCAATAATCTTGATTAGACATAAATTTCCTCACTTGAGCTCAGTAAGTTGTTCGTAAGGTTAGATCTGGATGGAACCTTGACGGGTAGTTGGTTGTTAGCCTCGTAGTTACACTGTTCAGATTCGGGAACAAATCAACAGGCAAATATTCAGCAAATCTAGAAAAAGTTAGGTAAATCTGGACGACAGTTGGGGCAAAAAATATTATTGGGATGAGAATAATTTGGAGACTTGAGTTACTATTTGGTCCTTATTTTTTAATCTCAATCTCTTCTCCCTTTTTTCTTCTTTTATTAGAATGTTCAACGCACACGTTCTAAATCACCTCAGAATCTGCGGTCACATGCTCAAGGCCTCTTGTAAAATGCAAGGTAAGGTTGTGTACTATTAACCCTATGGTCCGCCTCTCCCTGATCCCTGCATATGCATGAGCTCATGTACCGGGTCTGCCCTTTAAATAACAGAACTTAATCTTCATTAGTGATAGATAAATGCATGAAAGGAGAGCCCTGACACAATGGATGAGTTTTCCTAGTGTGACTTGAAGGTCACGAGTTCAAGGTATTAAAATGGCATCTACAAAAAAGCAAGGTAAGTCGGCATATTATAGACTCTTTGTGTCTGCTGGTGCATCATGCTGCATTTTAATGACAGATAAATGGATTAATTTATAAGGGGAGGCCCGTCTACTGAGAAGGAAAAGGATAGAAGAAGAAGAACGATGTCCCACTTGGACACTTTGTTGCTCGGACCCTATTGTATTGACCAATCAAGACTCAAGTTTAGGATGAGATGAGTCTCACCTTATCATTGAACATGACCAGAAGACCCCAGCTCTAGGTAGGTAAATTCGTTTGGGGCAAGAAACTTAGCAGAGCACCAATTGAGTTGGGTGAGAGAGAGCCACAAAAGGGCCACGGCATAGGTTGGTGGCATCCAATTAAGACATTCTCTCACCTTGGCACCTTTTTTGAGCTCATTGGCTTTCCCTGCATTGTCTTTCACTCCACCCTCTATTTTGCACTAGATTAGGGCACAGCCTGCGCTTTCCGTGGCTTTTTACGGGGACAAATTCACTGCCTCGCGACTTTTGAGGTAGTACTTTCCATTCAACTTTTTCTGGTAAAATCCGACTCGCCCTGCTTCATCGGATCCAACGATTCTTCAAGCATCGTTTTCGTTAGTGATCAAACAGTCTGTCCATGGCCAGATTCACTTCCAAATTCCTTGATCAAGATAATTCATTTAGGCAGCACCAGGTTGCACTAACAGTTTGGCTTTATCTAGCTGGTTAATTGTTTTCGAATGTAAGGTAAATACTCCTCCTCTTGGCATATTATAAGGGCAGGTATGGTTGGCAGGAAATGGACGGAAATTGAATTCCAAGGCAAAGTGAAAGCGTTTTATGCCCGGAAATTGAATTATCCACAACACCCATAAAGCTTTCCATGGCCCTGAGGAACCACAGACTTGCATACCTTCTAGAGCCATTTTTTGCTTTGGGATAAATCATTAGCTGTGCTCATTTGTGCCCTTCAATTGTGGGTGTGATGATGATGCATTCCTGATATATAGATGATAGGGATGGTTCATCTCTCTCCTCCATTTGAGGTTGAGAAGGAATGCACTTGATAATTTGATGGGACCCACTCTGGGTTTCCATTGTCATGAAAATCATGCCAATCTGATGGTCTTGTATCCTATAAAATGTCTTTCGGCTATCAATCTGAACTGTAGCATACGCATAAGTTTTCACTGATTTATATTTAAAGACCCAAAACTGATTTAGTTAGAAGTTAAAGAGTACTGTCTAATCGGCCTAGTATTTGATTCATTAGACACCTAACACGCGTGCTATCATATGGACCATTCTCAGATTGATCATGGGCAGAACCCACAGCCTCATAGTAATACCTTGGGCTGTGCCTTTGTGGGAGCATTCCTTGTAAAAGAAGTGCAACTTTATTTAAGATTCTTACCTACGTGGTGGCTAACCGATCGACTAAACCTACACGTTTGTTCATGGATTAAAAACTTCAAAAGTAAGTATAAGCGGGGCTAAAGGCTTTTGCAGATCCACGCCATCCATCTTTGAGCCATGCATTCATTCAAGTCGAAACTTCTAAAAAGGCAAACAAAAGGCCTAAACGAAGTAGTAAGAAAAAATTTAAAAACTTTGAGACTAAATAAAGCGACAACACTTAAATAGAGAGAAATGGAAACACATGATTGACGAACCCGTAATCGAGATAAGATCTTGGAGATAATGATGATATGTCCCTATCATTGATTTTTGAACGTTTTAGCTGTTACACATAGGAACAATAAAGGCTAGGATGATCCAATGCAGAGGATGGCCTACATAGAGTAGACTTGTCTCTAGTAGGTAGACTTGCACGTTCTGCTTGGACGATCGCCATATGACTGAAGAAATTAAAATAGAAAAGGCAATAGGAGGATTTGAGAAACATGTGAAGTAGGTCACATACCACGCTACTTACTAGAAATAGGAGCTTGGATAACGCAAACTAGTGAGCTTGGAATGTGATATCTTGTGCTCTTTGATAGATCTGGTACATGAATCATGAAATACTTTGTCTTTCCTGCATTTAGTATGAGAGAGAGAGAGAGAGAGAGAGAGAGAGAGAGAGAGAGAGAGAGAGAGAGAGAGAGAGAGAGAGAGAGAGAGAGAGAGAGAGAGAGAGAGAGAGAGAGAAGGAAGCATTGTCTTCCCGTGTTGGTGGACTGCTAGGCAGTCCTTGTGGTAACTAGCTCTGAAGACAAACCGGGTCACATGGATGGAATGCAGGCCTCATCCACATGCTGTCTGCTTGTCCATGTGATTTTATCCTCTGCCAAGCAACGTCCTACATGTGCACCCTCCTAATATTGCTTGAGAGAGAGAGCAACATTCTCTCTTTGTAAGCCACATGCCCGAGACGTTATGTCAGTTAGTCGAATGTAGAGCTACGAGGTTTCCCATTAACAGCTTTGGCCTTACGTGGTCTTTGGTTAGAGGAGCCACCCCACTTGACTCGTTCTCCTTTCAGTGGCTTTCTCTTTATCACAGGCATCACCACTTCAAAGGAGTTACTACAAGAGGAATGCTAGACTTAGCGCTTCTAACCGCTCTAACTTAATGCACTACAAGCCCACTTTTCCATGATCTAAATCAGTTATCTAATTGCTCTTATTTTAGAAATCTTATAAACAGAAAACAAAAGGATTCACATGTTACAAGATCGTGCTTCTTGTTTTGAATATAGACTATTGTTTATAATGTTTTTAGCTGCACATGAAAAGAAGTATTTTTTTTTTTTTAGATGTTAGAATCATCCAATCCATCGTAATTTTTGGACCTGAAGACATCCAAAGAGAAATTAGAGCACTTTGATTTCAAGCGCTTGGGTTTAGCATTTCTCATACTAGCTATAAAATAGATGCCCATATTTTCCTGCAGAAGAATGTAGCATAGGTGGGCAGAGTAGAAGTGGGGCCACTTGCTAATGATCTAAACCATTCACTTGGCAGGCTATACAACAGATGACCCCAAGGTTCAAGTCCATGTGAAAATTACAGTCCTCTTATTTGTGTCTTTCAATTGTATGGTTAGGAAATGAAAAGGTAATAGTCTACATTATATTCACGTTCAAATGTATGCATGGTTCTGAAATGATAAGGTAATGGCCAGCAACTGGAAATTTCATCCATAAGAGATCTAGCAAATCGATGGTTTCGATCACTTAAACTTAGTTGGATCTACTTTTATCCCATGCTCTCATATTCTTAATTTCCTCGGAAATATTTCATCATGTCTTTATTTATGCATTTACTTATAGGTAACATAGGCTGTAAGTACTTCTGCATTAACACTATCAAAAGTTGGTCATGATGTAGATAATAGATTATAATTCAGGTAAGGCCTATATGAAATAATTTTAGTACAATAAGTAAAACAGACGCACCATATGCCCAATTAGCAGTAGGGTCCATGCTAATATATGAGAGTACAATTTGTGAAACACAAGCATGCATGCTGTTTGTCTAATTACAGTCACATAAAGAGACACAGTGCATAAGAGTTCACAATTAGGGTCCTTTTCAGTGGGTCCATGTCTAGTAGCAGACTTATGTGGGATAGCAGATACTTATCATGGGGCCCCTATCACATAACTTTGCTGCTAATGGAAGCTTTGTTGAAATAATGAACAGCGAATTCTTAAGAAACTCTACTGTTACATGAGTTTAGTCCGCTAGCCAAGAGTATGGCCAGATTTTCAATGATCCAAATTATTTATCTTCTTCTGAGTTATGTCTTTGATTAGGTATAGGCAGTCAGATAATCTAACGTCTGATTGCTCGTGATGTTTTAGCATTTACTTTTGCACTTTGTCACTTATCTCATCTGTTTTACACCTCAAAATAATAAAGGCTAGGATCATCAAATGGAGATTAAATAATTGAGGAATGTCCTATCAACAGGGGGGCTTTCTGGATAACCGAAAACATGAGCCCTACTTGTATTTGCAGCTAGCTGGCCTCCAAAACTTGCATGTTTGATCTAGCAATACCAGTAAAATCTTTAATCTTTCAAATTTTAAACATTTATTTTTATACCAGATAATCTCTTAACTATACCAGATAAAAATGTATTAGATCCCTGATTAGTTGGATTCGAAATTATAACAATCTATTTAACATTATCCCTAAGAATGAGAAATTTAGATTCCAGGAGGCCATGGGCCTACTTAGTAGACAATGGCTTGTGAATAACATGGGGTTCAGTGGGTGCACCAGTAGCCATTTTATAGATAAAGGAAGTAGAATATGGTATTCTTTGGATGATTGGTCTACAATACAGACACGAAGAGAGATGGATGGTCATGTAGACCTGGCTAGCCTTGGGAGAGGAGCTTTGTCATTCCTATCATGTAAGTTTTGGTAGGTAGCATTATATTATCCCCCATCCCCTCATAATTCCACATGGCCTGCAATCATGAATCCTGGTTTGCCTTTATTCATGGGTTTATATTGCAAAAGAAAACTACTTCTTCCGTATTCTTTTGATTATCATTCCTAATGCTTCCCTATAGCTTATCATGCAAGAGACCATTGAAGATTTCATTTAGAGAAATGATATAACTACCTTTTTTATACTTTAATAACGACACACCTTGTTTTAAACAAACTAGTTTTCCTTCTTTCTTTCTTTTTTTTTTTTTTTTTAAGGTGGTAAAATGTATTCCAATTACGAAAATAGTATCGACAGCCAACTAAGAAATGCTTGTTAAAGTGATTCTCATTGTTAAAATTTGATGAGGTCGGGTGTGTGAGTGTGGTGCAGTGGCACAAGAATGAGCTATCAATTGTGAAGGTCATGAGTACGAGGCTTCTCTTCAAGTGTGTGTGAGTGCATAAGTCTAGCATTTCAAATAATAATAATAATAATAATAATAATAATAATAATAATTGATTGGATTGTGCTATCTTTTCTCTCTTTGAATTCCATTAGATTTACGTGTGGCATTCAGATGATTGGTGATCAAGTCATTCATGTGGTGGGGTGCATTCCATATAGTATTATACCTGGGATCATCTCAACCCTACATGGTTAAACTTGAACTAATTTTTTCTTCACGACTTTCTTTCTGGTCCTTTGCTCTTCAAATAAGATTCATTAGGATCAACTAGTGTGGAGAAGATCTTGTATATAACTAAGAAGTAACTCAAGGATATTACTAGTAGTTCTTCTAAAAGGCCTACGGAAGCAAATACTGTTCATCAAAGAAGTAATAAAATAGAGTTTGGGATTAGTTTATTGGTGACAAATCTTTTGATGATCTATTAATTGCACCCTTTTCTTTGAGTAAAGATAGGTGTAGATGCCCATCTTCTTTTCTTTTATTTTTTCTTCTTTTAGCACAATAGAGTAGATGCTACCTTTTTCTTTTTTTATTCATTGTGATGACATTTGTAGATTTGAGCCATTCATCATATACGGAATGGTTTAGATATGCTTGATCTCAAATTTCATGCAAACTTTGAGCCTATGTCTTAATGTGTCAAAATTTATAACCATCCATTTTTATTGATTTATTCAGAGATCCTAAACAAGTGGTTATATTTATTAGGAAAAGAAGAGGACTAGGGGTAGCATCTACTTTGTAGGATGCTCATGAGCATCTACTCCTACAGGACTTTGTTTCTTTGAATGGCCAACCTATAAACTGGGTGTTAAGTGTTCAATTTTGGTCAAAATGCCCCTAATTTTGCATTCAATTAGATCATCTAACCGTTCATATTTGCAAAAATTAGCTTGATTTTGAATTTAACCCCAATTGACCATCCAAACCTTAATTTGTCAAAATCAAAGGTCAGATGATCATTAGAGCTCATTAGATGATTAATGTATAGTTCAGATGATTCTAATTTAGTCTTCTCTTTTGCAGATCAACCAAAAGACGCATGGATGGGTACAATCAAAAGTTAACAATGCAAATTATTTTAAAGAAGATTGGATGGGCCATATCAACCATAAAGATGGATGGGATAGTTTTCTAGAAGAGCAACATGAAAAAAAGAGAGGGTAACTTGCAATTCTGGAGGAGTTTTCAGAGTGAAAGGAGGAGACCCATATTAGCATTGTCTTTCTTTTCTATTACTCCTTTTCCTACTTCTCTCTTTCCCTCTTTCTTATTCTTCTTATTCTCTCTTTCCTTTGCCATCCCATTGCCTTTCTCTCTTAACCACCCATCAAGCAAAACCTTTCCTCCCACTTCTCTTTCCTCTTTCGTTTTTTCCTCCTCTTTCTTTATTTCTCTCTTTCTCTCCTTATTCTTCTCTTTTTCCTTTCCTTATTTCTTCTCTTTCTTTTCCACTCTCTCATGTTTTTTTCTTATTTACCCTTTCCTCTTCATACGACCGGGCTCCTCTCTCTCTCTCTCTCTCTCTCTCTCTCTCTCTCTCTCTCTCTCTCTCTCTCTCTCTCTCTCTCTCTCTCTCTCTCTCTCTCTCTCTCTCTCTCTCTCTCTCTCTCTCCGCACAACCCAGGCATCCTCTGCCTCCATCGCGCCAGACATGCCCAGGCTTCCCTCTTGTTCTCTCTTTTAAGCCGCACAAACTCAGCCCCTACCCGATCTCTTCAATCTTGTTCTCTCTCTCACTCCCGTCTGTTCCTTCTTTCCATCCGACCAGTACCCATCACCGAACAAACGACACCCAACATCTATCTGCTCTATCTTCTCCACCAGATGCTCCAGCACTGACCGGACGGCCCAGGTTGTCCTCGCCTTCAGACGTCCCATAGGAAGAAAACCCAAATCAGGTTTTCTCCCATCTTCTCCTCCTTTCCTCTTTTCCCCTTCCCTTTTTCCTCTCTTCCCTTTCTTACTTCTCTTCTCCCTTCGTTTCTCTCCTTCTTCGTCTGGTTTTTACTAAAAACCAGATTTTGCCCTCTCTCTTTAAAAGCAATTACAAATTTAGTCTTTCTCATTAATTCCATCTGTGTCCCAGTTTATTCTGATTTTGTTTTATCTGCGCTTTTCTTATCCATGAACTGTCCAATTTGAATCAAATCATTTAAGGCTTAACCCAATCAATGGGTTAGCCTTAATCAAACCAAAATCTTCAATATCTCTTTTGTTTTTCATCTGATTTCAAATAAAATTTTCAATTTCATTCTTAGGACATCCCTAGATATAATCAAAGTATCTGATCTTCTATCTGAGATTTAAAAATCAACCTGAGCCATCCAAATCTTGAAATTACAAAATAGCCCAGATCTTGACAATTTTGATTGATCTGACAAATCTGACCGTTAGATCACTAATTAAGGACGTGATGAAGATATATATGAAGGCTAATCATCTCTTAGGACATCAAAGTTGAAGATTTTGGTAGTATTTGATTTAGGGAAGTAGTTTTTTCTCATTATTTGATTTTGTTTGTTTTCTTTAGGAACTGAAAATTCTGTATTTTTGAGAAGTTGATTATATTTGAACTTTGATTATCATTTCAATTATTTCAGTATTTTTGGCTGATTTATTTTTAATTTTAGATAATTAAATTTTATAAAAATTCCTACTTTTTAAATCAAGTCTCCATGGGATCAACCCGTACTTGCATAAGCTACACTACAAGAGCCTGTTCACTTGCGGTTAAACATCAACACTGGGGTAGGTCACTTACCATTGTCAAAGCTATTATTGAAGGAAGAGGTTAGCTCTAACTTGTCTAAGTAGCCATAATGAATATCATGCAATTCAATGATTTGATTCAAAATAACAAATGTACATCATATGTGTGATTTTAAAGGCACTAATTTCAAGAGTAGATGAAGACTCGTGGATACTAGATTCTGATGCTACATGTCACATCACTAAGTCCATAGATGCCTTTTCTAAGTTTAAAGAGAAGAGGATAGGTAAGCACAAAATGTGCATGAGAAACAATAATTTCTATAAAGTATTCAATATTGGAACTTTTCCATTAAGCTCCCTATTGGCAGACATCTGGTGTTGACTAATGTATTCTTTGAGCCTAGCATCAGGTGTAATTTGATTTATATTGCCAAGATAGACTCAAAAGGCTTTGAGGTTAGGTTTACAGTGAACAAGGTTGTAGTTGGTAGTCTTAAGTATATATTATTCTTTGGTTCTTTGCTTGATAGGTTATACAAACTTGATACTGGTTTGGTTTCCATTGCTAATAATAATGAATTGATTCCTTTAGCTTATGATTTTTTGTTCTCTAAAGATGACTATTTATTATAGCACTTTAGGTTAAGGCATGTTAATAAAAATAAGTTAGGAAGGATGTCTCAAGATGGTTTAATACCTAGATTACATAACAATAATGGAATTATGTGAACATTGGTTGTCTAGAAAAATGTTTAGTACTCCTTTTAGTAAAATTAAAAAGCTTATTAAGCCTTTAGAGGTTGTTCATTCCAATGTGTGTGGCCACTTAATATTGAAACCCGCAGAGGAAATGTAACAACCCTCAATTTTGGTCCATTCTCTATGTATTAGATTATAATTTTGATAGAGAGAAAATCATAATTTAATTCCATAAAAATTGAGTTGCATAAAAATGACCTCCTTGTAAACTCATGTTGATTGTTTTACCGCAAGTGCACGGGCTATTGTAGGGTAGCTTATGCAAGTACGGGTCGATCCCACGAGGACTTGATTTAAAATGGAGTTTTCAATAAAATCTAATTATTTAAAATTAAAAATAAATCACTTACAATTACTGGAATTATTAAAATGAGAATAAATGTTCAGATCTAATAAACTTCTCAAAAATACAGAATTTCCAGTTCTTAAAGAACACAAACAAAATCAAATAATGAGAAAAAACTACTTCCCTAGATCAATTTTCATCAAAATCTTCACTTCTGGTCTTCTAAAAGCTGATCCTCCTTTACAGATATCTTCAACCCATTCTTGATTAGTGATCCACCGGTCGGATTTGACAGATTCTTCAAAATGGTCAAGATCTAGGCTAAATTGTGATTTCAGGATTTGGACGGCTCAGATTGATTTCTAGATTTCAGATCTAAGATCCGAAGCGTTGGTTATGTCTAGGGATGTCCTAAGAATGAACCTGTAAAATTAATTTGAATTCCGTTAAGAAACGAAAGAGAAATCAAGGATTTTGTTTTGATTAAGGCTAAACCGTTGAGAGGTTAGGCCTTAATTGATCAGGTATGGATTGAGCAGTTCCTGGATAAAAAAAACGCAGATAAAACAAAACCGGAATAAAGCAGGACACAGATGGAATTAAACTGGGGACACGGATGGAATTAACAAGAAAGAACAGATTTGTAATTTCTGTTAAAGAGAGAGGGCAAAATAGGAATTAAATGGGAAATCAGGTTTTTAAGAAAAACCAGACGAAGGACCCAATGAAGAAAGGGAGAAACGGAGGAGGGAGAAGAAGAAAAAGGAAGAGAAGATGGGGAGAAAATAAGAGAAAGTAGGAGAGGAAGATGGCAAAGGATTGGAAACCCAATCCGGGTTTCCTTCCTTAGAATGTCCGGAGGCGAGAAAAACGCGAGAGCCGTTGGGCTGGGGGCGCGATCCAGCCGGTGAAAGATGGCGACGATTTGGGCTATCTTTGGGTGGTTGGAGATGAGGGAAGTGTGCCAATCTGGGCTGGCCATTAGTGTGGTGGAGTATGTCTTGGCGCGATGCAGTGTTGAAGCAGAGCCGGTGGAGGCATGTACTTTGGGCAGTGGAGCATCGCCAGTATGTGTGTTGGCTGGTGATGGGATGACGCCTAGGCCAGTGAAGACGCAGGGAAAATCGGTGATGGGGAGAAGAGAGGTATTGGGCTGCTTCAATCTAGCTGGAGTGCAAACGCAAGGAGCGTGGCTTCCTCAACTTGGGCAAGTGCGATGGAGGCAGGGGATGTGGTGAGAGGGAGAAAAGGAAAGGGGGTTGAGAAAGAGAGAGGGACGGTGAGAGAAGAGACTTGGGAAAGGCTGGGAAAGAGAGTAGAGGAAGAGAGAGAGAAGGGAGAGGGAGGTAGGAAGAGAGAGAGAGAAGTGGGCGATGGTGAAGGAGGGAGATGGGAAGAAAGAGAAGAGGGAACTGGGGTTTTTCTGCCGGCTGGGGCGATCTGGGCAAGTACAGATGGGCTGGTGCGGTTGAGAAAGAGAGAGGAGACGAGGTCTGGGGCTAGGGAGTGAGAGAAGGGAGTAGAGAGGAGTGGGAGAAGGGGGGAACACGGTTCCTCCTTTCAACCCAGCCTTAGAGGAAGAGAGGAGAAAAATACGTTGAGAAGGGAGAGGGGGTAGAAGAAGAGGAAGAAAAAAATATAAGAAGAGAGAGTTGGGTACGTGAGAATGAGGAAGGGAAAAAGAAAAAGGAAAGAAGGAAAAAGAAAGAGAAGGAAAAGGAAAGAAAGAAAAGAGGAAAAGGAAGAGAAAAAGAAAAGAAAGAAAAGGAGTGGGAAAGGAAAGAGAGAATGAAGGAAAGAAAAAGAGAATAAGGAGGGAAAGAGGAAGAAAAGGAAAGAGAAGTGGGGGAAAGAGTTGCCCTTTACATGTTCTTTCCATTTTGTCCATGATTTCTATTTCATCTATCTCCATGGGTGATCTGGTCCATCCATCGCCCTTTAAGATGATCTGCACCGTTATCTTTTACTCGTATCCATCCATGCGTCCTTTGGTTGATCTGCAAAAGAAAAGACTAAATTAGAATCATCTGAACCGCACATTAGTCATCTAATGAACTCTAATGATCATCTGACCATTGATTTTGACAAATTAAGGTTTGGATGGTCAATTGGATTTATATTCAAAATCAAGCTAAGTTTTGTAAAATTGAACGGTTAGATGATCTAATTGAACGCTAAATTAGGAGAATTTTGACCAAAATTAAACACTTAACAACTCAAAATTTAGACTTGGGACTAGCAAATTTGAAATTTACATGTCAATACGATTCCAATGACACTAATTTTGCGTAAAATGAACATCATAGTAGAAAATTGTCTGGATTTTACTAATCAGGAGGGTCAAAATTGATATTGACACCCCCAGTGGTTTCACACGTGACATGACAACTGAATTGCCATGTGTCACTTACTCCTCTTCTCCCTGTGTTGGTACGCCTGAGTCAGAAGGGAAAAAGTGGCAGGGGGGGTGTTTGAAAAATTCAATGACCCAAAAAACTCTCTCTCTGATCATCTCGTCTCCCCTACTTGAATCCCCTTTTTCCAGTGAGAGAGGCCCTTATCCTCAGTAGTTTCCCCATACTCGGCTCCAGTGGGTAGCCTTGCCCCTATTAGGTTTTCAGCAACCATTCCCTCCCCAAAATCCCCCCTTTTTTTGGCATTGATAGAAAACCCAGAATAGGTTTCACTAGCATGCAACCATTTCCCCTCTCCAGCATTAGCAAGAACCCAGATCGGGTTTCCCTTCAGGCCACACACCCCAGTTGTTCCCCCTAGCACTGTTCACCCATGATGGGCAAAGACCCAATCACCTCCCCGATGTCCCACCCCTCCTTCACCTTTTCCAACTGGATCTCCCATCTACATCTCCTTTTTCCATCCTCGATCGAGGTTCTTCACAGAGTAGCCAACCTGTGACGTAGGCGAGCGCATGGCGACCATGTGCTCAATATCTCCCCCCTCCTCTGTCTCTTTTCAGTCACCTACTCTACTAAGCCATGAGTGGGCCGGCAAGCTAGGACCCAGTTCCCCATCTCTCTCCTCTCTATTTTCTCCCTGTTAGGCTCCGATGGTGACCAAATAGAAACCCACTGCCAATCTCCATCTGTTCCCTGTGTTCTCTTTATTTGGCGAGTTATGGCCCAAGTCCACTCGCCGAGTCAACTTGTTACCAACTCGTTTTGGGGGAACTGAGTTGACTTGATATGCCTTATTACACTATTGAACTTCAATATTCGATTTGGACCAATCTAGGAAGGATCTTGAAGATTCAAAATAAACCTTGCAATCCTTGCAGTGCAAGGAACAATGCCTATCTTCCCATTCATTGATTGGGGAAGATCTAACCGTTGATTTGATCATACCATTGATCGAACTTCAGATCATTAGATCTGACATTTTTTTTCCGATATGAATAGTCTATTATGATCTTCAAGAAGAGTAGATCAAGATCTATACAAGATATTTTGGATCTGAAATGTTTATGAAGATTGTTTAGACAATCTTGATCAACAGCTAATATCAACTGAAGATCCAAGTATGAAATTGGATCAAATTCTATAATCAGTAGTACCATTTAGACTACTGGATTGGATTAATTGGTTAGAATTACTAATTTTTTACTTGATCTGGAGCGATTAGGTGAAGAATTTTGATTAAACTAGCATGAACATCTGAGATCGGGCATAGTTGAGGCGATCGATGGACTATCTGACCAAGCAGGCAGTTGAATGTTATTCAACTTTGTTTGTACGAGGTAAGATTTCTATCTTAATAATTTGATGGGTTAATTTGACAATGATTAGATAAGGATTGAACATGAAATTCATATAATAATGCCCAATTAGTTGATTTAAATGATAAATTACCTAAATTAATGTGAGTTGAGCTTAGTAGCTCTAAATATACAATGATATAATTAAGAAGAAGGACTAAATGGTTATGAGTTGGCTCGATTCAATATGATTTGAATTAATAAGCCAATTAGGGTGGGCCCTGCCCTTGAGATTCTAAGGCTAGGAATCATTGAAATGTCTTGAACATGATATATTGAAATACGAAAATATAATGTTGTGTAATTAAGAATACAAGTTAGATAAGTTGAATTCTAAGTATGACTTGGATGTGATATGTATCAAGGTGATGGGAGTGTGGCGGACAGCGTTAGAGTTGGAGTCCGACTGATGTGGTAGGTACAGATGAGTGGTACTTCGTCTGAGGTAGGTGACTACATTTATTATTCTATAATTTAATAAATCTTGATTATTTACTTAATGGCTTTATTTATATGAACTATTTGATGCATGGATGTGTATGCCAAACCCCGAATTTTCCTGAAATAACTTTTTAACATGTATTACGGATGTGTATACTACCTTTTAATGTGCATGATTTATGCACTGTTCCTTGATACATCTATGCTGCTTTGATTAGATTATTTGAGGATGTTATACATTAATTTTGATACATTAAAATACTCTATCAATTTGATTTTATCAAGGATGGTTATGCATTGATTTTCGATACTTGAAACTTGGTTTCGTTGATTTATGATGGGTGTTTTTGCCAGGTAAATGCTATGCTATGAGGGTCGTAGGGTTGGCCACCTACCCTCTAAGTTTACATATTATAGATAGCTGCCTTGATATGTAGGCAAGCTACGTGCGGTTTGTGATAATCATGGGCAGGCCAGCCACGCACATTTAACCGCTCCCATGCCTCGGCGAATAGTAGTCTCTTGTTTCGGTGTCAACAGGGAGCGACAGCGGTTTATACCCTAGAGTGGTTGCTACTACAGCATAGTAATCCATGCACTTATTTTGTATGCTCAGGTGGTATGACATAGGGGGATGTTTATATTATAGTATACCCACAGCATGACAATGCATCTTTAGGGTGAAGCATATGTGGGCAGGCCTACAGGTTGAGCAAGCTATAGGTGAGGAACCCATGGATTGGCATGAGTATTCATGACTAGATATGAGTGTGGTGGGACACTCTGGAGACATGGTTGAGTTGCATGCTCTATTATTTATGACATGCATGCAAGCCTCATTATGATGGATTTGATTGAAATTGGCTTTATCAACTACATGAGCATGCATTTTTCATTGTTATGTTTGTTGTGGTATTTGGATAATATATTTTGATATTTATATGCCAAACCATATCCCCATAGATTATTGTAAGTGATTCTGACTTATTACTCATGCATCGTTTTGTTCTTGCTATCAAATTATTCAACTTTTATATAAAAGTTGCATATCCATGAATTTTATCAGAAACTCAGATATTTATATGTCATATTACATATGCTTTAAATTGATACTAAATGTGATCACCTACACAAGCAATGGCTTGCTGAGGCATTGCTTTGATTTGCAATGCCTCAGATACAAAGAGTACCAATAGGTTTGACATGCAGATAGAGCAGGCAGAGGCAACGACGGCTTCCAACAATGTATAGAGGATATTTCAGAAATCATAAGGCTTGGTCAGACCTTACTTCGGCTATGGCTTATGGATTGTACTTTAGTATGATTTATTTCGTGACCTGAATTTAAGGATATGTATTTATGTTGGATGTGATGGTTGTGTATGGATAGAACCTAGGTAATGTTGTCATATCTTGATTTTCTTATCAACTATTGGAGTATATGTTTTTATCAAATATTGCATTTGAATTAGATGGATGGGTAAGGAGACTGAGTCTCCTAAGTGTCATGTCATGTTATTACATTTATCAGGTGGTTATTGTATTGCATATGTTATGTGTGATGGTCTAAAGTATAGAGGAGACTCTGTCAGATTTTCGATTGAAATAGGGATATCATTTCACCGTTAAATTGGTGATTTTGTGGTTGTATAACTCCGGAGATTTTGAAATAAATGCTTTTTATTCGAGTTTTTGTTTTTGGTCAATTTAAAATTTTAAGTTTTAAAACAAGCATCCCTACACATTTTAAAAATTGTTATTATATTGTTGTGAAAACCTGAGGTATCACAGTTTGGTATCAGAGATGACTTATATGGGGGATGTTGATGATTTCGAAATAAATGATTCTATGAAGGTTGGCAGATTTTCTTAGTCAATATGAGACTTTAAATCCTTGTATGAGTACATAGAGGTACACTTCTATGGGAAGTGCATGATTCCTAGAATAACAGATCAAAACAAAGAACATAACTGGTGTTTCTAATGAGAACCTTATTATATAATGACGATATATTTATATGGATTGCTTTTGAGAGTTCAAGTTCTAACTTGAACGATGTGAATGAAATTTTGGAAAAAGCTGAACAATTATTGTAACAATAGTAAGATAAGATTGATGAAGCAGAAATGACTACAATTAATGAGAACTAAAGAAAGTTGAAAGAAGTGTTGTATTAATTGAAACTTGAAGTGGATTTATTTGACAAATAAATTGTAATATGGTGAAAAACAATGAAAATTTGATAAAGTAAGATCCTAATGTTTCTATAGATGAACTATCTAAACTATGAGATGAGATTAAAGAGTTCTCGTGCATATAGAAATATTGATAGCTAGTCATCAGTTAGAAGTGAGTGCTTATTAATTCTTTTTAGAATTTTATTTATGAATTGGAGATGCAAAGTACTTAGAGGATATAACAACCATTTTACAATAATAGTTAGTAGTAATGATCTAAATCATACGGTAAGTAAGGAATAGTATTAAATAATCTCCTAGTTAGTGGAAGGGATGGTAAAAAAGAAGAAGTTAATTTGGATATCATACTATATATGAGTATTTGATAAGATTGTTTCCTTGATCTTAAATGAGAAGCGTCTATCATATGATGTGAATCAAGTAGAGAGAGATACTGATTGAAGTAAATATCGAGAAAAGATATTGTTGTGAGAATAAGGTGAGATGAAAATTAATGACTTTTTGTGCAAACAAAAATATTGACGCCAGATATCAGTGAGGAGTGAATGATTATAAATTATTCTTGGGGTTTTAATTATGATTTGAAGTGCATATTGTATGGAGGACATGTCAACTATTTTATCGGAATAATTATTAAATAGTGATGTTTTTGTAATGAATCAACTAGGAAGAAAGACATATGAAGTGAATGAGGTAAGTTGAAATTGGCTATAATTGATTTACATCCAATAGTGGTAGGGATGATATTGTGGTTTCTACTAACCATGGAAGGTTATTATTAAAAGTCAAGTTCATTGGATGTGAGATTGATAGGGTTGTAACTGATTTGCTTGATATGATAATGAAATAATTCATTAGTTAAAGAAAGTGAAATGTTGGAGGTGAGAACATCAAGAATATAATTATGAGGATTCTAATGATGGATGTTTGAGAGGATGTGTTCCTCCATTTTTGAGACTTTTGTCTATATGGCTCTTAGAAAGGCTTACAATGATCAGTATCCTTGCCTTGTGAGCAACTAATGATATAAAGAGTTTGCTACTTTAGAATAGAGGAAATTAGACGGTTCAATGGTATTGAGCTTGTTTATACCATTAAGAATAATTGCACTAACTCCATCATGAATAAGAGGCTACAAATAGAATTGTTGATGGGTTGACACCTGAATTGTGGAGGTAATTGATCTTAGCACGTTGCGTATTGATGATAAAAGCAACAGACATAGCCACTATGTCTGAGAAGATTTCTCTTAGGACCGAGGCTAACTGCAGAGACTCGGACATGGATAGTTCAAGTTAGCCTAGTAAGGGCAAGAGAGTCTTTTGTCAATACAATTACATAGGCCATTGAGCTAGTAATATCTAAATGGGCAATGTTGGAATGTGGATGAGAGAAGGTTCATTAGTTGTAAGGATAGGCACCTAGACAATTATGTGTTAAAGTGGTAGACCAACTCAATAGTGGTAATAACATCAGTAGCTGTCATTACAACGGCAATCCTTAAGACACTATGAATATGGAGAGTCAAGACATTTCTTTAGAGATTGTCCCCGAGGACAATGTGTCAGACATATTGACATTAAAGATAAAATAGAAATGGCCCCATATTGGCAGTGATGAGTTACTACCATTGTTGATTGTTTAACCGCAAGTGCACGGGCTATTGTAGTGTAGCTTATGCAAGTACGGGTCGATCCCACGAGGACTTAATTTGAAGTGATGGAGTTTTAAATAAAATTCAACTAAAAGAATAAAAGCAAAGAATATACTACAATTAAACTAAAATCTAGATTTATTCAATTTCTGCATTTTGCACAATTATTTATTCCAAAGAAAACAGAAAATAAAACTGAAAGGCGTCCTGGATAAGCTTGTCCTTGGATTGCATTGTCATGGATTGCACTGTCCCTGAATAGTTAGAATGAAGATAAGGTAAAACCAGAATAGCATAGGGACACAGTTGGAATTAAATCGGGGACACAGATGGAATTAGTCGTGGGACACAGATGGAATTTCCATCAAAGGACAGATTTGTAATTTCTGAGATCTACCAGGGCAGATTCGTAATTTCTTCAGGGTTCTGGTTTTTCACAAAAAAACCAGGAAAACACGTTTTGGGAGAAATCTGGATGAGATGGGAAGAGGGAGAAGAAGAAGAAGAAGAAGAAGAAGAAGAAGAGAGGAAGGAGGAGAAGAAGGAAGGAACGTGGGGTTGGAAGGAGAGAAAAAGGAGCGGGAGAAAACTCAGAACGGGTTTTCTCTCTATGGCCAGATGGAGATGACGCCGAAGGAGAAGATAGGGAAGAAGGAGAAGAAGAAGAAGAAGGATGGAGGGAAGAGAAGATGGGGAGAATTGGGTTTTCTCTCCCAAGGCCGGTCTGAGCGTGTGACGACTATCCCGATGAAAAAAAGTGCCAGAGATGCATGGGTTGCTATCTGGACAGTGAATACGTATAACGACGGATGCTACTGGAGGTCTGGAAAATGGAGCAAGAGATGCCAGGCTGACGACGCTGATGGGGCAGGCTGCCTGAGGCGTAGATCCGGTGATTGGTGCGATATGGGTAATGCACAACCGGTGGTTTCTTGAATAGAGGACGCCAAAGACATTAGTGCTAAGCGGTGGTATATGCTAGGTGAAACCCGAGATCGAGACTTAGAACGAGATGGGAAATTTTGGGCAGGATAGAGAGAGTGAAAGAGAGAAGGAGAAGAAAGTAGTAGCGGTAAATCGAGAGAGATGGAAGGAGAGAAAGGGGCTAGAGATAGAAGAAGAAAGGAGGAAGGGTTGCAGGCTGAGAGAGAGAGAGAGAGAGAGAGAGAGAGAGAGAGAGCTGATGCCAGGCCTGTTGGTGTGTCACGCACCTATGGCCTACCTGGCAGTAGATCTGAAGGAGAGAGAAAGAGAGAACAATGGAGATGAAGAGGAGAAGAATGTGTGCTGGTTAAGAGAGGTGTGGAGAGGGAAAGAGAGAAGAAAAGGTGAAAGAGAAACAATACGTGAAATAGAGGTGAGGAGAGCAAAGAAGAAGGGAGAAAAGAGGGAGTGATGGAAAGAGAGGAGAGGGAGAAAGTCAGCCAGCCCCCTCCCAAGAGGGGAAAAAATGTTTTTTGGAGAGAGAGGGGAAGGGGTATAAAAAGGAGAGTGAGAGATAGAGACATGAAAGAGAGGGAAAGGGAGATTGAAGAGAGATAAGAGAGAGTGGGGTCCACTAGAAGTTTAGACTTGCTAGAACTCTGCAAGTCTTAAACTTTGTCCTGTCCTAGGACTCTTCAAATTCCATCTAATTTCCATGAAACTTCATCCTCTTCCTCTGATATCCTTGATTTGATTTGGAGCGTCCACGCCTGAGTTGACCGATCTGCAATGCACAGGACCCAATTAGCGCAATCTAAACTGTTCATTAGCTTTAATAATCATCTAACCACTAAATTTTACAATTCAACGGTTGGATGGCCAATTAAAGGTAAAATGAAATATTTGATGTAAAATCTTAAAATTAATGGTCTAGATGCTCTAATCAAATACTAAATTAGGGATGTTTTGACCAAAATTGAACACTTAACAGCCATTACTTGGAGGTAAACACAAGCCTTAAACCAAGCAATGAAAAACACTTTCTGATTGCTGGTAAGTATGTTAAGATCCTCCTTGATCTAAGAATCAGTCATTCTTGTATTTTATGTGTTGGTACCATGATGAATGTGCCTATATATATATTTACTCATTATGTGTTTATATGTTGATTATCTGATCTATGCTGGAAGTAGTCTAGAGATGATAGAACATTTCAAGAATGCCATGATGCTTGGATGCTTGATTTTCAAATGACAAACTTAGGACTCATTCAATTTTTCCTTAGTATTGAAGTTAGACAAAGTGAAGATGGAATTTGGATCAATCAAGAAAAATATGCAAAAAATCTATTGAAGAGATTTAAGATGCAAAATTGCAAGAAGGTAGCAAGTCTTATGAATCCGCATGAGAAGATAATATATATATATATATATATATGAAAATCTCTAGGTTGGAAGTTAAGAAGTTGATGAGAGAGTTATTGAAACTTGTAAGTACTTCTAGGGGGTATTGGTGGAGACAATGAGTGAGAGGATAGATATTAATCTCATCATACTCGATTTGATTGATTATGATATCATCCTTGGGATGGATTCTATTATTGGAGGACAGTTGATTGCAGTGAGAAGAAAAGTACTTTTGGTGTACCTGGATAGCTATTGACCTCTCTCTTAAGTAAGGAGGGGCATCACTAAGGTTTGTCTTAACTTTGCCTTGAGGGCAATACAGTACTCTTCTGATGTACTGAGTCCTCCTTGTTACAGTGACAGTAGATGATAAAGAATGACAATAGATTGAGCACATATATGGTGTTTGATTTTTTGCTTTGATAGATTAACATAAATATTTATTTGGCATCAGACATAGTGTTATTTTCTATGGTGCTATACTAGATGCCTGTGACTAAACTGGAAGGGTTTTAGATATGAAAGTTAACTGATGAGGGTTTGTTAGACCTAGTGGGTCTTCATGGGGTGCATTAGTCCTCTTCATGAAAGAGAGATAGACCCTTATTATTATAAACATATTCAATTGTTTAATAACACAATAGTGGAGAACCGATATTTTCTATCTTGTACTAATGATCTATTTGATCCACTTTGGTTAGTGCATAGTATTTATTAAAATTGATTTGAAGTATGGTTATCCTCAACCGAGGATTGTGGAACAAGGCATTTTTAAGATGATTATTAGAACTGGTTATGATTATTACTAGTTCTGGGTGATATTAATTGGTGAAACCAATGCACTGACAACATGAATGAACATGATGGGCTGAATTTTTAAAGGCTAAGATGAGTCATGATTATATTAGTGAATGATGTTTTTGTATATTCTAGGCCTTGGAGGAGCATAAGAACTCCTTGTGCATTATTCTGAGTATCTTAAAGATTCATCATTTGTTGTGTTTGTATGTGAGTAGTCAAAGAAGGTGAATTTTCTTGACTGTGATACCTCTATTGATGGAGAGGAAGTTATTGAGACTAAGATGAACTGGTGACTAAGGTTGATAGTTTCCTTAGTCTGATGAATTGTTATTGTTGGATATTAAGTTCTCCAAGATAGCAATAATATGGATACTATTTTATTTTACATATATAAGCTTGATTTCTTATGAGGTGAGAGGTGTGACAGTAACGTATGTTTAGTATGGAAGAAAATTATTATGTATAATCAGCTTTTGAATTATGACTTATACTTGTGAGTAACCGATGAGGGCGGCTTAAGAGGGTGACTAATGAGGGCGGGTGTGAGAGGCATTAGCAGGCTTCTAAGTGGCAAGCTTCTAGGTAGTCACAGTATGGTTGTGTTGTGAATTGGTTTGTTTGGCATAGATTTCCTGTGGATGAGCAGATATGCTTTGGTCTTAATATGACATGGTTTCATTTATATACATTGCCTATTCATGAGTTGATATGATATGGTTTCATTTATATACATTGCCTATTGGTGAGGTATGTGCTCTTTGATAGATTTAGCATAGAATTGCCTATATGTGAGTTGAGGTACTTCAAATTTTGTCGATATGGTGATTGACCTATATTAGAGTTGTACACAAATGATTAACTCTTGAATGATAGTTGGGTTATGCTAATGGCATTATATTTGGTTATGATATGTTCTAACCATAATATCAGTTATTGACTCAAAATGATTTGAAATATACATTGGTTATATATATATATATATATATATATATGAGTTGTTATCTTGAGGGGATGACATGGCGTGGAATTGTTTATTCATGTTGACTCTAAAAATTATTAGTACGATCTGTAGATCTTGTGATATGGGGATGCTTTTAAAATTGTTTGAAGAATAAAATGAAAAAAAATTTAGGGACAAAATTCCTAAAAGGAGAGAAGAATGTTACGACCCTCAATTTTGCATTATTCTCTATGTATTAGATTATAATTTTGATGGAGAGAAAATCAGAATTTCATTCCATGGAAATTGAGCTTCATGAAATGACCTCCTTGTAAACTCAAAATTTGGATTTGGGATTATCAAATTTGGAATGTACACATCAATACAAATCCAAGGACACTAATTTTGTGTAAAACGGATATCAGAGTAGGAAGTTGTTGAGATTTTACTAGTCGGGGGGGGGGGGTCAAAATTGATATTAACACCCCTTGTGGTTTGACATGTGATGCGGCAGTTGAATCATAGCGTTGCATGCTCCTCTTCTCCTTATGTTGGTACGGCCTAAGATAGAATAGGAAAGCGAGAGGGGGGGTGGGTTGTCAAAAAATTCGGCAACCCAAAAAACCCTCTCTCTCCCTCTCTCTCTCTCTCTCTCTCTCTCTCTCTCTCTCTCTCTCTCTCTCTCTCTCTCTCTCTCTCTCTCTCTCTCTCTCTCTCTCCCCTCCTTGGATCCCCTTCTTTCGACACATGAGGCCCTTGTCCCCAGCAGTTTCCCTGTTCGCAACTCTAGCAGGCAGCCTCGCCCCTATCAAGTTTCTGACAATCGTTTCCTCCCCAGAATCCCAAATAGAGTTTCTTCAGCGACTTCTCCTCCTTTGTTTTCCTTCGTTTTTTCTAACGTTGACAGAAAACTCAGAAAGGGTTTCACCGGCATGCAGTCATTTGCCCTCTCCGGCATTGACAGGAACCCAGATCGAGTTTTCCCTTATGCCACGCACCCAATTTTTCCCCTTGGCGCTGTTCACCGGTGATAGGCAAAGACCCAATCACCTCCTTGGTGTCCCACTCCTCCACCTTTTCTAGCTAGATCCCCCATCTCCCTCTCTTTGTTTTATTTACAGCGCAGCCAACTTATGACACCGATGATCACAGGATAGCCACATGCTCGCTATCTCCCCCCTCCTCTGTCTCTTTTCAATCACTGGCTTTGTTAGGCCATGGGTGGGCCAACAAGCTAGTACCCAGTTCCCCATCTCTCCCCTCTATGTTTTCTCCTTGTCAAACTCTAACAGTGATCGAATAGAAACCCACCACCGGTCACCATCCCCTTCCATGTGTTCGTTTTATCAAGTGAGTTAGGGTCGAGTTGACTCATCGTGTCAACTCATTTTGGGGGACTGAGTGGACCCGGTATGCCCTATTACACCCTTGAACTTCAATCTTTGATTCAAACCATTCCAGAAAGGATTTTAGAGATTTGAAATAACTAGTACAATCCTTGCAGTGTGAGGAACAATACTTATCTTCCAATTCATTGATCAAGGAAGATCTAACTATTGATTTGATCAGACTATTGATCGAACTTTAGATTGTCTGATCTAAGATGATCTAACATTTTATTATTATTATCTAAATAGTCTATTATGATCCTCAATAAGGGTAGATCAAGATCCATACAAGATATTTTGGATTTGAAATGTTTATGGAAATGATTTAGCCAATCTTGATCAACGGTTGAGATTAATTGAAGATCTAAGTATACAATTAGATCATATTCTATGATTGGTACCTTTAGACTACTTGATTGGATTAATTGGTTAGAATTATTAAATTGTTGTTTGATCTGGGCAATCAGGTGAAGAATTTTGACTAGACTGGCATGGATATATGAGATCAGCATAGTTGAGGCAATTGGTGGATGATCTGACTAAGCAGACAGCTGAATGTTATTCAACTTTATTTGTAAAAGGTAAGATTTCTATCTTAATCATTTGATGGGCTAATTTGACAATGATGAGATAAAGATTGGACATGAAATTCATATAATAACGTCTAATTAGTTGATTTAAATGATAAATTACCTAAAATTGATGTGAGTTGAGCATAGTAGCTTTGAAATATGCAATGAAATAACTAAGAAGAAGGACTAAATGGTTATGAGTAGGACCGATTCAGTATAATTTGAATTATATGCCAATTAAGGCAGGCACCGCCTTAAGATTCCAAGGTTGGGAATTGTTGGAATATCCTGAACACGATGTATTGAAATACGAAAATATAATGTTGTATAATTAAGAATCCAAGTTAGATGAGTTGGATTCTATGTATGACCTGGATGTGATATGTATCTAAGTGATGGGACTGTAGTGGACCGCATTAGAGTTGGAGTCCGATTGATTTGGGAGGTACAAATGAGTGGTACTTTGTATGAGGTAGGTGATTACATTTATTATTCTATGATTTTATAAATAATGATTATTTACTTAACAGCTTTATTTATACGGACTGTTTGATGTATGGATGTGTATGCAAAACCTTGGATTTTCTTGAGATGACTTTTCATCTTGTATTTTCGATGTATATACTACCTTTTAATGTGCATGATTTATGTACTGTTCCTTGATACATTCTATGTTGCATCAATTGGATTCTTTGAGGATGTTACACACTGATTTCGATTTGATGCATGATTTTGATACATTAAAATACTATATCGATTTGATTTTATCAAGGATGGTTATGCATTGATTTTCAATACTTGATTCATGGTTTTGTTGATTTATGATGATTGTTTTTACCCTTTGGATGTTATGCTAAGAGGGTCGTAGGGTTTGCCACCCGCCCTTTGAGTTTACACATTATAGACAGCTGCCCTGATATGTGAGCAAACTGCGTGCGGTTTGTGGTAATCATGAGCAGGCCACCCATGCATGTCCCACCAACTCCTATGCCTTGATAGATAGTAGTCTCCCATTTGGATGTCGACGACGAGCAACAGTAGTTTATACCTCGGAGTGGTTGTCGCTATACCATAGCAATCCACGCACGTATTCTGAATGATCACATAATATAACATAAGGGGATGTTTATATCTTGATATATCCATAGCATGACAACGCATCCTCAGGGTGAAGCCTATATGGGCAGCCAAATGTGGGCGGGCCTACAAGCTACCTGGTGTGCGAGTTACAGGTGAGGAACCTAAGAATTGGTACTAGTATTCATGAATAGATATGAGAGTGTGGTGGGACACTCAAGAGACATGGTTGAGTTGAATGTTCTATTATTTATTATATGCATTCATACCTTATTATGATGGGTTTGATTGAAATTGACTTTATCAGCTGCATGATCATGCATTGTTCATTGTTACGCTTAGTGTAGTATTTGGATATTATATTTTGATATTTATGTGCGAAACCATATCCTCATTTATTTTTCTAAGTGATTCTGACTTATTACTCATACATCATTTTGTTCTTGCTATTGGATGATTTAGCTTGTATATAAAAGTTGCATATCCATGAATTTTTATCAGAAACTCAGATCTTTATACGTCATACTACATATGCTTTAAATTGATATTAAATGTGGTCACCTGCACCAGCAATAGCTTAATGATGTATGGCTTTAGTTTGCAATGCCTCATATACAAAGAGTAGTAGCATGTTTGACATGCAGATAGAGTATGCAGAGGCAATGGCGGCTTCTAATAATGTATAGAGGATATTTCGAAAATTATAAGGTTTGTTCATACCTTACTTCGGTTATGGCTTATGGACTATACTTTAGTGTGATTTACTTCATGACCTGAATGTAAGGATATATATGCATGTTGGATGTGATGGCTATGTATGGATAGAACCTAAGTAATGCTGTCATATATTGATTTTCTTATCCACTGTTGGAGTATATGTTTTTATCGAATATTGTATTTGATTTGAATGGATAGGCAAGGAGACTAAGTCTCCTAAGTGTCATGTCATGTTATAGCATTTATCAGGTAGTTATTGTATCGCATATGTTATGTGCGATGGTTCAAAGTACAAAGGAGACTATCGGATTTTTGGTAGAAATGGGGTTATCATTTCACCGTTAAATCCATGATTTTGTGGTTGTATGACTCTCGAAATTTTGAAATAAATGCTTTTTATTTAAGTTTTTGTTTTTGGTCAATTTAAAAAATCAAAGTTTTAAAATAGAGATCTCGACACATTTTAAAAATTATTATTATATTGTTGTGAAAAACCCGGGGTGTCACAGGAAAGATGTATTTCATCACATTGACTAGTAACCATTTTAGGTTTGGATATGTTTATTTACTAAGTAAGAAATGCAAGGTTATAGAAAAACTCAAAGTTCTAAGGTTCGACAAAGGTGGAGAATACACAAGTGATGTATTCGACAAATTCCATAGAAGTCAGGGTTTTATACATTAGTTTACCCTACTTATACATCTCAACAAAATATACTTGTTGAAAGGCAAAATTGAACCCTATTGGATATGGTTTAAAGTATATTGAATCATTCCAAGTTAGAAACTCAAAACTAGGGAGAAACACTTTCCAACGTAGTGTACATTCTAAATAAGATACCCTTAAAGGCTATCAAGGTGACACCTTATGAATTATAGACTGATGGGAAACCATAGATAGGTAATCATAGAGTGTGGTCTACTGGTACTCATGTGAGAGTACTACATTGAAACAGGTCAAATTGGATCCTAAGACTATAAAAAGCAACTTCACAAGATACAACGATCACTCTAAGAGGTATAGGTTTGTTCTGCACCATTTTGATGGGATAATAAAATTCACTAAAAGTAAAGAGGCTTACTTTCTAAATAATAAATTAGATCTTAGAGTTCCGATTAAAAGGATAAAGCTATTTTAGGTTATGAAACTTAAGAAGAAATCAAATAATCTAGTTGAGATTATAGATTCAACTCCTAATGTTGATTTAGTTACTAAACTTCTAAGATAGAGAAGACCTACTTCTCTTAGAGATCATTTTATGATGTTATGAGAGATAGAAGAAGATGTCATGGTGGACAAACCTCTTCAAGGTGATAATTCCCAAAGTCATTTCATAGCTATTAATGCTAAAGATGTAGACAAATGGCTTGGTGACATTAAAGAGGAAAAAGATTATATTATAAAGAATCAAGTCAAGTTGTATGATGACTTACCCAGGTTGTAAATAGATCTTTGGTAACAATCTAAAAGCTTATGGATCCATTATAAAGTATAAAGCTAGGTTTGTAGCTAAGGGCTTTACTTAGGTTGAGAAGATCGATTATTATGAAACCTTCTCTCCTGTATTTAAGTTTACCTTAATTAGGATTCTTGTGACAATAGTTACACACTTGGATCTAGAGTTAGACTAGATTGACATAAAATTGACCTTCCTCAATGGTGATTTCGAACATAAAATTTACACAAAAGTTCTTGAGAGCTCTTGGGGAAGAATCCCCAGAAGAGAAAAGGTGTAAGTTAGTTAAAGTACTGTATAGGCTAAAACATTTCACTAAGACAGTGGTTCTATACATTCCATAAGGTTATATTGGAATATGGCTTTCTACCCAACTGTTATGACCACTGCATGTACTCCTTAGTCAAAAAAGAGTACATATGTTTATGTCATTGGTCATTATAGGTGGATGACATATTGTTGATGGGCAATGATTTGAGTATGATTTTCAAAACTAAAGAGTGGCTTAAGACTAGGTTTCAAATGAAGGATATTGGTGAACCTTCTTTTATCCTAAAAATTAAAATTGAAAGAGATAGGAAAGCTAGGAAACTTAGTTTCCCTTAAGAATCACACATTGATCATGTGTTGAAAAGATTTGATGTTGTTGAGTGGAAACCCATGAACTCATGTATTTATATGAGTACTCTAGTAAGTAAGAAGATACCACCCTATAGTGATGAGGATAGACTGATAATGAAGTCTAAGCCATATACTCAGGTAGTTGGAAGTCTTATTCATGTATGCTGTGACTTGCATCAAACTAAACATGGACTATGTTGTGAGCCTTTTGAATAGATTTCAAAGTGACCCTAGTATTTCTCACTAGAATATTATGAAGTGAGTATTTCACTATGTAGTGAGTTTAAAGGACCTCAAGATCACTTTTTCAGGCAGATGAGCTTCTACCTATGGGCTTTGTGGATTCTGACTTTGTGGCCAACCTAGATGAGAGGAGATTACCAATTGATTATGTGCTTGTGTTTGGTGGTGTTGTGGTCTCATGGCGCAGCAAGAGGTAAGAGTCCATTAACAAGTCCACCATTGAAGCTGAATTTACAGATTGTAGTTTAATCATGTTTGAAGTTGTATGGATCAAAGTTTTTCTAGCAAATTTGAAGCTAGAAGCATGCCCTAGCCTTCCTATAGATCTAAGGTGTGATAACTTAGCAAATGTGTACATGCTTAGGAATTGTATGATAGGTTCTAAGGGAAAAATATCGAA
This sequence comes from Warburgia ugandensis, assembly GCA_035236585.1. Classification (NCBI taxonomy): domain Eukaryota; kingdom Viridiplantae; phylum Streptophyta; class Magnoliopsida; order Canellales; family Canellaceae; genus Warburgia; species Warburgia ugandensis. The sequence goes on along the minus strand of CP141138.1, from coordinate 8,748,969 downwards.
ATTAATTATCTACATGTGTTTAACATACTACAAAAGAGGATAGTAACTATGAGTCATACTCCTACTTCTAAGCTGTTGGTTGATTCGCTAACTAAGATTTTAATAATAGATATGTGCTTGAATCATAGCTACTCATTGGGATTGTAGAGAGACTGGCAAGTTTCTAATCATCTTAGGTTTAATCGACTAAGTGGGAGATGATGGTCCTAGTATTCTACCAAACCACAAGATCAATTCTTAGTCATTAGTTCACTCGTCTAGACTAATCACCTACACTTATGATTTGGACGGTTCAGATCACATGATCTCATAGGGATACACTTAAAGATATCTTATAGCTTATTAATGGATCTTGTTCACTTAAGTTGACTTGGTATTATAGGTGAACATCTTGCAAGAAAGGCTACGATCTTAGAATGTAGGTTAACTTCGATATAGAGCTTAGATTAGAGGTCGGACTAGGTTTGCTCTCTCTATATATGTTAGAGAGAATTAGAAATAAAATACGATTTTCTAATTCTTTTTAGATATTACGTTGATATCCAAGAAAGCAGAAAAGAAAGAAAATCAACTTCTTCCTCACTTGGGCGTTTTGCACCATTGGCTCTCCATCTCTATAGATCTGGACGATATAGTTGAAGCTAGAGATTTAAGAAAGCCTAGCAAGGTTTCTCTTTGACATGCAAGTTGTTCATGTTGTGTTTCTCTTGTTTCCTAGAGATGGTTCTTAGATGAATGGGCTTGTAGAAACACCATTGGTTGATGGGGGTAAGTCATGTCTTTGTTGATTTCATTGATTTACATTGATGCTTAATCTATTTGCTAATGTTCATTGATGACAATGGATGTTGCATGTGATCGAGGATTGGAGGATGATTTGGGGCAAAATAGGCTACTTGCATTCCATCTTGACCTAGGCTCGTAGTCTAAGTTCGACCACCACCAAACCAAGAGTAGTGTCATGATGCAACCTAACAATCAACTTTCTGGCCCTAAATTTGAAATTTACTTGTGGTAATAACATTTAGTTTGGGCCATGAAGAATCCCCTTCTTCAGGTTGTCGTTTAAATTGCACATAAAGCATGATAGGACAAATGAATATGTAGATCAAGAATCAATCAAAACTTGATAGAGTAGTACTCTTAGCACCATATTCTACCCACCCAAGAGAAACTTTAGTACAATTGCCAAAGAAATTAGTACCCAAAATCAATATTTCCTCTCTATTAGCAGCAGAGGAGTCTTGAGAACCATGCCACTTTTCCTACAGGTAAAATTAGAAGAAGCAAATTAAAAGAAAGTTCTTTTCATATTGTGTTATGATACTAGTGGGCCCAAGAGAGAACTTGCTAAAGGGTGTTATGGCTAATATGCTAGTTTATTAAGATAAGTTTGCTTACCTAGCTAGAAGTGTTTCTATTTTATATTTGGTCAAAGAGGATAGTTTACTTTCTTCATTTTATCCCTAATATGACATGTATTAGCCAATAGTAATTGTTTTCTTTTAGAGGAAGTTTATTTCCTTAGTTTAAAACGGATCATAAATATATGTAACCTACTTATTGAAGAGAAGAGAAATAGACTGCTTTGGCTAGGAGTTTTGTTTCGAATTGAACCAAAAGGAGGCCAATTCTCCTTGGATTGAACCAACTTATCAAGGCTCGTATCATGTTGAAAATTAAACCATATACTTTACAACCAGCTCTCAACAAATACCACATGGAGTTCACTCATATATTTTATAATTCTCTCTCAACAAATACCACGTGGAGTTCACCCATTTTACTGTGTAATATCGTAACAACATAAATATTGTGTCTAAGATCAAACAGTGTCCTGAACCATCAATGAGAGTAATGTAGACTTCTTCTGGTCATCCTGCAAATCAAATTGATGATTTAAGATGAGAGAAAATCATTAATCCATTGGTGGAAGCAAGGAACTCAGTGGGGCTATTCAGCAAGGGAATAACAATCCATGGATATTAATTTTATTCTTGCATTTGAAGGCTGTTTAACACTGTAAAAATGTTTTATCTGCGTTTTAAAGCCACAAATGTTATTCCTGTTGGATGTTGGCTTTGCTAAGCCTTCACCCACAATATGATGTGTGCGGGAAATAAGAAGAGAAAGCACTAATGAAAGAAGAAATTTTTTCTCTCAAATTCACTCAAGAACAATTACAAATATAAGGTTACTACCTTTACAAGACTCACTCACTCACTCTGTCACACTCACACTCTCACTCACTCACACTCACACTCACACTCTCACTCACCTCTTTCTCTCTTCTTTCTCACTTGCTTACAAATGAGGAGGGCACCTCTATTTATACTTGTCCTCCACCTACCACCTCCTTAATGTGTCGTGGAGATTATTCCAAGTGTCTTTAATCTAATGGCTAACACTTTTCTAAAAATTACAATTTGAATCTTCCATACAAATATCTACCTTAGATATTTCTAAAGATTAATCTAGATTTGATGACTTGTATACACTTTCTAGAACATAGGCCTTCTAGATTATGGGCCTTTTGTATAAAACTTGGAGCCAAGCCTATAATCGAAAGGAAAAGGGATAAGATAGGCCCACCCATGTCGTTGGGCCCACCCATGTACCTAGGCCCACATATATGCTTTTGGTTTACTTCCAACAATTCATGTGCAAAGCAGCCTCAACATGTTTGTTCAATAAGGAACTAGACAAGAAAGATACTCACAACTTGGCTTTCAGGGATGCTGGTCTGGTTGGGGAGGATAGGAACCAGAGGATGAATGTATCTCACCACTTCAATCTGTATGGAGAAAAGCGCAGAAACGGGTTTATGATCTGAAAACTTACTCTCACTTCGATTGTAAGAAAGCTGTTTCACTCCTTTTCCACACCATAGAATTCTGTCACACCTGCATCATTAATCCGTATGTAAGCATCAGTCCTCAAAGCTTTGTCTTGTACATTGGCCAATGAAAGAATGCTTAATTAAGTTGTCTCAGCCAATGCAAGGTCAAAATTTCCAGATGTACTTTTTTTTCTTATTTCTACTGCTACACCTGTATCTGTTGCTATAACTCCACCATCATTCCAACAGTTCAACTATTAGCGAAGTGTTTGGTTTACCATGCTGGGGTTCTTTGTTTTTCTCCTGTTCTGGTTGGGAGGCCGCCAGAGTAGCGATTGCAATTTGAAGAAGAGTACTTATAAGTTGGTGGAAATTCTATATCTCCTTCTCGCCACCCTTGGAATACTCCCTCATCCTTTTCCTCCTTGAGCTGATCGAACTCTTGGAGAGCTTTCCAGTCCCGCTGGTTTATCAGTTTCCTTGCCAAACAGTCCTCCAAGCATAGTCTATAGTTGAGATCTCCCAACCAGAAAATTAGACTGTATCACATTGTATCCAAAAGCTTGTTAGAACAACATGCAATTCTTATCAGCTTCAAGAGCAAATTAGAAACGTTAGAATTTTCATTTCAATTTGCAGCAGTTTCTTTCCCTTCTTTTCTCTATGTTTAGGTAATCTTTTCTACCTTTTAAGGCTGCCAATAGCAGGGGTAAGATAATCATTCATGAATAACTTTTTCCATTGTTTGTTAAGAGGTTGGTTGCTAAAAGTAGTTCCGCAAGTGGTAGCACACATCATCAATTCATCAGTATGTTCAGCAAACAGAACTTAGAAACAGTAGTACTCACTTGTGTCCGAAAATGGTTTGAGGATGACAATAGTCGTAGTCCTGAGCATGTCGAGGGAAAGTAGTTCGCTGGAAGATCTCAGAGACTTGATGGTTCCTTCTGGCCTCATCTCCCTTCTTCTCCCCGGACGCCAAATGAGCAGTGACGAAGCAAAAACTAGTTCCTTCGATGCACATACTAACAGAAACTGCGCCTTTATTGCCTAGATAACCCATGATTCCACAAGCCACTGAGCAAACCTTCACATTAGAGAAGTAGTAACTCTTTAACAAGTCCCTTTTTACCCACACACTAATGAATATCCCCACCATTTTCTTGCTAGCTATCAACAAATAGCAGCCATTGGATTCCTGCTGGCACGTTCCACTTCCCATGGGTGTATGTATTTTGCTACCTGCACCTTTTTCTGAACTTCGATCTTCCTCATCAGAATGTAAATAGGTGACACTTTGGTTTAACATGGGTGTTAACCAAGGGCACCCAAATTTGTCGTTCAGAGTTTTTCCGATAAGACTGTTCCACTTGGTTGCCGGAATTGGGTCTTCTGCTCCAATTACATTTGATGTGTTAAGGGGGACTATCTCCTGAAACCTACAAACAACTTTGGATGTGTTTTAGGGATAAGAAGGGATAATCGTGAATATGATTAAAGACCCAGACCGTACATCTAGTAAGCCTCGCAGTATAAAAAGTAACAGATTGTAGGGCACCCACGTATGTTGATGTAGGCCGCCAAAATGTTGGAACGCATGAAAATCAAGCCAATATAGTGTTACTTCCAAATGATTACGTTTTTGCTGTGTAATTCCAAGCATTCTTGGACAAATTCTTTAACCATTCATATGTATTCAAGGACCAAAAACCCAAAGAATTGGATAGTAGGATTGTCTAATTTGTATGGTTTTAGACTATAAAAGTGATAGAGTCTACATCTTTACTGAATTGATTGATTATCAAAGGGTAATACAGATATATACGGACTTTCTACCATGATTATAGCATAAAATATCTTATGTAATCTCATTATTACAACAAAAGATATTGACTGTAATCCCGTGATTACAGCTTATCCTAATTATACCTTCCCTCAAACCAATACAAAGATAATTTTGGCATCAACTTGCCAATTAAAAACTGTATTTGAAGAATTGCTTATTTAATAATTGACTAAAGAACATAATCTCAAGTCAATTCAGACTTCCTTTATAGCTGGAAGTAGACATGAAATCATTAATGTCTTCTTTAATGAACCATCTTGATTGCATTTTGACAGATAAAAAATCCCTTTATAATAGGCATTATATCCTTGAGTACTGATCACGGAATCGAACGATGATTGAAGCAATTCAAGGTAGTTTATCAAAATATTTGGACGATCAATGGTAGTTGGAGACCTAATCCTCAAGAAGATGTCAGATTGGATGCTTTTCAAAAGATTTTCATGAGATTGATATTTTGATAAGAAAATCAGATGACACAACTTCCTTGCTTATGAGATGCTTTCACGTTGGCAATCAATCCAATAAATTGGCGGCTTAGTCATTCTGGAATTTGGAAGCGCATCGATCTTTAGATGGAACAGCACGGAGATGATCATTAGCCGAGGTCAAGATTGATGGTGGGTGAGGCAGATCACATGAGATTGGTGGTGGTCGAGGCAAACCTTGCAAGATCAACAATGAAAGGAAGTAGAAGTCGAGCAAAGTGGGAGATCAACAAGATCTGAAATTGGTGATTATAGACGCGATGGACAAGATTTAATATTGGTGACTCTAGATGCCATCTACAAGATCTAAGATCATTAAATGTAGATTGGATCTCCAAGATTTGAGATCGGCTACGTAACGCAGATGATAACTGCTACCAAATTGGCATACACCTGAGAGAACTCCCACGCCCGAAACTCCTAATTCCATTGCAATGACAGCTCCATAAGGATGTAACAAATAATCATCAGAATCCCACCGTCGAGGAAGAGTTCCCTTATTCCGGGCTCGTCAACAGTAACACTTGAAAACAAAGTTTTAAAAAAGTTGGTGAGACCACCAATAGCAGCTGAGGCCAGGGATGTAGTGTTATCTAACCCGATAATCTTGAACAAAACAGGAGCGTAGACATTATCATGAGCTAAAAACCCATGTTTAGAGCACCATGATGCTTTGTTGGAGCCACTTCGAATAGATATAGTGGCACAGACTAATTCGTGAAACCGATTCCAATTCCAAGAAAATTCTTCCGATGATCAGCATCGCAACATTCTTGGCTGCAGCGTTCAACACTGCAACCACAAGAAAAATTGCCCCTCCACAACATCAAAATTCTCCTCCCTAAGCAGCTAGTAACAGACGAAGCAACAAGGGAAGCAACCAGCGCCCCGAGATAGAGCAACGAAGTAAACAACATGAGAATCTGATTGTCGAATGTGCAATACTGATTCTTGTTCCCGGCATCATCATGGTGATTGCAGTGATGGGAGATTCTACGTGATTATAATATAAAATATCTGTTGTAATCCTGTGATTACAGCAGAATATGTCAGCTGAAAATCCCATGATTACAGCTTATCCTGGCAATGAGGATCTAATAGGGGTCCGATTCAGATCAATGATGTGCGAGACCCACTGTGAAAAATTGAGTGTATCTCAATCATACGTTTTAGATGATCCTATTCCGATAGCTGACTTTCGAACTTGAACCAACAAAACAAAAATGGAAGCTGCCGATCGGGATACTACATCCATAGACGGGTTGGCCCCTAAGGGAACCCAAAACAAACCCTTCTGTGTTCAGGATGAATGACACGAAAGCATGTGAGATATCTAGTATCAGTTGGTACTTACCCAAGCACATAAATATCAGCTGCATCCTTGAGATTCAACCATTCGTCCAAGTCTACAGCCAGGCTCCCTAAGGGAGATCTTCCAGCCACATTCCATGTACCCACAAAGATTCTGCATCGCAAAAGACACGAACAATAAGCACTTCTATTACTTGATTAATTAGTAAAGAAATCAAGATCCATCTCTCCTTTCCCTCTTTAATTTCCCTCCTCTTGTTCAGAGAACTGACCTAAACTCGCTCGTCGTGACGCTGGAACCAATGCCCAAGGGTGTAAAACAATCATAATTATCATCGTAATCAGCAGTATCGGTGTCACGAAAATCACAGCTGAAATCCCCGTAATCACTATCAACATCTGTCAATCACAAGAAAGAATCAGTTGAAGGTGGATACAAGCAAAAATTGAAGTGCAACGAAACACAAAAGCTTTCGAACCTGCATCTACATTCGCAGGAGGTTGGTCCTCTCTTTTGAACTTCCTCTTCAGCCATCTTCGCAGTCGATGGCGTCTGCTCTTGTCACTCGATGCCATGGGCAAGCCAGTCCATTCCTTACTGGGAACAATGGATATTCCCTTACCTTTGGAAGGAGACTTCAATGGTTGCATGACTGGCTACGGCAATGCCCAATGCGATAGTGTTAGCTGTGTTTCTCCTTGTTTGAATCGACTCATCGAACCCTGATGAGGATGGAGATAGAAAATGGACAAATGCAATTGCCTGTAAGCGTGAATTCCAATCAATTAATTAGGGGGAATTTGATCAAACCTTCCCGTGAGTCCCTAATATATTATGAGACATGAGCCAGGCCCACTTTACAATTGTATTCATCTTTGGATGACTACATTGTTTAATCCATAAGAGGAATGTTGGACATCCATTGGCCTGATGAAATCCGACACGAGTCAACGATTTAGCTTATGCTCGTGGGACCCTCAAGGCTCTAGGACATCCCAATCAAAATAATCGGCAACAAAATAGGCATAGTAAAAAACTGTTGGCTGATGAATGCAAGCATTGTTTTTCATCTCTTTTACAGTCTATTTAAAGGTAAAGTATTAGAGACTTAGAATTGGCAAATGGGCTTGAATTTTGGTGCATGCAACATCCTTAGTTGGGCTTATCATAATGGTTTGGATTTTTGAACAAAAGGGCTCCGATTTTACATTTCTCAGCTCATATTAGAAGCCAATGTTCACACAGTGCCGTTGAGATCTCTAGTGTGACCCTGATGGGCAAATATATCTCCGCTTGAGATCATTGAACTATAGACCTCAAGGGGCAACCCTGGACAGATATCTCCTCTTCAAGATGTCGCCAAAAATTCTATCTCACGCAGGTCATAGAGGAAGATTACTGGCTTTGGGTACATGTATAAAAAGTAATGACTTTAGATTTAGGTATAGTAATCGTCGTGTAATCAAAAGGTCATAGATTTAAGGCGTGAAAATAACTTCTTACATACTACAGACCCTTTGTAATCCATCCTTTACTCAAACTCTACATACACAGAACCTTCGTACATTCCGGAGCCCTTTACCTTAGGTCTATGGTCAGTCCTTGCAACAAATTATGGCCATATGAAGATTTTACGTATGCATGTTTTAACTACTAAGGCTGCAAATAACAAGGCTAAAGCCATTTGGTGTGGCAGATTGGAATTGCCACTTTTCCTTCAGCTGGAGATTAAAATCATTAGATTAGTGTGCAGGGTGTTTTGCTTTTGTAATTCTTCTCTTGTATCGTCAAAACAAAAGGAGAAAAGGGTTTGCTAGTCTCCTTACGGCTTTCTGATTCAATTGGTCGCCGGGGAAAGGGTAGGAGGAGAAGCAATGAGAAGAGTAGGGGACTTTGCTTTCAAGGCTTTCACAGCCGGATTAGGAGTGGCCACTCTTTACCTCACCGCCACTTTCTCCGTCAACGTTTACAGAGGACTTGCTTGGCACAACGCCCAGGCGGTACTTCTCTCTCTCTCTCTCTCGCTCTCGTTCATCTCTTGCTTATTATGCTTCTTCAATTTTTCTTGTTTGCGCTGTCATCCACTGATCTTTGGTAGCATTTTTTCCTTTGGAATATATGTTCCTCAAGGATGAATATAGAGCGGCTGTAAATACGACCCAGTAAAATTTGCTTGCTTCAAAATATAGTACGCCACCTGAAGCAACCCACTTAATTTTTGTTATGGTTCGTCGGATTATGCAATAATTAAGAGGAGGAAGATTCTTATCTCTTCACTGCAATCTTCATTGCCGATAGACCCTGCAAATACCAATTTCTCATTTCTTATAGGCTCCTAATATTTGGAAGCCCCAGAATCCCCATTTGAGCTTTTTCAATGTGAGAATTATCGTTCAAGGTTTCATCCCTTCTCTGCCTTTAGACATTGACGCTTTTTGCCTAGGGTGCTTACACTTCTTTCAATTGTTTTTTAACTTCGCCAATTAAAGTGGAAAATCTTATTGTCAACAACTGATAAAATTTCATCACATTCAGGTCGTCTAGTAGCATTGATTCTTCATGTTACATACAAGAAACCTTTATAATTTACGGGGCTATCTTTGAATCCTTTGGATAATTGTGGTTGTTGCCTTGATAAGTTGATGAACTCTCAATAAATTGTGTGGCCAGTATTTTATTTGGAGGTTGGTTTCATAGGCAATGGTATGGTAATTTGTGGAGAAACTAGAAAGGATAATTTTTATTAGGAATTTGAAGTAGATTCTTTGGTAGGAAAAAGTTTGTGATATCGAGACTTCACAATGGAATTATGTTGATAAAACCATGTGGCACCTTTTAGAAAATGAATACAGCATCCTATATATTGGTGTCGTCCTTAGGGTTTAGATATTGATCGTTTAGCATGTACTCTTCTGTGAAAACATCAGCCTAGACAAAACTGCTTTCAAAGAAACTCTTGCATATTGAAGTGTGGTGGCAGCTTAAAAGTTAATTCAAAGCAGGGGGGTATAAGGGCTGTAAGTAGATGTGCATTCGGTGAAGCTTTTAAAGTTCTCTGGGTCTATCATTGATGTTGACTCTAGTGGACCTGAGATTAGAACTTTGCTCCCTTCTTTCATGTTAAAGGAGAAATCGTCCAACAACCCTTAGTTGAAAGCTGATTCTAACTGTAATTTCTTGGGCTTTAAAATGCTTTCAAGTAAGTTAAACTAAACTTAGTGCATTCGTCTAATGCATATCTACTAATAGATGCTAAGGTCTTATATGTAACCAATGGTAGATGAGATGAATAGCAATCCTATTATTAGCAACTATCTCTTTGTGGTTGTATTATTACTTCATATTTTCATTCTGTTCATTAGTTTGTGCCAGCTCCTTTTCCTTTCCTTGGTGCAATGGTTGAGTTGTTGTCATCTCACCTTGAGGTCATAGGCTCAAGGCGTGGAACAGCCTCTTGCAAAATGCAAGGTAAGGCTGCGTACTATTGACCCTTGTGGTCCGCTCCTTCCCTGGACCCCGCATATGTAGGAGCTTTGTGCACTGAGGCGGTCCTTATCTCCTTTTCCTTTCCTGGAAAAAGGCTTTTGTTCTTAACTTAGTATTCAAAGGGGGGAAAAAGAAGAAACCATGAACAATCAACAGTTAAGATTCACTCACAAGATACCGTTATATTAGATTATTAGCTTACTGAGTTACAAGACAATATATTAGATGAATTATTTCTAGGGTGAAAGTCAGTTAGTAGCTGTCAGATGCTAGATTTTTAAGTAACTCTAAAGAATTGGTATCCCATATCGAGTTTGACAACGGTCCAAGCCATGTTTGCTGCCTCTTGAATCATCCTACCCCACAAAGTTCAGGTTTAATTGTGAATAAAGAAGAAAGAGAAGTCATTCAAAGTTGGATTTCCTGGATCTAGAGAATTTTTGTCGCGATACATTAATACTTAACTTTGCTTACATTCCCAAAATTCTTAATTGCTTTGTTTCATGTAATTGCAGGTGTGCTTAGATTAATGTATAAGAGAGATCTGTTCTAACACCTGAGGGAGGATACTTTCACTCACTTTTGGAGGGAGACCAGATCCTAAGAAGAAATCTTGTGACTTCTTTCAGGAGATCCATTTGTTCAAGACACTAAGATAGTGGTGCCATCTTCTTTGAGATTCTAACTCCAAAATCTAAGAAGAGAATGCTTACATGGACAAGCTAGGTGCTTTTGTAATTTCCAATCTCATAACAGTGGCTGTCTTGAGATCTATACCATGCCTCATCTGTTATTTTTGTTTTTGCAAATTTCACGCTTGTTTTTATTCAAAAGAAGTCATTGTCATCTTTAGCCTATTCTTCTCTGGAAGATGGCATTAAAGATAGGTGATAAAGAGTGGTCTTTGACGCATTTTTAGAAGAAATTTTAGATGGCTATTCTTTAATATAAAATTTTTGGAAAAAGTCACGAAATATAGGCTTGACATGTGTTTAAAACTTGCTTATCCTCCTTACATCTCCTTCTTAAACCAAAAACCTGTCACTCTGGATATAATAGTGCTTCTAGGTTTTAGAAAACTTTCAAGCCTTGTAGGACTCTGATGTTTCAAACTGAGATATGTCTATCAACTTCATATTCTCTTGATCCCGAGGTTGGTCCTAGGCAACCACTATCACCACCATTGTATGTGCTCTCATGCATCATCTTTTTACTTCCATTCTATTACGTCCAGTCTTCCTACTCACAAACTTCCACTTTCTTTTCCTAGTGAGCTGCCTTGTTACTTTGCTTTATGTTAGTGCTAGGGAAGAGACAATGGATGCAGATCATGAGAAGCGGATGATCACAAAAAAGAGGTGCTTCTGAAGGCATTCTAAAGTATTCACTGAGATATGAGTCATCATCAGCTCCTAGTCTTGGAAATATAGGGTTGACTGAGAGACCTACGCAGCGCAGTTAGCTTGATGGTGGTGGTGACAGACTTGTGGCTTAGATCCTTAGATAGGATTTCTGGAAAAGCCATTTTGATGATGTGGGATATTTACCATGACGCTATGCTATATGATGGAGCAGGTTCCATCTGTATGAGATGGTCATTTGTGCTTTACTTTGATAGAGGATTGAAGCCTCCACTTATGCAATTGAAGAAGTATAGAATATAAATCCAATTCTGCTCAAGAAGGTTTTCCATAAACCCCAAAGGGCGTCCATGAAAATTTACTGATTTATATGCATTACAGATTTTCTTAGAGATCTGTTGAATCATGAACCTGGGTTCCTTGACAAGTTGAAAGAATAAAAATATGACCTGTCGCATTTAAACTTGTCTTTTCTGTCCAAGTGAAGTTGCAACCTTGTTGTATGTGAATAGTAACTTCAGTAAGATAGGTGACTATGAAACTGTTGTTCCATGTGCAATTTTTTATTTGAAAGATAGGAGAATGTTCTTTCTATTTCTTTCCCTCTTCACTGCTATTAATTACAATAGTGATGTAACTAATACATGTCACTAGTGATGTACCTAATACGTGTAACTAGAAATAAGGGTTTACGCATAAAAAATACCAGCAATTACATGTATTAACAGTGAATTCAGCTATCAGATTCTAGTTACATCTATTAGTTTATCGGAGCGTATCTAATTCCATGGGCGCAACAGGAAATTCTTTGGCGACTATTAGACATACTTTTTTTCAAAGAGGATTCTTTTCTTTTTTTTTGAAGTGAGGTTTTGGCCCTTTCTACCTCGTGCTTTGTTCTTTTGAAGTGAATATAGATCAACCCACTTATTCTCTCTTTGATACTCTTATCTGTCTTCCTATTATAACAATAATAGTAAGAGTAAGAGTAATAGTAATCTGTTGTTTGTGCTGTTAGCCATGGCAGGGTTCTCACCTGTCAGAAACGTGAGAGTTTTCAAATTATCACATTTGATAGTCAAGTTCTTTAAGCTACTTTTCTGCAGTTAGTTGAGATAAAGACATTGCTTTTAACTCTTATTTATCACTGGCAATTGACATCATCTTCTTGTAGTTTGCGATCTTGTGATGATGTGTTTACCTGTCTCAAGGTGGATTGTTTAAAATACAGAATCAGCACATTGCAGTTCTTCGTTGTGTACAGGAGAAGATGGTAACCTTTTATCTTTCAGGGTCTACAGAAAATAGCATGCGATGGTATGAAAAGGCTAATGATTCAGTGAATGAGGGATTGTACCTTAGGACAAGCGACCAATGCATAAAGTGCCTGTGCAATTAAAGGGTGTAGCTAATTCTTTACACAATAAGAGAAGTTTAGAGCCCTTTCTTTTTGAGGACCTACAAAACTAGGTTTTTGATCGAAGGAAGAGTGGTGTCCTACTCAACTCTCAAGATGTGTCACTTGTTCTTTCAAAGTTTCCCTTTCCCATTCACTTAGCGGAGTTGGTTAAGTGCCTTGTATCACCACCTGGAGGTTTTGGGTCCGTATCCACTCAGCATTTAGAAAAAAAGGAAAATTGTCCTTTAAGGTTTGTTAGATCTAAGAGGTCGTCTAGGTCTATAATCCGATCTCACTAACTGTGAGGATTAAACACAGTACTGCTCTGAGCAACTGGCAATCTACTGCTCCAGATTCATTTTCATTTATGCTCGCAAGTAAGTTTGTATTTCTCCTGTCAGTATTGTGTTCTGGGTTAAGATCTCTAGTTTGCAAGTGAATTCAACATCTTTTTGTTTGTATAATTTGTAACTCTTTATTCAGTTCCATACTAGTTTATACTTGCTGCTCATCAGCAAGCTGTTTTGCTCTGTGCTCTGCGGTTATTTTTTGCCCTTACAACGCTGAAAAGTCGAAATATTTGCTTCAGTATGAACTGTTAATCTAAGATCTGGAACTCTCTAATTCAAAGAAACATCTATTTCTCTACAGAAAATTGAGAAGGACGAAGCAGGGAACCAAAACCAATGAGCAAAGGTTCTAACGCAAAGAGGTAGACAGCGTGTGGGTGTGCGTTTCAACATTCAAAAGAAGAAAAAAAGGAGGTGCTTGAACCAGGGAAATCTCTATATGGTTTTCTTCTTTATTCCTTCTCTCCTTTGTCGAAATATAGACTGGAAGAAGCCTTGGGAAAACTGAGATGAGATACCATTTCTTGTACTAATGAGCTCTCTTGGGTAGGCGGATCGGTAGCATGCTTCCGTAACTCGTTGTATGTATAACAGGCACAGTCTAGCCTTCTTGATGATTCTATGGTTTTTAGCTTTCTAGCGCTGGAGATGTTACAGGGTGGTCATATTAATAAGGTTTTCTTCAATTCTTATACATTCATAATAATCTGTGATGTGATTCCAGCGCGAATGGCAATTTTGCAAATTCGCACAGTGAAGGCAATTCCAAGGTGAGTACTTGAAAATAGTTAGCTCCATTACTGTACATAGTTAGCTCAAATGATAAGATCCAAGACTTCTCGAAAAAGGCTATCCGAACTGTTCATGACGCCCTGGATAGGCCCCAGCTTATTGGGATGTTCTGAAAGAAAAATCTTGGAGGCTTTTCGCCAGGAAGTAAAGGAAAAATGAAAAATCCTGAAGGATCTACGTATTTTTAAACACTACTGTGATGATATCGTAAAATGGTCTTAGAAGACTTCAATGACTTTTGTCTGCCTGGCAAGATGGGATGTTATTGATGTTTGGCATGGGTTCGACAATTCGTGGATTGAATAGTCTATGAATAGTGATTTGTTCCTTGCTATTGCAGACTCAGGACCCCACATAAAATTGTTTAAGAACAATGAACTGATCATGGATTCTTCTCTCAATTTTTATAGGTCTCAAGCTTGGAATTGAATCCAGAAAAATACGAGTCCTGGCATTGTCCAAATTTAAGGCTACCTCTTATTTCAGACGTTGCCCTTTTGTTGGTTTTTTAAAGATTTAACGTTTTTAACTTGCCCATTAGAAATCATATTAATTGATGATTTTAATTTTTATTTTCGTTTCAGTTTTTTAGATTTTGGTATAAGGATAATGTAAGTAATTTTAAATAATATGAATAGGTTAGATCTTTTGAAAATCTAGTTTAAAATTACAAAACGACAGCATCTAAAAATAAGATGTTGCCTTAGCGTTTGAAAATACGAGGGCTGTAAAAGATAACATGGGTCAACAGGCTTTTTATGATTGCTATAAAGACAAGATGGGTCACATTAAAAACCTCTAGACTAAGGCCTTCTAACGTAATGGTGCAAAGAGGGAACCTCTCCGGTGGTAGATCTCAGCATCGAGGTTGCACACGGGTGTGTCTCCAACGTTCAGAAAGAGACAAACAATTACGACCAGAGAGTTCCATCCGAGGACTCCATGGGAACACATTGCATTGGTGGGACAGGAAAACGCTATATTCTAGGAGCATGTTGGAGCACCTTGGATGGACTGTTCATGTGAGGCAGATAACATCGGTCAGGTGACGACGATCAGTGTCCATGAATTCACTAGAACTACATCCAGGGATGCGGCAACTGGGAGTAAAGTAACTTATCACCATCAGCGTGGCCAATCCTAAAGAGCCCAGCCGGTCCTGAGAGGCGAAAGCAGGACTACGGTGGACACCTAGTCAGAGGATGGTTGAAGAGGCTTTGAAAGGGTAATGGTGGCGCCCGCTCAGCACCATTTGCAACAGCAGCCACATCACAATTTGCAGCATTGCTGCTGTGGTCCAGCAAGAGCTCTACTTATGCCTGCTTGTCACCCTTTTCAGTGTCCATTATGGCCGTCAAATCTCAAACTGGGGTGGATGAGGATGATGCTGACTACAGGTTCCCCGTCTGTTGTCTTTACTGGAATCCACGGAAACGCACACAGTTCATCTTTGTCCCAAATTGAGTTTCTGTGATACTCAATTTCCGTGACTTGATATTTGCTATTCAGATGGTGATTCGCAATTGCAATGCTGGTTCGTCCAATGGCAGAAGTACCACTATTTTTCGGAGGACAGTTTCTAGGCGTCCTCTATGGAACGATTTGACTAGCTGCAGGACTATGCTGTCATTCTGAACCCGATTAATATAGCTACATGCTAGTTTTCCACAGGAACCGGATTAAAAAATTAGGATATAGTTAGTCAGTTAGGACAAAGAGCATGGTATCAATTGTCATTTGGAAGAACCAAATCTTATCCGTACCTATCCGTATTTATGCCTGAGTGCCTGACCGGAACTAAGAACCAAAAGATATTATTTAGTGTACAACAACATCCTTATAATGTGGTTTAAATTTTAGTACACTAGAGGCTAATATAGTAATTAAAGATCTAATAAATAATTTTATTAATTAATTATCTTTTTATAGTATTTTTATATTTAATTTATCTTAATTTTAGATTAGCACTTAATATAGAGATTGTTTATGAATGGCCCATTGTGGTTTATCTCTCTCGTGTAGATAGCTCTCCTCTCTAGCCTTTCTGTAACATCCTCGATTTTTAAATCTCAATTTAAGTACATTTTTGGAATATGTTAAATAGAGATGAAAAGTGAATATTGAAGTTTCTATTTTGGAGTTCTAGAAAGTGAAATTTTTATAAAATATTAAATCAAGTATTAAGACCTTTATATTTGGATTGTACTCAAAAAGAAGATTCCAATGATACTAAATTTACTGAAATCAGAGTTTAGATGAATAAGTTGTGAATTTTCTAGTAAAGGGTAATTTGGTAATTTCATCAAGTAGGTCTCACCTTGTGAAATATGAAATCCTAAGTGGCCTCATACTCATTATTATGCCTTGGATTGAAATAATGGTGTTCCATTGACCAGGAGACACTGTCATTAAGTAAAACATATTAAATATTGTTAACACTAATTAATTAGTCAAGCAATGAATAAAAAAATAAAAAGAATCATTAAAGGAGGCTGTCATTTTGATAACGGCATCTTCTCCCCACTTAAGTAAAACGAAATAGACCGAATGATCTATTCCTTCCCCAACCCGACACACACACACAGAGGAAACTGAGGAAGAAGAAGAAAGAAGATGGGAAGAAGGAGAAGAGAAAGAAGGAAGGAGAAAAACCGGCTACTAGAGGAGATTAGCACACCAGTAAGAAAAAAGAAAAGGGGTTTCGTTCTCCAAAGTTGAAGCTCACAGGAGACGACAACAGCTCAGATCATTGATCTGATTTGGTCATCTTCCATGGCATGTTCAGAACAACAAAATCCATAAAAGACAGTTGATATCATAGGAGTTTTGGTGGTTCGATCAGGTAAGAGAATGGCATAGTGAAAATGGAAAATCATCGCCAAAAAATACTAGCCAATCCACTTTAACTGACAATCAAAGTCGAGTAAAATACAATTTAGAGGTAAGATCTGAAAACCCTATTCTTGATTTAAAGTCTTTAATTAGATCCATGCAATTTCATGCTAAATTTAGATTTTAGAGATGATCTAGCCATCCATTTCTTAATCCAAGCTTAGAAATAGGTAAATACATACCTAATATAACTTGGATCTGATTGAGATTGTCGATATAGACTGAAAACCGGTCGGACAATTATAATTGTCTGATCAATTACTATGGAAATAGTATTTAATGAATCTAATCAATGTTCAAATGTTACCAAGAAGATCATTGACCCAAAATTTATATACAATGGATTAAATGCACTGATCCAGAGGTGAAACAGATCAGATGATCTAGGTCGTTAGATTTGTCACTATTTAAACAACGATTTCTTATTTCTAATCAATGATCAAACACTATAGATGAGTTCTGAAACACCGAATTAACTAGTATATGACAGAAATTGAAAAAAATCTAGATAAAAATTGATTACATAATCTCAACTGTCCGATTGGATGGTAAATGAATAAGGACCTACCAATGTTTGATTAGTGATTAGACGCTATTATTAAGTAAACATACTTTGAAATTTTTAAGATCAGGGCATTGATTATTAGGAAACTAATGGATCAAATGAGAACCGTTGATTTACCACTAGACACATTGTTCAAACAGTGATAAGAACTCTAGTAACCTTTCCAGGGTTCTAATTAATAAGCCTTAACCCTTAATAACCAATTCAATCACTTGAAGAACATAAGATTAGACCATGAGACACTAAGTTAGGTCACTATGACTTATTGGATTAAACTTTTAGATATAGAGCTTTCGTCAAAGGGGTTATTTGAATTGTAAATGCAAACCTAAACCATTGGACTATTGATTGGTGAATGGATGGTGGATCTGGGACTCAATTGATCATACATTCTCCTATGTATAATCAATGAAAAATAAGATGGTTTATGATTATCTAAACCATAAGGCTTTAATTAAAAACAAATCTCTTACATACTTATTAATCTATAATTCAACATCGACAAGAACTCCAGAATATCAACAGAGAAGGTTGATCGACAAGTGAGTCGAAGAAGAGACATAACTAAACCGAGGAGCATCTTATCCCATACTTGCCCTATTTCAATACAACCCTTCTAAAAATTGAAATTGGAAATTGCAAGTTATAATGGTCCTCACTACAAGATTCACTAAAAAAAAAGGAAAACGTCTTATTTTAAGAAAGCAGGAAAATTTTATTTACTTGATGAAGATCCACTTACCAACTTTTTAAAAAATAAAAATAGCAATAAGTACCAAATTCAAGAAAAAGGGTAATTATACACTAAAAAAAAGTTAAAAAATGCATCTTAAAATGACTAGAATGCTAAAACAATGTAATTTTCAAAAATTTTATATTTAAATTTTTTTATATTTTTTGGATTTTTAATTAAATTTTATGAAAACTCCCTTGTAGGTTTTTGAAAATGGTGCCAAAAACTTGTTGATTATTTTAACACAAGTATACGAGCTGTTGTGGTATAGCTTATGCAAGTAGGAGTCAATCCCAAGGGGACTTGACTTAAAAAGATGGAGTTTAAATAAAATTTTAATTGTCAAAAAATAATAAAAATAACATAAATTACTTGGAAATGGAATTAAAGTTCATATCTATTCAACTAATAAAAATTACAGAATTTTCAGTTCAAAAGAAAGAAAATTAACCTAAATAACAAGAAAAATCTACTTTCCTAGATTGAACATAACCAATTTCTTCAAATCTATTCATCTTGGAGTCAATCAGCCTCATCAATCTCTCCATCATGTTCTTGATTAAAGATCCAATGATTGACTTAGTCAGATCTCTCAAAATTTTAAAGATGTAGACTAAAGAGTGATTTTAGGTTTTGAACAACTTAGATCAATTTATGGATTTCAAATTAAAGATCAAAGATGTTGAATAAACTAAGGGATGTCCTAATAATGAAATATGAAAATTAATTAAAAATATAATGTAAAAAAGATGAGACATTGAGAAGATCTTGATTATTAAGGTTAACCTGTTGATTAGGTTAAGCCTTAATCAAACTGGCTTAGATTGTACAATTCCTAGATAAAAGAACACAGATAAAGAAAAATTGGAATAGAAATAAGGACATAGAGGGAATTAAATGAGGGATACATATGGAATTAAAGATTAAATGCCATGGGTAAAAATAAAAATAACAAAAAATTCTGATTTTTAATCAAAAACAGGAAACTACTAGAGGACGAGGTAGATGAAGCAGAGGAATATGGGGGAGAAAGGAGGAAGGGAAAGAAGGGGAGAAGAGGAGGAGGAACGGAGTCTCTAGATCAAGCAATGAATAGGGATAGGTGGAACCGAAGGGTGAGCACGGCGCATGCCGAAGCAGATGAGAAGAGTAGAGGCCGATACCAATCGGTTTGCGTCAGTGCTGCAAGGGTTGCCAAAGGAGAGATTGAAAGAGAGGAGAGTCGGTGAAAGAGAGAAGCATAATAGAGGGGTAGCAGAAAGATAAGAACAAAGGTAACTAGAGAAAGGGGGATCGTTGGCTTCCTTTGTTCCTTGGTGTGTTGCTAGGCAGGTTGCTGATGGGTGACGCACTGGTGATAGAGAGAGATGCAGGGAAGGGAGGAGCTAGTGATGGTGATGGGAAACAAGTGAAGGAGGAGAAGTAGGGAGCAGGCGGGAGTGAGGAAAAGAGAGGGTAGAGACGAGAGAAATGGAGATGGGAGAGGGAGAGATAGAGTGTGAGAGAGAGGAGTGGGTAAGAGGGGGAGGACGGGGCTGAGAAACAGATATGGAAAGTTGCAAGTGTGGTGGTAATGGCAGTGGAGATGAGGGAAGAGTAGGGAGAAGTGGGTGAAGGGAAAATGAAAGAGAGGAGGGTGAGAGTGGTGCCAGCTAGTGCTGTTGAGTCGTGCTATGCGGACAGGATCGGGGTGAAAAGGGAAAAACGTGGGGTAGAGTAGAGAAGAGAGAATAGGAGACTAGAAAAGGAGGGGGGTGACGGTGACGGTTTGGGCAGTGAAAGAGGGAGAGAGAGAGAGAGAGAGAGAGAGAGAGAGAGAGAGAGAGAGAGAGAGAGAGAGAGAGAGAGAGAGAGAGGGGGGGGGGGTAATGGGTTTCCTCCTATGGTTTTTCTTTTCTCTAATTACAAACTCAGTATCTATATACTATAGAGAATATACAAAATAATCCGGAAATTGATACAATTCATCTTTCCTTTTCTTTTAAGAAACCATCCCATCTTGTCTTATGAAGATCTACACTATTAAATCACGATCGGAGCCATCCAAGCCTCTTTTGGTTTATCTACAAAACAAAAGACCAAATTAGAGTCATCTAAACTGTACATTACATCTCTAATTAGCTCTGATGATCATCTGACTGTTAAATTTTACAAATTAATAGTTAGATGATTAATTTGAACTAAAAATAAAATTTAGTTAAAAATTGTAAATTTGTTTAGTTAGATTATCTAATTCTAAATTAGGAATATTTTAACCAAAATTAAACAATAAGATACATTAATTATATTGAAGTATTATGCAATTTAAATGATTTTCATTTATTAATTTTGATGATTTTTCATTATCCAGTTTGGATGTGTATATTTATAAGATAATGCATGACATGAGTTATGGTGATCTTTCATTTCTTCTAAAATATCTTACAAAGATTATTATTGTCTTTGAAGCAATATGCATGTATTAAGACTAATAATTTGAATTGGTTTGGCATGACATTGATTTGTAAAGCATGATTGAGATTTTAAAGTTTTATTATATTGCTCATTATGTATCATATGTTATAGAATTGCATAACATGTGATTGTGATTTTTTTTATTATTTAAAACTGTATAAACTTCCACATTTCAATGATGAAACTACCTGCACAATTACAGGCTTGATGAGACAATATAAATTATTTATAATGTCTCAGGTTTAAAGAAATAAGACAAAGGAGCAAGAGATTATGCTAAAGATCTCAAGAGAAGGGCATAAAAGCCATATCAAACAGGTTTGCAATGTAGTTGATGATCTTGTGAACTGATGTAATACTTTAACTTAATATGACTTTACTTTATGGACATGTCGACATGTAAATTGACGTTACGATGGTGTGGCTGTGACTAGATTGATCCTGGTCTTGAACTTTTCTTTAATGTAGTAGAACTTGACTCTTTTTTTTATATATCCTTTTAGTATTGTGTGTTTATATGAATGAATGGAGATGGAGTCTCCTTTATTATCTACTTGATTTCAACTATGTCTATTTTGTATATTGCACTCACATGCATGAAATGGGTAAGTCCAAAAACTTATTGATTATTTTTATCCTCTACAGGCCTTTTGGATGGGGGCAAGTAAAGTCTAGAAGAAGGAGGTTGATGAGTTTGGTATGGTAAGGTAAGAAGTCCTTGGTTTTGTTGGTGAGGTTGATATGGTCCTAGTTGTGGGACATTAGCAATAGGTCTATTTTTTCTACTAAAATTTAGATGGTTTCTCCAATTAGGGTTATAAGTCTTTGATCATGAAGTACTTCTTGGAATGC
Organism: Warburgia ugandensis; assembly: GCA_035236585.1. Taxonomy (NCBI): domain Eukaryota; kingdom Viridiplantae; phylum Streptophyta; class Magnoliopsida; order Canellales; family Canellaceae; genus Warburgia; species Warburgia ugandensis. Next base: position 8,727,600 of record CP141138.1, on the reverse strand, counting down.
TAGAATTATAGGACATTTCTAAGTAAGATAGCTAATACTTTCACAAATGCTACACACTTGTTCTTTTTTATTTGAAATTTTCTTTCCCATTTTTGTGGCATCTACTTTTTTAGCTAGGGATGCTACTCTGGCATTGATTTCATCTTTATCAGATATAACATACATGCCTCCCCTAGCATGGGTAGTAGTGGGCTTAGGTCTATCTATATGTTTTATTCTTTCTGAGTCAGCCTAGGTCTGTGCACTTTCAGCTAACCATTCTAAATACTCCTCTGCCTCATTTGGTTGTTTATTCAGAAAGTTTTCATTGCACACCATCTTTACAAACTAGCGCATGTTAGAATTAAGTCCTTAATAAAAGAAGTTGATGATGCGCCATGGCTCATAGCCATGATATGGGCAAGTGAGTAAAAGATCCTTGAACCTTTCCCAACATTGATAGAATGACTCTTTATCCTTCTGGTAAAGTTCATTATCTTACAGTGAAGTGTATTTATTTTATGCGTAGGGAAAAACTTTTTCAAGAATTCCCTAGTCATTTCATTTCAGGTTCTTATGGAACCTGCTGACAGTGCATTAAACCACATTTTATCCTTTTCCTTTAAAGAGAAAGGAAAAAAGTTTAATCCTAATAGTATCAAGACCTATATTTTGTGTTCTTTGGATACAGCATACCTCATCAAATTCTTTAAGGTGCAAGTAAGGACTTTCACTGTTTAACCTATGAAAGTTGAGAAGTAATTGGATTACTCTTATTTTTAATTCTAGTGCACTAGCATTTTGAGGAAGAATGACACAGGATGGAGTAAGGGTGTATTTAGGTAGAAGGTAATCTTTTAAAGTTCTGACACGAAAGTTTTGATGACTATCATTATTTTTCCCATGATCACTCTATTGGTCTCACCCCCTATTGTTATTTCTTCTCCAATCTCTATTTGGTAGATGAATATTCCTCCTTTGTGGAGGTTGATAGTCATCATCTATTAGAGGTGGTGGGTCCTCATTCATGATGAGTGGAGGCCCTTGATTATCACGGGGTGAATTATTCCTTAATAGTTGATTAGTTAATAATGTGGTTTGATCTGATTGTATGTCTTTTTGGTCATTCTTGACTAACATTCTAGTTTTGTTGCGTCTCCAAAAGTGCATACAACAAAAGCTTCTTTTTTTATGTGTTTATTTTAAAAAAAATTAATTTTTATGTGCTTTTTGTTTTTGGTTAGAAAAACGAACCTAAATGATGCAACCTAACTTTCTAAAATGATGCACAAACAAATATTCCTTGAGGCTAATAAGCAGTAATATTTTGATTTTCTTCAATTTGTGTGGGGACGATACTTTTAAATTAGCCTAATCAAGTGCTCATCCTTTCTTTTAGATTTGACTACTACATACCAGTTAGGTTCTACTCTAAGATGGTTAATACAATCCTCATGTCATGAGACGTTTAGACCTCAACCGATGTTAATGGAAGGCATGGAAAAATTACTTGGATTTTAAGACACCCATTATAACCACAGTGCTCAGAAGCTACTTGAGTAACAACAAATTAAATATTATTAAAAGGGTCATACGAGCATGTGATGACCCTATATGTCTCTTCTAATTAATTTTAAATTAAATTGAAAGGTAGGGTTGCTCATTTGTAGTGATTATCTTAGGTAGGCCAAGAGGTGGTGATTGAATCTACCCTTGATCTTGTGGAGTCAAGTGCCCTCACTAATTAATTTCCATACTCCATAGCAGTTCGATCAATATATAAATCACGTTAAAGTAATAAATGCGCCTTAAGAATGAAATTAAAAATAATAAACTAATGCAAAATTCTAAAATGCAACAATTATCAAAGATGCTTTTTATATGCAATTATACTATCAAACAATGCAAAACTATTGTAAATGCAACTATGCTACGAAAAAAAAAGAGTGAGAGAATCTTACAGTGGAATTTCTGATGAAGATCAAGTATGTGCCACCTTATCTTACACTTATCCTATTTTAATGCAACCCTTTTTAAAATTGGCATTGAAAATTGCAAGTTATAATTGTCCTTCCTACAAGATTCACTCAAAAAGAAAAATTCCTATTCTAGGAAAGTAAGATTTTTTATTTTTTATTTTTTTTTTATGAAGCTCTACTTTTCAATTTTCTCACTTTCTAATTTCTTGAATAATAAAAATAGCAATAAGTACTAAATTTGGAAAATAGAGTGATTATGCATAAAAAAAATTAAAAAATGCACCTAAAATGCCTAGAATGCTAAAATAATGCAAATCCTAAAAAAAAATTATTTTTTTGAATTTTTATTAAAATTTATGAAAACCCTATTGTGGGTCCCCAACAATTATGCCAAAAACTTTTTGATTATTTTTTCGTAAGTGCACGAGCTATTGTAGTATAGTTGATGCAAGTACGAATTGATTCTACAGGGACTCGACTTAAAAGGTAAGAATTTAAATAAAATTTAATTGATAAAATAAAAATAAAAACAAATATAGAATAAAAATTTAGATATATTCAACTGATAATAATTATAGAATTTTCAGTTCAAAAAGAAAGAAAATTAAACTAAATAACATGAAAAATCTACTTTCTTAGCTTGATTATAGCAAATTCTTCAAATCTAATCATCTTAGAGTTGATTAGCCTTCCTCAATGTCTCATTGATAGTTTTGATTAGGGATCCAATGACTAGATTGTTCATATTTTACAAAATTTTAAAGATTTAGCCTAAATAATGATTTTTGGTTTTGGACAACTTAGATCAATTTTTGAATTTCATATTGAAGATCAAAGACAATGAGTAATCTAAGGAATGTCCTAAGAACAAAATTTAAAAATTTATTGAAAATCTGATGTAAAACAGAGGAGGAATTGAAAAGATTCCTTTTATTAAAGCTAAACCATTGATTACGTTTAAACTTTAAATAAAACAAGTTCAGATAACACAGTTCTTAGATTACTTGGAGGATAACCCAGAGCACCGATAGCAGAATCTGAAAAAAATTGAACTGAAAAAAAGAAAAAGAAAAAAAAGGATTAAAATGGAATTTTATTTTATTTTATAAGGGCAAAACTGAAATTTACCCAATTTTCTATTTTTAAACGAAAACCAGAGGAGAAACCCGATGGAGGTGGAGAAGACAGTGAAGCAGGGGGAGGAGAGGAGATGGAGGGAAGAAGAAAAAGAGAGAAAATGGATCTGAGTTGATAGGAGTGAAGAAAGAGAGAGTGACTGGTGTGATGAGGGGTTTTGCCGTTGACAGAAGGCAGAGGAGGGTGGTGCAGTGGTTGGCGTATTCACCGTTGGCTGGCCGGTAGAAAGGAGGAAGAGTGCAGACAGGTGAGGACAAAGAGGAGGAGATGAGGGGAAGTAGAGAGAATGGGAAAGACAGAGAGATAGAGCAGTAGGGGAGATGAGTGGGATAACCGGCCGGTTGCGAGAAACAGAGACAGAGGGAAAGTCAGACGAGAAGCTGGGCCAGTGACAGAGGTGGACGGTGATGGAGGACTTGTCGGAGCTGCTATGTGGTGCTGGCCGGCGGATGAGATGCGGTGGAGAAGAAAAACAGAGAGGGAGAATGAGGTAAGGGAGGAAAAGAGAGGAAGAGGAGGTGGTGCTGGGTGAACAGTAGAAGGAGAAGAAGGGCGAGCGTTGATGGAGAGTGTGGTGCGGCCGGTAAAACTAGAGAGAGAGAGAGAGAGAGGAGTGGGAAGGAGACAGGTGATGATAGAGGGAAACAGAGAAAGAGATGGGACGGAGCTGGTTTATCAGGGTGTTGCGTTGGAGATGAAGCAGAGAGAGAGTGGGACAAGAGAAGGAGAACGAGAAAGAAAGGGGGAAAGAGAAAGGGATCGAGAGTGATAGAGAGAGGGTGAGAAGAAGAGAAGATAGAGGAAGATGGGGGTGACGGTTTCCTCCTTTCTACGGTCCATAGCAAATTGGTTCTTAATAGGCCTTCTTTAGGCCAAAAACTCATTTGCCAAATGTTAATTTCAGGAGAGAAAAGAGGAGCTGGACTTCGAGAATGCCAATGTTTCGGATAAAAAGAACTTAAAATGTAGAGAGAAGTTGGTTAGAAGCACAATCATCGTAGTGCTGGCATGTAGGGACAACTATCCGTCATAAATTTGGAAATAGGGGGGTGCGTGGGAATGTGGTTAGTGTCGTAGGAGTGGATCAGCATGAGTCCGAGTCTCTTGAAAGAATGAAAGGTGCGTACGCGTGGGTATTTATCTAATGATGTAACGGTTAATAAAATAAAACAAGTAATTAGAAACAAGGCAAAGCAAAATTGATGTTAATTAATGTAAAAGGCTTGTTAATTAAGGACGTTTAGCCCAAAATAATTGCATTTTTTGCGGCTATTTCTATCTTAATAATCTCTTAACCATTTCAAAGAAAAAAGAAAATAAAGAAAAACTGACAGTAGAATGTGTTTCAGCAGTCATGTCTTCTAGAATATACTTGGTTATAGGGTGAAGTCACTGTTTTCTTCCTTTGATGGGAGACTAGATTTAAGAGTATGTTGAGTTTATGCAAGTAATTTGCTTTATAAATCTTAGCTTGTAAAAGAGAAAAAAAATATGTATTCAATTAATATATATTATCAACTTTAAAATTTTCATCATTATGCAAGGTGAAATGGGACGTAACTTTGGATATTCAAATTAAAAGTACTTTTTTTTTTTCTTTTTTAGGTGGTAAAATTACAATTGTTCTTATCAAACAGATGTATGCTACGTGAAAGGGCATCATGATTCATGAACACATAGTTGTTTTATGAGCAGTGCTACGTGCATGAATTTTGACCACGATTACAGATCGGATTCTTTATCTGATTCCCATAACTGAGCAGCGCAAGCTTTCCACCATGTGGTGCATACAAAAATTTCATTTCGAAAGACAAAGGCTAAGTTATATGTGCCACTTGTTTGAACTTGAAGTCATCTGGTGGGTTTTGCGGCTAGGTGGAAACTCTCGTATGGACCGACCAGAACCATTTCATATTACTGGTGGCTTAAAGATGGAGGATCATTAGTTAAAGGTAGCTTAGAGATGGAGATAATGAGTAGTGGAGTATCTAAGTGGAAGCTAAACAGAATGACAAATAGACGTAGGTTTAGTGGCAGTTGGAGGAACCAGTGGCCTTCCACAACACAAATAGCAGTTCTAAATTTTCATATCTTTATTCATGATTGCCGGCAGCTTTTATAATAGAAAATACAACAGCTTTGAGGATAGAATTAGAAATATACTAGGACGAACACAACTTGGACTTAACAACAAATTCAACAGCTTTTCTTAAACTAGGAAACGGTATTGCTACTACTCTTTCGACATCTCCGAGTGATTCTGCGACAACACTCAACGACTTAAGTAAAAAGGAATGCTTAATTAGCACCTACAAACTTTTCTAATTTGTCACAGTGGAAGGAAACGTGTATGACGTTGAATGTGACACCCACGAAGTTACAGTCCCTCTCCCTCTAGGAGGATAATCAACGCCATGATTAATCAAAACCATTGGCTGTCAGAAGTTACAGTTCCTCTAGGCGGATAATCAACGCCATGATTAATCAAAACCATTGGCAGTGTGTGACATTCACCATAGTGTGAACAACCAATTTTCTTTTCTTTTTGCTACCTGTAAGCTACCCTGACATAACCTGAATTGTTATTGCACCAAGGACCTAAGTGGAACCTTGAGATTGTTTTTCTTTAATTATATTGTATTATATTGAAGGAGAGCCTTGGCGTAATAGTAGAGTTGTCGTCATGTGATTTTGAGGTTACGGGTTCAAGGCGTGGAAATAGCCTCTTATAAAATGCAAGATAAGACTTTGTACCATTGACCCTTGTGGTCCACCCCTTCTGAAGACCCCGCATATGCAAAAGCTTCGTGCATCGAGACTGCCATTTTTTAATATTGTATTATATTATTTCTAACCTTTTAAAGATAGACTCATCTTGTGCACTGCCTCTTCTCAAACCTGGTCCCTCAATTGAGAAACTCCTTCCACCACTGCACTAGAAGGCTTTTTGTAAACCTTCAAGTTATTGGCCAAGCCATAAAACTCAACCATCTAGTTTTTCTTGGCAGAACCCCAGCGCAAGCTTGATATTGGGTTAAGGGATTTGGTAGGCTTGACAATAAACATGTCCAATACGTCCATGAGACATGCATATGACCAAATTATGGCTGCTAGGAGAGGGCCTAACCGTCGACTACTTTGCATTTCGTTTGTACTTGATTTTTTTGGTACGAGCGAAGGGCTCACACAATACTCGTGAACCCTCCTAATTCGTAGCAACATCCCTTACCGCGAATTCTCTTTGTAATGACAAGTGAGTATCAAACAAAGTAAGGAGCAAGGCGAGCTTTCCCCCAAAATTACATGCCAGCCGTAGTCAACAAGGGAAGGAAAGCAAGGTGAACTCTTCCTCATTGAAAAGGAAAATTTTGGGAGATTCGATAGAAGCCGAAAGAAAAGGATTGGAAAGTGGGTTTCAGTCAGTGATTCGAAGACTTCCTTTCTCGATCTTGATTCACGTTAAATACTACAACAAGAGACATGATTTAGTGTTTGAAAATCTTAAGCTTCCGTTGAATGAATGTGAATACAAATATACAGTGGAAACCCATGCAAACATGATCAAAACACAGAGAGTGCAAACACAATTAGGAGAGAGAGAACTTCAAAAAGAAGTTTGTAAATATCCTCAAGAGGAATCTCATGTTTTATGCATTGGAATCCAAGAACTTATGCATATCTTTTATATATTAAGCTAATGGCGCCTTTCTAGTATCATATCTTATATGATGCAGACTGACATATACTGAATGATCGATTTCTTATATCTTCACAACGTACATATCTAATCCAAACATTTTATCTTTCCTCAGTGCCGTTCCTTGTTGGTTCATCTGAATCTTTGATGGCCAACCTCAGTAGTTGGGTACTTCCTTGCTGTCTGGACGTTGGAGGCTGACTAGTGAAAAGTAAGATCCTTTGCGCCCCTTTGCCAACAAAGACGAGTCGTCCCTTTCTCTGCCATGGCCCATTGTTCAGCACAGCATTAAGATCACAATTTTGAACGATGCTAAGCCCGTGGGCCACCATGACACTTGTTCTTCCTACCATCACTCGCTCGAGTGCTTCTTGCACCGCTTTCTCAAATTGGCTGTCAAGGGCACTTGTGGCCTCATCTAGCAAAAGAATTGATGGGTTCTTCAATATAGCACAGGAGATGGCAATCCGCTACTTCTGACCTCTTGATAATTGCACTCCTCTCTCCCCACTATTAAGTGTTCAATTTTGGTCAAAATACTCCTAATTTAGCATTTAACTAAAGCATCTAGGCCATCAATTTCAAGATTTTACATAAAATATTTTATTTTAGCTTTAATTGGCCATCCAACCATTGAATTGCAAAATTTAATGGACAAATAATCATCAAAATTGATCAGAGGAATAATGACCAGCTCAGATGATTCTAATTGGGTCCCATGCATTGCATATCAATCAACACAGCTTAGATGATCCAGATCAAATCCCGAAGATCAGATGAGGATGATAAAGCTTCCTGGAAAGAGAAGAATTTGAAGATTCTTAGTACAGAACAAATTTGAAGAATTGCAGAGTTTTGAAAAAACTAGACTTCTGGTGGACCCCACTCATATTTATCTCTCTTACCCTCTCTCTCCATATCTCTCTTACTCTCTTCTCTTTCTCTCACACGTCTCCCTTTTTCTCTCGTCTCACACCTCTCTCTCTTATCTCTCTTCTCTCTCCATATCTCTCACACCCCTCACTCTCTCACGTCTCCTTTTCAATTTCTTTTTATTCTCTCCTTTCCATGGTCTTTTCTCTTCTTCAACTCCCGAGCAGGACCGGGTTGGGCTGGCCAATAACCCTCCTTCCTCTTCTCCCTCTCACAACGTCCCTCTCTTCTCTCACTCTATTCACATTCTCTTTCCTTCTCTCTACTGCTCCCTCTGCGTTCTTCTCTTCTTCGTTTCTTTGGTTGGCCGGCTGACTTTTCCCTCTCCTTCCCTTTCTCTCCCTCGTATCCATCTTCAATTCTCCCCTCCTTCTCCTACTCCTACTCCCTATTTCTCCCTGCATCTCCACCGTAGGCTCTCTCTCTCTCTCTCTCTCTCTCTCTCTCTCTCTCTCTCTCTCTCTCTCTCTCTCTCTCTCTCTCTCTCTCTCTCTCTCTCTCTCTCCTTTAGCACGTTTCCATTCCCACCACGACACCCAATCACCGGTCCAACAGAACTCGGAATCAATGCACTATGCATCTTTGCATTCCTCGCATCACTGGCTCTTCCTCCATCGCACGGCTAGCATCGGCGCATGCCCCATTTGCTTCGATGGCCAACCGGATCGGGTTGCCTCCTACTTCTCCTTTTCCTCTCTTCCGTCCTCCTCTCTTCCCTTTCTTCCTTCTCTTCTCCCTCCTCTGGTGTTCTTCTCTATCGGATTCCTAGGTTTTTATTAAAAACCAGATTTTTAATAAAATTTTGATTTTGCCCTTCCCTCCTTCAATGCAATTACATTTCTATCCTTTTCTGTTAATTACATATGTGTCCCCATTTTATTTACTTCTATGTCCCTGACTATTCTATTTTTTTTTATCCTTATTCTGCCTATCTAGGGATAGTGTTATCCAAGATTGCTTATTTAGTTTCAATTTCTGTTTTTTTGGAATTAAAAATTTTGTAAATTGCAACAGTTGAATAAATTTGAATTTTTATTTTATTGTTAGTTTATTTTTGTTACATTCTTTATTTTTAATTTATTAATTAAATTTTATGAAAAACTCCTTATTTTTAAAGCGAGTCCCTATGAGATCGACCTGTATTTGCATACTTATACTACAATAACTTCATTTAAACAACAGCAATAGCTCCTCTTAAAGGATCATATATCTCACAAGCACCCTTCTAAATAGTTATTACATAACCTTTTTCATGCAATTGACCAGCACTTAACAAATTACTTTTCAAGTCAAGAAAATAAAAAATATTGAAAATTATTTCTACAAAACCATTTTTGGTTCTTATGTTGATGTCACCTTTTCCCATTACATTCATAGTAGAGCAATCACCAAAAACTTGCAGTAGAATGAAAGCCTTCATTTAAATAAGAAAAAGAAGACTTATTGCCACACATGTAATTGCTGCAGCTTGTATCTGCATATCAAACATCTGATTCAGGGTCCTTGTTGGCATGGTAAGCCATCAATAATTTTTCTACTTCCTTATTTTCTGCAAACTTCAATTTCTCCTCTTTTTCTTTGTTGTTAGGCAATTTAGTATAACATTCAAAACAATAATGACCAAATTTATGACACCTGAAGCACTCTACCTTAGATTTGTCAAATTGTTGATCTTATCATTTGCCTTTGCCTTGAAATTAGTTATCATTAGCTTTGAAAATTTGACATTGTCTACTTCCATCTCTGTTGCCTTGACCTTTTCTTCCTTTACCTCTACCTCTACCCCTTCCTCTAGAATTTGATAATTCAGTAAAGGTAGAAGCCTTTAAAGCTTGCTCATCTGTAATTGAACTTCAGTTCATCTTTTGTTCATGGACCAATAAGGAGCTCTAGAGTTCATCAGGTGAGAGTTCATCTATATCTTTAGATTCTTCAATTGAGCAAACAACATAATCATACTTTGATGCCAAGGAATGTAGTATCTTTTCAACAATAGCAACATCTTCTATTTTCTCACCATGAAATCGCATTTTGTTTGCTATTCCCATGGTCCTTGCACAATAATTGGTAATGGACTCACCATCTTTCATCTGTAGAGTCTCAAAATCCCTCCTCAAAGCTTGAAATTGTGCACGTTTCACCCTTAACGAGCCTTGATATTTTTTCTTCATTGAATCCCAAATTTGCTTGGAAGTTTCTTTGCTAAGAATTGTTTCCAAGATAGACAGGTCAATTGCTTGAAAAAGATAATTATGTGCCTTCAAATCCTTTAGCTTTAAAGCTTCTAACTCTGTTTTTTGTGAATCTGTCAAAACTGTACCAGCCGCTGGCTTTGCTACATCGCCATCACCTACGTGCCAATATTCTTTGGACTTTAAGAAGTTCTCCATTAGCATGCTCCAATAGTCATAGTGAACATCAAAGCGAGGAATAGCTGGTTGCACAAAGTTTTCTGAAGCCATGAATGAATCGTTGCTACTGCAATGGAAGAAAGTTACTGCTGTACTTTCTCACCTTTTTCTTTACTCATGGATCTCACTTCTATTTTGACACTCATAATTTTTTCTTTGTACTCAAGCACTCTCTTCCCTCATGGTGGCTCTGATACCACTAATACAAAACAAGAGGAATAGAAAGCAAAATAACAAAAATGAAGAGTAAAAATACATAAAGCATACTTCTATTAATTGATAAAAGTCTATAAATAGGCATTACGAGAGTAGTAAAACAATAAACTAATCTTACGCACTAACTCTCATAAAACAACCACTAACTCCCATAAAATAAGCACTAACTCCTATAAAACTGCCACTAACTTTTACCACTAAAATCTATAAAACTATCACTAACCAACTTTCAAAGCCACTTAAACCTCTATCTTTTAAATAACTAAATCTTAACAAAAGGAACAGAAAAAAAACACCCTTTTAAGACCCTTGTGAAGATGAAGCTCTTGGGCCACAGCCATCGGAGACAGTGTTGATAAATGAATGGTTTAGATCACCAGAATCGGAGCCCAGCTATACTTAGAGCCAGAGAGAGCCTATCCTCCCACAACCAGTAAACTCTCCTCATTATACCTGGGCGATGGTGTCGTTGAATGTACGATCATTGGGATCAAAGTTGCCCATATGGTTAACTGATGACGCGGCCTTCTAAGTTATGAGGAATGCTATGGTATATGGAGCCCGATGTACTTTTGCATGGGTGGCCGTCTTCTCGGTTGATCCAAGTTGTTCTTCTCATTTCTAAGTTTTGGTCAAGTCTATCAAACTTCCAAAAAGACTGCTTTCCTGTTGCAGAATATATGTACACTGTTGTTTATTCCAACTTCGTAGCTCATCTTTGCTGTGATCAGAAGTACACTCTCTGAGAGGGATGCTTGTGATCAAAACTGCTTCAAAGAGGGATGCTTGTGATCAAAAGTACACTGTTTCAAAGAGGGATGCTTATTGTAGTACGTGAGATCATAGCAAGTTGCAGTGCAGTGCCAATCTTTTGCATGAAGGGATCGCACATTTGGATATGATCCGACCCGCCCATTTGATTGTTCGAAATTTGGGGGTCTTGTAAATAAAAAACTCACAGTGGTTGGATCTTGTAACTGTTTGTTTTGTGTGATTAAAAGAATAGTTTTTTAAGATCCTGGAATCATCCTATGCACTCTCTCTTTTGGATCATCCACATGTGGTTTCCTTATCAAAGCAGTTAAGTTCTGCACGGTAACTTGTCAAAGCCTTGCGCACTGTTAGATTAAAATTTGACCTAAAAGCTTAAGTTTATAAAAAGTGAGCTAACATTAAAGTTATAATCTTTCAATAAATAAAGCTCTGTTTAGATACTAATCACCGGAAAAGTTTAAGTTGATGAAAACTAGGCCAATGGTGGTTATATCTCTAACACGCATGATAATAACTGTCTTCTTTTCCAAATGCTAGACTAGACATCCAAAGGTGGAGAAATCAATTGAGCGGATAAAATCAACTATTGGTGGGGCCTTTTAGTGCAAAAGTGGAGCATCATATAGCAACTTACCATGTGGTCGCGAGCTATGGTAGCATTTGGCAACCAGGGATTAAGTTTTTGTCTTGAATTCTCTAAAACTTCCTCTTATAATAGTGACTGTCTATGTTACGGTGTGAATGTATAGATTAGGAATACCTAGGGCGCCACCTAGCTACAGTTTCTTAGTACGTTCTAGTTAATTTCTGAAATTTATCTCATCTTTCTGGTAAGCTTTCATAAACTCATTTTCACTTTTAGCAACTTGCTTAAATGTCTTATCAATGGTGCTGAAGGCATAGGACTCTAATGCTCATAAATAACTTTCTTTTGACTGTAGAACATAGTTTCCTTTTTCTTTTTATCTTTTGAATGAAGTTAAAGATAGAGAGTATCTTCAAGCTCCTGTTGATTCAGGGTCTATGCCCTTGTGGATATTCAAGGTCTATTTCAAGGAAGAAGACGATGATTTTTTCTTTTCTTTTTTTCATTTTTTGTTTTTCAGGCTTGAACATATCTAGCTGGCGGTACCAAAATGCCGTGCATGATTATCTCGGCCGTGTCAATGTAGTTTTAGCCTTTCTACAATTTGTATCTTAGACTAGCTTACATTTTATCGAATCAAGCAAAAAGAGTTTAACCGGAGGGTATGCTCCACTGGTGATATTAAATTATATTTTTGCTTTTCGCTTCCGTCTTATAGATGATCTATGCTCCACTAGACCAATCATCTCAAGAAAACACATTATATTTATGTCCTTGATTGGAAGTTACAGGTAATGGTCCCCACAAGTCACTACGGATGAGATCAAGTAGGTTATTGCTAGTAGACAATGTAGAAACTAATGGCTGTCTTATGGTCTTGCCACATTGACATGCATTACAAAGATATTGGATTCTATGGAGTAGATGTGAGGCAATTGATATGGCAGATTTTGTTCCCGAAGAAGTTTAACTAAAGATCTATGGTTGAAATGACTGAGGCGTGCATGCCATAGATCAAGGTATTCTTTTTCCCCAACAAACGCACAGGGACCAACACTGTTATTTGACACTTGTGATGCCATCAGCATGTATATTCCATCCTTACTCCGACCTTGGAGCAGTGGAGTCCCTATTCCTCAATCCTTCACCGCAAAGTGAGTCCCGTGAAATTCAAAGAACCAAGAATTATCTTTAGAAAACTGTTGTACAGAAAGTAATTTTCCAGTAATATCAAGAACATGTAGCTCTTTAGAGATGGAAAGAAATTGAAGATTCTCCTACATGTTTAATAGCTAAACCCAGACCATTACCAATTTGCAGTCAATCGGAACCATGCTAATCTTGTGCAAGATTCATGCGGGAAAGATCAGGAGTGACATGATGGAGTGGCTCCAGTAGCAAGAAACTACTCATCATAGACGTCTTAAGGAACTCCATGAGAGGCAACATTCGCAGACGGGGCTCGATTGTCAGATCGACTTGTAGATCTGTACTTGGATGGTGGTTCTTATGATGTTCTTTTACTTATTTCATTACGTTTCTGATCTCCTCGATCAAACCTTTCAAGTTTCTTATCCTTAGTGAAATCTACCACCATTCCAAGTAATAATAATAAATGCATGTCCAAAAAAGCTGGGAAAGCCCAAAACCGAAGAAGCAACCTTGCGGCCGAGGCCATCTTCAATATCCGAACAGTTAACGCATTTTCTTCGCAAAGCAAAATCCTCGGCATGTTGAAACGCAGTCAAGACGTACCTTGGGAAGGAGAAGACTGAACAATCATGGATTACGGGCTTTGGACTAGCAAAATCTCGTGAGATGCACATGGGCACTCGGTCTTCGGTACTGTGGCAAACTCATTTCTCAAGGAGAAATCACACTGAAGGCCTTGCACTAGACTTTTGCTGTGTTAACGGGCACAGACCGAGTTCCTGCTGATGCTGGAAGAATGACAACCGATCTTGCCATGGGAGCCAATGCTGGGGGAAGATGATGAAAGTCTGTCCTGATAAACCAAACGGTCATATAGAGACTGGGGCTGTTGACTTTGCGTACCTTTCCCTGCCAGACTACATGCCATTGTTTTCGAAGGAGTCGTCGGGCCACTAATGCAGTGGAAAGAAGCCACCATTTTATAGTGCTGGCAAAATGGATTCAAATCGGCGAATCTGTTTATTCATTTTAAATCCGCGGATTAGGATAGTTGAAATATGGTCCGCAGATTAAAATGGATCAGAACACCATTCCATTTGATCTGAGATCTGCATAGATAAATCCGCGGATATCCATTTATAAGGAAAATTTGGAAACAGCGAATAAGTGCCTTGAAAGTTTAAAACCTACATATTGATCTACGATTTCCTCATTCCGCTCTTAAGCTTCCCTCTCTTGCCAAAACAGCACGTCTCTTCTCTTCCTCTCTGAAACCTGCACAAATCACCTTACGGTCCTCCGACGGCATCTTTCCATCTCTCTGGTAGCACAAATCACCACGCTATGTCACTGCAATACCTGAGAAACAATTATGTGAATTTCATCCCCACGCATCTCGTCGAAAACCACCATCCAAGCTCGAAAATCGTAAATGCGTGCATCAATTAATTTATTCAATCTGATTCAAGCTCAGAATAAGAAAGAAGACCTGAGAAATTTTTTTGTGAATTTCATCCCCAGGCATCTGGTCGAAACCCTCCATCCAAGCTGAAAAACCGTTAATGGGTGCATCTCCTTGTGGAAGAAACTTCCCGATGGGACTTATGTTTATTTGCAAAGAACTTGTTCGCTTTATGACCACTGGCTACAGTACCACTTCAAGCACAAGGTAAAATGTTCAAAACTTCAAACAAACACTGGGATCTATAGTAGCATACGTGAACCTAACCAACATTTCGACTTAAAAACCCCACTAAATATCATAGTTTCAACTGAATGGTATCATACAGTGGTACAATAGTTTGATTGGAGTAGTCCTTTGATTTGCAGAGACCCACTTTTGGTAAGTGATGCCTAATGGGCTGCAGCTCGCCATGCCTAATCCCTGGTTATCCGCGAATCCCTGATCCGCACTCGGATCCTATACGGCTTGTGAGTCTTTGATCTGCTATACGTTTTGCCTGTACTTATTTTGTGATGGAAGACTTTTTTAGAAGATCTAAGCCGTTCATCTTGTTTGCAAGCTTTAATAGGAAGACCTCAGGAGCTCAAAAAATCAGTGGCTGTAATTTTAAATGCCCAAAAGTAGTCTACAAGCATCCTATGATCTTAAAATTTGATATTGCATGCCATTTCAAACAAGATCAACGACTTATATTTTGCAGAAAAAGTTCACGCTCCGTCGCAAAATACAGCGTCAGACTTCTTTACACCCATTATTGCGCCGGCTCTTACGGGTACTCTTTTCACTGAACATTGAATCTGGAAAATCAAACGCGCTTCTGGGCGATAGTCGATCAGGCAAATCTACCAGAATTGGAGTGATCAAACAATTCTATGACCCTCTAAGAGGAATGATAAAAGTTGACGGCACCGATATCAAGACATTCTATCCGAGATTACCACGTAAAGGCATTGCTTTGGGGGGCCAAGAGCCAAACCTGTTTGCAGGGACCATTTGGGATAATATTGGTTATGGAATGGATAAGATGCCGAGGCCGAGGCCGAGGCCGAGATCGTAGATGCTGCAAGGGCAGCCGACGCGCACGATCTCATCAGCAGTTTAAAGGACGGTTGCCATTGCACCTGCAACTTTGAAACACCCAGCATTTCTTTTTCTAGATGAAGCTGCAAGTGCGCTTGGTAGCCAGTCCGAGAAATTGGTGCAAGAAGCACTGCGGAGAGTGATGGAAGGAAGAATCACCTTGGTGGTGGCCCACCTCCTCAACACCATCGAGAATTGCGATCTTATAGCGATGATCAAATAATGGAGCTACGGTCGAGAAAGGGACCCACACTTCCTTGATGGAAAAGGGGCCCACATGATCTTATTTCTCTCTAGTTAGCCTCCAACACCCAGACGGCTTTCCAGCTAGAAAGGACACGTTTCAACGGTGAGTAATCATATATTCCGGAGGCTGTTGTATGATGTATTCTTGTATTCTTTTACGAAAACATGCACAGGAAAGGGTAATAAATGTTACTTGCAAGACTTGAGGATTTGTCATGCCGGTATGGTGTTATTGTTAGGAGCCTCTCTCTATCCTTCTGAATGGATGTATCTAAATGTCAGCTCGGCCTATGATTAATAGATCAGCTCGATCTAAGAATTTTTCAATTACCATTCAAAAATAAGAAAGAAGGACCCACTCTTCTCAATGATCCGAACAATTAATTAGTACTATTCCTGAACAATGGACCAAATCAGACCCATTAGATATGCTGTGGCCATGGCCTGTCTCTTAACGGATGATCGTGAAACAAAAGGCTACGGCGTATATTCTTCAGTAAACCTCTCACAAATCAATGACTTAGAATGAACCATCTGTGACTTATTCCCAGCAGGCCTTACCATGTATTCTTCAGCAGAATGCCTCATAAACACTTATGGCTAGTCCCTAGATCAAGAAGGGAGAACATCAATTGATCATGGTTTGTGGGATTCAGACTTGCTATCTCAGAGTCTTTTGAGATCCACATAGGTACTTAGTTTCTGGTATGGTAGCAAAGTAATTTCTCAAGGCGATGTTACAGCTAAGGCCTTCTTCCACACTTTCAAGATCCTGATGAACACTGGCTGGGTCATACAAAATGCTGGAAGTATGGCGACCACTGCTTTCGGAAGGACTCGACGCTGTACATACCGTCTTTCATGCTCGATCCCCATACTCGTAGTGATCGAACCTGAAGATCCAGATGGATCCAGTCCAAACAAAGAAATTAAGCGGTGATACGGAGCCTAGGGGCG
Source organism: Warburgia ugandensis (assembly GCA_035236585.1). NCBI lineage: Eukaryota > Viridiplantae > Streptophyta > Magnoliopsida > Canellales > Canellaceae > Warburgia > Warburgia ugandensis. The sequence continues at coordinate 8,710,988 of CP141138.1, read as the reverse complement.
TCTAACTTTGCGGACCCTGCAAGACCAGACCTGATAATATTCGAAGGCTTCTCGTTCAACGTTGAAGCTATAAAGTCCCACTTGTGGACACAGTGGCTTGTGGCAGATCTACCATAATTGGATTGATCCTATTATGACCCTCTAAGGGAAATATTAAATCGCTCCATGAACTCATTGCTTTGGTCGGTCAAGAGTCCACTTTCTTTACCTGAAGCATTTGGGACTACGTCTTATGGAATGGACAAGGTGTGTGTGTGTGTGTGTGTGTGTGTGTGTGTGTGTGTGTGTGTGAGAGAGAGAGAGAGAGAGAGAGAGAGAGTGCAATCATACAACAGCAACAACACACTGGGGGCCAGGTTGCAGGTGATCCAAACCTAACATGTAGATGTGCATGGGCCAAAACTCTATCATCCAACTGAACTAGCTATCTTCAGTTTGTTTCCTGGATTGTAAAAGACACATATGTTTGTGTACAGGTAGCCTTCTCTAATTTTGGTAAATAACACTATTCAAGGGCATGCTTGCTAGCTGTACACTTGCCTATGTATCCGCAAGGCAAGGGGAGCATCTGTAAAGGCTGTGTGTGCTGCTACCATTCGTCATTAATAATTTAAGAGAAGATGATTATCATACTATGTACAATATCCTAAGCTAGTTAAGGAAGCAAAAGGAAATGTGAAGCCAACTTTAGTGGGCAGTATGCTTGGCCCTTTCAACCAACACGATCACGTCCACGCAGATACAAAACTTGTTGGCAGCCTTTCTTATGACGTCTGCTCCTTCGAACTTGCAGCTAAAAATATATGCCGGCTACTCAGTCAAAAATTCGTAACTGTTTATCTGCGGGACTATACCACATTTCATAAGTCTGCACCTTCAACCCAGCATCTAAAAGTACATGCCACGTATTTGGTGATAAAAATCAATTATCCACTCGATCCCATTTTAGGTAGGAGACCAACCCCAAAACTTCATAAATCGCCTGGTTAGATTATATCATAGATATTTAGTATGTACTTGAACCATGTATTTCACAACTCAGAATGATTGTGGTTACGGAAATCCAATCACAAAACCAACTGAGGCAGTCTTTTAGTGTTGCGGCCAAAAGATGGACGGTTTCAATCACAGGACATCTCTCATCCTTCATGAACTTTCAGCTAAACGTAAGTCCTGGGATTTTTCACTTGCAGTCGCGCAATAACAATCACTGATAAATGAAAATGCATATAAATGACACTCGAGAATATCTAACCAGTTAAGCGAAGGCCTTCTAGCAGTGGTGCAAGAAGCCTGTCCCTAGTAGATCATGGGTTTGAGGCAGCTCATGGCTGTGTGTTGCTAGAATTAAGGGTTTGATATGATCAACCTTCTTAATTAGCAATTACCTTTATTTCTCTCTTAATTATAGGATATTTTCTATTCATTATTTCTTGTATTATTAGTAGGTATTATTATGTAATTACTTTAATTGTTCTTTTCTTGTAAATGTACCTCATACATATTTTATATATTGTAGAATAACAATGAATGAAATCAACAGAAAATTATTTGACAATTGTGTTCTTTGAGATGGTATCAGAGCATGATTCAATCTCCTCTTCTTTATCCTAGGAATTGAATTTTGGTCCTATGTTCACAATTTTTGTTTCTGTTCATATCATTCCATTGTAAAATTCTTTTTTAGTGTCTTTTCCACTATGACTTATTTAAAAGAAAGTGGTAATGATTCTCTAAAGAAGAATAAATCTACTACTATATTGGCTAGGTTCCATATGCAAGAAACTTCTTCTCTAATCACTCCAGAACGGCTTGATGGTACAAATTAAATTGAATGTCTTTGAATGCTCAAAATAAAATCCGTGGGAGGAAACATTGGGGTTTTATTTTGGGTACTAAGGCTGCCCCAAAAGATGTTCATTCAAAGGAATATGAAGCATGGGAGGATGAAAATTGCTTGGTTAAATCATGACTTCTTGATTAGATCTCTCTTTCTCCAATTGGCTATGGTGAAGGAAATATGGGAAGTGGTCAAACAGACATATTCAATCGATCAGGATGCATCAAAAGTCCATCAACTACACTGCGAGGTAACTTCTGTCCACTAGAATGGAGGTTTTGTTATTTCTTATTTTGGCAAACTATAGAAAATATACCAAGAACTTGATGATATTAATGACTATACAATGGAGTGTGTTAATGATATTGTAAAATATACCACAAAGGTTAATTTCCAACATTTGTATATGTTTTTTGCTAGTCTTAATCATCAATTAAATGGGGTTCGAGGTTGCGTATTTGCTACCAAACCTCTTCTAAGTACACAAGTTGTTTATGTTATATATGGTTTGCACGGAAGCTAACCGTCAAGACACTATGCTTGGAGGAAAAATTGGAGAAGGGCTATAATGGCCTCTCGGAAAACACCTACCTCAAAGAAGGATAGGAGAGTACTCACTATAATGGTATTGGTCATATGGTGGGTATATACTTTTGACTCCATAGATATCTGGATTAGCATCCAAAGGGCAAGAAGGTATCTCAGGTGTCTTTGAATGCCAAGGAGGAGGACATAAATCCAAAAGGGGATCTAACTACAACTCTTGGATTTAATACTAAGTTAGGTATGTCTTTTATTGGAAATAAGGATTGGATAATTGACGCTAGTGCAACGAACCATATGACTTGTGATCGTTATCCCCTAAATGTTCCAAATCTACCATTACTAATGCCAATGGTGTATCATCTCCAATTATTGGAGTTGGTACAATCTCATTATCCCCTACCTTAGCTATTAAAGATTTCTTATTTGTGCCATCATTAAATTATAATCTTATCTCTATTAATCAATTAATCAAATCACATAATTGTGTTGTCCTATTTTTTCCTATTCACTATGTTTTTTTAAAACATCCACACCAAGGAAAAGATTGTCGATGGTAGACAATATGGAGGATTGTACTCTTTGAAGGATGGGTTCAACATTTCAATAGAAAAGGACAAGCTCAATTGGTGACGAAAGATTTGGTAAATAAGAAAAAGGAGAAAATTTGGCTGTGACATAGGAAACTAGGGCATCCCTCTTTTATCTATCTTAAGAGATCATTTTTCTCTTTGTTTAGGGGGTAAAAATTATTAGATTTTATTTGTGAAACTTGTTGTAATGACCCCGAATTTTTGTAACTTATTAAGGCAAATTAATAAAGTTTGAATTTTTAGAAATTAGAAATTTGGAATATTAGGTTATTGAAAATTCTCTTTTTATGAAGATTATATCATGAATTAAAACATATAAATTATGGATGTACTTGAAAAATTGATCGAAACAACATTAAGTACGTTCAATTCTGAGTTAAAATGAAAATTCCTTAATTTTCTCCATTTAGGGGTAAAATGGTAATTTTACCCATATTCCATATCCAAGAAATAAGACCTCAATATTCATGAATTACTAAGAAATACGATTCTAATGCCACTAAGTACGCTCAATTCCGAGTTCGAACAAATATTGCGTATTATTCTCCAATTTTAGAGTTCAAAGGGCAAAAACGTCTTTTCACATAAAAGTGGGCCAACGTTTTAGAAGCAACAATAATTGCTCAGTGCATTATTGCTGGTAGTGGAGAATGGAGAATGCACTTGTAATAAAAAAAATTATAAAGTAATAAAATATTCTATCAAAAGAAATGATAAAAAATTCAAATTTGGCTATAAATATGTCCCAAAAATTTTCAAAATCTTAACCACAAAATTTCCAAATCTTCCTTGGAGTTTCAGCTCCAAGTTCTCATTCATTCCTCCCCAATCTCTATTTTTCTTATTTCTCTCTCCTCTTTCTAAGTGGAATAAGAGACTTAAATTCAATTAGGCACTATGTTCCAGGTAGAATCTGATAAATTCCACCGTCCATAACCTCCTATACTATAGTATATACAAAATCCCCAAATCAATTTCAAGATCCAACGGTTCCAACAACAGAAAATCACAAAAACAGGGACAATCGGGCTATATTATTATCAACTGGTAATTCTCTCAAATTGAGCATCAAATATATGTTTTTTCTTGAACCAGGTTGGTGGAACCACTTCCCATACATATTTATTATGGTTTAGTGTAATTTTTATTTTTCTGTAATTTAATTTGAATGAAAAATGGTAAAAATAAAGTAAATATTAGAGCCTTCAATTTATGGTGATAGAGAGCTCAGATGGAAATTCTGAGCCTCCAATCGATCCAGAAGGGTAAAAAACCCCTATGACACAATTTTTAAGAAAATCTAACAAGGTTTGAACCCTCAATTGAGAGAGATTAATTCTGCTGGGCCCAGATCAAATATGGACCCTAGGAATGGCTGTAAACTTCAATTTAAGATTGTGGAGTCATATGAACTCCAAATTGAGATCGGAAAGAAGCTATGGAAATCTCGTAATGTCTAGTTTCTAATGAAGTCATAATATTTCTAAAAATTATTTTGTATTTTTCTGTATTTTGGAAATAAGTGTTCAATTTCTAAGATCTGAGGTGATCAGACCTTGGAAATTTATTTTAATGATGATATAATAAAGTAATAAAGTATTATCTATGGTTAATTTGGACAAATCTTGCATAAATTAGGGTATCTGTCCATTATGGTAGTAAAACCCTAAAATAAAAATAAAAAAAATACAAAGGGACCCACTTGATCAATGAGATCAAGTATGATCAGATCCTTGGGATGGATTAAATGGATGATATTATGATGAAATCAAGTAGATCATGGATGAAATGTGACAAAATCAAGTGGATATGATTTTTGGATTTTAATGGATTAAAAGTCTTAAAGGTAATTAAAACCCTTGATCTAAAGGAAAACACCTAAGATCTAATGGTTGGATCATATTTAAAGGTTTATAATAATCTTAATATAATTACTTTAATTGTCTTTTATTGGATATAGAAGTGTAAATGTGATTTATGTTCTAAGTTTTAATTATCTTTTATTGGACATAAAGGTGTGATTTATGTTCTAAGTTAGAAAGCATGATAGTGTAATCTTTAAATTTTAGTATGATATGCCCTAAATGTGTAATTTTTTAGTAGATTTGATTATCTTAGGATCATGTTAGTGTAAATTAGAGATTTAAACATGATTCCATTAAGATAGAAGTACAATTTTACGTATTTCATAACTTAGGATCATATTAGTTTTATTTCACTAGCTTAAGTTACATTCATAGGAAGAATGTTAGTATATAGTTGTTAACCTTTTATTTGATTTATGCTTTCAAGTTTATGATTTACTTATTGTCAAATTTTATTCAATTGTTAAGTAGTTGTTAAGATATAAGGAGCATAAATCACCAAAAATGTAAACTAATGAAATATAAAGATTCATGGACAACTAAGATGAATGAATGATTTTGACTTAATAAGGGTTATAGTTACTAGGACAATATAAGGAATGGTTTACCAATTCCTTGGCCCAAAGTAGGAAAATAATGAACATCCATGGATGACATTATGCATATCCATGAAAATTAATTAAAATCAATTAGAGAAGGGACTTAAGGTAAAGAGCTCATAAGAACCTTGTCAAAGGTTGAGCTAGTACCACTTCAGTGGACTCTGAACATTGTGGTTATAGGGGGTATACAAGAGCCAAGTGCTTTTTCCTCACCTCCTGTTGACGTAAGAGAGGTTTAAACGCCTCCCTACATGAGGGTTGTATTAACCACTTTTTGAGCAAACTTTAACTAGTAAGTACTAGTCATCCTGAAATAAGGAGTTGTCCAGTAATAGGAAAAAATAAATTATCTTCAACCAAGTAAGACACTAACTGGTTGAATAATAATAAGAACATAAAAAGATAGCAAATTATCTAACCCTAATAAAAATAGTAAGTAAGATAAGGATGATCAAATGAAATGAGATCTTGTATAATAAAAAACAATAAGGAAAAAGAAACATCAATGTAAATTAGATTATTATGCATGATATAGATAGTATTTGTGTAGATGATATTAAACCCATAGATATATGATATTCAAGGAAAAAAGATTCAAATCATCTTACATAAGGATGATTAAAAGACCATGTAGTATGTACCCTTGATTAGAAAAATGACATTATACATATGATTTGACAGATATATGTTGATCGAGACTATTACAGATTTCAAGGAGTAAGAATACCTTATTGAGGTAGGTGGATTATTAAGAATGCCTTTACATGAAGATACATGTCTAATACATGATCTTATGTTTTGAAGTATTGACATGTATAATATAAATATATTAAGGTAAATACCTCAAATTGAAATATGATCCAACCAAATGATGAGGAAAATAAGTATTAAATGGTTAAGTTGAGAATTGAGAATAGCCCTAAGTGAATAGGAAAGTAGAAAATATTCCAGCCCTAGATAAACCGACAGATAGTCTGATATGTATAAGTATTATTTTACATATAAGCTTGGAGGCTTGTGGTTTTGTTTTAAACAAGCATAAGCCTGGGGATGCTATGCTAGGAGAGTTAAGAGAGTTTGGCCACCCACTCTCTGAAACTTGCTGATATTGAATACCAAGCCTAAGAAAGGCTAAAAATCGGGTGGGGCAATTATGGGAAGGCCACCACTGTGACAGCCATGGTCCTCCCATATGGACATAGATATTGTAATTTCCACTGAGAATGGTATAAGTGGATTATTGAACTGTTATCCGAGCGCGCTGTACAAATCAGATTGCAAGCATAGTAGTCCTTGATTATTTTGCATTATGATGCATATGAAATTGGCATAGTGAAATGCCTTAGGGGATGGCATGATGAAATGTCAGGTCCCAAGAAGGGAAAATCCCAGTATAGTAACTGGCTGAAATACAAATCTCCTATAATGAAAGGAGTTGATCAGTTTTGTATGGAAATGATTATTGATTATTTTTACAATTTTAACGGATTTGTTCTTATATACTATGTATGTATAAAGGTGAACACAAATGATAAGGAAATGAGATGTTCATATAAATAATAGTGGTCTGTGAATGTGTTTATAATAGAATGAATTATGGGATAGTTGAATATTGAGATTTTACTGTCAATAACTTACACTCTTATCCCCTACCAAGCATAGCTTGTTGAGATATTGTAAATGTTCAAATGTTTACAATATCTCAGATATAGAGAAGGAGACTTAGGAGCTCAAGACTTGAAGAACTATTGAAGAATAAGTAATCAGAATATATCCCTTGAAACATTGTATTGAGAGCATGTATTGTATTTAGAACTTTGTAATTTGGATTATGTACTTGGACAAGTATTGTAAGGATACAATGGGTTGTGTACTGTGAACCACTGGATGGATCCTGGAAGTTTAATAAAATCATATTCCTTCAATGGAATTTTATTTTGTACACAAATTGTACTTATGTTATGTATGAAGTGGTGACTTGGGTTTTCAAAAACCCAGGTCGTCACACTTGTGCAATGGAAAAAAGTCACTGTACTATTTTCCATTTGAGTGATAAGAACTAAAATCTCCCTTTTCCATTAATTCATTCAGATGTTTGGAGATCGACACCAATTTCTACTCTTAATGGGATGAGGTGGTTTGTAACTTTTGTTGATGATAGCACTCGAATGACTTGGGTTTATCAACTGAAGCACAAGAGTGGTGGTTGCTTAATTTTTGCTTGTTTCATCAAATGGTGACTACTCATTTTAACATTCCAATAAAATTCCTTCATTTCGATAATGGGGGAGAATACTTCTAGCAAGAATTGACAGAATTCTTTTACTCAGTTGAGATTATTCACCAAACAACATGTCCCTATTCTCCTTAACATAATAGTGTTGTAGGCAGAAAAAGAGATAATTATTGGAAGTTACTCGGTCTCTCTTGATTGGAGGTCATGTTCCATCTCACTTGTGGGGTGAAGCCTTAAATTTGATGGTCTACTTAATAAACAGTACACCATCTAGTATTCTCAATTTTAGAAAACCATTGGATGCTCTTTCTAATCACTGCACTCTTCTGCTGGTGGTACTTTTAGCTCTTGAAATTTTTGGGTGTGTAGTCTATGTCCACTTACATCCACATTAATGGACTAAGCTTGAGTCTCATGCTTTAAAGTTTGTTTTTGTGGGATATGGAATCAATTAAAAGGGCTACAAGGGTTATTATCCCTCTTCTCAAAGGTCTTATGCTTCTATAGATGTTATTTTTCATGAGAAAGAACTTTTCTACAGGCCACCAACTTTTGATTTACCACTTCAAAGGAGAATCAAGAAGAAGTGATTAATTATAAAGAACTACAGGCATTTTTCCCTAAAGATTTGGATTTCTCCAATATTCGAACAACCGAAAGTGATACTATTGGTTGAACAAATGAATTGGAAAGGATGTCCATTACCGAATGATTGGAGGAAGAAAAACAGACGACCAATGAATTTACAAATGAAGATTCCATCTAGGATTTGTTCTAGACGACTAGAAGTGATATTAATGATCGACCGGATGAAGGGGAAAGGTCCCCATTTGCTAATCCAACAACTCTAAATGCCAAAGTTGATTCTCTCCATGATAGTACAATGTCTCCAAACAATCTAACACAACAACTAGGCCAATCTTCTCTTGAGACTCCTTTAGAGGTACCCATTAATCCTAATTCTACAATTATTGATGATGTTAATTTTGAATCACAATTGTCTCAATATCATCTTCCAACTCATTCCAATAGTGGTAAATCACTCATTAAATATAAGCATGATCCTAAATCCAAAGCTAGATATCTCATTAGTGATCATGTGTCTTCCCAAAAATTGTTGAAGTCATATGCATCTTTTATGCTACAGTTATCGTCTGTCTCTATTCCTAGTAAAATGTTAGAAGCTTTAGCAGATGCTAGATGGACCCAAACCATGGCATAAGAAATAGTAGCACTTGAAAAAATGCTACTTGGGAACTGGTGCCTCTACCAAAGGCAAAGAAGATGGTGAGATGTAGATGGGTATTTGCAGGCATGCATAAGGTAGATGGGACCATTGAAAGTACAAAGCTCGATTAGTTGCAAAAGGGCATACCCAATCTTATGGGATTGACAATCAAGATACTTTTGCACCGATTACCAAGCTTAATACAGTTAGAGTGCTATTGTCTTTAGCGGTTAACAAAGACTTGCCACTTCTTCAATTTGATGTAAAAATGCCTTTTTGCATGGAGATCTTATAGAAGAAGTGTATATGGTCCTCCTCCGAATATACAGAAGTACTCAAATATTACAATGGTGTGCAAACTCAAGAAGGTGTTGTATGGGTTAAAGCAATCTCCAAGAGCTTGGTTCAGCAAATTCACCAAGTCTATGAAAAACTTTGGCTCTAAACCAAGCAACTTAGATCACACTTTGTTTTTAAAGCACCAAAAGGGAAGAATAACTACTTTGATTATCTATGTTGATGATATGGTAGTAATAGGTAATGATTAAGATGAAATTGAGAGCTTATAATGACACTTGACCCCGGAATTTGAAATGAAACAACTTGGTAACTTGAAGTACTTTCTTGGGATTGAGGTAACCAGATCAAAAAATGGTATTTTTTATCTCAAGGAAATACATTTGTGATTTTTAACTAAAACATGTAAGCTTGGATGTAAGCCTGCAAATACTCCTATTGAACAAAATCATGAGTTGTTTCATTGTTTGGATGCAACTTCTACTAATAAGACAAGGTACCAGAGACTTATTGGAAAACTTATTTATTTGTATCACACTAGGCCAAGCATTGCTTATGCAGTGTGTGTAGTGAGACAGTTTATACATGATCCCTATAAACCTCACATGGATACCGTAGAAGGTATATTGAGGTATTTGAAGTCTGCTCCAGGTGAAGGGTTGCTTTTCACCAAGCATAATCACCTGAAAGTAGAAGGTTTCATTGATGTAGATTGGGCTAGTTCAGCTGATAATAGAAGATCTACTTCAGAATACTTTACTTTTGTAGGGGAGACCTAGACCTTGTGACTTGGAGCAGTAAAAAGCAACTGGTAGTAGCAAGGTCAAGTGCAGAAGCTGAGTATAGAGGCATGGCTTTTGGAGTGTGTGAGTTACTATGGTTGAGGAACTTGCTAAGGGATTTGGGCATTGACTCTAAGGATGCAATGAAGTTGTCTTGTGACAACACTTCAGCTATGAAGATAACCACGATCGGACGAAGCATGTAGAAGTTGATAGATACTTCATTAAAGAAAAGCTTAAAGTTGGGATCATTATATTTCCCTTTGTAAAGTCTAAAGATTCAACTAGCCAATGTTCTTACCAAAGCTGTAGCCAGCAATGTTTTTTATGACTCTTTAAGCAAGTTAGGCATGTGTGATATCCATTCTCCAACTTGAGAGTGAGTGCTAAAATTAAGGGTTTGATATAGTCAACCTTCTTAATCAGCAATTACCATTATTTCTCTCTTAATCATAGGATATTTCCTATTCATTATTTCTTGAATTATTAGTAGGTATTATTCTGTAATTATTTCGATTGTTCTTTCCTTGTAAATGTACCTCATACGTATTCTATATATTGTTAAATAACAACAAATGAAATCATCAGAAAATTATTTCACAATTTTGTTCTTTCAGATGTGTCTCCAAAAATCGAAAAGTGAAAAATATCTAATAACAGTTGGTCATCATGCTGACTATGGATTGCCTATAGTCCAAAAGTCACAGCTGAAAAGTTAGTACTATGAAATGGTGAATGAAATATAAAGTAACCAAGATTTCATATTCAACACCATTGATTCAATTGTTGAAATCATTTAATCAAACTCTTGTGCATTGGTACAGTAAGTGCCACGGCCAAGTGAACTTGCAGTGTTCGGTACCGGAACCAGCTCAATTTAAGCTCTTCAAGCTTCTCAATGTCTAAACATATCAGCTATTATCATATATATACAGTAATCGAGGCAAATGAATCTTCTAAAGTGACAAAACTATGTTCTGGGCCACACTTGAGGACCTAACGTGGCCCTCCTACTGATATATACCAAGCAACAGAAGTTCCATTGCCCAAATTCTGCTAAACTTTCTTGGCCACAAATTCCTTTCCAAGTCTCCCATGTTATCCAACTGGCAGCTTGGACATGCAAACCTCTTATGAAACTCCTCCACCATGGGAAGCATATGCCTTTTCTGACTCCTCATTCTGCTTATTGCTACTCAAAGAAGCAGTTGTATAGCTCAGTCTTGGTTCTAGTGCACTTAAGCGTGCTATTGTAATATTAAATTTACAAGAGACTTTAAATATCATATCAAGCAGCTGATCCAGCACGTATCTGTTGCAACTGAGTGGAACTCTTAAAAGGATATTGTAACAGAACCTGTAGCTCTTTCGTTTCTTTTGTAACTGCATCCATGAGAAACACCCTCTCTTCAAGATTGTTTAGCTCCCACAGTACCTGTAGGTAGTGATCTCTAAAAATAATCAACTTCGCTTCCTTCTGTTTGAGAACATTCATGCAAAGCAGAAACCTGGAAATAATTGCTTCTGTGCTCAACCCCTCCATGACACCGGAGGCATACATTTGTAGTTGGGAAATTTACCCAAGGCTTCTCTTTGCAGAATTGAGAATACTTTTCCATGTGAACTTTAAATGTGGCATACTAATTTAACTGCAGCCTAACTAGCATGAGGTGCCATTTTAGTTAGGTTGCTGTTAAATTAGTATAAATAGGGCGGCCCGGTGCACAAACCTTTAGGTGTGTGGGCTTGAAGGGTATTTACACAATTAAAAACTCAACAGACTCTTGGAATAAGGCATCTATCAACACCAACTATGATGTATAGATACAGGTTACGTATAGCCAATCTTATAACAAATTGAACTATCTCATGAGATATAAAACAATAAGTCATTGTCAATTAGGTGGTGGGTGATAATTATTGGACTGGTCATTGACGTAGAAATAGCAGAGAAAACTCACAACAGGTGATGGTTAATTGTTCTAAGCTACAATGAACCCAAGACTTTGCCATAACTTTGACAATTTGACTGGTTCCTAAACTAGAAATTTATCGTCACAGTAGTTTTCTCACTCACCAATTCTATAAAAAAGCAGTTGCTTAAAATAGATAAAATTCTGTATGTACATTCATATATGTATTTGTGATACATACATAATAATGCATACATTTACATACATATGTCTATATAAACATGCTTATCAGTGTCATTCTTCATTTTCTATTCATCATGCCTTATGTTAGCTCTTTTCAAGAACTTATTTTATTCTTTGTTATATATCCTTTTCAGTCACATAAGATGGCTGGTGTGCTAGAATTTTCAGTTACTGCTCGTATTCCAAACAATGAAATCTTTCTGAGTTGAGTTATTGAAAACAGCAAGTCAGTTGCCTTATTTTCTTTACTAGTTGACTGGTTTGTCCCATTAAGGGAGCTATTCCATTAAGTGGTCTTCACCAGTACCACATTTTTATTATGGTTCTTTCAATCTTCCAGAATCACATATTTAAAGTAGCATCAATACTGAAAATCATTATCTATATGAGGAAATGCGAACTGTAGATACATAATATATAAACCTCTTCAGAAAATAGAAAAGACCGAAACAAGTGTTCCTACAATGGCAGGAGCAAGTGGGAGACCGAACCTCATTATGGATAGTTTGTTCTTCTGAGTACTGGTGTTCCTTCATATGCATTTAGTCACTAATGACTGCAAGCTTGTCCTCCAGATCTTTTCGAGTAGGTCGATTATCAAACAGTCCTTGCTTGTCCCCAATGTTTTCTTCTTGCTGTGGATGGCATGTCAGTACGCAAATGTAGCCATCAGGCTCATAATTAGGTGTTATGACTTTGGACTAGTGTGCACAAAATGTTTACAGAAGGACCCGCAAAAGTATATTTCCTAAGTCACACTCATTCTGCAAATCAAGTTCTCAAGGTTCCAACCATTTCCCATGGAATTCGTCCCATTAGTTGTTCTCTGTCAGATTGGACCTCAAATGTTGCCAGGTCTTACTTCTTAACCTAGCCAAAGAAACAACAATCGTCTAGGAGATTATCCTCAGATTTCTGAATTGAGTAGGGCCCTTCACCTACATAACTTGCAAAACGCTAAGAGCTCAAGGGTACATAGTTCGCAGAAAATATCATTTATAAGTTCATACATAATACACTATGGGTCAATTAAGTTGCACAATAACAGCAATTGCCACCTCAACATGGTGTGGTCCGTTACCCTTTAACTCTTAAAATCAAACAAAGTTACAAGCAACTGAAGTCCATATATAAAGATGTAGGATTTATTTAAAACTGAATTTCCTCAGGTTACAAATAATTGTCTTTACAAATAGCAGAGAATATAACAAAATCAGAATTGCCACTAAAGGAACTACACATGTATTACTATGGCATGTGCAAGATTATATGTCAAATGAAAATATGTCATGCCTTTGAAGATAACTTTGGAGAAAAATCACAACCATGTACCAACATCTGATGAAAGTTCAGTGGTTTGCGCTTCGTGGAAAGAATCAAGTACCATCTCATGAAATTTTCTGCAGAAGTAAATTAACCAACCAAAACATATCAATTGCTCCCCATAGCAGATCCTTTACTAAAGAAACAGTTTTAGACTAGTAAAAATCTGTAAAATCAATAAAAAGAAAAAGGGCATCCTAGTGCACTAAGCTCTAGCTTATGAAGGGTCCGAGGAAGAGGTGGACTACAAAGGATCTATAGTATGTAGCCTTACCTTGCATTTAAAGTTGTTTACATGCCTCGAACCCATGACATCTAGGTCACAAGGCAACAACTCAATTAGTAAATTAAGGTACTTGTGGAACTGTCAACATTATTTAGAAGCTCTTTATGTGAAAATGTAGTTACTGCCGTAAATAGGAAAAGTTGTTAAATAGGAGTCCAAGTCTTTGTATTCAAGTTATTACTTATTATGATAGGTTTTTTGTTAGTTGTTTTAGTTTCCTAGTTGACAACAGATTAGGAACCTGGATTTCTTTGAGTTTAACATTTTCTATTAGAATTATGTATAATGATGTAAGCATCATAAAGAGAAACTAATGAGTGAAGATTTTATTTTTATCTCCGTTGTAACTTAGAAAATCTGAGTTCTTCCCATGTTGAACCTAAAATAGAAGGTATAATCTCCTTGAAGCAATCATTTTCTTTATCTTCTTCTTTGGCCCACTTATAGTTGTAAAATAGACAGTGTAGAAGTAAGTCCTATTTATCATCAGTTTTACAATCATAAGGGTCTTAGACATGAAGGCATTAGACGTTCTCAACATATGGGAGTTTTAATACCAAGGACATCTAATTGAAGTTGAATCAGATGAGCAACTTGGATCCATAAAAAAAATACAAAAGGGTAGTTCTAACACCTTAGTTTTCTTCAATACATACCAATACATATGTATGTATCTAGAAGAATTTCTAAAGAGGGAGAGCAATTATACATATCATATAGTTGCTGTAAAGTAATAGCAAGCCAATTTTTTGAGATTTTCTTCATGATCTAAACCTTTCATCTACTTCTTCTTATATCAAATGGCCTAGAAACCAAAGCTCAATTGTACTAGATATTCTAGGTCAATCAATTTTGGAACTTCTAAAGCCAAAAAATAGACAGCTCAACACATAAAAGCCTAAAAACATGGAATAGTATTTATTCTTTTACTTCAATAGAGATAAAAATGAAGGACCTAAATATAACCAACACGCATGAGCTTTGATCACCAAGTAGTCTGAGATGAGAACAATTACATGAACAAATTGGATCACGAAGAAAATCCCAAAAACACCCCCACCATTAATTTCTTTATTAATTATGTGATACAACTGGTTGTATCATATAACTAAGAGAGAGAGAGAGAGAGAGAGAGAGAGAGAGAGAGAGAGAGAGAGAGAGAGAGAGAGAGAGAGAGAGCACCTGTTTGAGTACATGTCATTGAAGATGATGGAGACCATTCTTGTAGGGTCGACTTTCTCTTTTCTACAATATACAATGAAAATTGACCAATTCCATCCCCTTTGGAAAGAACTAAAATTGCAAGAGTTAGTATTTATTTACACTACATCTCAATTCCAACCCAACTCTAGCAATGCCCTAGAATTGAAAATTGCTAAAATTAGAAGAATTTACAGTACCTAATAATTTGATAATTCCATTTGCTAATTCGCAAACTCCATTTAAGAAGTGATAAGTAGAGCTACAAAAGGTTGAAACTCTACCTCATCATTCATAAGTGGAATTGAAAATTAATTAAGAATAAAAAAATGCTCAAACTAATATTCTCCAAATGATATCAAATTTTTTTTTTTTTACAACGTCCAATGCTAGAAAGGGGAGCCTTAGCACAATGGTAAAGTTGTTGTTGTGTGACCTTAAGGTCACGGGTTCAAGGCATGGAAACAGCTACTTACAAATGTAAGGTAAGGCTACGTACTATTGACCCTTGTGGTCCGCCCCTTCCCTGAACCCCACGTACGTGGGAGCTTGGTGCATCAGGCCGGGCCTTTTACCATCTAGTGCCACAGATTTCTTTGGTTCCAAAACTCTTCAAACACATATGATTAATCCACATCTTAAGATAGTTCAAAAAGTGGGCACACATATCCTTTTTTGCAGACAAACCAAAATAAAATAATTCCCTATCTCCCCCACACAACGACATAAACTCATTTTCTCTTTCATATTAGTTGAAAGTATGATGATTTTTTGCTTTTGATGGTAAAATGCAGAAGGTATGAAAGTAAAGAATTCTATGACGTGATTCATATAATTTATTTCTCTTTCTTGACGATGATTTTTGTAGCCCACATTTGGAGCATTTACAATCTAGTCTGTTGATGTAACTAGGGAGAAGTAAACTCATTTGTTGCATGCCATGTTACTAAGGGAGTAAAAGTTTTCTCTGGCATAGATGAAAAGCTCTCTAGAAACCAAAGTCCAAACAACGGGCATAATGGACTCTCAAGTCAATCTATGCCTTGTTTCTTCTAGTAGAGAAAGGTAAGCATCTCCTTTTCCTTTTCCTTTTCCTCTTCCTTGATTTCTATTTTCTCAATTTCGGTTCACAAGAATCTTAACTCCTAGTAAGGCATGCTATTATTTGTGATATTTTTAGGTTTAGAGTCTGTTTTTCTCCTCCTTTTTCTTATAAATATAGTAGTATGCCCAAGCCCCCTCTTTGTATGGTACAAATCTTTGCTGATGCAAACTACCATCCAGGAGCCAGTGAAACTGTACACGTTAAGTCTGGATTGAGATTTGATCTTTGGTCTATTAGAAGTAAGCTCATGACTCCAACCAACTAGCCACAATCCACAATCCACATTCTGCTTTGGTTTGTTTTAGATTTTCAAAGGGGAAGAATATGTCTAGGATTCTCTAATAAGCTTTTCTCAAAGGCCTCACAGCTTGGTTTTAGTTTTAGCTGTTTGTTGAAGTTTTGGCCATGTTATAGTTTAGGGTTCTTAGATTAAAATATGAAAATGTGTTCATTTCTCATCTGCACAAGTAACTTTTATTAGAGAAAGTTATTTGGGTGTGAAAGCATTACAAAAAATAAGAACGAAGGTTTTCTAAGCATATAGAAATGAAATAACATAATCTAGGGGAAACAAACTTCGTTTCAAACTTAATGATTAGCTAAAAAACCTATATATTAACTAATGGTTTGGCGAGAAGTGGTCCTTCACCCTTAGAGGTTAGAGCTTGATACCCTCCATAGTCCATTCCATTTGGGCATAGATAGATCTTGGAGAATGTGTGAGTAGTTTTTTGTAATTATTTTCTTGTACAAAAAAAAAAAAATTAATTAAATCATGCACCATATAGTCCCTTGAGGGTTATTCTGGGATATCAATCATTGATTTTCCATATTCAACACACAATCAATTGTCAAACATCTATATGTTGGCCGATTATTTCTTTAGAATAGATAGGCAAAAACCTATGAGGGACATTAAACCTATGACTTGCCATAGAAGATGGACATTTGAAAATTTATTCATGAATTTCATCCACATAGGTAAATTTGTGGTCAATTCTATAAGTTCTATTGACTTCAAAAAATTTGAGAACTTTGCCTTATTTATTATTAGATTGGGTGGGTTGTCAAAATTTTCAATTATTGGAAGACTTATGTGACTTGTGCATTGCTTTGTTTTAACTCATGCAATTTCAATGGTTGTTGTTTGGTGATAAAGCCAAGAGCAACCCCAACTTGATTTGGTAAAGGTTAACTACCATAAAAGATGCCATATGTTATGTCAAAGAAGTAAAGGAAACATTTCATGATGAAAGGAAGGAATATGATGAATTCTTCAATGTCATCAAAGATTTCAAGGGCAAGAGGTTTTGATTACTACCTGCCTATATTTACATCAATGTAGTGGTCTTTATTGGAGAAATTTACTTATTTGGTAGTGTTGTTTGTAGGATTGATACCACAGGTGTTGTGTCTAGGGTGAAAGAATTGTTCAATGGAATTTTGCATCTTATTTTAGGTTTCAATACCTTCTTGTTTGAAGGACATGAAATCATCATCCCCATTCGAGTCTAGCCTCCTCGAAAGAAGTCCCTCAAATTTGCAGAACCAATCAATTTTGTTTGCAAAGTAATGATAAGAGACCATCTCCATGGTTTAATGCTTATGTTTGAGATTCAATAGCATTGAAATGGTTTCTAGAATTTTAATTCTGACATGTTCTATATATGCAAACAAGGCTTCAACATGACAAGCCACTACTACACATGAGGCTTTTAAAGTTGGTATAAAGAAGGCATTATTTTGACTACCGACTTCGTAAATATTTTACAAGTTGTTTAGAAAAAAAATGACTTTAAATGTATATACTTAAGAAGTCATTTAATAAAAAAATGACTCCTTAGTCTAGCAAAAAGAGGAATTTTTGTGTGGGAAAAGACTTTTAATGTCATTTGACACAAATGACTTCAAAAGCCTAACTTTTTAAAGTTGTTTATTTCTAAATGACTTTAAAAGTGATTGACTTGTGAAGTCATTTAGTCCTAAAAGTCTTTAAAAGTATAAACATTTGAAGTCATTTTTTCCAAATGACTTCAAAAGTACACACTTTGTTTTGGCTCAAAGAGGAATTTTACTTGAGAAGGACTTTTAAAGTCATTTGATTTAAATGAATTTAAAAGTCCTTTCCAGCATAAAATTCCTTTTTGAGCCAAACAAAAGTTTAAAATGCCAAAGTCATCTCTTTTTCTTTTCTTTTTTTCCATTCACTGCGAATGTTCCACTTCTCACGGGGGCCATTACAACCTCCTCCTCTAGTCCTTCTGTCTATCTCTATCCTTTTTCCCTTCTTACTTTGCATTATGGATATCTTGATTTTTTGTAACATGAAAAACAGTGTAAGTAAACCATAACCTTTTTTTATCATGCACTGCTTTTTTGTTACTAACTCTCTCTATTTGTTTTTTGTAGATCAAGTGGGTTTTATTACTATAGATGATGGGGTTAAGAAGTGTGTTATATCATCATGATTTCAACCAAAATCATATGATTTCATTGCAAACAACAACTGCTAGCTTCTCTCTCTAACCCTAACTATTGGAGAAAGGGAGAAAATTATAATTTATGGTTCTCATCCAAAATTAGGGTTTGATGAAGAGAAATACTACATCATATTGGCAGAGGAATTTACAGCTTAAAGCTTTACCCTCTCACCGCAAAGAGTGGTGTTAGCTAAATACTATGGACCTAGATTTTGATGCAATCATTTAAGATTATCTCTTTGATCATGATATTGTATTAATAAGATCTGATAATATGTAACATTTGATATATATATATATATATATATATAATAAAAGGATGATGAATGAAGAGTTATTCCAAAAAATACTTCGATTTCCTTATTCGCGTGTTTGTTAATATGTGTGTGTGTGTGTGTGTGTGTGTGTTGGGGGTGGCAAATCATGTTGGTGAGTTGTATTTGTATCGTGTTGAGATTGACCCATTAGAGTATATGGGTTGACATGAACATGACACGATTAATAATCGTGTAAAATAATTGTGACTTGAACATGTCCCACTTCTTAAAGGAGTTGACACGACACAACTCGTTTAACATGATTACATTAATGGGTCATGTTTGGGTGACATGACACAACATGACTCATGTGACACGATTTATCAACACGACCTATTTATCAAACTAGTCAACATGACATGACCTTGTAACACGATAATTCATGATACATCACAACACGGAATGACCCATCTGACACGACACAATTTAGTATTAGTGAACCTAAACCATACCAATAAAATTCTTGTAATGTTTTATTCAGAAGAAACATAGTTTACACCACTAATAAGGTCCTAAAAGAGGATAATAATATTCAGATGAATCAAAGGACTACAATAGTAACTAACTACGACTAAGCAGCACATGACAGAAATCTACTTCCATTAATATCAAACACAGCAAATTATTTTAAATTAAAGTTATGAAAAATATACAAGTACAAATTAATCAAAATTAATTATTCCAGAGTCTTTAGTTGGTTGAGGTGGTTCTGCACTGTTACTAATACTTACAATGTCTTCAACAGGTTCATCTATAGAACCTATAATGATAGAATCTACAATCATATAGAGTAAACATGCATTAGTCATTACTAAGCTCTTAAAAATATAATATATGTATATATATATCAAATAAAATATAGTCTAAATATAGAATAATAAATTATTATCTTTTAATCCATATAGACAATCTCTTACACAAATCAATGCTTGCACTATATCTGGCTTTAAAGCAGTTCTATATTGGTCAAGAACACAACTACCAACACTAAAAGCAGACTTTGATGCAACTTTAGATATAGGAATGCTCAAGAAATCACGAGCCATGGCAGCAAGTTCAGGATACCTAAGTGACACGCTGCATCGAATCCCAGATGCGGTGAAAAATGGGCAAGGGTTGCTAGGGCATTCTCCCAGAAGCGACGCGCTACATCGGATCCCAAGTGTAGTGAAAAATGGGCAAGGGCTGCTAGAGCTTCTCCTCGGAAGCGACGCGTTGCATCAGAACCCAGGTGCAGTGAAAAGTGGACATGGGTTCATACCATGGAGGTCGAGAAAGGCGATAGTAAATAGGATATCTCCAAATCATAAGATTCGCATCGCTACATGGAATATAGGGACACTGACAGGTAAGAGTTTGGAGTTAGTAGACACAATGAAACGTATGAGAGTCAACATTGCTTGTATCCAAGAAACCAAGTGGAAAGGGGCTAAAGCTAGAGAAATAGATGGGTATAAATTATGATACGCAAGAAAGGAAAATAATAGAAATGGCATAGGAATAATAGTGGATAAAGAATTAAAGGATAAAGTTGTGAACGTTAAAAGAATCAGTGATAGAATTATAATAATAAAAATGATTCTAGGAGAGCAGATTATAAATATTATAAGTGCATATGCACCACAAGTAAGGTTACAAGATATAATTAAGAGACAATTTTGGGAAGATATGGAGGGAGTCATGCAAGAATTTCCCAACAATGAGGGGATATTTATAGGAGCAGACTTAAATGGCCATGTAGGAAAAGATAAGGAAGGATATGATAGAATACACGGAGGGTATGGTATAGGTGAACGAAACGAGATGAGAGAGAATATCCTCGATTTTGCTTTGTCATATAACCTATCCATTGCAAATTCACTCTTTAAGAAGAGGGATGAACACTTAATAACTTTTAAAAGTGGACTTCATAAAAGCCAGATAGACTTTTTTCTACTTAGGAATAATGAACAATCTGTATGTAAGGATTGTAAGGTGATACCCGATGAGAGTTTAACCTCACAACATAGGTTAATGGTTATGGATATTCATATCAAAAGATGGAGTAAAAGAACTAAACTTAATACACATCCAAAAACTAAGTGGTGGAACTTAAAAGGAGAGAAAATAACCTCATTCAAAAATAAGTTGATGGTAGAAGGAAATTGGAACTATGAAACAGAAGTAAATACCATGTGGACTAATATGGCTGAGTCCATTAAGAAAGTGGCAAAAGATGTCTTAGGAGTATCTAAAGGTAAAAGGCTATTAACAAAGGAAACATGGTGGTGGAATGAAACAGTGCAAAAAGCTATTAAAGAAAAACAAATGCATTTTAAAGCATGGCAGAAGATTAGAAATAATGAAAACTATGAACAATATAAGAATGCTAAAAACGTTGCTAAGAGAATAGTAAGTGAGGCTAAACTTAAAGCATATGATGAGCTCTATAATAGACTAGGAACAAGAGAAGGTGAGAAAGATGTGTTTAAACTTGCAAAAGTAAGAGAACAGAAGGGTAAGGACTTAGAGCATGTTAGGTGCAATAGAAGCGATGATCAAAGGGTATTAGTCAAAGATGATGAGATCAAACAAAGGTGGGAAATATACTTTCAAAAATTGTTAAATGACAATGGCCCTGAGAATATAGGGATTGAAAATACTATAAATCTAAATAGCACTGGATATTATAGATATGAATGTAGGATTAGAATACTTGAAGTAAAAGAGGCCTTGAGAAAGATGAAATCAGGAAAGGCCATGGGGCCTAATGGTATACCAATAGAGGTTTGGAAGTATGTGAAAAATATTGGGGTAGTTTGGTTGACCAAGTTGTTTAACAAGATCATAAAATCAAAGAAAATGCCTGATGAGTGGAGGAAAAGCTCTATTGTACCAATCTATAAGAATAAAGGAGACATTTAGAGCTGCACTAATTATCGAGGAATCAAACTTATGAGCCACACCATGAAACTTTTTGAAAGAGTGATTGAGAAGAGGCTACGACATGAAACAAGTGTATCGGAGAATCAGTTTGGTTTCATGCCTGGGAGGTCTACTATGGAAGCTATTTTCTTACTAAGACAATTAGTAGAGAAATATAGGGAGAGGAGAAAAGACCTACACATGGTCTTTATTGACTTAGAGAAAGCTTATGATAGAGTCCCTAGAGAGTTAATATGAAGGGTGTTGGGTGTTAAAGGAGTTTCTCAGGGGTATATAGACATAATTAAAGATATGTATGAGGGAGCAATAACAAATGTTAAGACCACTAGTGGCGTGAATGGTGATTTTCCTGTCACTATCAGATTGCACAAAGGATCTGCATTGAGTCCATACCTTTTCACGTTAGTTATGGATGAGTTAACAAAACATCTGCATGAGGAGATTCCCTAGTGCATGCTATTTGTAGACGATATAGTCCTACTTGATGAGACAAGGGATGGTGTAAACATAAAGCTAGAGTTATGGAGAGAAGCATTAGAATCGGAAGGATTTAAAATTAGTCGAACTAAGACACAATATATGGAATGTAATTTTAGCAAGGAGAGTAGGAGTGGAGCACCAGTCAAGATTAATAACCAAGAGGTCCCCATGAGAGACCACTTCCGATACTTAGGATCATTGATCCATGAGAGTGGAGAGATTGAGAGGGAGGGTACTCAGAGAATCCAAGCGGGTTGGAACAAATGAAGATGTGCATCGGGTGTTTTATGTGATCAGCGGGTGCCACTCAAACTAAAGGAAAAATTCTATAGGATGGCTATAAGGCCAGCCATGCTCTATGGATCAGAGTGTTGGGCAGTTAAGGAACATCATACTCATAGGCTGAGTGTGGCAGAAATGAGGATGTTGAGATGGATGAGTGGTAAGACAAGAAAGGATAGAATTAGAATTGAAAATATTAGAGGAAATTTAGGGATAGCACCAATAGGTAACAAGATGAGGGAGATTAGACTTAGATGGTTTGGACATGTTCAAAGGAGGCCAACAACGGCACCAGTTAGAAGGAGTGAGGCAATACAAGTTGAAGGTTCTAAAAGGGCAAGGGGAAGGCCCAAAAGAACGTGGATAGAAGTGGTGAGGAAAGATTTAAAAACTTTGGGACTAAATGAAGCCATGGTATTTAATAGAGTGGAATGGAGGAATAAGATCCATGTGGCTGACCCCTAATTGGGATAAGGTCTTGATGATGATGATGATGATGATGATGATGATGATGATGATGATGATGATGATGATGATGATGATGATGATAAATGTAAATAAGATTATAAAAAAAAATTATGAGATATGAGATTATTAATTAACCAACCTGTATTGATTGCCTTTCCAAAACATAAGAATGTTCAGCTTTGACTCTTGCAACCTTGGTTCATCCAAATAAATATCCAATTGTGATTTTTGCATAACCAAAGAACATTCTTCACTTTTAAATGAATCAAATTCTAATGCAAATGTAATTATATTATTCGACTTAATGTAAGACAATTCATAGTAAATTATAATATCCTACACGACATATGAAAGATATAAATATAATTACCTTCATCACATCTAAAACCTCTTGACTATATGACAAGTTCTAGCTATCATTAACATCAAGGGTATTACCTCTAACTATAGAGGAAGACGAGGAAAGATTAGGAGAACTCTCAACCATATATTCATTGAAGAGAGAGAATAACTTTTCCTAAACTCGAGCATACTCCAAGCAACCATTACCAAGCAATTTCTTGCATTAGAATTCCTCAAAGTAGAGCTTATATTGAGAATCCAACACACATGCAATTTCAAAATGGTGCTAAATTCATAAAAGTATTTTGAAAACTTGGCAAACAATTGAGTGAACATACTCTTCATATAGTCATCATCACTTCTTATGTATTGCGTTAAACTCAAATAAATTACAAATGTTGCACGAAAGTAGAGATTTGTTGTAGGATACTTGGATCCAGAAAACATGCAAGTAAAAACAGCCAAAAACTTCAAAATTTTTGCAGCCTTTTCCCATTCGTCAATAGAAGCATAGTGCTTACAATTTGAGTCACTTAATTATAAGTGACAAAATGCATGTTGGTAATAAAGAGCACTTTCAAGCATCACATAGGCTGAATTTCATCTTAAAGGATAATCTTGTCTTAAGTCTTTTTTTGTATCAATTGACATGTGATTCACATACTCTAAAAAAATTTATTTTTTACCTTGCGATCTTTGACATACTTAATACTCTCTTGAATTTTTTGAATAGCATCATCTATTTCTTTCAAAGCATCTTACGCAATCAAATTCAAAACATGACAACAACAACGAAGATGAAAGAACTCTGCACCATAAACAAGTGTGTTTTTTATGTTCAATTGATGCTTTAACAACTCAATAGAAGAATCATTAGTAGAAGCTAAAGTGATTGAATTTTATTTTTTTCTCAATCCCCCATTCTACTAATAATGAGTATACTTTTTCTTCAAATGATATTCCACTATGTGGAGGTGGTAGAAAACAAAATTTTAATATCCTCTTATGGAAGACCCACTCATTATCTAGAAAATGTGCTGTGAGACTTATATAACCGTCAATAATATAAGAAGTCCACAAATCAGATGTCAAACTTATCCTATCATGTGTCAACTCTAACATATCTCTTATCTTTCCTTTTTTCTCTTTTATACATTCTTAGAACATCTACTTTTACTATATTTCTATTAATCAACTGCAAATCTGCATGCAAATATTTAAGTAATGCTCTAATTCCATCATACTCAACAAATTGGAAAGGCAAATCATGCATAACAACTGTCGCTGCTACTAACTCACGAAAAACTTCAAGATTAAACTTTTCTCAACTTAGTGACATACTCTCCTAACTTTAAGATAAGAGCAATTTCTCTATATCACGAGAGGAGCTCTGCTGATAAGTCTTTAAATGACATTTTAAATTAGTTGTACCAAATTTGTTGTCACAAATATATATATATATATATATCGTGAAGCACTTCTTGCATTTACACCTTTGCCTTCCATCTTCTGATACCGATAGGTGTTCAAAAAAAAATTCCAAACTGGAGACATCAACTTCCTATGTTTTTTACCTCTGTTGGATTTCAAAACTAACTCCACGTTCTCTAAATCAACAAGTTCATCGTCGTCGTCATTGTCGTGCAGCGCATTCAAATTATTAGATACATCATTGCTCCCAACTCATGCATATATTTCAATTAACAAGAAAATTTTAGTTTACAATAAACACCAATTATTTCATTAAAAGTCATACTCATAAGAACGTAGGACAAGCACAGAAACATAAAATCAAACAAACAAAAGATCAAACTATATAAAGAATCACACAAACAAGGAAGTGAGGAATAAGGAGAGAAACAGAATGCTAAAGAAAGAACAAATAAGAAACATATACCTGTTGTGCTGTAGGTGTGCTCATTGTGTAAGAATTGTTAAAGATATCTGGGAAGAAAAACCTATTGGGGCTTCCATGCAAAAGCTCTAATTCTATTGCTCTTGCCTCAAGGTTGTAAATAAAACGTAAAAATGATAATATAGGACGGTTAGATGACAAAAATCCTATAATATCACTAAATATAGGATGGTTAAGTGAACTGTACTATATTATTGAAAAGTATAGGACTATAGAATAACCGTCCTATTGTAATAATAAATATAGGACGGTTACTAGATAACCATCCTATAATTAAACAAATATAGGACAGTTAGCCCAAAACCATCCTATATATTATGTTAAATATAGGATGGTTATCTCAAAACCATCCTATAAATTGAGATAAATCTTTATTTATACGTAAAAAAGTTATCGGTTACATGGTTCCAACTCCTCTAAAGTCCAAACCTCACCTTAACAAGCCATTGTTGGGGCCACTTAGCTACATATAGCTTAGGAGGTCTGGTCATACCAAATTAAAGTTTTATTTCTTGTTTGTAACAACATTCAATTACAACTTAGAAATTTAGAAACTCAAGTCAGAAAGTGAGAAAGGATTGTCTCTCCGAGTCACGACTCCCAACAAGGCAACTGTCATGCCCATGTCCTAAATAGTGGATTCAAACGAAAAAAAATCATGAACATTAGAAATCTATGGTTCCAAGTCACCCATCAGACTATGCTCGGAGAGAGCTTTCCAATGACACTAAGAACGCATGAAACGGAGATCGGGAGCGAAAGACCTAGGGATTTTACCATCGAGGTAGAGGGGGTCCAAATTGATAATGGCACCCCCCTTCTCTACTGCGTGTGAACCAAGGACCACGTGGGAGGAGCTCTACACACGGGAGTGGAACTCAACGCGTGGAGCTCTACTCCCACGCATCTTCAAACAGGAAAGGGAGGAAAAGCCGGCTACCCTCCTCCCCTTACACTTTTCCGGCAGTCATTCCCGATTTCCTTGGTTCTCCCCCCCTCTTCCGATCACTTTCCGGCAAGCTCCTTGCCCTCTTGCCTCTCCCCATCCCCTCATTTCCCTTAACTCCATCCTTTCCGGCAAGACACAACCCAGCTTTAGCTGCGACAAGAAGAAAGGCGGGTTACCACCTTTGGGTCGTACTGGTACACGCTCGACCCAGGTAAGCTTCCACCTCTCTCTATTCTTCCCCATTTTCTCTTCTTCTTCAATGCAAATACATCGTTTTTTGAGGGACTAGACAGTGAAAAAACACCATTGGATTCAAGGCATATAGGGGACAAAACAGGATTGGATCGAAAATCTACTCGTTCACCTTGTTCCTTAGACGTTTCAAAGTGAAACCTCTTTGGTTTCATGAAGATCTATTGAGAAACGACGCTAGAATCTTCCAAAACCAGCACCTAGGGTAAGTTTTAAAAGCCCTTGAAAAATCAGGCAAAAAATGATAGTTTTAGAAAAATCAAAAGGGGAAAACGTTAGAAAACAAAAATTCAGAAAATTTCGGGCATTCCCTAGAAATTTCGCTAGAAAATGAGGTTGCCTATGTCGCCGGCAACGACCGGAATTCGGTCACCTTCTCCGGCGACGGCAACATTTTTCGGCGACCCTTTAAAAAATGTGAAAAAATGAAATTTTTATATATGGACCATTCGTGCGTGATCTTTTCATCCGCGAAAATGGATTGTCGATCAAGAATCAATTGGTCCATGAAATTGCTTGTCAATGTTAGGAAAATTTTGAAACTTTAACATCCGACCGTTAAAAATGTGATCGGAAGGTAAATTTAGGTCAAATATAACTCCAAGTAACCATTGGTGATGAATTATCACATAAATGACTGACTAATTACGGATAATTTGATGGGAGATCCTATCTGGTCATCCAATACTCGATTAGGGAATGTCAGAGGTCAGGAAAGGATATCAAACCATGAATTATGACTAAAAGCATTGAATTGTGAAATAACTTACCTAAAATGTTGGAAATTGAAACTTCTAGAGGTACACGCTTGATCTAGACCATCGATGTAAGACCAATGGTGCTGATCCAATTGTATAGCGACCAATTGGTGTGCAAATCCTTGATCTAGATATATGAGGTTAGATTAAGAACATGGTGAATGTGGAACTAGAAGTGATTATAGAAAACGGCATGAAATTCTAAAATTTACTTAGAACTTGTAATTGTTGCAGAGGTTTGAGAGTAGTGTGAGCGATTCTAACAGTAGAACATTGAGTTGTACTTAGAGAGCAGGTAAGGACCCTAAACCCTTGCATTCTTTAAATTCTTGTTGTTATGTTCTCTTGAAATTAACTTTACACATGTGTAAAATGTATATATTGCCACCTTGGTTTAATGGATGATATAAATTGTAATTTCTTATTAAAAAGGTAATGTTATAGTACGATTTGCTATGCTTAACTGTTGTAATGATGCAAACTGTTATAAAATAGTGAAGCCCAAGATAGTAAGCCCTGAGGGCAGCCCGGTAAGCTATAATGACGCTTTCCAAGATGGTAATTCCTGAGTGAAAGGGCTACCTAGTTGCTTGCAACTAAGGTGAAGCCGCCTAAGACCATAAATCCTGAGGATTGGACTGTCTGGTATTGAGCCTCCCAAGACGGTAAACCCTGAGGGAAAGGGCTGCCTGGTTCTTTGGAATCATGGTGGAGCCACCCAAGATGGTAAACCCTGAGGGATGAGCTGTCAGGTATTGAGCCTCCCAAGATGGTAATTCCTGAGGGAAAGGGCTGCCTGGTCTTTTGGGATCACGGTGGAGCCGCCCAAGATGGTAAACCCTGAGGGATGAGCTGCCATATTGAGTTACCCAAGATGATAAACCCTGAGGAAAAGGGCTGCCTGGTTGATTTCGACTAAGGTGGAGCTACCTAAGATGGTAAATCCTAAGGAAACCTGACTTTAGCGCTGTCCAAGATGGTAAATCCTGAGGGTCTGACTGCCTTGATGATGATACACATAGTGGGCCGCCCAAGATGGTAATCCTTAAGGGAGATGACTATTGAATCCTAGTGTAATGCTAGGCATGTTTAATATTACTAAGAAATTCATCAATGAGGATGTAGCTTTGTTGGATGTAATGCTTATAGTTTGCATTTAACTTTAGAATGAGGTCCATGACTTAGTCACTCATCTACTGAATGTCCTATGGTTGGACACGAATGGAAAATCCTTATGGGGTGTGCTTGTTTGCATGCGTTGACTGTTGCGTCATATTTGAATTTGGGGAAAAATTGTAATTCTACTCTAATATCCATAGATCTTACTTGATAGCACAGGCTAACTACGTTGTATATGACTAGTTAAAATGGAAATAAATGCTCATGTTATATTGAATGTGTTGTTAAGCGTAGCAATGAGAATGATTGGATATGTATGGGTTTAGTTCTTTTCCCTTACTAGGCTTCGCAGCTCACCTTATTATTTTGCAAGTACTAGTCAGGCAAAGAAGAGAAAGGTCGTTGAAGAAAGCTTGCTTGAAGATGTTGAATTTTGAGTTGTATATACATACATGTATATATGTGCTAATGCTGTAAACGAGTTATATCTTATTTTTTACACTAATCCTTATGCATCATATATATTTTATTATGATAGATAGTATGGAGGCTGAGTCTCCCTTCAGGAAATTATGATTATTATATTGTCTATCAGGTGAACCGTATACCATGCGTTAAATGCATAAGTCTGAAAAACAGGGGAGACTTTGTCGAAATTTCGATAGGACTCGGTTGTTAAAGGAGAAAAATATTTTACTAGTAAACTGTGACTTGCACAGGACAAGGGCACCTAGCTCTCTCAACACTTCCGCTGTGATATAAATTATGAAAATAAAAAGGGGGCAAGGCCATGTAGGCCTAGCTTCGCCCAATCGTTAGGCTTGATTAAGCCTAATTGCGGCCCTAGGGATTGGGGTCATGACAGCAACAACAACCACAAGGATAACAACTTTTTATTTGTTAATGTCACGTGATGTCTAGAGTGGACTTCGTTGAAGTTTGAATTCAACTCACTATTAGTGTGTCACTGACAATTTTAAGAAAGGACACAATATAGGACAATAATTTGATAACCATCCTATATTTTGTAAATATATAAGATGGTTATTTCAGAATGATTTTATATTTGGTAAACATAAAGGACGACTATTAAAAAAATGTCTGATATGTTTTTGTTTGCTAAAAAAGGCTGTTAGTGAGGTGGCTTGAACTTCATGCCTCAAGTTAACAAGTTGATGTTGGGACTACTTAGCTACACTTAGCTTAGGTCTTCAAGTCACAGTAGTTTAAATTTATGTTTAATGTAAGCCTATAAGTTTGTAATCCTTCATTTCATCTTCAAGAATCAAGACTAGTAGACCACTGAGGGTAAACCAGTGAGGTAGTGACCGCTTGAGGCTATTCTAGAGTCCAGACTTCCAATTCTAGGCCTTACACTTCTAAGGCCTAGGTAGGCTTTCAGTGAGCAAAGAAAGAGCAGCGTCAACACCCACTCAACAATTAGTAGTTCATCGACTTCATTCCTTCTCCCTCCATGGGCTGATGTGATTTGAAAAGTGAGAACATTATAATTTCTAAATAGGCACAAAGGTAAAAGCAATAGGCCATGGCAAATAATTGTCTTCCTTTCTTTTAATCTTTTGCATAAAATTTGTCAGGGAGGTTGTTTGAAGTCTTGTAACATCCTCTATTTTTAAAATAACTAAAGGAAAAATCAATTAAACTAACTAAAAGGGGGAACCCCCTCACTTAAACGTAATTGAGAAATAGACATAGGTATGTTTCCCAAACTCGATGAAAAGGGGGAACCTGATGGGAAGAAAAGAAAGGGGGAAGAAGAAGAAGAAGAAGGAGAAGAAGGAGAAGAGAGGAGAAAAGAGGAGAAAAGAAAGGAAAGGAAAGGAGAAGAGGAGAGGAGAGGAGAGGAGAGGAGAGGAGAGAGGGAGAGATTGTGCACCGGAGAATAGAGCTCAGCCATGACAGAGGAGGAGTAGAAACATAGGGTTTCTATTTTTCCAGAGTTTCAGAGGTCGTCGGAGAAAATGGCAGCCTGGATTGATGCTCTAAGCCATTCATTCTCTTCAGCATAAAGTTGCGAGAAAAACCCCTTTGGATTTGCTACCATCGGAGAAGAAATGAATGCGGATTGAACCATGAACAATGCGCGCGGCTAGGGATGGATCATTTCACAGCAGATCGGAGCCAATCTAGCATGCCTAGGAAGGGGAAAAGCATGGTTACACATTCTTTAGGTAAGATCTACAAAACCCTGATCTTGATTTGTTGAAATTTTGATAAATTCGTGAGTTTTGATCTTAGATCTAAATTTAAAGATGATCCAACGACTAAATTGTTAATCCATGCTTAGTAATGGGTAGATTGATGCCTGAGATAAGTCATATTTTATGGAATTCACGATCTGTGCTAGAAAATAGATCAGACGATCTAGACCGTCCGATCGGTTACTGTTCACACAGTAACTTCTGAACGTCTGATGGATAATTAGACACTATGGATGACTCCTACGACCCTAAATTAGCTAGGAGGTTATTAGATTATTGTAATTTGGATGAAAACTATCAAGAAACCTCAGTTGTTCGATCAGTCACTATTCAAATAGTGACTGGTTGATGTTGGATCGACGATCAAACCCCACAGATGAGTTTTGATCGTCAATCCAAAACTAGCAATGGTCCATCCAACCATTATGCATTCTTAAATTAGCTGGATATGACCAATTATAGTAGATCTTAACCATCGGATTGCCTGAAAAAGGTAGATCCGACCACTCTTAGTAGATATGTATAGTCAGATCACTTGAAAAGGGTGGATCTGACCACTCTTAGTAAATGTGGACCATCAGATTACCTGAAAAATGTGGATTAGACTATCTTCAGCCAATCTTAATATATGGATCATTTATAAATAGTTGATCAGTCATTGTCATCTTGTGGAAAACACTAAATTTAGAGGCTCACATAAATCCAACCCTTGATATAAGGATATAAGACCAGATAGTTAAATCATAACTATATGTAAGTGAAGGTATTAAGAAAAGAATTTTTATGTCTTGTATAGATTGAAGCGTACGGGGTCGATCAACTACTAGACAAAGGATGAACTCGCCACACGAGGTAGGTGATTTACATCTGGGATTTTTCTCTTAATTTCATTGATTGTGACTTATCTACGATTCTTGAGGCATATGTCTTGTGTATTATTGTGTTTTGTTGCATGTGTATAGTGCTTTAGAATTTTTATCGTGACTTTTGATTTCATAAGTATCCATGTTTGAGACATTATGGATTACACTATCACAGATCTTGATTGAGACCAAAAGGGTGAAAGCAGAATTGAACCTCGTCTTTTTGTGAGTGCCTGAGTGCCCTATTTGTGGGTGAAAGGGTGAAAGCAAAAAGTACTGAGAATTGGCCCCACATTGCCGTGAGTGCCTGAGTGCTCGTTGTGGGTGAAAGGGTGCAAGCGAGCGTGAAATGTGTCTTTCCATGAGTGCCTGAGTGCCCCTTATGGGTGGAAGGGTGAAAGTGGGCATGAAATGTGTCTTTCCGTGAGTGCCTGAGTGACCATAAGGGTGAAAATGGGATTGAAACGCGTCTTGCCGTGAGTGCCTAAGTGCCCGTAAGGGTGAAAGGGTGAAACCGGAATTGAACCTCGTCTTTCCGTGAGTGCCTGAGTGCCCTCTTGTAGGTGAAAGCGAAAAGTACTGAGAGTTGGCCCCGCGTTGCTGTGAGTGTGTTCGAGACTCTCACAGGGCTGGACTGTATCCGATGCTTTATTGGCTCTTACATGCATTCATGATGTTCTATGGATACTAATCTTCATTGATTTGACATACATGTACTTACGTATTTTCTCATGTTACGTATGTCTTGATGCTCGGATTGATATCGCTTTGCTTATATCATGGACTTCATGTACTGTCCTTATGGATTATGCTGTTTCGTGCATATATGTTCTTCTTCTAGAAACTTCTATGTTTTTTTAACTTCTTACGACATGTGATTTTATATCGTTTTTGGTAAATTGAATATGAATCAACTACACAAGCATAGCTTGCTGAGGCATTGCTTTGTTTGCAATGCCTCAGGTATAGAGAGTGACGGCAGGTTGATGTGCTGACAGAGCAGGTAAAAGTGATAGCAGCTTCCAGCGAAGCACGGATAATGTTCAGAGATGACTAAGTTTGCTCAAGACCTCACTTTGGGTTTTGAGTATGGGCTATACTTTAATTAAAAATGTAATGTGACCTGGATGTCAGAATGTGGATTTATGTTGGATGTGATGACTGTAGGGAGGGACCCTGGGTATTTGGTAGTAACTATATTTTCTTCTCCATTGTTGGAGTATATTTTATTGAAAACAACATTTGGTTATGGATGGGTGTGGAGACTGAGTCTCCCTTATGATATGTATTATACATTGTTTATCAGGTAGTTTTGTATTGCATTGGTCATGTGCAATGGTCCAAATTACACAGGAAACTCTATCGGATTTTCAGTAGAAATGGTATTTCATTTCACTGTTAAATTCGTAGTTTTGTGGTTGTATGACTCCTCGAACTTTGAAAGAAATGCTTTTATTTAAGTTTTTATTTTTGGTCACTTTAAAAATTGAAGTTTTTAAAACAGGGATCCTGACTATTTTTGTAAATTATTTTTATATTGTGTATAAAAAATCTAGGGCTTGACAAGTCTAGACCTCAATGTTGACAAGTTGTAATAAGAACTACTTAGCTACACTTGGCTTTGGTTGTGAAGTCTTGCCAACTTAAATTATTATTAACTTACTTTGTTCAACTTCAAACTCTAACTAGAGTCTAAACATTTACTCATTTGTTAGCACAGATATTCTATTCCTATATGCTTTAGCCAATTAGCCTTTATGCTTTAAGGCTTAAGCAATAAGGAGTTGCTATCAATTTAATTGTGCACTACTGCAGAGTCTGCACTATAATACTTGGCCTTTAATTGCTCACAATTATCAATTTTAGGTCATATATAGATAATGTCTCCACATAAAGTTTATGATGAATGTAAAAATTATCAAATTTGGACATTAGCAATAAGCTTGACTAACTAACCTTAAGATATAGATAATGTCTACAAATCTATATTTTTGTCTGAATAAATTTATTTGTTTGTTATCACACGTTATAGTTTATAACTTAAGGTCAAATAGTTCTGATGAGAAGAAACTTCAAGAGGACAGCAAAATTCAAATTATCTATCTAATCATATCTCTAAACATTAACTACATTGAGAGTTTGAGGCTCCACCATGTATTGACAATTTGACATGTCTACTTTTGTCTTTACTCTCTAGCAACATATGAATATATTGTATGTACAATTGTACATATATAACCAACTATAAATGGAATTCCATGCCATTCATAGTTCATAAATGTGCTCCAAATAACAGCAACATTGTGAATTTGCATTCATAATTTATTATTATAGAGAACATAGTAAATAAATACTTATGATAAATATAAGATGGTTGTTAAATAATCATCCTATATTTAGAAAATATAGGATGGTTAATACAAAACCATCCTTTATACTCTATAAATATAAGATGAGTATGTACTAGCCATCCTATATTTTTTATAGTTATAGGATGGTTACCAAATAACCATCCTATATTTTGAACCTAACATTTATTAAATTAGTTATGTATCATCTTTGATATAGGATGGTTATTTCTGAACCATCGTATGATGATTATTAATATGGGACTATTTATGGATAACCGTCCTATATTTCTTTTTCTTTATAAAACTCTCTCCCACCTTTCACCCTACAAAAATTTCTTCAAAGTCTAAAACCTCCCTCAACCAGGCAAAAACCCCAACTAGAAGAATAAGAAAAAGAAGGAGAGAGACAAAGAGAGAAACCATGCTAGTCGACGCAATGAGAGAGAGAGAGAGAGAGCGGGAGAAACCGATTGTTGCCTAGCTGTGCTACTGCATCTCAAGCAAGAAGAAGAAGGAGGAGGAGGAGGAGGAGAGAGACAAGGCAAGATGGTATGAACAAGCTTACTGTCAGTCTGTGACATGTCTCATGCCTCATGGAAACTTAGTGAGAAATTGAGAATCAGAATGGTACCTTTCTCACGTAGCTTTTAGATAACCCTAAACAAATGAGTATGGAATTGAGACCATCCCAAGATTCTCAAATAATGTTTAGTTCTTTTGCTTACTAACATCGTTTTGAAATGTAACCACTTTAATTTCATACCTTAGTTTAGTTAGAATAGTACCTATCTCACATAGCTTTTAGATAATCCTAGACTAGTGAGCTGATTTTCACCTTCACTTATTTATTGTTTGATTGAATGATAATTATTTCCAACTGATTTGATTGTAGTGTTTTCACTTTTTACTTGTGAAGCAAACATGAAACATGAAGAATATGAACAAGAATAATATAAAGAAGTAGAACAATCGAGCACATGTACACCACCTGTCAAGAGAAAGGGCATAGGGCCAACAAAAATGGAACATATAAATAAGAGATCGTCAAAGAAAATAAAAGAGACTATACAATTCAATAGTAGAGGCTACGCAATAAGTGTTAGTGCCCATTCGTATGCTAGTTTCATATGCCGCACTATTAGAAGTATGGTGATAGTTTCAATGACTGATTGGAGACGTGTCACCAATAGTCAAAGATGCAATATGGGAAATGGTCAAGGTATGTAAAATCTTCCTACATATAACATAATATGTCCCTTATATTGTTTTTCTTTGAATACACTAACCTGATTCTTCTTGTATTTTGTAATCTGCCTTTGTCGTATCTGATAAGTGCAAAAAGCAAGCATTACAGGGGGCCAGTGAACAATGGAGGAAATGGAAGAGTGAACTTGTAAGGAAGTACATATTTCTAAATGCCAATGATCCTTCTAAGCTTAATATTGTCCCTGAGTTGTATTCCTGTTTCATTGACCAGTAAGCATGGAATCAATTTGTACAATTTAAGCTCTCACCTGATTTTGACATAATTACAACTTGAACTAGCCATATTTTGATTCCTCTAATTATTAAAGTTGATTGTATTTTGATTACATTAATTTGATATTCAAGCAAAGTGTATAAAAGGACATCTAGTTTGTGCAGCTAATCATATGTAGTACTACCTTTCCAGGGTTGGCTACGCGTGGTTAGTGGAAGAAGAAGTAAGTAAATCATGTGACAATTCATTTATGTCTAAACGTAATATATTTTTATTTCATTAACTCTGACTCAATGTCTCTCTTAACAGCAAAAGAATGTTAGGACAACGAAGCTCATTGACCGTGTTCTTCTTTATACCACTACTCCCTACCTTTGTATCTCTTGCATTATATTACATGTGTAATAGGGATTTGATTATGTTATGATATTTACATGTGTAGAAAGAGTTAACCCAAGAAAGTGCAACTACAGCTACACCTACAAGGACCCTAAGTAGCACTCCTACAAAGGAGGACATCCTATATAGGGCTATGGACAGTAAGGACGAGCACCCTGGCTGAGTAAGGGACCAAGGTCGTAGTGTGGTTCCTTCCAAATTCTTCCCTAAACAAAAGCCTCCTAGAGTAGAAGAATTAGAAGCATGGAAAGAGCAAACTTTTTTGAAGATATATAGTAAGGTCAAGAACCATTTGTTGATGGACTTCAATAGTCATAGAAGGAGTTCATGTCAAGATATTGTCCCTCAAGTTCAACCACCCTAATCTGCAATAATTGTACCCCTCCATTAGCAGAAGAGGTGGCAAAGCAAGTATTTGAAGGTGATGTCCTAATCAGTGAGGTATGTATATTGACATATTTACTTTTGCAATGTTCAATTATTTAGTAACCTTTTCATCACTAATCATTATATATATATGTGTTATTTCTCAATTGTAGATATATACATTTGAGGACTATGTCGCTGTAGCAACACTGTACAAGGTTCAGTCCATGACTTTTTCCACCTTACACGGCAAGTTGATGGATCCACACACTAAGTGTGTATGCATTACTACCGCCATTCAACCAAATGTCTCCCTTCTATTTTTGATACAAGAGGATGATATTCAAACTATTAAGGATGCAATTGGATATCATGTGACTTGACCAGAGAAATTTATCAAGCCAATGATATCCAAGGTATATATATGGTGTCATGGCATCATTTTTAACTACCTTTTTTAAGTCCTCTCCTAAATTGTTAATTGATTAATATTGTTTACAACATGTTAGGTCACTAGAAGCAGCACAAGGCACCCTTGAAGCCAACCTCCCTGACAACAAATTCTAACGTAATGGCTACTGTATATATTTGTATAGTTGTATGATAAAATTTTAGCTCATTGTCTCTCTTCTTTTAACCATATGTAATATGGCTCAACTGGAATACATGTATATTGAGTATGTCATGTAACTGCTCTATTAGACTATTACAAATCAAAGTGACATTACTTGCTCTTTTAATAACACTTGATAATTATTTGACATTAGCCCAAATAACGTAATGCAGGTCTTTGCACAATAAGTTGCAAAGATTAGAGGTCAAGGACATTTACAAGTTCCTTGACTCTGCTCTTGTCTTTCAATTGGAGCATGTGCCCATGGACAAACAAATTGAAGAATCATATTTGGGCTCATGTGTTGTGCAAAGGGGAAGACCTTACTAATTTCCTATAATAGCAGGTAAGTTATAACATATGTGGCTAAATTATGTCATTTCAATTTCATAATTTATACACATGAATATCTATATCATTTAAGATTTGAGAACTTACAATTGAATTATTATTTATATAGGTCCCATTGGATGCTACTAGCTTTGGATATGCATGGTAGCCATGTAATATTTTTCGATTCTAGTGGAGTACACATTGGGAAACACCTAATGGAAATTATGAACAAATAAGTCTTTATTACTTCTTTCATTATAATATATCTACTCATTTGATAAGTGATAATTATCATATTATTCATAATTTAATGCTTTTTAACTATATGTATGCAATGCATGGCATAAATGGGCTGAGCAGGAAGGCCATGAAGGTATTGACCACTTAGTAAAACTCAACTAGAAGAAGGTCAAGGTAAGGTTTACTAATTATTGGTGACATTGGTGTGCAGTGTGCTAAACAAAATTTCGATTGGGAATGTGGGTATTATGTTCTCAGATACATGAGAACCCTCATTCACAATGGATTTACAATCTTATAATTGATAAAGGTAAGACAAATACTAATCAATGTTATAGTTTTGTATATTTCCTAAATGAATCCAAGATTACATGTCTGAACTAAGTTATAATATATTTCTTGTAGGCAGATTTGGGAAGCAAGAGTTACTCCCAGTTGGATCAAGATGATATAAGAATGGAATGGATAGAACATACTATGAATTTTAATTTGTGGTTCACTAATGTAAATGAATGTATCAATTATGTATGTACTTTTTACTCAAATAAAATACAAAAATAAGTTCATTTCTATGAATGTATTCCATTTTTCTTTTAATTGAAGTATACTATGTGTCAATGTATGTGCTTTCTTTGTTTCAAACTTTCAATGATGGAAAGTTGGTGTCTTGAGCCAAACGTGTGGCTGTCTATGGAGCAGAGTAAATATATGAGTGATTGGGTGTGCTTTCTTTTGTTCAATTCAATGTGAACTGTATGGAGAACTTATGGAATGTTGGAAGTGAATGTATACAATAATTATAAATGTAGCCTACAAGTTACAGAAGTAAAGTGAATGTGTTATTTTGCCACATATTGGCTGAGTGACTTATGAATTATTGTACTTTTTACTCAAATGAAATACAAAACATAAGTCCATTTCTATGGATGTATTCCATTTTTCTTTTGATTGAAGTATGTGTCAATGTGTGTGCTTTCTTTATTTCAAGAATGGGAGGTTGGTGTGTTCAAGGCTTCAAGCAGACATAGGGTTGTGAGTTCGTCTATGGAGGAGAAGTGTGGAGTTGTAAATGTATTATATATAGGTATGCTTTCTTTAGTTGAGTTCAACTACTCAAATGTTCAATTCAATGTGAAGTCAGTATACTGTATTGGGAAATTAAATGTGCAATGTTTGAACTTGGAAGCAAATGTGTAATGATTGTAAATGTATTTCATTTTTCTTTAGTTCAAATGTTCAATTCAATGTCAAGTTTATGGGTGGGACATTAGGAATGTGCAATGTTGGAAGTGAATGTGTACAACTACTATGAATGTAAATATATCATAAAGAATGGAGTGAGCAAATGTATTATTTTGTCACACTCACATACTATTGAACTGATGTACTTTGATAAATATAACTGCATGAAAAATGTACAGGTAACAAACAGAAACCAACAAAAAAATAAAAAAATTGTTTAGTGGTACAGAGTAGAAAGTTATACAATAAATGACTATTACTTGAAAATAGTCTTATATTAAAGATCATATAGGATGGTTTCTAAAAAATCGTCCTATATTTCTATTAGATTATAGGACTGTTCTCAATAACGGTCCTATATTACTAATATAGGACAATTACCAATTAACTATCCTATATCGCATAAAAGAACGTAGGACAGTTATTCAATAACCACCCTTTATTATTATGAATCTTTTTATCAGACTTACAAAGTACTAACTTTACTTACTGAATAGTGGTGGACCTAGTGGTTAGATTACAAACTTACCATTAATAAAGGATGATTTTTAAAAAACTATCCTATATTAGTATAAATCAATAAGAATAAAGGACTAGTTTTTGATAACTCTCCTTTTTTATTAAAATAAATAAATCATGTTCTATTTGTTACGTGAGTCAGATGGCTCAACACGATGGGTTAGTAGGTCGCAGGTTAGATGAGTTAACACGACGATTTAACAAGTCTCGAGTATGATGGTCAACACGATGTGTTAACGTATATGGGTCAACATGAAGTGTTAGCAAGTCGAGTGTCAGACAGGTCAATAAGACAGGTCCTCATGGTTGACACGAACACGACATGATTTTAAGTGTGTCATTTTTTAGACCCAATTAATGACACAAACAAGATAGGACTCAACCCTAACTTGCTAAATCTGTGTATTGTTCGAGTCATGTTATCATGTCGTGTCATATTTTTCCAATCCTACGCGCGCGCGCACGTGTGTGTGTGTGTGTGTGTGTGTGTGTGTGTGTGTGTGTGTGTGTGTGTGTGTGTGAGAGAGAGAGAGAGAGAGAGAGAGAGAGAGAGAGAGAGAGAGAGAGAGAGAGAGAGAGAGAGAGAGAGAGAGAGAGAGAGGGGGGGGGGGGATAAAATGCATGAATTGATGATCACAAAAAATTTGTTTCATTCTGTATTTATGTAAGATATTAAAAAGTACCTATATCAAATATATATATATATATATATATATATATATTTGAAGTGAAAATATATAAATTTTTAAAGTCGTTTGTTGTAAGTGTCTTTAAAAGTACTAACTTTAGGAGGGAACTGGCACTGATAGCACCGTTAAGCGGGCGGCTGGTAGCACTGAGAGTTAGACCCATATATCTAAGGGGAAAGTGACTGGGTTGTTGATGAGAGTTAGGAGGACTTTACATGCAACAAGGCCTTTTCCCACAAGGGAAGAACCAAGGTGTGAGGGGGTTGGGTGATATGGGCCCCAGTCTCCAAAGTAGACAATATTGTTGTATGTGGGTCCCTTGGGCTGTTATAGAAGATAGGGGCAATCAACCCCGTATGAAGCAAAGAGAGAGTTCTTGCGCGAGGATTTTGTTGAAGCACCCCTCATGTGTATAAGAAATGTGTTATATTGAATGTAACATGGCGTAGTGATATTGAATGTATGCATGAAGTCTTATAGTGAGTATACATGTGTTAGTGACCAAAATATGAAAAAAAAAATATGTACTTTTGAAGCCATTTAGCTAAACAACTTCAAAATCCTTGGACTTTCAAAGTCGGCTCAATGGAAGTCATTTTTTAAGCAACTTTTATTAGCATTTTTTATCGACTTTAAAAGCCTCCTATGTAGTAGTGAGCAAGTATACAATTCATTACAAAACATTCTAAATATGCATGAAGGGGAGCCTTGGCGCAACGGTAAAAGTTGTCGTCGTGTGACCTTGAGGTCACAGTTTTAAGGCGTAGAATCAGCCTCTTGCAAAATGCAAGGTAAGGTTGCCTACTATAGGCCCTTGTAGTCTGCCCCTTCCCCAGACCCCGCATAGGCAAGAGCTTCGTGCATCGGGGCTGCCCCTTTTTACATTCTAAATATGCATAAGGGAGAGGATGTATACATCACTGAGGTCTACCGAGAGGTAAATGTAACATCCTCATATTTTCCCCCCTCTTTATGACTTTTATGATGACTTCTCTTATGCTATGAGAGATTAAGTTTGGAATACATATTTTATTGTTTGTTTGTTGCTAGCCTTGTTTTCTAGGACCATCAAGATTTGCTCGAGGAATTTACATACTTCCTACCCGATTCTTTGCTGCAGTCTCCTATGCAGGTTGATAAGGTATCTTTTGAGAATTCATATAGGATTATTTTGGCATGGAAGTGAGAGTTCGGTTATGTCCCCAATATTGACATTTGCATGTATGTAAGGCATCCTTTGAGATTCCAACAAGAAAAATGGTATTCCCTGAGAACTATGGCTAATGTTGGCGGCCTAACGCTTCCTACCTGATTCGGGAGTTTTCATGGGTTTTAGAGTTTGGGATATTCCATGAGACATGGTACTATTGAGTGAGATGGGTTGTGAGATTCAGACTTTTGGTGAGTTTTCGTTTAATATGGACTGACAGCTTTTAATGATATGGGTCAATGAGATTTGGTGATTTGTTGACATGGATCCTTAGTTTGCTTAGTAACTCTTTGCTGTATTAAAAAAAAAAAAAATTTAAATATTAAATTACTTAAATAATTAAAGCTTATGCTTGGTATGTGAAATCCACACCTTTCAATAGGCGCAACTGTTCCACGCTCTTTGAAAAGCTATAAATTGGGATCGTCTTTCTAAGTTGATGGTAAAGAGTTTTACCTTCTAATTTTCTATTTAAAGACGCAGATCTTATAAGTATCCCATGATAATATTTTTTTGATGCGGACAAGTCGGATCTCTTGGGACCTTAGCCTTATAAGTTATAGCTTGACAAGGATCTATTGAAAAATAGAGAAAAAGATACAGGCGCCTTAAGTTTAAAACAACATAGAATGTAGGCCGCCAATGTGAATTTTGTGTCCAAAGTAACACGAGACCTATGTGGACCTATTTTACATAAGCCCACTCTCCTTTACGGCCTTATGACACATATAAAATAGAAAAAGAACAATCCAAGTTATTATTACGGTACTGCTATAACTTCAGGTTAGGCCTAAATTGTTTTTTAAGATTGGAATCGTTCACAACATTTTTCTTTGCTTAGATGGCTTGTACTCCAAAACTCTCATCTATTGGATGATCTTAATCACTGTTTTCTTGAGTTAAAAAATGAAGTATAGAATATATCACCATCCATTTTACAACTAAAGGCAGCAATTACTAAGATAATTTAATGGATGAAAACCTTGGATCATGGCTAATGAGACCCAAGGTAAACATTGTTAACAACACAAAACTTCAAAAATATTAGCCCCCCTAAAGTAATAGCTGTTTGCCCCATTTCTTGAGGGGTTCATGAGGAAAAATTAAGGGCACGTATATCACTACCCTATTATTATTTAGGGGTTGCAAAAAAGTCGAATGTTTTTTGAGTTTTACAAATTTGCTATTGAGTTTTTTTGAGCTTTGCAAAATTGTTATTTTGTTAGTTTTCTAACCTCATTCCCTTATTAGATTTTTAAATTTTCAATATTATCCTTCTCTATTGGGAATTCAAAGTATGTAGTTTAGAACAATAACACATGATTAAGTTACTAACTTGGCCACTAAGTTAAATGAATCAATCTTAGTGAATTTTGGTACCTAACACAATTAGATAACAAAAAAAAAATCTAATGGTAAGGTTAGATTTCAATAAAGACCAACTAATAGTGTGATATTCAATAGCAAATATACTATATTCATCAACTTGGCAACATCCTATTAAGCTTCTCAAATGAAATTCAATAATTTAAACTTCAGTTTTTCACTAAAAACTGATATAAAACTCATTTTAGCACAATTTAGAACATAATCAATGCTTTGGATCAATAAAAAAACATAATAAATTAAAGAAAAATTCAAGTTCAAACTTAAGCCAAATATTGTTACTATTCACTAGAACAGTGACAAGTAGCAAATTTTA
Organism: Warburgia ugandensis; assembly: GCA_035236585.1. Taxonomy (NCBI): domain Eukaryota; kingdom Viridiplantae; phylum Streptophyta; class Magnoliopsida; order Canellales; family Canellaceae; genus Warburgia; species Warburgia ugandensis. The sequence goes on along the minus strand of CP141138.1, from coordinate 8,668,416 downwards.
AGTTCTTCATTCAATGCCTGTTAGAGATTTCGGTTCATGAACACAGTGAAAAATCAAGGGCAAAGTCCTCTTCTTTATTGCTGTCCATTTGCTAGAAGGGTAATATTGAAATTTCAAAAAAACTAGCAGTGAAGGAAGATGAAAAACTAAAAGAATGGGAATTTTGCAAAATTTAATGGAAATTTTGCAAAATTAAAAAAGATGGACTTTTTTGTAAAAATACCAAAGTGTAAGATCAATGTTTTGTTGAGTTTATCTTCATAAGGCTGCAAATAAAAGATTACTGGTTGAGCGCGTCGCTTCTCCTCTTGGAATGTTTAGGTGTATTCCACAGTCTGGATTACTTAATCTATTTATAGTTTTCCTCTCTAAGGATTCTAGGTTAAAAACCTTATAAGGCACATCCTTAGAAGCCATCCATTTTAGCATGAAGCAAGCCCACATTCCGACGATCGATTCATTTTATTGCCCCTGCTTTGAATATCTCATAAACAAAAAATCGCAAGGACAAGATGAATCTAGCATCTTAAAACCCTTGTTTTTGGAGTTGAATTTGGATAGTTATACAAAATTTCTTAACATCCATTTTTTATGATAAAAAGTACAAATTTTCAGATGTTAGAAATATCTAATTCACGTGTTATTTCAACAAGAAGTTATCCAAAGTTAAAGTAACAAGATAAACAGGTCAGATTGTCCAAAAATGAGCCCACGCCATACTAAAATAAGGGGCGCTTCTAAAGCCATGCCTATAGGTCTCTTGGCCTACTATTTTTCTTCTCTTTGTACAACACCCATGATGAAGATTAATAAGCCAAAAATGTATAGAACCATCCCCTACCCCTGCATTTCGTCAACATGGCACGCTCTGCTTATGAAAGTGCAGAATTACACCTGCTATTAGAAGAGATTATTCGGAACCCCCTTCCATCTTCACGGTTTCTTGAAATGGCTAATGAAACCGTCTTTCAGGGTACTCCAGTTAATATTTTATTTTTGTCATTTGTCCAAAAGAAACACAAAAGATGTAGAAGGATAAAAAGGTTAAAAGAGAGCGAATTCCCTAGATGTAGGCGATTTTTCAGAGAGAGGGAGAGAGAGAGTTATTCCTTGATCCGAAAGTGTTATAACATGAAATTCTCCGGCAAGGCCACACCCATTTGCTTAAAAACCTCAAATACTCTCCCATCCCCTACGCCCTAAGCAAAATTCTCAGTTTCTGTGCTATATCCCCCTCTGGTGATGTCGACTATGCTCGCCATGTTTTTGCCTGAATCTCAAACCCAACACTTTATTCTGGAATTCACGGATACGAGGTTTATCCCAAATGGAAAACGCATCTGAAGAGCGCATTTCTCTTTACATAGAAATGCTAAGAAAAGGCTACACTTACCCCAAACAGCTAGACACTTGCTTTCTCTCTCAAGGCGTGCATTCTCATTTCAGCATCAGGATAAGGGAAGCAGATCCTTTCCCATGCTTTTCGTCATGGACTAGATTCAATTCCATTCTTGCAGACTGCCCTGTAGAGTTGTTACTGTAAGTGTGAAGAACTTAATGCTGGGTGATGAGTCACACCCAGAAGCTAAGGAGAGAAAAACTTTTGGGTGTTTGATAAAAGCTTCAAATAGAAGTTTTTTTCTTTTTACGTCTCATCAGTTATTTTTTGGAAAATTACAAAAAAAATTTAAAAACTAATAAAATATTAAATGGCAGGATGGTGAGGGACGGAGTGCTGCGGACGAGTCTAGGGTATTAATTTAATGAAGGGTGATAATACAAAGAAAAAACTTTATCTTGATTCCTACTATTAAGGGCAAGAAAGCTCCCTCTCACTATCGTGCAATCTATTTTATATAAAGTAAAGAGAAAATATTTCATTAGTTGAGTTTCAAACCGATAGCATCTTTCCCAACTTCTTTCTCTAAGTTGATTCCTGACTACATCTAATGTTTAGGCTTATGATAGCATCTTCTGAGAAAAGACTATTAGGAAATATATAGGAAGCTACATCAATCAAGAATTATCACAGTATCTGAGACAGCGGCATTAATTGTATCCTCTGCAGCGGGTAGTTGGGCAGCAAAAACTGAGAGTACAATGGAAAGCAATTCCACTGAAGTTGTATCTACTCCAACATAAGACAATGAAGCAATAGGAGTGGGATAATCTACTGACTCGGCAGCAGTAGATCCTTGGACAGCAGGAGACGAAGATTAAATGATAGAAAATGTCAATCAGGACCCCTATTCTGCAATGGGTATTCTATCTTCCCCCACAAAAGTGGTATGAAGTCAATTTTTCACATTTTTTCTAATAACAACAACAACAAAACAATGATAGGAATGCTAGGTAGAAGGATAGGATAATTCTGTACTTTTTATCATAAGAAATAGACAGTAAAAAATTCTTCTTCTTCTTCTAATAATAATAGTAATAATCCACTATTCTTCCATTATAAGAAGAAGAGAGAAAAAATTAGCAAACCACTATTCTTGGATTACTTTATCCATATATGGTTTCTCTACCCCTGTCAGACCACGTATAAGATTTAGACGTGGGTCTGCTTCATGGTGACTAATACTTATATAATTTGGGTTTTCGGCCCGTCCAAGATAGGTTACTATTCACTGCATGTGCACGCCGGGTTCCATAAAGAAGGCAAGGGCTATAACCTCTACAAGTCTACTTGTGCAACCTTGAATTCCTCGGACTCGTGTTGGCACGTCCAAAAATAGTCAGCCATTAGAAGTTCCATTTGCTTTTCCCATAGGGGCAGTTTGGCAGGGAAAAAACAAACCGCCAAGTAACTTAGTATTCACAGACTTTTTTTCTTTCACAGATGGAGGTTCTTTATGCGTACATAAAATGGCAAACAAACTTGGAGATAGAGTGGGAAAATCAACTTCTATAGATAAGTCTAATGGTGACCTTTGTGTCAAACAGTCTTCCCCACAGGACTAGGGGTCTGAAGCTTTCATGGAGCTGAATCAGATGGAGTTGGGGCTGTCTAGCACAGGGAGGACAAATCGTGGACAAAGTTAACCGTGGGCAGCTGTCAATCCTGCTCGTTGACAGCCCTAAGATCTTGGACTCCTGTTCTTAAACAGTTGTTTTGAATGATTCTTCTTAAACTATTTTATCTGTGTCTTACGGGTGCCTGTAGCAGGTAACAAGGTTACGAGCTGTTGGTGTTTTCACATATAAAGTAGAATAACAAGATAACCACTAAAAGCCACTTGAAGAGTCTACAGAGTTGATGATCCAAACAATTCATTGTGAGGGCTTAGTATTAGACATTCGACATCCGACCTATCTTCTTCAGAAATGAAATTTGTTTTAATATCACAGAAATTTATTAGGAAAAAGAGACAAACTAGACAAGGTGTTCCAGTATGCTCAAGAAATAAATGGCCCTAAAAGGTCGAGAATAACCAGCATTCTTAATCAAAGGCAATCTCTATTTCTCTTCCATTTATTAAATAGTAAGTACATTATTTTAAAGTCAGAAGAGAGACTTTTTTTTTATAGAAAACTATTACTATGGAAGTAAAATTTGTTCTATTGGGCTAAATAGAAAATAGAAATACTTCTAGCCTGAGTAGGCTAATCTTAATAATCTAGCATATTTGCAACACCGTTTTAGCAAATTTTCTAGGTCCCACCAGTATCATAACATTTAGGGGGTTGTATTTAACTATGTATGTTTGGCATTTCTATTGGTACATCTTCTGTGATATTTGAGATATATGTCGTATGTTCTATAATATATATCTTGTGTGATATCCGGGATATGTACATTTGTTCTATGATATCTCTAGTGATATCTTTGGTGATATTTTTGGTGATATCTAAAATACGTCATGAGAAATATTTTATAATTTTTAATAAAAATTAATGCTTCAAACAAAATAGAAATGTAGGAAAATGATGTATCACAAAAGAAAAGAAAACACACTTCGGAGCTGTCTTTTATTGGCCCTGTATCATGGTGGATCAGGCTTGGTTTCCTGATTAGCCTCTGAACTCTTCTTTTGGTTTGCAAGGAGGCCTCCAACTTATAGTTTGTTTGCAAGTGCCCCCCAACTTAACCAATAGATCCATAAGTAGTCCCTTGGATAGAATATGTTAAAATAGCAGTTCACATGAGAAGCAGTTTCCTTGTTTTGATTTTCCTTCTTAAAACAAAAACCATCCATCAAAAGAAAAAGCCCAATTTCTGCATCTTAGACCTGCTCTTTATCATCTAAGCATGGAGTATAGCTTTTACCACTCTAGTTTAACACCCTCTCAAGCTCAACATTTCCCCCATGTAACCAAACTTTTATTGCATGCTAAAATTCCACAACTCATGCAGCTTCAAATTTTCAGTTCTTTGAGCCTTCCTAGTTTTAATAGAAAGCTTCATTTGTCTGGAGAAACATGTTTACTCATCCATGCTGATATTACTTCATTAGTATCTAGCTTATGTTGGTTGTGTCGATGGTCAAGGTAAATCAGTAAATAGGGGCGTTGATGGTGGAGTTTGCTATGTCTTTTTAACAAGCTGTTTTTGAATGTCTCATTTTATCTGATATTACTTCATTAGTGTCTAGCTTATGTTGGCTGCATCGATGGTCAAGGTAAATCAGTAAATAGGGGCTTTGATGGTGGAGTTTGCTATGTCTTTTTAACAAGCTATTTTTTAATGTCTCATTCTATGTCTAGGAGCAACCAAGATTTAAAGGCATTTTGTCTTGAAGAAACCATTTCTTATACTCCACACATAGTTCTTATGCTTGCTCGTCTTTGGCATCAAATGGGTCTTGCTGGTATGTAAATTTGGTGTCCAGATCTTTCAATTTCAATACAAACATCCCAACATGAATAGACAAGCCTTGAGAACCAATGCGAAAATTTTAGAAACTTGATTGCAAGTATAGTTAACTTAGTTGAGAAAGCTCAGTATTTTGTTTGAAGTGGAACCCAATCATGGTTAGACCGTAAAGAACGGAGTGCGAGACTGAAGCGTCCATGTCTCTTGGTCTTTTATGAGCTACTGTTGAGTCGCCTACTATTGAACCAGAATTGCGTGCATTGCATGGTTTTCAAGCTTCTTGGTATGCAGCCCTAAATTCGCCTGTAGGCGAAGTTCATCATATTAGATTCCACGTGTTGATCTAAATTGAATTCTAACTTAAATGGAGTTGAGTTGGCTTTCATTTCCCAAGTCCCACTCCCCTTCTGATGTAACCAATGAGGCAAGAGTGGTTGGAACTGGGAGAAATTGGCCCGTTGCCATTTTCGGAGAAGAAGATCTTGCCCTGAGTCTGAAAATAGGATTTCAAGAATCTGGTAAGTAGGGTCCATTATCGACGATTATTGGTGTTTGGCTTGGAGAGAAAGACCCAGATGTTGCTCTTGTTGGCCATACATTAAGGGTAGGAAGATGTGACACCCCAGGTTTTCTAAACCTTTTTTCAATATATAACAACAATAATAATAACTTGCTTTATAAAATAGGTGGGATCCCTAAAAGTAAAAACTTGCAATTAACATAAATAATGCAACATTCAAAAGAAATCCCCTAGAGTCATCCAATATCCAAAACCACGACAATAAACAGAAATCAATCCATCAATACACTGAGCATGCTCAAAGTAAAACCACGACAAATCACACACAGTCGTGAAAAGACAATAATAAGAATAATATGTCTAAAATCCCCTAGGGTCATCCATGATCACCACGTCATACACACATTGGCAAATAAAGGTGCACTATACAAGTGGTGTGAGTCCAATCTATCCAAAATGTCAACATCCATGTACAACCTAATAAATATAAACACAAGTCCAAGAGACGTACACTAAATTAGTCTCTAAAATACAAAATGCAAATAATTCTCATGGTCCTCGCTCTAATCCATGCTGCTCCACTTGCTTGTGTAAGTGATCACATTCAATAGAAATATGATAAAATCACATGACAAGAAGTATCATAATCATTGTGAAATCTCATAAGATGAATGTATACAAAGCATGTGAAACATTAGACATCCATAATGGATAAATCAAGAAATCATGAGCTAAACAAATCATTATCAAATCTGAATATCATAGCATGCAAGGCATGAAACACATGGATACACATCCATCACAATAACAAAAGTTTGTATCCATAGAAAAATATAATGCACTTCATGATCATAGAATGTCGTACACAATCAAGCCATATGAGTGTCTCGACTACACTCACGGTGATGGTAATGAGTACTCACTCTAACCTTAGGTTCCTCACGTGCAGCCTACATCAATCCATTCTCGATGAAAGCCTATTAGCCAAAGCTACCAGCCCGCCCTTAAATCGGTACAAGGACCCAACTTACCCCGCTTCACCTAACACACTTCAACCCTATGTCCCTCATGTGCAGCCTGCATTAATCCATTCTCAACAAAAGCCTGTCAACCAAAACTACCGGCTTGCCCTCAAATCGATACAAGGACCCGACTTACCCCACTTCACCTAAAGGTCTCAAGTCAAGATCCATTATAAGGAGGAATCCATCACACATCAAAACATGAATAATCACAAAATCAAATGTCACAATATTGAACATGAAATACTGAACACATTTCAATAAATCATGATAGTGCATAAAACCCATGCTTCAAGAATATTTGATAACAAGTCATGATCGATGAAATCAAAAGAAATCCCAAATGTAATCACCTACCTCGACAAACGTGATACTCTAGTGAGGCGCCTAAGCAACGTCACGTTGTGCACTTTGACGTACTTATCACATCATTAGTCATCCATCACTTGATGTTCTCATATATCAAAATATACAAATCTAAGTAACAATTCCCTTACTATGACAGTTAATCCTAGATTAACAGCCAGATCATCTCATTACCCCTCTATTAGGTCAATCGTGAACTAGATATAGATTTTTCAAACATCTAGACAAACATTCATGGTCATTGATCATCAATCTATGTCATGATCCACTTAATTTATGTTCCTTAATCAATGAAGGGTCAATCCCTAACATCTCGTGAAGTTTGGAGACAATATGATCTTTAGATCGCTCCATAACACTTATAATTGACATATGATCGTCAATTCTTATCATTCTCATCATGATCTCTCTAATTTTAGTGTTTATTTAATAATTTATACATGTCTCCATGATTATACCTCGATCTGACGATCAAATCACTCTCTAATCAGCTAATCCCAAGTTACTTAATTAGATCAATTGTCAAGATCACTTTTCTTGAGAATCACATGCGATTTACTTTGCTAATCCCCTAGATCATCTCATATTTAGTGTATATAATCAACTTCTAAGGCATGATCATCCATTAGAAGTGACAGCTCCTTATTACTTTACTATATGATTGGACGATTTAGGTTTTTCGGTCAATTTCAATCTATATTCTTCCCTCATCTTCTCCAGCAAGGTGGGTTTTCTAGGCATGAAAACCCAGCTCCCAATCTCTTCTCTCCTTTTCTCCTCTCCACTCTTCTCTTCCCTTCTCTTCCCTTCTCTTCTCTTCTCTTCTTCTCTTCTCTTCTTCGTCCATTTTTTTTTCTGTAGGCTTTAGGAAGGCAGACCTGACGACTGTGTCGAGTTTCCTTAAGTGAGGGGGGTGCCCGTATCAAATACGACCCCTCTGTTTAAGCCCTTTTTTTTATTTTTTTTTATAGGATGTTATAGAAGAAGGACAAGGTTTGGGCATGATGAGGCTATTATGGCAGGTAACCAATTCATGGAAAAATAAGGTGACCTGGGTTGGCCATTTCTTCTCTCTTTGAAAAATTATGCATTGAAGATGATTTTTCTCTCTCTACAAATGATCACATTTTACACTATCAAGAGGATTTGGCATATCTCTGATAACACCAAACATATCAATTGTGATAATGTTAAATAAACATGATACCTCATATATGCCCAAGATATTGCAATTAAATAAACCTGATATCTTACATATGCCTAAGATATCGTAGTTAAATAAACCTAATATCTCATACATGCCTAAGATATCACAATTTAAATAAATCTGATATATCACATATGCCCAAGATATCATTGTTAAATAAGCTGCACATTTGAGATATGCCATGATATCTCAAAAAAGCCCAAGAAATGCAGTTAAATAAACCCTCCTTATGCCCATTTCAAACTTGCCTTATCCTCAAAGTTCAGATCTTCAAAGATGTTGGTAACCATCTGTAACGACCTAGGTTTTTATAATACATTTTTGTAATTCTTTTTGAAATGTCAGGCCTTAATTTGCAAAAATATTTAGAAAACAAACAACAAAAAATATTTTTCATGAAAAGACCCTTTTTAAAAACCTCGAGTGTCATTTTTCTTTTCTCAAAAAGGATTATCAATGAAATGAGCGCTACATTTCTACGAAAAATTTGGTAGAGTTTCATTTGTTTTTCGGACATTTGACATTTAACGCATGTCATTGCGAAGTACTTGATAAAAAAAAATTTGATAAATAAAAGGATAAGGGAGATTCCATCCCATCACTTTTACATACACAACTTTGTGTTTTAAAAATCAAAATTAAATCAAAACCAAAGAAACATTAATGACTTAAAATATACCTACCAGGATCAATCTAGAATAGCCACACAACCACGAGCTCAAGTTACATGTTTACATATCAATAAAGTAAAGTCATATTAGATCAAAGTGTTACTTCAGTCTACTATTTAAATTAATCATAATGCAAACCTATTTGATGTACCTGATTAGTCATCTTGAACTCTCTAACATAGTCCTCTGCTTCATTTTCCCTGTTCTATTTCTTCAACCTGAGACATTGTAAACAAGTTACAATGTCTCAGCAAGCTTGTGCTTGTGTAGGCAGTTTCATATCTATTTTACCAAGTTTTTCATGCAATTCTAAATAGTATCTCAAATCCTTTTTCATGCAATTTTTAAAGAATATGATAAACAAATCAAAGATAAGCAACATGATTAAAGTCTTTTTTCAATCTCAATTCCACAATTTCATGTTGAAACATTTCAAATAGTATCCATATAAAACATGTACGATTTTAAATATGCATTTTTCAAATGGTTGAATCATCATAAAAATCTCAAGTAAATTTGCAATATAGAACATATCTCAAAATCACATGTAAACATAACTTAAGTACTATGTGAAAGATCCACTATCTAACTTGATAAATCAAGTATCATAAGGTCTTCCAAGTATTAAAGTAGTGATCGATTAAACCGCAAATGTTGACAATCCCAAACCAACAACATCATCACGTGCACATATGCACCCTAACGAACGTATCAACCGGTTGGTCATGAGTACTCATCTAAAGATCATCATCAAGCCCACCTACATGGGATCACAAAATAGAAATCCTATGGTACACTATGCTCGTGACTAGATCACTGAATTGTCTCTCCAGTATTTGGAGAACATCCTCCATGGTGACTACGGATATGTCTCAAAAGGGTGCCATGAGCACCTCCAATGATTGTTCCTACCACAATAGTTGAGAAAATAAATGCCTCTTTAAGCATGAATACCTATCACCTTCAGTGGTTAGAGGCTAAGAGGCCAAACCTGTAAAACCTCTCAGCATAGTAACCATCAGGCTCATTAGCCTAAACAAAGACATATCTTAATCCTAAATGATCTTAAATCATATAACATATATGTCATGCAAAATCATGTATTCTTTAACTCATCTCAAAACATGAGATTGATGCATTTCAAGTAAAATCATTTCTTTCAAAAATACACAACTGTGTAATAGAAGGAATAACATCACTTTCATTCTTCATATAAAAATATGCATCATAGTTATTAAGATACACACACACACACACACACATATATAATCACACATACCGAATTTGTAAATATAGCATTCTTTTAAAGTTGAAAGCAAAGTAACATGATGTAATATAATTCTCATGATAATCAAGTAACCTCGAATAGAAAACATGATAAGCAAACAATTTGATTACTTAAACTCTTAATGGCAAATAGATGTTAAAACTACATACCTCTTAGGCAAAATTTCCAATTTGGCTACATTCCTTCTTCAACTTGACTTATAGTTCAATCTCCTCTATTGATGTTACAAAGATCTTATCAATGTTGAATCATATACAAGTGGGTACATAAGAATTTTATTTTAATCAAAGTCTAATGGTTTAGGTCATCATAAACTGCTTAACTTTTCACTGACCATCTATTCCATAGAGGAATACATGATGAGGTAGATCATAGATCCATCATCCATTACTAATTAGTGATCCACAGTTTTAGATTTGCACTTACTATTCACTTAACCCCATTGATAGACAATTCTATATCTGAAGGTTTAATCAAATAAATCATGGTAATCTGACTTAGGATTTCAAGGTATAATCCTATGTTCTCAATTGTTAATTATGAACTCAAGGGTGTGATCATATAGTCAAGGTTCTTGATTTAATGACTTTTCCTTAACAATCCACACTGTTCAAGTAATTGAGTTGGCTATCACAAATTAAAGCTCATTAACTAAAATCTTAAAAGACTATTGGAGTTCTAATCACTTACTAAACAATGTATGCAATGACAATTGATGGTCCTCATTCAATCCATTAATTTTCTAATAATTAGTGCCCTGGTCTTTTAAAAATTGAGATTATGCTTACTTAATATAGGTCAAGGTACATAACAGTGGCATTTAATTACCAATTAGACATCGCTAGGTTCCTCTTTCATCACTGTCCGATCAAATGCTAAGATTGTTCGATAGATGTTTATCCAATTTCCACAATTATATCATATTTAACCCAATTCAAGGTTTAGAAATTCATCTGTAACATCTAATCATTAATCAGACATCACAGGATCCCTGTTTGAATAGTGACAGATCGGACAGCCTAGATCATCCAATCTATTTCACTTCCAAAATCATACAATTCTAGTTATCCTATTATTTTTAAAGACAAAGAACTTGATTGCAGCATCTAATTATCGATCAAATCTTGCTAGTCACTATTTACATGATAACATATTGGACGATCCAAATTGTTTGATCTATTTTCTAGCTCAATCCAATCCGACCCGCAAAAATATATGTTTGACTATTTTTAAGCATGATTTTCAATTTGGATTGTTGGATCAATGTGGATCGGGCTTTAGGAGTCAGATCACCCTTGTTTGAGCTTTGATCGGATGATCAGAGCCTCAAATGGGTTGATCAATGCTCCTGATTATCTCTACTTGTTAAATACAAACAAGATCAATGGTTTTGATCTTTGTTTTAGTGTGAATCGGTCAAGCCCTAACTGATAAACCTAGTTTTCCTATTCTACAGACAAATTGAACAAGGAAAAGGAGAAATCATGCCAAAACTCACCTCTATAAATGTCCACGATCTCCAATTGTTGCCGGAGAAGACGCGATTTGGCAATTTTTAGATGACGGTTTCACGCAAATACTATTCCTACTCCGATCTAGTGTTAATCCTCCTCTGATCGTGATGGAATTAGAAGGGTTTTGCTCTAGACATAGGGGTGCACCAAATGAATGGTCTAGATCTGTGAAAACCCCAATTTTTTTGGAATTATTTAGAATTAATTAGAATTTTTATGAAAATAGAGGTGAAAATATTATATTTAATATAATATTAATTTTTAGAAAAAGAATCAAGTCTTGAAACATAGATATTTGAAATCATTCATGGAAAATAGGTCAGAATGACTGTAAGCACGTTGAAATCTGAGCTCGGGTGAAAATTTCCTATTTTTGTTAATTTTGTGAATTTACATTTACCCATAGGAGTAAAATAATCATTTCACTTTTGTATGGGGCCCACAAAAGTTAGGTGAGCTGGTGGACAGCTAGCTTAGGGAATATCAATGATGAAGGAATAAAATGATGAAGAATCTACTTTGAATTTAATAAATAAATAAATAAGTGGAAATTATTTAAAATAAAAATAATTAAAATTTTAATTAAAATAATTCAAAAACAGCCCTATAAATACCCCTCCCACTATTCACATAAAATGCCAGATCCCTAGACTCTCTCCCTCTCCCTCTCCCTCTCTCTTTCTTCCTCTTTCTCTTTCTCTCTCTTTTTCTCTCTCTTTTTCTTTTTCCTTTTCTTTTTCTCTCTCCTCTCTTTCCAACTGAAGTGGCGGTCCCCACACACGCCTAGCCCAGGAACCATCTATCCCAGGCTGGCACATACGAGGACGAGCCTTCCGCTCAATCCCTACGACGAATAAGCCAGCTAAGGTTTTACCCCAGCCCTGCAATTTCTTCACGGAACTACCCTCTCTAGCAAAAATCACTAGAACTGGAACCCATATTCTAGTTCCCCTTAGCTTCCTCTTCAAAACCCTTCTCCTCGTTTGTTCTCCAGCCGACAAACAACCCTAGTGACATAAAAATCACAGAAACCCTCACCATCCAACCAAGGCTTCAAAATCTAGTGAATATCTTCCTCTCCGACTCTCTTCTTTGCTTCAGATGGGATCTAGGTAGGTCCTTCGTCAAAAACCCCCTATTTTTCCCTTTATTTTAAGCAAGATCAGTGAACCAAAATTCGGTGAAATATCTTTAAAACTCTGGAAAATCAATATTTTTTAAGAATTCTAAACTGTTGGATGGATTCAAAGGGTCCAAAAATCCCAGGGTATGAAATCTGAGCCCTTAACTTGGTTAGATCTTGAAGATCTGGGGAAGAGCTGATTTGACGGTCAAGATCGGACCGTCTCGGCTATCCCAGGTCACCCCTCCTTGTACACCGGCTATCACCGATCGTCCCCGTCAATCTGGAAGAGCCAGATTGAATCTGGGCCCTTGTTTTGATCTAAAAATTTAAAATTTTAATTCAGAGCTCATTTTAACTCCAAATCAAGATTGGAAAGAAGCTCTAGATTCTTGGTGAAGAGTATAATCTAAAGGAAACATAAATTTTAGGTTTCATTCACTGTAAAATTTTATAAATTATAAAAATTGGTACTAATTCCCAAGATCAATCAAATGTGACATGATCAGACTTTAGGATGAATTAAGAAATTTAACCTTAATGAAAGAGAAATCTTAAAAATGATCATGGATATACTTGATCTGTAGACTATTAAAATCAGTATGGGTGATGATCTAATGATAAGATCATGAGAAATGAATGGCCTGATGTGGCTAATTTAGGATAGATTTAGATATATGCTCTTAATTTTGATAAAATGGCTTTAGATCTTATTAATCGGTTGGACCAAGAAAGATCAGATCATTTGATGAGATGAATCAATGATCTAGTGATGATATCACATTAAGATAATGTGATAGATCTGAATAAAAATGAAAGATCAAGATCTAAACTGAATAGAAATCAAAATATGATTATTTGATCAAAATGAATAAATATAATGTATTCAAATGAGCATGTGAATTATTTTAAATGTTCTTTTATTTGCTTAGTAGATTTAAGTGTTAGATTTATTTTTTTACACTTTAAATGTTCATGTTATGTAAATTACATAGAAAATGTAATTAAATAAAAATAGATATTGATGAACATGTACATTGAATATCGGCATAGACTTAATGATAGTAAGGGCTATAATTAGTAGGACAATATAAGGAATATCATTTCCTTGGCCCAATTTAGGATAATAATAAACCTCATAAATGACATTTTAAATGTTCATGGATTTAATTAAAATCAAATAGCAAAAGTACTTATGGTTTAATGCTCATAGGAACCTTATAAAGGTTAAGCTAATGTCATCCCAGTAAATGCTAAACATGGTGGTTAAGGAGTTCTCTAATAGAGCCTCACTCTTCCCCCACCTTCTATTAATGTTTGTGAGGTCTAAACACCTCCTTACATGAGGATTGAATTAATCATTCTGTAAGCAGCTTTTAACTAGTAAGCCTTAGTCAATTTTGAAATAAGGATGAGCTATCTAGAATTAGGAGTGCATAAATTATCTTCAATCAGTAAAAAATTAACTGGTTGTATAATAATAAGATCATAAAATAATAGTGAACTATCTAATCCTAATAAAAATGGTAATTAAGATAATCAAAGATCAAACAAGATCCATAGGGAGATATTGAATGATCAAGAATAATATTGTATTAGTGTGTATATTTTGAATTAGTATAAATGTTAGCTTTAAATATATAACAATAGATTAGACCCTTGATCAATATGATCCAAGGAAAATGATCCAAATCATCCTATGTAAGGATGATCAAAAGAACAACTATGAAGTATAAATGAGTTGAGGAATGACTATATATATATATATATATGATTCAACAGATACATGAAAGATATGATGATCAAGATCAATGGGATGATGAATTGTGGAAAGTAAAGGTAGGTGGACCTTAAGAATATATTCAATATGGAAGAGACATGTATTTTACACATGATCTTATCTTGATAACTATAGATTGATTATAATTGCCTTAGAATTGTGTATGAATCAACAAATGATGTTGAAATAAATACAAAGTGATTGATTAAGTAATTATGAAATTACTTAAGGCAATAAATGATGTGAAAATGAATATAAAGGGATTGATTAAGTAATTATGAAATTACTTAATGGATAGAATGAGAAGATTTGAACTATATAAGTTGGAGCCCCAAATATTAAGGAAATAACTTATAAGCATGTCCTATTATAACCAGACACAGTCTGTAAATATGAAATATTATTTTTCATACAAGCATGGAGGCTTGTGATTTTGTTTTAAGATAGGGTATGATGATGATACTATGCCTAAAGAGAGGGAAAATGTTAAGTGGGGCAATTATGGGAAGGCAACCACTGTGACAGCCATGGTTCCCCATATACGAACATGGATCTGTATTTTCCACCGTGGTATTAGTGGAGTATTAAGTAATTATTCGGGCGCTATACGGATTAAGACTGCAAGCATGGTAGTCCTTGATATTATTTTGCATTATGATGCAATTGATTATGGCATGATGAGATGGATTATTTTATGGTATGATGAGATGCCTTATGTTATGGTACAATGAGATGCCCCAGCAAAAGTTATTACCGATGTTGTATTGGAGAATGATTCCTAATAGGTTATGATCATATATTAACACCTAGTATTAATATTGAAATCAGTTTGGAAATGAAATATTATTGATGATATTGACTATATTCATGATTTTAAATGGTTTTACTTATATGTAATATATATACATATAATTCATATGATGAGTGAAGGATAAAATGGTTATCCAATTGTATAAATTGATTTAATTTTAAGATATATTGAATATATTTCTTAAATCCCCTACCAAGCATAACTTACTGAGATATTGTAAATGTTTGAATATTTACAATATCTCAAATACAGTTAAGGAAAATTGAAAGCTCAAGACTTGAGGATAATCATCACCGAACTATTACTCAGGGTATTTACTTTGAGAAAGATTGTATTGATTGTTTTGTAATTTGGATTGTAATATTTAGACAAGGCATGTAATGACTACTAGGGTTGCGTATGTGAACCACTGAATTGATCCTGATTTTAATAAAAGTATTTCTATTGATATTCAAAAGAAATTTTATTTTATACAATAATCTATGTATAATAAGAAATTTGAAGTGACACTCAACTTTTTGACAAATCAATTTCAAAGAAAATATATTTTCACTATTTGAATTTTAAAATTTTTTAAAATCAGGGCCATACCTTTGCAAATATTTATGAAAATGTGCTTTAAAAACTCAGGTCATCACAAGGTTTGAGATCAGAGCTGTCGTTGTCCTTGGCGAGCTTTGTCTCTCCAAACGACCTGAAAAACCCTCAACATCTCATTTCTTTGGCAAGGTCTACATTTTTCTAACGTGCAGACCCACTTCCTCTCTCTTTTCTCTCCTTCCTCTTCCTTTCCTCACTTTTTCCTCGATTTCTCCCCCTCATCGGGTCCTTCCCCTTTTTTCCTGGTCTGTCAGGTTTGGGAAGAACAGACTTGACGACCACGTCGGGTACTCTTTAGTTGGGGGGAGTGCCCATATCAATTACGGCCCCCTCTGTTTAAGGTTTTTTTTTTTTTAAATGCCTTTTATATTTAAATTCTCATATGTTCTCCATTCGAACTCCGATTTTAGCGAAATTAGCATCATTTGATTCCTCCTTCCGAGTACAATCCAAATAGGAAGGTATTGGGGTCCAATTTAATGTTGTTGAAAAGGTCAATTCAGTTGAACCTAAATATGAAGATTCTCCCATTATATTTATAAAAATTCTATTTATAATCCTTTAAAATAGAATTTAAAAATTAGGATCATTACACCATCTGATTGAAAACACTTCATCTTGTAACTAACATTGTTTCTTATTAATATTTCAACAAGCATATAACCACCTTTATCATCATAAGGTGTTTTTGGTCATCCAAATTTATCTTCATCAACCCTTTCTAATAAAATAAAAATACCAGCAAGAAGAGCTATATCACCACTTATAAAAGTGGGTGCTTCGATCAATAAAACCCATCAATAATTGGAGAAAAGTTTATTAACAATTTATTTGCACACAGCATCAGGATATTTCTTTATCGTAGATTGGTTATCATGATTAGAAAATACTTCTACGCTAGATTGTATGAATGAGCTTTATTGGTTAATAGCTCCAAGATCAATGTGTACACGATTAATTCTTGTTGTTTAATTTTAGAAAAACATTGTCTTAGGAATTTGAATTTCTATAAGTGAGCTCTTGTCATCACTTCTATAAGATTTTTCAGTGTAGTGTTCATATTCCTAATTACTTTAGCGCCTTCTAACCTTTTGATCCACTTGTTCATATTCAAGGAGTTGCCTCCAATGATAACTGAATTTGCGAGGAATTCTATTTGAAAACAGTCCTCGTCAATTCCAACCATCGGGACAATCGCCAGTCTTTGCAGTATTAGTGTCAACTGGCCTAATAAGCTGACAAGTCAAGCAATTTTTCCCATGAAGTCTTTGAACAAGTCCCCAATACCAGTTTGTTCATTTTGCTTCATACTAGCACCACCAAAATTGAATTTTACCTGTCCTATTACATGCTCTACCCATTTGGCCTCTCCTTTTGTTGAGATTCTAAGCATTGAATCAAAGATGACCATGATCTTATAATATCCTAAGTTCATTAACATAGTTGGCAAGTTGGCAAGGGGTCATTGATTTTTCTCTTATGGAGCACAACAATGAATTATAAAGTAAGTCACTCACACATTATCCTAAATTTAATCACTAGCCTGTGACTGAGCTTATTTCGGGAAAGATATGGAGTTTGTCTACAATTGTTGCAATGGACCTTTTTTTTTTCTTTCTTTTAATGAAACTACACAAATTTTGCCCCACAGTGTTAGCAATGTAGAGTATAAACTCATTAAGGTTAAATATATATTTAACCTAGGCCAGACATGGATTTCCTTACATTAAAAAAAAAATTCATTATTTTTTTAAGTGGTGGACATGCACATACACACACCTGAACAGCATGGAACTTGTAACTTTCACAATAGAGGCTTTATTCTTGTACCACTGCACCACATTCACACCTTTTAAGAGCTCCAAATAAAATATATAGGCAATTATAGTCCAAAATGCGCTCATCAAGTATTACTCTTTTTCTTAGATCTAAACCGTTCATCATCTTCATCTTTCCTTGTTTATGATTCATCAGAAAAACCACTCTAATTGAATGATATTATTAGCAATCTTTTCTTTAGTTTCTAACAACAGGTGCTCCATGTAAACCCAAAGAAATGTGGGCTAAGATCCCAAATCTAAGTGTTTTTTGGTGTGTTAGTGATATAAAGGATGCAGACAAGATGAATGTCTTAGGTGTTCTAAAAACAACCGTAAAATCATGAAAAGGGCAGTGGCACTTGCAACTTGATCACAAATGCATGCAAGCATTTTTTATTATTAAATTTTTTTGTATAAGTAAAGAATTACAAAGCAAATTACTTGCACACACATCTTTAACTGTAGTCCCCAGCTAAAAGGAAAAGCAACGACTTGAAACTGTGATCAACCATTTTCTAGAAAGATGTTAACTTGTCTGTGACCAACTACACTAAACAGTTATTGCATTGCATCTAGGCAACTTATCTATGTCAAAATAATGACACAAATGTATAGTGTGCACTTCTTTGTGATAAGTTACAAGTGCCCTATTTATCATTCATTCCACATCAGATTTCACTGAGAGATGTGATAGCTAGAGACGTTCACATCAGCTAAAGATGCCCTTTTTTCCGAGATAGATGTAATCTTTGTAAGATCCAAGTTATTCATCTTATTAAGCCTCCCTTAAATTACCTATGCAACAAATTCACGCCGAGGGAATAAGTTTGGACTATTTGAATCAAGCTATTGGTCTAAATTTTCAAATGCAGCCTAAACAGGATGAAAGGCTAACAGATGAATAGCATAAATCTTAAGAAACAGGACCCAGCAAGCATGTTTCCGAGCTCCAATGATCAACATTCAGGAACGTTCATCTAGTGATGGCCCCCACTGTGTCCCGTCCAAGCTCGATCCTGAGTTTCTAAAATAAATCCAAGAAGTAGATTCCGGGAGTTTCTAAAACGGCGAAGACTGGACCATGGCTTTACGAAGTTTCAAATCACCCTATTACAGGCAGATCTTTTCAAATGCTAGAGTACGAAGTTTCAAATCACCCCATTACAGGCAGATCTTTTCAAATGCTAGAGTCTTCCAATCTGCATTATTTATTATCTACGCTCTATGGTCAAAGTTGAAGAAATTAGATGAATGAATCAGATGAACCAAAGCTTGGGCCCATCCATAGAGGATGGAGCTCACCATAATGCAGACGGTGTTGAGGGCCGTTGATTTGAATGCCACTTTGCCTCTTTCTCGGCAAAGATTGGGCATTATTAAGCAGTAACTAGCCCCACAAAGAACCATACTATCTCTAGTGGCCCACCTGATTAATGGCGATGATCACGAGGTACAAATGCATGTGCACCGTAAGATTTACACGCGAAAAACTGGTCAAAGTTACATGGCTGTCAACAACAAAGCTGTCAAAATGTATTTGGAAAGAGAAACCTTCAAAAGACGAAAGGAACAAAGCTAAATTGACAAATTTGGATGTCTACGACTACAAGCAAGGTCCAGATTACGAGTAATCTGAATCATTCATCTTTTTAGATCCTGTCTTCGACATGCCAAACCCAAAGTCGTAGATGATATTAAGGTCCACGTTACTACTATCCAATGGATGAGATTCGGAGGCGTGGCTCGTCTACGATCGCCGTCAATAACACTGTCATGTACGGTTGAGCGATAATAGTATGATTTAAAAATATAGTCCGGAATGAAGGAAGCCGCGGACAACAAGGGTCTATAATATGCAGTTTTATTTTGTACCTTTTACAACAGGTTATTTTCATGCTTCTAACCCAAATTATAATATAATTTATTTTTCAAAAATAACACCCCACCGTAAAATACTGAAAATTCTTAAGTGATTTCAACCATTAAATGTTCAGAGCAAGATTGGATAATCCGAGCCATATCAATCCAGTTATTCTTTGCATTGTGCAATGCATAGACCATTCATCCGCTGCTTTTTAACCGTCTTTTTCAAAACACTGTTTGGATGGCTTCTGCCGGTGGATGGGTTATCCAGCTCTGATTCCCACCATCTTTGTGCTAAGGTTCATCGGTATGCTTGGTCATTGGCACTAGCTTCTTTTCTTCTCTCTACGCAAATCGGATGAATGGGTTGGATCACTCGAAAAATGAAAAAGAAAGAGTCCATGTACTCCTCTCAAAAGGTATAACTTTGATGAACAGATTAGATCACTCGAAAAATGAAAAGGGAAGAGCCGGTAGTACCCCTCTCAAAGGGCACCTGTGGGCGCTCACAGCCACCAGCGCACCACAAATGGACCATCATGAAATGAGTTAGAAGGCAACCATTAGTATATGGCCATATTAGTGTTCTTCCACTGCCAGTCATCACTGGTCGTTGTCTTTGCCTTGTACATTCCCCATTTTAGCAGACGCGGTTGTTGCATATCAGAGGAAATATAGGTAATGGGTGGTGAAATTTGGTGGTCGCTACACTAGGATTACACGTATTTAGGGTTCAGCATTAGGTGTCCCGCATTTGCATTTACTATCAAATGCAAAGAGAGCTCTACGCATATACATGATCTATTAATCATGAGCGTTTGAACAATAACATCAATTTTAGAATACTTTAGGTTATTTTTTGTATAAGTGAAGAATTACAAAGCAAATCACTAATGCACTCTAAGTCACGTGCACGTCTAAATCTAATCCCCCAGTTGAGGGAAAATTGGCAACTCGAATCTATAACCAATCCTACTCTACAAGAGATGCCCAGTTGTTGGCGGAATACCTTAGTAATTGAGTCTTGGTAAGTGTACATGCTCAAGGGCGTGTAAAGAAGTCTACCCCTTTTCTTTTACGTGCGATGAAATTTTATTTTGTGGACCTAAGTCATTCATCATATTTAGTATAGCTTGGATGGGCTAGAGTTCAAATTAATAGACCATTGATATCTTCAGGCTATGTGTTCTTTTCAGAATTTTTTTTTCTTTCTAATGACACAATATAATTAGTTAGGATCATCCAAATGTATTGTTTTTTAGTGGGTTATTCCAGTCTGACAAATACGATGAATAGCTTAGACATACAAAAAGTTTTACCACATAAGAAAGACAAAAAAAATAGACTTCTTTGTATGCCTTGAGTGTGTACGCCTACTGGGACTCTTAGTATTTTTTAAGTATACAATTAGACTACTTACTTGAGTAATAACTTACAAATGTCTAATTGTTATCTCACGGCCTTAGCCCGTTACTCCAATCTCCTGAACACATCGTCTAGGTGGTCATAGAACCCCTCCTACTAAGATTTGTGATCATTTTCTCATGGTTATATCACAATAGTCTACGAAGTCTTTTTTATTATAAAAAAGTCTACCATGTCTTCGGTTTTTCTACGATAAAACATTAAAAATAGTTCCACTTCCACACCGAGTCTACCTTGTCTTATCCTACTAGGCTGTCACAAGTAAACGATACACGTTCAATGACTCCAACCATCTATCAAACAGCAGCAGCGTCCCTCAACACTCAAACTTCCAATCACATGCTGTACTTATCTCTTAAATGGACAACAGTAAAGTTGTTGTCGTGTGACTCTACAGTTATGGATTCTACGCATAAAAACAGCCTCTTGCTAAATGTAAGATAAGACTGCACATTATAAATCCTTGTGGTCTACCCTTTCCTCGAATCCTCCATATGCAGGAGTTTTGTGAACCGGTCTGCCCTCGTGTTAAGCATCACAAAATCGTCACAGCCCCCAATTGTATGTTCAACTAGCACTCCCTTTTACACATTGCTCATGTGTACTACGATGCCGTCTTAACACAATGCATTGGATAGATAGTGTTTTTCCTTGACATGAGAAAATCTCCATACACATCTATTCTCTCCATACATTCACTCAAAGATAAGCGGAATCAACCACTCTACGCTACATAGCCAGTTACTTCTCTCCCTGGAGACAAGGCAGTTCTTGTGGTTATCAGATGCTCCTTCTATCAAGAATTCAAGGCCACGCCACTCGTTCTCGTAACAAAGGGTCTGATCGTATTTCCTCTGCAAGACATGGTAAATATTCGTAGGGTGAAATGTAACATCTATTACTTTCACATCAAGTAAGATTCAGAGTGTCTCCCCCTACTACGAGTTACAATACACCTTGCATGGTTACAACCATCCTCAACCCATAGATTTCTCACCACTTTTAAACTATCCAATTCGAATGCAAAAAGCCGTCTAGTGCAGTCGATCACAGACAACATAACGAAGATTTGAAGCCACACCTTTCTCTTGTTTGGAGGATTTCAAGTATATATAGGAATTAAGATAATAGGTTTTATGTAGTTTGCTTAAAAAAGAAGAAGAAGAGAAATCTATCCAGTTCAAATAATGCCACTTACCTAATATAAATAGATATTCCTTGCTAACCAATGATACTTTTCCTTAATCCTCTATGTTTTAAGGAATCAAGTAGAGCACTGAAATCATCCAAACCCTCCATTTTCAATCTTATTCATCATCATCATCAAGACCTTATTTCAATTACGGATTGGCCACATTAATCTTATTCCTCTATTTCTCTCTAATAAGTACTATGACTTTATTTAGTTTTAAAGTTTTTAAATCTTTCATCACCAGTTCTATCCACGTTCTTTTGAGCCTTTCTCTTGTCATTTTAGAACATTCTACTTACATTACCTCACTCCTTTTAACTAGTGTCATTTTCGATCTCTTTTGCATATGTTAATTTAAATCTAATTTTCTTCATCTTGTTAATTATTGGTATTATCTCTAATTTTTAAAATTTTTTTTATTACATAAAACTTATTAGGCAATTTAAGTAATAACAACGAAGCGTGAGATCGCCTGACCGAGTAACCCTAAGTTGGCAAAACTAGAGTTGAAATATAACACCCAAATGTCCGTACGAGCGGTTAGAGACGTCTAGCAGCCGGTGAAACTCCCACGTTAAAGCTGGGAGTTAACCGGCGAGAGTACGTTGATAATCCCGTTCTCCCCTCCACACCCTTTATGCACAAATCCTCATAATATAAGCTCCCTCTCGCTTTCAATCTCTCTCCCCCCTTTCTCTTCCTCTGTAATTCAGAAACCAGCAAACAAATACCCTCCCAGCCTTCCCCCTCCTCCTTAACCCCTCCACCCCTCTTTAACTACAATATCGCCTTTGCCTCCTGGTTTCTTCGGATAAGAAAGACCAAGCGATTCTTTCTTTCTATATCATTTCCATCTCTATGAAAATCTCCCCGTTTCTCTCTGTGTTTTGTTCTATGTTTCCTTGTTGCGAAGTAATCCGTGTTTCTCCTCGTTCCTTCGTACTTCTGTGTTGTTTCTCTGTTTTATTCTTTGAGAGGATCTTATGATCTGTTTGTTTTGGCAACTGAATTACCCTGGTTAGATCTGTTCTTTTGTGGTTGTTTCTGGCTTTCTGATCGGGTAGTTATCGGGCCGTGGACGTGGATTCGGGCCATGGTTAACCACGATTTTGTTGCTTGCTGGGTTTTTTGAAGAGAAGAAAATTATTTTCTGGGTGTAGATGAAAAGGTCTCGCGACGACGGATATATGGGCTCGCAACTCAAACGGCCCGTCGTTTCTTCCAGAGGGGAACAGTAAGCGTCTCCATCTTCCTTCTCTGTTCCCAGATTTTTGTTTTTCTTCTGCTTTTTGTTTCTTTTTTGGGTATCTGTTAGTTGGGTGTGGTGCTCTGTGGTATTTTTTTGGATTTATGTTCTCTGAAGGGAAGAAGCTGTTTAGAATTCTCTGATGATGTGTCGATCGATTTATCTGAAAGGCTGTCTTTTGTATTATCATTTATTGTTTTTAAAGTTTCCGCTGTGTATATTCTCGGACTTTTAGGTTGAAACATGGAAAAAAGTGTATATTTTTCTGTAACTTGATCTGTTTTCCCGTAGTTGTTTGAGAAGATATGGGAAGGGCAAATATTGTCCTTATTTGCAGTTTTTTTGTGCGTTTTTGTTAGAAGGGAAAATTGAGGGTTTTGGTTTATTCTAACTCATCCAATTCTTGCCGTTTCTCATTTTTTGGTGATGAAGGTCTGGGCAACCCCTACTTGCTGGTAGTACACAGAAATTAACCACAAATGATGCCCTAGCTTATCTCAAAGAAGTGAAGGATATATTTCAGGACAAAAGGGAGAAATATGATGAATTCCTCGAAGTCATGAAAGATTTCAAGGCCCAGAGGTTTTGATTGCTATTTGCCCGTGTTTTTCATTTATTAGTTTCATTTGTTGGCGGATTTAGGTTATTTTCATGATTTGCTTTTGTTGCTTGTAGGATTGACACCACTGGTGTTATATCGAGGGTGAAAGAGTTGTTCAAAGGACATAGGAATCTTATCTTAGGTTTTAATACCTTCTTGCCGAAAGGATATGAGATCACCCTCCCCCTTGAGGATGAGCCTCCTCTGAAGAAGCCTGTCGAATTTGAGGAAGCAATAAATTTTGTTAACAAAATAAAGGTAAGAATGTGATATGTATCGTATATGATATTTCCAATTGAATGTCATTGAGTTGGTTTCGAGGATCTTTAGTTTGACTCATTGTGTATGCACAGACTCGGTTCCAAAATGACGAGCAAGTGTATAAATCATTCTTAGACATTCTAAATATGTATAGGAAGGAGCACAAATCTATCACTGAGGTCTACCAAGAGGTATCTGTGCTGTTTTCTTCTGAGCTTTGTGTTGTTAGGCTCTTAGAATGATTTCCTTTCAGTGAGCTCCTTTGTCAAAGATTAAATTTGGCATGTTTGGTTGCTTGTTTGCAGGTAGCTGTACTTTTCCAGGACCATCATGATTTGCTTGAGGAGTTCACACATTTTCTACCGGATTCTTCACCTACTGCTCCTACGCAGCATGGTCCATCTGGAAGGAACTCGTCTGGGATTGTTTTGCGTCGAGATGAGAGGAGTTCTGCTATGTCCCCAATGCGACACTTGCAGGTACATAAGGCATCTGTTGAGAATTTCTTATGATTTCTTGTTGATTCTGGCTGCCTAACCTTTTTTCTGTCTGTTGTCCGACCAGAGGGAAAGAATTTCCCATACCGATCGTGATCTTGGAGTTGACCGTCCTGATTCTGAGCATGATAAAGGGTTGATGAAATCAGACAAGGAGCAGAGAAAACGTGCTGAAAAGGATAAGGAGAGGAAGGAAGACAGGGATAGGAGAGATCGCGATAGGGATGATAAAGATCTAGACCACGACAGTAATAGGGATGACAATATGCACCGTGTTCCTCACAAAAGAAAACCTGGTCGTAGGACAGATGACTCCATTAGCGAGCAGCAGCACCAAGGTGGGGAGGGCGCTGAAAACTTTGGAATGCATACCATTTCAGCTTCTTCATTCGATGATAAGAATGCCTTGAAAAGTGAGTCCTTATTATGCCATTTAATAAGCTCATTTCATCTAATCTTATGTAGGTGATATGAGCAATGTAATTTGCTTTTCATACTTGAACTGCAACCATTATCCAAAATTCATGTTTATCTTAGTTGTTGTGTATTTGAATTTGTCCTTGGAACAGACAGATTAAAACTTATAGAAGTTCAAATATTTCCATTTTAGTTTTGCTGAGACGGTATCCTAATATGCAGATATTTAATATTGAACTGACGGACCTGATCCTTAGATTACTTCTCCATGACCACGAAACTCTTTCTGCTGTTTGGAATTATTTGGACTTATGATATGTCAAAGTCATTAGTACACTCAATTTGCATTATTGTAGTTGTGGGATGTTATGTTTTTTCTGTTTATGATAAAGCTACTCATATTCCCAGATGTGTTTCATGGTAAGATGTTTCTGTAAATTGTGTCATCAGGTAGAAAGAGGAGAAACTTGCAAAACAAAGGGGATTAAACAGGATCAAGAGCAGTGGTTATTTTTTGTTTCTCCTCTAAGTAAAAGTTGTCGTCATGTGACATTGAGGTCACGGGTTCAAGGCATGGAATCAGCCTCTTGCAAAATGCAAGGTTAGGCTGCCTACTATAGGCCCTTGTGGTCCACCCCTTCCCTGGACCCTGCATAGGCGGGAGCTTTGTGCACTGGGGCTGCCCTTTCCTCTAAGTAAATAGATAAGAAATTAAAAGGATAAAGAAAAACTCTGCTGTTAGGTCTGGCTCTATATGTTGATCTAGCAGTGTCTCCACCTACAAGGAGACTATCAATACATTTTAGGTCTACAATCTTCAGGATTAACTTACCTGGAATTGGTACGTATTACTTTGTCCTTTCAGCCCCCAAACCCCACTTTCTTTCTAGCCTTGGATACGTCACATCGACATGAACAACTTCTATTAGGGTGGGCAAACCACTTCTATTTGCCATTGTCCGATGTAGAAAATGGTATCTTAACCCGTCGTGGTATTTTCTGCTTCTATTTTATTTGATATTCATTTTTTTCGTCAGCATATAGCTATGGGGGGCTGAAATCGGAAACTATGATTGAGAACTGGGGCCTCTATCATCAATCATAAGCAGATGGGATGCTATAGCTGGGACATTAGCCTCTAAGTGTTAGAAATGTGGTTTTATAACTGTACTTTTGGTCCTTCTGTTAGATTTTAGTACTATTTGGCTTCAGCACTTATTATGAACCTTAGTCACTTTGGCCTTGTTCCTTTCAACCGGAGGACTCATTGGATTCACTCTAGTCAATACAAAAACTTGATCTGTCAGTTGGTGACTTGCTCAGTTGAGCTCAGTTTTACTTATATATATATAGGTCAAAGAGTAGCTTTTTTTTTTTTTTACCCCATAGGTTGTTGCTATGACCATGTAGATTCTCTCCATTCTTTATTGTGATCTTTCAATGAACTTCTACTGAGAAAGAGTTCAACTCTCTCTCTCTCTCTCTCTCTCTCTCTCTCTCTCTCTCTCTCTCTCAACCCTTAGGCTCTCATAAGCCAATAAAATCATTTTTCATGTCTGATATCTGTGGCCAGGTGTATATACCCAAGAATTCCAATTTTGTGAGAAGGTCAAGGAGAAGTTACGCAATGCTGACACATATCAAGAGTTCTTGAAATGTCTCCATATCTACAGCAAGGAAATAATTTCCAGATCAGAACTGCAAACTTTGGTATGTTTAATTGTCTGTATATCTACTTCTTCTTAACAAGATTTGGTGCCTTTTCTTCATATGTTTACCTTTTGGATATGAAGCTTTGGTATTGCTCATTGCATTTTCCACTATTTATTCTTATGAATTATTTGTGCTTTTATAGGTTTTGTATATGTTTTTTTTTTTAAATCTATATAAACCTTGAAGGTCACACTTATTATCATGCTGAAAATGCCACATGGGCTTTTGATTACTTGCCTACATATCATACATTCTCGTTTAGAGTAACAGAAAGGCCAACTGTAACATCATCAGATAAAGCTGGTACGTCTGTGTAGTTATTTCTTTTCTTATTGCCATGTAACAAAGAAAAGCCTGTTCTTCAAAAATCATGGTACTGGATTTTCAAGTGATAACAATAAAAATATTTGATAATGGATGATATGTACCATTGTTGGAGATGAAACTCAAATGTGGAGTTACTGGATTAAGCAACATTAGTGAAGTATGATATGAGTCTTATATGAATCATATGCATATTGGATATATATCTTTTGCACCTGTCAAGTTCAGTCTACAGTACATTGTATTTTGTGTTAGACGGTGTTCCTATCTTAAAAGTGTTTGTCGACACCTAAATTGGTTTGTCTGTTATATCATTAGATTGTTTTAACATGTATATGTCACTGATATATTTCAGATTTTTTGTTTAATGTTTACAGATATTTTTGCTATTTGCTGCACATTTCAACTTTTGTGCTGTTCTAATGCATTTTCCCTGTTCCAGATGGGTGATATACTTGGAAAATATCCTGATCTCATGGAAGGGTTCAATGATTTTCTAGCACACTGTGAGAATATAGGTATGCACGAAGTTACCTGGTTCTGGAAGATCTATGTGCAGTTTATTAATTCACCTTCTTCAGATTTTAGATCCTTTATGTTCTTTCTAATGGGGGTTCATTTCCTGCAGATATATTTCTTGAAGGCGTTTTCAACAATAACAAAAGTATGTACGCGATTATCTTTACTACTGCTTTGTTGTAAAAGATTAAGGTTCATGTTAAGTGATGGGATATTATTTTCTTGGTCAGCATTTATACAAACTACTTTTAATTCTTTGTGCAGAACTTGGTGTTGATGGATTGATTTAGTTTGATTCATATTTTTCTTTTGCCCAGAGTTTATCAGCAAACATGTTATTAGATTATATTGGACAATGTCCAGACCTTTTGAACGAATTTTAGCATTTGTCATAATATGGATAACCAAGGTTCCTGGTACTTTCAGAGTCTTTGTGGAGTGAAGGACATCTGGCCAGACCAGTAAAGACTGAGGATAGAGACAAAGATAGGGACCGTGAAAGAGATGATAGGGAGAAGGACAGAGACCGTGAGAGGGAAAGGGACAGAGAAAGGGAAAGGTTTGACAAGAATGCTCCTTATGTCCCGAAAGATACTGCAGGCCACAAGGTTTCCATGTTTTCAAACAAAGAAAAGTATATGAATAAGCCAATTTCAGAGCTTGACCTCTCAGCCTGTGAGCGTTGTACCCCCAGTTATCGCCGTCTCCCAAAGAATGTAATGCAATTCTTACCTTAAGCTTTTAATATTTGCTTGTAAATCATAATCTTTTCACTAAATCATGTCATTCTGTTGCCAAATTTCATGATTATTCCTCAACAGTATCCAACACCGCCAGTGAGCCACCGTACAGAGCTTGCTGCAGCTGTATTGAATGATCATTGGGTATCAGTGACATCTGGAAGTGAGGATTACTCCTTTAAGCACATGCGGAAGAACCAATATGAAGAAAGCTTATTTAGATGTGAAGATGATAGGTACCAGATTGGCTTAAATTTTCATTAATAAATGTTTTTATTGTAAATTATTGATTTACTTTGTAATGATTTATACTCTGGTTATGTTTTCCAAAAAAAGAAAGAAAGGAAGATGTATACTCAGGTTTGGGGCATGTAGTAAGTGGGTATTTACTCTTCCAGTCAATTTGTTCTGTAGTAGTTTTGGCACACTGGTTTCAAATCAAATCCTGGTTATTGGAGATCTGATGAGTTATTTGTAGGGCAATCTCTGCCCTGAGATCAATTCTTGTGCTGATGTACCTTGATTCTCTTCCTAATATGTTTACCTTTTGTGGAAAAAATGTGCCCCAGACCATATTTGGGAAAGTGGGGTTTGTCCATTCTTCATAAGGCAAATGTGTTAGCAGCCTTTAAGTAGAGATGGGGCATTATTGTGGCAGGTCATGTCCTGTTGGCAATCTTCTTTCCCCTTGTGATCTCTTACATTTACACTTGAAATTTTTACAAATTTTGTCTCATTGGTATGTCTTTTTCTGTAAGAGGGTTCTTTTTTACCTGTTTCCATATGTGGCTCCTTCATTTTCAGAGAAAATTGATTGCTTTGAAAGGTGTTCTTAATGAAATGTTTATGGGTAACTTCTTTGCTGTTGCAAATAGTGATTATGACCTCTAGTTTTAATGAACTGTTGTAGGTTTGAACTGGACATGCTGTTAGAGTCAGTTAATGTCACTACTAAGCGTGTGGAGGAGTTGCTAGAAAAGATGCATGACAATACAATCAAATTGGAAAATCCCATTCGTATTGAAGACCACTTTACTGGTTTGTATATAAACAGATTAGGGATGAAAACTTTTGAAGTCACTACACAATTATTTTGTTATTTGAGATTAATCTCCTTCTATTGTTCTGATCTTGCTCACTCTCTTTCTCACCTTTTCTTCCTTGTAGCTCTAAATGTAAGGTGCATTGAACGATTATATGGTGATCATGGTCTGGATGTCATGGATGTATTACGGAAAAATGCTAGTCTTGCGTTGCCTGTCATTTTGACCCGCTTGAAGCAAAAACAAGAGGAATGGACAAGGTGCCGTTCAGATTTTAATAAAGTCTGGGCTGAGATCTATGCTAAGAACTATCATAAATCACTTGATCACCGTAGTTTCTATTTCAAGCAACAAGACACAAAGAGTTTGAGCACGAAAGGTATGTTCAGGTCTTGATGTATCAAGTTTATGGAGATCATTGTTAATTTTAAATAGGAAAATGCTACATGCTTAAATTTTGGAACTCTTCATTCACAGATTGTGAAAATCAAGTGTTAAATCATCATCATTATCAAAGGCTTATCCCAATAATGGTTGGGATGAATCAAGTGTGAAATAGAAATTAATTTCTTGAATTCTCTCTCTCTCTTTGGGTGTATATTTGGAGAGTGCATGTTTTTTATATTCCATGTTAGTTTTTATCCTCTAATGATTTGTTTGTCTTGCTTTCATTTGACAGCTCTATTGGCTGAGATTAAAGAAATCAGTGAGAAGAAGCGTAAAGAAGATGATGTTCTTCTTGCTATAGCTGCTGGGAACAGGCGGCCCATAATTCCCAATCTGGAATTTGAGTACACAGATCCAGACATTCATGAAGATCTGTATCAGGTCATCAAATATTCATGTGGCGAGGTCTGCACAACCATGGAGCAGTTGGACAAAGTTATGAAGATATGGACTTCCTTCTTGGAACCCATGCTAGGTATTCCACCCCGATCCCATGGCATTGAAGACACAGAAGATGTTGTCAAAGCTAAGAATCATACTGTTAAAAGTAGTGCAGCAAGCATTGCAGAAAGTGATGGCAGTCCAGGTGCAGATGGCAACACCACTAACTATAAGCAACAAAATCCTGTTGGCAATGGTGAAGAAAGCAACGCAGCAGAACAAGCTAGCACATGCAGGGCTAGATTGTTAAATGGAGAAAATGTGGTAAAAGAAGATGGTTTTCATAATGTTGATCGCCCCCAAAGGAATGATACTTCCTGTGGATTCTCACAACAAGGGAAAGGGCAGAATAATGCTGCCATGGCTGATGAAATGTCAGTAGGCATACAAGCTGTGTCTAATGAACGAATAACTGAATGTAACCCCTCACTTGCAAAAAAATCAGAACAAAATGTGGGCAGGACCAGCTTGGAAAGCACATCAGGTTCGCGTTTGGTTCAGAACAAAAAATATTTTTCTTCAAGTTTTCCAAATTTCTAGTGTTGCTTTCTCATTTTTGGATTTTGTGATTATGAATGGCCTCCTGAGATGCTTTTTTGTTATTTAAGGGGTTAGTACAACGCCTTCGAGACCTGGCCACGCTGCTAGTGAAACTGGGCCTGAAGCTAGGCTTAGTAACAGCAATGAAGTTCAACCTTCATTGGAGGTATGTGTTTGTATTTTTTATTTGCAATCTCCGAGTCCCAAACCACCATGGAGTTTAACTTTCTATGTGAATGCAGTTAATTTCTACTAAGTACTTCAGAACAATCTGCTTATTGCAAAACTCTTATCTACCATTTGACTGCTCTAAGACTTTGCAGTGAATCTTGCTTGCTGTTTCTAGGGCTGAGTAGATTTCCCAACTGGCATGAATTGATTTGAAGTTTAACTGTTCAAAATAAACTGTTTTTATGTATAAACTATGAAAATATGGAAAACAGAAAAGGACATATGAAAATTTTGAAGTACTGAAGGTATTGATTATTGTACACAACATAATGTTACTATTAGAAAGCTGCATTAACCATCAATTACTTATAGACATTATATCCTCTTGAAAATAATTGCAGACTTACCAACAGAAACATGAAATGGTGTTCGTTCTTTTCTATAAGGAACTTAAACAAAATGAATGATTCCATTCATTTTTAAAATTTTGAATAATAATTGCAGAGTTACCAACAGATCAAGTAAAGTGGTGTTTGTTACTTTTTAGAAGGAACCCAAACAAAGGAAAGTATAATTGCATCATTCTCAATTAAAACTTGAATAAGTCAAATTTGTGTTTTATTCTACTATTTTATAGATATGTTTGTCTGTTGTACTTTGGATAGGATTTGTGATAAACGGGATATCTTCTGAAACGGAAGATGGTTTCATTTCCTCAAATCCCAGAACACACACAGGACAGAAAGCCTAGAACAGAAATGAACTAAAGATAAGGCATAAATGAACTTTGGCAAATAGAATTTGCAAGTTGTAAATATAGGGGTATGAAATACCATAAAATTGTGTTGAATAATTCTGCTTTCTTTCTCGTTCTGTGTCAATGGGGTTCAGGGTTCGGTACTTGATTAAGCAATTAACTGTTATCTGACATCTTGAAGAGAACCTTAGTTCTACTTGGGAACAAAAGTAATTATCTGTATCTATCTGTGGTTTAGTTGTTTCGGGAGATTTTGTTGTCCTTTGTAGTATCTTTCTTTGAGAGGATAGTCGTGTAAAATTGTCAGTTAGTCAGCCTTCCTATATGTGAATATTGAAGTGACATGCTAAAGGTGTAGCCATGGAATTTATAAGTGTCTTCACTATGCCTTAGAAATAATGATAATGATTGGCCCAGTGGTTTTTTTCTGCATGTTGCATTGTTGGAACTTTTATGCTCACAAGTTTGCTTTCTTGGTCTTTAGGGAGGTGATCATGTGAGACCTGTTATATTAGCAAATGGGGGGAGTGTGATGGATAGTTCAAAAGCTCAAAGATATCACGAGGATTCTGCTGTTCATAACAGCTTCAAGGTTGAGAGAGAAGAAGGTGAATTATCTCCTAATGGGGATTTTGAAGAGGACAATTTTGTGGGCTATGGGGAGACCGTTGTGGGCACTGTGCCTAAGCCAAAGGAAAGTGCTGCTAGCCGGCAATATCAAGGCAGACATGGAGAAGAAGAAGAAACCCATTGTGCTGAGGCTGGAGCAGAAAATGATGCTGATGCAGATGATGAGGGAGAGGAAAGCGCTCAGAGATCAACTGAGGACAGTATGATTAATATCTCTGAGGCTGGTGAAGATCCTTCAGGAAGTGAGTCTGGTGATGGTGAAGAGTGCTCACATGAAGATCATGAGGAAGAGGAAGAAGATGTGGACCATGATGACAATGATGCTAAGGCTGAAAGTGAAGGTGAGGCTGAAGGGATGGCCGATGCGCATGATTTGGAAGGAGATGCAGCATCATTGCCATGTTCAGAACGCTTTCTTCTGACAGTGAAGCCCCTGGCAAAGCATGTTCCATCAACATTACATGACAAGGAAAATAAAGATTCTCGGATCTTTTATGGAAATGATTCTTTCTATGTGCTTTTTAGGCTTCATCAGGTAAATATCAATACTGTCTACACATGCAGACATGGACATGCATGCACAAGAGAGATGTATAGATACACAAATGTGCAAAATGCCACAACATATATCTTTGAGTTGCCTACATCAATTAACTTGATTTCACTTTTGCTATTATTTTGTGAACAGACTTTGTATGAGAGGATACTCTCTGCAAAGATGAATTCATCATCTGCTGAAAAAAAATGGAAAACTTTGAAGGATACCAGCCCTCCAGATCTATATGCCAAGTGGGTTAATGTAACTCTTCAAGTACTGTCTGTCTTAGAAACTCCAGTGCATTCGATTTACATGTCTTTCTGATGTGCAGATTTATGAGTGCATTGTACAACTTACTTGATGGTTCTGCTGACAATACGAAGTTTGAAGATGATTGCCGAGCTCTTATTGGAACACAGTCTTATGTGTTGTTCACATTGGACAAGTTGATATATAAACTTGTGAAGCAGGTATTTTCACTTATGATGAACCATCTGGCCTTTCATGTATTAGTTTACTTGCTAAATGTACATTTTTGTGATATTTGTTTCAGCTTCAAGCAGTTGTATCAGATGAGACGGACAATAAGCTTCTTCAGCTCCATGCATATGAAAAATCAAGGCGTCCCGGAAGATTTGTTGATTTAGTGTATCATGAAAATGCTCGTGTTCTTCTACATGATGAGAACATATATCGATTTGAATGTGTAGGTTTAAGCAGCTTTGCATCCTTCTTTTAGTATGAAAATAGCTGCAGTTTATATCATGTAAAAGAAAATTCCATAAGTGTGAATTGCAAAGTAATAGTTCTCCTAATTGCTGCAGACCTCCAGTCCAACATATTTTTCTATCCAGCTGATGGAATATGGGCATGAGAAACCTGAAGTGACTGCTGTTTCTGTGGATCCAAATTTTGCACCTTATCTGCACAATGAATTCCTGTCAGGTGTTTCTGACAGGAAGGAAATGCATGGTGTTTTTCTTGGAAGGTATGAATGTAACTAATAGATATTTAAGTTGCCTCATTGTTTATTAATTATGAAGATTAGTTACTGTTTGCACTGCAGAAACAAAAGAAATTATGCATGTGATGATGACTATTCTGCAACATGCAAGGCCATGGAGGGAGTTCAAGTTGTCAATGGATTGGAGTGCAAGATATCTTGCAATTCCTCTAAGGTATTTGCGTGTGCTTGATACTATAAAGGTGAAACTTTGACATTGGTGTGAGGTTTCTTATTTATGGAATGTGGTTACTTTGAACTTGTGCCAATTTCAGGTGTTGTTTCTTTGGAGTTAATTAAGATGTTTGCGAAATGCATGTACTGCAGGTTTCGTATGTTCTAGATACAGAAGACTTCTTATACCGCATGGGAAGAAAAAGGAGAAGAGGTCCACCTTTAGGCAACTCATCATTCCATGAGGAGGCAAACTCGTTGAGTGTTTATGCTGGAAGGGTGCAGCGGTTCCACAGATTATTATCTGGCTCCTAATAAATTGAGCCCTGACGGGAAAGGTGAATTATGATCTCTCCTAATCCTTCATCGTGGGTTGAATAACTAATTTCATGGCTAGTTTTTGGTTCATGTCAATCATTTTCATATATGCACATAAGAACTAGATCTGATTTTATATGTGATGTCTCCCCAGTCTGCTTGCATATATGTGTCCCCAGCCTGCTTGCATATAAGAACTAGATCTAATTTTCATATATTCACATTAAGAATTGAGTGAATTCTTTGGTTCGCAGTTTTGTACAAGTCGACCAAATAAGATGAATCTGATAGGACATTCTCATACTTACTGATCTTTGGTGATGAAAACACCAATAATGCATTATGAGATCTGGAGGTGCTTTAGCTCAATGGATAAACCGTCCTCACATGGTCAATTTGCAATTGGCCGATTTCATCCGTTATTTCATACTAGAATTTTAGTTTTAACAGATGAGGCTTCTTTGGACCAGAAATGATGACAAATAGGCACTAATGCAGTCATGTAACAGAGTATATCTCCTTTAGTAAGCCATTTCAGCAACTTAGCATTTCAAGTACATGGATCTCGATTACTATGTAAACACTTGCAGTTCGGGGTTTACTAAATTTGCTGTTCTAGGCTCGTGGAGTTCTGCCATCACAATGTCATCCAAATGTTTGTAATATTCTGCCCAGGAAGTCGACACTCTAGGACTTGAATTACAAGGGGGCATGTATTCCGCTAATGGTTCTGTTATCCTGACTTTAAGTGACAATGTTTATAAAGTGACAAAGGTAGGAATAAATTGTGTGCTTGAAGGTCTGTCTTTCATGGTGCATTTTGAACATTGCGTGGTAACTTTAGGAAAAAAAAAATGGAGAAAAAAGAACAATTAAAAATCCATTCAATGTAGGATCACAGACAGCTGTTCCGTATGTGATCACCCCCTAGTGTCACCGAGGTCAAAGATTTCAAACTTAACTGCGATAGAAAGTTAGAAGCTTAACACAAGTGGAAGGTGCCAGTTATTGATGCCTTAAGATCTATGCCATGGACGATCTTAATTTTTTTTTATCTTTTTTTATTCGTACTATCGTCTATGCACTTCAATGAGTAAGAAGCTTTGACTCAAACAAATGCCATATTGAAGGTTTTGAAAACTATGCACTGGTACCATGCAAAATTTTATGTGCAAATTGCAAAAGGGCAAGAGAAGGTGCTGTCCTTTTAATTGTATGCTATTGTCCCTTATTCTGATCAAACAACCTAATTAAGACATGCCAAGTAAGGTTGACGCTGGCAAGCGGTTGGGGTTGGCCAAAACCAGAATGCATAATGTTGTGGAAATGACACTTGCCAGATTGACAAACTTGGTTAACCACCTTCACTATTTGTGTGCCAGTGAACATGTTCTTGTCTCACTATTCGGAAGGCATGCAGCCTGATATTTCGCTGTCTTGTTCTTTTCTGGTCCTGCAGGGTGGGTTTTTTTTTCTAATCGACAGGTGCTGGACGCTGGAAAAGGATAATCCTCCTCATTGGCAAGGTGAGGCAGTGAAAAGGTGATCATTCATTGGAGAAGTGGGCCCTCTCTCCCACTCAACATAACAAACATCAACACCCGGAAAGATGTCTGGCAGTATACTCGTATCTTTTGTAATTTGCTTTAGTGGCATTTTCAGCCATCCTGTATATATAGATAGTAGTCATGTAACGAGTCTTTTCGGTTTCCATTTTTTTGTTGTTCTTTTCCAATGTTCTGCCTCACGTGTTGTTCACTTGGGGCAATTGCTCATGTTGAAGCTCAATGCAGCTTCTTGAAGGGTCTTAGCCATTTCGTAAATTCAATTGAAAGTGTTCTCAACCGAGGGAGGAGACGACTCGTCCATCGAATTCATTTGTTAATATTTATTGCTTGCTCCACTT
This sequence comes from Warburgia ugandensis, assembly GCA_035236585.1. Lineage (NCBI taxonomy): Eukaryota > Viridiplantae > Streptophyta > Magnoliopsida > Canellales > Canellaceae > Warburgia > Warburgia ugandensis. The sequence continues at coordinate 8,632,112 of CP141138.1, read as the reverse complement.
AGGCAGGGATTGATATTAGGGGTTACATCATCAGTCTGCCGTAAGAGCCGGTTAATCTGCATTCCTACTTGTATGTAGATGTTAGCCTTCATTGATAAGCTTAAGCCTTTCCGCAGTCTGTCCTCGTGGGCACGAGGGAATTAGTCAGATGCAGAGTATGGACTGCTTTTGTGTTGGGTTTTTTATTTGGTTACCTTAAAATGTTAGGTAATGGATGAGTTTCCTAGGAGTCCGTCTCTGGGTCCATACCAATCAGGGTGGCTAGATCATCATTCTGATGAAAGAATGCGGTTTTATGATGTTTAAGGAGAATCGGACTGCACTGAAAGAAGCTGGTGGTGGATCACTTGCTCTACAGATTATAGTCACAAAGGACCACATTCTAGTGTCGTTTAACCTCAACTTTTGAGTTTAAAGCCTTGAAATTGAAATTGAAATTGGGGAGAATTTCGATCAGCTGACCCTTAAATTGTGCAAAGGCCTGCGAATTGAGCCAGTTCCAATTTTAATTTGCTAAGCGACCTGTTACATGGCTTTAATTTAAGGGGTCTATTGTACAATTGGTTCGAGGTTGGTGCCTTCGCTGTGTGTTTGAGGGTAAACCCAAATGAAGAAGTCCTTGCGCTGTAGTACGTTGTTAGATACTATTTTACTACTTTAGGACATTTATTGCACAGTTTTACCTAATATTTTTGCAAGAGCATTTTCACACCTTGAACCTGGAACTTTAAAGTTACATGGCAATAACTTTTACTGTTGTGCCAAGGCTCCCCTTTACTTGAGAACATCCGTTAACATTTAATAATAGAAGTGATGAATACATACACTGGTTTTGTGATGCTTTTGAGGAATGGTAGATGGGCCCTCATATGAGAGGGTCTCCATGGCCCAGTAATTAGCGATCCTCTCTTTTAAATGATACAAATAACTATAACTTTATGTGAGCTCATATTTCCATTGCCTGATGGGCTAGGGTCCAAATTCTCATCTATTGGGTGATGCTAGCAACTGCTGTTCTATTTGTACAACGGGTGGTAAAAATTTTATCATCATTTTCCAAGTAAAAGAAAAATAGAGTTTAAAGTCAATCAATGGATAAGAATTTTGGAGCATAATCCATTATAGTGAGGAAAATATTATAAACCGTTTAGATCTTCAAAAATCCCAGTCCAGCTGAAGTTACAGCTATTTGGACAATTAATTGAGGGGCTCATGAGAAACACATGTCACGTATAAATTTTCTTTTCTGCGAAATCGATAGGAGGATATTCCCCTTTGGTGTCTGCTTGACTGCCGCATCCATCCAGTCACGCTGCAATTCTTTTATGTTTATTAAATTTTCATCTGATCAAATAATCCTTTCCAATTGGCAGTCGTAGCATTCACGTTTTGTGATTGAAATTTTGTTTGGAGATAAATTTACCTTGATTTTTCTTGCTGTCCAAACACATTGGTCCTGGGCTATTAGCACAGCACATGTAGGCCTGATCTGAGACATTTCGACGCAGTTGATTGATTCACCGTATTGCTTGAGATTAGGACTCAGTATATAAGAAAAATAAGAGTGCCTATGATTAAGACTCAGTATATATATATATATATATAAGAAAAATAAGATTCATGTGGCCGACACTTAATCAGGATGATGATTAATTAATAGAGTACCTATGATTAAACGGCCCTGATCATATTATGTCTTGTACTGAGGACTCACGTGTTGTTCGTTTCAGTTAATTTAAGCCAACCCATTGACTCACAGAGATTCATCTTTCCAAGTAGTGCAGTAAGCGCCGAAGATTTGTGGAGGGAGGGAGAGGGACATCCTTGTAGAGGCTTAATGGTTCCAAAAGAAACTACACAAAATTAGTTTCCCCTTAAAAAGAACAAGAAACCGATGGTCGGGACATAGCCAGTCGATACTAATGAATCTTGATCAAAATGGTCGAGGCTTTTCTCTGCATAACATTAAAAGAATAGCGGAAAATAATAACCGCAGAAGAAGAAAAAAATAAATCTTACGAATTCTTCCGATATGGAATGTCATGGATTAGTCATAAATATATATTAAAATTCTCTACTGTTTGTGTAGATCTCACTGGTTAATGTAAATCATTGCTCTAACTCATCCAACTGTGACCTACTAGATAAATTCGAAGTGAAAATCTCAAAATTTGGAAAGTACTATAGTCACTAGTCATTCCGGTTAATAGTTTAGAATCATGTAAAAAACCCAAAGAAAATGAACAAAGGCATGCAAGAAGGGCACTCCTCTCATGGGTTTGGCGTTGTCTATAAAGCCTGCCTTTTGCCAACCGAAAAGAAAAGAAAAAATACCCAAAGAAATAGCAGGAAGTTCTTATCAATGAATCACTTGGGTGCAAATTGGAGGTGATCAGCGAAAGATCTCAACAGTAAATGAAAATAGCAGAGACAAGACTAACAAACAGTCTCAGATTTCTGATGTGATGAATTTCATTGATGTAAAGCAATGGAAAACCATTAGTCAACCACCAAAAAGCTCCGGCATATGCATGGTCTGGGGAAGGGACAGCTAAAAGAGGGTTCATAGTGCCCTTATCTTGCATTTTTGCAAGAGACTGTTTTCAAACCTTGAACTCATAACCTCTAAGTCACATGACGATAATTCAACCATTGCTAGTCTTCTTAGTAAATTATTTATGAGAAAATATGCAAGATTAGATTGAGTTTTCACTCGCCCATCAACAATCCCAACTTTCGCAACAGAGCAGGCGGAACAGAAAAGAAACCTAAACCGACAATACCAAGCCAACACAACCATAACAGCAGACAGCCACCATATACCCTAGAGAGAATGACTGAGCTGCCACGGAGCAGCAGCAGATGTCAAAGATACTAAAGGCAGCCCTGGTGTGCAAAGCTCCCACCTATACAGATTTCAGGGAAGGGGCGGACCATAAGGGTCTATAATATGCAGTCTTACCTTAAGCACGAAGCACTCCCCATGTATTCCAAGTTGACAGTGTACTTCTTTGCCCATACCTTGTTCCTTTCATCCTAAAAAATCCATATATCCAATTGGGAATCAGTGATATAATGCACTAATGATGGATACCCTGCTATCTCAAGCAAGCGAATCGGATCCCAGTTTATAACACCATTTGGGCACACCATTTTCTGAAATGTTTCATTGCTTGTTTCCATAGAATATAATATATAGATTGGCACGGGCATACTCTTCAGAACGAGTATTTGGAATATCCGTTCAATACCAAGCTCCACCAACAAAAATACGGGAAAATTTCAACTCAAATATATAATCTGGAACTCCAATGGCTTGCCATGAATCTGAACCTACAGTATCTTACATCTGGGAATCCACCCCTTGCCTTTAAAAGTGCATACTACTTCATATTCCCCTGCATAGTCATAAAGTGCCAATCGATACGACTCCCTGCAAGCATAGGAAAGTTGATCAAGCTGAAGTGGCCGATACTCGTTTTGTCAATCCGTTGGTCTTTAGAAGGACTAGACCATTAGAAGAGGCCCTGATTCGTAACTCACCCCGTGGGTGTTCATTGGCCATTTGATCTAAACATGTAAACTTGTCAGTTCCAGTATTAATCTGTGGAAAGAAGATACTACAGGCATCCGCATTCGTCGTGCTGTTTCCTTGAATATTATCTGTTTTGAGTATGTATCGCTTCTACTTCCTCTTGATTTTGGTGATTTCAAGCTTGAAGAGCAGCAGTAAACACCTAGAACAAGAGCAATCTATAGAATACGGTCACAAAATCATCTTAACAGAACATATCATGGAGAAACAAACCATGTACGTGGAAGGACAAACGCAGCAAGGAACCCATCTCTCCTCAAGAGTTTCAGATAGAGAGAAAAATTGAATGAAATAAACTTTGGAATAATGCAATCCCATGTCCGTCGGTTCAGAAATATTAGAGAAAGTCTAATCTTTTCGACACTCTTGAAAAGTTGGGAAGAGAAAACAAGAAGGTGCACACGAGATCCACCAAACGACTCCCAACAAATAAAAAGGAAACATAGAAGCAACTTGCACAGAATAATGCATACTCCACCTAATCATGTCTGTGCATAAACTTGACACTGAATGTTAGACTTGTATTGGTTTGCTAGGGGTCTAAGCTTCTGCTCTTGCTGTTTTCAGATCCAGTATCTTGTCTCTCACTGGGGACATGTAAATTCACTCGGATTCTACACCTATGACTCACTGGGAAAGCCCTATGATCTGTATGAAAAGCTAAGGATTCCGGTAGACAATCTTTTCTTTGCAGGGGACGTCACTAGAATTTCCAATCCAGGTTCTCAACTGGCATGATGGCAGCTGACTGTAGAATGCCTGTTTTGGAGCGGTATGGTGAGTTGGATCTGTTTCACCCAGCTAGGGGGAAGAATCAACATCCACAACCTGGTATTTTCAAACACTAAAGCCCTTGTCTTATTTCCAGACGCTGCCTTTTTAAAAAAAAATTTCTTAGACTTGAGGGGTCCATCTTGGTCAGCCTCCCATGCTTACCTTCACTGAAAATCATGCCAATCAAATGATTTTAACTACTTTGTTTTCCTTTTTTAATTACTAATGTCTAAGATTTAAACAAGAAAATATAAAGGCATGTAATTGGAGTGAAATTTTGTTGAGTAAGTAATTTAAAGGGGTCCAGAAAATATGAAATGGTTAGATCTTTCAAATATATGCTGAAAATCTAGTAGAGGAAGGGTATGAAAATTAGATGCTATCCTACTATTTGAGAACACTAGGGAGCCCAATGAATGAGCTCACACGTATGTTGTTTCCGAGGAAAGGGTGGACTCAAAGGGTCTATAGTATACAGCCTTACCTTGCATTTTTGCAAGAGGCTTTGTTTTCTCATCCCTAACCCGTGACCTCCAGGTCACACTACAACAACTCAACCGTTATGCGAAGGCTCCCCTTCTATTTGAAAATACCAGGACTCTCCAACTCCTAATTAAGATAAGGCTTTGATGATAATGATAATGATGACTCTCTCTTTTATTTTTTAGGGTGAACTCCACGCCTTTTCTTGTTATGAACAAAAACAACCTTCTCTTCCCTGATGAAGATCTTAATCTTGTTGATAAAAAGCCAAAAATCTACAAGGTGGAGAGCATTTCTCCGCGAGCTAGGAAATGACATTACTTGAGTCACCCTCCACAATTAGAGGGGATGTACGTCGCAAGTTTCCTACTTCAATGCCTTTAAGGATTGTTTTCACTTCTGCTTCATTAGAGTCGGCTTCCCCTATGGAAATGGTGTTGCCAAAATTGTTTCTAAACAAGCCAACATTACCCGATAAACCTGAATTACTGAAACAAACATCATCGAGATTCATTTTAAAGTAAACATTTGAACGTGGATTCCAGTTTGATTTCGGCTTCAACTTGAAGCTCCTCTAAGAATAATCTCATTCCATTTCCTAGTGATCCATTTTAAAATACCAAACTTGTTTCTCCTATTCAAGATCATCAATAATTTAGAGACTGTAAAGATAACAAAATGTCGATTTCAGTTAGATACACCTTCCAAAACATGGCAAAGTTCATTCCAAGATTACATGACTCCAGAACATCTTCTTGCCAGACTCCAAGACTCCAGTTCATTCATTTCCAAAATAAAAAATTCATCATTCATTTACAAAATAAAAAATTCATTCTTTCAAAACATTCACAATGTACTTATTCTTAGTACGAAAAAACCCATCCCCAAATCATTTACATTCACCTTGACAACTTCTCAACTTCAATGCCCATGTGCTTGTTCAGCCCATGTGGAATACATGACTCTCCTGGGTTCCAACTGGACCATCGTGCTGGTTCAATGATTTGTTTTCATGTCGTCGTGATGTTCTTTTGGAGGTTTCAATCTCTCAAAGTCACGGTTTGTGGCCTCTGTAGTTGTCTTATTCCCTGCAGTGTTGCTAGTTTAGTATAGATGCCTTTAGTATGTAGTCCATATCATACAAGCAACTTCAAGATGGAAAGTATATAATCCAGCTCACATGTATATCTGCCTTCCATCAATCAGGTTTGTGTGTAGTCCAACTCCAGCCGGACCTACGATGCATCATCTTCTACCACTGACTAGCCTCCTCGGTCCTTGACAAAGTTCACTTGGGCCAGCACTTGAAGGGCCGCTACTGAGGTTTTGACTCCCATGGCCAGTTTCATTTGTAGGTCTCCCTCTTGCTCTTGATGGTTCTTGCATATTGGAATAATCCAAAACAAATAATGCAAATTCAGTCAAAATAATGCAGTAGTGAAGTGAAGCACTGGGCATTATTTATCTTCCTTGGTCTGCCCTTTGGTCTCTTTTCAGGGATCTAAGAAGGTTGGAAACTGAGGTTGTTTTTCTGAGGGCAGCCTCTCATGTTATGTCCTTCCCCATGACATAATCTGCAAGGGAACACCCTTCCCTGCTTTATTTTTTTGTTCGTGTTTTGTGATGTTCTGTCTCTCTTTATTGTTCACTTGGCAAATTGCTCATGTTCAAGCTGGATGCAGCGTCTTGGATGTTGTTAGTCATTTCATATGTTTCAACTAAAGATATTCTCTCACATGGGGGAGGATTCATCTACACTTTTGTGTAAGTTATGGATGTGGACTGTGTTGGATGGCTTGATTTGTTTGCTCTAAATGTCGTATAACTCTTCCTACCACATCCCGATTTCACTGTGCTCTTGAGCGGGTTGAAACAAATCAATAGGAATTAGTAAAGGGGTTAACATCATCGGTAGGGGTGGCAATTCGGGTTGGCGGGTCATGTTTGTGGCTACATGAACACGACACGATTAGAATTATGGGTCGACACGAACACGACACTATTAGAATTATGGGTCAACACAAACACGACACGATTAATAGTCGTGTCAAAAACCTATGACTCATACACTACTTGGTTCTTAAAAAAATGACACGACGTGACCTGTGTAACACGATTAATTGACTGAGTCGTGTTGGATACATGACACGAAATGACATGACACGAGACGACATGAAACGACTCGATTTTCCTATTACGACTTAGTAAAAAAACTGCTCCCAAGTGAATGGAGCCGCTGCCAAACCAACCACAAAACATAGGACGGTTATGTCACAACCGTCCTCTATGTTATAGATTTTATAGGACGGTTGTGAAATAACCGTCCTATATGTTATGTTTTATAGGATGGTTATGTCATAACCGTCCTATATGTTAGGTTTTATAGGATAGTTTTAAAATAACCATCCTATATGTTACGTTTTATAGGACGGTTTTAAAATAACCGTCCTATGTTACGTTTTATAGGACGGTTGTAAAATAACCGTCCTATTTGTTACGTTTTATAGGACGGTTATATGATAACCGTCCAATATGTTACGTGTTTTATTGGAACTTTGTGACTGATCTTCTAATTCTGACTTAACTGAATCTTTGATCACCTGAAGCAATGACAATGAGGTTCTGGAGTAGAAAATTAGAATTCAATGGCATGGGTCTTTCAGTTATGAACAAACAACTAAACTTTCAACCCAACCCCCACATAAATTGTTAGGATGGAATTCATTTCTCCAACTCCTTTCATTCTCATTGTCATTGGTCATTGCTCTATCCACTGATCCACATGACAAGTACATAGACAAACACAGAAAAGCATTACTAACTAGTATTGGGGAAAATTGAACTATACCAAATTACCAATAAAGTTCCTGTAATATTTTATTATTTTATTTAGAAGCAACACAGTTCTTTACATACATTACACCACTCATTGACTCACATCACATGATATGTAAAAGAGACTGAAATGAATCAAATAACCACAATAGTAGTAAATAAATAGGGATTAAGTAGCACATGAGGAAAATCTACTTTCATCAATGTATCAAATACAACAAATTAAAATAAGTTATGAAAATTATACATATTATACAAATTAATCAAAATGAATTGATCCAGAGTTTTCAGTTGGTTGAAGTGATCTTGCACTGCTACTTATGCTATTGCTTACAATGTCCTCGGCAAGCTCATCAATGGCAACTGTAATAGTAGAGTCTACAATCATATAGAATAAACACGCATTAGTCATTACTAAGCTCATGTAAAATATAATGTAAATATAGAATTATAAACCATTACCTTTCAATCCATATAGCCAATCTCTTGCACAAATTAATGCTTGCACGGTATCTGGCTTTAAAGTAGATCTATATTGGTCAAGAACCCGACCACCAATACTAAAAGCAGACTCTGATGCAACTATAGATATAAGAATGCTCAAGACATCACGAGCCATGGCAACAAGTTCAGTATACCTAAAATCAACATTTGAATCAAATATAAATGTAAATAAGATTACAGAAAATAGTGTTTACATGAGATTATTAGTTAAGCAACTTGTATTGATTGCCTTTCCAGAATGCAAGAATGTCTAGCTTTGACTCTTGCAATCTTGGTTAATCCAAATAAATCTTTAATTGTGATTTTTGCATAGCCAAAGTACCTCATTCACCTTCAAATGAATCAAATTCCTAATGCAAATGCAATTATATTATTCAACGTACTATAAGACAATTCATAGTAAATTTTAATATGCTAAGTAGTAAGCGGCATATAATGAAAGATACAATTATAAATAAAATCACCTTCATGACATCTAAAACCTCTTGACTATATGACTTGCTCTGTCTATCATTAGCACCTCTAGCCACTAGGGAAGATGAGGAGGAAGGAATAGGATAAATCTTAACCATATATTTATTGAAGAGAGAGAATAACTTTTCCCGAACTTGAGCAAACTCCAAGCAGCCACTGCCAAACAATTTCTTGTACGAGAATTCCACAAAGGAGAGCTTATACCGAGGATCCAACACACATGCAATTGCCAAAATGGTGCTGAATTCAGACCATTACTTTGAAAACTTGGCAAACATTTGGGTGGACATACGCTTCATATAGTCATCATCACTTCTCATGTATTGTGTTAAACTCAAATAAATTACAAATGCTGCACGAAAGTAGAGATTTGCAGTGGGATACTTTGATCCAGAGAACATGCAGGTGGCATCATAAAAAACTGCCAAAAACTTCAAAAATTTTGTAGCCTTTTCCTATTCATTGAAAGAAGGACAGTGCTTATAATTTGAGTCACTTAGTTCTAAGTGACAAAATGCACGTTGGTAACAAAGAGCACTTTCAAGCATCAAATAGGTTGAATTCCATCTTGTAGGACAATCTTGTCTTAAGCCCTTTTTTGTCTCAATTGACATATGATTCACATACTCTAAAAAAATTTGTTTTCCACTTTGTGATGCTTTGACATACTTGATACTCTCTCTAATTTTTTGAATAGCATCATCAATTTCTTTCAAACCATCTTGCACAATCAAATTCAAAACATGACAACAACAACGTAGATGAAGAAACTCTCTACCACAAACAAGAGTGTTCCTGATGTTTAATCAATGCCTTAATAGCTCAATAGAAGATCATTAGCAGAAGCATTATCTAAAGTGATTGAAAAAATCTTTTTCTCAATTCCCCATTCTACCAATAATGAGTATATCTTTTTTGCTAATGATATTCCATTATATGGAGGTGGTAGGAAACTGAAATTTAATATCCTATTTTGTAAGACCCACTAACTATCTAGAAAATGTGTTGTGAGACTTATAACCATCAATAATATAATAAGTCCACAAATCCTATGTCAAACTTATCCTGCCAGGTGCCAACTCTAACATCTCTTTTATCTTTACTTTTTCTCTTTTATACATTCTAAGAACATCTGCTTTTACTGTATTTCTAATAATCAAGTGCAAATCTGCATGCAAATATTTCAGTAGAGTTCTAATTCCATCATACTCAACAAATTGGAAAGGCAAATCATGCAAAACAACTGCAGCTGCTACTAAACTCATGATAAACTTCAGGATCAAACTTATTATCTGAAGCTACACTTAGTGACATACTCCCCTGACTTTGAGATAAAAGCAACTGGCCTATATCACGAGAAGAGCTCTGTTGACAAGTCTTTATATGACGTTTTAAGTTATCAATATCAAATTTGCTATCTCAAATATATATTGCGGAGCACTTCTTGCATTTACACCTTTGCCTTTCATCTTCTAATAGAGGAAGGTGTTCAAAAAAATTCCAAACTGGAGACATTAGTTTCCTATGCTTTTTACCTCTATTGGATTTTGAAACTAACTCCACATTCTCCAAATCAGCAAGCTCATCATTATCGTTGTTGTGGTGTAGCATATTCAAGTTATTAGAAACATCAGTGCTCCCAACTTCAACTTGTGCCTATATTGCAAAATGCAAATGACAAAAAAAAATTAGTTCACACTGACAGTAAACTAAACACTACACCAACAATTACTAATAAGGGAAGGGAGTGAGCGAGAGTGAGGAATGAAAAGAGTCAGGACTCAGAATCATAATTTCATAACGACAAAACAAAAAACAAACACATACCTGTGGTGCTGTACCTGTAGTAGTAGGGGTGGTGCTGCTCATCGTATTAGAAGGGTTGAACTTGAAGAAGATATCTGGAAAGGAAATTTTGAAACATATGTAAAATTCTAAATTATAAAAGCAACTTGGGTTGGGTTGGGTTTGGGGAGCCTTTAACCGATTCAGGTGATTTTGTATTTGATTGATGCTATCTATAATCTATATAAGACGGCTCGATAACAAGAGTCTTATACTATAACAAAAAATAAAAGATCGTTGATAACATCATAACAGTCGATATTAGTATTACAGGACGGTTAAAGACGGTTAATAGAAAATAAAACCAAATGGGACGGTTAATACATAACCGTCCTATATTGTTAGTGCATAACCATCCTATATTTGTAACATATAGGACGGTTTTACATTAACCGTCCTATATTAACCATCCTATATTTATAAAATATAGGACGGTTATGCACGAACCGTCCTATTTTACACATATGGTAATGGGATATGGTTTATTAGTACTTTACCTATCTGTGACTGTGAGTGTGACTGTGATGTGCCAGACTTCCAGTAACCAGTCTGCCTGTGCCGACAAACGGCCTAGCCTTGGCGCTGGCCTGCCTGACAGGGACAGATAGCCTTCTTTCCTCCATTTCCAAACTGACAAGTGGCAATTGGAGTTAATGAAACTTACACTTCAATCATTTGTCAAATATTTTGAATCCTTGTCCTTGAACCTTGATGTTACTTGTTATGTTAGATCCGATGTGTGGGGTGGGCCTCCCTTGTAGTAGTGGGAAAACAAAATGAAAACTGAAAACATAAAGGTTTCACTTTAACTAATTAATAATTATCTAGGTCTACTAAGTCAATCTAGTCTAAAACTCTAAGGCAATTGTTTTGTCTTTTCTTTTTGTATGTAAGTAAGCCCAAATCCAATTATCCAATTGAATTTGAAGTCTTATCCTAAAGCGCCCTAACCTGGCTGGTTGTTTGTTGCTATAACTATAAGTTATAAGTTATAAGTTATAAAGTTATAATTGGTATAACTATAACCTAAGGCTAAGACTTAACTATGACCTACATAGTACACACTGTCTCTAATTTTCTTATCAACCATTTTAAGATTAGCTACACATTGTTAGTTACAAACTTACAAGTTACACTTAGTAGAAAATTAGTTAACCAAGTTTTGTAACTTGTACAAGTACAAGTGAGAGACTAACTAACTGTCATATATTGTATAAAATTATAAATGCTAATGATTTTCTTATGTTAATTTCGCATGTCATCAACAAACACCAATTGATCTAATATATCTCTTTTTCATCAAATTCATGAATATTATGTATCCAACTCATATAACTCAATATTTGTTTCTCATTTCTAACTCCCAATTGATGATAATAGATTGGGAATAACTCATTCATCCATGATCCATTGATCCATCATTCATGTAGAGTAAAATTTAGTAACTCCCTTAGTAATATCATTCAACATTTGTGTTAATTCAACATATAACTCCTATTCTCTGTTCTCATTCTCACCTCACCTAAATACCTAATGAGTTAATTACATAACTAATAACTATTCCCTTCGGACCCTTCCTATAATTATTATCCACTAATGAGATAATTGCATAACTCTTTCTATACTCATTTTCAACCTACTGAGTTAATTACATACCTGTTTCTATTCTCATTCACTCATTCTCACCTAATGAGTTAATTATAGGACATTTAAGTTATAAAAAAAAACCATCCTATATATATTTGAATATCTCTCATTATATATTAAAGGACGGTTATTTAAAAACTGTCCTATATTGTTCTATATATTATAGGACGGTTATTTAAAAACCATCCTATATTGTTCTACAACATATCATTTTTCACCTTGATTTGATCAGCCCTAATTTCAAATTTCAATCTTCCAATGGTTCAACCTACTGAGAACTGAGAAAGTGAAAACTGAAAACGACCATTCCCTCTTCGATCTTTCACAAATGATAGATCTAAGCAAAAAAAAGGTATGTATTTATGAATTTTAGCATATGTATATAGTAACAGTTTGTGTAAAAAAACGTAAAAACCAGTACGTTTTTTTTTTTGTTCTTTGTTAACGTATTTTTCATAGATCTTGATGGGTTTTAGTCTAAGAAGGTGAAAACGACCATTTTTCTTCGATCTTTCCCAGATCTAAGAAAAAAAATGTATGTATTTTTTCATTTTTGCATCTGTATATAATTTCTATAAAAAAATGTAAAAACAAGAACGTTTTTTTTCATTTTTTTGTTGTTTGTTAACGTATTTTCCATAAATCTTGATGGGTTTTAGTCTGAGAAGGTGAAAACAACCACTCCTCTTCAATCTTTCGCAGATCTAAGAAAAAAAAGGTATGTATTTTTGAATTTTCGCATCTATATACAATTTCTGTAAAAAAACATAAAAACAAGAACGTTTTTTCATTTTGTTGTTGTTTGCTAACGTATTTTCCATAGATCTTGATGGGTTTTAGTCTGAGAACGTGAAAACGACCATTCCTCTTCGATCTTTCACAGATCTAAGCAAAAAAAGGTATGTATTTTTGAATTTTTGCATCTATATACAATTTCTGTAAAAAACATAAAAACAAGAACGTTTTTTCATTTTTTTGTTATTTGCTAACTTATTTTCCATAGATCTTGATGGGTTTTAGTCTGAGAACGTGAAAATGACCATTCCTCTTCGATCTTTCGCAGATCTAAGTAAAAGAAGGTATGTATTTTTGAATTTTCGCATCTATATACAATTTCTAGAAAAAACGTAAAAACAAGAACGTTTTTTCATTTTTTTGTTGTTTGCTAATGTATTTTCCATAGATCTTGATGGGTTTTAGTTTGAGAACGTGAAAACGACCATTCCTCTTCGATTTTTCGTAGATCTAAGTAAAAAAAGGTATGTATTTTTGAATATTTGCATCTATATACAATTTCTGTAAAAAACGTAAAAATAAGAACGTTTTTCATTTTGTTTTTTGTTAACTATTTTCCATAGATGTTGATGGATTTTACTTCTATGTATATAAGAAACATTCCATTTAGTTCTTTGCTCTAGATTTGAGTTTGTTTTTAGGTTTTTTACAGTTTTGCCGAAGAAATCATTTACGAAAATAAAAAAAAAGTCATTGTTTTTTCGTATTTCTTCATTGAAATATATTTCTATCCACATATAGAGCTTTCCCATGTTGTGTATTCATGTGTGATAACATTTTCATATGTTTTTTTTTTTTTTTTTGTAATTTACTGTTATTTAAAAAAATTTCCATCAATAAAAAGTTACGAAAATTAGGAAAAAATTGTTCTTTTTTATATTTATTAGTTAATACCTATTCTTATCCACATATATAGCTTACACATGCTTGAATCTTCACGTATTAATGATTTTTATCTAATTTTTAGCATTTTAGCTAATCTTTAATTCATCATCATCATCAAGACCTTATCCCAATTAGGGGTCGGCCACATGAATCTTATTCCTCCATTCCACTCTATTAAATACCATGACTTCATTTAGTCCCAAAGTTTTTAAATCTTTCCTCACCACTTCTATCCACGTTCTTTTGGGCCTTCCCCTTGCCCTTTTAGAACCTTCAACTTGTATTGCCTCACTCCTTCTAACTGGTGCTGTTGTTGGCCTCCTTTGAACATTTCCAAACCATCTAAGTCTAATCTCCCTCATCTTGTTACCTATTGGTGCTATCCCTAAATTTCTTCTAATATTTTCATTTCTAATTCTATCCTTTCTTATCTTACCACTCATCCATCTCAACATCCTCATTTCTGCAACACTCAGCCTATGAGTATGATGTTCCTTAACTGCCCAACACTCTGATCCATAGAGCATGGCCGGCCTTATAGCCATCCTATAGAATTTTCCCTTTAGTTTGAGTGGCACCCGCCGATCACATAAAACCCCCGATGCACATCTCCATTAGCTAATCTTTAATTACAAATAATATAATGTTTGCTCATTAGGCAGTCATGCTCCAGGGCCAGGGGCGCGCCTGGGCGCCCCAGGCTCTAGGCGCACCCCTTTGCGCCTTGGTATGCCTCGCGCCTTTGACTACATAGCGGACAGTAGTGATCCGACCCTACTACCCTAGCAACTAGCAAGTTAGCAACCCTGAATCCTGATCAGTTGAGGAATTGGCTGTCAATTTTGTCCATAAACTAAGATTGTAAATCCTTCTCTATGAATCTATGATCAAACTATAAAAACATTTCCATTTTTCTTATCTAATTGTAGTCATTTTCATTTTTATTTGTGAAGCAAACATGGAGCAAGTAGAAGAGGTACAAGTAGAACAATTACAACACACAGAAGCAGAACAATCAAAGCTATCAAGCACATGTCCATCAGTAACACCACCTATCAGTGTTAAGAGAAAGGTCAGGGGGAGGGGGCCAACACAAATGGATCGTATAAATAAGAGAACCTCAGTTGGAATAAAAGAAACGGTACAATTCAACAGTAGAGGCCAACCGATTGGTGGTACTGCACATGCCTATGCTAGCTTCATATGTTGCACTGTTAAAAGACTTGTGCCAGTATTAGTGATTGATTGGAGACTTATATCGCTACAAGTCAAAGATTCAATATGGGAAAAGGTCAAGGTATGTAAATTCTTTGTACATATAACATAATATGTCCTTTATATTTATATATTTTGTTTTTGTTTGCATATGAATCACAATACACAAAGTTGCTACAATACTCACTAGTAAGTTAGTCACTTTAACATGCTTCTTCTTTTGTTTTGTAGTCTTCCTTTGACGTATCTAATGAGTGCAAAAAGCAAGCATTGCTAGGAGCTGGTGAAGCTTGGAGGAAATGGAAGAGTGAGCTTGCAAGGAAGTACATACTTCCAAATTCCCATAATCCTTCTATGCTTAACATGGTCCCTCAGTTGTATTCCTGCTTCATTGACCAGGAAGCATGGAATCAATTTGTATAGTATAGGCTAACTCCTGATTTTGAGGTAATCACAGCTTAAACTAGCAAAGCTAAATTTTGATTCTCGTAATTATTATAATTTATTGTATTTTGATCACATTACTTTGATGTCCAGGCAAAGTGTATAAAAGGACAGAAGGCGCGTGCATAGAACCATTTCCGCACCACCTTTCAAAGGTTGGCTATGCACGATTAGAGGCAGATGTAGTAAGTATATCATGTGACATTCCATTTGTCTAATCATACTAGATTTTTATTTATTAACTCTGACTTAGTGTCTCTTCTTATTACAGCAAAAGAAGGCTGCGACAATGGAGCCCATCGACCATGCTATTCTATGGAAAATGACACATGCAAAAGGGCGTAACTCCTAGACCTTTGCCAACGAGACAACTGCAGCAATTGCTTCAAGAATTGTAAGTGGTTTAAGACTTTAAGTTTTATACTTTTACTTTATCTGCATACTGCCTAGTTAAATACTTTTATACTTTTATACCATTGCATAGTACATTATATAAATATTACATATATAATAGTGATTTGATAATGTTATAATCTTTACGTGTGCAGGAATAGTTGACCCAAGAGAGTGCAAGTGCAACTACAGGAACTCTTAGCAGCACTGCTGCAAAGGGGGACATCCTGTATAGGGCAATGGGCAACAAGGATGAGCACCCTGGCCAGGTAAGGGGCCAAGGTCGGGGTGTTCTTCCTTTCAAGTTCTTCCCCAAACAAAAGGCTCCTACGCTATAAGAATTGGAAGAATGGAAGAATCAAACAGTTGTAGAGATATATAGCAAGATCAAAGATCAACTGTTGAAGGAAATCCAAGGTGGCAGAAGACCCTCATGTGAGGATGTTGGCCCTTAAGCTGAAGCTCAACCTCAAATTCGACCACCCCAATTTGACAATAGTTGCATTCTTACTCCTCCATCAGATGAAGAGGTGGCAGAACAAGTACTTGAATGTGATGTCCTGATCAGTGAGGTATGTATATTGACATGTTTAGTTTTACAATATTACTTATTTACTAACCTTTTTAGTTTACATTACATCACTAATTATTATATATATGTCATTTCTCAAATGCAGGTGGGTCAGTGCATGTTGCAGTTATATACATTTGAGAACTATGTGGTTATGGCAACATTGTACGAGGTTCGACCCATGACTTCCGCCAACTTGCATGGTAAGTTGATGCCTCCACACACTAAGCGCGTGTGCATCACTGCTGCCATTCAACCAGATGCTCCCCTTCCATTTCCAGTTGAAGGGGATGATGTTGAAACTGTTGGGGATGCAATTAGATATCATGTGTGTTGGCTAGAGAAACACATAAAACCAATGATGTCCAATTCCAAGGTACATATATACTAACTGTAGTCATGGCTTCATTTTCTCCTACCTTTTTTTAAGTCATCTTAAATTGTTAATTGATTAATATTGTTTGCAACATGTCGGATCATCAAAAGCAGCACAAGGGGCAATTGAAGCAAACCTCGCTGCAGGCAAATTCTGGTGTAGTGGCAAGTGTAGCCACATCCCAGCCTTCCTAGGTAGTACTAGTTCTATATATTTGCATAATTGTATCATGTTACATTACATGTGAACTTGAACGATGGAACAACTAACAAGTTCAAAGCACTTGTTAGTTGTTAGGTGCTCACTGCTCACTTCACTACTCACAAGTCACAATGTTATATTATAAAATATTCTAATTTTACCTCACTATGTCTCTTCTTTTATATATGCTAGTATACCAGTATATGTTGTATATATTCATTACTAATTTCTAAAATGTTACATGATTACATCTACAGTGTAGAGATCAGGTGGAGGTTCCACCTAACACACCTCCATTCCTAAAGGTACTGTACAGACTGGCCAATGAAGACAAAGCAATGAACCCTGTAAGGATAGAAGCAGGTGTGCTTTAAAACGATGTGGTTGAGGTTCCACTCTTCAAGGAAGACCTCTTAGCCATATGTAATTTGGCTGAATTAGAGTACATGCACATCGTAGTCTATATAGGGTATATATAGACTATGATGTGCTCTATTAGAGTTAAGACTTACGAATCAATGTAACATTACTTAATACTTGCTTTTTTAATAGCACTTAATAATTATTTGACATTAACCCAAATTCATAATGCAGGTATTTGCATAATAGCTTGCAAAAACTAGAGGTCAAGGACATTTACAAGTTCCTTGACCCTTCTTTTGTCCTTCAATTGGACTATTTGCCCGCAAACAAACAAAGTGAAGATATGTTGCTTAATTATGCCATTTCAATTTCACAATTCATACACATGAATACTATATCAGCTAAGATTAGAGAAAATTCAATTGAATTGTTATTTTTATAGGTCCCATTAGATGCTGTTAGCTTTGGATGTGCATGGTGGCCATGTAATGTTTTTTTATTCATATGGAGCACACATTCAGGAACACCTGATGGAAATTATAAACAAGTAAGTCTTTATTATTCCTTTTATTATAATATAACTACTCACCTGGCTAGCAACATCATAATATTCATAATCTAATGCTTTTCAATTATATGTGTGTAGAGCATGGTATAAATGTGATGAGAGGGAAGGCATTCACCACCCACCAAAACTCAATTGGAAGAAGGCCAAGGTATGGTTTACTAATTACTGATCTTTAGACCCTTTGATATAATTTTAAACTTGAACTTATTGGAAATTATATTTTGAACCTTTTCTATTGTCTTTGGTGGCATTGTTCTGCAGTGTCCTAAACAAAAATCAGATTGGGAGTGTGGATATTATATTCTTATATACATGAGAACCCTCATTCACAATGGAGTTACAGTCTCATAATTGAGAAAGGTAACACTTGGACAGTTAGACTTACTGACCAATGTTATTACACTTTTGATTTGTATATTTCCTAACTGAATCAAAGATTACATGTTTGATCTCTGAACTAAGTTATTATATGTTTCCTGCAGGTGGATTTGGGACCCAAGAGTTACTCCCAGTTGGATCTAGATGATATTAGAATGGAATGGACAAATCATATTATGAATTTTAATTTGTAGTTCAGTGATGTAAATAAATGTATATTATCATTCATGTATAAACATTTTACTCAAATATGATACAAAGATCAGTTCATTTCAATGGATGTGTTTTGTTTTTCTTTTGATTGAAGTACATTGTTTCAATGTATGTGCTATCTTTGTTTCAATACTGATCTGCCAACTTTATGCAAAGGAGTACGATGACTACTTTTAGTTATAAAATAGACGATAAAAATTTTGACAATTTATTTTACCAATGAAGAAATCAATGACTAGAATTATTGAATGGAAGATAATTTTGGAGCACAAAACGTCTAATTCAAGGAAATCCGATCTTTAGGAATCTGGACCCATTTTTGGTCTTAAAGTTTGGTAATTTAATGTGACAGGGATGTCTGGACTCTAGTCTCTGGAGTTGTTTCGGTGTTTCCGAACTTGAGAAGAAGCGAGAAGGTTACATACTACTCATTCATGGGATTTTATGGGTCTTTTGAAAGGCGAAGAGATGGAAATTCCAGGATTTTCTACAAAGAATCAAGACAATGTCATCATTGGTTTCATTGATACAGGTCTGTGGCTGTATTGGGGACTTATTGTAGTGGAATTTGTTAAATAGACTAATTACCTATCTGTTTAGTTAATGTTTAGTGTCTTTATGAATATAGGACAGTTCTGCTCACTAGTAATATAGGATAGTTCTGCTGGAACCGTCATGTTTAGTCATTAGTGTCTTTATGAATATAGAACTGTTCTTCTGGAACCGTCCTATATTGTTGTGAATATCGGACGGTTTGAGAAGAACCGTCCTATATTACTTGTGAAAAACTTGAATATAGGACGGTTCTAGAATAACCGTCCTATATTACTTGTTGAAGAATATAGGACGGTTCCAGATGAACTGTCCTATATTGCATTTGGTATATGACGGTTACAGATGAACCGGAAGTTCGGAACCGTCCTATTTTCAATCGTAGGTTAGACGGATCAAGCATCAAGGTGATGAAGATGAATAAATAGGTCGCATGTCAAACAGGTTGACACGACAGATCACATTGATTGACCCGAACACGACACGATTTTTGCCGTGTCAATTTCAGGTTGACCTGAAAATGACACGAACACGATAAGACTCGACCCGAACCTGCTAAATTCGTGTCGTGTTTAAGTCGTGTTATCGTGTCGTGTCATATTTTGCCACCCCTAATCACCAGGTTGCATCAGGTGCCGATTCTATAGGCCTAAATGTTTGTATGTGTTAGCCTTCATAGATAAGTTCAGGTTTTTTCCCTTTCTCCCTGTTGTTGGACAAGAAAGGAACTTAGAGCAAAGAAAAATCAACTAAATATTCTTTCTTCTGAAGCATCGCGGCATCACTCCAAAGAATTCGGAACCAACCAAGTAGATGGAGATTCTTGAGAAGAATGCCACATAATTGATCTTTCGCCTTCTGTCTTTGGTCGTCATTTGATCAACTGGTTTACTACCTTAACGATATACATGATTAGCTTTCCATAATGGAAGTCTCTGAAGACTCGTAGACAATCCTTCAGATACTTCTTGCTTCAGCACGGCATGTAGGGACTTTGTTGGTTAATATTCGTCATTGCTTTCAAATTATAAAATGCATGACTAATCCATGCATGGCCTACTACTAGATGGTAGTTCATTTGAAAAGAGTTGGGAGTAGGTAGGGGTCTCTCGAACTATTTCCTACTCACATATTCCAAGTGAAATATGCCTGAAACCCAGATTCCTGATCAAATCTCATCTTTTGGGAAGAATTATAAGAAGTCGTCATTCTAATTAATTGCTTGGAATCATGAGAAAAGCCAAAGAGCAAAGATGAAAATTAATATCAATGGATCTCTTGAATCTAAATTGAAGATGATCAGCGAAACATTCCAGGATCTCAAATTGGTAAATGAGAATGAGAACACCGCCTCTCAGATTTTTGAGGCCATGAAGTCCATTGATTCAAAGCAATAGTAACCAATTAAGTCACAACCAATTCCAAGCTTTCTAGATTTC
The DNA here is from genome assembly GCA_035236585.1 of Warburgia ugandensis. Taxonomy (NCBI): domain Eukaryota; kingdom Viridiplantae; phylum Streptophyta; class Magnoliopsida; order Canellales; family Canellaceae; genus Warburgia; species Warburgia ugandensis. Next base: position 8,611,562 of record CP141138.1, on the reverse strand, counting down.
ATGAAATCTTCATAAATGTGAAGTAAATTTCCTTAAACATCAGAAGCCTGTTCCTGTTTTTGAAAGTTGAGAAATAGTATTGAGCAAAGAGCGAATTACAAGGTAAGAAAAGGACCTACGGCCCCAACAACAACCTCACAAGAGAGATGGAAAGGGAAAACAAAAAATGCAAGCGCAAGGCCAAACAGACAAGAACGAACCAACACAACTACAGCAGCAAACTCCCGTCACAAAAACGAGACATCAACACAAGGAGAGGGAATGATGGAGCTGATTTACAAACGAGCAGCAAATGTCAAAGAAGTATTGCTACAATCACCAAATAACCAGAATCCAGAAGCTCAGGACTAAGAAGCACCAGCAACCTTAATCATCACAAGTTATGTTCCAGATTCTGGGTCGTTTGCAAGATGCAAGGCTATTAATGTGAGCAAAGGGATTGTCAAGAAAATGCCCAATGTACTTCCAGTGAGTCTTCAGTTCCTTCCACCTCTTGAGATTGAGATCATAGGACTGCCAAGACCAAGTCGTCTTCAAGATTATTACTTCATTGTTGTTAAATCCCCCAACACGATACACTGTCCCTACACTTTCTATGTTGATGCTGTACCTTTTTGTCCATACCTTGCTTCTTTTATACTCTAAAATCCATATGTCCAATATGGTAGCCGAGTCCTGATCCATTAATGATGGACACCCTGCTATCTCAATCAAATCTAAGGGGTAAAGGGCTGCGTTCTCAAGACCATTTGGGCACTCTATTTTTTGAAAATTTTCATTGCCCACTTCCATAGATACAATATAGCGATCGAAAAGCTCCTCATTCATCCAGTACCAGGCTCCCCCAGCAAAAAAGGGGGAATAGCACAATTCCCTTACATAATCCGGGAATCCAATGTCTCGCCACGAATCTAAACCTATGCTAAACACCTTACATCTTGGAATCTACATTTTATCTCTAGAATTAAATACTACTTTATATTCCCCAGCATGGTCTTCAAATGCCAATCCATACCAATTTTACAGTCCACTAGCATGAGGAGGTTGTGGCAGGTCTAACCAATGTTTAGTGGCGGGATTTGCCACCCCAAACACCCGGCTACCTCTGAATGTGTTTGCTAAGAGGATGAGACCATTACAAGAGGCCTTGATCTCTAACTTGTCAAGCGGGTGTTTGTAACAGTTGGTTACTCTCTAGAAAGAAGATACCAGGGGCATCACCGTTCTTCTTGTAGTTTCCTTGAAATATAAGACCGACTTTGCACAGACGGATGCGACTGTTGATAAAACCAGAAGCATTAACTATGTTGTACCATGCCTTGCAGACAAGCCTCAACTCATGAAGGGCTTCCGCTGGTAACTTGAGGATACGAGTATGGATCTCGAATGGAAGACACTTTATACTAACAGCATGTAGATTGTGATTCCTTTTGGGTGCTCTCTCTCTCTCTCTCTCCTCTATCCTGTTTGTTCTTTCTTTTCCTGCCCATCTCTCTCAATTTCCCTATGCAGTCTTTCCACTACGTTTCTTTCAAAGGCGTCTCCAAACAACCAGTTAAAGGGCCGTCTCTTTGGACTTCTTTCCCATCTTGGTAATTTCAAGCTTAAAGAAATGAGTAAATACCCCGAAAAGATCAAAGCATAAAGAATGCAACCCATTCCTTGATGACGTCCATCCTTGTTATCACACCTAAAGAGTCCTGCAAGATAAGGAAAGTTAGTTATTTGTAATCCTAATATGATTAGGAGTCCTAATCAAAGAAGGAAAAGGAAAACTGAATTAGAAAACTACTAGGAATCTACCAGAAAAGTTCTAAACTGCCTCTGGCCTCTATAAATAGGACCAGAGTCAGAGCCAAAAGGCATCAAGCAATTGGGTTGTACATCTCTCTCAGATAGTGAAAGTGTTCCCTCTCCTCTCGTGGATGTAGGCTATACATAGCTAAACCACGTAAATCTTGTGTTTCTGTGATTTTAATCCTAACCTCTATGCATAACAAGTGGTATCAGAGCTTTGGTGAACACAAAAGTAGGAACAGAGCTTGGGAGAATTGAAGAAGACTACCGGAACAGTACCGACGACGTAGGAGATCAACTAGACCTGGACCAGGAGCAGCCTAGATCTACGTTCAGAATTGGGCTAGATGCGGCCCAGATCTACGTTCAAACCTGGGCCAGGTGCGGCCCAGATCGTGTTCAGATTCAAGCAAAGTAGAAGCCCAGATCATAGGAAGCCCTAGATTTGACGATCCAAATCTTCTGACAAAAGAACGACTTCGATCGAGCTATCCAGATCAGTTTATCAGAGTCTAACCCAAGATTGGACTTTGCTCAAGCCGGAGAACTATTTTTCGGTAAGTTTTTCTCACCGGTAAAAACAAAAACAGAGGGGGTTCTAGGGTTCCGGTCAGCCAAAGAAAAACCCGACTGGAACCCATTCGTTGCTGTAGCCAGAAGAAGAGGGGATCTAGGGTTCCGGTCGGCCAAAGGGAAACCTGACCGGAACCCTTTAGTACAGTTGCTGACACAGAGGAAAAGAGAAGAGGGGATTTCGGCCAGCCAGTGAAAAATCTAATGAAACTCCTTTTTTATTTTTTAGAGATTTGAAAGGGGGAGATCAAGTCGATGATCGTAGGCTCCATAGTCCACCGCAACTGACCCTCTCGAGAAGAAGATTGGCCTGCGATATCTTTCTAAAGAAAAAAAGGGTGTAGGGGGGGTGAGGGGGGTAAGAAGCTGGGTTTCGGCTGGTTAGTGATTACCGATTGAAACCCACTTCAGGTAGATATGAAGAAGAAAAGAAAAAAAGAAAAGAAAAGAAAAAGAAAGCAAAATACTCATCGGCAAAACCCTCTTGCTAGAGGACATCGCAACTCCCAGGGGGGGAGATCGGTTTGTCGGAGATTGTAACTCGGGGAGATCGACTTGCTGAAGATTATTGCACCTAGAAGCATCGCTAGAAGCCACCTCAACCTTAGGAAGTGGCAAGCCACCACACCCGAAGAGAAGGAGAAAGCGGAAAAAGGTTAGGGTTTTTTAACTTCTCTTTTATACTGTACCCTAAAAAAAAAAAAAAAAAACTAAGGAGCTCTCTTTGATATAGACACCCCTCAATACCTAAAATAGCGCGTTGGAAAATTGATACTGACACCCCTTCCATAGTTTGAATCAATACTGCTTAAAATTACAGAAGGCACCCCTACGTGCTAAATTAGCACTCCTTTAAATTGATAAAGACACCCCCTTGAATAGAAATTTTAGGACACCCACTCAAATTGTTAAAAATACCCTTCCTAAGGTTTTTTACTTTTTTGGACTCATCCATACACTCCATTCTTCGTAATTCTAAGCAGAAAAGGTAGAAATAAAGTTTGAAACCATGGAGGAGACTAGTTTTGGAAATATCGTGGTTGAAGCCATGATAAAATTAAACGCCACAAATTATACGTTGTGGAAACCTAGAATGGTGCAAAGATCTTCATTACCCCGTAGATGATAGTGAAAAAAGATCTGAGGGAGTTTCTGAAAAAGACTAGATAAAGATGAATAAGAAAACCATAGGTCAAATCCAACAGTGGATTGATCACAATGTATTTCACCACGTTGCTTAAGAAGAAAATGCCTATTCTCTGGAAAAAATTAGAGAATATGTATCAGGCTAAGACTGCTCAAAACAAGGCCTTGCTGATAAAAAGGCTTGTCAATCTAAAGCTAAGGAGAGGAATGATTGTGGCTGAACATACCAGTGAATTTTAAAATCTGGTAAATCAACTATGAACAGTGGCATTACAACTTGGAGATGAATGGCAAGCTCTACTATTGCTCAGTTCACTATCTAAAAGCTGAGAGATACTGGTAATTTCACTTAGTAACTCAGCACTAGAAGGAAAGTTGAACTTGGCTATGGTCAAAGATGCGCTATTCAATGAGGAGACCAAAAGAAAAGCAGCTGGCATAGACTAGACACATGCCCTGGTAACAGAAAACAAGCACATTGGGAGAGACAGGCAAAGGGGGAGGAGTAAGAGCAGGCCAAGAGAGAGATCTTAAACTTGCAACAGATCAAAAAGTCAACCCAGAGGATAGTTCATGTGTTACCACGCGGCATTCTAGGGCATATGAAGAGAGATTGTTGAAAATTGAAGAAAGAGATGGGTCATGGCAAGCCAAAGGAGGATAATGCTAAGACACTAGTTTCCATTGCTTAGGACATAAAAGTGCTCACTATTAAGGAAGAGTCATGCATGCACGTGATCAAGAGCTAAGCAGAGTGGGAATGACAGTAGCTTCCTATCACACCACTCCACACAAGGACTTCTTCATCACATACAAAGAAGGAGACTTTGGCACTGTGAAGATGGGAATGACAGTTCCTCAAGAATAGTTGGGATCGGTGATGTGTAGATAAAGACAAACATAAGCTGCACAGTAGTACTCAAGGATGAGTGACACATACAAGAACTCAGATTGAACCTTATATCAGTCCCGGCTCTTGACAGACAAGGCTACACCAACTACTTTGGTAACAGTACTTAGAAACTAATGAAAGGTGCTATGATTGTGGCTAAAGGACACATATGCAGAACACTATACAAGACCCACACAAGAATATCTAAAGATTGCCTTAACACAGTGGAGGATGAAGGATCTCCAAGCATTTGGCACAGACGACTTGGTCACATGGGAGAGAAAAGTCTGTTCACACTTGCAAAGAAACAGTTCATCAAACTAGCCAAAGGTATAGCTCTTAGTCTATGCAAACTGTTTATTTGGCAAGCAACATAGAGTTGCCTTCTCCTCTTCTAGTAATAAAAGAAATGAAATCTTGAGTTTGGTGTACTCAGATGTATGTGGTCCCACAAAAGTAGAGTCACTGGGCAGGAACAAATATTTTGTAACATTTACAAAAGATGCATCTAAGAGGGTATGGGGATACTTTGTAAAGAATAAAGAACATGCATTCGAATACTTTAAAAGATTTCACACAATGGTAGAGCGACAAACTGCAAAGACGCTTAAGAGCCTCATAACAGACAATGGAGGAGAATACACATCAAAAGAGTTCAAGGCGTATTGCACAGCACGCGGCATTCAACAAGAGGACAGTTCCACGTACCCCACAGCACAATGGAATAACTAAGAGGATGAACTGAACCATTGTGGAGAGAGTAAGATGCATGCTCAGTATGGCTAAGCTACCTAAGCCATTCTGGGGTGAAGTTGTGAAGATTGCTTGCTACTTGATCAACAGGTCACCATCAGCACCACTTGACTTCGAAGTTCCAGAATAGAAGTGGACCGGCAAGAAAGTGACTTATGCACACCAAAGAGTATTCAGGTGTAGAGCCTTTGCACATGTATCCAAAGAGATGAGACAAAAGCCAGACTTGAAATCTACCCCATATATCTTCATTGGGTATGGCAATGAAGAATTCGGATACAAATTGTGGGACCCTAAGATGAGAACAATTATTTGTAGTAGAGATGTAATATTTTAAGAGAATCAATTCTATGAAGATCCAAGAAAGGCTAAAGATACTACCACTCCAGCTTTAGTACTAGACTCAGCACCCATTTAGATCGACTTAGAAGTTGCACTAGAAGCTAAACTAGAGGCAGAGGAGTTCGAGCATCAGTCTCCTATACTAGAAGATGTTATAACATCAAATGTTCAATTATCACCTCAGCCTGAAGTAGAAGCTCAGCCAAAGATGTCAATAAGAGGACATATTTTGATTCCATCCCAGAAATATTCTGAATCAGAATATATCATGCTCACTGATGAGGGGGAGCCAGATAATTTTCAACAACCCCTAACACATGCAAACAAGCACAAATGAGTGCAAGATATGCAAAAAGAAATTAGCTCATTAAAGAAAAAATCATACATATGAACTAATGACACTTCCCAAGGGTAAAAGAGCACTAAAGAACAAGTGGGTCTTGAAGGTGAAAAGAGGAGGCAATGGAGAACTAGTCAAGTACAAAGCACGATTCATCGTTAAAGGTTTTGAGTAGATGAAAGGAATAGACTTTGAGGAGATCTTTTCACCAATAGTAAAGATGACATCAATCAGGATTATACTCAGATTGGTGGCAAGACACAACTTGGAGCTTGAACAGATGGATGTCAAAATAGCTTTTCTACATAGAGATCTAGAGGAGGAGATATACATGGAATAACTAGAGGGTTTCGAAGTAAAAAAGAAGAAGCATCTAGGGTGCAAGTTCAAGAAAAGTCTCTATGGCCTCAAGCAAGCGCAAAGACAATGATATAAGAAGTTTGACTCATTCATGAAGAGTCAAGGTTTCAAAAGAACAACTGCAGATCAGTGTGTGTACGTCCAGAGATTACCTAAGGGTGAATTTGTCATTCTACTACTCTATGTAGATGACATGTTGATAGTTGAATTAGATATGACAATGATTAGCAGGTTGAAGAGAGAGTTATCTAAGTCTTTTGACATGAAAGACTTAGGAACATCTCAACAAATTTTGGGGATGAAAATTACATGTGACAAGAAAGCAAGGAAGTTATGACTGTCACAGGAAAAATATATTGAACAAGTAATCAAGAGGTTCAACATGGAGAGTGCCAAGCCAGTCAACACTCCACTAGAAAATCATTTTAAATTAAGCAAGAAGACATGTCCCTCAACACCACAGGAAACAGACAGGATGGTTAAGATTCCTTATTCATCAACAGCTCGGAGTTTGATGTATGCTACGGTGTGCACAAGGCTGGATATTGCTCATGCAATAGGAGTTGTGAGCATGTTTCTTTCAAATCTAGGCAAAGATCATTGGGAAGTCGTGAAGTGGATACTACGGTACATGAAGGGCACATCTAAGTTGTGCCTGTGCTTTGGAAGTACAGGTACACTCCTATAAGGCTACACAGATGCTAATATGGCTGGAGATCTTGATGGAAGAAAGTCAACATTAGAGTTCATTTTCAGTTTTGCAGGGGGAGGTGTATCATGGCAGTTCAAGTTGCAGAAGTGTGTAGCTCTATCGACAATAGAAGTTGAATATATTGCCGTAGCTGAAGCAGGCAATGAAATGTTGTAGATAAGCGGTTTCTTTAAGAGCTCGGTATCATACAAGAAGAATACAAGATACATTATGATAGTCAAAGTGCTCTAGACATGAGCAAGAACTCAATGTATCATACGCGCACCAAGCACATCGACATACGATATCATTAGATACAAGAGGTGACAGAAGAACAGATGCTAAAGCTGGAAAAGATTCACACTGATGAGAATCCTGCAGATATGTTGACAAAGGTGGTAACCTATGAGAAGCTGCTGCTATGTAAAAACATAGCAGGCATGAGGTCAAACTAGTGGAGTATGTCATGGGGATGGAGGGGAGAATTGATGACGTCCATCCCCATTATCATACCCAAAGAGTCCTGTAAGATAAGGAAAGTTAGTTAGTTGTAATCCTAATCTGATTAGGAGTCCTGATCAGAGAAGGAAAAGGAAAACTAAATTAGAAACCTATTAGGAATTTACCAGGAAAGTTCTAAACCGCCTCTGGCCTCTATAAATAGGACCAGAGGCAGAGCCAAAAGGCATTAAGCAATTGGGCTGTACATCTCTCTCAGATAGTGAAAGTGTTCCCCCTCCTCCTCTCGTGGACGTAGGCTATACATAGCCGAACCACGTAAATCTTGTGTTTCTGTGTGTGATTGTGTGTTTCTGTGATTTTGATTATAACCGCTATGCATAACATTCCTAGCATCCTTGGATTTAGAAAGAGAAACTCTAACCTTAGACTTTTGGAAAGATGAATAGTGTATGATCATGGACACTGTTTTTCAAGGGTGAAAAGCAAAACAAGCTTAGAGACTTCAAAAAAGTTAAGGGAGAGTTACTATCTTCTGCTTATCTAGAGAATGCCACGAGATCAAAATTTTGGACTGGCATCAATCTGGGGGTACTTTTAGTTGAGCGTGTAAAGAATATCAGTGCTACCCTTTCGAATTCCTATTTGTGATTCAACAAGACTACCTCGGTGTCGGTGCCTTTGAATTGTGGGTTTAAGAGATTGCGCGACCATAAATACCATGCCATTTGAGGTAGTCAAGTTCACACATAGCACCTTGGAATCCTTGAATATTCTTCAAATTTTAGCACAACATTCTTGGAAAGCTAAATCAAATCTCGCTGTCATATCTTTTCTGCTGTCAACATTAGAGCTTCTCATTTTTTTTACACTTTTCCAAACAATATTAAGATGACAAATATAGCCTTCAGTTTTCATGAGCATTAGCGATTATCTTGTAGAAGAAGTAGGTGAACCATATGTCTCCATCCCACGCTAAGCACAAATCTCAGCCACAAATTAAGTCCAACCACACTGAAAAAACCTAGTTTCTAAGCTTGTTCTACATTACATAACAATTTATTAATTTATTATGTAGGCCATGCTTAATACCAGTGGTGAAACTAAATTGCATAATAATTTATTAATTTATTATGTAGATTATGCTTCATAGTAGTAAAAATATTACTTTACTATAAAATATTATAATTTATTTTAAATTATATAATAATTTATTGATTCATTATGTAGTTCATGCTTAATATCAGTCTAAAAACTAAATTGTATAACAATTTTATTGTAACAACCAAAAATTTTGAGTAATTTTTAGGTAATTATAACATATTTTAAATGAAAATAAAAATCGAAATTGAAATACTTGGAAATTGAATTTCAAGGAACTAACTACCTTGAAAACTTAAAATTTGAATATGAAAACATCAAGAATGAAAACTACGTGTCAAGATTATTTCAACGACATTAATTTTGGGCGAAATAGAGAACAAAGTGAAAAATTACCAAAATTTTACTAAATTAAGGGAAGGCCCAAATTGATAATGGCACCCCTAGAGTTGTTTGTTTGTGAAAAAGATATCAAATTTTGAACATATGGTAAAAAAACGAAGAAAAGATTATAAAAGGGAGGTGCCATTTTGATAATAGCACCCCCTTCTCTTATGTTCACCTGTGATCAACAAAGAAAGAAGAAAGATGGAGAAGAGAGAGAAAGAGAAGGAGGGAGAGAGGGAGGAAGAGAGATGAGAGAAGAGGCAATCACCCGCAACAGTGTGGACGTTGGTGACTGCATGAAAATCAATGGAAAAAAAGGAAAAAAATGCAGTTTTCAGGCAACCATTTTACAGGGAACTGCCTAAAAAAATGATAACGCAGATAGATGATCTGAGCTAATTATTCTCTTCTCCATGATCTCATGATCAAAATGCCTTAAGAATCACTGCGATCAAGGAGAATCGAGCCATTGAAGATAACACTGGCAAGTGGTATAAATCCAACAACCAACAACATTTTTTCAAACTTTTAGGCATCAAACGACATCAAATCGTCACCAAATTTTAAGAGAGTGAAGGTGAGACTCTGCCCTTTTGAGGAATTTTAGATCTAAAAAATTTAATGCTGGTAGAGTTTAATCTAAGAAAAACTGTGATACGGTAGAAATACTACATCAAGGACAGCTCAGATGGATGATCTAAGCTATCCATTAGATTTATTGAACCCCAAACCTTAGAAACAATGAAATAGATAATAATAAAAAAATTAGATAATCTAAGATTTCGATTCAACAAAAACAACATGGACAGTTTGTGCGCATTGTCCCTGATGGCCGTCGGTGTAATCCAGTGTAAAGGATTTTTGCCAGTGTATTCCGATGTAAAAGGTCCGCCAATGTAATCCGATGTAAAGGGTTTCCATTGGTGTATTCTAGTGTAAAAGGTCACTAGTTTAAGCCAGTGTAAAGGATTCCCGCCAGTATAGTCCGGTGTAAATGGCATCTGGTCCATCTTTTGATCTGGACCGTCTAAGAATGAATTGAAATGTTCATTTTGCAATTTTGGGAGTCACATAAGCCCAATTTTTTATCCAAAAGGTCTGTTGAAGTCATCTCAATGATGCGGACATGATTTTAACTTCTAAATCTTGATCTGAGCACATCTAACTAGATCAAATCTATGAAATAATACCAAATTACTTTGATTTTGCTATCAAATGACGATCATGCCTTATAGCTTGAACAATTAGATTATCTAAGGGATGAATTGATGAATCTAATGAATAGATCAGGTGTATTCATCTTAGAAATTGATCTAAACCATCAATTTATCTAAGGACTTAGAATTGGTCGACCAGGGAGTGATCAGACCATCAAATTGAAGCATAAAGCATGGATATACACTGGAATGAATTGATAAATACAAAATTGAATCAGTTGTGATGATTAAGATTAGAATTCACAATCAAATCACAAATCAAGGCGATTAAGAATGATCCAACGGTTGGATTGTCTCCAATTCCATCAAGATGGAATAAATTGATTCTTTGGTGATCAAGAGATCTTAACATAAGAAATCTCAATTTGATTGATGATCAGATCAAGTAGATGAATGCTGGATGTTAGAAAAATTGAATAATAAAGATAATTCAGGCAATCTAGACCGTTGATCTAGATCAAGAGATAGATAAGAGGATCATTGGGCAAATTGACTTATGAATTGACACAAGTAGGAAGTAAAAAATTTATAATGGGGTATATAGATGGAAATGAATGACACAAAAAAATACTATGGTATTGACAGGTACATCAAAGCATGTGGTTTGAGAGGAGTACACACCTAATCTGGTGATTTTTCCTTCATCGAGGTAGGAGATGACATTTAATGTTTCACATTGTTTTTCTAAAATCTCGCCAAATCATAGCATCTTGATTAAATTGGATTGTTGTGGCATGATTTCTTATTTTATGCCTTGTATTTATAAGTTTTATGCTATGATTGACTTGAGACTTAATGATACTTGAATGGATTTCATTCGATCATGTTTTATGGTATTGATACTTATGGACATTATATATAGATTATGAATATCTCTCCTTTATTGCATCACTAAGATTGAATGATTTCCATTGAATTGAGGATGGAGGCTTGGTGGCTAGTCCTTGAAAGGCTAACCTCTGGATGAGGGGGGTGCCTTGGAATGTTGAGCCATGAGTACTCTTGGTCTTTATGAGATCTGTGATTTTCATATTTCATGATTTATGACAAGTACTTTCACTTAGTGGATGTCATATTAGGAGGGATTAGGGCAGGTCACCCACCCTCTGACTTTTATGTGATGATAGACACTTGCCCCTGTTGGCATTTGGTAGGGGTTGGTAACATGGGTATTCCACACTACCAGTCAGGGCCCACCCATGGGGACAATGGTGAGTCTCTCATTACGGTGTCGATAGGGGAGCAGTAGTCAGTAGACTCAGGATGTACGATTACCACTATAGCATGACTACCCATATACTTATTTTTTGTGTATGCATGATGAGCGTGGACATATCATTTTGTGTCTGGGTGTGACAACACTCAGAGGATTGGTATGAGTACTCATGACCTATTGTACGAGTGTATGGGACATTCATAAGACCCAAGTACCTTGGGGTGCCCTGCTTGTTATTGTATGCTTGTTGAGATTGTATCATATCATGTTTTACATTCATGTAATTTATGTTTAATTATACATGATGCTTTGCTACTCAAATTGATATGATTTATGGTATTTGTATTATATGGCTATTATGCTTTACGCTCTTATCAGCTCTTACTATTTGAGTTATTCTTTTTACGCCATAATTTCATTACATTAAATGTCTATGTCCCTACAAAGTGTTGCTTACTAAGGCATTGTGTTATTGTTGCAATGCCTTAGATATTGAGAGAAAGACATGACTAATGACGAGTCAGACAAATAGTGATCGAGATATCTTATTTGGAGGTATGTTTTAATTCTATCTGGACTATATATGTATATCTATATTATTGGACTTAATTATATTGTTGTTGGGAATGTGGCTATTGACTGGATTGGTCCTGGAGTAGTAAACTTGTTTTAAAAAGGTTTACTTGAAAAATGAAAATTTTATTTGTGATTTGAGTTGATAGTTGATACTCGGGATTTTTCATTTGAAATTATTTTTTGCTATTTTAGTTTTGTAAATTGGGGCCCCACCTTTCAAATAGTTGTGTTGAAAAGTGTTGAAAAACCTGGGTCACCACAGTTGGTATCAGAGCCAGTTTCCTTTGTGATGGTGGGCTAGCCACACGTCGGCGCTCGCCTAACCTAGAGGAGGTCACACGAGGACGCATGTTCCCTAAGGGGAGAAGAGGTGAAGGCCTAGGGACACCGTAGGTGGGAGATTGCTGAGGGACTGAGAGTTAGTCCCACATCACCTGGGAAGAGGGAACTGGGCAGTTTATAAGAGTTTGAGGAACTCTAACAGTCATAACGCATTTTTCCTAAGAAATTGGGAAAGAACAAAGTTGTGAGGGGTATATGGGCGGCCCAATGCGGATAATATTGTGACTATTGGAACCTCGGCTATTGCATTTTACATCCTTCAAGCATATCCAACACTATGATTTTATTTATTGCCTACCATCAATGCACATTCTCCAACTTTCATTCTTCTTTAGTGTGAGACAGGCAAGTACTACACACGGGTTCATGCTCTCTCTTATCAACTCTTTCTAAAGTAACTCTTCCACCTTGTCAAGCAAAATTTTACTTTCTTTTGGGATCATGCAATAGCATGAAAGGTTATACAAACTAAAACATGAAATGAGATCTATACGATGTTGAATATGGCTTGTAAGAGGTAATCCATTAGAAAGACCTTTGGGCATGACCTCCTCATACTCTCTCAATGAAGTCTTTAGTTTGTTAAGCACCTTTGTCACACCCATCTCCTCTCTTTTAATTACTAGGACATGTATTTCTCCTACCACTTTAGATTGTTTAAAAAAAAAAATTAATAATAAAGGAGATGGGTGTGTAATATAGAAGCTTGGGGTTGATTGTCCTCTCTAAAAGGTGCATGGGTAATTTTCACTCATCTTTTACAAAGAAATAAACATTAGGCACCTTTCCTTTATGTGTAACATCTAATTCATATTGCTACTACCTCCCAAACAATATATGACAATATTTCTTTGATGCCAATATCATTTATCAAGGTGGAAGAAGATGATCTTCTTCCTTATTTATTCTTTTTACATTTCATGAGTTGATGTTTAATAGTAGGTGCATGAGCTATGCAAATACAAGTTGATCCCACTGGGACTCACTTTAAAAGATGAAGCTTTAAATAAAATTTAATTGATAAAAAATTACTGGAATAATTGGAATTAGAATCAGAGTTCAGATCAGTCAATTTCTAATTGTTACAGAATTTCCATTTCAAACAAAAATAAAATAAACCAAATAACATAAAAAAAATGACTTCCCTAGCTTAATCATCATCAATATGTTCAAATATAGTCTTTTAAAAATTGATCAGCCTTCATCACTATCTTTAAAACATCCTTGATTAGAGATATTGTAATTGGTTTTGTCAGATTCCTCAAAATCATAGAGATCTGGTCTAAATTGTGATTTTGGGATTTGAATGGCTCAGATTAAGTTATTGATTTCAGATTAAAGATTATACACCTTAAGTAAGTCCAAGGATATCCTAAGAATGAAAATGTAAAGTTAATTTGGAATTTGACATGAAACAGATGAGAAATTGGGGATTTTAGGTTGATTAAGGCTAACCAGTTGATTGGGTTAGACCGTGATTAATCTGATTTGGATGGAGTTGTTCCTGGATAAGAAGATTGCAGATAAAGTAAAACTAGAATAGAACAGGACAAAGAAGGAAATAAAAACTAGGATAGAAATGTAATTGAATATAAAGTTTAAAGGGCAAAAGTGGAATTTGATTAAAAAAATGATTTAAAAAAAATTTCAACCAGGAACCTGATGAAGAAGAGAGGGAGCCACCAGAGATGGTGGGGGAGAAGGAAGAAAGGGAAGAGGAAGGAGGAGAGGGGAAGGAAAAAAGGAGTGGAAACTCGACTTGGGTTTCCGTTCCTGGGTTGACTGGTACCGGGAAAAATGTCGAAGGAGGATGGTGAAGGGAGAACACTGGTGATGAAATCTATGCCTAGCCAGGTGATGGAGAGGGAATGAGTGCGATCTGGCCGGTGACTGGTATAGGGAGCAGAGGTGATGGTAGCAGAGTGAAGACGACAGTTTGGATGGTGAATAGATGGAGAGGGAAAAGACTTGTATTGGGTGCAGTGGAGAAACAAGATAGAGAGAAGTAGAGAGAGACAAAGAGAATGAGATAAAGAGTGCTAAGAATAGAGGTGCTAACAAGGCAAGAGAATGAAAAGAAAAGAAAGAGTGGGGGAGGGGAAAATAAGAAAGAAAGAGAGTGAATGGAAGGAAATGGGGAGTGCGTAGGAGAGAAGATGAAAGTGCAAGAGGAGAAGAGAGAGCGATAAAGAGCAAGAGGAAGGAAAGGTTAGTTGGGTCTATCTCCACCTACATTTCAGCCAAGAGGAGGAAGAGAAGAGGGAATGGAGAGAGAGGAGGGTGGAGAGAAGAGGAAGAATAAGTGGAGTTGTTAGAGAGATGGAGATGTGAGAGAGAAAGAGAGAAGGGATAAGAGAGATAAAGAGGGAGTGGGGTCCACTAGCAGCCCAATCTTGCCAAAACTTTGCAAGACTCCCCCATTCTTCAAATTCCTTCTGTCCTAAGAGTATTCAAAGTCCTCTCTTTCCAAGAAGCTTCATCATCCTCATCTAATCTCCTTGATTTGAGCTGAATCATCCAAGCTTGAGTTGATTGATTTGCAATACATAGGACCCAATTAGAATCATCTAACCCATTCATTACTCTTATGAGTAGCTCCTATGGTCATCTGACTATTAAATTTTGCAATTCAACGGTTGGATGACCAATTAAAGCTAAAATAAAATATTTTATGTAAAATCTTGAAATTGATGTCTTAGATGCTCCAATTGAATACTAAATTAGGGGCATTTTGACCAAAATTGAACACTTAACACACCCCCAACCAGCATTTTGCTAGTCCTTAGCATAAGATGTGAAAAATCAAATAATAAAATTTCAAAATTTTTATTTTTCAGGTCATCTCTACTTTTTTCTCAGAGAATTATCTTCAATAAATCTATCAACCTTTGTAAACTAATAAAGATGACTGAAGAATTCAAAACTCTACCCATATGTTAAAAATATTCCACTTAAGCTTAGATCTCAGAGTAACTGTGTGCGTATATAGTCTACACATAGAATAATCTTTATATCTAAGTAGACTTCTAACTTTTGAACTCCATCTGAAATATGTTTTGACCTCAATCCTTACTAATGACATATGCTCAAAAATAAAATCTCTCAGATAGAGGGTTCAAATCATATCTCTCTTTTAATTATATAAGAAGAGTCAATAAAAACAAATTTATCTCACATATACTCATGAAGAACGGGAGTTACTAAGGAATTTAATTATTTTGATCCCTTTGGAATGGATGCCATTACCTTTGAATATTTAGAAATACCACTCTTTTAGATCTTATCCATTTATTTCCTCATCAAGACTATATTTCTCTTAGAATTAATAGATCTTTAACTGAGATGAAACATAGGCTTAGGACAAGGTACCAAAGAAAGGGTATAAGGGTATTCAAGGTTTCTTTAAAAAAATAAGTATAGGTCTTCTACTAAAGTTGACAATTCTTATTTACTTTGTTGAAGTGAATATTTCTTTTTCTACTTTTCTTTGCATTCTTCAAACCTTTTCTTCTTTAACACTTTTCTTTCTTTTCACACTTTTGAATCACTTTAAAGAATATTTCTTTTCTTGATATCCACTTTTTACTTTCTTTGCAACTAAAATATATTTCTTCATGCATCTCTAACTTATTTTTCAAAGAAAATGGGTAATGGATAATTTATACTGGGTTAATATGGGTATAGGGCAATTTGGGTGACAAAAGAAAAAGCTTATATTGAAAGCTCAAGTTGGCTAACTAGTGGTAAAAATACTTCTGAGTAGGCTTTATGTCTCTAAGTTAGCAACAAGGATGGCCTAAATCATTTTCCAAGTTTCCTATAATCTATCAAATTCAATGAACTTCCAGAATTTTAAAGGTAGTATTCTAATTATTCAGGTAATTAGCCAAATTTAAGAGTTTGGGATCAATTTTCTTTAAGCACATTGAAGAAAATTAGAAACATTTATAACCTCTCAAAATAAATGAATGGCTCTAAAACTCACTTAGGTTATAGGTCTCCACTGAATTTCTTCAGAATTTCTAAGTGATAGCCACTTATTAACCTAGATTATTTATATACAACTATGTGTACAGATGTGATATGAGACTCTGCTTTCATGGAATTCTTTAGAAAATGAGTAAAATAATGAATTAATCATATTCAATTTCATTAATAAGTTAAAGTTATCTAGATTAAACTTCAGAAAATCCAATTCTCATCATAGTATAGGAAATGACCTAAAAATTTTCATTTTTAAAATTTTTTTAAATCAAGGAAATCACCTAAAAATCTAAAAAAGAACTAGAATTTGCTAGAATTCTACACCCCCAACCTGAAAGAAACATTGCCTTCAATGTTTAAAAAGTAGGACTTAAAATGAATATGGGTGATGTAGAAAAAGATACAAAATATGGTACAGAGGGATTAGATCCACTTAGTCCTAATAAATAGGATCCTCCAGAGTTGTGGACTCAAACTTTTGGATTCTCACATTCTAGGAAAGGCTTTAATCATTGACCATTCACTTTAAAAGTATGACCAGTCCTAACATCCTCAATCTCAACAGTCACATATGGAAAAACTTCTTTCACTATATATGGACCAGTCCATCGAGATCTAAGCTTACCTGGGAATAGGTGGAGCTTAGAATTGTAAAGCAGAACCTTCTAGTTTGGAGTAAAGGATTTTCTCATTATATTTTTATCATGAAAAACTTTCATATTTTCTTTATATATCCTATTACTCTCATAAGCTTCTTGCCTGATCTCTTCCAACTCATTAAGCTGGAGTTTCCTATGTGAGCTTGCTTTATTCATGTTGAAATTAAAGGTCTTTATTGCCCAGTAGGCTTTATGTTCTAATTCCACAGGCAAGTGACATGCCTTACCATATATAATACTATAAGGAGACATACCAATCGGGGTTCTACGTGCAGTCTTGTAAGCCCAAAGTGCATTGGTTAGTCTAAGAGATCAATCCTTATGATTCAGATTTATAGTCTTTTGAAGAATTTGTTTAATAGCCTGATTAGATACTTCTACTTGTCCACTTGTTTGTGGGTGATACGGTGTTGCAACTTTATGGGTGATATTATATTTTTTCATGAGTACTTCAAATGGTTTGTTGCAAAAGTGTGTACCGTTATCACTTATAATAGCTCAAGGTGTCCCAAATCTAGAAAAAATATTTTCTTTTAAGAATTTCACAACTATTTTATGATCATTATGCCTACATGGGATAGCCTCAATCCATTTTGAAACATAGTCTATGGCCAATAAGATATAGATGTAGCCAAAAGGTGGGAATGGGCCCATGAAACCAATGCCCTAGCAATCAAAAACTTCAATAACAAGGATAGGGTTTAGAGGCATCATATTCCTTCAGGTTATTTCTACTAACTTTTGACATCTCTCACATGATTTACAAAATACATGTGTGTCTCTACACAATGAAGGTCAATAGAAACCACACTGCAAAATCTTTGCAGTAGTTTTCTGTGCAGAAAAATGTCCACCACATGCTTCTGAATGGCAAAAGGAGATGATGCTACGTTGCTCTAAGTCAGGGACACATCTCCTAATGATTTGATCTGGGCAGTACTTAAATAAATATGGGTCATCCCAGAAGTAGTGCTTAATATTAGAAAAGAATTTTTGCTTTTCTAATTTATTCCAATGATCAGGAATCTTCCCTGTGACTAAATAATTTGCAATATCAGCAAACCAGGGAGGATGGGATACATGAAAAAGTTGTTTGTCAAGGAAAGTATCCATGATTGACAACTCATCCAAAGGTTCTATTAGGACTAGACGAGACAAGTGGTCAGCTACAACATTCTCTACTCCTTTTTTATCTTTTATCTTAATGTCAAACTCTTAGAGTAAAAGAATCCATCTAAGTAGTTTAAGCTTAGCATCTTTCTTAGAGAGAAGATACTTAAGGACCAAATGATCAGTGAAGATGACTAATTTAAATCCAACCAAGTAACACCTGAATTTATCCAACGCGAAAAAAACTACTAATAATTTGGAACCATGAAATGACATTTCTCTTAATTAAGCACTAAGTTCTTTTCTTCACAATGATTTAAGACTTTTCTTAAATTTTCAAGGCATGTGTCAAAGGAATCACCAAAAATAGAAAAGTCATCCATGAAAACCTCTAAAATTTTCTCTATCATATCACTAAAAATGCTTAACATACAGCATTGAAATGTGGTAGGAGCATTACATAATCCAAATAGCATTCTTTTATAAGAAAATGTGCCAAAAGGACATGTGAAAGTGGTCTTTTCCTGATCCTCGGGTGCAATTTCTATTTGGCTATATCCTAAATAACCATATAGAAAACAATAGTACCGGTGTCCTGCAACCCTTTCTAACATTTGGTCAACAAAAGGTAAAGAGAAATGGTCCTTCCTAGTGGCAACATTCAATTTTCTATAGTCAATGCACATATGCCTACCAGTGGTAACTCTAGTTGGAATTAGTTCATTATTGGCATTAGTGGTCACTGTCACTCTAGACTTTTTTGGAACGACCTAAGTAGGACTCACCCATTTGCTGTCACTTATGGGATAGATGATTCTCACATCAAGCAATTTAAGGACTTTTGCTCTAACTACATCTTTCATATTAAGGTTTAACCTTCTTTCATTTGATGATATGGTTTAACATTATCCTCTAAGTAGATTCGATGGGTGCATATTAAAGGGCTAATGCCTTTAATGTCGGATAGGGTCCATCCTATTGCACTTTTATGTTCCTTGAGAATTTTAATCAATTGTTCCTCTTGATATTTTTCCAATTGAGAGGCAATTATAACAGGAAAAGTTTCTTCATCTCCTAAATAAGCATATCTAAGTTCAGAAGGTAGAGATTTCAAATCTAGCTTAGGAGGTTCAATTGAGGATGGAATTGGAGTGGATTCTCTCAATGGAAGTTCCTCGAACTAAGGTTTCCATTTATCTGTATCCATAGGGGGCACAGAATCAAGGAGGGAATTAACTTCCTCTATTAATGTGTCCTCATTAAACTCATTAAAATGGGCCAAACAGGCCTCCAGTGGGTTTGGCAAGGAAGATGATTGAAAATGATCTTGCACCATTGAATTTATCATATTGACACAGTGCAAGTCATCTGTGGGTTCTCTAGGTTGCTTACAGATATCGAAGATGTTCAATTCTAGTGTCAAGTTGCCAAATGAAAGCTTCATGACGCCATTTCTATAGTTTATTAGGGCATTGGATGTAGCCAAGAATGGACATCCAAGGATTACTGGAATTTCTCATTGCTCATTCAGCACTGGTTGTGTGTCCAAAACTAAGAAATTGACTAGGAAAAAGAATTGCTCTATTTAGACTAACACATCCTCTATTATGCCCATAGGTATTATCACTGATCTATTAGCTAGTTGGAGTGTAGTGGATGTTGGCTTGAGGTCTCCTAGTCTTAGCTAAATATAGACTGTATATGGTAACAAATTAACACTAGATCCAAGATCTAATAAGGCCTAGTTAATCTCATGGTTGTCAATGATGCAAGTGAGAGTGGGGCAACCTAGATCCTTGTATTTCTAAGGTGTATGATGCTGAAGAATTGAACTTACTTGTTCAGTCACAAATGCCTCCTTTTGTACATTCAATTTCCTTTTGATTGTGCATAAATCCTTTAAAATTTTGGCATATGATGGGATTTGTTTTATTGCATCTAAGATTGGTATGTTGATCTTGACTTGCTTGAATATCTTCATAATCTCATCATTAGTGGTACTCTTTGTGACTTGAATCAACCTTTGAGGGAATGAAGCAGGAAATGGACATAACACAACAGGTGGAGTGGGATCCTTTTCTTTAGAATTTCCTTTAGGTTTTTCTACCTTTTCAATCTTTTGGGGTTCATCTTTCTCAATTATTTTACCACTCCTAAGAATGGTAACAGCTTTAGTCTCTTCTATGGTAGAGCTTGATGATGCATTAGGTGTAGTTTCGCTAACTGCATGCACACCTTTAGGTTTTGCTTATGGTTGAGCTGAAAACTTTCCTTTTTCCATACTTTGCATCATTTGACTCATCATATTTTTTATTTTATTAACAGACTGATTGGTTTGTTTCAGTTGGACTTCTAATTGAGAAATTTTCTTCTCCTGGTTTTGAGCAAGTTGATTATCTTCTACATGCCTTTTGGGAGGGGGCAAGTAAGGTATAGAAGAATGAGGTTGATGAGTTTGATATGGGAGTAGAGCAAGTAGTCCTTGGTTTGGTTGTTGATGCTAATATGGGCCTGGTTGTGAGACATTAGTAATTGGTCCATTTCTCCAACTAAAATTTGGATGGTTTCTCTAATTCGGATTATATGTCTCTGAATATAGGAAGAAAGGTCTTTTATAATTATTAAGTGCATTACCTAATCATGAACTACATCTTGAAATGCAAGAATGGTAGGACATTCCTAAGTAAGATGGGCAGTACTTTTACAAATGCTACACACTTGTTCATCGTTATTTGAATTTTTCTTTCCCATTTCTATGGCTTCTACTTTTCTAGCTAGGGTATCTACTCTAGCATTGATTTAATCTTTTTCAGACATGGCATACATGCCTCCCCTAGTAAATGTGGTAGTGGGCTTAAGTCTATCTGGATGTTCTACTCTTTCTGAGTCAGCCCAGGTCTGTGCACTTTCAACTAGCCATTTCAAATACTCCTCCGCCTCATCTAGTTGTTTATTCAAAAAGTTACCATTGCACATTATCTCTACAAACTAGCGCATGTCAGAATTAAGTCCTTCATAAAAGAAGTTGATAATGCGCCATGGTTCATAGCCATGATGTGGGCAAGTAAGCAATAGATCTTTGAACCTTTTCCAGCATTGGTAAAATGATTCTTTATCTTTCTGAGTAAAGTTCATTATCTTATAGTGAAGTGTATTTGTTTTATGCATAAGGAAAAACTTTTTTAAGAATTCCCTAGTCATTTCATTCCAAGTCCTTATGGAACCTCATGGCAGTGCATTACACCACATTTTTGCTTTTTGCTTTAAAAAGAAAGGAAATAGCTTAAGCTTGATAGTATCTAGACCTACATTTTATGTTCTTTGGGTACTACATATCTCATTAAATTCTTTAAGGTGCAAATAAGGACTCTCACTATCTAAACCATGAAATTTGGGAAGTAATTGGATTATTCCCATTTTTAATTCTAACACACTAGCATTCTAAGGATGAATGACACAACATGGTGTACTGGTGCCTGTAGGTTGAAGGTAGTCTCTTAAGGTTCTTCCGTGAAGATTTTGATAAACCTCATTGCCTCCATGGTCACTCTGTTGGTCCCATTCCCTATTTCCATTCCTTCTCAAATTTCTTTATTGATGATTATTCCTCCTTGGTGGAGGTTGATATTCATCATCAATTAGAGGTGGTGGGTTCTCATTTATGATTAGTGTAGGGCCTTGATCACCTCTGATACTACCATGGGCTGAGTTTCCCCTTGATCATTGATCAGTTATTAGTGGTATATCTTTTTGGTTGTACTTGACTAACCTATTGGTTTTGTCGCGTATCCAAAAGGGCATACAATGAAAGATCCTTTTTTTTTATAGAAGAGGACTATCCTAAATAATGCAACCTAAATGCCTAGAATAATGCACAATTAAGGACACAATCAAGCAATCCCTTAAGGTCAACAAGTACAGATATTTTGATTTTCTTAATTTTCTGTGGGGACGATGCTTTTAATTAGCCTAATTTAGCACCCCTCCTCTCTTTAGGAGTTGACTACTGCTTACCAATTAGGTTTTGGTCAAAGTGGTTAATACAACCCTCATATAAGGAGGCGTTTAGACCTCAACCAACGTCAATAGGAGGTGGGGGAAGAGTGAGGCTCTATTAGATAACCCCCAACAACCACAATGATCAAAAGCCATTGGAGTGACAATAAATTGTGTCCTATTAAGAGGGTCCTACGAGCTTCTGATGACCCTATAGGTCTCTTCTAATTGATTTTAACTTAATATGAATGGTGGGGTTGCATGCTTGAGGTAATTATCTTGGGTGGGCCAAGGAGTGGCTATGAAATCCACCCTTGATCTTGTAGGGTCGGGTGCCCTTACTAATTAATTTTCACATACCATGGCAATTCGATTAATATTTTATAAATCACCTTAAAGCATTAGACATGTCCTAAGATGCAATTAAAAGCAATAAACTAATGCAAATCCAAAAATGCAACAAATATAAAGTAGGATTTCTATATGCAATTAAACTACCAATTAATGTAAAATTACTCTACATGCAAACCCTAATCTTGAAAATAAATTAGTGAGAAAACTTACAGTGGATTTTTTTATGAAGATTAAGTGTGGGTCACCTTATCCCACACTTGTCTTGTATTATACAACCCTTTAAAATTGAAATTGAAAGTGCAAATTACAAAGGGGCCCCACTATAAGATTCACTCAAAAAATTAAAAAATTCCTAATCTAAAAAACAAGAAAAATCTATTTAATTGATGATGCTCCACTTACCAATTTCTTGAAAAAGAAAGATAGCAATTAGTACCAAATTCAGGAAATAAAGTGGTTATGTACTAAAAACTTAAAGATGCACCTAAAAATGCCTAAAATGTTTTAAAAAAAAATACAATTCCTAATTTTTTATTTTTTTGGATTTTTAATTAAATTTTATAAAAACTCTATTACAGGTCCTTGGCAATGGCACCAAAAACTTGTTGATGTTTAACTGCAAGTGCACGGGCTATTGCAGTATAGCTATGCAAATATGGGTCGATCCCACAAGGACTTGTTTTAAAAGATGGAGCTTTAAATAAAATGTAATTGATAATTTTTTTATAAAAAATAATAAAAAATTACTAGAATAATTGGAATTAGAATCAGAGTTCAGATCAGTTCAATTTCTAACTGTTACAGAATTTTTATTTTAAACAGAAATAAAATAAACCAAATAACATATAAAAAAACTACTTCCCTAGCTTAATCATTGTCAATATCTTCAAATATGGTCATCTGAAAGTTGATTAGCCTTCATCATTGTCTTCAAAACATCCTTGATTAGAGATATTCTTGTTGGATTTGTCAGATTCCTCAAAATCATAAAGATCTGGGCTAAATTGTGATTTTGGGATTTGAATGGCTCATATTAAGTTACTGATTTCAGATTAAAGATCAGACACCTTAATTAAGTCTAAGGGTATCCTAAGAATGAAACTGTGGAGTTAATTTGGAATCAGACATGAAACATATGAGAAATTGGGGATTTTAGGTTGATTAAGGCTAACCTGTTGATTGGATTGTCTTGATTGATCTGATTTGGATGGAGTTGTTCCTGGATAAGCAAAATGCAGATGAAGCAAAACTATAATAGAACATGACAAAGAAGGAAATAAAAATTGGGATAGAAATGTAATTGAATATAAAGTTTAAAGGGCAAAAGTGAAATTTGATTAAAAAAATTGGCTTTTATCAAATTTCAACTAGGAACCCGACGAAGAAGAGAGGGAGCCGCTGGAGATGGTGGGGGAGAAGGAAGAAAGGGAAGGGGAAGGAGGATAGGGGAAGGGAAAAAGGAGTGGAAACCCAACTTGGGTTTCCATTCCTAGGCCGACTGGTACTGGGAAAAATGTCGGAGGATGGTGAGAAGAGAACATCGGTGATGAAGTCTATGGCTCGCCAGGTGATGGAGAGGGAACGGGTATGATCCGGCCAATGACTAGTAGAGGGAGCAGAGGCGATGGTAGTAGAGTGAAGATGACAGTCTGGGGCCAACTGAATGGTGAACAAATGGAGAGGGAAAGAGACTTGTATTGGGTGCGGTGGAGAAATAAGATAGAGAGAAGTAGAGAGAGACAAAGAGAATGAGAGAAAGAGTGCTGAGAAGAGAGGTGTGAACAGGGGAAGAGAATGAATAAAAAAGAAAGAGGGGGGGAGGGGAAAACAAGAAAGAAAGAGAGTGAATGGAAGGAGATGGGGAGTGCGTAGGAGAGAAGGTGAAAGTGCAAGAGGAGAAGAGAGAGTTATAGAGAGCAAGAGGAAGGAAAGGTTAGGTGGGTCTGCCTCCACCTTTGTTTCAGCCCAGAGGAGGGAATGGAGAGAGAGGAGGGTGGAGAAAAGAGGAAGAATAAGTGTATGAGTTGTTAGAGAGATAGAGACGTGAGAGACATGAGAGAGAAAGAGATAAGAGATAAGAGAGATGTGAGAGAGAGAAAGAGAGAGGGGATAAGAGAGATAAAGAGGGAGTGGGGTCCATTAGCAGCCCAATCTTGCCAAAACTCTGCAAGACTCCTCCATTCTTCAAATTTCTTCTATCCTAGAAGTCTTCAAAGTCCTCTCTTTCCAAGAAACTTCATCATCCTCATCTAATCTCCTTAATTTGATATGGATTATCCAAGCTTGAGTTAATTAATCTGCAATGCACATGACCCAATTAGAATCATATAAACCATTCATTACTTTTGGCATCTATAACATTTAATTGGTTGTGGTATAGCATGAGGATTCTTTTAGATGTCTTTCCAACTTATTTTGTTTGTCCACTTCTTGAACCTCAACTTATCGTTGTAAGATTTGACATTGGTCCTTAATAAGACCTTTATCTTGATTCTGTTGTAGTGCTCTTGAAGAATCAGTCACAGAAGTGTTTTGATTGGTATACAAAACCTATCTTGCAAATCTCTCCAATTATGCTTTCACTCTAATAGTGAGTTTCATAGCATCTACCAAAGTTCAAATCATTTGCAATGTAACTCAATCTTTGATAGCAAAACATAGCCCTCCCATAAATCTAACCACTTGTTATGACTCAGTTTTTGCTGGGTGATTGTGTGATGATAGTCGAGAAAACTCCTCCACATATCCTCACATTGTATGACTTCCTTGCTTTCAATTTTGGTATTGTTAGAACAATGCTTGATATAATCTTGTGGTAAAAATCTGACAGACATCAATTGCTTCATCCATTACCAAGTGTAGATCAATGTTTTTCCTTGCTATGTATGTGAGATTTGGAGTTGCTTCCACCATGCTGAAGCCTCACCTTTAAGCTTGTAAACAACAAGCTTAACCTTCTTCTCTTCTAAAATATCCATGTGCCAAAAGTGTCTCTAGACTTCAAGAAGCCAATAGAGAAAATCTTCACTATGTAAATACCCGTTGAAGAAAGGTAGATCAATCTTGATATTATAATATTGTGCATTATAATTAGCATCGTTGCCTCCAAGAAAAATATCGCTGAGTTCTTCGTCACTAGACTCTTCTACATAGGCTTGAGGCCTATGCGGTTGTCTTGGTACATTACGACGAACAAGGGGATCAAGAGCCACTTTTTTTATTGGAACTCTGTTATTGTCACAAACCTCAATACACTTCAAAGATGTGTCAATCGCGTGAGCATTGTGTGCGTCTCTTCCATAGACGACTGATTTATTTGTTGAAAAGCTTTAAATGATGCTACAGTCATGGGTTGATCTTTGTGAACACCATCATCAGAGTTGTCACTTTTCGATCAATTACCAACCATATAGCTAGGAAAAGACAAGGCTTCGATACCAAATAACAAAAAATTGCAAAAAATAAAACATGTCTTTTCTCTAAACATCCATTGAATCCATTAGACAAACTCGTAGTCGTTCTTGAATCTACAAAGAGAGAGAGAGAGAGAGAGAGAGAGAGAGAGAGAGAGAGAGAGAGAGAGAGAGAGAGAGAGAGAGAGAGAGAGAGAGAGAGAGAGAGAGAACTAATGTATTCTTGAAACTTAGATAAAAATTATCCCAAGCTGATGGAAAGTAGTAAAAAAATAATAATTAAAACTTAGCTAAGGGAACTTGTCTTGAGTAGCTCGTTAGATGGGTTGTGCGACTTGAAAGAGTAATAGAAGAACAGAAATAACAAATAACAGATAGCCAGCCAAAAAACTGAGAACAATCAAGCCAACACAAAACGCACTATGCCACCAAGCTTCGGCTTATCTAGTTAACAATGCCTTCATATTGTTCACACCGACGTTTTTTCATCTTCCTCCAACAAACCCAACCCCAAGATAGATATCCTTAATCTTATTCATTTCTGTTGCAACGTCCCTCATATTCATTCTTGACCCTGGAAATTCTGCAGAGCATGTGATAGCCACACTTATGATTGAAGTCAAACACTCCTGCCTCCTACTTACCATGTTATAACTGTTCGTGGCTTCATTATCTTCATCTATAAGAAGAGGATCGACAATATCCATCACTCGTGCAGGCTGAGCCATTTTGGCAATGAGGTGAAGGCTCAAGCCATCCTTAAACTTCTCATCTGTAGGACGCTTTCCAGTAAACATCTCCACTAGAAGGATCCCATAACTGTAGACGTCCCCTTGTGCAGACACCTCACAGCCCATGCCATATTCTGCTTTTATACAAGTGTTATGTTGTAGCTGCCCTAACAAGGTTTAAGAAAATGACTTGAAAAAAGAAAAAAAAAATTGAAATTCTCTGCAGTATAATAATCATGGAGACCAATGGGAGTATTTTTCATTATGTTAAAAAAGTAGGGTAAAGCTTATGGGAACAATATTATTTGTTTTTCAATAAACAAGCAAATTTGTAAGCAGAGGATATTGGATGTAGTAATTACCTGGAGCGACATAACCGATGGTTCCTTTTATTGCAACTGAGCTACTTTGATTCTGAGGGCAATTGTCAACAAATTTAGGAACTTGGCTATACCAAAATCACCCAAATGGGCATTCAAGTCTTCGTCGAGAAGAACGTTGCTTGGCTTTAGATCACAATGGGCAACGGGCGTTTCACAATGATTATGAAGGTAATCCAAAGCAGACGCCATATCAATTGCTATCTGCAGTCTTTGGATAATGTTAAAAGTTTGTGAGTAATGTCGCTCCTCTGTTGTTGGGTGCAGCCACTTCTCTAAACTCCCTTCAGTCATAAACTCAAACACTAGAGCTTTGAAGTCATTACCATTATAATCTACACCGGAGCACGTAGTAATGATCTAGACAAGATGTCTATGTCGAATGTTTCTCAATGCTTCGCACTCCATCATAAAGCTCTTGGAAGCTCCCTGTCTTTGAAGGTTTAGTACTTTCACAGCAATAGTTTTTCCATTATCTAAAATTCCTTTATAAACAGAACCATAACTTCCGATACCAATCAAATTGTTTGAGGAAAATCCATTTGTAGCTTTAAGGAGCTCTCCATAAGAAAGCCTAGGATGTGAACTCACCGAGGAAGACACAAGTGAAGGTCTATTTCTAGACTTTCTTCTCCAATAAAGGCCAGCAGCATAGCACATTAGTATAAGCAAGCACACAACTCCACTAATAACTGGGGCCATTACTCTATAAGAAATTGATCTCCTCTTTCTTCCAAAGGTTTTTGCTTGGCAGAGCCTCAAGTGCAAAGATGCAACACCCCCGCAAAGATTTCTATTTCCACGGATTGAAATAGCACTTGAGTTATGAAATACTCCATCAATTGGCACTTCGCCCTCAAAATCGTTAAACGATAGATTCAGATTTTGCAACTGGATCAGCTTCTCGAGAAGTTTCGGAATGTGCCCCGACAATTTATTTCGAGAAAGATCCAAGTATTTGATACCTTGCAAAGAACTAAAAGATGTAGGAATGTCTCCTTCAAAATAGTTACCCTCCATGAAGAGATTTTCCAATCTTAAACAATTGCCGAGAGAGGTGGGAATCTTGCCCAAGAATCCATTTTCAGCAACATAGAAGTCAACTAGATTCGTCTAGTTTCCCACCTCAAATGGTAGACTTCCACTTAGAGAATTTTGAGACACAACAAGGTAATTTAAGTGAGTGGAAAGATTAACAAATTCTTTAGGGATGTTGCCAGTAAGGTTGTTTTGTTCGAGAGACAATTCTTGCAAACTTTGGCATTTTGCGAGATTAGAAGGGATGCTTCCTTCCAGTTGGTTCCCTTGTAAAGATAATTGGAGCAACTGAGTTAGGTTGCCCAGAGAAGACTGAATTCTCCCCGAGAGATTGTTTCCGGCCATGCCCAAAGTTACTAGACCTTTAAGCTTCCCTATGTTGAATGGAATAGTACCAGTATGATGGTTATAACTGGCTTCAAAGACGTTGAGATTGACGAGGTTGTCAATTCTTTCAGGAATCCTTCCATATATCTGGTTGAAGTGCATCGTTAGCTGAGTTATGCGGGTCGACATATTTGTTATTGAGTTCGGCAGTCTGCCTTTGAAAAGATTGACCGCAAGAAGTAATTTTTCTAGACGACTGCAATTGGCCAAAGAACTTACAAAGTCCAAATCATCACCGTTCCCTTATCCTAGTTGATTATCATTCAAATTGAGATACAAAAGATTCTGTAGGTTTCCGAAATTCACAGGGACTGGCCCATTAAAATTGCTGCCAGCAAAGCTGGCAACTTCCAGTCCTGAAGCATTTGCTAATGAAGGCGGAAGAGGTCCCGTGAACCCGTTTAAGCCTACATAAAGTGAATTGAGATTTGGGAGGGTTAGGCCTATGTTCGACGGAACGCTTCCATGTAATTGGTTATGTGCTACAGCTAATACGCGAAGAGACGAAAGATTGTAGAATGCGGGAGGGACCGTTCCAGATAAATGATTGGCGGAGACACTGAGAAATTGTAACTTAGTAATTCGACCCAGTTCGCCCGGGATTTTTCCTGACAAGCTATTTCTCATTAGAGAAAGCTCCTTCAGCAACGAAAGGTTACCAAAAGAAGGTGGTATGGTTCCTGTAAGATCATTGGAAGCGAGAGTCAAATGAGAGAGCTTTGACAGAAAACTAACCTCGTGAGGAATGTTGCCTTTGAGCTGGTTAAGAGTTGAATCGATCGCTCTGAGCTCTGAACAGCGTGACAGGTTGACTGGGATTTCTCCATTGAAAAGATTCTCACTAAGAGAGAGGACCCGTAGTCGGAACAAGAGGCCAATTTGTGTGGGAAGTTCTCCATGAAAGAAGTTGCTAGTGAGGTTGATTATCCTAAGGAAGGTGAGCTTTGTCACACAAGGGGACAAGGAACCTACCAACTTCCGGTTTGGAAGCTCTAAGGCCTTGACTCTTTGATGTCGACGACTGCATGTAACTCCTTCCCACATGCAGAAGTGAAGAGTTTGGTTCCATGAGTTGAGGGCTCCTAGAGGATCGCTGGTTATGGAATCCTTGATTGCTAGCAAAGCAAGATTACCGGTTTCGTTTCCTACCGCAGCTTCGGTTTCTAATCCCTTGTTGAAGGAATGAATGGCTGTGAGGAATAGGAGAGAGGCCCAAGATACTCTCCTAAGAGAGTTTCGAAGCTCCATCAGTAGAATAATAATCTCACAACCAAAGACCTAAGGATAAGCAAGTCAAGAATTGCTAACCTCCTATTTATACGAAACAAATTCGCTTTTCGTTGTTTACTTTGGTGTAGAGATATACGCTCCTCTTCTCTTTCCTCAAGCGTTGTAACTCTAGGTAGACGACCCAGATTTCTGAAGACTAATCCTTCAAAATGTTGCTTGTGACTTAGCCATACTCCAAAATTTAGGAGCCTGGCCGTCTAGGTTAAAGGAAACAATGTGAACGCTTTTGAATCTTATAAATCTAGGCTCATAGATAGTGGGCATACCACTAAGTGAGAAGGGGCACATATGACTGCTACCTTTTCTTTTCTTTTTTTATATTTTAAAGTAATCAACACATTCACTTTAAAGGTCTTCTTAAAAAACACATTCACTTCAAAGGACAAAGAAGTGTTTTTAATGTTCACGCGCATAATTTGCAGCATTTAAGTATAGAGGTGTCCCGAGTATCTAATATCAATTCATGACCTACGGCACTGCTATTCGCCGGTGTAAATGGTAGTCTTCTTAAGTTCGGGCGAAGTCGAATGTTTTAGATCACCAAAATCTAAGCCCCATACTTACGGAAACAGTACATTCGTCTCTTTGATATGTACTTTTTTCACAGTAATTTATTGTAAGGCGTCCATGGTTAGGCGGCCCCTAAATTTCCCTTGAGTTCGGTGCACCCTGACAGCAGCTTGATCGGACGGACGGTGAGAAAAGTCAATGGCGCTTTAAAGTCTTCCCTTGGCTAATCGGTACCCCTAGCAAAGAACCCTTTTTTGTTGGAATCTGACTTTTAGAGAATGAATTGCAGTTAACAAATCAAAACAAAGCTGACACGCGGCCTTTATGCCCATGGCTTCTCGAAGTTAGTCCATTCTGAAACGAAAAGAGTCTCCTGATGCTGACACTCTCGTAGACAGACAGGTCCTATAGTAGGAGAGGAAAAACTGTCTCCATAAATTGCCGTAATTCATCAGAGGAAGAGATCCAAAATTGTCATAAGGTCAGATATATGTTTTATTATTTTCGTGTTATCTAAACCGTAAACTTTTAACCAAGAATTTGGGCACCTAGGATGGACCCAAACCATTGTTTCCTCATCCAATGAGACTTCTTCAAGCTGAAAAGTTGAATAGTACTTGTTGGTAGTAAACCCCGGTCCTTACTGAGTAGGATGGTTTAACTCGAAACCCTGAAGATAGCTTAACTCGAAAGCCTGATGGACGGACTTGACTTTATGACTTAGTATTGTTCGACGAGGGTGACTTAACTTGAGCTGAGTTTCCTGGTTACTGCAAGAAGGAACTACTGGAGATATGTCATCTCAAGCCTCAACCATGTCACCTAAATGACGATCACTCTTATCCTCGCTCACCTCCCTTGCCATAAGTAAATATCATCTCTTTTCATTTTTATAGTTGACTTACAGTTGCGGTAATTATCTTTATTTTTTTCTATAAAATCCAGTAAGACGCACTTAAATTAATAGCTTTTGGGCCAAAGGTGGCTTCTTCTTTTTTTTCAAAAGGTGTTAGTTGTATTCAGGAGCATGAGAAATGCTAATAGGGAACAACTGCAACCTGATCAAAGCAAATTCATAGTCCACCATAGCCTGAACAAAAACAAAAAGCCATCCAACAGACCAGGAAATCAGCCAATGCCTTCTGCATTGAAAATATTCACCCATAAGTCCCGTCTTGCAACTCTTCCTTTTGCTCTTCCATCGGACACGAAATTTATCAATCGATAGGAGTGGATGATATTCTTTTCCCTGTTTTGCAGTAACATCTTAATCTCCTCAATAATATAAAGATGTCTCCATTGGCTCTGTGAAGGATGATTCGTCCATCTAGTTGCGTTAGAGGAATCCCCTTCGATGATGCCTTGCTGCTGAAACTGGTGGCTAAAAATTCTAATACCCGCTCTGGCGGCAAGAATTTCTGCTTCGTTGGCTTCGACTTGACCGGCTGGCCCAGAGAATTCACCGAGGTTACTGTGGGCACCAC
This sequence comes from Warburgia ugandensis, assembly GCA_035236585.1. Lineage (NCBI taxonomy): Eukaryota > Viridiplantae > Streptophyta > Magnoliopsida > Canellales > Canellaceae > Warburgia > Warburgia ugandensis. Next base: position 8,580,034 of record CP141138.1, on the reverse strand, counting down.
GAATGACGCCGCAAGTCCAACCAGACCCATTGTTCCCAAGCTAGATCCGTGGCAGCGTAGTTTAATTCAACCGTTAAGTGCGGCAGTCGAGAGGGGATTTGCCCCACTGAAATTTCAAAAATCCATTTAACTTTTACACCTCGGGAGAGTGAAGTATGCGCCCCTCGTGCTTTCCTTGCAAGCTCCTCACTAAATGGTTAAGAAAGACTAATTCTACGTGCGCTCAGGTCTGTGAAGATCTGAATCATTCAGCATATTGTTCTTGACTTATAAGGCCATATTCCAAAATTCTCATCCAGTGGATGATACTATCAACTCTTGCTTTTACTTTGTAAAATAAACGGTATAATTTTTTACCATCCATTTTGCAATAAAAGAAAACGATTGCTAGAATTGTCTCTGGGATGAGAATTATGTAATGGTGGCTAATCTAAGTCAAGGGTAGCATCATGAACAGTTCAAATCTTCACAAACTTGCGCCCACTTAAAGTTATTGTCTTTCTTAACAATTTAGTGAGGGGCTCAGGTGGAAAAAACAACAGGTGCACATCTTACTATCCGTTTCTACAAGGCTTCTTTTCAAAAGTCTTAGTATACTATATATATGCACTGCCAAGCTTGAGAAGAAGTTCACACCCTCCTTTTTTTTATATATAATTTTTTTAAATCTAAGACATTCCCCATGTTCTCCATGCAAAAAATGGATAGAACCTACAAAAAATTGATGCATTTGAATGATCGTAACTACTTGCATTTGGCATTTGAAAAATTAATAAAAATAGATGGTCGCTATTTTCTACTCATGAAACATAGGCTAAAAGCATGCAGTGGACATAAAATTTGATCTATAACTTGTCTAAGACATTGTAAACATGATGAATGGTTTAGATCTACAGAATAAAGTTTTATCATGCAAGAAAAATAGGGAGTGGACTTCTTCTCATGCTCAAGAGTGTGTGACTCTTCCATTTACTATTGAGATTGGAAATTTGAAATTGACGTTAAAGTGGTTTGAGACTTTGAACATTGAAGTATTGTCTATATTTTTTTCTTTTCTCTTTTAAACAGAAAGCATTATCTGCTGATAATTATGACTTTTGAAATAAGTTCATTGTTAGGACTACTTTCTCTGTCTTGGGTACTAGGAGATCATGTAGGTTTTTTTTTCTTTTGTATTGGTTTAGGTGCATGAAAGTTATTAATATGAACTAAGGGATTTTCTATTGGAGATAGTTAAAAGGAAACTCTTATCATGGATAAGCAATTACTTCTTTTAGAAGAAAGTTGAAGCCTGTACAACTTTTGCCCTCCAATATATTACCCTCTTCCCCTCCCCTCTCCCACCCCCCAATACACACAAAATCCTATCTCCACCCTTGCAAATAAGCAATTGTGTTTTTAATTCTAGCAATCGTTAATATATTCAAACTAGCTTTCCACTCAAAGACTCTTTTATTACGTTCTGATCAAACATGCCAAAAAGTTACCATAAGGGCCAGTTTTTATAGTAGTTTCCACTTCTTGAATTTGCAAGCAATCAACCATTGAGTGAGGATATGTAGAACTTACAGTGCCATAATCTAATCCATGTTGAACAATCTTAAAATTTTCAGCCATATCGATGAGATGTACTTGCAATGTATAAATAAGTGGGGTGTTGTTTCAACCTCTTGGATACAGAGAATGCATCCATTGATGATAACCATGTCTTTACGAATTAAATTCTCCATTGCACAATGTTTTTCTTGGCTAATCAGCCAAGAGCAAATAAATTTTTTGAAAAGTCATGCCATTCTCCAAACCTTCAAAATCTCTTCATTGAATTGTAGGAGATTGGTGCAATTCATGTAGAATGATTTGACCATGAAGTTTTTAGACAATTGCAATTTCCAAATTCTATATTCATCCCTTGATTCAATTTTGAGTTTTTTTATTACATCAAGCATGTCTTGGTGCTGCTCATGATTATCTATGTAGCATCTTTGAAATTTCAAGTCCCACTCTTTTTGGTTACCCACTTCACGTATGTATCCTTTAGCAGAATTATTCTTTTAAAGGATTTATTAAATGTTTTTGAAAAAGAGATTTTTGGGGGCTATGGATGGAGCCAAAAAGAATTTGGTTTCCTTTTTTCAACCAAAATCTTGTCCGATTGAACTCTTCTTCAAATTTGAGAATGCTAGCCCAAATCCCTTATTTACCTTGTAGTTATATGACTCTTGGAGTCCAAGAGTCTTGGCACTCGTCAAACAACATTTGGATCACCTGTTTCCAAAGTGAGTTATTTTTTAACTGATATTGCCATGCCTATTTTGTTTAGAGAGCATTATTCATTTGTTTTCTGGTTTCAATTCCCAAACCACCTTACTTCTTTGACCTACAAACCACATTCCAATTAACAAGATGAAGTTTCTTCTTGTCTAGAAAGTCACCCCATAAAAAATCCCCTTGGATCCTTTCTACTCTCTCAGTGATCATGGTCAAGCAATTAAATAAGGAGAGCATGAAAAGAGGGAGGTTTGCTAGAGGTACCTTGATCAATGTTAGTCTTCCCATGAAAGACAACAACTTAGCTTTCTAAATAGAGTCTTCTTTCCATTCTCTTGATGAAGGGGTCCCACATCGAGATAGGATGCTTCCCAATAAAGAGAGGCATGACTAGATATGAAAAGGGTAGCACATCTCTTCTATTTTTGCGAGAGTGGGCAAATCTATCCACAAGGTGGGAGTTATTCTGAATGCTAAAAGCCATACATTTGTTGATTTTTTCTTGGGTTAGAGATGACCTCAAAACATCTAAGGAGCATTTTGACAATCTTTGCCATTAGCAACCAAGAATAAAAAAAGATCATTTGCATATTATAGATTGGATATTTGGAAGGAAGAATGGTTAAAGGTGGTATCATTAAAAAGGCTAGTTGGCATTGCTTTGTTTACCAACTTGCGTAGAATTCCCATAAGAATAATGCAAAGGAAATGAGCCAAAGCGTCCCCTTGATGAACTCATGAACTCTTAACAAGCCTTTATAATACCATTCATAATCACCAAGAAATGTGTAAAGGATGTGCAAGAAAGCATCCAATCTCTCCATTTGGTGGAAAATTGCATATGTTGAAAGGAGTCAAAGCATCTAAGATGCCTCTAAAATATCATTCATAAGAACTAAGAAATATGCAGAAGATATGCAGGAATTGGGAAATTGCATATGTTCCATCACTGTATCATTGTTTGCCTAACTCACCAATTATAAGCTTTAGATAGATTAATTTTGTAGTAGATGGCATCTTCACGTCTAACCCAAGCATCAAGCACTGTCTCATTGGCAATTAGCAATCTATCTAATAACTACTTCTAATCATGAAAGGAAAACTGTTGATTGGATATAATTGGAGAGAACCTTCTTTAACCTAGTTGAAATAACTTTGGCAATCAACCTATAGAGTCCTCCAAGAGGGTAATTGGTCTTTAATCTCAAATTGTTTCATCTCCTTCAAATTTTGAAATTAAAACAAAAAAAGCTAAGCCAATTATTTTGATGGGACATTTCCCACATAGATGTGTTGGAAAGCTTTGATGATATCAATCTTAGGGAGCTCCAAAAACCTTGAAAACATAAAATCATCTGCTTCAATCACTACGTCCTTTCTCATGCTGGAAAGCTCATTTCTAACATACTCTTCAAGAGAAGGCATCCTAAGGTATGTTCTATTCACCTCCTTACCTATCCAAAATCAAGGTCGTCCACCTGTAGGCGGCTGACTGGTCCTCTTTGTAAAGGTTAGAAAACGTTGTATGCTTTTTGTCTTAGTTTGATTCTTATGACCACACACCATCAATCATAAGCCCCATATGCCAGACATCCTTTTTTTTATTGAATGCATATTGATGGAAACAAGCTGTGATTCACTCCCCTTCTTTGGCCCATCTAGCTCTTGAACATTGTTGCCAATTTGTCTCTTTGTCAATAACAAAGCTTCTAAGTTTAGTAGTGATTAAGTGAAGTTCATTTGTCTGATTGAACCCTCCTGTTTCTTTTACAAGGATCCTATTTGTTCCAACAAGAACTTTCTTCTATCAGCAATAACAAGAGCTCAGGCCTTACTCCATTATTGAAGTTTGAATTTAATAAAATACTAGCTTTAGCAAATTGCCTAGCCCCTATTGATGAGGATATGTGCCTCTTTCCACCAATTTTGCATGAGTTTGTCAAAACCAACTGCATTCAACCATGGTTATTCAAAGTTGCACTTAGTTAGTCTTATCTTCTTTAGTACATTAGCCAATCAGCCATCAGTCTGGCATTGCTGTTTAATCTACACCATATTAACAAAAATATTCACTTAATCGTATGATAGCAAGGCCTGATCTAGCCTCACAAAAGGAGGTACTTGATTCAAGTCAAATTCATTAGTATATGTTGAGAAAGCTTCCATTCAATTCTTAAATTGTGATACATTGGATCATTCTGAAAGCACCTCACAATAATAAAGTCACCAACCATACAAAATGGGAGGGTGATTGGGCTGCAAAGATTATTCATTTCCTCCCTAAATTATAGTTTTCTATTTTTTGAGCTAGTCCATAAATGGAAACCACCACTATTGATTTATCTGATTTATGATGCGTCAATTATGCATGGATGTAAAATTGACCTTTGGATGCAACTTTCTTGACATATAAGCTTGATAATTAGGCAATGATGATTCCTCCTACCATTCCCATTGCTGAGAGGTAGTCCCATTCAAAAGACCGAGAGATGTCCACTTGTCTTAGTTTCGACGTGGTGAAACTTTGACACATCGTCCTTTGCAAGTTGAAGCCATGAGCTTGAAATTTTAGATTTCATATTTTACCATTCCTCTTTTCATTAAAGGCTTGAAGGCCTCTCACATTCCATGTTAGTAGCCTCTTCATCGAGATCAATGGATTAAAGAATGAAAGAAAAAAAAAAAAAAAAAAACATCCCCTTTACTGGCTGATTCAATTGTCCTTGCTCTTGATCTTTCTGCATCTTTTGAAAATGTAATTAATCAAGGTTTACATGTGTGCCATTTGTTCTTAATGCCACAAATATTCTCTTGTGATGTAACCTATGTGTTTCACCTTCATTTTCTTCAATTTACATGAGCACATTAAATAATTCAACTTCTGTATGGTGGAAATTAAGGCCCAAAAACCTTGTAAATGACCTTAATTTCTTAGATATCTAGTTGTTGATGGAATCGTCTCCTAGTTCATCATCTTACTAATATCCTTTCCCTCACTTTTGGCCATTTTGTTGCAATTATCACTTGAGTATAGTGAATATTGATTTATGTTGGCAGCTGTGTAAAAAAAAATAAAAAAAATTCCTTGTCATGGGGTGCTATTGAAAATCTTATGTTTGCAATAAGAGTTCAATCAATTGATTGAATTTAAAGCTTCTTTCACAATTGGTTCCTGTTGATGATGGTCTTCGAATAGCAGGTGTTTAAGGTTGAGCTTCATCCATTCTTTTGAGTTTTGGGGTGTAGTTATATATGGAAACCAAGATTAGAGCATCCACTATTGCCTCTTCAATAAGAATCATCCCTAACTAGTGAGCGATTAATTGGTGAGCACCCAGCTTTCGTGTCCCACTTGCTGGTTTATACCTTATAAACAATTTAAAGATTTTGGTTGGGTTAATTCTTGGAGGGTTCATGACAAATGATATATTGTGGGATGTTATTTTGATGAAAACTTGTCCCTCCATTTTGATGGATTGTAATCTTCATGAACCAAAATATTTTTGCATTCTACTAGAGAGAAAAAATAAAATAAAAAATGAAGTTGCTTTTTTTTTTTTTTCCATTTCTAGAAACTAGGTCGAATTGGCCTTGTAGACTCTAGTCATGGGAACGAGCCCTCTATTCTTCTCATAGAGATATGACCATTCTTCTTATTTCACTTTGTGTTGGACAATTTTTTCTTTGCCAAGTCATGTGTTACTTTAAGCTCGCCTCCCATATAAGCATTTCCATGGGCATCTTTTGTCTATTGTTGATACCCAAGAATTGAAATTTTAAAATAGATTTGATATGTCCCAAGTTTTTCTGCCTCCATCTAATCGATTCTCATCCAATAGTGTGAGATCATCTGAGTAAGCTACCACCTTGGGAATTGTGATTTGAGAGTTTAAAGCCATGCTTCTTCTCCATTGCAAGTGTCGAAGCCGGAGGGGGGCCTGTTCAATTTAGCCTTTCATAACCATTATCTAGTTCATAGTAAACAAAATCAATTTGGATCCAAAAAGCTGATCCCTCGGTGACAAAATTTCATAACTTCTATTCAAGTGGGCAACTGTTAACTTCAATCAACAAGTTCCCTTAATTTCTCTTCAGAAGGCACAAGAATGTTCTAGGACCATGACTTTTCCTAACTTCCTACCAATTTATCTAAAGACCTCACCTCATCAATGGTTTGGGGGAACTCCTTTGATAATATATCAAATTAGCTCAGGGTTTGTCATAAGGAGAATTTGTCCATTTAAGCATTGAGTTAATCATATGTGGCCATTCTTCTAGATCTACTTCACAAATCATTTGAGCAATCTTCTGCAAGGGAAATTGCACTGTAACTTTTACATTATCAATCGAAATACCTTGGTGTTTCCCAAAATTTACCACTGGGTTTCAAACTAGTGTGCAATCTTGTCAGAGGGGAGTTCCTTGCTTTCATCTTCAAAAGCAAGGATCTATCATATATTTATTCTCTCTTTTCCTTATTAGAAGTTTGAATGATGATAGACTCATCAAGATCGATGTGACTCATTAGAGATTGTTTAAGAAGGGCTTCCTTAAAAGCTCCAACAAAGGTCCCTTGTTTTGTTGCATTCTCTAATGCAATATCAAATGAGAAAGAAAGGCTTTTCTTTCTCTTACATAGAGGGTTGTGTTGCTATGACCCACACTGGTTTTTGATATTCTTTATAAATCCTTGACCATAGTTTCAAGTTTTCTAGTTTTTCACTTTTATGGAACCCAACCATTAGCATCCTTATTTAATAAAGATTTAACAACTCTTATCTTCTCCTTTGCTAGCATTATCAACTAGTCCTTTTCATGATTCATTTTTTCTTGATAAAAAGGACTGAACCCATGCATTGGTTAATTCATTCTAATTTTTCTAAGTATGATTTAAAGAAGGTTTGGTACTAGAACATTTTGATTTGTTTTGATCTTCTCTATGACTCTTCCAACTATTATTTCTCTTTTCTTGTGTGTAAGTTTTCTCTTTTAAGAAAACTTGTTTCCTTTGTTTTGGATTTACTTCATAACCATGATGCCCTTGAGCTGGAATGATCTTCCTCTAAGGTGGTTTGTGAGAAATTTTGTCCCTCATCTTCTTTTCTTACATTGTTGATCTCATCTGATTCTTGATGTATTTGAAGCTGCACATCTTCCAAATAGCCAACATTCACGGAAATCATCAATATTCACACACAAATAGCTAATAATGCAGATCTACTGTCGTGAACCGGGTTTTTCAAACACTTTTTCTTATTTATTTTCAAAAGTTAGCTAGCCATATTTGTAAAAAATTTAAAAATTCAAACAGTGGAAACATTTTCTTTAAAATTCTTTTCTAAAAACCCGAATGCCCCTTTTCACACTCCTATGTATATACATAATTGTGTATACAAAATATATTTCTATCTAATTAATCAATAAAAATTTATTTATTAAAAATAACAAGATCAATCCAGTGGTTCACGTACACAGCCCCTTTATTACATATGATATCCAAAGTACACAAATCCAAATTACAATACAAACTATCCATAATCACACATAACCTTGATCAATAGTATGGTTGTCGTATTCTCTTGTCGTATCCATCCATTTCTTTCTATCTGTATCTGAGATATTGTAAACATTCAAAAATTTACAATATCTCAGCAAGCTATGCTTAGAAGGGGATTTAAGAAGCATATGGAATTTACAACACAATATATAATTCAATAAATCTTTCATAAATTCAATATTCATATCCATTATATTCCATATAAATTAAGTAATTCAATTTCCTTGAATCATACTATGAATGATAATTCTATCATATAATTTCTCATGTAAAATCTTCTATAAGTATTCTCCAACAACTCATAATAATACCTTGTACATATAAATGGTTAAAATAGTGAAAAATAGTTAATATCTTCAATAATAATATCATAATATTCATACCCAGACTACACTGGGTTGAATAATCATCCAACCTATGCTAAAAAATGTTCCTTCATGGGAAATATCGATAATGAGCATTTACAGGGCATTTCATCATGCCATATCATAAGGCATTTCATCATACCATGCATCATAATGCAAAAATACACAAAGGACTACTATGTTGCAGTTCAACCCATAATAGCGCACTTGGATAACTGCCAATTCACTCTACTAATACCACGTTGAAAAGTATTATGTCATTGCCCAAATGGGGAGATAGGACTTTCACAATGAGGCCTTCCCGTAACTGTCCCACCTGACTTTTAGCCTCACTTAGGGCATGGTATACATCACATCATCAATTTTCAGAGAGCAAGTGGCTAGACCTACAACTCTCCGAGCATAATATCCCTAGGCCTTATGCCTATCGAAAACAAAATCCACAAGCTTCCACCCCTATATGGAAAGTAATAGTAATATTAGCAGATGACTTGTCTATTTGTAAAAACTTATCTCACCATCCTCATATTCTGGTATACTTATACCAAGGATAAAATCTCACATCTAAGTTTAGGGATAATCATTTTCTGTAAATGATACCCATTTTCTTTAATTTGGTATTCATATACCAAAGATGTAATTTAAGTGTAGGGATAATCATTTAATATAAATGATACCCTTGGTCATTAATTCAATCATTTCATATTAAGTTTAGGGATAATCATTTAATATAAATGAAACCCATTTCCCTTAATTTTTTGTATTCATATACCAATGATGTAATTTTATATCTAAGTGTAGGGATAACCATTCATATAAATGGTACCCTAGTATTTATCATGTATTTAACCTAATTAGACAATTTATTCTAACATATACTCATCAAATAATAATTACATAATTATAAGCATGATATCATTCTCATTCAGTCACTAAACATTTAATAATTAAATTCTACAATTTTATAAACATTCTAAATGACAACTATTTTCATAATATCATGTTTATCACATAGATCTTTCACATTAATACAATGCATTCTTAAGATTCCACCTATCTCAAAATGTGATAATCCAACTCCTTAAGATCTTCTGTGATCTTGATCGACATATGTAATCTATCAATTCGTAAATACACACGGGGCCCAGGTACTAGCCTCGGGAACCCATGAATAAGGCTATAAAAGCCTACCCTATTTTTTCATACGGCTAAAACTTTCCCTCTCAGTTTCCATGTCACCGACGATGGCAACGACTCCAAACGTCGGCGACGACGCGAAACCTCCCCTCTCAAGTGCATGCGGTGATGGGAAGCCCCTTGCTCTGGTCGGTATGACCAAGTTAGCCCACCCTCTACTGTTTTCTCCTTTCTTTCATTGAGTTTTCATCAATTTTAATGCCAAAAAATGGTGTGGATTGCCATTTTCCGGTGAAATAATATGTGTTACTTTTCTTTTCAACATAAACTTGTGCATAATAATACAAAGAACAAACCCATGAATTCTCATGGTAATCGGATAGCTAGGGATGCCTAAAAACTCCTAAAATAATAAGAGAAAGATTTTTAGGAATGTGATAAAAATCACATGAAAATGCTAGATAACGATAGAAATTGTTCAAGGGGAGCTTAAAAACGGGATCTACATGAAAAACTGGGTGAAAAGGTGCAAAAATTGCACCATTTTGGACGCCTAAGAGTTATTGGGGGTAACCGGAGTCCAACCGTCGTCTCTGGTGATGGCAACCAGTGGCCGTCGTTCTCGACGATGACACCTAGTGGTGGCAGCTCAACGGGCATCACCGCACGCTGCCGCATTTGGCGGTGAGCACACACAATGACACGAAGCAACACTCACAGCACACACCCACGCATGTGGATTGTACGGGCACACTCGTAGGCGGCACATGTAGCATGTGCAGTGTGGCTTTTTCTTAAATTTTGGATCTTTTGAGCTGCGCATTCATAAAAAATGTGATTTTAGAAGCTACAGAGGTCCAAATCGCAATCTGAAAGAGGCATTGAGACCGTCTCGATAACACGGACCTAGATTTGATATAAAAACCTAACTTTGAGAACCTTTTTAATTTTAAAACTACTAAATACTAGTAGCTGACCTAGATTAGGCCGACCAATGTATGATCAGGCCTTAGACCTTGATGGTATACATCAAATATGAGATAATCTAGGGGATTAGAAGAGTAGATCTCATCAAATTTCTAAGAAAAGTTATCTTGACCGTCGATCTGAGTGCTTTAGGATGTCTTGATCAGAGAGCGATCTGACCATTAGATTGACGCGTAATCATAAAGATACATGTGAATCACTAAGCAAAATAGAAATTTAAAATGACATGTGATGGTCTAGATATTAGGAAGACAAACATCTAGCTCAGGATTGACCTAATGGAGGGTTAATCAAATGATCTAGGCCGTTAGTTTAAGATTAACTACCAGATCATGGAGGTTATCACTTGGAACTGGTTATTTGAGATGTGCGAGCATCAAGTAATCAATGACTTACGATCTGACAGGTACATCAGGGTGCACAACTAATATAGCTTACACACCTGATTAGAGTACTACATTTATCTAGGTAGGTGATTTCCTTCAAATTTCTCCATGATTTCAATAACCATGACCTATTTTCTAAAGTTCTCGAGTCATGTGTTTTTGTGTCTTCTCATGATCACATAGATGTGTTCCTACTTCTTACTAGTAGTATGACATTCCATTCTTGCGAATGACCATGTTTTACACGTGATGTACTGTATTTATCATGGGCTTTGATCATAATTATTAAGATTATTTTATAGAGTCTTTCCATGATTTATGACTTATTGTTGATTTATGACGGGTGCTTTCACCCGGTGGGTACTATGCTAGAAGGGTTGTAAGGTTAGCCACCCGCCCTCTAACTTTATCATGATGATGATTAGACACCACCCTTGAGTGGTACAGGGCCAGGTACATAGGTGGTAGTATCATGGGTAGTCCCACCTACGAGTCCATTCCTCCCCATGGGGATGAAGAAAGTCTCCCCTTTAGGTGTCAACGAAGAGCGGCAAGGGTTCAGATCCTAATAGGGTTGCCACTCCAGCATAGTATCTTATACTATTATTCTACATGCTCATGTGGATTTATATGTGGGGTGAACCAGGCCTAGGCCGTGAGGGACTCCGGGGGCTGATGCGAGCTGTACGGGAGGGACCAAGGGTTGGTATGAGTACTCATCACTGGTGATTGAGCATCGTGGGACACTCTTAGGGTTGTTTTTTATACAATGCCATATTTACCATGACTTGCCTGCATATTATTCTGTGGACATGGACTCTTATTGTTTTTGTTTTTATCATGCCTTGCAGGCCATCATGATTCCACTTGATATCTATTTGTGAATATTTATGATTTTCATATGTTACTCCATTATGAGCGTCCAATTATTTGACATGCCTTATACATGTTTGTTTCATAAGATTCACCATGTGATTTTATTAAGCTTTAATTGAGTGTGATCACCTACACAAGCATAGCTTGTTGAGGCACTACTTTGTTTTGCAATCCCTCAGATTTGAAGCGCGATAGTCGAAAAGGAAAGTGGGTAGAGTAGCATTGATTTGGGCGAGGACTTGAGGACTATCTGCTTTTTGTATTATGAGACAGATTAGTGTATGTCTCTTAGACTTGTATTAGACCTTTGGGACTTTACTTGGATGTTTGCATAATTGGATAGATTGGACTGATACCATTGTGTAGTGTATGTTTAATTAAAGTTTTCATTTTCAGGGATCCCATCTATTTTTCTTAAAAACATTATTATTATTATTACTTTGAAAAGAAAAAAGTTTATAAAAAACCCAGGGTGTCACACCCAAGTTTTTCAAACACTTTTTCATGTTTATTTTCAAAAGGTGACTAACCAAATTTATAAATAAAAAAATAATTTAAATTTAAACAGCAAAAACATTTTCTTTGGAATTCTTTTCTAAAAACCTGAAAGCCACTTTTCACACTTGTACATGTATACATATTTTGTATATAACATATTTTTGTACTGAAATAATCAATAAAAATTAATTTATTAAAAATAGTAGGATCCATCTAATGGTTCACATACACAGCCCCTTTATCACATAATGATGTCCAAAATACACAAATCCAATTACAATCCAAACTTTCCATAATCTTGATCAATAGTATGGTTGTCATATTCCCTTGTCGTATCTATCCATTCCTTCCTTTTTGTATTTGAGATATTGTAAACACTCAAACATTTACAATATGTCATCAAGCTATGCTTGGTAGGGGATTTAAGAAGCATATGAAATTTACAAAACAATATATATTTCAATAAACCTTTCATGAATCCAATATTCATATACATCATATTCCATATAAATCAAGTAATTCAATTTTCATAAACCATACTATGATTGATAACTCTATCATATAATTTCTCATATAAAATCTATTATGAATATTCTCCAATAACTCACAATAATACCTTATATATAAGCAGTCAAAACCGTAAAAAATAGTTAATATCTTCAATAATCATATCATAATATTCGTACTCAGACTATTCTAGGTTGAATAATCATCCAGCCTCTGCTAGGAAATATCCCTTCATGGGAAATATCGATAATGAGAATTTATCGGGCAATTCATCATGCCATGCATCATAACGCAAAAATACTCAAAGGACTACTATGCTGCAGTTCAACCTATAATAGTGCACCTGGATAACTGCCAAGTAATCCACCAATACCTAGTGTGGAATATACAATATCCATGTTCGTATGGGGGACCATGGCTGTCACAGTGGTAGCCTTCCCATAATTGCCCCACCCAACTTTTTGCCTTCTTTGGGCACAGTATCCATCACATCATTAGTTTCAGAGAGCGGATGGCCAAACTCTACAATTCTCCTAGCATAGTATCCCCAAGCCTTATGCCTATCGAAAATAAAATCCTTAGGCTTCCATGCCTGTATGGAAATTAATAGTAATAGTAGCAAACATTTGTCTATTTATAAAAACTTAATTCACCATCCTCATATTTTGGTATACTTATACCGAGGATATAATCTCACATCTAAGTTTAGGTATAATCATTAATATAAATGATACCCATGTTCAATAATTAAGTTTAGGGATAATCATTTAATATAAGTGATACTCTTGTTTATTAATTCAATCTTCTTAAATTAAGTCTATGGATAATCATTCAATATAAATGATACCCATTTCCCTTAATTTTGGTATTCATATACCAATGATTTAATTTCATATTTAACTTACTTGGATAATTTTATTCTAACATATACTCATCAAATAGTAATTACATAATTCTAAGCATGATCTCATTAATTCACTAAACATTTAATTCTACAATTTTATGCACATTTTAAATGACAACTAATTTCATAAGATCATGTTTATTACATAGATCTTGTAAAGTAATGCATTCTTAAGGTTCAACCTACCTCAAATGTGGTAATCCCGCTCCTTAAGATCTTTTACAATCTTAATCAACGTATGTAATCTGTAAATTCATACATACTGTTATTATCTATCATAATCTTATATAATCTTATATTTATCTTTCTTTGATCATAACTATCTTCTTTTAGGATTTGTCTGATCTATTCATTCTTGTCCCTTGATTAATACTAAGGATCTAAATCTCCTTATTTTCTTTTATCTATTTTTTTCAAATAGTGTTTCTAACTATTGATCTTATAATTCTGACAGTTAGATTATCTTCCGATCTGTCAGATCTAAGTATTTTATAATCCTAATTCTTCATGTACATCTTATTGGTTTTGATCTTTATAGATTTCTTTGATCAACAGTTCACAATTGTTGATCAAGATCAAAGGTTTAGATCATCTATCTTCTAGTTTTTATTGATCTTATTTTGATCTAACATGGATCATTTGATCATCTCTAAGGAGGATGCATACTACACAGGGGGCTTTTAAAGTTGGTAAAAAGTGATAATAGAAGAAGCTTACCAAGGGACTTCTACCGAGGCGACTTGGAAAGTCGTCAACTTTTAAAGTCATTTTTTCACAAATGACTTCAAAAGTCATTTACTTTTGAAGTCGCTTAAATAAAAATGACTTGTGAAGTCATCAACTTTAGAAGTCGTTTTATTGTAAGCAACTTCAAAAACAACCAAATATTAATTGACTTTTGAAGTTGCTTAGAAAGAAATCACTTCTAAAGTTGATGACTTTACAAGTCATTTTCGGATAAGTGACTTCAAAAGAATTTCATTTGGATGAACTTTTAAAGCTGCTTATATAAAAACGACTTCAAATGCTTGTGATTTTAGAAGTCATTTTCAAGTAAGTGACTTTGAAAGTAAAAATATTTAAACAATTGTATCATTAATTTTAATAAAAAAATTCAAACTTTTAAAGTCATTTTTTCATAAACGACTCTAAAAGTAATATTTATTTATTTTACAAAATTGTTTTTTTGCTCCACCTCCCTATATACAATGAGTAACAAACACCTAATGTTCAATTAATGTTTATAAATATTAAGAACCTGCTTACAAACAATGTTCATCCACTTCTTAATACACAATAGCATGTATACATTAAAATACTTCAATCTCGATAAACATAAAAAACAAATGATGACTACATTGCATCCGCATGTTAATCTTTTAATACATTTTCACATGTGTATACATTTAATAACAAACACTCTATGTACTTAATACTTCAAACAATCTTTAAAAACATGAAAAGCTAAACATTATATACACCTTCCAAACCAACATCATATACATCTTTCTTGATAAACTACCACCTATGTGTACATTGAATAACAAACATTCTATACACCTGACATAAAAAATCTTTATAAATATGAAAAACCAAACATCATATATTCATCATTATCCATCAATATCTATCTTGAAAATAATTTATATACGAAACTGCAACATATGCATTGTCTATGACATCCACATTCACTTCATATGTAATTCCATACACATTCTAAGTAACCCTCTCATTCTTCATCTTGTAAAAGTTATATAATTCAACTGCCACATATTCACTTCATGTTCAAACTCCAAATTGACTATATTCGTACTCCTTTATTCCCACACTCCAAATTTTCACTAATTCATTGCTTAAAATGCAAATATATATATATATATATCAAAGAAAATAATAAAATCTAAAGGAACATAAATAAGTCAATGAAAAAAATACTTTTTTATGTATTTCAAGTACAAGTGTTACTCCAAGTAATCTAATTGAAACTCATTACATACTCAGCCCATTCATTTCATATTTCATTGAGATTTACTCTAGAGAAACTCTTCTAGTTTACCCACTTAGAAAGCACAGCAACTTGAAATAAAACAAATTTAATTAAGCTGAAACTTTTTAGCTAGATCCTAAAAAACTGTAGAAAAATATAAGATTATGCAAAATAAAAAGTGTTCTATCTTGTTTAAGTGGGAGATAGGAGTACAATCAAATATTAGGGTCCTCATGTACCTTAGGACCCTAATATTTGATACATGAGGAGGACCCTAATATTTGATTCATGAGAAGGGCGTGAGAGGGGTTGCTGCTTGCTAGCGCAGAAGCTACTAACTACACTCCCAATCATACTGTTGTTTAGGGCACTGTGCAGCAAGGATAACAAAAAAGAACTCATAAATATCATTTTTAATAATGTAAGTTTAATAAGTAATAACTTAGAGCAATTAACTGTTTCATATACCTTGACATTCTTCCATGTGATTTTGGTGGTTGTAAAGTCTCAGTCACTGTAGCCCATTCCCACCAAGTCCAACAAATTTAAATTTCAAATGCATTATAGATGAATAACAAATTACTTATATACACATAACACATGAAATTAGATAAATGCTTACTTATTTATAGTATCTGTGAGGGCAGGGAGGATGTGTGGTCCACAAGAATAAAAAAAGAATGCATGACCACCATGCGCATCCAACACACATAGCATCCAATGAGACCTACATAGATAGTCATATATATTGTAATGGAAGTTGACAATCCCTAAGTAAAGTATAAATTGGCAAGAAAATAAGAAAATTAAAACTTACCCACTATTGTAGGGAATCATTTAGCTTTGTCCCTAGGAGTAGCGAAAGAAGCCTAGCAAAATATTCTTAACATGTTTCTCGATTGGCCATTGCTCCGTCGCTCTAGAAATGACGCCAAGGTTAAGGAATTGGTAAAGTGTACCCTCACCCTCACCCTCAAAAAGGCTAATAGTATCATTCATGAAGCTGCATAAAAGAAATAATTATTACATATACCATTAAAATATAGTATGTAATGAACTATCAAATGATTTACAAGTAAGTATGTGCATACACCCCATGTAGGATACAATGTGAGGGTGCTTGAGCTGATCTCATAGGCAAACTCGTAATAGGTTCTCTGCCATAAGTGGCACTTCAACAACGTCCTGAGCAAGCACTCCCCACTTGATTTGTACAGGATTGATTGTCATATTGTCATTGATAAGACCATAGATTAACCTAAGGGATCGAGGCGCGTTAGGTGGGACTTCCACACACTCTAGGGTTGGCTGCTATAAAAGATGTAAAAAATTTCAGCTAAATAATATAATATTAATCTATGAAGAGAGCCAAATTTATGATGAAAGAAAAACCAAAGATATATAAAAGTACCTATTCCATTGGTGCAACAGTTAAAGGTGACACTGGAATGATGGCCGATCTGGGTGGCTCATTTTGTTGCTGATTAATCATATAGAGTTATTAAACAATTGAGATCTTTAGTTAAAAAATATTAATGAGAATGGTACGTAGTATGAAAAGATACATACTATGGACTATAGGAATGACTAGTGCCTCCGGCCAAGCGATGTGATATACAATTACCTCCCCAATGGTTATAATATTTTCCATTTCTAACAGGAATGGTAGGTAGGCATTATCATTCAAAGCCATGGTAATGGAGACCTGCTTAGTAGGCGGTGGCATACTAATTCCATGCAAAACGTTTGATTCATGCTTATAGCATGAACCAACTGCCATGATATTTTGATGGGAATCCAAGGCTAACAAGCATTGACCTACTTGCAAATCAAATACGCAATAGAGAGATTGAGATATAGAATTATTACAAATGGACAATGAAAATTTATAGTTTTGTAAATGTATATACCTCCTAGGCAAGAATTTCCTTTTCGAGGGGAGGTAGATGTCCTTCATTATCTTCTTTAGATGGGAAATTGTAGCTCGCATGTGATGGAGGTACGGCAGGGCATGACTACTCAGCAAGGGGTCGAGGAACAATCATTATACCTCCCTCATACAGCTGTCTAAATAAATCACCGTTTATTTTCTCAACGAGCTCATTGTAAGCCTTCTCATCATCTTAAAATCTAGGTATAAGTCCTCAACCAAAGAATTTAGAAGGAACAACACCTCAACCCATGCCCCTAACTCGACTAGGGTGGTCCTACTTATTGCTCATAGCCCTATACATGATGTCATCCTTGGCAGCAGTACTGCTTAAAGTTCCTGTAGTAGTGCTTTCTTGGGTAAGTATGTCCTGCAGAATTTAATTAGAAAGACACAATCATTTCATCTAATCAATTGTAAAAAAATTTATAGACAGGTGGAATCACTTACTATGCATGAAGCAATTTATGCAGTAACTTCATCTGCAAACTTGTTGCCAGTATGGCCCACTGAATGCACCATCTTCTAAAGGATGGAGTGATCAATGGGTTTCGTAGTCCCAGCTTTTTTTTCCTGTCAAGCAAAGGCACTACAGTTAGAGAACGTGTATATAACTATAGTAGCAATAAATTGAATGGGATAAATTATCACAGATGCTTACTTTGTGCTCTTCTAAACGAGTGTAGCCCATCCTAGATAGGTGGTGCTGCATATTTGTTTCATGCACCTTTCTTCCCCTTGAACTCTTCGCCTACACATTTTTACATGCGTGATCAAGTGCACTAATTAAACGTTACATGTAATTAAAAGAATGAAGCATCATTTCTACACATACCTCAAACTCGACGGAGGTCTGGTTCTATACAAATGCATGATAAGCCTTCTAGTCAATGATGTCAGAGTAAATGGAAGGCACTGTGTACAGCCTTGATGGATCGTTGACATTTGGAGCTATGTAATTAGTTCTTTCATTTTCTCCATTGCTCACCTGTCCCTTGTAAAGCACATGTCTTCTTATCATCCAGCACATCAAAGGCATACTACAAATTGCACACATCAAATTACTATATTTGAAAAATAAGAAAAGTTATAATATAAATAATATATGTACTTAATGTTTACATACCTTTACCATTTCCCATATTGAATCTTTTGTCGAGGATGGCACATGTCTCCAATCCTCAAATGTGATAGAAACCATGCTTCTTACTATAGAGTAGAGGAAACTACTATAAGTAAGGGCACTCTCACCATTCTCTTGCCCTCTACTATTGTATTGGACAGTTTCTTTAATTCCCTTCAACTTTCACTTGATAACCTTTTCCATTGTTGTTCTCCCTCTGCCCTTTCTTTTTGGAGTAGTGCTCATGTTGGCCTCTTGTTCATGCTCTTCAATGTGGTTGTAATCTTCAGTTTAATGTTCTTCTTGTTCCATCATTACTACAAAAAAATACTCAATGATATTAGAACAATGACATAAAAAAGGCTCTATAATGAATTTAAAGAAACAAACCATGTCCCTAATAAACATAGTTTAAGTAAATAATAATAATTAAGTACTATAGGACCTATGGATATCGAGCATTAAATGTTGTAGAGAGAACAAGTATGTAGCTTAGGAAAATGACACTTGACATGGCACTTAAATAAAGAGAAATGCCATAAGATGATGTACATAGACTATGAATGTGACAGGGAGATGAATATGATATAAGCCATGAAAATTCTATAACAAACTAAATGCAATGAGTATGTCATGGAAATTAGCACATAACAATGAGATAAGCCATGGCATGATGTGATAATACTTAGGTTATAAATTAGTGACCAAAGTATTAGACATGAAACATTGTGACAATGATTATCAAAGTGGAAGCTAAATGAACATGGCTGGTTGAACAATTGTCATAAGACATGAACTTGGACTAGTAAGAAAACACATTCATGAAGTACCAGGCATTATTAGCTAGGATTGATAGATCCATGATGTGAAAACTAAATTGAAACTATACTTCCAATTAGTTTTGGGTTATGTTATACATGCCTTTGAAAAGAATTACATGAAAGAATATGGAAAATCAAATCTATAAAAGGTAAATACTTAAAAAAACATTGAAAAGCAATGCATGAAAAATTCAAGGAAATGGGAGCATCTAGAATGCACCAATTTTGGAATAAAAGGAAATATGAAAGGCAATATGACATGTATTGGTTTAGTGTTGGCATGAACAAGTTAACCAAGTAAATGCATATATATATATATATATATATATATATATATATATTAGTGCCTTTTTAAGCTTTAAAACCTTAAAATGGACTCTGTGGTGTCATTAACCACTTCATAAACTCTAGAAATATAAAGCATACAACTGTTGTTGATTAATTCAGTCATGCATTTGATAAGGTTCAAGTAGAATCATAAAGATTGGTAGTTAAAGCCATTGTTGAACTTTATAAATTCCGATATGTGATGATTTGCATGTTTCATGCTTTTGGTTATGAATACTTTAGACATGGAATTACTTTTCTCTAGTACCCCACCCGAACCTCCGCCTCGCCCCCTCTTCGAAACCCCTCTCTGGTACCCCACCTAAACCTCCCCCCCCCGGCACCCGACCGAACCCTGCTCCCCTCCTCCCACCCACCCCTCCTCGCGGGACCCAACTCCCCTACCAGCCACCACCCCCCGACCAGCTAGGTATGTACCACCTTCTCCTCTCCTTCCTCGTTCTTCTTTCTTCTCCCTCGTTTTTTGTATGGAGCGGGAAGTCTATTTCATGGTTTAAATATGGGTGAATAAAGAAGTCGTTTATATATAAAATGACTTTAAAATGTTTGACTTTTAAAGTTGTTTAGAGAAAAAAGACTTTAAAAGTATACACTTTTTATAAATTTTTTATTTAAAATATATACACTTTTTACATTAGTACTTCATATATAACAATTAGTTAATTTTAAATGAATATATATATATATATGTATGATTGAAATTATAAGCTTCCAAAGTTTACTTGCACCATAATATACGATGATAACCAAAATTAAGAACTAAAAATAAGTGATAACAAAAGAAATACAAAAACTGTAGTAATAAAAGAACATTAAGCAAAATAAGATGGTAAATTAATTATGAGGTGGGAATGTGGGTGTGTTAGCTTAAATTTCCCTGACCATTTTATGAGCTATATATATGCACGTGTGTTTGAGAGAGAGAGACCGTGGTTATTATATATATAAATTCACATAAGTTAAACTTTTATAAATTGTTATTTGATGTACATACTTTAAAAGTGTACACTTTTGAAGTCAACATAGGTTCATGCATATAGTATTTGTACGCGCACATATAGCTAGCTATTAATCCATATATATATATATATATATATATATAGCTAATGACAAAAGAGCTAATTAAAATTATAAATATGGAATTAGGGTTCAAGGTTAGGGTTCAAGTTTAGGATTCAAGGTTTAGGGTTCGGGGTTAAGGTTCAAGGCATAGGGTTAATTGGGTTAGGGTTTTATATACTTAATTTTAAATGAATATATATATATGCACATATTTGATTGACACTATGCTTCCAAAGTTTACTTGCGTCACAAAATATTGTAGAAAGACTCCTAAAGAAATAAAAATATGCAATAACCAAAGAAAAACAAAAACTATAGTAATAAAAGAACATTAAGTAAAGTAAGATGGTAAATCAATTATAAGGTCGAAATGTGGGTGTGTTAGCTTAAATTTTCCTGTATCTGCATGTGTGTGTGTGTGAGAGCGTGGTTCTTATATTAAAGTTTTCTTTACACTAAATTCACATAAGTCAAACTTTTGTAAATTGTCATTTGCTGTACGTACTTTAAAAGTGTACACTTTTGAAGTCAACATAGTTTCATGCATACATTCTTTGTACACACACACATATATATAGCTAGTTATATATCCATATATATTTATATATCCATATATATATGTATGTATGTATATGTACTTGACAAAAGCGCTAATAAAAATTATAAATATGGAATTAAGGTTAAGGGTTAAGGTTCGAGTTCAAGGTTCGGGGTTAAATATGTACGCATTTGACTGAAACTAAGCTTCCAAAGTTTACTTGGGTCACAAAATATTGTAGAAAGAATATGTGATAACCAAAGAAGTACAAAAACTATAGTAATAAAAGAACATGAAGGAAAAAAAGATGAATAATTAATTATGATGTGTGTTACATTTTTGAAGTCATTTAAAAATATTAAAAAAAAACAACTTTAAAAGTCTTAACTTCTAAAGCCATTTTATTGAAAATGACTTTAAATGTCTTAACTTTTAAAGTCACTATTTTTAAACGACTTTAAATGTCTTAACTTTTAAAGTTACGACTTTAAAAGTATATAATTTTTAATTCAAAAAATATATACCTTTTGTGTTAGTACTTCACAATATCTAACAAGTAATATATAATGAAATAACCTTTTTATGATAGTGAACATTGATTCATGCATCCTTTGTATGCACAAACACACACACACACACATACATAGCTCACTGTCAATAGTGATCCGTGTAGCTCATGACAAAAGCAGAGCTAAAAATTATAAACATGGAATTATACATATATTACAACTAACTAATATACATATTCCATATACCCCAAAATATATATTGTTTTCAAACCCAAGCATCTTCATCACCATTGTCACACACATAATCCTCATTCTCACCAAGTAGTGCTTTAATTGATGGGATTGTTTTAGTAATAGAAGGGTAATTGATTTTAGCATCTCCTAGATCATCTTCCTCATAAAAATCCCTCAAACACAATGATAAAATTGTTGACCATCTCTTATCACATTCATCTTATATGTAAAATACTTGTTTTTCTTGAGATACCAAAATAAATTAATCATTTTTATAGCCAATCCTATTGAGGTCAACCAATGTCAATCCAAGGGCATTAGTTTTGTTGCTATTGTGTTCCACCCAATCGCACATAAACACAACCACAGTTCTAAAAGTATAATCCAAGGCCCAAATCTCTCTTATAACCTCGTAATAAATATTATCTGCCACTATTGATCTATTATCCTTTGAACTTGAAAAGAATGTAGCATTGGCAACTAAGCTAACTCCACTATTTAGCTACACTCTTGAGTTATCATGGTCTTTTGTGTAAAAGTGACATCCATTGATGGCATATTCGGCATATTTTATTACTTTTGGTCATGGTCCCATTGCCATCCAACCCAAGGTTTCTGATATTTCGTTGCGTGCTACTTCTTGCTGATCTTGAATCTGTGTATATTAAGTAAGCTTAAGTAAGATTAATATATGAATACATGTATATATAGAATGTAGTTTTTTAACTTAAGTGAACTTTCTTTCATTTTACCTTCTTACGCATCCAGTTATTGAAAGTGCAACAATGCTAAAATTGTCGCCACTTCTATTTCTTTGCGTAACTTAGATTCTTTGCCTTGAGTACATCCATGTGTTCACTGTAGATACACACACACACAAATTAATAGAGTGATCATGGAAAATGTAATTAACCATTAGCAATTAAATTTTACATAAGTGCATGCATACATGATCAACTTACTCAATGTAAGGTTGGACTTCATCAACATTTCGCAACATATAAAGATGTGCCTGGTTTCATTCTTTATAGTCAATGGTTAATGCACCACCACTCGATATGTGACAACTCGGGTTTTTTAAACAATTTTCATAAATATTTGCAAAGGTATGGCCCTGATTTTTGAAAAAATTTAAAGTACAAACAGCAGAAACATATTTTCTTTAAAATTGATTTGTCAAAAACCTAAGTGCCACCTCAAATTACTTATCATATATAGATTTTTGTATAAAATAAAATTTTCATTGAATAACAATAGAAATACTTTTATTAAAATCAGGATCAATCCAATGGTTCGCATACACAGCCCTGATAGTCATTACATACCTTGTCCAAATATTACAATCCAAATTACGAAATAATCAATACAATCTTTCTCAAAGTAAATACCCCAAGTAGTAGTTCGGTGATGATTATCCTTAAGTCTTGAGCTTTCAATCTTGCTTAACTGTATCTAAGATATTGTAAACATTCAAACATTTACAATATCTTAGCAAGCTATGCTTGGTAGGGGATTTAAGAAATATATTCAATATATCTCAAAATCAATAGTTCTTTATATTCATGGTATAAATCAATTTATACAATTGAATAACTATTGTATCCTTCACACATCATATGAATTATATGTATATATTACATATAAATAAAAGCATTGAAAATCATGAATATAGTCAATATCATCAATAATATCTCATTTTCAACTGATTTCAATATTAACACTAGGTGTTAATATATAATCATACCATATTGGGAATTATCCTCCCATACAACATCGGTAATAACTTTTACTAGGCATCTCATCATGACATAACATAAGGCATCTCATCATGGCAAAATCAATTGCATCATAATGTAAAATATTCTAAAGGACTACCATGCTTGCAATCTCAATCCGTATAGCGCCTAGATAACTGCTCAATACTCCACTAATACCATGGTGAAAAATACAAATCTATGTTCGTATGGGGGGAACCATGGCTGTCATAGTGGTGGCCTTCCCATAATTGTGCCACCCTACATTTTGCCTCTCTTTGGGCACGGTATCATCGTCAGAATCAGTTTCAGAGAGCGAGTAGCCAAAGCCTCATAACTCTCCTACCATTGGCATCCCTAGACATAAGCATGTCTTAAAACAAAACCACAAGCCTCCATACTTGTATGAAAAATAATATTTCATACTTTCAGACTGTGTGTCTGGTTATAATATGACATGCTTATAATTTATTTCCTTAAGATTTAGGTGTCCAACTTATATGGTTCAAATCTTCTTATTCTACCCATTAAGTAATTTCATAATTACTTAATCAATCACTTTGTATTCATTTCAACATCATTTGTTGCCTTAAGTAATTTCATAATTACTTAATCAATCACTTTGTATTCATTTCAACATCATTTGTTGGTTCATAAATAATTCTAAGGAAATTATAATCAATCTATAGTTATCAGGATAAGATCATGTGTAAAATACATGTATCTTCTACATTGAATATATTCTTAAGGTCCACCTTCCTTTACTTTCAATAATCCATCTTCTCATTAATCTTGGTCATCATATCCTTCATGTATCTGTCAAATCATACGTATATAGTCATTCCTCAACTCATTTATACTTCCTAGTTGTTCTTTTGATCATCCTTACATTGGATAATTTGGATCTTTTTCTTCGGATTATATTGATCAAGGGTCTAATCTATTAATCTACATTTAAATCTAACATCTATACAAAATCAAACATTTAATCTAAATTTTAATTTTGTTTATTGTTCTTGATCATTTAAGATCTCATCATGAATCTTGTTTGATCATCCTTATCTTACTTACAATTTTTATTAGGATTAGATAATTTGCTATCTTTTATATTATTATTATTATTATTCAACTAGTTAATGTCTTATTGGTTGAAGCTAGTTTATTTCTTTCCTAATACTAGACAACTCTTCCTTATTTCAAAATTGACTAAGGCTTACAAGTTAAAAACTGCTCACAGAGTAGTTAATTCAATCATCATGTAAGGAGGCGTTTAGACCTCACAAACATCGCTAGAAGGTGAGGGAAGAGTGAGGCTCTATTAGAGAACCCCCTTAACCACCACGTTCAGCATTTACTAGAGTAACCTTAGTTCAACCTTTTATAAGATTCTTATGAGCTTGTATACCCTAAGTTCCATTTCAACTTGATTTTAACTTATCCATGAACACAAATAATGTCATTCATGGATGTTTATTATTTTCCTAAATTGGGCCAAGGAAAGGATATTTCTTATATTGTCCTACTAACTATAGCCCTTATTATCATTAAGTCCATGTCCATATTCATTGTAAATGTTCATCAATATCTATTTTCATTTAATTACATATTCTATGTAATTTATATAACATGAATATTAAAGCATAAATAAGTAAATCTAATAATTAAATATACTAAGCAAATAAAAGAACATTTACAATAGAAGATAATAACTCACATGCTCATTTGAATATATCTTATTTGTCCTTTTTGATCCCATGATCATATTTTGATCATTTTTCATCCCATTAAGGGTTTTGATCTTGATCTTTCATTTTTATTTAGATTTATTATATTATCTTAATGTGATATCATCACTAAATCATTGATGTATCTCATCATATGATCTGATCTTTCTTGATCCAACTGATCAATAAGATCTTTAGTCATTTTATCAAAATTAAGGCCATAGATCTTAATCTATCCCAAATTAGCTACATCAGACCATCAATTTCTCATGATCTTATCATTAGATCATCATCCATACTACTTCACAATTTCTGATCATCCTTGATAAATCTGATCAAGGAGATTACTATGTATTTTTAAGGATTTTGTTACTTTTAATGGGCAAGATCTTAAGATTTTCCAAATCAGATATGTACAATCCATTTATTCAATTTATAACATCATTAGGTCACTAATGGATGAAAATTCTAAGGTCTGATCATGTCAGATTTGATTGATCTTAGAAATTAGTATCACTTTTTATGATTTGTAGAAATTTACAGTGAATAAAACTTAAATTTTATGTTTACATTAGATTCTACTCTTCACTAGAAATTTAGAGCTTCTTTCTGATCTTGATTTGGAGTTAAAATGAGTCATAAATTGAAGTTTTAAGCTTTAGATCTGTTTTGATGATCTAGATTTGATCTGGACTATCAGAACATGACAAAATTGGGCATATGACGTTCTTTGTCCCCAAGATGCCACACGCGTCACAGTTTTCTGCTACCGCACCTCAGACGTTATGCATACGTGAGCACGCGCGGAGGAGCGCCCATGGCGAGCGTCGCTTTGTGCGTCTTGTGGAGTGCATCCCAGAGTCAGATCTCTGGAGATCTATTGAGACGGTCCAATCTAGACTGTCAGATCAACAGTCCACTAGATCTACGTCTAGATCACATGAAAATGGATCTGTGATCTCATATCCTATGGTCTTGGGACTCTCTGAACCAATATAATGGTTCAAAATTCCAAAATTTGATCAATTTAATGGTGATTTACACCTGGGTCACCGGATCTGCTTCACCAGTGAACCAGTCATGGTGGAACGATTCACCGGTGATTCTTACTTGTTTTGGCTGAAAAATAGAGGGAAAAAGGAGGGAACCTACCTAGATCCCGTTTGGAGCAGAGATTAAAGGCAGAGAGATCCGGTGGGTGTAAACTGTTGTTTGTGCTTACTGGTAAATCACCGTCATTGGGCCATTTGCTAGAGCTTAAGAAGAAATGGGAAGAGGGGAAATGGAGAAGGGAATGAGAGGAATTGGATTCCCGATTCAGTCATGTTTCCGATGTCGAAGAAGGGAGATCCGTGGAGGCATTGCCGGGCTAGGGAAAAACCTTAGCCGGTGGTGTTGTCGGGTGGAAGGTGAGTCCCCAAACATGCCAACCTGGGACAGACTGGTTCCTAGGCCAGGCACGTGTGGGGATTGCTGCTTCGGTTGGAAAGAGAGGAGAGAGAAAAAAAAAAAAAAAAAAAAAGGAAGAAAAAGGAGAGGAGGAAAGGGAAAGGGGGAGAGAGTGTGGGGAGAGAATTTTGGTGCAATTTTGTAGGATTGTTAGGGGAGGTATTTATAGGCTTATTTTTTATTATTTTAATTAAAATAAAAAATTATTTTTATTTTAAATGATTTTTTCACTTTTCTTATTAAATTCAAAAGAGATTCCTCATCATATTTATTCTTCATCGTTGATATTCCCTGAGCTGGCTGTCCACTAGCTCACCCAACTTTTGCGGACCCCACACAAAAATGAATTGACCATTTTACCCCTATGGGTAAATATAAATTCATAAAAATTACAAAAAATATGAATTTTTCACCCGAGCTCAGATTTCAACATGCTTACAATCATTTTGACTGATTTTCTATGAATGATTCCAAATATCTATTTTCAAGACCTAATTCTTTTTTAAAAAATTAATATTATATTAAATATAATATAATATGTCACCTTGATTTTCATAAAAATTCCAATTAATTCTAAATAATTCTAGAAAATTTGGGATTTTCACATGATAGAGGTTCACCAACCTTTGGATCATGAAATGCAAATGGTTGTTTCTTTCTTGTGATTCCAATGGCATCCACTCATACTAAGTACTTTGTGTAAAACTCCATTGCTTCCTCTACAATATGATATTCAGTTATACACCCCTTTGGCCAGTTGTAATTATGTACATACCCTTTTAAAATTTTCATGTATCTCTCAAACGGATACATCCATTGCAAGTAAACTAGCCCATAGAGTCTAATCTCATTAATGAGGTGTACTGTTAAGAGTACCATGATGTCAAAGAAGGATGGTGAGAAGATTATCTCAAGTTCACGTAAATTTGTCACTAGATGACCTTGCATTTCTTGTAATTTTGAAACATCAACCACCTTCTTGTATAAAGCATTAAAGAAGTAGCAGAATTTTGTAATAGCTCCCCTAACTTTGTCTGGTAACACAGAACATATTACTACTGGCAGTAGTTGTTGCATCAATGTATGGCCATTGTGGGACTTCATCCTCAACAATTTTAACTCTTTTATGGAAACAATGTTTATAAAGTTTGAAGAGTAGTCGTTTGGGACTTTGAGCTCAAATAAGGTTTGACACATTACTCTCATCTCGTCTCTATCGTGAGTATAATTTGCCTTAAGCAGGTATGTTTCTCAAGTGCCCCTATCCTCAGGATGCAACCTCCTCTTCAAACCCATGTTCATAAGATTCATTCAAGTTGCAAGTCCATCCTTTATTTTTCCTAGGATATTAAGCAAGGTATCAGTCAAGATTCCACACACATTCTTCTTAATGTGCATGAGGGCATATGCAATGATTTCTAGTATGACAGACGAAAAAATATTAATGTTTTCTTCCAACAACTTCTACAATTACTTTCATGTACACATTTACTTGATTTCTTTGTATTCTTTTCCCATAAGACATTAATATTTTCAACTTGCTCCAATACCCGGCATCCTATCAACATCTTTGGAGGTGTCTTTGTCTCTACACTCCCATTAAATTATCCCTTCTTAGAACGATACAGATGGTCTCTGCATAACCATCTTCTGTGCCCAAGGAATGCCATTTTTCTACCATGGTTAAGCGTACAGTACATGTTTGATCACTACAAATAAGACAAGCAATGTATCCCTTGCATCCAGACAAATTATCGTATGCAGAGAAGTCACTTATTGTCC
The DNA here is from genome assembly GCA_035236585.1 of Warburgia ugandensis. Classification (NCBI taxonomy): domain Eukaryota; kingdom Viridiplantae; phylum Streptophyta; class Magnoliopsida; order Canellales; family Canellaceae; genus Warburgia; species Warburgia ugandensis. The sequence continues at coordinate 8,551,288 of CP141138.1, read as the reverse complement.
ACACCAATATAGCCTTTAGGGTGAATGACTCTTTCCTATATGTGCTGTATGCTTCAATGCCTATGCCCCATAATGTCTCAAGATCATTGATCAAGGAAGACAAGTACACGTCAATGTCATTCCCTGGCTGCTTTGGACCCTATATCTACATAGTTAGCATTATGAACTTCCTCTTCATACATGGAGATCGTGGAAGGTTGTAATAAACTAATATAATGGGCTAACAACTAAACCTGCTACTCATAAAACCATGAGGATTAATCTCATCTGGAGATAATGCTAGAGGTAGGTTTCTAAGTTCTTCACCAAAATTAGGCCACATGAAGTTTACAAGTTTCCATGCTGGGCTATCTGCTAGATGGCATGAAAAGTTATCAACTACTCTATCATTGGCCTGCCACACTATTTCTATTATACGAAACATTGTTTTAAAACTTGGAATAGGGGAGAAGTACCATAGAACCTTTGCAGGAATGCCTATAACTGTCTCAGTTGAATTCTTCTTTAACTTCCATCTTAGTTGCCCATAAGTTGGGCATGTAGTTTTATCCTTATGCTCCTTCCTAAATAAGATGCAATCATTGAGACAAGCATATATCTTCTCATACTTCAACCCTAGTGCATCCATGGCTTTCTTTGCCTCCCATGTGTACCTCACCAGTTTATTATCCTTCGGTAGCATCTTACCCACTACTTTCAAGACTTCTATAAAACCTTGATCTGAAAAACCAAATCTTGATTTCACGTTATAAAGTTCTACCACTGCGAATAGCTTGGTACAATCTTCACACTCATGGTACAACGACTGATCGACTTCCTCTGTTGTAGCATGAAATTGTTCGAGGTCATCCTTGAAGTCATCATGTGCATCTTAAAATATTTGCATAGTTATACTACTGTCTCCAACACTTCCTACAATGTCTTGATCATATATTCTAGGCTTTGTCAAGGGCCTATGCGAAAGTTCTTCTCCGTGCCAAATCCATGGGTGGTAGCTTTTATTGATTCTATTAAAGCACAAGTGTTCTCTCAACACCCCTACAGTTACTTTTTTCAAGTTTCCACATTTTGAGCATGGACAACGAATGTGATTACGATCAATACCTGCCCTAAGTGCAAAATCTATGAAATTTTCTATACCCTCCTCATATTCTTTCAATGTCCTTGTAGCAGACATCCAAGCATATTTGTCCATTATCATAAGAAATCGAAGCAAATTTGCGTGGAGACTTACAAGACATGAAAAGATTAGGTTTGGAATTTTACTAAACATTAAATATACATGAATTAGAAATATTCAAAATAACTATGTTTCATGGAAAATTGTAATTAACAATGAAAAAAGGCAAATTATGACAGACACATTCATGAATAAAATCAACTTTCAAAAGAACAATTTCTAACCCACAACCTTGTAAAAATTCTTCAAATATGCATAATACTTATGAGACAAACATAAAGATGCTAACCAACACTCAAAAATCGATATTGATCCCAATTTTGTGAATGTAATTCCAATTCACATAGGTATGATATGGTTTGGAGTAGGGAAACAAAAGTCTAGTTTAGTTTTTGCACACAAATAATAAACAGAGAGCGCAAGGCAGAAGTTGACAAAATAATTCTTAAAACAAAAGTAAAATTGAAGTCATTTTCAAAAAAATGACTTTAAAAGTATAGACTTTTAAAGTCATTTTGTTGAAAACGACTTTAATAATTTTTAAAATTTTCACATGAAATATTTATTTATTGACCTTTTGTACATTACAAATATACATAAATACATAATGAAATTGATTTTACAACACAATCATATGCATATATATAAACAAACACATCAACAAGGAAATCAAATTATTTTTTATTACATCTAATGTTACATATATATCAAAATGTTACATATTATTAGATCTTGGCAACCAAGATCAAACAGCAAATATGCTCTTTTTCATCAAAAGCTGGCTTACTATTTTGGTGACACTCTTTTTCTTCAAAATAGGCCAAAAGTTGATGTTATAACCACACTCTTCATCAAACCCTAATTTTGGGTAAGAATCACAAATCATATTATTCTCCCTTTCTTCAACAATGAGGCTTGAGAGAGAAGTAGTTGTCATTTTTAATGAAATTATACGATTTTGGTGAAACTAGAATGATTAAACAAATTCTTTAACCCCATGATATGTAGTGTGAAAACCCACATGATCTTAAAAATAAAAATACATAAAAGTTAGTAACAAGAAAAGAAATATTCGTGTGATTTAAAAGAAGTTGTGGTTTACTTATCCATGACACAAACAATCAAAATATGAAAATAAAAAGTAAGAAGGGAAAAAGACAGCAGCATAAGGTGCAAAGACAAAGCCGCCATGCCAAAACTGTGAGAAGAAGAAGATAAAGGAAAAAATGTACTATGATAGCTATTTATACATCATTGAAGACATTAGAGGTTGTTTAGAGCTAAACGACTTTGAAAATATCTAACTTTTGAAGTCGCTTAGTACTAAACAACTTTAAAAGTCCATTCCCACTAAATAAAATATTTTTCAAATTTATTGTGCACTTTTCAAGTCACTTCCTTAAACAACTTCAAAAGTTATGTATTTTTAAAGTTGTTTTCATAAAAATGACTTTAAAAGTTTTTCGTGTAAAAAATTCCCTCCTTGCACCGGTTTTTTAAAGTTGCTTACGCTTAAACGACTTCTTAAGTATATATATTTAAAGTTGTTTATTTTCAAATGACATCTAAAATATTTATAAATAGGCAGTCATATAAGCAACTTCTTTATGCTGACTTTAAAACCCTCCTATGTAGTAGTGATGATCTTGGATCTCTTTTCTTGAATCATATTAATCAAGGGTTTAGATCATCTAACCTATTGATTTACATTTGATCTAAAACCTATATTCTAATTTAAGACCATAATATAAATGTTGATTATCTTCTTTTATTGTTCTTGATCATTCAAGATTTCATAATTGATCTTGTTTGATCATAAATATCTTACTTAAGGTTTAACTTGATTTTATAATTTCTTAACTTTTTATGTTCTTATTATTAATGCTTAACTAGTTACTATTTTACAAGTTGAAGTGATTTATTTCTTTCTAATTCCAAACTACTCCTCCTTATGTCATATTTAACTAATGCTTACTAGTTAAAGCCTGCTCAAAAAGTGGTTAATACAATCCTCATGTAAGGAGGCATTTAGACCTCAACAAATGTCAACGGAAGGCAAGGAAAAATCACTTGGATCTTGTATACCCCCTATAACCACAATATTCAGAGTCCATTAGAGTGGCAATAGATCAACCTTCTATAAGGTTCCTATGAGCTTTTTACCCTAAGTCCCTTTTCTACTTAATTTTTCTTAAGTCCATGAACATAGATAATGTCATTCATGGATGTTTATTATTCTCTTAAATGGGCTAAGGAAGTGGTGATTAATTGCATTCCTTATCTTTTACTAATTACAATAGCCCTTACTAGGATTAAGTTCATGTCATTCATGTATAGTAAGTGTCCATGAAAGTAAATATAGATTTCAATTAATTACATCTTTCATGATTTTCAATGTAATTTATCATATTTACTTAACATGAACATTAAATCACAAAAATAAATATACTCAAGTAATCTACTATCAAATCAGAGCTAATTAAACTAAAATTTAACAATTCAAATGAAAATTAAGCATATCATAAATGTCTATCATGATCCAACAATCAGATTTGATTTTCACTCTTTAAATCTAAGGTTTTCATCCCATTAAGGGTATAGATCTTAATGTTTCACATATCAGCCACACCTGACCTTAATTTCATGATCTTTCATCATTAATTCATCAATACATCACAACCATAAGGTCTGGTCATCCTAGCTCTCATTGATCAAGGAGATTAGTACTAGATTTTGTAATTAATAAAAAGATACATTGCTTTAATCCTCATTTCTATGGGTTCAATAGATTCTACTCATAAAAAAAGAATTCATTGCTTCTTTCTGATCTCAATTTGGACTTAAAATGAGTTTAGAATCACAATTTGAAGTTTTTAGTTCAAAAATCAATAGTCCATATTCAATCTAGATCTGAAAATGCAAAAAGATGGGGTGGCCCACGTCTCTGTCTCCTAGATGCAGGTGGCGTCATCGTCTTCTACAACCGTGTTGCATGCGTGGAGACATTCCTGTAGGGAATGTCCCTGTGTTGCATTCCAGATCGTGTTCTAGGAGCAATAAGCAAAAGACCAGTGAGATAGTCCACATCTGGACAGTCAGATCACTAATCATCCAATCAACACCTAAATAAAAAAAATGTCAAAATCACTGTGATAACTTTTCTAAGGTTTTTAGGACCTTATGAATCGATTGGACCGCTTCAATTTCTCATCTGAGTCGTCCTTGATGGAGATTTATACCATGTTCACCGGTACTGGTTTCACCAAAAAACCATGTCAAAAAAACCAGTTTGGTGAACTTCATACTTTAAAACTTACCAAAAAATGAAGAGGGGAGAGAGGAGACCTACCTATAAGTGTCTAGAAGAGATGAGATGGCTGAAAAAATAAGAAAGCCCTACTGGAGAGATGTCTATGTCAGAGAAGAAATAAACTAAAAAAATTTGGCGATATCACCAGTGGATCATGGCATAATCTTAGTGCTTTTATAGATCATGTCATTGTGCCTCTTTTTAACGGTTCAGATTAGTCAACTCGCGTTTGAAAAACAAAGTCCAATTAAAATGGGAAGTGGAAATTCCACGTCCTCTACTTGGGGCTGAGCGTTGGCTGATGCTTAAATTTCATCATTGCCGACCTCAATTCTTACCTAACTTTTGTGGGTCCCACTAAAAGTAAAATTATAATTTTGCCCTTTTAATTCAAAAATCTAGAAAAATGCAGATTTTTCACCCAAACTCGAAATTTAGAGTACTTATAGTCATTTGACTTGATTTTTTTTAGTACATTTCAAATATTCATATCTTAACTCTTAATACCATTTCTATAAAAATGGATTTTCTCAAAACTACAATTTTCAGTTCCGTTTTCAAATTTTCAATTTCACACTTTCAATAATTCAAATATATTTGTAAAAATTGGGGTTATTACATCTATTATAAGATTCTCTAGAAACACAATTCATTAGTGAAGATGGAGCAGTGTAACTTACTTGGGAGGTCTAGTTCAAAAATATGAAGTGGTCCAATATACGCACCTGGCCACTGGAACCAACTAATTCAAGTATGAGGAATCAAAAGTCTAGTGACATGGGATTTGGGGAAGGGATATATAAGAGATCGAGATTAGTTTTTTCCAACTAATAGTTGTTTACATGACGATTTCTAATAAGCCAAGTATACATATCATATGCCTTCTAAGATCATCGATTGATCTCTATCAATATGTTGAATTTCATGATGATATTTTGGAGAAAAATAGAATTTTCTATAGAAACCGAATGAATTTAATTTCATTGAGTTTGGATAATTTTCATGCATTTTCTTTTCTAAAAAAGTTGAGTAATGAGGAAGAAATTAGAAATTTTAATTTTTTAAAGCTCAAAACAAAAAAATAAGATGTTGGTTTTCCAACCATTATCAAAACATATGTTCCTATAAATAAAAGATTAGGATTTTTTTATTAGCAATTTGAGAGAAAATAAAATTTCAACTCTTACTATTTTGGTTAAGTATTTATTTTGGATTTTTTCAAAGAAAATTAAACAAGTTTGTTTCATGTAATGAAATTAGAAACCCAAAAACTAAATTCACATGTCGGATGTTTAGAGATGGGTTTAATTATTTTCATGATATCCATGTATGTGATATAATGTATTTGATCATGTGATAGTTATTTATTTTTTATTATTTGAGTGTAAAAGAAGTTTCATATATTTAATGATCAGATGTAGTTAGTACTTTAGGATTTAAGGCTTCATATATAATTAAATATTTTCTAATAGTGTTAACTTATGTGATTATGAAAAACCAATGGCCAAATTCTCTTAATAAATGGAAAGGAAAACAAAATACATTTCAAGATGTCAAATTGAGTATGATTCCAAGATTAATTCTTCAATAAAAGTTGGTGTGAACATGTATTTTTCAAAACATTCTTTGATGAGAGAGATCATGGTTTGAGATTGGTATTCAAGGCAGCACTTCATAATTGCAAATAACAATGGTTCAAGATGTATATTAGTGGGGTCAAAATAATGGGGTTGTTATGAAAAATTATGGAGGTACTAGATTCCATTTGTGTGGGTGAACAACCTGAGATTCACCTTTTAGAAAAGGACAATGGCTTTAATGTGATAAAAACACATGCTGATTCTAGTATCAAGATCTACTTTGCTATTTTCAAATGGTGTTTATTTAAATTTAGAATTTGGGACATAGCTGTATAGCCACACAATAGAGGCTAAAATGACAATTACATAACTTTGGTCATAGAAGATCAATCAAAAGAAGTAAAAAAGATGGCTGATTCCAAGAAGCAACACTTCTTTACTTAAAAAGTGAGACGACCACTCTACCTAGTGTGACGACCCAGGTTTTTCAATACTTTTTTAATAAAAATTTTCGAAAGGTGGGGCCCCAATTTTATAAAAACCAAAACAACAAAAAATAATTTCAATAGAATTTCATTTTTTGAAAAATCCTGAGGTCAACCATTGACGCAAAACAAGATTATTATTTTTTCCAAGTAAACATGTTTAAAATAGATTTACTATTCCAGGACTCATCCAGTCATCAGCCACATTCCCAAAATAGTATAATCAAGTCCAATAACATATATATACTTACATAGTCCATGTGAAACCAGAACATACCTCTCAATAAGACTTCTCAATCGCTATTCTTCAACTCCTCATATGTCCTGTCTTTCTTTAATATCTGAGGCATTGCAACAATAATGCAATGCCTCAACAAGCAATGCTTGATAGGTACATAGACATTTAATGTATATCAATGGAATAAAATCAATAATCATATTGATACAATGAGTAAAGCAATTTTCTACAAGAATATACTTATTTTAAGCAATTCTGATACTCAAAACATGCATCTCATGGATTTAAAACATGATATGATCTCATGTAAATGAGCATACAATAATAACAGGGTACCCCCAAGGTACATGGGTCCCACGAGTGTCCCATACATTCTCATCACAGATCATGAGTACTCATATCAAGCCTCTGAGTGTCGTCACACCCAAGCATACCATCACATCTCCATGCTCATCATGCAAGCGCATAGAATAAGAGTATGGATCATCATGTCGTAGTGACAACCCTCTAGGGTCTCAACCACCGCCGCTCCCTGTCGACACCATAACAGAAGACTTAACGTCCGTCCCCATGGAAAGGCCCGAACCAGTAGTGTGGACTATCCATATTACTAACCCCTACCGAAAGCCATCTGTGGGCGGGTGTCTATCATATCACATCACAAATCTCGGAGAGTGGGTGGTCGGTCCTCTCCCTCCTAGCATGACATCCACCAGGTGAGAGCACCCTTCATAAAACACAAAACACGAAAATCATGTATGTAAAAAAACTAAGAGCACTCGTGGCTCGCAATCCCTAAGGCACGCCCCTCATCCCGGGGTTAGCCTCTAAAAGGACCAGCTACCAAGCCTCCACTTTCCTTTCTCATGAAAACTCATCAGTTTCAATGATGCAATAAGGAAGGTCATTTCTATTTATGCATAATTAGGTAATATCAATCTCATGAAACCATCGGTCATAGATACATTCAATACATGATTGAAATCAAAGAGCGATCATAGCATAAAACTCTAAATCTCACAACATCATCGACTAATAATAAGTGCAATTTAAATCACAATCACTCGTGATGCTATGATAATGCAAGGTTTTAAAATCAAAACAAAACATTAAATGTTGTCACCTACCTCAATGTGAGATTACCCAACTCAAGCATATAATCCTCTTAGCTTGTACGTTCAAAGGTACCTGTCAGTACCGCAATACTATTTCATGTTATTTGTTATATTATAATGGAATATATGATGATCCAACCATGGGATCATCCTCTAAGATCTCTAATTATGATTTGGTTCTTAATTTAGTCTCATCTCATGTCTATCTGTTCATTTTTGTGTGTATCTAACGTTTATACCTTAATCTGAAGGCCAGATCATCCTCAAATCAATAATTTCCCAAGATTTGGTTCAAACCAATGGTCTAGATCAATTTCTAGAGTATTCATGCCAATATGCCCCTTAGAACCCTTATTTATTATCATACTTTATCTCATTGTTCAAGTCTTGAGGCATGATCATCCTTTAATCAGTCGGTTCTAAGTTAGTAATTAATATTTTATAATTTAAATAATCTAAAAGTATTTAAATGTAGGTTTTCAAGCTAAATCTAAGTCTGCGTCGTCAATACGGTAGCAACGGATGTTTTTGCTCGTGATTTGGACCTCTGTAGCTCCCAAAATCAACTTTTTTATGAAAAGACTTCATAAATTAAGATATTAATTTATAGGGGTAGGTACGCGTGCACCGACTTACACGGGCGGTGCGGTTTGCACCAGCTTACAGCAGCGCACTGCGCGCCCAGCACACACAGTGCGTTCCGGAAGTCCGGGACAACGTATAAGAGCATCCCGCGCAAACGTGCGCTACGCACGCGTGCCACAGAGTGCCCGCATGCGCGCGTCAATGTTTGTGCATCCCAGTGGGCGTCTTGGGTGCACTGTCCATTGGGGACGATGAGCCCAAGCCATCCACCTTGTTTTGGCTTGATCAGAGTCCCAAAAGCTCCGATTTTTTATCTGCTTTCTCCATTCTTAGGGTTTTTGGGTCCAAAGATCACAATGAACAGCTTAAATTTCTCATTTGAGGTGTCTTTAACATGGGTCTAACCATGCTCCACGGTTTTGAATCCATAGGCCATCCAACAGCCATTTTGATCTGATCTAACCCAGATCTATGAGGGGAAAGTAGGAAAACAAGATAAATAACAAGTTGAAGTATGTAACTTACCTGATTAGAGCCGGATATGGGAGATCAGAGCCCTCTAGTGCATGCAAACTTCAACTCATTTTTGCAACGTGCACAGGGAAAAATGAGGGTTCTTCTGTAGTTGTTTGGTGTGGGAATGGAAGGGGAAACTTGTATTTTATAGTCTAAGTCCCGATTTTTCTGAATGGAAGGTAGATCAGTGCCTTCCTCCATTAGAACTCTAATCGAAGTGGAAAGGGGTGCCGTTATCAAAACGAATCCCTTTAATTAACGTCCCTGGCAATTTACCAATTTACCCTTACACTTAAAATGGTCATGTCTTACTCATCTGAACTCTGTTTTCAACGTTATTTATACCGTTCAATTCATATCAACATGTACTTTCTAGTTTTAGTGATTTCAGAACCAAATTCTATGCATAAATTTTTTTAATTAATTTATCTTATTTTATTACTAATTTAGGATTAAAAATTAGGTTATTACATCCTTCTCACCTTATAAAAATTTCATCCTCGAAATTTCGATGCATATCTCCACGTAAATAACTCTAAGTGGTTCCTTCGCATCTCCTCTTCTGTCTCTCACGTGGCCTCCTACAATGAATGATGCTACCAAAGGACTTTGACTAATGAAATAGTTTTGGTCCTCAATTCCTTGACTTTCGCATCCAATATACGCACATATCTCTCCTCAATTGTCATATCAGGCCGTAACTCTCCTAGGATCTGCTCAAGTTTGTGAGACAAATCTGACATGTACTTTCTTTGAACAATTCCCAAGTCATCCTCACACCACAATATATGATAATCGTGATAATAATTCCAAAGTCAACATCAATAAGCTATTCCACGACATGTCATACCTTCTTATCTAAATCCATCATATAAATCGATGCCTATCAATCCTCTCTTTATATAATCAAACACATCATAATCACATATGACCCAATTAGCACAAACTAAGCTTCCATCTAGGAGTTGATTGCTTATGTACAACTTAGCACTAGTAAATTCACTATATCTGCTTGATTCAAAGCATCTCTGTTTACCTATAGGAAATCATTTACCAATTCAAAATCACAGCATATAACTCACCAACAGAAATTTATATGCTAGTCACAAAAACAACATGTCAACTCACCAACAGGACTCTATGCCAATGAGAACCAATCTACATTATGATCGTACTGTAAGCACTTAAGAGCTTGCCACCTAAAAGTCTACCAATGTGTCTAGCACTTGCCCTCATTGGTTACTCACCAGCATTGATTGTAAATTGAAATTTGATTAATCATAAGGGAATAATCTCACATAATATTATATATCACTGATATCTTGGTGAAACTCAATTATACGATGCCCGCATTTGATAAGATTAAGGAACTGTGAACCTCAGTCACCAATTTGGCTACTCTCAACCCATCGCAGTCTCAATAAATGACTTCTATTATGCAAAGTGTTTCGAAAAAGGGAATTCGCTTCCTCTAACCATAACTCATGCTATAATGTTTGTAATAAATGATGAGCGCCTCTGTGTTCGTGAAGTATTCAACAATACTATCTATAAACCCAATCATGGCTCATCAAAATATCATTTCAAGATTCGACCCACCATATCCATACATTCTGTCAGTGTATTGGTTCCACCAATTTGTACCATCCAGAATTAGTAACAATCATGAGAAGTTTTAAAAATCATCTTAAAGACATCATATGTAGAATCCTTGGCTGGGTATAATTACACATCAAATCACTCTCTACAGACACCAAGTACCATGAGGAATTAATCAATTAAATCATCAATATAGGATTTAAATTATTAGTTTTCTACCGTGGTATTATCAAACAAATGTAACTCTATGCATAATAGTAAAGATCTAGCTCTATTCTCATGAAGAAGACTAATGCACTTCATGAAGACCCACTAGGCTTGTCAAAACTCTCATCAAAAGCTCATATAGTTGGAACTCTATCAACTCAATTAGGAACATCTCACATGGCCTTCAGAGTAAGTAATGCTACGTCTAATTAACATCAATATCAACCCCTTGTGGCAAAATCATGAAACTCCTTAGGCAAAATCATAAACTCTTGCACATCATCTTTGTGCTCATTCCATAGTCTCTCATGGTACCCCATAGTCTTACAATTAAGAAATACTTAGTAACCTCTAAAAAGTACCGTACTGCCTTTAAGATAGAAATAATACAACTCTTAAAGATGCCTCTTCTTACATAAGTGAGGCCAATAGCTATCTAGTTATACCAGAAGTAATCTTCTTATCATAGAAATCACTATCTCCATATTAGAGAATCCATTCTAAGGATTATATTGCAATCAATCATATCGAGTGGGATGAAATCAACATTCATCCTATTTCTCGTTGTCTCCACCACTTGTCCCTAGTCATACTTACAAGTTTTCATAACCCTTTCACCAGTATTCTTGCATCTGATCCCAGATACTGTCATATATTCCCAATATATTCCTTAAAGCTCTAATACATAAAGTCGAAATCCACTGGATCCTACATCAATAAGTATTTGAGCATGTTTACTAGAAATTAAGAAAATATTTTCTATTGCCCAAATCGATGTCTATACTTGCTTCCAAGTAATGACAGAGATTCATCACCGCTAATCTGGAGCCATTTCTGCCCCCATCTCCAATATTAGTCAGTCTGACTCACGGTCTTATGAAACAATCTCTATCAAATAATCTATCTCCCCACAATTAAAACATTTTAGAGGATTGTAGCTGTAATTGCTGTTGTTGTTGCTATTACCGCTATTGCAATAATCTATTACTCCAAGACATAGCTATTTAGGTGCCTATTCTTTTACTAATGTACTTTCTCTTGTTCACATCCCAATCCTGTCTAATCAATGTTACTGGCTCAGTGCCCCCTATAATTATGTTAATGGAAAAAAAATCTCTTGCTCTTTCTAAGCTAACTCAAACTACTCATGTCCGATTTTCTGTGCTCAGTTCAAGTCCTAAGAGAATATCCTTCGATAATGCAAAGTCTAATTCTTTTGCCTTTGTCACCAATGTAGGATGAGCTACCATCCTCTAATTTCTCAATCCAAGTGTCAACATATCATAATCTATTGTAGTCTCCTTACCCAACATTAAAAAAATCAGGGGCCTATCAATCAATTATATATTCTAGTTCAATACTGTTGACCCATTTAATTTCTTTGCTGTAAAGCAACAACTTTCACCATATCACCAAATGCTCATAAGAGAAGGATATTGGTCATCACTAGCCTTTCTAAGAGTCTTTCATATAAAAGTCTTGACAATGGAGGAACGTGATCTCTCAAACAATCATAATTAGAATTCTCGTAATCACATTTTTGGTGTTCTCACTTCTACTATTTCATTTCCTTTAACAAATCAAATATTCCATGGCCATATTTATCAAATCATTTACAATTGTCAACCTCACATCCAATGTGCTTGATATTTCATAATGACTTTTCTTTGCCATTTTAGACCACATTATAATCAATACTTAACAATTATTCTCATAAAACATTTATCACATCCTCTAGGGCTATGCACTTCCCATCATAATTAAAATCCCAATAAAATTTGTAACATTAACTTGTCACCAATGTCTAGTTATCAGTATATATATATATATTTATGTGCATAAGGACTTATAAATTTCAACTTATAGATCAAATAATTCATCTATGGAATATTAAATATTGTTCCATCAATTGTCAATGATTTTCGTTCATAATATAATTTATTCCTCAGCTAAATCCACTTCAAGTTTAGATGAATACAATACTTCCTTAAAATTCTCAAGTTCTCATTTATTGTAACCATCACTGATCTTGCTCAATTGCAGTTACAATAGTCTTTATACTCTTTCAAAATTTATAAGCATGGTCCAAGTTATAACTTGAATTCTTAAACGTAATTTATATACACATATCTTCTATCATATAGTAAAGTTTTCACCTAGAGAACTCGTTCACAATCTTTATTATGAATCTTTACTCACCATTAACCATTGTATTCTCTATGCGTCATACCTACTATTCTCACATTATATATTATACTCATAGTACATTTTCTCCATTAACAAATCATCTATCCACACAAATATTCTCAGCTAGAGGCACTAACTCATACATATCATGTAGTGATTTCTTACTCTTAAGAGCTTTGCTATTCGCATAAGAATTTACCTTTCCTTTAGTTGATTGCTTTCCTTTTTCCCATGACTCTTCATGTCCCCCCATATGAATCATTGTCTATTAATGATATGATTCAACTCTATATATGGTTTCACTCTATCCTTGCACTTACTAGTTCAACTCCCAACATCATTAAAGGGTGTTTATTTTAGTTTCATAATTTACAAAATGATTTACTCATTTAGCTCCTATCAGTTCTAATTCTCACCTTGGGCTATCATCTTCACATGGACTATTGGGATTGGCTGTAAGTGGATGAACCTGCCCTGATACCAATTGTGACGGCTCGGGTTTTTCAATACTTTTTTAATAAAACTTTTCAAAATGTGGGGCCCCAATTTTATAAAAAACTGTTAAGTGTTCAATTTTGGTCAAAATATCCCCAATTTAGTATTCAATTAGAGCATCTAGGCCATTAATTTCAAGATTTTACATAAAATATTTCAATTTAGCTTTAATTGGCCATCAACCATTGAATTGAAAGATTTAGTGGTCAGATGATCATTAAAGCTAATCAGAGGAATACTGAACGGTTCAGATGATTCTAATTGGGTCATATGCATTGCAGATTAATCAACTCAAGCGTGGACACTCCAGATCGAATCAAGGATATCAGATAAGGATGATGAAGTTTCATGGAAAAAGAAGGCTTTGAAGAGTCCTAGGATAGGACAAAGTTGAAGCCAGAGTTCTGGCAAGACCATGAAGCTAGTGGACCCCACTCTCTCTCTCTCTCTCTCTCTCTCTCTCTCTCTCTCTCTCTCTCTCTCTCATCTCTCTTTACTCTCTATCTCTCACTCCTCTCACACTCTCTTATCTCTCCTATCTCTCTTCAATCTCTCCCTCCATCTCTACACGTCTCTCTCTTCCTTTTAATTCCTTTCCCCTCTCTCTTTAGGACATTTTTTCCCTCCTCTAGGGAGGCTGGGCTCTCTCTCTCTCTCTCTCTCTCTCTCTCTCTCTCTCTCTCTCTCTCTCTCTCTCTCTCTCTCTCTCTCTCATTCTTCTCTAATTTTGTTCACGCACTAATCTACATCAACCCAGATCTTTTCTACTAAGTTCACTCCTAGCCTTTAACTCAGCTTTCTCTTCTCATTTATAAAATACCACCATTGATTAACCTCTCTTTCCCCCAATTCCTTTCATTCCTATCCTTCTCTGTTCTCTCCTAGTCTGCTCCATCTTATCCGCACAACCTAGACCTCCCCCATGCTATGCTTATTCCTCTCTTTCAGATCCCGTCTCTCTCTCTCTCTTGCTCCCGCTTCCATCTTCCACCGCGCTCATATTCTTCTCTATATGTTCTACACCCACCAAGCCCAACCAGAAAACCCTTTTGGTCTACCCCTCTCAGGCGTTGTCTTCGCATGGCCCAGGGAGAAGAAAACCCAACTCGGGTTTTCTCCCATCATTTCCCTCTTCTTCCTCCTTCCCTATCCTCCTCTCATCTCTGGCTCAAAAAACCCAGATCGTCTGGCTCTGCACCAGACGATCCAGTAGTTGCTGGGCAAATACCCATTCCGGCTGGCTTAGGGAGAGAAAACCCAAATCCATCTTCTTCCCCATCTCATCCTCCGGCCAGCTTCTCCTCCATCTCCTTCGTCGGACGGTCCTGGGAGAGAAAACCCGAATTGGGTCTTCTCCCCCTTTCTATTCTTCTCCTCTCCTTTCTCTCCTTCCTCTTCCCTTCTCCATTCTTCCCCTTTCCTTCTCTGGTCTTCTTCCCCACGCTTTCCTGGTTTTTTTCATTAAAAACTAGAACTCCTGAAGAATTACAAATCTTCCCTTGGCAGATCTCAGTAATTCAACTTCTATCCTTTGTCTGAAATTCCATCTGTGTCCCTGTGCTATTCTGGTTTTACATTATATAGATTCTGATTATCCATGGACAAGCTTATCCAGGACTGCTTATTTAGTTGCATTTTCTGTTTTTTTGGAATAAATAATTCTGTAAATTGCAACAGTTGAATAAATTTGGATTTTAGTTTATTGTTAGCTTATTTTTAGTATATTATTTATTTCTATTCTTTTATTAATTGAATTTTATTTAAAAACTCCATTTTAAATCAAGTCTCTGTGGGATCGACCCATACTTGCATAAGCTACACTACAATAGCCCGTGCACTTGCGGTTAAATAATCAACAAGTTTTTGGCACCATTGTCGGGGAACTTGCAATAGAGTTTTTATAAAATTTAATTAAAAATCCAAAAAATTCTAGAAAAAATCCAAAAAATATTAGGAATTGCATTTTAGGCATTTTTAGGTGCATCTTTAAAAAAAATTTTACTACATAACCACTTTATTTCCTGAATTTGGTATTAATTATTATTTTTCTTTTTTAGTAAATTGGAGTGGAGCTTCATCAATTAGATAGGTTTTTCTTGTTTTCCTAGATTAGGAATTTTTTATTTTCACCCCTTTGTAATTTGCATTTTTAATTTTAATCTTTAAAGGGTTGTAATAATGCAGGGCAAGTGTAGGATAAGGTGGCCCACACTTAATCTTCATCAGAAACCTCACTGTAAGTCTTCTCACTCATTTATTTTCTAGATTAGGGTTTGCATTTAGAATAATTTGCATTGTTTGGTAGTTAATTGCATATAGAAAGCATCTGTTATAATTGTTGCATTTTAGGATTTTGCATTAGTTTATTGTTTTCAATTGCATTTTAGGACACGTCTAACGCTTTAAGGTGAATTATATGTTGATCAAATTTCCATTGTATGTGCAAATTAATTAGTAAGGGCACCCTACCCCCACAAGATCAAGGGTGGATTTCATCACCACTCCTTGGCCCAACTAGGATAATCACCTCAAGCATGCAACCCCACCATTCACATTAAGTTAAAATCAATTAGAAGAGACCTATAGGGTCATCACATGCTCGTAGGACCCTCTTAATAGGACACGATTGGCTGTCACTCCAGTGGCTTTTGATCACTATGGTTATTGGGGGTTGTCCAATAAAGCCTCACTCTTTCCCCACCTCCTGTCGATGTTTGTTGAGGTCTAAACGCCTCCTTACACGAGGCTTGTATTAACCACTTTAGCTAGAACCTAACTGGTAAGCAGTAGTCTACTCTTAAAGAGAGGAGGAGCGTTAGATCGGGCTAATTAAAAGCATTGTCTCCATAGAAAATCAAAATATCTATGCTTGTTAGCCTTAGGGGATTGATTGATTGTGTCCTTGATTGTGCATCATTCTATGCATTTAGGTTGCATCATTTAGGATAGTCTTTCAAAAAAAAAATCAAAAACCAAAAGGATCTTTCATTGTATGCCCTTTTGGATACGTGACAAAACTGGTAGGTTAGTCTCGTACGACCAAAAAGACAGACCAATAATGGCTAATCAACGATCAAGGGGTAACTCACCCCATGGTAGTATCAGAGGTGATCAAGGTCCTCCACTCATCATGAATGAGGACCCACCACCTCTAATTGATGATGAATATCAACCTCCACCAAGGAGGAATAATCATCAATAGAGAAATTGGAGAAGGAATGGAAATAGGGAATGGGACCAACAGCGTGACCATGGAGAAAATGATGTTTATCAGAATCTTCATGGAAGGACCTTAAGAGACTATCTTCAACCTACATGCACCAGTACACCATCCTGTGTCATTCTTCCTTAAAATGCTGATGCGTTAGAATTAAAAATAGGAGTAATCCAATTACTTCCCAAATTTCATGGGCTAGATAGTGAGAGTCCTTATTTGCACCTTAAAGAATTTGATGAGGTATGCAGTACCCAAAGAACTCAAAATATAGGTCTAGATACTGTCAGGCTTAAGCTATTTCCTCTCTTTAAAGAAAAAAGCAAAAATGTGGTTTAATGCACTGCCACTAGGTTCCATAAGGACTTGGAATGAAATGACTAGGGAATTCTTGAAAAAAAAATTCCCTATGCATAAAACAAATACACTCCGTCATAAGATAATAAACTTTACCCAGAAAAATAAAGAATCATTCTACCAATGCTGGGAAAGGTTCAAAGATCGATTGCTTACTTGCTCACATCATGGCTATGAACCATGGCGCATTATCAGCTTCTTTTATGAAGGACTTAATTCTAACATGCGTCAGTTTGTAGAGATGATGTGCAATGGTAACTTTTTGAATAAACAACCAGACAAGGTGGAGTATTTGGAATGGCTAGCTGAAAGTGCACAAACCTAGGGTGACTCAGAAAGATTAGAACGTCTAGATAGACCCAAGCCCACTACCACATCTATTAGGGGAGGCATGTATGCCATGACTGAAAAAGATGAAATCGGTGCCAAAGTAGCAACCCTAGCTAGAAAAGTAGAAGCCATAGAAATGGGAAGGAAAACCTTAACTAATGATGAACAAGTGTATAGCATTAGTGAAAATACATCACATCTTACTCAGGAATGTCCTAGCATCCTTGCATTTCTATATGTACTTCATGATCAGGCTAATGCACTTAATCATTATAAAAGACCTTTCTCCCCATATTCAGAGACGTATAATCCCAACTGGAGAAATAATCCAAATTTCAGTTGGAGAAATGGACCTAATGCAAATGTCTCACAACCAGGCCCTTACTAGAGTCATCAACAACCAAACCAAGGACTACTTGCTCCACCCCCATACCAAACTCATCAACCTCATTCTTCTGGACTTTACTTGCCCCCACCCAAAAGGCATGTAGAAGATAATCAAGTTACCCAAAACCAGGAGAAGAAAATTTCTCAATTAGAAAGTCAAATAAAACAAACCAATTAGTCCATGAATGAACTAAAAAATATGATGAGTCAAATGGTGCAAAATATGGAAAAAGGAAAATTCCCAGCTCAACCACAAGCAAATCCTAAGGGAGTGCATGCGGTTAGCATTAATGCATCTGATGAAACATCTAGCTCTACCATAGAACAGACTAAAGCTGTTACTATTCTTAGGAGTGGTAAAATAATTGAGAAAGATGAGCCTCAAAAGATTGAAAAGGTAGAAAAACCTAAAGAAAAATATAAAGAAAAGGATCCCACTCCACCTATTGAGCCATGTCCATTCCCTGCTCCATTCCCTCAAAGTTTGCGTCAAGCCCCAAAGTCTGCCTCTAATGATGAGATTTTAGAGATTTTCAAGTAAGTCAAGATCAACATACCGATCTTAGATATTATAAAACAAATCCCGTCATATGCCAAATTCTTAAAAGACTTATGTACCATAAAGAGAAAATTAAATGTCCAAAAGAAGGCATTTTTGACTGAACAAGTTAGTTCTATTCTTCAACACCATACACCGCCAAAATACAAAGATCCTGGTTGCCCCACTCTTACTTGCATTATTGGCAACTATAAGATTAATCAAGCTCTTCTTGATTTAGGATCTAGTGTGAACTTATTACCATACTCGGTATATGAATAGTTAGGTCTGGGTGAATTGAAACCTACATCTACTACGCTCCAGCTAGCTGATCGTTCTGTAAAAATACCGAGAGGGGTAATAGAGGATGTGTTAGTCCAGGTAGAACAATTTTGCTTCCCTGTAGATTTTCTGGTTCTAGATACACAACCCGTGGTGAATGAGAAGAATGAAATACCAATCATCCTGGGACGACCATTTTTGGCTATGTCCAATGCTTTAATCAAATGTAGAAATAGTGTAATGAAATTGTCCTTTGGCAATATGACAATAGAGCTCAACATCTTCAACATTTGTAAGCAACCTAGTGAAACTACTGATGACTTGCACTGTGTTAACATGATCAATTCAGTTGTGCAAGATCAGTTTCAGTCATCTTCCTTGTCGGACCCACTTGAGGCCTGTTTGGCCCATTTTAATGAATTTAATAAGGATGCATTAATAGAGGAAGTAAATGCCCTCCTTGATTCTGTTCTTATCATGGATACAGAAAAATGGAAACCTCATTTCGAAGAGCTTCCATTGAGTGAGATCACTCCCCTCCCATCATCAATAGAACCCCTAATAGATCCTAAAATTCCAAATAAGCATGTTAATACACACTATGTACCTGATTAGGAACTACAGACTTTATTTGAACAACCATTAGATAAGAAATTAGGCCCACTTGAAGTACTACATGTGCCAATTGAACATGAGGAAAAAGAGTCCATACCTCAACCAACTTTAAGGTACACATTAGAAGATGATCAGGATGTAAGCAAAACTATGCCCCCTCCTCTATTAATACCAGAACAATCTTTTAAGAGAGGGCATAGTCAGCTTATACCTTAATTTCAGGACAATGTAAGGGAAAAGGAGGACCATCCACATCTATATGGTCCAACGGAATTCAACTTGATGGTAGTTCACATTGTTAAAGTGATTCCACCACCTAAATTTTCAAGGTGGAGGAATTATATTGATTACCGTGAAATTTTGAAGATAGGAGATCATCAAAGTGGTCCCACTCAATTTACATTTATGGTAGTTTATTGTGTTCTAATGCTACCTTCACCAAAAATTTCAAGGTGGATGAAATATATAGACTATCATGAGATTTTGAAGTGGCATGAGAATTCTTGCCATTTGATTATTGGAATCCAGAAAACTCAAAAATAAATAAGGATATGTCTTGCTGAAGACATTAAACTTAGTGCTCACTGAGAGGCAACCTAGGGTTTTTCAATTTTGTTGTTTTCTGCATCACCTATATTCATTTTGGGTCCTACTTTTTAAACATTGAGGACAATGTTTCTCCCAATTGGGGGGTGTAGAATTCTAGCAAATTCTAGTTTTTTTTCCAATTTTTAGGTGTTTTCCTTGATTTTTCAAAAAAAAATTGAAAAAATGAAATTTTTAGGTCATTTCCTATACTATGATGAGAATTAGATTATCTGAAGTATAATCTTGATAACTTTAGCTTATTAATGGAATTGAATATGATTAATTCATCATTTTGCTCATTTTCTAAAATATTCTATGAAAGCAAAGTCTTAGATTACCTCTGTACACGTAGTTTCATATAGATAGTCTAAATTGATAAGTGGTTATAACTTAGAAATTCTGAAGAAATTTAGTAGAGACCTATAACCTAAGTGAGTTTTAGAGTCATTCATATGTTTTGAGAAGTTATAAACGTTCCTAATTTTCTTCAACGTGCTTAAAGAAAATTGATCCCAAAATCTTAAAAATTGGCTAATTACTTGGATAATTAGAATACTACCTTTAAAATTCTAGAAGTTCATTGAATTTGATAGATTATAGGAAACCTAGAAAATGATTTGGGTCATCCTTGTTAACCTAGAGACATAAAGCCTACCCAGAAATAGTTTTACCAATAATCAACCAACTTGAGCCTTTTAATATAAGCCTTTTCTTTTTTCACCCAAATTACCCTTTACCCATATTAACCCAATATAAATTATCCATTACCTATTTTCTTTAAAAAAATAAGTTAGAGAAGAATGAAGGAATATCTTTTAGTTGCAATGAAAGTAGAAAAGTGGATATGAAGAAAAGAAATATTCTTCAAAGTAAGTCAAAAGTAATGAAAAGAGTCTGAAAAAAAAAAAGTTTGAAGAATGAAAAAAAAAATAGAAAAAGAAATATTCACTTCAGCAAAGAAAAGAAGAATTGTCAACTTTAGTAGAAGACCTCTACTTATTTTTTGAAGAAACTTTGAATGCCCTTATACCCTTTCTTTGGTACCTTGTCCTAAGCCTATGTTTCGTCCCAATTAAAGACCTACTGATTCTACGAGGAATATAGTCTTGATGAGGAAATGAATGGATAAGATTAAAAGAGTGGTATTTCTAAATATTCAAAAGTAATGTCATCTATTCCAAAGGGATCAAAACGATTCCTTAGTAACTCCCGTTCTTCATGAGTATATGTGAGATAAATTTATTTTTATTGACTCTTCTCACATATTCAAAAGAGAGATATGATTTGAACCTACTATCTGAGAGACTTTCTTTCTGAGAGTATACCCTTAGTAAGGATTGCGGTCAAAACATATTTTCGATGGAGTTCCAAAGTTAGAAGTCTACTTAGAGACAAAGATTATTCTATGTGTAGACTGTATATGCACACACTCACTTTGAGATCTGAGCTCAAGTGGAATAATTTTAGCATATGGGTAGGGTTTTGAATTCTTCAGTCATCTTTATTAGTTTGCTAAAGTTGATAAATTTATTGAAGATAATTCTTTGAGAAAAAATAGAGATGACCTGAAAAATAAATTTTTTTTATCTGAGTCTTCGCATGTTTTGCTAGGGACTAGCAAAATGCTGGCTGGGGTGTGTTAAATGTTCAATTTTGGTCAAAATACCCCTAATTTAGTATTCAATTAAAGCATCTAGCCTATTAATTTTAAGATTTTACATAAAATATTTTAATTTAGCTTTAATTGGCCATCAACCATTGAATTGAAAGATTTAGTGGTCAGATGATCATTAAAGTTAATCAGAGGAATACTGAATGGTTCAGATGATTCTAATTGGGTCATGTGCATTGCAGATTAATCGACTCAGGCGTGGACACTCCAGATTGAACCAAGGATATCAGATAAGGATGATGAAGTTTCATGAAAAAAGAAGGCTTTGAAGAGTCCTAGGACAGGACAAAGTTGAAGCCAGAGTTCTGGCAAGACCAGGAAGCTAGTGGACCCCACTCTCTCTCTCTCTCTCTCTCTCTCTCTCTCTCTCTCTCTCTCTCTCTCTCTCTCTCTCTCTCTCTCTCTCTCTCTCTCTCTCTCTCTCTCTTATGTCTCTTATCTTTTTCTTCTATCTCTCCTCTCTTTACTCTCTATCTCTCATGCCTCTCACGTCTCTCACACTCTCTTATCTCTCCTATCTCTCTTCAATCTCTCCCTCTCACACGTCTCTCCCTCCATCTCTACACGTCTCTCTCTTCCTTTTAATTCCCTTTCCCCTCTCTCTTCAGGACGTTTTTTCCCTCCTCTAGGGAGGCTGGGCTCTCTCTCTCTCTCTCTCTCTCTCTCTCTCTCTCTCTCTCTCTCTCTCTCTCTCTCTCTCTCTCTCTCTCTCTCTCTCTCTCTCTCTCTCTCTCATTTTTATTCTTCTCTTCTTTTGTTCACGCACTGATCTACATCAACCCAGATCATTTCTACTCTGTTCACTCCCAGCCTTTAACTCAGCTTTCTCTTCTCACTTATACAATACCACCATTGATTAACCTCTCTTTCCCCCAATTCCTTTCATTCCTATCCTTCTCTGTTCTCTCCTAGTCTGCTCCATCTTATCCGCACAACCCAGACCTCCCCCATGCTATGCTTATTCCTCTCTTTCAGATCTCATCTCTCTCTCTCTCTTGCTCCCGCTTCCATCTTCCACCGCACTCATCTTCTTCTCTTTATGTTCTACGCCCACCAAGCCCAGCCGGAAAACCCTTCTGCTCTACCCCTCTCTAACGTTGTTGTTGCACGGCCCAGGGAGAAGAAAACCCAACTCGGGTTTTCTCCCATCATTTCCCTCTTCTTCATCCTTCCCTATCCTCCTCTCATCTCTGGCTCAAAAAACCCAGATCGTCTGGCTCTACACCAGACGATCCAGTAGTCGCTGGGCAAATACCCATTCCAGCTGGCTTAGGGAGAGAAAACCCAATTCCATCTTCTTCCCCATCTCATCCTCTGGCCAGCTTCTCCTCCATCTCCTTCGTCGGACGGTCCTAGGAGAGAAAATTTGGGTTTTCCTCCCATCTTCTCCCCCTTTCTATTCTTCTCCTCTCCTTTCTCTCCTTCCTCTTCCCTTCTCCATTCTTCCCCTTTCCTTCTCCGATTTTCTTCCCCACATTTTCCTGGTTTTTTTTGTTTAAAACCAGAACCCCTAAAGAATTACAAATTTGCCCTTGGCAAATCTCAGTAATTCAACTTCTGTCCTTTGTCTAAAATTCCATCTGTGTCCCTGTGCTATTCTGGTTTTACATTATATACATTCTGATTATCCATGGACAAGCTTCTCCAAGATTGCTTATTTAGTTGCATTTTTCTGTTTTTTTGGAATAAATAATTCTGTAAATTGCAACAGTTGAATAAATTTGGATTTTAGTTTATTGTTAGCTTATCTTTAGTATATTCTTTATTTCTATTCTTTTATTAATTGAATTTTATTTAAAACTCCATCATTTTAAATCAAGTCTCCGTGGGATCAACCTGTACTTGCATAAGCTACACTACAATAGCCCATGCACTTGCGGTTAACCAATTAACGAAAACCAAAACAGCAAAAAATAATTTCAATAGAATTTCATTTTTTGAAAATTCCCGAGGTCAACCATTGACGCAAAACAAGATTTTTTTTCCAAGTAAACATGTTTAAAATAGATTTACTATTCCAGGACTCATCCAGTCATCATCCACATTCCCATAACAGTATAATCAAGTCCAATAACATATATATACCTACATAGTCCATGTGAAACTAGAACATACCTCTCAATAAGACTTCTCGATCGCTATTCTTCAACTCCTCATATGTCCTGTCTTTCTTTAATATCTGAGGCATTGCAACAATAACGCAATACCTCAGCAAGCAATGCTTGGTAGGTACATAGACATTTAATGTATATCAATGGAATAAAATCAATAATCATATTGATACAATGAGTAAAGCAATTTTCCACAAGAATATACTTATTTTAAGCAATGCTGATACTCAAAACATCATATACTCAAAACATGCATCTCATGGATTTAAAACATGATATGATCTCATGTAAATGAGCATACAATAATAACAAGGTAGCCCCAAGGTACATGGGTCCCACGAGTGTCCCATACATTCTCATCACAGATCATGAGTACTCATATCAAGCCTCTGAGTGTCGTCACACCCAAGCATACCATCGCATCTCCATGCTCATCATGCAAGCACACAGAATAAGAGTATGGATCATCATGTCGCAGTGACAACCCTCTAGGGTCTCAACCACCGCCGCTCCCCGTCGACACCATAACTGAAGACTTAACGTCCGTCCCCATGGAAAGGCCCGGACCAGTAGTGTGGACTATTCATATTACCAACCCCTACCGAAAGCCATCTGTGGGCAGGTGTCTATCATATCACATCACAAATCTCGGAGAGTGGGTGGTCGGTCCTCTCCCTCCTAGCATGACATCCACCAGGTGAGAGCACCCTTCATAAAACACAAAACACGAAAATCATGTATGTAAAAAAACTAAGAGCACTCGTGGCTCGCAATCCCTAAGGCACGCCCCTCATCCTGGGGTTAGCCTCTAAAAGGACCAGCTACCAAGCCTCCACTTTCCTTTCTCATGAAAACTCATCAGTTTCAATGATGCAATAAGGAAGGTCATTTCTATTTATGCATAATTAGGTAATATCAATCTCATGAAACCATCGGTCATAGATACATTCAATACATGATTGAAATCAAAGAGCGATCATAGCATAAAACTCTAAATCTCACAACATCATCGACTAATAATAAGTGCAATTTAAATCACAATCACTCGTGATGCTATGATAATGCAAGGTTTTAAAATCAAAACAAAACATTAAATGTTGTCACCTACCTCAATGTGAGATTACCCAACTCAAGCATATAATTTCTTAGCTTGTACGTTCAGATGTACCTGTCAGTACCGCAATACTATTTCGTGTTATTTGTTATATTATAATGGAATCTATGATGATCCAACCATGGGATCATCCTCTAAGATCTCTAATTATGATTTGGTTCTTAATTTAGTCTCATCTCATGTCCATCTGTTCATTTTTGTGTGTATCTAACATTTATACCTTAATCTGAAGGCCAGATCATCCTCAAATCAATAATTTCCCAAGATTTGGTTCAAACCAATGGTCTAGATCAATTTCTAGGGTATTCATGCCAATATGCCCCTTAGAACCCTTATTTATTATCATACTTTATCTCATTGTTCAAGTCTTGAGGCATGATCATCCTTTAATCAGTCGATTCTAAGTTAGTAATTAATATTTTATAATTTAAATAATCTAAAAGTATTTAAATGTAGGTTTTCAAGCTAAATCTAAGTCTGCGTCATCAATACAGTAGCAACAAATGTTTTTGCTCGTGATTTGGACCTCTGTAGCTCCCAAAATTAACTTTTTTTGTGAAAAGACTTCATAAATTAATACACTAATTTATAGGGGTAGGTACGTGTGCACCAACTTACATGGGCGGTGCAGTTTGCACTGGCTTACACTAGCACACTGTGCGCCCAGCACACATAGTGCGTTCCGGACGTCCGGGACAACGCACAAGATCGTCCCACACACACATGCGCTATGCACGCGTGCCACAGAGCACTCACATGCGTGCGTCCGCGTCTGTGCGTCTCGGTGGGCATCTTGGGTGCACTGTCCATTGGGGACGATGAGCCCAAGCTGTCTACCTTGTTTTGGCTTGATCGGAGCCCCAGAAGCTCTGATTGTTTATCTATTTTTCCCGTTCTTAGGGTTTTTGGGTCTAAAGATCACAATGAACGGCTTAAATTTCTCATTTGAGGTGTCTTTAACATAGATCTAACCATGCTCCATGGTTTTGAATCTATAGGCCATCCAACGAGCATTTTGATTCGATCTAGCCCAGATATGTGAGGGGAAAGTAGGAAAACAAGATAAATAACAAGTTAAAGTATGTAACTTACCTTATTAGAGCTGGAGATGGGAGATCAGAGCCCTCTAGTGCGTACAAACTTTAACTCATTTTCACGATATGCACAGGGGAAAACGAGGGTTCTCCTCTGGTTGTTTGGCGTGGGAATGGAAGGGAAAACTTGTATTTTATAGTCTAAGTCCCGATTTTTCTGAATGGAAGGTAGATCAGTGCCTTCCTCCATTAGAACTCTAATGGAAGTGGAAAGGAGTGCCGTTATCAAAACGAATCCCTTTAATTAACGTCCCTAACAATTTACCAATTTACCCTTACACTTAAAATGGTCATGTCTTACTCATCTGAGCTCCGTTTTTTATGTTCTTTATACTGTTCAATTCATATCAACATGTACTTTCTAGTTTTAGTGATTTTAGAACCAAATTCTATGCATAATTTTTTAAATTAATTTATCTTATTTTATTACTAATTTAGGGTTAAATTTTCGGGTTATTACACCTAGCTACATAGATTTTAAGGTGGGATAATGTTGACTTTTTTGCAAGTGCATGGCTATTTAGTCTAGCTAATGCAAGTCCGGGTTGATTTTCATGGGAACTCGAGTTAAATGTTAGAGTTTACATAAATTTTAAATAGAAATTAATAGAAATAAAATTCAATTTCATTAACCAACTCATGAGTACATTGTTCTAAATTTAAAGAAATTAAATACAATAACTATGTTAATACAAATTTTCTGTCTTGATCGTTGTGTCACGCAACAACAAGGCTTGAAATTACATAGTAAAGGGCTTAACTAAGAATAAGATAAAACCAGAATAAAGTAAAACATGAATTAAGAAAAATCCAGAATAGGCTAAAGGACAAAATGGATACATCTGAAATTAAAATAGAGAGAGAATGGGCAAAAATGGAATTTAATGAAAAAACTAAAGTTTGAAAGAAAAACATTCTTCTTTAAATATAATAAATTAATATTCATGAACAATAATTGAAGTTACTGTTCATGAACAGTACTGACGAAGAAAGATGCGAACGGAGAAAACGAAGCAGAGGAGAAGAAGATGGGGGAGAAGAAACAGAAGGAGAAGAAGAAGAAAGATGGGGAAGAAGAGGAAGGAGAAGGTGAGGGGAAGAGAAGAGGAAGAACGAGATGGACCAATCGAAGAAGGCAAGTGTGCTGGATGGTAAGGTGCAGGGAGATCTGGAGCAATGACAGGGAGATGGAGAGATGGGTGATGAGGGAAGAGAGAAAACTAGAGAGAGAGAGAGAGAGAGAGAGAGAGAGAGAGAGAGAGAGAGAGAGAGAGAGAGAGAGAGAGAGAGAGAGAGAGAGAGAGAGAGAGAGAGAGAGAGATGTGGAGCTTGGCTCGTGTGGGGTTTTGCTGGTGGATGGACTGGGTTCAGGTGGTAAGGCGCGATTTGAGCGGTGTTGGTTTTCGACATGGAGAAAAGCCAGAGATGGAATGGAGAGAAGAAAGGAGGAGCAAATATGGCTTGTTGGTGCTGAGGTAGATCGCCCGTAGAAGAGAGGAGAAAGATAGAGGGATTGATGGGTTTACTAGAGCAGATTGAGCAATGCCTGGGAGCTTTGCCACTAAGGAAAGGGGGCTTCGACTGGTTAGTGCAGAAGAGGGAGATTGACTAATTTGTGGCTGGTGAAAGAGGAGATGGGGAAGAAGGAAAAGAGGGAAGAAGAAGAAGAAGAAGAAGAAGAAGAGGGGGAAAAGGAGGGTGCGATGAAGCGGCAGAGCAGATAACGCTAATGACGGGAGCTGGGAACGCGATTTGGCCAGTGGGTGGGCATGCTGAAGAGACGATGCCTGGGCTGGGTAGAAGCAGAGAAGGAGCCGGAGCTCTGGGAATCTGAGCAAAGGAGAGGATGCCAGTGATTTAGGCGGAAGATGCCAGAATGGAGAAGTGGGGGAAATCAGGCCAGAGGATTGGAGTAGTCTGGTGCCGGAATAAGTGGGGGGCGATTCAGTGGTCTGTGCTGTCCATATGAGAAAGGTGTGGTTGGGGTTGTTTTCCGGCGTTTGGAAGAGTAGTCAATGTGAAGAAGAGAGAGAGAGAGAGAGAGAGAGAGAGAGAGAGAGAGAGAGAGAGAGAGAGAGAGAGAGAGAGAGAGAGATGCGTGGAAGAGAGTAGAGAAGAAAAAAGAGAAGGAGGGAGAGAATAAGAGAGACTAGGGAGGAAAACTCCTTCCTCTCTCTTGTTCAATGAAAGAGTAGCCCTCCCCCAGCCCTCTCTGTCAACACACTTTTGTCACAAAATTCAATCCCTTTTTTATTGGCTTGCTCCATGTTCCTCCCATCATGATTTTCAGCTTGCCATGCCTCTGTGCAATCTGCCCATGTGGTGTGCCAGCTGCTCATGATGTGACATGTGATGTGCATTTGCATATTCCATTGTAGAGTGGGGTCCATCGAGTCGTTGATGATCTGGACCAATCAAGTCAATCTGAAGCCGTCCAAATTATTTTGGGGTACTTGTAAAACAAAGTACTAATTTAGGATTATCTAAATTATGTATCTAATTAGCTATAATGATCATTTGATCATTAACTTTTTCAAGTCAACGATCAAATGATCAATTAAGGCTAAAATTAATTTAAAATTAATAAAACATTAATCTAAGGTTATTTTAGGCAAAATTAAATACTCAATACACCCCTCAATCAGCATTTTGCTAGTCCCTAGCAAAACATGCGAAAAATCATTTATTAAATGTGACCTAAATTGGGTTTTTGTAGGTACTCATGGTTGCATTTAGCGTATGCAACAAGCCCTTAAACTCCTAGGTTTTCTCTAGTGGACGAGTTAGGTCTCGTGAGGGTTTGCAATGAATCTACCCACAAAATTCTCAAAAATCCTTTAATCATCTTAACAAATTTTCTCCTATTCAGCTTATATTAAATCCTAAACTTTATCCTGTTAATAAAGATGAACAAAAAGGTTCAAAATCCTACCCTTTATGCTAAAGATATCCCATTAGTTCATTAAACTTTGGAAGGTGAGTATGTGTGTCATAACTGATATATAATAATAGTTTTTGGTGTCAAATATAACCTAAATTACCATATAAATGTATGCTTTAACTTCAATTCTCATAAGATATAGTTGTCACTTAGAAAGAAGTCACTCAAAAAGGTGTATTCTCATTAATATGTGAGTAGAATGTTTTTCATTAAGTCTAAGTCTCACATATTTCATACAGAAGAATGATAATGTAGAAAGAATGGTAATGGAATTTAATGAAAAAAACTAAAGTTTGAAAGAAAAACATTCTTCTTTAAATATAATAAATTACTATTCATGAACAATAATTGTGTGTACTGCCGACGAAGAAAGATGATGATGGAGTAAAAGATGTAGAGGAGAAGAAGAAGAAAAATGGGGGAGAAGAGGAAGGAGAAGGTAAGGGAAAGAGAAGAGGAAGAACAAGATGGGCTGATCGAAGAAGGCAAGCATGCTAGATGGTGAGGTGCAGGGAGATAGGAGCAATGGCACAGAGAGAGAGAGAGAGAGAGAGAGAGAGAGAGAGAGAGAGAGAGAGAGAGAGAGAGAGAGAGAGAGAGAGAGAGAGAGAGAGAGAGAGAGAGAGAGAGAGAGAGAGAGAGAGAGAGATGGGGAGCTTGGTCGTTGTGGGGTTTTGTCTGTGGATGGACTGGGTTCAGGTGATGTTGGGGCAAGGCGCGATTTGAGTGGTGCTGGTTTCCAGTGTGGAGAAAAGCCAAAGACAGAATGGAGGGGGAAATCTGGGTTGCCGGTGCTGAGGCATATCGCCCCGTAGAAGAGAGGAGAAAGATAGAGGGACTAATGGGTTGACTGGAGCAGATTGGGCAGTGCCTGGGAGCGTTGCCACTACGGAAAGGGGGCTTCGATTGGTCAATGCAGAGGAGGGAGATTGACTAGTCAGTGGCCAGTGAAAGAGGAGATGGGGAAGAAGGAAAAGAGGGAAGAAGAAGAAGAAGAGGGGGAAAAGGAAGCCAGTAGGGAAAAGGAGGGTGCGGTGAAGCGGCATAGCAGATAACACCGGTGACAAGAGCTGGGAACACGATTTGGCTGATGGGTGGGCGTGCTGAAGAGACGACACTTAGGCTGGGTAGAAGCAGAGAAGGAGCCAGTGCTCTAGGAATCTGAGCAAAGGAGATGATGCCAGTGATCTTGGCGTCTTCAGGCAGAAGATGCCAGAATGGAGAAGTGGGGGAAATCGGGCCGCAGGATTGGAGCAGTCCAGTGCCGGAATAGGTGGGGTGCAATCCGGTGGTCTGTGCTATCTAGATGAGAAAGGTGTGATTGGGGTTGTTTTTTGGTGTCTGGAAGAACGTGGAGAAGAGAGGGGTAGACGACCAAGAGAGAGAGAGAGAAGGACAGAAGGGGGAAAAGAGGAGGTCAGTGAGAAAGAGAATGTGAGAGAGGGAGATGGGGGGTTGGTCGAGTACGGTGGAGGAGATGGGTGGAGATGCGACTGAGGAGAAGGTGGTGCGTGAAGAACATACAAGAGAGTGCAGAGAGAGAGAGAGAGAGATGCATGGAAGAGAGTAGAAAAGAAGAAAGAGAAGGAGGAAGAGAACAAGAGAGACTAGAGAGGAAGGTCTCTCTCATTCAATGGAAGAGCAGCCCCCCCTAGCCCTCTCAGTTGACACCCTTTTGTCACAAAATTTAATCCCTTTTTTATTGGCTTGCTCCATGTTCCTCCCATCATGACTTTCAGCTTGCCATGCCTCCGTGCAATCTGTCCATATGACGTGCCAGCTGCTCATGATGTGCCATGTGTTGTGCATTTGCATATTCCATTGTAGAGTGGGGTCCATCGAGTCTTTGATGATTTGGTTCGATTAAGTTAATCTGAAGCTATCCAAATTATTTTGGGTTACCTGTAAAACAAAGTACTAATTTAGGATTATCTAAACTATTTATCTAATTACCTGTAATGATCATTTGATTGTTAACTTTTTCAAATTAACGATTGATGATCAATTAAAGCTAAAATTAACTTAAAATTACAAAATTATTTAATTAAATAATCTAATAAAACATTAATAAAAGGTTATTTTAGGTAAAATTAAACACTCAATAGATAATGAGAAACAGTTTGCATTTTTATTGGCTACTCTATGATTAGTAGAGCTTACAAGCATTCAAAATTGAAAATTTTTGGAACAACTAATATCAGTTTTGTCACCAATTTATTTTCCTCTAAAACAAGTAAAAATAAAGGAAAAAAATTCCTTCATCCAATATAAGGATTCCTTTAGAAATATGATGAAAATGATGCAAAAGAAAGTCCTTCATCTAGCATCAATGCTTATGGATTATGAATTTTTAGTAATTTTTGTAATTTTTTTACTTATCCTTTTTTAAGGATTTTCTATTCCTTCTTGAAGGACTTTGTGTGACCCTATTTTTTAGGAATTTTTAGATTATATTGGTCCGATAATCCTCTCAACAATCTTTTAATTCAATATATGAAATTGTTGTCCATTCATTTGCACGGCAATTTCCTAGTTTAGAACAGGAACGTCTGTTTGCTCCACAACGTACGGTTGAAACCAATGGTAGAAGAAACCTGGCCATTGAAGAGATAAGAAGGCCTTGTATAGAGGCTATAATTACACTTGGATGCCACTGTATTTGCACCTCTTAAAGACCTCGTCTTCTTAGGAAGACGGCAGCGCGTCTTCCTATCTCACTTGAAAACATCAAACGCTTCGGATAAGTGTCCTGGTACGAAGTGTTAGCTGAACTAACTTCTGCAGCTCCTCTCCCGCCATGCAAACTTTCGCCCTTTCCTCCTCCACCACGGACCTTTCCTATTTATTTCTCTCTTCCACTTCTCAGTTCTACATCCCTTCTAAAATTTCTTCTTCAACATTAGGGTTTCTTCGTTCCAAAACCTCTCGCATTTCCGCTCGTTTTCTTCCTTCCCTCGCTTCTCTCCGGCGAAATTCCCTTTCTCCCGCAAAGAAGCAGCAATTTTCGGACGCTGAGGAAGAGGATGACGAAGATGACGAAGTTGCGGATGAATACGATGATTTCGTTGAGATTTCGGACGAGGAAGGTGAAGAGGAAGATGAGATTGATACATCCACGGCAGGTTCAACTTCTCGATTCGAGGAGCATAAATGGCAGAGAATCGAAGGTCTGCGATTCCAAGTTAGGGAGTATGGAGAGGAGATTATCGATATTGATGAGCTTGCTGCCATTTATGATTTCCCCATTGATAAATTCCAGGTTTGCTTTCATATGTGCATATATTCCTTCATTTTTCATTCTCTCCTTCCAATTATCTATTTTTGACGCGATGAGCTTTACAAAGTTATCTATTGGAATAGTAGTTTTCGTTACCTTGGATTGAGTTATCCATGGATAGTAGTTTCTCCCTTGCTGGTAATTTTTGTGGACAGAGTTTTAATGGATGACATTGGCATTTTGCATCGTTTCCCTTTACAGCGCTTAGCTATCCAAGGGTTCCTAAGAGGATCATCTGTTGTAGTTTCTGCACCAACAAGCAGTGGTAAGACTCTAATAGCAGAAGCTGCGGCGATAGCCACTGTAGCTAAGGGGAGACGCATCTTCTATACGACCCCATTGAAGGCTTTGTCCAACCAGAAGTTTCGGGATTTCAGGTAGTTTACTCTTTTTCAAGTGTGAGGGTGTGACTGGTTAAAATTTTCAAGCATTAGAAATGGTACAGTTAAGGTCAAGTTGAACTGAGTCATACTGCTGATGTATTGATTATAAGGTCACTTCTGGGGTCTTTGTTTCAATTTCAGAGATGCATTTGGTGAAACCACAGTTGGCCTTCTTACCGGAGATGCAGCAGTCAATAGAGATGCTCAAATACTAATCATGACCACAGAAATCTTACGCAACATGTTATATCAAGGGTAGAAATTTTAATTTGATTACATTAGCTTAATGTGTTACTTTGTTGCTCTTTCATGTAATTTTATCACCCAGTAGTTCTTTTCAGTGTTGGCATGGTCTCCTCTGGGAGCAGATTGTTTCATGTTGATGTGATTGTTTTGGATGAAGTACACTATCTCAGTGACATATCTCGGGGCACTGTTTGGGAAGAGATAGTAAGTACGAATTTACCTTGTTTACTAGTCTGGAAGTTTCTCTCATTTACATTTTGGTATAACCTAGTCTAGTTATTTGCAAAACATTCAGGTGATTTATTGTCCAAAAGAAGTTCAACTTATATGTCTTTCAGCAACAGTTGCAAATGCTGATGAGCTGGCTGGTTGGATTGGGCAGGTATGTATTCAGATTGATAGAACTTCTAAGGTTTGGAAATGAAGACAGCATTTGCATCATAAATACAATAACACAATCGTATTATTTACACAATAAATGACATATCATGATTTGATGTTTTACAGCAATGCAAGGTGATGGTTCCATTTGGTAGGACTGTTTAGTTGCATGTGCATGTTATGTACTTTGTGTCCTAGTTTCTTCTGCTATTCAAACATTACCTCTTATCCATTTGTGAAGTTAGTCTAGTTCTTTTGGCTGTTTGTTGATTCAAATGTTGATGTTAATTCTGGTTTTCATAAGAATGGTGTCACTGTAATGTCACAACTCTTGACAAATTGGTCATGGAAAAAGTTTACTTGCCCCATAAGAAACACAGCCGAGATTCCTTTCCACTAAATCCACTGTTGCAGGTGTTGCGAAAAGTAACGAGGAAAAGAATAGAGGAATAAAAGAAGAAAGAAAAACCCATGTAGGAGAGAGTTATGCAGAACTCTGTTAATTATATTAGGAGGAGATTGCGAGATCTGGGGTGTCCCATTAATAGAAAGTAATGCTGCAAATACCAGAAGCAGCACTCTGCCAAAATATGGTGCAAAGATATTGAACCATCTAGCTTGGAAAGAATATACAAGGGTCAATTGCTAGTTACTTCTTCATTCATCATCATCATCATCAAGACCTTATCCCAATTAGGGGTCGGCCACATGAATCTTATTCCTCCATTCCGCTTTATTAAATACCATGGCTTCATTTAGTCCCAAAGTTTTTAAATCTTTCCTTACCACTTCTATGCATGTTCTTTTGGGCCTTCCCCTTGCCCTTTTAGAACCTTCAACTTGTATTGCCTCACTCCTTTTAACTAGTGCCATTGTTGGCCTCCTTTGAACATGTCCAAACCATTTAAGTCTAATCTCCCTCATCTTGTTAGCTATTGGTGCTATCCCTAAATTTCCTCTAATATTTTCATTTCTAATTCTATCCTTTCTTGTCTTCCACTTATCCATCTCAACATCCTCATTTCTACGACACTCAGCCTATGAGTATGATGTTCCTGAACTGCCCAACACTCTGATCCATAGAGCATGGCCGGCCTTATAGCCATCCTATAGAATTTTTCCTTTAGTTTGAGTGGCACCTGTTGATGACATAAAACACCCGATGCACGTCTCCATTTGTTCCAACCCGCTTGGATTCACTGGGTAACCTCCCTCTCAATCTCTCCACTCTCATGGATTAATGATCCTAAGTATCGGAAGTGGTCTCTCATGGGGACCTCTTGGTTATCAATCTTGACTGGTGCTCCACTCCTACTCTCCTTGCTAAAATTACATTCCATATATTCTGTCTTAGTTAAGCTAATTTTAAATCATTCTGATTCTAATGCTTCTCTCCATAACTCTAGCTTTATGTTTACACCCTCTATTGTCTCATCAAGTAGGACTATATCATCTGCAAATAGCATGCACCAGGGAATCTCCTCATGCAGATGTTTTGTTAACTCATCCATAACTAATGTGAAAAGGTATGGACTCAATGCCGATCCTTGGTGCAATCCGACAGTGACAGGAAAATCACCAGTTACGCTACTAGTGGTCTTAACATTTGTTACTGCTCTCTCATACATATCTTTAATTATGTTTATATACCCCTGAGAAACCCCTTTAACACCCAACGCCCTTCATATTAACTCTCTAGGGACTCTATCATAAGCTTTCTTTAAGTCAATAAAGACCATGTGTAGGTCTTTTCTCCTCTCCCTATATTTCTCTGCTAATTGTCTTAGTAAGAAAATAGCTTCCATGGTAGACCTCCCAGGCATGAAACCAAATTGATTCTCCTATACACTTGTTTCATGTCGTAACCTCTTCTCAATCACTCTTTCAAAAAGTTTCATGGTGTGGCTCATGAGTTTGATCTCTCGATAATTAGTGCAGCTCTGAATGTCTCCTTTATTCTTATAGATTGGTACAATAGAGCTTTTCCTCCACTCATCAGGCATTTTCTTTGATTTTATAATATTATTAAACAACTTGGTCAACCAAACTACCCCAATATCTCCCATATGCTTCAAAACCTCTATTGGTATACCATCAGGCCCCATGGCCTTTCCTGATTTCATCTTTCTCAAGGCCTCTTTTACTTGAAGCATTCTAATCCTACGTTCATATCTATAATATCCAGTGTTATTTAGATTTATAGTATTTTCAATCCCTATATTCTCAGGGCCATTGTCATTTAACAATTTTTGAAAGTATATTTCCCACCTTTGTTTGATCTCATCATCTTTGACTAATACCCTTTAATCATCGCTTCTAATGCACCTAACATGCTCTAAGTTCTTACCCTTCTGTTCTCTTACTTTTGCAAGTTTAAACACATCTTTCTCACCTTCTCTTGTTCCTAGTCTATTATAGAGCTCATCATATGCTTTAAGTTTAGCCTCACTTACTATTCTCTTAGCAACATTTTTAGCATTCTTATATTGTTCATAGTTTTCATTATTTCTAATCTTCTGCCATGCTTTAAAATGCATTCGTTTTTCTTTAATAGCTTTTACCTTTGTTTCATTCCACCATCATGTTTCCTTTGTTAATAGCCTTTTACCTTTAGATACTCCTAAGACATCTCTTGCCACTTTCTTAATGGACTCAGCCATATTAGTCCACATAGTATTTACTTCTGTTTCATAGTTCCAATTTCCTTTTACCATCAACTTATTTTTGAATGAGGTTATTTTCTCTCCTTTTAAGTTCCACCACTTAGTTTTTGGATGTGTATTAAGTTCAGTTCTTTTACTCCATCTTTTGATATGAATATCCATAACCATTAACCTATGTTGTGAGGTTAAACTCTCACCGGGTATCACCTTACAATCCTTACATATAGATCATTCATTATTCCTAAGTAGAAAAAAGTCTATTTGGCTTTTATGAAGTCCACTTTTAAAGGTTATAAAGTGTTCATCCCTCTTCTTAAAGAGTGTATTTGCAATGGATAGGTTATATGACAAAGCAAAATCAAGGATATTCTCCCCCATCTCGTTTCGTTCACCTATACCACACCCTCCGTGTATTCTATCATATCCTTCCTTATCTTTTCCTACATGGCCATTTAAGTTTGCTCTTATAAATATCCCCTCAGAGTTGGGAATTTCTTGCATGACTCCCTCCATATCTTCCCAAAACTGTCTCTTAATTATATCTTGTAACCCTACTTGTGGTGCATATGCACTTATAATATTTATAATCTGCTCTCCTAGAATCATTTTTATTATTATAATTCTATTACTGATTCTTTTAACGTCCACAACTTTATCCTTTAATTCCTTTTCCACTATTATTCCTACACCATTTCTATTATTTTCCTTTCCTACGTACCATAATTTATACCCATCTATTTCTCTAGCTTTAGCCCCTTTCCACTTGGTTTCTTGGATACAAGCGATGTTAACTTTCCTACGTTTCATCGTGTCTACTAACCCCAAACTCTTACCTGTCAGTGTCCTTATATTCCATGTAGCGATGCGAATCTTATGTTTTGGAGATACCCTATTTACTATCGCCTTTCTCGACCTCCATGGTATGAACCCATGTCCACTTTTCACTGCACCTGAGTTCTGATGCAGCGCGTCGCTTCCGAGGAGACGCTCTAGTAGCCCTTGCCCATTTTTCACTACACCCAGGATCCGATGTAACGTGTCGCTTCTGGGAAAACGCCCTAGCAACCCTTGCCTATTTTTCACCGCATCTGGGATCCGATGCAGCGCGACGCTTATGGGGAACGCCCTAGCTTGAGCGAATTTCAGTTTTCAATTTATGTCATGCTGGGGTTGCCATAGTTTTAAAAAAGCTGAAGATGACTTTCATTAAAATCATCTTTATCTTCACCCTTGCCGGCTGGCTACCTGACGCAAGGGTGGCCATATTTTAAGAAGCTGAAGATGATTTTCATTTCTTCCTCACAAACTAATATACAAATGCATATTTATTTGTAAGAAAGAAATAATAGAATCATCTTCAACTTCCTCTTGCCGGTTGGCTACCTGACACAAGGGTTGCCATCTTTTAAGAAGCTAGAGATGATTTTCATTTCTTCCTCACAAACTAATATACAAATGCATATTCATTTGTAAGAAAGAAATAATAGAATCATCTTCAACTTCCCCCTTGCCGGCTGGTACCTGACGCAAGACCCTCCTTTTTTATCCAGGCTTGGGACCGGCATTGGCGGAGTTTAGTTACTTCTTCATTGCATTCCATATATTCTATTTTAGCTTGGAAAGAATGGACAAGGGTCAGTTGCTAGTTACTGCTTTATTGCATTCCATATATTCTGTCTTAGCTTGGAAAGAATATGCAGGGGTCAGTTACTAGTTACTGCTTTGGTGACCATATCAGCAAAGATTCGTTGGTCTATTGAATGGCTTGAAGACAATCTCAGCGGCTATCTTAGATCTAACAAAATAATAATGAACATCTAACATGTTTGATTTTCTAAGCAGCCAAGTATGAAGCCTTGGTTTTCTAACTCGGATATGAACCAACTAAGATGTCCATATTCCAGTTACTTTTATGCTTGTAAACCCACAATCTCAGTCTAATACCTTGTTTTTCGACACTCAACTTGCACCATTGGTCCATCAGAATCCTGGCCCGTAGAATTGTAATGTTAATTCATGAAGAAATAAAAATGAACCCCCTTACCAATTTCAGATTCTAATGAAAAAGGTTGGATACACTGGATTATGGTCCTAATGCTGCCTTAGGGTGCAAAATTACAGCCTTTTTATGGCTTGTTCTTTTTCCTTCTGGATGGTATATACTTGGACGGTTATTAATCTAAGGCTTATGCTCCACATCATCATGGGTTATCTAAAATTATAGTGTTATACAAGGGTTAACTATGATGGCATCAACCGGTAAGTTCTAAGTTTCCTTTCTTCATTACTTTGCTTTTCTGAATATTGAGATGTTAATAATTATTTGATAACTTTTCTCCTTCAGATTCATGGTACAACAGAGCTGGTAACATCAAGAAAGCGACCAGTTCCTTTGACTTGGCACTTCTCTATGAAGAATTCTCTTTTACCCCTCCTTGATCAGAAAGGAACAAGTATGAACAGGTATTATTTGCTGTTTCATCTCTATGATCTTTTGGCTAACTTCATTTATGTTTAGCATGTCCAAATGCTCATATGTTGGATTGTTGTCTTGATTCATGGGTTTCTAACTCAGTTCATCCACATTTGTTTTTTTTTTTTCCACTTTTCTCTTGCAATTGTTTCTATCATCTAGTTTATTGTTTACCTTTTCTACTTGCTTCTAAGTGTTCCTCATACTGGATCCTGGCCTTGTTT
The DNA here is from genome assembly GCA_035236585.1 of Warburgia ugandensis. Taxonomy (NCBI): domain Eukaryota; kingdom Viridiplantae; phylum Streptophyta; class Magnoliopsida; order Canellales; family Canellaceae; genus Warburgia; species Warburgia ugandensis. Next base: position 8,512,901 of record CP141138.1, on the reverse strand, counting down.
TTCCTTGTATTAGCCAATCTATCATGAAAAGTGAAAAAAAGTGTAGTAAACTTGTTTTGATTGTCCTCTTCCTCCCCATTTAGAAAAGAAATAAATGAATCAATCAAATTACAGTATGATTTGCATTTCGAACAAGCATGGATACAGCCTCGCTAGGATAACTTCCATCCTGATAGTTATTAGCATTGAACAAGCATGGATACAGCCTTGCTAGGATAACTTCCATCCTGATAGTTATTAGGGGTTTTCATACAGTATCTACTATCTGTCTCAATTTGTAATCCAAATCACCAATCAATTGGTTCCGTGAGACTAGCTATATGCTGTGTATTATCAACAGTTTTCAGAAAAGGTGGCAAGATAATATCTTGAGCATTTACGCTTCTAGGGCCCCTAACAAAGATAGATGTGCAACAGGTTCCATACAGATTACTTCTCAATGCAATTTCTTTTAAATTCATTAAAATTTCATATATTGATTCTTCAATACCAGCTATTGTAGAATACTGATGTGGTACCTTCTTAGATTTTGCACATATGATACATGTTCCTTTTATTTCTCCAAGTAAATCCCTTTGTATAGCGATACTTATCATATATGCTTGACCCTTCATAGATGGGGACATAATGAAACGATCATAAGAAAGGCAGTTACTGCCTGTTCTTGGTTCAACACATTTTTGTCATAGTGTTCGAGTAGATCCAGCAACTTCCTCTCAAACCATACTAATATTATTGATCATATCATCGAATCATTTATTTCTTGAAATCCATTCCATTCTTATTACTACACACATCATATTTTAGGGGGTCTACATCCATTATGTGGCATAGGGGTGATGTCATATACAAAACTTACTAGTATACCACTTCTATGAATGGCTCGTAATGCTGCATTTCTTCCTAGACTAGAACCTTTTATCATGACTTATTCCATCACACGAGATCCAAGTCAGCACTAGAAAAGATCTATTGATTCCTCCTGACTGGGCTGCATTGGAAGCAAGCTACAGAAAGCTTCTGGCAAATTGCCATTTGCCTTTAAATCCTTGAAATCAATCTGAGAACTTTTATAACTTCCAATATCAAATTCTAAGACTAGTTTGCATTTCACTTCAAGATCCTTGAAATCAACCTGATAAGTTTGTAATTTCCAATATCAGATTGCAAGTTCATCGATCAGGATTGGAAGAGATAAGTTGGTACACCAGTCAGCTCCTGAATTTTAAATGGCCTTACACTCCAAAAGATCTGCAGATTATAGTATTAGGCGTTCTCTGTCATTTTTTAGGGTTTTCTAGAGTATTTAATTCAAATTATCCTATGGTCAGCTTTCTTTTTGACATTTCATGATCTAGAGTCCAGACTTATCTATTCACATGCTTCAAAATGTTTAAGTTACAGTTTGTCTACTGTTCAGAGTCTATTTTCTATGACTGATTCCTGCTCTGTTTGTGCCGGAACCTATTCATTGGAATCCAGTGACCTTTGACAACTTTCTGCTGTCCTGAAACAGGAAGCTTTCACTCAGTTATTTACAACTTTCTGCCTCAGGAGCTAAATCCTACAAGGAAGAGGGATCAAGAAGAAGAAACTTAAGAAAGGGTGAAAGTGAGCGGAGCTATAATAATATTTCAAGTATGTCTGGAAACTCACTATTATCAAAGAATGACATAAACATTATCCGCCGTTCACAAGTATGGTTACATCCTATTCCTGGGCTTGCTATCTTTTCATTTATTGCCTTAGTTAGAGGAAACATATATGCTTCAGTATTTCAGCTTACACGGATACATGTATTGCTTTAATCTCACTTTTTTATGATACTCTGGATGTCATATCAACATAAGTTTCATTTTTCAGGTTCCTCAGGTTAGAGATACACTATGGCACCTTAGGACAAGGGATATGCTTCCAGCAGTCTGGTTTATTTTTAGCAGGAAAGGATGTGACGCAGCTGTTCAGTATCTGGAGGATTGCAAGCTTTTGGATGAGTGTGAGATGGCTGAAGTTGAACTGACCTTGAAGAGATTCCATATTAAGTATCCTGATGCTGTCAGAGAGTCGGCTGTAAAAGGCCTTCTGCAGGGTGTTGCAGCGCATCATGCTGGCTGCTTACCTCTGTGGAAGTCATTTGTGGAAGAGCTATTTCAGCGAGGCCTCATTAAGGTTGTATTTGCCACAGAAACACTTGCTGCAGGAATTAATATGCCTGCTAGAACAGCTGTTATCGCATCTCTTAGTAAAAGGACTGAATCTGGACGTATCCTCTTGAGTTCAAACGAACTACTTCAAATGGCTGGACGAGCTGGACGTAGAGGTATTGATGAACGTGGTCATGCAGTTCTTGTTCAGACTCCATATGAAGGAGCTGAAGAGTGCTGCAAGCTTCTATTTGCTGGACTTGTACCTCTTGTTTCACAGTTTACTGCTTCATATGGAATGGTGTTGAATCTCCTTGCAGTGAGTACCTTTATCTATAACAATTTACTGTAACCTATTCCTGATACAATTCAATAATAGTGTTCAATATCACCGGTAATGCTGGAGCATCTCATCCATTTATTAATATGCTAAAAAATTACAAAATAATTAAGAAGAAAGCAAATGTTGAAGTTTAAGTTTCACAGAGTCTTGCTCTTTTTTTTTCCCCCTCTAAACTTTAAGTTGTCTAGGTTTGTAGGTGACTCCTTAAGTTGTCATTATGTAGTGGGTAAGTGCCCCCCCCCGCCCGCCCCGTTTTCACCTTTGGTTGGATTAACAAGGTGGAAAGGAAGAAGTGTTTTCTTGTTAAGAAGCACCTCAAAACCAGTACGTTTTCCCCTTATAAGTTGCTGAAAAATTTCTATTAAAATCCTAATGTTAGCCCCATTTTACATTTTCTTGTGTTAACAGGGTGCAAAAGTTACTTGTAAGTCAAAGGAACCAGATGCTGTTAATGCTTTTCAAGCAGGAAGAACACTGGAAGAAGCTCGAAAACTAGTTGAGCAAAGTTTTGGGAACTATGTTGGAAGCAATGTCATGCTTACTGCTAAGGAAGAGCTGGCTCAGATAGAACATGAAATTGAGTTTTTGACCATGGAAGTCAGTGAAGAGACTGTTGACAGAAAGTGCCGTGAGCAGTTATCTGAGATGGCATATAAAGAGATCTCTGATCTACAAGAAGAACTGAGGGTACTGTCATTATCATTTAATTATCTCTCTTAAGTGCTACTTGTCAACTACTAACTTCCTCACCTTGTATTTTACTTTAGTGTTATAGTTGCATTGACAGCAAACATAACTAATCAATTAATAAAGGAAAGTTGCAAGTACATATCCTACTCAAATCTTTCTCAAATATAGATTTATCAAGATGGAATTGTATATAGTTCATCTAAGTTGAAACTGAGATCTAGTTACTCTTATGGGACTTTGTGAAGAGTTGGCAAATTGGAGATTGAAAGACAGGACAATTGGACCTGATACTGATGATGCACACGGTGGCGGTCAACTATGTCCTTGATCTCCTTATGTAATAACAATTAACATCGACCCTGCTATTACCATAAAGGGGAGTGGACATGACTTCACTGTCCATAGAAACCAGCAAGTCAAATACCATCTTTTAACACAGTTTAAGCCAATAAGCTCATGAGTTTCAACTCAAAAGTGATATCACCACTTAATGTGGTCAGATACACTAACCATCCGGACGTCCAAGCATAATAGTAACCTCAAGGTATGGGGGTATTTATATAGAAGACAGGCAACTTGATAAGATCAAACCGAACTTCATTTGAATAAAGATACAAGCATAATAAGTGGGAGTAGCCCAAGGTTCATCTCTATCTGTCACTGCATCTTAACAGTTCTGAATTGCAGTAAGATCTTTATCACTACGATGCAATCGGTATCCACCAATGGAAGATGTAGGGGATATAAACATGGCCTACTGACTGCAAGCAACTATGCTAGATTTCTCGAGCCAAGCTTGATCGTTGAGGGTTGCTTGATACCATGCAATGCTTGAGAAAGGTGTGTCAAAAACTTGATATAGCCTCCTGTAGATCTTGTAGGCATCCTATTGAGAGTAATACAACTGAATAATACCATTTGCTTTTGTTGTTTCTTTCATTTTTAGCACAGAAATTTTGTATTAACTTGGGACAAAACACAATCTCTGTCCAGTAAGAAGCCAGAAGCTACAGTGCCTAGATGCAGAAGCAGAAATCTTATCTCTAGGTTGTCACTGGCAAACATATGAGCTTGGTTAGGAATATTTATCAGGGGGTCTTTTCATTTAACTAACTGTAGTATATTGGGAGTATCGATGGAATATATATGTCATTAAAGAGCAAGCTACATCCAAATTGATCAAACTCTGTATATGGTTCCAAACAGCCTGAGCAAAGGGTTTTCCTGGCTGACTTGAGCTTCTCTGTGCAACTCTTATGGATGCTCTCATATAGTTATAGTGTGCGTTCGCACACTCGCGTTTACACATGCATATGGGTGGGTGTCTTTGAGGGGAGGTGAGAATATATTCTTTACGAATATCTCTTGATTACCATGAACAAATTAGTTATTCTACTGGTCTTTTTCACTTTGGGGTCATTTAAATTTAATACCTTCATAGCTTATTATCTAGCATCTGTCATGGACATTTTCATATTTGTATCTCTTTCTGATTGTGCTTTGGATGCATAAATGGAAGTGTCTTTATTTGTTTCTTAAGAGACCATTACATTGATCTTTTAAACAAATCTATCATCCTTGGGCATGCCTGGTAAGCCAGTTACTATTTCTGAGAACATCTGAATGGATCTTTTCTCACAGGAAGGAAAACGACGACGTTCTGAACTACGAAGAGCGGCTGAATTAGAGAGAATGTCTTCGCTGAAGCCTCTACTAAAAGAGTTAGAAAGCGGACATTTACCCTTTATGTGTTTGCAATATAAGGACAATGAAGGCATTCAGCACTTTGTCCCAGCTGTTTATGTGGGAAGTTTTGATTCATTCTCTGCTTCCAAAGTCAAGAGTATGGTGAGCATTACAATTTCCATGCAGTTTATCTTTTCTGCACGATAGCCTTGAGTAATACAAGTTCCTTATGGTATACTTGAACTTTTAAGATGTGTTATGCATGCAAAGAATAATCAGACCTTACCACTTGCAATAACAGGATAGCAATGTGAAAACATTCTTTCTGGAGTTAACTATCTGTGATGCATTCCAGTTAAACTTAAAGTATATGTATTGTTTCTAATTGAAATAGCAAGGCCATTTAAGAAACTAGTAAATTAATTGCTTCTTTATAAGGTGTACTAATAAACGATGCATGTTATATAGTTGCTTATTACCTCCCAGATTCTGAAGGCATTTACATAATAAATTTGTACTCGGCTGAATACTTGTCACCATTCATTTCATGTTGTTTATGGTATCAGTGTATGCCTTCTTCAGATTGATGTCTACAAGGTAGCACCAATGATATGCTTGTCTTGGTCATAGCCAACATAATCCCATTATTCAAGATGTTCTCAGCATCAGCTCCCAGATAATCTCTCCCCTCAGTACCTGGGCTTTGGTGGTGTTGATCTTTCTTTGTTCTTTACATTTTGTTTAATTTGGCTTTATTTATATTCTCCTGCAGTATATGATATTTGCCTGGTAACTGTGCATACAACCATCATTTCCAGGTACCAACCTCTGATGCCGATGAATCCATCAGTGGAGCAGTACTAGTTGTCAATTCTATTCCAATGGGCATTCTGTTTCTCTTCCAGGATGGAATGTTTTGCCCAACCACTTCCAGTTCTGCTTCCAGGAAGATGTTAACATTTTTAAATTGACCATGATTTAGAAAAAGGGAAAACTAATCCAAAATATAACCACATGTATTAGTTGTCTATCATTTATTAATGATGTATTAGCTTCGGTCTAAAATTAATGTGTGAGTACAAAACTTATATTGCAACAACACCAAAAAATGAGAAGCATGGTGATCTTCACTTGGTGAGTGCCATGTATTTGAAAGATACTAGATAATGATACATCAAAATATCCATTAAGTATAGGTATATTGGCACATGATGTTATACAAAGTCAATTTTGCCTCCACCCCCCCCAACCCACACAACACACCAAATCCTCGGCCCCCCAACCAAAAAAAAATAAAGGAAAAAAAAGAATGTTCAACAATCAATCATCTTCTGATTTCAATCTGTGATCATTAGAATACATTAGAATAAAGATGCTTATTCTGTTATACTCTCTGGTATGGTTTATGATATTTCTAGCTTTGTCCTCATGACAGGTTCACTTGGATGATCCTTTCACACCAAATACTAGGGTGGATCAGCCAAGTTTTGGAGACACAAAAGAAACTTTTGATACCAGACCATCTTATTATGTGGCTCTTGGTTCAGAAAATTCTTGGTATTTGTTTACAGAGAAATGGATAATGACAGTATATAAAACAGGGTTTCCTAATGTTCCCTTGTCCCAAGGTGACGCCTTGCCTCGAGAAATTATGAGAGACCTCCTTGGAAAGGAAGAGTTGCAGTGGGGTAAACTTGCTGATTCTGAATTTGGAGCTATCTGGTCTATGGAAGGATCTCTGGAGACTTGGTCCTGGAGCTTGAATGTGCCAGTATTAAGTAGCCTATCTGAAGATGATGAGGTAGACTATGCCAGTATTTCTTTCGACAATGTTGATTTATCGACCTTCAATTCATTCCCTGTAGATGCTTCTCATTGCTCATACTGAAGTACAATTTTAATGTGCTTTAAGAAAATAAATGATATTATGGTTTGCCTTTCCCAACTTTCTCAGGTCCTGCAAATGTCACAAGCATACCTTGATGCTATGGAGTGTTACAAGGACCAAAGGAGTAAGGTTTCTCATTTGAGGAAAAAGATCAATGGCACAAAAGGCTTTAAAGAGTTTAAGAAGATCATTGACATGACTAACTTCACCAAAGAAAAGATTAAACGCTTAAAGGCCAGATCCGACCGTTTAATCAGTCGGATAGAGCAAATTGAACCATCTGGTTGGAAGGAGTTCCTGCAGGTATGACAAACCTCTTCATATTTTCTTTGTGGTCACATTAAAAAAAAAAGGAAAATCTCTGTTTAGCAGCTGCATCACCTCTTATCTTATGTATATTGTCTATCCCATTTTCTTCTGCTTATGTTAATTGGAAATTTGCAGTTAAGAGAATTGTTTCTTGAAGGACAATTCATTATTTCCTTCCCAGGAATTAAGATTTACATAGTTTCAGAATGAAACTGAACATCTCTGTGAACCATGGATTGCTCCCAATGTAATTGTGGCCATGGGAAAGGTTTTCAAAGTACACGAACTTCTCATAATGCTATATCTTGAAGTACATAAACTGCTCATAATGCAATTTTTTAAACTTATACATTCTGAAATAAACATAAAGTAAAATACTAAACATTTTTTCCTGCACAATTCATGCAGCATTTGAGAACTTCACCTGAAAACTGTCAATAGAATGACTCTTTTTGAAAGTTTCCCTGAAATGGAACAGGACTGAGGAATCTCTATGAGAAGTGAGAAATAACAACCCCTACAAACTTTTGTAAATTATAATTAGTTAAAAAAGAAGTTTCTTACTAATGCATCTGTTTCTGATAAATAATTATTTGTCCCTTTCATGATGTTACGGTTAACATTCTCTCTTTCTAGTAGTCATTTCAAAATTTGGATTTTCCCCTGAAGAATTTTCAGAATTCTTTTCCATCTGTCAGAAAAACCATGGATCTTTGTTCCAATGAAAATTTAATGTACTAGGAAGATATTCACTCTGTTCTGGAACTTCCAGGGTGGGTCTTTCCCATTCTGATAATACATGTATACCTGCTGATACTGAGGCTAAGGACAAACTCAAGAAGGATTCATGGGTAGAGTTAACAACATAATTTGCTGTTCATAATTAATTTTCAGAACTCTTCTTTTATGGTCCCCCCCGCAGTGCTGTCTTTATGTGCTTGTATCAGAATTTATTAATGTCTCTTTGGGTACATGTATCAGTTTTCTTGTTGATGATCAGTTATCGGAATGATGCTGTCTGACTCCGAGTGCATAAACTTCAAGACATAAGTAGGGAGCATCACTTGTCATCCTTTGTTTAAGGACTCGTCATCTACCATTCTAGGTCCTACATAGACAACCAAATCCGGCTATTTTCTATCACAATACAATAATACCAATAGTTATGTGTGAAATTCACTCACCCTGTGGAGGTGATACCTACCAAAACCTAGGGTTGAGTTCCTGCAAGATGAATCAATCCCGTGATTTATGGCAGTAATTTCCTTGTTACAAAGACTGCATCATCTTGGGATACAAACTAAAAATAAAATATTTCAGTATTAAGATACGATAGCTTTGGTATTTCTATCTCTTATCCATCTTTTCTTTGTAACTAATGATCGTCAATGTCAATTGTTTATGCTCTTCTAAGAATAAACCCTTGATGAGTTTAATAGAAGTTTCTATTGAAATATATAGAAGTTTAATGGAAATTCTATAGAAGGTTTCTAAAATCTCCAGTGCATAACAGATTAGCAGTGTCATACATGAAGCTAGAGCATTGGACATCAATACCCATGTGATATTTCCCCTTGGTGAAACTGCAGCAGCAATCCGAGGAGAAAATGAACTCTGGCTTGCAATGGTACTTAGAAACAAAATTTTACTAGATCTAAAGCCAGCACAACTTGCTGCTGTTTGTGGAAGTTTAGTTTCAGAAGGAATCAAACTCCGTCCTTGGAAAACAAACAGGTACTTTCTTTATGTTGAATTTGAAATTTTTTTATGTACGATCTACTGGTTATATCAGTAAACTATTCTAAATTTCAATCACTTTAAGTGACAAAAATTATTGATGTAAATTGTATCAATGTATGAAATTCTAATCCTTGTTTTCATGCAAATTATTTTGTTCAAATTTCGAGTTCCCTGAACCTCCATGTAAAGTCTTAATGTGCGACTGTGAGCAATTTCTATTATAAAAAATCATTCTCTAAGCCATCTTTTGTCCCAAAATCTCATGATTATAATATATCTAGGGGGATACATTGTCCTCACTATCTGAGGCTTGTTCTTCCTTTTATTTTAAATGCATGGCAAAATATCTTAGTGTGGGAAGCCTGTCGTTCTTGATTTCGAAAATTTTGTGATTCAGATAGTTGGTTTCATGAGCCATACTCTGTAGAGGCATCAGATCTCTAGTGAGTTAAGAATGCAGTTTTAGATGTTCAATAAAATATTTGTGGCCTAAGCTTTTCATTTGAATGCAGCAGTTATATATATGAGCCATCCGTTACGGTGACTAATGTCATCAACTTCCTGGATGAGCAGAGGACCTCAATCTTGCAACTTCAGGATAAACATGGGATAAATGTGAGTAATTTGAAGCGCGATCTTACCTTTTCATACTGCAAACTAAAAGAACTGTGCAAAGATAATATGGTTTTGTTGGACAGATACCCTGTGAATTAGATAGCCAATTCTCTGGTATGGTTGAAGCATGGGCCTCTGGCTTATCTTGGAGGGAAATGATGATGGATTGTGCAATGGATGAGGGTGATCTAGCCCGCCTCTTACGACGTACAATTGATTTATTGGCTCAGGTATCTTCTCATACCTGTTGGATGATTTCTCTGATTGCTGTGATCATATGATGACTTACATTTTATATTGTGGTATTAGCCAGCAATATTATTTCCCAATTTCTTGTTTAAAATGAAGGAAAGATTTTTCCCTTTGTATGCATTGATTCATTTGTTACATAGGCAAAAGCATTGGTTAGATGTTTGGCATGTATGTGACATAAACATTCCCTCCTTTCTTTACACTAATGAATAATCTAGTAATGAGATCCTTGTTGTGATGTTAGGATATCTATATTTTACCTGTACTGGTATTTTGGTTGCTGCTTATGCTAAGGCCAGTCATTGTATCTTTGTTATTGGTAAATGAGACACTGAAACTATGAAGATTAATTCAACTATAACCTCCCACTTAAGCAAAGAAATTTCATGGCCCTAAAACCTAACATATAAATTTTTCCCTTGTGGTCATGAAAAGCTTGATTTCATTTCAAGATTATGTTTGGATGCTGCTCACTAACCCACTTGAGATTCTGGTCAAGATGTTGAGGATTTGAATGAATTCTGTTTGGTTAATTTAGCATTCTTGTCCTGTGTCTGATGTCTATATCTTTGCTGCTGATGTCAGTTCTTTAAAACTAATAGTCCTTCAGCTTGATTTTCTGGGATTTATTCTGTTCTATCAGTAACTTTTTGCTTAGCTGAATGGGTTTTTGAAGAGATTGTAAGTAAGATTTTGAAGGACAAATATATGTTTCTGAGCTTGTAAGGACTCCTGAGGCTCGGATATGGTAGTGTATTTGCATCATCATTTTGTCAGGAAACCATGTCATGTCTATTTTAGATTATGGCAACAATTGACTGCCCATTTTACAGCATTATTTCTCATTCCAATATCCCTTGAGATGTCATCAATTATTTCATGTGATCAAAGTCTGTGATTAATGATTCTGTTTAATCGAAGAACACAGTAAGTCCCGAGCCAATCAACTTAGCCATGTCCAGAGAGAGAATTACAGTCTCTTGTATTTCTTCTCCTGCTGCTCAAGTATATTGTCATCTACTTGGAATTTTTATTATGGTGCTTCTAGCGACATGATGTTGGAGAAATTTTACATTGGTTTCTCTTTTTTTATCTCCTAGCTCTCATTTTTGTATTCATATTACAAATAGCTCATCTGAATTTACTTCTAGGGTAGGCTCTTTGTCCTATTTTGAGTCTTTGAAGTTGACTCTGTTAGTTTTATAATATACCAAACACCTGACAATTTATCATTACCCTATCTTGACCCCATTTCACACCTTAGTTCTTGGTAGAGCCCAATCTCACAGATCTGTCCAATGCCCTTATGAGCAAGGTCTTAGTCCCATTTGTTGGTTTTAGTGATTAGCAATTCTAGACCTTGTTCCTGAAAATGAGTTGGTAATTTTCCCCCGTAAATTGCATGTGTAGGAAGAAAATGTGGTGAATCTGATATAAGGATAACTCAGAGTAGCTGTTTACCTTTTGGACCAACCCATGGTCAGCTACCTGAACTTCACACTAATTGAATAATCCTAGTCAGCTAACCAGAGAAATATTGCTCGCTGAATGAAAACTGTTTCTCTTTTTTCCTACTTTATCTGTCCCTTCTGAATTATTAATTCAAAGAGCACCTGAAAGACATTAAGGATGTTTGACCAGCTCAATTTTGGGCCTATCCACAACAGTGAGCTCAACCGTTGGAAATAAATGTTAAGTTGTTAGATATTCTTGGCCATTGCAAGAGTTCAGGACTTGGAAGTTTCTGTCGTCCATTTGGGGAGAACCTATCTTGGGGGCAGGTTTGGGGAAAAAGGGCTTTCCCAATTCTCGGGCCAAGTTTGGCGTCATCTCTCCTTGTAGTTTGCATTTAGATCAATCTGCTGCATGTTCTCTATTTCCTTCTGTTTACCTGTTCCAAATTTGCCTTCACAAATCATTCTTTATCCAGATAAAAGGAAAAAGTTGAATGGTTTTTGAGGATCAAATCCATGTTGCCTATTCATGATATATGCTAATGTTGCCATACAGTATGGGTCAGACAGTATTTTCTAGTTTCTACAAAAACCAATGAAACTGGTTACCATATGTTGTCAAAATTATGCCCCTGGAAAGTCGAGAAAGGAAACAGGTAGAATTGCAAAAAGTGTTGTCTATGTAGAATAGAACTCAAGAACTTATAAATTGGCAGTATGATAGTTTTGATATCAGGAATCTGCCGTTGTTTTATTCTTTCTATCCCCTACTTTGACAGCAACTGTTTGAAATAGGTTACTTGCAAATAAATGTTTCTGATGCACAGACCGGCTGTATGATTGCAGATTCCTAAATTACCTGATATTGACCCGGTGTTGCAAAACAATGCGATGGTTGCATCCAATATTATGGACCGTCCACCAATAAGCGAACTGGCTGGCTAAAGTCGTCAAACACTGCTTAGATGCCAAATGTATGTATCTGAACTATTTCAGTGTAATGTGAAGGCCTTTTTGTATATTGTGTTCTTAAACATCTGACTCCAAAAGGCTTGATATTATATCCCATTTATCCGTAATTACTAATTCTCAACTTGGAACCCATTGCTTGAAAAAAGGAAAATTTTATGTTCTTAAGAAAATATTTTAAACTTTGATCTTTATCTTCTCGAGAAAATTATTTAATCTTACTGGAATATTGCATTCTTTGTTTCCCTCCATTAGTAATACATTCTTTTAATAGGTAAAAAGTCAATGTCTTTCCTGATCTTCCTGGTTGCTTCCCCCGTATGAAGTTTGAGTTAGTAGGTCGATCAAAACCTGATTTCAGTGGCCTTTGTTTCTTCTCTTGATGATGTATAAGTAAAATAGTTTGTTTCTTTCTCCAACTTCTCTGTACTGTTTATCTCTGTTGGTAATTTATGCAAGTTGGGGTTGAAAGACATTTTACCTATGTACCACGCAGGAGTGTTAAGGAAAGATGGCAAAAGCCCCCTTAACTACTTGCCAACCAGAAAGAGCCAAAACTTTTGGTTTTCTGTTGAAGTTATAGATCAATGAATCAGAGAATCGTTCAAAAAAATTTAACCTACTAAATTTTTGTTCCAAATAAACCTTTTGCTTGGACAACATTGGATAGAAGATAAAGAAACAAATAAGTATAGGTGGAACTACCAAACAGATTGTGGCCAGTTGGTTGGAGTCATGGGTTTGCTCTCCTCACCATAGACCCAAATCCAAATCCCACTTCTAGACTTACTATGATGTGTGTGGTTTGTGGGTGAATGTGCTGCATGCACTGGGATTAATCCCTTCAATAATAATAATAATAATAATAATAATAATAATAATAATAAAGATGACTGGTCAGTTGCTAAAAGGATAGTGATTTAAGTGTCCCTTGTGCTTCCTTCATGAGTCCCTTACTAAATGGTGGGTGGCTATAACTCCTGGTGGGTGCAGGCTTCTGAAGATCCAAATTGTTCAGTGTGGTCCTTGATTCAGGTGGGTAATGCCCTGAAATTCTTATCCATCGAATGATCCTGTTAACTGCTGCTTTTAGTTGTAAAATGGACAGGAAACTTTTTACACTGCATTTTACACCTCATGGCCATTGTGATTAAATGAATGATTATTTAAAAGCATGGCCCATCTAGGTTAAGGGAAACTTCACAAACAATTTGGATCATCAGAATCTGACCTCACCTGCAGTTATTATCTTTCCTACAATTTAGTGAGGGGTTCATGAGGGAAGAAGAAATGGCACATCTATCATAACCCTGCAAAAGTGGGTTGTAATTTTTCATTTTCTCCTCTACTCCTAGCTAAGCAAAAACAACCTTCCATCTTGAATGAACAACATTAGAACTCCAAACAGAGATTAGATAATGAAAACTCTTTCGTAGGTTTGTGCTATTGGTATTCTGTAACATGTTATATATTAGATTTTAGTATTGTGAAACAGGCTTGTTGATTTGGTTGAAGGACCCTTAGTCGTAGCTTGTTGCATTTTATTAGATCATAATTATGTGATTCCGTGCCATCATGGACACTCTAATGAGAAAAAGGTTGTTTTTGGCCGTAAGCATCCTGTCAGTCAAATGGTATCCCATCGGATCATTGAACCAAATCACCTCAATCCGCCAGATTTAGTAAGATGCTCAGGTTCTGGTGTGAAAGACAATAAAGTAACATTGTACTGTATGACTCTTCCATTCTTCTATATGATTTTCTTTTTCTTTATTTGTCACCTCTAATGTTACCATCCGAAGAAAATACTATTCTTGGCATAACATTGTACTGTAAGACTCTTTGATTCTTCAACATGAATTTTCTTTTTCTTTATTTGACACCTTAAATGTTGCCATCCGATGAAAATACTATTCTTGGTGGGGGTAGAACAGGTTCCCAAAGATCTAAAGCTAGCCTACACAAATGTCTTCGAATGACCTTTCTTTGATGCTTCAAATGTTGCTCACTTAAAACAGGATTCTGATGGCTCTAGTTCTGAGCAACTCCAATTGTTGCTCACATAAGACAGAGTTGTGATGGCTGTGCTTAGCGAAGGGAAAACTGAGTAGAGAAAAGAGCAATTTAAGGCAAATAATGAAAGCTTACTAACTATGCAAGGGTTTCCTTTTACTGGTAATTCTGGCTGAACTTTAGACTTGGTGGCTTTTAGAGAGTTTTACTCTCTCTTCATATGCTACTATGTGCAGTGTATAACAGTGGAGTACTTTTGGTTGTTTCCACCATGTGTGCTAATCTTCAGTCTAAACTACTGCTTTTACATAAAAAATTCTTATTATTAAAATAGTATTCTAATCATCTTGAAATAAAAAGGTTCACTTATGTGCTAGGTCCATAGACGTGCTTCAGGACTTTGAGCCCTAAGAACTCGCTACTGGATAACGGGAGGCATGTCTGTGAATTGTGCATCACAAGGTCATTCCTGGAGTGGTTTGATGATGTTCTTATTATATGAATTACAGTACAAATGTGCTTCTAATCTTACCATTTCAGGGAGAATAAGTGCAACTCAGGTGCGTAAAGTGTAACCTCCATCAGTGTTCGGATATTATGACATCTAAGCTGCATTCTGGACCCGGCATAAAGGATAAAGTTGAGATCAGGGACTTGAGCCGATACTGAAGTTGTTTAAGTTCCACAACCAAGAGGTTGTGGATTCAAGACTTAAATTCATCGTTCAAATATAAAGTTGAGATCTGGCTTCTGTTGGAAATTACCTGGCCTATACAGTTAAGAGAGGAGGCAGCATTGAACTATTTATATGTTCTTGCTCTCACTTATGTTGGGTGGTTGCTTTAAACGAAGCAAGGTACCTGTTCTATATAAGTTTTTTACTTTTTATTGGTCGCGATTTACTCTACTTGTGAAATGGGTTGGGTGGGGATGCATTTATGCTGTTGATCTAACGGGTAAGTGATGCATAGAATGTATTGGCAAATCTTGTGCTACGAGGATGATCCTTACCGTTGAGGACATTCTGGAAATTTTTATAATTGACTTATTTATTGGTTATCTTACCTTCAATCTTTCTTCATTGCGGAATAGGGCATGGTAGAGCTCGCTTAGGTTCTATGATAGGGCGTGGAGCCAATTCTTCGTTCATCTCTAGGACCCCATCTTTGATGGGCTATGCTCACAGTGTGACCACTGCATAATACCAATCGTTGCGAGAAAACTCCAAAAAAAAAATTCTTAACCAATTTGGAGTGTATGATGTACTTAGACTATGTTTTATGACCTATTTAAGCTGGGTCCCATTTGTGAATTTATTCGGCCACTGTAAGAGTTGGGCTGGACAGTTTTGGCTTGTTTATACCTCCAGATGCCTTATACTTCTCTCTGAAGGGCCCTCTCTTCCAACAATTATATTTCTATCATTCCTACAGCAGTGGCCTGATCCGATGCCAGTCTCAAAAAAGCGTCCGAATTATTAAATGATTCCAAATTTAATCCTGAATATATAATTCCGAACTTGCTTACATTTGTCAAATTCAGTGGCAATTAGAGAACTTAAACATAAAATTTTCTATTTAAGCACAAATTTCATTAACAATTTGTCAAATTCTCAATTGCTGCTTTTTAAATCACGATGAAATTCAAGCTTTAAATTAAATTATCATCCTAATCCTTCCTTTTCAGCCTTTTTTCTCTCATCCTATTTATACTTTTTCTAGAAGGATTTTGTAATAGCCCCGTTGCGGATTTGCTCCCAGAATGTAAAGTTTGAAACCGATCGTATACTAAAGTTGCATCTTTAGCGCGAGTGTTTCTATCATTCCTTGCATATTTGTTTCTGGAATAAAAACTTTGTAAATAATCATACACCAAAGTTGCTCATGTAGGGGGAGTGGGCCTAGCAGATGGCGTTTCAAAATGCCGGTAAGTTGTGTTAGGCATGCAGTTCGAACCATTGGTGTCCACCCGTAAAAGCTGGCGGATATTTTCACCACTTTTAAAAGCAGAGCCTTGTTCCGCCCCTGCCTGTTTTCCATACTATTTAATAATAGAGATTTTCTTTTCTTTTTCAATTCCTTTAAGATTTAGGCAGCATCACCAAAATGAACGCATCTGCTCTAGACCTGTTAGACCCGTTGATCTTTGCCCATCTACTGTACACGTTTCCCTGCCAACAGACTTCTCAACGAACCTCCAGCCTAGGGATCCTACGACGTTACGCAACTTAGGCTCGGCAAGCTGGTGCGTGCTTGAATTAATAGAATGCCCCTTCATCCCAATGGAATTACTAAATGACCTACTCGTAAAAAACAACTTGACACAATGCCGTTGTCGTTAGGAAATTCGTTCTCTCTACCTCATTTCCTCTCTTTGTTTTCTCTCCTTTCTTATATGGAGCGGCTCCCTTAGGTCCCGGGTTCGATGCTGCCGTTAGGATGTGCGCGAAAGAAAAAAATCAGCATGGATTTACTCCTTTTTTGTCTTCATTTTGGCATTCTTAGAATTATAAAACATGCTTACCAATGGCCAATTGTAAAAGTATAATGCCACCTGCCCCCTAATGATATAATAAATGAGAAATAAAAGAAGTTTTAAGGAAAATGAATCAAGATAATGCATTCCTCTGTTGTCTAATTTTTGTGTCAAAAGGGCAGTTCTGGTACGCGAAGTTCTCACCTACCTTGCACCACTAAAGTCTATAGTAAGTAACCTTACCTTGCATTTTTGTAAGAGGTTGTTTCTATGCTTTGAACCCTTAACCTCAAGGTCACATGACATCAACTTTTACCTCAAGGTCAAATGTCTAATTTCTGTGAACATCATCGAATTAATAGTCTCCAATTTTACATTTTTAGAGCTACCCTACATGCTCTTAACATGTCACTTGTATAGAATGAGTTCAAGTCCTAGCATCCAAGCATCAGGTATTATAAATAAGGAGTGCAAATGTTAGCTCCCACACCCAAGGGATAGGACAAAAATTGATTTTTACCTAAAGGGGAATTCTTCATAGAATGTTTTGTACCTTGAAATTGAAGTAGACCAAACACCCAAAAGTTTTATATTATGAAAATAATCAATTTCAAGGGTAAAACACCCACAAGAATTCCCTTTTAGGAGAGTATCAATTAAACAGGCCCTAAGTGGAAGTCTTAGCACCAAATGTAAGGCATTGTATTTAACGTATTTTAGTAATTACATTGCCTTGACTCCTCGTCCTTACGTATACTGCTCAAAGTCCCTACTTGGTACTTACACATTAAAAATGTAATTTTCATATTGTTAGCCTCTACTTTAGGGCCTAACGTGAAGCAGAGCCTTGGCACAACGGTAAAAGTTGTCGTCGTGTGACTTTGAGGTCATAGGTTAAAGGCATGGAAACAGCCTGTTGCAAATGCAAGGTAAGGCTGTGTACTTTAGGCCCTTGTGGTCCGCCCTTTCCCCAGACCCTGCATAGGCAAGAGTTTCATGCACTGGGACTGCCCATTTTACTTTAGGGCCCAACGTGGACAGCCTTACCTACCACAATTATCTGCAACAGTCCGAGTACTTAAAGAGAACTTTTTTTTGGCCTTTTGTTTTGATAGATAAAAATACTCCTCTTAAACAAGTCTTGGTATCAAAACAACGCGTAGAGAACGGGAATGCGGTTGGTGTAGCCACTGGTTCATGTGAATACTTCCACCATAAGTCCTAAATCTTCCCCACAACAATGCGTATCCAAAGAAGGTAGAGGGTAGCCTGGTGCACAAAATTCCCTTGTAAACGAGGTTCAAGGAAGGAATAGACCACGAAGGGTTAATAATATGCAGTCTTACCTTGCATTGTAAGAAGCTGTTTTTACTCCTTGAACCCTTTACCTCAAAGTCACGCGACAACAAAAAGGATAAATTACCAAAAAGTAAATAGAAGGGTTTGATGAATAAACCCTTTCATATTTCATTGGCACCCCTTCAAGTGGTTTACTTTAGTTGGAAAGCTCGGTTACAGGTGTGTTACAAGGAGACAAATGCAATGGTTAAAAGTTGGTGGATTTATTCTCATTCTAAATTTGGAAGCCCTAGAAAATATCTTCGATAATGGTGAAATCAGTCTATTTCCTAAGTTTAGAGTCTTAGTAACATGATATAGCTCGTGGAATCAATCTTTTGCAAAAATGTAAGGTAAGGTTGCATACTTTAGGCCATTGTTGCCCTTTCCTTCCCCGGATCCCGCATAGGCGTGCACCGGAGCTGCCCTTTTTGTTAGATCTTACAGCTCATTTTGGACTGTAATAATTAATGGTCATTTGGAGGAAAACATAAATATCAGCTCCTCTCAATGGAGTAGAAGAGAATACTATCTTTCTTCCAAAGTTAGAAGTTCTATTCTTGGTTTCCTCAAAGATGTTGCCATCACTTTGCACATATATCTTGGTGCACAAGGGAACCCAATAGTTGTCTCATTTTTTCACTAGACATCTATCATGTACATCCTAATTACAACACTAGCAACATGATCTTCTCAACCTATTACTTTGAAGGAAGCAATTGATGTTAATGAGAGGGAGATGCTTTTGATGAAAATGATCAAAAGGACTAGTAACTAAGCCTTCTAATGCAATGGGCAAGGAGTAGTCTCTCACTTGAATGACCAAGGTTTGAGATTATGCATCGATGTCTGTGAGTGCTCGATCAATTTTATGCTTGAGTATTTCTTGATGATTGATACTTTGCCATCTGATCAATATTGAAACAAGATGCTCCGCATTGCCCGTTGATGATCGAAAGTCCATCGATCTCCACTGTCTCAGTGTAGATCATTGTCATTCATTATTCACATTGAACAATGACCTTGGGGTTACGGGTTCAAGGAGTGGAAACAGCCTCTTGTAAAAATTTAAGGTAAGGTTGTGTGCTATAGGCCCTTATGGTCCACCCCTTCCCCAGACTTGACATAGACGGGAGCTTTATGCATTGGGCTGCCCTTTATTCACGCTGAGCATGTAAACCAGACTAATGCGATTAGTGCCTAACCACTACCTTTCTTTTCTCGCAAGACTCACATATTACATTTCATTACAGCTTAACTCCTCACATAAACAAGAATTGTACTAAAAGATTTCCTTTTGGCGTGCAAAAGCTGTGTACTACTTCCCCCTCCCCTTGAATTTTGTCTTGCCCCTTCGATAAGGGGCAATTCGTTATAATTCTAAAATCTTTGGGGTACTTTAGACAATTCACAAATATGACGTGATTACCCTCGTGGTGGAAAATATCCCGCCTTATTGTTATATTCCTCTTCCCCGAAGAAATCATAATGTGAAGGTGGGATGTCGTCACAAATTCACAAAAATTTAGGGGTATTTTCGTAACTAGACACTTATTTAGATCGGGAGGTGGTTTCCGTTACGGTCTTAGGAATAGAAAGGGGAAGATTTAGGCCGCATCGCAGGGTTACTCGTTATCCGTTTCTCTATCTTGCTCTCGATTTTCCTTTTATCTCTGATTTTTCCAGGGCTCGGGTCTTGGCAATTCATTTGTTTATTGAAAGAGAGGAAAATATGGCTTCTGATTCGATGACAAACGCCAATGCTGTTCCTGCATTCGCAAGGGAAATCGGCAAGAAGAAGAGGGTAAGGAATTTTGGCTGAAATTGTTGAAGTTTCTGATGAATAGTCGTTTCCAAAATTTTCCGCTTTTTTTTTGGGTTGTTAGATAATTTTTGCCTCCTTTTCTTGTTTTCTTGGATCACATTTACAGGCGAATAGGTCCGCGAAATTGAAGCAGTGCAAGCTTGATGCGAGGCGGGAGCAATGGCTTTCTCAAGGTATGCATGCTATTTTGAGGAATTAGGATTTTGATTTGGAGTGATTTGATGTGCATTTCAATTTCTTGTTTCTTTTCTTTCCTTTTTTGGTTTCGTGTTCGTTTTCTTGAGATCTAGCGATGGAAAATAAGAAGAGTGGAATTCGGTTAGGGTTTTGTTTGATTTTTTTCCCCCCTTTTCCTTGTTGTTGCATGCATGGAATTTGCAGTGAAAAACAAGGTTGAGAAGGATGCAAACAGGGATTCTTCTCCTCCATCATCTTTACCTATGGCCGGCAAGCGAAACGAATCTTTGGGTAATTTAGATACGAGTTCGAGAACCGAAGAGAATGAGGGATCCAGTCTGCATGACAGCGATTCAGAAAGTCTGATGACTAGCCCTAGCAGTACGGCTTCCACTAACGTGTCAAGGAAGGATTGCCCTGGTACTAGCAGCAGCAGCAGCAGTGGTTGCTTCTCTGGAAGCACGAGTGAGTTCGATGAAGATGACGGTTGCCTGGACGATTGGGAGGCTGTTGCTGATGCCCTAACTGCCGATGATGATCGCCACCATGTGAATTCTGAATCTCCTACTCCAACCGAGAATACCGTTGAATTAACTGCCCCATTGGAATCTCCGAATAGTGCTTGTACTGGTGGCATCTTGAAGCCGGAGATCAAGGGTACCCGTCCCAGAGCTAATACAATGAATTGTCGTGCTTGGAGACCTGATGATGCATTTCGCCCGCAGAGTTTGCCTAATTTGTCAAAGCAGCTTACCTTTCCGATGAATGCAGGGCGCCATTGTGGTGGTGGGCCTGTGAATTGGGGCTGTTGTGCTATGATTTCTCAGCCTTCATCATGCCCGATTTGTTATGAGGATCTGGATATCACAGACTCGAGTTTTCTGCCCTGTTTGTGTGGCTTCCGACTTTGCCTGTTTTGTCACAAGAGGATTCTTGAGGCAGATGGGCGCTGTCCAGGCTGCAGGAAGCAGTATAGTCGTGTAGAAGAGGAAGCGGGTGTTAGTGGAGGATCAATGCCATTCCGGTTGGTTCGTTCTTGTAGCATGGGTTTGAGATCTTAGGGCAACAAACCATCACATCTATATGTATTTGGAGTCCTTTTTCATGTCCTGTGTTCCAGTCACCTTGAAAGTTTGTGATTTTGCTCAAGGAAAATGTGAACATAGGGTTAGGACTTGAAATTTTAAAGAACATTTACCGGGATCTGTAATGGGTTTTATTCTTACCTGTATGGTGCGTATGCCAATGTAGAATATGCTTGTGGGTATGTGAATAGATAAGTTGGTATAGATACTAAATACATCGAAATCTAGAATTAATCTGGTCATCTTACTGATTGTTTATCTTTCTTATGTCATGCTGGTTCTAGATTCAGCTAGACCGTACAATAACAAGTTGGTCTGAATTTATTTTGTTGATCTCGATGTAATAATCCTCAAATTGTAGCCCTTAAAATGCTATTGGAGTTGGTGGAAAATGTGAACTGAAACACTAGATGCTAAGGCTACTGATCCCTTATTCTTGCACAGGAGATCTTATACCTCATGTTCATGATTCAGCAGTACAATTTGTCTTGTATTCATGGTTGTCTATATTATGTTGTTTACAAAATTATCAAGAAGCCTCCTCAGCGATGCTGCAGAACTGTTGTCCAGATTGCTGTCATGACATTTTATGGGTTGTGCTGACTTTTGGTGCCTGTTTGAAGCAACAACTGTTTCAAGTGGTTTTCTTCAGTCCTTGCTCTGCATCCTATTAGTTATATTGTGGCAGGATTAACAATATTAAATGTGACTTCTTTCTTTTTTAGTTCATGCTGCAGGTTATACTTGAGAAATGTGCCATCAGGCTGCAACCGTTGTTGGGTATGTTGCGAGAGGAACAGTGTCATTTATTTTATTTTATTTTTTTGTCATTTTCCTCAGTTCATTGTTGTCATGTATTCTTTTCAGAGATAGTGGCTGTCAATCAATTATGTTGCTTTTAAAGGTACATTCTTCCTCTGCTGTGTAGAAATTATTAATTTTCATGGATGCTATTGCATTGTTGATACTTAATATTTTTGTTTTGATCTTTTGATAGCAAAAGAAGGTGGTGACTGTTGTCCCTTTGGGCTAAGTTACGTTTATGGGTATGAATATAGTATTATAAGCTTCTAAGAACTCTATGCTGTATTATCCTCATTAATATCCTGGTTCTGGTAGTTATTGGATAACCTGCTTTGTATACATTGTAAGCCTTGCAAACTGAATGCAAAATCTAGATTGTATATTTGCAGTCAGAATTGATAATTCAGGTGTATGCTTGATTTGTAAATGCATAACTTTGGAATGATTTTCGTAACATTATACTGGATTTACAATTAACAATGTCAATCCACTTAGATGTAAATCCAGAATATTTTGGAATTATTTCTTGCAAACCAATAATTAATTTGTGACACGTAGTCGAGAATGCTAATCTTTGCTCTCCCATTTGCATGGGTCTCTACTTCTAGCATTAGTATTTCAACATAAAGTAATACTCACATATGACTCACAAGTGTTGTAAAAAACACTCTGGCCTGTGTATACCTATTCTGTTTTCCTTGTTATTTGAGACAAATAATGACTTCTTTGTAGGGTTTGAATTGTCCAGTGCATACCTATTCTGTCTTCCTTGTTACTTGAGACAAATATGGCTTCTTTGTTTGGTTTGACTGTTCGGATCTGACTCCTGGCTCAACCTAAAATTGCTATGCCTACTTCTCTTGGGAGATGGGGGTGGCTTGATTTGTGAGTTTGTGCTAAGTATGCCTTTTCTCTTTGAAAGGATCAGAAACATGAGAAAAAGGATTCTGGAGATATTGGGTTGATAATTTGCCTTTTGTATTTGAAGGGATCAGGATATGAGAAAATGATTCTGGAGATATTGGCGTGCTAATTTGGGTTTTGGAATAAAGTCAACTATGCTGTATGCGGCTCCTCTCCTTATGGTTGAAAACTAGGTAACAACATTTCTGTAAAGAGCTGGCATTTGGCTTTACATAGTAAAGGTTGAGTTACTCAATGATAATAGTTCATTTTTTGCATCAACGCTGGTGGAAAAATGAAATTTCGCATCAGGCCCTTTTCCTATACTGTTTGCGATATTTTTCAGCAAAGATGACTATATCAATTTTTGTGATTTTCTTAGAGCTCACAGCTACATATGGGGAATTCTGCTAGAAGCTATGAACCTGAACTTTTTGCAGATTATCAATTTTTTGTTCCATCTGTGTGTGGAGATAATAGAGTTTAGGAAATGGATCCCTGGCTGGGGTGGTGTTTTCCATGAGATCCTTCTATGAGTTGCATAGAGCAGAATCAGTCTTTAGTCCTTGTTTACTTACCCCAATCGGCACTAGTTACTGTCAACTGGTTGGTGCTTATTGACAAGCCCCTCATGAAAAAACTGGCTTCTTGATTATTGCTCTTATGTGCACATAAATTGAATCTGAGTCCCATTTTGTTTTTGGGATGCAAAGTGGTGAAGTGCTGCACTGTATCCTGCAATGATTTAAGATGGCTTGGATGATAGCTCAAATGTATTCAGGTCCTTACGTCGCATTTGAATGTTAAGATCACATATGGAAGACTTGTGGAATTGTAGCCCTTTAGCTGCGAGTTAGACTAAATGAATGAAAGAAATAGTGGCATCTTCAAGATAGAGGCAAGCAGATATTGGCTCTGAAATCTGGATTTGTTAATATTTTTGCAGCATCAATTGCTTTATTAAGCTACTGCTCTGTGCAGGAGATCCTTGAGAGTTGTTCTGTTGCTTATTTATTCTGCGGAGTCTGTTGTCCCAAATAAGCCAAATTGGAACCTCCTCGGATCAAGTTGAACTTTAATGGGTCCAACAGAGGGATATTGCAAACATCTGTCTCATGCAGTCATTGACAACCATAGTGGTACTTCCCTGATTGGGTTTTTCTGCTTGACAAGTTCAAGGATTCACCTGTCATTGAAAGCAGGTGCAAGAAACAATCAATTGGTTATCCAATACTGATTCTGCTTACTGGGGTTCCTTAACAGTAGAAAAGAATTTGAGGTGATTCAGAAAAACAGGACCCTTAAGCTTTGGTATTTTTGTGTTCTAAAAACAGTTTGGATTATTATTTAGAGAGAGAAGTGGCCTCTTATGTGCTCATATCTCCAGAACGGACAGCTTCTAAGTTCTCTGTTTCTCTTCTTGATTCTTCTCTGTGTATTTTTTTGCAAGCTGTTGGTGTCTCTTGTTTCTTTGTCTGCATCTCCCAGTCCTCTCTTGTTGGTTCTTAGGGTTGCTCCTTGTGTAGACAGCATATCTTGTTATGCTCGTGGTGAGGGTCCATGTCCCCCATTTCTGCTTAGATGTTCTTTGCTCTTCCCTGCTTGTCTGCTAGATCTCCTTGATTTGGTTTTGGTTTCCTTTTTTCTTTTTTTCTCCCTATCTTTTAACAACATCATCCCCCAAGGAGTATGAGTTATAGTTGGTGGGGTTGGAGTATGTAAATCTCTTTAATTTTCAAATGGAATTTGTTAAAGTTAAAATCTGTAGTTCAATGAGATAACTTGAGAATATAGTTGCGGGGAAATTTTAATTCAGGTTTTAGAATGATGACAAGGTTGGCGAGGATAGAGATGGGTCAAGTTTTGTCTATGAATTTAGGCTGAAGAACAGTTGGTTGAAGAATTCTATGAGATAACTTGAGAATATAGTTGCGGTGAAATTTTAATTTCAGGTTTTAGAATGATGCAAGGTCAGCAAGGATAGAGGTGGGTCAAGTTTTGTCTATGAATTTAGGCTGAAGAACAGTCGGTTGAAGAATTCCTCTCAATTTTCTGTTATATGTCAACGTTTCTAGACTTTTATCATCTTTGGCTTTTTTCCTTGTTTGTCATGCGCTTGCTGCAAGGTGAAAACCACAAACTGTTTTCAAGTCTCACTGGGGAAAATTTACATGTGAAGGATTGAGAAAACCATTTTTGTGTGAAGGACTGTGAATATGACCACAGTATAGTCCTTTCAAAGATTGTTCAGCTGGTTACTGCAATTCCATACTAGTAAACTTTAAAAGTGTGAAAGATGGCTGATATCTATGCCGTTAAGATACACCATGGGGAAAGACAAGGAAATACTAATCCGGCAACTTCACGTCTTTAGAGTGTACTAAGTGTGGTTATTGGAATTAAAGAGGATTAGGGCATGTTGCTAATTTATGACCAATGCCCTCACCTTTATCTAGAGTAATGGCTTCGATGAGCATGTTGGGTAAATAGATCAAGGCATGGACATGGTTGTGGATTGGACAAGAAAAGGCTGAAGAAAGTTATTGGTAGGCATGGAAATAAAAAAATGGACAGCCCAATGCATGAAGCTCTTGCGTATGCAAGGTTGGGGAAGGGGTGGACCATAAAGGGTCTATAGTATGCAGCCTCACCTTACATTTTTGTAAGAGGCTATTTCGACATCTTGAACCCGTGACCTCTAGGTCATACAGTAACAACTCCACCATTTTGCCAAGGCTCCCCTTTTAGGCATGGAAATGCAATTTTCTATTATATGCAATTGGTTGCCATCTTAGAAGCAAGGTAATAGGACTCTTCCTTGTATTCTAACATTCTTTGTTGGATATTTCATTGTTCTTGTTTCTTGTTACCTTGTGACACTAAACTTGGATTTCATGATTGAATTATATAAAGGGCTGTTCCACCAATTGGATAAATGGAGGGATAATCAGAGGAAAATAATAATGCCACGATCATTTTTTATTTATTTATGTATATCTCTTTAAGAGAAGGGGAGCCTTGGCGCAACAATGGAGTTGTCACCATGTGACTTGGAGGTCACTGGTACGAGGCGTGAAAACAGCTTCTTGCAAAACGCAAGGTAAGGCTGCTTACTATAGGCTTTTTGTGGTCCTCCCTAGACCTTGCATACAAGGGAGTTTTGTGCACCGGGCTGCCCTTTTTTGTATCTCTTTGAGTTGGCACAAAAAAAGTGAGAATAACATAGCACTTATCATTTTCTTCTTGGCATAGATCAACTTGTAAGATCTGTTATTATGCTCGTTGTATCAAGCTTGAGTTGACATCATACCATGATGAAATCTTTCTAGCTAAATGAAATGAATTGCTATTCTAGTGATAGAGTGTCATACAGCTTATGGCATACATGTTTAAGTCTCACCTCAAACTAGGATGTTTGTGTGATTGGGGCCCGCTGAGGGGGTTGAGACTAGACATATTTTATAACGTGGAAGAAGATCTTGTCATCCACTCGTTGAAGAGTTTATTTGTTGCTCATTAAATCCAACATGGTCATTTGATATGAGGAGTTGACATCGAGGTCGCTTGATAGTGGTGAATAATTTTGTAAGATGATGATGGGAATATCTTGGAGATTGTTAGATTAAGTGCATTTCCTTTCTATTGTTGGTGAGATGATCCAATGGTTTGATTCACTAGTGTCAATAATGTAGCCATTGGTAGAGAGAGAGGGTGCTACCTCCTGTCTAATTGGAGAACCTCTTATATGCCCTTCAAATGATCAGGTTCGCTTCAGTTTTTGGGGCTGGATAGAAAGGGAGCCTTGGCGCAACGGTAGAAGTTGTAGTCATGTGACCTTGAGGTCACGGGTTCAAGGCCTGGAATCGGCCTCTTGCACAGGTCGAATTCAGTTTGAACATGAAACTCTAAAATTTTCTTTATATCTATAGCTATAGTTTGATGATATTAGTCTAAAGCTTTTATAAATAATATTATATCATCTCTTCATTGGCATAAGGAAGAAATCTGCCTTGTTCTCTATTCATCCAGATTGGACTTAGTTGAACAGGAAACAGTAAAACATTCTTTACAGCTACAATTTTACTTTGATGATATCAATCTTGTAGTTACAGTTTTAGTTTGACAGTAATTTGTCTCTATTATGATTATATACTAGTAAATCTTATTGAGAGCGCCATCATTTGCATGTCTTCGAGGGTGTTAAGTAAATTGAGGGACATAACTGCTGCTTTATGTGCTAGGAATTAAGATTTAGTTCACAAATGCACAAGGATACATAGGTTCTAAGTTGTATCATCCTCGTATATTTTAGTATTCAGATTCAAACTTTTCCATGTCAATTTGCAAATTGTAAACGTAAGAGCCACAAATAAATGGCTTGCTTGGTAATCTCGGCATTTCATCTTATTTTTGCTAGTTATTGAGGAAAGGACCCAAGTTTTAGGGGCCTTATAACTCTGGGAATTTTAGACTTTCTTTCAGTTGTATGAGCACTTCCAATATTGACATTCATCTGAAGGTTGTTTAATTAATGCTAGATAATTTCTTTTCAAGCAAGGCACTATGAAGATTTTTATGCCACTAAAGGACTATTTGTCTACAAGACTGACTTGCATTGAGAAAATAATTGTTGTTATTGGGAGTCGTTTCATACTGGAGACCCATACAGGTGGAAGCAGTCAAACATCCTAATAAAACATTCCCCCATGCCAGAAGGCTACTAACAGAGGAAGAGTTACTAGAGACATTCACATCTCAGATTGATATCTCCAAAGCACAGGTGCAACAAGCATAATTTGATTAATTAGGCTACCATTAATGGATTGCTATGGCTGTTGTAATTCTTTTGGCAACTGTTTTCTGTGAATTTGTTTCTTTTCCAATTGAATTTTAACTTAGAAGTTGGATTGCTTTCTTTGAATTCGTTTTGATACACCATGAATACATCATACCTATTCTAGAAGAAAAACATGTACAACAAGAGGAGAAGTGTGACACGAGTCTGCTAGAGGATGGCTCAAGAGATTCAAACCATTATGCAGCTATACTTGAATAGTTATAGGGGGAGGGGAGAAAACATGAAGTGGTAATAATAGAATTATCTGGACTAGGGAGGCACTGGTTCCTTGAAAACCAGAAGCTATGGTTTTATGCGACACTGTTTTCCCTTCCTATTTGAATAAAAATCATCTTACCAGGCTATTATCTTTTATCCTTCCATTTTTATTTTTTCTGTAATTGTCTCTGAAAAGTAGTTCAAATCTCATCAATTGGTATCAGAGCCTGGTTGGTGGGTTATGGTAAAAACTCATTACGGTTCAGAAATGGAGAATTGAAAAGAGAGTTTGGAGAGGAAAGTTGAAGGGCTCAAGGTGGATTTTAGCATGATGCAGGAAATTCTGCTGGAAATGAGGGAAACTATGAGAAGAATGGAAATAGGGAGAGGGCCTTTCAGGAAGGGTCATCAGGTGATGGGAGTAATCCTTCAAGTGGGATTGAAGGACCTAAGACAGAGAGAGTGGAACCATGACAACCATGATTTGAGTTACTGGCGTTTAATGGGGAGTATCCTCATGGGTGGATTTTCAAGCTGATTGCTACATCCGGGTGAACCAAACGACTGAGGAGAAGAAAGGAGAGATTGCTTCTGCCAGTTGTGAAGGATGACCTCTTAATTGGTTCCAGTGGGTAGAGATACGGAGACCCATTCGAACCTGGAACGCTCTCAAAGCAGCCCTTCTGGTTCGTTTCCAGCCGCCAATGTTGTGGACTGGATTCGGGCCTCTAATGAATCTGAAGAAAGAGGGTAACGTGGGGGAGTATTGGGAGAAATTTGAGCTAGTGTTTGCTCCCTTGTGTGACCATCGAAGGAGCTCCTGATGGAGTTTTCCCTCAATGGATTGAATTAAGAAATGCAGGCAGAGTTGCGGACAAGCAGACTGGTGGCTTTGGAGGAGATGATGGAGTTGGCCCAAGACACTAAGGAGAAGTTTTGGTTATTGGACCGGGCCCAAGAGAATAAATGGAGAGGGCCCAAGGGAGGAACCTTAAGACTCCTGCGGCCTGATACCATTTGCAGGGCCATAACTCATGCAAACACAAGTAAAGGTGCTGGGTTTGGTGGTCCAAGAGTACTTGAACCATCGGGTAGTTTGCACAAGCCGGAGAAAGCGGAAACGCTAGAGACGACCTACCGGCGATTATCTGAGAAGGAACTTCAGTATAGAAAAGAAAATGGGCTTTGTGACAAGTGGGATGAGAAGTTTTCTCTGGGACATCGTTGTAGAAGCCGATCCCTTCAAATCCTGCTGATTACCAATGAGGCCATGGGGGAAGAACAAATTCTGACGGCAGAAAACTCTAGAGAGATGGAGCAGCTAGAGGATGAACCACTACAATTATCCATGTATTTTACGATGGGTTTTACTGCAATAGACACTATGAAACATAAGGGGGTGCTGGGAAATAGAGAAATTATAGTACTAATGGATTCCAAGGTGTCACATAACTTCATCCCTAGGAAGTTAGTGCAAGACCTGAAGATTTCTGCTCATACTAGAAAAAAGTTTGAGTCAAGGTGGGAGGAGGTATCCACCTCAAAGTGAGGGTTTTTGTCCTGCAATTTCCATTATCCTGCAGGAGCGAGAAGTGGTGCAAGATTTTTATGCTTTCAGGTTAGAGGACATTGATGTGGTGTTGGGGATTTCGTGGTTGGGAACCTTAGGAGATGTCTCTACCAATTACAATAACCAGACCATGAGACTCAAAGTTAATGGCAGACAGGTGATGTTGGAAGGGGCCCCTTCACTTTCTAAATCTACATGTTCCCTTAAGACAATGATCAAATCTCTGCGCAGCACTAAGTTTGGTTACTCGATGGAGCTTAAAAATTCTCAGATAATTAAGGAAACTAAACAAGAGGTACAGGAGCCTGAAGTGCAAAAGCTTTTGGCCGAGTATGAAGGGTTTTTTCAACAGCCATTAGGATTACCTATGAGTAGGCAGCAGGATCACACCATTCGTTTAAAGGAAGGTACTCAACCTCCTAACCTTCGCCCTTACCGTTATCCCTACTGTCAAAAAATGAGATTGAAAAGATTGTTAGAGAGATGTTATTAGCTGGAATTATTAAACCAAGTGTTTGTCCTTTTTCTAGCCCAGACCTTTTAGTTAATAATAAATAAATAAAAAAGATGGCGGTTGGCATTTCTATGTCAATTATTGGGCGTTGAACTGCATTACTATTCTAGATAAGTTTCGTATTCCTTCTATTGATGAATTGTTGAATGAATTGGGTGGTGCCACTATTTTCTCCAAGCTACATTTAAAATCTAGTTATCACTAAATCGAGGTGAGGGATGAGGATACACATAACACTGCCTTTAGTTATGCCCTTTGGTTTATCAAATGCCCCAGCTACTTTTCAATTCCTTATGAATCATATTTTTCAACATTATTTGACGTGGTTTATCTTGGTATTTTTTAATGATATACTAGTTAACAACAATGATTTGCATTATCATTTTAGGCATCTACGCATTGCATTGCAACTATTGACCAACAGTATGCTGGTAGCTAACAAAAAGAAATGTTTTTGGAAAAATATATATTTGAGTATCTTGGTCATATCATTTCTTCCAATGGAGTTGCTGCAGATCCTTCTAAGATTTCCTCTATTATTGATTGGCCTATTCTAGTGGATATTAAAAGCTTGAGGGGCTTTTTAGAACTCATGGGGTATTACAGAAGGTTTGTGCAGGGGTATGAAAAGATTGCAGCACCTCTAACCAGACTGCTAAAAAAAAAAAATGCTTTCCATTGGGATTGGGATGCTCAAGAAGCTTTTGAATTGTTGAAAGCAGCCATGATTTCTGTCCTAGTTTTAGCCATTTCAAATTTTTCTAAGCCATTTGTTGTGGAATCTGATGCTTCAGGCAGTGGAATTGGGGCAGTTCTTATGCATGATTGCGTTTTTTAGTAAACATTTGTCAGAGAGCTCAGTTGAAGCCAATATACGAGAGGGAGCTTATGGCAATAGTCTTAGCGGTACATAAATGAAGGCATTATCTAATGGGACAACATTTCATTATCGGCACTGATCAAAAAGCCATAGGTTCCTGATAGAGTAGAAGTTATTATCAGAGGAACAGCAGAAATGGGTGACTAAGTTGCTGGGACTTTCATTTGAGATACAGTACAAACTAGGGAGTCAGAACAAAGTAGCAGACACTTTCCAAAAAAGCTGAAGTTGACATCTCTTATAATTCTCCAACTTTTCCAGCAATTCGTCTGCAAATTCTAATGCTGCTACAGATTGCAATCTGATGGCTCTCTCTATTGTCCATTGTAATGGGTTATCAAGATTGGAAAAGGAAATCCAACAAGATGATCAACTTAAATCTATTGTACAAGAACTCCTGGTCGATCCTGACAGCCATACAAGTTTTTCATACATTTAAGAGGCTTTCTATTTGTTGTTACTTGCAACATATACCAAAGAAATAAGTATCAAGCATTGAAACCTGGGGGACTCCTTCAGCCCCTGCCCATCCCTAACCAAGTTTGGGATGACCTTAGTGTATGGATTTTATTGGTGGCTTACCCAAGTCACAAAGGGTGGATACAATTCTTGTTGCGGCGGACCATCTTACAAAATATAGCTATTTCCTTGTCTTAGGACATCTATTTACAGCTCAAGATGTTGCTACTCTCTTTACTAAAGAGATAGTCAGCCTACAGGTTACCCCTGTTCTATGGTATCCATTAGGGACCACCTTTTTATAAGTCAGTTTGGGATAGAGTTATTCAAACTAGCTAGAATAGGCCTAAAGATGAGCACAACCTATCACCCACAGACTAATAGGCAAACTGAAGTTGTTAATCGCTACTTGAAGACCTACCTATGTTGATTCACTTCTAGTCATCCTAGGAAATGGCCTAAGTAGATTTCATGGGCCGAATTCTGGTTTAATGCTACCTATCAGAGTGTTGCTAGCATGACCCCATTCAAGGCTCTTTATGGACATGAACCCCCTATTTTACTACGTCTCACTGGGGGAGGCTCTGTTGTGGATGCAGTCTATCAACAACTTATGGACAGGAATGTCATCTTACAAGAATTGAAGGATTACTTACTAGTTGCCCAAGCTAGAATGAAGTCACAGGCAGACAAGAAGCGTAGGGAGTTGGTGATCTGGTTTTCCTCAAATTGCATCCATTGAAGTTCAAGAAGTTGGCAAAGAGGCCAAATAAGAAATTAAGTCATAGGTTCTATGGTCCTTTTCCTATGTTGGAGCAGGTGGGAGAAGATGCATGTCATTTGGCATTGCCAGCTACTAGACAAATTCATCTTGTTTTCCATGTTTCCCAACTTAAATAGTAATTGTCAAATACTTGTCACGCTCAGCCTCTGTCTTCTAGTTTAACAGATGAATTGGAACTTGTTGTTCAAGCTAAAGCTATCAAACGGGTCAGAGTTTTGCTGAATGGTCCAAGGGAGGTTCTAGTTAAGTGGAAAGATCTGCTTGAATATGACAATACATGGGAATTATATACAGTTCTAGATGCTCAGTTCTCATCTTTCCACCTTGAGGAGAAGGTGAAACTGATAGGTGAAGATAATGATACACCACCAATATATCATAACTATTCTAGAAGAAAAACAGGTACAACAGGGGGAGAAGTGTGCCACATCTGCTAGAGGATGGCTCAGGAGACTCAAACTGTTATGCGGTTATACCTGAATGGTTAAAGGGGAAGTGGGGAGAAAATGGGACGAGGGAATAGTAGAATTATCTGGACTAGGGAGGCACTGGTTCTTATTTTTTCTATAATTGTCTCTGAAAAGTAGTTCATATCTCATCACGTTTCTTTTCCAATTGAATCTGTAACTCAGAAGTTGGATCAATTCTGCAACTTAGAAGTTAGATTGCTTTGAATTTATTCTTTTTTAACAAAGACTTGTGTATTGAGAGTCTGTGACTCCAGTCGGCTGATGTGGATTTCTAACAGACTGTCCAAAAGAGTTAATTGCAGAAATTTTTTAGCTGAAAAATCCCACAACTACGAGTCAGCATGGGTTTCGCTTAACTAGGTTGATGCCCGTCAATTGCCAAGAAGGATCCAGTCGGCTGGTAGATTAAAATTTGAATTCCAAATTTTATTAACAGCTGTTTCCCAAGAAAAATATGTATCTCCTACCAGATCAATTTGCACTCTAATGGCCAGAAATTCAAATCCAACGGATCTATCGGCTTGAAGATTATAAATTGAAGATTCAAACAACCATTCGAAGAGCTGTTTGAGCATTAAGCAAGCAATCAAGCCTACATCTCAAGCAAGCAACTCTAAGCTCACTGTTTCAATTCTTTCAATCTTGTGTTTTAGCTTTGAAGAAAGATTTCTTCTTCAAATTATTCCCTCTTTCTATCTGAGAGAGTGGTATAGCTATCTTGCTCCTTGAAAGTTTTGCAAGTGTCTGCAAAAAGAAAGAGCTCAGAGCAAGTGCTCTTTTCATTTGATTGCAACCAGTACAATGTCAACTAATGTGTAAAGTTTTGTATTGATTTGTGGAACTCAGAGTCGGTGTAACTTTGAATGAATGGAAGTAGGTGCCTTGGTTGGCTGGCCGAACCACTATAAAATTCTTTTGTCTAGTTTCTTATGCATCAAAGCTCTTATTTCTAACTTTGTTCTCAAGAGTTGAAAACTTGAGCTCAAAGTTTGCAAAAGTTTTTAAAACTTGACTTGGGGCCCAATTCACCCCTCTTCTCTTGGTACCCACTGATTTGATAAGTCATTTGGTCTCATGTCAATCAAAGCTTTTTCTTTGGGAACCCTAAATCTGCAATCAGCCCTTTTTTTCAAATTTCAACTAAAATCAAATCCATGGATCTGATATGTATATACGAGTTTTCAGATTGAGGTAGCATTGGGTTTTGTATAAGTCTTGCAAACAGACATGGCTGTGAGTTAAGATTAACAGGTTTAGAGAGAAAGAGGCACAGTAGGACAGGTTCCAACTTCCAAGTTTGTGCAAAAGAAACAAACCAGCAGTTTTGCCCGAAGCTCCTCAATCTCCTTTTTTTGACGTTTTAATAAAGCAGCATCTGTCAAAATCTGCAGATGGATGGAGAGAGAGGTGTGATGAATTTAGAACATTGTTGCACTTATAAGCTAGTAAATTAACTGGATAGTTAGTTCAAATAAATATCAGCAGAAAAAATAATATTAAAGCAAAACAGTAGTCGAAAGATGAATCAGAGAGAAACGTCATTCACATGTGCGCAGTTTTTAACTCGTAGAGCTCTAGTTGCAAATTGGAGACTACTCTTAGTCTCTTCCGCATGTGTCTGTAATTAAATAAATGTTGATAACGACGGCATGAGTAATCTTGGCAACAAAAAACAAGGTATAACGCATGAACTAAAGCACACCAAAAGAAAGACCACTGGAAGTGAATTATCCTGCATAAAAGCAAGTTAATTATGACAAAACTACAGATGGCTTGTTTTATAGGGAAGTACCTGTGCAAGGGTAATGTTACATATAATGGCAGTGTTTGCATTTCCACCCAGTGCAGGATGCAGAATGCGTGTGAGCTTGCTATCTCGATATGGTACGTGACCACTGCTTCAGGATAATAATAATGGGATACTGGGTATCATAAGATGAATCTCAGAATAAAATTGCTGAACTGATCAAGAAAAATACCCTTGGCTCTCTACTCCTTCACTCAATTTTTTTATAACAGTCCCAAGAGTCATTAGGCTTTTATTTGTGTGAGAACCTTCTTTCAGGCGCACACCACCTGCACCAGTCTTTGCAGCACGCTCTGAACCAGCCAGATCCACTAAATTCTGGTGGAAGCAAGGATCAGTCAGAAGAAAACAAGAAAAGAAAAGCAAAAGAGCTAATAGGTATATGCCGAGTAAATACTACAATATAGTGAAAAATACACCAAGAAACATAGTTTGTATCCTCATTACATACAAGAACAGATACACGAACAGCATCACAAGGATTGCCAACATTGCCGTCTTCAGTTCTATCAGGACTCTCAATTATCTGCAATTGTAGTTAAGAAAGATACAACTGAAGGATTCTCAGATCTTCACAGAAACATGGAGGAAGTAAGCAAAAGTAGTTCTTACCATCCGGAATATTGCATGTGACCTACTGCTGTAGACATTCATATTAGTCTCCCCAATGTGGAGATGAGCTGCATGTTTGGGACAGTGAATGCTTAATAATAATTGGTAGCAAACAGAAACCCAAAAGGAAGAGAAAGGAAGTAGTACATTCTCCAAACTCCATAAAATCAAGAACTTGTTAAGGGCGGGCAACAATTTCTTCTCTCAACCCAGCAACAAATATTCCTCGCTATGAATAGGAAAACAAGGAATATGTCAATTAGCATTGTTAGATAGAAACCAAGTTGTTGACAGGGCATTAGATTAGTTAAAGCAAGAAGGCAGTACCTCAAAACTCTCATGAATCTGTAGTTTCCAGTGCTCGGGCACTAACAAATCATTGATCTCCTCATTATAGATTTCCATGTAGGACATGCTCAAAAGAAACTCTCTATTTTCATCCTAATAATCCAGAAATACCAGAAGTATAAATTTCTCTACTGTAACTTTATAATCCTTCCACCATAGTAACCATGTTTCTTAGAAATGCACTTGATAAAGATAAATGATTTTCTCTATCCATTTAACAAGTTGCTTTAGGAGAAGAAGAACTGGTCAGAAAACTTCCAAGATAGCACCTTAACCCAGAAGGA
Organism: Warburgia ugandensis; assembly: GCA_035236585.1. Classification (NCBI taxonomy): domain Eukaryota; kingdom Viridiplantae; phylum Streptophyta; class Magnoliopsida; order Canellales; family Canellaceae; genus Warburgia; species Warburgia ugandensis. The sequence goes on along the minus strand of CP141138.1, from coordinate 8,477,407 downwards.
GTCCAGATCCAGCTCAATTCACTTCCACAAAAATGGTCACTTTATGATACTCTGCAGTCATTTTTTCTTTCAAGTTTTAAGCTTAAAAACTCAAAAGTTCCTTGAGGTTAATTCTAGGAAACAGTATCTTTAGATTATTTGGCAGACTTGGTTAAAATGCGAATTTAAGATAAATTTGAGTATTTTGTGTGTTTTCTTGTTCTTCAATGACTTGATAAAATATATTAGGAGTCCTGAGAGCCAAACCCAACATGTCTGCCATTTGTACTTTATGGAACATTAGTTTAGCCTGTTGAGAATATGGCATCTTATGGTGATCAACCAACTAATCTGCATGGGTCACTCCTAATTCAGCCCATTTACCATGACTGAGCATCTCTAAGAAAACATGTTTCCCACTAAGCCATTCTAAAATCATTGAAGTATTTTGGTGCACTAAATAACCTGAAAAACATATTTATTGAAGATATACAGATCAGATGATGTAAACAAATCAAATGATTTTGTCCATGGGAATATGCTTGCTAATCAAACACAATCAGCTTCAATAAAGCCAAAGAGTAATGAGCTTAAAGCTTTAAAAGAAATCCTATGATTTGGTAACAAACAGCCAACGTGTACATGTAGGTGCACCAAGCAACTAATTATTGATAAGGGAAAAACATGTCCAACAAGTTCCACCAGCACAAACACAGAATATATATCTAAGTAACAATTTTAAAAAATCTTCGCAATCAGTTCCATTAACACATCTAAAAGTACATTTTAAAGCAACAAAAAAAGAATAAAAAAAAGGAATTGCATATCGTCTAATTAAAAGATAACTAGACCTTCAGTATAATTTGAAGTGACTAATTCATTAACAATCAAATCTCGTGGGGGTTTCTAGCATAAAATGAATAAAACTTCACACATAGCAAGAGCTCTTCACTCTCTGTGTGGGAAGGTACGCATAACATAAATCAACAAATAGTCGTTCTTCTTTCATACCAGGCCATTAAGGGCTTTTATATCATTTCAATTTACAACATCCTGGTTAGTTGCTACTGTTGCTGGCAAAGTTAGCATGCCTGTGTTCCTAGTTATTAGGCATGTGGTACACATTTCATGGTATAGTACAACAAGGATGCCATAGTTGTAAAATTCTGAGTGAGTAAGAGAGAGAAAGACAATGTCTATGTGATGAACTTATGTGATAACAAAAGGCGCCCCTAAATGTGATACCATCCTATGTCAATACTTTTAAAGTCCAATGAAAAATAGAGCATAACAATAAGAGTCAGTTCAGCAGTACAAAAATATACTGTAGATAAAGATAATCATAAATCACCAAGAAAGGTTTGGAACTTCCATCTACCTCTTGTATAATTTGGAATAAATCACGCACAGCAAGAGGGATAACCCCTGGTTCAGTTTTGGATCCTCGCATCGTATGCGTTTTCCCACTATTAGTTTGTCCATATGCAAAGACAGTACCTTCAGGCAAGTCAAATAGAACAGGAAGTTCATAACATACAATCAATATTTCCACATAATTAGCCACATGCTAACACTTTAATCTGCCTACCATTGTAATTTTGTGATTAAAAAATGCATATAAAAAGAAATATCAATTATTAGCGCAAAAAGCAGTGATGGACCTAAATGCAAGTCATAGGAAACAGATAGGTCTTATTAGGCTAGACTAGCTAAGGAAGAAAGCAATCAAGACAATGTGGTTAAAACTTAGTAGGAGTTAATTAGCTTAGACTCACTGTTTGGTATAGACTTATATGATAAGATAACAGCTGATCAAGGGTCCCAGTAGATTCAGTTGCTCAGACACAATGTCCTATGTGAAAGTTTGAATGTGTTAGCCCAAATCTTTTAACTTTAACAATGAGGAGTTAAAGGTCATAATTAAGGCAGTTTGCATGTGTAACTAAATTGGCAACTTCAAAATGAAATCAAGTAGCCGAATAGCAAAACGCAAACAAGAAAAATCATGCTAATCACGCTAGTTTTTTTATAGACAGCAAACAAATGCCCAGCAAATTTAATGAGATGATAGTGTAACAGTTCAAGCACATTATGCCAGGATAGCAGAATAGGTAAATAAAAACTAAAGATTAGCGCATAAATTAGAGATATGTCCAATGTACCATTGAATCCACAAACTGCAGCGACAACAATTGCCTTTGTGAGAGCTTCAAAAACTTCCCTCGTCTTGCAATCTTCTCCAAAAATCCGATCTGAAAATCGAAGAGATAAAATCAAGAACTGGAAGCAGAAAAAACTTTTCCAAAAGAGGTAAAGATAAATCCGCTGAAATGAAAGCATACCAAACTCAAACTTGGTAGGTTGATTCGAAAAGGAGATGGAATTGCCGGTAATTCTCCAGGGACTTGATTTCACATCCTCCGGAGAGAGAGGCCTTGCTCTTACAGTGACGTGAATCCTCTCCTCCATTGAAGGATTCTGAGGGAGAATTAGGACTTAAGAGGGGTTTTGAGAATTGAAGAGGAGATTTGCTCTTTGCTTCGTTTTACGTGGCTCCCTTTGCTGAGTTTCCCGCCTCCGCGTTTCGTGTCAAGACTCGAATGGACCAAAATACCCTACTTATAAGGGACTTGTCACCCAAGCCCGTTTGAAATAGTTGCGTCCCTTTCTCTGTTCGTTTTTTTTTAGTAATTCAAGACATTCATTTGATTCATCTCAAATAATTAGGTACTACATCTCATGTATGTCTATAAGTCCTCCATTTGTGGAGCTTTTGAAGCAAAATAAAATAAAATAAAACAATGGCATTCTATGTTTCAGAGCTTTGTTGTGTTACCCATCAATTGTTTTGCTTCAAAAGCTCCAAATTGGAGAACCTAAAGGCATCAAACTAACATGATATTTGGTATATAAAGCATCAAATATGGGGTAAATTATATGAATGTTTTGGATCGCTGAAAAAAAAAACATAAAAATCAGCCCACTTTTCAATTTTAGGAATACCTAGAGAGAGGTTTTACCATTGTCTCAATTCTCAAGACATGACATGAGCATATAGTAGAAATTGTTTTTTTCTTTAAATGGGATCATGCTTTGGAAGACGAAGAGCGCCCATTGGATCACTGTGTGTGATATTCTTTTTAGTTACAAAATGGATGGCAACAAGTCACCACCGATTTTTCTTAATTAAAGCAAACTCTACCAAAAAACAACTACCTCTTATTTTCTTGGTTGATTAAGTTGTCTAGTTCATTTTACAATAGAAGTGGTCTCGTATATCCAAAATCTAGCTAGGCTAAGAAAGTGGTCGACTCATGAAGAATTAGGTTGGGTTTTGGCAAAGCCTTGTAAACTCTTGCTGAACTAACTTGAGTTAGCATGATAATCAACTAATTGTGCTAGATTAATGTTGAGTTAGCAAGAGTTTCATGAAAATTGGGAAAACTCTTGCTAAACTAATATGAATTATCAAGAGAAGGAAAAAATCAGTCAAAGTCTTCCTAAATCAGCTTAACCCTTGTTCGACTAGCCCCAGGAAAGGCATTCCAAACATGATGAATGGTTTAGATCTAAAAAAGAAAGAAAAAGTTTCATCATATACAATGAGCAGGCATGCACTTCTTTTACATGTTCTTGAGTATGGACTCCCATTAAAAATCTTTGAAAATTTTTCAATTTCAAATTAGAGGGAAAAAACGACCCACTAAGGGTCGATGCTTATGTGCATGTGAGGAAGTTGATGTCGAAGTTTTCATGGGTGGTTTTTTTTTTAGGGAAGATCAAAGTTGTTCACATTGTTAATTTGGTCATAAAAAATTGGGAACTTATCAAAAATAAATGTGTTAAAATGATCTAAACCTCTTATTTTAGGTCTTTGAAAAACAAATATAGTTGTAATTTTCATCCTAGTAAAAAGATAGACTTAAAATATCCTATGGGCATGAAATTTTGTATCTAGCCCAAGACATTCCTAACAAGATTTAGGTCTTAGAAAAAAGGAATCCATGAAAATACTAGGCTTTAGACTTCTTTACATACTCATGAGTGTCAGCTCCTACTAGAAATATAAAAAAAAATCAAAAATCAAAATGAAGTAGAATGATGGTCCATATAATAGTGTCTGTGGGCACATATAATGAGACACCTTTGGATGATCACACTAGCTATCCAATTCTTCTGCCTTTTTCAGTGTCTAGTTGTTCAAAAAGCAAGTTGATTGGATAATTTTAGCATTCGAAAACTTGTACTTTGCTCACAAGAAATGAATGATTTAGAAACTTTGTACAATAATTTTTTTTTGGATCAAAGAGTGGAGCAAAAGCCTTAAGATATCATTGTAAGTGCATACAATGATGCATCCAAAAGATTAAATAGAGTAATAAGAAACTAAATGCAAGGAAATACCCAGCATGTACGTAGTTCAACAAAACCGCCTACATCCATGGGCAGAGCAAAAGGAGAAATCTACTAAGACATAATACTTTACAAGTATGAACCTAACTTAATTCTTATTCCATTTCTTGTCTTCTCTAAAACCCAATAACATACTTTGAAGCCCTCTTTTTATTTTCTCTCTTTCTATATTTATGAGAGAAACCCCAGAAGAAGCACACCTGGCATGCATTATAAGAAAGCAACTTAAAGTCTCTCTATCCCTTGGCTTTAATTGTGGGCCTCTTTATGGTGTGGGAATCACCTTAAAAACACTAAGTAAAGAATGCAAGACATAAAAACTCAATTTTCTCCACCTTGGTTTGGATACTTTTAAGTAACTTAAAAAAAATAAAAATAAAATAAAAAATAAAAAACCTCCATCTAAATGTGAATTTTCTCTACTCACCAACCCCTCTCCTTGAGTCCTTTAAACACTAACAATGTTGAATATTAGCCAATGCCTAAACTTGTCCACTTTAACTAGCCTAGTCAAGATGTCCCTTACAATGGCCATAATAGACACATTTTCTTTTAGTCCTTTATGCCAAGCACCAATTTCTTTAGCTCTACCTCCTCATGTGACCATGGATCTGTTGGTCCTACTGTTAGAGTGTAGGAAACTGTATAATCATCTTCATACCTTAATGACACCTCTTTATAAAGTTTTTCCTTTAGTAATAGAGTATAGTTTTACTAATTCATCTTCCTGCATTGGATCACATGGAATATCAACAACTCCTTTATAATGAGAATCTATAATTTCTTCTCATACCCATATGACTCCACCTTAATGATTGTAGTCTTCTTATACCTTTTTTCATGAGTGTCTATGCGAGATTTTCTAAACATAGTACTCTCATCAAACATGACATATCTATTAACAATCTCATTTTGAGAGTTAGGTCCTATAACTTACACCCTTTAACTCCCTTATCATACACTAGAAATATGTAAGACTTTGACCTTAAATGCAATTTGGTGTGTTGTTCCCCTTGTATATGAGCATATGTAGGACATCCAAATATTTGCAATGAAGAATAATCAACTGATTTTCCTATCCAAACTTCTTTAAGCATCTTAAATTTTATTACAGTAGAAGGAGACATATATTACATAACAAAGCATATCAATTACCTTAGCCCAAAATTCTTTTGATAACCCTGCAAAGAGCCTCATGCAGATGTCTTGCTCATCCTCTTAACTACCTCATTTTGTTGTGTAGTACCTGGTATAGTGAAATATCAAGCAATCCTTTGCTTCCTTGTAGAATTCTTTAAATTTTATGTGACACTAATTCACCACCATTATTAGACCTAAAACCTTCACTTCCTTTCCTATTTGTTTTTCCATCTCCTTATTGTAATGTTTAAATTTTGTAAATGCTTCTAAAAAATTTTCATGAATTAAACTCAAAACTTTATGTGAGAAATCATCTATAATGAAGACAAAATACCTTGTATCACCTTTGGAAACCACTAGAGATATTCCCCACACTTTAGTATGAATATACAAAACTAATCCCTTACTCCTATGAGTGGAGACCTTTAACCTCATCCTATACTAATTTTTCAAACAAGCAAAACTTACAAAAGCCAAGTCTACAAGTTTTAACTTCTTGAATGCACATCTATTATGCAACTCCAACAATCCATTCTCACTTGTATGGCCCAACCTCACATACTATAGATTAGTATTATTTATGTCATTGTCATAAAAAAGATGTCACCATTGCATTCCATGTAACTGTTTGAACAATAAACTAATACAAATTTTCTTCTTCCCTCCTTTTGTAACTAACATTATATGCTTTTTCACCTTCAAGATTCCATCATTTATTCCAATAGTACAGCCCATAGAACTCAAGGCACCCAATAATATCAAATTTGTTATTAATCTTAAAAGATGCCTGACATCCTTTATAATTCTCAATATCCCATCAAATATATTTATTTTTACTCCTTGCCCTAGTAGAATTGTTATCCCAACACATATTTCCACCATCATACGCATTATAGAAACTAAAAAATATTTATTTGAAGTCATATGTTAAGAACACCTAAAATTTAGAAGCCAGTTATGGAGAGAAGAAAAACATGAGGAGATGGTGAGTACATCTCCTTCACCTTTAGTGTTGGACACTATACTTCTTCATATTTAATTATATGTTTCTTTGACCACTTACAAAATGCAAGGTAAGGCTGTGTACTTTAAGCCCTTGTAGTCCGCCCCTTCCCTGAACCCCACATAGGCGGGAGCTTCATGCACCGGGGCTGCCCTTTTTTTTACCACTTCTTTTGGGAAAACTTCTCTTCATGTGACCTTCTTTTTTTTTTTTTTTGGCAAAAGTAACATTGCACTTTCTTGCTTTTGAAATTTGACCAGAATTTCCCTCTTCTTGTCCGTATTCCTTTGATCTTTCCTTTCCTTTCCTCGAACTACTTGCATATAAAGCTTCACTACTTCTTCCTTATTTAGTTTCTTCTTTATCTCACTAAACAAGAGGGTGATTTAGCCTTTTCTTTAAGTATTGCCTCTAGTTCAAGATCCCCTTATTCTTCATAACTCTTTCTTGTAAACAAATACGTCATTTTCTCTTCTTTGCCATAGCATAATATTTTCCTTGCCCTCAGACTTCTTCACCTCAAACTTAGATCTAAGAGCTGAGTGAAAACCTTAACAAATCACTATAAGGCATATAATAATCTATCCAAACTATTAAACAAAGGAATGAGAAATCAAATGCAAGGAAACACAAAGACAGAAAAACACAAGCATATACTTGGTTTGGGACAACCACCAATATATAGAGGGAGAGCAATAGGAGAAATCCACTATGAGAGAATAACTTTACAAGCACGAACCTTCCTTGGTTCTTCTTCTTCTCCGTGTCTTCTCTAAAACCCAAGAGTACACATCAAAGGTCTCTTCTTATTTGCCCTCTTTTCTACCTTTACAAGAGAAACGCAAAAAAAAAGAGGCACACCCTACACACATATACACTACATCCCACTCTAAATTCCCATTATTAAAAGGTAAATTAGAGTCATTCTTTCCCCTTTAGCTTTAGTTATGGGGCTCCTTATGGTGTGCAGACCACTATAAAATATTAAGTAGAGGATGCAAGACACTATAACTCAACATAGATCTAAAAGGTTGTTGGGGGCTTGAAGAAGATCAGCTGTCATATCTTATATCTTCACTTGGTTCACCTTCATGCAAGTGGACAACAGAGACCAACTCATATGGAAGCCAAAACCATAGGTTACATTTTTAGTCAAAATGGTCTATGCATCAATTGTTAATGAAGATTCTACATGGGCTGCTCAAAATTTATGTGGAGCCCCAATACTACTGCAATTTTCTCTAAACTGTTGGTTTTTTTTATGATGAGTAGCCTTAACCATGTCATTACACAAGATAAATTGTTTAAACTTAGAGAACAAGGTCCCTCTCAATGCTTTCCATACAAAGCTAGCTCAAAATCCAAGGATCATCTTTTGCTCTATATGAAGACTTAAGGTTCCATGTGAAACAAAAGTTTACAAAATTTTGGAGTCACTTGGGTAATGCCAAACACATTCAAGGAACTACTAGTTCAATGGAGGCTATTAAGTTAAAGTCTAGAGGTACAGTCCTTTTGCATGCTTATTATGGAGGCTATATTAGAAGTTTAGCTCGAACACTATGGAAAATGTTTCAAGAGCTCTTAAAATTCCACTAAGCCAAAATTGAAAATATACTCCAGTCCATAACTCCTTAGGCTTCAATGTTGAAAATTTTTAAGGGAATCTCACTCGTTGAAATTCTAAGAAAATGGTTGGAGTATCGAAGTCATCTTTAAGTGTCTCTAAGCCACAACTAACTTGGTTCTTGTCTCCCCAAGGTAGCTACAAATTAAATTTTGAGTGAACATGCTATGGGACACCTAGAATTTTAGGTATGGGAGGTACCGCATAATTCAAATGGGGAATTTTTTTGACTAAGCAAGTCCAATTGGTAGGTGTGATTTGAATTAAGTTGAGATCTTATCTATTTATAGAGGATTAAAATACTTAGAATAAATAAGAGTGAACCCTTTGTTACTGGAAGGAGATCCATAAAATGTCATTGGATAGCTTAGTTTGCAACAAGATCTACCATTTTTGGTGCTGGTCAATTGCGAACAAAATTGAAAGGATGATTAGAAATATTATCATATCCTTTTAGAACACTCTACAGTTGGTCAATAGCTTGGTAGATGAGCTGGTTTGAGAGGGCACAATACTTGATGAATGACACATAAGTGGGTTTGAGGTCTAGTCTTGGCAATGCAAGCTCATTTCTTAATTGTTAGCTTTCTCGTACCATTTTTTACTCTATATTATCCACTCATATGTACACCTTATCTTTGCATCCTATTTAGTGAAAGTGTTGTGCGCAGGATTCTAGAAACCAGGTATGCCTATCAAACATCTTCCTAGCTCTGATCTTCTCCCACTCATGGTCTCACATGATTTTTCATGCGATTATTACATCTCTTGTGGCAATCCTCTCAAACACTCATTTAATTATCTTTCAAAAAAACAAATCAATAGTCTAGTTTCAACTTTCGAAAATGTGACTTTTAGGAAACCTTGAATTCTTTCAATCTTCGTGATTTTTGTATACAAGACATCCAATGCCTAGGTGATCAAATGAATGGATTGGATCATCCAGTGGTCCATGTTCTTATACTGACAGTTGTTTAGTGTTCTTCTTAACACGTGTTATTATAATTTCTTTAATGGTGCCCTTGGCTATCTATTTCACCTTAAATCAAGTGATCACATGTCTGTGATCCAATAAACCTTTAGGTTTGCTAAGGAAGGTTGAATGATTTACATTTCTTGGACCTCATCTCATAATTTGACGTTCTGGTGGCATGTGATAACGAATAGCTTATAACCTTGTCCAGTGATACAATCTATTAGTCATGAAATGTGTTGAACAACCACTTGAACATGTGCTAACCAAAGTTGGCTGGTTCACTCCTTAAACCCAGGAACCTAGACTTAGAAACAAAGTGGTTGCTACTTGAGCTAAATTATCAAGCTTAACCAATTCACCAACCTTTAGGCCCAACCAACTCTAGCATAATTACTTTAGAATTCCAAGAATAAAGTCTAAGTCATGATTGCAAGCAATTTAGCAACTCAGCCTTTGATCCCATCTTTAGATGCCTTTTGTTCATTTGGAACAGGTAATACAATAAGACAACTACATCAAGAAATGATATCATCTGATTTTGATAACTTGCACTTTTTTACTTCATCACAATAATCACCTTGTTGGACATCCATGACCCAATGGCACTAAAAACAATCTCAATTCATGATATTGATTTCTATGCTTACAACTTCTAACACCAGTTCCATTTAACATTTTCCTCCCTTGAGACCACTTACCTTAAGCTACTAGAACTCCAAAGGTCAAATTTGTTATAATGCATTAAAATGGTGCACCAGTAATTCCTTATTAGGCATCAAAATTAGTTGGTCTTTTCTAAGTTACCATTTTTAAAATGTGTCATTTTTAGTCTAAAGAATCCATAAAACATTAACAGCCATACTTTGTTGGACCCAATGGAAGCCAATTTATTCAGTGCCTCCTTCAAGTTTGCACTAATACTAATAGTTGGTAGCTTGTGGAGTTAGCAACCAACCAACCACCTAGTTTTTTTTATGAACAACACATATTTCTTTAATTAGCAAAAAATATTTTATAAGGTTAAATTACATTCCATATCTAGACTTTCTTGCCTCCTTATCTTTAAAGAATCAGACCACATAAGGAGGAGACCACCATATAGACCTTTAACCGGCACAATAATATAGTGTGGATATTTATGAATAAGAATATCATTTAACCATCTATTATTGACCTTGCTAATCCTAGTTTCTATAATTTTAGATTATTCTTAGCAATGATTGATTTAAGAGCAAGCCAAAAATACTTTCATCAAGGCCCATGTGAGTTACATCTAATACACTATATTAGGATCATAAGTACGGAAAGAAATGCCTGTTGGGCATACCCAAATTCCAAAGCACAATAATGTGGAATACCCTAGAGTTTGCTGGCGCAAAGATCTTTCTTTTCCTACTCCTATGCTCATTATTTAGAAGTTTCACTTGATTAACAATTCTTTTCTTAGAAGCCTTGTAGATATTGATCATTCTTGCCTCCAAGGCTTTCTGAGAAAAAGTCCTTATGACTTAACACCTCAAGATTTCTCCCAAGAGGAGAGACAAGACTTTTTCTTAAACTGGAAAGGCGTGCATGTTCTAAGGTAATAGACGGGTAAAGGTTACTATCGCTAGAGCTATGTAAGGGTGGAGGAAGGTTGCTAGGTGTAGGAAAGATTACAACTTATGAGATAACTAGGTAACTTCAATTATGAAAGATGACTTGGATTCATTAAGGAGTACTAAGGCACCTCCAAAGACCCAAAACTAGCATAGTAAGCAATTGATTGATAGGGATAATCCTTTTAAGATTAATGGGGATGAGTGACAGAATCTGATTCTTCTTTCTTATTGATTCATGGCCATATGGTTAAGAGGTCTTTTGCATTATCATTCTCAGAAGAGTAAGGGGGAGTAGTTGCAGCAAATGTGGGGGCCATCCTTTTCCCCCTTCTTCTCTATTTTCATACCTTTTTTCTTGAATTGGATATCTAGTTTTCTTCTTCACCTTCTTCTCATTATAAACTTATAAATAACCAGGGGTCAAAAAGTAAAGTTTGAAACAAGACTTTGGAAGTGATATGATGATACTCAACCAGTTGAAAGAAGAAGCAAAGGATGATGTTATGGATCAAGTAGTGGGTTAAGACCATTTTCCACTTCAACCTTATGACAAATCATGCTAGGATCCTCTTTTAGCTCTATTTTTTTGCAAAAATGATGACTTGATATAGAGTTGAGAAATTTTTTGAAGTAATCTTGATGAATGTGTTTCTCCACCGCCATAGACAAAGAATCTAGTTCCATTTCTTTGTTGATTTAGAAAATACGCTATAAGTATTTCCTTAATTGATTATCAAACTTGTTGAGTCCTCCTTCACTTATTTTCTCTTCTTATTGAGTTGGTATCTTATTCTTTTTAGTGCAAGCTTTATTGATTCAACATCACCATTTTCATCATAGTTACCATCTATCTTCATAACTGCCTCAATCATGATTTCTTCTTTCACTTCTTCCTTGGGTTTCTCCACTAGTTAAATCAAATAGTAGCACTAGTTGAGGTTGTGTGTAATGGATCGACAAATTTTACATAATTCAAAAAGGGCTTCATAAACAATACTCAAGTTCACTTGTGAGTTCCTATTGGTAATAACAACTTTTTGTGGGAGAGGAGTATTAATATTTATGAATGCACAAACTCTTATATGTCTTCTCTTTTGAATTAATTTCTTACTGTCATCAAGAGGTTAATGGGTCCATGTATCAAGCTTCTAGAATTACCAATCTCCTTAGCAATCTTCATGATATGATTTTTTTTACTAATATTCTAACAACAATCAGTGAATTTTTTATCCAACATCTAATTGTTATGTTATTGATGAAGTAACACAGGAGTTTTCAGCAATATTCTAAGGCCTATTTTTAAAAACAAACCATTATTTTCTAGGACTATTAAAAGAGAACATAAAAACTGTCTCTCAATTCTTATACTATAAAGTTTTTAATTATAAACTAAGCTTTCCTAAACATTTTGACAATTCTTTTTGTTTGAAGATGCTTAAGGAAAAACTTTTGAATTCGAGTTAATCTACATTTTTATAATTACTCTGAAATGGATCCTTCCATGAGAAATAAATTTACCTTACTTCCTCAAAGAAGCAAATCTCTCAACTATTCATTGCAAACCAGCTCTCTCCAATCGTCTCAACTTTTTAGAACTTAATCACCTAGTTTTCTTATCCAAAGGAAAACTTAAAGAACTCCACAAAATGTCCTTTTTTCTCTTCGTTTTTAGAGGTAGGCATACACTCACCCATGCACAACCTTGAATCCTTGCCACTTAATTGAGAGGCTCCTTATGTGGCTATATAAAAAGGCATTTGTACAACTCAAAGAAAGTGCTAAAAGCTATAAACACTCTATTAAGTGTTGTACTTGTCAATCAATAACTTAGGCCTTATTTATCGATGTGTCTATAGTTTTAGCTTATATGAGTACTTTCAATCTTTCATCTTGTAGGCCTTCTCTCATGGATAACATGTCCCCTAAATCTTATTCATCTATTTTTTTCATCTTGTTTTTGTTTGTAGTCATAGAATGGATGATAGATACATTGGCTATCTAAAAGCAAATTTCCCTAGACAACACTCCTCATTTTCTATAATGTACGCCCATGATTAACATATAATTCATGCTAGGAACTCTAACCTTAGATGTAATAGACCTAGATTAATGAAGATCATGATTGTGGATCATCGATCTAACAGGTAATTGGTATATTTTAGTTTTCAACAATAGTGAATCATTAGATTTTTTTTCAAAAACTCATATTTGAAACTTGTCATTACTATTTTCATATAATCAGACAAATTCAGATTGAGTGATTTGATTCGCATCAGATTAGAAAACCATTTGAACATGTAATCGTAAGTTAATTGATTATTCTAATAAGAAATTCTGAATATGCACATAGATATGAAATGTTGGTCCATAATCAATGGTTCATATTTGAATCTCCAATAATAGGCGAGTGTTTAAATTGGCTAAAAAGTCAAATCAAAAGAATGATCGATTGATATCTTTCAACAATGTTAAGATTAGTTGCCACTTGGTCTAAGGCGATTTGAACCAGCAATAGATAATGATAGTTACAAAAACTAAGCTCATGAATGCTTGAATTAGAATTAAACTATAGTTGGATTTTGTATGTTATCTAGGTTTCAATGCATAGTAGAGTTTGATCAATGGCTTGGATTTTATCTATGGTTCGTGCATATTAAGTTGGAGGATAACTCAGATAGAATTCAGGAGTTCACCACAAGAGGTAGGTATTTAACATCTCTAAGTTCCTTGCATATTCAAATTTTAATGGGTTTTGGTTATTTATATGCAATCTGGAATTAAGCATGAGAATTGTAATGTTTGGTTTTAGTATGATAACATGCCAATGAATAATTGTTCATTGAAAACATCTGAATTGCATTGAAATGCCTTATTATATGGTTTTTGTTTGATCTATAATTTGACATAATTATTAGATTTAACAATTTTGCATGGTTTAAATGATGCATGAATGAGAATTATGCACAACACCCATTTATGATCAACATTTTGATTTCATGGAAAATTATTACACGACTTCTAAGTCATATTGGGTACAAAGGTATCAAATTTATCACCTTATTTTTTGTAGATTTGTTTTAGATGGGCTCTTTTACTTAGTGGACACTATGCTAGGAGGGTAGTAGGGTTGGCCACCTACCCTCTAAAATTTTAGATACTTAATACAACCATTATAGGTTTTTTTTTTTTGGCATCTTGGGAAAGCCCCCACTTGGATGATGGTCTACACCTCCCCATGCACTATGGATCAGAATCTCCCCGCTATGTTATTGGCAGTTGAGCATGCAGATGGATTGGAACTAAGTTACAGATGCCTAGTGGTCTATGTCTTCTCTTATGATTTCAAAGGAAGCATGACGTTACTAGCATGACTGAGTGATAGCACTTATGTTGATGTGGCTTGGTGCTACAAGCACGACTGAGTGATAACACTTGAGTTGATGTGGCATGACGATGCTTGAATATTTTATTATGTGTTCTCGTGGCCAAATTGATGTGGACCCATGTGTGATTGGGATGACTCCACTGATGTTGAAATTATGGGCCTATCTATAATTGCATGACCCCACCATTGTTGAGATTTCACAAGTTTATTATGATTTTGAACTTGTTTTATTGTCCATCATGTTCTATAAATATTGTAGATTATTATTAATGTGACATGCAATATAAAATTTTGAACATATAAGGCATTACAATTGGATTTACTTACGAATTTTATCTGAATGTACTTTATCTCATGAATTTGATGTTGATGGTGTTTCAAATGCATTACTTTGGCATAAATGAATTTCATGACTGATTATGAGAGTTCGGGACACTCGTGGGATTCATGAGATGGGGTATCCCTGATGATTATGAGATTTTATACTTATTTAAAGTGTTTTACAAGCTTTTGATGCCTTGATTTCATAATATGCTTCTGAATGAAATTGTACATAAAATGAATTGCATTGGCATAGACTTTTTGTAGGTTTTGCACTTATGTTGCATATTAATACATTTTACTCATTAATGAGATTTGATTTTAGTGATGCATTCATATGACTATAATTTTTACAAAAGCATTGTGCTTTTTGGAATTTGAACTATAATATATTAATGAATGTATTACTATATCCTGGCGTCAAATTTTCATTGTATTTGAAATTATCAAAATTGTTAACAAGATGTTAAACACCCGAACCAAGCAATGGCTTATTGAGAGATTATAAACATATTTAAAGAAGTAACTTGAAAGAGAAGTGCTTCGAGTTGCAAAAGAATTTTTGGGATAAGGATTATAGTAGCATGAGACATGCCACCTATGTATATTGACTAAGATTTTTACTTTGTCTATTAGAAGTAATGTATGGACTATGTACTATTTAATTGCGACTTTATCATCTTAAATTGGATGTATGTGAATAAAATATGCATATTGGATTGCAGTTGTGTATGGATGAAATTTCAGGAATAAATTGTTATCTTATTTTTAAATTGCTTCTACTTGAAAGATTTGGATTTTGAAATTCTTAA
Organism: Warburgia ugandensis; assembly: GCA_035236585.1. Taxonomy (NCBI): domain Eukaryota; kingdom Viridiplantae; phylum Streptophyta; class Magnoliopsida; order Canellales; family Canellaceae; genus Warburgia; species Warburgia ugandensis. The sequence goes on along the minus strand of CP141138.1, from coordinate 8,462,150 downwards.
ATGTGTTTGAATGTATTAGTGTGGAGATTGAATCTCCAAATATATTTGGATGGTATGTGTCTATCAGATGTGTCGCATCGCATGTGTTATTTCCTAAAAATAGACAGGACTTTGTCAAATTTTTGGTAGAAATGAAATAATCATTTCATCATTAAATCCATTTTTTTTATATTAGAATGACACACGAGGTTTTGAAAAAGTATTTTCTTAAAGTAAAATGTTTTCAATGTTTGTTTTCAAAAAGTAATTTTCAAATCAAGGATCCTGACCTTTTAAAAAGATTTTGAAATTGCACTTAAAAACCTATATCATCACACTGACATTTTATAGTGGGCTCGATAGTGCTATTATATTGAAAACATGTGTTTCATGGAACCACGCGAGTTTCTAGTGGGACTTATAATGCTATTTAAAGATGGAATCGCATATTAATAATAAAAATCTATACACTCATAATAATAATAATAATAATAATAATAATAATAATAATAATAATAATAATAATGGTTTTACGTCAAGTTTCAGTTGGCAAGTAAAACTTTTGGCAAACACCATCATGAATCAATTGTTGATATTCCCTCAGGCTAGTGTGTTCCTTGTAAGTGACATGCTGCATCAGATCCCAAATGCAATAGAAGATGGACAAGTGTCGTCAGGGCATTCCCTGAAAAGCGATGTGTTGCGTTGGATCCTAGGTGCAATGGAAAATAGTCAAGGGTAGCTAGAGTGTTCCATTGGAAGTGATGCGCCACATCAAAACCTAAGTGTAGCAGAAAGTAGGCATGGGTTTCCAAGTCATTTAGAAAGTACATGGGTAAATAGGCTAGCTCAAGAGAATAAGATTCATATGGCCACATGGAATATGGGCACATTCACATGTGAGACTCTGAAATTAATAGAGAATATGAAACACAGGAGAGCCAACATTGCTTGTAACCAATAAACTAAGTGAAAAGGGCCTAAATTAGAGACATTGATGGGTATAAGCTCTGGTAGGAGGAAAGGACAATAATATAAATGACATGGGGATAATGGTTGATAAAGAATTAAAGGACAAAGTTATAGATACTAAAAGAACCAATGATAGAATTATATTAATAAAACATGCTCTGTGAGAGAAAATCATAAATGATATAAATGCATACGCACCACAAGTAGGATTAGAAGATATAATTAAGAGATAATTTTGAAAAGATATGGAGGGAGTCATAGAAGAAATTCCCAACATAGAGGGGATATTTATAGGAGTAGACTTTAATGGTTATATAGGAAAAGAAAAAGGTAGGTTATGATAGGGTACATAGATGGTATGGTATTGGAGAAAGAAATGAGATTGAGGAAACTATCATCAATTTTGCTTTAGCATATAACCTAGCAAATGCAAAAAGGCACTTTAAGAAGAGGGATGAATACTTATTAACCTTAAAAAATGGACCATATAAAAGCCAAATAGACTAATTTCTAATTAGGAATAGTGAAAGATAAATGTGTAAGGATTGTAATGTGATACATAATAAGAGTCTATCCTCACAACATAGTTTAATGATTATGGATATCTACATTAAAATATGAAAGAAAAGAAATGAACTTAATAGGTGTCCAAAACTAAATGGTGGAACTTAAAAGAAACATCATTTACAAACAACTTGATGGTAGAAGGAACTTAGAACAATGAAACAGAAGTAAATACTATGTGGACTAATATGACTAAGTCTATTAAAAAATTGGCAAAATATTTTCTAGGAGTATCTAAAGGTAAAAGGACCCCAGTAAAGGAAACTTGGTGGTGGAATGCAAAAGTATAAAAAGTTATTAAAGAGATATGAGTGTATTTTAAAGCATGACAAAGGACTAAAAACAACAAAAACTTTGAACAATATAAGAATGCTAAAACGATTGCTAAGAGAGTAGTAAGTGAGCCTAAATTCAAGGTATGATGATCTCTATAATAGATTATGATCAAGAGAAGGTGAGAAAAATGTGTTTAAACTTGCAAAAATAATAAAACAAAAGAGTGAGGACTTAGATCACGTTAAGTGCATTAGAAGTGATGATGAAACAATGCTGCTAAAGGATTACAAGATCAAACTAAGGTGGGAAAGTTACATTCAAAAATTACTAAATGACAATTACTATGAGAATATTAAGATTGAAAGTATTATAAACTCATTGGATATTATAGATATGACTGTAAGATTAGAATACTTGAAGTAAAAGAGGCATTGAAATGATGAAATCAGGAAAGGCCTTGGGGCTCAATGATATACCAATAGAGGTTTGGAAGTATATGAGAGATACTAGAGTAGTTTAGTTGATAAAATTATTTAACAATATTATAAAATCAAAGAAAATGCTAGATGCATAGAGGAAGAGAATAAATGAGACATATAAAGTTGCACTAATTATTGGGGGGTCAAACTTATGAGCCATACTATGAAACCTTTTGAAAGAGTGATGGAGAAGAGGTCATGGTACAAGACAAGTATATCAGAGAACCAGTTTGGTTTTATGCCTGAAAGGTATACAAAGAAGCTATTTTCCTTCTTAGACAATTGATAGAGAAATATAGAAAGATGAGGAAGGACCTCCTAGTGGTCTTTATTGACATAGAAAAGTTTTATGATAGGGTCCTCAAAGAGTTATACCGTGGGTGTTGGTCGAGAAAGGGGGTTTTTTTTTTTTCTAGGGGGGGGTGGTATATTGTAATACATGTAATTACACTAATATGATAGATAAATTTATACTTTTACAAAAATGGGAGAAATTTTTATTTCTATTTTATTTATTGATTTTAGATAGGTTTTAGAGGTGAAAATGAAGAATAGAATGAGCATGTTCAAAAATTTAGTTAAATTGAAGTGATAGAAGTGATTGTTAGGTTAATACTAGCAATTAGAAATAAAGATTTTAAGTAATAGTAAGAGATTTGATGATTTCTTAAAAAATGACCTTGAGTGGGTTAATAAAAGAAAATAATAATAAAAGATAAATTGATGTTAAATTAAAAAAATAGTTAGACCACCAATTAGGAAATCCAGCCAACCATGTGGGTAACTTTCCCATGGCAGTTGGCTGGTCCCATATGACACTTGTTTTTACTTTCTAAGTATATAATGGAGAAGAAAAGGAAGGAAAAGGCTAGAATTCTAGCCATGCGTAGAGAGGAGAGGGATTGCAGAGAGAGTGGAGAAACTTGTGAAGAAGACAACTAGGGTGAAGAGGAAGTGAGTGGTGGACTTAGAAGATCTAAAGGAGAGGGAAACAAAGACCTTGGAAGGGGTTTGGGAAAGTTTGAGATAGGGAAGAACTGGACGCAACAACTCAAAAAGAAGAAAAAAAAAAAGAAAAAAGAAAAAAGAAGAAGAGAGGGAGTGGACCTACATCTTAAGGAAGCTTTGAATTGGTAGAGGCTCTTTTTTAGATGAAAAGCTAATATGAGGTTGGATTAGCCAAGCAAAAATCTTGCATAAAATGTTGTTTTGTGTAGCAAAATTAAAAAATTCTGAAACATAACCAAACTGTTATGTTCTAAAAAAAAATCTTATCTTTCTTTTGCAAAGCTACTTTTTAAGCATGATCTGATGTTACTAAATGCTGCATGATTCCTCTTTTACATTTTGTGAAGTAAGATTCATTGAATTCCATGTATAGATATGGGTATTACATCTAAAATTCATACTCTGTTTATGTACATGTTAGATGCAAATAGGTGTTAAAAGTGAATGAAAAATCTTACCTATAAGCAATTATATTGGAAATCTATCATCTGGGTCTTACTCTTTTAGATTGAATTTGAAATTTAGCATGTAAATTGATTATATTTGCAATCAAAGAAGCACAAATTGAGTCGAAAAATATAAGTAGAGGTTTGGATGTGTCCATATTTTCTTACTGGCAATCTTGAATGCCGATTCCCATGTGAAAATTTCTTAAACTAATGAGAGTTTAAGGAAAACAAATTCTAGGTTTTAAAGATGACATTGCAATTTATAGTTTTCAATGGAACTTACTCATAATGATACACTTAATGCAATTAAAAAGCTCGAGCCAACAGACCAGGTACGATATTGCTTCTAGTCTTATGCATATAGGAAACATATCATTTTCCTGATCTTAAATAACTCTACGTGATTGAGTTTTCTGAAATGAAATTTGATTTGGATGAGGAATTTGATAGTAAATATTGTAAATTTATAAATAACAGCTCTAGAATGGCACTAGAATTCACCTTACTATATGCACATAAATGGAAGGAGAACATGTTTAATAGTTACAAGACAACTAGAATTCTTGAGTCATTTGAGAAGTCTAGTTCCAGGAATTTCCAGTGTAAAAATATGACTAACAATTATAATTTTTAAAAATTCTAAAATTCTAGTATAGAGAAAATTTTGTTAAAATCTATATTTATTGAGTTAGGAAAACAACCAAAATTTCTAGTGTATTTCACTAACACTAAGTGTAATACAACCCACCCATCAAATTAGAAATGATGAAGGGTATAAAGGTAAATTTACCTAATAGGAGGACATTACAAAACTATGCTTAGGTCAAAATTCTAAATAACTATAGGAATAAGTTGAATCTCTTGATAAAACTTCACTTGACATTTCACCATAAGATTGATTAATACCAATATAATTTATAAACCAGATATGAGCAAGGGTAAAAAGATGATTTAGGCTAAAGTATGAGAAATTACCAAATTACCCTTGGATTAAAACTTGGATAATTTGGAAAAATTAATTAAACTTAAGATTCAAACCTCTTATAGTATTTCTATTTAGGCTTAACCACCTAGGCCTTGGACTATGATAAAGCCTCATAAACCTTGGATTTGTTTTACAAGTCGATAATTTTGGATTTTATTGATATTTAGGTAAGCACTCCATGAGCAGCTGTAAGTCTTGATGATTATAGATTTCATCGTTGGTTTGGCAGGCAATCTATGAGTGGCCATAAGTCCTGATTGATGTAGTTTTATTGATGTTTAGGAAGGCGTTCTCTGAGCAGCTATAAGTCCTTATAAATATCGATTTCTTTGATGTTTTGGTAAGGCACTCTAGGAGTGCCCTAAGTCCTAGATCATTCGCTAGGTGCTCTATGAGTACCATAGGTCCTGGAGACCTACTGTGTGCTGTAAGTCCTGAGACCTTATGCTAGGAGGTGCAACTGACCACTGACCTCTGAGACGATATGATACCAGCCTTGCAATGGAGACGGCGGGCAGTAGGAATATCTTCTCATGGGGAAGTGCTCTAAGTGGTAGCCATGTAGCTCCCATGAGGTTTAGTGACTTAGGGTTTGTGCATGTATCCATGAGTAGATGTAGAGGTCACATGAGTTGCCTGTGGGTGACAGTAGGGCCCTACGAGCATAGGTGTCTAGTCTATGTGATATTTATGTGGGTCATGTCTCGAGCGTTAGACCTCATCCAGGGTGGCAAGACTATATGCCATTGTGATTAGAGCGATTAGTTTTTCCTACAATGATGTGGCCATGGCTTTATGCATTTGCAGATTAGAGGTTTTACGCCTTAGTTCGATTGCATTGGTTTGATATGCATAGATTTTAATAGATTTGTAAGTTTAACTTTGATCTTGCAGATGACATTGATTTTAGCAGACATTGGTGATCTTTATCGCACATGCATCAACCATCCTCTTTCTAGAAATTATATATGTATATATGCATAATTATACATATACTTATGCTATCACTTGACCTATTTTAGGCATTCTAGCTTATATTAGTTTTTCAACTTACTGTGAGCTATTGTTTTCGCTCACCTCATACAACCAAACATTTCAGGTAATACCCCAGGTAGTTTAGGAGCGAGGGATTCTGGGACGGTGAAGGTTCTAGGATCACTTTAGACATAAGAAGAACTTACTTTTGAATGTAGTAACTTTTGCTAGAAATCCATGGGATTTTTCTTTTTCAAGTATTGTACATAACTCAAGACTTTTTCTGACACTTTGGATACTTGTAGTATAATTGTCCTAAGTTACTTAAATGGATTGTGGCTCTAATTGTGATTGTGTGGTAGATCCTGTGGCATGTATCTCTAACCATCATTAGGCTAGATGACTATTATTTTACTCATATGTGGAGGTTTTCTTAGTAACACCCAGAATGAAGTTGGTGAGTTTTAAATCTACTTATATGTTATCTCTCTGATCCTGATTTCAAAAAAAATAAGGAAATTTCCACTGCTTTCCAAATTAAAATGAATAAAAGTTTGAAAAATCCTAGGATGTTACATATATAGACATAATTAAGGATATGTATGAGAGAGTAGTAACAAATGTTAGGACCATCAGTTAAAAGATCACCAATTTTCCTATCATTATATGAATGCACCAAGGATCGGCATTGAGTCCCTTTTTTACATTGGTTATAGATGAGTTAACAAAACATTTACATGAGGAGATTCCATAGTGCATGTTATTTGTAGATGATATAGTTTTCATTTATATGGAAGGGAAGGAGCAAACACAAAGCTAGAGTTATGGAGAGATGCATTAGAATCTAAAGGATTTAAAATTAGCAGAACTAAGACCATAGAATGCAATTTTAGCAAGGAGAGGAGTAGAACTAGACCACCAATAAAGATTGATAACCAAGAAGTCCCCCTCAATGACCACTTTGATACTTGGGATTAATAATTCATGACAATGGAGAGATTGAGGGGGAGGTTACCAGAGAATCCAAGCAAGTTGAAATAAATAGAGATGCCCCTCTAGAGTTTTATGTCATTGGCAGGTTCCACTCAAACTAAAAGAAAAATTCTATAGAATGACAATAAGGCCAGCCATACTCTATGGATCAGAGTGTTAGGCAGTTAAGGAACAACATGTACATAGGATGAGTGCCACCAAAATGCAATTATTGAGATGAATGAGTGAAAAGATAAGGAAGGACAAAATTAAAAGTGAAAACATTGGAGGAAACTTAGGAGTAGCACCAATATGGAACAAAATGAGAGAGATTAGGCTTAGATTGCTTGGACATGTCAAATGGAGACTGAAAATGAGACCAGTTAGGAGTAAGATGATCTAAGTCAAAATTTCAAAAAGGGCAAGGAGAAGGCCCAAAATAATGTGGATAAAAGTGGTAAAAAAAGATTTAAAAACTTTGAGACTAAATGAAGTCATGACACTTAAGAGAGTGAAATGGAAGAACAAGATTTATGTGGCAAACCCCTAATTGGGATAAGGTCTTGATGATGAGGATGATGAGTTACTTTCTAGTTGGATGTGTGAGGCATAGTGACATAAGAGTGACCTCTTAATAGTGAAGGTCACTTGTTTGAGGCTACTCAAAGAGTGCGCGAGTCCACTGATTTTTTTTTTTTTTAAAGTGAAAAAGGAAAAGGTTGCTTCGTAATCGTTACACAATAGTTCTAAAATTGAGAGTTGATTAGTTCTCAATAAGTGATAGAATTTGCGAGTTCAGGGTAATTTTAACTTACGAGAACTTCTTAGATTTTAAGAACTTAAAAGGCAGCCTAAGAGACGACTCTATAGTTTTTGCCGCGAAGGAAAAATGAGAGTAAGAGAAGAGAAAATGGCAAGCGAAAGTAGTAGCGGCGGTGGAGGATTCAGGTCAAGACTGGAACATTACCTCGACAGCGGCGATAAGAAGCATGTCTTCATTGATATCGCCATCATTGAAGTCGTTTTTAGAGTTCCTTGGTTTCTCGTGAACAAAGGTACCACCATTACATAATTCCCCAACTTCATATTGTACTTTTCTATCTTAAATACCAATTTTTTTGAAGATAAACTATTTTGAGAAGATTTATGACGGCCCCAAACTTATCCAAATGGTTGATCTTTGAAGAGTAGTGCTTACTTACTTCTTATGGTTATAGGGAAAAGGATAGTTCCAGCGGCTGGGTTTTGAGCTTCGTTTTTTTCCTTTCTTTTTTGTTCTCTACATCTCAATCTCCTAAAGTCTGTATATGTAAGGATTCAAGAACATAAACCATGAAACCCAATTAACATAATAAGGTACTATTAACCGTGCATTTGCTAATCTCCATCTCCTACAGAATTGGAAGGCTATAACTCAAGGCACTGATCCAATTGATTCCAACAAAATAAAATAATAAATCATTGCTATCCAACTGGATGGAACCTTTAAGAATCAGCAAGGACTAACTTTGGATTCACCCAATTTTTGGATTCTATCTCCTCCACCGAGAAAGAAAATCATGCCATCTGTAAGGGAAAAATCTTCTAAGGGCCTTTTGGTAGTATCTAATAATACGCTCTACTGACGTATGCTATAGAGATTGGGAACCTTCTTCAAGTCACGTCAACACCCTCGTTCCTCTCTTTTAGTGCCTCTATGTAAGAATTTCTACTAGGAAGGTTCATTAGATCTCTTAACCTTTTTTGCCAACTAAAATTACATTGCAAATTTCTATTGGTTTTTGGGTCAAGTAGCTAGCCGGCAAGGGTGAAGCTAAAGATGATTTTAATGATTTTAATGAAAATCATCTTCAGCTTTTTAAAAACTATGGCAACCCCAACATGACATGAATCGAAAAATGACATTCGCTCAAGCTAGGGTTGCTAGGGCGTTCTCCCAGAAGCGACGCGCTACATTGGATCCCGGGTGTAGTGAAAAATGGGCAAGGGCTCAGAACCTAGGTGCAGTGAAAAGTGGACATGGGTTCATACCATGGAGGTCAAGAAAGGTGATAGTAAATAGGGTATCTTCAAAACATAAGATTCTCATCGCTACATGGAATATAGGGACACTAATAGGTAAGAGTTTGGAGTTAGTAGACACGATGAAACGTAGGAGAGTCAACATCGCTTGTATCCAAGAAACCAAGTGGAAAGGGGCTAAAGCTAGAGAAATAGATGGGTATAAATTATGGTACGTAGGAAAGGAAAATAATAGAAATGGCGTAGGAATAATAGTGGATAAGGAATTAAAGGATAAAGTTGTGGACCTTAAAAGACTCAGTGATAGAATTATAATAATAAAAATAATTCTAGGAGAGCAGATTATAAATATTATAAGTGCATATGCACCACAAGTAGGGTTACAAGATATAATTAAGAGACAGTTTTGGGAAGATATGGAGGGAGTCATGCAAGAAATTCCCAACACTAAGGGGATATTTATAGGAGCAGACTTAAATAGCCATGTAGGAAAAGATAAGGAAGGATATGATAGCATACACGGAGGGTATGGTATAGGTGAACGAAATGAGATGGGGGAGAATATCCTCGATTTTGCTTTGTCATATAACCTATCCATTGCAAATACACTCTTTAAGAAGAGGGATGAACACTTAATAACCTTTAAAAGTGGACTTCATAAAAGCCAAATAGACTTTTTTCTATTTAGGAATAATGAACGATTTATATGTAAGGATTGTAAGGTGATACCCGGTGAGAGTTTAACCTCACAACATAGGTTAATGGTTATGGATATTCATATCAAAAGATGGAGTAAAAGAACTGAACTTAATACACATCCAAAAACTAAGTGGTGGAACTTAAAAGGAGAGAAAATAACCTCATTCAAAAATAAGTTGATGGTAGAAGGAAATTGGAACTATGAAACAGAAGTAAATACCATGTGGACTAATATGGCTGAGTCCATTAAGAAAGTGGCAAAAGATGTCTTAGGAGTATATAAAGGTAAAAGGATATTAACAAAGGAAACATGGTGGTGGAATGAAACAGTGCAAAAAGCTATTAAAGAAAAATGAATGCGTTTTAAAGCATGGCAGAAGATTAGAAATAATGAAAACTATGAACAATATAAGAATGCTAAAAACGTTGTTAAGAGAATAGTAAGTGAGGCTAAACTTAAAGCATATGATGAGCTCTATAATAGAGTAGGAACAAGAGAAGGTAAGAAAGATGTGTTTAAACTTGCAAAAGTAAAAGAATAGAAGGGTAAGGACTTAGAGCATGTTAGGTGCATTAGAAGCGATGATCAAAGGGTATTAGTCAAAGATGATGAGATCAAACAAAGGTGGGAAATATACTTTCAAAAATTATTAAATGACAATGGCCCTGAGAATATAGGGATTGAAAATACTATAAATCTAAATAACACTAGATATTATAGATATGAACGTAGAATTAGAATACTTAAAGTAAAAGAGGCCTTGAGAAAGATAAAATCAAGAAAGGCCATGGGGCCTGATGGTATACCAATAGAGGTTTGGAAGCATATAGGAGATATTGGGGTAGTTTGGTTAACCAAGTTGTTTAACAAGATCATAAAATCAAAGAAAATGCCTGATGAGTGGAGGAAAAGCTCTATTGTACCAATCTATAAGAATAAAGGAGACATTCAGAGCTGCACTAATTATCGAGAGATCAAACTTATGAGCCACACCATGAAACCTTTTGAAAGAGTGATTGAGAAGAGGCTACGACATGAAACAAGTGTATCGGAGAATCAGTTTGGTTTCATGCCTGGGAGGTCTACCATGGAAGCTATTTTCTTACTAAGACAATTAGTAGAGAAATATAGGGAGAGGAGAAAAGACCTGTACATGGTCTTTATTGACCTAGAGAAAGCTTATGATAGAGTTCCTAGAGAGTTAATATGGAGGGTGTTGGGTGATAAAGGGGTTTCTCAGGGGTATATAGACATAAATAAAGATATATATGAGAGAGCAGTAACAAATGTTAAGACCACTAGTGGTGTGATTGGTGATTTTCCTGTCACTGTCGGATTGCACCAAGGATCGGCATTGAGTCCATACCTTTTCACATTAGTTATGGATGGGTTAACAAAACATCTGCATGAGGAGATTCCCTGGTGCATGCTATTTGCAGACGATATAGTCCTACTTGATGAGACAAGGAAGGGTGTAAATATAAAGATAGAGTTATGGAGAGAAGCATTAGAATCAAAAGGATTTAAAATTAGCCGAACTAAGACAGAATATATGGAATGTAATTTTAGCAAGGAGAGTAGGAGTGGAACACCAGTCAAGATTGATAACTAAGAGGTCCCCATGAGAGACCACTTTCGATACTTAGGATCAGTGATCCATGAGAGTGGAGAGATTGAGAGGGAGGTTACCCAGAGAATCCAAGCAGGTTGGAACAAATAGAGATGTGCATCGGGTGTTTTATGTGATCGATGGGTTCCACTCAAACTAAAGGAAAAATTCTATAGGATGGCTATAAGGCCGGCCATGCTCTATAGATCAGAGTGTTGGGCAGTTAAGGAACATCATGCTCATAGGATGAGTGTCGCAGAAATGAGGATGTTGAGATGGATGAGTGGTAAGACAAGAAAGGATAGAATTAGAAATGAAAATATTAGAGGAAATTTAGTGATATTACGAATAGGTAACAAGATGAGGGAGATTAGACTTACATGGTTTGGACATGTTCAAAGGAGACCAACAACGGCACCAGTTAGAAGGAGTGAGGCAATACAAGTTGAAGGTTCTAAAAGGGCAAGGGGAAGGCCCAAAAGAACGTGGATAGAAGTGGTGAGGAAAGACTTAAAAACTTTGGGACTAAATGAAACCATGGTATTTAATAGAGTGGAATGGAGGAATAAGATTCATGTGGCCAACCCCTAATTGGGATAAGGTCTTGATGATGATGATGATGATGATGATGATGATGATGAAATTTTTGTTGGTTTAAGCTGATTGAGTAACCATGATGTTCTCCACCATTGGAAGTAGTCTCAGTTCGATCTAGCAAAGCTTCCTTATGGATCATCTCAGTCTAATATGCTGCAATTAACCAGAGAGGCTTTGAAATTTTATTTTGGATTAAAGGGAGGCCAGTTTGTGATCATCTAGACATCTAGGAATGACATGCAAGTATACTTGAGGTTGGCTAGGCGTAGGTGACTAGAACAAACAAATAAAGCTCCTAGGTAAATTGATTATGAAGAAGGAAGAAAGAGGAATGGCCTTTGGGAACTGATTATATCTAAGTAAGGTATTGTTGCTTTCATTAAGGGCAAACTGGCATCATCATACGTGACATATGGAGGACTTCGCTTGAAAAGAAAAGAGTCACCAAAGGCAGATGTTTGGTATAGGATATACATGGGTCTTTGAGTCGTTTCTTGAAGGACCATGTTTGGTTGCATTCCTTTTGAAATCCTTCTCTAAGGAATCTGATGTGGTTAGAGCTAAGGGATTCAAAGTGATTTGTAGTGAAAAAGTATATGGTTATTTAGATTGATACAGTGCTGGTTTCTAGGAGGAACCTATAGGATTGATTGACTTATTCTCCATACTTGAAGAAGATGACATTAGCAGATACAAATGACACCAAATGTAGAATAGGTTCCTAATTTGTACAGTCACAATGGAGATTGTTTTATAAGACTGCAGAAAGCACCATCATTGTTGTACCTACTTCTATTTTATGATTTCACAGTTGATGAACATAAACAATCAGATCATTTTGTTCAGTTGTGTCTAAGCTATTCTGGCCCAATCTCTTTGTTGCTCAAGGTGTGGCATTGGGATTTCACCCTACAAGATGTTGCTTGTTTGGAAGGATCTATGCGTCATCTTCTTATTTTTCTTTGGTTGTGTCTAAATTGTTGCTCGGGGTGTGGGCTTTGGGATCTGTGTGGTCCAGAAAAGTATAGCATTCGGAAGGAGCTCTGTGGGTCTAAGAGTTAGGATCATTAACATGGGGTTATTGTTCTGTTGAAAACAATGAAAGTGACCGTGGCATTGGGAGTTTCTCTTCAATATCAATGAAAACAAAATTTGTGTATTCGTGTAATCTGGTTTGATTGGTATTGATGGCATCATGAGGATCATCTAGATATATAAAGATTTATCTTGCCTGAGCCTTTTAGGCACTGAGGATTCTTTAGAAGTCGAGCCATCAATTTCAAGGCAGAAATTGATACTTGTGTCACTCATTTGTCATAATTTCAGGAGATTCTTTGAGTGGGATAATGGTAGCAATATAACAAAATGATGGGTGTATGTGAAGCATTGTTCCATCAATTCTTATGGCATCAGATGTGGATCCAAGCACCTAGTGGTAATGAGGGGCCTTTTGATTGGCCATCATTTTCCATTTTTGGCAAGCTCCTTTTGGTTAGATTTCCTTTGTATTTATATTCTCTTGTTTGAGTAGTCATAATAGTCTTGGTCACTCTTGCAAATGCTCTTTTTGCTAATAAATATCCTTCAAGGAAAGAAATTAAGAAATAGGCAAAACTTCAATGACCAACCTAAATATTTAAGCAGCCAAGCATCTTCACTCAAACTAGCACTCTGATAATCTTCTCTACTTCCAAATTCTCATGCATTATAGTGAACTAGTTCTCTTTTCCTTACGCAATCTTACTGCAAACCAAATCAAATAATATGCTTAACAACTTATTCTTGATAAGAGACAACCAGGAGGTTCTAGGCTCTAATCTCCTAACTGTTCAGAAAAAAGGCATAGTGTAGGTAGGACTAATTTCTGCAATACTACCATGCCAGCTTGTTCTAGAGATGGAGATCACCACAGCTAGCTAGGAGACTCTTTGGTCTTATTGCCTCCATGATAAGGATTAACAAATGATAGAGGAGTGCTCCTTTCTCACATTAATGGACAAGGTTATTAAGTTCCCCATACGCTTTATCCTCCATGGGTAGGATGTGCAACAAATTTGGGTGGTCCCATGTCAATCGGGCAGTTGATTTGCTTTATAGTTTCCATGCCAAATTGATGGTTACCAAACTGCTAATGAAAATAGTTATCAGAAGCAACTAATACTATTGGTAATCCTTGATGTGGCTAATTGAATATTTAGGGTGGTGGAATGGCTTATTCCCTTATCGATACAAATGCTAGATAAATTCCACCACTAGTGCATGTTGGCAAGTCTAAAATCCATACTCTGTGAAGTACATGGTATGAAGCTTTATTCAATGTACAATCTATTGGAAAAATTCAAGCATGTATATATGCTTCTTTGCTCTCCACTCCACTCCACTCCACTCCCCTATAAACTAGCTACTTTTATTTGCACTCAAACAAACATTTTGTGATGACTGCTATTGGTGATAAATTTGTGAGAGTAGAACTGTTACCGTCCACATTTTTTTAATAAAACTGTTCAGCAGTGTCTGTTCATGCTCTTCTATTTCTATTTTAAATTTTGGAAATCAACTCTTAGAACTTCCAAATTATGAAAGTATTGTATCTTTTTACCTTTTTTTGTTTTTGGATAATGGCTTTGCATGAACCTTGTTTTTTTTGGGTAAGTGGGCCGAAGCCTTATTTCATTAATGAGACCCCCTCAAAACAAGGGAGTCTAAAACAAAAAAGTAGAAATAATATCACGCTCTCCTTAGAGAAGGATAACCAATTGCATCCAATCTCAGAAGACCACATGTAATTACAGGTAATTCATAAGAAACATTAACAAATAAAGGATTTTCCATTGCCCCTTGTCTAGCCAAACTATCAGCCACTTGATTACCTTCTCCAAATATGTGTTTAACTTGGATGTTGATCCTCGTCATTAGTTCTCTAATTGTATCTCATATAATATAGAGTGTCTATGGTGGCTTTCACTCTCCCTTACACCACTGCACTACTAAGGAAGAATCATATTCTATGCATACATGATATGTTTCATATCTTATGCAATGATTCAAACCCTCCAGAAGACTCAACATTTTATCTTTATTGTTGGTCCCCTCCCTACCTCCATACATGGCATAAGCAAAAAGCATCTTAGCCTTAGGATCTCTCATGACACCTCCACCCCCATATGGCCTTGGGTTAACCTACGAACTCCCATCAATATTCAGCTTCCAACATCCCTCTTTTGGAGCCTCCCACTTAACAGTAATAACTTTATGAAAACAAAGCAATATACTAGTCTCTAATATATATCGCTGCCTCCTTATACCACCTTCTCCAAGGCAACTCAACATCACCAAACTGATATTAGCCTAAATAGAATGCTTGGAGTCTCTTTTACCAGCCATCTTCCATCCACATCTTGCCATCCAAAAGTGCCATATAATAATTCTAGGTATCAATCATTTTATGACCCCCATTAAGTTAGAGTAGGTGCCTTTATCATACCATCATTTTTCCATAGCTATCCAAGCAACACCGTTTGGTGTTGCATCTTAAGAACATTTGCATACCAGTCCTAAAGTCTTGCTACAATATCACACTGGCTTAGAACATGGTTGACTGATTCCATTTGGCCAATCAAATAACACTCATACTTATAAGCTAGTGAGATGCCAATTGCTTGTAATTTTTCCTCAACAGGCAAATAGTTTTGTATTGCTTTCCACAAACAATTTCATGTTTAGAGGAAGCTTTTGCATCCATAGAACTTTATGACAAAAGGAAGTATCCTTTGTTGAATAGATGAGCTTTCTTTCTGACTTTAGTGTCACGCCAGCTCTGTCAGTCTTTATCATTGATGCCAAAAAACTTTTAACATTAGCTGTTTCAATCAAATTACAACAGGGTCTTCATCCCACCGTGACATTTTGTCATCCCGCTCAGGTTGGATAGCACCAACTCCTCGTTGGATTTATCAAAAATGGATATTAGTCTTGGGTGTACAGCCTTGTGGTACTTTCCCACTAGACAATCGGCATCAATCTAGAATAACGGGCGCCTTTGGCAGAGTCGACGTATGAGAAACTGTTTATGTTGTGAGCGGAGCATTTGCCACTTGGTTGCTACCTTGTTGTTGGTGGTGGTTTCAACTCCTTTAAAGCTAAGACTTCTCAAAAGATACGCCAGTGCATGCTATCCATTCATCTCTTAAGTTCACACAACATATGGAGTGAAATAAAGGAAGCACAATAAAATATACTGACCTCCAGCCATAGTAGATGATCCGAATTATCTTTAGAGTTCTTCTAATCTTTAGCAATTCACGGAGATGGAAAAATCGAGTCTGAATTGCTTGAATAAGAAACCCTTTAATAGATTTTTAGCTATAGTTATCCTTCCATCAAGGATATTAACTGTCCCAAAACAGTTTTTCTTGTATAATGGCCGCTTCTAAGTCAGTTACCACCAACCGCATTTAGACTAATGATTAGATATCAGTTACTACCACTATACCTACATTTAATTTTGAATTTAAATGTTAAGGACGAGAAAAATATTAAAATTCTAACAGTTGATGGACAAAATGATGCTCGCATGAAAAAACATATTACATGAGACCTTCAAATGTACCCACTCGCTACTAAAATATACTAGTCTTTGAAATGGAGTGGAAAATTAGGAGAAATCACTTTTGGAGAACCCCCTAGTTGCAGGGTCCAAGTTGTCTTTCCATAGAGATACCCGTACTATAAGGACCCACGGGAATTTTCTTTTCTCTTCTTTTTCTTAAAAGTAAACACTTATAATGAGAAGAACAGAATGAGAGAGTCGATCTAGAAGTACAACTCCTCAAACCAAGGGATAAACACCAAAGCAAGAGGTCTTAAGCCTTAATGGGTCGCTAGGGTGATTCAATTCTCGCAATCACTAGAGGTAAGAGAAGAGAAGGCATACAAAATTGTAGAGAATTCACAGTACAAAAATTGGAACTTTAAAGTTCTTTTAAGGCTAGATTCTAAGACCATTTGCTTGCTCCCATCCTTTGCTAATTTATCTGCCTCGGCATTGTAAGAGATAAAAACCTGTCTCATTCGTAAAATATCAGTAATCTCATCAAATATTGATGCAAAATGTCATGTACGTAGCTTTATCTGATTTCTTCAAAAACCACAACAACAGTGCTAGATTCACCTTCAATACATAAAGGCTTGCTTGGATATCCTTCTGCAAGTAGAATTCTGAATTTAGCAGCCACTACCTCTGCTTAAATAACCTCTTTTCTATTGATTGGGCCTAAAATTTTTAAGAGAACGTCCCAATTTTCATCTCTTATGAGGCCTCCACTTGCAGCTACTCCAACACGACCAGATTCACCAACAGATGAACTGTCAAAATTTAATTTGATCCACCCAGTTTTGGAGTAATCTAAACAGTGTATTATTTCTTTCTTTTTTGGCTGCTTAGTTGCCATTAGAGACTTCCATGAGCAATGAATAACCTGCAGGCTATAGCCCTTTGCAGAGTTGATCAACCGTTGTGTAAGATGATACTAGCCATTTGATCTATGAAACCATAATATGATGAGGGGAGGAGGAGCTTCTGAAAATTCTCTCATCTTTCTTATCAAATTAACCACGGTAACTAGGAAACACTATAACCATAGATTCTTTGTCTTACCAGTTTTCTCTTCAATCTTCAAGTAGAAACAATATTTAAAACTGAGCAAGGCATCCCACATGCCACTTCAAACCGGATCTTAGGGGAATAAGAACAATGGATAAACAGATGGTTAGTGTTAAGTGTTTAAATTTGGTCAAAATACCCCTAATTTAGTGTTCAATTAGAGCATCTAAGCCATTAATTTTAAGATTTTACATAAAATATTTTATTTTAGCTTTAATTGCCCATCAACCATTGAATTGAAAGATTTAGTGGTCAGATGATCATTAAAGCTAATCAAAGGAATATTGAATGGTTCAAATGATTCGAATTGGGTCCTGTGCATTGCAGATTAATCGACTCAGGCATGAATGCTCTAGATCGAATCAAGGATATCAGATGAGGATGATGAAGTTTCATGGAAAAAGAGGATTTTGAAGAGTCGTAAGACAGAACAAATTTGAAGACTATCTTCTTTCAGAGTTCTAGTAAGACCAGGAAAGGTAGTGGACCCCACCTATCTCTATCACTCTATCTCCTCTTCCTTCTCTTTCTCCTCTCTTTTCTCTCTTTTTCTCTTATCCCTTTCCTTTCTTTTCTCTCTCTCTTCTCTCTGTTTTTCTCCTTCTCTTATCTCCCTCTCTTTCACGTCTCTCTCTCCCTCTTCTTATATTCCCCTTCTCCACTCCCCAAAGGACCCTCTTGAGAGGGGGGGGGGGGGGCGGGTTCTCCACTCATCTTTCCCACCTCGTTCCTCTCCTCTCTTGCCTTCACTTCCCCTTCTCCATTTCAGTCTCTCCCTCCTCTTTCTCCCTTCTTCTCATCTACCCATTTCCTCTTTCTCCATCTATTTCTCTCTTTCACTCTTTCTCTCAATCTCTCTCCATTCTCTTGGCCAGAGGTGGGTGACACACCTAGAAGGCCTGGCATCATCTTCACTCACTCACTCACTCACTCACTCTCTCTCTCTCTCTCTCTCTCTCTCTCTCTCTCTCTCTCTCTCTCTCTCTCTCTCTGCACTAAACAACGGCTCCATCTTTTTTTTTCACCGAGATCCAGCACCCCCGCATTCATCCTTCTCTCCGGCTCCATTTCCTTCTCTGGCGGGTTTTTTCACCTTCGAACGTCCCAGGGAAGAAACCCAAAACGGGTCTCTACTCCCGCGTCCCATCTCTTCTCTTTCCTCCCTCCTTTCTTCCTTTTTCCTCCCAATCTTCTCTTCTCCCCATCTTCTCTGGCCAGTTTCTCCCCTCCTTTCCAAGTCGCACAATCCTGGGGAAGAAAACCCAGAACGGGTTTTTTCTTGGGTTTTCCTTCCCAGTAGCTTTTCCTCCTCTTCCCTCCATCCTTCTTCTTCCTCTTCCCATCTCATCCAGTTTTATCCCAAAACACGTTTTCTTGGTTTTTTTCGTTAAAAACCAGAAACCCCAAAAAATTATGAGTCTGCCCCTGAAGATCTGAGAAATTCCATCTGAGTCCTTGTTTTAATACCAACTGTGTCCCTGTACTATTCCGATTTTAACTTATCCACATTCTAATTATCCAGGGACAGGCTTATCCAGGACTGTTTATTTTGTTGCATTTTCTGTGTTTTTGGAATAAATAATTGTGTACATTGCAACAATTGAATAAATATGGATTTTATTTTATTGTTAGTTGAATTTTGCTATATTCTTTGTTTTGATTCTTTTATTAATTGAATTTTATTGAAAACTCTATCATTTTAAATCAAGTCTCTGTGGGATCGACCTGTACTTGCATAAGCTACACTACAAAAGCCCATGCACTTGCGGTTAAAAAATCAACAAGTTTTTGGTGCCGTTGCCGGGGACTTGCAATGGAGTTTTTATAAAATTTAATTAAAATCCAAAAAAATAAAAAAAATTAGGATTTGCATTTTAGGCATTCTTAGGTGCATCTTTAGGCATTTTTAGTTGCATAACTACTTTATTTTTTGAATTTGGTACTAATCATTATTTTTCTTTTTAAGGAAATTGGAGTGGAGCATCATCACTTAGATAGATTTTCCTTGCTTTCATAGATTAGGAGTTTTTATTTTTGAGTGAATCTTGTAGTGAGGCCCCTTTGTAATTTGCATTTTCTATTTTAATTTTAAAGGGTTGTAATAATACAGGGCAAGTGTGGGATAAGGTGGCTCACACTTGATCCTCATAAAAAACCTCACTGTAAGTCTTCTCACTCATTTATTTTATAGATTAGGGTTTGCATTTAGAATAATTTGCATTGGTTAGTAGTTAAATTGCATATAGAAAGCATTTATTATAATTGTTACATTTTAGGATTTTGCATTAGTTTATTATTTTTAATTGCATTTTAGGACATGTCTAACGCTTTAAGGTGGATTATATGTTGATTGAATTGCCATGGTGCGTGAAAATTAATTAGTAAGGGCACCCGACCCAACAAGATCAAGGGTGGATCTCATCACCACTCCTTGGCCCACCTAGGATAATCACCTCAAGCGTGCAACCCCACCATACACTTTAAGTTAAAAATCAATTAGAAGAGACCTATAGGGTCAGCACATGCTCGTAGGACCCTCTTAATAGGACACGAATTACTGTCACTCCGGTTGCTTTTGATCACTGTGGTTATTGGGGGTTGTCTAATAGAGCCTCGCTCTTCCCCCACCTCATGTCGATGTTTGTTGAGGTCTAAACGCCTTCTTACACGAGGGTTGTATTAACCGCTTTGATTAGAATCTAACTAGTAAGCAGTAGTCAACTCCTAAAGAGAGTAGGAGCGTTAGATCAGGCTAATTAAAAGCGTTGTCCTCATAGAAAATCAAGAAAATCAAAATATTTATGCTTGTTAGCCTTAGGGGATTGCTTGATTGTGTCCTTAATTATGCATCATTTTAGGCATTTAGGTTGTATCATTTAGGATAGTCTTCTAAAAAGAAAAGAAAAGAGAAGACATGATCAGTTGCACCTAATGAATAATTTAAACACTGATCAAAAGGGTAATTTACACCCTAGCATTAATAGAGAAAATATTTTCCCATGGAGAACCAATCTGCCCTTTAATGATGATGAATCACCTTTCATCTTTGATAATGATGTTATGACGACCCGGGTTTTTTAAACACATTTTATAATATATTTTTTCAAAGACAAGGGCGTCCCCTTAGTAAATTTTTTTTTTTGCAAAACAAAGCAACGAAAATTCTTTTATTTTAAAACTTGTTTTGAAAACCCAAGTCACCACTTCATACATAACATAAGTACAATTTGTGTACAAAATAAAATTCCATTGAAGGAATATGATTTTATTAAACTTTCAGGATCCATCCAGTGGTTCACAGTACACAACCCATTGTATCCTTACAATACTTGTCCAAATACACATGTCAAATTACAAAGTTCTAAATACAATACATGCTCTCTATACAATGTTTCAAGGAATATACCCTTTTTACTTATTCTTCACTAGTTCTTCAAGTCTTGAGCTCCTAAGTCTCCTTCTTCAGATTCGAGATATTGTAAACATTTGAACATTTACAATATCTCAAAGAAGCTATGCTTGGTAGGGGATAAGAATGTAAGTTATTGACAGTAAAATCTCAATATTCAACTATCCCATAATTCATTCTATCATAAACACATTCACAGACCACTATTATTTATATAAACATCTCATTTCCTTATCATTTGTGTTCACCTTTATACATACATAGTATATAAGAACAAATTTGTTAAAATTGTAAAAATAATAATCATTTCCATACAAAACTGATCAACTCCTTTCATTATAGGAGATTTGTATTTCAGCCAAGCATTATATCTTGGGATTTTCCCTTCTTGGGAAAAATATTGGTAATATACAATTACTTGGCATTTCATCATGCCATCCCTTAAGGCATTTCACTATGCCAATTTCATATGCATCATAATGCAAAATAATCAAGGACTACTATGCTTGCAGTTTGATCCGTACAGCGCGCCCGGATAACTGTTCAATAATCCACTTATACCATTCTCAGTGGAAATTACAATATCCATGTCCATATGGGAGGACCATGGCTGTCACAGTGGTGGCCTTCCCATAATTGCCCCACCCGACTTTTAGCCTTTCTTAGGCTTGGTATTCAACATCATCAAGTTTCGGAGAGTGGGTGGCCAAACCCTCTTAACTCTCTTAGCATAGCATCCCCAGGCTTATGCCTGTTTAAAACAAAACCACAAGCCTCCAAGCTTGTATGTAAAATAATACTTATACATATCAGACTATGCATTCGTTTAACTAGGGCTAGAATATTTTCTACTTTCCTATTCACTTAGGGTTGTTCTCAATTCTCAACTTATTTAATACTTATTTTCCTCATCATTTGGTTGGATCATATTTCAATTTGAGGTATTTACCTTAATATATTGGTATCATACATGTCAATACTTCAAAACATAAGATCGTGTATTAGACATGTATCTTCATGTAAAGGCATTCTTAATAATCCACCTACCTCAATAAGGTATTCTCACTCCTTGAAATCTGCCATAGTCTCGATCAACATATATCTGTCAAATCATATGTATAATGTCATTTTTCTAATCAAGGGTGCATA
Source organism: Warburgia ugandensis (assembly GCA_035236585.1). NCBI lineage: Eukaryota > Viridiplantae > Streptophyta > Magnoliopsida > Canellales > Canellaceae > Warburgia > Warburgia ugandensis. The sequence goes on along the minus strand of CP141138.1, from coordinate 8,440,343 downwards.
CTACATGGTCTTTTGATCATCCTTATGTAGGATGATCTGAATCTTTCTTCCTTGAATATCCTATATCCATGGGTTTAATATCATCTATACAAATACTATCTATATCATACATAACAATCTAATTTACATAGATGTTTCTTTTTCCTTAATGTTTTTGATCATACAAGATCTCATCTTGTTTGATCATCCTTATCTCAATTACTATTTTTATTAGGGTTAGATAATTTGCTATCTTTTTATGTTCTTATTATTATTCAACCAGTTAGTGTCTTACTTGGTTGAAGATAATTTATTTCTTCCTATCACTAGACAACTCCTCCTTATTTCAGGATGACTAGTACTTACCAGTTAAAGTCTGCTCAAAAAGTGGTTAATACAACCCTCATGTAAGGAGGCGTTTAGACCTCTCTTACGTCAATGGGAGGTGAGGGAAAAGCACTTGGCTCTTGTATACCCCTATAACCACAATGTTCAGAGTCCACTGAGTGGTACTAGCTCAACCTTTGACAAGGTTCCTATGAGCTCTTTACCTTAAGTCCCTTCTCTAATTGATTTTAATTAATTTCCATGGATATGCACAATGTCATCCATGGATGTTCATTATTTTCCTATTTTGGGCCAAGGAAATGATAAATCATTCCTTATATTGTCCTACTAACTATAGCCCTTATTAAGTCACAATCATTCATTCATCTTAGTTGTCCATGAATTTCTATATTTCATTAGTTTACATTTTTGGTGATTTATGCTCCTTATATCTTAACAATTACTTAACAATTGAATAAATTTTGACAATAAGTAATTCATCAACTTGAAAGCATAAATCAAATATAAGTTTAACAACTATATACTAACATTCTTCCTATGAATGTAACTTAAGCTAGTGAAATAAAACTAACATGATCCTAAGTTATGAAACACATCTTTTATCGTAATGAAATCATGTTTAAATCCTAATTTACACTAACATGATCCTAAGATAATCAAATCTACTAACAAATTACTCGTTTAGGGCATATCATACTAAAATTTAAAGATTACACTATCATGCTTTCTAACTTAGAACATAAATCACATTTACACTTCTATATCCAATAAAAGACAATTTAAACTAATTTTATTAAGATTATTATAAACCTTTAAATATGATCCAACCATTAGATCTTAGGTGTTTTCCTTTAGATTAAGGATTTTAATTACCTTTAGGGCTTTTAATCCATTAAGATCCAAAAATCATATCCACTTGATTTTGTCACATTTCATCCATGATCTAACTAGATTCCATCATAATATCATCCCTTTAATCCATCCCAAGGATCTGATCATACTTGATCTCATTGATCAAGTGGGTCCCTTTGTAATTTTTTTATTTTTTATTTTAAGGTTTTTCTACCATAAAGGGTAGATCCCCTATTTTATCCAAGATCTGTCCAAATTAACCATAGATATTACTTTATTACATTATTATATCATCACTAAAATAAATTTCCAAGATCTGATCACCTCAGATCTTGAAGATCTTAGAAATTGGACACTTATTTAAAAAAAAATACAAAAAAATACAGATATAATTTTTAGAAATATTATGACTTCATTAGAAACTAGACATTACAAGCTTTCCATAGCTTCTTTCTGATCTCAATTTGGAGTTCATATGACTCCACAATCTTAAATTGAAGTTTTCAGCCGTTCCTAGGGTCCAGATTTGATATGGGCCCACCATAATTAATCTCTCTCAATTGAGGGTCCAAACCTTGTTAGATTTTCTTGAAAATTGTATCCTAAGGGTTTTTGACCCTTCTGGATTGATTGGAAAACTCAGAATTTCCATCTGAGCTCTCTATCACCATAAATTGAAGGGGCTGGTATTTACTTTATTTTTACCATTTTTCATTCAAATTAAATTACAGAAAAATAAAAATTACACTAAAACATAATAAATATGAATGGGAAGTAGTTCCAACTACCTGATTGGAGAAAAAACATATATTTGATGCTCAATTTGAGAGAATTACCGGTTGATGATAATATAGCCCGATTGTCTACCTTTTTGTAGTTTTCTGTTGTTGGAACCGTTGGATCTTGAAATTGATTTGGGGCTTTTGTATATAATGTAGTGTAGGAGGTTATGGACTGTGGAATTAATCAGATTCTTCCTAGAACGGAGTGCCTAATTGAATTTAGGTCTCTTGTTCCACTTAGAAAGAGGAGAGAGAAATAAGAAAAATAGAGATTGGGGAGGGATGAATAAGAATTTGGGGCTGAAACTCCAAGGAAGATTTGGAAATTTCGTGGTTAAGGTTGTGAAAAATTTTGGAAAATTTTGGGACATATTTATAGCCAAATTTGAATTTTTTATCATTTCTTTTAATAAGATATTTTATTACTTTAGATTTTTTTATTACAAGTGCATTCTCCATTCTCCACTACAATCTCCACTACATTCTCCACTACCAGAAATAATGCACTGAGCAATTATTGTTGCTTCTAGAATGTTGGCCCACTTTTTGGGCCCCACTTTTATGTAAAAAGACGTTTTTGCCCTTATAACTCTAAAATTGGAGAAAAATAGGCATTATTTGTCCGAACTCGGAATCGAGCGTACTTAGTGGCATTGGAATCGTATTTCTAAGTACTTCATGAATATTGAGGTCTTATTTCTTAGATATGGAATATTGGTAAAATTACCATTTTGCCCCTAAATGGAGAAAATTAAGGAATGTTCATTTTAACTCAGAATTGAACGTACTTAATGTTGTTTCGATCAGTTTTCCAAGTACATCCATAATATATATGTTTTAATTCATGATATAATTTTCATAAAAAGAAAATTTTCAATAACCTAATATTCCAGCCCAGAATTTCTAAAAATTCAAACTTTATTAATTTGCCTTAATAAGTTACAAAAATTCAGGGTCATTACAGATGTTTCCTCATGGACGAACAATCCTCTCTTTGATGCTGATGATCCTCCACCTCTATTTAATGATGATATACATCAATGGAGGAATCATTCTCAATCACAAGGAAATAAGAGAAAGGCCCAACATGAAACATATGAGGATTATTGGCATAACCAAAATCCTTGTGGGAAAACACTAAGAGACTATTTATAGCCTAATTATACCAGCACACTTTCATGCATACTTTTACCTCCAAATGCTGGTATGATTGAATTAAAGGTCGGAGTAATTCAATTACTTCCCAAATTCTATGGGTTGGATAGTGAGAGTCCTTACATGCATTTAAAAGAATTCGATGAAGTGTGCATGACTCAACATACACAAAACATCGACTTAAATATAATAAGACTCAAACTATTTTCTTTTTCTTTAAAGGAAAAGGCTAAGATGTGGTTTCATTCAATGCAACCAGGTTCCATACGAACATGGGAAGATATGACTAGGAAATTCTTGAATAAGTTCTTTCCTAGACATAAGTCAATTGCTCTTTGTCGAAATATAGCGAATTTTACCCAGACGAATAATGAAACTTTCTATCAATGCTGGGAAAGATTTAAGTAATTATTGTTGACTTGTCCACATCATGGATACAAACTTTGGCATATCATTAGCTTCTTTTATGAAGGACTTAAATCTAATATGTGTCAATTTGTTGAAATGATGAGCAATGGTAATTTCTTAAATAAACAACCTGAAGAAGCATAAGAGTATTTGGAATGGTTGACAGAGAGTGCACAAACTTGGGCTGATTCAGAAAAAGTAGGTTTTTCAAGCGAGCCTAAGACCACCACCACATCCTCTAGGGGAGAAATATTTGCTATGACTAAAAAAAATGATATAAAAATAGCATATCTAGATAGAACAGTTGAGGCCATGGAAATGGAGAAATGTCCCTCTAAGACAGTCGAACAGGTGTGTGATATTTGTGAAAGTAATACACACCCCACTCAGGAATGTCCTATTGCTCCTGCATTTCAGGATGCTCTTCATGAATCAACACATTCTTATGAGCAACATTTTTCCCCATCTTTAGAGACATATAATTTTAAATGGAGTAATCATTCCGCTTTTAGAAAAGAATATGAGGCTAATGTCTCACAAAAGTCCCAACATCAGCCCTATCACCACAAAGGACCATTTGCTCATGGACCTTACCTTCCTCCACATAAGAGGAAAGTGGAGGATAATTTCCATCAAGTCATGCAATACCAAGAGAAGAAAATTGCTCAAATTAAAGCCCAATTAAAAGAGAACACAAATTCCATGACTGAATTGAAGGACATGATGTCTCAAATGCTACATACTATTAATAAAGAGGAATGTCCTATTCCACCAAATGAATATCTTGATGATATGGATGTAGGAGACAAGATTAATTCTTCATTTACAGACATGGAACAAACAAAGGCAGCTACCATTATTCATAATGGTAACATAATTGAGCAATCTAGACCTAAAAAGGCTGAAATAGTATCTAAACTGGTAAAAAAAAGAGATGAATTTATTGATCAGGAAAATGTCACACCCACTGAGCAATATGACATCCTTGCTCCATTTCCAAAAAGGCTGCATCGAACTCCTACAATTGTCTCTAATTATGTGAAGCAGCTTGAAGATAAATTTATCTTGCCTTGTGATAAAATGAAAAATTTTTAATTGCAAGATAAATTTATTAATCATTCCTTTTCAGAGGCCCGTCCAGCTTATTTTGTATGGGACCGAGGGAAGTTTCGAACTCAGTAATGTTTTTCCTTTGAAAATAAAGTATGTAGTGTAGTTTTTACTTTCTTATTATTATTTTCTCAGTTTTTTCTATATCTCTCAGTTTTTTTGCATTTCTCACTGCATTATCATCATCATACTTTTTAAACATTGAGGACAATGTTTCTGTCAGGTTGTGGGGTGTAGAATTCTTGCAAATTCTAGTTTTCTTTTAGTTTTTAGGTGATTTCCTTGGTTTTTCAAAACAAAAAAAAAAATTGAAAAAATGAAATTTTTTTGGTCATTTCCTATACTATGATGAGAATTGGATTTTCGAAAGTATAATTTTGATAAATTTAGCTTATTAATGGAATTGAATATAATTAATTCATCTTTTTACTTATTTTCTAAAGTATTCCATGAAAGCAAAGTCTCAGATTACATATGTACACGCAGTTGCATATAAATAGTCTACACGCAGTTGCATATAAATAGTCTAAATTGATAAGTGGCTATAACTTAAAAATTCTGAAGAAATTCAGTGGAGACCTATAACCTAAGTGAGTTTTAGAGCCATTCATTTGTTTTGAGAGGTTATAAATATTCCTAATTTTCTTCAGCGTGCTTAAAGAAAATTGATCCCAAAATCTAAAATTTGGCTAATTACCTGAATAATTAGAATACTACCTTTAAAATTCTGGAAGTTCATTGAATTTGATAAATTATAGGAAACCTAGAAAATGATTTAGGCCATCATTGTTGTTAACTTAGAGACATAAAGCCTACCCAGAAGTATTTTTACCACTAGTCAGCCAAGTTGAGCCTTGAATATAAGCCTTTTCTTTTGTCACCCAAATTACCCTTTACTCATATTAACCCAGTATAAATTATCCATTACCCATTTTCTTTGAAAAATAAGTTAGAGATGAATAAAAGAATACCTTTTAGTTGCAATGAAAGTAGAAAGTGGATATCAAGAAAAGAAATATTCTTCAAAGTGAGTTAAAAGTGTAAAAAGAAAGAAAAGTGTTCGGAAAAAAAGAAAAGGAGAGAGTTTGAAGAATGCAAAGAAAAATGGAAACAAAAATATTCACTTTAGAAAAAAAGCAAAGAAAAGAAGAATTGTCAACTTTAGTAGAAGACCTCTAGTTATTATTTTGAAGAAACTTTGAATACCCTTATACCCTTTCTTTGGTACCCTGTCCTAAGCCTATATTTCATCCCAGTTAAAGACCTATTGATTCTAGGAGAAATATAGTATTATGAGGAAATGAATGGATAGGAGTAAAAGAGTGGTATTTCTAAATATTCAAAGGTAATGACATCTATTCCAAAGGGATCAAAATCATTAAATTCCTTATTAACTCCCTTTCTTCATGAGTATATGTGAGATATATTTGTTTTCATTGACTCTTCTCACACATTCAAAAGAGTGATATGATTTGAACCCTCTATCTAAGAGACTTTATTTCTGAGAGTATGTCATTAGTAAGGATTGAGGTCAAAACATATTTCAGATGGAGTTCAAAAGTTGGAAGTCTACTTAGAGATAAATATTATTCTGTGTAGACTGTATATGCACACAATCACTCTGAGATATGAGCTTAAGTGGAATATTTTTAGCATATGGGTAGGGTTTTGAATTATTCAGTCATCTTTATTAGTTTGTTAAAGTTGATGGATGTATTTAAAATAATTCTCTGAGAAAAAATGGAGATAACTTGAAAAATAAAAATTTATGAGTTGATTTTTTTTCGCATCTTTTGCTAGGGACTAGCAAATTACTGGTTGGGGTGTGTGTTAAGTGTTCAAATTTGGTCAAAATACCCCTAATTTAGTGTTCAATTAGAGCATCTAGGCCATTAATTTTAAGATTTTACATAAAATATTTCATTTTAGCTTTAATTGCCCATCAACCATTGAATTGAAAGATTTAGTGGTCAGATGATCATTAAAGCTAATCAGAGGAATACTGAACGGTTCATATGATTCTAATTGGGTCCTGTGCATTGCAGATTAATCGACTCAGGTGTGGACGCTCCAGATCAAATTAAGGATATCAGATGAGGATGATGAAGTTTCATGGAAAAAGAGGATTTTGAAGAGTCCTAGACAGAACAAATTTGAAGACTATCTTCTTTCAGAGTTCTAGCAAGACTAGGAAAGCTAGTGGACCCCACCTATCTCTATCACTCTATCTCCTCTTCCTTCTCTTTCTCCTCTTTCTCCTCTCTTTTCTCTCTTTTTCTCTTATCCCTTTCCTTTCCTTTCTTTTCTCTCTCTCTCTCTTCTCTCTCTTTTTCTCCTTCTCTTATCTCCCTATCTTTCACGTCTCTCTCTCCCTCTTCTTATATTCCCCTTCTCCACTCCCCAAAGGACCCTCTTGAGAGGGGGGGGCTGGTTCTCCACTCATCTTTCCCACCTCGTTCCTCTCCTCTCTTGCCTTCACTTCCCCTTCTCCATTTCACTCTCTCCCTCCTCTTTCTCCCTCTCTCAGATTCCCTTCTTCTCATCTACCCATTTCCTCTTTCTCTATCTGTTTCTCTCTTTCACTCTTTCTCTCAATCTCTCTCCATTCTCTTGGCCGGCCAGAGGTGGGTGACACACCTAGAAGGCCTGGCATCATCTTCTTCTCGTTCTCTCTCTCTCTCTCTCTCTCTCTGCACCAAACAACGGCTCCGTATTTTTTTTTTTCACCAAGATCCAGCACCCCCGCATTCATCCTTCTCTCCGACTCCATTTCCTTTTCCGACGAGTTTTTTTTCACCTTCAGACGTCCCAGGGAAGAAACCCAAAACGGGTCTCTACTCCCGTGTCCCATCTCTTCTCTTTCCTCCCTCCTTTCTTCCTTTTTCCTCCCAATCTTCTCTTCTCCCCATCTTCTCCGGCCAGTTTCTCCCCTCCTCTCCGAGTCGCACGATCCTGGGGGTTTTCTCCCAAGTTTTCCTCCCCAGCGGCTTTTCCTCCTTCTCTTCCCTCCATCCTTCTTCTTCCTCTTCTCCCTCTTCCCATCTCATCCAGTTTTATCCCAAAACACGTTTTCCTGGTTTTTTTCGTTAAAAACCAGAAACGCCAAAAAATTACGAGTTTGCCCCTGAAGATCTGAGAAATTCCATCTGAGTCCCTATTTTAATGCCAACTGTGTCCCTGTACTATTCCGATTTTAACTTATCCACATTCTGATTATCCAGGGACAGGCTTATCCAGGACTGCTTATTTTGTTGCATTTTCTGTGTTTTTGGAATAAATAATTGTGTACATTGCAACAATTGAATAAATATGGATTTTATTTTATTGTTAGTTGAATTTTGCTATATTCCTTGTTTTGATTCTTTTATTAATTGAATTTTATTGAAAACTCTATCATTTTAAATCAAGTCTCCGTGGGATCGACCCTTACTTGCATAAGCTACACTACAAAAGCCCGTGCACTTGCGGTTAAAAAATCAACAGTTTGTGTTTTCCATTTGCAGAAGACACAATGGACACCTATTTGCTAGTTACCATCCTTTAGCCTTCAAAACATCTCGAGTAAGAGCCTCTTTATAACCAGCTAGCCAACCAAAGCATCGAATTCTATGGGGCACCTTTCATGCCCTAACCTTAGCAATAGGTCTTGAATCATTAATCCTAATAAGAGCTCGAAACAAGAATGCAATAAAGAAGAGTCAATCTCCAATCATTAGCTTAACATATAATTTGAGTTAGGAAATAAAAAATTCATTAATCTCTCTTGTTCTTCAATTTCTCATACTAAAATCCCTTTCCTTCTATGAATGATTGACTAGCCATAATTATTCCCATTCAAATAACTATAATCCTTCACTAAAGCATCTTTATCAATGGCGAGATTGTATAGTCTATGAATTATCTCCTTTAAAGGTTGATTTTCTATTTGTGAAAAAAGTCAAAACTTGATTCCAGCCCCTTGTCTGACATGATATGATATTGGGTGAATTACTGTGACAAAGTTAATTGTTAAGCAATTTTGTTCATTAAATAATATAATAATATAAGAAAATTTTATTTTATTATTTAGGAGAGTTTGGAAAAGTAATTTGTCTTTTAGATACTTCTAAAAGGGCACACAAATTATAAGTTTTGCCCAATGAACTTTATGTAGGCCTAAGTTTTCAATCTTTTGGTTCCCCTTCGAAAATCTTTTCACAGTAGTAAAAGTTGCTAAAACTTAGTCCCACATTGCTTCTTGAGAAGAACTAGATGAGTTCATATTTGAATCTTAGTTTCCAAGAGAGAGAGAGGGATAGAGTAGAAAAATCTTTAGCATGCACATGCATACTGTGCTAGCATTGGGTTTGGATTTGGCTTTGTGTTGAACAAAATTATCTTTTAGTTCTTTACCTTTTGTGGCCCATTACTAAGCTACAAACTTGATCTTTGGATATCAAGGTCTTGGAGCCTTTTTCTCTATGTGGTGACTATGAGTTTATTAACAAAGGATGAATCATACTATTTCATTCTACCTTATAACCGAGAACTTACAATCGATGAGAGAAGAGATGGAAGCATTGGGTTCTACGCACCTGCACAATTATGATGAGTCAAACTATAATACATGTATATAATCCAAATTTCCTAAAAAAAACCTTTTCCTAGTGTTGAAAGATCCTCCCAAATATTCGATTTAATTCATTCAGATTTACGTGAGTTAAATAGGAGTCCTACTAAAGGTGAACTTGTGGTGTTGGAAGCACTCGGTTCTATGTGCCCACACAATTATGATAAGTCAAACTGTAAGACATGTATATGATCCAAATTTCCAAAAAAAACTTTTCCTAGTGTTGAAATATCCTCCCAAATATTTGATTTAATTCATTTGGATTAATGTGAGTTCAATGGGATTCTTACTAAAGCTGGTGTTGAAAATTTGAATAAAAAGAAGATTAAAGGTTGCATAGTGGTAGAGCTAGTGGGTATTTCTTAATGATCTTTCTGATTTTTGTAAACAACACGGTATTATTCATCAATATATTTCCCCATTTACACAAATAAAATGGTTTATTAGTAAAATTACCGATAACATACAATCGATGAGAGAAGAGACTTGTGGTGATGGAAGCACTAGGTTCTATGCGCCCACACAATTATGATGAGTCAAACTGTAAGACGAGTATAATCCAAATTTCCTAAAAAACCTTTTCCTAGTGTTGAAAGATCCTCCCAAATATTCAATTGAATTCATTGAGATTTACGTGAGTTAAATAGGATTCTTACTAATGCTGAACTTGTGGTGTTGGAAGCATTGGGTTCAATGTGCCCACACAGTAAATACATAATGATGTTAATAAATGTATTTATTCTAAAGTTTGTCAAGATTACATTGTGATGGTTTGCTTATATGTGGATGATATGTTAATTATATGTTCTAGCACGAATGGTATAAGAAAGACTAAAGAACTTCTATCTTTTGGTTTTAAAATGAAGGATCTTGGGGAAGTGAATACCATATTTGGTTTTAAAGTATATAAAAATAGTGGGGTTTACTTATTGAGTCAAGCCTATTATACAACAAAGGTGCTAAATAAATTTCAGCATCTCAATGCAAAAATTTCACACACCTACTATGATTTTTTACTTTTACCATTGCACCAAGGCTCCCCTTCTACATTCCCAATATGATCTAAGTATAAAATTGTAGTGACATGAAGTAGAGCGGTTGCATAACTAATGTTTGCAATGCATTGTACTATACTTGATATAGCCTTCAAAATTTGTAAACTTAGTCGATCTACTATTAATCCAAGCATAAAACATTACATGGCTATAAGGAGATCTCGTGGTTATCTCAAACTAACCAAAGATCTTTGTTAATCATATGAGGGATATCGAACAGTATTAGAGGGTTTCACTAATGCTAATTGGGTATCGAATGTAGGTGATAATAAGCCAATTACCAATTGAGTGTACACCCTAGGAGGAGTAGCTGTATCCTTGGTTTCTAAAAAACAAACTTGCATTTTGCACTCAACTATGGAGTTTGAGTTTATTGCATTAGCAGTTGTTTATAAAGAGGCCATATGGTTAAAGAATATATTATTAGATACTCCAGTATAGCCTAAACCTTTGTCACCATACTAATAAAATGTGATAGTCAAGCTATATAATGCAAATATAGATATACAAGTCTAAGGCATACTTATGTAAGGCTAATAATAAAAGAAGGGGTTAAAAATTTGTCACATGTGAAATGTAGCTTGAATCTTGCTAACCTTTTCACTAAAGGTCTTTCAAGAGCGATACGACATATATCCAAAGGGATAGGTCTTAAACTCTTGATTTCACAAAATCAACAGTGATGGAACTCATGATAAATTCAAGCCTTAAGTTCAATGTGGTAAAAAAATGTCACTAATAAGTGGTTGGAACTAGCATTATAAAGGTAAATAATGCGAGTCGTTATAATAAGAGGAGGCTTGTGACACCTTGGGTTTTCTAAAACCATTTTTCATATATAATAATAATAATAATAATAATAATAATAATAATAATAATATTTAGTAAGATAGTCGGGATCCTAGGAAGAGGAAAAACTAGTATTTAATATAATTACAATAATCATTTCAAAGAAATGCCAAAAGAAAACCCTAAGGGTCATCCAATTCATAACAAATTACAAACTAATATATATATAGCGTGCTCAATTCAAAAGCCAAAGACCTGAAGAAATACTGGTCTTGACAAAAGATATCAATAACGACGAATGTAAATAAATCCTAGGGTTTCATCCATGAAACACCACATCCAACTCTAACATGTAAGTCTATGTGCATAATACAAATAAGAGTTAGGTCCAACTCTATCACCATAATATAAGTGTGCTTGTACAACCCATACAAAAGTCAATGACAAGTAGATGAGTGCATACATCTAATCAGCCTCTAATGTAGTAGATGATCCTCGTGGTCCTTTCTCTCTGCTGATACTCCACGTGCTTGCCCTTACTACTATCGCGCTCCAAATCTGAGGCATTGCAACCCAAAGCAATGTCTCAGCAAGCTATCGTTTGTGTAAGTGATCACATTTAATATCAAATAGAATATATATGGTGTGAAGTAGAAATACCAAGTCACGGTAAAACTCATGGATGTAAAATATTCGTATAATGAGTCAAATCATTAGGTATTCAGAAATAAACGATACATAAATAATCAAGATTCAGTAATAAAAGCAATGGCAATCGAAAGCATGATTTGGGCAAAAATGTAAAAATATCCTAACAAATAATTATGACGTGCATGACATGGATAATGCATGCTTATGCATCTGGTAGAGTCAAATACAGTCAATTTTATCATTTCATACATGGATACAAGTCATGAGTAATAGGGCGTGCAAACCCTATTGTGCCCCATGATTGTCTCACTACACTCACATATCTGGCAATGAGTACTCATTTCAAATCCCTAGGTTCCTCACCTACAGCTCGCACGCCAGGTAGCTTGCTCAGCCCATAGGCCTGCCCACATAGGGTTCACCCAATGTATCTATACCACATGAGCATACAGAATAAGAGCATAGATTGCTATGCTGTAGTGGCAATGACTTCGGGGCATAAACCACTGCTCTCACCATCGACACTGGAACGAGAGACTAGTGTCCGCTGAGACATGGGAGTCAGTCGGATGTGTGTGGGTGGCCTGCCCATGGTTACCACAACTGCACGTATTACCCACTATAAGAGAATTGTCTATAATATGTAAATTCAGAGGGTGAGTGGCCAACCCTACAACTCTCCTAGCATAGCATCTATTGGACAGGAACACCCATCGTAAAATGGCAAAAACACAAGATAAATCAAAATAATTCTATGTAGTTAATCTCAAGAAGATCAAGTCAATAAAGGTAGGCTAATACATCATTAGACATGCATTGAAAACAAGGTATAAATCATGTGAAACGAAGATATCATAACATCAAATATGCATGATGAAGGCAGTCTCATAAAATCATAATAGTAACATAAAATCCATGCTTCAACTACTATCATAAATGGAGTTCTCAAGTAGATATGTCATGATCCATGAAATCAGAAAAATACTAAATGTAATCACCTACCTCAAATGCGTGGTACCCCTAATTAGGCGTCTAACTACCTTAACTTATGCGCTCTGAAGTACCTATTAGACCATAATTCCACACTATGTTATTTACTATAATTGTGTTCTTTGGTCATAATGGAGCTAATTTTTCCCATCTTGTTAAGTTTGAAGACAATCCAACTGTTGGATTGTTCTTTATTGCTTAAATCTACAATTAGATCACCAATTCTAGTCTTATTCATCATAATCAATTCAATTTCTATATTTATCCAACCATTTAGGTGTATGTCCATGTCCATATGTCAATTTGATAGTTCGATCATTCTTTGATCGCTCAATTCTAAGGTTCATGATCAGATCAACAGTCAAGATCAATTTTCTTAATGGATACTTAAAATCCATCCATCAATTTCATTAACTTTCTAAGGCCTCACCATCACTTGATTGGGCTGATCTAAGCTATTGGATAATATTTGCGATTTAATCTAATTAGAAGTGATCAAATCAATGTTTTGACATTAAATCTAGGTCCACGTTGTTGAGACAAATAAAATAGATGTCTTAGATCATGATTTGGACCCCTGTAGCTCTCACAATTGCCAAATCAAGTCTCAGATATGTTTTAATGGCCTAGATTAACTCAGGGTCAAAATTATTTTAAATTCGGCGTCACGGGGATGCTCCCTACAAGTGAAGCGCTCTGGGTCACTAGGACGCATGCGGTGCATTCTGGTAGTCAAGACACATTGGCATCCATTGCAACCGAGAACAACACACGTGTCGCCGACGTGAGTCCCAGTGTCCCAGATGCATCGCTTATTGGGGATGACGTGCCCAGGCCATTCGTTCTTTCCATGCTTGATCCACGATCCAAATATTTTCATTTTTTCTCTGTTTTTCATGTTCTTAAGGTTTTGGGGATCCAAGAATACAATGAACGGCTCAGAACATCCATCCAGGCCCTCTATTCATGTGAAATCCACTAAAATAGTAAGCCCCCTGATCACCATCGCTGGAGATGACAACTAGATTCCGTTTGCTGTAGGCAACCCATATTGTGGTGAAATCTCACAATATTTATACCATTTTGTTCAAAATATCATGAATTTGAGTTTTATAAGGTTTTCATCCACTAATTTCACCTAAATCTATGGTTTTTTGGCTAGATTTATCCATGGTGTGAAATTTTCTCTCTTTTCTATTTTTTTCCCCTTTTTGGCATCAATACTTAACAAATCTTTATAAAACCTAAGGGATTTTGATCGTGATCCAATGAAGAACATGAAGAACGGTCCAGATCATCAATTTGGCACCAAGCCATCCATTATTTTTTACAATAATAGTGGCTCCAAGTCTTATCACCGAAAAATGGCAACCCTTGGGCGTTGCCAATGTTGGTAGAACACAAAATGGTAAAAGGGAAAGGGAGGGGGAGGGGGAAGAAGTTGACTGCTTACCCTCACTGGCTCCGTCTGGAGTTTGTCTCCATTGTCGTATGAGGGAGTGAGCGTCGCCGTTGTCCCATTGTTTGCTAGTCGTCATCGTTGCCGTCAATGGTAAAATGTAGATAGACGCTGGGGGGAAAAACCAAAGTGACATTAATGGGGGAGGAGACAAATTTAAGGCTCCACCATTAATAATATTATATTATGATTTTTATTAATTTGTTTTATTTTATGATTGCGTTAAATGCAAAATGATTATTAGTATTTATAGTTGGTAATCACCCCCTTAACTAGAAATCATAGTTGACAATTTATGGGCTTTCGCGCCTATGAGTGGGCCGCACATGTATAATTACTATTTTGCCCTCATTTAATTTTTTAAAAGAACTTAATTAAAATCATTTGAAGATTTTTGTCCGATCTCTGATTTTCGCATTCTTAGTGTCACTGGACTCCATTTCTCGCGTACATTCTAAATATTGAGGTTTCAATCAGTGGTTCTATTTCTAAAAAAATTCAAATTCTTGGAGGTCCAATTACCATAAAATTTCAAAATTTTTCAAAATTATGCATATATATACTCCCAAAATGGCATATATTACAAGGCTAGTTTCATACCTTAATGAAGTATTACCATAGTAGGCAAGTGTCTATCAAAGTATTAATTTCTATTTTCAAACACCTATTCAACTCTTGTCTAGAACGGCGCTATCCAAAGAATAATCAAGACATTTCAGTTCTATCTTTACTAAATACAAGCTAATTAATACAATTTAGAAGCCATGTAGAAGAAAGGTTTCCAACATTCCATTAGCTACCAGAACCATGTAAATCAAGCTATTAGAATCATCTATGCATACATTTCTCTATTAACTAATGCTTGTCTAGGTTGAGTTGGGTCTCTGTGTTCTTTCTGCTCTACCCCAACCTAACCTAGACATGCATTTGGGTTATGGTTTTCATTCTGACCTAACTTAGGTCTTTATCTGTCCATGACCAACCTATGAGTCATTTTGGGTGAGTCCCCTTAAAACTAACCTGTTGCCATCCCTATTCATCAATAGTAGAAGAGAGATTTTATTGTGCTCCTAGGAGAGTAAGGAAAGGCATATTGAAAAATGCATAAATGGTATACTTCTTGTTGGATTTTCTTTCTTTTTCTTTTTCCTTTTTTTGGTAATCCAAGCCATTTATCTCATTGAGCCTAGATCATATGAGCTAAGTATAGAAATCTCATCTAAATGTGGGATCTAAGATCTTGTTTCTTCTTCTTCCCCTTTTTTTATAACAATAAAAAAAATTACAAAATAGAGCACTCACACACACCACTAAATTTAGTCCCCAACCGAAAGGGAAAGTTACGACTTGGACATGTGACCAAGGGTTCTTTAGGAGAGAGTTTGAGTTGTCTATGACTAACTATATTAGACATATGTTGAATAAGAACTTGTTTTATTGCTTTCAAGGTAGTAAAAACTACGTAAACGATTACTCATTATCAACGATCAAGCCCATAATGTGATGACCCAACTTTTAAATGATTTTTTATATCATTTCTTTTCACAAAGAGAGGCCTCTAGTTGAAAATTCTTTTAGAAAACAAACATAGAAAACATTTTTCTATGAAAAGAGTTTACGAAAAACCCCTTTGTCATTACTACTTTACAAAACATGGATTATACGATAAAAATGAAATGCTTTTTTAATAGTGAAAATCTGACAGAGTTTCCTCTATTTTTCTGACCTTACACATCTAACGCATGCGTTGCCATCACCTAATAAACACAATTTTCATCTTTTTTGAAGTTAAAGCATTCCAAAACATTATATGTACATATGATAATGACTCTCTTTACCTAGGACTTCCTGTCACAACATAATCACACAAGTAAATATAAAAATTACATGTCCATACTTGTTCAAAATACAAATACCCACACCCACACAATCTCTCTCTCTCTCTCTCTCTCTCTCTCTCTCTCTCTCTCTCTCTCTCTCTCTCTCTCTCTCTCTCTCTCTCTCTCTCTCTCTCTCTCTCTCTCTCTCTCTCTCTCTCTCTCTCTCTCTCTCTCTCTCTCTCTCTCTCTCTCTCTTATCAATTACAACAATTGTAGTGTAGTCCCTATCTCACCTTTTCTTCTAAAAATCTTCTATACTCGTCTTTCTACTCAGACAGTGGCTCCTATCGCTCTAGAGTCCTCTCTCATATTATAAATAAATATAATATTTCAGCAAGCTTGTGCTTGTGTAGGTGGAATAAGATGCATCTATATAAAGAAATCATGGTTTTCTATGTATAGTATTTTCATGTTGTATCAAGCAAGGTCATAACTATTACCAACTAAATTGAAAATAATATAAGGCATTCACTGATCATGAATTCATGACACTAGTTTCTTAAGCACATGGAGTTTCTAACCCACATTATTGTGGGTTACCTTCGTGGATAAGTGGGCATCAACTCTTGATCCACAACTAGATCCAACCTTGTGAAGTCATGATCTAGGGTTCATGCACTCCTGATACTCATAAGTGTTTAAATTTTGGGTTTCTAGTCGATCCAACCATTGTATGTGTATCTAATAGAAATTCAATGAATCATAGACGTTAAGATCTTTAGTTGGTGAATTAACAATTAGATCTAAGCTTGTAGGTCAAAATTGGCTGACTAGGCAATCTAAGGCACTAAATCTAACCTACAAGATATTAATTATGTTCAATTATGCATAAATTTTTTAAGAATTTGAAGATCTGAGACATCCTAATCCTTGCGCGGCCGTGGATCAGATGGTCATTCACCATCACCAAGATTCTATCACCGATGACAAAAAGGACAAGGGAAAAGTAGGGTTAGAGGGGGAGACAACCAAGGGAAAGAGAGAAACTAAGCATGGTAGGTTGGATCTAACGAGCGCGCTGGTTGACTATGCCAATGGGGAAAAAAAACCAGAGGAAAAATACAAAGAGGGTGTCTGGTTTGGGGTCTTTGACGAGGAAGGGGAAAAATGAGAAGAGGTGAAAGAGAATAGTGGTGACCGGTGGCTAAGCTTTGATCACCAGTCGTCGTTCAATCGGAGAGGGGAAATAGTGGGGAATGGAGAGAGAGAGAGAGAGAGAGAGAGAGAGAGAGAGAGAGAGAGAGAGAGAGAGAGAGAGAGAGAGAGAGAGAGAGAGAGAGAAGAAGAAGAAGAAGAAGAAGAAGAAGAAGAAGAAGAAGAAGAAGAAAGAGGAGGAGGAGGAGGAGGAGGAGGAGAAATGTTCCGAATTCTAATTTCATCGTTCTTAGTATTGTTGGAATTATTGTTTAGAATACCATCCAAATTTTGAGGTTTCAAAGAGGGTACTCCTAAGAAATTCAATTCTAACAAAATTTTTATTTTTGATTCTATTCTAATAATAATGTATTATAATTACACATAAAAGAACCTAAAACTAAGGGTTGTTACATTTTACCCCTTTGATGAGTTTTTGGCCTTGAAATTTCCTTTACATTGTTTGTCAAATAGTTCTGGTGTGTGCTTCTCATCTCGTCCTAGGCGTCCTAGGCAATCTCTTGAAATGAATGATGTTATCAAAGTACTTTGACCAATGGAATGATGTTCGTCCTTATCTTTTGTTCCTTTTTGTCTAAAATCTATATTTTATGTTTTGGACATGTCAGATGAGACTGCGATTCTATTAGTACCTGGCCAAGAATATGTGTGGGATTTGGAATATATTTCCCCAGCATGATACATGGAAAACACTATAAAGTTTGGATAGCTGAAGAGATAGAGCAAGTCCGCAGGCAATCAGCCCTCTCTCTCGCTCTAAAATCTTAAAGGGTTCCACATGCGTTGGACTCAACTTCCCTTTCAATGATCACCTACTTGGAACTCAAGATCCTTGAACCTCTAATCTGTGTAGATCTTCTATCTACTATGCTAACACTAGTCACTTATGAATTGATCTAACCTTTTTGGCATGTTGCTCAATTAATTCGAACTTGACAAACTATCGCTCTCCTACATCACTCCAATAAGTAGGTGTGTGACACAGCCTATAATACAATGCCTCATAAGGCACTATGCCAATGCTGGAATGATAATTATTGTTGTAGGCAAACTCCACCAGAGGAAGGTGTTCATCCTAACTACATTCCATTTAAGTGCACAGGCTCTCAACATATCCTCAAGGGTTTGAATGGTCTTGTCTAAATGCCCATCTATCTAGGGTGAAATGCCATTCGAAAATTTGGAGAGCTGCCTAGTCCCTCCTATACACTCCATACATAAGATGTGAATCTGTTTTATCTATCAAATATTGTCATAAGTGGCATAACATGCAAAGTCACTGTCTCCTTAATATACAATCTAGCCAAACTCTCGGTGACTGCCTCTACCATATTGGTTGAAAATGAGCCAATTTGGTCAAAGTTGTGGGCAACCCAACAATAAAATCCATGGTTATGTGAGCCCATTTCCACTTTGGAAGCTCCAAAGTCTATAACAAGCCTAATGGTCTTTGGTGTTCAGATTTGACACTCTGATTAGTGAGGCACTTATACAACACACTTTTCAATATCCTACTTCATTCCTAGCAACTAAAAGTTCCTTTTTAGATCTTGGTACATTTTTGTAACACTTGGATGCATGATAAACTTAGAGTCATGTGCTTCCTTCAACAATTCTTGTCTCAACTTTGCATTTTCGGCACAACAAGTCAGCCATGAATCCTCACTCTATCGTCAGATTCTTTCTCAAACTCATCTTTTCCAAATAATGCCTGAGTCTTCTCTCACTGCTGTTGTGCTTGCAAGACTCAATCCAAAAAAACTAATCTAATGGAGATATTGGAAATCATACCTATCAACTTCCTGCTATGGGCGTAAGCAACTACATTGGCTTCGCCTGAGTGACACTAAATGATGAAGTCCAAATCTTTCAAGTATTCAACCCAAAGTTTGTCTCATGTTTAGGTCACTTTGAGAGAATATATTGTGATAAGTAAACACATCCAATCTCTCACCACACAAGTATTGCCACCATATCTTCAAAGCAAAAACTACAGCAACAAGTTCTAGAGCATGTGTAGGGTATTTTGCTCATGGTTTTCAATTATTTGGATGCATAAGCAATTATCTTACTGTTCTCCATGAGCACACATCCTAGTTGTTTTCCAAAAGCATCACTATACACAAAGAATCATCCATTTCCTTCAAGCAAGGAGAAAATAGTTGCATGAGTGAGTCTTCCCTTTAATTCCTACAAATTCCTCTCACAATCATCTATGCAAGTGAATTTCTGCTCCTTCCTGATCAACCTCATCAATGATTGTGCAATATAGGAGAATCCTTCAATAAAACATTGATAATATCCCATGAGACAAAGAAAACTGCGTATCTCAGTGACGGTCATAGGTCTCTCCTAATTGCTAATTGCCTCAAGGACCTCAATGATTGATTGACATGGGTTGATCTACTTGGATGCAATCAAATATGGAGAAATTCACTATGTAACATAGAGATTGAGTTAAGGAAGTGAAATTTAGTTTTATTTTGTTTAATTAATTATAAATTAGATTTAGAATTATGTATTTTTGGTTAAATAATAAATTTGTGTTCTTAGGGCATTATTATTCAATTTTTTTAATTTTTGTTAAATTTTATTTAAACCCCCACTTTCTAAGTCTCATCTCCTTGTGATCGACCTATACTTACACACACTATATTACAATAGTCCATGCACTTGAGAAAAACACAACAATATATATATATATAGTGTTTTCTTGGGAATTAAAATAAGAGAGGTAAATAACATACAAGCTTAGTGGTCTACAAGCCCATAACCCTTCAGTTCTTAATAAGGCTGGCCATAACACTTGGGTTGGTAACTAGGCTTGCCCTAAAGAATTTTTTTTTTTCAAAAATGTAAATAGATCACTTAGTGATTATCTCTAGAGATTAGAATTATGCCTTTGTTACCAAGTGGGAAGGAGCCAAAAAGGTTGCGTCCCCTCATCCCTATGAGTTGTGTCTACTTGTGTTAAGGCATATTGATGGAAGGCACATAAAATTTGAGGAATAGCTTAACCATGTTATTAGAGGCAAGGTTAATGGGGGGATCTCTTCCAAGGGAGATGTAAGATATACCTTGCACTTCTCTTACAAAAGTAGAGATAGAAGAAAAAAATGGGGTAGCTAGTCACAAAGCTCTCACATATGTGGGGTTTGGGGAATGGTCAGGCCACAAACACAGAGAAAATAAAATTAAACCATCCATAATTACCTATGCCACTACTCATCATTGGATGCTATTGCACATAGGTCTGTAAGGCCAAAGCCATGTGCTTTTGTTCTTCACATGGCACTTAGAATGTTTGCTCCGAGGGTTTCTTGGAATACAATGTGTTTCACTTAGATTAGCTCATACTTCTATTATTGTGAATGAATAGACTATATAGAACATTTTGGCTTTACATAACTGGTTAGATGTGCCACTTATATGGAGATGTATATAATAAAAGAAAGAAAAATGATAACTAGTGAGTTTTCTGAGGTTTTAGACCTTTCTCTTAATGTTTTACAACTTACTCAAGTTATTGGGAAAAGACTCATATTTTTGAAGTCGAAAAAGAGGGAAAGAAGCTTAAAGAAAAGTCCTAAGGGCAACATAATAAAAAGCCCTTAAGACTTTCCTTCTTAAAACTTTTATAGCTACTTATCAGGTATTTTAGAATCTTTCTAGGGATTTTAGAAGCTTGTCTCCTTTATGGGGATGTCCGAGTATTTATATTCAAGGTTGTATTGACATGACATGGAAGGCATGTTGACATAACGCAAATGTAATACTCATTGATGTGGTTCACTATATCATTTAGGTGCATGGAGGGAAAGGATGAATTTTGAACTAACCTTGGGGAAGGCCAACTATCCACCGCTACTAGAGTGGTAGTTGTGACTGCTACTAAGTCCCTTTTTACTAATGTGGCAATTCTTTTTGTTAATGTGGCAAGCAAATTGAGTTGGCATTGATGAGGCACTGAAGTAGCAGTTCTATATATGACTAATTTCTTAATTTTCTTTCCTTCATTGATGTATGCTACTGGATATCATCAACTTTAACAACATCTCATAATTGTTAAAAGGAATTAGCATGATCTTTATATTAATGATTGCTTTTTCCATGTGAAGAGAAAATAAGTTGCCTCCTTTTGTATTTAATGTTAACAACACCCTTAGTGCTAACTAGAGGCAACCCTTGGTTGGGTGTAGGTGGTCTTGAGAGAAATAATGCACTTCTAAGGAGATGATAGGTTCAAGGACATGGCTGACTAGAGTCTAGTAGAAAAATGACACATTTTTTGTTGTGCGGCCTAGTTGGTTGGTACATTCTATGTGATGCTTGGGTTTCTAACACTATTATATACATAATAATAGTAGTAATAATAATAATAAAATAGTTGGGAACCTTGATTTAAAATTTTATTTAAACTAAAAATATCTTTCCCCAAAGCATCACAATTTAAAACCACGGGGGCCATACAACCCATAAAAATGTAATATAATCAAATGTAATAAACGACTTATATTACGAATAGTTTAAATTAACAACTAAAAAATCTATCATTTATAAACAATAATTATAATGATAGGATGATAGAAAGTAACATGGCCTAGCGTATGTCCATCATGACACCACATCCAACTCCAAATGATATGTTTGCAAAATCAAGGTGTCAAAGATAAAGTTCATGTATATACATCCCATGAACGAATCCAAAATGAAATCTAGTAAGCTATGTACATCAAAATGTCACTCCCTATGAAATGCTAATGGTCCTCACCACCTTCATTGGTGTGATAAGTAAATAATGAAGTCTCATAATGATGTTCCATGGATGAAATAGAGGCATGGAAACTAAATAGCCAAATTTCATGAACAAAAGGCATCATCAATGTATAAACCATGTCAAAACGAAATTCAATGTGGCATATAAAATCTCGAATAAATCATGATGATATCATGAAATCAAATCAGCATGACATGCATATCATAATATAAATCATAGGTCACATATTTGAAAGCGCCAAATGGGTGCAATTTCATCACATTGAAAAACAGTGCATGTCATGAATTAGAGGGCACCTAACACACATGGGTCCCACCAGTGCACCACACACACTCACATCAGTTCATGAGTACTCATACCAATCCTCCACACGTCGTCATGTTATTGGTATATCAGGATATATCAATCCAAGTATGCTCATAATGCTGCATGAAAACATAGATCAAATATATGGATTGCCATATTACAGTGGTAACCAACTTGGGTCTACCAATTGCTGCTCCTCATCGATACTAGAATGAGACATTAGTTGGTCCATCATGCTTGAGGGGAATCAGACATATAGTGTGGACTACCCATGATACCACTTCCTATGTATTTGCCCTCTTATGAGGTAGGTGTCTAATCATCTCATAAAGTCAAAGGGCAGGTGATCGACCCTAAATCCTCTTAGCATACGTCCACCGAGTAGAAACACCTATCATAAATTTGCAAACACAAAAATCTCTCAATATATCAAAACAAGTGATAAGAAGTAATATATGATGCACAAAATATAGGAGCACCTGTGGCTCACCATCCCAAAGTACCACCCTTACCAAGGGCAGCCTTTTAAGGACCAACCATCAAGCCTCTTCAACAATCCACAGAAAAACATTCACAATAAAATGAATAATCAAAGTATATCTATATCTAATAATCATATGTTCATGGAAATATGTAAATTAAAGTAATCATACATAAATAAAAGATGTGCATGTTTGATAATAATCCCATGAGGTCATAATGAAAGATAAACATGCATCAAAATCATTGAAGAGATCATCACAATAATCATCCATGGTTTTATTAAAAAATATCAATATTAAATGTCGTCACTTACCTCAATGAGAATCAATCCTTTAAAGTGTGCCACCTCCTAAGTCAGCATGATCTAAAGTACCTGCTCAATCACTTGTACTATACAAAGTCACTTACTACTCAACATTTATTATTTATACTCATATAATTCCAGATTCTCCCCCATCTAGGTAGTTTGCTATTTATTCATCATTGATTAAAGTCTGATTCCCCTAATCTTCTATCAGATCTTTGATCCTAGCCCTAAGTCATAGATCAACAATCCAGATAACTCGATTTCTCCGCAATTCATTGTGATCAATGCCATATAACTAGTCTTTCTCCCATTTTCATTGTCAATTCAATAATTAGATCGTTAGATCTAATCTTGATCGATTCAGATCAATAGTTTTCATGACTTCTAAGGTATAATTTTACATAATCTAACAGTTTCTAATATACCTCAATCCATTATATTTATAGTATTTTCTAAGATCTATGTATGTATTAGTAGTCAATCTATTGAGCTGGCAGTCAGATCATCCTTTGATCGGATGAATCTATAGCTCCTATCCCATCCAATGGTTTGGATCGCAACCTAAGTTTAATTGTATGATTTAACTATTAAATCTCTTAATTTACTCATTAGATAATCTAATTCGTCAATTGCTAAGGCCTGATCATCCTCTGATTTAGTCGATTTAGATCATCCAATTTCTAAGTTTAAATCTAGTTAACATGTGATAAGATCTAAATTTTCATCACATAATTAGGCTTGTATCATCAAGACAAATCCAATGGATATCTTGGATTCAAATTTGGGCTTATGTAGCCTCTAGAATTGAATATTTATGACGCCATATCATTTCAATGGTCCAAATCAAAATTTGGGTTTAAAATAGGACAAAATAGAATCACCAAGATGCTTGTCCTGGATGCACCTGAGTGCGTCATAGTTGCCAAGATGCACCTGGGTGCATTACTATTTCCAGGATGCTTTGGCATCCTACATTTCTTGTGAACAATGCATACAGCCTGCACGCTTGCGATCGAGCCCAATGTGCATCCACCTAATGTGTCCTGGGTGCATCTTCCATCTAGGACAACACACCTAAACTATCCCATTGTTTCATCTCAAGATCAATGGTCTAGGTTGCTCAAATCAAGATTGTTTCAGTAGTCTTAAGGTGTTGAGGGTATCCATCGAATGGTTTAGATCATCCATTCAAGCTATCCATAAATTGGTTTTTCTGGATAGGCTAGTTTTCACCAATGACAGTCCGTCAGCTGGAAAAAACCAATTTTGGCTGGCAGGGAGAGGAGAAAAATGATGGAACAAAGTGGGAGGGAGGCTTACCTATGCATGATAGGTTGGTGAAGCAATGCTAGAGAGGTCACACGATTGGTTTGAGCTCCATATGGCTTGAGCTCGGAATATGGGTGATGAGAAAATAGGAAAAGAGGGGGAGAAAGAAAAAGGAAGAAAAGGGGAGGGAAGGGGAGAACTTCTATGAGGGGAAGGTGAGATTGAGGAGAGAGAAGTGGAAGATAGGTGCAAGAGGGGGAGAAATGGGGAAACACGGTGAGACTTAGGGTTAAAACGAGGAAAAATGATGGCTACTGGTAGTAGGGGACTGCATCATCCACTGCACGTGTCGCCCATTTTCTTGGGATAAGACAGGGGTATACATTTTACATACCTTCTACTTTTAAAAATAAGCTAAATGGGCCATGCTTGAAAAATTACCAAAATACCTTTAAAGCCTCATAACTTTTCCATATGAACTCCAATTTTGGGGTTCTTAATGTTGTTAGATTCCTTTTTTGAGTGCTATCTAATGGCCAATGTGTCAACTCTCAATTTAGAATTTATAAAAAACTCAAATTTCTAAAATCTCAAATTTCTAATTTAATGAAATTCTCAAATAATATTATATAATTAATGCCATAAAATTTACAAATATTACATCCTTCCCTCATAAAAATATTTTCCTCAAATTTTTGGTACAACTATACAAACACCTTTGGATGGGTTTGTCTCTTCTCATCTTCTGTCTCCCACATAGCCTCTTGTGTGGAGTGGTGCTACCAAAGGACCTTGACTAGTGAAATAGTCTTAGTCCTCAGCTCCTGGAACCTTCAGTTTAATATTTGCATTGCTCTCTCCTCAAAAGTTAAGTTAGGTATTAGCTCCATAGGTATCTACTCAAGCACAAGGTCTTGCATGTACTTCTACAACATAGATGCATGGAAGACGTCATGAACATCTGTAAGCTATGGCGGCAAGGCCAACTGATATACAATAGCTCTGACCCTACTCAGAATCTTAAAGGGTCTAGTGAATTTGGGATTGAGCTTCCTCTTACTTCCAAACCTCAGCACTCCCTTCACGGGGGAGACCTTTAAGGAAACATGATCTTTAATAGGAACCTCCATGCCAAAATTCGCTTCCAGATCATCTGGACCTTCTTTGCGCACTACTCCACCAACTCAGACTTCATGAGACATCTCTCTCCCACATTGCTCCAACATACGGGTAATCAACACAATCTTCCATTTAGTACGTCTTACAGAGCCATGCCAATGCTTGCATGATAGCTATTGTTTTATACGAACTCCACAAGCGGTAGATGGTCAACTACCCTTCCCATTAATGGCGCAAGCCCATAACATGTCCTCAATGGTCTGAATAGTCCTTTCTGTCTAGCAGTCTATTTGGGGATGAAACACTTTGCTAAACCTCAACATCGACCGCAAAGCCTCTTGGACACTCTGCCAATACTTCAAGGTAAATCTAGTGTCCCAATCAAAGATGATAGTTAAGGAAATCCCGTGTAGGCTCACAATCTCCTTGACATAAAGTTTTGCTAAACTGTTTACTGTTTGACTTTGTTTGTTGGGAAGGAAGTGGGTGGACTTCATCAATCTATCAACAATAACCCATATCATGTCATGTAGACTCGTTGTCCTCAGGAGATCAATTATAAAATCCACAGTAATATAGTCCCATTTCCATCTTGGGATTTCTAGTGTCTAAAGCAACCCTAAAGGTCTCTAATGCTCTGCCTTAACATGCTAATAGGTCAAACACCATGCTGCACAATACCCAATGTCTCTCGTCATCTTGTTCCACCAAAAGTGTCATCTTAGGTCCTAATACATTTTTGTACCTGCAGGATGAATAGTGAAGTGTGATTGGTGAGCCTCTTAAAGTAGCTCACATCTTAATTCTTCAATTTTTAGGATTACCATCTTGCCCTGGAACCGAATGCCACCATCCTGTGCTATAGTGGAGTCTGCCGTCTCTACCAAGGCCTACATCTCTGCATCATCTACTGGTGCTTAGAAGATCCTGTCAATGAATCTCGGTCTAATAGTCAAGTTGGCAACCACTACCCTCAACTTCTTGCACAAGGCATCTGTTACAACATTTGCCTTCCTAGGGTGGTATTAGATGGTGAAGCAAAAGTCCTTGAGGTATCCCATCCATATGTGCTGTCTCATTTTCAAGTTGATCTGAGAAAATAAATACTTGAGGCTCTTATGAACAGTAAACACCTCAAACTTCTTGTTGTACAAGTAATGTCTCCAGGACTTCAATGCAAATACCACCACTGCTAACTCCAAGTCATGAGTAAGGTAATTCACTTCATACATTTATAATTGCCTAGATGCATAAACTATCACCTTCCCATGCTACATTAGTACTACTCTTATCCCTTACTCAAAGCGTCGCAATAAACAAAAAAATACTAGATCCTGAGGGCAACGTCAACACTGGTGCAAAGGTAAGTTCTCCTCTTGGGCTTGTGAAAGCTCTCCTCAAAGGTATCACTCCAAATAAATTTGTTGCCCTTCCTGGTGAAGGTGGTTAGAGGCAAAGCAATCTTTGAGAATCCCTAGATAAATCTGCAGTAATATCCCACTAATTTAAAAAAACTACAAATCTCTGTCATCACTATAGGTCTTTCCCATTTCAGCATTACCTCCATCTTGGCTGGGTCTACACCCACTGCATCCTTTGATACTACATGCCCTAAGAAATGCACTTGTTCCAACAAAAAATACACTTACTGAACTTAGCAAATAGGTGATGGTGATGTAAGGCGTCCAGCACAGTATGAAGTTGCTCCCTGTGCCCCTTGTGACTGGGTGAGTAGAGCAATATATCATCCATAAAAATGATGACAAACTTTTCTAAATAAGCCTGACAATCCCCATTCATTAAGTCCATAAATATTTTTGGTGCATTGGTCAACTCAAAAGGCATCACCAAGAACTCATAATGACCATAGAGAGTCATGAAAGCAGTCTTGATGATGTCCTCGTCTCTAATCCTCAACTGGTGGTAGCCTAATATCAAATCTATCTTTGAGAATACTTATGACGACTAAAGTTGATCAAACAAATCATTGATGTGAGGCAAGGGATATTGGTTCTTCTCCATAACACTATTCAACAATTGATAATTTATACACAATTGCAACAATTTGTCTTTCTTCTTTATTAAAAGGATTAGTGCTACCATGGAGATCCACTAGGTCTAATGAAACCTCTATCAAGTAACTCTTGTAACTGAACCTCGAGCTCTCTTAGCTTAGCTAGGACCATCCTATATGGCACCTTGGAAGTGGGAGCTATACTTGGCATTAAATTAATAGTAAAATCGATCTCCTTGATTGGTGGTAATCTTGGCAGCTCTTTAGGAAAGACATTTGCAAACTCTTGCATGATGTTAATATCCTCTCTAAGTTTGCCTGCTATCCTCCACTTTCACACAAGTGAGGGAGACTTGGCACCCACTTGAATAGTACCATGCATCCTTCATGGTAGAAATAACATAAGCGCCAGTGATACTCTTCCTACCCTAGAATGAGGTCATCGGCTGTCCAGATATATTGAAAATAACTCGCTTCTTATAGTAATCCATTGTAGCTCAATAGGTGGTTAACCAATCCATCCCTCTAATAACATTAAAATAACTATGTCTGACAATATGAGATTGGTGTCCATCCTCACACTTGATATCTCCATTGGTACCTTTCAAAGTTACTAGCCTCAAATGTCTCTCCCACAGGTGTCATGATATCTAGTCCAAAGCTAACTTATGTGCGTGCATATCAAGATAAGCTGTTAATGTACATGAAATAAAAGAATGGGTGTATTTTGAGTCAAAAAAGGATCCTAGCATGTTGGTTTGAGATGAGGAATGTACCTTATACGGCCTGATTCGAGGCTTGTGCTCGGCGACGACTCACCCCTAGCCACATGGTGTTATGCGAGCAATGTTCTTAGTCTCAATTTGTTTATCCTTTTGTCCCTTGAGACAACCCTAGTGGAAATGTCCCATCTCTCCATAGCTAAAAAGTCTAAATGGTTGTTTTTATGAAGGTAATTATTGTTGTCACTATTGTTGTCTATAGCCCCTAGGGCACACTTGCCCAGGGTAATTATCTCTAGATTTAGGGCATCTCCTTCTATTAATATCTTTCTTCAGTCTACTCATCTACTGCTGAGTGGGTGTCTGGGTCTCTTGCACTTACTGGGATGACTCAAACCTCCTTGGGTTTGAAGAAAATTTGTCTCTAACATCAAGGCCATACATGCTGCATCGGGTACTATTGAGGGACCTGGAATAATTACCCAGTTCCTTAACTCAGGTATCAAACCATCAACAAAATGTCCTGCGGTCTCCTTATCTAAGGAAAATTTGTTAGAAGCAAATCTCCTCAATTTGGTGAATCAATTCAAATATTGCTAAACCATCATATCTCACTGCTCTATTGTATTGAACTCCCTCTGCATGCTTGCCATCCATGGGAAGGAAAGTACAAGTCATCAAATGCTTTCTTGAAGGCCTCCATAGTTAATGTACCTGGGGTGAAGGAATGTGTCCTCTTGAAGGTTTGCCACAAAATCTTACTATTCCCTTCGATAGATAGGTGGTGATTTGTACCTGATTCTTGGTAGGGACCTTCATAGCAATGAAAGTCCTTTCAACCTCGAAAAGCCATCTCTAGACCTTATCTGTATCTCCATCCCCATAAAAATGTGGCGCCATCCTCTAAAATCTCTCAAGAAGTTTATGCATCCTATTGGAACTATCCGAGGCATCCTCCATTGGACTGGGGGCTGGTGCCACCATCACCTGGTGGGTTGGCTAGGCTAAAGAATCTATAAGTGCTACGGCAGTTGTCATTGCTGGTATTGTGATATATATAACAATAGTAGTAGTAATAATAAAATAGTCAAGATCTCAATTTAAAATAGTCAGGATCTCAACTTATATTATTATATAGGTTAAATCAACAACTAAAAACTCCGTAAAATATAATCAATAATAATAATAATGACAGGATGACATAAAATGACATGGCCCAAGATATGTCCATCATCACCACATCCAACTCAAAATGTTATGTCCACAAAATTAAGGTGTCAAAGATAAAGTTAATGT
This sequence comes from Warburgia ugandensis, assembly GCA_035236585.1. Lineage (NCBI taxonomy): Eukaryota > Viridiplantae > Streptophyta > Magnoliopsida > Canellales > Canellaceae > Warburgia > Warburgia ugandensis. Next base: position 8,410,828 of record CP141138.1, on the reverse strand, counting down.
ATATATAGCCCATATGCGAATCCAAAATGAAATCCAATTAGCTACATATATCAAAATGTCACTCCCTACAAAATGTTGATGGTCCCTTCAGCCTTCATTGGTACTCCACTTGTTTGCCTTTTTGGTTGTCCCACTATATATTTAAGGCATTACAAACTACAACAATGCCTCAACAAGCTATCACTTGTGCAGGTACATAGACATTTAATATTTAAACAAATACATGTAGGTGGTGCAACAGGAAAATAACAAAGTCTCATAATGAAGTCCATGGATGAAATAGAGGCATGAAACTGAATAGCCAAATTTCATGAACAAAAGACATCATCAATATATAAATCATGTCAAAACAAAATTCAGTGCGGCATATCAAACCTCGAATAAATAATGATGACCACATGAAATCAAATCAGCATAATATGCATATCATAACATAAATCATAGCTCACAAATTTGAAATCACCAAATGTATGCAATTTCATCACATGAAAACACAGTCCATTTTAAGAATAAGAGGGCACCCAATACACATGGGTCTTGCGGGTGCACCATACACTCTCACATTAGGTGATGAGTACTCATACCAACCCTTCATGCATTGTCACGTCTTGGGTACATGAGGATATATCAATCCAAGTATGCTCATAATGCTACATGAAAACACAGATCAAACATATGGATTATGGATTGCCATGCTGTAGTGGTAACCATCTCCTAGGTCTAACAATTGTCGCTCCTCATCGACACCAAAATAGGAAACTAGTTGGCCCGTCATGCATGGGGTGGGGGTAGGGGGCTTTAGACACATAGCATGGACTACCCATGACACCACTCCCTTTGTATTTGTCCTCTTATACAGCAGGTGTCGAATTATCTAATAGAATCAGAGGGCGAGTGGATGGCCAAAAATCTCTCATCGCATAGCATTCAATCAGAAGAAACACACATCATAAATCTGCAAAACATAAAAAAATTGCTCAATATATCAAAACAAGTGTTAAAAAGTAATATATGATGCATGAAATACTCACCATCCTAGAGTATTGCCCTTACCAAGGGGTGAACCTCTTAAGGACTAGCCGCCAAGCCTCCTCAATAATCCACAAAGAAATTTTGTAATAAAATGAATAATTAGAGTATATCAATTTTTGATATCAAGTGCATGTGGAAACATGTAAATCAAAGTGATCATGCATTAATAAAAGATGTACATGCTTGATAATAATCACACCAAGGTCATAATGAAAGACAAACATACATCAAAATCATCTATGAAATCATCACAATGATCATCCTTGGTCTTATAAAAGAATATATATGTACTATATGACACTTACTGCTCAACATTCATTATTTATACTCATATAACTCTATATCTTACTTGATTTAGCTAGTTTGGCATTTATTCATCATTAATTAGTCCAATTCCCTTAATTTGCTATCTGATATTTGATCCTAGTAGTAGATTGTAGATCGACACTCTAGATCACTCAATTTCTCCATAATCCACTGTGATCAATGTCATATAACTAGTCTTTCTCTCATTTTTATAGTCAATTCAAAAATTAGATGGTTAGATCTGATCTTGATTGATTAGATCAATAATTTTGATGACTTCTAAGGTATAATTTTACATAATCCATAGTTTTTGGGACAGTCATTTTCAACACTCCATTGGGTATCTCATATACCTCAATACATCATATTTATAGTGTTTTCTAAGATCTATGTACATATTAATAATCAATCTATTGATCTATGGTCAAATTATCCTCTAATCGGTTAGATCTATAGCTTTTATCTCATTCAATGGTTTTGATCATAATCTACGTTTAATTGCATGATTTGACTATTAAATCCCTTAATTCACTTATTAAATCATCTAATTGGACAATTTCTATGGCCTATCACCTTGGATTTGACCAATCTTGATCATCCAATTTCTAGGTTTTAATTCAGTCAAGATGTGATAAGATCTAAATTTTTGTCACATAATTATGTCTGCATCATTGAGATGAATCCAACAAATATCTCAGATTCAAATTTGGTCAGTGAGGAGAAGAGAAAAATGATGGAACAAAGTGGGAGGGGGCTTACATGTGCATGGTAGGTCAGTGAAGCGATGTCGGAGAGGTCACGCACTTGGCTTGGGCTCAATGTGGCTCTAGTTTAGTCGACCAATGAAGGGAAAAGAGGGAAAGTGAGGTAGAAAGAGAAAAAGGAAGAAAAGAGGAGAGAGGAGAGAACCCCAGAGAGGGGAAGGCGAGATCAGGGAGAGAGAAGTGGAAGATCGCTGTGAGAGGGGGAGAAATGGGGAAATGCAAAGAGACAGGGAGTTAAAACATGGAAAAACAACAGATGATGGCTGCAAGTGCCATCCAATTTTCCTAAGATAAGGCAAGGCTGCCTTTATATATATATATATATATATATATATATATATATATATATATATAAAATAACCCTGTGTTTTATGCAATTTTTGTTTTTAAAAATAGATAAATGGGCGTCACTTATAAAATTACCAAAATACCCTTTAACTTCAAAACCTCATAAATTTTCCATCCAAGCTCCAATTTAGGCATTATTAGTGTCATTTGGATTCCATTTTTTAGTACGATCTAATGGTTAAAGTTTTAGCTCTCAATTTGACCTATATAAAAATCAAAACTTTGAAAACTCAAATTTCTAATTTAATGAAATTCTCAAATAATATTATATGATTAATGCAATACAATTTATATATATTACATCCTACTTTCTTGTTTGTAGTGTTTGGTTCCATTGTTTGAACATAAAATACTACATTGTTGCATAGACTAGGCCTATGCTTGTGGTAGTACATAGGAACGTTAATTTTTTTACATTTTGGAGAATGAATCTAAGGGCAAACTAGAATGTTTCTTTAGCATTTCTTTGATAATCATGGTAAAAGATAAGGTATGTATGCCAACTAACCCATAATTATATACCTATCTATTTCGAAAGAGAATGGACATGCATACAGATATTTTGTATTATTTTAAAATAGTAAAAAGGCTTAAAGCTTAATCATTTCAATCCAATGAACCATTGAAGACTAGCAGAGGGCTTGTGTTTGTTGTAGCATAAAGAAAGATGGAAAGAAAGAATAAAATAAAAGAATGTAGTTCTCTAACTAATATGGCCACAAGTGAGAGGTGAGGAGACAAACAAAGGGCCACCAAGTCTCTATGGATTATTTCTTGCTTCTTTTCTTCTTCTTTTTATGAATGAAATTCAACCTAGAAATTTTTCATATTATTATGTTACTTTCATAGTAAGAATTTTTTCATATAGGTACCCTATCTTTCATGAAAATCTTACATAAGGGCCCCATTTTTAAAACATCTCACATAAGCCTCAAGATATAATATGTGCCTATCCATAAGGGCCCCGCTAATATTTCATTAAATTAAGTAATAGAAAGGCATGATGTCCCATGCTCACAACAAGTTTTGAGGGTAGATTTAGCATATAGAAACATTAATTTTTCTAGTTGTGAAAATCAATGCTCATTATGTTTCGTTAGATTTAGCTAGAACATTAATTTTTTTGGCCTATCCTATTTAGTTTACTTGTGAAAATCAATGCCCATTGGATGTTTCTACTTGCTAAGTTTTCTAGTTGAAATATTCAATAGTCATGATTGAAAATCATGGTTTAAAAATCAAATGATCTGACTTGGGGATTGGTCGATCTAGATTAGATCAATAGGAAACCTAGTTGGATCGCCAAAAAAATGAGGGTGATATCATCATTAATTTGACTTAGTGTATCAGGTGTTTTGGATTGGAAAACTCAAGCAAGTTTTTGGAAAGATAGTTGAGTTTCTGGTGACTCAGCAAGTTGTAAAATTTTAAGGATTTTTTGCAAAAATGCCAAAGTTCAATGACTTTTCAATGGAAAGTTTCAATGAAACTTGGTATCTAATACATTGCAATAACAAAGAATCTAATGGTATGGTTAGAGCAAACATACGTTCAACTTCATCAAATTGAAAAAGAGATCAAATCCACAAAATATGTATATGAAATGTGAGTGTTCGTAACTATGAACCAATAATCTAACAAAAAAAAGAGTCGATCATTTCTACAAAAAATCTAATAAAAACTCCTCTATTTTTTGGACTTGTGAATTTAATAAATGCGATGCAATTCATCTCACAAATCATCATTTAGATTTCCAATATAAATAAAGGCTGTATATTTATCATCACAATATATATACTTCAAATAATATAAATGCATCACACATATAATATCCAATGTCTTCATCACGAAGATGGTATATATCATCTATTTGATCTATGAAGAATTATGCATTTCTAATTTGTAATTATATCATTTTTCTATTTATTAAAATCTACTTATAACATGTATTTGATCAAGTACATGTTCATTTGACTAGACTAATAATTTAGTCATAATCCGAAAATATGGATAATTTAAAGATGTCAAAACAACCTACCTAGAATTGCTGTCTCAAAAACTCTCCAAATCAATAAAAGCAATCAATCTCGACTTTTATAGTACAAGTTTGAGGAAACATACGTTCAACTTCATCAATTTACCTCATCAATACATCAAATCTTAAATTTAATAGTTGGATGGCTCTCAATGCATCATCCAATTTGTTGATAATTCTAAATTATACATCTATCATGTCTAAGTCCTTGGACATCCGTGTTTTGGTCCTTAATCAATGCTAGAAACCTTCAATTTGATGATCCAATCACTAACCTTGTGGATCGGTGCTCAAGTCATCTAATTGTAGGTCTCCACCAATCTTAATGTGAGCAATTAAATTGATCTTTAAGACTATATTTTGCTATATATCTATAATTTCTGGTCATTATATGCATTAATAATAATATACTTGGCTGATTATAGAAATATAAGAATTAAAATCATACCGATCGTACATTTGATAAAAAAATTCAAGAATGAATAGCCCAGATTAAGTGTTTTAGTCACTAAGTGGGGAAATAGAGCACTTGATCATATAGATTTGAGCTTTAATAACTGATGAATGGTCAGATCGTAGTGTAAGATCAGATCGATAATAGATCTGATAGTCCAGTGTTAGATCCATAGTCAGATCTACATGGAAGCTCATATCAGTTGTTGATTTAGGTTCTATGTTGCTAATCAAGGGCTAGATCAGTCACATAACATGTCAACAATGATTGATCTGATGATCAAAACTACGTCAACTATCAGATCTGTGAGGATCTTCTTCGATTGGGTGTAGGAAGGGATCAAAGGTCTAGACTAGCCAAGAATATGGGGTCCACTCATGCAAGTTAGTGGGAGAGAGAAAGTAATGAGGGTGGTGGTGGCCAATGGTTTTGGTTCGGTCATCACTTGGAGCCCAATCAGAGAGAGAGAGAGAGAGAGAGAGAGAGAGAGAGAGAGAGAGAGAGAGAGAGAGAGAGAGGTGGATTTGGCACACTAGCCTACTCAGGCAGGCGTGTTGAGTTCGCTATGCCCAGGGGCAATAGCAAGGGAGAGAGGAGATCAGTTGCTGGTGGTTAGATTGGGCAACCTTGTCAATTAGCTGAGCCAGTGGGGGAGAAACATGAGTGGAAAAAAGGGTGAAGGTTTCTGGAACTAGGCCTTGCCAAAGGGGGAAAGAATGGGGGAATAAAGGGATTGGATGCAGCCATCTTACTATGTGAGTCGTGCTGCACTAAAGGATGAAGAAAGATAGTTGGGCAAAGAGGCTATGCGATTGCTGCTCAGGCAAGCATGCCAGATTGGCAGTGCTAGAGTGAGAAGAAAGTAGAGAGGAGGCCAAGAAGGTTTGTGTGGCAACAAAAGCAGATCAAAGGAGAAGTGATGCATAGACGCTAGATGAGGGGAGAGGGGAGAGGGGAGAGGGGAGAGGGAGTTTGGATCATCTTCTTTGGTTTGTCACACTGGAGAAGGACAAGATTTTTGAAAAGGAGAAGGGAGATCGAGGGAGAGGTTTTCTAGGGTTTTGGGTCACTGGATTATTTGGAAACTCCCCTATTTTCTTGTAGTCTTGAGCCGCACCCATCATAAGGGGGTCAAACGATGCATGGCGACCTTGCTATCACGTCACCTTTCAAACAACTAGGAGTGTCAATATCAATTTTGACCCCCTTAAATTTGTAAAATTTTAATGTTTTCCATCTCATGCAAAATTAGTGTCATCGATATCATCTCGAAAGTACATTCCAATTTTTTATGTTTTGGAGTCAAACTCTAAGTTTTTGAAGAGATCATTTTTGTCAAATTCAATTTCTACAGTATTCAATTCCTTATTGCATTACAAATTAAAAATGTAACATAAACATCTAAAAAAGATATCCAAAATTGAGAGCATTATAATTCTATTCTGATTCATTCCTTCCCATGGAGGCTGTGTAGTGGCCGAGGTATCCAAGGACGCTTTTGACACATAGCAGAGCCACAACTTACCACCAAGCATTGTATTTTGATTTTGGTATTATATATGTGAGACATTTTGTACATGTCAAGTTATCTTTGGAGGTTAATGACCAATTTTGATAAATCTTCTTATTTGATTCAAATCATATGCATGTGCTTTGATCTCATGGATATTTTTATCGATTGATTTGATATTGATATAATTTGTGATATTGAAATTGATTTACGATCAAAGACTCATTTCATCATAAATGCATTTAGATTTGTATTATGATCTTATACGATTTGAATCCAGTTCTACTGAATATATGATTTGCTCACTGAACTATTTTGACAAATGATTTGATTTCATTTTTATAGACCATATGATTTGTGAATTTAGATTTTTGACATGAGCATCACGTTTTGAAAGATCATGACCATATTCACATATGAATATTTGTTAAAATCATTGATTTTGTAAAATATAAACTATATGCCAAAATAACATCTATTCTACCCACACAAGTGCCAACTTGTTAAGATATTATAATTTGTTTTACAATATCTTAGATTTTAAGAATAAAACTGAAGAAAGAATAGGACAAGCTATTGAGGAGACACAGACTGAGGAGATTGTAACTACAAATGATGAATACTATTGGTATGTTGAAGGTGAGCTTCACAATTTAAATACTTGTTTTATTGTTTACTCTAATAATGAGAGTGTGTGGCTATTTTTAAGGAGTGGAGTCATTTTTAATTAATAGAATGTGATGTAATGTGGTTGTGACTAGAAGTTATGGGAAATGGTAAAGTTAAGTTCATGTTATTTGTTTATTGAAAACTTAAAAATGATTTGTAAAGTTTGTCAAGTACTTTGCATCACATGTGTTAAATGCATTGATGTCCAAAAAGCTGAGAAAACTTTGTTAGATTTTTGGTAAAACTAAGGAACTCATTTCACCTTAAATCCTTGTGTTTGCTAAGGGATATCTTGAATTATAAAAAAGCATTATAAAAACTTGGGGCATCATAAAGCTAGTCTTAAAAGAAGTGTATCATGTTTTGTATTTGTGTATGACTCTCATCTCTATTAGGAAGTTAGATGGTGAAGAATATACTATGTCTTTGGGAAGGCAAGTTGGAAGCTCACAAAAGGTGCACTAGTGGTGGTTAGAGGCAACAATTGTGACATTTGTACTACAAAAAAGGACCTGCATGCAAAGGAGAGCTAAATGCTACATGTGATAGTTCCTCCTCTAACCAATGGCATAAGAGGCTTGGCCATATGAGTGAAAAGAGGATGATAATCTTGTCAAGTATTAAATGTATGCATTTTGATTCATGTAATGATTGTTTTATTGAAAAGAAACATAGAGTTTCTTTTATTATAAATGAATCTAAATAATATAGTAAGATCTTAAAACAAGTATATTCTTATGTATCCAATCCTATGAAAACTATTTCTTAAGGATGTGCTTTTTAAAACAAGTATATTCTTATACCAAGTTGTTTAACAAGATTATAAAATCAAAGAAAATGCCTGATGAGGAGGAAAAGCTCTATTGTACCAATCTATAAGAATAAAGGAGACATTCAGAGCTGCACTAATTATTGAGGGATCAAACTTATGAGCCACACCATGAAACTTTTTGAAAGAGTCATTGAGAAGAGGCTACGACATGAAACAAGTGTATCGGAGAATCAGTTTGGTTTCATGCCTGGGAGGTCTACCATGGAAGCTATTTTCTTACTAAGACAATTAGTACAGAAATATAGGGAGAGGAGAAAAGACCTACACATGGTCTTTATTGACTTAGAGAAGGCTTATGATAGAGTCCCTAGAGAGTTAATATGGAGGGTGTTAGGTGTTAAAGGGGTTTCTCAGGGGTATATAGACATAATTAAAGATATGTATGAGGGAGCAGTAACAAATGTTAAGACCACTAGTGGCGTGACTGGTGATTTTCCTGTCACTGTCGAATTGCACCAAGGATCGGCATTGAGTCCATACCTTTTCACATTAGTTATGGATGAGTTAACAAAACATCTGCATGAGGAGATTCCCTAGTGCATGCTATTTGCAGACGATATAGTCCTACTTGATGAGACAAGGGAGGGTGTCAACATAAAGCTAGAGCTATGGAGAGAAGCATTAGAATCGAAAGGATTTAAAATTAGCCGAACTAAGACAGAATATATGGAATGTAATTTTAGCAAGGAGAGTAGGAGTGGAGCACCAGTCAAGATTGATAACCAAGAGGTCCCCATGAGAGACCACTTTCGATACTTAGGATCATTGATCCATGAGAGTGGAGAGATTGAGAGGGAGGTTACCCAGAGAATCCAAGCGGGTTGGAACAAATGGAGATGTGCATCGGGGGTTTTATGTGATCGGCGGGTGCCACTCAAACTAAAGGAAAAATTCTATAGGATGGCTATAAGGCCGGCCATGCTCTATGGATCAGAGTGTTGGGCAGTTAAGGAACATCATACTCATAGGCTGAGTGTTGCAGAAATGAGGATGTTGAGATGGATGAGTGGTAAGACAAGAAAGGATAGAATTAGAAATGAAAATATTAGAAGAAATTTAGGGATAGCACCAATAGGTAACAAGATGAGGGAGATTAGACTTAGATGGTTTGGACATGTTCAAAGGAGGCCAACAACGGCACCAGTTAGAAGGAGTGAGGCAATACAAGTTGAAGGTTCTAAAAGGGCAAGGGGAAGGCCCAAAAGAACGTGGATAGAAGTGGTGAGGAAAGATTTAAAAACTTTGGGACTAAATGAAGCCATGATATTTAATAGAGTGGAATGGAGGAATAAGATTCATGTGGCTGACCCCTAATTGGGATAAGGTCTTGATGATGATGAATGATGATGCATCTAAAAAGTATGAGCATATGTTACAAAAAGTAAGAATAAAATGCTTGACATCTTGTGAAGTTTCATGCCTTAGTTGAAAGAGAAATAGGAAAACATTTGAAGTGCTTAAGAATGGATAGTGAGAGTATTGTTGGATGCTTCCTCCACATGAGTTAGAAAGGGAAGATTGTTGGGATGTCCCTTATATAGAGGTGGGTCCTACAATAGTTGGGCTATAAAGCCTATTATATCTTATGTTGGAGGTAGTGGGAGTTGAGACCACAATCCTGTGTCTCTTTGTGGGACTTGTAGAAGGAGGGAGAGAGTTTCATAGTTTGGTGGATATTGGATACCTCAATGATGGAAAAGAAGAGAAGATGAGTCCTAGGTGAGTATCACTCCACTCTCGGATATCCTTTTTGGTGGAAAAAAGCAGATCTTTCGGAGGCGAAATGTTATAAGCCATTATTTCACAATAAAGATTTGGTCAGAGTTCGACCCATGGTTTTGCCCTCTAAATTAGAGAGTTTTCCATGTAATTATTGTGTAGTTACTTTTTGTGCACTTTAGGTGTTTGGTGTTTGTGACGACCCAGGTTTTCACATGCATTTTAAAATGCAATAACTAATTCCTAAGGCGGGATCGATCCCTATTGGAAAACATTTTTGGAAAACAATGCAACACAGTAGAAAATCTTTTTGTTTTAAACTCATTTTGAAAACCCTGAGAGTCATTTTCTCTCAAGACTAGTAAAGTAGTTGTTGAAAATTTTTGAAAATCATAAATGTCTTCCCAAGTTTATCCAGTCACAGCTCACAACCCAACTGTAAATAAATACAGAAAAATGTCCAAAAGGTAGAGTGTTTACTTACATTTATGCTTATCTTCTCCTCATTCACTTGACCATAGCATTAACATGTTCTGATGTTTCTTCTAATTCTGTGCGGAGTTAATATGAAAAAATAATATATTAGGGTGAGTATTTCTCATACTCAGTAGGTGATTTGATACTACTAATTTGAAAACACGGTGGGCAATACGCATGATTCCAAGAGCTTTTCATATAAAACATCAGTGATTCATTTTATATAAGCAAGCATAGTTAGGCATAAAACATAAGCTTATTGATGCAATTTCAATCATGGAATTCTTTCTCAAAATCTAGTATTCAACGATATAAATATGATCAAAATCATGAAATAGAAATCAATAGATTCATATACGAAGGTCTCGGCAAATGCATCAAACCAGCGAGTCAAATAGAATACTCATGAAACTCTTAAAATAGTCATCATTCAAGCAGATGCTAGTATCATGCACATTAGTCTCTCAGCATACACGTCACGCCAACTAGTCACGAGTACTCGTATACAACCATCTCAATGCTATGTGCATATCCATCACACTGAAATCATAGGGTCATTATGCTCATGACCAGAACCCCTCTGAATCATGTGTCTCCAGTATCTAGAGACAAGTCCACCATAGCCTCCACGGTGACTATGGATATGTCCTCGAAAGGGTGTCGGGAACACCTCCAGTGGTCGTCCCTGTTTACCACAGCAGTCATGGAAGGGACAATGCCGTTTTTGGCAGCGATACCATCCACCTTTTTGGTAGTAGAGGCCGGGAGGCCAACCCCGTACATACACAACCTCTCAGCATCGTGCCCACAAGCTCAATAGCCCAAAATTAGGAATACATGAAACCTCGATCACAATTATCATAAATCATGCAATTTTATGCAAATGAGTTTCAAAACATGTGAGCAATGCATATAATTATGCATATATTCCAAATCATCACAAAACATGTATGTAGTGCTTATATAAAGGCTATTTTGCTAAAAAAGCATACATATAATCCAAATCTCAACCATCGTAAACCATGCAACTATGCAATCACTTTCAAGTCGTGTGAGCAATGCATAAAATCTGTTCATGCCAGTAATCGCATTCAAGCCATAAATCATGAAGACAATTCCGTGAAAGCATCATATCTATAAATAAAAAAACATAATAAATACGGCAATAGAGTCAAGTAAAGCAGTTGGAGTTTGAAATACATTTGAAAAACTTAGTAGTATCAAACTACCTACCTCGATGTCTCATGTATTGCTTTCTTCATTTCTCGACCTTAACCCATTTTAGCAAAACCCTGGATGTTCATGAATAACAAGGATCCCAATATCATTTTGTATCCACTTATTAGAATTATAGCTTAATGGTTAGATTTGCCCTTTTTAGGTTATTGCTTACCTCTAATAGATCCAACAGACCAATCTATGAGGTTTGATCGTCTTTAATCAAGTAGATCTAGAAGATCTCTATAGTTCTTAGGCTATAGGCATATTAAATATTCCTTTAATCCTAACTTTTATAATCTCATTTGGTCCGTATCGTTGATACGAATGCAATGGTTCTTTCGAATCGTCAATTGGAGTTATATAGTCTCCTTAATTTGGTTTCTAACGTCGCGCCTCAAAGGACGACCCAGATGTGTCGATTAGGGTCATGCATGTCCTGGGTGTGCACGTACCAGTCGAACAGAAACCGCAATTACGCATGCGCACACCCGAGCGACACGCTTGACCGCGCGTTCTGGACAGTGTAGCACGGACACATCCTCGGCGCGGGTGGTGCGTCATGGCTCACGCGCCATGGTCGAACCAAGACCCGTGCACCCACATCACATGCACTCGGGCCTAGGTGAGTCTCGGTAGAACCTGGGACCATGCCCACACGGTTGCACGCCTGCAACCTGTCCCAAGCTTGCGACGTCCCTATGCCGCTTCTAGGTTGAGGGTTCTGAAACAAACCCTCTTCCAACAATTTTCAGATAGAAACCACTAGATCCGGCATGGATGTGGGCCAGAAAAGAGGGGAAAACAAGAGAGGGAGATGGGGCTTACCTGGGTAGCCGAAGATGGTGCCCCTTCTGACCGGTGGTGTGAGTTCACCATGCTATAGGAAACCCTCCCACCGGAAGTGCAGAAACGGTTGAAGCCGTAGGGAAGAAAAGGAGAAGAAAGCACGAGAGAAAAGAAGGGAAGAGACACACCCGATTCCAGTGGTGCCTGTGCCGTGGGAGAAACGAAAAATCGAGAGGGGAGGTTTTCCGATGAAGGAGAAACCCTTGCCAGAGATGAGGGAGAAGAAGGATTGCCCAAAGGGAGATGAGTAAAGAGCTTTTATAGCCTAGCCAAGGCGGTGCCGCCATTGTTGCCGCCTTACAGAGGCGGTGTTGGAAGGGTCGAGAATGGCGGCGGCTGGAGGTAGGGGACGACCTGAGGGTGCCGTTAGTAAAACGACTCCCTGTGTTTTTGGGTCATTCTATTTTAATGGTATTTTACAAAAATGCTCTCTTTCTTCAAAAGGCCATAACTTGGTCATATGAACTCCGTTTTCGGCGTTCTTTGAGGTTGGATTCCATTTTTCGAGGAGAATCTAATGGTACTGATTTTTCTCCCTTTGTTTTATATTTTAAATAAAATAAAACATTTAACATGATTAATTTCATATAGAATGTCCAATTCATTTTTTTGTAAAATGGATGCAAAGATAGCAAAAATGTTCGAGGCATTACAGTGTTTTACCTGGATAAGTAGAAGACACCACCTTCCCATTTATTAAATAGTAGTAGTAGTACTAGTAGTTTGACTTGCACAACCACAATATGGATCTTAGGTGTTCTCTAAAATTCCTAAGTGATTCGCATAAAGGGAAGAGGTTTTCAATATAGAACTCCCCAGCAAGTGGTATCAGAGCCATAATTGGCTTTGTGATGATGTGAATCAAGGTGAAAATTCCTATATCAAGGATGGTGGATCTCAATGGAAGCATATGGTTGATATGAAAGATGTAAGGGCTTGTACCACCACTTGAAGAAAGTAAAACAAAAAGTATTTCTAATGCTGAACAAAAGAAGTCATCACTTCTTAGCAAGAGAGAGTTCCTTCATCATGTGTCAAGATGGGGATATTGTTGGATGATTGGTGTAGCTTTAAAATTACTCACACGTGCATGAATCAATGTAGTACTTATGCACATGTGAGGTTGATCCCACGATGAATCTCATGGATTTTTAACAATTGGATCTTATTTAAATTACATATTCTACCCAAAGTTCATGGTTTTATTGAAGAACTATTGAGTGGGCTCTGTACCTTAAAGGGGAAACTAGAGCTAGCCATGTGGAAGCACTTTCCAAGGGCAGCTGGCTTCCCCCATAAGGCCACCTGTCCAATCCTCATTATATAGAGTATAAGTACAAAATGAAATAAACTTAAGGGGCTGGAACAAACTTGCTTCCAATCCATGTGAAGTGGTGAACTAGTAGTAGTAGGGAAAAGGAGAAGTGGAGCTGGGAAGAAGATCTGAGAAGAAAGGGAGTTGTGGAGAATTGTTTTGAGGACTGCATGTAGAATAAAAATAGGGGACCATTCACATGCATGAGCGCCCTTGTAATTCATCCTATCTGGAAAAATCCTTTCGAGGTTTTCCTTCTTAATGATTTAGTTCAATTGCTACACAAAATAGAGACTGTGTGCACCATGTTTCCTACACATAATTGCAAGAAAGTGACCCCCAATTCCAACCTAAAATCCCCATCTTAAAACTTCAAATTTGAAAATTTAAGTTGTTGGTCTTCAAGAGAGGACACTATTCTCAAAAGGTGTGCTAAAGTTTACCATGAATTTTATCATTACCTCACTAGTTCAAGGGACTAAAGTAGGCAGAAAAGAACCCTCCCTCTATCTACAAGGCTCCCCAGAAGTGGTGTGGTGGATGCCAAGAAATTTCTTGATAAGGACAACAATGCAAATTCAATCCCATGCCAAGCATAAAGAGTTTGGATAAGTCATTGGTAGGAAAGAATAGTAAGCACCATTATCCTACATGGTTATGCAAGAAAATGGAACCCCATTTTCCATTCTCACCCGAGTGACAACAATTCCAAGTTCTTCAAGCATGTCAATGTGTACTTGTGTTGTAATGGGGACACACCCTACTTTGAGCTAGCAACTTATAGTTTACTTCATTATACTTATGCATTGGCCTATGTACCTATGTTGTAATGAATTCACACCATCAAATCAACTTTCCATACATTATGCTTAAGTTAAATTTGTGTTGAAGCCATGAATGATAAAGATACTTCTGCTGGAGTTGGGAATGCATAAAGTACACTTGAACTAAAATTGTGAAATGTTTAAGCTACAAAGTTAAAATTCTTTTGAAGAATTTCACACAAAAGTTCTCAAATGGCAAGCTAAAGGTAAAGTGCTATTCTACTTGAGTTTGGTTTGGGAAATTGTGCGCTATAAAATAAGGAAGAATGCATAAGTAGTGAAATAGATTAAAGGCCTTGATGAGGAATTTCCTTTTCCCTTAGGTCCATAGTTGAGATAGTCCCTTAAACCTAGCTAATGTGAGGTACACACTTAGCCACACCTATCCTAGTGACTTAGTGATCATGACACTAGGATTGAACAATGTAAAACATACCCTTAGTTAGTCCTAAGTCTTAATGGATGAAAATCATATGACACTAATAAGAGCGAAACAACAACTTAGTCACCAATGGGAAACTAAGACTTAGTTATCATAACACTAAGACGTAGCAAGGTAGACAACACACACAATCATTTTCTTAGTTCTAATGGTTATAACCCTATGATACTAGCTACCGTGAGACACAACTTAATCATCATAGGGAAACTAAGTTTAGACAGATTTGAACCATCACTACTAATAAAGCTAAGTATCTAATGATTGCTACTACTACAATTAGAGAATGTACTTGGTGAGAGTAGTGGTAAAGGAAACCCGTTTCCTTTATTTTCACTTAAGGACCTAGTTGTTACCATGGTCATATTCTTGGCCCACTTGTGAGACTATAATAGAATAACTTAATAAGTGTTAAGCCTTGAATCTATGAAACTTTAAATCATGATGAAACCATGCCTCTAAGAAAAGGAAGTACCAATCCCTTAAAATGCATAATCAACACTTTAAGGAAGACAAATTAGGGTTTATCACTAATACTAGGTGCATCTTTAGTCCTATGGACTACAGAAGGCACCATGCTCCCTTAAGTCATGAAATGCAAACCCTTAAGGTTGTACATCATCAATATATAAAAGAACTAGAACACATGCTAATGAATACCCAGTACATAGGAAAGAGGTCCAATAGTAAAGAGAGATGGTGTATGGGATGTTATGACTTTGATAAAAGTGTTGAGGTCCCTATCTGAGCAAAATTCCCTTAGAATGCTAAATTCCATTGCCATAAAGATGAAAATAATGATTTGTATTCATTCCATATGGATATCTAAACTTTGAAATTTATAAAGGTGACGTCACCCACTATGAAGCATTAAATGATAACAATGGAAATTTCAAGGTATGTAACCCTAGTACACTTAAAAGGTATAACAATCTTACAAATGGGAAACAACGCATGATTACATCTTTACATGACAGATTGCACCTTCTCGAAGTCCTAGAAATTATATTTTCATTGACACTTGGGCCAATGCCACTTGAATAGTGATGAGCCTTAAGTTTATGGATTTCCATTGAGGGTTTTGGGTAGTCACTCATACAGTGTCTTATGTCTTGGATTTCTATTCAATAGGTGCACTATGTGAGTGTGTTGTAAGCCTGTAACCCTATGCTAAGAGGTGCAGTTGGCCACTGTCCTCTAAGATGATATTGATACCAACCATGTGATGGAGATAGGAGGGCGTAAGAGTAGCTTCTCATGGGAAGTGCTCTGAACGGTAGTCAGATAGCCCCATGAGCTCTAGTGAATCATGGCCATGTGGTATCCACAAGACTACATAGTAGTCACAGTAGTTACTAATGGGTGATGAAAGGTTGCTACTAGCATAGGTGTCTATGTGGTTTCACCATGCTGGGTATGCCGGTCATTTCTTGAGAGTTTGGAATATTGCCTGACTGTAGGACGGCATGCCATTATGGTTTAAAGCAATCAAAATTTCGTGATAATGTGGATTTTGATTTTGCATTATGGGTTGAGGGCTACGTGCCTTTGATTTTTGCTTTTAGCCATATCGAGTATAGTGGATTGATTGGCTTACCAGCTTCTTTTGGATTTTGCACATGACTTGAGATTATCAGCTTTCCTCGTAGATTTTCACCCTACATGTTGTGCCTTCATATTTTATATTATATCCAAAGAATTTTAAAAATAGATCCTAAGACATGTTGTCTAGGGTCAACTTTTGCATCACAATTTGATCATGTTTATGTCAATAACTACATGTATATTTCCATGGACATATCTATATACTATTGTTTTCCCTATTTTAGGCATGCTAACTTATGTTAGTTGTTCTTCTTATAGTGAGTTGTTGTTTTGCTCCCTCCTTACAACTAACATGTTAAGTGATATTCTAGAGAGTTCAAGCACGAAGGAAAGGGATACTAGGAAGGTGAAACTACTTGAATCTATCTAGACGTAAGATCAAATACCCTTTTGTTATGTTACTGGATAGATTTTTGCATAGGGAATCCATTTTGGATTGTATGTATATAACTTAGTTTTTTTGAAACATCAGATGAATGTAGAACTTTAATAAAGGACTATTTTAAAACATCTCTATGGTGTACGTGATTCTATATATGGTCAATATGTGATCCTATGGCATGTAACTCTAATCGTATTTAGGTTAGGAAAATTCTATTTTAATATATACAAGGAGCTTTGATAGCAACTCTAGTTATAAAGATATATGTGTTTCAACAAATATATTTATATGTTATCACTTTGATCATTTTTCAAAAACCAAATATTCTCTACTTTCTAACTTAAAAGTTAATAAATCTTTTCAAAAACTAGAATGTTACAGGATTTTGTATCAGAGAGCATGCGACCCTGATAACAACTAGAATCATGAGAGGAACATTCGTCAACACTTAGGGAACTGAGTCCTAGGTCTAACTAGAGAGTTAGTTACCATACCTAGTAGAGGGTCTCATTAGAATCTTGTTTATTTTTTAGATGCCTCCATGGAGACGTAGTGCTAGCTGCCATTTCCACTAGATCTATAAGTAGCTTGGCGCTGAGTGCAGTAGTAGGGCCAGGGGTGATCCTACCAATGAGGTGGTCAACCTCCTTTTGTAGAGGATAACTCAAAGGCTAAGAGCCCTATCTACTACAACTATCATGGATGGAGTTTTAGATTAGGAGGGAGATGGACGTCCAACAATGGACAACCATCTCAAGAGGTTTAGGAGGATTGCTCCTAAGTTCATTGGGAGAGATGGCCTTGAGGTAGCTGATACATGGCTTTTTTATTTAGAGTAGATATTCCAGGTGATAACAGTGTCAGAGCATTGATAGGTGGAAGTGGCTACATTCGTGCCAGTGGGTGATGCTGCCTAGTAGAGGCCAACTGCGCGGAGTTACTTTGATGGAGCTAATGAGATTTTCTGGGATGATTTCAAGGTTGTCTTTAATGAGTGATTTCTTCCCCCACATCTTCAGGAGAAGATGGAGCTTAAGTTTTTGACCCCCATACAAGGTATGAGGATGGTAGCATAGTACAAGGTGCTGCTTGCATGGTTACAAAGATTTTCCCCAAAGGTGTGCTCTTGAGAGCAAAGGGTGCCCAAAAATTTGTTCAAGGGCTGAACTTTGACCTAAAGCTCTAGATTTTAACTTCACAGCCCACCACCATTGCTTGGGCTATGGAGCTACCTTCCATATTATAGCAATAGTTGAGAGACCCTATTAAGGATTAGGGTAGATTCAAAAGACCTAGATCAGCTAATAAGTGTCTAATTTTGCATAAAAACTATCAAATTAGTTATCCATGTGTTACAACTTCTAGGGATAAATTAGGGTTTTTTACCAAATTTTGTAACACATGCATTTTGACCTAATGACTTAAAAGTTTGTTATTTTGTAGGTCCACAAGCTAATCTAAGATAAATATGTGATTAATCATTTTTTAGGATTTAGTTAAAAAAAATTTCTTTTGTAACAAGTGGAATGAATGCCTAATGGCCGGCCAGTCAAAATAAACATTAAAGATCAAGATCAAAAGATTGAATCAAAGTTTAAATATCATCAATCCAACATAAGATCAAGGGCAACATCATCTTGGGAACCAGCAATGGATGTGATTAAAGGAGCCAAGAATGGCCAAAGTAGGCCTATGAGAGAAGGTGACAAGCTAAGAAATTCAAGCCAAACCATTCAAGGCACTCAAGCTCAAGCATGGAGCTAAGAATTCAACCCAAGAAAGCTTCAAAGTCAGCCATGAATCCTAGCCAATGGAGCCTTCATAGTTAGCCATCTTTGCCTTCAAGCTAAGCTAAATAAAAGGCTAGAATAGAAGGAGATTCAAGAGAGGTATCCATGAGATATTTTGAAGATAATTAAGGAAAATATATTAGAATAAGATGACATGTGAACCGATGGTATAAGAGCATTCCATTTTTAGTATTTTTCTCTTTTTTCTGCTTTTTCTTTAATTTCTACCTCACCCTAAAGATGCACTACCAATTTCCATTGTAGAGTTGTGTCTTTCCAAAACTCTATCTCATTCCACTTCTTAGAAAACTTCCCAACCAATCAAATCTCTCCACCTAGTTCCATCCACCTTTTTTCCAACCAATCCCCATCCACTTTCCTAAAACATAGAGCATTCAATGATTTTGGGAGAGGGGAGATGCGCCTTCCTAAAAGGGTGGCACCTCCTACCTACTGCCCTCCTTAAGGCAGCCACCTCCTTCCACTCACTTTCCTAGTTGATATCTTACCCATTTTTCCCATCCTAGCTATTCAATTTTACACATTGTGATCCCCACCATACCTTAGCATTAGGGAAACCTAGAAAAATTAGGAGAATAAGCATAAAAACCCAGTTACATCCAAGCAAAAGGGGGATTTTTCACAAAAAGGAAAAAGATGTCTCTTCCTTTGGAATGAGACACCCTCTTCCTACAGCCCACTTTCATCTCTTTTGCTTATTGTTTTGTGGACTTCATGGGTGTTTCCACTTCCTTCCAAGGTGTATGCTTCTTCCTTAAGTGTTCAACCTAGGATTGTTGGAGTTTTGAGTCATCTTTGAAGGTTGGTTAACTACTTGTTCTCTTTGCTAAAAATTGTTTTTTCATGTTAGTTTGCCTTATTTTCCTTTATCTTTCTTTGCACTTAAACTAAGCTTCAAGGCTGTTTTTCCACTGAAGTGACAACCAAGGGAAGTCATCTTGAATCTAATTTTGATCTTTACCATTCATTGCATCTTTGTTCTCTTTCAAGCATCTTGATTTTCTAGCTTTGGTTGCTTAAGTTCCATTAGCTTTTGCCTTAGTTTTGCATAGGATTTTCCTTCAATTTCAAGCATACTTGTTCATTGGTGAATGTTGGAATAAATGAAAAACAATTTGGCTTGTAATTAAGGAGTGATTGAGATTAAGTGAACATCATTGTAATAGTATTTAAGTTTTAGATTTGGATTTCTACATATATGGAGTATTATGTTGATGACCTTTGGATGTGATTCAATGAGATTAATTGAAATTTTCAATTCATGATTATGTTCAGCAGTTAATTCACCTTGTTCGTGAATGTTTGAATGCAATAGAAGTGATTAATTCCATATTTTACATGTTCTATTCATTGAAAGTTTCCATTACCTTACTGTTGGAATTCCTTTGCATGATGGTATATGTTAATTTCCAACACTACAATCATGTCACTTGAGTTTTCAAGAGTCCAATTAGATTGTTAGATAACTTAGTTAATGTTACAAATAGATTGCACGATTAGGTTTCTGAAGTAGTTGATTAAATCCACTCATATCCAATGAATCATGCATACCATTCCATGGTTACGTGTATGTTAATTAGGTAGTTTTCCTTCCATTGTTGTTAGTAATTTCTTTCATTTATTTCTTTAGTTTGGTTGTAGTTAAATTCCATTATTTTGGATCTTAATTAGTTGAAAAGTAATCAAAATTTTCATACTTGTTAAAATAGTTTATTTAGTTGCTTACTTATTCTTAGTTTTGTATGATTAGGAAAGTACTTTGTTAAAGCATGTTTCCCTTAAATTAGTTGTTAATTTCATGTTAGGAAAGTTGTTGAAATTGCATTTTAGGAAAGTTATAAACTTAGAAGTTTTTAATTTAGGAAAGTTTTAATTTTAGAAAGTGCATATTTTAGGAAGGTTTTCAATTTATCATGTTTCTTGTCTTTACATAGTTTCTATTTCCATGTTTTAATTTCTATTCTTAGTTTAGGATAAAACTCACTTGAAGTTGGCTAGGTTAGATAGTTTGAAGTAGGGACCACTAGCATCACATTAGTTCAACTCCTCATGGGATCGACCTCACTAGCATGCTATATTGCAAACAATTCATGCACTTGCAAGTTTTAATTAAAACAACAACACGAGCATCAAGAGAGGCCAAGAGGAGGAGGTTTGACCCTGCAAGGACAGATGCATGGCCTACCCGATCAGCGATAGGTCAAGCTAGGGGTAGAGACAAAGGTCAGATGGTGTGTCAAAGGTGCTAGCAACATCATCTAGGCTGACCCTATGCAAGATCAGGGTTGGCTCCCACATGCTTTGCTTGCAGCTAGTAGAGCCAAATGGTGTGAGATTGTCACGGAGTTAAAAGAGCGGGACCACTTAGACGAGATCAAGGGCCCCAACATGACCAGGCACCTTGCCTAGGTCAAGCGCATAGGAGTCAAGGATGAGTATTCACACTTATTACGGACTAGGCTAGTGCATTCAGCTGTCATGGAATGTACTCTTTTAGTTGCTAACAGACATGCTTATGTGCTTATTGATCCAGGATCTACTCACTCTTTTATATCTGCTAGTTTTGTTGGATGGATTGTATGTCTTCTTAAGTAGATTGGGGTTTTTGTTAGAGGTCAGCACGCTGAGTGGGTGAGCTAATGATATTGTGAGACTTTATTCAAGACATACTGATCATTGTCTGTGGTGAGAGGTTAGCTAGAAACTTGATTGTTTTGGTATGGCAGATTTTGATGTTATTTTAGGTACGGACTGGAGGCTGCAGCTACAAGAGCTACTAGCTCAGGATTTCTTATGCCTTAGAATCTTGCCATGGGGAGCACCAATCCTATTTGTTAAGAAGAATGATGGCTCCTTGAGGTTGTGCATGGATTATAGGGCACTAAATGGGGTAATAGTGAAGAACAAATACCCACTTCCCGATATTGATAACTTATTTGATCGATTACAATCTACTAAGGGTTGCTCTAAGGTTGACTTGAGGACATGATATTATTAATTGAGGATTCATAATGTGGACATCCTTAAGATAGAATTTAAGACTCGATATGATTGCTACAATTTTTTATGATGCCATTCAGATTAATGAATGCATTGGTATTGTTCATGGACTTCATGAACAGAGTGTTCTGAGACTATTTGGACAAGTTCATTATTGTAGTTGTTGATGATATACTCATTTACTCAAGCAGTGTTGAGGAGCACAAAGAGCACTTGAGGACTATCTTGAGCATGCTACAAGCACATTAGTTATATGCCAAGTTCTCAAAATGTGAGTTTTGGTTGGATCAGGTGCATTTTCTTAGAAATGTCATATCCAAGGATGGTGTTGTGGTGGATTCATAGAAGGTTGAGGTAGTGGCTAGCTGGGGGCAACCCAAGACTATGGCAAAGGTGTGTAGTTTCTTGGGTTTGGTAGGCTATTATTGACAATTTATTAAGGGATTCTCCTAGATTGCGCAATCATTGACAGCCCTTATGTGGCAGGGCCAAAAGTTTGTTTGGACTGATAGTTGTGAGGAGGAGCTTCTTGGAGCTGAAAGGGAGGCTCACCTCAGCGCTCAATGATGCTTCAAGATAGGGTTGGGATGTGTTCTCATGTAGCATAGGAGAGTCATTGCATATGCTTCAAGGTAGTTGAAGAAGCATGAGCAAAACTACCTTAGGAATGATTTAGAGCTAGCTGTTGTGGTTTTTGCATTGAAAATTTGATGGCATTATTTATATGGAGAGAGGTTTGATGTCTTCACAGATTATAAGAGTCCCAAGTACTTGTTCACTCAGAGCAACCTCAATATGAGACAGAGACATTGACTAGAGTACTTGAAGGATTTCTACTTCCCCATATAGTACCTCCTAGGCAAATGTAGTCATCGATGCCCTTAGTAGGAAGTTGAGAGGCAAGCCAACCTTAGTATCTGATTGACCTTCTTGGATCACATCTTACAAGCAATGCAGTGAGACATAAGCATTGTGTGGCAATGAGGCTTTTGAGAGGGGGCCATGGAGTCAGATTTTGAGGTAGATTAGTTGTGCTAGCCATTTCAGTTTTGAGGTATGAACCGTTGAGGGCAGCCCATCATTCTAAATTCGCGATACATCCAGGAGTACAAGGATGTACCATGATCTTAGGAGACATTTCTAGCGGTAATGTTTGAAGAAGGATATCAATATGTAGCTCTGTGTATTACACATCAATGGGACAAGGCAAAGCATAAGAGGCTCACATGTTTGCTACAAACTCTAGAGCTTCCAATTTGGATGTGGGATCATGTTACAATGGATTTTATGGTCAACCTACCAAGTCAGCTCACTTTCTCCCTATTCAGATAAGTTCAGATCTTAGAGAGCCTTCCCAAGCTTTATATCTTAGAGCTAGTCAATTTGCATTGCGTTCCCTTGGCTTCTATTTCATAAAGGATAGAAGGTTTATATCCTATTTTTGGTGGAGTGTGGAAGAGGGGTTAGGAACCTTTACACATTTTAGTACATCATTTCACCCTTAGATAGACAGTCAATCAGAGTTTGCTTGCAACGACAGCTATCACTCGAGCATAGGGACAACTCCATATGAGGCTTTATATGGGAGGTCATGTCGTATGCCACATGCTAAAGTGACATTGGGGAGAAGCAATTTTTCAAATGAGAGTTGATAGAGCATTGTGGAGAAAAAGTGAGGTTGATTCAAAGGCGCTTGATGGTGTGCATGGTAGACAAAAGAGCTATGCCAATACGAGGAGGAGAGATTTGGAGTTTCAGGTTGAAGACCATGTCATTCTGAGGGTATCTCCAACTAAAGTTTTGATGAGATTTGGGTTGAATGGTAAGCTGAGCCCTAGATTTGTGGGACCATTTGAGATACTTGAGAGGATCAGTAGAGTAGCCTATAGATTAGCGCTCCCTCTCTCACTAGTGGACATGCATGATATATTCTATATTTCTATGTTGAGGAAATGTGTCCCAGACTCTACTCATATCTTGGATCAAGTACCAGTCGACTTACAACCAAACTTAACATTTCAAGAGCGGCTAGTAATCCTTGGTAGGAAGGAGAAGATCTTACGAACTAAGATGATCCCCTTAATCAAGGTTCTAACATCACTCATGTGAGGAGGCCACTTGGGAGGTTGAGAAGGATATGAGACAGCATTTCCTAGAACAATTCTGACTGTTGATCTACATTTACACAATTCTGGGGGAAAAATTTTTATAACAGGGGGAAGAGTGTAATATATGTAAATATGCAATTCCAATAAATAAATCAATGCAATTACTAAAAAATGGGGTAAATTTTTATTTATTTAGTTATTACCCAATACTTTTTAACCGTTAATAGAGAAGTACATTAACCAAAATGGAATGAGTGCTTGTCAAGAAATTAAGTTAGGTTATAATTAAGGAGAGATTATTGGGATGGTCCAAAAATTTAAAAACAATTTTTTGAGATAAATGGAAGATTAAGAATTCCATTAAGTGACTTTCCAAAAGATAAATATAATTTAAAATGATTTTGGAACAATGAAATTGTAAGCCACTTTAAAAAGAAAGGTCTTAGCTTAAGTCCAAGTGAAGGCACATGGAGAAATTCCAACTAAGAAATTAGTTATGTTACTAGTATAATTGCAAATTTACACTGAACATGATATAATTGAGAAACATAGAAAGAATTTAGGTTATTATTGAAGAACTATTGAGTGGGCCACGCTCCTTAAAGGGAAAATCAAAGCCAATCGCATGGAAGCACTTTCCAAGGCACATGGCTTCCCTCCATAAGGCCTCATGTCCATTCCTCATTAGATAGTATAAGTATGAAATGAAATAAACTTAAGAGGCTGGAATGAACATGTTTCCAGCCCATGCAAAGTGGTGAACCAATAGCAAAAGCCAGTAGAAGGAGAAGAGCATGGGAAGAAGATCTGAGAGGAAAGGGAGTTGTGGAGAATCTAGAAATTTAGAGAGAGAGAGAGAGAGAGAGAGAGAGAGAGAGAGAGAGAGAGAGAGAGAGAGAGAGAGAGAGAGAGAGAGAGAGAGAGAGAGAGAGAGAGAGAGAGAGAGAGAAATTGCTTAAGTGAAACCATGGAAAACTAGTAGCAAGTAAAGCAAGGTGGAAGAGTTGATTTGGAAAGAGAGTGAGGAGCGTGGAGAAATTGGGATTTGATGGAGGTTGGAAGAAAAAGGTGTTGGATGAGCTAGAGGCAAAGAAGAGCTTGCTTGAGTGGAGATTCACAAACAAAAAGCTCCCGCTACTCAAGGAAAAACCAATCATTGAACTTAATCATCCAGAGCTCAAACCAAGTAGGGAATTTCAATTTAGAAAGGATTACTAATATTTGTTTTGGCCTAGCTTAAGAAAAGAGTTGTTTTTCCTTGAAAGATTTTGAAAGAACATGTTTTTGCTACTTTTTGATCCATACGTAGCTTTCTTGAAAGTACACCTCCATTATATACACACACACACACTTGAAATTCAAATGCATGTTGAATGTTAGTAGCTATAGATACAAAGCACTGACATGAAATGCACTATTTTTACCTAGAAACCTTCAACACAACCAAATTCTTGAAGGCTCAATTTTGAGGACTGCATGCAGAATGAAAATAGGGGACCTTTCACATGCATGAATGCCCCTGTAATCCATCCTCTCTGGAAAAATCCTTTCTAGTTTTTCTCTATTAATGATTGAGCTTTGATTTAGTGCATTAAAGCATAGATTTTTATGTTCCTACATCAAGTTTTTGTTGATGCAAAACAAAATAGGGACTATGCGCACCTTGTTTCCTACACATAGTTGCAAGAAAGTGATGCCCAATCCTAGCCTGAACTTTCCACCTTAAAACTTCAAATTTGAAAAACTATGTTGTGAGTCTTCAAGAGAGGACATTAATCTCAAAAGGTGTGCTAAAATTTACCACAAATTTTATCATTACCTTACTGGTTTGAGGGGCTAAAGTAGATCAATTGGCTTATAGGCTTCTTTTGGATTTTGTACATGTCTTAAGATTATTAGATTTCCTCATGGATTTTAACCCCACATGTTGTGCCTTCATTTTTTATATGATATCTAAGGAATTTTAAAAACAGATCCTAAGACTTGTCATCTAGGGTCAACTTTTGCATCACCGTTTAATCATGCTTATGTCAATAACTATACGTATATCTATATAGACATATCTATATAATATTGTTTCCTGTATTTTAGGCATGCCAACTGCTGTTAGTTCTTCTTCCTATTGTAAGTTGTTGTTTTGGTCACCCCCTACAACCAGCATTTTAGATGACCTTCCAGCGAGTTTGAGCCTGAGGGATATTGGGAAGGTGGAAATAACCAGATCTAACTAGATGCAAGATTAGATACCATTTTGTTATGTTACTGGATAGATTCCTTGCATAGGGAATCCATTTTGAGTTGTATGTATATGAATTAATTTTATTAACACATGGGATGAATGCAGAACTTTAATTATGGACTATTTTAAAACATCTCAATGGTGTATGTGATTCTATTTGTGGCCAATATGTAATCCTGTGACATGTAACTCTAATCGCATCTAAGTTGGGAAAATTCTATTTTTATATATGTGAGGATCTTTGACAGACACTCCTAATATGAAGATGGATGTGTTTCAACAAATATATTTATATATTAACTCTAATCATTTTTCCAAAACTAGAAAATTTTTGTTGCTTACTAACTTCAAAGTTAATAAATCTTTCTAAAAACTTGGATGTTACACAAAGAACGATTATATTTGATTTATTCTAAGAATTAAAAGAACATAAAAATGGAAATATGTATGGAATTAGAAATTAAACTAAGAAAATTTTCTAAAAATAAAACTTCGAAACTTTCTAGAACTAAACTTAGAAACTAACCAAAACTAATCTAACTAGGCAACATCTTAAATAGTGAAGAACATAACCCAACCATGAACTAAACCTAGCATGCACACTAAAGGAACAATAATCAACATGGTGCACATGGAACTTTAAGATGAAATTTATGCCTAACTTAGTCAAGAAAGATGGGCATGGAAGTTAGAGTGTAGCGTGTGCAAGGACACTAAGCAAGAAACATTATAATTAACAAACATGATAGGCATAAACCATTCAAAAGGAAAGTGCGCATGATGCTAAAAGTTGCTTAGTGCATTACGAAGATTACAAACATGATGCACACTTTACATTAGATATTCAATTTGAAATTTGAATAAAAAGGCTGACACCATCCAAAGTACAAAATAAGAGATTAAACTTCAATCTTCAAACAATCCAATATCCACAATATAGCGTGCATGTGATTCCAAAAGAGAACCAATGAAAGAGAGTGAAAGAGAGATGGAATGAATTCAAAAGATGGCCAAGGATAGACTCAAAGCAAAAAAACAACATAAGCAATGGGAGGGAAATAAACATGATTCAAGGCTACTATCTCTTGATTGTCACTACAAAAGATAAGCGTCATTGGGTCAAAGAGAACTAAAGCAATCTAGATGCAAAACCCTATGGAAAAACAAGCCTAGAACTATGTGCATGGAACTAAGAAGTAAAATAAGCAACAAAACAAGGAAATAAGAAATGGAAAACAAACCTAGAACTTAGAGGAAAAGTGTTGATTATTTTTCGCAAATGCACGAGCTATTGTGGTACAACTTATGCAAGTACGAGTCGATTCCACGGGGACATGACTAAAATAAAATGAAGTTCAAATAAAATTTAATTATCCACAAATTAAAAAAAAAAAAAAAGACAAAAATTAAGTAATAATGGGTTAAGAATTTAGATCTATTGAATTAATAAAAAGTACAAAATTCTGACCTAAAAAAGAGAAAAAATTAAATGAAATAGTAACTAAAAATTAACTTCACTAACTTGATCATGGAAATTTCTTCAACTTTGGTCACATCAAATTTGATCAGCCTTCATCAATCCCTCACTCGTATATCTAATTAAGGATTCAACGGTTGGATTGAATAGATCTACCAAAATTTTGATATTCTGAACTAAAGAAAGAATGCAAAGCTTGGATGGCTTAAATCAAATTTTTGGATGACAGATTGAGGATTAAGACCAATGGATTAGCTAGGAGGTGTCCTAAGGAGAAAATATGATCAGAATAAGACTAGGAACTGAAGTAATCTTGTTGATTTAAGCTAAACCATTGATTCATTTAGTTAAATCCAAATAGGGATTGGATTACTTAGTTCCTAGATTAACTAGGAATAGAATAAAATCAAGATATGACAAAACCTGGATAAAAATAAGACAAAATAAGGATAAAGCAGAATAGGGAAAAGGCAAACTAGGATGTGGTTGGAATTAAATGAATAAGTCTAAGGGTAAAATTGGAATGTGCCCTGAAACTTCCTTTCTTTTGCTGTAACGGAGAGGAAGAAGAGGATGATGTATGCAAGGGGATGCATGACACAGGCAAGTGAAAAGGAAGGGAAAGGAGATGAATTTGGGGAAAACCTGAATTGGGTTTTCTCCAAATTAGTGCAAATAAGAAAATTAGAGGGATTATTGGGCATAAACCTTTAGCAAACAAGAGAAAATGTAGGTGATAAAAACTGTGAAAATCGCAATTTAAAGCAGGGGAAGGAAAACAGTAGCAGACAGTGGAATGAATGAAGAAGAAGACTGTGACTGGGAAGAAGACAAGGAACGAATGAAAAACAAAACAAGGGATGATTGTGAACAATGGAATGACTGGTGAACAGGGGGACAAAGATTAAGAGAGAACGACGGTGAACCAAGAACGATAGAGAATGCGGATGAAGACATATGGAAGATGACAGTGAAACATGGTAAGCCGACCTACTGGATATGAGAAATCAAGATGGTGGAAGAGAGATGAACCGAGAACAGATGAAAAGAAGAAGAGTAACAGGGACGGTAAACAGTGGAATGACGGAGAGATAAAGAATGGAGATGGGTACAGTCTTTAGGTTTTCTCATTGTAGTTTTGTCCTTCGTCTTTAATTCTACAATCCTCTTGTCTAAGTCGGCTGACAGAGAAAGGCTAGTGATGGTAGTTCTTCTTCCTTCCTCCCTTTTAAAGCTTTAGTCTTGTTTGCTTTTCCTTTGTTTTTAAAGCTTTTTTTTTTTTTCCTTTTTTGGATCATTTTTTCTACTTAGGTTATTTCGGCTAGCTTTGGTAAGGTTTCTTCAGTTGCCTTCTTTTCTATAGCCCCTACGATGAAGAAAGAAAGTTTCTCTTGCAATTCAAGCTTCAGCTTCCAAATCTCTCCATTGTTTTGACCCATTAAGCATCTTCCTCGTTTTCTTTTAAACCTCACTACCTTTTAATTTTGTTCTCATGGTTCAGCATTTCCCTTTCTTCTAAGCTTCTCTTTTCTCTTCTTGATTTCCTTTTCTTAAAAGCTTCCTTCTCCACTTTCCTCTTTAATTTGGTTCCCAATTAGGAAACCAGCTCATGATCCATCTTTCCTTCTTTTTTTTGTTATCTTTGATAATGATTTAATCCATTAATTCAAACTAAGCCATTCAATACTCAATCTAGTTAATTTGTAAAATATAAGACTAAATTAAAATCATCTGAACCGTACATTACACATATGATTAACTCTAATGATCATCTAGCCATTAAAATTTACAAATCAATGATTAGATGATCAATTAAAGGTAAAATTAGTAATTAATCTAAATTTATAAAATTAATATATTAGATTATCTAATTAAATGCTAAATCAAGGTATTTAACCAAAACTGAAAACTTAACAAAAAGAGCTTAGAAGGATGAGAAGGGAAGATGTGGAGAGGTACTGGAAGTAGGTGAGGAGGAGGAGCCCTAAGGAGGAGGCATGGAACTCCCTTTATGCCCATTGCATGGAAACCCTAGATGGTTTTAAGGTGAGTTGTACTTTATGACCTTTGTAGAATTCTATACCTAGGAAGGAGGAAAGAAAATATAAGAATAAGGGAGAGAATAAGATAAGAATGAGATGGAAGATTAGGAAGGTGGGGAAGTAGAACTCTAGGAAAGTGGAAATTAGAAGTGGGAAGTGGGACGTGGGACGTGGGACGTGGGAACCTTAGTAAATTTCATGGAAGCCTTTCCTAAATGGTTCGCGATGGAAGGTGGGAAAAGAGAGGGAGATATGGAGACATAGAAAGAGGGAAAAAAATGAAATTAAGGCTCTTCTCCTTTTGGTCCACCATAGCATGCCACCTACCCTTGTTTGACAAGTCAAATTTTCTCTTCTTGCTTCTCTTTAGATCACGTTTCCTTCAAGTGAAAATTGCATGGAAAGTTTCCAAAATGTGTGGACCCACATTGACTTGGCTTAAGTGGCTCAATTGACTTCTATTGGTGGCTTCTAACTTGGTGGCTTCATGGCTCACATCCTTAGCTTCTACTAGCTTTTCATTGATGGCTCATATAACTCAAGTGGCTTGCATGGCTTGAATTCTCATACAAAGGTAGTGAAATTGCATGGATTTCTACATGGGTTCAATTAAGTTGCCTTAGATTCTTTAAATTACTTTCTTGAACTCATAAGCTTGCCTTGGAATAATCTTGACCATTTCTTGAACTTTAGAATTGATGTAAAATGGGTCTTTTCTCTCTAGGTTGATCTAGATCATTTGTTTCTATCTAAAGTGATCTCGACCATTGGACTACTTTTTTAATACCTACAAAAGATAATATATTAAAAAAAAAACTTAGTTAATTACTAAAATTATGAGAATTTACATACTTACTTTAGATTAATTCCTGAACCTACTGTTGTTAATTTTCGCAAGTGCACGAGCTATTGTGGTATAGCTAATGCAAGTATGGGTCGATCCCACAAGGACGCTATTTAAGAATTAGGAGTTTTTATTAAAATTTAATTATTAAAAAATAACAAAATAACAAAAAAGAGAGATCAAATTTAGATGTATTTTAATCACTGAAATCAAAGAAGTCTAATGCACAAAAACAGAATTTTAATTAAAAATTAAGAAAATTCCACTTCCCTAGATTACTTATCTTCAATTTGAATAGATCTGATATCCTAAATCATGATAAGCCTTTATCAACACATTTCTAGAACTTTAGATTAATTATCCACCGGAGGGATTAGGTAGATTCTTAAAATTCTAAGAGATCTGGATTAATTAAAAATTTTGAGATTTGACAGCTTAGATCTAATTTTAGATTCTCAAATTAAAGATTAGGAATAGTAAGAGTGCTTTAAATTATCCTATAATATAGATCTGAAAGTTAATTTAAAATTAGAATTTAAATAGATAAGCAATTGAAGATCTTCTAAAATTAAAGCAGAACTATTGACTTCGTTAATCGTGGATAGATAAAACAATACCTGGATTAAGCAAAGAATAAGCAAAACACAGATAACAAAATGGGGATTCAAATGAGATTTTAATTTTTCTACCAAGGACATAAATGGAATTTTTTATGAAACTTCCTTACAATTTTACTAAGTAGAGAAAAAAGTAGCCCGATTGCCAGAGACGCTGGAGGAGATGGAAGAAGCCGATGGAGTGCTAGCTGAGCAGTGCTATGCTGAATTTGGTGGTGTTGCCTGGTTGGAGATGAAGAAGTAAGTAGAGGTGGCTGGCCCGTCTAGGATGGTGGAGAAGACAAACAATGACCTGGTGCAGGAAAGGTGCTGGTCTGAGTGGAGACGGCTTCTAGATGTCGAGAATGGGGATGGTGTGGAGTAGAGGAGGCAAATCTAGGCTGTCCGTGCTAGAGCAGAGACACAAGGAAACCTGGGTGTAGTGCTGGTTTGTGTGGCTTCTGGACGTCGTATGGAGCAGAGGCAGATGATCTAGGAAAGACAACGCCCTTCTAGGAGGTGAGTGCGGTGTTGAGGAATTGATAAACAAATGGGCCATTGGATGATCTGGGTAGTCAAACTAAATGAGAAAAAGAGGGAATTGGGTACGAGAGGCTGAAAATGGAGGTTGTGGTGTACTGGGTGAAGGGGAGAAGGGGAGAAGGTGGGTGAAAGGGAGACGCCAACCCACAGAAGGGTGATGATCAGAGGTGCTGGGAAGGAGGGAAACAAAATAAATAAATAAAGGGTGCAATGAAAACCTAGGGCGGTCTGGGTTGTGATGAGTAAGTGGAGCAGGTAAGGTAATGCGTGAAAAAGGAAACAACGCAGTGAAAATCCTATGAATGGAATGCAAGGAAAGCAAAGAGAAATAGTGAGACGATAAAGAGAAAACAAAAAAAAAAAACTCCCCCTCTAACTCCCCCCGACAACTCCTCATATAGTTTTCTCTCTTTCCTTCATCTCTTCTCCTCCTCTTTTCTTTAAGAGTTAGTTTCCCAAGTTCCTCTTAGGAAACTTCCTCTTCTTCCCAAAATCCCATCTATAGTCCTTTCCTTATAAGGACTCTTCTTCTATTAGGAAACTATCAACCCTTGCCTCATTGATCTTCAAACTAATCTACATCTTTGAAATTAAATCTGATCAATCCATGCCTCTTTTGATCAATCTACACCATTGAATATTAATCTAAGCCATCCAACCCTCCTTTAGTTGATCTGTAAGGCCAAAGACTAGATTAAAATCATCTAAACTGTACATTAAGCATCTACTTAGCTCAATTGATCATCTGACTGTTAATTTTGACAATTTGGATGGTCAATTTGAGCTAAATTTTATATTTTATCTAAAAATTACCAAATAAATGAGTTATATGGTCTAATTATGTAATGACTCCATTTTTTTGTAACATTGAAATCCCAAGTTAGTAATGAAAAGTTCACTTTTTGGAGATAAGGGTATTTTGGTCATTTTACTATTCACCATGATTGGACCTAGAAATTTGGTCCTAAGAGTAGTACCCTTAGGTGAGTTTCGGAAAAAGGAATCCAACAAGACCAAAATCACTCAAAACGGAGTTAAAATGAGCAAGTTATGGCCCTTTGAAGTTGAAGGGCAAAAGTATAATTTACATTAAAAATGGATTTAGCCTGAGAAACACAAGGACCCGTTTTGATACGGGCATCCCTATTCTTCAACCTCCTAGAGGGTTCTAGAACGGTGGTATTTAGGGGAGAAACTACTACCATTCTGGAGGTTTCTCCACTGCCATTCCATGGCGGTAGGAACCCCCTCCAGAACCCTCTTCGAGCTCTATAAATAGAGCTCTTGGGCGCCTCCAATGGTAGCCCAAAAGCTTGGGAAAAATCCATCGTGGAGAGGCAGACAAGAAGAGAAAACGTAGAGAAAAAACGAACCAGGTATGCCTAAAACCCCTCCAAACCCATCTCCCCCTTAGACTTAGGGTGGATTTCCCCAAGTTTCTGCATGAAAAACCATGTAAAACGGGCCTCTAAGGAGCCACAAAGGACCCAAGGACGGTGCCTGGGGCCCGCAAATGAAAATGTTGGGCAGAAGCCCAGTGCGTTTGCAGACGCGCCCACTGGGGCGCATGCCGCTGACGCGGGACGCGTTAGCGTCCCGGGCTTCCACCTCGTATGGGCCTCTATGTACACTTGATATTAAATTGCCCATAACTTGAGTTATAGGGCTCCGATTGAGGCGTCGGGAAAGGTGTTGTGTCCGTGTCGACGACGCAGATACACCCAAATCATAAAATACCTGATAAATGGCCAATCTAAGGTAGGCACGACCCTTAAACTACGATAGTGGCGCAGGGCCACTAAACCTTTGTAAACCTGATGATACCAAGGCCCAGTTAGGACCTTAGGACACCCATAGGCATGGGAATGAACCCTTAATGCCTAAGTAGTGAGATCAATCATTCTAAAACCTATAGAAATAGGCCAAGCTAACCTTGTTCCCCTAAACTATGAGTGGGAGTGTATGAGGACAAGGGGGCTAGCGTGATCAAACTAGGTAGATGCTCTATTGCTACTAGACTTTTAAAAAGAGCACATGATTGTTTTGAGAATGCATGTTTTAAGTATAAATTATATGACTTGTTTAGCATGACCTAATTTTATGACTTGTTTAGCATATAAATGAATTCAGCATACATATGATAAATACATTATGCATAGACATGTTTTGCAAACGCTTGCATAAATTGCATGATTTGTGGTTATTGAGTTTTAAAAAATTGCATGTCCTTAAGGGTTACCAAAAGATGTTGGAGTGCCCAAAAGACTCTTGGTAGGCAGTTGTGAGAGCCAGGCAGTTGTGAGGGACCCAAAGAGGATAGGTTTTGAAAAAGAGGTTTTTGCTTGATTGATCGTATATGATTTGGGCTAGTAAGCTCGAGGGCGCTATGCCGAGAGGTCTGGGGTGGCCTCCCAACCTCTACTACTATTAGGTGGAAAGGGTACCACGCCAAAAAGGCATATCCCTGCTTCGACTGCATGTGGTACAGGGGGCTACCACTGGTGTCACGGCACTAAGTCGAAGTGCCATATGCCTCGTGAAGGCTATGACCCTGTGTCCCTAGGTACCCAGGGACCACACGGAGTTGAGGTCGTGGGCATAGTGGGCCCTATGTTTTGAGGATTTACTTGCATTGCATATGGCATGACATGAGGTTGGTTGACCATACCATATATCCATGAGTTGGATTCAATTGAGCATCTTATACATATCATTATGTTTATGATATATATATGATACTTTCGACTTGGATTATGCGATTCTTTAAGTCGTCAGTATTCCAATTCGACAATGGTTTTTAATATCGATATTGAGCATGAGTGTTCAAACATGCACATGTTTTAAAGAGCATATGATTTTAAACATAGCATGCATTATAAAACTAGTAGTGATAGACTCCTACTGAGTATAGTATATACTCACCCAATTCTCAACATTTTTCAGACACAAAGTAAACACTTAAGGACAGGATATACGGCGACAGACCCATGATAAAGAACGTCCAAACTAAGTGCCAGTAAGTAAACCTTATCTTTCAATGTTACTTGATTCTAGTTACTCTCTGTAACTGAGGCTGTGACTAACACTTTCTTGGGAATAGTGTTGATTTAAAACTATGCCATGGCTATATAATTTGAAAATGTATTTTGACACTCAGGGTTTTATACGAAAGATTGCTTTCCAAAACAAAAAGATTTTCATGCATTCCATATTTATAAAACAAGAGATCTCGCCTTTTATCAAACTTGCATCATGAAAAACCCGGGTTGTCACAAATTAAATGCTAAATTAAGGGTCCATTGGCTAAAATTAAACAATTAACACCTACAAAGTATCAAAATTTTGAATTATTAGTTCAAAAATGCATATGTCATGAATTTTTTAGAAAACCCTAGAATAATCCTTATAATCAATTACATATGAGCTACTAATAGGGTACTTTTTACGCAAAATTGAATACTTATTAACATTCCCTCCAAATAAGCTAGGAGAGGGAGATTATTGGGATATCCCTCATGTAGAGATGAGTGCTATCATGTTTCACCTATAGGCCTATTAAATTTAGTGTTAGAAGTAGTGGTGGTTGAGGCTATATTCCATGTCTTGGTATGACCTGGAGAAAGAAGAGGAAAGTCCCATAGTGGGCTAGATCTTAGACATCTCCATAGTAGAAAGGAAGAGAAGATGTTTCTAAGGTGAAAATCTAAGAGTAGATCTCTTGACCCCTATTATCCTCTCATGAAGTAGAAGATATTGCTTCTTGAGTTGCCTCTTATTGAAGAATAAAAAAGGGTTAACCTTCATGATTATCCTCTTGGCATTTGAAGGTTAAATGTTGTAATCCATTATTTCATAACAGTGATTTAATCTAAGTTTGGCTTGTGGTTTTCCCTTTAGCTTAGAGAGCTTTTTATGTAAATCATGTTTTCTTGTGTGAATGCTTTTTGTGCAGTTAAGGTATTTAATGTTTTGAACAAATAGGAGAGACTATCTTTTTATTTACTAAATTATAGTTGTTATAATTTGGCTTGTACGACTACAATATTGATCCTCATTATTTGTTAAAATTTCTAAGCGATTCAAATAGGGAAGGAGGTGCATGTTGTTCCTTGTCTCTCCAAGCATGTTATACAAATGAGCTTGAAAATGGATGCGCTACTGAGGTGCACTTTTTCAAGGTATAATTGAAATTTTGTGTATTCTAGTTTTGTAAATAACAAGGAAAAGAATATATCAACATCAATTTCTTCTTCTTCTTCTTCTTCTTCTTCTTCTTCTTCTTCTTCTTCTTCTTCTCCCTCTCCTCCACTACTAAAGCTCCTGGTATTTTTGTGATATATAAACCAAAATTTTGGAACTGATGGAACAAGATTTAGAAAAGAGTGGAATTTTGAAATGTACAGAGAGAAAATCATTAATTTGGAAGATTGAACAAGGTAGGAGATGCAATTATTTAAGGTTGTTGTGCATATTTTGGACAAAAGAAGGAACATGTTTTGAAGTATGACCAACAAGCCAATTAGAATTCGGCCCCTCTATATCGTTTTTTGCTGAAATTTCTACAATAGTTTATATAAATAGAAATATTACATACATAGTACTATATTTTCAAGGTTTTAGCCCTACAAAATACTTAATTATCATTAATTAGGACTAATTCTATAATTTTACAGGTCCAGGGTATAAATGAAAAAATACACCAAATTACCAATTTTATCCCTAAAAGGGCAATTTCACCTTCCAAGCTATATTATGGACCCTCACATGCCAATTATGAATTTCACAAGTTTAAAATAATCATTGGATGTCAAAATCAAAGTCAGAGTAATCAAAAACCCTAGATGAAACATAAAGCCTTATCCATTCAAAATAGGGTATTCATATCAAAAGTAAGGTGACAAAAACTTTCTATGTATGTATCGATGCATATTACTACCTTGGGAAGCTTTTAAAGAAAGCCTAAATCATATGCAATGGGAGCTTTTGAAAGAAAACAAGTTAAAGACTAGGTTCTATAAGAAACTTATTCCTTACTTTCTCTCTCCTACTCAATAAAAGAAATGGACCACCTAAGGGGGAGCATGAAATTTTCATGAAAAGGTGCTAATTCCCACTCAAGTCGAAGTGGAATATATGAAGAAACAAAGAGGAATGATATTAAAAAATAAGGAAGAGAAGAGAAAAAAAATTATGGAGAATCTACGATTGAGATTCATCTTACACTTCAAGCACTTAAAGGTCAAGATGTATCTTTATGGATATAAATCCGAAGTATCCAATGAAGAGATCCAAGTAAGGATGGATCATTAAGAGGCTAGATTGCAATAAAAACTAAATTAGAAGTCTAACGGGGGAGGAGAACTACCTACCTAAATTCAAGGAAAGTAGATCCCTTAAAATCATCATCATCATCATCAAGACCTTATCCCAATTAGGGGTCGGCCACATGAATCTTATTCCTCCATTCCACTCTATTAAATACCATGGCTTCATTTAGTCCCAAAGTTTTTAAATCTTTCCTCACCACTTCTATCCACGTTCTTTTGGGCCTTCCCCTTGCCCTTTTAGAACCTTCAACTTGTATTGCCTCACTCCTTCTAACTGGTGCCGTTGTTGGCCTCCTTTGAACATGTCCAAACCATCTAAGTCTAATCTCCCTCATCTTGTTACCTATTGGTGCTATCCCTAAATTTCTTCTAATATTTTCATTTCTAATTCTATCCTTTCTTGTCTTACCACTCATCCATCTCAACATCCTCATTTCGCAACACTCACCTATGAGTATGATGTTCCTTAACTGCCCAACACTCTGATCCATAGAGCATGGCCGGCCTTATAACCAT
The DNA here is from genome assembly GCA_035236585.1 of Warburgia ugandensis. NCBI lineage: Eukaryota > Viridiplantae > Streptophyta > Magnoliopsida > Canellales > Canellaceae > Warburgia > Warburgia ugandensis. The sequence continues at coordinate 8,373,547 of CP141138.1, read as the reverse complement.
CCTATAGAATTTTCCCTTTAGTTTGAGTGGTACCCGCCGATCACATAAAACCCCCGATGCACATCTCCATTTGTTCCAACCCGCTTGGATTCTCTGGGTAACCTCCCTCTCAATCTCTCCACTCTCATGGATCAATGATCCTAAGTATCGGAAGTGGTCTCTCATGGGGACCTCTTGGATATCAATCTTGACTGGTGCACCACTCCTACTCTCCTTGCTAAAAGTACATTCCATATATTCTGTCTTAGTTCGGCTAATTTTAAATCCTTTCGATTCTACTGCTTCTCTCCATAGCTCTAGCTTTATGTTGACACCCTCCCTTGTCTCATCAAGTAGGACTATATCGTCTGCAAATAGCATGCACCAGGGAATCTCCTCATGCGTATGTTTTGTTAACTCATCCATAACTAATGTGAAAAGGTATGGACTTAATGCCGATCCTTGGTGCAATCCGACAAAGTGACAGAAAATCACTACCACGCCACTAGTGGTCTTAACATTTGTTCTTGCTCCCTCATACATATCTTTAATTATGTCTATATACCCCGAGAAACCCCTTTAACACCTAACACCCTCCATATTAACTCTCTAGGGACTCTATCATAAGCCTTCTCTAAGTCAATAAAGACCATGTGTAGGTCTTTTCTCCTCTCCCTATATTTCTGTACTAATTGTCTTAGTAAGAAAATAGCTTCCATGGTAGACGTCCCGGGCATGAAACCAAACCGATTCTCCGATACACTTGTTTCATGTCGTAGCCTCTTCTCAATGACTCTTTCAAAAAGTTTCATGGTGTGGCTCATAAGTTTGATCCCTCGATAATTAGTGCAGCTCGAATGTCTCCTTTATTCTTATAGATTGGTACAATAGAGCTTTTCCTCCACTCATCGGGCATTTTCTTTGATTTTATAATCTTGTTAAACAACTTGGTCAACCAAACTACCCCAATATCTCCCATATGCTTCCAAACCTCTATTGGTATACCATCAGGCCCCATGGCCTTTCCTGATTTCATATTTCTCAAGGCCTCTTTTACTTCAAGCATTTTAATCCTACGTTCATATCTATAATATCCAGTGTTATTTAGGTTTATAGTATTTTCAATTCCTCTATTCTCAGGGCCATTGTCATTTAGCAATTTTTGGAAGTAGATTTCCCACCTTTGTTTGATCTCAGCGTCTTTGACTAATACCCTTTGATCATCGCTTCTAATGCACCTAACATGCTCTAAGTCCTTACTCTTCTGTTCTCTTACCTTTGCAAGTTTAAACACATCTTTCTCACCTTCTCTTGTTCCTAGTCTATTATAGAGCTCATCATATGCTTTAAGTTTAGCCTCACTTACTATTCTCTTAGCAACGTTTTTAGCATTCTTATATTGTTCATAGTTTTCATTATTTCTAATCTTCTGCCATGCTATTGGTTGGAGTAAAATATAGGAAAACCTAGAGCGTATAAGGAAATCTCTAAGAAATCTAGGCCATCCACTTGGGTAGTTCAATCCAATGGTGGAGATTAAAGGAATATTAAAAGAATATCTTTTTAAATATGATTACTCCAACCAAATCTCAATCATTCAAGATAAGATGATAATGATCTAGGGGCCAAGTATAAAGAATTGGAAAGGTAAAAACCCTAGCCACTTAACCATTACTGAAAGTCAAATCAAAGTCCTAAGGTAAAAGAGATCTCCAGCATTGATTACCATCTAATGATCCAAATCCATTTCAAAATTAGAAACTCCAATACACTTCTAAGGAAATCACGCATCCACCACCTATCCTCTTTGTAATTTCAATCCAAATCCTACTTAACTCCAAAATTCTCTCGTAATCCCCTCTCTTCCTTCCCTCCTAAGCAATTATCTTTTCCAATCCAACCAATCCCCTTCCTTCCTATCCCAACTTATTCTCAAATTCCATTCTAAGTTAAATACCACCCACTTGAATTCCATGCCTCACACTCCCTCCTCTCCCTTCCCATCATCCAATTCATCTCAACCTTTCATATTTTCTTCCTTTAGATCCTAACTTTTCATCCTTAGGTCTTCCACTCTTAAAACTTTGTAAACATGATGCAACAGAATGTAAAAACCTATCTTCTACCTTTCCTTAGAGTTCAAGAGCCAAAATAGGGAGAAACAAAGGAAGAAGATCACCTTCCCCTAAGCTCCCTTTAAGCATCAATGTTCAAATCCCTTGGAGCAAAGGTAGAGGTCCTCAAACCCAGCATATTTCCCTTCTTTTCCCTTCATTCTTTCTTCTCTTTTCTTCTTCCTTATTCCATCCCCATATTTGCATTTAATCTCCACACATCACCCATGTGGCTTCCTTTTCATGTTTTGCATACATCCTCCATCTTATAGTTGTATGAACCATGCATAGTTGCATCTAGTTTTTTTTTCTTTTTTTCTTTTTCATTGTTGTAGTTTAGTAATCATGAAGCATAAGCATCATAGGAAGCATCTTAGTTACATGTAATTCTCATGCTTACCTTTCCATACCCCTATCTTGCATTCATGTTTAAATTCCATGCACACACATTATTATCTTCCTAGTCTACACACATGATAGCATAATGTCTAAATTCACTTGTTTAGTTCTTACTTTTATTACTTACATTCATCTTACATTAATCCATGCTTTAGTACATCTTAGTATTCCATCATGGGACACTTATCATAGTCACAAGCATCATGTTTTAGATCATTTTCCATGCATCATAGATGTGCGCGTGCGTGCGTGCACACACAACATCTTGCATGATTCACAAACATCTTCCTTGCATGCTCCTCTTAAACACTCATGGGACTACCCTTACTCACACGTTCAATTCCACACATAAAATCCCCCTCTATCTTAGGCACCACTATCATTTCTAGCTCACCTTCCATCTCTTCACTCTCACTTCTCTCTATTACATGCACACACCCTCCACACTTTCCATTTTGGACTCATGTTTCACTCTTAGAATATTCATGCATCATTATATTCTTTCTCTTTTATTTTTCTTTTAGGAATTATAATTAAAGGAAAAAAGAAAGATGTATTGTATCGTTCCCATCCTAGATTACGGGCTTGAGCAAAAATAAATCTTTCCATAAAGCCACTACAATTACTAGCTAAGGGCTTTATATTGAATGATAAGATTACACCATGTATCTATTTGTTACCTCGTCTACTAAGATTGGAATTTGGTGAGTCCAAATTCAAGGTCCACTTTATCATGTTATTTTCAATTTATCTTAGCTTAATCTTAAGGTAGGAAGTCTCTTCTATGGCTGCCCCTACGTTGAGGATGAATGACCTTTAATCCCCTATTTGCCTCTCTTTAAGAGATACCATCTTTTCTAAGAGTTTCTAGCTAGGAGATGCACCAATTTGTTTTATACTTATACTCCATACCTTCTTTTCACTTCTTATAGTAGATGGTGATCTTTTACGAAAGGTGTTAGGAACCTCTTCTCTTGGCTGTCTCAGCACTTCATTCCTAAAGATCCATGGAGATTTGATTTTTAGGTTGTGGCATGTTGGTTTAAGGGGCTGAGAAAAGCTTGGTAGTAACTTTAGTGTATTTTGGGTTAAAGAGAAGTGTATAAGCTCTTCTTGAGTAACACAATATGAGGGTCCTATAGTGAAATTCAAGCATGGATTTGAAGGACTTTTACTTACTTTCATTTACTTCACTCATGTAAGAAATTCTTGTACGTCAATTCAGTTAATAAATTCTTTCTTTTTCTTTCTTTCTTGTTTCATTAGTTAGTTTCTTTATGTAGTTGTGCATTTACTTGCTTTCTTAGTTTCTTAGTTCTTACTATAGTTTCTATTTTAAGTTCTTACCTTTAATTATATGTTTCTTTACTTGCTTTATGTTTGTATTTTCTTACTTTTCATTAGTCATTTAATTAAATGTCTATTTCCTTGATTTATTAGTTCCTCAGTTCAAGTTTTAATTCCTTGTTTAATTTCCTTTATTACTTTATGTCTTAGCTTCTTACCTTTGTTTCATTGTTAAGTACTTTAGTTAGAATATTTACTTTTCTTTTCCTTTAAATTTTCCTTAAATTCCTTTATTTGGCTAGGTTAAAGTAACACAATCTAAATTTTAATTAACTCCCTTTATCAAAAAGTCCTCATGGTATCGACCCGTATTTGCCGATTCTATACTCCAATAGAGCCATACACTTGTAATTATTTTAAAACACAATAATATTGTCTATACTGAACCAAAAGACATATAAGGATATGGAGACATAAGAAAGGAGAATTGGGGTAATATCCTAGATCTTGAACTCAATGAAATGGAGAAGATGTTGCATTATTATTTGTATTTTTTTATTGCTTTTGCTTTGTATTTCTATTTACATTCATGGATTTTGAATAGAAGGAGAAACAACTTCATGAAGAGATTGGTTGCTTTATATATCATCTCTATGTCTTATCTCTCATTATGCTCTTCTCAATACTATTAGTACTAGCAATTCATGAGTTGTAGAGTGTCAAATCTCATTTTTATGAAGGATCCATCTCCATTTTCCTTGAATTTGAAAATACACATCCCCATTTGCAACTAATGCAATAAATTTTTACTTCAAAGTTGAAGAAACTTACTCTAACTTCTTCCAATATTCTCTTTTAAACATTAGAAGCTTGGATAGAAAAATAATTGGCTATTAGACATGTACTAATTGTGTTGTATTCAATATGTGTTTAATGAGTTGGTTAGGCAACTTCACAGTTGTGAAAATATGAATTTGTGCTCTTAAATTTGATTGTAAAGGATATATCTCCATTAAAGGGTGATTGTCTTCTTCGGTGGACATCCCCTTTCAAGACCCACAAACAATTCCTCTTTTAAGAGTACATGCTTGTTTCAAAATAGGGGAGAGTAGGAATGGCCCATGTGTTAGTAGCTTAAGGTCATAAATGCAAATAGACTTCAAATATGTGGCCATGCTACTAGATATGAGCATATTTATCATCAGTAGAAAATTTACACTTTTATTTTTATATTTATGCTACCACCTCAAACTGCTAACTAAGAAAAATGAGAAAAGGCCCCAGAATGTCTACATCATACTATGCTAGATAGGTATAAGTTGGGAATTTTGATTTAAAGATAAAGATATTTTTATCCTCTAACATTTTTTTCCCATTTTTTTAACTACTAAGGAAGTGAAAAAAATAAAGTCTAATTTTTTATCTTTTACATAGGCTAATCTTGGTGCTTTTGAATTTTATAAATATTAGTAGAGAGAGAGAGAGAGAGAGAGAGAGAGAGAGAGAGAGAGAGAGAGAGAGAGAGAGAGAGAGAGAGAGAGAGAGAGAGAGAGAGAGAGAGAGGTTTAGATTAAATAACTATAACTCCAATTGAGATAAGGATACTCACCAACATGAATGGATCAATAAGAGGCTTAGATTAAATGTGATGCCTTGAGTTTTTAAAATGCATTTTAAAGTCATTTTTCAAGAGAAGGGATCCTTGATTTGAAATTTTCTTTTAGAGAAACAAATAGTGGATCATTTTTCTTGGAAAAACACTTTTCTAAAACTCTGAGTGTCACATATTTCACAAAAACTTGGATTTAATTGTGAAATTGACATCCAGTTTCTACTAAAAGTCCAGCAGTCTCCTTTGTTTTACGAACATATGCATTTACCACACGCAATACAACAAACTTGATAATCCCATAAATGGCCACCAAAATATATTTTAAGACCCTATCTCCACATCAAAGACTTTTAGACTATTTAAAAGAAAATTTTCAAGACAAGTAATTTAAAAACAATCCCACCATTTCTATGAGGATATCTGCCAATTACAATTAACAGTCCACTATATACATCATTTGTATACAAATTCAAGTTACAATAAGAAAAACATAATTATACAATTCATTCACTACTTGCATAAGGCTATAATAAACATTTACATAAGGTACTTAGTTAGCCTGGTTGTGCTTCTATAATCTACATTTAAGAATCCTTTTTCAACTTGAACCACCTATCTTTCAAGTCACTTCTTCAAATCAGAGATATTGTAAATGATTACAATATCTCAACAAGCTATTGCATATGTAGGTATCTAACATCACATATGATAGTTTTCATGATTTTAAATGAAAATGAAATTCTATACCAAATTGAAATTACAAGATCACAAGTCATTCAAAAAATCATTTCCAAAGAGCATGATTCTTTAAGGGGATTATAGACAAGTTGGCATGTCAATATAATCAAGCCTTATGAAGAAGCATAAATATTCCGATTCATGCGAACAATTACAACAAATCTATGCCTACGCTATCCATGCCCTTTAAAAGATTGTCTCTAATAAGTAATGATGCATCCAAGAAATCAAAATCTCATAAATGTGAATGCTATCAATCTCTTTATAAAACCATCTTTGGTAAGTAATGACAAATCCAAGAAGTCAAAATCTCATAAGACACTCAAATAAGTATAAAAATCCAATCATCAATGGGGAAACCCTATATCATAAGGTGCCACAAGTGACGCAACCACTTGTAATCTGGTCATAAGTCTATAACTCTCATATCCAACCAAGGATAAAAGTCCTGATCATGTACAATCATAGTGCAATCTTGAAATGCATTTACGTAATTGCATTACATCAAGTTCATGAGGTGAAATACAAGTATGTCTTTTTCATAAGTAAATCCAGTTGTCATGCCACATAAATTCAAAATATACCATACATTCATGTATGTATCAATCCAAGCTATTTATAAAACATGTTGAATAGCAAACACTAGTTTAAAATCATATTTAAATCATATAATTTATGAATCTCAACATTAGTGGAGTCATTCCAATCACACATGAGTCCACATTAATATGGTCATGAGTAATACCATGAAATATCCTAGTAGCGACATGCAATATCAACTTAGGTGCTATCACTTAGTCGTGCTCGTGTCACCAAGCCACATCAACATAAGTGCCATCACTCAATTGCACCTGTAGCACCATGCTTCCTCTAAAATAATAACATAAACACATAGACTACTTTGCATTTGCAACCTGGACCTAGTTTGTTTGTGTGCTCACCACCGATATAGTAGTGGAGAGACTCCATCCATAGTGCATGGGGAGGTGTAGATCACTTCAACAGGGCCTTCTCCTGATGTCCAAACCAAAAAAATTCCTATCATGACTGTATTAGGTATATAAATTTTGAAGGGGGTGACCAACCCTACAACCCTCCTAGTATACTGTCCACCAGGAGAAAGCACCCGTAAACAAATCCTCAAAAAATAAGGTGACAAACCTAGTATACTCACCATCTTTGAAATCATACTGTAGAATATAAATCAATGCTATGTAAAAGTAATCACTAATACATCATTTTAATCATGCCAATTTGCCAGATTTCATAATCATAATATATAGTGGGTTAAACCCAAACTATGGACAATTTAGAGATAATTATTTCAATGAAGTTCAAATACTTTCAATAACGATGATTCACCAGCATTTTACATTGATAGCAATGAATATGGCTATCCTCATACAACAAGTTAGAGTTTTATCTAAATGAACCAAGATTTTTCAAATTTAGTTTATGCAAAAAACATAGTGATGTTGGAACACCTACATGGAACCATAGTCCCAGAAATACTTGTCAATTATTAGATGCAATTGATCTCGACCTCTGTTGCTCAAATTTGGGAAACACATTCAACTTCATTAATTCATCATATCTTAAATCTAATGGTTAGAAGGCTCTTGATGCATCATCTAAACCATAGATTATTCTAAAATGTTCATTTTTTGTGTCTAGGTCATTGGAAATCCATGTTCCAATCCTTGGTCGATGTTAAAAACCTTTAATTTGATTATTCAACCACCATTCTTAGGGATCAATGCTCTAATTGAGTCATCCAATCACAAATCTTCGTTGGTATCAATTTGAACAATTAGATCGAGATTTGCAACTAGAATTCACTATGGAACTAGTATTGATGATAATTATATCCATTAATAATATAATTGATAGATCATAGTAGCAGAAGAGTTAAAATCTTATCAATCATGTCTCTACTAAAAAAATTTAAGAATGGATGACTCAAATCAAATGTTTCAATTACTGATCATGGAGATGGAGTGCCTGATCGCAAAAATTTAAGTTTCTACTAGCTAATCAATGGTTGGATCATAGTATAAGAAAGGATGGTAATAGATCTAATGGTCTAGTGTTAGATCTAAATAAAAGCTATATTGATCATTGATTTACGTGCCATGTGTTAGATCAAGGGTCAATTAAGTCATTGATCAAGTTACCTGTGTGATCGATCTAATGATCATATTCAAATTAATGGTTTCACGGATTTGAAATGAAGAGTGATCAAGGGTTGGTATGGCTGCTAGCAATAGGTGGGCCACCTGTGGAGGCTGGTAGGAGAGATAGGGGGGATGGGTAAAAGGAAGAGGACTATCGCAAGTAGGGTTTTGATCAGGTTGCACTAGAGGGAGGAGAAAGAGAAGAGGAAGTGGATGAAAGAGATGGCTCTGGTGCAGCTGCTGCTCAAGCAAGCATGCTAGATTGGTTGTGCCAAAGGGAGGAGATATGGAGGAAAAGTAGGGAAGAGGGGGCTAAGATATTTTTCTTCGGGTCTATAGTGTCAGTCTTTCTAGTCTGTTGTGCTAGAGAGGATTATTTTAGGGGGTTTTGAGTGGTGACAAAGATCAGAAAAGGGGGGTAGGGTTTTTGGTTGACATGTGACCCTCCACTCCTTTCTTAGCTCCTACACCATGGGAGTTGAGCTCCACGTGGTGGTTTGACCCCTATGTGTCTAGCTCTTCCCTCCCACATGTCGGTAAGGATTGATTGACAAGGAGGGGTGTCATTATCAATTTCAACTCCCTTTCCAAATTTGTAAAATTTTAGAGTTTTTCTGCCCAAATCTCCATTTCACATAAAATTAGTCTCATTGAAATCATTTTGTCATGTACATTTCAAATTTTGATGTTTCCAAGGGTGGTTTCAAGTTCTAGAAGAATTCACTTTCATGTAAATTAATTTTTTATGGAATTCAATTCCTTATTTCATTTCCAGTCTAAATATGATAAAATACATGAAATAAAATTAAAATTATGGTTGTCACATTATGGAAAGTAGGGCCTAGGTCTAAGGATCCAAAACTCTGTCTAGTTTCTCAACTCTTTCTTATCATGGAAAGTAGTATCTCTACTCTTTATATGTGGCATAAGTAGAGAAGTCCCCGAAAGAGTACACTCACAAGAGTAGCTTTTCTTCATACATTCTTACACATTGCCAAAATAAGCTATTTGTTTGTAGCCCTTATAAAAAGAAAAGTAAGAAAAAGTGATTCTTGAACCTCTTTCACACTAATGTCATGTGGAAGTAATGTAGAAGAAAAACCCTCATAATCTGATCCTCTCATCTAATAATTTATCATGTTAAGAATAGCCTGAATTAGATGAACAACAAATTCCATGCCTATAGAATCTTTTTACCCACGGTTGTTTAAGTAAAGAATTACAATTGTTCATTTTCACCATTCTTTTTAAGACCTAAAAAAGGTGTTTAGGATAATCAAAATGGATTCTGACCATGATGAACGGCTTATATTTAAAAATAAATAAATAAATAAATAAAGTTTTACACGATGATTGAGTTAGAGAAAATGTTTGACAATGAATGAAAATCTTACTCTTCTTTTCAGCATGGACTCTTATCCGGACTCTAAATATATTTCTTTTACAAAAATGTGAAAAAGATCTCCATTTACAAAGGGAACGTTGTAAGTTTGGATTCTAAAATGAAGCTAAAAAATGGAAGTCATCTTTCCCTCATCTCATTTTCCAGAGTTACAAAATTTTCGATATTTTCTTCACCTAGATTTGCAGGTACTTGACATAATCGGTTGAACTGCTGCCTTAAAATCTGTGTAAAACTTTTGCTCTGAAAACCTGCTCGCACCTTTCCTTGCAGCTGCGGCCATCTTAAGTCTCTCTGCCTCTGGCATGCTTAAAACCTTGAGGATAGCATCTGCATATTCCTCTATGCTACTGGCTAGAAATCCTGTCTGCTGTCCATATTCTTCCAGAACAATATCCATTCTCGGGCCAGCTGAATTATGAGCTGGGTGGCAGGAAAGTAATGGCATTTTAACACCAACAGATGTGACGATTTGTAGGAAAATGAAGAGCATAAAACAAGAGAACACCTACCAATTGGTATTGCGCCAACTGCCATGTATTCCACAACGCATATGCCAAAATGTTCATCTATCATGGAATGAATTCCCATAATGGCACCCCCCAGAAGTTGTACCAAGTCCCTGTTTGGAGCAAGAATAGATAGTATGAAATATATGTCAATAGATAGATCAAGGAAGCGATAGAAATGCAGAACCCTGGTTTGAGGACAGCAATCCTATCGATGATGAAGGATTCTCTCACATCGAGTGACTGTATTTTCACTTAGTCATGATATTTGATTTGTAGATTATCTATAATGGATGAGGGTGCATAAAAAACACATGCAAACTGCAGGGCTCTCAGAAATACATGCCATATGTGTACAGACGTACGTAACACAAATACATGCACTCAGAAAGTACATCACTCGAGATGTAATATATAATGGGAAGGTCATAGGATGTGGATTTGCATGCTAACTAAACATTGTCTGCCAGTCATACGATAGCTTGACAGAATCATCCATATGCAGTCGACGAGCATACCAAGTTACACATGCCGGTTTAGGATATAAAAAGAAGGATCCGTAGTCCTGACCAACTTGACTCCTGCTGCACCAACTGATGAGCCCCATCAAACACCAACACTACAATGTGACAAGAAATTACCTGTAGTTCAAATCCTTGCAGAACTCGATATCCTTATCTATTTGTAATTCAACAGATCTATCTTTTAATTTTTGTAGTCTCTCCTCGTCCTCCTTATTCCTGCAACTACCCACAAATTGGAGCTTCGGTCTAGGAAAATCTTTCGGCAATCTCTGAACAGCAAGTGAGAATGCCTCAAGCTGAAGCATGTGTGCCTAACATAGAAATCAAATCAACAGTAGCAGGTTTAGCTTTTGAAAACTTGTGACTAAGTACCTGAAACTTCTCAAGCACAACATTGCAAGTTCCTATTCCCACCTTTTCTGGACGAAATTGAGCAACAGATATAATTGCTGGATTGCTTGAAGGCCTTTCGAATGGAAGAACCTGTACAGCAGTATAGCTTGTTAAAAGCTTAAGTAGTAACCTTGGAAGTTGAGGACTTGATGTATCAAATAAATCAAACCCTCTAAAAAGCATGGCCCATTTTTCCCTGGATCAATACCAAGTATAAACGTGTAGTAGCTACAAAAGAACAAGACCCCATGTAAGTCTCTCTTGACCATGAAAACTTTGTCTAGGATTTAATTCATCCGAGTGTGGAAACTTATTTAAAGTTAAATACAAGCGAACCTGCAGAAGTTCCTCTACAAATGAAGTTTCCTAGTATCCTAAGACCCATGGACCAGTCCTGATGTCTTGGTTAGCTCTATCAAAAGTATGACTCAAAGATTTGAACAGTCCACAGATAAAATTTTCATCAAAACTAAAGTCAAGTAGAATAAGAGGATACCTTTGCCTCATAAGATTCCTGAAACATAAAAGAAAATTTCCTCAAGAATCAATTTACTTCATGACATTCAAAACAAAAGAATCAATTCACTTCACTTTGATCAGAAAAAGGATTCTTTTTCTGTTGCTTATTCTTTAGACTGGTTTCTTGACTTGCAGCTTCTAATACTGTAAAAAGATCACAGCCAGAAGAAACAACTTTTACAATCCGTTGCTGGTCCATGATGAGAATGGAGAGTACAGAATGTGACAGAGACATTTTAGCAGGAAATGAGAGATGATTTGGAAAACAGAGAAGGCATCCACACAAATCAGGAAATTTCACAAAAGAAAAACATGACATAAGATACCTGAAGTGCTGAAGTATCACAAGGAGGATAAACTCTTCTAGTACGTTTAGGAATTTTCCAGAGCTTCTCAATATGAGATCTTGTCCATGAGGAGTTCACCAAAGCAAGGTGAGCAAAAGATCCAACAAACCCATACATCCAACTGAAGAACATGTAGTAGATAACTTTGCACCAGGATAGCCAGATGCTGGGACAAAACAGAGAAATTTATGAGCTGCTACACTATTGTTGAACAAAATACACAATATCTCAACCAAGACAATCCTTGAAAATGACTGATTCAAGTATTATGAATTTAAAAGACTGCATGTTATGGTGTATTAATAATTACTAAAAGCAAATTCAACATCAGCTGCATAACTCCTGATCCTCATTAGTCCCAAAACACTATTACAATCTTAGCTGAAATAGAACCCACTGTCAGTCATCATATGACGAATTAGTTCCCAAGACTAGTCCTCCTTTCCAACCCATGGCCCTTTTATAACTTCAAGATGAAGTTACAGAGAGCTGCCTCCATCTCAGAACCTTGACCTTCAATTAATCCACTAAAATTGACCAGAATATCACATCATCATCATTAAAGCCTTATCCCAATTAGGGGGTCAGCTACATCAATCTTGATCCTCCATTCTCCTCTATCAAGGGTCATGGCATCATTTACCTCAAAAATTTTAAAATCATTTCCCACCACTTCTATCCATGTCCTTTTGGGCCTTCCCCTTGCCCTTTAGAACCTTCAACTTGGATTGACTAACTCCTTCTAACCAGCGCCATTTTCAGTCTCCATTGAACATGTCCGAACTATCTAAGTCTACCCTCCCTTATCTTGTTACCTATTGGTGCTACTCCTAAGTTTCCTCTAATGTTTTCATACTTAATTCTATCTTTTCTTATCTAGCCACTTACTCATCTCAACATCCTCATTTCAGCAACGCTCATCCTATCCTATGTACATGTTGTTTCTTAACTGCCCAACACTCTGATCCATAGAGCATGACCGGCCTTAGAGTCATCCTATAGAATTTTCCTTTCAATATGAGTGGCACTCGTTGATGACACAAAACTCCCAAGGTACATCTTCATTTATTCCAACACACTTGCATTCTTTAGGTAACATCCCTCTCAATCTCTTCGCTCTCATTAATTATCGATCCCAATTATTGAAGTGGTCTTTTTGAGAGACTTCTTGGTTATCAATCTTTACTGGTGCTTCACTCCCATTAAAGTAAAAAGGTACAAGCTCAATGTCAATCCCTGGTGCAAAATTCTATAGTGATAGGAAAATAATTAGTCTCTCCAATAGTGGTCCTACCATTTATTACCGCTCTCCCATACCTATCCTTAATTATGTCTATATACCCCCTCAAACCTCTTTCTCACCCAACACCCACCATATCAACTCTCTAGGAACCCCATCATAAGCTTTTTATAATTCAATAAAGACCATGTAGAGGTCCTTCCCCTCACCCTATTTCTTCATCAATTGTCGAAGTAAGAAAATAACTTCCATAGTAGATCTCTTAGGCACAAAACCAAACTAGTTTCCTGATAAACTCATCTCATGTTGTAGCTTCTTCTCAATCACTCTTTCCCAAAGTTTCATAGTGTGGCTCAAAAGATTGATCATACAATAATTAGTGCAACTCTATACATCTCCTTTATTATCATAGATTGGTACGATAGAGCTCTTCCTCTATTCATTTAGCATTTTCTTAGATTCTGCAATCTTGTTAAACAACTTCGCTAACTAGACTACTCGAATATCTCCCATATACTTCAAATCTCTATTAGTATACCATAACATCTTAGGGCCTTTCCTAATTTCATCTTTTTCAAGGTCACTTTCATTTCAAGTTTCTTGATCCTACGGTCATATCTATATATTCCAACATTATGGTTCTTTCAATCTCTATATCTTAGGACATATGTTATTTAGCAATTTTTGAAAGTAGCCTTTCCACTTTTGATTGATCTTGTCATCTTTGATCAATATCCTTCTTTCATCACTTTTAACGCATTTTACGTGGTTTAAATCTTTGCTCTTCTATTCTATTATATTTACAAGTTTGAACACATCTTTCTCACCTTCTCTTGACCCTAATTTATTATAAAGATCATTATATGCCTTAAGTTTAATGACCTCACTCACTACTCTTTTAGCAACCTGTTTAGTATTATTATATTGTTCAAAGTTTTTGTTATTTCTTATTCTCTGCCATATTTTAAAACATTGTCTAATAACTTTTTACACTTTTTTACTCCATCACCAAGTTTTCTTCACTGGTTGTTACCTTTAGATACTCTTAAAACATCTTTTGCCACTTTTATAATGGAGTTGGCCATATCAATCCACATGGTGTTTAGTTCTATTTCACTGTCCCACTTTTCTTCTAACATCAACTTGTTTGCGAATGATATTATCTTTCTTTCCACTGCTTGGTTTTTGGACACATATTAAGTTCATTTCCTTTCTTCCATCTCTTAATATAAATCCACATCCTGAGTAGGAAGAAGTCTATTTGGCATTTATATGATCCACTTTTAAAGGTTAGTAAGTGTTCATCCTTCTTCATAAAACATGTGTTTACTAGAGCTAGGTTATATAAAGGGCAGCCCAGTGCACAAAACTCAGCATATGCAGTGTTGGAAGAAGGGGCAGACTACAAGGGTCTATAGAACGCAGCCATACCTTGCATTTTGCAAGAAGTTGTTTCCACGCCTCGAACGCGTAACCTCAAGATAACATGACGACAACTCTACAGTTGCGCCATGGTTATATGCTAAAGTAAAATTGAGAATAGTTTTCCCTATCACATCACTATACCCAAATCTAGTGTGTTAGACCATCCTTGACCAATGTTCTCAGAGATGGATTCCAAAGAGCAATCACTCTGATGTATTTTCTTTAGAACAACCAATTCAAAACACAATGTCAATCATGCAACCCCATGGAAGGGTCATGCCCATGAAATTTGTTGCTGCTACAGCAGCAACAGAATTTGTATGAATGCACTCAGAAGAGACTACAGTGGACCAAAAGACTCTTATAGCTATGAAGAAGGCTCCCCAATTTTAGAAGTAAACTGGAGGAAAGTAGTTCTTCAACTTTGTCAAGCAGATTGCTATTCAGCTCTTAGAAAATGGATGTACACAACACGTTTCTGAAACAGCAAATTCTTATTTCAGCATCACAACAATGACTGTTGCACAGTGTGATGAATCTAATATTACATTATCAATTTATGATGCAAACATAAATGAATATATCAGGCCAAGGAGGCAGCTATAAAGAAGCATGGATAAACTACAACTAAAAGCATTACCCACTAAAAAGGACCCCAACATTGAATTTCTTGTTCTACAAATGTAACCATAACGACCATGCATTCACCAAGCACATCAAGATATGTAAGCATAAGCTAAGACATGAACATTTCAAAAATGAGCTGTTAACTTTAAAAAATAAGCTAAAAATATATATTTTCTTCTATAGCTAACTGTTTGTTCAAAAGTGGCAAATGTATATTACTCAATAAGAAATCAACTCAATGACTCTATAGAGGTAAGTAGTAATTAGGAATGTAATGGATTTCATAATACACATAAACAGGAAAATTTTACATTGGTTGAGAAGCATGCCTGCCTGCAATCAGAGCATCATTGTTATACATCGAACTACGTTGACGAACACGAGAAACCATATCTGAGCTTATTGTTGGGTAATGTGTATAGCAAATCACTTTGCACCCAAACACCCGGGCAAGTGGATAAGTAAAGGCATAACCACTTGTGTCAAAAAAAACTGAAGGGGTAAATTTGCAAAGAGCCTCCAATGCTAGATAAACTGAACCAAGGCTTTGTCCAATCATAGTGAAATGGGGATAGTTGCCTTCCTCAATCCACTTTCTTTTATCCAAGTGCACCACCTGATGGTCAATGTATGGCATGAAAACAAAATGAGACACGAAATTGAATAAAGTAGAACAAGCCAGACAATGTACAAATGTGCATCATATATTGATGAAAGAATGCATATAGTAGACTCAAAATTTTCATAACACATAAAAGCACGCACTTCAAAATAGATCATTGAAAGATGAAAGAAATCCAAAATTACAAGAAAGATCAAAACCTGAAGAGAAAGGTAGGACCTTATCAGGGTACCTTAGGTGGGTATTTCAACTGAACACCAAAACGATCGACCGCGCGAGCCATCAGACTTTCCGGCCTGGCTTTGTCTCCAGTATAAATAGCGCAATCAAGGTTAGAATTTTCTTCCTGAATAGCTTTCACCGCACACCACAGAACCCTTTCTCCACCTCCACCATCGTTCGTGTACGGATGGAAGAATCCAACAGCTCTTTTGCTGTTCCTCCTGGATCTAACCACCACAACTGAAAGGAAGGTCAAAATTAGGATGGAAATCGTGTATATGAGCTTGACAAACAAAATCCAGATTGTGGAGAGCATGTTTCGGTTCTTCTCTTCGCAGTGTTGCTGTTGAAAGGGGATGACAAGAAGAACTTCAACGAGTGATGAGGAGAAAACAAACGGCAAAAACAGGGAAACAGGCGTACGTTAGTTTCAGATGTGCGTATTACGCAAACTTTGGGGCACATACAGTTGATGTTTTTCACAAGTGCATGTAGTATAGCTATGCAAATAAATATTGAGATTTATTCAACTGCTACCATTTATAGAATTTTTAAATTCAAGAAAACATAAAACTAAACAAGCAGCATTGGATATCATTATCCCTGGATAGGCAGAATAAGGATAAGGTAAAACTCAAATATTTCAGGATGCATCTGTAAATAAAACAAGGACTCAGACGGAATTAAAACAGGGATAAAGATGTAAATAAAGAGAGGATACATATGTAATAAATGAAAAAGAACATAATTGTAATTGCATTTAAAGAGAGAGGGCAAAAACAGAATTTTATTAAAAATCTGGTTTTTTAACAAAAACCAGACAAAACCCCACGAAGAGGGAGCCAGAGAAGAAGATGGAACCGGAGAAGGAGATGGAACCGGAGGAGAAGGGGGAAAGTGATGACGCGGGAGTAGGATGGGTTGCCGGCAGGAGCGGGGCTGCTGGAGACGCTGGATCGTCTGGTGCAGAACCGGACGATCTGGATCTTCTGGGCCTTCCACTGGCGCCGTCCTAGGCCGGCTTGATGCCTGGAAGTTGGAGATGACCTGGGTGATGGAGATAATGCGTGGAGCAGAGAAGATCTGGGCAAGGGGAAGCGGTCTGGGAAAGATCAGTGGATAGAGGGAAAAGGGAGACGATGTCCAGGCTTCTGGGCGTCGTCCGGTTCTGACTTGGAGAAAAGAGGAGAAGGTACGGGGGACTGCCCGGACTTAATCTGGTCGGAGAACAGAGGCAGACGACGACTCAATAGAATGGAGCTTGGACAGAAGGGAGAGCAGATTTCATGCCTGGTTGGGTGCTAGGCCGGTGATGATCCAAAGTGAAACGAAACAAAAGAACGACGCCTTTCTGGGCGTCGTCTGGTTCGTATGGAGCAGAAGAGCGTGGTGGTGCTAAGAGGAGATCCGGGCAGAAGAAAACTCGGTCTGCTCTTGTGCTGATCCTGGAAGAAAGCATATATGATATGGGTGGATGGCATATGGGAGCAGAGGAGCATGGGGCATTCGTTGTGGCTTGGGAAGAATGAAGGATAGGTGCCGTCGCACGGTTCTGAAATTAGCCTCCTTGACTGTGCGCTAGAGAATAAAAACGGGAAGGTGGTGCCGTAGGAATGGAGCTTAAGAGAAAAGCATAGCTAAGGACTTGGGAAAGCGAGAGAGAAAAAACTGAACAAAAACCAAACAAAAAAAACTCCCTTTGCCTTGCACGGTACTCCCTTTTTTATAACTTCCTCCACTTCTTTCCTTTAAGAGGTGGATTCCTATTAGGACTTTCTCTCTTCTAAATTAGAATTCTTCCTCCATTACAACTCTTCTTCCTTAGGAAACCTCTTCCATTAAGACTCTTGCCTTCTTGATCTTCACTTGATCTACACCGTTAATCCTTGATAGATGATTTGTACATTGATCCTTAGCCTTCCATGTTTCTTTTAGTTGATCTACAAAAGAAAAGACTAAATTAAAATCATCTAAATCACACATTAATCCTCTAATAAGCTCTAATGATCATCTGACTATTGATTTTGAAATTTTTGAAGTTTAGATGGTCAATTTGAACTAAATTAAAAATCAAGCTAAATTTTGCAATTTTGAACGGTTAGATGATCTAATTGAATGCTGAATTAGGGGTCTTTTAGCCAAAATTAAATACTTAACACACCCCCAACTAGCATTTTGCCAGTCCCGAGCAAAACATGCAGACAACTATTTTTTCACAAAACTTGTACAAGGTGTCACTTTTGTAGGTATTCACGATTGCATTTAGCACATGCAACAATCCCTTGAACCGCTAAGTTACCCCTAGTGGACGAGTTAGGCATCGTGAGGGTTTGCAGTGAATATACCCACAAATTTCAGTAAAGTCAAGTCCCCTATTTTGTCTTAGAGAATTCTCATTCATTAGCAATTTTACTAGTTTTTCACAACTTAATGAAGAAGATGTGACAATTTTACCCACCATACACATATTAAAGACATTTTATTTGAGCTATTTCTCGGAGTGCATATGTGTGTGTATAGTCACATAAATCTTGACTTCTAATTGGATATGCTTACATTCCAATGGAAATATATCTTGACCTCAAATCCTCACAGGTATATGCTCAGAAATAAAAGTCTCAAATAAGGGGTTTAAACATATTTCTCTCATTATGTGACCGAATCCAACAAGCTGATGGTTCACACAATTCTTTTCAACGCTCATGAGACAAAGGAAAGTGATCCCTAAGAGTGGATGTTATCACCAAGAATATGAGAGGTCTTTTTATCTGAATTCTTTCTTTTTATCTCCTCTTTTAAGGCTATGTCCACCTAAGATCAATAGGACTTTAACTAGGACCAAATGAAGGCTTAGGACAGGTTTAGAAAAGAAAAGTATAAAGATTCTAAATGTTCAAAATTGAGTGGATGTCTTCAATGAATATCTGCTATGACAACTTTTCTTTTTAGTTTGTACTTGAAGTGAATTTCTCTTTCAATTTTTTGTCTTTCTTTTTCTTTTTCTTTTCTTTTTTTTTGGAAGAAAGATAGCTAATTTTTCTCACTTCTTTGACTTTTTGTCCTATTTTTGAATTTTATTTTTTTTCCTCTACTCATTTTGAAGATGGGTAATGGTTATTTATTTTAATGGGTTATTCTGGGTTAAGGTGAATGGGGTTGAGAAAGAAAAGGCTTAATAATAAGTTTAAAAGGCTAACTAGTGGTATACTATGTTGGGCAGGCTTTATGTCTTTGGCCTGAGCAAAGATGGCTTATATCATTTCCTAGGTTTCCTAAATCCTATTAGATTTAATAAATTTCTAGAATTAAAGCTATTACTCATCTTTATTCTTGATGGTTAATCAAAACAATGATAACAGGATCACACTAATGTATGCATGTACACTGAAGAAATTATGAAATTACTTATAACTCTCAAAGAAGATAGTCTCAAACTCTCACTAGGTCATAGGTCTCCACTAATTTTTCTTAGGGTCTCTAAGTCATATCTCTATATTGGTCTTGATTATGTGCTGTGTAAATGGTTTCCAAGAAGTAATTTTTATAAAATGCTTCAACACGTGAATGACATGCAAAACTAATCATATGCATTCCCATTAAGAGGTGAAAACAGTATATTTACTAACTTTTGAACATTCAGTTCTCATCATAGTAAGGGAACTCTACTTTAAAAACTCTCTTTTTTTTCTTTTTCTTTTCTTTTTCAATTTTTTTTTAAACTCAAGAAAATTCAAAATCTCTATGTGCATCTACACCCCCAACCTGAATGAAACATTGTCCCCAATGTTTGAAAACATAGGATTCTATATGGAAGTTGAGTGATGTAGACTCTAAACCCTTGGGTTGCCTCCCAATAAGCAATAAGTTTAATGTCTTCAGCCAGATAGTACATAACCTAACCTTCTAAACCTATAGCTAACTAGGTCAGCTTTATTTGTCCTAATCTTAACCCTAAGATGAAATGTCAAGGCTTCTCATGCCACTTTAGAATTTTGCGGTAATTTATATATGGCCTCCACCTTGAAATTTTAGGTGGTGATTTAAATGTAATGCAATAGATCGTTGCAATTGTGAAGGTAGTGAGACCATATTGTGGATCCCACATCTTCATTATTTCACAGTAGTCAATATAATTGCTCCACCTCAAAAATTGAGGTGAGGGTAACACAATGACTACATGAACTACTATGTATTTTCTTGGACCATGCACCAGTCCTTATCTTGACCAAATTGAGGGATAATAATGATCATTCTATTCAGTATATCTTTTTCCTCTGTGTCCCTATCATTGTCCTGAACTAGGGTAAGGTTGGTAGTGTTGTGGCATTGGGGTACTGAAAAAAGACTAAGTAGGCTGAACACATGATGGTGGACCTTGATATTCTGTATAATCATGGTAGTACTGACCAGAGTGAGACCATTGTGGTTCTTCCTGATATTGGTAATCCTGAGACCATGGTTATTCATGATGCCTAGCCCATCCACTAGAGTCTAGATAATTTGTTTCAGAATAAAAATTGCTAGGGTATGTGAATGCATCAGGTGCATCCACTGGCTCCTGATAGTATTCATTGTATGTGGAGCTTGATGGGGGCTAGGTAAGAGTGGAATAAGGATGCTCATAATAGGTATAGTCATTATGGTATTGAGGTTGTAGCACAACTTGCCTAAAAGCTATTAACCTAAGCAATTGACTTTCCATAAGATGTAACTGATCCATCTATGCATCTAATCTATGCAATCTATCCCCTTCTTAAAAGGCTCTTTCTTTTTCTTTTTTTTAAACTAACCTACATAATGCAACCTAACTTCCTAGAAAGATGAACAAATAAAGGACATAATATAATTCTTGAGGCTAATAAGCAACATATTGATTTTCTTGGAATTGTGTGGGAACAATGCTTTTAAATAGCCTACTCTAGCGCTCCTCCTCTCATTTAGACTTGATTATTGCTTACCAGTTAGATTCTTCACAAGGTGGTTAATACAACCCTCATGTAAGGAGGCATTTAGACCTCACAAATGTCAACAAGAGGTGAGGGAAGAGTGAGGCTCTATTAGACAACCCTCAATAACCACAATGCTCAAAAGCCACTAGAGTGACAATAAATCGTGTCTTAATAAGAGGGTCTTACAAGCATGTGATGGCCCTATAGGTCTCTTCTAATTGATTTTAATTTAAATTGAAGGGTAGGGTAGCACACTTGAGGTGATTATCCTAGGTGGGCCAAGGAGTGGTGATGAAATCCGCCCTTGATCTTATCGGGGTAGGGTGCCCTTACTAATGAATTCCACACTCCATGGTAGTTTGATCAACATATATATGACCTTAAAGCAACCGTGTCCTAAGATGCAAGTAAAAGCGATAAATTAATGCAAAAACCTAAAAATGCAACAATTATAAGAGGATGCTTGCTATATGAATTATACTTCCAAACAATGCAAATTTACCCTAAATGCAAACCCTAATCTAGGAATTTAAATGAGTGAGGAAACTTATAGTGGGGTTTCTAATAAAGATCAAGTATTGGTCACCTTATCCCACACTTGCCCTGTATTATACAACCCTTTAAAACGAAAATAGAAAATGCAATTGACAGGGATCCTCACTACAAGCTTCACTCAAAAGAAAAAAAATCATAATCTAGGAAAGTAGGGAAATTTTCATGTTGATGAAGATTTTCTTGCCAATTTTCTCCACTTTCTTGTTTCCTGAAAAAGAAAATTAGAAATAAGTACCAGTTTCAGGAAATTAGGTGGTTATGCACCTAAAAATTCCAAAAAAAATTTATTTTTCTAGACTTTTTGGATTTTTTAATTAAATTTTATAAAAACTCCTTTGCAAGTCCCCGGCAATGGCGACAAAACCTTGTTGATATTTTCTACAAGTGCATGAGCTATTGTAGTATAGCTATGCAAATACGGGTCGAACCCACAGGAACTCGCTTTAATTGGAGTTTTTAATAAAATTTAATTATTTAAAATTAAAAGAAAATAACAAACTAACCTAACTATTGAACTTTATTCAAATGATGCAATTTATATAACTTTCAAGTCCAAAAAACATAAAATAATCCAATTAAACATCCCTAAATTATACTGTCCATGGATAGCATTGTCCCTGAATACATTGTCAAAAAATGGATAAAATAAAGCTTAAATGGAACAGGGACAAAGATGTAAATAAAATGGGGATACATATGTAATTAAACAAAAAGGACAGAGATGTTATTGCATTTAAAAGTATAAGGGCTAAACCGGAATATTATTAAAAATATGTGTTTTAACAAAAACTAGACTAAACCCAACGGAGAAGAATGTTGGTGAATGGAGGAGATGGAGCCGAAGGAGAAGGAAGAGGGAAGAGGGAAGAGGGAAGGGATGCGGGAGGAAAACCCGCTTCAAGTTTCCTTCTCCGAACCGTCCGATGAAGAGAAAAATGCCAGATCCTGTGGTGATCAACACTAGAAATGGAGGAAATCGGCTTTGCCGGACTGGTCGAACTGGCTGGATGGCGATGTAGATGGGTGTCGCACAGTTAGGCTGGAATCACCTAGCTTGCTCCTGGATAGTGGAAGATCTTCGTATTCTAGGCGTTGTCCACTGGTTCTGATCTGGGTGTGGATGCTTGTCTGAAGAAGAAAAACAATGCCTTTTCTGGGCGTCGGATGAACAGAGTGGAATGGAAGACGACGTCCAGGCTTCTAGGCGTCGTATCGTGTAGAGAGAGAGATGCAAATAGGGGAAACCTACTGGACAGAGGAGAAATGGTGCAGCGGGATTAGGAGTGACAACCTTTCACTGGGCATGTGACCTATGAAGACCAGTGATGGTTTGGTGCGTTAGCCTAGAGTTTTGGATGCAACAGATGTGGAGATACTGGGGTGGTGACGGTAGTGCGATGGATGAAAGAAGGATGTGAAGGAGAAGTTGGTGCGGTGGACTGAATAGGAGATTGTGCTTGAGATGGTTTTGGTGGAAGGTAGTGAAAGGAGATGACTGTTTTCAGTAAAGAAGATGGGTCTTGCAGGGAAGATGAATGTGAGAAGGGTTGACTAAGTGAGACTTTGAAGATGTGTGATGGAGGGTGCAGTGCTGAAGAGGAAGTGAAGATGGCTTGTGCGATGGAACCAAAGGCTGGGGTTGGAGTGTTGAATGGGAACAAACGTAAAAGGTAAAGAGAAAATTTCAGGATGAAAGCAAGAAAAGATGAAAGACTTAGAATGGCAAGCAACAAGGGAAATTAAAACTACTCAAAAAAGACTCCCCCTAACTCCATGTGGTAACCCCTATCTATAAAAAAATTTCCTCTCCTACTCTTCCTCAAACTCTATCCTTGAAGAGTTAGAGTCCTATTGGAAAACTTTCTTCTCTTCCAATTAGGATTCTTCCTCCATTAGGACTCTTCTTCCTTAGGGACACCTCTTCCATTAGGACTCTATTTCCTTAGGGACACCTCTTCTATCAGGACTCTTGCCTTCTTGATCTTTACTTGATATGCACCGTTGAACATAGATCTGAGCCATTCAACCCTCTTTCAGTTGATTTGCAAAATAAAATATTAAATTAGAATCATCTAAACCACACATTCGTCATGTAATAAACTCTAATGATCATCTTACCGTTGATTTTGAGAAAATTAAGGTTTGGATGGTTAATTTTAGCTTAGTTTAAAATCAAGATCATTTTTGCAATTTTGAACGGTTAGATGATCTAATTGAATGCTAAATTATGGGTCTTTTAGCCAAAATTAGACAGTTAACATGGACCCCTATTTTCATCTATCCGTCCAAAATACTAATGGAATAGCCAGATTGGGCTCACTTTTTCATACTAGCCATCCACATTGAGAATTCTTGACCATCCAATAACAATGGTTTGCAATTCTTGCTGAAATCTGCACATACCTAAAAGGCATCTCACAACATTGCCCCAAAATTAACTCATAATTAAAACCCTCAATCCAAAGCCCATCCAAACTCCTTCCAATTATTGTTACAAGCACCTTTTGATAAATCTCGGCTATAAGTTTACAATATCCCAACTTTGACTTAAATCAATGCAAAGAGATAGTTTCAAATACAACTGTAGAAACAATTTCTACATCATAGCTAGAAAAGATCTGTCTTTAAGGTGGAAAAATTGGTAGGTTTGGAATTGGAATCTGAGATTGATTAGTGTGTTCAATAAAATCATCACATTCTAAAGATGTTGGGTGAGAAATGAATGATTCGATGAAATCAACGTTGAAAATTCCAAGGAGATAAACCAAGGAAACAAGAAGGGAAAATATGGCAATGGTTTATGAGAAAGTGAGAACGTGGAGAGGAGAGGAAGTGCTGATCATCCATTTCTAGTGGCCCATGAGGAAACATGTAGCTACAATGACAAAGGAAAGGAGAATTTGTTGGTGAGGTGGAGAGAGAGAAAGAGCGCATTGGAGGCTTGAGGGGATATATCCCTGATGGGGGTGGGTATGCCAAAACTCTAAGGAGGTGAGTGAAATTTTCAGCAGGGGTCCGCACAATGTAAAAATAATAATTATGGTAATGGGTGTGATGAAAATAAACTCTAGGGTCCAAGTGATTTTAGAAGATAGTTTAAGGTGTTTTCGTACTATTTACTCTAGATTTTAGGGCAAGCCTTTGGTACAAGGGGAGTAGTTAAAATAAACTATATTCTAGGCTCATGTGTGTGTGCCCCAGAGTCTGCGTAATATGCACATCTGAAACTAACGTACGCCTATTTCCCTTTCTGCCATTTGTTTTCTCCTCTTAACTCGTTGAAATTCTTCTTTTCGTCCCCTTTCAACAACAACATTGGGAAGAGAAGAACCAAAAACATGCTCTCCACAATCTGGATTTTGTTTGTCAAGCTCATATCCACGATTTCCATCCTAATTTTGACCTTCCTTTCAGTTGTGGTGATCAGATCCAGGAGGAATAGCAAAAGAGCCGTTGGATTCTTCCATCCGTATACAAACAATGGTGGAGGTGGAGAAAGGGTTATGTGGTGTGCGGAGAAAGTTATTCAGGAAGAAAATTCAAACTTGGATTGCACTATTTATACTGGAGACAAAGCCACGCCGAAAAGTATGATGGCTCGCACAGTCAATCATTTCGGTGTTAAGTTGAAATACCCACCTAAGGTTCCCTGATAAGGTCCATGTTATTTACTCTAAAATCTATTAGCACAACAGAAGAGAGATGGTTGTTAGCTCCTTGTATGTAACACCTTGGGCCCAATAGTGTATATATTATTCGCTTTGGCTAAAGCCTCATGGTTTTGCTCTTCCCTGTAGGAAAAACTTGTACTTCCTATGTATCAGAGTGCACAGTAGAGTATATTATCATCTTTGGGTCCTATGCCCAACCGATCAAGCTTACCATGGACGATACCCTGCCTCTCAAGGTTTTGTTTTCTTTTGAGTGTGATGGGCTTCTCACAAACACTCATCAAAATGTATACACGCTAAGAGGGATATCCAAGTCTCATAACTAGTCCAGTTCCCTCTCCCGCATGATGTGGGACCAGCTCTTTGGGTCCTCTTCCCATCTCAGAGTAGCTTACGAGGGCCAACTCAACACTTGGCCTCATATCCCAGCTTAGGGGAACATGCATCCTAGCATGACCACTTGTTTAGTGGCAAATCACATGCAACTAGCCTCAACTCACAAGGGGAATTGGCTCTGATACCAATCGTAACACCCTGGGTCCCAATAGTGTGTATATTGTCTGCTTTGGTTGAAGCCTCACAATGTTACTCTTCCTGATAGGAAAAATGCATACTTCCTTTGTGTTAGAGTGCACAGTGGAGTGTAATGTCCTCTTTAGGTCCTATGCCTCACTAGGCAAGCTTATTCAAGACGACATCTGTCCCCCTCAATGCTTTGTTTCCTTTGGGTTTCTCCTCAGAACATGTACTTGCTATGTATTAGAGTGTAGAATAGAGTACATTATCCTCTTTTAGGTCCTATGCCCTACTAGGCGAGCTTACCTAGGATGACACTCAGCCCCTCAAGGTTTTGTTTTCTTCGAAGTATGAAGGGCTTCCATAAACACCCCTCAGAGTGCATACACATTGAGATGGAAATCCAAGTCTTACAACTAGCCCATTCACTCTCCCCAACATGATGTGGGACTAACTCTCAAGGCCCTCTTCCCATCTGGTAGTAACTTACCAAGGGTCAACTTAGATGGGAAGAGGACCCTGAGAGTTAGTCCTACATCATGCCTAGGAGATAGAATAGGCGAGTTATAAGACTAGGGTATCCCTCTCAATGTGTACACGTTTTGAGGGGTGTTTATGGAAAGCCCATCACCCTTTGAGGACCTTTTCCATTTGGGACTAACTCTCAAGATCCACTTCCCATTTGAGTATGCCTTGGGGTAAGCTACTCCTAGATGGGGAGAAGACCCTGAGAGTTAGTTCCACATGGCGTCATAAATCTTCAATTCTAGAGGCTACATAAGCCCAAATTTGAATCTAAGATATCCATTGGATTTGTCTTGATGATGCAAGCCTAATTATGTGATGAAAATTTAGATCTTATCACATGTTAACTAGATTTAAACCTAGAAATTGGATGATCTAAATCGACTAAATCAGAGGATGATTAGGCCTTAGCAATTGACTAATTAGATTATCTAATAAATTAAGAGATTTAATAGTTAAATCATACAATTAAACTTATGTCATGATCCAAACCATTGGATGGGCTAGGAGCTATAGATTCATCCAATCAAAGGATGATTTGACTGCCAGCTCAACAGATTGACTACTAATATATACATAGATCTTAGAAAATACTATAAATATAATGGATTGAGGTATATTAGAAACTATTGGATTATGTAAAATTATGCCTTAGAAGTCATGAAAACTATCGATCTGAATCGATCAAGATTAGATCTAACCATCTAATTATTGAATTGACAATGAAAATGGAAGAAAGACTAGTTATATGACATTGATCACTATGAATTGTGGAGAAATCTAGTTATCTGGATTGTTGATCTATGATCTAGGGCTAGGATCAAAGATCTGATAGAAGATTAGGGGAATCAAACTTTAATCAATGATGAATAAATACCAAACTACCTAGATGGGGGAGAATATGGAATTATATGAGTATAAATAATAAATGTTGAGTAGTAAGTGACTTTGTATAGTACAAGTGATTGGGCAGGTACTTTAGACCGTGCTAACTTAGGAGGTGGCACACTTTAAAGGATTGATTCTCATTTAGGTAGGTGATGACATTTAATATTGATATTTTTTTATATAAAATCATGGATGATTATTGTGATGATCTCTTCAATGATTTTGATGCATATTTATCTTTCATTATGACCTCATGGGATTATTATCAAGCATGCACATCTTTTATTTATGTATGATTACTTTAATTTACATATTTCCAAGAACATATGATTATCAGATATAGATATACTTTGATTATTCATTTTATTGTCAATGTTTTTCTGTGGATTGTTGAACAGGCTCGATGGTTGGTCCTTAAAAGGCTGCCCTTGATAAGGGTGGTACTTTGGGATGGCGAGCCACAGGTGCTCCTATATTTTGTGCATCATATATTACTTCTTATCACTTGTTTTTATATATTGAGAGATTTTTTGTGTTTGAAAATTTACGATGGGTGTTTCTATTCGGTGGATGTATGCTAAGAGGATTTAGGGCCGGTCACCTGCCCTCTAACTTTATGAGATGATTAGACACCTACCTTATAAGAGGGCAAATACATAGGAAGTTGTATCATGGGTAGTCCACATTATATGTCTGATTCCCCTCAAGCACGACGAACCAACTAATGTCTCATTCTAGTATCAATGAGGCACAGCAATTGGTAGACCCAAGTTGGTTACCACTGTAATATGGCGATCCATATATTTGATCTATGTTTTCATGCAGCATTATAAGCATAGTTGGATTGATATATCCTAATGTACCAATAGCATGACGACGTGTGGAGGATTGGTATGAGTACTCATGAACTGATGTAAGTGTGTGTGTGGTGCACTGGTGGGACCCACATGTGTTAGGTGCCCTCTTATTCATGACATGCACTGTGTTTCAATGTGATGAAATTACACCCATTTGGCACTTTCAAATTTGTGGGCTATGATTTATGTTAAGATATGCATGTCATGCTAATTTGATTTCATGATATTATCATGATTTATTCGAGATCTTATATGCCACATTGAATTTTGTTTTGACATGGTTTATATATTGATGATGCCTTTTGTTCATGAAATTTGGCTATTTAGTTTCCATGCCCCTATTTCATCCACGGAACTTCATTATGAGACTTTGTTATTTACCTATCACACTAATGAAGGTGGTTAGGACCACTAGCATTTCATAGGGAGTGACATTTTGATATACATAGCTTACTAGATTTCATTTTGGATTCGTACATGGGATGTATATACATGAACTTTATCTTTGACACCTTGATTTTGCAAACATATCATTTGGAGTTGGGTGTGGTGTCATGATGGACAAACTCTAGGCCATGTTACTTTCTGTCATCCTATCATTATAATTATTGTTTATAATTGACAGATTTTTTAGTTGTTGATTTAAAATATTTGTAATATAAGTTGTTTATTACATTTGATTATATTACATTTTTATGGGTTGTATGGCCCTCGTGGTTTTAAATTGTGATGCTTTGGGGAAAGATATTTTTAGTTTAAATAAAATTTTAAATCAAGGTTCCCAACTATTTTATCATTATTACTACTATTATTATGTATATAATAGTGTTAGAAACCCATGCATCACATAGAATGTACCAACCAACTAGGCCGCACAACAAAAAAGGTGTCATTTTCTACTAGACTGTGGTCAGCCATGTCCTTGAACCTATCATCTCCTTAGAAGTGCATTATTTCTCTCAAGACCACCTACACCCAACCAAGGGTTGCCTCTAGTTAGCACTAAGGGTGTTGTTAACGTTAAATACAAAAGGAGGCAACTTATTTTCTCTTCACATGGAAAAAGCAATCATTAATATAAAGATCATGCTAATTCCTTCAAACAATTATGAGATGTTGTTAAAGTTGAAGACATCCAGTAGCATACATTGGTGAAGGATAGAAAATTAAGAAAGTAATCATATATAGAACTGCTACTTCAGTGCCTCATCAATGCCAACCCAATTTGCTTACCACATCAACAAAAAGAATTGCCACATTAGTAAAAAGGGACTTAGTAGCAATCACCACTACCACTATATTAGCAGTGGATAGTTGGCCTTCCCCAAGGTTAGTTCAAAATTCATCCTTTCCATCCATGCACCTTAATGATATAGTGAACCACATCAATGAGTATTACATTTGTGTTATGTCAACATGCCTTCCATGTCATGTCAATGCAACCTTGAATATAAATACCAGGACGTCCCCATAAAGGAGACAAGCTTCTAAAATCCCTAGAAAGATTCTAAAATACCTGATAAGTAGTTATAAAAGTTTTAAGAAGAAAAGTCTTAAGGGCTTTTTATCATGTTGCCCTTAGGACTTTTCTTTTAGCTTCTTTCCCTCTTTTCCAACTTCAAAAATATGAGTCTTTTCCCAATAACTTGAGTAAGTTGTAAAACATTAAGAGAAAGGCCTAAAACCTCAAAAAACTCACCAGTTATCATTTTTCCTTAATTTATTATATACATCTCCATCTAAGTGGCACATCTAACCAGCTATGTAAAGCCAAAATGTTCTATATAGTCTATTCTTTCACAATAATAGAAGTATGAGCTAATCTAAGTGAAACACATTGTATTCCAAGAAACCCTCGGAGCAAACATTCTAAGTGCCATGTAAAGAACAAAAGCACATGGCTTTGGCCTTACAGACCTATGTGCAATAGCATCTAATGATGAGTGGTGGTATAGGTAATTATGGATGGTTTAATTTTATTTTATCTGTGTTTGTGGCTGGACCATTCCCCAAACCCCACATATGTGAGAGCTTTGTGACTAGCTACCCCATTTTTTTCTTCTATCTCCACTTTTGTAAGAGAAGTGCAAGGTGTATCTTACATCTCCCTTGGAAGACATCCCCCCATTAACCTTGCCTCTAATAACATGGTTAAGCTATTCCTCAAATTTTATGTGCCTTCCATCAATATGCCTTAACACAAGTAGACACCACTCTCATAGGGATGAGGGGACGCAACCTTTTTGGTTCCTTCCCACTTGGTAACCAAGGCATAATTCTAATACCTAGAGATAATTACTAAGTGATCAATTTACATTTTTGTCATTTTTTTTCTTTAGGGCAAGCCTAGTTACCAACCCAAGTGCTATGGCCAGCCTTGTTAAGAACTGAAGGGTTATGGGCTTGTAGACCACTAAGCTTGTATGTTATTTACCTCTCTTATTTAAACTCCCAAGAAAACACTATATATATATATATTGTTGTGTTTTTCTCAAGTGCATGGACTATTGTAATATAGTGTGTGTAAGTATATGTCGATTGCATGGAGATGAGACTTAGAAAGTGGGGGTTTAAATAAAATTTAACAAAATTTTAAAAAAATGAATAATAATGCCCTAAGAACTCAAATTTATTATTTAACCAAAAATACATAATTCTAAATCTAATTTATAATTAATTAAACAAAATAAAACTAAATTTCACTTCCTTAACTCAATCTCTATGTTACATAGTGAATTTCTCCATATTTGATCGCATCCAAGTAGATCAACCCATGTCAATCAATCATTGAGGTCCTTGATTACTTATTCAACTATTGGATTATGAAAATTTTCCAAAAATATAATGATCTAAATCGAGGGATGAAACTGTGATTTGGATAGATTTGATTGGAATTGAACTTAAGTGAATATCTAATGGTGGCCTTGAAATAAGGAAAAAGATAAATCAAGAATTAAGAGTGATCCTTTAGTTAAATCAACTTATTTAGCATGCTTTTATACTCAGAAGGTTGCTAGAAGTGATGGATCATTAATAGATTGTTGCAATGAGCCTCGATCATAGTCCTGCTTCACTATCCTCCTAAATCTCTATTGAATCTTCTCTGATCAACAAATGGACTAAGGGGTTTTACTTTTTGCATCAAGAGGATCACAATGAATAGATTGGATCTTAGATCAGAGTTGTTTTTGTTATTGTGCATCACTATAATAAGTAGATCAGTTAAAGTCACTATATTTTGTTGCCTGTGACCAACAACGAGATGAGGGTAGGCTCCAGGGAAGAGGAAAGGGTTGAGGTGGTTAGGAACTAAAAGGGATTAGAGGGGGTGCGGCTGCACAGCAAGAGACTGAAAAAGGGTTTCAGTTGTTGTGGGTTTAGCTACTTTACCAGACATCCCTAAAAAGAAAGGAGACACACGGGCTCCAAGTCAACTACACTTTCTAGTAACCAGTGAAGAAATAGAGGAGAGGAGGTTTTGTGGCAAGAAGAAGTCTATTTCAATGGGGTCTCATAAATAGTTGCCAGAGAAGAAGGAAAGAGATTAGGGATGTCAGTTCTGTCAGAGTTGGAGATGGAGATGGAAGGGAAACATGCTGCCATCAACTTACCTATTGGTTTTGAAGAAGAAAGGTGAATTTTTTTTTTTGTGATTTTGTTTGTGTCCATCTCAGTTCGGTAGCTAGAGGGGAATGGCAGTCATGGGGAGATCTGGATCAAGGGCAAGAAGTGAAGGAAGAGGGGGAGATCAAAAGAGGATGATTGGAGGTGATGTTTTCAAACCCTCCATCCTTCGATCTGCCTATGTCCTACAGCTCACCCTAAGAGTCGATGGTGGCTCCATGCACTTCGCCACCCCCTGGGTGTCAGTGGTAAGATGAGGGCGTGTCATTATCAATTTTGACTCCTCTCCTTCATTTATAAAATTTTGGGATTTTTCAACCTTGATCTCTATTTTACACAAACTTAGTGTCATTGAAAAGCTCTTGCAACATAAATTCTAAATTTCAAGTTTCAAAGTCTAATTTAGAGTTTTCAGATAATTCACTTTTAAGGAATTCAATTCCTCATTTCATTATAATTAAAAATATGATAAAAATGCCTAAAATATAATTAAAAATCAGGAATATTATAACCAAATAAGTCCTACATTAAAAGAAAAGAGAGATCTAAGGGGGTGTAGATGAGAGAGAGACAGAGAGAGTGAGAGAGAAGAAGATGATGAAGAAGAAGAAGTTTGAGTCCTACAATAAAACCTACATGGGTCCACATTGGATAGAGAGAGAAGAATTGTGCGTCCTACTAAAAGAGAGAGGTGCGAGTCCCACTATAAAACTCATATGGGTCTCATATTATAAAGGAGAGGTAGTTCTGGATGTGGATGTAGATGAGAGAGAGAGAGAGAGAGAGAGAGAGAGAGAGAGAGAGAGAGAGAGAGAGAGAGAGAGAGAGAGAGAGAGAGAGAGAAGAATAAGTGTGGGTCTCGCATTGAAAGAATAACTACTATTTCAAGAGCTTATAAGTTCAAGCTTTTGAGAGAGAACTGAAATGGAACTCAAATAGGCCATTTTCACTCAAAGTGAAAATTTGTATCTTAATGATGTTTAGAACTCTTTATGTCCTAAAATGAGAGAATTTTGCCAATCTGGTTTGGAAATAAGAGAACTTGTAAGTAGCCAAACTCTAAGCCTTTGAGTGATAACTTGTATGTACTAAGTGAAAGAACTTGTGAGTAGTCAAACTCTACACCCTCCTTAGTAGGTGATTTGGAGTAATATGGTACAATCAATTACTAAGTCCTCACTTGGGTGATTCAAAGAGTTCATCTTCTTTATCATCTTAAATATACAAACTACAAAGTCTTCTCCTCTGAGTAATCAAGCCCTAGGGATGGAAAATGTATCATATCTTTTTAGGAAAGCCAACCCTAAATGACCCATATAGGTTAGTGCTAGGGGTAGAAAATATTTTACTCTAAATGAATCAGGACTTGAAGTTAGTTACGGTTAGGGTGAGGGCAAGGTTAGCTAGCCTATAGTCATCTCTATTCCTTTTAGATGATGAAGCCCACGAAAAAACTGGCAAAAGTCCTCTTTAATGAATTAAAGAAGTCAAAAACAAATTGTTTGAAGTGATTAGTTCCATAAAATAGACTTCATAACTCAATTATTTTGATTATTTTGATAAACAATAACAACATTATTGACTAATTATTACATGCATTGTTGATAAAATTTTTGTGGAATATGGTAACAAGAATGGGGTTGTCAATGGTGATCGAAAGAACCAAAGAGCTAGCAAGAATTGGATATTTTTTTATTTTTATTTTAATTATTGCCCTTTAGATGGAATTGCTGATCCAGTTTCAATATTTTGCCAATAGAGCCAAATTAAATATTGTCTAGTTCTAATTTTATGCCAAAAGAACCAGATCGGAAAACCAAACTATCAAACTATAATACCCTTATCATTTTACATTTAAGTTTAGGTTAGCTAAAGATAAAGAAGTCTTTTTACTTAAGCTTTGATACCTTATATTGTGCTACCCATAAGTTAGTAAGTGAACGTTAGAATTTTTAACCCAAATTTTGTGCGGGAAACAAAATACACAAAATTTCCCCAAAACTTCAACTTTTTACTTGGCATTTTTTGTCTTGATTCAAAGTTTGGAGATTCTTTTTCTATCTTCACTCACAAGTCAGAATACTAGTTTGATTTCTAAAGTTGGTTGCTTACTTTCATTTGATTTCATGTGCAATGGTTAGATAGATAATGACACTTTTGAGTTTTTTTTATACTTTCTTGATTGATTGTGATTGCTATGGAGAATTGCAATAGCTTATCTTTAACACTTTTTATACAACTTTGAAAAAAAAAATTGCAACATGACCTAATAATTAGCAAAGTTTATGTTAGAAAGGAAAAAAATGAGGGGTATTAAGGGTTTGAGTTTTCATGTCCATATGCAATTAAACAAATATATTTTTTAACTTCTAAAATTGCTCTATCTTGAGATTGGTCTATGCATGAATGACATTTTAACTTTTGGGTACCTATATAAAAAATAAGAATATGACAAGTGAGCATGCTTGAGAGGTATGCTATGTAGTTTCTTAATAAATGAGGATACATTTTCTTTGTTATGTGACACTCTAAATGAGTTTACAAGAGTTGCCTATATTTCAAGGTAGTAGTTGTTTGTCATGATCACTTCCAACTTTAGTCAAACTAAATAAATATTATTTAGTTAGTTCAGGTTACAAAACTAAGAAGCACCTGAAAATGAATTGGAATGGATTAGTTTATTAATAGTTCTTAAAGCTATAACTAAACACTAGAATAATCTAGTTCCAATCCTGTTGAAATCAAAATGACTTGGTTCCAATTATGGGTGGAATAGGACCATTGATAGCAAGTGGTTTTAGGATGAGATCTAAATATTGTATGTCACCATTGTATATAGTTCTTAACATGTAAATGAAATCAATGGCTACTGGTTTTCTATTTTGTATGCATTTAAATATTGCTATTATTTATTATAGGATGTGCAAGGGGGCTTGTTATAAAACCCAACTCCAATCAACCTACCTGAGCCATTGTCAGGAGTGGGAAATTTGTATATGAGGGTAAAAGTTTTATGACCCAAAGCATGTTGTGGTCAAGTTAGGGGAAAGATAAATGCATTAGGTCAAGGGATGTAATTTAACCTTATGTGGTCTGATTCTTTAAAGATAAGGAGGCAAGAAAGTCTAGATATGGAATGTAATTTAACCTTATAAAATATTTTTTGTTAATTAAAGAAGTATGTGTTGTTCATAAAAAAAACTAGGCGGTTGGTTGGTTGCTAACTCCACAAGCTACCAACTATTAGTATTAGTGCAAACTTGAAGGAGGCACTGAATAAATTGGCTTCCATTGGCTCCAACAAAGTATGGCTGTTAATGTTTTATGGATTCTTCAAACTAAAAATGACACATTTTCAAAATGGTAACTTAGAAAAGACTAACTAATTTTGATGCCTAATAAGGAATTACTAGTGCACCATTTTAATGCATTATAACAAATTTGACCTTTGGAGTTCTAATAGCTTAAGGTAAGTGGTCTTAAGGGAGGAAAATGTAAAATGGAACTGGTGTTAGAAGTTGTAAGCATAGAAATCAATATCATGAATTGAGATTGTTTTTAATGCCATTGGGTCATGGATGTCCAACAAGGTGATTATTGTGATGAAGTAAAAAAGTGCATGTTATCAAAATCAGATAGTGTGGATATCATTTCTTGATGTAGTTGTCTTATTGTATTACCTGTTCCAAATGAACAAAAGGCATCTAAAGATGGGATCAAGGGCTGAATTGCTAACTTGCTTGCAATCATGACTTATACTTTATTCTTGGAATTCTAAAGTAATTATGCTAGAGTTGGTTGGGCCTAACCAAAACCCATGAAATTCAAGGTTGGTGAATTGGTTAAGCTTGATAATTTAGCTCAAGTAGCAACCACTTTGTTTCTAAGTCTAGGTTCCCAGGTTTAAGGAGTGAACCAGCCAACTTTGGTTAGCACATGTTCGGGTGGTTGTTCAACACATTTCATGACTAACAGATTGTATCACTGGACAAGGTTATAAGCTATTCGTTAGCACATGCCCCCAAAACATCAAATTATGAGATGAGGTCCAAGAAATGTAAATCATTCAACCTTCCTTAGCAAACCTAAAGGTTTATAGGATCACAGACATATGATCACTTGATTTAAGGTGGAATAGATAGCCAAGGGCACCATTAAAGAAATTATAATAACACATGTTAAGAAGAACACTAAACAGCTATCAGTATAAGAACATGGGCCATTGGATGATCCAATCCATTCATTTGATCACTTAGGCATTGGATGTCTTGTATACAAAAATCACGAAGATTGAAAGAATTCAAGGTTTCCTAAAAGTCACATTTTTTAAAGTTGAAACTAGACTATTGATTTGTTTTTTTTTTTAAAGACAATTAAATGAGTGTTTGAGAGCATTGCCACAAGAGATGTAATAATTGCGTGAAAAATCATGTGAGACCATGAGTGGGACAAGATCAGAGCTAGGAAGATGTTTGATAGGTATACCTAGTTTCTAGAATCCTACACACAACACTTTCACTAAATAGGATACAAAGATAAGGTGTACATACAAGTGGATAATATAGAGTAAAAAATGGTACAAGAAAGCTAACAATTAAGGAATGAGCTTGCACTGCCAAGACTACACGTCAAACCCACTTATATGTCATTCATCAAGTATCGTGCCCTCTCAAACCAGCTCATCCTACCAAGCTATTGACCAACTGTAGAGTGTGTTAAAAGGATATGATAATATTTCTAATCATCCTTTCAATTTTGTTCGCAATTGACCAGCACCAAAAATGGTAGATCTTGTTGCAAACTAAGCTATCCAATGACATTTTATGGATCTCCTTCCAGTAACAAAGGGTTCGCTCTTATTTATTCTAAGTAGTTTAATCCTCTATAAATAGATAAGATCTCAACTTCATTCAAATCACACCGACCAATTGGACTTGCTTAGTCAAAAAAATTCCCCATTTGAATTATGCAATACCTCCCATACCTGAAATTCTAGGTGTCCCATAGCATGCTCGCTCAAAATTTAATTTGTAGCTACCTTGGGGAGACAGGAACCAAGTTGGTTGTGGCTTAGAGACACTTAAAGATGACTTTGATACTCCAACCATTTTCTTAGAATTTCAACGAGTGAGATTCCCTTAAAAAATTTCAACATTGAAGCCTAAGGAGTTATGGACTGGAGTATATTTTCAATTCTGGCTTAGTGGAATTTTAAGAGCTCTCAAACCATTTTCCATAGTGTTTGAGCTAAATTTCTAATATTGCCTCCATAAATAAGCATGCAAAAGGACAGTACCTCTAGACTTTAACGTAATAGCTTCCATTGAACTAGTAGTTCCTTGAATGTGTTTGGCATTACCCAAGTGACTCCAAAATTTTGTAAACTCTTATTTCACATGGAACCTTAATTTTTCATATAGAGCAAAAGATGATCCTTGGATTTTGAGATAGCTTTGTATAGAAAGCATTGAGAGGGACCTTGTTCTCTAAGTTTAAATAGTTTATCTTGTGTAATGACATGGTTAAGGCTACTCATCATAAAAAAAACAACAGTTTAGAGAAAATTGCCATAGTATTGGGGCTCCACATAAATTTGGAGCAGCCCATGTAGAATCTTCATTAACAATTGTTGCATAGACCATTTTGACTAAAAATGTAACCTATGGTTTTGGCTTCCATATGAGTTGGTCTTTGTTGTCCACTTGCATGAAGGTGAACCAAGTGAAGATATAAGATATGACAGCTGATCTTCTTCAAGCCCCCAACAACCTTTTAGATCTATGTTGAGTTATAGTGCCTTGCATCCTTTACTTAATATTTTATAGGTGGTTTGCACACCATAAGGAGCCCCATAACTAAAGCCAAAGGGGAAAGAATGACTCTAATTTACCTTTTTATAAGGGGAATTTAGAGTGGGATGTAGTGTATATGTGTGTAGAGTGTGCTTTTTTTTGGGTTTCTCTTGTAAAGGTAGAAAAGGGGCAAATAAGAAGAGACCTTTGATGTGTACTCTTGGGTTTTAGAGAAGACATGGAGAAGAAGAAGAACCAAGGTAGGTTCGTGCTTGTAAAGTTATTCTCTCATAATGGATTTCTCCTATTGCTCTCCCTCTATATGTTGGTGGTTGTCCCAAACCACGTATATGCTTGTGTTTTTCTTTGTATTTGTGTTTCCTTGCATTTGATTTCTAATTTCTCTATTTTATAGTTTGGATAGATTATTATATGCCTTACAGTGATTTGTTAAGGTTTTCACTCAGCTCTTAGATCTAAGTTTGAGGTGAAGAAGTCCAAGGGCAAGGAAAATATTACGCTATGACAAAGAAGAGAAAAGGACTGAGGGGATCTTGAACTAGAGGCAGTACTTAAAGAAAAAGAAAAATCACCCTCTTGTATAATGAGATAAAGAAGGAACTAAATAAGGAAGAAGTAGTGAAGTTTTATATGCAAGTGGTTCGAAGAAAGGAAAGGGAAGATCAAAGGAATATGGTCAAAAAGAGGGAAATTCTAGTCAAAATTCAAAAGCAAGAAAGTGCAATGTTACTTTTGCAAAAAAAAATGAAAAAAAGAAAGAAAGGTCACATGAAGAGAGGTTTTACCAAAAGAAAGAAGTGGTAAAAAAAGGGCAGCCCTGGTGCATGAAGCTCTTGTCTATGTGGGGTTTAGGGAAGGGGCGGACAACAAGGGCTTAAAGTACACAACCTTACCTTGCATTTTGCAAGTGGCCAAAGAAGCATATAATTAAATATGAAGAAGTATAGTGTCCAACACCAAAGATGAAGGAGATGTCCTCACCATCTCCTCATGTTTTTCTTCTCTCCATAGCTAGCTTCTAAATTTTAGGTGTTCTTGCCATATGACTTCAAATAAATATTTATTAGTTTCTATAATGCTTATGATGGTGGAAATATGTGTTGGGATAACAATTATACTAGGGCAAGGAGTAAAAATAAATATATTTGATGGGATGTTGAGAATTATAAAGGATGTCAGGCATCTTTCAGGATTAATAACAAAATTGATATTATTGGGTGCCTTGAGTTCTATGGGCTGTATTGTTGGAATAAATGAGGGAATCTTGAAGGTGAAAAAGCATATAGTGCTAGTTACAAAAGGAGGGAAGAAAGAAAATTTGTATTAGTTTATTGTTCAAACAGTTATAAGGAATGCAATGGTTACATCTTTTTTATGACAATGACATAAATAATACTAGTCTATAGTATGTGAGGTTGGGCCATACAAGTGAGAATGGAATGTTGGAGTTGCATAATAGATGTGCATTCAAGAAGTTAAAACTTGTAGACTTGGCTTTTATAAGTTTTGCTTGTTTGAAAAATAGTATAAGGTGAGGTTAAAGGTCTCTACTCTCATAGGAGTAAGGGATTAGTTTTGTATATTCATACTAAAGTGTGGGGAATATCTCCAGTGGTTTCCAAAGGTGATACAAGGTATTTTGTCTTTATTATAGATGATTTCTCACATAAAGTTTTGAGTTTAATTCATGACATTTTTTTAGAAGCATTTACAAATTTAAACATTACAATAAGGAGATGGAAAAACAAATAGGAAAGGAAGTGAAGGTTTTAGGTCTAACAATGGTGGTGAATTAGTGTCACATAAATTTAAAGAATTCTACAAGGAAGCAAAGGATTGCTTGATATTTCACTATACCAGGTACAACAAAGCAAAATGAGGTAGTTAAGAGGATGAGCAAGACATCTGCATGAGGCTTGCAGGGTTATCAAAAGAATTTTGGGCTAAGGTAATTGATATGCTTTGTTATGTAATATGTCTCCTTCTACTATAATAAAATTTAAGATGCTAAAAGAAGTTTGGATAGGAAAATTAGTTGATTATTCTTCATTGCAAATATTTGGATGTCCTACATATGCTCATATACAAGGGGAACAGCACACCAAATTGCATCTAAGGTCAAAGTCTTACATATTTCTAGGGTATGATAAGGGAGTTAAAGGGTGTAAGTTATAGGACCTAACTCTCCAAATGAGATTGTTAATACATATGTCATGTTTGATGAGAGTACTATGTTTAGAAAATCTCACATAGACACTCATGAAAAAGGGTATAAGAAGACTACAATCGTTAAGATGGAGTCATATGGGTATGAGAAGAAATTGGCTATAGAGTCTCATTATAAAGGAGTTGTTGATATTCCATGCGATCCAATGCAGGAAGATGAATTAGTAAAACTATACTCTCTTACCAAAGGAAAAACTTTATAAAGAGGTGTCATTAAGGTATGAAGATGATTATACAGTTTCCTACACTCTAACAGTAGGACCAATAGATCCATGGTCACATGAGGAGGTAGAGCTGAAGAAATTGGTGCTTGGCATAAAGGACTAAAAGAAAATGTATCTATGATGGCCATTGTAAGGGACATCTTGACTAGGCTAGTTAAAGTGGACAAGTTTAGGCATTGGCTAATATTCAACATTGTTAGTGTTTAAAGGACTCAAGGAGAGGGGTTGGTGAGTAGAGAAAAATCACATTCAGATGGAGTTAATTATTTATTATTATTATTATTATTATTATTATTTTAAAGTTACTTAAAAGTATCCAAACCAAGGTGGAGAAAATTGAGTTTTTATGTCTTGCATTCTTTACTTAGTGTTTTTAAGGTGATTCCCACACCATAAAGAGGCCCACAATTAAAGCCAAGGGATAGAGAGACTTTAAGTTGCTTTCTTATAATGCATGCTAGGCGTGCTTCTTCTGGGGTTTCTCTCATAAATATAGAAAGAGAGAAAATAAAAAGAGGGCTTCAAAGTATGTTATTGGGTTTTAGAGAAGACAAGAAATGGAATAAGAATTAAGTTAGGTTCATACTTGTAAAGTATTATGTCTTAGTAGATTTCTCCTTTTGCTCTGCCCATGGATGTAGGCGGTTTTGTTGAACTACGTACATGCTTGGTATTTCCTTGCATTTAGTTTCTTATTACTCTATTTAATCTTTTGGATGCATCATTGTATGCACTTATAATGATATCTTAAGGCTTTTGCTCCACTCTTTGATCCAAAAAAAATTTATTGTACAAAGTTTCTAAACCATTCATTTCTTGTGAGCAAAGTACAAGTTTTCGAATGCTAAAATTATCCAATCAACTTGCTTTTTGAACAACTAGACACTGAAAAAGGCAGAAGAATTGGATAGCGAGTGTGATCATCCAAAGGTGTCTCATTATATGTGCCCACAGACACTATTATATGGACCATCATTCTACTTCATTTTCATTTTCATTTTTGATTTTTTTTTTAATATTTCTAGTAGGAGTTGACACTCATGAGTATGTAAAGAAGTCTAAAGCCTGGTATTTTCATGGATTCCTTTTTTCTAAGACCTAAATCTTGTTAGGAATGTCTTGGGCTAGATACAAAATTTCATGCCCATAGGATATTTTAAGTCTATCTTTTTACTAGGATGAAAATTACAACCATATTTGTTTTTCAAAGACCTAAAATAAGAGGTTTAGATCATTTTAATACATTTATTTTTGATAAGTTCCCAATTTTTTATGACCAAATTAACAATGTGAACAACTTTGATCTTCCCTAAAAAAAAAACCACCCATGAAAACTTCGACATCAACTTCCTCACATGCATATAAGCATCGACCCTTAGTGGGTCGTTTTTTCCCTCTAATTTGAAATTGAAAAATTTTCAAAGATTTTTAATGGGAGTCCATACTCAAGAACATGTAAAAGAAGTGCATGCTTGCTCATTGTATATGATGAAACTTTTTCTTTCTTTTTTAGATCTAAACCATTCATCATGTTTGGAATGCCTTTCCTGGGGCTAGTCGAACAAGGGTTAAGCTGATTTAGGAAGAATTTGACTGATTTTTTCCTTCTCTTGATAATTCATATTAGTTTAGCAAGAGTTTTCCCAATTTTCATGAAACTCTTGCTAACTCAACATTAATCTAGCACAATTAGTTGATTATCATGCTAACTCAAGTTAGTTCAGCAAGAGTTTACAAGGCTTTGCCAAAACCCAACCTAATTCTTCATGAGTCGACCACTTTCTTAGCCTAGCTAGATTTTGGATATACGAGACCACTTCTATTGTAAAATGAACTAGACAACTTAATCAACCAAGAAAATAAGAGGTAGTTGTTTTTTGGTAGAGTTTGCTTTAATTAAGAAAAATCGGTGGTGACTTGTTGCCATCCATTTTGTAACTAAAAAGAATATCACACACAGTGATCCAATGGGCGCTCTTCGTCTTCCAAAGCATGATCCCATTTAAAGAAAAAAACAATTTCTACTATATGCTCATGTCATGTCTTGAGAATTGAGACAATGGTAAAACCTCTCTCTAGGTATTCCTAAAATTGAAAAGTGGGCTGATTTTTATGTTTTTTTTTTCAGCGATCCAAAACATTCATATAATTTACCCCATATTTGATGCTTTATATACCAAATATCATGTTAGTTTGATGCCTTTAGGTCCTCCAATTTGGAGCTTTTGAAGCAAAACAATTGATGGGTAACACAACAAAGCTCTGAAACATAGAATGCCATTGTTTTATTTTATTTTATTTTGCTTCAAAAGCTCCACAAATGGAGGACTTATAGACACACATGAGATGTAGTACCTAATTATTTGAGATGAATCAAATGAATGTCTTGAATTACTAAAAACTATAAAAAAATGTGGGCCCATTTTTAAATTGTGGGAAACCGGTAGAGATTCTATTTGCCGGTTTCCTTCGGGAAAAACGAACAGAGAAAGGGACGCAACTATTTCAAACGGGCTTGGGTGACAAGTCCCTTATAAGTAGGGTATTTTGGTCCATTCGAGTCTTGACACGAAACGCGGAGGCGGGAAACTCAGCAAAGGGAGCCACGTAAAACGAAGCAAAGAGCAAATCTCCTCTTCAATTCTCAAAACCCCTCTTAAGTCCTAATTCTCCCTCAGAATCCTTCAATGGAGGAGAGGATTCACGTCACTGTAAGAGCAAGGCCTCTCTCTCCGGAGGATGTGAAATCAAGTCCCTGGAGAATTACCGGCAATTCCATCTCCTTTTCGAATCAACCTACCAAGTTTGAGTTTGGTATGCTTTCATTTCAGCGGATTTATCTTTACCTCTTTTGGAAAAGTTTTTTCTGCTTCCAGTTCTTGATTTTATCTCTTCGATTTTCAGATCGGATTTTTGGAGAAGATTGCAAGACGAGGGAAGTTTTTGAAGCTCTCACAAAGGCAATTGTTGTCGCTGCAGTTTGTGGATTCAATGGTACATTGGACATATCTCTAATTTATGCGCTAATCTTTAGTTTTTATTTACCTATTCTGCTATCCTGGCATAATGTGCTTGAACTGTTACACTATCATCTCATTAAATTTGTTGGGCATTTGTTTGCTGTCTATAAAAAAAATAGCGTGATTAGCATGATTTTTCTTGTTTGCGTTTTGCTATTCGGCTACTTGATTTCATTTTGAAGTTGCCAATTTAGTTACACATGCAAACTGCCTTAATTATGACCTTTAACTCCTCATTGTTAAAGTTAAAAGATTTGGGCTAACACATTCAAACCTTCACATAGGACATTGTGTCTGAGCAACTGAATCTACTGGGACCCTTGATCAGCTGTTATCTTATCATATAAGTCTATACCAAACAGTGAGTCTAAGCTAATTAACTCCTACTAAGTTTTAACCACATTGTCTTGATTGCTTTCTTCCTTAGCTAGTCTAGCCTAATAAGACCTATCTGTTTCCTATGACTTGCATTTAGGTCCACACTGCTTTTTGCGCTAATAATTGATATTTCTTTTTATATGCATTTTTTAATCACAAAATTACAATGGTAGGGAGGTAGCTCATTTGGTAAATCATAAAAAAAAAAACATCATGATAATCTTGTAGATTAGGTGCTACCTTGTTGGGGAACTCAGGCACCAGCAATGATGGGGCCTCCTTCGCCATTAGCGCATAGAAGAAAGGCTACATCTCTAATTTCCCTTGCAAATGCAGCGATGCTGACAATGTGGAGGCTTTTAGCTTTGCCTTGCCATCTATGAAGGCTTTGCTGTTGCCTTCTTTTCGCTTAGATTGTGCTCTGGGTAGTAGAGGATTGAGTCAGATCCTCTTGCCGTCATGCAAAAAAGAGCTAGAATTAGACTGGTCATAAATAGTAAAGTCCATATAATAAAGCCATGGCCTGACTAAAATAATGTGATATGCATCCATAGGCACCACATCACACCATAAGGTGTCCTTATATGTTAGAAAATTAATGACAACCTAACACCTCTGACTAATTGAGAGTGATGAATAAGCATCAACCTACTCAACTCTATAAGGTCTAGGGTCGGGAAGGGGCCAAAG
Organism: Warburgia ugandensis; assembly: GCA_035236585.1. NCBI lineage: Eukaryota > Viridiplantae > Streptophyta > Magnoliopsida > Canellales > Canellaceae > Warburgia > Warburgia ugandensis. Next base: position 8,329,478 of record CP141138.1, on the reverse strand, counting down.
TTCTAAGCGGGAGATAGCATGGGTGGAAATTGTATTTGTGCAACTTCCACTATCGATGACAACTTTACAATTCTTTCAGCCACTTTTGACATGTATGAAAAATGTTTCATCCTACGCCAATCATTACTACCCTTTGGGTGCATGAGAGCACACCTGATTACTGTCACACATAGTATTACCCTCCCTATAGGGCCTACAAGTCTCTCACACCATGACAACTCTCTAGCTGTCGCCTCAAGGGCCTCCTTGCTGGCCTTGCCAACGGGCTCATGAACTTCCTCTAGCCATCCTTCATGCTCGTTGTTGACATCATCGCCCTTTCTAATTAGGGATTTAGAGGGGGCTCTAGAAGTGTATTGTATAGCAACATTTTTGAACCCTTGACATCGATAATACCTAGTGTTACAGTTTATCGTTGAATTCTCTTTTGACACAACCTTTCCTTTATTGACATTGGATGCAACACTCACTTGTGTTTTAGGTTATTGACTATCAAATGTGGATTTAGCCTTGGATTGATATTGCATAGTGAGTTGCAGTTTGAGGTCACGTGACCTTGAGGTCACGGTAAAAGTTGTCGTCATGTGACCTTGAGGTCACGGGTTCAAGGCGTGGAATCAGCCTCTTGCAAAAATGCAAGGTAAGGCTGCCTACTTTAGGCCATTGTGGCCCGCCCCTTCCCCGGACCCCGCATAGGCGGGAGCTTTGTGCACTGGGGCTGCCCTTTTTAGTTGCAGTTTGAGGTACTGCTCTAATTCTTGCACTATTAGATAGGCATGATCTAAGGAAGTTATATCATAGGGAATGAGTTCTTTCTAGAGCTTAGGGCAAAGGCCTAAATGAGGTCACAGAGGGATCCTCCCTTACATTACACCTCATCACAAACTCATTGAATAGAGCAATGTATTTAGTGACAGATAAATCTCCTTGACATAGGTTCTACTATTGATCTAGTAACCTAGAATGGTAGGACAAGGATACAAATTTCTCTATCAGCCTTTCCTTCATGTTCTCCCAAGTGGAAATGGGTGGACACATGGCTGCAGCTCGTTGACACTTTAAATTGGTTCTATAGAGCCTTGCTTGATCGATCAATTTAATCTTGGCAAACTGAACCTATAGTTCTTTAGACATTTTATACCAATCAAAGTAATGATCCATTTCCAAAAGTTAGTCATGAAATTGCTTTGTTTTTAGTTTACCATCATAGGTAGGGGCCTCAAGCTTGACAGATTTCAGGGCCCAATTTTTAGCGATATGTGGCTCATAATTGCGATGATGGTGATTACCCCCTTCTTTGTAGTTACCTCGCTCTTGCATTGCCAGTCTGATGCGTGCATTACCTATGAGAGGTTCGGGTTGCAACTCTAAGGCCTCTATGCTAGAAACTTAATAATCTAAATGTGCTGTCATTTTAGCATGTTAGTTAGTTACAAGATCATTCAATTCAGCCAATTGTGCCTGAATTTCCCGAAGGATATTGCTGAGTTGTGAATTATTGGCTAGTAAGACTAACTACTATGGGTAGACATACACTATGATGACTTAGCACCTTACGATTGAACACCGTGCGACTCTATGATAATGTCCCTAAATTTATATGCAATGCTCTAAATCTAAATGGAATAAGATCACATCAGAATTAATTTAAATAAGAGAGACATAAAATAAACTACTACTAGCATTCTTTACATGTAGAAAACAACCTAAATAAACATGAACGGCTTACAATGAATTACATGATCTATAGATCGTCCCAGGTCTCTACTAATTAAGGTAAGGTCGAAGATTTAATCTGAATCATCTCTCATATTGATGAACGGTCTTGATTAAGCTTCGGATCTAGGGTTTTAGGAATTTAATGTAAAATAACAATCATAGATTATTACTGACACAGATTATGTAACCACATGCTGCATAGAGATCCTTCATTAAAAGATAAAGTAAAAAAATTATTGACTTATAGAACAAGATGAAACGATAGTAATTCGGCCTTGTACTGAATGCAACTTCATATGCATGAAGCTAGAATGAGGAATCCACTAAGTCTAACAAAATCTTCATTCATTATTTATCAAAAATTCCTTACACAAAAGAGAAAAGGATCTTAAATAGGGGACATCCAACGTTAATCTAGAAAAAGACAAAATTGCCCCTACTTAAGTCATAAATACACCAAGAAACCTATTACCCATCGTGCTAAATATCTAAAGTAAAATAAAACTATAAAATAACATCAAGAAAACATGGGATGATGGTCCCCATCAGTAACACAAATTATTTCCTCATTTCCTTGTTTTAGCATTTTGCTCTATTTGTACATTTTTAATGAGCTATTAGAGATTGTTGAGATTATCATTAAGATCTAAAGCATCAACGGTAAAAGTTGTCGTCATGTGACCTTGAGGTCATGGATTCAAGGCGTGAAATCAGCCTCTTGCAAAAATGCAAGGGAAGGCTGCCTACTTTAGGCCATTGTGGCCCGCCCCTTTTGCGGACCCTACATAGGTGGGAGCTTAGTGCACTGGGGCTGCCCTTTTTATCTAAAGCATCAAAGCAAGAAAGTCTTATGATAAGGATACTGTTATCAAAGGAAAGGAATTTGGATATGGTTACTATTCAATACTTCAAGTTTATTGCAGAAATTATTTCTTTAACAATTTTAGAGCAATTACCTTGTAATTCAAAAAACTGTTTTTTTTATCATTTTATGTGAAATTTAATAAGGAAAATACAAAAGATAAGAAAAACAACAACTTGTATTATGTGTGTATTTATACTCCATTAATTGATTTCTTTAGAAAATGTGACTTAGGATCCAAAGATAGAGCGGAGTTTTGTTTAATGGAATGACATAACTTATCGTTGAGCTGTGTGCTTTCTACTATGAGGCTATGATAAAGCAGTACCTGGAATTATGTTAACCAAAAACTTCAACACATAGGGAAGTTAGAACAGGATGCCACTATTATTATTCAATGGTGTGGCCTAAGTAATGTGGATGTGTCTTGATATTAACTTGCTACCACATAATCTGGTAACCAGTTTCTTGCCTATCTCTGTAATGCGTTTAGATATGTCCTGAATTTGGAAGAGTATCAAAACAAAGTTGAATACGATCTTAAGTTTTGTGATCCCTAGTTAACAGGATAATTGTTTGGCCATTATATATGATCTTAAGTTTTGTTTTGGGCCTTCTGACCATCATGTCATGAGTCTAGACTCGTGTATCTATCTTTCCCATTCTACTCAAGATTGGTTCCTTCTGAGGAGAGACTAAGAATTGAAATTCTTGTCTTAGATGTTAGTTCATTTAAGTTGACTGATTAGACAAAATGTTAAGTTTACCCACGCTTTCATTTTGGAAGAAAGAAATTAAATCTAAAGAAGAATTGAGATTCTCTCGATTGGCTTCACATGAAGGATTTCCTGTAGATTTATTTGGACATGAATTATACAATGATATTTATGGTTCTCATGTTCATGACCTCTGAGTAGTTCCATACTTGATAATTTTTTAAGAGTTAAAGAACAGGACTATGTTTCATTTATGAAGAGAAGTGCTAATGTTAGAATCTTAAACAGTTATTTACTATTGCTAGATTCTAGATCACTTTATTTACAGCCCTTAATACAGTGTATAAGTACACATAAAATTTGTGCCACCTACGTTAACAAGCTTGCAATAAATTTCTGGATGTCTTTGACAGTTTCATGTGCAAGGACGGGCATCTTTGTAATTTAGTATTGGCATTTGTATTTGCCTTTCAGGTTTCTCATTATTTCAAACCTGCCACTAGAAACTACACCCAGTGCCATTGGAGTCCTCAGGCATTGTTTCTCTACACACAAGTAGGCCTTCTCATTCAACTACCTGCAGTCGTAGAGGAAACTGTGCTATGGTAGCCTTGGCTTCTCATCCCATCATGATGGTCCTCTGTAGTAGGAAACCTACCGTAAGATGTGCCTTCCAAAATCTAAATTGGCTGCGCAATGGCAATCTTTCTCAATCTCTCACTCTTTTGATCTCTCTTCGTCTCTATCTCCTTCACTAGCTCTTCTCGAAGCCTGCTTCTAGTCCTGTCTTGGGGTATGCTGTGACAGCAAAAGCATTCTCATTCCAGTGGCCATGGCAGGTTGTATATAAATTGTAGGTTCACAGCCACAGAAACCCCTGATATTATGTTACTGAACCTAATGAACACAATCCCGTGAAGACCATGGCCTTTTCATCATACAATCAATTTTGATATGGTAGGGAGAGCTACTTGTGGCAGTCCAGAATTAAGGAACTGTTCATTCATAATTGGATATTTCTTTAAATGACTCCCACAAGAGCTGAGTGTTAGGAGGTCCTAATAGATTAATGTGGAGCCTTCAATTAATCTTCCAAATTAATGTCTAGTATCTAAAGGGAGGGACAAAACTTAAGCAAGATATGAGGAGAAGGGGGAAGAAGAGTGCTATTTTTGGGATTTGAATACGGGGATGTTTTAAGAAAAAGGAAAATGGTACTTTTATTGCTACAAAGTACCATTATCTAAAGGTCGAAAAAGCCAATGTTAAATACCAAGTCTGCCATTAGCATGGGGCAATCTGTGTCCAAAACAATTTTGCAAGCTTGCTGAACTGTACTGCACATGTTGTGGCTAAAAGCTTTTTATATATGAATATATATAGGTGAACAGCCAAAATAAAAGGGAACTATTTAAGGAAAGGGGTTGATGTTAAATTCGTGAGAACTTGTTCACACTTGATCTTCTTTGATAGTTAGTGTTGTACAAAAGGAATCCAGAATGTTCTTGACAAGCTTGATATAATAGTGAATCAAAAGAGAGAGCTTGTTCACTCATGTTCTTCTTTAAAAGCTAGACTGGTACAAAAAGAATCTAGAAAGTTTTTGTTTGTGGCAATCTTGATACAGTAATGAGTCTAAGAAATCTCTAATTGTATTCTCTGTTATATACACTAGTTGTAGAGGGTCTTGGAGGATTCTAGAAGACCTTTGTACATAATTGTAATGTAAGAGTTTTGAAGAAGATTTGAGCAAATGCCTTCTGGCATAGTGGCTCAAAAGGGCCTCTCTTGTGATACCTGGTTGGTCACAGGTTTGAGGTGCTCATAGGTATGTGTTCAACATAAAAAGAAGAAGAAGAGAAGAGAGTGTTTTAAAGAATCTAGGTAGCTCAAGATAATTCTTACACAAAATTGGTGTCAAATGGCAGAATGTGAAGCTTTCAGTTGAAGGGCTAAGATGGGTTTCCTCATTTACATCTCTTCCCAGATTTATAAGTTTTATACTCAGCAGAAGCTTACTTTCCTATAGCCTCTAGTGTCCTCCCTTCGTTGTGGATACATGTTCTTAGGAGTCATGAATGTCTATTTCTTTTTAATTTCTCATTATTTCTCCATGTGAAGGCATGGCCCATAATTGTGTGTTTCTTTTTGGTTTTCATTAGTATTACTGCGAACACTAATGTTCTATCTTTTCAAATTTGGGCCTCGTACATCTGGCATCAGTACAAACTGGGAAGTTGCCAAATTGTAATCATTTAACAAGGAAAAAGAGAAACAAAGAATCTGGAACTTCGTGTTTCAAGTCTACTGTATCCCACACACATCCAGAATTTATATCATATTGTATCATCTGAAACACAAGAATTTTAGATAAACACTTTAGAGAATAACGATCCAGGTATGTGTATGATAGAGCTCCATATCATGTCCTGGGGGCTATAAATGAAAAAACTTGCCTGGAGTTTTTCTCAATATTGGAGAGGGCTGTTTTATGCATTGAATAGGATATTCTCTTATCAGTGCAATAGCTGCCAACAACAACTATGGTGCTAGCATCTGCTTGAACTATTAGTTCCATCTGTGGGATTTTTTTTGGTTAGAACGTAGATCTTGCACTTGCTGTTTTACCAGTACAGGAGCTTCACCCTGATTTAATCATATTATAATTATAACCTTCATAACCATTCTCATTCCAGATTTTTCCTTTTCTTTTTTCTGTGCTTTGCCATGTGGTAGTTCAAGATACTTGGATATTAGTGTTTTATCAAACTCTTCAGTTCTTAATGTTCCCTTAGCTATTGCTTGCTGTAACCGAAGTGATATGTATTTTCAAGCATTTCTATTCTGCCAAATTTTCACTCTGGGAATTTACCTAGAAGCCTCTTTTTTATTAGTATGCTCCCTGATCTTTGTAGTTGAGGTTTGGAGAAATGAGCTGAATAACTAGACATACTTGGAGCTTGATGAGTCCTTCACGAAAGAGGTCAAATCTAATGGATGTAGATTAAATAGGAGATATGCTAGTCTCTGCTTTATAGTGTTACACAGTCCTCCAAAATAAATTGTAGATAGGTTTGACTAATAGCTTGGATGAAAGAGCATGCACGTTGTACTGATATCATTGGCTATTATTTTTTGACACAAATATGTTGATAATGCCACTATAAAAAACTACTGCATCTTCATGGACACTGATTTTTTAATAATTTAATTTCAGCAGGTTATCCTGAGTAACTGCTCATCAAACTTTAAGTTATCGGTCACAGGGAATAAATGTATTCATAAGCGTCACCTTTTTTACTCCTTTCATTGTTTTCTCTTGGTCAGCATGTTATTGCAAAACTTGTACTGTGCATTAGTGAACAATAATTGCATTGTTGCTCCTATCATGTTGACAGGACTTCAAGTCATCTGCAACCCAGAATAGGGTGCAAACAAATTCCATCATCAGCAAGCATGAGAAGATACAGGACTTTCTGAGGAAGAAAGTTGTTGAACTAGAAAATGATAAGGTGGTTTGATGATACTTTTGACATACTTTAGAGTTTAGATTGACTACTAAATCGTTTCGGGAGTTACATTTTCCCAAGGCTTGTTTGCATGCAGTCCATTCTATGCAATCAGTCTGTTGATCTCCATAAGCAGATAGAAGAACTCAGATTGGATCTGCAGAACTCTAAAAATGCCTTACAAGTATGCCACTTTTCTCTTTCGTCTTCAACTGTCATTAGAGATTATGTTTTCCTATTCTCAGATTTTACCTATTTTGATTGAAGCTGTGCCAGCAGGATGATTCAGAGAAAGAGTTCGTTTCTCAAATTCGTGGTCTTGAGAAGGAAATTTCATGCTTGTCATCATCAGCATTGGCAAGGGAAAACTAAACCTTGAGAAAAGAACTAGAGAAAACAAAGCAGAAGCTGAAAGATTCTGAATTTAAGCTTAAGAGCACTATTCAGGACAAAAACAAGCTCGAGGTTTTTTATTTCTTTGTCATATTGTCTTTCCTGTTTGTGATGTCTTGCTTGTTTGTATTGTTGGTGGTGATTAAGTTTGTCATATCCAGAGTGGGAAAGCACATGCTGAAAGGGAGATAAAGCATCTGCAAGGTCAGAGGACTCTCCTTGAACGTGATATTTGCAAGCGCGAGTCACTTGCTGATAGAAGGCGTGAATCACATGTCGATAGAAGGAGAGAATCAAAAGATTTGAGCAAGGCAAAGGCTCATTCAGACCTAGTTCAGCAAACACTTCAGTTGAAGGCAATGGAGCTTGAGAGGGCTAATTTTGACATAGAAATCCTTTCGGTATGTCGATGATATATCTTCCTCTCAGTGACCGCCTTCAATGGTTGCTTCCACTAGTATGAGGAGGTGCATTCCTTTATTGATCATCTTCAATAATGGGCTTTTCAGATCTCAATAGCAGAGGCTGGATTAACAATGCGGGGATCTCTTTGTAATTCTATCAAATAGTTCTTTCTGTTGGGAACGAGTTCATCTTGTGACATGACTTGTAATGCTATATTCTCGAGGGTGGGGGGATTTCTTGGTCACTATGCTAAATGTTCTTTGGACCAATTGAATTTGTAAGACTACTACAAGTATTGTTAGTGGAGGATTTGTGTGGAAATACTTCATTCTGAAGTCAAACTGTTCCTATGCCACTGTAACCGAGGAAGTATTTATCTTGCCTCGTTTTCCTCTGCCAAATTGACTGGTTTGCATCCCTCCAATTGGCTGCTTTGCCATATCTAACTCCCAAGAATCATCAATTGGGGTTGGCTTCTGTACCAACAGTGTGCAGCTAGAGTATAGAAAACTGAGTTTCAGAGAGATGGAATAGAGGAAAGAAAAAGATATAAAACTACAGTAGACTTTTTGCCTATCTGCCTATGGAAGCAAAACCAACTCTATGTACTTACAATAACATGAAGAATAATGTGAACAGTAAGTTGCAAGGAATTTCATTTTCCATCAATGAAACTACCTAAATACTAACTTCATTATGTGGTCCTCACTAAAGTTCCCATAAACTTTTAGGAAAACTCTGGCTACGAAACAAGCTTCTTAACCCATAATACTTTCAGAAATTTTTTTTTGAATGTGGAATGGAGTGATAGAGGGCATTTCTTAACAATCAAAACTAGATTTTATTCAAGTTTGAGATTAGGTTCTTGACAATCAGAGGCCTGACAAAATATCTTATGGGGATGATTCTTGGGTCATTTGGGAATGATTAATATTAGTTGTTCAAGATACTTTTTCCTTTTGCTGTCGTCTACCATGCAATCCTTGGCATCACTTTATCATCACTAGAATATTTAGGCACACTTGTTATTACCTCTAAATGCTAAAACCTGGACTTCTTTTTCTGAATCTTTTCTTCTCCTGTCTCTTGAGCATTCAGGGAGACTGCAAGAAGCTAGAAGTTTGTCTTTTTTAGATGGAAGCAAAGGTTGCTTCTTTGGAGGAAGATTTGATAACTGCAACTAGAGAAAAGGAAGAAGCCTTTGTTAGAAATGAACTCCTATCCTCAGAACTGGAAGCAATATCTAACAACTTGAGCACGTCAAACACCAAAGTGGAGATATTGCATGAGGAAGTTGCAAACATGGTATGCTGTTTCATTTTGTGGATTGGCATTCTAGTTACACTTGTGTAGCGTTATTTTATAAAGGCAATTTCTGCGGAGGGTAAAGCAACCATATGGCTGACCTTACCAGCACATGTAGATATGGTATTGATATTTTCTTCTGAATTTTCATAAAGAATCATAGATAGAAAGGGCAGCCCCAGTGCATCAAGCTCCCGCCTATGCGGGGTCCGAGGAAGGGGCGGACCACAAGGGCCTATAGTAGGCAGCCTTACCTTGCATTTTGCAAGAGGCTGATTCCACACCTTGAACCTGTGACCTCAAGGTCACATGACGACAATTTTTACAGTTGCGCCAAGTCTCTCCTTCATAAAGAATCATATATAATAAGAATATTTTTTCTTGCAGAAAACCAGGACGCATGAATCTGAGTCATACTGTCGAAACATGGAAAATACAATCAATTTGTTGTCTAGAGAAAGAGAGGAGATGGCAATGGTAATCAACTGTCTAAATTTTGTGGAGAAATAATCAATTTTCTTCTTTTAGCCATCCTATAGAATTTTTCTTTTAGTTTGAGTGGCACCTGCCGATCACATAAAACTTCAGATGCACATCTCCATTTATTCCAACTTGCTTGGATTCTCTGGGTAACCTCCCTCTCAATCTCTCCACTCTCATGGATCAATGATCCTAAGTACCGAAAGAGGTCTTTCCCGGGGACTTCTTGGTTATCAATTTTGACTGGTGTTCCACTCCTACTCTCCTTGCTAAAATTACATTCCATATATTCTGTCTTAGTTCGGCTAATTTTAAATCCTTTTGATTCTAATGCTTCTCTCCATAACTCTAGCTTTATGTTTACACCCTCCATTGTCTCATCAAGTAAGACTATATCATCTCCAAATAACATGCACCAGGGGATCTCCTTGTGCAAATATTTGTTTAACTCATCCATAACTAATATGAAGAGGTATGGACTCAATGCCGATCCTTGGTGCAATCCTACAGTGACAGGAAAATCACCAGTCATGCCACTAGTGGTCTTAACATTTGTTACCGCTCTCTCATACATATCCTTAATTATGTCTATATATCCCTGAGAAACCCCCTTATCACCGAACACCCTCCATATTAACTCTCTAGGAACTCTATCATAAGCTTTCTCTAAATCGATAAAGACCATATGTAGGTCTTTCCTCCTCTCCCGATATTTCTCTACTAATTGTCTTAGCAAGAAAATAGCTTTCATGGTACACCTCCCAGGCATGAAACCAAATTGATTCTCTGATATACTTGTTTCATGTCGTAGCCTCTTCTTAATCACTCTTTCAAAAAGTTTCATGGTGTGGCTCATAAGTTTGATCCCTCGATAATTAGTGCAGCTCTGAATGTCACCTTTATTCTTATAGATTGGTACAATACTCATTAGGCATTTTCTTTGATTTTATAATCTTGTTAAACAGCTTGGTCAACCAAACTACCCAAATATCTCCCATATGCTTCCAAACTTCTATTGGTACAACATCAGGCCCCATGGCCTTTCCTGATTTCATCTATTTTAAGGCCTCTTTTACTTCAGGTATTCTAATCCTATGTTCATATCTATAATATCCAATGTTATTTAGATATATATTATTTTCAATCCCTATATTCTCAGAGCCATTGTCATTTAATAATTTTTGAAAGTATGTTTCTCACCTTTGTTTGATCTCATCTTCTTTGACTAATACCCTTTGATCATTGCTTCTAATACACCTAACATGATCTAAGTCATTACCCTTCTGTTCTCTTATTTTTGCAAGTTTAAACACATCTTTCTCACCTTCTCTTGTTCCTAATTTATTATAGAGCTCATCATATGCTTTAAGTTTAGCCTCACTTACTATTCTCTTAGCAGCGTTTTTAGCATTCTTATATTATTCATAGTTTTCATTATTTCTAATCTTCTGCCAAGCTTTAAAACGCATCTATTTTTCTTTAATAACTTTTTGCACTATTTCACTCCACTACCATGTTTCCTTTGCTGATAGCCTTTTACCTTTAGATACTCCTAAGACATCTTTTGCCACTTTCTTAATAGACTCAACCATATTAGTCTATATGGTATTTACTTCTGTTTCATAGTTCCAATTTTCTTCTACCATCAACTTATTTTTTAATGAGGTTATTTTCTCTCCTTTTAAGTTTCACTACTTAGTTTTTGGATGTGTATTAAGTTCAGTTCTTTTACTCCATCTTTTGATATGGATATCCATAACCATTAACTTATGTTGTAAGGTTAAACTCTCACCAGGTATCGCCTTACAATCCTTGCATATAGATCGTTCATTATTCCTAAGTAGAAAAAAGTCTATTTGGCTTTTATGAAGTCCACTTTTAAAGGTTATTAAGTATTCGTCCCTCTTCTTAAAGAGTGTATTTGCAATGGACAGGTTATATCAAGGATATTCTCCCTTATCTCATTTCATTCACCTATACCATACCCTTTGTGTATTTTATCATATCCTTTCTTATCTTTTCCTACATGGCCATTTATGTCTGCTCCTATAAATATCCCCTCAGTGTTGGGAATTTCTTGTATGACTCCCTCCATATCTTCCCAAAGCTGTCTCTTGATTATATCTTGTAACCCTACTTGTGGTGCGTATACACTTATAACATTTATAATCTGCTCTCCTAGAACAATTATTATTATTATAATTCTATCACTGATTCTTTTAACGTCCACAACTTTATCCTTTAATTCCTTATCCACTATTATTCTTACGCCATTTTTGTTATTTTCCTTTCCTACGTACCATAATTTATACCCATCTATTTCTCTAGCTTTAGCCCCTTTCCACCTGGTTTCTTGGATACAAGCAATGTTGACTCTCCTACATTTCATTGCGTCTACTAATTCCAAACTCTTACCTGTCAATATCCCTGTATTTCATGTAGCGATGCAAATCTTATGTTTTGGAGATATCCTATTTAATACTGCCTTTCTCAACCTCCATGGTATGAACCCATGTCCACTTTTCACTGCACCTGGGTTTTGATGCAGCGCGTGGCTTCTGAGGGGACGCTCTAGTAGCCCTTGCCCACTTTTCACTACACACGGGATCCGATGTAGCACGTCGCTTTTGGGAGAACGCCCTAGCAACCCTTGCTTATTTTTCATCGCATTCGAGATCCGATGCAACGCATCGCTTATGGGGAACGCCCTATCTCGAGGGAATGTCTGTTTTCAATTCATGTCATGTATGGGTTGCCGTAGTTTTAAAAAGCTGAAGATGATTTTCATTTCTTCCTTGCAAACTAATATACAAATGTACATTCATTTGCAAGCATAAAAGCAATAACAAAAATCATCTTCAGCTAAACCCTTGCCGGCTGACAACCTGACGCAAGGGTGGCCGTATTTTAAGAAGTTGGAATTCTTCCTCACAAACTAATATACAAATGCATATTCATTTGTAAAAAAGAAATAACAGAATCATCTTCAACTTCCCCCTTGCCGGCTGGCACCTAACGCAAGACTCTCCTCTTTTTTCATTCGGGCTTGGGACTGGCATTGGCAGAGTTATGCATTCACACTTTAACAATGGAAAAAAATGTCCAGTTCAAAAACTACCACATTTTGATTTATGATACAAAGGGTTTTAAGTAGATGGGAACAACTCTCCTAAATAAGAAATGTACAAGAGTATAAGCAACATTCCAAGTGTAAGAGTTTCCTAATCTAAAGAATAACTTATACCCAACAAAAGTTTTTTAAGCTTGGGTGTTTTCAAATAATACTTTTTAAGCATTGAGTAGTTGCATAAACATACTCAAGCAATTTTCATACACATATTACAAATAAACAAGTTTTTAAACCCCCTAACTTCCACGTACAAGAACTTTCCATGATCTTGGTTGATTTGAAATCTTTGACTAGTCAAGACACCTTGACTAAGGAAGGCATTCTTGGAAACATGTTGACCATCGAATTAGGAAGTCAAGAAGATATTTTTGATCATGGGAAAATAGGAAAGTGCTAGGTGGACCAAGGGACACCTCCCATTGATTGATCTAAAATGTCCATCTGTGATGATCTGGGATGCACATCATCATTTAATCCAAGACGTCCATTCAATGTGAATTCTAGGCATCTTTCATTTTTATTCTGAGACTTATTTTCTAGCTCATCTAAGACATTTAATCTTTGAGTACTAAAAAAGGGCAGCCTGTTGCACGCAGCTCCTGCATGTATTGGGTTCGGGGAAGGGGTGGACCACAAAGGGCCTATAGTAGTAGTTAATTTCTCAAAATGTTAATTCCTCCATGATTGAAGACGTCCAAAACACGTTGGTCGAAGAGGGTTTGATGATGATCTTGATCTTTTTTCTCTCTCTTGACCCACTATTGATTTTGGAATTTGGAGACACTCCCATGTCGTTCTCCTTGGGCAGTAAAGAATTCTTCACGTCAATGCGTCTGCAACCATGTTCTGAATACTTGATTTGTGCTTGATCACAATACTGAAAGATTGAATAAATTTGACCAATAAGGCATGACTTCTACTAAGCTTCTTTTGACTCTGAAGAAACCTTAAAGCTTCATGATCTGAAAATAGCACAAATGGTTATGGAAGCAAGTATTAGCTCCAATGTTTTAATAATCTCACAATAGCTTAAAACTCCTTATTGTAAGTGGATAATTTCAGCGTGAATCATTGAGTTTTTGCTAAAGAAGGCAATTGGCTTTTCTTCTTGGCTAAGAATGACATCAATTCCCACAATGGAAGCATCAAATCGAATTTAAAGATACAACCAAAGTTAGATAAAGAGACAATTGGAGCATTAGTTATCTTTTCTTTGTTGAGCTCAAAGCTCTGCTATACTTCCTTCGTCCATTTGAAATTTTCACATTTTGTGATTGGAGCAATAATAGTAGTGAATTTTTTTTATGAATCTCCAATGGAAAGAAGCGCGGCTATGAAGAGATTGAGGAACTAACTAACTGAGAATAGTTTCCACTTCACTTGGACCCATCTTTACTCCGATTGAAAAAACGTAGCCCAAAAAGAAAAGTCCATAGGTGAAGAAATTGCACTTCCTCAAATTCCTGTACAACTTTTGTTCTCACATTGTATGAAATAGTTGCTGAAGATGATTAAGTGTTCCTCTTGATTTTTGTTTTACACAAGAAAATCATCAAAGTACACAATAAATTTTCCACTAAAAGGCCTAAAGACATGAGTTATTAAACTCATGAAAGTGCTAGGAGCGTCAGATTAGCCAAAAGGCATAACTAACCACTCATAGAGTCCATTTAGTTTTAGAAGTTGTCTGCGATTCATCACTTATTCTCATTCAAATTTGATGTTACCTGTTGTGAAGATCAATTTTTGAAAAAGTAGTAGCCCCATGAGTTAATCTCATAGATTATCAAGGCAAGGGATAGGAAAATGGTAATTGATAGTTATCTTGTTCACGGCCTTGCTATCAATACACATTCTCGTTGTTCCATTCTTCTTTGGTACAAGAAGGGCAGAAAGACTCTTGCTTTCTCGAGCCAAACCTTTAGCAATCAATTCATTAAGTTGCCTTTATAGTTCTTCATTCTCTTTACGATTCATTTGATATGAAGCTTTGTTATGAATGATAGCTCCGGGAACAAAATTAATACAATGTTGTATATCTCTTATAAGAGGTAAATAATGAGGAATCTCTACAGGAAATACATTTTGAAACTTAGTAAGCGACGGTTGCACAGTGGTTGTACGTTTTTTAAGAGTCTTTATCAATCTCATTAATAGAATATGCGACATTTAAAACTTCATTAAATGAATCAATCTTATGCTTGCTGCTCAAGTGGACTACCTTATATGTTTTTAAAAGGAACCTCAGGTTTTAATGTTGTTAAAACAATTTTCTCACCATTGAAAACAAAAGAGTGAGTACTTCTAAAACCATCATGTTGTCATGGACGTCCCAATAGTAAGTAACATGAATCCATTGAAATTACCCCACACCATACTTATCTTTGTACCTTTTTCCAATAGAGAAAGAGGCTAGGCATTTACAAGTTACTTTGATTTATATCCTTTGTCTAGCTACTTAGGCTTGGGATGAGGCTTTATTTTCAACTTCAACTTGTTCACTAATTCTGTAAAAGCAACATTCTTGCAAGCACCACTATCAACTGTAACATCACATACCTTTCCATTGGACGTATATCTCGTGTGAAAGATATAGCATAGCCAATCATCATCATCCTTTTGGAGAGGACTTGAGCTTCTTTACACCACCTATATCTCATCTTCATCAGCATAGATGATATCTTCTTCCCCGTTGTGACATGATTTAGATTCTTCTCATTTTCAAATTCTGATTCTTCCTCCAGCAAAGCAACCAGTTTACAGTTTGGACATATAGAGGCCATGTGTCCAAGACCTTGACAGTTGAGGCATCTCCTTGTACTTGAACTTGAGGGACCTGATTGCTTGTTATTATCACCTTTAGATTGAGGTTTTTGGAACCTTGTACTAGGCGTTTGTTTAAAAGAAGAAATACTCCGCGAATTGAAAGAGCTTTTTCTTTTCATAAGATCCGAAAATGCCTCTTTTTGAAATATCATTTTGTCATTTTTGCAGAATTAAAGCAAGCTTCCAAACATCATAAAAAAACCACCGCTGTTGCAAACATACTATATTTTTAATTTCTTTCTTTAAACCACCCAAGAATCATACTATGATTTGCTCTTGAGGCTCTACTACATTACTCCTCAACATAAAGTATTCAAATTCAGCAGTATATTTTTCCACAGTCATGTTTTTTTGCTTTAAATTTTGGATTTTAAAAAATGTATCTATTCTATAATTTTCAGGCATAAATATTTTTTGCAACTACACCTTGTTCATCTTTCCCAACTTTTAATCTTGCTTCTTCTTTTTTTTTTTCCTCACGGTCTCTTTGTTTCTTTAAATTCTCTCACCATAAAGTAGTATTCTTTTTAAGTGTGAGAGCAACTAACTTTATCTTAGTATCTTTGGTGTATATGTAGTTAGTTTAGGAATTCATTAGGTTGTATCTTTCCTTCAAACTCTGAAGCGTTCACTTTCACTTGTGAAAAGTAAAAATCACTATATCTTCTAACAGCGTTGTTTGGTGAGGATCTCCTATTTGAACCTCTACTTTTTGCAAAAAATGGAAATCTCCTATATCACCCTGACTGTTATATTACTCTAGGCATTCTTGGAGTCGTTTGATTTGTCTCCTTTGATTGTCCATCTCTAAATCATGAGCATCTTTGTCAAAACTAATTATGTGCTCTATTGATAACGCTATTGCAACCTTAAGCTCTAATACAAAATTGATATCGAAAACTAGGTAAAATAAAATATAATAGGGTAGATTAAAAATAGTTCACCACTCTATGGACACAGAACAATCACCGCCACATAGATACATAACTAAAGTATGAAAATAGCTCACCACTCCTTAGTTATAGAATTACTACCAAAGAGATATAGAACTATACAGAGAAACTAGCTCACCACTTCAAGGATACAAATCAATCACCACATTAAAGATACGTAATTAGGTGCCTCACAACCCTTCGATCCCTCTAAGAGATACAAAAAAGTAACAAAAGTTGAGATGCGGTCACACTTCTACAATGGAAACACATCCAACTAAAAAACTACTAACTATGCAGAGAAACTAGCTCACCACTTCAAGGTTACAAATTATTCACCACATTAAAGATACATAATTAGGTGCCTCACCACCCTTCGATCCCTCTAAGAGATACAAAGAAATAACAAAAGTTGAGATGCAGTTATACTTCTACAATGGAAACACATCAAACTAAAAAACTCATCATCATCATCATCAAGACCTTATCCCAATTAGGGGTCGGCCACATGAATCTTATTCCTCCATTCCACTCTATTAAATATCATGTCTTCATTTAGTCCCAAAGTTTTTAAATCTTTCCTCACCACTTCTATCCACGTTCTTTTGGGCCTTCCCCTTGCCCTTTTAAAACTTTCTACTTGTATTGCCTCACTTCTTCCAACAGGGGCCGTTGTTGGTCTCCTTTGAACATGTCCAAACCATCTAAGTCTAGTCTCCCTCATCTTATTACCTATTGGTGCTATCTCTAAATTTCCTCGAATATTTTCATTTCGAATTCTATCTTTTCTTGTCTTACCACTCATCCATCTCAACATCCTCATTTCTACGACGCTCATCTTATGAGTATGATGTTCCTTAACTGCCCAACATTCTGATCCATAGAGCATGGCCGGCCTTATGGCCATCCTATAGAATTTTCCTTTTAATTTGAATGGCATCCGTCGATCACACAAAACTCCAGATGCACATCTCCATTTGTTCCAACCCGCTTGAATTCTCTAGATAACCTCCCTCTCAATCTCTCCACTCTCATGAATTTTTTGATCCTAAGTATCGAAAGTGGTCTTTGATGGGGACTTCTTGGTTATCAATCTTGACTGGTATTCTGCTCCTACTCTCCTTGCTAAAATTACATTCCATATATTCTGTCTTAGTTCGACTAATTTTAAATCCTTCAAATTCTAATGCTTCTCTCCATAATTCTAGTTTTATGTTTACACCCTCCCTTGTCTCATCAAGTAAGACTATATCATCTGCAAATAACATGCACCAGGGAATCTCCTTGTGTAGATGTTTTGTTAGCTCATCCATAACCAATGTGAAAAGGTATGGACTCAATGCCGATCCTTGGTGCAATCCTATAGTGACAGGAAAATCACCAGTCACACCACTAGTGGTCTTAACATTTGTTACCGCTCTCTCATACATATCTTTAATTATATCTATATATCCTTGCGAAACCCCTTTATCACCCAACACTCTCCATATTAACTCTCTAAGGACTCTATCATAAGCTTTCTCTAAATCAATAAAGACCATGTGGAGGTCATTCCTCTTTTCCCTATATTTCTCTACTAATTGTCTTAGTAAGAAAATAGCCTCCATGGTAGACCTCCCAGGCATGAAACCAAACTGATTCTCTGATACACTTGTTTCATGACGCAGCCTCTTCTCAATCACTCTTTCAAAAAGTTTCATAGTGTGGCTCATAAGTTTGATCCCTCTATAATTAGTGCAGCTCTGTATGTCTCCTTTATTCATATAAATTGGTACAATAGAACTTTTCCTCCACTCATCAGGCATTTTCTTTGATTTTATAATCTTGTTAAACAACTTGGTCAACCAAACTACCCCAATGTCTCCCATATGCTTCCAAACCTCTATTGGTATACCATCAGGCCCCATGGCCTTTCCTGATTTCATCTTTTTCAAGGCCTCTTTTACTTCAGGTATTCTAATCCTACGTTCATACTTATAATATCCAATGTTATTTTGATTTATAGTATTTTCAATCCCTATATTCTTAGGGCCATTGTCATTTAACAATTTTTGAAAGTATGTTTCCCACCTTTGTTTGATCTCATGATCTTTGACTAATACCCTTTGATCATCGCTTCTAATACACCTAACATGATCTAAGTCCTTACCCTTCTGTTCTCTTACTTTTACAAGTTTAAACACATCTTTCTCACCTTCTCTTGTTCCTAGTCTATTGTAGAGCTCATAATATGCTTTAAGTTTAGCCTCACTTACTATTCTCTTAGCAATGTTTTTAACATTCTTATATTGCTCATAGTTTTCATTATTTCTAATCTTCTGTCATGCTTTAAAACGCATCCGTTTTTCTTTAATAACTTTTTGAATTGTTTCACTCCACCACCATGTTTCCTTTGCTAATACCCTTTTACCTTTAGATACTCCTAAGACATCTTTGCCACTTTCTTAATGCACTCAGCCATATTAATCCACATAGTATTTACTTCTATTTCATAGTTCCACTTTCCTTCTACCATCAACTTATTTTTAAAGGAAGTTATTTTCTCTCCTTTTAAGTTCCACCACTTAGTTTTGGGTGTGTATTAAGTTTAGTTCTTTTACTCCATCTTTTGATATGGATATCTATAACCATTAACCTATGTTGTAAGGTCAAACTCTCACAAGGTATCACCTTACAATCCTTACATGTAAATTGTTCATTATTCTTAAGTGGAAAAAAGTCTATTTGACTTTTATGAAGTCCACTTTTAAAGGTTATTAAATGTTCATCCCTCTTCTTAAAGAGTGTATTTGCAATGGATAGGTTATATGACAAAGCAAAATCGAGGATATTCTCCCCCATCTCATTTTGTTCACCTATACCATATCCACTGTGTATTCTATCATATCCTTCCTTATCTTTTCCTACATGGCCGTTTAAGTCTGCACCTATAAATATCCACTCAGTGTTGGGAATTTCTTGCATGACTCCCTCCATATCTTCCCAAAACTGTTTCTTGATTATCTCTTGTAACCCTACTTGTGGTGCGTATGCACTTATAACATTTATAATTTGCTCTCCTAAAACAATTATTATTATTATAATTCTATCATTGATTCTTTTAACATCCACAACTTTATCCTTTAATTCCTTATCCACTATTATTCCTATGCCATTTTTGTTATTTTCCTTTCTTACGTACCATAATTTATACTCATCTATTTCTCTTGCTTTAACCCCTTTCCACTTGGTTTCTTGGATACAAGCGATGTTGACTCTCCTACGTTTCATCGCGTCTACTAACTCCAAACTCTTGCCAGTTAGTGTCCCTATATTCCATGTGGCTATACGAATCTTATGTTCTGGTGATACCCTATTTACTATTGCCTTTCTTGACCTCCATGGTATGAACCCATGTCCACTTTTCACTGCACCTGGGTTCTGATGCAGCGCGTCGCTTCCGAGGGGACGCTCTAGCAGCCCTTGCCCATTTTTTACTACACCCAGGATCCGATGTACGCGTTGCTTCTAGGAGAACGCCCTAGCAGCCCTTGCCTATTTTTCACTGCACCCGGGATCTGATGCAACTCGTCGCTTATGGGGAACGCCCTAGCTTGAGGGAATGTCTATTTTCGATTCATGTCATATTTGGGGTGCCGTATTTCTTAAAAGCTGAAGACGATTTCCATTTCTTCCTTACAAACTAATATACATTAATTTGCAAGCAAAAAAGAAATAACAAAACCATCTCCAGCTTCACCCTTGTCGGCTGGCTACCTGACACAAGGGTTGCCATATTTAAGAAGAGGGAGATGATTTTCATTTCTTTCTCACAAACTAATACACAAATGCATATTCATTTGTAAGAAAGAAATAACAAAATCATCTTCAACTTCTCCCCTGCCGGCTGGCAGCTGATGCAGGACCCTCCTCCTTTTTCATCCGGGCTTGGGACCGTCATTGGCAGAGTTATCCAACTAAAAAACTACTATCCTTTAATTTATGCTACAAAGGGGTTTAAACAGATGGAAGCAACCCTCCCAAATAAGCAATGTACAAGACTATTAAGCAACTTTCTATATATAATAGTTTCCCAGTCTAAAGAATAACTTCTAAATCTTAGGTACTTGCCCAACAAGAGTTTCCTAAACTTGGGTGTTTCTAAATAATACTCAAGCGATTTCTATACACATATATTATAGATAAGAAAGTTCTTAAACTCCCTAACTTCCTCATACAAGAACTTTTCTAGTCTGGGTTGATTTGGGATCTTTGTCAGCACACCTTGACAAAGGAAGGCATTTTTGGAAACATCTTGACCCTGAAATTAGGAAGTCAAGTAGATGTTTTTTATCATTGGAAAAATAGGAAGTGATGGGTGGTCCATGTGATGCCTTCCATTGATTGATCTAAAACGTTCATTTGTGATGATCCAAGATACTCATCATCCTTTAATCACAATACGTCTATTCAATGCGAATTCTAGGCATCTTTTATTTTTGTTCAAGACATATTTTCCAGCTGATCTAAGACATTCATTCTCTCAATACTCAAGACGTCAACTCCTCCATGATCGAAGACGTCCAAAACACGTTGGTCAAAGAGGGTTTGATGATGATCTTGATCGTTCTCGATGTCTTTCGATCCATCATTGATCTAGGAATTTGGGGACACTCCCAATCTCATTTGATGGTATTTTAGATATGTTCGTCCTAGGAGTTCTTGATTCATTTTCTGACAGGTGATGCAAAAGGTGCTAGCTGCAATTCTTTCTTGACAATGGATACCTCATTCTAGTGGTCCTATGACTGTTGTACTTTCCTCTTTTAGTCATAAACTACTAAAAAGATTCTGATATAGCAAATCTGACGGATAAATTGTTATCTCTGTTGGGAATTGATATAGTCCACCTTTATAGGCTACTGCTACTGCTTCTGCTTCTGAGTGATTCATCTCATCCAAGGCTTGCATGGTAAATAGTGTTGAAGTTTCTACACAAGCTATCACTATAGAAACATGATTGAAAAGTAGAACAAGCTCAACAGTTGTCCAGAAAAAAAAGGAAAGGAAAAAAAGATATTATATGACTTATCGATTCTGCATTTCGTTACTCGTTTTTTTCTCTGAGCAAAGAGGAAGCGAATCAAGTGAAATAGTTGGTGTTTCTTAAGTGACACTTGTTGGTGCTTAGCTAAATTGGTTTTGTACCTTGTAACAGTTGGCTCTGGATGTAATAGAATTGTGTCTTAGCCAGAAACAACATTTATGATATTATATCTGCAATTGGTTGTAGGAATCTTCAATCTTATGGGCATATCCTCATATTTTACATCCTGTGACAGGGGTGGAATGGATGTACTTGCCGTGAAGCAGGCATGCAAATTTGCTAAAGAGCATGCTTTGAACAATGGACCCATAGTGAGTACATAGAGATTCTCACTTGGCTATTCTCCGATATCCTTCTTATGTAGTTTGCTGATGAACTGAATACTTTGTTTTGCGTTTTGTTTTTCTCCTTAAATTTTGATGATGTCTGCTGGTCATAATTACATGTTGGATGTTTTATTGGTTTCTATTTCAATCGTTATGAAGTTGTCTATTTGGTTGATTCCAGCACTACTTCATGTACTGGTAGCTCGGATTTGGATAGAGAATCGCACGCTTGAAAAGAACTGAAATTGGGAACACAAGCTTCAATTTTTAATGTCTTGCTAAGAGGAGCTTGTGTGTGCATGCAGATGTCAGTCTCCTTGTGTCTTTGTGTGTGCTTGCACGTCTGTCTATCTTGCGTGTGTTTGTGTAATCTTTCTCCCAACATGTTCTCTGTAAAAGTGAGAAGAAACTCCATTGGTCAAAACCTGGGCTGTTGTCATGTGTTACTGGTGGAATTGCATTGGATGACAAAATAGAGGCTAGTGATTAATTCCTTTGCTGGAATTTAATATCCCAGGACTTCCAATCTGACCTTTTAGTACCCACTCGCTTTCCTCTTGTGTGCCTCTCTCTCACTCTCTCTCTACCTAATCTGAGCTCATTTGAGTGCATGATTATGTGGAGTTAGTTATTTCAAGATAATTCGTTTCTTTGGTGGTTTGAGCTGAAACTTTTAAGGAATTAGGTCCCCTACTTGAATAAGTTGGTGAGGTTAGATTAGTGAAACCGAGGGGCTTGAGGAAGACTAGCTTGATGATTGATATTGAATAGTGCATGCACCAACAACATGCTATATTGCATAATTTTCTTTGTGGGGAACTTGTTTCCTTTTTCTTTCAGATCCTCTCAATCTCTTTGATGAAATATGCACCATCAGGAAAATAAATAAATGTTAGAGTACTTTTGAGGACCTGATGCAGTCATCAATTTCTTGTGATGAAATCAACTTGAATTCTGTCTGGTGATTAAATTGGGGTTTGGTCGACTCCCTTCACCCTTATCTATACAAGGAGATCAAAGATACAGCACATTAAAGTTTTAGTCTAGGGTCTAGTAAGGTCTAAATGGGGTCGATCAAACTCTTTAGTGCCTTTGCAATGTCATTGTGGGGTAACAATTTTATTGAAAACTGGTTGCCTTTTGTGGCTGAGTATTTGCTTTCTGAAGGATCCTTAATTTCTCAAGAAAATGGAGAATGATAATCTGAACCAAAGGTGACGGCTGTCCAGATGGGAAATTGGGGTCAGATATGGTAGGTGGGGTGTTGCCTGGAAGGGCAAAGTAGAAATGGGGCACATGAAATGTATATTACGTTGACAAATGTCATCCGTTGCCTTAATAATTGCTATTTTGCTGGGTATTAATGACACATCTATCCACTGAACCAAGTGGGACTGAAACTGTTCTGTAGTGGATCTGCAGCTGATTGAGCAGTCTCAACTTGAGCAAAAATTTACATAATTCAGAGGCAATCTGCCAATCCATACGTGGAAGCATGAATCTCAGTGCCAATTGGAAGTGGGATTCGTTTTGCTTTCCCGGATAGGGGAGTCGCACTTCCCCAGGCAGCTTCTTTACTTGTATAAATATGGGACCCTTCTGCTTCTTCATGAGTGGAAGCAATTGAAACCCTTTTTCTTTGTACTACAGATTATATTGTTTTCCTTGTGGACCTGTTTAGTGATGTTTAACTTTCTTTACACAAATATGGGACCCTTTTGTTAATGGCACACTCCTTTGTTTCCTTAATGGTACATCCGTTGTTTCATCTATGAGACCCCTTGTGTAAATAAAGGCACACCTCCTTTATTTCCCTAAAAACAACCCTTATACACGATAAAGATATTCCTATCTTTCTTTAAAAATTTCAAAAAATCAGAAAGAAAAAAAGAGAAAAGTTTCCCCTTTCACCCTACAAAACAATATCAAGCTACCTACAACTCCCTTTGCCACTATCCTCTTTCTTGAGAGCCTCTTTTGGTGCTTGTATGTGAGACTTGGACTGCATCAAAGCGGCTAATCTACAAGGTGAACCCATGTTTGTCCTATGCTGCTTTGATTTCTCCTTAAGATCACCAATCATGGAATTTTAATTCACGAAACTTTAGCATTTCACCAAAAAGGCTGACCATTGATCTGGATGAAAAAGGAGGGTCTTGCGTTAAGTGCCAGCCGGCAAGGGAGAAGTTGAAGATGATTTTGTTATTTCTTTCTTACAAATGAATATGCATTTGTATGTTAATTTGTGAGGAAGAAATGAAATCATCTCTAGCTTCTTAAAATATGGCAACACTTGCATCAGGTGCCTACCGGCAAAGGTGAAGCTGAAGATGATTTTGTTATTTCTTTTTTGCTTGCAAATAAATATGCATTTGTATATTAGTTTGTAAGGAAGAAATGAAAATCATCTTCAGCTTCTTAAAACTTAAAAAGTATGGCTAACATAACATGACATGAATCGAAAATTGACATTCCCTCTAGTTAGGGCGTTCCTCATAAGCGACGAGTTGCATCGGATCCCGGGTGCAGTGAAAAATAGGCAAAGGTTGTTAAGGTGTTCTCCCAGAAGCGACGTGCTACATCGAATCCCAGGTGTAGTGAAAAATGGGCAAGGGCTACTAGAGCGTCCCCTCGGAAGCGACGCTTGTGCATCGTAACCTGTGTGTAGTGAAAAGTGGACATGGGTTCATGCCATGGAGGTCGAGAAAGGCGACAGTAAATAGGATATCTCCAGAGCATAAGATTCATATCGCCACATGGAATATAGGGACATTGACATGTAAGAGTTTGGAGTTAGTAGATGTGATGAAACGTAGGAGAGTCAACATCACTTGTATTCAAGGAACCAAGTGGAAAGGGGCTAAAGCTAAATAAATAGATGGGTATAAATTATAGTATGTAAGAAAGGATAATAACAGAAATGATGTAGGAAAAATAGTGGATAAGGAATTAAAGGATAAAGTTGTGGACGTTAAAACAATCGGTGATAGATTTATAATAATAAAACTTGTTATAGGAGAGCAGATTATAAATATTATAAGTGCAGATGCACAACAAGTAGGGTTACAAGATATAATCAAGAGACAGTTTTGAGAAGATATGGAGGGAGTCATGTAAGAAAATCCCAACATTGAGGAGATATTTGTAGGAGCAAACTTAAATGACCATGTAGGAAAATAAAAGGAAGGATATGAAAGAATACATGAAGGGTATGGTATAGGTCAACAAAATGAGATGGGGGAGAATATTCTCAATTTTGCTTTGTCATATAACTTGGCCATTGCAAATACACTATTTAAGAAGAGAGATGAACACTTAATAACCTTTAAAAGTGGACTTCATAAAAGCCAAATAGGCTTTTTTCTACTTAGGAATAATGAACGATCTATGTGTAAAGATTGTGAGGTGATACCCAGTGAGATTTTAACCTCACAACATAGGTTAATGGTTATGGATATCCATATAAAAAGATGGAAGAAATGAAATGAACTTAATAGGTATCCAAAAATTAAGTGGTGGAACTTAAAAGGAGAGAAAATAACCTCATTCACAAATAAGTTAATGGTAAAAGAAAATTGGAACTATGAAACAAAAGGAAATACCATGTGAATTAATATTGCTGAGTCCATTAAGAAAGTGGAAAAGATGTCTTAAGAGTATCTAAAGGTAAAAGGCAATTAGTAAAGGAAACATAGTGGTGGAGTGAAATATGAAAAAACTTATTAAAGAAAAACGGATGTGTTTTAAAGCATGGCAGAAGATTAGAAATAATGAAAACTATGAACAATATAAGAATGCTAAAAAGGTTGCTAAGAGAATATTAAGTGGGGCTAAACTTAAAGCATATGATGAGCTCTATAATAGACTAGAAACAAGAGAAGGTGAGAAAGATGTGTTTAAATTTGCAAAAGTAAGAGAACAAAAGGGTAAAGACTTAGATCATATTAGGGGTATTAGAAGCAATGATTAAAAGGTATTAGTCAAAGATGATGAGATCAAACAAAGGTGGGAAACATACTTTCAAAAATTGTTAAATGACAATGGCTCTGAGAATATAGGGATTGAAAATACTAAAAATCTAAATAACATCATCATCATCATCATCAAGACCTTATCCCAATTAGGGGTCAGCCTAAAAATCTAAATAACATTGGATATTATAGATATGAACGTAGGATTAGAACACCTGAAGTGAAAGAGGCCTTGAAAAAGATTAAATCATGAAAGGCCATGGTGCCTGATGGTATACCAATAGAGGTTTGAAAGCATATGAGAGATATTGGGGTAGTTTGGTTGACCAGGTTGTTTAACAAGATTATAAAATTAAAGAAAATGCCTGATGAGTGGAGGAAAAGCTCTATTGTACCAATTTATAAGAATAAAGGTAACATACAGAGCTGCACTAATTATCGAGGGATCAAACTTATGAGTCACACTATGAAACTTTTTTAAAGAGTCATTGAGAAGAGGCTACGACATGAAACAAGTGTATCAGAGAATCAGTTTGGTTTCATGCCTGGAAGGTTTACCATGGAAGCTATTTTCTTACTAAGACAATTAGTAGAGAAATATAGGAAGAGAAGGAGAGACCTCCACATGGTCTTTATTGACTTAGAGAAAGCTTATGATAGAGTCTCTAGAGAGTTAATATGAAGGGTGTTGGGTGATAAAGGGGTTTCACAGGGCTATATAGACATAATTAAAGATATGTATGAGGGAGCAGTAACAAATGTTAAGATCACTAGTGGTGAGATTGGTGATTTTCCTGTCACTATAGGATTGCATTAAGGATTGGCATTGAGCCCATAGCTTTTCACATTGGCTATGGATGAGTTAACAAAACATTTGCACAAGGAGATTCCTTGGTTCATGTTATTTGCAGATGATATAGTTTTACTTGATGAGACAAGGGAGGATGTAAACATAAGGCTAGAGTTATGGAGAGAAGCATTAGAATTTAAAGGATTTAAAATTAGCTGAATTAAGACAGAATATATAGAATGTAATTTTAGCAATGAGAGGAGTAAGAGTGGAACACCAGTCGAGATTGATACGCGAGAAGTCCTCGTAAAAGACCACTTTCGATACTTAGGATCAATGACTCATGAGAGTGGAGAGATTGAGACGGAGGTTACCCAGAGAATCCAAGCGGGTAGGAACAACTGGAGATGTGCATCTGGAGTTTTGTGTGATCGAAGGGTGCCATTCAAACTAAAAGGAAAATTCTATAGGATGGTCATGCTCTATGGATCAGAGTGTTGGGCAGTTAAGGGACATCATGCTCATAGGATGAGCGTTGCAAAAATGAGGATGTTGAGATGGATGAGTGGCAAGACAAGAAAGGATAGATTTAGAAATGAAAATAGTAGAGGAAATTTAGGGGTAGCACCAATAAGTAACAAGATGAGGGAGATTAGACTTAGATGGTTTGGACATGTTCAAAAGAGACCAACAACGGCACTGGTTAGGAGTGAGGCAATACAAGTAGAAGGTTCTAAAAGGGCAAGGGGAAGGCCCAAAAGAACTTGGATAGAAGTGGTGAAGAAAGATTTAAAAGCTTTGGGACTAAATGAAGCTATGGTACTTAATAGAGATGAATGGAGGAATAAGATTCATGTGGCCAACCCCTAATTGGGATAAGGTCTTGATGATGATGATGATGATGATGAAGATGTGATAGCCATTTAGTTTGAAACAAGAACTCTCTTATTGATGGCCTATGAGTTCAATAAGCTCTTATTACACATACATATTAGTCCAAGACCTTGTACTAAAATTGTGCTAGTGGAACTAGTCTTGAGAAGCACCTGCAATGTGGGATTCCAATCGTTAAGTCCAGTTTTATCAGAGCAGCACTTTTTGGTGTGGGAGAAATAAAGTTGCTTCAGTGACCTTCATCTAGCTCTACTCGTGTACAGCTTGAATCATTTAAATAAAGTTTGAAAGAGGCTAAGATTATGATACTTCTGTTAAAGTTTGAAGCTGCTCATTTGACCTCTTTCACAGAATCTACCTGGCTTGGATTGGACCCCAGAGACAAATATTGAAGCTCCAGATGGATACTCTTAATGTTTTATCAACATTAGCAAGAAAATCCTCTGGCCTGTATCTGTTGCTGAAAATTGAAGGATGAAAATTCTATCATCCTTTGGCTCCTAGCCACTCCTCTCTGCTGTCCCCCAAAGCTCTCTTGGTTTAAGGAGCCTTACTTGCGGTTTAAATTTTCTTGCTTGTGGGGCTTCCTCATCCTGTGAGTTTAAAGTTAGCAGTGATCTTGAATGTGACCTCTGGCTTGTTTTAGGTGATTGAAGACCTTATTCCATTTCTTAATCTTTTCTATTATTGATAGGCAAAATCTCTGTGGTTGAGTTTGAACTTCTGGGCATATTCAAACAATTACACCCGAAAAAGTGATCTTGACCAACGAAGAATTCATTTCCATGTTTGCTCATAATCAATACAACTTGGAATTCATTCATCATGTCTTTGATCAATTCGATAAGCAGCAACTAGTAATCCATTATTAGTAGGTTCACTTCCCTTTGTGGCTGTTTAACATAGGGATTAAATTATGAGATTGACATTTTCTATTGATATGTGTCGACAGATTCTTGAAATGGACACTTACAGGTCACATGGGCACTCCACATCAGATTCTGGGAGCACCTACTGTACACATGACAAGATCAGTGGTGTGAGACAGGTTTGAGGATTTTGTGCAATCTTCTTGCTGAACTGTTAAGCCTTTCTTTTGAAAGTAGATGAGTTAAAAGATTTTTGGTGGCATGTGGATTTCCAGGAGCGCGATCCAATTGAGAGAATAAGAAATTTAGTCTTATCTCATGAGCTGGCAACTGCAGCGAAGCTCAAGGTATTCCCCTAAGTTTTCAGAGAAAAGACATAATGCTTGGCTATTCTAAACTTTAGCTTGAAACTTGACTACAATTTGGTTGCTACTAGCTCAAGTTTAGCTTGCATCCAAAAGTCTGAATCATGTTTGGACGTGGGTGACCGTATACAAAGACCAGGATCAATCAATGTTCTCGTGTGAATTTGCAGGTTTTGTGCAGCATATTGAGAAAGCTATTAGGAAAGAAGTTGGTGATGCCATTTGCTCAAGCCAAGGTAGAACTTGGAAAATTACTTCCATTGGAAAGTCACATGTTCCTACATAAATTACCATGTTTTGAGTATCTGTCTTCTCCTAGTTACCTTATTTGCGAGACTCATTTTATTCTTTAGGCCATTGTGGCCCGCCCCTTCCCCGGACCCCGCATAGGCGGGAGCTTTGTGCACCGGGGCTGCCCTTTTTATTTTATTCTTTTTCATTTTCAGGGGAACCCGATGCCTGAATCTTCTGAACTCTTTACTAACATATACTCAAAAGGTTATGGAGCGGAGGTAAAGTCTGTGAACCTCTGTATCTCTATTCTCATATGGCTTGTTTTATAACTGTTATCATTTTTGTTTCGTGCAATCTCCCAAAAAGTGCCCCCATTAACTGATTTTGCTTAGTTTAATTCCAGACTGGATCAGTTGGTCCCTCAGTCAATTAGCTGAAAGCCACTAACTTTTCTCATCACTAATGAGAGATGACTCCAGACCTGCATTACTAGGCTGTCCAGAGAACTGTCTACATCCCGAAATCTACACATACATTTCATGTGCATTTTTGTAACCAAGGAAAACAACCGTAGGAAAAACTGGAAGCGCAGAGGTTAGTAATTGGGATGGATATATCATCAAGAATTATGAGTTAATATGACTTGTATGGCTTTGTGATGGGGGATTTAATTGGCTGTACTGTCTGAAGGAATTCACTTAGGATGTTCTTTTGAATTCGATGTAGCGACAGTCTTGAATTTACTTTCATTAACCCATGGGTTTTCATGGGGAAACCATATAATGTGCTAAAGTATGATCTGGCTAAGCACTATCACGAATGGTCCAACAATCAGAAAAAATCATTCCAGTGGTAATTCTACTTCTGATGATGGCCTGCAAATGGGTCATTAAAGCAAAAACATGTCAATTATCCACATCAAACATGAGAATTTGGCAAATGAGAGAACTAAAATTGTCTTTACATGATTTTTGTATGACAGGGTTCCATGATAAAGACATGCAATGTAGTTTGCATGGCAAAGCATATAATGGCTAGCCTGTAAATTCAACTGAGAAATCACATCCAAGGGCAAATGCTTCATATAAACATTCAATGGTCCACTTCTGTTGCACTTATTTTATCATATACGTAGATCTATTTTGGGGATGTTAGATTCAATGTTGCCGGCATGTGGAGCTGATAGGAAAGAGTTGAAAGCTGTCTTTCCTTGAGGATATAACCCAATTCATAAACATAAATGTGGAGGTTAATATGTTTCTGAGTCATGGCTTTCCTCCATACTCCTTTTTCTGTATAGGTATGGGCAGATTATTATTGGAGTTGTGCAGAGTTGGTTCATTACGTCGGTGCTAATTCCATGCAGCAAGAAACTGGTTTCATAAAATTAATATTTTGTATAAATGATTCCTGTGGCATTAATAACGTTTGCACAAGGATGCTGTGCAGACATCAAATCATTTTGTAGATCAGATTTAACTCAACTAATTTCGCTGATGTTTTAGGGGAGTCGATCGTTGGCAACATGTCAGCAACTGTCATTGGCAGGGGGGATGTGATATTTGCATTGGCAGTGTTTATCCGAATGGGGCATTTGAGCCAAGTCGACATAAAAGACGTTCCCTGATAAATCTAGGAAATTCACCAGCTGGGTGCTTAGGCTATGCTCCAAAAACAGTATATAAGGAACCATTTGAGGAGTTGACGAACATTGACACTAAAATTATGACTGAATGGACGTTAGCAACTGATCCGTAAGACTTGGGCATGAGCTTAAACTACAAGGTCCAACAGAATGGTTTGGTCTTTGGATTATTAAATATTGGGTGCCACACGTCCGCTTAGCTGAGCATGTGAATTCTTGATTTTAGGTTATTTGTATGGGATTTGATTCTTTTTTCTTCCTTTCAGGTGCTAGATTTCCAGAATTTGAAGAGCCTTTTTTAGGTGAAATGTTCTCACGATTGATAGTTGTCCTGCAATGGGAATTACATGACCACAAACTTGCACCTGTTGGTGGTGATTCTTCTTTTATCAGTAACTCGTGAATGATCGTAATGGAGAGTCCAGTCACTCGTAAATGAACGCTATGGGGAATGAATGGATGGACTTGTTTAAGTAAAATTATCGAAATGCATTCGCATGTTATTGGGACCATTTGTTATTATTGATAGTAGTACATGCGTGGAGCCTTGGCGCAACGGTAGAGTTGTTGTTGTGTGACCTTGAGGTCATGAGTTCAAGGTGTAGAAACAGTCTCTTGCAAAATCTGCATACTATTGATCCCTGTGGTCTGCTCCTTCCCCAGACCTTGCATATGCAGGAGCTTTGTGCACCAGGGCTGTCCCTTTTTTTACGTCCGTGAAGATCACTGTTGCATCATGTAAACCATTTATGTGGCAGAGCTTGTTATGGATGAGTCGAGCCCACTTGGATGAACTTTCATTTGCCAAGGTGGTGGAGTTAAATGTATACCGTTGCATCTTGATTTTCTAGTTCTATTTAATGGCCAAAAATTAGAACTGCAATCATGGTAAGATCTTGGTTTATTCAATTAGACTCAACATTTATATGTTTTGATGCAACAACAAGATATTATTTTTAACTAGTAGTTTTGTTGGTTGGTTAATTGGTCACATTTTATTCATGAAATGGGTTGGATTAGTATTATTCTAGATATGGTAAAATAATTCTATTAGATCTAGTGTACTTATTCGATCTAATAAGTGCCTCGTGTCAGAATTGAAAATTTTTATGGCTCGAATCTTTAGCATTCTCTCATTGTAAGCACATAGAGGGAGGTGTATCTAGCGATCACCACTTTTTGTAGCCAACTTTTGCATAATTTGGCTTGTTCTTCTCTAATTGCACCTTTGGATATCTAATTGTTCAAAAAGCCCAAGGTTTTAGGCCTAAAAATGTGGGCGGTTGTTTATCGAAGTTTTTACTTGTTTTTAAGCTTAAGTTATTAGAAGCTAAAAGATTTCAATTCACATGTTTCTTGACCCATTAGACATCCAAAAGTAGAGCAAAGAGACAAACAGAGTTGGATCATGCAAAGCCATAGGAGGGCTCAAGAAAATGTGATCGTTGGATGCGCCTCCCTTTGTGCAACAAGGATTTCCTCTTGTATTTTACATATGGCAATTGATTACCCGGACTTGAACCCACAGCTTGTCGGATAGAGTTATCTACTTTCTTGTTGTGGCATAAGGTGTACTGATGGGGTTCGAAGTTTCTCACATGGCTCATCTATGGCATCACCCACGACGTCTTGAAAATAATGAACCAGACTTGAGTTTTGGTCTGCTAAATGGTAGAGTTGTTAGCATGGGACCTTGAGGTCATAAGCTCAAGGTGTGAAAACAGCCTATTGCATAATACAAGGTAAGGCTGCATACTATTGACCCTTGTGGTCTGCTCCTTCCCCGGACCTTACATACGCAGGAGCTTCATGCCCTGGGCTGTCCCTTTTTTTGCATGTGTAAAGATCACTTGGGTTTTGGTCCGCTAAAATCTCTCAAACGTTCTAACATAGCTTCTAGCAGGATGATGCAGTAATAGTGAGATCATCTTGTGAAATGGTGTCTCCACGAAAATCGGTCGTGATGCACCAAACATGAGGCACAAGTTTGTTGACTCAGATTACTGATATGACGCACCATCTATGAGATATTTAACAACTGTATGCACCGTATTTGAGAATGCACCACCTGTGTCCGGACATGTTAAAGTCCTGGTAAGGTTCTTCGCTTTGCATCGAGTTAAACCATATGTTCCACCGCTTAAAATGAATTGGTTGGAGGCACATTGAAAAGAAAAATATTCATAGAGCTTCCATGTGGTTATTGAGGAGGTCTGTGGTTCAGATATCAAACAATTGGCTCTAGAGATCACCATCATGCACTAGTTGTATTCTTGGCTATTATTTTGATCAAAACGACAATTTTTTATAACTTCTGCCCTTTCTTCTGGTAGAGAAGGCACGTGGAATTCCACAAGTTTGTGAGAGACAGACAGTAGAGGAGAGGATCTACACTTGCAAAAGATGTAGTGAGTGATGATCGTGTTGTAGACTTAGAACAGGTTTGAGACCCTACACAATAAAATTGTTGCCATTTGGTTGCTAACAGGCCATCATGTTTCATATTTACCTTGTAAAGGAGGCTGTTGGATCCTTTCATTTTCTTTACTGACAACGCCCAAACCCTTATCCTTCAGGCCTTACTCTTCATTGTTTTATTGGGTGATTGAATGGGCCCAATTCAACATCCAACAACAATATACCCAGCCTATAATCCTAATTGTTATTTTCTCAATTATGAAGATGTAGAGCATAGAAAATAATTTTAAAAAATATAGGACTAGTGATATATTTGGGATAAAAAAAGGGCAGTTCATGTACATGAAGCTCCTACACATGTAGGGTCCAGAGAAAGAATAAATCATACCTTGAATCTGTGATCTGAAGGTCACACGATGTAAAATTTACCATTGTGCCAAGACTCCGCTTATAACGAAGATGATAATAAATAATAAAAACAACTAGAGTTGGATTCATGGGGAGCCTTCTTTGGTAAACAACCCAATGAGGACCTGATTTTCGTGGCAAGTGGCAACTGCCAAGCTGTCTCCATGTGCATTGCTGCTCAAAATGACTAAAATTCCGGAATACGAGTTCTCTCTCTTTCTTTCCTATGCTTTCAATATACAAAGGACTTTGGAATTGGAATTATTTGTTGGCAGCTGTTGATTTCTCCCACTTGCTTGTTTTTCTAATAGGATTCGATAGTGGGACAGATTAATCTAGAGGTATAACGAGCTGCACAAATTTCATACGTTAAATAATCAGAAACCATTGATTTGGTGGGACCACCATCTAGCTGACACTCTCTATGGGGGATCCTCACCAAATTTTCAAATGTATTTTTGAAAATTTTCCTGTCATCTACTTGTTTGTCTAATGGGTTGGGGGAAGTTTTCCTGTCATCTTCTTGTTTGTTTAATGGGTTGGCGGTGGTGGTTATATTATCACATTTCTAGGGGTTTAGAACCCTTCAAAGGCATACTACTAATCTGACTTGAAGGGTAGTTTGCAATAGAGATGATGAAACATCAAATTGAATCAGCCGCTGGATTCAGCAGGATAAGATACTCAGAGCAATTGAACCATTTGATTTAAAGATAGAAACAACCCATATGGGAACTCGTTATCAGTGGTGGCGACCACTTTTTCAATGATCTGATCCATTGATTTAATATGCCTTGCTGTAAATGGGGCACACCCCAAAATTTTCGCTCATTTGCAATATATGATCCTAGCCTTTGATTTGTAGAGATTTTGTTGATGAAGTTACACACCCTTGATTTGTCCATTTGGTGCGCATTACTCATCCATGGAGAGTCTACCAGAGAAATGGTTTGGATTAACAATTAGGTGTGTTCCACCTGACCATGGACGATGCACAAAGGAAGCCAACAACTGAATGTTCCCGTCAAAAAGGATGGTCTACGTGCCTCAAAGCCTAAAATTCCGAAGAGGAGATTCCCTTTCCACCTACCATCACAGATGAAAAGCCACTTCCTTCGTCTTCCAAGTCCAAAGGCTATGATGAATTGGATAGAACGCCAACAATCCCAACTTGGAATCGTTCGTATAGTGGTCTTGCTCGGTGGAGTATCTTTTCGTAGGGCTTGTTTTTCTTTTGTGAGAAAATAAAAATAAAATGGAAAAGTGCAATGCTGAGCTTGTAAATGGCAT
The DNA here is from genome assembly GCA_035236585.1 of Warburgia ugandensis. Classification (NCBI taxonomy): domain Eukaryota; kingdom Viridiplantae; phylum Streptophyta; class Magnoliopsida; order Canellales; family Canellaceae; genus Warburgia; species Warburgia ugandensis. The sequence goes on along the minus strand of CP141138.1, from coordinate 8,294,905 downwards.
CAGCATGTGAACAGCTAATCGTTCGTTTGATCCTCTGGTACATGTAGGAATGCTGAATAGACCACTTTATGAGGTGCCACTGTGACTAAAAGAAAATTTTTATCGGATGGATATAAAGTCAGCCATACCCTGTGGTTTATTGGGCAGTTAAAAAATAAAATATTAAAGAAAATTTATGAGCAACACAAATAGATAACAAGACGAGGGAGAAGGCATGGACATGTTCATAGAAGACCCAAAACACTACTGATGTGGCATAAGTAAAAGGTTCTAAAAGGTCAAAGTAAATGCGAATAGAAATAGTGAAAAAAAAATTTAAATACTTTTGAACTACAAATTCAAAAAACAAGATTTATGTGGTTAACCCGTAATTGGGACAAAGCCTTGACGGTGACGATGGAGATGACTGTTTTTGCATGATTGGGGCCCAAATTTTGGATGATCTGATCCATTGATTTGATCCAACGTTTTCACACATCGATGTTGCATACATACAATGTCTCAAAGCATTTCAGCTGCATCAACAACGAAACCATTACAAACTCCACCGTCAGCCCAAGAAACTCATCACCAGTGGCTGGCAACTAAAAACCGAAGCGGCTACGGCCACTGGGCCCAGAAAACCCCTGACCAGTGGTTGGAGACTGAAAACCCAACTGGCTGGCGGCCACCTGGCCGGCGATCTTACTCCACCGGCAAACGTAAATCATGAAAAACAACGCCAGCAACCTAGAAAACCCAAGACCAGCGGCCGACGACTGAAAACCAAAGTTACTACCAACCAGCTGGTTGGTGAGCCTTCTCCATCGACAACTGAAAACCACGGGAGGGGGAGATAGAGACCACTACCAACGGAAAACCCAAAAGCAACCCATATCTGGCGACTGAAAACCCAAGTAGCTGTCAGTGATCCTTCACCGACAACCGAAAACCACGCAGTAGAAGAGAGAGAGAGAGAGCTCTCCTATTTTGGGTGAAAAAAATCCTTCGAATCAGAGATCTGCTCGCCAAATTTTGCACAGCAACGATTTCTCCGAATTTTCCAAGGCAAAGCTGGTACAAAGCTAGGATTTTTTGCTTGAAGTTTACCTCAACTTTCAAACATCATTTATTTTTCGACGCATAGCAAAAACTTAGTCGGATTCCATGTTGGCAGTCATTGCTATGCATGCAAGCCGGGTGGGACACAAAGTAAGGCCGTCAAACTGCTCAACAGTGCAGGGTGCTATTGAAACGGCTTTTCAAATGTGGGGTGCAATTGAACCAGAAGCGATAAATCCCGAAAAATCCAGGGTTTATCTGAATAGCCCGGTTCCGGTTTCACAAGTCAATCTACTCATTCTAGTTGACAAGGGCCCCTGAAGGCAACTTTTCTGTGGCCATTCTCTAAAGCTCAAACTTCCACTAACCTGTCCATTCTCCTACCTACTGCTGCATCTTTACTAGGATTCTTATAGACGAAGCCAAGCAAATAACTCGAACCATTCATTAGGATCCGGTGGAAGTAAAATTACTTAACTACTGACTTCTGCATTGAATCCCAAAGGCTCAAAACTTGAATTACTCCAACGATTCTAACATGTAACCTAATGCACTTTAAACTACATATTATTGGGTGTTAGATCTGTCTAATTGGAACCATTTCTGTTCAATAGATCATCCCAAACAAGGGCATTCAGATGAGCACTTCAGATCATCAAAAGTGAGGCACAACATAGTGACATGTTGTGGCTCACTGACCTACAGTGAAGCTCCCCAAATCATTTCTCAGTCTCCTTTTCAAACCATTGAGCACTGAACACTTAAGTCATAGAAACAATAGAAGCCAGTAGACGATCAAGGAATACATTGAATTCATTATGTACCTACTCCTGGTTTGGTTGGTTGGTTGAGTAATGGAACCAACCTTACATCATATGGGTCACAACCCTTTTATGTTGTTTATCGGACACACTAACATATCCTCCCAGAGGCTCCACATTGATCTCAAAATATACAACATTTCCTTGAAAATAATTATATCCTTTTCAAGACAGTAATAGTTTACTAATTAGACAATGGGCGATGATATCTACTCTCTCATGTTTTGATTGTCTAATCTCAGTTTATCTATATAAAGGACAGTTCCGTGCACATATGTGGATTGAGGAAGAGGCGGACCATAAAGGGTTTATAGTAACTTGCATTTTTGTAAGAGATTGTTACCTAAAATTGATCATCTTTCCATCAAAGCACGTAAGTAAGTAATAATATAAGTGGGGTTGTTCTTTCAATAATCTACACCCTTTATTTACAAGGTGGGGCTATGGTTGAGATATGCACCAGTGTTCAACCAAATTGGACAATCACAAGCATCAAAATAGTTCTTAAAGTAACATAGAGGATAAGAAAATGACAGCCTATGTTCATCAAAGGCTTGGAATCGTCCAACAAGGAGAAATTGACCTACAAAGCAACAATATAGCAAGGTGAAGAAGTGAGCACAGTAATGTTCATGTCCGGCCATCTAGTCTGCAAATTCATCACTTTACAACTCCTATAATTTAGCCTTTCTCAGTTGGTGCTGGAGAGATTGCAGGAGAATCATAAGAAAAAGTGTAAAACAAAGAGAGAAGCTCTAAAGAAAGAAAAGAAAAATAAGCGACAGTTAATCAAACAAGGAAGTGCAGACATCATCCTCTCTAAAAAAATCACGGTGGGTCTCACCTTGGATGGATCTAAATCGTCCATCTAATCGTGTTTGATGTGGATCTCCATTGATCGAAAGAGCCAATAACATACTGATTGGCAGTTCAGCAATATATGAACAATAAAAAACTAGATATAAACAATGGTTCCACTCACCAACCAACAATGCATAGAAGCATGTTCCATTTTTTTTCTCTCTTTTTTTCCTGAATATAAAAGGCCAGTTATATGATGAGGAAATGCTGGAGTGACCTCCTCCCTGTATTGCAATGGGGAATATATTACTCTTCTACCTAATGGGGCCCACATATGAATCATCAAGGCCGTTCATCTGGGTGGTGGTTTACATGTTAGATCTTGAATGACTTGAAATTATTTGATCACTGTGGTTCTGGGGCAAGGCCCATCGCACGTGAAAATTAAATTATGGGCTCTCAGAACCTCCTCTGAGTTAGAAAATCAAAGGGGTTGCAGTTCACGAGTAGATGAAACAGAAAGCCTACTACATTTAGCAACAATAGCAAATTGTTCCCCTTACACACGACTTCAGTACCAATTTTTCGAATAAATATTATATTAAAAAGTTAATTTGATTTAATTTCGAACTTCAAAGCTGGGGGATTACTGGCAAAATAGCAGAGCTCCACACTGCAACTCTTTTATAGGGTCAGTAGTTAATAAGGGAGGAAACCACTCCCAAGAAAAATCCTCTCTCCAACCTCGGTATAAAGCCTTTCTTTTCACTTTATAAAGCTTCCATTCCCAATGAATCAACCCTTTAATTTTCACTGACAAACACACCCTCTTTCCTCATCTGAATCCAGAGAAACCAGCAATCAGATGAAGAAAAATTGCTCAGCGCCCCTGGTATGGGACGCACAGACTGTTTGATGGTTTTGAAAGAGCACTATTTCACTGGCCCGAGGGAGCAGGGAAAGGAGGGTTACTTTTGGCATGCTTGAGATTTGGTATTGCCAGCCTTCCAAGAGTTGACAATTGCCTAATTTCATGGGAGACTCCTCTACGGCACACTGTTCTTTCCTTCTTGTGCAATCCAGCTTGCGAAGTGGATTTCGATTCCAGTTGGAGTCTTTAAAGCAAATAATCCATTTACAAACTTAGCTTAAACAGAGTCCAAGAGTTGCCTTTCCCATAAATTTCTTGATGGAGGAACAAATCTGGGTCCACTACCTTACCATTATATTGTAGTTGCAGTCGATCTAGACAACGGGACACCATGTTTAGTCGATCCTGGCCATCCAAGTATTTATCTTATGCATCTATGATTTATGTAAGTATGATGACATCTCTTCATTCAAAATAAAAAATAAAAAAAAATCGTTTGACGGTATCTTTGCCTATCAGTTCGTAATCTACAAAATGACATAAATTTTAGAATAAAAATTTTAACAAAAAAAAGTTTACATTTTTAAATATATTCTATTAGATTCCAAATTCTACTTGTCAGATCGAAAAATATGAAGTTTTATTGGCCATTAGTAAAAGACTAGTTCCTCCCTCGGTCCATTAACATATATTTGTTGGTGGACATTGAAGGGGAAGTTAAAGCATGAAAATAGCCTCTTGTAAAAATACAAAGCAAGGTTGAGTACTATAGACCCTTGTGGTTTATCCTTTCCTGGACCTTATATAGGTGGGAGCTTCGTGCAGTAGGACTGCCCTTTATATTTATTTATTTATTAGTGCACATTATCTCCGGTGATCCGCCATTGGACAGCTTAAAGTGCACCATAGTAGAGAAATTTAGGTGCAATAAATAGTAAATTTTTAGTCCATAATTTTATTCAGGTAAAATACTTTAATAAAATTCTACCATAGAAAATACTTCAATAAATAGAGAGTTGGGTCCAAAGCCATGAGACAGTAATATGTATGCAAGCAACTGCGTAGACCCGCTTTAAGGATTTAACAACTAATTAGGGGTAAATATCAGCTAATCAGCAGACAGCACCTTCTGGATGATCTCCAGTCTTTGCATCCTCTACCTTCCACAAATCCAACCTCGTGAGCTATCAGATGAACGGCTTGGATTATCCGAAGGTGGACCCTGTCGTGGTTGATTTCTTGTTCGCCAGTAACCTTGAGCGTACCTGCCCCTGACCTCACCAATTAGGTGGTCAGGCTTATGCAACCAGTTTTTCTAATAATTTCCCAATTCCACGGATTGCCTGCACATGCTAAGTTTTACTAGGAGCCAATTCTACGTCAAATCACCCGATACCTGCAGCAACGGAAAAGGAAAAAGAGCACAAAAACAAGCAATCTGCGGAGCAAATTTTTCAGTAGAAACCAATTCCAGTGAAAATAATGTACGTGGAAATCAATTTCCGTTCTTATATCGTTATTCACCTCTGTTCTACAACTCGATCTGTTCTTCTTCACGACAAATTTGTGTAATCACAACGTGAAGAATTCATTTCCCAAAATTCCAAACCAACGCCGACGTTGGCCGGATCATCATGTAACGCCAACAACGATTGAACTAACAAATCGTAACAAATCCTCCCTTCTTCCCCACTCTCAATATTTGAGAATTATCACACGGTGAACAGAAGAAGAAAGAATCAACCTTTTGAAGGAAGAAAATAGAGCAAATTTTCTTCCTCCCACTTGAACTGTAATCTTCTCTTCCCCACCTCAATCTCTGTAAATCTGTTCTTCTATCATATACACATCTGAAAGAATCAAATCGCCATTGACCCAAGAAAGAACTCCAAAAAATGTAATGGTTTTCTAGGATGATGAAGTATAGAGATCGTAAGGCGCCCATAGACTATCCAACGGACAGGGCGTTCTTGCATCCAATCTCGCCCATGGCTTCCCCTTTCCACTCCAATGTAAAAGACTGACCGGACCTGGATGTAAAGACCGGCAGCTGCCGACGACATTATCCCCTCCGAGACCGTGCTGATTCCACCGGTGATCGATTGGCTCAACATCTCCGGCGAAAACCAGTAAGAAGGGCGGAAGAGAACCCAACTCATAAATCCTCTTTTCTTTCTGCAATTTCATCCATCCTTCGATCTTTCTCCTGGCGTCTCCCTCTCTCCATCTAACCAGATCCATCACCATCACCCCAGTGTTGAAATAGCAGGGATTTCTTCCTTCAAAAACTTCAAACATTTTGGGATCTGACCAGAATGTATCGGTGAAGTACTTGATGAAATTCGCTTGGCAGTATTCCGGTGCTCCTATAGTTCGCGACTTCGTCATGTTGATGTTCCACAGTTTCTGAATATCATCCACCACCACCAGATCGGAGTCCAGATAGATAACTCGACGAACGCAGGGATCAAGAATGTCGGCGAGATAATTCCGAGCGTAATTCAACGGATTTTCTAATGCTTCACGGACTGACGAAGAAATCAGATTCTTGACCATCTCTTCTCTGAAACGGTAAAGCTTGAAGTTCAAAGAAGGAAAAGTGGACCGAACGCGTTCTTCCAGATTGCTAGTGTTTGTAGCCACAAAATGGAAGAAAACGTTCTCGGGACAAGAAGCATGCTTCAGGACCGACAAAACTGCCGCCATTGATCCTCGTAAATATTCCATATCATGCGTCATTGCTACGTTTATCACGGACGGATCGCAGCACGACTTGGATTCAAGAACCGCACATCCCGCACCATTCCGATACTCCGGCGCCTCTGCAAATCTCAACAAACCAGAACCCCCCGGTTGCGAGAAATTTCCTTGGTCTACTGGACCAGGAAACGATCGAATAGCAACAGAAAACGGGTAACAAAAGAGGAAAATGGAGAGAAATCTGAGAAACCACATCGGAAAACTTCTGTGGTTTTGATCAACGGGTGTATTAGTATACGGCAGTGCAAAGAGGAAGGGAGGGTTTACGGGAGAAGAAACGGAGAAGGAGAAGGAGAGGGAGAGGAAATAATTATTTAGTCTTACTCTCTCTCTCTCTCTCTCTCTCTCTCTCTCTCTCTCTCTCTCTCTCTCTCTCTCTTCTGCCTGCTTCTGCTTCCTCTTTCTTCTGGTTTTATGCTCGCTTTCTCCCGTAAAACCGCTTTGGAGGAGAAGAGGAGGAAATCAAGGGCCAGTAGGGGAAGGTCAACCGGGTAATTTGACACGGCCGGTCAATGACAGGAAGGAGCGCGTCTCGTCTCGGCCAACTGCATGTGATCACTTGCGCGTCCCGTGAGTTTCTTTCTTTCATTGGAAACTTCCCAAAAAGCATGGAAAATTTGGACCCGCAAAGGATTTGCTAGCATGTTGTATTTGACACGAGATGCCCCTCGTACTCTCCGTTTCTCGTCTCAGTTCGGTAGAGTGGCAGGGGTAGTTTTGTCAATTGTCCTCGATGGTTATGTTGTGAAATTTTGATGTTGCACTGAGAAATTTCGGTTTTGGGCTCCACAGATACATCCCATCCGTTAATTTGGAAGATAATGACGAGTTGAAATTAATTTTGTCTTAGATTGTATATCCTTGAGCCATTAATCAAGGAGCCCTGTGAGTCTTGATAAATGTCTCTGCAATATATTTCTAAGATCTATTTCATGCGACTTGTTGGGCCTCTCTTAGATTACTGAAAGTTAAAAATAACTTTGATTTTGAGTATATATTTTTTGTGATTTAAATCTAAATTATTTAGGGTTTTTGGTAGCAAAATGTCAACCATTTTGGGGTCAATGAGTCCGAGAAAAATCTGAGCCATAGTGTTTGAAATGGTTGGCTTTTGGACTGGTGGCAATCCAAATGGCCCCCATTAGGTAGACATGGACGGTCCATGTATATGGTATGATAGAATTGCACAATAAGATATCAGCTCTTGATGGGTCACTTAGATTAATGGTGATCAGATACACATCTGCCATCTATTACAGTAGCTTGCAATGCATGGTTAACAGTAATATCCATAGATATCATCTCTTCAGGGGTAAAAAGGCAGCCCCAGTGCATGAAGCTCCCACGTATGCAGGATTTGGGAAAGGAAGGACTACAAGGGTCAATAGTACGCAGCCTTGCCTTGCATTTTGCAAGAGGCTATTTCCACGCTTTGAGTTGAATAACTTATGTAGCACATAATCATCCACAAGGTTCTTCTGAATCCTCTTGACATCTTGCCCGCTGAATCCAAATGATCTTTCTAAATTTTGATCAAGAACCCGTGGATCTTTAAGTAGGGTGGGAGACTCATAGCTTGAGTAGCTTAATCAAGCTAAATTTCATGGATCTGTAAGGGAAAATTTCGTAATTATTTTAACATGATCAGATGAGGAGTGATGGCATTGCAACTACCCTTTTTGGGATTTCTCAAAACTCTTCTCAATCACCATTAAGAGTGAGTTGGGACGGGATGATTTTCTTCTCATCTCATCTTCACCACCAATAACAATAAGCTGGGATGATCGAGATAGCTTTCATCTCATCTCAAGCACCATTTAACAGTGAGATGAGGAGATACTACTTCATGCTCAACTCAATTCAAGCACCACTAACAGTGATATGGCCCATCTAATCTCATGTCAAGTCAGATTATCCCAAGCAAGACATCCCTCAGTTTTTTTGTGCACCAGAGAATTGGCTGTTATGTTTTAGGTTTGTGATATTCTTAGTCTGTAACCCAGGATGATGGTACTCAGGATCATCTAGAAGTAAGATCACGGTTCACTGACCTACACATCTGGACTTGGCATTTACTTTTAGCCGCAAATGTAAGCGTTGGATTTGAAGATCAGAGTAAGCATTGGTAACTTTCTGGGCAAGACATTGACGGACCCACTACGTACAAGTCTATGGTGCATCTGAAAGTTGCAGGGCCACACCACCATTTTATCCAACGTGGCTTCCAAAACATTGTTCAGTTGGTATGCTCTTGTAACTTTAAAAGTCACAGTCGGGAATAACACATGACACCATACGCAGAAGACTACAAGAAGCTTACACTGCAAACCAACACTGGAAAAATACAAACTCCATTCACTGTCAAAAAGCTGTCTACTTATCTTTGAATTTCCTTTGGTACTTTGATAGCTCCTTCTGACCACAACAGCCAAAGGAACAGCTTGTAAATGTCACCTCCAACTCCTTTTATCTCGATAATTGAAATCACTTGCAGGTTGATGGGTGGCAGCCATAAGCCCAACCTGTCCTCATCAATGACTACTGATAGTTGAGCAGGCTATGTTATGGCTGTGATTGCCATGTAATATCTCTATATATACTTAATCTTTATACAAACTGCAAATTTCTGCCTTTAAATTTTTCCCATTTATTTTGCTTTTCTTTCTCCTTTTGGATACTAAAGAACCCATGTTGATCGTCATGTTCATCAAGCCTTCTCACTTGTGTGGAGCGTGTGGGACTTTCTCACGTTTCTGGTGCGATTCAAGACGATGGCCAGTACCAGTTTTTGGACCCTCCTGTGTCATTACCAGATAACAATGAGAAACAGAATGAAAGATGAAAGCAAGATCTATTGCAACTAAACAAAGAGAGTTCGGTTATTCAGCAAATGGCCAAAGAGTTGTTCAGTGAGTCGACAGAAAACAGTGGATCATATGTGGGCTAATGATGTTTGAGAGGTCCACAGATACGTTATCCATCTGTTTTTTTGATATTGCATGTTCTCAAACAGTTTGGCCTCCTTCAGTAACAGTCATGAGATATTCAAATATGGTATTGCATAAGTTAAACCATTAAGCATTTTCTTTGGAGTCCCGGTAGGACTCCACACTCAAAAGTGTGCAAGGAGGCCACGCTATCTTTTCTTCATTGTTCTGGATGATATATAGTTCATGATATTTAGGTAGCCCACAAGAAATCATTGAAATCGGATGATCATAACCACTTGTTTTGTGTTTGGAAAACTTTATGAAATCAACAATTATGATTTTCAACGCAAAGAAATATAGGATAAAAGCATCCAAAAGACATGAAATCTTTTATTTAGCCCATCTAATTCATTTAATGGCTCAGATGTACACAAAACTATCACCATGAGTGAAAAAGAGTGTACTCATTCTGCACTTTTGAGCGTGGACTCTTACCGGAACTCTTTTATTTGTCATTTTGTTCAATGGCTTAGATCTATACAAAACTATCACCACAATGAAAAGTAGTGGATTCCTCCCACACTTATGGGTGTGGACTCCTACCTAGACTCTTTTCTTTGTCATTTTGGTACTTAAAAATGATCATAATGAATACAAGCAATCGTCTTCAGAATAATATCAATGTGATTAATCACTAGGCATATATTGAAACCACTAATCTTATATCCTCTCTTTACGTGTACATAAACTTAGAGAAAAACATGTATTGATGAAGCAGACCCATAGGAATTTATACCACAAGGCTGTACTCTTGAAAGGACTAAAAGAAAGACAAACAGCTTGAAGAAATGTGTAAGGATGTAAAAGGAACACCAAAACTAGCCTAAGAAGCAAGAATCAGGCACTACCACTACCTGTATTTTGGTTGAAGAACCACACAAGTGAAAAAGGATGTTCTGTTTATTGTTTCTTGTTAAATAGTTCTGCTCTTGCAAACTGAATTCTTGCACTGCTTATCAACCAAGTACTGGATACATGTTAAGAAGTTTCTCTGTCCTCTGAGAAGATTAACTCAAGTAAACCAGCTTTATGACTGAAATGGAAGAATCTAAATAGTGAATTATTCTGAATGTGCTGCAAATCAGAATTTGTATGATACTGCCAAGAAAGATAAATTTGAAGCAAGAACAGAGGATTACAAGTGACAAGTTAAAGAAAAATAAGGCGATGTCAGGAACCAAAAACGCTTAATTATAGTTTTCTACCTTTGATTTTGTTTTAAGATGCATTTTCTCCACCTCTTTAGCATTTAACTTCTCCTCCAATTTCAAAGAGAACTGTGACAATGTTAAACAACACAGTAATAAGCATGAGTAGTCATTATCTTTAATAATACTTGGAGACATGGAAAAAATATGGAAGGAAGAAAGAAGCCGATGAATAAATGCCTCTCTTCTTTTCTCTGCTCTTTCATCATCCCTTGAGCTGAAAGAAGCAGGCTTGGCAATTGTTTTACTTCCTCTAGCTGCTTCAGAAGGTCTGGATATAGATCAACATAAATTAAACCTTATGAGAAATCAGACCATCAATTGAAGTAAATCTGAACTTGATGGCTATCTTGCTCAGAATGTGACCAGAAAATGAATGTGGATTTAAATTTGAAACGTCCTACCCTGTGGAAACAGACGTTCCCCCTGCACCTGCTTGCCTTCTTTGCGGATTTTCTTTCTCCACTGACTTCCTCATTCTGCCAAAATGCCCACAAGTCTTAAAAAATGTACTAGTTTGATAATGCCTGGGAAAATAGAATCCAGAAAATCAAACTGAAGACATCCCATTACAAGATTCAAAATAATTGTCTAAGCATTCAAATTTGGCAAGTAGTTAAAGTAGAGGCTGATTGAAGCATAAGAAAACTTATAGAAAGGCAACCTTTGTGAACAAATTGACATGGCTGTTTCCTATGTACAGACAGCGATAATCACATACATGCCTAGATATGATCATCCAATGTGTATGGAATAAGTCATGGAGCATTACCCATCCTTGTCTTTTCCAGGGGTCATACCAACAGCAGCATGTTGTTCTTTCTTCTTTACAGGTACCTGCAAATGCATATAATTTTGGGAGAAAGTATTCTTAAAGCTATGTGCATGAAGACTTAAAACCAGGAAAATTGAAGATCCTTGCAAAATGGAGCTTTAGAACAGATGACTTTGTGAAAAGGAGCGCAAAGAGAAACCTTCTGAGGACTGTTGGCTTTTTCATCAGTGGAAGATGTTAACAGATTGAAACTGTTTTGAAATGTCTTAAATGCTCTCTTTACAATTTCTTTGTCTCCCATTTTCTCCATAATTAGAGATCTTCTGCTTGTGGTTATAGTAGCTGAATCAGTACCAACAGTACCTAAGCTAAGGGACATGCGGAGAGAAGAGGGGGTTGATCCTTTTCTCTCTGCCCCCAAGTGATTCTCATTCTTTGGTAAAGATGAATGTTCCTTTCTTGCTGAAGTCTTGGAGGCAGACACAATAGTAGAACCTGGTGTAGGCTTTGATGTTTTGGGGGTACAAACTTGTGGCAACTTTGGTTTGGTAACTGCTGGTGTTTTGTTTCTCCTTGCTACTTTCATGTCCTTAGGCACAGGAGTATTTTTCTGAAGAATCTGAAAGGACCAAATGAGAAGGGTTGTTAGCAAAAATCATCTTACCATATCACTAATTGTGAAAAAACATCCTTTAGCGAGGGAATTCAGATAATGTAGCACCTTTCTAGATGACTTATTTGGCGACTCCTTTCTAACATCTTCAGGCTTGTCTACCTGATTGCCATTTGTGTCAGCATTTAATTGCTCTTCTGATTTAACTGTGGCTTGATATTCTGTTATGTTTTTCTCTTCCTCAACCAAAACAGGCAAGTCTAATTTGTGTGACTCCAAACTCTCCCCGCTGATACCAGGTTCTGCTTGAATCTGACCATTCAACAAATCCTGGCAATTTACGGGCACTGCATCCTCTTTTGATTCTACATGGACATAATGCACCAAATTAGTCAAGTCAGTTTCAGGATCTACATCATCAGTGACGTTTTCAGCGTTCAACTGTCCCAATTCAGGACCAGTTAACTCTATGCCACTACTCGTAGTGGCTCCATGACCACACTTGAGCTCTTCTGTTTTTGAATTCTCAGTCTTCACTTGCTTCTCTTGTTTCCACAATTCGGTCTTTTGATCATAAACATTTCTGTAATGGGCTTCAAAGTATGCCTTCTTCGTAGCTACTGATCCAGGGGTGGAACATTTCTCAACTTCTTCCATATACTTATTCTGTGAGAATGTCGACCATCTATCCCAAGATAGTGAATCCACTGCAAACCTACCAAACGAGACTGATTCCTCAAGAACAAGCCCCGGGGGATGTTTCTTCTGCTACAAATAGTTGCTCTTGTATCAATTTACTCACAATAACAAAAACCCAAATTTACAGAAATCTTAATGTTCACACGTAATGTTCATACCATGAATCAGGAAGCTGAAGGTTATCTCATAAAAGCAAAGAAGATTGGAAACGCAAATGGAACCCACAATGAAAATTGATTATAGGATCAGAAATCGTGCAACAACTCAACAAAAAGAAAAGTTGAAATGCTTCTTGAAACAATGATCGAGTTCACATGAATTGGGACGGCTAAGGGTCTACCTCTGTTACTTCTTGGACAGTGTCTGTCATCCTCTATTTGCTTCTATCCCTGCATCAAAGAGCTGAAGAAGATGATTGCAATGATAAGCAAAGAAAACCACAATCGGCAAAGAAGAAGAAGGTACAAGGCATGTGCTGGTTCTGTTTTACTTCTTTATTCTCATTTCTTTTACTAGTACTAGTACTAGATCCCTGTCAGCTTCTGATGATCTAGAACAAACAACTAAAATGATTGGACCCCCATCATCATGAAAACGTTTATGTATCAAGAGATGCAAAGTTGTCATCCTACCATTTGCAAGATGAAAAAAAATAAAAAAAAGACCCCAAAGGTACCTTATCTTTATCTTCGTCTGAATTTCCCTTTTCTCACCATACTTCTTAATTATGTTTCTTGTGTAGAATGATTCTAACAGAACCGAGACTGTAGAAATAAAAGAAAATAAACAAATACAAAAGGAGCAAGAAAACAAGAGTATGGTGGGATTACTTTGACTTGAGCAGACCAGTAAATAATATGTGGACATAAAACAAAAACTTGATTTTGGCATTTCTTTTCTAGTGGAAAAGGGGGATCGGTTCTTCTATTACAGTGGAATTTTGGGAGTGGAGCAAAGTACAAAACCCTGCTGTAGAAATAAGGAATAATTCATAAAAATAGAAGAAAAAGCAAAAAGAAAAGTACGGGGTTTAGATGGGTGGAAGAGTTAGCTGTGACATCTACATTGAATATTAATAGTAGGGTGGAACAAAAATATTCAATTCAACAGAAGCCTCACTGCAAAAACAAGGAAAAACAAAAATGTCTGAGGAGTAGAAGATGGGTGGAGTTACTATGATTTCAACAGAAAAGTTGATAGCTAAATGATCCAGTGAAGTAACTTGTATGAAAATATTAAAAAGAAAAATCTATAAAATCAAAAGAAAAAAAATGAAAAAGAGAGGCAATTTAGGAAGCAGAACGTAGGTAGAACTGTTATATTATTATGTTGGGATGTGCAGTTCTGATATCACTATAGCAATTCACATATGTTGTTCAGATTTAGAAATTTGAGAGAAACACAAACAAACAAAAAGGAAATAATACAAAGATTTTAACGCGGTTTAACCTGATTTGACTTACATCATGGGAAGAGAAAAATTATCGATGTTTATCAGCAGCAGCTGCTCCGAGGCTTTTCATTGAGTGGTCTGCTGGCAGCGCGTTACATGCGATGAAGCAGGGCTTCAATAAATCCATGCAACTGATAGAAGGCAAGCTATTCATATGTCCTTCAAAATTACAACCGTGCTACGCGTGTAAAATTGGGTCCACCTACCGTTCTCTACCGTGAACACGTACAAGTTGATTGGCTGATTTGGTGGGTCACCGAGGTGCTGGCTGGTTGGTCCTGTGGATTTGGTTGAATCATAGCCCTAGAATATCCAAGACAACAAAAGATGAAGAGCCAAGATCGCTGAACTGACTTGATCCGATGTGATAGGTAGCTGAACCAACTGGACCCAACCCAACCAATGTGATTATCTACCATATTAACTTATTGATTTGTTGCTTATGATTTGTCAAGGCTGAACCCAATATAATTTTGAGAAATATTATCCGGACCTGACCTTTGGATGAGGTAAAAAACATAGTCGGGGTAGCCTTTCGCTTACATTTTTCCCTTGTCTTGGTCACTAGGGAGGACTAGTTTATTGTTTAGTAGAAGGAATGTAGAAATAATTCCAATGTAACAGTGGGTGTTAGATCCAACTAAACATGGTGCAATAGTACACAGCTTTATCTTATATTGCAAGGGTTGTTGGCACACTCGAAACCTATGACCTCAAGGTCACACGACGACAATTCTACTTTTGCGCCAAGACTCCCTCTCACTCTGCCTACAAGTTGTCTGTTTCCTTAACGAGAAGGGTAAAAGTTTCAGCTGATGAGAATTTACAGAAGAAAATACCCTTGAACAAAATTACACTAGAATGGAGAGTAGCCCAGACAAGAAAATCACGACCCACTAGAGACATTTTCACATGCCATTGCCAGTGCTAAGAAGCCCCAGTCATCTGGTGGGCCGCAGTATGTCCATTCCCTTGCCATTTTCCTGGAGAATTCTACCGAAACAATGTTCCATAAATCTTCTCTTCGGCATTTTCAGTAAGAGTGAGTTCAAGAGGAATGCTAAAGGGAAGCAGCGGGTCCCCCCCAGTCTCTGATCACAGCTCAGAGACTCTGTATAGTAGTCCTACAAATAAAAGAAATAAAAAATAGTACAATCATCCAATATATTTGGAATTTTAGGTCAGCCCTCGTCGACTATAAAACAGCTAAGATGAATGATTGAGAATATCAGGAAAGTGGACCACTTAAATAAAAATGGGACAAAAATCTAAAAAAGGGTGTAGTATTAGTACGAGAATATCAGCTCTTTTTTTCTTGGTAATGATTTGCCAAAGAGGATGATTATGAATTGCGCCCTTGGAACCTATTTAAGTCAATAACACTTCATTAGAACTCTTCGAGTCAATACACATTACATCTGAAGTGACTAATAAATGGCATTTATCACTATTTTTTCCTCCCTTCAAAAGTGCCTATTTGCATGGTTAGCAGCCAATTGACAAAATTTTATTGGCACAAAAGAAGGAGATATCTTGAAAAGTGTTGTATGTATTCAAATTGAATTATGCCAAAGACCCAAAATTCTTACATTGCCTCAAAATTTTAGTTCTTTGGAGTAATGTACACTCCTTTTTTCACAGAGATTTTTTTTCTCAGTGAAAATTAATTTCCATCTAGTTCTTGCCATCATATAAGCCCTAAGACTTTTTTTTTTTTTTTTATGATTGATAAAACTCAATAGTGGCTACATAGGCAATGCAATATTTATTTATTTTTCTTTAAGTTAGAGATATACACATGAGCCTCAAACTGTGGTCCTACAAGTCATAGATTAACCCTTGCACCACCGTTCAGTAAAACCCCTTAAATTAGTAGTGTAATATGCACTATTTTTTAAATTCTAAAAATACCTAATTACATGAAAATTTAAAATTTTGGAGATTTGAAAATTTTTAGAATATAATCATGGAAGCCTCCATAATTGAAATGTATACGAGAAATGAAATCTATCGACACGCTAAAAATTAAAAATCGGATGAAAATTTATTAATTATTTTAATTTTAAGAAATAAATTAAGAAGGGCAAAATAAAAATTTTGCGTCTAGGGCCCACAAATTTTATGGTAGTGATTACCAACCATTAATGCTCATAATCATACCAGCATTTAATGAAAAATAAATAAATAAATAAGATATTTATGAGTTTTCCCTCATTTATTCTCCTTTGGTTTCCCCATTGCATTTACTCCACCCCGTTTCCTATGCCACCAGTGACGGCGCCGGAGATGATGCCCCCATGCTGACGGACACACACTGCAGCGAGTCCCCTCTTCCCGGTGACGGAACCCGTTGTTCCGGCAGCCTCAACGAGGTATGCTACTCTCCTCCCTTCCCCTTTCTCTTTCGGGTCACCGCGTTCTTGTTTTTCCGACCTATTAATACCCAAAAAGGCAATGAAACGCCGTTTTCCTGTGAACACCTGGAGTCTTGTTCACCAGTGACCACATTGGCATTACAAGCCTTCCCATTCGCCGATCGCAACCATTCATCTGATTTCTCAAACTGTAGACGACCAACGCTCGGAAAAAGGTCAAAATTGGATGATCCTAGATTCTTAAACAAAATGTGCTTTTAGTCACATCACATAAATGGCAGGTAAACAGTCCATAATCAACGAGTAAGAAGCCCTATTTTCAGTATTAAAACCATCCAATCACCTTGATAATTCAGACAGAAAACATCAAATGTCCAAGAAAGATGGATGGGTCAAATTAATCAAAGATGAGGCCCATCATGTAAAAGTGGGAGACATACCAGCAACTTGCTGTAGTATTGCGCATCATACTATTATTCCTCTATACCATTTCCTGTAGAAACTAAACCAGTCTCTCCAAAGTAAATTTCACAATAAGTGAATTGATTTAAGAGACTACATCAGCTGCCTTGTTATCAGCCCCTCAGCTAATCTCAGAATGAAGGACTCACAGACCAGAGACACTTTCTAACTAGAAAGCAAAGTTACCCACTTCTACTAAGGCTGAGCTCAATAATAGCAAGAGACTCGGTGGCAACAACTATAATAAAATATTACTCAATCGTGGAAATGCCATGTCAGGAGCACCTATGAGAATCCGAACAAACCAATTACGAAATCACGAATGCGTGAGTTATACCGAGTAATCAGTAAATTGTGGACCATTTCAAATTTTCATTTTCTCGAGAGATAATCAACTTTGCAAATAGCCGTTGAAACTTGAACTCCAAATATCAATAAAAACTCGAAGCCATGCACCAATATAAAATTTAAGAAAGCACAACAATTGAAGTGATGGGCCCCTTTACAATCACAAGGGGGTCCCACCCATTCCACCAACCCAGCAGATTACAGTCTCGTGCAAATGTATATCTAGCAGAAACCATTTCCATTGCAAAGTTTATTCGCTGAAGCAGAATATTATGAACAAAGCTGCTAGGCTAGCGGGATACAAAAATTACTTCGTATTTGGATTGGAACCAGGAACAGCCCAATCAACTCTGACCACGAGCCCATAAACATTTACAGTTCTAAATGGGGATTACAGATTAACAATGATCAAAGGCTTCAGAAAATGAGTTCAGTACTGCATTGGAAGCTCCAGGAAATCAAGAACAGCAGCCAGCAACAGTTGGAAGAAAGCCCAGGAACCATTCCGTAAATCATCATTCTTAAAACGATCGAACTGCAAACAAATCTTTCCTTGACTCATATATAAAATTGCCAGTTGCATGCTAGATGTAACTGACAAACTAATAACGAATTGTTCGTAGAAAGCGGGCACCAATTACCATAGATAGTGTACCGGACTTGATGAAGAAGAATATACACACCTCTTCTAATTTTCCACTCTACTATAATAATCCAACGATGCAGCTCAGCTGCAATCTGTACTCCAAGCCTCTCATGTGATGACCCAATAGCATACACCTGCAATCGTGACCAAGAGAGAACAGCTTTAGATTTAACGCCTGACTGTACTCAGCATGTTAGTCTTGACAAAGTCCATAATATTGTTAATATGGAGGGTGTTAGGTGTTAAAGGGGTTTCTCAGGGGTATATAGACATAATTAAAGATATGTATGAGGGAGCAGTAACAAATGTTAAGACCACTAGTGGCGTGACTGGTGATTTTCCTGTCACTGTCGGATTGCACCAAGGATCGGCATTAAGTCCATACCTTTTCACATTAGTTATGGATGAGTTAACAAAACATCTGCATGAGGAGATTCCCTGGTGCATGCTATTTGCAGACGATATAGTCCTACTTGATGAGACAAGGGAGGGTGTCAACATAAAGCTAGAGCTATGGAGAGAAGCAGTAGAATCGAAAGGATTTAAAATTAGCCGAACTAAGACAGAATATATGGAATGTAATTTTAGCAAGGAGAGTAGGAGTGGAGCACCAGTCAAGATTGATAACCAAGAGGTCCCCATGAGAGACCACTTCCGATACTTAGGATCATTGATCCATGAGAGTGGAGAGATTGAGAGGGAGGTTACCCAGAGAATCCAAGCGGGTTGGAACAAATGGAGATGTGCATCGGGGTTTTATGTGATCGGCGGGTGCCACTCAAACTAAAGGGAAAATTCTATAGGATGGCTATAAGGCCGGCCATGCTCTATGGATCGAGTGTTGGGCGGTTAAGGAACATCATACTCATAGGTGAGTGTTGCGTAAAATGAGGATGTTGAGATGGATGAGTGGTAAGACAAGAAAGGATAGAATTAGAAATGAAAATATTAGAAGAAATTTAGGGATAGCACCAATAGGTAACAAGATGAGGGAGATTAGACTTAGATGGTTTGGACATGTTCAAAGGAGGCCAACAACGGCACCAGTTAGAAGGAGTGAGGCAATACAAGTTGAAGGTTCTAAAAGGGCAAGGGGAAGGCCCAAAAGAACGTGGATAGAAGTGGTGAGGAAAGATTTAAAAACTTTGGGACTAAATGAAGCCATGGTATTTAATAGAGTGGAATGGAGGAATAAGATTCATGTGGCCGACCCCTAATTGGGATAAGGTCTTGATGATGATGATGATGATGAATCCCTAAAACGAACATGATTATATGGTGGTTAACAATGTCAAAACAGGTTGTGAGTCGATGAATACAATTCGTCTTTGAGATTAAATGTAACGGGAATACTAATCACCATATTTTGGAACTTGCATGAAGGAACAAACAAATATCATAGGCACGATATTCACCCAAAATCCCCATTATTGACTGTCATTTGAATGCAGAATCCATTGAAGTACTCCCATGGTTTACTCAGGCAAAATTAGCAAGAAAAGGCATTTGTTAAAACAACTGTGCAAAGGTTAGGAGGGCCCAGAACACATCTTGCACGATATTGGACAGGTCAAAGACTAAGGGGACAACGTGACTTTTGATACATAACAGGAAATAACCAGTGCAACAAAAGAATGTAACAACGGATTAATGATGAACACAAATACCACCAATAAAAGAAACAGATAGTGCCTTGTTTTGCATAATTGAAAGAAACGTAGGCATCAAATGAAAGCTTAAGATAATCAACTGAACTTCTTTTCCTTTATATCTGTTTCTTTCTTTTCTTTATTTTATTTTGATGCTAGAGAAAGAAGATCTCAAAGAAGGAAAGATGCCACTCCAGCTCATAAGTGATGACCACATATAATGCATCCCTATCAAGCCCATCTTTTGCAAGATCATTTGCTATCTTTTAGTAGAATAAACATCATGACCAACAGGTAAACTCCTTTATACAGGTCCCAAAATGCAGGAAGTGTAGATCATCTTACATGCATCTTTGTTCTTGTTTTGCATAGTGATAATGCTAGAAGAATCCAAATCCATGCATAGAAGATCTCCCATAAAATCCATGAAAACTTGCAGACAGTGAAGATGCTCTTTCTCCGCTTCAATCAAGTCT
Source organism: Warburgia ugandensis (assembly GCA_035236585.1). Classification (NCBI taxonomy): domain Eukaryota; kingdom Viridiplantae; phylum Streptophyta; class Magnoliopsida; order Canellales; family Canellaceae; genus Warburgia; species Warburgia ugandensis. Next base: position 8,274,917 of record CP141138.1, on the reverse strand, counting down.
GCCACATCAATCAAACTGGATGAAGAGACCACCAATTTCACTAGATGATCATGGAAGCTCGGGTAATCCTCCACGACCTCGACTTCCAAAGGCTAACCAATCAAAATTTAATTTCGTGACATGAGGAAAAGGAGAGGCCTATGTAGCCTCCTATCACCTTCAATCCTTTCTTTGGTATTGATCTCCCGAATTCAGTGGACTCAAAACTGGAGCATCACCAAACTTCTCCTTTCCTATGGAAAATATTCTATTGACTCTAATATAAGCTTTATTAGTACCACTCGACGTCAAAAGTTCTTTGATTTCCTTCCTTCTACAAGATTCAAACCACTGTCCACAGGACGGTATTCCACAACTCCAAATAAAATGACCACTCTCCCCAAGTGATGGCAATCCGATTCTCCAGCCACAAGAGAAGGTTTTTAGCCATACTATCACCTGGAATCCTGTCGGTGATGTGAATCTCCCAATTTCTAGAGAAATCAAGAATGGACCATTACAAAATTTCTCTCCTCCTGCAAGGAAAATGTTATTATCGACTTCTATTAAGCTACCACTAATATTCATTTTTGTTCTAAAGTTCTTCAGTTTCTTTCCTTCCAAATGATGCATACAACTATGTACTGGACCATGCTCCAAATAATATGATCCTTTGTCCCCAAGTGATGGCAATTCAATTTCCCTGCAAGAAGAGAGGAGCAAGGAAATACCACCTGCTACTGGAACAGAGAATAGAAACCCAAACCTTTACTTGATTCTTGAAAGAGCAACAAATAAGAAGTTGAGAACTGAGTTATGTCATTTACAAAAAACATATTGCTTGACAGAAAAGCATCTCTTCTGCTACAGCACAAGAACAGTATTGGTATTCTAAGGTAACAGTAGATAAAAAATCTGACTCCATTGGAGTGGAGTAGAATCTCAAACTTCATCTGTTGCCAGATTGTAATCTGCTTACATTATAGTTTCACCACCAACAAGCAAATGAAGAGTTTGATCTTCACATGACATAAGTTCACCTTTCTGTACTGTAAGCAAGTTTGTCGTTCATCCTAGAATCTATCTGACAGCAGATCAGTAGATGTTCATTAACAACAAGCAACACATCAGCATTGTTATCAGCTGTGTATTCCATATTTGGCCCTAGCACTTGAACATAATCACATTGGATGTCATATTTACTACTGCATGAGGATTCCAGTTCAATTATATTATTTTATTTTCAGGACATCGATGAAAGCTCATTGATCACGGCTGAAAATTGCACTCTTGGTTGTCCGTAATTATGTTCTGAAATAATCCTACTCCAAATACAATAGTAAGAGATAACAACAGAAGATTGGGGGCATAAAGAACTATGCAGACTCCAGCAGGTAATGCAAGCCGTGACCAGATGTTATGTTAGCTTTAACTAGCAGCTGGCTTGCTAAAGGACATGACTTGCTGTTGGTCAATGAATGTTACCTATCATTCATATGCCAATGTGACCAGAAAACTATTGCTTTAAACTACAATGGACTAGCCTTTTTATCCCTTGTATTGTTCATCATGATGTTCTCGTGTACGCAATAGGGTTCATTACCAATGCAATATCAGAACTCACGTCTACATAAATCTTGTACATTACTTTTCTTGAAAAAAGATAAATATATTAAAGAAGAAAGGACAGAAATTACAATCGAGGCAGAGATTACCCTCCAAATAATCTGTACATCATACTAAAGGTTGCATGTAAGGACCAACTTCACATGTCTAAAAATGAATAGAATTACATGAACAAACATCTAAAAGTGAACCCATCGACCTTCTCACATTTAAGTATTCCTAGTGCAAGTGCATAGTTAGGTAGATGGTAACAAGACCATAATGCTAAATAAAAGACCATCAGTTTAACCAGGAAGTGTAATTTATATGAAGATGATAGCAAAACAATTGCTCAGATGAAATACAAGTTAGGAAACAAGATCTCAGATAAAGAAAGAAGGGTTGATAATAATCACCAGAAAAGAAGCTTTGCAAGGTAGTCTCTGGATGTCCCTATTGCCTTGCAATGCCCGACATCAGCTGGACAGCTCTCCATTTCTTCTACAGCCAAATCTTCCAGGAAAGCAGAAGCATTATCATCTTTAAAGAACCTTTGCAGTATGTTCTGAACAAGTTGCCGAATGATTTCTTCCACCTCTGACGATGATGGCCGAGACAATTCTGTGACCTGCATAAAAGCATTTACATACAGTTAAGAGGAAGATGAAGATATCAATCATTTGGCCATGAATCAAAGCAGCTTCTGAAGGAAATTATGGAAAATAAGATTCTTAGACAATACCATATCAGGTTCCAAAGACCTCAAGTACTCTAACAAATCATTGTTCTCCTCTTTGTTAGATTCCAGGTACATGTTTTCCTGCTTTTGAGCATTTAGTTTCTGAGACAACAAAAACTTGGTTAGCTTAAATGCAGGAACCAACTGTCATACAATGTTTCAGAGACAATGAAACATCTAGGGCAGATGAAATAAGCATTTCTTAGATCTTGTCTTTGGGGATGTACCTTATGCACGTGTGTGCATGTGGGTATACTCTAGAGCTCACATCAACTCTCACATGAAAACATTTGACATCAATAAAACGAACTCATATTGAAGGGGTTTTAAGCCCCAAGCCGAATCTCCAGGATTCAAACAAGGTTAATTGGGTTTCATCATTTTCTTCCCAGATCAAGTTGAGATTATTCTAGATCTTTAGCCACTCTATACAAAGCCAAAAAGTGAAGGATCAATACTTTTCTCCTTTAAGTAAGAGAAGTGAGAACAGACAAGTTAAGTGGATAGTTATTTCCTCATAGTAAAAAGGTAGTTCAAGATAGAAGACTCTGAAGAAAGAGAACACGAAGCCTAGTGCAAGACAATAAATATAAAGACAAGAAACAAATTACATTAGAGCTGTTATAGTCCAAAATTTTCTCAACAATGGGAGTTTAAAACTTCTTATGGACTGCAAAGCTACAGGTTGATAAGCCCCAGAGATGCAAGGACCATCTTCGACCATCTTTGCTGCAACTGCAACTATCTAACTTACCTCAATCATCCTGAATTCAGTGTTTTGTACCTCATATCCGCCTTAAGAAATAAAATAATACACCATAGACAGCAGAGGATGTTAACATCACATCAAAGAAACCACACGCTCTTTTTCCACAAAGTATACATCAAAGGAGTCATTTCTCCCCTCTTCTCTTCTTTATGTCTAGTTCAATCTTAGATCTATGCTCCCTGCCCCAGAAGAGAAACATTATCTGCATTCAATCAAAAATCTTACGAGGCTGAAATTGCAATCTATTACCATTGTCTTCTTCCACAGGCCATTTCGAATCCAGCCTGAATGAAAACAGAGTAGAAAACAAAAAACAAGGACAAATGAAGTAAAAGGGAGGAACATGAAGAAAAAAATAGGATAAGTGACAATAATCACCCACCATTCACAATTATTAGGTCAATCTTTTTGTGAGGAATTATTAGTCCAATCTCACGTATCATCATCATCATCATCATCATCATCATCATCAAGACCTTATCCCAATTAGGGGTCGGCCACATGAATCTTATTCCGCCATTCCACTCTATTAAATACCATGGCTTCATTTAGTCCCAAAGTTTTTAAATCTTTCCTCACCACTTCTATCCACGTTCTTTTGGGCCTTCCCCTTGCCCTTTTAAAACCTTCTACTTGTATTGCCTCACTCCTTCTAATCGGGGCCGTTGTTGGTCTCCTTTGAACATGTCCAAACCATCTAAGTCTAGTCTCCCTCATCTTATTACCTATTGGTGCTATCCCTAAATTTCCTCGAATATTTTCATTTCGAATTCTATCTTTTCTTGTCTTACCACTCATCCATCTCAACATCCTCATTTCTGCGACGCTCATCCTATGAGTATGATGTTCCTTAACTGCCCAACATTCTGATCCATAGAGCATGGCCGGCCTTATGGCCATCCTATAGAATTTTCCTTTTAGTTTGAGTGGCACCCTTCGATCACACAAAACTCCAGATGCACATCTCCATTTGTTCCAACCCGCTTGAATTCTCTGGATAACCTCCCTCTCAATCTCTCCACTCTCATGAATTATTGATCCTAAGTACCGAAAGTGGTCTTTGATGGGGACTTCTTGGTTATCAATCTTGACTGGTATTCTACTCCTACTCTCCTTGCTAAAATTACATTCCATATATTCTGTCTTAGTTCGACTAATTTTAAATCCTTCAAATTCTGATGCTTCTCTCCATAATTCTAGTTTTATGTTTACACCCTCTCTTGTCTCATCAAGTAAGACTATATCATCTGCAAATAACATGCACCAGGGAATCTCCTCGTGTAAATGTTTTGTTAGCTCATCCATAACCAATGTGAAAAGGTATGGACTCAATGCCGATCCTTGGTGCAATCCTATAGTGACGGGAAAATCACCAGTCACACCACTAGTGATCTTAACATTTGTTACTGCTCCCTCATATATATCTTTAATTATGTCTATATATCCTTGCGAAACCCCTTTACCACCCAACACTCTCCATATTAACTCTCTAGGGACTCTATCATAAGCTTTCTCTAAATCAATAAAGACCATGTGGAGGTCTTTCCTCCTTTCCCTATATTTCTCTACTAATTGTCTTAGTAAGAAAATAGCCTCCATGGTAGACCTCCCAGGCATGAAACCAAACTGATTCTCTGATACACTTGTGTCATGATAGTCCAATCTCACGTATAAGAATTATAAATGATGCACACCCCTCTCAGTAGAAAGACTATCCCTACTATTGTAATGAACCACCTCCTTTCTCCTCTTTTATCCCTCCCCTCTTTCTCCTATGAGCCATTTTTATCATTGCAAGATAAAGTTCACATGAAGATCTTCAATTTGGGGGCAAAACACATACCCATCACTTTATAGGTGCATGGATAGCAAGGAAATAGGTAAAACATGTGATTTGATGATTTTATGCTGGCGTAAACATGTGAGCTTATATTCTTCATTTGAAAATCATATTAAAATTAAATCATTTACGTGGGGTCTGAACGTGGCTTGAGTTACATTCTTCACTTCTGCTGCATCATCATCATCATCAAGACCTTATCCCAATTAGGGGTCAGCCACCTTCACTTCTGTGCAATCCTTATAATTACACCATTTACCACTACACCTCATGTGTGGCTTTCCAGTTTCTTCATGGTTCCACATACCAAGCAAGAATGAATTCTACCTCAAGTACAATTTTCAGCGAGTGTACTGTCTTACCTACCAAAAAAGAGTGCCAGAATTCTTTCTACCCTGTATCCAGTTGCGTTTTTGTGAAATCATTTCTATTGAAAGCCTTGTATTCATCAAACAGGGTATATTAATGAAGCTATCTAGTTTAATTAGCTCCAATTTTCTATTGTATATTAGTTATCATTACTTCAAAACATGTTACTCCGGCATTTCCTCATAGTAACCAATGTCAAGAGAATACAAATTCCTATTTGTTCACAAGCATAATTGTCAGTAAATGCATGTATCTCACCTTTCAAATATGTATAGCTATCTTTTTATCAACTAGTGGCATGGTTGTGGAATTGTTTCCGGTGGCAGTCTACTACTTATACACTAGAGTTTACCAATGAATGAAGTAATCCAATTTCCTAAATTGAGCTCCAGTCATCTATGCTGTACTAATAAGCATACCTTCATACTAACTTCGAACTGTACTGTCATTCCAAGTTCTAACAAGACATGAACAATTTCTCAAAGTATAGTTTTCTCATCTATAGAAAGGGAAGCCTTGGCACAACGGTAAAATTGTCGTCACATGACAGTCACAGGTTCGAGGCATCAAAATAGCCTCTTGCAAAAACGCAAGGTAAGGCTGCTTACTATAGACCCTTGTGGTCTGCCCCTTCCCCAGACCCCGCATACGCTGGAGCTTCGTGCACGCCCTTTTTTTCATAGTTTTCTTGTCTATAGGCAAATGAAGAAAAGAGCAGCAGGGAGAATACGATTCAATTTACAGTCAGCAGAGTAATGAGAGTAAGCTACATATAAAATTTTCAGATCAGTACACAAGAACCAGCATATGGCACTTAAATCCTAAAAACAAAGACAAAATTCAGACACTACTCACCTGTTCAACATTTGCCAATTCCGATTTCAGCTCCTGTATATAGCTCAAAGCCTCAGGAGACAATTTCCCTAGCGATTCACTAAGTTTTCTCTCATCTTCAATGGTCCCACACCCTTCAATATTCCGACTTTCTCTTTCCTCACAGCCATTTCCCTCCACCCGACAACCACCAGAACCACATTCCAAATCCGCATTTTCCCATGAAATATCGAAATTCCGCATCAACGAAACCCGATATTCCGCATTCCACAGCGTATATCTATCAAAATCCAGTCTTTCCGGTTCCAATCAAAGAAAAACAGCCACAATTATTAGAAAACCTCCAAATTTCTTCATCTACTTACCCGGTAATGATCGAAGAGGAAAGAAGACGATCGAGCGGCTGTTCCGAAACCCTAATTGTCACATCGAACTGATCAGAAGGAAGCAATCCAAGCATAGTAGAAATAGTCCTCTTCATGGAATCTTTGGCGGGATCCGAAACGCCTTTTGTAATTACAGATGTATCAAGAGGTTCAATTCTCTTCAGCATGTTCGCCAGTACCACGAATTCTCGCCGGAATCCGTATATTGTGGTGGAAACGAAGTCGTCCGCAACGCCACCGCCGTCGACGCCGGAAACAAGGCAGTTGAGGATGACGGGAGGTGAGGAAATCGACCGACGGAGGCTATTTTCTCTTTTCTTGGGACTGGGAACCAACGGTCTGATGAGATGGCGGGGCGAGAGAAATTCAGGTCTGAGTGAGTGACGGAGGATATCTAGGTCGTTGAAACGGGATAGAAGGAGAGCCCTTGCAAAGGCCGCCATGGCCAGAAATAGAGCTTTGGAGGGGCCCTCCGGCCGCTTCTCCGGGAGTTCTTCTTCCTTGGCTACACTTTACGGACTCTCCCGCTGGCGCTTCAACTGCCTCTTATTCTATCTTCGTCTTCCTCACCCACCCAACCCATTTCCGTATTTTCACTTTGGTATTTTAATTGGGAAAATTGGAGCTGCCTCGAGCCACGGAAATTTGTGGGACGTTTTGTCTCTAAGCGTGCAAAATGAACGGTTGTAGAGCTTTTGATCTAGTGGGGCCCAAGAAAGGGAAGCCTTAACTTTAGAAGATGGTTATCTGGACGTGAATTGTGAATCATTTTTGTCTAGACTTGAATTGATTTGATGTCATGATTTATTGAGTATAGTGATTAATGTTGTTGAGGGCAACGTTAACGGATCAGGTCAGCTTTCCCTCTGAATGTGTCCACGTACGAGTAGCTTGGTGTCCGAAATTTTCGCATATGTAGAGTCCGGGGAAAGGGTAGAGTGCGAAGGATCTATAGTATACCTTTGCATTTTTACAAAATAGGTTATTTTCATGTCTTAAATTCGAAATCTTTAAATTACGAAAATAATTTTATCTTTGTACCATGGCTCTCCTTTTATTATATTGCACTAAAACTGTTAGTTTATAAAAAAAATAAAAAATATTTCAATCAAGCAAACTGATTAGGGATGTGAATCATGCAGAATATCTATCCAAACGTGGTTCTATTTTTCAGTCATGTGTATCGTAAATAATTTATAAGTCATGAGCAATTTCGAATTATGGAAGTCTCCAAGAAATAAAGAAAAAAGCAAAGCAAAGCAAATGAAATGAAATGAAAGTGGCTTTTTCTAAAAAAATGGGTACTCCTAGAAACTTTCAAACAATGAAAGTTTGAGAGAGAGAGAGAGAGAGAGAGAGAGAGAAAGAGAGAGAGAGAGCATTTGAAATAGCTTTCCTAATAAATGAAGAGCGAAGCTGTACAACTTGTGTACTTCTTTTCTTTTGGTAGGGCAGGCCCAGTGCACGAAACTCCTGCGCTATGCGGGGTCTAGAAAAAGGGTGGATTACAAGGACGTAAAGTACACAGTTTTATTTTGCATTTTGTAAGAAACTGTTATCATGCCTTGAATGATCTCAAGGTCACACCAAACTTCACGACAACTTTTCTTTTAGTACAAGCCAAATTTTACAATCTAAACTCATTATCACATCTCTTGGTTGATTGGAGATGCACTACCTCGAACCAACAACTAGTGTACACTTGGAGAGCCACCTATTTGCACCATTTGGCTTGAAAGATTTTTATGCATATAACTTATGTTCTTTGTTGGTGTTATTTTCACTTTTATGCTCATTGCTGTTTCTTCTTCTTTTTTATCTTCTTCTTTTTTCAATGGCACTATTTTGCGCATTCATATTTTCTTCTTTTTTCCTTTAGTGGTACTATTTTGCTCATTTAACTTTAGAAGAGGAGTCTTGGTGCAACTATAGAGTTGTTATCGTATGACCTTCTGGTGTAGAAATAGCCTCTTGAGAAATGCTAGGTAAGACTGCATACTATAGACTATTATTATCTGCCCCTTCCTTAGACCCTATATACATGGGAATTTTGTGCACGAGCTGCCCTTTTTATAGCTTTTCTTCATAACGAGGCTCTTTAACTACGCCTCAAAATGAGCTTCCCTTTCAAGACAATACGTCCTATTTAATTTAAGTGATTAGTTCATTTTATCTATCAATACATAGTTAATCAAAGTTGGAGTTAAATGGGACACGTGGAGTTTTAATCAAGATTATTTTTCTTTCTTTTTTCTGTATTTTTCTGGCATTATTTTCTTGTGATTACAGATTAAGGGATGAGACCTATGGGGAACCTTGTCACGATGGTAGAGTTGTTGTTGTATAATCTTGAGGTCACAGGTTCAATATATGAAAACAGTCTCTTACAAAATGCAAGGTAAAGTTGGATACTATTGACCCTTGTAGTCTGCCCCTTCCTTGGACCCTGCATACATGGGAGCTTTGTGCACCGAGCCTGCCCTTTTTAACCAATGGAGCACAGTTTAAGACGTGATGGTTAGGTTTCCATGGTAAGTTTTAGAAATATAAAGCCAAATCTGCCTGTTTCGTGTCACATGGTTGTGATTCTTGTCAACTACTCACCAACCCAACAAAAAAAAGACGAAAAAGTAACAAGGAAAGAACATGGCAAAACCGTGTTACTGTGGCTTGATTTACGTTCTTGTGAACCATTGAACTAACGTGGGGCTTGAATTTGCAATTCTTTTGCATACCTCGTGTTATGAAATATGCATTTTAGAGTACGAATGGTGCCATTTAGATGGATTTAGCATCCAAAAATTTGTGTCATCCGTCTCTAATCTGTCAAAACTTACACTTTCCCTTCATCCCAGAGCCGTCCAGGCGAAATGATTTTTGGGCTACTAACTAGATCAATGGGTGGGATCAACCAAATGGGGGCCCTACTAACCCTGTGGAGGCGTTGAAAAGGGCACAAAAGAATGAGTGAACTGGCATTTTATAATGATCCAAGCATTAGGGTGCTAGGATCAAGAGAAAGCCAAAGGACTAGGCTCCAAGAAGAGTGAGAGAGGGTGGGAATTGACAATTAATACATTATCATATTTGGAAGGTATCATATTCCTGATAATGTATTAATTGTCAATTCCCACCCTCTCTCACTCTTCTTGGAGCCTAGTCCTTTGGCTTTTTCTTGATCCTAGGCCCTTGTGATCCGCCCTTTTCTCGGATCCCTCTTTGGCATGAGCTTCGTGCACCGGAATTGTCCCCCTTTTTTATATTTGGAAGGTTTTGTTAAGAAAGGGAAAGTTGGTCATCGCTTACCGACAAGTTTTTCATTAAACAAAAAAGCACTTTGCTTTCATTGCTTTGAATATGATTCTACTCGCCTTCAAAGGCTTAGAAAACACAGCTTCAAAGTCTTTTTTCTTATGTTTCCTACAAGGCTGTATCGTTTAGAAGGGGAGTCTTGGCACAATAGTAGAATTGTCGTCATCTGATCTTGAGGTCATAGGTTCAAGGTATGGAAACAGCCTCTTGCAAAATACAAGATAAGGCTGCATCCTATTGACCCTTATGGTCTACTCCTTCCCTTCCCTGGACATGGCATACGCAAGAGCTTGTGCACTGGGGCTGCCCTTTTTGCGTCTTTAATACCAAGAAATCCATGAAAGAGTTACATTTTTCATGTCTTATGCTGAAGCAAAATAAGTTTTCTTTTCAGAAGATCTGAATGGCTGGTAGGTCTCAATCTTGGAACATAAACTTGGTGAATACTTGTATAAAAAAACTTATATAAGAAACCTCAACGAGAAAGTGGAGGGAATTGGTTCATTATACGGGTTCCATAATATATGGGTCACAGTCTGAAGATTGTAATCATCGATGACCAGGCACCATGTGATTGAGGTTTCCCCGCTTGATTTACATTATGAAGTCATAGCCAGACAGATTCACGTTCTTGTTTGGTGAAATACTCTCCCGAAGTCGCTTTTGCTAGTGCCAGTGTAAGTGAGAGAAGTATAGTTGGAGTTCTTTAGGGACAAGTTACAGACAGATGCCAAGACCATTGGTCTGTCACCACTCAAAGAGCTTTGGGTACATTGGTTGAAACATTTTGAGGGAGATAGAGTGGGAATGCAGTAGAAAAGGATAGAGCATGGCTTGTACCTACCCCCACCCAGATTGCTTATGGATTGAATTGGCAAACTATTCCACGATACTTCAAGCCTTTTGTGGGTTATGTAAGCAACTAATCAAGAATCCAGTCAAAACTCTAATTAGGCAGGCTTCAATATGGCATAATAATGCTAAAGGAGAACTCAAGAAAATGACCCTTTTTTGTTGTTAAAAAATGCAGGAAAAATGACTCCTTTTTTATGAAATGGAAGTTAGCTTTATTATTATTATTATTATTATTATTATTATTATTATTATTATTATTATTATTATTATTATTATTATTATTATTAAAGTGACTCTTCACAAGGTGACTCCTTACCTTGGTAGTAAATTTCTACCACCTAAATGTACCTCTTTACTTGAAATTTAAGACATAACCTTTAGTTCTCAAAATTCAAATTTAGAAAAAATAATTTTTGAAATTAAATATATTTAGGTAACACAAAAAATATTGTTCTTCACAGATGCTATGAATCTCAGTACATGTGAAAAGAATAAAAAACTAACACGAAAAAATTACTCTTCTTCAGTACAAAAATAACTGCCAACTAAATAAAAATAGAGTTGTTAGATAAAATAGATATTACCTCCATGAAATAGTAGAGTTTCCTCTAGATCTTTTCCTTTAAACACCAATCTCTAAACATGAACCTAAATATCAAATCAACAAGGAAAGACAATGATAATTTTGAGGCAAAATGAGAAAAATCTTCATAGAACTCCTTGATCCACTCTCTAAAGTATGCATTAGGATCTCCAAGAGACTTGTTGGGGTTGGATCAAACAAGTTCTTCCAACTCTCTCATTTAAAATCGCACTCAACAGAAAAATGTACAATAGAGATTGAATAGAATTTATAATTTCTTTCTTCGTCTTTATATAATACATGGTTTTAGTTCCTTTCCTAGGTAGAATAGTTCCTTTCATAATGAGGACACAAGACTGTCTATAGTCACAATGACTCTTAATAAATTAAGTGCAACAAATGATCTTAAGAGATTGAGAGACTGTTAAGAATAGTAGACAACTATAATTTATCAGGTATAAAGTTCCCTAGACTTGCCAATTCCTTAGCTACAATTGATATAGAATTTACATGTTATGTTATGTTATCAAACTCTTTCATCCACATACAATTATATTTTTCACTAGGAAAGAAATGTAAGATTTAGAGTATTGTTTATACTTTGGAGTCACAATATTAAACAAAAGCATAGAAAGTAGGTTGAGTCTCACATTAACATAATATGACTTCAATATCTAGTTTCATGAAAATTAACATAATAAACCTCACATTTTTATCATCCTCTTAATTCTTTTGATATGCATTATGTGGTTCTACTGAACATGAGCAAGTGGTTCAACAACCACAACATCAAGCACATATTCAATTGAGCCTTGGAGAAGTATGCATCGAATTCTTCCCTCCATATTAGAAAATTATTTTCATTCTACTTCTTAGTTTGATTATGTGTAGAGGTGAGAGTTTTGGAGGTTATTATTGATTGTCGCAACTGGACATTTCAACATAGAAAGAAAAACTTTCTTTAATTTTGTGTTCAACCAATTACAAATAATAGTAGTTACATATAAAAAAAACTAACTAATTTACTTTGATTTTTAAAATGTATAGATAACTAAAGAATAAGAAGACCATTCTATGAAAATTTTAGAATTGATTTAAACCATTTGTTTTTTGCATACACTTAAAATTTATAGTATATATATCCTCTCTCTAGATTCTAGATACAAATTTTACTTAATCATCAAAGAATGTAGTGCTTAACCAATGCCAATTAGTAAAATTTAAAATTCACTTGACACATAAAATACTAATTTATCAATTATACATAAATTTTAGCGAACTAGCTAGTTGTCACAATCTTTTAAAATTAGTAACTTATTCTACAGCTAAATTAGAAACAATAAACAATTAAAACCATGTATCTTAGAATAGGATGATGAAGAATAGCCACACATGTCTATTCATAAATTATTATTTAACATATAATCTTAATTTCAAACAATTTGTAACAAATAAATTTTTAAAAAAAATAAAAATATGCAAGTCAATGATGCTTGCAATTCAAGCATGTTCCAAAGATAATACAAAAAATAATAATATAAATTAGCATCTAAAATAGTCTTATTTCACTAACATTTTTTGGTTTAATATTAGGATCAAAACTACCCCAACTTAGTTCTAATTAATCTTCCTGATATGTGAATTAAAATAAGGACAAATTTATATTTGAAAAATACTTAAAATTAGAGAAATTTAATCTCTTGAAATTTATAATTTTTGGATTAAATTTAGCATGTTAAATATTAAGTGATTTCATAATAACATACCACTTCTATCAATGAAAATCAAATAAAATCTAAACCTCCGATTTAGAACAATCATTTGACTCAATTTAGATTGATCTTTTTGGAAATTATAAGAACAAAAAAAAATATTTAATTTTAGTCTACACATAACATAAATCAACACATAAATCAAAGCCTAAAGCATGCTATAAATCAGCCTTAATAGCACGAAATATATCATGCTAAGAATTGTAATTAAGCAAGCAAAAAAGGAATGAAAATCACATCTAAAATCATAAAAATTCAAGTCTAATTTGGCAAATTAATATATTCAATAATAAGGCAAAATCCAATGGATAATAAAATACAGATTGTTTATGACTAAAATTTTTAATATAAAATTTTAATTAACTATATCAAATCTAATTGAGATACCAATGTTGATGCCACATGCTCTATATCACATTACAACAAAAGGAATAAATAATAAGCATGAAAAATAACTCTTTTAGAGTATTAATAATAGCCAATTAAACAAAGCTAAAGTCATCAGATAATATAGATCTTATCTTTGTTGACTGGTGGGGTTTTCCCTAGATATTTTCCTTTAAACACTAATATTTGAACATAAACCTCAAGATTAAATAAACAAGAAAAATAGGGACAACTTATAAGCAAAATAAAGGAAATATTTAGAGAATTCCTTCATGATTAACTCTCCAAAGCATATACTAGGATTTGCAAGAGGCTTGTCAGGCTTGGATCAATCAAGATCATTGAACTCTCTCCTTTAAAAATTGCACAATATATATATATATATATAGAGAGAGAGAGAGAGAGAGAGAGAGAGAGAGAGAGAGAGAGAGAGAGAGAGAGAGAGAGAGAGAGAGAGTAGAATATATAAGTCTTTCTTCTTCTCTATAACATACATGGTTTTAGTTCCTTTCCTAATTAGAATAGTTCCCTATTTAGTTTACTTGTTATGCAAGTTTATGGTGGCATACAATCCTAGTCGTCCAATACTTATAAGTTGATCCAAAAGTTCTGATTAAACATGTAGTAGTGGTTTACCTGTAGGGGTGGCAATTTGGGTCAATATTGGGGTCAAAAACCTTTGACTCGAACGCGACCCACTTCTTAAAAAATTGACACGACATGACCCTTGTTAAGTGTTCAATTTTGGTCAAAATACCTCTAATTTAGTATTTAATTAGAGCATCTAGGCCATCAATTTCAAGATTTTATATAAAAGATTTCATTTTTAGCTTTAATTGGCTATGGAACCATTGAATTGCAAAATTAACGGTCAAATGATCATCAAAACTAATCAAAGGAATAATGAAGGTTCAGATGATTCTAATTGGGTCATGTGCATTGCAGATCAATCAACAAAGCTTGGATGATCTAGATCAAATCAAGGAGAGAATAATGAAGTTTTCTGAAAAGAGAAGAATTTGAAGGCTCTTAGGACAGAACAAAATTGAAGAATTGTAGAGTTTTGACAAAACTAGACTTCTAGTGGACCCCACTCATCTCTCTCTCTCTCTCTCTCTCTCTCTCTCTCTCTCTCTCTCTCTCTCTCTCTCTCTCTCTCTCTCTCTCTCTCTCTCTCTCTCTCTCTCTCTCTCTCTCTCGTTTTCTTCATATATCCCTCTCTCCATTCTCCACACTTCTTCAACACCTAAGCAAGACCGGGGTGGCTTGCCTATCACCCTTCCCTCTCCTCTTCCCATCTTTCTCTCTTCAACTCTTCCCTTGGCTAGCCATAGGAGGCAGCCAGACCATCTCCCCCTTCCTCTTTCTCTCTACCCCTCCGATCTCTCTCCCTATCCCGCATTACTCGTCCTCATCTCCATCTCATCTCTCTCGCTCCTCTGGCACGGAATCCCTGGTCACGGCACAACCTAAGCTTCCCTCTTGTTTCTTCTTCCTAGGCGCACAAAACCAGTTTCTCTCATTCCCTTCTCTCATCTTTCTCTTCTTCCCCTCCTTTCTCTTCTCTTTCCCACTTCCCATCTCTCATAACTCCCCTTGGCTGGACATGGGAAGAATCCTTCTCTCCCATAGCTTAAATCTCTCTCTCTCTCTCTCTCTGGATCCTCGGTTCGTCCCCTCTTCGCTTAACATTCTCTCTCCTCACCCCACTCATTTCTCTTTCTCCCCTCTTTCTCCTACTCCCTATCTCTCTGCTTCGTCACCGCACGTTGACTAGAACCACACAGTCGGCAGTCCTTTCTTCTACTTCTGTATACCTCATCCACCGGCCACACTGCCCTTCTTGCCGTCGATTTCCCTCCTCCTTGATTTTCTATTCTTCTTCATTCTCCTCCATTTTGGTCGCAGGTTGGCTCCAGAGAAGAAAACCCAACTCAAGTTTTCTCCCCATTCTCCTCTTCCTCCTTTCTTCTCTTCTCCCCACTTTTCTCCTCTTCCTTCTTCTCCTTCCTCCTCTAACTTTCTTCTTCGTTTGGTTTTTTGGTTAAAAACTAAAATTTTAATCAATTCTGGTTTTGCCCTTTTCTCTTTAAATGCAATTACATTCCTGTCCTTTTTTGTTAAATCCATGTCTGTCCTTTGTTTTTAATATCATATGTGTCCTCGTTTTATTTCCATCTGCATCCCTGATCATTCTGGTTTTTCCTTATCCACATTCTGCCTATCCAGGGACAGTGATATCCAAGACTGCTTGTTTAGTTTTATTTTCTATTTTCTTGGATTTAGAAATTCTGTAAATTGCAGTAGTTAAATAAATTTTATTTTATTTTATTGTTAGTTTATTTTTGGTATATTCTTTATTTTTATTCTTTTATTAATTAAATTTTATTTAAAACTCCATCTTTTAAAGTGAGTCCCTATGGGATCGACCCGTATTTGCATAGCTATACTACAATAACCCGTGCACTTGCGGTTAAACATCAACACTTGTCAAGCTTTGATCAATCAAGATCATTGAACTCTCTCCTTTAAAAATTGCACAATATATATATATATATATATATAGAGAGAGAGAGAGAGAGAGAGAGAGAGAGAGAGAGAGAGAGAGAGAGAGAGAGAGAGAGAGAGTAGATTATACAAGTCTTTCTTCTTCTCTATAGCATACATGGTTTTAGTTCCTTTCCTAATTAGAATAGTTCCCTAATTAGTTTACTTGTTATGCAAGTTTATGGTGGCATACAATCCTAGTCGTCCAATACTTATAAGTTGATCCAAAAGTTCTAATTAAACATGTAGTAGTGGTTTACCTGTAGGGGTGGCAATTCGGGTCAATAATCGGATCAAAAACCTTTGACTAGAACGCGACCCACTTCTTAAAAAAATTGACACGACACAACCCTTGTAACACAATTACTTTACTAGGTCGTGTTTGGATGACACAATTCTCATGACACAATTTTACAAATGATTTGTGTTTGAGTGACACAACACAACACGATTCGTTAAGGCGACCTGTTTATTGAATGAGTCAGCACGACCCGACTCGGTAACACGATAATTACTAACACGTAACAACACGAAATGACCCATCTCACATGACACGTTTTAGTATTAGACTATTGATGGTGAACCTTGATCCATACCAAATTACCAATAAAGTTCCTGTAATGTTTTATTTAGAAGCAACACAGAACTTTACACTACTAATAAGGTCCTAAAAGAGGATAATAGTATTCAAATGAATCAAATAACCATAATAGTAGTAAATTACTGGGGATTAAGTAGCATATGAGAGAAATCCACTTCCATCAATATATCAAACACAACAAATTAATATAAGTTATGAAAATTATACAAGTACAAATTAATCAAAATGAATTGTTCTAGAGTCTTCAGTTGGTTGAGGTATTCCTCCACTACTACTTATGCTTACAATGTCCTCAGAAAGGTCATTTATAGCAACTATAATAGCAAAGTCTACAATCATATAGAATAAACATGCATTAGTCATTACTAAGCTCTTAAAAATATAATATATATATCACATAAAATATAGTTTAAATATAGAATCATAAATTATTGCCTTTCAATCCATATAGCCAATCTCTTATACAAATCAATGCTTGCACTGTATTTGGCTTTAAAGCAGTTCTATATTGGTCAAGAACTCGACCACCAACACTAAAAGCAAACTTTCATGCAATTGTAGATATATGAATGCTCAAGACATCACGAGCCATGGTAGCAAGTTCAAGATACCTAAAATCAATATTTTAATCAAATCTAAATGTAAATAAGATTATAAAAATATTATTTTTATGAGATAAGAGATTATTAATCAACCAACCTATATTGATTACCTTTCTAGAATGCAAGAATGTTTAGCTTTGACTCTTGCAACCTTAGTTCATCCAAATAAAGCTCCAATTGTGATTTTTGCATAGCCAGAGAACATTCTTCACTTTCAAATGAATCAAATTCCTAATGCAAATGCAATTATATTATTCAACTTAATGTAAGACAATTCATAGTAAATTTTAATATCCTAAGTAACATATAATGAAAGATATAATTATAAATATAATTACCTTCATGACATCTAAAACCTCTTGACTATATGACAAGTTATGTCTATCATCAGCATCAAGTGCACTACCTCTAGTCATAGGGGAAGATGAGGAAGGATTTGGGGAACTCTTAACCATATATTCATTGAAAAGAGAGAATAACTTTTCCTGAACTTGAGCAAACTCCAAGCAACCATTACCAAACAATTTCTTGCATGAGAATTCCACAAAGGAGAGCTTATATCGAGGATCTAACACACATGCAATTGCCAAAATAATGATGAATTCAGACCAGTACTTTAAAAACTTGGCAAACATTTGGGTGGACATACTCTTCATTTAATCATCATCACTTCTCATGTATTGTGTTAAACTCAATTGAATTACAAATGCTGCACGAAAGTAGAGATTTGTTGTAAGATACTTGGATCTAGAAAACATGCAGGCAGCATCATAAAAAACAGCAAAAAATCTCAAAATTTTTGTAGCATTTTCCCATTCATCGATAGAAGGACAGTGTTTACAATTTGAGTCACTTAGTTCTAAGTGACAAAATACACGTTGGTAAGAAAGAGAACTTTCAAGCATCACATAGGTTGAATTCCATCTTATAGGACAATCTTCCCTTAAGCCCTTTTTGGTTGCGATTGGCATGTAATTCGCACAGTCCAAAAAAAAATTGTTTTCTACCTCGCGATACTTTGACATACTTGATACTCTCTCGAATTTTTTGAATAGCACCATCTATTTCTTTTAGACAATCTTACATAATCAAATTCAAAACATGACATCAACAACGAAGATGAAGGAACTCTCCGGCACAAATAAGAGTGTCTCTAATGTTCAAATGATGCCTTAACAGCTCAACAGAAGAACCATTAGTAGAAGCATTATCTAAAGTGATTGAAAAAATATTATTTCAAACCCCAATCTACCAATAATGAGTATACTTTTTCTGTTAATGATATTTCATTATGTGGAGGTGGTAGGAAATAAAAATTTAATATCCTCTTGTGTAAGACCTACTCACTATCTAGAAAATATGCTGTGAGACTTATATAACCATTAGTAATACAAGAAGTCCACATATCAGATGTCAAGCTTATCCTCCTAGTTGCCAACTCTAATGTGTCATTTATCTTTACTTTTTCGCTTTTATACATTTTCAGAACATTTGCTTTTACTGTATTTCTACTAGTCAAATGCAAATATGTACGCAAATATTTTGGTGCAACTCTAATTCCATCATACTTAATAAATTGGAAAGGCAAATCATGCATAACAACTGTAGCTGCTACTAACTCATGAAAAACTTCAGGATCAAACTTTTTTGAACTTAGTGACATACTTCCTTTACTTTGAGATAAAAGCAATTGGCCTATTCCATCATACTCAATAAATTGAAAAGGCAAATCATGTATAACAACTGCAGCTACTACTAACTCATGAAAAACTTCAGGATCAAACTTTTTTGAACTTAGTGACATACTTCCTTTACTTTGAGATAAAAGCAATTGGCCTATATCCCGATAGGAGCTTCGCTAACAAGTCTTTAAATGATATTTTAAATTACCTGTACCAAATTTGCTGTTGCAAATATATATCACGGAGCACTTCTTGCTTTTACACCTTTGTCTTCCATCTTCTGATACCGGAAGGTGTTAAAAAAAATTCCAAATGGAGACATCAGCTGCCTATGTTTTTTACCTCTGTTGGATTTTGAAACTAACTCAACATTCTCCAAATTAGCAAGCTCATCATCGTCATTGTTGTGCAGCATATTCAAATTATCAGATGCATCATTGCTTCCAACTTGTGCCTATATTGCAATTGACAAGCAAAATTTAGTTCACAATAAACACCAATTATTATAAGAGTGAGGAATAAAGAGAGAAACAGAATGATAAAGAAAGAACAAATAAGAAACACACACCTATGGTGCTATAGGTGTGTTGTTCATTGTGTAAGAATTGTAGAAGATATCTGGGAAGAAAAATCTGAAAGAGATGTAAAATAGTTAGGGCTTTCACCGTTTCAAGCAAAAGATCTAAGTCTAAATGTATTTAGTATTCATCTCTCTCTCCTCGAGTTTGTAAATAAAAGATAAAGAGAAAAAGGTAATACAGGACGGTTCGACGACAACGGTCCTATATTACTGAGAGGTATAGGACAATTAATAAACAATTGTCCTATTTCAATTACCAATATAGGACAATTAAGTCATAATGGTCCTATAATTTGATAAAACATATAAGATGGTTAAGAGATCACTGAGAGGTAAAGGACGGTTAATAAACAATTGTCCTATTTCAATTACAAATATAGTACGGTTAAGTCATAATGGTCCTATAATTTGATACAACATATAAGATGGTTAAGAGATCACTTAGAGAGGTAAAGGATAGTTAATAAACAACTATCCTATTTCACTTACAAATATAGGACGGTTAAGTGATAACGGTCATATAATTGGATACAACATATAAGATGGTTAAGAGATACCTGTCCTATATATCTACAAAGAGGTGGGAAACACTTAAAAGCAGTAGTAGGTGTCTGGCGTGCAAAAAAGAAAAAATAAATATAAAAATTGTGACTTGTTAGGGAGGTCAGGGAGCCATGGAGGTGGTTCGAAGACCAGACCTCAACCTTGATAAGTTCAAATGAGGACTGCTTAACTACGCTTGGCTTAGATCGTCAAGTCTTGAGAGTTTGTATTTTTATTAACATACTAATTTCAACTTCATACAATAATATTTAATTTTATTCATTTGTTTTTACATACTTTATTATTACTTTATGATCTTATGGAGTCCATGACATGAGATGAGGTTTTGTACATAATTTGGAGAACATATAGGACGAGTAATAAACAACCGTCCTATATATATTTAGATATTCTTACATATAGGACAGTTATGTCAAACCAGTCCTATATATAAGGGGAGAAAATAAAAGTAAGTGTTCCCATGTCTTGCATAGTTGCACTATCAGTGTCAGGCGTGAAATAGGAAAAAATAAATTGTCACTTGTCAGGGAGTCACGGAGGTGATTCGAAGACCGAACCTCAACCTTTATAAGTTGAATTGAGGACTGCTTAGCTACACTCTACTTAGGGCATTGATTCTTGCAATTTTAATCTTTTATTAATATATTTTTTAACTTAATACTCCAAGATTTAATTTTGTTCATTTACTCATTGTACATATACTTTAGTAACATTACATAGCCATTGTATTGTAAGATTCTTTATTCTTAGAGGCTTAACAAAGTCAATTATTCAATTTCATTGTGCATTACTGACAGTCTGTAGAGTTTGCACTGTGATACACTAATACTTGGCTAACAATTATCAATTTTAGGTCATATATAGATAATGTTATTGTCTCCTTAAAATGTTTGTGATGAATGTAACAATTATCAAATTTGGACATTAGCAATAAGTTTGACTTATTGACCTAAGATATAGATACAGATAATGATACATTACACTTTATAGTTTATATGTTTATAACTTAAGATCAAACAATTCTGATAAGATGTAATTTCAAGAGG
Organism: Warburgia ugandensis; assembly: GCA_035236585.1. NCBI lineage: Eukaryota > Viridiplantae > Streptophyta > Magnoliopsida > Canellales > Canellaceae > Warburgia > Warburgia ugandensis. Next base: position 8,253,865 of record CP141138.1, on the reverse strand, counting down.
AAAGCCAAATTCAAATGATCTAATCATGTAATCATATCTCTAAATATTAACTACATTGAGATTGAGAGAGTGACCAAGTCTAAGACTGAAAGTCTATGACTGAGACTCTCTCTAACTCTGAGGCTTCACTATGTATACTATTGACTACATGTCTACTTTTAGAAATATATCATTGTACTACATATATAGGATATAGCCAACTACAAATGGAATTGAATTCTATGCCATTCATATTTGATAAATGTGATATAGGATAACAAAATTTAAGCATTGACTTAAGATATATAAGATGGTTATGTAATCTTGCGGTCAAAATCTTCCTTTTTGTCCTCTTAGATCAATGTCTCCATTTGATTTGTTGCATATAATCGATGCTACATCCACACTTTTGATCCACATATATGGTGAATTGAATACTTCCAGGAAATGTTAAACTTTTCTAATATCACTTCGAAATCCTCAATTGTCTGTGTTCCCAATAAATCCTTGCAGTGTCTCAACAATTACATTGACATTTTTGTCTATACCATACTTCTCTTGTTCATGTGATGATCAATCTATTATCATAGATCAATCATCCTCATTTATATTATCATCAAAGTCTTCTAGTAACTCTGTTATAATCAAATTCTTTGTCGTTCTTTTTAGATTTAGTCTTTTACATCCACTGTCGTATTCATGTCATATTCCTCTTAATCCCATAATATATCAATTATTGTACCCATCTTTTTTATCTGCTCCATTATACTTAGGTTGTCATTGTAAGATAGCAATTTACTTCTCACAAGGTTCCAAGCAAGTCATCCAAAATTAAGCTATGTTCTTCAGGATTCTCTCTTTGATTGATCTAGTACAAGTCAGAGTATCTACTAAAGATTCCACTAGTATCAACTTGTATTCCCATTATTCATTCTCATCAAATAATTTTCTTATTTTCTCTACTACTCAACACTTCTTAACCCTAAGTAGTTCAGACTAAATTTTTTATAAGGTTTGCACCTTCCAATGCTAAAGTATTTGTTATATCAGACTCTCTATCACCTATTTATTTATGGTGTATTTCTTTGTGATTTGATATCATTTCTTATTCTAGTCATCTCTATTACTTACATTTAGACTACTTTTTCTTAATTATTCTAGTTGTATATGACTTTTGGACATGCAGGATTGGTTATGAAAGGATAAATTTGAGCTCTAATACCAACTGTGACGACCTGGGTTTTCATATGCATTTTTAAATGCATAACTAATTTCTAATGCAGAGTCAAGTTCTGTTTGAAAAATAATGCAATGCAAGGGAAGAAACTTTTTCTTTTAAATCCATTTTGAAAACCCCGAGTGTCATTTACTTCCAAGAAAAATAAATTAATATTTACTCAAAATACAATATATGTATCACAGGTCCATCTAGTCACAACTCACAACCCAACTGTAATAATTACATATACATGCCCAAAAGATAGGTCATATACTTACATTCATACTTGTCTTTATCTTCGTTCACTTATTCGTAACACTAGCAGTTCCTGATGCGTCTTCTAATCCTGTTGGAGCTAATCTATAAAAATAATATATTGGGTTGAGTATTTAACATACTAAATAGGTGAATCTGATACTACTATTTTGAAAACACGACATGCAACATGCATAATTTTAAGAAGAATTTTTCAGATAATAAAATCACGTAATCATTTTATATAAACATGGGTATTCATGTGTAAATTACTCGCATATTATATATTTTCAAGTAATGAAATTTTTCATCAAAATCCATCGATCAATAATATAATCATTACAAAAATCTTAAAATAATGATCGATCAAACTGGATGATACTAGAATCTCAACCCAACGGTAGATATCATACACATGGGTTTCTCGGCAAACACATCAAGTCGATCTCGGTGAACACATCAAGCCGACTGGTCACGAGTTCTCATCTAAGACCATTTCAATACACCATGTATGGTGATACCAAAAACTAAAATCATAGGGCCCACTATGCTCATGATTAGAACCTATCTGAAATCGTGTCTCTAATATCTAGAGACCATCCACCACAGTCTTCATGGTCGACTGTAGATACGTCTCAAAAAGGTATCGTGAACACATCTAGTGGTAGTCTCAGTACCACAGCAGTCGAGAAAGGGACAAGTGCCACTTTGGGCAATGATACCTACCACCTTTGGTGGTGAGACGCTGGGAGGCCAACCCTGTACACAAACAACCTCTTAGCATAGTGCCCACCAGGCTCATTAGCCTGAAAAAGATATATACATAATACAATTCTCAATAATCATAAATCATGCAATTTATTTCAAAACATGCGAGTAATGCATAAAAAATAGTTTCGTCGTTCAAGAGTAGAAATGAACTATGAAAGATATAAGCAATAACATTTTTAATCAAGATAATAAATCATGAGAATAATTTGCAAATTCATTATAAAAATACCATATCTCAATATCATTTTAAAAACAAAATACTAAACACAAAAATATATTCAAGAAAATCATTTAAATTTGGAATGGAGTTGAAAACTTAGTAACGTCAGACTACCTACCTCAATGGTGTCACTTGGATCGCGTTTTTCTTCAATTCGAATCCTAGATCACCTTTCTGAGGTCCTGAAAATTATTTGGGAATAAGAATCCAAGTATTATTTCCCATTCTTTATATATCATCAGTCAGATTACAGATCAACGACTAGATTTGTCCTTTAGGTTATAAATCATTGATTAGTGTATTTTCAAGATAGATCTCACTTATAGATCTAATGTTTAATGATTAGATTGCCTTCAATAACTTTTATGTCATCAAGATCTTGTAATTGAATGGTCAGATCTCACAGATTGCCTATCCTAATGCTTAGATTGGGTTTGTACTTGATTTGAATGGTCAGATCTATAATTCAAAGGTTGATGTATGCAATTTAAGGTTGATCTTAGCATATTAATCTCCTAATACATCCAATGGATCAATTTATGAGATTTGATCATCTTTGATCTTGTAGATATATGAGATTTCCATGGTTTTTAGGCTATGGTCATGTTAAATAGTTCTCTAAACTTTTGGATCTTAATAGGAGTTATATATCTCCTGGAATTTGAGTTTTTGTGTTTTAGATCACTCAGGTGGCCCAGATTCAATCTCGAGTTCCAATAAGGGTCGTTGCTGAGCCGGTGAACAATGGAGGAAATGGAAGAGTGTGCTTGCAAGGAAGTACATATTTTTCAAATGTCAATGATCCTTCCAGGCTTAACATGGTACCTCAGTTGTATTCCTACTTCATTGACCAAGAAGCATGGAATCTATTTGTACAGTTTAGGCTATCCCTTGATTTTTAGGTAAACACAACTTGAACTACATTTTGATTCATCTAATTATTATAGTTGATTGTATTTTGATTATATTACTTTGATATCCAGGCAAAGCATATAAAAGGACAAATGGTGTGTGCAACTAATCATTTGCAGCACCACCTTTCAAAGGTTGGCTGTGCATAATTAAAGGCAGAAGAAGTAAGTATATCATATGACATTTCATTTCTGTCCAATTATAGTAGATTTTTATTTCATTAACTCTGACTTAGTGTCTCTCTTAACAGCAAAAAAAGGCTAGGACAACAGACCCATCGACCGTGTTCTTCTTCGAAAAATGGCACATTTGAAAGAGCGCAATTCCTAGACCTTTACTAATAAAATAACTGCAGCAATTGCATCAAGAATTGTAAGTGGTTTAAGCTTTATACTTTTATTTTATGTGCATACTACCTAGTTTTATACTTTTATACTCTTGCATTATAATTATATAAATATTATATACAATAGGTGTTTGATTTTCTTATGATATTTACATGATGAAGAGTTGACCCAAGAAAGTGCAACTACGGAGACTCTAAGCAGCACTGCAATAGAGGGGGACATCCTGTATGAGCACCTTGGCCAAGTAAGGGGGTAAGGTTGCAATGTTGTTCCTTCCAAGTTCTTCCCCAAACAAAAGGCTCATACACTACAACAATTAGAAGAATGGAAGGAGAAAACTATTGTGGAGATATATAGCATAGTGAAGGATCATTTGTTGAAGGAATTCCAAGGTGGTGGAAGAACCTCATGTAACGATGTTGTTGAAGGTGAACCTCAACCTCAACCACCCCAATCTAATAATAGTTACACTCCTCAATTAGAAGAAGAGGTGGCAAAGCAAATACTTGAAGGTGATGTTCGATCAATGAGGTATGTACATGTTTACCTTTACAATGTTTAATTTATTTAGTAACCTTTTCAGTTTTCATCACTAACCATTCTATATATATATATATATATATGTTATTTCTTAAATGCGGGTGGGTTAATGCATGTTGCAGCTACATACGTCTAAGAACTATGTGGCTGTAGCAACACTATACGAGGTTAGGTCCATGACTTCTGCCACCTTGCATGGCAAGTTGATGCATCCACACACTAAGCGTGTGTGCATTACTGTCGCCATTCAACCAGATGCTCTCCTTCCATTTCCAATACAAGAGGATTATATTCAAACTCTTGGGGATGTAATTGGATATCATGTGAGTTGGCTAGAGGAATTTATCAAACCAATGATATCCATTCCAAGGTATATATATATATATAATATGACTTATGGTATCATTTTCTGTTACTTTTTTAAGTCCTCCTAAATTGTTAATTGATTAATATTTTTTGCAACATATTGGATCACTAGAAGCAATGCAAGGGACCATTGAAGCGAACCTCATTAACAACAAATTCTTGTGTAGTGACTAGTGTAGCCTCATCCCAGCCTTTCCAGGTATTTATATATACTTGTATAGTTGTATCATGTTACATGTATGATAAAATTTGATCTTACGATCTCTTTTCTTCTATATATGCTTGAATAAGAGAATATGTTGTATATATTAATTACTAATTTCTGAAATGTTACATCTACAGTGTAGGGATCAGGTGAAGGTTCTACCTAACACACCTTCATTCCTAAGAGTACTGTACTAACTGATCAATGAAGATAAGGAAAACAGCCCCATAAGAATAGAGGTAGGTGTGCTTGCGGACGATGTGATTGAGGTTCCACTCTTCAAGGAGGACCTCTTAGCCATATGTAATATGGCTCAACTGGAATACATGCATATTGTCATCTATATTGGGTATGTCGTCGTGTAACTACTTAATTAGACTATTACAACTTAAAGTAACATTACTTGCTTTTAGGACACTTTCAAGTTCCTTGACCCTTTTCTTGTCTTTTGAATGGAGCATTGGGCCATGGAGAAATAAAGTGAAGATATCATTCCTTTGCTCATGTGTTGTGCGAAGGGGCAAGCCTTACTGATTCCCTACAAGAACGGATAAGTTATAACATATGTTGCTAAATTATGTCATTTCAATTTTATAATTCATACATATAAATATCTACATCAGTTAAGATTTGAGAACTTAGAATTGAATTATTGTTTTTATAGGTCCCATTGGATGCCACTAACTTTGGATGTGCACGGTAGTCATGCAATGTTTTTCGATTCTTGTGGAGCTCACATTCGGGAACACTTGATGAAAATTATAAACAAGTGAGTCTTTATTATTTCTTTTATTATAATATAACTACTCACTTGATAAATAGCAACTATCATAATATTCATAATCTAATGCTTTTCAATTATATAGCAGTGCATGGCACAAATGGGTTGAGCGGGAAGGTATTGACCACGCAACAAAACTCAACTAGAAGAAGGTCAAGGTAAAGTTTACTAATTGCTGCTCTTTACACTCTTTACTATAATTTTAAGCCTCAACTTATTTGACATGATATTTGAAGCTTTTTTGTTGTCTTTGGTGACATTGGCGTGCAGTGACCTAAACAAAAATCTGATTGGGAGTGTGGGTATTATGTTCTCAGATACATGAGAACCCTCATTTGCAATGGATTTACAATCTCACAATTAAGAAAGATAAGACTTATTGACCAATATTACAGTTTTGTGTATTTTCTAACTGAATCCAAGATTACATGTCTGAACTAAGTTATTACATGTTCCTTGCAAGCAAATTTGGAAAGCAAGAGTTACTTCTAGTTGGATCTAGACGATATTAGAATGGAATAGACAGATCATATTGTGAATTTTAATTTGCAGTTCAGTGATGTAAATGAATATATCAATCATATATGCACTTTTTACTCAAATATAATACAAAGATCAATTCATTTCTATGGATGTGTTGTATTTTTGTTTTGATTGAAGTATACTATGTGTCAATGTATGTGCTTTCTTTGTTTCAAACTTTCAATGATGAAAAGCGAGTGTCTTGAACTAGACATATGGGAGGAGGCTGTCCATGAAGAAGAGTGAATGTATCATGTATGGGTGATTGGGTGTGCTTTCTTTTATTCAATTCAATGTGAACTGTATGGAGAAGTTATAGAATGTTGGAAGTGAATGTGTACATTTATATGGATGTATTCTATTTTTCTTTTGATTCAAGTATGTGTCAATGGAAGGTTAGTGTGTTCAAGGCTTGAAGCAGACAGGGTTATGATAATGTGATTATGAGAGGTTGTCTATGGAGAAGAAGTTCGTGTGGACACTGGATAGTGGAGTGAATGATATGTGGGTGTACTTTCTTTAGTTTAGTTCACTTACTCAAATGTTCAATTCAATGTGAATTCAATGTACAATATTGGGAAGTTAAATGCGCAATGTTTGAACAATGGAGTGAATTATATTCCATTTTTCTTTAATTCAAATGTTCAATTCGATGTCAACTCAAGTGCATGGCATTATGGCTGGAACTTCGAAGTGAATGTGTAAAGCAACTACAATGAATGTAAATATAAAATATAGCATAAAGAATGGAGTGGTGAATGTGTTATTTTGTTACACTAACATACTGTTGATTGATCATTGATGTACTTTAATAAATATAACTTTAGGAAGAATGTACAGGTAAGTTGGAAACAAATAGCAAAATAGAATGTACTAGTAAACTGTAAAGATTAGAAAGTTGTGCATAAAGGACAGTTATAGGAAAACGGTCTTATATTTAAACTCATAAAGGACGATTGGTAAAAACCCGTCCTTTAGTAAGCATTTTTTAAGTAATATAGGACGGTTATACACTAACCGTCCTATATAAGATACTAAATATAGAACAAGTATTTATTTACCATCTTATATACTTATAAAAATATTTCAAATATAGGATTGTTATTTGTTAATCGTCCTATGGAACATTTAAATATATATTGTGGGTATTTTATAACCGTCCTATAGAACCTTTAAACATATGGGACATGTATTTTATAACCGTCCTATACAATTAACCAATATATAGGACTGTTATTTGATAACCATCCCATAGAACATTTAAATATATAGGACGGGTATTTTATAACTGTCCTATAGAACCTTTAAATATATGGGATGGGTATTTTATAACCGTATTATAGAATTAACTAATATATAGGATGTTATTTGATAACTGTCCTATAGAACATTTAAATATATGGGACTGGTATTTTATAACCGTCCTATAGAACCTTTAAATATATGGGACGGGTCTTTTATAACCGTCCTATAGAACCTATATAAATATAGGACTATGATAGGACGGTTATTTATCAACCGTCTTATAGAACCTGGATGAGGATTTATTAATTGTCCTATATCAGTTAAAATATAGGACAGTTACTGAGAAATCATCTTAGAGCAATTGTGATGTCAGACGAGTCGACATGATGTGTTAATGGGTCAACACGATGTGTGTTGATTTTTAACCGCAAGTGCATGGACTATTGTAGTGTAGCTTATGCAAGTACGGGTCAATCCCACGGAGACTTGATTTAAAATGATGGAGTTTTAAATAAAATTTAATTAATAAAAGAATAAAAATAAAGAATATACCAAAAATAAACTAACAATAAAATAAAATCCAAATTTATTCAATTGTTGTAATTTACACAATTATTTATTCCAAAAAAAATAAAAAAAAATAAAACTAAATAAGCCGTCCTGGATAAGCTTGTCCCTGGATAGTCAAAATGTGGATAAGGTAAAACCAAGATATTCAGGGACATAGATGGAATTAAAATAAGGACTTAGATGGAATTAATGAGATCTTCGAGGACAGAATTGGAAATTTTTTGAAATTCTGGTTTTTAACAAAAACCAGGAAAACGATGAGGAGAAAACCGTAGGAGATGGGGGAGAAGGGAGAAGAAAGGAGAGGGAGAGAGGCGCCAGGAATGGAAACCTGGGTTTCCTTCCTTGGTGACGTCTGGTGACTCAGAGAAGCCAGAGGAGGAATGGTTCATGTTACGCAGAGGAATGAGAGAGAGAAAAGATGAAGGAGGGCACCGGTCTGGTGCGGTGCTATGGTTGCAAATGGCGGTGATAGTTTAGGCCGCCCAGATGGGTTTGAGCGGTGATGAGTTTTGTTGGAAAACTGGGAAGAAAAGGAAAACTCAAGAGAGAGAGAGAGAGAGAGAGAGAGAGAGAGAGAGAGAGAGAGAGAGAGAGAGAGAGAGAGAGAGAGAGAGAGAGAGAGAGAGAGAGAGAGAGAGAGAGAGAGAGAGAGAGAGAGAGAGAGAGAAGAGCATGGGAGTTGGCGATGATGCCAGGCCTATTGGTGTGTCACGCACCTATGGCCGGCCAGTGGGGAAAGGAATGAAAATGTGAGAGAGAAAAAGAGAACAATAGAGAATGGAGAGAGGAGAATAAGAAAAGAGAGAAGGGGAAGAGGTTGGCCGTGGAGGAGGGTAGAGAAGGAGAGGGAAAACGAGAGATTGAAAGTGAGAGATGGAGAGTGATCTGGGCCTGATGGGAAGCAGAGGAAAGTAAAACGGGAGAAAGAGAGGGAAGATGAGAGTGGGGTGGTCTACCTCCCATGGAGAAGAGAGAATGATGAGAAGAGAGTGGGAAATGGAGAAAGGACTGGTCCAACCGTGGGGAAGAGTGGATAGAGAGAGTGTTGGGCGTGGAGAAGAATGGAGGAAATAGTGAGTGAGGGTAAGAGGAGAGGGGTAAATGTTGGAGAGAAGGAGAAAGAAGGAAAAGAAGGGGAGAGATGGGATTGGGTAGAGAGGTAGAGTAAGAGAAAGAGAGAATGAGGGGAGAGATGGAGAGAAAGAAGGAATTAGGGAGAAATGAAGGGAGCACGGTGATGAGGAGCGGTGTGAAAGAAAAATAGCAGAGCAGAGAGATGTGAAGGTGAGAAATGTTGGGAGAGGAGAGGCTGATAATTAACCGACCCAGCCTCCTGAGAGGGAAAACTATGTGTGGGGAGAGGAGAAGGGGAATATAAGCAAGTGGGAGAAAGAGATGTGAAAGAGAGGGAGATCAGAGAGGGGAGAGATGTGTGAGATAAGGGGAGATAAGAGAATGTTAGAGAGAGAGAGAGAGAGAGAGAGAGAGAGAGAGAGAGAGAGAGAGAGAGAGAGAGAGAGAGAGAGAGAGAGAGATAAATAGGGGTGGGGTCCACTAGAAGTCTAGTCTTGCTTAAACTCTGCACTTCTTCAAGTTTCTTCTGTCCTAAGAGTCTTCAAATTCTTCCCTTTCTAGAAAATTTCATTATCCTCATTTGATCTTCGTGATTTGATCTACAATGCACAGGACCCAATTAGAATTATCTGAACCATTCATTATTCATCTAATTAGCTTTGATGATCATCTGACCGTTAATTTTGCAATTCAACGGTTGGATAGTCAATTAAAGCTAAAATAGAATATTTTATGTAAAATCTTAAAATTGATGGCCTAGATGCTCTAATTAAATACTAAATTAGGGGTATTTTGACAAAAATTGAACACTAAACACACCCCCAACCAGCATTTTGCTAGTCTAGCAGAAGATGTGAAAATCAACTCATAGAATTTCAAAAAAAATTATTTTTCAAGTCATCTCCATTTTTTTTCTCAAAGAATTATTTTTAATAGATCTATCAACTTTAGAAAACTAATAAATATGATTGAAGAATTCAAAACCCTATTCGTTTGCTAAAAATATTCTACTTAAAGCTCATATATCAGAGTGAGTGTGTGCGTATATAGCTTACACAGAATAATTTTTATCTCTAAGTAGACTTCTAACTTTTGAACTCCATCTGAAATATGTTTTGACCTCAATCCTTACTAATAACACATGCTCAGAAATAAAGTCTTAGATAGAGGGTTCAAATCATATCTCTCTTTTAATTATGCGAGAAGAGTCAATGAAAACAAATTTAGCTCACATACAGTCATGAAGAACGGGAGTTACTAAGGAATTGTTTTGATCCCTTTGGAATGGATGCCATTACCTTTGAATATTTAGAAATACCACTCTTTTAATACTATCCATTCATTTCCTCCTCAAGACTATATTCTCCTAGAATTAATAGGTCTTTAACTGGGACAAAACATAGGCTTAGGACAGGGTACCAAAGAAAGGGTATAAGGGTATTCAAAGTTTCTTCAAAAAATAAGTAGAGGTCTTCTACTAAAGTTGATAATTCTTCTTTTCTTTGCTGAAGTGAATATTTCTTTTTCTATTTCTTTGCATTCTTCAAACTTTTTTTTTTTCAAACTTTTTTCTTTATATTTTAGTACTTTTGACTCACTTTGAAGAATATTTATTTTCTTCATATCCACTTTTCTACTTTCATTGCAACTAAAAGATATTCCTTCATTCTTCTCTAACTTATTTTTCAAAGAAAATGGGAAATGGATAATTTATATTGGATTAATATGAGTAAAGGGTAATTTGGGTTACAAAAGAAAAGGCTTATATTGACAGGCTCAAGTTGGCTGACTAGTGGTAAAATTATTTTTGGGTAAGCTTTATGTCTCTAGGTTAACAATAAGGATGGCCTAAATCATTTTCTAGGTTTACTATAATCTATCAAATTCAATGAACTTCCATAATTTTAAAGGTAATATTCTAATTATTCAAGTAATTAGCCAAATTTAAGAGTTTGAGATCAATTTTCTTTAAGCACGCTGAAGAAAATTTAGAAACATTTATAACCTCTCAAAATGAATAATTTGCTCTAAAACTCACTTAGGTTATAGGTCTCCACTAAATATCTTCAGGATTTTTAGGTTATAGCCACCTATCAATTTAGATTATCTATATGCAACTGTGTGTACAAATGTGATCTAAGACTTTGCTTTCATGAAATACTTTAGAAAATGAGTAAAATGAAGACTTAATCATATTCAATTCCATTAATAAGCTAAAGTTATCCAGATTATACTTCAGAAACTCCAATTCTCATCGTAATGTGGGAAATTACCTCAACTGTTTCATTTTTTCATATATTTTTTTGAAAAACCAAGGAAAAACACCTAAAAATCGAAAAGAAAAAAAAAACTAAAATTTGCTAGAATTCTACACCCCCAACCTAAAAGAAAGATTGTTCTCAATGTTTAAAAAAGTAGGATTAAAAATGAATATGGGTGATGGAGAAAACAACAAAAATGAAAACTCTGAGTTGCTTCCCAGTGAGCGCTAAATTTAACATCTTCAGCCAGACATATCCTCATATATCCTAATCTATACCCAATTGGTATTGAGCTCTCCTAACAATGAAATGGCAAGATTTCTCATGCCACTTCAAAATCTCGCAGTAGTTTACATTTTTCATCTACCCTGAAACTTTTGGTGATGGTAGCATTATGACACAATAGACTACCACGAATGTAAATTGAGTGGGACCACTCTGATGCCACTTCAAAATCTCGCAGTAGTCTACATTTTTCATCTACCCTGAAATTTTTGGTGATGGTAGCATTATGACACAATAGACTACCACGAATGTAAATTGGGTGGGACCACTCTGATGATCTCCCATTTTCAAAATATCACCGTAATCAATAAAAATCCTCCACCTTGAAAATTGGGGTTGTGGAATCTCTATACCAATGTGAACTTTTGTGAATTTAAATTCTTTTAAACCATATGCATGTGGATGGTCCTCCTTTTCCCTTACATTTTCCTGAATTTGAGGTATAAGCTGACTATGCCCTTTAAAAGATTGTTCTTGTATTGATAAAGGAGGGAGCATGGTTTTGCTTACATCTTGATTATCGTCTAATGTGTACCTTAGAGTTAGGTGATTTATGGACAATATATCAATAAACTCTTTCTTTTCTTATTCTATTGGAACATGTAACAAATTAGGTGGGCCTAATTTCTTATTTAATGGTTGTTCAAATGAAGGATGTAGGTCCCAATCAGGTACATAGTCCGTATTTAAATGCTTATTTGGAATTTCAGGTTCTGTAATGGGTTCTACTGATGATGGGAGGGGAGTGATCCCACTCAATGGAAGCTCCTCAAAATGAGGTTTCTATTTTTCTGTATCCATGATAGGAACAGAATCAAGGAGGGCATTAACTTCCTCTATTAATGCATCCTCATTAAACTCATTAAAATAGGTCAAACAGGCCTCAAGTGGGTTCAACAAGGAAGATGATTGAAAATGATCTTACACCTTTGAATTGATCATATTGACACGGTGCAAGTCATCTGAGGGTTCTCCAAGTTGCTTACATATATCAAAGAAGTTCAATTCTAGTGTTAAGTTACCAAATGAAAGCTTCATGACACCATTTCTACAGTTTATTAGGGCATTGGACGTAGCCAAGAATGAACGTCCAAGGATGACAGGAATTTCTCGCTGCTCATTCAGCACTGGTTGTGTGTCCAAAACTAGGAAATCGACTGGGAAAAAGAATTGCTCTATTTGGACTAACACATCCTCTATTATGCCCCTAGGTATTATCATTGATCTATCAGCTAGTTGGAGTGTAGTAGATGTTGGCTTGAGGTCTCCTAGTCCTAGCTAAACATAGACTGTATATGGTAACAAATTAACACTGGATCCAAGATCTAATAAGGCATGGTTAATCTTATAGTTGCCAATGATGAAAGTGAGAGTGGGGAAACCTGGATCCTTGTATTTTTTAGGTGTATGATGTTGAAGAATTGAACTTACTTGTTTAGTCACAAATGCCTTCTTTTGCACATTTATTTTCCTTTTGATTGTGCATAAATCCTTTAAAATTTTGGCATATGATGGGATTTGTTTTATTGCATCTAAGATCGATATGTTAATCTTAACTTGCTTGAATATCTCCATAATCTCATCATTAGTGGTACTCTTTGTGACTTGACACAACCTTTCAGAGAATGGAGCCGGAATGGACATGGCTCAACAGGTGGAGTGGGATCCTTTTCTTTCGATTTTTCTTTAGGTTTTTCTACCTTTTCAGTTTTTTGAGGCTCATCTTTCTCAATTATTTTACACTCCTAAGAACAGTAACAACTTTAGTCTCTTCTATGGTAGAGCTTGATGATGCATTAAGTGTAGTTTTGCTAACCGCATACACACCTTTAAGGTTTGCTTGTGGTTGAGTTGGAAACTTTCCTTTTTCCACACTTCGCATCCATTGCATCATCATGTTCTTCATTTCATTAACAGACTGGTTGGTTTGTTTTATTTGACTTTCCAATTGAGAAATTTTCTTCTCCTGGTTTTGAGCAAGTTAATTATCTTCTACATGCCTTCTGGGTGGGGGCAAGTAAGGTCCAGAAGAATGAGGTTGATGAGTTTGGTATGGGGGTGGAGCAAGTAGTCCTTGTTTTGATTGTTGATGACTCTGGTATGGGCCTGGTTGTGAGACATTAGCATTTGGTCCATTTCTCCAACTAAAATTTGGATGGTTTCTTCATTTGGGATCATATTTCTCTGAATATGGGGAGAAAAGTCTTTTATAATTATTAAGTGCATTAGCCTGATCATGAAGTACATCTTGAAATGCAGGGATGGTAGGACATTCCTGAGTAAGATGTGTAGTACTTTCACAAATGCTACACACTTGTTCATCGTTATTTAAGGTTTTCTTCCCCATTTCTATGACTTCTACTTTTCTAGCTAGGGTTGCTACTTTGGCACTGATTTCATCTTTTTCAAACATGGCATACATGTCTCCCCTAGTAGATGTGGTAGTGGGCTTGGGTCTATCTGGATGTTCTACTCTTTCTGAGTCAGCCCAGGTCTGTGCACTTTCAACTAGCCATTCCAAATACTCCTCCGCCTCATCTGGTTGTTATTCAAAAAGTTACCATTGCACATCATCTCTACAAACTGGTGCATGTCAGAATTCAGTCCTTCATAAAAGAAGTTGATAATACATCATGGTTCATAGCCATGATGTGGGCAAGTAAGCAATAGATCTTTGAACCTTTCCCAGCATTGGTAGAATGATTCTTTATCTTTCTAAGTAAAGTTCATTATCTTACGACAGAGTCTATTTGTTTTATGTGTAGGGAAAAACCTTTTCAAGAATTCCCTAGTCATTTCATTCCAAGTCCTTATGGAACCTGATGGCAGTGTATTAAACCACATTTTTGCTTTTTGCTTTAAAGAGAAAGGAAAGAGCTTAAGCCTGACAGTATCTAGACCTATATTTTGGGTCCTTTGGGTACTACATACCTCATCAAATTCTTTAAGGTGCAAATAAGGACTCTTACTATCTAGCCCATGAAATTTGGGAAGTAATTGGATTACTCATGTTTTTAATTCTAACGCACCAGCATTTTGAGGAAGAATAACGCAAGATGGTGTACTGGTGCGTGTAGGTTGAAGGTAGTCTCTTAAGGTCCTTCCATGAAGATTCTAATAAACATCATTGTCTCCATGGTCACTATGTTGGTCCCATTCCCTATTTCCATTCCTTCTCCAGTTTCTTTGTTGATGATTATTCCTCCTTAGTGGAGGTTGATATTCATCATCAATTAGAGGTGGTAGGTCCTCATTCATGATGAGCGGAGGACCTTGATCACCTCTGACACTACCATGGGGTGAATTACCCCTTGTTCATTGATCAGTCATTGTTGGTTTGTCTTTGTGGTCGTACGAGACTAACCTACCGGTTTTGTCGCGTATCTAAAAGAGCATACAATGAAAGATCTTTTTGGTTTTTGATTGATTTATTTTTTTGAAAGACTATCCTAAATGATGCAACCTAAATGCATAGAATCATACACAATCAAGGACACAATCAAGCAATCCCCTAAGGCTCGCAAGCATATATATTTTGATTTTCTTGATTTTCTATGGGGAGAATGCTTTTAATTAGTCTGATCTAATGCTCCTACTCTCTTTAGGAGTAGACTACTGCTTACCAGTTAGATTCTAACCAAAGCGGTTAATACAACCCTCGTGTAAGGAGGCGTTAAAACCTTAACAAACGTCAACAAGAGGTGGGGGAAGAGCGAGCCTCTATTAAACAACCTCCAATAACTACAGTGATCAAAAGCCACTGGAGTGACAGTAAATCGTATTCTATTAAGAGGGTCCTATGAGCATGTGATTGTAATGACCCTGAATTTTTGTAACTTATTAAGGCAAATTCATAAAGTTTGATTTTTTAGAAATTTTGGGCTGGAATATTAGGTTATTGAAAATTCTCTTTTTATTGAGATTATATCATGAATTAAAATATATAAATTAAGAATGTACTTGGAAAACTGATCGAAACAACATTAAGTACATTCAATTCTGAGTTAAAATGAAAATTTCTTATTTTTCTCCATTTAGGGGCAAAATGGTAATTTTACCCATATTCCATATCCAAGAAATAAGACCTCAATATTCAGGAAGTAATTAGAAATACGATTCCAACGCCACTAAGTAGGCTCGATTCCGAGTTCGGACAAATAATGCCTATTTTTCTCCAATTTTAGAGTTATAAGGGCAAAAACGTCTTTTTACATAAAAGTGGGGCCCACAAAGTGGGGCAACGTTCTAGAAGCAACAATAATTGCTCAGTGCATTATTTCTGGTAGTGGAGAATGTAGTGGAGATTGTAGTGGAGAATGGAGAATGCACTTGTAATAAAAAATTCTAAAGTAATAAAATATCTTATTAAAAGAAATGATAAAAAATTCAAATTTGGCTATAAATATGTCCCAAAAATTTCCAAAAATTTTCACAACCTTAACCACGAAATTTCCAAATCTTCCTTGGTGTTTCAGCCCCAAATTCTCATTCATCCCTCCCCAATCTCTATTTTTCTTATTTCTCTCTCCTCTTTCTAAGTGGAACAAGAGACCTAAATTCAATTAGGCACTCCGTTCCAAGAAAAATCTGATCAATTCCACCGTCCATAACCTCCTCTACCACAGTATATACAAAAGCCCCAAATCAATTTCAAGATCCAACGGTTCCAACAACAGAAAACCACAAAAAGGTAGACAATCGGGCTATATTATCATCAACCGGTAATTCTCTCAAATTGAGCATCAAATATATGTTTTTTCTCCAATCAGGTAGGTGGAACTACTTCCCATTCATATTTATTATGTTTTAGTATAATTTTTATTTTTCTGTAATTTAATTTGAATGAAAAATGGTAAAAATAAAGTAAATACCAGCCCCTTCAATTTATGGTGATAGAGAGCTCAGATGGAAATTCTGAGTTTTCCAATCAATCCAGAAGGGTCAAAAACCCCTAGGGTACAATTTTCAAGAAAATCTAACAAGGTTTGGACCCTCAATTGAGAGAGATTACTGGTGGGCCCAGATCAAATCTGGACCCTAAGAACGACTGAAAACTTCAATTTAAGATTGTGGAGTCATATGAACTCCAAATTGAGATAAGAAAGAAGCTATGGAAAGCTTGTAATGTCTAGTTTCTAATGAAGTCATAATATTTCTAAACATTATATCTGTATTTTTCTGTATTTTTTTAAATAAGTGTCCAATTTCTAAGATCTTCAAGATCTGAGGTGATCAGATCTTGGAAATTTATTTTAGTGATGATATAATAATGTAATAAAGTAATATATATGGTTAATTTGTACAGATCTTGGATAAAATAGGGGATCTACCCTTTATGGTAGAAAAACCCTAAAATAAAAAAATAAAAAAATACAAAGGAACCCACTTGATCAATGAGATCAAGTATGATCAGATCCTTGGGATGGATTAAAGGGATGATATTATGATGGAATCCAGTTAGATCATGGATGAAATGTGACAAAATCCAGTGGATAAGATTTTTGGATCTTAATGGATTAAAAGCCCTAAAGGTAATTAAAACCCTTAATCTAAAGGAAAACACCTAAGATCTAATAGTTGGATCATATTTAAAGGTTTATAATAATCTTAATAAAATTAGTTTAAATTGTCTTTTATTGGATATAGAAGTGTAAATGTGATTTATGTTTTAGGTTTTAATTGTCTTTTATTGGATATAGAAGTGTAAATATGATTTATGTTCTAAATTAGAAAGCATGATAGTGTAATCTTTAAATTTTAGTATGATATGCCCTAAATGAGTAATTTGTTAGTAGATTTGATTATCTTAGGATCATGTTAGTGTAAATTAGGATTTAAACATGATTTCATTATGATAGAAGATGTGTTTCATAACTTAAGATCATGTTAGTTTTATTTCACTATCTTAAGTTACATTCATAGGAAGAATGTTAGTATATAGTTGTTAAACTTATATTTGATTTATGCTTTCAAGTTGATGAATTACTTATTGTCAAAATTTATTCAATTGTTAAGTAATTGTTAAGATATAAGGAGCATAAATCACCAAAAATGTAAACTAATGAAATATAGAAATTCATGGACAACTAAGATGAATGAATGATTTTGACTTAGTAAGAGCTATAGTTAGTAGGACAATATAAGGAATGATTTATCATTTCCTTGGCCCAAAATAGGAAAATAATGAACATCCATGGATGACATTGTGCATATCCATGGAAATTAATTAAAATCAATTAGAGAAGGGACTTAAGGTAAAGAGCTCATAGGAACCTTGTCAAAGGTTGAGCTAGTACCACTCCAAAGTGGACTCGAACATTGTGGTTATAGGGGGTATACAAGAGCCAAGTGCTTTTCCCTCACCTCCCATTGACGTAAGAGAGGTCTAAACGCCTCCTTACATGAGGGTTGTATTAACCACTTTTTGAGCAGACTTTAACGGTAAGTACCGGTCATCCCGAAATAAGGAGGAGTTGTCTAGTGATAGGAAGAAATAAATTATCTTCAACCAAGTAAGACACTAACTGGTTGAATAATAATAAGAACATAAAAAGATAGCAAATTATCTAACCCTAATAAAAATAGTAAGTGAGATAAGGATGATCAAACAAGATGAGATCTTGTATGATCAAAAACAATAAGGAAAAAGAAACATCAACGTAAATTAGATTGTTATGTATGATATAGATAGTATTTGTATAGATGATATTAAACCCTTGGATATATGATATTCAAGGAAGAAAGAGTCGATTATCCTACATAAGGATGATCAAAAGACCATGTAGTATGTACCCTTGATTAGAAAAATGACATTATACATATGATTTGACAGATATATGTTGATCGAGACTATGACAGATTTCAAGGAGTAAGAATACCTTATTGAGGTAGGTGGATTATTAAGAATGCCTTTACATGAAGATACATGTCTAATACATGATCTTATGTTTTGAAGTATTGACATGTATGATACCAATATATTAAGGTAAATACCTCAAATTGAAATATGATCCAACCAAATGATGAGGAAAATAAGTATTAAATGGTCAAGTTGAGAATTGAGAACAACCCTAAGTGAATAGGAAAGTAGAAAATATTCCAAATTCTAGATAAACCTACGGATAGTCCGATATGTATAAGTATTATTTTACATACAAGCTTGGAGGCTTGTGGTTTTGTTTTAAACAGGCATGAGCACAGGGGATGCTATGCTAGGAGAGTTAAGAGGGTTTGGCCACCCACTCTCTCGAAACTTGATGATATTGAATACCAAGCCTAAGAAAGGCTAAAAGTCGGGTGGGGCAATTATGGGAAGGCCACCACCGTGATGTACCATGGTCCTCCCATATGGACATGGATATTGTAATTTCCACCGAGAATGGTATAAGTGGATTATTGAACAGCTTATCCCAAGGCCACAGTACGGATCACCGCAAGCATAGTAGTCCTTAATTATTTTGCATTATGATGCATATGAAATTGGCATAGTGAAATGCCTTAAAGGATGGCATGATGAAATGCCGTGTAATTGTATATTACCAATATTTTTCCCAAGAAGGGAAAAACCCAAGATAAGAATCGGCTGAAATACAAATCTCCTATAATGAAAGGAGTTGATCAGTTTTGTATGGAAATGATTATTGATTATTTTTACAATTTTAACGGATTTGTTCTTATATACTATGTATGTATAAAGGTGAACACAAATGATAAGGAAATGAGATGTTTATATAAATAATAGTGGTCTGTGAATGTGTTTATGATAGAATGAATTATGGGATAGTTGTAAATTGAGATTTTCTTGTCAATAACTTACATTCTTATCCCCTACCAAGCATAGCTTCTTTGAGATATTGTAAATGTTCAAATGTTTACAATATCTCGTATACGTAGAAGGAGACTTAGGAGCTCAAGACTTGAAGAACTAGTGAAGAATAAGTAATAAGGGTATATCCCTTGAAACATTGTATAGAGAGCATGTATTGTCTTTAGAACTTTGTAATTTGAATTGTGTATTTGGACAAGTATTGTAAAGATACAAGGGGTTGTGTACTGTGAACCACTGGATGGATCCTGGAAGTTTAATAAAATCATATTCCTTCAATGGAATTTTATTTTGTACACAAATTGTACTTATGTTATGTATGAAGTGGTGACTTGGGTTTTCAAAACAAGTTTTAAAATAAAAGAATTTCCGCTACTTTGTTTTGCCAAAAAAAAAAAATATTTACTAAGGGGACGCCCTTGCCTTTGAAAAATATATTATAAAATGTGTTTCAAAAACCCGGGTCTCACAGTGATAACCCTATAGGTCTCTTCTAATTGATTTTAATTTAATGTGAATGATGAGGTTGCGCGCTTGAGGTGATTATCCTAGGTGGGCCAAGGAATGGTGATGAAATCCACCTTTGATCTTGTGGGGTCGGGTGCCCTTACTAATTAATTTTCACACACCATGACAATTCGATCAACATATAATTCACCTTGAAGTGTTAGACGTGTCCTGAAATGCAGTTGAAAGCAATAAACTAATGCAAACCCTAAGATGCAACAATTATAACAAATGATTTCTATATGCAATTAACTACCAATCAATGCAAAATTACTCTAAATGCAAACCCAAATCTAAAAAATAAATGAGTGAGGGGACTTACAGTGGGGTTTCTAATGAAGATCAAGTGTGGGCCACCTTATCCCACACTTGCTCTGTATTATTACAACCCTTTAAAAATTAAATTTAAAAATGAAAATTACAAAGGGCCTCACTACAAGATTCACTCAAAAATAAAAAAAATTCCTAATCTAGGAAAGCAAGAAAAATCTATCTAATTGATGAAGCTCCACTCCAATTTCCTGAAAAAGAAAAATAATAATTAGTACCAAATTCAGGAAATAAAGTGGTTAAAAAAAAAAAAAAACTTAAAGATGCACCTAAAAAATGCCTAAAATGCAATTCCTTTTTTTTCTAGATCTTTCTGATTTTTTTATTTTTTTATTTTTAATTAAATTTTATAAAAAACTTAGTTGCAAGTCCCGAGCAACGGCGCCAAAAACTTGTTGATTTTTAACCGCAAGTGCATGAGCTATTGTAGTGCAGCTTATGTAAGTACGGGTTGATCCCACGGAGACTTGATTTAAAATGATGGAGTTTTAAATAAAATTCAATTAATAAAAAAATAAAAATAAAGAATATACCAGAAATAAACTAACAATAAAATAAAATCTAGATTTATTCAATTGTTGCAATTTATAGAATTATTTATTCCAAAAAAATAAAAAAATGAAACTAAATAAGCCGTCCTGGATAAGCCTGTCCCTGAATAGTCAAAATGTGGATAAGGTAAAACCAGGATATTCAGGGACACAAATAGAATTAAAACAGGGACTTAGATGAAATTAACGAGATGTTCGAGGACAGAATTGGAAATTTTCTGGAATTCTAGTTTTTAACGAAAACCAGGAAAACGATGAGGAGAAAATCGTAGGAGATGGGGAAGAAGGAAGAAGGGAGAAGAGAGGAGAGAAGAGAGAAAGGGAGAAGAAAGGAGAGGGTGAGAGGCGCCGGGAATGGAAACCCGGGCTTCCTTCCTTGGTGACGTCCGGTGACTTAGAGAAGCCAGAGGAGGAATGGTTCACGTTACGCAGAGGAACGAGAGAGAGAAAAGATGAAGGAGGGCACTGGTCTGGAGAGAGAGAGAGAGAGAGAGAGAGAGAGAGAGAGAGAGAGAGAGAGAGAGAGAGAGAGAGAGATGCAGGAGAAGAAGAGCATGGGAGTTGGGGATGATGCCAGGCCTGTTGGTGTGTCACGCACCTATGGCCGGCCAGTGGGGAAAGGAATGAGAATGTGAGAGAGAAAGAGAGAACAATAGAGAATGGAGAGAGGAGAATAAGAGAAGAGAGAAGGGAAAGAGGTTAGCCGTGGAGGAGGGTAGAGAAGGAGAGGGAAAACGAGAGATTGAAAGTGATCTGGGCCTGATGGGAAGCAGAGGAAAGTAAAACGGGAGAAAGAGAGGGACGATGAGAGTGGGGTGGTCTGCCTCCCACGGAGAAGAGAGAATGACGAGAAGAGAGTGGGAAATGGAGAAAGGACTGGTCTAGCCGTGGAGAAGAGTGGATAGAGAGAGTGTTGGGCGTGGAGAAGAATGGAGGAAATAGTGAGTGAGGGTAAGAGGAGAGGGGGAAATGTTGGAGAGAAAGAGAAAGAAGGAAAAGAGGGGGAGAGACGGGATCAGGTAGAGAAAGAGAAAGAGAGAATGAGGGGGAGAGATGGAGAGAAACAAGGAATCAGGGAGAGAGGAGAAATGGAGACGGGAGCACGGTGATGGGGAGTGGTGTGAAAGAAAAATAAAAGAGCAGAGAGAGATGTGAAGGTGAGAAATGTTGGGAGAGGAGAGGTTGATAGTCAGCCGGTCGAGCCTCCTGGGAGGGAAAACTGTGTGGGGAGAGGAGAAGGGGGAATATAAGCAAGTGGGAGAAAGAGAGGGAGATAAGAGAGGGGAGAGACGTGTGAGATAAGGGGAGATAAGAGAATGTTAGAGGCGTGAGAGAGGAGAGAGGAGAGAGAGATAAATAGGAGTGGGGTCCACTAGAAGTCTAGTCTTGCTTGAACTTTGCACTTCTTCAAGTTTCTTCTGTCTTAAGAGTCTTCAAATTCTTCCCTTTCCAGAAAATTTCATTATCCTCATCTCATCTTCTTGATTTGATCTGGATCGTCCACACTTAAGTCGATTGTCTGCAATGCACATGACCCAATTAGAATTATCTGAACCATTCATTATTCATCTAATTAGTTTTGATGATCATCTGACCGTTAATTTTGCAATTCAACGGTTGGATGGCCAATTAAAGCTAAAACAGAATATTTTATATAAAATCTTAAAATTGATGACTTAGATGCTCTAATTAAATACTAAATTAGGGGTATTTTGACAAAACTTGAACACTTAACAATGTGTTAATGGGTTGTGTGTTATACGGGTCAACACGACAGGTCCTAATGGTTGACATGAACGCGACACGATTTTTACTGTGTCTTTTCTAGGTTGACCCGATAAATGGCATGAACATGATAAGACTCGACCCTAACTCGCTAAATCCATGTCGTGTTAGAGTTGTGTTATCGTGTGGTGTCATATTTTTCCACCCCTATTTACCTGTAACTCTAACTTAATTAGGTAATAGACGCTGATTCATATGAATCTCAATGTATCCTTAGAATCTAGACCCTAGATTATCTAATGCTTGATTAGGCTAATTAGATGATCAAACAGTTGATCTAGCTTAATATCTAGAGCTAAAATGAGATCATGTGGTCTAATTGACCACTAGTACCATCAAAATCCAACACCTCTTTCTCTTTGCCCTTTTCCTTTAATTAGAATGAGTTGGAGAGTAGGAAGAAAAATAGGGCTTGGGGCTGCTCTCAATCCAAGATGTTCACATGATTTGGCCTCAATCAGATGTTCTTAGTACCAAAATTTATTTCTAATGAAAATATCTAAGGCCTTATGGTCATATGATGGACAATGTAAAACAAAAAAAATCCTCTTTTCCATTTTAAGATCATAAAAGGCCAGAATTGAGTATGCAATCTTCAATGGTCTTCAGACCACGATGGGACTCTATATATGATATCAAGTGCCTAAATTTCAATTTGGGCCTACCTTTATAGAATATCATTTACAATGTTGGGCATCACCTAGATGATTCGTGACTTCAAAACCTCGTCGCTTGGATTTCAAAATTTCTGTTGAGTTGTAAATGAGCAGCAAAACAATTTCACCGTCCATTTTTCATCTAAAAGCTGCATATGCAAAGATCATCTAAAGAATATATATATGTGTGTGTGTGTGTGTTTTTGTAAGGCCAGCTGAATTTTATGCCATGGAATCTCTTCATGGTCTCAACACCACGAGGGGCTTCCTCTCTCCCTCTTTCTAAAAAATCATCATGGAAGAGAAAAACTGGCGTACGTGCACATGTTATTGCTTTCATAACTCGTCGGCAAGAACTAGTCCATGGTAAAACCAAGCTGGCATGTACCAGTCAAATGGTTGACGCTATACAAGTCTTCATAGAAGTCTATCGAAGCAGAAGAGATTTTAATTGCTTAATAGAGACAAACCGAGTCTACTTGGCCTAGTCAATGATAAACTTTCCGAGTTTTTAATTAAAACAGTGTTTTCCGTGCAAGATCAAGTCCTAACTCAATTTATAACTCTTGGCGATCTCTTATTCTAATTAATGTCCTGCAAATTTCTATCTAAATTGAGCCCTATACACTTACCCAACTCCTTTTCTCTGAGACTCCAATTTTATTCCTGAAGAATTAGATTAATGGATTTCCAGTGTAGGTTGAGAGAGAGAGAGCCCAACGTCCCACAAAATTCAACTCCAAAACAGTTGATTTGAGGCTCCCAAGACAAGTTTTCCACGTAAAAACAACACTTTAAATTCATATCCTGTTCTGATCATGGCAGTCTATACACAATGAATTCAAGAGAAGAGCCCATGCAGGGGGATCAAGTTTACGTAACAAGTAGTGATGAAGAAAAAACCAGTATCATTCTTTTATATATTTGTGGCAAATACCACTTAAGATGCAAAAAAAAAAGGAATCCTTTTTCCTGTAATCCCAGCTTATCTTTCCTCTCAGATGTGTCCCCACGTTAAAGATCGCCCTCGTTTGTTCGTTGTCGCTGTAAAAGAGGTTCCGACGACGACGACGACGACGACGACGGTGACGTCGATGAAGGTGGCGTTGATGAAGGAGATGAAGATGAGAGATCAGCATCTAGTAAAGATGTAGATTGGAACTTTCTTTTGACGGTACCTTTCTCTTCCTCCTGCTTCTTCTCCCCTTGCTTTATGTAACTTCTCAGACGTTTCACGTCCGACAGCTTCACTGGTTTCATTAGAAATTCCTCCGCTCCTTCCTCCAGACATCTGTTTCCATGAATTGACATCACAGAGATCAGAATCAATTCCTGAAAGAGAAAGAAATCTTCAAAAATAATACGTCAAATCAGTCTACCATTTCAGATTCATTCATCGTCTATGGATCATTCATCACATGGATAACAATCGAACGATTAAGATCAACCAAACGTCGATCCGGGACCCATAAAATGTCCTGCTTAAGTGCAGTCTAGATATCACCAGCCCATTGAACTCCTGCTATTATACAAGTATAGTATGCGTAAGAACGCACGATAAGTAGCTTAGTAAAGGCAGCCGCGGTGCACCAAGTTCCCGCAGGTATGTGGGTTCGGAAAAGTGACAGGCCACAAAGTTTAATAGTATGCAGCCTTATCTTGCATTTGCAACAGGCTGCCATTTTGCCTTGGCAATCTCTTAGAATAATCAAGTAGAATATTGCCAATTGAACAAATAATGAGTTTGCTGCATTTGCAAATCACAGAACAGACGATCAAGATCACCCAATTGTTTAACATTTCAAAAGATTTTTTGTCCCCAGCGGATCCCGGTGGGCCCACGGATAAGCACTGTGCCATATGATGTGTCCTCCCTTAATAGGCAAAGACTGTAATCCGCATTTCTTCTTTTATGAAATAAAAAATAAAAAAATTCTCTCCCTCTTCTTAAGCATATAGTTAGCTGTTATAGGCTGTAATATTCCATTGATAAAACTATTCATCACCAAACAAGAATCTGATTGATTACCAAGAAAATAAAACTAGAACCTGGTTAATCAAAGGAGGTGTGCCGTTATCAAATCTCCGTCCGTTTGAAAATGTTCCACTTCTATGCGCGTTTCTTACTCCGAAGGCAGCAGCGTTACAGGCACAAGTGGGGTCAACTTTTTCACGATGGTCCCGTTAGATGATCGAATATATAATACTGCATTTGATTTTCTATGCCATCCGTTCAAATGACGAGAATCGGAGGCGTTAGACAATCAAATGGTTCTCAAATTTGGTACACGAACATCCAAGGCGCAAGCCACAAAACGGACGGTTCAGATCAATGAAATCGTGGGGCCCACTTGGACTATTTTCGTGAATGAATTTGTGCTCGTCCGCCATGAACAGGGGTTGTCTCTAACAAAACGAGACCAGGTCGGAAAGTCTGAGAAGCGTCCTTTTCATTTTCTTTCGTCGTTCATCAAACTTTCCTTCTTTTGGCTGAAAAGAGGAAGGGCGGAACTAAAAGCTCAACTATATTTTCCCTTTTCAGACGATGCCGCATGATAACATCCGATATGATCGTACGGTCAAGATATGGGGACCCATGCACCGACACCCAAATTTTGTCTCAAGATCTCCAACGAAATCTAGCGATACGATCGTACTGGAAAATAGATTACAAATTCTCAGCGTAAGGGTGTCCATAACAAAACGCATGGATGGAGAAAAAACAAAAAACCTACTCACCAAAGCTAAGGACATCCGCCCACAGACCTACGATCAGATCAAACGATACTAACCCCCGGATCATGGTCTTCAAAGAGCGCTAAAGTATACCTAGATTCA
This sequence comes from Warburgia ugandensis, assembly GCA_035236585.1. Lineage (NCBI taxonomy): Eukaryota > Viridiplantae > Streptophyta > Magnoliopsida > Canellales > Canellaceae > Warburgia > Warburgia ugandensis. Next base: position 8,227,818 of record CP141138.1, on the reverse strand, counting down.
CTCTCTAACTATGATATCCAGAGATGAACAGTCCTGATCAAGCCTACGTACTAAGTGTGTTAATCAATTTGTTCTTCCATCCCCAAAATATTGCATTCGTTTTATTTCAAACCGTCTAAATTAATCCATCGGTTGCAATCATTCTATCTACTTAACACAGAAGAGGAGAACGATTTAGCCAATCCCTTGTTTTACTAATGGCACTCTCTCGATGACTGTGGAACGAGGTGGCAGAGCCATCATTGAAACAGGGAAATTAAAAAAAAGAAAAGAATAAACAGTGGATTTACCTATCGATCCGAGCGGACACGTTTTCCGACGACATAATGACAACCGGTATCTCTCTCAAAGTAGAAGATTCCTGTTCGCGTCCGAAGAAAAAAAAGGGAAAAAAAAAATTAGGAGCGATCGATTCACTTTCCGCACAAAATATAAAATAAGCCAAAATGGGCGGAACTGCAATCATAAATCATCCGACAATGACCAAATTAACCTTCATCAACGAAATCAATTCAGTTTGATGCTGACCCCAATAAACAGGGGCATAAATGTAATTGGACATCTAAAACTGTAAAAGACGATCGGCTTTCTTTTCTTTTTTTTCCTCTGTTTTTTTAATGCATTTTCTTCTTGAAGATGAAGAAATAAGAAAACAGAGTAAACTAACCAACCTTGATCTTCTTGAGCAGCTCATACCCAGTCATTCCAGGCATGCAATAATCGGTGACGATCATACTGACCTTCAGACCCTGCAAAATAAGCCAAAAAACAAGACAAATTAATCAAATACCGACGAAAAATGAACAAGAAATTCGATCTCAAAGTGAAAAAATAGCGTTCTTACATCAAATCCGACGGCTCCCCTGTCTTCATCTAGTCCCAGGAATTGCAGAGCTCTCTTTCCGCTATCCACGGTAGTCACTGCAGAAAACCCACCAAAATCCATTAGGAAAAAGCCCACCCCACAAGGATGAGAGATTAAGAGACCCACGAAAAGGAACGCAAAAATCGACCACCTTTATAAGCAGAGATCTTCAGCAACCGTTCAATCACCTTCCGATCAACTAAACTATCATCGACGGCCAGAACATGGTGTTCGGGTGACGACGCCGGAGAAGGAGAACAATCTTCGACACTTTCCGGCCTCGGCCGCAGGCAAAACACGCCGTTTCTCGTCATTCCTGTTAACTGGGTCGTCGCTTTTCCTCCTTTGGTAGATCGAATGAGTGGGGGGTGGATTTTTCTTCTCTCAAAACGAGCTTTTCTGTAAAACTGGCTGGAGCAGAGACGTTCCTTCTTATATGCTCCTCGTCCTCTCTCCGCCTTCTCTCTTTCTCTGTAAGAAAACTGGAAATCACCTTTTTCAAGCTCCCCCAGATTCCGGGCCCACCGTTCAACGATCCGCAAATCCAACCGAATTTTCTCGCTCCCTTGTCTCTTTCATCGAAACCATTTTTCAATTTCCGGGAGGCTGGTTTCTCGGAAATTATGTCGCGTTTTATTCGGCGATAACATCATGCGTGCCTAAGCCAATCTCCAGACCATATCCTGCTTCTGGTATGCATGCGCTGTGACCCATACGCTCCTCCATTATTATACTCCAAGAGCCAAGAGAGAAGACCAAATTTCATGTGGAAGAAGCTGGTCTTCCCCACCCCCTTGATTTTATATTGCCATCCACCTCCGTCGGAGCACACTTTTGTTGTTGGACAGGATGATCCGATCGAGTCTAGTAGTAATCTGTTCATCAGAGCTAAAGTTAAGCTTCTAAATATAGAACTTTTTCCTGTTCGACGTGGGACCATTGATGGAGTGGGGCTCGAGTTTATTTTGGTCGGTCAAATGTGGGGCTCACTAAGATATACGGCCCGGATCATGCTGACCGCATGAGTGATTTCAGTTTATTTTATCATTTGACTTGCGATGAGCTGACTTCTGCTCAATAGTCAGTGGGGATTATAATCAAATAGAGGGTATATCTAAGCAGTTGAATTGGAACAATTTGGGTCTCTTTCTCCTGCACATTTTCCGGCCAAAACTCATAGTTTTCCCCGTCGCTGTCAAGAAAAGCTTCTTGGGCTATACAGTGTAGTAAGATTTGGAATGTAGGAAATACAAATTAATTTAGGGATGATGTGGGTAAAGATCTATAAAATAACTATTTTGTGGCCTTCTGTGGTATTTTCTGGTTCGAAGAATCATACAGTCTGATCGATATGGCCCTGCCGTTCGGTTTTCGCCAAGACCAATCTGTGCCCGAGATGTTTCTGTAGTTGAGTTTATCCTCTTTGGATGGTGCAATAGTAGGCTGCAGGTAAGCTTAGTCCTCCCTCCTTGTGCATCGCCAATCTGGGAGAATGATTTGCCCTCCGGGCCCTTTGTCCATGCTTGAAGGAAAAGTCTTCCTCGTGCACCAAATTACAAGTGATGACATGATGAATGTATCTGCGAAATCTTTGATGTGATGCTTGCTAAAAACTAATCCACACGCACTTCTCCAGTTGGTAAGAACAATGCTTACTCCTTCATTGTTGGTGAGCAGAGTCGAACCCCCCAACCCACAAGTTGCTTGATGGTACCTTGCCACCGGCCTGGTGCTGCAAAGACTACAAAAGCCATCCTTGCAGCTTGGCAAGCTATTCATCTTTTGTGCAATGGTAGAGTTGTTGTTGTGTGACTTTGAAGTTATGAATTCGAAGATTGAAAACAGATGAGACTGCGTACTACATAGACTCTTTTAGTCTGCCTCTTCCCCTGACGCTTTGTGCACTGAGCTGCCCTTGAAGTAAATAATTACAAGAAAAATCACTCACATGCTCTGCTAAATCTAATATCCAGTCAAAGGAAAAACTGCTACTCGAATCTGTCACCAAGGCTGTTTATGAAAAGATGCTAAGTAGTCTGGGACCAATTGGGCTAAACTAGAACCTTTTTTATGGTAAAGTGCAGTCCTAGTGCACGGAGCTCCAACCTATGTGGAGTCCAGGGAAGGGATGGACCATAAGGGCTTATAGTAGGCAGCCTTACTTTATATTTTTTGCAAGAGACTATTTTCACAGCTTAAACTCATGACCTCAAAGTCATATGATGACTACTTTTACCGTTGCACCAGGGCTCTCTCCTTCTAACCTTTTTGAAATTATGAGAGAAATTCAAACATTGGGCAGAAAGTATGGTCAGTTTGTGTTGCACCAACTCAGTTGGTTTTCATTCAGAATAAAAGTGCAGATATTTTAAGGACTAGAGTAACATGTAGGGTTGCATGGTTAGACGTAGTGGTCACACCCTGCCCATAATTCAGCCACCTATAATGGATGCACGTTCATAGCCAACTTAAAAGACAAACACTATGTATAAGCCGACGGTGCAGATGGTAGCAGCAAATGCATAGTCAGGTCGATCTCTTCTTTGCTGTGATTCGGATACGTCTGTGTAACTCAGCTCGTTCATCTTCTAGACCATTTAGTGACTTGCTTGGTTCTAGCCTTAGTCCATGATTCAGATTAAACGGCTTAGAAAGGGATCAAAATGGTTGAGTTAGTGGGAAGGAAGGATTAAATTTGCTTATTTGATCAATAGAACCTGGCCATTGGTCTTGACAGATGGTCTATCAACCAGAGATGGCAAATCGTGTTGGTAGGTCATGTCGAGATTGAGCCATTAGAATATATGGATCAACAAGAGCACAAACACAACACGATTAATAATCGTATCAAGAATCCGTAATGCGAACACAATCTATTTATTAAACGAGACAAACAACACGATTATGTAAATAGGTAGCAAGTCGATGGGTCAACACGACAAATTAATAGGTCGCGAGTCAGATGAGTCAACAAGACAGATCAACATAGGTTGATATGTGATTCACATGGATCGATGAACTAGGACAATCTTAGATGGGCTGTCCCGTGAAGTCTTCTCTTTCTGGCGATGCAATCCTCGTATACGCTTGAATCCTCCCACCTATTTCCACTTTGAAAACCATTCTCCACTACAGGATGATATTGGCAAGGAGACTTTGATCCATCCACTGATCAACGCACTCAAGCATCGTGTTTGTGTGCGGCAGCAAATCCTAACCACAGCATCAAAGAGGGCCCCAGTCGCATATATGTCATACCCGAAGGCACCTGAAACTACAAAAATCACATGTACTCCACGAACATCATCTTATTAAATATGATCGGAACCCTCCGATCAAAGAGCACTTGATGAAAACCTGACCGTTGGATCAAATTGCATCCTCCATCTGCCGTCCACGTGGAGCAATCCCAATTAGTTGTTAAAGTTCGTAACTTGTGGGGAAAGAGATCTCGTGATCTAATGGAATCACATCTCAAGATGAAGGGTCTCTATCACGCCGTGTCTTTACGTTTCCGCGATTTGACGAGGAAACATTTTGCGGGAGAGGGAAAAGTGGGGTTAGCTGTCGGGGGCAAATCGGATTCCCCCGTCGTGTCTTGACTCCATTTATTGACCGGAAGCACCCGCACTCGAAGACCGGGTGGTCAGATCCCGTTTGACGCGACGCTACCTAGTCGACGGGACACGGCTTTTCCATTTCCTTCTGCATGGGCTCGGACGGGAAATTGGGAACCGCCTTTTGCCGGTTAACTCTTTGCGCTCCTTCCATTATCTTATAAAAAAAAAACAGAAAAAGCAGCCCCCGACCAGGAAGCTCTACCTCTGCAGAGCACAGTACTTTTTATAGGAGACTATTTTCATGCCTTAAACCCTTGATCTCAGCTCTTTCCATTCATTCTCTGAGGTGCAATCTTAGATACATGATGCCCGCTTCATCAGATTATTCACGTAAGAATCCTAACACTTCAATCTATGAAGCTTGTTGTTGTGAGTGTAGAGACTAATTGACTTGATCTTGTTGTGCATGTACCAAATGATGTCACAATTTAGTAGGAGGTGGAGAAATCTTCTACACCATTTGCTAGCTATTTTCTAGTCATAGAAATAGTGGAACCATCGTGAGTCTATAAATGCAACTCAATTCAAAGAGAACCATATGTTTTATGTTTTTAGTCTCTCTTTTATTTCTTAGTTCTCATATTAGAAGGTGATTGAAAAAGACAAGAAATGAGAACATTGAGATGGATGAATAGAAAGACAAAAAAAAATAAAATTATAAATAAAAATATTAGAAAAAACTTAGGACTAGTTCCAATGAATAACAACATGCTGGAGATTAGACTTACATCATTTAACGTGGATAAAAATGGTTAAAAAAGATTTAAAACTAAAATTAAATCAAGATATAATTCATGCAACCGAACCAAATCGAGATAAGGTTTGGATAATAGTGATGATCTTCGTAACATATGTTTTGTTATTTTTAAAACGATGAGCAAGCTTTCACTCATTCAATGACTGTAAAGAGAGCTAAAACAATCCAACGGACGAGATTTTTGGGGCATGGCCTGTCCAAACGGGGCCCACAAGATGAACGAATGATCTCGCTTGCAAATTTAGCCGGTCGACTATGCGTATGTTGGAAGTCGAGAAGTATCATTTAGTTTCACCTGATTTACGGTGTCCCTCCTTGTACGGACAGGAGCGCCGGTGAGCACGCGGCGCAGTGTCAAATGAAGATACCGAGTTGCTGTATCAAATCAAAACGGAAAACGAGGAGTCGGATTTGGATTTGGAGTCCCCACACTAAATCTTTGATGGGTCCCATCATTTTTATTTGTATTGCAGATTCTTTGCTTTCTACGGAGGTAAGTATTGGAAAAGTTGTCGTCACGTGACTTTAACATTATGGGTTTATGACGTGAAATCAGCCTATTGATAAATGTAAAAAAAGACTGTCCACTATAGGCCTTTGTTGTTCGTATTTTCTCTTATTCTTGCGTAGTAAAAACTCGGTGCACCAGGGCTATCCTTTATTCTTTACTTTCTATTTCTTTCTCTTTCTCTTTCTCTGGTCTCTTGACTTGATTTCACACCGTCTCTTGCCTCCCCATCCTTGCCTTGTGGTTTATTGGTCAAGGGACCTACCTCCTATCTCCTCACTCGACATCTCGCATTCTTATTCGAGCATGTCTAGGTGGTCTGTGCATGGGGTGTAGAGAGAGAGATCAAACTTCAAACTTCATTGTTTAGTTGATTCACAGATCTTACAATGTGCTAAAATCATGGACTACTATGTTGCAGTGTCTATCCTATAGGCTAGGATCCACTGTCATGCTTCCTCTGACACCAATTGCGAAAAACTATTCATTCCCCAATTGGTCAAATTTCCTTATGTCATTGTTTTCCAAGTAATGGATTGCGTGGAGAAGGTAAGAGGAGAGCCACGGACTTAGGGTGGCTCATAAAGAGACCATTGTATGCAATTATCAAGGCTTATTCATCTAAATTGTGCTTAACATTGTGACTGGTTTGGATCTTTCAAAATAGGTATCGAGCTTCTTCATGTTTTAGGCTTTTTTGCCACATAAACTTTTCTCTGATAGAAATTCTAGAGAGAATGAAAGGGGAGCCTTGTTACTATGGTAGATTTGTCTTCGTGTAATCTTAAGGTGGTAAATTTGAAGCGTGGAAATAACCTTTTACAATACAAGGTAAGACTGCGTACTATTGACGCAAACCCAGCTGTCCTTTTTTTTTTTTTCTAGAGAGAGAAAAATAAAGAAATTAAAGGATAGAATTCAAGAAGATCCCCACGTTGAGAGGTTTTCTTAGTACACTTTATGAGTCCCTATTTGATGAATGAAGGTACTTTTTTGGTCTTCTCATACTAGGGTGTCCAAATGGGGAGGAATGAGATGAACTGACTAGATCAATCACAGATGAAATAATTGGTTTTTTCTTTTTTATTTAAAAAATGTCCTATTTCATACTTTAAAAAGCTTGTCTTTTCAATAAAATTCAACTCTTTTTTTTCTGATTTTTTTATTGAAAACCCAATTTTTACAATAAAATAAAATAAAATTGGTTTACATTTTTAACTATTTTATTCTAAGTTTATTTTTCTTTTACAACTGCAAGTTTCTTATCTTTGCAACTCATGCCATTGGCTTTTTATTTTTTTATATTCTAAAAAGAATTTAACTTTTTTACCCTAACTATATTCTCTTTTACTTTTTTCAATTCCAAACTTTGTAATTATGTACGAGAGTTTATACATTATGTTTAATTTTTCTACAATAGTATATCTTTCTACCCAAGAAGTTGCTAAATAGGTTGTATATTAGCTAATTTATTTTAAATAATTTTAGAAAATTTTAACTTTTTTGCTATCTCTTTCTTGAATTTTCATCCTTATCATCTTGATTAATAGAATTTAAATTAAGAGCCACGGTTAAAAAGATGTAGATACATAGGTCTTGTCAGCCTACTTCATTTGAGCTTAAGATTTTAGGTAGAACGGCAATCGGAGAAATGCAAACCTTTTTCTTACAAGAAATTACCAACTGCGTTGGCCTCTCTCCAATTGTGTGTCTTCTCCAAGTGGATGAATCGGCAAAAAGTATTTAAATGTCTACTATAACTTGCCATTTATTACGTCCATAGCAGCTTGGTATATTGCTCTGCGTTCAAGAACATACATATATGTATTGGGGAGCGGTAATTTCAGCTAGGAGTTGCAATTGTCAAGAACAGCCAACATTTGATTAGGGGAAAAGTTTGCAACTGTTATTTCCTTTGACTTTTTTGTTTTTATTTTTTTCTAACCAATCAGATGTCACCTACTCCTTACACGTGTACTCACAAATCATATTTCGCATCAACAAAACATCTACATTCTTTGCTTTCTGTCTCTCTTGGAAATCGCTTTTATTTGTCTTGTAAAATTTTCTTATGGATTCTAGGCCGCTTGAATCGTATGGACGACCATCACGTAATGACAAACCGCCCTCTTAAATTCTAGGCTTCCATGCCCTATGATAAGCCTTGGAAGCCTTCGATAGGAGGGAGAGAGAGAGAATATTATAATCTTGTAATTAAAGCGAGAATAAATGGTAAGAATGCCTAAAACTGGAGAGAAGCAAGATTTTTAGCATTACTTTAATGATATATTTACCAAAGCATTCTAGTGCAGTGGCACAAGGCGTCTCTGACGTAACTTAGGTGACCAGGGTTCGAGACTATAGATGAATACATGTGTCTGGTCTTGAGGGAGAAAAATAAAATCAATGACTCGGCCATTGTTTTCTTGTGGTGTAAAATGAAACAGTAATTTTTGTGCTGCCATATTATCCAATGGATGAGATTTCCACGGCACTAGCCATCAGATTTATGCCCGACAATACGATTGGTTAAGATCTTCTAAGTTCTATAGTCTTTCAGACAACGTAGTCCCGCCTTGTTATAAGAGGAATGATAGCATAATGCCACACTACTAACAAGTTAGTGTAGTGTCACCTACTTCTTCTTTTTTTATAATGGACCCTAATTCTAATCGATCAAATCTATTCATCTGAAGGCTCCAACATTGGATGACTCGTAAAAAGGCAGTCCCAATGCATGAAGCTCCCGCTTATGTCGGGTCCAAGAAAGGGGTGAACCACAAAGGCCTAAAGTACACAGCCTTACCTTGCATTTTGCAAGAGGCTGTTTTCACGCCTTCAACTCGTGACCTTAAGCTCACATGACGACAACTTTTACCGTTGCGCTAAAAACAGTAAAGATTGGATGAGCTTAGTATATAGAAAAATCGGATTTTGACCACAGGAGATGGACACGTAGATACACTGCATAATGAACCATTCGTAATTAACTACAAAAAAGTAGAGTTGTTAGAGGGTTATAATCATCCAATCACTCACTATTCAAAGAAACAAAAAATATTCAATCACTTTGATACAATATATTTGAAGTAAGAGGAATTAAATTGATGGGTCTAATCGACTAGGTGATTAGCTTGTAGTTGCCAGCAGCGCCATTTGTAAACCTGTCTCTGATGTTTACACGAATCAGAAACATGGAGCGGAAGTAAAAATCAAATAGATAGAAAACTTACCTTCGGCCATGGCAGTGTATTTTGAAGCTATCTTTGAGGGAATCTTCTGATTCTGTCCAGTATCCGATGACGGAAAACGAGGTGGGTTTTCTGCATGAATCAGAGACCCCTCCAGCCATAGCTTTAAAGATGGTTAATGACAGATATCTGGCATGAGCAGTTACCACATACCGTTAGAGTTTGAATTATAATGTCATGGACCACATGAATTCTAACACCATTAACTCCGGGGTTGGACTAGCAGGTCTCTGCAATTGCAATTGGGAAACAGTATCAACTTTAAATGGTTTGCATATTGCAAAAGTGGGTCTCTAGAGGGCTTTAGTCCACAATATCTTTCATGTAACAGCCCCTGCTTGGTCTAAGACAAAAATATGACATTCGGAATACAGCCCCTGAATCAGTGAAACATCCCCTTTACATGATTTTCATCTTGAGATTAACCATTGCAGCCATGCAAGCGGAAACCACCCAGTTTTCAGTGTGATTTGCACTGGGTATAGTTCATTGCACCATCACTAGTCTGTCTTATGCTTGCTCATTATCAGAATCAGGACAAAAATTTACTGGAGAAGAAATGCCCATGGTAAAAATCATCTTATACACAAAGGGGTTGGTTCTAGTCTTTCTTCAACTACTAACCTTATCCTATTTTCTCCTTCACATCAGGTAAGAAACTAACCTCAGTATCGGCTGGAAAACTGAGATGCAAATAAAATGCACAAAATATAATGAAATAGGTTCACTTTTAGGACAAATTTTTTAATAAAGTTTATAAAAAGACAAAAAATTGCTAACAAATGTCTAACACATTTAGTCGCAGAACTCAGCATCTCCCCTAGTTGCAGGTTCGAGTCACCGCCACTCCCTTTTTGGCCGGGAATTAGATTCAGAGTGTTGGGGATTGCTTTGTAATTTTTAGCTTGTAATCAAACAAAAAAGTAAGAAAAGAAACTGCCAAGAATATCTACAATAGTTAATTCTAGACAACTAAAAATCTGCTTTGGAATATGTTTGAGTTGCTGCTTTCTCCATGGGTGGAGGATTAAATTTAGGGAGAGTAGACGCGTGAGAGTCTGTGGGTGATTGGCTTTCTAGTTCTTTGCCTGACCAAAAAAGCGACAAAATAACTAAGGGTACTCAAAAACTAAGCCTTCCACACATAAGTTGCTCTGTACCATTGGCATTTCTCATCTTGTGAATTTTTTTCATTGACTCTAACCTACACATAATGTGTTATAACTTAGAAGGATCTATTGGATTGAACGCTAATTTTTAAAAAGGAAAAATATTATACACAACCCCAGTGGCTAGGCCAATTTCAGTTGCCTCCACCTGTGGTTTAATTTCAGTCAATTAGACACCTGAGGTCCAATTGGAAAGCAAAATCAGCCTTCCATTAGGCAAAATCCATTCAGACAGATGGAAAAAGGGATTACATGCTGTCACTTAATAGATTAAAAAAAGGGCAGCCCTAGTGCACGAAGCTCCCGCCTATGCGGGTTCTGGGGAAGGGGCGGATCATAAGGGCCTAAAGTACACAATCTTACCTTATATTTGCAAGAGGCTATTTCCAGGCCTTGAACCCATGACCTCAAGGTCACACGATGACAACTTTTACCTTTGCGCCAAGGCTACCCTTCTTCACTTAATAGATTCTCAACTTAAATCTTTTACAAAATTTCCAAATTACTCCATCCTTCTTCTTTGACAAACCCTAAGTCATCTAAAAGCAAATCTAAAAATAAATAAAGCATTGGAGTGGGAACCCAGATATAAGAAACTTTAAAAAAAAGTAAAAATAAAAAAGATGGATTAGGGAGAGTAGATCCGAGATTTTACCTCAAAATCCCTTCTCCACTCACCTGGTTCTTTCTTCTTCCCACCATAGCTAGTTTTCAACTCTCAAGAACCAATAGCTACTGTCAATTGTGTCTTTGTTATAGGATTCACGTCCTCTCTCATAAAACCATGTACATAGGATTGCTAGACATAATGACAATACATGCATAAAGAACTAAGTGACTCTTACACGAGGATATCAAAATGTGGATAAATTTTCCACCCACAGTGGACTTGTACTTTGTGATTGGTAGCACAGTTACAAGGTTCAGATTTAGGTATAAGTTGGCAAGGCAAAAAATTATAAAATTTAAAAAATGTTTGAGAAAATAAGAAAAAAAAAATAGAAAAAGCAAATTACGAGGATGTGAATTTAATCTTGTAATTTTAAGGGTGTGTGTGAGTGCGTCTCTACCATTAAAGAAGAAAGATGGGTCTCGTTTCAACTAGAACAGAAATTGTGATTAAGCTATTCCAAAATAGTGACAATTTTCCAAAATTGTAGAAATAGCCTCTTGCAGAAATACAAGGTAAGGTTGCGTACTATAGGCTCATGTGCTCTGCCCCTTTCCCAGACCCCGCATAGGCAGGAGCTCTGTGCACCGGGGCTGCACTTTTTTATTTGCAGCCCAAAAACATGGACAAAATCTTCCTAGAACAAACAGCCCAGGCTTCTTAAGTTAAGGCCGCAAAAATATCCAGGAAAATTTTCACTATTCTAGAACAGCTTAACCCATGATTCTTGTTAACGTGGCGAATAGTCCTTTGCATCTCGATGTCTTTCTTGCTATAAATCATTTACAATCCTCAGTCAGTGCAGCGGTTTTCACAGGGCATCATCTCTTTGCCTCGTTTCCACACTCATGTCTTGCTTTCACCTTCTTCTCCATCTCAACAGTGTAATAGAACATGCAGTTCACTTCATTATAAGCAAGGAAAAGGACAAGCATGGACAGATAGGAGCAGGAGAATCAGTCGAGAAGAACGTGCGAAGACGAAAAGCAGCAGTCATTGACACTCACCAAAAATGGAGGCACAAGTTTGTAATGGCTACTACAAATGGATGTCACACAACATACAGGATATTTAAGGGACTGAGTTTAACATGAAATTTTTTTGATTAATGAAAATCATAATCTTACAGAGAGAGAGAGAGAGAGAGAGAGAGAGAGAGAAGAACTGGAATAGACGATGAGAAAAAGAAAGGAAATATTCGTTCAAGTTGCTCAATGCAACCACTCAAGACGACACAGGAGATTAACTAAACAAAATTACATCATAAATTATGAAAATTAGTATAGTTATGATAATAGCACATCTGATATGGGGAAGAAAAAGGAATGCAGCAATTATACAGGTCATTGGAGACGGATAATACCCAACTGTTTTTTCTGAAGAACCAAAACTCAAGCTCTCGGCAATATTCCATGGACGATTCCCATCATAACCTATATATATGTGCAAATTGCGTACCTGTATTACAAGTGTCTGCTCGTTCATTTCAGCTGCTTCAGCATGCAGTTGAAGAAGAATGCGTTCGATGAAGAGAATCTCTGAAGAGTACCATGATGTTGGCCTCTGAAATGCTTGTTGCTCAACTTGAACTTCTTAATGGTCAGATGTAAGAAACAATCAAACCTACCGCCATCTTTTCTCTTTTAAAGAAATGAGCTGCAAGTAAGAAAACACTTAACAAGATAAATCAAGGAAGAAACTAATGACCATCTGGTAACAGAACATTAAAACAAAGCAGTTAGGAGAATCACATTGTTGTTAATAACTTAAGAGCGCAAAAACAAATGCCAGATATCACTTAGATTGTATCTTGTTAGTTGAACAAGGTATTTCAGTATTAAGTTCACCCAGAGACAAGCCTGAGAGACAGGAGCAGAAATTCACTCACCTGTCGAGCAACCTGAACCAGTCGTCGACTGTCTCGAGAAGACTCCATTATCAGTCCAGACTTCTGCAGCTCTAGCACTGCACTTTGTTTATCACCTGTCCTCTTTGAAGAGGTTTTCTTTTCCATGGCAACATTTTCTTGCTGGCTGCTCAAAGGCTCCCTCTTGCGCTTCCGCCGAAATGTATACTTCAGAGGCCTATCATTTGCAGCTTGACTAGAAGCTTCAGTTATTTCGCACATTTTTCCATCTTTAGAATCAGGATTGATCAATGGAACATCAACTGTTTCAAGATTCAATTTACAAACAGAAGCACCTCGTATGTCATCTCCAACTTTAGATTCCTGTCTTGCCAATGTTACATCCTCTTTTGATTCCTCATAATCTGTGGAATCATCAGTAGCAACAACCCCATCATCACTTCTGTTGCCATCCAAACATCCTGAATTTGGAACTGCAATTGTACCTGATATTGAAGGTTCAATGCTCTGCTCATGTTTGGCAGTAGAAATATGCTCCTTAAAATTCATCGCATGATTTTCCTTTGCAGTGCACCGAGCCAAATTTCCGCTTCTCAATACCACTCTTCCACTTCTCAAAATCCCATGCCTAGTCAAACTGCCACTACTTATACATTCCTCATCCTCAGTGGGCAAGGCTAGGTGATTTTTATCTTCTGAAATTTTATCACTTCCAATGGACATTGGGACAAGACAGGACTTAGAGTCCATCTGGACCTCTTCTCCACTTGTCTCTAGTAAGTTTTCATCCACTTCAATCTTGTTCGGACATGATAATGGGAAGATTTTGGATGACAGAACATTAGATGGTTCAGGCCCTGCCGCAAATTGATCAGGAAATTCACATGTGGGAGACTTGCCATGCCTATCTTTAGCTGTTGATTTTCTTGAAGAAAATCTGCGGAAGAACTTAACAACTGGAACTTTGTCACAATCACCATACTGATGCATTATTTCTTTCAACCCATTCAAGCTCTCAGCCTGCATAACTGTACTATCGATCTTGGCAGACCCTAGAGTTCTTTCAGGCATTTCAACATTGACATTCTTTGTATGTAAGTATCCATCATCAATTTGACCTGGACAAGGTAATTTCCCCGTTAACAGGTTTTGCTCGAATGCTCTAATACGCTGAGTGCATCCATTTCTATACAACTCAGGCTCTTTGGTTCTCATTATAATAGAGGCTAAGTCAGGTTTGCTGGAATAATAGTTCTCAGCAGGCAAATTATCCAACACTCCAGTCTGTGGCATGTTTTCAGACATCAAACAACAGTGAGCATTTTCACTTTTCCGACTCGAAGTTGCATCCACAACATCAGAATTAAGCACATGCCCAGGTCCTGAAACCATGGGGCAAACAATTGAATCAGTTGCACAAAGTTCATTCCGGTGACAAGCATCTTCACGGCAAGAGGGATGCCCATTTATAGCTTGTTCATTCAATGACTCCACTTTCTTAATTTTGATCTTCTCCAATTCATCATGCACTCTTCTCAACTCTGTCCTAAGGTCTTTTTCTGTGTCTTTTGCTACACTGAGCTGAGATTCAAGCTCTTGAATCTTTCTTCGTTGGCCTAAGGATGTCTTTTCAGCTTCAGCAACCTGAACCAATAACCATACTAATCAATGTCACATTTTCAGGCACTATTTTAGACAAAGAAATGGGGATCACGAGGAAGAAAACAGAAAAATGGAATCCACATATGCAGTAGATATCGTTCTAATCATATCATTGATTCTGTATTTACAAATTTATGAGTTCACACATCAATAAAAATTTACCCCAAGTCTGAGTATATGCTGTCCACATACTCTTGGTCAGCTAGCAAGCTCCAAGCCATGCTGAATTCCAGATGCTGGTTTCTAAACATTACCATCGCTAGAAAAATAAAAATTGAGGCCAAATCTGAACTGTACAGTTTTCAGCTAAACTGCATTTTAAGTTTCAGATCAAACTTAACAGAAAATGAATTACTGAAAGTAACAGTATTTGTATTTCAGAGAAAGTACGCTGCAACTAGCACTCATGGCTGTGAAACAATACAAGATTTGCTTCCAGAAAAATAGTTCTCAAATTCTATATGGTTTACAACTGGGATCAGAACTATTTGGAACAGCTGTGTCAATTTTGACAGAGACTTGCATCTGGCAACTACAGATCAGCAATATTGACCAAAACTAGAACTTGAAGTGAGCATAAGAAGCTCTTGAGCCCTTATAGCATTTCTGCTTGTTCTTAATTGTTAGCAATAGAATTAAAAAATTTATTGCTCAGGATTTTATTGTACAATAGTCCTGATATTTTCAGATGCCCAATACTGCCTGCTATTTGCAGACAATACCTTCACTTCTTTTTTTTCCTAGATCTAAGATGTTCATCTTGTTAGGCCTTCCATATTTAGCCTACCCATGAAAAGCATGGAAATTGGATGATTTTAACTATTGATTCTTTCTTTTTCCAAATAACAATGGCCCTGATTTAAGGTACAAAGAAACATAGAATACAAGCATCCAATTGGGGTAGTTTTGGGGTGTAGAATCCAGGCAGTCCGAATAAGATGAATTGGTTAGAACTTCCAAAAATATGCCCAACATCATGCAAAAGTAGCATCTGCAAATAACAGGCAAAATATCAGTACCCATTTGTATCAACATCCAAAATATAGAGCTAATTGCATTTCCCAGATTATGCTTAATATTATTAGTTATCATTCTCTAGAAAAATTATGTTACAAGTTTCAGTTTGGTGAAGTAAAAACAATGATGATATTTCAGGAAGCTATAGAAGTACTGTTTTCTGTTTATTACAATCTTAACAATGAAGATAATGTTAATATTTTAATCATTCAAATACTGTCAATCTTTGACATTCTTTTGAAATTCCATGCAACTCCAAAGCATTGAGGAAGTTTATGTTCCTTGTTGATGATAACTTGCATTGAGAACTCCACCAAGGGTGGTGCAAGCCATGAGTAAGTAACAAGTTCTATTCTCAGGATAGGATCATGGACTTGTAGCATATATGTGAAAACCTTCTTGCATTGAATATTAGTTCCCAAATACATAAACATTTTGTAGTTAGCATAAATGCATAAACATTGAGTCTTAGTATTTAGCATACATGCATAAACACTTAGTATATAGTCCCTATTCACTATTAATATTTAGCATAAATGCAAGGATGCTTCTCAGGATAGGATCATGGATCCGTGGTAAACAATTAACAAAATTCTTTTCTCAGGATAGGATCACAGATTTGGCAAGTGAAAAGCTAGTCACATTGAATATAGAGGGCCAGCCCGGTGCATGAAGCTCCCGCGTAAGCTGGGTCCAAGAAAGGGCAGACCACAAGGGTCAACAATAAGCAGCCTTACCTTGCATTTTACAAGAGGCTGTTTCCATGTCTCAAAACCATGACCTCAAGGTCACATGACAACAACTTTACCATTGAGCCAAGGCTCCCCTCTAGTCACATTGAATATATAGTTCCTAAATACATAAGCATGCTCCCTCTGAACTCTTAGCATTTAGCATAAATGCAAACATGATCCTACCCGTGACCATTTCAAGCTATTTCCTTCTAACAAATGGTGGTTTTTAGTTATCTAGATTAACTAAGTGACTGTCCATCTCAAGTTATTTCCTAGTAACTAGTGGCAGCTTTTAGTTACCTAGAGTAACCAAGTGACTATCCCACTAATCATAGCTTGCCATAGACAACTTATATAAACACACTCCCCTTAAACCTTTAGCATCTAGCTTAAATGCAAACATGCTCGTACCACTGGCAATTTCAAGCTATTTCCACCTAAAAATTGGTGGTTTTTAGTTACATAGATTAATCAAGTCACCATCCATATCAAGTTATTTCTTTCTAATAAGTAGCAGCTTTTAGTTACCTAGAGTAACCAAGTGACTATCCTGCTTAATCATTGCTCGCCATAGATGACTTATCTGGACATTGACCATCCTATAAAACTATCAAATTCAAAAGTTTGTTGTATCTCCAAATGTGTTGCAACTACAACGTCTAAACCTCCTCTTGCTCCAGCCACACTATGATTCCCATCTACCTTTGTTCACAAAGTAGTACTTTGTATAGTCAAATAAATGGTGCATTCAAAATTTTAGCCCTGTAACATGGATTTCTTCATAACCTTTCAGAAAAAAGGGGATTCCTTCGTTAGATAGCAGACACGACCCTCATTCTGCCATTGAAACCTGTCAGATGTACACACCAAGTAATATTGGCTGATTTGGTCCCTAGGTGATGGCCATTGCGTAACTTGGCATCGTATTAACTCTCTTCCCCTCCCTCCCTTCCCCATCATAACTGGTTTCTGCCACCTTCCCTGCAGATGGCTGCAGATGGACCAGTCACCTCATTTAAGTAAAGATGATTCTTTCACCACATGGCTATTGATGGACAGAACATACTTGAAATCCTGGCAATTTTCCATCTCTAATTGTCAGCATAATTAGTTGCAGCCATCCAGCTGCCAATATGTCAGGGAACTCAAGTGGAATTGGTACCCAAGTTTAGGTAATGCTGGTTCTCATCTCCAAGGCCTTTCCATTCAAATGGCTCCTATTCTTCAAAACTGCTAACCCGAGCAAAATTATTTCTTATTTGATGTGTTTTTGTTTTTAGGTTTAGTTTTCTTACATCAATTTCTCAATACCAAATCAGAACTAAGAAGAAACATCATACAACAAGATTCCCTTCAAAATCATACTTTTACAGTTTTACCACAAACTTCTCTTTCTTCTGCAAATCAGAGAGAAGACATGTGACTCAGTATCTAAATGAAACATTGCAAAACAACCCGAGAATTCAATTTGTCCATCTTTTCATGGGCCATTATAGCAATTTGTAATCCGGGTGAAGAACAAATACAAAACAAATAGAACTCTCTCTCTCTCTCTCTCTCTCTCTCTCTCTCTCTCTCTCTCTCTCTCTCTCTCTCTCTCTCTCTCTCTCTCTCTCAGACACACACACACATATAGAAAGAGAGACTTGGTGCAATGGTAAAGTTGTTATTGTGTGAGCTTGAGGTCACAAGTTCGAGGCCTAGAAACAGCCTCTTGCAAAATGCAAGGTAAAGCTGCATACCATTGACCAATGTCGTCCGCCCCTTCCCCAAACCCCATATATGTGGGAGCTTCATGTACCGAGCTGCTCTTATATATGTATGTATATATATAGACACATATATAAACACATACATACATCTAAAAGCGTGTGTATCTGTGTGTGTGTGTGTGTGTGTGTGTGTGTGTGTGTGTGTGTGTGTGTAGAGAGAGAGAGAGCAGGGGGCAAGAAGGGAGGGAGAAACAACTCCTTATGGTGGGACAGAGGAAGAGAAAATAGGAAGCAATAATTTGATGTGGGTATTAAAAGGAATTTAGGGAGAAAACTTAATCGTATTCCTGTAATCAAAAGCCTGTTATTTTCAAAGACCAAAAACCCTTCCAAAGTTTCTTTATTTTGCCACCAAAGCTGGGTAAAACCAGTCCAATAATTTCTCATGAAACCTGAGCTGCACATGTGCAGTTAGAAGCCCTCTACATTCATGTGTGGAATCATTCCTAAATTAGAGCATATGTAGATATGTGGTGACGTCTCTATGTATGCCTAATAGCATTCACCATTTGATGGCTTGCAAATTTTCTGGCAAGAAGTATGAGCTGTTGCAATACAAGAGGCTCATGCACATGTAAACCCACAGACATAAGCACAGGCACACGACTGCAAACCCACAGACATGTTCATGCACACACACACAGAATACATGTATGCACAGACAAGTGGACACACGCACAATCATGCCACTCACAAACATCTACGTACACATATACATTTACATACATACGGATGTATATATATATATATAGATCCGTATGTGTGTGTATCTCAGCCCCTAGTGAGTGACGTCAGCACTCTTAACCTGCTCAATTTCATCCACAGTTTCTAACCAGAAGAAAGTGGCTTTGTGTTACCTACATTACCAAAATTACTGTTTTCTCTACTCTTTTAGCCACTTACAGGTGCTTCTCTATCTTTTTTCCAATTTTCATAGGCACATCATGTTTTAATCGATAACCCCAAACCAACGAGCAACTTGGTCCAGGAAAGCCCTTCCTTGTGCCACTGCAGTAGAAGGCAGGCGATTCTCTATCTACTGCTCTTGTAACTCCTACAACTGCATGTCACCCAAATAATCATATCCAATGCATGACTCACACAATGAAACTCATCCAGTTCCCATCCAACTCTACCCCCGACAGAGAAAACACAGGAACTAGATCTCACAGAGTCAATCCAATGCCAGCCTCAGCTGCTGTATTTCAAATTTCTATTAATGAATTTAATTAACCCTAAGGACGAGTCAGCTTGAGGACACTATTGCTTTTACCTCCTCAACAGCTCAAATTTTTTCTATTGCCATATAGTAGTGCAACATGCGGATGGACTATTATGACTGTCTATGGATCATAACTATTATAGGGAAATGAACTACTTTTAACTCTTTTTCCTTACCTATCTCATAGAGTTCATTATGCATGAGTAATCTAGTGACTTAGGTATATTAAGAGGTCACATGTAAAACCTACCAACTTTAGAGGTGAATACATGAGTATATCAGTTTCAATAAAAGAAGTGATTCTCCTTTCTGTTTTGTGATACTAACTCTAGTGAATGATAGTGATTGAAATTTGGTTCTAGATAGTTCATTTCTTTCATTAATGATTATTCTTCAACAACATGGGCTTAGATTATGAAAATTCAATGAAGTTTCTAATTCCAGTAACACATCTCATAGAAGGAGCAAAACTTATTCAGGCGCAATATCAAAACTTTCAGCATAGGCCTTCTTAATTTTTCATTTTCTTCCTGAGGTTATTTTATAGATTTCTATCTTCTTTGGCTTTTGCCTTCTCCAATAAATTCACCACTTATGAAGAAATAAAGAAGAAAAGCATAAATGTCGTCAACCTCTACTGGCGGTTTCTGTGTGTTTATGAAGTAACCCTTGTTCAAGATGCTCTCTTCATTAGTGAAGAAGGGAAGTTATCCAAGGGAAATGGTTGAATCTGTTTGAAATCTTGGAGAAATTATGGCAAGTGAATCTTAAGGAAGAACCCATCATAAAAGATACAAGAGTTCATGATGAATGCAAGACAAAGAAAATATAAACCATCACAAATAGCAAGATTGGAAATGAAATCAGTTCCTGTCATCAGGTACCCATTCTTTCTCTCACCATATGTACTCTGTCTTCTTTCCCTCTAAATAGTTAAAAACTGGATTTACTAATTGGCTAGACAAAGGAAGCAAATGTTACACTTCTCTTCAATTTAGTGTCCATGTACACTGTTTAGCTTAACCTATGTACCTTCGGAGTGTTCTTTTAAACAATTGTCTTTCTAGGGAACTTCTAGTCTATTAAAGTCTGTTAGACATCTTTAGTAGATGAAACAATTGAATGATTGAGGATATGGGATTATAGAAGCTATAGAAAAGAATAGCAGTTCAAGAATCCAATATGGTTTTCGAGGGAAAGTAAGTGCACTTTGTATGAAGAACTATCTCTAAATCAATAAGTTCCACAACCACTACAAGAAACGGGGAAGTTTTCAAAACATGCCATCTCTTCACTACTTTAGGAGAATAAGCATCACCTTCAATCAGAAAGGGAGTTTTTAATGATAGAGAATTTATGGATGGAAACAATTTGGCTCGCCAAACTAGAGCACAGGGGTGCTTAATAAGCTCACGGAGTGCATAGGGTTATTCATCTTGATGTTGTCAACAAGATCTTCATGTTGCCTTCAAGTGAAGGGACTACAGGAAAATTAAGAACCAGAAAAAGACATCTGCTCCTTTTAGCCTACTTAGAAAAGGCTTATTCCTAGTCAAATTCAAACATAGTGGTGGGAGTGAGTATCTTTTCTTCGACAGTGGCAGAAGTCACACTCTCACTTGTAAACTCTCTATCCCATAGAGGGTTCTAACTAAAAAATACTGTCCATTGAAGTGAAAGCAAAATACCAAGTGAAAATGATTTTAAATAACTTTAAAAAGGCCACTAGCATAAAGAAGTAAGAAAAAAATTTCCATTTATGAAGGCAACATATTGGAAAGAAGTATTAGCTTCATATTATGGTATGATTCACCAGCTATCACTTCTACAGATGAGTCAGTCTTACAATGGGTAGGAGATTTATATCCGTCGATGCGTTTACTGCAATCCATTACAAAAATCTGTACTCTATAACTAGACCTTGACAATTTTGTCAGAGGATAATGTGAAGGAGTTATGGTCCTGGAAGCCAGGCAGCAGAGGAAGTTGTAAAAGTCCTTGATAGGAGGAAAACTTTGGCAATTCTGATGTCGGTAGTTGATGTGTGCCAATCTGAGGACTGCTTTTGTAAGACATTTCTTAATTTCTTTTCTCAAGATTATAAATCAGCATAGTTTCCTCGCTTGTGAGTGTTATTTTATTTCTAGAATTGCTTATGAAACAAACTAGAAGTGATTATTGATTTTTCTCCTCTAGAAGTCTGTTTCTTTCCCTCATGGGACCTTGATGGTTTAGATAAGGTTCAGAACAACAAAGAGAATAGAAGCGGGAGAACTCACTGCACCCCTTGAGATAACTAAGACACAAGGAGGAATTATTCCAACAACAATGGTAACTACCAGCAATATTGCCAAGGACGTCCATCCATTGTACTAGTAATCAGTCAGATATCCAATACACAATGCACGCTTGCTATTGCATATGGAAATATATGATCCATGTAAATTAGCACGACCAGGACATCACAAATGCAGGACACTGAATAACATAATGCAAGCCTACAAATGGTTATCAGGACGCTGAATAACATAATGCAATCTAGAAATGGTTGTCATCAATTGAATGGAACTCCATAAACATATGGTGGTTATTAGATTCAGAATTCAGCCTTTCATGTAAACTGAAAACAATTCTGAGGCTTCAAATGTGGAGATTAGAGCATGTAATAGGGGAGGAAAGTAGAATAGGAGGATAAAACATAATTTCAAGTACCCCGTGCTCCAAAAAGCTACCTCATCTCTTTTTTTCTCTCCTTTCCCCATCTTTGGGAAGTTTGTCCTTGTTGTGTTGCTTTTGGCACTAAGCAACTGAAAGCAAAAGGAATAGAACCTCTAGTAGAAGAATCAAACTAGTTATAACAAAGATGCTGCATTTCATTTCCACAATAATACAGCAACAGAATTCGCTTAAGTAGCTGCCACATGTCAACCAGATCATTTTAATGGTCAAACTAGTGATACCTTTCTCGGCCTTTTGGTTAAGATCAAGTCTAGTATCTTTTCTTGTCAGTATAATGGTGAAACTAGCAGTAACAAAGAAGATGAAATTTCAATTCCACAATAAACTTCTCCAGAAGCAGACATATTCAACCTCGTCAAACTGGTATAACAAAGAAGATGCATTTGAAATCCACAAGAATGCAACCATAGAAATCACAGCAGAATCAGGCACACGTCAATCATTTCATTAGGTTCTGGATGAAGCACATATCAAGAATTTGGTGCAGCAGACCCTTTCCGAACACTTGATGTCAAATTGCAACAATCAACTATTACATAAGCAAAAGGAAGCATTTTTTGAAACACTATGCATATTCGGAAGAAGCCCTTCTTGACATGCTGGAATAAGCAAGTAATTCAGCGGACACATCTGATTTACAATGCAGAGGATAAACAACACCCCTGAGGAAAAGCATCCGGTCCAAACTGCAAATCATACTCAAGACAATCCATACACATCGAACTTGAAATTTTACATTCCTCCCAAATACATCAAACTCAAAATTGCGCATTTCTATCAAATCTAACTGAATCATTACTATAAAAAACGAAATATAAAACCCACAAAATCAATTCAACCACAGGAAACCTCCTTCTGACAAACAGAAAACAGCATCAACAGCGCTAATCAACCACAGTAACAAGGAAAGCTAATGCAGACTGCAGTAGTGAAAACAGGGAAAAAAAAAGAACGGAATCACAATCGTCACTGAAATTATACTTTGAAATCCATCATTTGTTTGATTCGAAGAAGCATATTGAGAGCTTCTTCCTTTGCAGAAGAAAGGTCTTGCTGGAAACGAAGAGCCTTTTTCTCCGACACCAAAACACGAGCGGCCGCCTCTTTTGCTGTATTGAGTATTATATCTGCATACGCCCTCTTCAAAGCTACCATTTTCTGCAAACAGAAAGGAATCGAGTTTACCGAACCAGAGAAGCTCCGCCAAACAAAGAAGAAGAAGAAAAACCTTGTTTTGCTCGGTTGTTTTGGAGTAGGAACTGAAATGGCGGTTGGGGGAAACGGAAGTAGGAGAGAGAAAGTGCGAAATCAAATGAGGAAGGGCTGTATTTATCAAAATTTAGGGGGTATTTTACCTCAGCTTCTTCCATGACTTGAAGGGGAAGCTGGGACGGGCGTTTTCGGTTCAGACCAGACCGCCGAAGATGGTTTTTGGTGGTTTCTTTCCCTTGCAGCTGTCTGTTATGAACTGAAAACTTCTGTCGTTATTACCCGATTGCCCCTCTTCTTTTCTACAAATGACGAGAATGCCATACCTACCTTGAAATCTTTTTTGAATTTTTTTAATTGGTTGTGGGAATATTCTGAGCAGACTGGGCCCGCTCAATGTGGGAAATGTTCTGCAGTAGCAGCCGTTGATCATGGGTCATCTATTGATTGAGGCCTGCAACTCTCCACAGTCATGTTTCCCTGTTTGAGGTATTATCATAGGATGCATGGGACATCAATCGTGCTAAAACCATAGCTGGGCCAACAATTTCTGTGATCACAACCTTTCATACCGTGACCCGCTTCTTATCCGACAAATTTTTATCGTTGGATAAGGATTAGCACCATCGGATGGCCCCACAACAACAGTTAATATTTTTGTCATGTGTCATGTATATTCTGGGCCCCTAGGCAAGCTGTATATAGCATTAGTTGCTGGTAAGACTCTGTAAGTTCTCCGTAAAGAGATCCTCTAAAAGTTATGGCCCCATTACATCTGCGTCGTACATTAGCCTCTTTGTTTCGATCAAACGGTGAATTGATGGTCATTTAACGCAGGGAGCTGCAGGTGCACTGAAAACATAGGCGGCCGGCGAATCGGTTGGAGGCCGGAAAATCCGGGCATTTAAACTGGCGTGAAGGCGCGAGGCTCCTTGAACAAGCGGCAGCGGCGGGACAGCCCGAAAGAGGAACCTTTGAGGCAATCGCAAACGTTGATCTAGTGGACCACCACTGCGCAAACTGCATTACCGTTAGATTTCACCTACTCTTTTATGGTGCGAAAACCAGTAACAGCCTCGTAATCAAATTACAATCCTAATTTTAGATTGGTTAATATTTTATCAGGAATATTTGTATGGTGCGCGCATCACACACACTTCCCTACAATATCATGGTGGGCCACACCTTTGGGTAATCAGAACCGTTCACCTGCTTCCTATTGTCGTTGATGACTAGTAATCCTAAAATAGTACTAGTTAGATGAATTTAAAGCCTGAAAACTGTACTTTACTTCATACAAATATAGACGGTTACTAACTGAATGTACGTTTTATGAAGTTTAAAATCATCCAATCTTAGTGATGTTTAACGCTTTACATATCTGAACTTACAAATTCAGATGAACGGTTTCGATTACCTTAAAGTGGGGGCCACCGTGAGAAAGTGGGGATGCGCACCATACAACTATTCCTCGCATTTTATAATGATTTTTTAAGTCGCGTACAAGAGAGAATACTTCCGGAAATGAATTGTCTAAGATGGACCAAGAAGATGTTTGGATCACCAAAAATATAGGCCCTGCAATTGCATTTATTCATTGACTTTGACTTGAACAAATCATGGTATGAAAAATCAGTAATTTGTACCATGGCCCATGTGAAAGTTTGTGGACCCCATTCGGTGATCGGAAGGACGTCTCGTAATTGAATGGATATGGTGCCACAATAATTGTACGTAATTATGACAAATCAATTGCTAATATCAAGCATGCATGGCCCACTATAGAAGTTTTTGGAAATTTATGTTAGATTAAGTGCTGCTTTGTTGGCAAGAAATGATGGAAATTGATTTCTTTGGAAAAAGAAATGCTTTGTGAAAAGCATTTTGCACCTTCACATAATTTAATTTAAAGGGAAAATACTTTGCACAGAAGCTTCTTCCTTTACTAAAGGCTAGCCCCAGTGCTTCTTGCCTATGTAGGGTCTGGGAAAGGGGCAGATCACAAGGGCTTATAGTAGGTAGCCTTATCTTGCATTTTACAAGAGACTAATTCCACGCCTTGAACTCATGACCTCAAAGTCACATGACGACAACTTTTACTGTTGCGCCAAGGCTCCCCTTCGGATTCTCCCTTTACTGTGAAACTCAATTTCCAACACTTTCTTGCCAACCAAATATGCTATGTGGGGTAGTTATGGATTCAACTATTTAATTTACCAAGCTAGTAGTCAAATATGTTGAAGCCGTCTAGCATAGTTGGTTCCAAATCTCATGGTGTCTCGCTTGGTCATGCTTGGTTAGAGGTTGGAAATGGCACTTTTGCCTTGTTAGAAAATTTTTAAGTATATTTAAGAATTAAGATATGCTTTTAGATAGTTTGCTTTGGAACTCTTTGTTGTAAATAAATGTGTGTGTGTGTGTGTGTGTGTGTGTGTGTGTGTGTGTGTGTGTGTGTGTGTGTGTGTGTGTGTGTGTTAATTTCAGTTGTTTCATACAAGTGCAAGGAACATGTGACATTTGATTGACTAGAAAATAGAAAAAGTTAGACGAAATGGCAGTTAGAAACTTTTTCCCAACTAATCACACGTTAACTGCTCTTTACACCTACAACTCCTTGCTGAAATTATCGCTCATATACATACATACATAAAGAAGAAGAAGTCAAATTAAAATATGTAGAAGAAAAACCTAAGGCCAACTCCTTCCTTTTGAAGTAATAATATAGGTAGAGCCTAAAAATTACAAAGGGTTAGCCAACTATATGCTATTACTATCCATGGAAATACAATAAATGTTCAAACAATTGATAGCCTTGGCTACAGAATTTATATTAACTTATGGGATTCTATTTTATCCAAAAATATCAATAAATTAATAATACATGGGATCTATCTTATTTGCATCATTTAAAAATATATATAAAAACTCTCAATTTTTTATTTCCCTTTTGGTATAAGTTAAGAATTACAAAGCAAATTACTTAATCACACACATACTCCTAAATCCAATCATCCTTGCCAAATGAGAAAAACATTACTTCAAATATACTTGTCTGATACAAACTGCTCCAAGCATTTGTTGGCTTATTTCCTTCTCTTAAGTTAATGTGTATTCAACTGTAATCCTAGTCTCTCTGATTTTCTAAGTTTCTCTCAATAACTATAATGCCCGAGCAATTTACACTATTTTTAATGAAAATTGAACATTCTATAGAAAATAAATTGAGTTAAATGTTTCACTTTATTTAAAATAGTAAACAAAAGAATTTGTGAGGGGATTTAGTATCATTAGATTCTACTAAAAAAATGGAATCCAACGCCTCAAAAATCACCCAAAACGGAGTTCGTATGAGGAAGTTACAGCCGTTTAAAGATAGGGGTATTTCTGGAAATAAAATAGAAAAACGAAAAAAAAGGACGAAAAACTCAGGGGGGCCGTTTTGATAACGGCACCCCCTGTCGTCTTCAACCTCTAGACCCGCCCAGAAACCCGTTTTTTCATGATTTCTCTAGAATACACTAAGGAAAATGGCGGCACCGCCATTGAACGCCTTCCACTCTTCTATAAAAAAACCCCATCTTCCCCCCTCTTCAAAACGGGTTTTTTATAGTCGTTTGAGACTGGGGTTTCCGGTTTTGCCGGAAACCCATCTCTCTTAGTTTTCCAGCAATGGCCAGGCCCAAGTCAGGCCGGCCATTCCCGTCTCCCCATTCCCCTCTCTTCTCTCTGGTCTTAGCAATGGGGTTTTCCCCTTCTTCAAGTTTCCAGTAGCCAAGGGTTTTCAGGTGGAAAGGAGGAGTCACACCACCCGGAAAAGGGCGTCCCTAGGCTACCCAGGTAAGCCCCTCCTTCCCTTTCCTCCGTTTCACTTCCCCCAGGCCAAGATCCATGCCGGATCTGACCTTTTTCCAGCCGGATTTCTGGGCTAGAGGACGTTCCCAAGCCGTTCAAACGGCCTTGCACGAACACAACGCCCAAGCCAGGTCCAGACGACCTTGCACGAGCCAGGCGTCCAAGGGACGCCTTGCTCCATGTGCGCTGGGACAGGGTCCCAGGGATGAGCTCTAGGCGTACGACAGTGCGTACACTGTCCCAGGAGCGGCCCTCAGGTGCGTGCATGACATAGGGCATGGGTCCTGGGCGACCAGGGTGCACAGGGTGCCCTAGGAGCTAAGACGCGCCATGATACAAGGTGCGCCCGTGCGATGATGCGCGTCATAGCGCGTCACCTGAGCATGCACGTGCGCGTGCAAAAAAGCAATCCCTGACACGGCCTTTAGGCGCGAATGCACGTAAGGGAACAGGGACACGTGGACCTAACAAGACTTTAAAGTTAAGATTAAAGGACAATTTACAGAGTTAGCTATGGAATAGTAGGTCCACATCATAGGCAAGAACCAGGGACCTAATAGGCAGGGCTAGCGGTCTAATGTCTAAATAGACTGAAATTAATTAGGACTCCTTGTATCCGTTTATACCCAGGAGTTTATAAATGAGACCTGGGGACGGGTTGAGCGATAAAGGACGTGACTCCAGGAGACTTTGAGGTAGGTGCTCTATCGCTACTAGATTCTTTTAAAAAAACTATGATTATTTTGCGAATACATGTTTTAAGTACATGACTTAATTAGCATGACTTAATTCAGCATGCATGTGATAAATGTTTTATGCATAGACATGTTTTTTAAATAATTGCATATACATTATGCATATATACATTTTGCAAACTATTGCATACATTATATGATTTGTGAGCATTAAGTTCTTGCAAAAATTGTATGTCCTTGAGGATTACCAAAAGATGCTGGAGTGCCGAAGGCTAGGCAGTTGTAAGGGACCCAAAGAGGACAAGTTTTGAAAAAGGAGTTTTGCTTGTTTGCTTGGATATGATTTAGGCTGATAAGCTCATAGGCGCTATGCCGAGAGGTCTGGGTTAGCCTCCACCCTCTACCACTATTAGGTGGATGGGTACCACGCCAAAAAGAGCATGTCCCTACGTCGACTGCATGTGGTACAGGGGGCTACCACTGGTGCCACGGCACTAGGTCGATGTGTCATATGCCCCGTGGAGGCTATGACGCTGTGTCCTCAAGTACCCGGGGACCACACGACGGCGAGGTTGTGGGCATAGTTAGACGCTATGGTTTGATGATTTATTTGCATTGCATATGGCATGATATGAAGTTAGTCGACTATATCATACTAGATATCCATGAGTTGGATTCAATGAAGCATCTTATGCATATCATAATGTTATGATATATATATGATACTTTCGATTTGGATTATGTGATCCTTTAAGTCGTTAGTATTTCAGTTTGACAATGGATTTTAATATTGATATATTGAACTTGAGTGTTCAGACA
Organism: Warburgia ugandensis; assembly: GCA_035236585.1. Classification (NCBI taxonomy): domain Eukaryota; kingdom Viridiplantae; phylum Streptophyta; class Magnoliopsida; order Canellales; family Canellaceae; genus Warburgia; species Warburgia ugandensis. The sequence continues at coordinate 8,199,390 of CP141138.1, read as the reverse complement.
TGCACATGTTTTGAAAGAGCACATGATTTTAAACATCGCATGCATTATAAAACTAGTAGTGATAGACTCCTACTGAGTATAGTATATACTCACCCTATCCTTAACATTTTTTAGAATAGTTCCATCCACGAGTAGAGGACACCTATGTTAGTGTTACTAGCAAGTGAATAAAAAAGGAGACAATTATACATGTAAATAAACACTCTACCCTTTGGACATGTATTTGTATTTATTCTGATTAAGAATTTGTGGATTTGGATAGACCTGGGGAAAAACATTTATGGTTTCTGAAGTTTTTAAAAACTACTTTGATTGTTGTGAAAGCAAATGACACTCAGGATTTTCAAAATGAGTTTAAAACTAAAAGGTTTTCCGCTGCATTGTATGGTTTTTATAAAATGGTTTTCAAATAAGGATGCATCCTGCCTTAGGAATTAGATATTGCATTTAAAAAAATGCATGAGAAAACCCGGGTCATCACAATAACTGTACAAATCTCTCTATCCTACATGAAAATTTTGAAACTAACCTGCTGTTAACCCAAGGCTCTTTTTTTTTTTGTTGCCTAGAATATTAATATACATACTCAGTGAACCTTAGGAATAAAATTATATTATCTTATAAGTTTGTTGAGATTATTAATTTATTACATTAGCCCAAGTTGGAACTAGAGACATTATATCTTCTCAGCACATTATATCAACTTATCAGTTATTAATTTAACAAAATTTTACTATATAATTAAGTAAAAAGTTTGGTGGTTCATCAAACCAAATAACGTGGTCATCCACCCTTTTAAATCAAAGAAAAATTAAAAAGACTTAGATCTTTTTCTTAGCAATCAAATGCTTGAGTGACTTGATCCCCTAATGTCTCGCCTGATGCCTCTGAAAAAGTGGTAGCTACTTCAACCCACATGTACCCTAGGATTTTGTGATAAAAGTACAAGTGAGTCCCACCTTTTTAAATGATTTAGACCATATAAAATGTTTAAGAGAACTGCACTTTGCTTACTTGTGTAAGAAGTACAACCCATAGCACGTGGCACATTCATTCATAACTTTTGCATTCTTGTTGCAATTTTTTCTTAGAATTGGTCAAAGGAAAATATGTGATATGAGAAATTATTATGTGGCATTCATTAATTAGTACTTCTTGGTCAAGTAAGCAACTGTCTTGCATGATAGTTGTACTTTATCATTATTATTATCAAAATCTTATCCCAATTAGGGGTCAATCACATGAATCTTATTCATCCATTCCTCTCTATGAAGTATCATGGCTTCATTTAGTCCCAAAGTTTTTAAATCTTTTCTCACCACTTCAATCCACATTATTCTGGGGCTTCCCCTTGCCCTTTTAGCCCCTTCTACTTGCATTGCCTCACTTCTTCTATTAGGTATTGTTTTTGGTCTCCTTTGGACTGTCTAAACCATCAAAGTCTAATCTCTCTCATCTTGTTACCTATTGGTACCACCCCTAAGTTTACTTTAATGTTTTCATTCTTAATTCTATCCTTTCTTATCTTGCTACTCATCCATCTCAACATCCTCATTTCCGCAACGCTCATCCTATGAACATGATGTTCCTTAACTGCCCAACACTCTGATCCATAGAGGATGGCCATAAGACTAGCCATCATATAGAATTTTCTTTTAGTTTGAGTGGCACCCGCTGATTAGACAAAACTCCATATGCACATCTCCATTTCTTTCAACATACTTGGATGCTTTAAGTAACCTCCTTCTCAATCCCTCCCCTTTTATAAATCACTAATCCAAAGTATCAAAAGTGATCTTTTACGGGGACTTCTTGGTTATCAATCTTAACTGGTGGTCCACTCCTACTCATCTCCTTGATAAAATTGCATTATATATATTCTGTCTTAGTTCAACTGATTTTAAATCCTTTAGATTCTAATGCTTCTCTCCATAACTCTAGCTTTGTGTTTACACCCTTCCTTGTCTCATCAAGTAAAACTATATCATCTGCAAATAGCATATACAATGGAATCTCCTCTTTCAAATGTTTTGTTATCTCATCCATAACCAATGTAAAAAGGTATGGGTTCAATGACGAATATTGGTACAATCCTACAGTGACAAAAAAATCACTGGTCTCGCCACTAGAGGTCTTAACATTTGTTACCCTCCCTCATACATATATTTAATTATGCCTATATACCCCCATAAAACTCCTTTCTCGCCCAACACCCTCCATATTAACTTTCTAGGGACTCTATCATAAGCTTTTTCTAAGTTGATGAAAATCATGTGGAGGTCTTTTCTCCTCTCTCTATATTTCTCTATCAATTGTCTTAATAAGAAAATAGCTTTCATGGTAAACCTCCCAGGCATGAAACCAAATTGGTTCTTTGATACACTTGTCTCATGTTGTAGCCTCCTCTCAATTACTCTTTCAAAAATTTTCATAGTGTGTGGCTCATAAGTTTGATCCCTCGATAATTAGTGCAGCTCTATATGTCTTCTTTATTCTTATAAATTGGTATAATAGAGCTTTTCCTTCGTTCATCTGGCATTTTCTTTTATTTTATAATGTTGTTAAACAACTTTGTCAACCAAACTACTCCAGTATCTCTTACATGCTTCCAAACCTCTATTGGTTTCCCATTAGGCCCATAGCTTTCCTGATTTCATCTTTTTCAAGGCTTTTCACTTCAAGTATTCTAATTCTAAGTTCATATCTATAATGTCTAATGTCATTTAGGTTTATAATATTTTTAATCTATATATTCTTAGAGGCACTATCATTTAACAATTTTTGAAAATAAGTTTCCCACCTTTGTTTGATCTAGTCATCTTTGAGTAGTACCCTTTGATCATCACTTCTAATACACCTAACATTATCTAAGTCCTTATCCTTCTATTCTCTTATTTTTGCAAGTTTAAATACATCTTTCTCACCTTTTCTTGTTCCTAGTCTATTATAGAGGTAATTATATGCCTTAAGTTTAGCCTCAGTTACTATTCTCTTAGTAACCTTTTTGACATATTTATATTGTTTATATTTTTCATTATTTCTAGTATTTTGCTATGCTTTAAAATACACTCGTTTTTTTTAATAACACTTTGCACTGTTTTACTCTACCACCATATTTTCTTTATTAATTGCCCTTTACTTTTATATACTCATAAGACATCTTTTACCACTTTCTTAATGGACTTAGCCATATTAACCCATATGGTATTTACTTCTATTTTATAGTTCCGGTTTCTTTCTACCCTCAACTTATTTGTGAATGAGGTTATTTTATCTCTTTTTAAGTTCCATTACTTAGTTTTTGGATACTTATTAAATTCATTTCCTTTCTTCCATCTTTTAATATAGATATCCATAACCATTAACCTATGTTGTGAGGTTAAATTCTCACCGGGTATCAACTTACAATCCTTATACATTGATCTTTCAGTATTCTTAAGTAGAAAAAAAGTTTATTTGACTTTTATGAAGTCCACTTTTAAAAGTTATTAAGTATTCACCTCTTTTCTTAAAGAATATATTTGCAATGAGCAGGTCATATAATAAAGCAACATCGATAATAGTTTCCCCCATTTTATTTTGTTCTTCTATTCCATACCCTTAATGTATTGTATCATATCATTCTTCTTCTTCTTCTTTTTCCATACATAGCTATTTAAGTTTGGTCTTATAAATATCCTCTCAGTGTTGGAAATTTCTTGCATGACTCTCTCTATATCTTTTCAAAACTATCTCTTAATTATATCTTGTAACTCTATTTGTGGTGTATATGCAATTATAATATTTATGATCTGGTCTCCTAGAATAAGTTTTATTATTATAATTCTATCATTGATTCTTTTAACGTCCACAACTTTATCATTCAATTCTTTATCAACTATTATTCTTATATCGTTTCTGTTATAATCCTTTCCTACGCACTAGAGTTTATATTCATCGATTTCTCTAATTTTAGACTCTTTCCACTTGGTTTCTTAGATATAAGCGATATTGACTCTCCTATGTTTCATCGTATTTATTAACTCCACACTCTTACCTGTCAATGTTCTTATATTCCATGTGGCGATACGAATTTTTATGCTCTTGAGATAGCCTATTTACTAGTACACTTCTTGACCTTTATGGTATGAACTCATGCCTACTTTTTATTGCACTTGGGTTCTGATGTAGTGTGTCACTTACAAGGGGACGCTCTAGCAGCCCTTGCCCAATTTCCACTATACCCGGGATCTGATATAGCATTGCTTTTTAGGGAACGTCTTAGCAACTCTTGCCCATTTTTCTTTACACCTTGGATTTGATGCAGTGCGTCACTTATGAGGAACGCCCTAGCATGAGGGAATGTCAATTTTCGATTTATGTCATGGTAGGGTTGTCATACTTTTAAAAAGCTGGAGATATTTTCATTAATCATAACCATCTTGCCCAAGCATTACATACATAGGACTTGTATGCTCATGCCATTCATTTTTCCCTTTTTTAGCTATTTTTATTATCAATTTGACCACCATTTATTTCAGAACTCAAATAGCTCAAAATACTTTATTTTTGGCTGAGGGCTCATCTATGGCAAGGCTTAAGATGAACGATCCAGATGTAGCCACGGAGTCGAAGTACCGGAGAGGAGAGGGGAGCGTGAGGGGGTCGGAACTAATCCCAGTATAAGGGTATTTTCGTCATTCGGGCGTCCGTGTGTTTCTCAACTCGAAAAGCCGTCTATTGTGCCAACTGTCAAACCACAAACCGAACTCAGGCGCCAAGTTTGTATGGTCTGGATTAACCCTCGCAAACTAGAACGCAAATAAAATCCGTCTGTTTATCGAGATCGGAAAACCCAGGGGCATTTCCGTCATGTAGGCCATTGCTTTCCTCCGGTCGGACCAACTGCCAAAACCCCCTCGAATCTATTTCCTGCTGCCCAATGAACGGTCAAGATTACACTTCACCTCCAACTAACCCACCTTTCTCCCAGAAAAGCCACTCGAAATCCAAAGCAGCTTAATCCATTTGCCTCTTCTCCTCCCTCCCACGTTCCTTCCGAGTCCAAACTCCAAATCCCCGACCCAACAAAACTCCGTGGAGATTTCAAGCAGAGAAAGCCCATTAGGAGCTCCACGACATGTAAGAGATGGCCTTCGTCTCCTTCTCTCTTCCCACTCCCCCATCTCCCGCATCTCCTTCAACTTCCACTGCATCTTTTACCACCTCAGCTTCAAACCCCTACGCCAAAATCCCTTCGTGGCGATTTCTGCCCTCGCCCCGCCACTGTCTTTCCTCCACACTCCTCAAACCTCCCCGCGCCAAACCCAGAGAACTAGTGCTCGGAAACCCTTCCGTCACAGTCGAGAAAGGCAAATACTCTTACGACGTCGAAACCCTAATCAATAAACTCAGCTCGCTCCCTCCCCGCGGCAGCATCGCCCGCTGCCTCGATGTTTTCAAGAACAAACTCTCCTTAAACGACTTTGTCTTAGTTTTTAAAGAATTTGCCCACCGTGGCGACTGGCAGAGGTCGCTCCGCCTCTTCAAATACATGCAGCGCCAGCTCTGGTGCAAACCCAATGAACACATATATGCCATTATGATTGGCGTGCTTGGCCGCGAAAACCTTCTTGATAAAGCACAGGAAGTGTTTGACGACATGCCTACTCATTCAATTTCCCGGTCAGTTCTCTCTTACACCGCTTTGATTAATGCTTATGGTAGAAATGGTCATTATGGAAAGTCTTTAGAATTGCTTGATGTAATGAAGGGGGAGAGAATTGTCCCGACTATACTTACTTATAATACGGTGATTAATGCGTGTGCAAGAGGAGGCCTTGATTGGGAGGGGTTGTTGGGGCTTTTCGCGGAAATGAGGCATCAGGGAATTCAGCCGGATATCGTTACATATAACACCCTGCTTTCTGCTTGCTCTGCACGGGGACTTGGAGATGAGGCAGAAATGGTTTTTCGGACAATGAACGAAGCAGGTGTCGTGCCTGATGTTACTACGCATACTTATTTGGTAGATACTTTTGGGAAGTTGGGGGAACTCGAGAAGGTTTCTGGTTTGCTCAAGGAGATGGAACTGGAGGGAAATATGCCAGATATTACTTCATATAATGTACTTCTTGAGGCGCACGCACAGTCGGGTTCTTTGAAAGAGGCGATGGAGGTTTTTAGGCAAATGCAGGCAGCGGGCTGCTTGCCGAATGCAGCAACATATAGTATTTTGTTGAATTTGTATGGGAGATATGGGCGGTATGATGACATGAGGGAGTTGTTTTTGGAGATGAAGCTTAGTACTACAGAGCCAGATGCGGAGACTTATAACATTTTGATACAGGTTTTTGGGGAGGGTGGATATTTTAAGGAGGTGGTTACTTTGTTTCACGATATGGTGGAAGAGAATGTAGAGCCTAATATGGAGACTTATGAGGGTTTGATATTTGCTTGTGGAAAGGGGGGGCTTCATAATGATGCAAAACAGATTTTATCGCATATGAACAGTAAAGGAGTTGTTCCAAGTTCCAAGGCTTATACTGGAGTTGTTGACGCGTACGGACAGGCTGCTCTTTACGAGGTGATGCGATTTTGCAATCTTTTAGTTGTTAGTTTTTCTCTTCTGTATATGAATGCACAATTAAGGCACTAATGGGGGTATTTTCTCATATTGCCATTCATTTCAGGAAGCTCTTGTTGCATTTAACACCATGAATGAGGTTGGCAGCAGACCAACAGTTGAAACATACAATTCTCTAATGCATACATTTGCTAGAGGCGGACTTCATAGGGAGGCCAATGCTATATTGTGGCGAATGAATGATTCAGGAATTCAGCGAAACGAAGATTCCTATAATGGTTTGATTGAGGCTTTCAGCCAGGCCGGTCAATTTGAAGAGGCTTTGAAAGCTTATTTAGAAATGGAGAAGGCGAGATGCAATCCCAATGAGCGGACCCTCGAGGCACTGTTGAATGTCTATTGCACTGCAGGTCTTATTGATGAGAGTAGGCAACGGTTTCTTGAAATTAAGGAGTTAGGACTTTTGCCTAGCATTATATCCTACTGCAAATTGCTGTCAGCTTATGCAAAGAGTGACAGGTCAGCATAGCGCTAGTTTTCTGTTTAGTTGATAGTTACTTTCCATTACTTCAACTGTGTTGTAGCTCAGCTTCTAAAAATAATTGGAAGTGTAGAAATGAAATTGAACAATGGCATCAATTTGGTAATTAGAATGAAAAGTAAACTACAAAGAAATAGAAAGTGCTGATACTTTGGGCAAAACTTAGATGTATTTCACTTGGTTCCTAGTAAAAGTGTTCTCATTCTGTAACAATTGTGCACCAAGAGTACTGTTGGATGTATATTTGGACTCAGCTGGAAATTCTTCTTGAAATTCCACCAATCTCTTTAAGTTGCATTCTTGAGATTGGAAACAGAAAGTGCTGATACTTGGTCAAAACTTAAATGTATTTCACCTGGTTTCTAGTGAGGAAGTTTTCATTCTGTAACAATCATGCACCAAGAGGAAAGTTGGATGAGTATTTGAACTCAGCTTTATGAACTAGGATTTCTTAAAATTCCACCGATCTGTTTTCAGTCACATTCATCAGATTGGAATGTTAACTCTCCCGATATAGTTATAAAGGGACAGAAAAGCTCATCATGTGCAGACAGGGGATATTTGCTGTAACCAGCTCCTATAGTGGTAGAAAAGGTTTACCTGTCTCATGAAGATGGACTAGGAGCAGAGTATTTTCTTACATATCTTACCAATTATATCACTGCCCAGAAGAAGTTATCTACCAAACTTGGGTTAGCCGATGGCTTGTAGCTATATACTGTCTTCAAGTTGAATGCTGCTTTCATTCTAATAGTGCATTTTTCTTGCCAAAATCTGCAATTGTTGAAGGAACGTCATCCATATATTTGTTGTTCTCGCATTCATTACCTTGAGAAAGTACAGCAAAATGAATCAAGTAACTGGTAGTCCGACTTCTCATCTTGCTTGATTTGCAGTTAGGTCATGGGGCCTGTTCCTGTTCCATTCTTATTGTTGCTGTAAGCACCTGGCTTTTTATTAATGATAAATCACAATAAACAGATGGGGATAGTCTTGATGGAGAGGTATTCTTTGTTTTTTTTTTTGGGAAGTGGTCAAATCAGCAGGTATGCTGCTGAGGGTAGGAAGGGAGCTGAGTTTGTTTTTAGAGCTTCAACATTGTTGGAGTATTTGGCCTTTTTTACTATGACTGAGAGTTTTTGTAGGATTAGATCTCTGGGTTGGTGCACAGGAGGAGGTTTTGGGTGTTTGTTGAGGGGGGGAGAAGAGAGCAGTGGAAGCTGGTTTGTGGAAAGTGAAGGAAGGGCTGTGGCATGAGATGTACAGAGGTCCCATGAGATGGTTTTGGTGTTGGGTTTTGATGGGAGGTGGTTATTGTGGGAAAGGGAGTTGTGTGAGTGGTGAGAGAGGCTGAGATGAGAGCCATCTCTTATACATATCTTTCTCTGCTTTTCTCTGTGGTTAAGCCCCATATAGTTTTCCTCTGGTTGGGGTGGGAGAGGGAGTTGGGTGACTGCAAGTGTACACGTCTGTTAGTTGGGACTTTGGAAGTTGGAGGAAGATGAGGATAATGGATTAAACTGGTTTTGGAAGTGTGTTGTGTGATGAGGAGAACAGATTAAGCAGGTTTTGGAAGTGGGTTGTGTTAGTTTGATAGGATAATTCATGGTAAACAGACAGGGGTTTCGGTCACATGTGTCATTTTTAAATTGGACTTCTCATCATATTGCTGGCACACTGTGTTCATTAGGCTTGGATTCCAAAACATTTGGTGGGTTGTGCTTCATCTTGAGTATCAATATGGTCCATGGGACTCGACTTGATCTTATCCTGTTAGAAAAAAAGAAAGTTGTATTTGAGAAAGCTTAGATTGATGGGAAATTTACTGATTTCTCACTGGTCATAAGAGAATTAAGTTACAGTGAGAACTCTGAGACCAGATGTAATTAGTCTTATGGCATCTGGAACAGCAATCTTCCATATCTACTGTGTCTAGACTTCTGTTGGTTATTGTTCTGCTAGGTCCAATGAAGCTACTCTGTTAGCAGTGCTTTTGTGGTCCCTTTTTCTTGTTTGACCTTTGTTTTTCTGGGAAAAATCCAAAACCAAGTGCTTGACCTTTGAATAAACTTCCCATATACATTTATATTTGTATACTGGTCAGAATGTAAGCATGAAATTGATTGGGTGCTTATGTGGCTTGTGAAATGGTTTGAGTGGTTTCCTGCACTATGCTTCAGTTACACTGATATGTTGGATTTAATTTGTCTGCATCTTGCTGTATGTTCCAGTCACTGATGAAAGTATATTTTTGTCCTGTGCATCGTGACTCCAGCCTGCCCCTATTCTTTGGTTCTGTACATTCTATGTTATATAATTTCACTGAGGCGTGAATTTTTTTTCTTAAGCTTTCTACTCTTTAGTAACTACTGTAGCTTATCTATTCTGTGTTCTCAGCATGGTACCTATCTTAATTCTCTGCTTACAAACCACACTGGTAATATTTTGAAACAATACTAGTATAAGACATATCCAACACCTTATACGTGGCACCAACTGGATAATATATTGTCATGTATGTTTTTTTTTCTGACTTTTCACATAAATAGGTTCATAAATTTTCAGGTGGGGCGATGTCTATGACCTTCTTGAAGAAATGAAAACAAATAGGGTTTCCAACACTCATCATGTGATTGGATCAATGATTAAGGGTGACTATGATGATGATTCCAACTGGCAAATGGTGGAGTATGTCTTTGACAAATTTAACTCCCAAGGTTGTGGTTGGGGATTGAGGTTCTACAATGCAATTCTGGATACACTTTGGTGGTTGGGCCAAAAGGAGCGAGCTGCAAAAGTGCTTCGTGAAGCAACAAAACGTGGGCTTTTTCCTGAGCTTTATCGTCAAAGCAAGCTTGTGTGGGCTGTGGATGTGCACAGGTAAAGTTGACCCTTATTCTTTGTTTCTTATGCTCTTTCTCACAGGACAACCCTATTTAAGTCAAACAATTTTTGTACTCTCATCAGGATGTCTGTAGGTGGTGCTCTTACAGCCATCTCTGTGTGGCTGAACGACTTACATGACATGTTCCGGAAAGGCAATGATCTTCCTCATCTGGCAACTGTTGTAGTAGTGTAAGCTCTGTTCCATTGTTTTGTACTGTTTTTTGAATGACAACCTGTTCCATTCTTCATCTTGTCCTGGTTTAGATTTTTGCTCCTCAGTGTTTAGAGAATACACTCATTGATTGTGCAATATTTATGCTAATCAGACGGGGAGACATGGAGAGAAGCTCCATTACTAGGGGGTTTCCTGCTGCTCAGGCAGCTTATTCCTTGCTAAAGGATAATGTGTCATCATCCTTTGTCTTCCCTGGGTGGAACAAGGGCCGAATCATCTGCCAGCGGCCTCAGCTGAAACGGCTTCTATCAGCATCAGAACCGTCTGAAGATGGGTTTAAGAAGGAGAAGTTGGTTACCATCACAAACTCAGAGTTGCCATTACCGGGAGCAAGAATATACACACAGGAGGTTGACAGCAGCGAACACATCAGTACAAATTCTGAAACAAGCATGGATAAAAGAGAGGAGCTTCTGGCGATCTGAATGAATGATGATGATCTCCGCCTACCCTTTGTAATGTGAAGGTGTTAAATTGGGATACGATGATACCGGTCCGACAGGCAGTAAATTGGGACACTGAAATATTGCAGTTGCAACAAAGCTGAAGTTGACTGTCCTTGAGGTAACAATTCCAGTTTGACATCTCTGTGGACTTCGTGAAGCTCTGCTAGATCAGTTGAGGTGCAATGTTAAGTGTCGCATAATCAGTTCTGGCTAAATAGGGCCACACCCATTGAAGGGAAAGGAAAAAGGAAGAACAGGGTAGGTTTCAATTTTGCTCTGCCGGAGGAAAAAATGTGAAGCATGAATTGTATAGTTTTATTATTAGCACTTCTCAAAATTCTTTCACCAGATCATGTGTTTATGATGCATGGTTTCTCCTCACGGGACCTCTTTTGTTTCCAGGAAGATGTAGCCAATATGAAGGGGAGCCTTGGCGCAACGGTAAAAGTTGTCGTCGTGTGACCTTAAGGTCACGGGTTTAAGGTGTGGAATCAGCCTCTTGCAAAAATGTAAAGTAAGGCTGCCTACTTTAGGCTATTGAGGCCCGCCCCTTTCCCGGACCCTGCATAGCGGGAGCTTTGTGCACTGGGGCTGCCCTTTTAAGAAAATAATTATTCGGATTGCTCTATACATAAGAATTTTGGAGTATAGAATGTACAAGTCAAGGGTAACATTACGAATGATTTGGATCTTCAGAAATGCGAGCCCTCCCGAGTTAGCAACGGGCCAGTGATTGCAAAATATGGGCGGTTGCATCACTTTTCTTCTCTTTAATGAATTATTAGTGTTTTTGCCCGGTGAGTGACCTATGTGATCATCCATCTAAACCAGTGGCCTATTTCTTTAAAAAATAAATAATAATTAAAAAAAAAATTTTAAGTTGGACTTATTTCTTTAAAAGAGTAGTTATTTAAGTGGAGCTTACTTTTTTAGATTTAGGAGTATGTGGAAGGGATTTGCTCTGTAAATCTTTTGTTATAAAAAATAAAAATAAAAATCCGTCCAAAGTATACCAATAAAATTGATCAGATCCACGAAAAGTTTGGCTAATGGGTTGCTATTCCATGCCAGAAAACCTTGATTGGGCTCCTTTTAATAATTTTGCCTATATAATTTTATCTTTTTTTATAAGCGAATAATTACAAAATAAATCACTCAAGCACTTTCGATTATACTCTTAAATCAAGGCCGGCAAGGGCTTCTAATGTAGCTTTTATGCATAAAATTAAATAATTTCAATAGGTGTAGGTAATTTTATCAGCCAAGCATCAATTATCAAATGAGAATAATTACTGGCATAAAATTATAGAAGAGGCCGCTTCACAAGGCAACACAATTTCATATTATAGTCCTTTTTTATATTATAATAAATTAATACCAATAAATTAAGTTAAGTTTTTCCGGCCCACATTCCACTTCAACTCTGCTCATGTCCACATCCATGAAGTCACGTGGACGAATCAGAACTTTTGAAATTAAATATAAAATCTAAGAAAAATAGAATAATTGATCGAGAGAGAAAGAAACAAGACACTAAACACTCGTGGTTGTTTAAATGTTTTCTCTTGTTCTTTTATGTTTGTAATTTTCATTAATAAAATAAAAGGGTAGTCTCGGTGCAGGTCAATAGTATACAACCTTATCTTGTATTTTGCAAAAAGATATTTTTACGCCTTGAACCCATGGCCTCAAAGTCACACGATGACAACTCTACCGTTGGGCCAAGACTTCCATTCATTTTTATTAATAAAATAAGAGAAAAAGGTTTATGAATATTTGAAAAACATTGTATCCATATTCAGGTTAAAAAAATGTTTGTTATATCATATTAAATATAACTTAGAAACTTAACAAATAATTTTTATTGGGTAAGTAACTTTAGTTTTAGCTACTAAATTAGTTTGGTTATATCAAGGACTGTATAGAATATGGCCCAAGCTATCCTAACAACCACTAGATTAGTTCTTAACAATCGGCACTGGGTCCCACTCTGGCCTCATAACTGTAGATCGTTCATACTATATACGCTTTTGCTTTTTGATCAACGGATGAGATTTACATCCTGCGATAAATAATGAGTGGATCATAAGGCCATCATCAGTGTAGTTGAGGAGATATTTAATATAAAGAATGCGTTGAATAAACTAAAGCACGTACATCGGGAAGTGCACGTCCGGTTTGAACCATTGACTAAATTAGTCGTGCCACCTCCAATTGGACGGCTAGGATAACCTAAGGAATTTAAACGAAGCCCACCACACACGTGCTCCAAGGAGTTACCGAAGACCGGCCGGCGAAAAAGTTTTCACATGATCGTCGCGAGGGTAAATAGACAAGGAAAGACTTGTTGGCTAAAGCTAAAAATGGGGCCCAATTCTTTTGGTAACTCAGGCCATCTTTAGGTCTTATCGTCCAATAGCCGTTCATTCTTATGTGGTGTAAAATGGACGGTCAAAAAGTTTATAAGATAAAGGGTATAAATATCTAGAATAATGAAGAGAACTTAGAATAGAAGCATATCCTATTTAGAAGTCTTATAGAATTCAGAGTGCAATGGAATAAAGAGGTACGCTAAACGGACTCGCGATATAAGGCGCATCTTTACAAAGGGTCCCACTTTTGCTTGAGAGGGCCTACCTTTGAACGATCAAGCCTGTTCATCTGATGGCTCAGCTTTGGATGTCCAGCAGTTGAAAAATCATGCGCATTCAATAATTTTAGCATTTGAAAAAAATCATATATTCACCCCTTGAGTCTTTGGCACAATTGTCATCATATGACCTGTTTAAAGTGTGAAAGCAAAAATACAAGGTAAGACTGTATACTATTAACCTTTGAGGTTTACCCCTTTCTTAGACCCTGTGCTTTTATATATTCAACTCTCTCTAATTCAGTCTTGGAAAGGAAAAGGATGACTTTCATGATTGAGACTCACTCTTATCTCATACCCTGATCCCCTTTTTATTCATTAGTCCCTTACTAAATGGCACGGCGATTATAATTCTAAGTGGGTCCATGTTCTACAATTCTCAAATGGGCTACGCTGTACAATTCTCATCCGAGGTGACCTTAGCTATTGCTACTTTTTATTATAAATGGTAAACTTTTTGACCATTTATTTTACAACTTTGGAAAATGATAGCTAGGATTATCCAAAGGATGAGAATTAGGAGCACGGAATGTCTATTGCTCCGAAAATCTGAGCTCTGTTAGAGTTATAAGCGCCGATAACGTTTGTAACGAGCTAATAAAATTTTAGGTGATTAGGTGTATGAGTGTGGTGCAGTGGGGTAAGAGTAAGTCTCAACCATGAAGGTCATAAGTTTGACATATCTTATGGCCGCCTGTAAAAGGGGCAGCCTTGTTGCACGAAGCTCCTACCTATGTGGGGTCCAAGAAAAGAGCGGATCGCAAGGGCTTACAGTAGGCAGCCTTACCTTACATTTTGCAAGAGGCTGATTCCATGCCTTGAACCCATGACCTCAAGTCTCATAACAACAACTTTTACCGTTGCCGCAGGAGCAGGGGCAGCCCTAGTGCATAAAGCTCCCGCCTATGCATAGTTTGGGGATGAGGCAGACTACAAGGGCTTAAAGTACACAGCATTATCTTGCATTTTGCAAGAGGCTATTTTCACGCCTTGAACTCGTGACCTCTAAATCACACGACAACAGCTTTTACCGTTCCGCCAAAGAAGAAGAGCAGGGTGAGCAGCAATTGACAGAAGAAACCAAAAGTAGTAGGAAGAATAGAAAGTTAGAAACCCTTTTCACGTGAGTTTTGGCTCAGAAGGTGGACACGATCGCATGTGGATTCAATATGAAAATATTAAAGCCCAGGGTCCGTGGACCATCTTTCCATATCCATTGTTGCAGAAAAGTAAAAGGCAAGGGCAGAAACGGTGGGCGGACAGGGTTCACTCATCCTGCCTTTCTGAAGCCACAGGCTTGACTCCATGAACGGCAAAGCACAAGCAGATGGACTTGATAAAGATTAAAAAGTCAAGTTATGGGAAAAGTAAAGTTAAAGCAGGTTTCATGTGGTGGTCCGCTAAACTCAAAGTAAAATTTGAGCCGCACATAAAAAGGTTGACATGAATCCACATTTTTTATTTTTAGTCATCCAAATAATTCAGACGGGGCCAATCATGGCTAAAGATTCTCATCCATCACATGCATCAAATATACTGTTTTCTAAGGGTGGCAAAATATGACACTACACAATAACACAACTCAAATATGAACGAATTTAGCGGGTTAGGGTTGAGTCTTATCTTCTTCGTGTCATTTTTAGGTTGACTCGAAAATGATGACATGCCAAAAATCATGTCGTGTCTGAATCAATTAATGTTGACCCCTCATGTTGACTTGTTTTACTTATGACCTATTAATCAGTTGTGTTGACCCATCTAACTTACAACCTGTTAGCCAATCGTGTTAAAAATATATGTCGATTTTTAAAAAACAGTCATATATTATTATAAGAATATAGAATAGTCGTATATTCTTGTGATTTTTAAAAAATCATCAATATAGAATGAGCTTTCAAAAACCGTCTTACATTTCTATACAGGACGGTTTTTGAAAACCCATTCTATATTCTTACAGTTTTTGAAAAAACCTTCAATATAAGATGGGTTTTCAAAAACAGTCTTATATTCTTATAAGAATATAGGATGAGTTTTTTAAAACCATCCTATAAGAACGTAGGATTAGTTATTATACATTCTTCTAATCGTGTTACACTAGTTGTGTTATGTCAATTCGTTTAATAATTGTATTGTGTTTGAGTCACGGGTTCTTGACACGATTATTAATGGGGTTGTATTCGTGTCGACCCATATATTGTAATGGGTCATTCTCGGCACGACACGAACACGACTTGCGAACACAATTTGCCAATCTTACTGTCCTCAACTAGTTATTTTACACCTTAAAACTAGAAACTATAAAGCTATCCAGTGGCAAAGGTTTTGGGCATGGACAACCAAAAGTACATTTTGTGAAATAAAATGATTGTTATGATCCAACCCATACACCTTCCCACACATTCGAAAAGGTATTTAAAAAACTTACTTCATTTTATGATCTTAACACTTGATATGGCTGAAGATATTGTCACCATTACATTTGAACTTTTGATTAGAGAAGCCTTAGCGTGTGATTTGGAAGAGTCAATACTTCCGAGCGTAAAAATAGCCTTTTATAAACATAAATGATAAAAAGATATACTATAAACCCTTTTGGTCCATCAGTGGGCTGCTCTTGATATTTGAAGTTACCCAATCCTCTGTGTAGAATTAGTAGCCTCAAATAGATGAGCTTACTGCAAAGTAGGCCCCACATAAACTTTAGCCGCCGGTGCAAACAATAGTGTAGTCGGCCTACCAGATGGAAAACTCCAAAAGTGGTTCATGGGAAGAGGAATACAGGCACATGCATCAAAACATGGTGAAAAGGGCAGCCAGAAAAGGGGGAAGCAGCCGATGCATGCAAACCAAAGGCAGCAAGGTATGGTGGGTGGATGGGAGGAAGGACGGAGCAGCAGAATGCAATTCCAGGACGGGCCCCACTCCGCCTTATCCTTCCCAACCACACCCACAAACGGGGATTAAAGAAGGAAAGGACAGGGAAAATCCGGGAGGAGAGAGAAAGGGAATATGCGAAGGCGACGGTGGAGCTCCACTCTGTCCCTCCACCATCCCTTCTTGCTTTCCTTTTGGGCGGAGACAATTCCCACCAACAATCTGCCCTTGCCCAAATAATCCCAATAAAAAACATTAACTAACAATATCCCCATTCCAGATGACCGAATTAAATAAACCCCCCCGAGAGGAGAATTCCTCCTGTCCGGCCTCTATATCAACCCAACGCCTCTTTCCATTCTCAATTTCAAAACCGTCTTTCACGTCTTTCTGCTCCTCCGCCGGGATTCCTTCCATTCCATGAATTCTGAAATCCCAGCTTCGGAATCGTCAAACATGCCGAGGAGTTGCTCCCAGTGCGGGAATAACGGCCATAATTCCCGAACGTGCGGGGAAAGCAGCGAAGGAGCTAGTCCTGGGTTTATGCTGTTCGGGGTTCGAGTTACGCAGGGTTGCTTTCGGAAGAGTGTTAGTATGAATAATCTGTCGCAGTACGAACAGCCGCCGGAGAATCAAGGGGATGTCAACGCAGGCTATGCTTCGGACGACGTCGTTCATGCATCCGGCGGGAATCGGGAGAGGAAAAGAGGTCTGTGTGTGGGGATGGCTTTGGTGCGATTTCTTGACTTTTTGGTGCTGATTTTTAGGTTTTTGGTGGGACAGGTGTGCCGTGGACGGAGGAAGAGCACCGGCTTTTCCTGCTAGGGTTGAAGAAGGTAGGGAAAGGTGATTGGAGAGGGATTTCCAGAAACTTCGTGAAGACGAGAACGCCCACGCAGGTGGCCAGTCATGCGCAGAAGTATTTCCTTCGCCGGAATAATCTCAATCGCAGGCGTCGCCGGTCTAGTCTCTTTGATATCACCACCGATACGGTATGATTTGTAAATCGTAATTTTTGGCAACTAATTTTGTCTCTCTCTCTCTCTCTCTCTTTTTTTGTCCTTTTCTTGGATTTTTATTTCTTTGCTGAAATCCTACCGAATCTTATGATCTTCTCTGATTATTTTCGTTTTCCTCGGACTTTCAGTTTTTTAGCTAAAATCCTTGCAAATCTTACGATCTGGCTTCCTCTTTATTCGCTTTTTCTTGGAGTTTTCAATTCCTAGGTCCGACTAAACACTAATCAAATCCACTTAAAACCTTCTAATTCCAGTAATTTTGATTTCTCTTTCGTTTTGCAGTTCTTAGGCTTGCCGGTAGAAGATGAAATCATTCCAGAAAGCATGAGTCACTCTCCGACGACAAACCACTGCAATTTAGGCTTTCCGATGCCTGCTTTTCCGATGTCACTTGCTCCTCCACCTGAAAGTCTGAATCTCCTGAAGCAAAACGATCTGCCAATGCCAAAGCTCGTAAGACCTATTCCGCTGATTCCGATCCCACATCCTCCTCGGACTACTGATCTGAACCTCGGAAACGAGAAAAATCCGACGATGGAGCCGTCTTTACTGTCTCTGAAACTCTCATCGTCATCGTCATCGTCATCGTCTTCATCTTCCGACCAGCAACAGCAGAATTCAAGACATCCATCCGCTTTTCAGGCCATGCCGAATTTCAGCTCCGGCGACCTAGATCCCAAGAGAGGAAGCATTATCACCGTCGCCTGAAAATGATAGATCCGCAACCGCAAGAAGATGGAATTATTCTATTCTATTTTATTAGGGTTCTAGATTAGCTTAATCAAGAGATTAGTGGTAGATGATTAGAAGATTCCTTCTGCTGTACAGAGCGACGTATCGGCGACTCTCTCTCTTGCTTTAGTCGTTTCCTACTCTGTTTCATGTTGCTACTGTTAATCTATTAATTAATTGAAAATGTTATGGAAAATAGGCCTGTTCTGGCTGGCGCGAGTGGTAGTAGCATTTCCTTGTCTTTTATGCACTTTGGCGGAGCTTGCTGGTTCATTTGAGCTCATAGATCGTGGATGCGCTTCTTTTCAATTGACAATAACACAAGCGAGCAAGATGGGACCCACTATTTATCAATTATTCCAACCATTTATCTGGATGGCCATTGGTATGGATGAGTCAAATGTGAAGATTCTTCCACCATTGGCTTTGGATGGCTCTAAGACTTTGATTTGATGCAGCAAACTGTTTAGTGTCAATGTCTATTTCTAGGCCACAAATTGGAAGGCTTACTTACAACTTCTAGGTGGGTCCCAAGTCGTGCATGGGTCGTCCTAGATCGTTAGAAACATTGAAAGCAGTGGGTCCTATTGGTTCCCTTTCCCGTTCATATTTTTCAAGTGGAAATATGCGCAGGCAATTTTAGTTAGGTGGGACTCACTCCTTTCAACGATCCAAACCGTTAATCATGTAGATCGTGTTATAAAATGAGCCCTGAGCCGTAGTTCTAACCATTCTGACGATTGAACACAACGTCAAAGAATCATCAATGGCTTAAAATCACCCGACGATGAGAATTTTGTGCGTAATTCATTCAATTGTTTTGATCATCGGAAAAAAGTGGGCCCCAGTAGTACTTTTGTCGGCCACTTCGTCTAAGTCAACATAAACAAAGGCCCACTATTTCTGATGGAGTTCCACCACAAGTCCTAGCGGGCTAGATTACGCGTCAGGCTCGTTCTTTGAAACAATCCAAACCGTCTATCTCGGCAATCGTGCTATGGATGAGCCTTGCAACAAACTTCCACCCCATCTCCCTCCAAACGCAAAGGTTTGTATTTGAGGGCAAACAATAGTTGATAAATCAAAGCCCCAGAATCCTCCTTAAGAGAAAGAACTCCACTAAATAAACGGTTTGGATCATTGAAAGGATGGGCCCCATTTGTACTTTTATCCTATATAAGAAATCTCGTTTTTCATGTGAAGGACAATGGTACAGACAGACTCTGTTTTGATGTTGGCACCCCTCTATTTTCAACAATTTTGACTGGCTGTTAGTCCCCTGAGTAGCTGTCAACAGCCAATAAGAGAAGTTTAATAAACAAGGTGGGAGCATCGAACCTGGCGGGTGCTGGGCATCTGAACTTGGCTTTCCTTTTGTTTTTGTAATCTCTTTCGGTAAAGTGTACGGATTAGTGTTATTAAAGTAGACAAGTAACGTGATTAAGAATCCAAAACTCTAGTCCAATGGTACAACTTAGTCTCTCTTGCCCAGATAAACAAGATTTCTGTGGGGATGCCAAAGGAGATGCTTTAAGCAGTCAATGGATCGCTGATTTACAGCGATAAGTAGCAATGCAGACTCTAATTGTATGTATCATTTGTTATATATGGTTGTGTATAATTATCCTTTGGGAGAATCTAGGTCAAAAGAAGTACATGTGGGAGCTGTATGTTTAATCATCGAATCCATTAATTATCTGCTAGCTGGTATCTTTCGATCTTAAATCAAAACAGTTACATATAGGCCTGGTAATTCAGGTTGGCGGGTTGTGTTCGTGTCGTGTCGAGACTAACCCATTATAATATATGGGTCGACACGAACACGACCTGCTTAATAATAGTGTCAAGAACCCGTGACTCGAACATGACACGATTATTAAATGAGTCGACATAACACGACTCGTGTAACATGATTAAATAAATATAAAAGAACCAATATAGGACGGTTTCTGAAGAACCGTCCTATATTACTATAGTAATATAGGACGGTAACAACTTGTGGGTTAGATGGGTCAACACAATGAATTAATACGTCGCGTGTCAAACATGTCAACACAACGGGTCAACATAGATTGACTTGAACACGACACGATTTTTGGCGTGTGACAGGAACATGATAAGACTCGACCTAACCCGCTAAATCCGTGTCGGGTTCGAGTCGTGTTATCTGGTCGTGTCATATTTTGCCACCCCTAGTTACATATGGATAACAATTGTCCACATTCATCAACAAGGATTAGAATAGATCAACATCAAGGACTAAACTTTAGGACCCACTTAAAAAGGATACCCAAGTCTTATAACTAGCCTAGATTTTTTCTCTCTAGGCAATGTGAAACTAAACTCTTAGGATTACATGAAACCTACTATTTTGTAACTCGGCATCCATCCTCTGGAACAGCTCACCAAGACCGACCTCTAGGCTCCCTCTTTTCCCTTTAGAAAATATGTGTCATCGCGTGTGACCACTCTTTGGGTCCACTGAGGAACCACGTGTGGTTTAGGCCCACCATCACCAGGGGGTCAGGCTATGATACCACGTGGAGCCCTAACGTATAGTTTTTCAAATCATATGATTGTTAGAAAAAATACCGGTGGAGTCCATTGGTAAAAAAAAATTGATTTGTTGGTCCTTGGATGGGTAGGGTGTACACCTGATCTGATGATGATAAAACAATGATAGTGGGGAGGCTTGTTGATAAATGTAAACCATAGTTTTTGCATTGTCTAACTGTCCATTTAAAGGGTTCAGGGTTACTTCCACCACTAATATTCTTCCTCACTGACTTAATAAGCATTCACTATAGGCTTAGTTTTTAAGAGAGTCGAATCGCCAAACTACTCGCCAAACGACTCAAGAATGAAGATAAAATGCATGCTATAACCCATAGTTTTCAAGACATACACTTTTCCATTTTTCTTTCTTGGTTTTGGATAAAGCAAATAATTATAAAGCAAATCACTCGTACATACTCCTAAATCTAATGCTAGTCAAAGGACAAAGAAGCAACCTGAACTTGCAACCAACCCTCTTCTAAATTAGATGCCAAATTGTTTGTGACCAAGTACTATATATTTGTTAGCTCTTTTGTTTTATTTATTTAAGGCTAGACATATACATAATCATGCACAAGCCTCAAACACTAGCCACCTAGGTGAGAGATTCCTCTTTGCACCATAATCCTAAAAAGCTTTGGTTTCAAGACACCCATTTTTCACCTATATATACTAATTCTCAAATATACTTGAAATGTCTCTAATAATGGGAAAGTGTCACCTAGAACCGCCAACAAAGCGTAACATGGAGAGGCACGATATTGTTTGCGATCAACTATACTAGACAGCTTTGGACATATAATTTCTCATGTTTGATTGTGTTAAAGTAGCTTCAAACAACATTATGTTGCCAATATAGGGTGGGAGCTTATTTTTATCATTTATTCATCTTAAGTTTTATAATATTAATAGTTACCTTATTTAGTTTTGAAGTTACTGACCAGCTATTTTATTAAGTTAAGGATTGGTAAATGAATATTTAGATATATAAAATGTTCTTCCTCTTAGCAGAAAAAAATGAGCCTGAAATTCTTCATAAAATATTTTATGTTTATAGATGATCTAAACATAGATCTCTCTTAAGACTCTTTTAAACTCCTCACCTTCAAGAATCTAGAAATGGTAAAAGTTATCATCGTGTGACCTTGAGGTCACGGATTCAAGGTGTGAAAACAGCCTCTTGCAAATGCAAGATAAGGCTTTGTACTTTAGGCCCTTGTGGTTTGCCCCTTCCCTAGACCATGCATAGGCAGGAGCTTTGTGCACTGGGACTGCCCTTTTACCTTCAAGAATCTAGCAACAACCAAATTTACAACCTTTAGTAAACAACGGGTTGCCTATATCAAAATTAATCTAGTTAATGAGATTGTCCCTAATTCTCTTCTTACTAGTAATGTTAAGATTCAAAATCTAAAAGAAAAAATTAAAAAAAGAAAAAGGAAAAGGAAAAGAAAGAAGATAATCACTTTAAAGGGATCGGACTCCTAGCTATTTCAGGGTTCAATTCAAGAAGAACTCGGATCTTCTGGCTCAGAATGGAGTCAAACATATCTTCTCTCGTTAAGTTTTCTCTTGAGGTTGCTCACATTCTTATATCAAGCTTCTAATGATAGATCACACGATGACAACTCTACAACTGCGCCAAAGCTCCTCTTTGTATTATATTAGAATTCGATAATGTAATGCTTTACTGGGTGATAATAAATTCAGCCCTTTTTAACAGTGACCCATTGCTTAGTGGTCTTGCAATTATATACTGGTCCTTACTAGCTTTCGCTTTCCTGATATGAATAGATTGGCTCTAATTGCTCATGCAAAATAGGAGCCCTTTAGGACATAACGTGAGGATCGCTAATGTGCAACATAACTGGTTTTAATTATTCCATCAAAGTAGAATCTTGCTCATCGGATTTGCCTTCTTAATTAAGGAAAAAGGGCAGCTCTGTTGAATAAAGCTCGTGCCTGTGCAGATTCGGCAAAGGGTCGGGACCACAAGGGCATACCTTGCATTTTTGTAAAAGACTGTTGCTACACCTTAAACCCGTGACCTCAAGGTCATATGATATATATGGAGAAACATGCACACAGAGCAATGCCATTGATTTATCAATTATTGTTGATCATGAAAATGGAAGCCGTAACTGAAGTTGCTATAGCGAGGAAGGAATTTCCAGTCACATAAAGTTGTGGACCCCGGCCGAAGTATGCAATCATCTCTCACCAAATTAAAACTAGAAAATGCCTTTGAGCTAATGTCAGTCTATGGGAAGAACAGTTAATGAAAAGCACCTCTAAGACGTCCACCAATCCACATATCTGATGGAAAGCATGGGCTCACCGACAAACTCCAGTTCTTGGTACAAGCTTTGCTTCTAGTAGAGGATGTATTCCCATTATGGGCAGAAACTTTTTCTTTAGTAGAAATGTAGTTTTGCTGAGCTTCGACTTGTTTAAGACTCTCTAAACATCAACAATTATTAGTTAAATGTAATTAGGACAAATTGCAACCTTTCAAGAAACACTAGCTTTCGCATATTTTTGTTAATCCAAGAACAGGTTCTATATAGACATATAGATCCACGGTTCCATACATCTCGATCAAAAAAGAATCAATAGAATAAGAAAGAATCTGAATTGATCGATGTCTTTCTTGACACAAACAAAAAGGAAAAGAAAGATGAGACATAAATTATGGATCAACTAAGTCCTCTCATGAACTTTTTTAAGAAAGAGGAATCCCATGAAAATATCAGACCCGGCAGAAATTACTTGTTTTTGGAAATCCCCGTTATAAGTTCTATCCATATATGTTCTCATGATGAGTTCATACTAGATCCAATTGCATTCTATTGGACTTGAGAGAATAAGCTTCACCGACAGTATCTTACCCTTGGTATTAATTAGGAGTCCTAATTAAACTGTATACAAATTATTTAACCAGCAGGAACAACCAGCTGTTAACAAAATTATATGTTTTTGAGTAGTTTTATATATGCTTTAGAGCTATAACAATGTATCCCGTGGCTAAGATAACCACCCATGAATAGTTTTGTGCATGGTTTGTCATTCCTCATTAAACAGCTCCAATAATTGTATAGATTATTGTCGTCGTGTGATCTTGAGGTCACGGGTTCAAGGCGTGAAAATAGCCTCTTGCAAAATGCAAGGTAAGGCTGCATACTATTAACCCTTATGGTTCACCCCACATACACAGGAGCTTCGTACACTGGGGCTTCCCTTTTATTGTATGAACTTCCTTTTAGTTGGGTCAGAATGTGTCAATTCAATTACAGCTTTGGCTCAAGATCATTAACATAATGAAGAGATCAACTATGCTAGGAATCACTGGTTTTTTGTTTTTTCTTTTGTCCTGGTTAGTAAGCCTTAAACCGGGATCAAATTAACAGCAATCACTATCGTGGTACGAGATAATCATCATTTTGGGGTGCTCCAAAAGTATGATTTTCAAGAATATGTTGATTAAAACTAGAAGTTTTCGATGTGGAAATCAAACATCCGATATCTGTCCTTCACTTTGAGGTCGATCGACCATCCAAGAAAGTGAGTAATCTTTCAAGTTACTCAATAATCACCTGCATATTGCATGTGGACTATGAGGAGAAGGGAATGCATTTTTGTGATCCCTAAATTTATCCATGAAATGAGCTTACACTACTGCTCATGTTGGATTGATATCAAATTTAATTGGTTGACGTTAACAAGAGCAGAACTGATTGAAGACAACAATGAAGAGGAAACCAACTTGAACAATCACCCAAAGACGCAGACTACAGATTCTGAACACAATTATCCATGGATTGTTATAGGTCTATCCATGAGTCACATTGTCTAGAAAATCAAGCTTGGGACTAGGAACTGGATAAGTTAGCTACTGTTAATATTTATGTCAAACTAATCCTGGCAATTTAATGATAAACTCTGCATGCTCCTCAGCGAGTCAGCTTTTACAAGTAACGAGATGACTCGTTATGCGTTTGTTTACCAAAAGGGAAAAACCAGACCAGTCGCTATTGATTGGATCAATAAACATAGCCGATTCCGTTTCAATCCCTTTCCTAACCATAATGGGGCAAACTTTTTGCTGGCATGACAGAAACATCCACCGACTAAATTTCTTTGACTGAGTACTACGAATCACCCTTGCATGCTGTGATCATGTGAGCCATCTGCTGCCTTCTTTACGTCTGCTTGGCTTCTTCCAGCTCGTCTTCCTCATCTTCTTGTTTGGCTGCTTCACATGAAGAACAAGCTTTCCTTTGTAACCAAATCCTTAGCCGTCCATTGCTTCTTTCATATTGAATGTGGGACCCCACATAAGGAGAAGTAGTTGCTTTCAGAATCATTCTTCCACCTTCCTTGTAAGGCCTTAAGTGGATGCAATCCATTGACCGTAGGGGAGGTGGAAATGACCCAAGATCATCCATTGAAACTGATCAAAGAAGAAGAAGAAGAAGAATTCAAGGGGTAGTGCTGTTGCTAGCTACATGGACTGTAGTATTTATATCTGTAGCATGCGAGTTGCTCTCTGTGCATACAAATAGCTCTTTAGACGGTTGGGAGGAAAAAGCTACAGCACTTGTGATCATAATCAGTTTTTACAAGGTGTCTAAACACAGTACATTGAACAGACCCAAACCCGTTAATTTAGCCCGGCCGACATGCTACATTCCTATCTAGGGCTTTAGTGGATGCACACTCTTAGAAAATATGATGGGTCAGTTGTACAACTTGGCTCAGTCTACTACTTACCTTAATAGTTGCTTCCTTTTTCTTTTTTTTTTGCTTTGAATCAAAGGCTTAGACTTGTCCATTACACGTTCCACCTTATAGACGCTTGGATCAATGAAAGAGTCGGCTCTACTTGTGCTTTAGTTTGCTCAAACTGCATGACCGAATTGGTGGCTCATGCATGCATGAAAAATTATCTTTTCAACCAAGACAGAGAACATTAGGTCAAGCGTTAACTTTTTGGTGAAATATGCAGTGCAATCAGAGCCAGACAATTAACTGAAAGATATTACTTGGTTGAGGAAATGGTCGTGGAAGACAAATTCTGAACTGCCTAAACTTAGACTTGGTTCACATGGGCCATTTCACTGTAACTGGTAAGAGAGCTTCATGCAGTTTTTGTGCCTCTCAAAGAGGGAAGAAGAGAAACAGGACTGAGAAACCGCAGTTCTCTTTCTGATTTAAGTGGATTCATGCTCCCATTTGGCTGTCAGTAACTGCAAATAATGCATGGGGTGGGTACAATTGCTAGGAAGGGTTTGTTCCCATTTTCTTCATGGGAGCCACATATTATTCTCAACGGATGGGAAAATGCTACAATAAAGAAGGTGCAAATAAAGAAAAATTCAATTACACATGCTGCCCACTCATATTTTCCTCCTTGTTTTCATGGTTCATTCCGTGGTTCTGCCAATTAAGGCATGAAATAGAAGTCCTAGGTGCCTTCTTGTAATGGGCATGCATAACTTTCGATGATAAGCATGTTTTATTTATATTTAATATTTCAATTATTAGGATTGAATTTAGCATCTGCTGGATCCATGCCACTACCTACGGACGAATGGATTGAATCATTAATAAAAGAATAGGCCCCATGAGTACCCTTTCCCACTGATATTGATTCTTCACAGAGAAAAGTCTGGCCTCTATCATATAACAGTTCTTAGTACCCTTTTCCCTAACACCAACTATGATGTTAGTTAGGTATTGATTGTCTACAACTTAAGTGTTTTATGGATAGGAAGCCTGATTGCTTATAAAATCCAGTTTATGCATGTGATTTATTCTGCTAGACTATTCCACACATATGATTATGTGCAAAATGATGTCGCATCTAATTGCATCGACTGAATTAGTTAAGCTTGTCTTAGCTCAGTTGGTCTGTTGGTCACACGCAAGAGGATGTTGGACATATAAATATTGTTGGCACCATATGAAGCATTGTATGGGCGACCATGACGATCACCAACTTGTTGGAGTGAAGTTAGAGAAAGGAAACTAATGAAGTCATAACTAGTGGAACAGTGTACAGACAAGGTTAGAATGATAAAGGAAAGGTTGTTAACACCACACAGTCATCAGAAAAGTTACACGGACAAAAGACGTATAAATCTAGAATTCGATGTGGGAGAGCATGTGTTTTTAAAAATATCACCAGTTAAAGGGGTTATGAGATTTGGAACCAAAGGCAAACTCAGTCCTAGGTTCATTGGTCCATTTGAAATATTAGAACGAATTGGTCTAGTGACTTATAGATTAGCCTTACCACCACAACTCTCTGAAGTACACAATGTATTTCATGTATCCATGTTACGAAAATATCTACAAGATGATACTCACATACTTCAAATAATACCAGAGGAACTGAAGCCAGATCTAACCTTTGAAGAAAAAGATATACGGATCTTGGACCATAAGGAACAGAAATTAAGGATCAAAACAATTCCTTTAGTCAAAATGCTATGGCAACATCACTCTGTCGAGGAAGCTACATGGGAAACAGAGGTAGAAATGAGGAAGACACATCCGAGTTTATTTGATGAAGTTATAGTATTACAAATTTCGAGGACGAAATTATTATAAGGGGGGAAGACTATAATGACCCCGAATTTTTGTAAATTATTAAGGAAAATTAATAAAGTTTAAATTTTTAGAAATTCTAGGCTAGAATATTAGGTTATTGAAAATTCTCTTTTTATAGAGATTATATTATGAATTAAAACATAGAAATTATGAATGCACTTGAAAAACTGATCGAAACAACATTAAGTACGTTCAATTCTGAGTTAAAATGAAAATTCCTTAATTTTTCCATTTGGGGGTAAAATGATAATTTTGCCCATATCCCATATCCAAGAAATAATACCTCAATATTTATGAATCACTTAGAAATACGATTCCAATGCCACTAAGTACGCTCGATTATGAGTTCGGATAAATATTGCCTATTATTCTCCAATTTTGGAGTTAAAAGGGCAAAAAGGTCTTTTTGCATAAAAGTGGGGCCCACAAAGTGGCCAACGTTCTAGAAGTACCAATGATTTCTCAGTGCATTATTGCTGGTAGTAGAGATTGTAGTGGGAATGGAGAATGCATTAGTAATTAAAAATTCTAAAGTAATAAAATATCTTATCAAAAGAAATGATAAAAAATTCAAATTTGGCTATAAATATATCCCAAAAATTTTCAAAAATTTTCAAAACCTTAACCATGAAATTTTCAAATCTTTCCTAGAATTTCAGCCCCAAATTCCCCTTCATCCCTCCCCAAACTCTCTTTTCCTTATTTCTCTCTCCTCTTTTTAATTGGAACAAGAGACCTAAATTCAATTAGGCACTCCGTTCCAAGAAGAATCTCATCAATTCCATCGTCCATAACATCCTATATTATAGTATATACAAAAACCCCAAATCAATTTCAAGATCCAACGGTTCCAACAACAGAAAATCACAGAAAGGTGGACAATCGGGCTATATTATCATCAACCGGTAATTCTCTCAAATTGAGCATCAATTATATTTTTTTTATCCAATCAGGTAGGTGGAACTACTTCCCATACATATTTATTATAGTTTAATATAATTTTTATTTTTTTGTAATTTAATTTGAATGAAAAATGGTAAAAATAAAGTAAATAAAAGAGCCTTCAATTTATGGTGATAGAGAGCTCATATGAAAATTCTGACCTTCCAATCGATTCAAAAGGGTCTAAAACCCCTAGGGCACAATTTTCAAGAAAATCTAACAAGGTTTGGACCCTCAATTGAGAGAGATTAATTCTGCTGGGCCCAAATCAAATCTGGACCCTAGGAACGGCTGTAAACTTCAATTTAAGATTGTGGAGTCATATGAACTCCAAATTGATATTGGAAAGAAGATATGGAAAGCTTATAATATCTAGTTTCTAGTGAAGTCATAATATTTTTAAAAATTATTCCTGAATTATTCTGTATTTTGGAAATAAGTGTCTAATTTCTAAGATCTTCAAGATCTGAGGTGATCAGATCTTGGAAATTTATTTTAATGATGATATAATACTGTAATAAAGTAATATCTTTGGTTAATTTGGACAGATCTGAGATAAATTAGGGGATCTACCCTTTATGGTGGAAAAACCCTTGAAATACAAAGGGACCCACTTGATCAATGAGATCAAGTATGATCAGATCCTTGGGATAGATTAAAGGGATGATATTATGATGGAATCCAGTTAGATCATGGATGAAATGTGACAAAAACCAAGTGGATATGATTTTTGGATCTTAATGGATTAAAAGCTCTAAAGGTAATTAAAACCCCTAATCTAAAGGAAAACACCTAAGATCTAATAGTTGGATAATATTTAAAGGTTTATAATAATCTTAATAAAATTAGCTTAATTGTCTTTTATTGGATATAGAAGTGTAAATGTGATTTATGTTCTAAGTTTTAATTGTCTTTTATTGGATATAGAAGTGTAAATGTGATTTATGTTCTAAATTAGAAAGCATGATAGTGTAATCTTTAAATTTTAGTATGATATGCCCTAAATGAGTAATTTGTTAGTAGATTTGATTATCTTAGGATCATGTTAGTGTAAATTAGGATTTAAACATTATTTCATTATGATAGAAGATGTGTTTCATAACTTAGGATCATGTTAGTTTTATTTCACTAGCTTAAGTTACATTCATAGGAAGAATGTTAGTATATAGTTGTTAAACTTATATTTGATTTATGCTTTCAAGTTGATGATTTACTTATTGTCAAATTTTATTTAATTGTTAAGTAATTGTTAAGATATAAGGAGCATAAATCACCAAATATGTAAACTAATGAAATATAGAAATTCATGGACAACTAAGATGAATGAATGATTTTGACTTAATAAGGGCTATAGTTAGTAGGACAATATAAGGAATGATTTATCATTTCCTTGGCCCAAAGTAGGAAAATAATGAACATCCATGGATGACATTGTGCATATCCATGGAAATTAATTAAAATCAATTAGAGAAGGGACTTAAGGTAAAAAGCTCATAGGAACCTTGTCAAAGGTTGAGCTAGTGCCACTCTAGTGGACTCTGAACATTGTGGTTATAGGGGGTATACAAGAGCCAAGTGCTTTTCCCTCACCTCCCATTGACGTAAGAGAGGTCTAAACGCCTCCTTACATGAGGGTTGTATTAATCACTTTTTAAGCAGACTTTAACTGGTAAGTACTAGTCATCCTGAAATAAGGAGGAGTTGTCTAGTGATAGGAAGAAATAAATTATCTTCAACCAAGTAAGATACTAACTGGTTGAATAATAATAAGAATATAAAAAGATAGCAAATTATCTAACCCTAATAAAAATAGTAAGTGAGATAAGGATGATCAAACAAGATGAGATCTTATATGATAAAAAACAATAAGAAAAAAGAAACATCAATGTAAATTAGATTGTTGTGTATGATATAGATAGTATTTGTATAGATGATATTAAACCCATGGATATATGATATTCAAGGAAGATTTAGATCATCCTACATAAAGATGATCAAAAGACCATGTAGTATGTACCCTTGATTAGAAAAATGACATTATACATATGATTTGACAGATATATGTTGATCGAGACTATGGCAGATTTCAAGGAGTAAGAATACCTTATTGAGGTAGGTGGATTATTAAGAATGCCTTTACATGAAGATACATGTCTAATACATGATCTTATGTTTTGAAGTATTGACATGTATGATACCAATATATTAAGGTAAATAACTCAAATTGAAATATGATCCTACCAAATGATGAGGAAAATAAGTATTAAATGGTCAAGTTGAGAATTGAGAACAACCCTAAGTGAATAGGAAAGTAGAAAATATTCCAGTCCTAGATAAATAGACAGATAGTCTGATATGTATAAGTATTATTTTACATACAAGCTTGGAGGCTTGTGGTTTTGTTTTAAATAGGCATAGGCCTGGGGATGTTATGCTAGGAGAGTTAAGAGCGTTTGGCCACCCACTCTCTGAAACTTGATGATATTGAATACCAAGCTTAAGAAAGGGTAAAAGTCGGGTGGGGCATTTATGGGAATGCCACCACTGTGACAGCCATGGTCCTCCCATATGGACATGGATATTGTAATTTCCACTGAGAATGGTATAAGTGGATTATTGAACAGTTATTCGGGTGCGCTGTACGGATCAGATTGCAAGCGTAGTAGTCCTTGATTATTTTGCATTATGATGCATATGAAATTGGCATAGTGAAATGCCTTAAGGGATGGCATGATGAAATGCCAGGTAATTGTATATTACCAATATTTTTTCCAAGAAGGGAAATTCCCTGTATAGTAACTAGCTGAGATACAAATCTCTTATAATGAAAGGAGTTGATCAGCTTTGTATAGAAATGATTCTTGATTATTTTTACATTTTTAACGGATTTGTCCTTATACAATATGTATGTATAAAGGTGAATACAAATGACAAGGAAATGAGATGTCCTTATAACTAATAGTTATTAATGAATGTATTTATGATAGAACGAATTATGGGATACTTGAATATTGAGATTATACTGTCAATAACTTACATTCTTATCCCCTACCAAGCATAGCTTGATGTGATATTGTAAATGTTCGAATGGATACAATATCTCGTATACGTAGAAGGAGACTTAGGAGCTCAAGACTTGAAGAACAATTGAAGAATAAGTAATCAGGGTATATCTCTTGAAACATTGTATTAGAACATGTATTGAATTTTGAACTTTGTAATTTGGATTGTATATTTGGACAAGTATTGTAAGGATACAATGGGCTGTGTACTGTGAACCACTCGATGGATCCTGAAGTTTAATAAAAGAATATTCCTTCAATGGAATTTGATCTTATACAAAATTCTACTTATATTATGTATGAGGTGGTGACTTAGGTTTTACAAAACAAATTCTAAAAAAAAGAATTTTCGCTGCTTTGGTTTGCGAAATTTTTTTACTCTAAGGGCCTATCTTTACAAAATGTATTATAAAATGTGTTATAAAAACCCGGGTCGCCACAGTCTAGCCGGTGAAGGCGTGTGACACACCAATACCAGCCAGTGGGTGATGGTTGGGGTGATGGAACGAGAGAAATAGAGGGGAATTGTTGGGCTATGCTAGTATATAGAGACAGACATTGGTCTACTCTGCACTGGTGTGTCACTCACTGGTGGCTGGTAGCTAGGGGCCTGAGAGAGCAGAGAGGAGAAGAGAACACGAGAGAGATAGGAGAGTAGGGGAGGCAAAATATGACACGACACGATAACATGACTCGAACCTGACACAAATTTAGCGGGTTTGGGTCGAGTCTTATTGTGTTTGTGTCATTTTCGGGTCAACCCGAAATTGACCTGCCAAAAATCAGTCGTGTTCGGGTTAATCAATGTGACCTGTCATGTTGACTTGTTTGACACGCGACCTATTTATTCATTACCTTGATGCTTGATCCATCTAACCTATGGTTGAAAATAGGACGGTTTGAGTTCATCTATAACTGTTATATATTACTTCAGTAATATAGGACGGTTCATTTGGAACCGTCCTATATTCAAGTTTCAACAAGTAATATAGGACGATTATTTTGGAACCGTCCTATATTACTGATTGAATATAGGATGGTTCATATGGAACCGTCCTATATTCAAGTTTCAACAAGTAATATAGGACGGTTCTTCTGGAACCGTCCTATATTCAATCAGTAATATAGGATGGTTCTTCGGGAACCATTCTATATTCAGTTAGTAATATAGGACGGTTCCAGAAGAATCGTCTTATATTCTATAAGTAATATAGGAACTTGCATTGTATTGAACTGCTTCAATACAATTCTCCCATTATAGGAACAAAAAATGAAAAATGAAAAACCTTATACATCTTTTTACTCATGGTAAGTTACTTCCAAGCCACTTGTTCCACTACTAATTAGAATTAACTTGGACAAGTTTCCAAAGTTAACTCATAAGTTTTTGAACTATATGCTTTTGAGAATCGATTTCCAAAGAAAATTTTAAGGTAGATATCTATGCAGTCAATGCCAAAAAAAGTAAAATCTAAGTATTGGCTTCTTAAACCTAATCGATCATTGTTCCATAGAAAGGCCAATCTAAATTGATATAACTAGTAAGGAGCTAAGGATATTTATAATCCACTCTTAGTATTATTGTATTTTAATTCTTAAATTGAATAATAAAGCTTGATGATTCTTGAGAACCTACTTTAATATAGGTCTACTTAATAAGGTGTTAAGAAGATTATCGATTTTGATCAATAAATATTTTGGCCTATATATAGCAGTTCTCTTAGAGTTTTATTTCCTAATATGGGATGTCTATGAAGTAAGAAAGGGATAAAGTCATATTGGAGGTTAATACATACATACATACATACATACATACATACATACATACATACATACATACATACATACATACATACATACATACATACATACATACATACATACATACATATTGTCACACCCATGCCCTAAATAGTGGATTAAAACGTAAATAAAGAGTTATGTAATTAACTCATCTTAATTTCCTTAAGGATGAGCTTAAAAAGACAGAGCATATATGTAATTAACTCATCTCAGTTGAGGATGACTGGATGAGTAAAGAAAGCGTTATGTATTTAATTAATCTTAGTTAAGGATGTGCTTAAATAAAAATAGTTATTAAGTATAGAGTAAAGAAAGAGTTATGTAATTAACTCATCTTAATTTCCTTAAGGATGAGCTTAAAAAGACAGAGCATATATGTAATTAACTCATCTCAGTTGAGTATTAGCTTAAAAACAAAGTTATGTAAGTAACTCATACTGTCATACTCAATTCAATAGTTGTTGAGGTTGAGGATGAGTAAAGTAAGTGTTATGTGTTTAACTCATCTGATCTCAGTTGATGATCAGCTTAAAAAAGCAAAGTTATGTAAGTAACTCATACATACTCAATTCAAAAGTTGTTGAGGATAAGTAAAGAAAGAGTCATGTAATTAACTCATTAAGTCAATTCTCTCTCTCTCTCTCTCTCTCTCTCTCTCTCTCTCTCTCTCTCTCTCTCTCTCTCTCTCTCTCTCTCTCTCTCTCTCTCTCTCTCTCTCTCTCTCTCTCTCTCTCTCTCTCTCTCTCTCTCTCTCTCTCTCTCTCTCTCTCTCTCTCTCCAGCATTGGTGCGTGACACACCTTTGTTGGCCATCTCCCATCTTCCATCTTCCATCTCCCACCTTCCTCTCATTCTGTCTTTTTCTCACCTCTTTCCTCTATCATCTCCTCTGTTCCGACTCCCTTCTCACCGAGATCCAGCACCCCTGCGTCCCTCCTTCTCCTACCCTCTCACTTCTCTTCACCTTGCCCAAATCACACCAGATCATAAATCCCCTTACCTCTGCCTTCTCTCCTCATTCAGTCTCTCTCACTATCGCACTACCTCGGCTCCTTCTCCCTCTATTTTCTAGTTCACTACTCCATCCCGCGTTCCCACTTCTCTCTTCCTTCTTCTTTCTTCTTCTTCCCCCTCCTTCTCCGGCGGTATTTCTCTGCGTCACCGGACGGTACAGGGAAGGAAACCCAAGTCGAGTTTCCTCCCACATTACCATTCCCGGGGATTTCCCGCGTTTCTCCTTCTCTCCTTCTTCCCCACATTTTCCTGGTTTTTTCGAGTAAAACCAGAACCCTAGAAATTACTAGTCTGCCCCTAGAAGATCTCAACAATGCCAACTGAGTCCCCGTTTTAATACCATCTATGTCCCCAGAAGAATTCCATCCATGTCCCCGATTTAATTCCAACTAGGTCCCTATTCTATTTACATCTATGTCCCGGTTCTGTTTTATCCACATTTTGACTATCCAGGGACAGTGCAATCCAGGACAGATGATTTAGTTGCATTTTTAGTTTTCTTTTGAATAAATAATTGTGTAAATTGCAACAATTGAATAAATTTGAATTTTATTTTATTGTTAGTATAGTCTTTATTTTTATTCTTTTATTAATTGAATTTATTAAAAACTCCATCATTTTAAATCAAGTCTTTGTGGGATCGACCCGTACTTGCATAAGCTACACTACAATAGCCCGTGAATTTGGCGCCGTTGCCGGGGACTTGCAATGGAGTTTTTTTTATAAAATTTAATTAAAAATCCAAAAAATAAAAATAAAAATAAAAAATCAGAAAAATCTAGAAAAATTAAAAATTTAGGAATTGCATTTTAGGCATTCTTAGGTGCATCTTTAAATTTTTTTAGTGCATACCACTTTTCCTGAATTTGGTACTAATTGTTATCTTTCTTTCTGAGGAAATTGGAGTGGAGCTTTATCACTTATATAGATTTTTCTTGCTTTCCTAGATTAGAAAGTTTTTATTTTTGAGTGAATCTTGTCGTGAGGCCCTTTTGTAATTTGCATTTTTAATTTCAATTTTAAAGGGTTGTAATAATACAGGGCAAGTGTGGGATAAGGTGGCCCACACTTGATTTTCATCAAAAACCTCACTATAAGTCTCCTCACTCATTTATTTTCTAAATTATGGTTTGCATTTAGAATAATTTGCATTGTTTGGTAGTTAATTGCATATAGAAAGAATCTGTTATAATTGTTGCATTTTAGGATTTTGCATTAGTTTATTGCTTTCAATTGCATTTAGGACACGTCTAACGCTTTAAGGTGAATTATATGTTGATCGAATTGCTATGGTGTGTGAAAATTAATTAGTAAGGGCACCTGACCCCACAAGATCAAGGGTGGATTTCATCACCACTCCTTGGCCCACCTAGGATAATCACCTCAAGCGCGCAACCCCACCATTCACTTTAAATTAAAATCAATTAAAAGAGACCTATAGGGTCAGCACATGCTCGTAGGACCCTCTTAATAGGACACGAATTACTATCACTCTAGTTGCTTTTGATCACTGTGGTTATTGGGGGTTCTCTAATAGAGCCTCGCTCTTCCCTCACCTCATGTCGATGTTTGTTAAGGTCTAAACGCCTCCTTACATGAGGGTTGTATTAACCGCTTTGGTTAGAACCTAACTGGTAAGCAGTAGTCAACTCCTAAAGACAGGATGAGCTTTAGATTAGGCAAATTAAAAGCATTGTCCCCACAGAAAATCAAGAAAATCAAAATATATATGCTTGCTAGCATTAGGGGATTGCTTGATTGTGTTCTTGATTGTGCATCATTCTAGGCATTTAGGTTGTATCATTTAGGATAGTCTTCTAAAAAAAAGAAAAAGAAAAAAGAAAAAGACAGAAGACATGATCAGTTGCACCTAATGAATAATTTAAACACTGATCAAAAGGGTAATTTACACCCTAGCATTAATAGAAAAGATATTTCCCTATGGAGAAACAATCCACTCTTTAATGATGATGAATCACCTTTCATCTTTGATAATGATGTTTCCTCATGGACGAACAATCCTCTCTTTAATGCTGATGATCCTCCACCTCTATTTCATGATGATATGCGTCAATGGAGGAATCATTCTCAACCACATGGGAATAGGAGAAAGGACCAACATAAAACACATGAGAATAACCAAAATTCTTGTGGGAAGACACTGAGAGATTATTTGCAGCCTAATTATACCAGCACATTTCATGTATATTTTTACCTCCAAATGCTGGTATGATTGACTTAAAGGTGGGAGTAATTCAATTACTTCCCAAATTCTATGGGTTGGATAGTGAGAGTCCTTACATGCATTTAAAAGAATTCGATGAAGTGTGCATGACTCAACATACACAAAACATCGACTTAAATATAGTAAGACTCAAATTATTTTCTTTTTCTTTAAAAGAAAAAGCTAAGATATGGTTTCATTCACTGCCATCAGGTTCCATACAATCATGGGAAGAAATGACTAGAAATTTCTTGAATAAGTTCTTTCCTAGACATAAGACAAATGCTCTCTGTCGAAATATAATGAATTTTACCTAGATGAATAATGAAACCTTTTATCAATGTTGGGAAAGATTTAAGGAATTATTGTTAACTTGTCCACATCATGGATACGAACTTTGGCATATAATTAGCTTCTTTTATGAAGGACTTAAATCTAATATGTGTTAGTTTGTTGAAATGATGTGTAATGGTAATTTCTTAAATAAACAACCTGAAAAGGCGCAAGAGTATTTGGAATGGTTGGCAGAGAGTGTACAAACTTGGGCTGATTTAGAAAAAGTAGGTTTCTCAAACAAGCCTAAGTCCACCACCACATCCTCTAGGGGAGAAATATATGCTATGACTAAAAAAGATATAAAAATAGCATACCTAGATAGAACAGTTGAGGCCATGGAAATGGAGAAATGTCCCTTTAAGCAAGTTGAATAGGTGTGTGATATTTGTGAAAGTAATACATACCCCACTCAGGAATGTCCTATTGCTCTTGCATTTCAAGATGCTCTTCATGAATCGACACATTCTTATGAGCAACATTTTTCCCCATCTTTAGAGACATATAATTCTAAATGGAGTAATCATTCCACTTTTAGAAATGAATATAAGGCTAATGTCTCACAGAAGTCCCAACATCAACCCTATCACCACAAAGGACCATTTGCTCATGGACCTTACCTTCCTCCACATAAGAGGAAAGTGGAGGATAATTTTCGTCAAGTCATGCAATACCAAGAGAAGAAAATTGCTCAAATTAAAGCCCAATTAAAAGAGAACACAAATTCCATGACTGAATTGAAGGACATGATGTCTCAAATGCTACATACTATTAATAAAGATGAATGTCCTATTCCACCAAATGAATATCTTGATGATATGGATGTAGGAGACGAGATTAATTCTTCATTTACATATATGGAACAGACAAAGGCGGTTACCATTATTCATAATGGTAACATAATTGAGCAATCTGGACCTAAAAAGGCTGAAATAGTATCTAAACTGGTCAGAAAAAGAGATGAATTTATTGATCAAAAAAATGCCACACCCATTGAGCAACATGACATCCTTGCTCCATTTCCAAAAAGGCTGCATCGAACTCCTACAATTGTCTCTAATTATGTGAAGTAGCTTGAAGATAAATTTATCTTGCCTTGTGATAAAATGAAAATTTTTAAATTGCAAGATAAATTTATTCATCATTCCTTTTCAGAGGCCCGTCTAGCTTATTTCGGATGGGATCGAGGGAAGTTTCGAACTCAATAATGTTTTCCCTTTGAAAAATTTCCTTTGAAAATAAAGTATGTAGCGTAGTTTTTACTTTCTTATTTTTTCTATATCTCTCAATTTTTTTGCGTTTCTCAATGCATTATCATCATCATACTTTTTAAACATTGAGGATAATGTTTCTATCAGGTTGGGGGGTGTAGAATTCTTGCAAATTCTAGTTTTCTTTTAATTTTTAGGTGATATCCTTGGTTTTTCAAAAAAAAAAAATTGAAAAAATGAAAAATTTTAGGTCATTTCCCATATTGTGATGAGAATTGGATTTTCTAAAGTATAATCTTAATAACTTTAGCTTATTAATGGAATTGAATATGATTAATTCATCATTTTACTCATGTTCTAAAGTATTCGATGAAAGCAAAGTCTCATATCACATCTGTATACGCAGTTGCATATAGATAATCTAGATTGATAAGTGATTACAACTTAGAAATTCTGAAGAAATTCAGTGGGGACCTATAACCTAAGTGAGTTTTAGAGCAATTCATCCTTTTTGAGAGGTTATAAATGTTCGAAATTTTCTTTAGCGTACTTAAAGCAAATTGATCCCAAAATCTTAAATTTGGCTAAGTACCTGAATAATTAGAATACTACCTTTAAAATTCTGAAAGTTCATTGAATTTGATAGATTATAGGAAACCTAGAAAATGATTTAGGTCATCTTTGTTGTTAACCTAGAGACATAAAGCCTACCTAGAAGTTTTTCACCACTAGTCAACCAAGTTGAGCCTTTTATATAATAAGCCTTTTCTTGTGTCACCCAAAATACCCTTTACCCATATTGACCCAGTATAAATTATTCATTACCCATTTTCTTTGAAAAATAAGTTAGAGATGAATGAAGAAATACCTTTTGGTTGTAGTAAAAGTGGATATCAAGAAAATAAATATTCTTCAAAGTGATTCAAGAGTGTGAAAAGAAAGAAAAGTGTTGAAAAAAATAAAAGAAAAAAAAGTTTGAAGAATGCAAAGAAAAATAGAAAAAAAATATTCACTTTAGAAAAAAGCAAAGAAAAGAAGAATTGTCAACTTTAGTAGAAGACCTCTACTTCTTATTTTGAAGAAACTTTGAATACCCTCATACCTTTTCTTTGGTACCCTATCCTAAGCTTATGTTTCGTCCCAGTTAAAGACCTATTGATTCTAGGAAGAATATAGTCTTGATGAGGAAATGAATGGATAGGAGTAAAAGAGTAGTATTTCTAAATATTCAAAGGTAATAACATCTATTCCAAAGGGATCAAAATTATTAAATTCCTTATTAACTCCCGTTCTTGATGAGTATATGTGAGATATATTTGCTTTCATTGACTCTTCTCACATATTTAAAAAGAGATATGATTTGAATCCTCTATTTGAGAGAATTTATTTCTGAGTGTATATCATTAGTAAGGATTGAGGTCAAAACATATTTCAGATGGAGTTCAAAAGTTAAAAGTTTACTTAGAGATAAAGATTATTCTATGTGTAGACCATATATGCACACAATCATTCTAAGATCTGAGCTTAAGTGGAATATTTTTAGCATATGGGTAGGTTTTTGAATTATTTAGTCATCTTTATTAGTTTGCTAAAGTTGATAGATTTATTGAAGATAATTCTTTAAGAAAAAAAGTGGAGATGACCTGAAAAATAAAAAAATTTGAGCTGATTCTTTGCATCTTTTGCTGGGAACTAGCAAAATGCTGGTTGGGGGGTGTGTTAAGTGTTCAATTTTGTTCAAAATACCCCTAATTTAGTGTTCAATTAGAGCATCTAGGCCACTAATTTCAAGATTTTACATAAAATATTTTATTTTAGCTTTAATCGGCCATCAACCATTGAATTGAAGGATTTAGTGGTAAGATGATCATCAAAGCTAATTAAATGAAAAATGAATGGTTCAGATGATTCTAATGGGGTCCTGTGCATTGCAGATCAATTAACTCAGGCATGGACGCTCCAGATTGAATCAAGGGTATTAGATGAAGAGGATGAAGTTTCATGAAATCAGATGGAATTTGAAGAGTCTTGGGATAAGACAAAGTTTAAGACTTGCAGAGTTCTAGCAAGTCTAGACTTCTAGTGGACCCCACTCTCTCTCTTATCTATCTTTTCCCTCTTTCTTATCTTTTTCCACTTATCTCTTTTCTCTCTATCTCTCTTCACTCCCTATCTCACACGTCTCCCTCCATCTCACACTCTCTCACGTTTCTCTCTTTCTTCATATACCCCTCCATTCTCCACTCTTCAGAAGAGGCCCGGTAGGACCGTGGTTTCTGGTCGTAGGAGGCAACCAGCCCATCCCTTCTCTCCCTCTTCTTCCTCTCTTCATTCCCCCTCTCATTCTCTGCTCTTCACATGACTCTCTCATTACCACCGTCATCTTTAAGCTGGGCGGAAAATCCTCTCCTTCTCCATTCCCTTCCCTTCCCTTCTCTCCACTCCACATCTCAACTCTCTCTTCTCTTTACCTCCTTGGCCGGCCATAGGTGCGTGACACACCACAGGCCTGGCGTCATCTCAATTGCCCATAACCTCCTCTTCAACCTCATGGACTCCACCTTCCTACCCATCTCCCAATTGTCTCTCTCTCTCTCTCTCTCTCTCTCTCTCTCTCTCTCTCTCTCTCTCTCTCTCTCTCTCTCTCTCTCTCTCTCTCTCTCTCTCTCTCTCTCTCTCTCTCTCTCACGCACTTGCCCATCATCCCTCATTGCCCTGCATTGGTGCATGACACACCTTTGTTGGCCACCTCCCACCTCCCTCTCGTTTTGTCTTTTTCTCACCTCTTTCCTCTATCATCTCGTTTGTTCTAACTCCCTTCTCACCGAGATCCAGCACCCATGCGTCCCTCCTTCTCCTACCCTCTCACTTCTCTTCACCTTGCCCAGATCGCAGCAGATCGGAAACCCCCTTACCTCTGCCTTCTCTCCTCATTCAGTCTCTCTCACTACCGCACGACCTCGGCTCC
Organism: Warburgia ugandensis; assembly: GCA_035236585.1. Lineage (NCBI taxonomy): Eukaryota > Viridiplantae > Streptophyta > Magnoliopsida > Canellales > Canellaceae > Warburgia > Warburgia ugandensis. The sequence continues at coordinate 8,158,718 of CP141138.1, read as the reverse complement.
TTCTCCCTCTATTCTCCAGTTCACTGCTCCATCCCGCATTCCCACTTCTCTCTTCCTTCTTCTTTCTTCTTCTTCCCCCTCCTTCTCCAGCGGTATTTCTCTGCGTCATCGGACGGTACGGGGAAGGAAACCCAAGTCGGGTTTCCTCCCGCGTTTCCATTCCCGGGGATTTCCCGCATTTCTCCTTCTTCCTCTTCCCTTCTTCCCCTTTCTTTTCTCCCTTCTTTCCCATGTTTTCCTAGTTTTTTCGAGTAAAACTAGAAGCCCAGAAATTACTAGTCTGCCCCTGGAAGATTTCAAGAATGCCAACTGAGTCCCTATTTTATTACCATCTGTGTCCCTAGAAGAATTCCATCCATGTCCCCGATTTAATTCCAATTGGGTCCCTATTCTATTTACATCTATGTCCCGGTTCTGTTTTATCCACATTTTGACTATCTAGGGACAGTGCAATCCAGGACAGATGATTTAGTTGCATTTTTAGTTTTCTTTTGAATAAATAATTGTGTAAATTGCAACAATTGAATAAATTTGGATTTTATTTTATTTTATTGTTAGTATAGTCTTTGTTTTTATTCTTTTATTAATTGAATTTTATTGAAAACTCTATCATTTTAAACCAAGTCCTCGTGGGATTGACCCGTACTTACATAAGCTACACTACAATAGCCTGTGCACTTGCGGTTAAATAATCAACAGATTCTTTATTTACATTATATTTTATATGAGCTTAGTAATGACTAATGCGTGTTTATTTTATATGATTGTAGACTCTATCAATATAGTTGCCATGATTGAGCTTGCCGAGGACATTGTAAGCATAAGTAGCAGTGCAGGATCACCTCTACCAACTGAAGACTCTGGATCAATTTATTTTGATTAATTTGTATAATTTTCATAACTTATTTTAATTTGTTGTGTTTGATACATTGATGGAAGTAGATTTCCCTCATGTGCTACTTAATTCCTATTTATTTACTACTATTGTGGATATTTGATTCATTTCAGTCCCTTTTACATATAATGTGATGTGAGTGGTGTAAAGAACTATGTTGCTTCTAAATAAAATAATAAAATATTACAGGAACTTTAGTAGTAATTTGGTATAGTTCAATTTTCACCTATACTAGTTAGTAATGCTTTTCTGTGTTTGTCTATATACTTGTCGTGTGGATTAGTGGATGGAGCAATGATCAATGACAATGAGCATGAAAGGAGTTGGAGAAATGAATTCCATCCTAACAATTTATGTGGGGGTTGGGTTGAAAGTTTAGTTGTTCATAATTGAAAGACCCATGCCATCTGGCCTTCTTCTATTCTTTCTATTCATTGAAAAGTGTACTATTGGGTCCTCTATCCTTACTCCTCGACAACACAACAATTCCATTCATTGATCGTGCTAGCCTCTTTTACTGGCTAAGGCTCCTCACCCTACACAAGAAGGCATGAATATGAAGTTCTTGTTCTTTCAAGGGTGACATCTTACAGCTTACTCAAGTTAAGCATTTAGATTGAATTTAAGTGTAATGTGATATTATGCTGATTCTGCTAAACTCAAGCGCTGAAAGTTTGAAACAAGTAACTGCAATTTCTGAATTCTAATTTTCTGCTCCAGAACCTCATTGTCATTGCTTTAGGTGATCAAAGATTCAGTTCAGTCAGAATCAGAAGACCAGTAAAAAAATTTATAGTATATATAGGACGGTTAATAAATAATCGTCCTATAAAACACGTAACATATAGGGCGGTTATCGTACAACAATCCTATAAAACGTAACATATAGGATGGTTATGACATAACCGTCCTATAAAACATAACATATAGGACGGTTATGACATAACCGTCCTATAAAACATAACATATAGGACGGTTATGACATAACCATCATATGTTTTGTGGTTGGGTTGACTCCATTCACTTGGGAGCAGTTTTTTTACTAAGTCGTAATAGGGAAATCGAGTCGTTTCATGTCGTGTCGTGTCGTGTCATTTCGTGTCGTGTATCCAACACGACTTAGTCAATTAATCGTATTATACAGATCGTGTCATGTCATTTTTTTAAGAACCGGGTCGTGTACGAGTCATAGGTTTTTGACATGACTATTAATCGTGTCATGTTCATGTCGACCCATAACTCTAATCGTGTCATGTTCGTGTCGCCACAAACACAACCCGCCAACCCCAATTGCCACCCCTATGAGAGAGGAAGAGTCCTTCCCTTCCCTCCCATGCAGTGGTGTCATGAGGTGGCTGTCATGTGATGTTGTTTAGGTGTGGGAGCTGTTTAATCTCCACCATACATCACCATCGACACTATGTATTGCCATCTCGACCGTGTATCACCGGGACTATGAAGAAATACTCTTTATTAACTTGATTTACATAATCCTGGTTAATTTGCAAAATAAGAGACTATTTTAGAATAATCTAAATTACATATTTAATTAGTTTTAACGATCATCTAATTATTAATTTTTCAAATCAATAGGTGGATGATCAATTAGAGCTAAAATTAATTTAAAATTACAAAATTACCTAATTAGATGATCAATCAAATGCTAATTAAGGGTTATTTTAGGCAAAATTGAACACTTAACACTTACTTTCTATCAACTTAAACTTTTAGGCTGAATTGTAATCCAACATGGTATCAAAGCTACCCCAATTTAAGCAAATCCATGTACATGAGACAAAAGAGGGCATTCTATGCGAGGATTGTGTTAGACATAAATATTATTGGCCCACTTCCTATCAACTTAAGCTTTTGGGTTGAATAGTAATCTAAAACACGATGCCTCTCCTTGTTATGCTTGGTTGGAAGTTCAAGAGGGTACTTTCTGTTTTGTTGGAGAGATTTCAAGTAGATTTAGCAATCATGATAATAGGTACTAGGTACAAGTGTTTCGTAATTCTTCAATATACCAAAAAAGAGAGAGGAGAATATATAACCCTTGCCAATTGGGTCTTTAAGGAGAGCTTGGGGCATCTAGACTAACATGGTGTTAGTGGTTCTTGAGATGAAATTCAACTGATGTGAGATGAGTTGATATGAGATCTAGCTTGAAATGGCTTAATTTGGCTTAAGATGATCAACTTAGGCATGAGATGGCTGAAAATTCACTTACACAGAGTTAAGATGAGATGATTTTAATCCCAAACACAACCAACAGTGAGATGAGATGTTATTTCATCTCATCTCACCTCAAGCACCAATAATAGTGATATGATCCATATCATCTCATATTACGTCGTATGATCTCATCTCAAGCATCAGCAACTACCTTCTACTATATATGAGCAAAGATGGTCAGTATTCCCAGTCAAACTCTCTTCTTGAGGAATGGGGAATGAGAATGATAAAAAAATTGCAGCACTGGAATAGGGCCTTCAAATCAGTTTTTGTCTGTGAATGTTTGATAGTAATTTATTCTGTGGGAATGCATCATTAGGAAGTAAGCTCGTCGTAACACAATTAGACAATCCTATTTTCACTTTATAGACCCCGCTAATGGTTGATTTAGACTTGTCCAAATGATCAAAAGTACAGTTCTAGCGTCCAGCAAAACTGTTGTTTTTTATCGTTTAATTTGGACAGTCATCAACGGTGTCTAACCATCAGGCACCGTTTTAATAAGATTTACACTTAGGAGGTAGGATAATCTGATGGATCAGTATACGTTTAAGGCCACTGAAATCTGTTGAGGAGCTACCACAACGGTTTAGATCGCCCATATAGGTGGTGCCCATTGTGTAAAAATGGTTCCTTAGGGTTAGAATATATGAATAACTTTCTGCAACCATCCCTGTACTTTTCCAAACAAGTCGCTCGAGAACTTTGTCCAAAGTCATATATATTTCCATTTTACAAGGCCTTTGCATGAATCAGAAAGTTCGATGGGACTTCTCACATCCACATGATCCGATCTATTTGGGCCCTGTTCACGTCTTCTGATCAAACAGTTGGGGATGTTGGGATGTTTGATTGAAGTGATTTCCCCACCCTCTAGCCCAATCCCACGCAAAAGTTTAGCTTGATATCATATGGGTGGGCCAAAATGAATCTTACCACTCACAGGTATAGTTTCTTGTCTAATTAAATCATGCATGTTTGTTATATCCTAGATCCAAGAGGACTGCCTGGACGTCCAGATTCATCTATTTGATTACGCAGAAACGGCTTCAATTGCCTTAAATTTAAATATCCAAACAAAATCTTAGTTTTAAAGCAATACTTCATTAATATGAATCCTAAGGGGCTACAAACTTAGTGATTTAGTTTAACGTTAATTAATGTAAAAAGTACTTCTAAGCAAGACTTACTTGATTGCTAGGTAGTTTTCCGGGCCCACATGGAAAAATCTATGTCTGAGTCCAAACCATTAAATTTTGCAGACCGGTTTTGGTTTCTAGATGAATATCTCATCCACAAAATAGAACCTAAGAAAAAAAAATCAATGGTCTACATTTTCCAAAAAAATCGAAAGCAACGGCTGATGGACGGATGTTCCAGAAGGATCAAATGACGAGCTGATCAACAGCTCTCTAATTAACGGATTTGATCATGCTGATATGGCACACGTGGGACTCAAAAGTGCCTATCTCCTTATCAATTTTCTTTTCTTGTAAGAAATTGCAGACTGAAAATTCCAAAAATTGGATAGCCACCCGCCTGCAACATAGCTACTACTAACATAAACTAGACGGATCTAACTTAAATGTTCCTGACTGTGATTGCAGATCTTTGCTCTCTTCCACCATCTCGACCAGTTCTGGCTGCTTCAAACCTTCAACCCATCCAAACAATCTTCTCGCTCTCTCTCTCTCAAAGTATCAAGAATCTTGCACAGTGAAAGCATAAATATAGTAGCGTACTTTCAACTCCAACCCCCACTAAAAAGGCCAAAAAAACATATTGGAAATAGAACATGGTGTTAGTGGTTTCTAGGATGAAACGTGTTTACTGAGATGAGATAATATGAGATATGGCTTGAGATCACTTAAGCTGACCAGATTTGACATTAGATGACTCAAGATACAACTCAACTGTGAGATAAAAGGAGCAAACTCATCTCAAGCATCACCTAACAGTGAAATTCATGCAAAGATATTACTTTATCTCATCTCAGCTCAAGCACCACTAACAGTAAATTTGGTTTAATGGTAGAGTTGTCGTCGTATGACTTTGAGGTCACGGGTTCAAGTTGTGGGAACAGCCTCTTGTAAAAAGCAAGGTAAGGCTGCATACTATTAACCCTTGTGGTTTGACCCTTCGTGCACCTTGGCTGCCCTTATTATCATCTCATATCACGTCCGATCATCTCGAGCAGCACTAACACTGTGGTAGAAGATATGTGGGATCTTTTCTATCCAAAGTACAGCTCTCTAAAGCAAGCAAAGGCAGAATTTTTTGTCCAATGAGCACCGTGGACCATCAATACAGAATAAAGCAAGCAAAGAAGGAAGTTAAAGAAGACAAACTCACAGGCATCTTGCTCAAGAAAACTAGTTAGGCTACGTACCAACACTCAGATATTATTATCCAGTGTGAACATCCCATAAAACTCAAAACACAGTAACAACAGCTATCAGAAAACAGTACTAGAGAGGGGAAAGGAGCAAAGTAAATATATGTTTACGAATCAGTTCCGATCGGAACTGTTTTATTTTGTGACTAGCTTGAGACGGGAAGGATTCCTTGGAGGAAGGGGAATTGGGATATTATTGGAGAAATTTGAGCCAATATCTAAAGCATCCTGATTTTTCACACGAATCTTATGGATATAATTTCTGGCTAATTCATTCACATCGTCTTCCTTCACCTCATTTGGTGGATCGATCAAGAATGAAGGTTGCTTGGTCTCGGGCTCTCTGGACTTTTTGCTACCTGGAGGCAACGATGGTTGATCCATCGCCAGCCCAGTCGGCAAAGGCTCGACGGTCGATCCCGGGCTCTTCTTGGTAAGGGAGAAAGATGATGACTTGATGAGGTTCGCCACTATACTCATGGAATTCTCCCAGAGAGACTTGTTGTTGCGCTTGGACTTGGTCACAGTCATTTTTCTAGAGCTCAAGAAATTAAACAGAAGAAGAACAAGTGAGATATGGCGAAGTGGAAGTTAAGAGATGCTGATATTTATACAAGTTTTGCTCCTTGCCGTGGAAGGAATGAAAGGGAAGAGGGGATCTGCTTTCAAAGTAGGGTGTTACACAGTACAGCCTTCTTTTGAATGGGCCCTATAGAATTCTGTCGGAGGCTTCTTCCTTGTGGTGTCTGCTTTAATAAAGGTGAAAGTGAGTGGTCAGGTTGCTATAAAAGAGAATTGCCCCAGGATAGAGGATTGCCAATAAAAATTGTTATTTGATTAAAAATTAAGTGTCAAATTTGCCCTTGAGTCTTCTATGTTTTCATGGGCCATGGTCACAAAATTGTGTCCTAATAAGATCTTAGCTAGATAAACCAAGTTAAATTGACTAAAATAAAATTCATTTTCACCCTCTTTTGTTAACAAATCAAACCTTTCTAGACCAATGACGTAAAGCACAGCTGGTAGCAATTGAGAATTTAGCTTCTGTTTGCTCTTTTGGCTGGATTTAGATTTAAGAGGGTGTGTCAATGATTTGCTTTGTAATTATTCACTTGTACAAAAGAAGCAAGGAACCAAAAAGAAGAAGAAGCTTTTAGAACCCACATTGGCCTGTGAAAGATGGAATCACTGTATTGCTGTCCTAATGGGCTCAAATTTGTCTTGATGGGTGATGTTAGAGCTTTGATCACAAGGCTTGCTTAGAGTTCCCCAGAAAAACTGTGATTCATTGAATTTTTGTTTGAAATTTGTTTGGCATGGATCTAAGCCATGGGGTTGCTTGTTGATGATCTACGACTTTAACAGTATGGATCAATGCAGTTTTCCAACATGAATCTCTATCATGTCTTTATTAGCATAGTGGTGCTTGGGAAGAATTAAGTTGGTTTGGGTGATATGATCACAGAATGATGTGACAAAAGAGAGATTTTTTCCTTGAGATCATGTTTCAAAATGTAAGGTAAGGTTGCATACTATTAACCCTTGTAGTCCGCCCCTTCCTCGGACCCTGTATACATGAGAGCTTTGTGCAAACATAAAGAGTACTTTCATGAGAGAAAAGTATACTTTACTATCATAAACTATAGGTTTGTTGCACTTTACCCCTAAGCATTTCTTTTTCATTTTTGTAGATCACTCCCTAAGCTATTCATTAATTTTGCACAATAAGTCCTATCAGTACATTGATAGACATATGATGTAGGCTCCACAACAGATATTATAATGTTTTGAAAAAAATTGTATTGAATTATCTAAGGACTAAAGTGAGAAACACAATTGTTCACGGACAGTGTTGTATTTTTCAAGAGAAGAAGACCAAAGCAATTTCCCAATAAGATTTAAAATAACATATAATGCTATTTTTCGGAGTTTAGTTTTTTAGATCTGGAATCCTATATCCCTGATCTATGAACCCTTAAAGTTCCGGTGTTTCTTATGAGAAAATAGATTCAAATCTTACCGGAGAAAGATGACCGCAATTTTTTGCTGAAATCTCCAGTATTCGATATCCTTTTTCACATAGTTAGAGATTAGTTTAAAAAATAAAATAAAATTTAAGAACTAAAGTGTAATAAAATCATAGTTTGGGATAGTAAACTGTAATTTTCATTTTTTGTTATTTTGCAATAAAGTGAAGGGGGGTTGTCTTCTTTGGGTATGGACAAGCAGCAACAAAAGCAATTTCATTTTCCTTTTATTTTGATAATAAAATGATATATGACGAAATAATCTGCTTAATAAATATTATTTATGACGCTAGAAGGAATAAACTTTAGTACACAGCCCTGGTTGTCCGTAACTAGCTGCAAGCACACGACAAAAAATTCACAAATCAGATGCTCTCAATCATCACTTGGCAGCCATTGCTTGGTTACTGAAACCTGATGTGTAAGCCCTCGACGGTAGAGTGGCGCAGTGACAACCGCGCAAATGTCCCCAGATTTCAGTGCGAATGAGGTTCCTTCAGTCACAATCTTCCATGCGAGCTCTGTCATCTGTATATCATCCATCTAGACTGGGAGAATGTGTCTAACTTTTTGGCCTCTTGGACATGCGGCTTAAAACCGGGCAAATGTCCCAAGATTTCAGTGCGAACGAGGTTCCTTCAGTCACAATCTTCCATGCGAGCTCTATCATCTGTTTATCATCCATCTAGACTGGGAGAATGCGTCTAACTTTTTGGCCTCTTTACAAACTGGAATCTCTCTCTCTCTCTCTCTCTCTCTCTCTCTCTCTCTCTCTCTCTCTCTCTCTCTCTCTCAAGGCCATGTGTGATAATATAAATGAAGATATGTTAGCATGCAAGAATTTTGTTCACAGAGTCTATGAAGTATCTAGACTTTGTAATAAAAAATATCAATGATACTACGAGCAAAAACACGTGAAACCTGATGGATAGTAGTTTATGATTATATGGAGATTAACTTTACATGATGGCGATAATCAACTAAAGAAGGCCAGTATGATGCCCCTTTTCTTGGAGTTTTGAAAAATAATTTTCATAACTAGAATCTACGTCCCATTCTTAAGATTTGGACAAGAGAGAGAGAGAGTAGACCCTAAACTATTATTGCTTTCCACTTTAGTCTCTAAATTTTTCTTACATCTTTTTCAAAATATTATTAATATATGCTGTGAGCCCACATTAAATGTTCGTTGGACCAAAGAATTTCCAGTACAAAATTATTAAATAGTTTGGGAAATGTTCTATAAAAATAGTAGTTTAAGGACTAAAATGTAATAAACTGATAGGTTAAAGTAGTAAATTGAAAATTTTCTTTTCTTTTTTATTTCACAATAAAGTGAAGGGAATTGTCATGTGGTATATGACGAAATAATACCGCGCAATAAATATTTTTTGACCCTAAAAGGGAATTAACTTTTGTACACAGGTTTGGTGCAAGTGAAATTCTACATTTTGATTGTCAACATCATTCCTTCTGGTCTGTCCGTAATTAGCTCAAAGCGCATGACAAAACAACCCACAAATCAGATGCTCTTAATCATCAATTAGTGGCCTTCATGTTAAGTCCTTGCTTAATTGTCCCTAGCAAGTTTTTGATTGGGTAATTAGCACTGGTTGATCAAAACCGTTGCTTGGGTACTGAAATCTGATATGGAAAGCACTTGATGGATAGTGTGAAGCGATTGAGTTTCCTTGAGTAACAAGTTTCTTCGCGAGCTCCATCATTGTACCTCCTTTATGCAGACTGGGAAAATTCTGTCAACTTTTTGTCTTTTTGACTTGCGGGCTTAAAGAAAAGAGAATATTCTTGTCCAGGTTTAGGACTCATATTTCCTTTCCAAAACTGGTTTGAGTTCTTCATTTGATGATTATGATTTTTAATGGAGCAACAATCTTATGTGGTGGCTGCATCACTTTCACACACACCTCCAGTCTTTATGTGGTGTGAAGCCTGCTAGGGAAGACAGTCACAAAGTTCAGATTCGGGAATAAATCGACCAGGCAAATATTCAAAAAATTCAACAACCATTCATGAAAATTTTGGGATAAGATCATGGAATAAAGATTTTTCATTTGTGAGTTTAAAATTTTAATTAATATTCAAGGATTTTGCATAGGAATTTGAGTGTCAGGGTTACCAAAAATTTTGCCCTAACCCCACCCAACCTGATCCATTGCTAGGCCAATGACGTAAAGCGCAGTTGGTAGCAAATAACTTACATCTCCAGTAGAATATGCTTGGTCACTGATTTAGCTCTCGCTTTCTCTTTTGGCTAGATTTAGATTTAAGAGAGTGTGTCAATGATTTGCTTTGTAATTATTCACTTGTATAGAAGAAGAAAGAAAAGAAAAGAAAAAAGTATGCTTTTAGGACCCACGTTGGCCTATGAAAGATGGAATCAATGTATTGCTGTGCCCTAATGCATTGGAATTTGTCTTGATGGATGACGTTAGAGCTTTGATCACAAGGCTTGCTTAGAGTTCTCGAGAAAAACTATGATTCATTGAATTTTTGTTCGAAATACATTTGGCATGGATATAAGCCATGGGGTTGCTTGTTGATGATCTATGACTTTAATAGTACAGATCAATATAGTTTTCACTTCCACATAGGAGGCTTTTAAAGTCAGCATAAAGAAGTCGCTTATATGATTGCCGACTTTATAAATATTTTAGAAGTGATTTAAAAATAAACAACTTTAAAAATATATACTTAAGAAGTAGTTTAAGCCTAAGCTACTTTAAAAAATTGACGCGACGAGGGAATTTTTGTGGGAAGAACTTTTAAAGTTGTTTTTACGAAAATGACTTCAAAAGTTGATAAATTTTAAACCTGTTTTTGTAAAAATGACTTTAAAAATGCACAACTTTTGAAGTCATTTTAAGGAAGCGACTTGAAAAGTATCGCTATAAATTGGCAGGAATATTTTATTTAGCGGGAATGGACTTGTAAAGTCATTTAGTGCTAAATGACTTCAAAAGTTCTATATTTTCAAAGTTGTTTATCACTAAGCAGCTTCTAAAGTCTTCAATGGTTTATTAATAAGCTATCCAAGGATGTTTTTTCCTTTATCTTCTTCTTCTCACAATTTTGGCATGAAGGCTTTGTTTTTGGGCTTATGCTACCTCTTTTTCCCTTCTTACTTTTCATCTTTATATTTTGACTATTTGTGTTATGAAAAAGACTGTAAGTAAACCACAACTTCTTTTAAATCACGAATATTTCTTTTCTTGTTACTAACTTTTCTACTTTTATTTATTTATTTTTAGATCATGTGGGTTTTCACACTACATATCATGGAGTTAAAGAATTTGTTTGATCATCTTGATTTCACCAAAATCATTTGATTTCATTAAAAATGACAACTACTTCTCTCTCAAGCCTCACTATTGAAGACAGGGAGAATAATACAATTTGTAATTCTCACCCAAATTAGGGTTTGATGAAGAGGGGTGGTTATAACATCAACTTTTGGCCTACTTTGATGAAAATGAGTATTGTCAGCTAAACACTAGGCTAGATTTTGATGAAAAGAGCAAATTATTTGTTTGATCTTGGCTGACAAGATCTAAATTATGTAAAATTTTGATATATATGTAACATTGGATGTAATCAAAAAATAAATTGATTTCCTTAAATAAATATATTTTTCATTTGAAAGTTATTTGAAGTTGTTTTTAGGAAAACAACTTTAAAAATGCATAACTTTTGAAGTCGTTTTATGGAAGTGACTTGAAAAGTATCGCGATAAATTTAGCAAAAATATTTTATTTAGTGGAATGGACTTTTAAAGTCATTTATACATAAATGACTTTAAAATTCCCTTACTTTTAAAGTCGTTTAGTTATAAACGACTTCAAAAGTTACATATTTTTAAAGTCGTTAATCACTAAACGACTTCTAAAGTCTTCGATGATTTATAAATAGCTATCAAAGTATGTTGTTCCTTTATCTTCTTCTTCTCACAGTCTTGGCATGACAGCTTCGCCTTTGGGCCTTATGCTGCTCTCTTTTTCCCTTCTTACTTTCCATTTTTAGATTTTGACTATTTGTGTCATGGAAAAAACTATAAGTAAACCAACTTCTTTTAACTCACCTGAATATTTCTTTTCTTGTTACTAACTTTTCTGTGTTTTTATTTTGTAGAGCATGTGAATTTTCACACTACATATCATGGGGTTAAAGAATTTGTTTGATCATCTTGGTTTTGCCAAAATCATATGATTTCATTGAAAAAGACAACTACTTCTCTCTCAAGCCTCACTGTTGAAGAAAGGGAGAACAATACGATTTGTGGTTCTCACCCAAAATTAGGGTTTGATTAAGAGGGTGGTTATAATATCAACTTTTGACCTATTTTGAAGAAAAAGAATGGCGTCACCAAAATACTAGGCTAGATTTTGATGAAAAAGAGCAAATTCGCTCTTTGATCTTGGCTGTCAAAATTTAATAATATGTAACATTTAGATATATATGTAACATTATATATAATAAAAAAATAATTTGATTTCCTTGTTGATGTGTTTATATATATGTATACATATGATTATGTTGTAAAATTAGTTTCATTGTGTATTTATGTAAATTTGTAATGTATAAAAGTTAAATAAATAAAAAATTCAATTGAAAATTTAAAGATTATTAAAGTCGTTTTCATTAAGACTACTTTAAAAGTATATACTTTACAAAGTTGTTTTGTTTAAAATGACTTTAAAAGTCTATACTATTAAAGTCATTTTGTTTAAAGTGACTTTAAAAGTAGACACTTTTAAAGTCATTTTATGAAAAATGACTTTAAAAATGTAGACTTTTAAAGTCATTTTTCTGAAAATGACTTCAATTGTTCTTCTGTTTTAAGAATTATTTCATTGACTTTCGCCTTGCGCTCTTTGTTTATTATTTGTGCACAAAAACTAAACCAGACTTCTATTTCCTTACTTTAAACCAAATCCTACCTGTGTGAGTTGGAATTACATCAACAAATTCTGGGTCAATATCGATTTTTGAGTATTGGTTAGTATCTCTATGTTTGTCTCATAAGCATTATACTTTTTTGAGGAATTTTTACAAGGTTGTGGGTTAGAAATTGTTCTTTTAAAAGTTGATTTTATTCATGAATGTGTCCGTCATAATCTGCCTTTTTTCGTTGTTAATTGAAAATTTCCATGAAATGTTGTTATTTTGAATAATTTTAATTTATGTATATCTAATGTTTGTTAAAGTGTCTAACTTAATCTTTTCATATCTTACAAGTTTCCATCCAAATTTGCCTCAATTTCTTGTGATAATGGACAAATATGCTTGGATGTCTGCCACAAGAACATTGAAAGAATATGAGGAGGGTACAAAAAATTTCATAGAGTTTAGACTTAGGGTAAGAGTTGATTGTAATCACATTCGTTGTCTATGCTCAAAATATGAATACTCGGAAAAAGTAACTGTATGGGTGTTGAGAGAACACTTGTGCTTTAATGGAATCGATGAAAGCTACCACCCTTGGATTTGACATGGAGAAGAACTTCCGCATAGGCCTTCAACAAGGCCAATTAAGACATTGTAGGAAGTGTTGGAGATAGTTGTACCAATATTTCGAGATGCACACGATGACTTTTAAGATGACCCTGAACAATTTCATGCTACATTAGAGGAAGCAGATCAGCCGTTGTACCCTGAGTGTAAAGATTATACTAAACTGTTTACAGTAGTAGAACTTTACAATGTGAAATCAAGATTTGATTTTTCAGATCAAGATTTTACAAAAGTCTTAATAGTAGTAGGTAAGATGCTACCGAAGGATAATAAATTGGCGAGGTCCATATGAGAGGCAAAGAAAAACATGGCTACACTAGGGTTGAAGCATGAGAAGATACATGCATGTCTCAATGATTATATCTTGTATAGGAAGGAGCACAAGGATAAAACTACATGCCTAACTTGTATACACTTAAGATAAAAGTTAAAGAAGAATTCAACTGAGACAGTTATAGGCATTCTTGCAAAGGTTCTATGGTACTTCCCCCCTATTCCAAGGTTCAAAAGAATGTTTCGTTTTGTATAACAGAAATAACAAAGAAATTAATGCGGCATGCCAATGACAAAGTAGCTAATAGCTTTTCACGCCATCTAGCAGATAGCCCGACATGGAAACTTGTAAACTTCATGTGGCCTAATTTTAGTGAAGAATCTAGAGACCTACGTCTAGCATTATTTGCAAATGGGATTAATCCTTATGGTTCTCTAAGTAGCAGGTATAGTTGTTGGCCCATTATATTAGTTTGTTACAACCTCCCACCATCTCTATGTATGAAGAGGAAGTTCATGATGCTAACTATGTTGATATCGGGTCCAAAGCAGCCAGGGAATGACAGTGACGTGTACTTGTCTCCCTTGATAGATGATCATGAGACATTATGGGATGTATGCATTGAAGCATACAACGCATACAGGAAAGAGTCATTCACCCTAAAGGCTATATTATTGTGGACAATAAGTGACTTCCCTACATATTTGGATGCACTGTGAAGGGATACAATGCTTGTCCTATCTATAGTAATCAAACATGTGCTGTACGACTTAAACATGGTAGAAAAATTGCATTCATTGGGCATAGAAGATGGTTGAGTAGAGAACATCTATATCGTTCTAAGCAGGGAGAATTTAATAGGAGTGTAGAGACAAGGACACCTCCAAAGATGTTGATAAGACATTAGGTATTGGAGCAGGTTGAAAATATTAATGTCTTGTGGGGAAAGAATAAGAAGAAATTAAGTAAAAGTACATGTGAAAGTAATTGTAGAAGTTGTTAGAAGAAGAAATCAATATTTTTTCATCTGCCATATTGGAAATCACTGCATATGCGCCATGTGCTTGATGTCATGCCCATTGAGAAGAATGTGTATGAAAGCTTGACTAGCACCTTGCTTAATATCCTAAGAAAAACAAAGGATGGCTTGTAGTTCGAATGGATCTTATGAACATGGGTTTGAAGAGGAGGTTGCACCCTGAGGATAGGGGCAGTCAAGGAACATACCTACCTAAGGCAAATTATACTCTTGATAGAGAGGAGAGGAGAATAATGTGTAAAACCTTGTTCAAGCTCAAAGTCCCAAACGACTATTCTTTGAACTTTAAAAACATTGTTTCTGTAAAAGAGCTAAAATTGTTGGGGATTAAGTCTCACGATTATCATGCATTGATGCAACAACTACTACCTGTAGCAATACATTCTGTGTTACCATACCAAGTTATGGAAGCTATTACAAAATTATGCTACTTCTTTAATGCTTTATGTAAGAAGGTGATTGATGTTTCAAAATTACAAGAAATTCAAGGTCATCTGGTGACAACTTTATATAAACTTGAGACAATCTTCCCACCATCCTTCTTTGACATCATGGTACACTTACAATGCACCTCATTAATGAGGTCAGACTCTGTGGGCTAGTTTACTTGCGATGGATGTATCCTTTTGAGAGATACATGAAAATTTTAAAAGGGTATGTGCGTAATCACAATCGGCCAAAGGGGTGCATAGTTGAATGTTATATTGCAGAGGAAGCATTGGAGTTTTTCACAGAGTACTTAGTAGGAGTGGATGCCATTTGAATCTTAAGAAAGAAACAATCAGTTGCATTTCATGATCCAAAGGTTGGAGAACTTATATGAAGTGGCCGTGTATTGTTCGTTGACTATAAAGAACGAGACCAGGCACATCTTTATGTGTTGCGAAATGTTAATGAAGTCCAACCTTACATTGAGTAAGTTGATCATGTATGCATGCACTTATGTAAAATTTAATTGCTAACGGTTAA
Organism: Warburgia ugandensis; assembly: GCA_035236585.1. Lineage (NCBI taxonomy): Eukaryota > Viridiplantae > Streptophyta > Magnoliopsida > Canellales > Canellaceae > Warburgia > Warburgia ugandensis. Next base: position 8,143,355 of record CP141138.1, on the reverse strand, counting down.
TTATATTTTCCATGATTACTCTATTAATTTGTGTGTGTATGCAGTGAACACATGGATGTACTCAAGGCAAAGAATTCAAGTTACGTAAAGAAACAGAAGTAACTATAATCTGAGAATTGTCACACTTTTAATAATTGGCTGCGCAAGAAGGTAAAATGTAAGAAAGTCCACTTAAGTTAAAAAACTACATTTTGTATGTATATATATATATATATATATTAATCATACTTAAGCCTACTTAATATACACAAATTCAAGATCAGTGAGAAGTAGAAGGTAACGGTATATCAAAAACCTTGGGCTGGATGACAATGGGACCACGACCAGAAGTAATAAAATATGTCGGATATGCCATCAATGGTTATCGCTTTTACGCAAAAGACCGCGATAACTCAAGAGTGCAATAGAATAGTGGAGTTAGCTTAGTTGCCAATACTACATTCTTTTCAAGTTCAAAGGATAACATGCCAATAGTGGCAGATGATATTTATTATGGGGTTATAAGAGAGATATGAGCCTTGGATTATACTTTCAGAATTGTGGTTGTGTTTAAGTGCGATTAGGTGGAATACAACAGCATTAAAACTGATGCCCTTGAATTGACCTTAATAGGATTGGCTATAAAAATGATCAATTTATTTTTGCATCTCAAGAAAAACAAGTATTTTACATACAAGGTGAATGTGATAACAGATGGTCAACAATTTTATCATTCTGTTTAAGAGATTTTTATGAGGAAGACAACCTGGGAGATGCTGAAATCAATTACCCTTCTATTACCAAAACAATCCTATTAATCGAAACACTACTTGGTAAGAATGAGGATTATGTGTGCGACAATGGTAAGAAAGGTGCTTAGGTTTGAAAATAATATATATTTTTGGGTACATGAGCTATATATATAATATATGTGCATAAAAAGAATGCATGAATCAATGTTTACTATCATAAAAAGGCTGTTTAATTGTATATTACTTGTTAGAAATTGTGAAGTACTAGCACAACAAGTGTATATATTTTGAATAAAAAATTATAAAATATTGTATATTTTTAAAGTCATTTTTATGAAAATGACTTTAAAAGTTAAGTCTTTTAAAGTCGTTTTACTAAAAAATCTTTAAAAGTTAAGACATTTAAAGTCATTTTAATAAAACCAACTTTAAAAGCTAATACATTTAAAGTTGTTTTATTTAAAACAACTTTAGAAGTTAAGACTTTTAAAGTCATTTTTAAAAAAATGACTTTAAAAATATAACACACATCATAATTATTTGTTCATCTTTTTTTGCTTAATGTTCTTTTATTACTATAGTTGTTGTACTTCTTGGGTTATTACATATTCTTTCTACAATATTTTGTGAAGCAAGTAAACTTTAGAAGCTAGTGTTAATCAAATATGAATTTATTTAACCTTGAAAATATATGCATGAAACTACTATATATTGACTTCAAAAGCATACACTTTTAAAGTATGTACATCAAATAACAATTTATAAAAGTTTAACATATATGAATTTAGTGTCAAGAAAACTTATGTATATGTGTGTGTGTGTGTGTGTAAGCAGAGCCAGGGTCTCTCTCTCTCTCTCTCTCTCTCTCTCTCTCTCTCTCTCTCTCTCTCTCTCTCTCTCTCTCTCTCTCTCTCTCTCTCTCTCTCTCTCTCTCTCTCACGCACATGCATATATATAGTCATGGAATGGACAGAGAAATTTAAGCTAATGTACATGCTCACATTCCCACCTCAAAATTAATTTACCATCTTATTTTGCTTATGTTCTTTTATTACTACAGTTTTTGTACTTCTTTGGTTATAACATATTTTTATTTCTTTAGGAGTTTTTCTACAATATTTTGTGACGCAAGTAAACTTTGGATGCTTAATGTCAATCAAATAAATAAATACATATATATATTCATTTAAAATTAAGTATATAGAACCCTAACCTAATTAACCTTGTGCCCTAAACCTTAACCTCGAACCCTGAACCTTGAATCTTGAACTCGAACCCTAGCCTGAACCCTGATTCCATATTTATAATTTTAATTAGCTCTTTTGTTATAGGCTACACAAGCATATACAAAAGACTATATGCATGAACTTATGTTGACTTCAAAAGTGTACACTTTTAGTGTATGTACATCAAATAACGATTTATAAAAGTTTAACTTATGTGAATTTAGTATCAAGGAAACTTTAATATATATATATATATATATATATATATAAGAAACACAGTCTCTCTTTCTCTCACACGCACACACATGCATATATATAGCTCATGAAATAGACAGGAAAATTTAAGCTAACACACCTACATTCCCACCTCACAATTAATTTACCATCTTATTTTGCTTATGTTCTTTTATTACTACAGTTTTTGTACTTCTTTAATTATCGCATATTTTTATTTCTTAATTTTGGTTATCATCATATTTTGTGGCACAAGTAAACTTTAGAAGCTTATAGCTAGTGTCAATCATATATATATTATTTAAAATTAACTAACATATATTTTGAAATTAAAATTAATTAGCACATATTTTTCCATTTATTTCATCTAAAATTAACTAACATATATGAAGTACTAACATAAAGTGTATATATTTTGAAATATATATATATATATAAATAAAAAATTTATAAAAAAGTGCCTACTTTTAAAGTGGTTGTATATAAAAACAACTTTAAAAGTCTAAATTTTTAAAGTCTTTTTTTTTTATTTTAATATAAACGACTTCTGTATTCATATATATTTAAACCACGAATTACTGGACTTCCCGCCCCAGGCAAAATATGGTGCTTGGCATGGCAATTCCATTTCTAAAGTATTCATAACCAAAAGCATGCAAAATGCAAATCATCACATAATAGAATTTATAAAATTCAATAATGGCATTAACTCCCAATCTTTGTGATTCTACTTGAACCTTATCAAAGGCATGACTGAATTAATCAACAATAGTTGTATGCTTCATATTTCTAAAGTTTATGAAGTGGTTAATGACACAATATAGTCCATTTTAAGGTTTTAAAGCTTAAAAAGGCACTAATATATATCCATTTGCTTGGTTAACATGTTCATGTTGACATTCAGCCAATACATGTTGTATTGACTTTCATATTTCCTTTGATCCCAAAACTGGTGCATTCTAGATCCTCCCATTTCCTTGAATTTTTCATGCATTACTTTTCAATGTTTTTATAAGCATTTACATTTTATAGATTTGACTTTCCATATTCTTTCATGTAATTCTTTTCAAAGGCAAGTATAACATAACCAAACTACTTGGAAGTATAGTTTCAATTAGTTTGGTGATAGTGGCCCTGCTTATAGTAGAGGGGAAGAGATTGGTGAGAGTGGCCCTGCTTATAGTAGCTTCCTCTGCTCTACAGTAAGAAGCATGATTCCTATCACATTTGAGGATTGGAGACATGTGCCATCCTTGATAAAAGATTCAATATGGGAAATGGTGAAGGTATGTAAACATTAAGTACATGTATTATTTACATTATAACTTTCCTTATTTTTCAAATATAGTAATTCGATGTGTTCAAGAGTAGGTGAGCAATGGAGAAAATGGAAGAACTACCTCGTTCTCAATTACATAGCTCCAAATGTCAACGAGCTGTGAAGGCTGTACACAGTGCTTCCATTTACTCCAACATCATTGACTTGGAGGCTTGGAATGCATTTGTACGAAACTGCACCTTCACCGAGTTTGAGATATGTGCAGAAACAATGCTTCATTCTTTTAATTATATGTAACGTTCAATTACTGCACTTGATCACGCATTAAAAATGTGTAAGCGAATAGTGCAAGGGGAATAAAGGTGCATGAAACAAATATGCATCACCACCTATCTAGGATGTGTTCTATGCTTATTTAGAAGAGCACAAAGTAAGCATATGTGACAATTTATCCCATTCAATTTAATGCTACTATAATTATATGCATGTTCTCTAACTGTAGTGCCTTTGCTTGACAGCAAGAAAAAGATGGGACTACGGAACCCATTGATCGCTTCATCCTCTGGAAGATGGCCCATTCAATGGACCGTACTGGCAACAAATTTGCAGATGAAGCTATTGCCCAAATTGCTTCACACATAGTAAGTGGTTCCACCTGTCTATAATTTTTTTACATTTAATTAAATGAAATGATTATGCCTTTCTAATTAAATTTTGCAGGACATTTTTACCCAAGAAAGAGCTGTTACAAGAACTTTAAGCAGCATTGTTGCTAAGGATGACATCTTGTATAGGGCTATGGGTAATGAGCAGGACCACCATAATCAAGTTAGGGGCATGGGTCGAGGTGTTGTTCCTTCTAAATTCTTTGGTGGAGGACGTATACCTAAACTTCAAGATGATGAGAAGCCCTACAATGAGCTCATTGAGAAAATAAAGGGTGATTTATTTAGACAGCTACATAAGGGAGGTATCATGATTGTTCCTCTACACCTTGCTCAGCAATTGTGCCATGCTATACCTCCATCACATGCGAGCTACAATTCCCCATTTGAAGAAGATAATGAAGGACAACCGCCTCCCCTCGAAAAGAAAATTCCTACCCATGATGTATATACATTGACAAGACTATAAATTTTTATTGTCCATTTGTAATAATTCTATATATCAACCTCTTGCATACTTGATTTGTAGGTGGGGCAATGCCTGTTGGCCTTGGATTCTCATCAAAATATCGTGGTAATTGGTTCATGCTATGAGTATGAATCAAACGTTTTGCACGGAATTAGTATGCCACCACATACTAAGTGGCTCTCCATTACCATGGCTTTGAATGCTAATGCTTGCCTACAATTTCCATTAGAAATGAAAAATATTATAATCGTTGAGGAGGCAGTTGCATATCACGTTGCTTGGCTGGAGACACTAGTCATTCCCATAGACTCTACGGTATATATCTCATCATACCACATAACTTTCTCACTAATATTTTTTAGCTAAGGACCTCACTTAATTATTTAATAACTCTATACAGTTAATTAGCAACAAAATGAGGCACTGAGAGTGGTAGCCATTCCAATGTCACCATTAGCTGTTGCACCAATGGAACAAGTACTTGTATATGTCTTAAGTTTATCTTTCATCATAAATTAGTCTTGCTTCATAGATTAATATTATATTATTTAGTTAAAAAAATTTATATCTTTTATAGCAGTAGACCCAGGAGCATGTGGAAGTCCCACCTAACACGCCTTATCCCTTAGGTTAATCTATGGTCTCATCAACGCTAATATGGCAATCAATCCTATATAAATCAAGCGGGGAGTGCTTGCCAAGGAAGTTGTTGAAGTGCCGCTTATGGCAAAAGACCTATTACGAATTGCTTATGGGATCAGCTCAAGCTCCCTCACATTATCTCATACATAGGGTATATGCACATACTTGCTTGTAAATCATTTGGTATTTCATTATATTTTATATTTTATTAGTATATATAATAATTATTTCTTTTATGCAGCTTCTTAAATGATGCTACTAGCCTTTTTGAGGGTGAGGGTGAGGTTACACTTTACCAAGTCCTTGACCCTGGTGCATTTCTGGAGCGATAGAGCAATGGCCAATAGAGAGGCATATTAAGGATATTTTGCCAGGCTTCTTAGCTGCTATTAGGGACAAGGATTAATGATTCCCTACAATAGCGGGTAAGTTTTAATTTTCTTGTTTCCTTGCCAATTTATTATTTACTTAGGGATTGTCAACTTTCACTACAATCCATATGACTGTCTTTGTAGGTCTCATTGGATGCTATGTGTTTTGGATGTACATGGTGGTCATGCTTTCTTTTCTTTTTTTTATTCTTGTGGAGTGCACATCTGCCCTGCCCTCACGGATGTTATAAATAAGTAAGCTTTTATTTTTTTCATGTTTGTTATTGTTCTATAATGCATTTGAAATTTAAATTTGTAGGACTTGGTGGGAATGAGCTATAGTGACCTAGACTTTACAACCACCGCAACTCACGTGGAAGAATGTCAAGGTATATAAAACAATTAATTGCTCTAAGTTATTACTAATTAAACTTACTTTATTAAAAATAATATTTAGGTTCATTTTTGTTGTTCTTGTTGCATAGTGCCCTAAAACAATAGTCTAATTGTGAGTGTGAGCATTATGTCCTAAGGTACATGAGGACCCTAATATTTGATTGTACTCTTATCTCTCATTCAACAAAGGTAAAATACTTTTTATTTTCCATAATCTTATATTTTTCTACAGTTTTTATGGAATTAGCTATAACGTTTTAACTTAATTAAATATGTTTTATTTCAGGCTGTTGTGCTTGTTGAGTTGGCAAACAAGAAGAGTTACTTCAGAGTAAGTCTCAATGAAATACAAAATGAATGGGTTGAGTATATAATGAGTTTCAATTAGATTACTTGGAGTAACTACTTGGACTTGAAATATATAGTAAAGTATTTTTTTCATTGATTTGTTTGTGTTCTTTTAGATTTTATTATTATCTTTAATATATATATATATATATATAATTGCATCTTAAGCAATGAATGAGTGGAAATTTGGAGTGTGGGAATAAGGAGTACGGATGTAGTGAATTTGGAGTTTGAACATGAAGTGAATATGAGGCGGTTGAATTATATAACTTTTACGAGATGAAAAATGAGAGGGTTACTTGGACTGTGTGTGGAATTACAAATGAAGTGAATGCGTATGTCATAGACAATGCATTATAGTGGATGGAGTGTATGGAATTACAAATAAAGTGAATGTGGATTTCATAGACAATGCATTGTAGTGGATGGAGTGTATGGAATTACATGTGGTAGTGTATCAAGAAAGAAGACGGTGCATTGTAGTGGATGATGGTTTGGAATGTGTATGGAAGGTATATATGATGTTTGGTTTTTCATATTTTTAAACATTGTTTGAAGTATTAGGTACATAGTATGGTTGTTATTCAATGTATACATAGGAGATAATGTATCAAAATATTAAGATGTGGATGAAATATAGTGGTTATTGGTTTTTCATGTGTGAAGATAGTATTCTAATGTATTCATGGTATTGTGTATTAAGAAGTGGATGAACATTGTTTGTATATAGGTTCTTAATGTTTATAAACAATGATTGAATATTGGGTGTTTGTTATTCATTATATACAGGGAGTCAGAGCAAAAAAAAAAAAAAAATTGTAAAAAGAAAATACTTTTAAAGTCATTTTTTCAAAAACGACTTTATAAGTTCAAACTTTTAAAGTTGGATTTTAAAAAACACCTTTATAAGTTCAAACTTTTAAAGTCTTTTTGAGAAAACGACTTTAAAAGATTGAATTTTTAAAGTCATCTTAGAAAAAATGACTTTAAAAATTGAGAATTTTTTAATTAAAATTAATTGTATAATTTTTAAATGTTTTTACTTTCGAAGTCACTTACATGAAAATGACTTCTATAGTCACAAGCATTTGAAGTCAATTTTATATAAGAGACTTTAAAAGTTCATCGAAATGAAATTCTTTTAAATTTGCTTATCTGAAAACGACTTATAAAATCTAGAAGTCCTTTTTTCCTAAGCAACTTCAAAATTCAATTAATATTTGGTTGTTTTTGAAGTCCCTTATAATGAAATGACTTCTAAAGTTGATGACTTTAGAAGTTGTTTTTTTAAACGACTTCAAAAGTAGATGGATTTTGAAGTCGTTTTTGTGAAAATGACTTTAAAATTATGTCACTTTTAAAGTCATTTTTTAAAACAACTTTCCAAGTCGCTGCGGTAGAAGTCCCTTCGCAAGCAATTTCTATTATCACTTTTTACCGACTTTAAAAGCCCCTTGTGTAGTAGTGTTTTCAACGTGAATCTCTATCATGACTTGATTAGCATAATGGTGCTCGAGAAGAATTAAGTTGACTCAGGCAATATGATCAGCAATGTTAAACACAGAATGATGCGACAAAGAATAGCACCTGATAAGCACTATGGAAGGGAGAGAGAGAGAGAGAGAGAGAGAGAGAGAGAGAGAGAGAGAGAGAGAGAGAGAGAGAGAGAGAGAGAGAGAGAGAGAGAGAGAGAGAGAGAGAGAGAGAGAGAGTTAAGCCAAGATAACCAATTAACTATTTAGCAATGGGGTTTGCTATGTTTTTAGGCCATAACTAGCAAAGAATTGTAATAATTCTACAATAGTTTAATTCTGTTGCAAAAAGTATAGCTTACTATCATAAACTATCAGTTTATTGCACTTTAGTCCCTAAGTATTTTTTTTTTTTCATTTTGATAGATGAATCCCTAAGCTATTCGTTAATTTTGCACAATAAGTCCTTCTATTAGGATGTTGATGGACATATGATGTAGGCTCCACAATGTGTAGTATAATATTTTGAAAGAAATTTGTATTGCATTATTTAAGGACTAAAGTGAAAAACACAATTGTTCACAGACAGTGTTGTATTTTACAAGAGAAGATGATTGAAGTATTTTGTCAATAAGAATTAAAATAACATATGATGCTATTTTTTGGAGTTTTAAAATTTAGTTTTTTAGATATGGAATCCTAAAGCCTTGATCTACGAACCCTTAAAGTTTAGGTGTTTCTTATGAGAAAATAGATTCAAATTTTACCAGAGAAAGATGACTATAATTTTTTGCTAAAATCTCCATTATTCAATCTCCTTTTTTACATAGTTAGGGATTAGTTTGAAAAAAATAATAATTTAGGAACTAAAGTGTAATAAAATCATTGTTTGGGATAGTAAACTGTAATTTTCTTTCTTTGTTATTTTGCAATAAAGTGAAGCGGGTTGTCTTCTTTGGATATGCTCATGTAGCAACAAATGCAATTTCATTTTCCTTTTATTTTGATAATAAAATGATATATGACGAAATAATCTGCTTAATAAATATTATTTATGACGCTAGAAGGAATAAACTTTTGTACATAGCTGCAAGCACAGGACAAAAAATCTACAAATCAGATGCTCTCAATCATAAACTGCAGCCATTGCTTGGGTACTGTAACCAGATGTGAAATCTCTGATGATAGAGTGGAGCAGTGACAACCATGCAGATGTCCCAAGATTTCAGTGCGAAGGAGGATCCTTCAGTCACAGTCTTCCATGCGAGAGCTCTATCATCTGTGACCGGGAGAATTTGTGTCTAACTTTTTGGCCTCTTTGACATGCGGGCTTGACGGAAAAAAAGAAGATTCACGTAAAGGTTTAGGAACTGACTTGTGGTTAGCCATTTGCTTAACCACGAAGATAATGCACGCTTGTATTCGTTGTAAACTGGAATTTCTCTCTCGGCCACGTAGATACGTAGGCATATAGTTTATGAAGTGAAGGGAAGTCGTCGCGCAATGGTAGAGTTGTCGTCATGTGACCTTAAGGTTATGAGTTCAAGGTGTAAAAACAGCCTCTTGCAAAATGCAAGATAAGGCTCCATACTATTGACCCTTGTAGTCTGCCCCTTCCTTGAACCCTGCATACATAGAAGCTTCGTGCACAGGGACTGCCCCTTTATAGTCTATGAAGTATCTATACTATATAATGCAAAATATCAATGATACTACAAGCAAAAACACGTGAAACCTGATGGATATGTAGTTTATGATTATATAGGGAATAACTTCACTTGATGGCAATAATCAACTAAAGAAGGGTATCAGGGTGTACGAAGTTCTCATGAATTTGGGGTCATGAAAGGGGTGGACTACAAAGGGTACAGCCTTACCTTGTATTTTGCAAGTGGCTTTTCCATCCCTTGAACCCGTCACCCCAAAGTCATAAAACAATAATTCCAACATTGCGCCAAAGCTTTCCCTCAGCGATCATCAACTGATTGGTGCAATTTTCAAATGGTGGCCTATGCATTTGCTGGGATTCGAGTTGGTAATCTAGACCATCCAATGACGGCTGTTAGGATTTGTTGGGTACAAGTCTTTCCCAGGTTTCTAGTTATCCAAACCGCTCACCTTCTAGGATATAGTCCGTCCTGCAGATTAGAAAACACAGGCTAGATTACCCAGTGGATGAGATTTCGGGGCATGGCTTATTTATGTCCTGCCTGTACTGTGAGTCTGTAACTGCTTGGCTCTGCTCTTAATTCCTTGAGACCCAGCCTTGACCATCTCGGTCATCACTAAACCTCTTTTGCCTATCGAACAAAAAATTGCTATTTAGGTAGTGAATTCATCATCTGAAGCTCTAGTTTCCTACCATCTACATATAATGAGAGAAGTCAAGAATAGAGAAACTGCTGTAAATTTTTATATCAATTATCAGTGATTTTTTCATTACTTTTTTTCTGGAGAACTAAATTTTCTCGTTAATGTTGAGAGAGGTTATTGCATTCTGATCTCACTCTTTTTGAAAGTTAGTGTACTAATTGTTAACAAAGAACTTGGTGACCATATAAAAAAGGGTAGTCTCGGTGCACTAAGCTCCCGCCTATGTGGGGTCTTGGGAAGGGGCAGATCACAAGGGCCTAAAGTACACAGTATTACCTTGTATTTTGCAAGAAACTGTTTTCACGCTTTAAACCCGTGACCTCAAAGTTACACGACGACAACTTTTACCGTTGTGCTAAGGCTCCCCTTCAAGGTGACCATATCTTATATCTAATTCTAACTAATCCTATATGTGTGAATTCCTAATTGCCAAGACGGACAATGGCCTTGGTGAAAGTTAGAGCATACTGAAACGAATGACATAGTCCTGATGATAAACTTGATGGCCTTCAATTTCTTTCGTCCTTTCATGAGATATTTTGGCAGCAATCAACAGTCAGCCCCCACTTGCATCCGACTTTGGTAAGATTGAATCATGCATCTCTTGTGGAAAAATAATTGGAGCTATAGATGATAAACTCTGACTGGACAGATGACTTATGATGTTTGTGTGGCTAAAGCACTTTACATTTGTAGAACCTAATTTCTAGGGTTTTCCCACCTCTTAACTCTATAAAGGTTACCCTATCAGAACCTGTGACTTACGATATTATGGTGGGCAGGCCCAGTGCACAAAGCTTCCTCGTATGCAGGGTCCGGGGAGTCTTACCTTGTGTTTTTACAAGAGGCTATTTCCATGAATCCTTGACCTCAAGTCACATGACAACAACTTTACTATTGTGCCAAGGTTCCCTTCCTACTTCTAATATCGTGGTGCATATGCATAATGACTTTGGTTGGACCAACTACCCTGAAACGGAACTGCTACTGATGTGGCGGAATGTTCCCTCCGTGACATTGTCCTAAAACAAGAAGAACATTGTCTCTAACACTAACATTAACATGAGCACATTGTTCTTTACCTGAAGCCCATTTAGCTACCGGAGAATGGACATCAAAGAGCTTTATCATAAAGTTCTTTTGTTGCATTACCTGTGTATATTTCTTCTTGGTAATGCATAACAAGTTGAAAATGTCTCAACTATGTTTAGGTCTTAGTAGGGGAATCTCTTGAGAGGTGATTTTGATTAAATTTGGACTGGGTTGCTTAAATATTAAGCGAAGTAGGCACATATAGAAGTATATCTCAAAAGCTTTTCTATTAAAAAGGTTGCTCTAGTGCACAAAGCTCCAGCCTATGAGGGGTCTCGGAAAGGGACGAATCACAATGGTCTATAATATGCAGCATTACCTTAAATTTTTGCAAGAATCTGTGTCGACACCTTGAACCCATGACCTCAAATCACACGACGACAACTTTACTGTTAATTACCAACACGTTTCTGAATTGCGAGAAGATATTTGTATCAGGGGGATCTAACACCAAATCCAATTTGTTTCTGGCTGTAGGGTGGCACGAATTTCTTATTCAGACTGAAAAGCGTCGGATGACCTCCGAACACTTGCTTACCATTCCCGAACAGGATGAATGGGTGTACAGCGATGGGAAATCAACTACTTGTTAGTTGCCTTCATCCTCGAAATGTACAAAGAGGCTGAACTTTTTTACCCTATTTCAAGCAGCATTCAGGTTACAGACTTCACCCTAAGTCCCACCATTCTACCATTGTTATAACTTGAGACATTTTCCAGATGTCACAGTGATAGATATATTTGTACACTACTATTGTAGATCGAGTTGTGTCGTTAAGGGGCTTCACTTCTTGAAGGGGAGGCTTGGTGCAACGATAAAGTTGTTGTCATGTGATCTTGAGGTCATGGGTTCAAGGAGTGGAAACAGTCTCTTGCACAATGCAAGATAAGGCTGCATGCTATTGACCCTTCTGGTCTACCCCTTCCTCGGACCCCGAATATGCGAGAGCTTCGTGCACTGGGGCTGCCCTTAATCTCTTGTAGGGTTTTATATATGCTGCTAAGTTTTAGTACTAATAAACTGAATTGCTTGCAGATTTGTGATGCTTAAATGCTGACTCACTTGCCAGAGTAGTGGTGTAATGACAAGGATGGAAGACTTCCATTCTTCCAGATACTGAGAGTATTGGATGGAGTTGCCACAGAATGAAGAAGTGCCCAACCCTACCGCTAACTTATGAAAGACCTGTAAGTTGCTGAATCTGAACTAGGGTTATAACTTCTGGACTTATTTATAGTTAGGGCTTCCTGAAAGGATGCTTAACTGCACTGTCCGAGCTTATGCTTGGATGCCATCATGTCTAAGTTATGGAAATTCATCATGGATTTAATATACTTTTACTTGCAAATAGCCTATACACGACACATTCTTTTACTCCTTTGTCATTTGAAGTAATCACAACGTAAATATTCTTTTTCTTGCATGATATTGCCGCCTATGAGACTTGCCATGTTGTTATGACTAGAGGTAAATAAGTTACTGGATGTTTTTCCAGCCATTTTGCATGACATCTCTACACATATGATGTTGTTCTTGAATTCTTGTTAGGCAGTTGGTATGTCATCAACTATTACCTCGTCAGTTGGAATAACACAACTGAGAGTTTGGTATCACCTGACGAAAGAGATGTACATTAAAAAGGGGGAGTTCTGGTGTATGAAGCTCCCGTATATGTGAGGTTCGGGGAAGGGACGGATCACAAGGGTTAATAGTATGCAGTCTTACCTTAGTATTTTGCAAGAGACTGTTTTCACACCTTAAACTCGTTGAAAGAGATGTACAGTATGTTCTGTAATTACATTTTAGATAATTGTAGAAGTGAATCTCAGATTGGTTTGCAGATCTTGAGACAGTTAAGTATACTAAGATTTTATATCACAAACTGAACTTTAATATAGAGATGGACCCTCATATTTCCTTCCTGAAACTGGTTTTAGTTATTCATTTGATAGTTATGATTTTTAATGGAGCAACAATCTTATCTGGTGGCTGCATCCATTCACCCAGCCTCTTTATGGGTGTGAAGCCTGCTAGGTAGCAAAAAGGCTTAGAGCGATTAAGCCATTTCAATCCAAGCCGAAAATGCAAGTACAAGAAAGAAGAAAAGAAGGCCTAGGATATTCGGAATATAAAGCCACTCTAGTCACAAAGTTCAGATTCAGGAATAAATTGACAAGGCAAATATTAAAAATTTTTTGACTAACATTCATAAAATATTTGGGGTAAGATCAGGAATAAAGATTTTTCAGATGGGAGTTTAAAATTTTAATTAGTATTCAAGGATTTAGCATAGGAATTTGAGTGTTATTAGCTAAATTCATGTTATTTCTTTGAAATTTGTTTTGAATCTGAAAAACGGAAGTACTTTGAATTGTATGGATAAAACTTGGGGCATCAGAAAATTGTGACTTGTTTGAAAATTTCCAATTATTTACCATTTTTGTCACAATCTTAGGGATTGAGCTTAGCCATTGGTGCTTACTCTTATTATTACCCTCGTAAACTTCGGTCTGGTCTGTTCTCTGTAACTGTCTCATCAAGTTCGATTTAATAATGTTAGATGGCAATACATGGATCCACTTGCTTATATTACTAACTTGAACTTTGCGAAACAATTTTATTTTCATACATCATGGCAAGGTTAACGAAGGGGAGCTTGGCGCAATAGTAAAAGTTGTCGTCATATGATTTTGATGTCACAGCTTCAAGGCTTGAAAATAGCCACTTATTAAAATATAAGATAAAGGTGCCTACTATAAGCCCATGTGGTCCATCCCTTCCCCGGACCCCGCATAGGCAGGAGCTTCGTGCACTAGGGCTGCCCCTTTTTTTTTCAGATCACAGCAAGGTTACACTTCTTATGAATTTGACCTTTGACGATTTCTTGTCCTTCTGCTAGGTCCCCAGTAATAAATGATTAGGGTTTAAGAAAATTGTGATCTGAGGGGGTAGGGGTCATTTGTGAAAAAAAAAGAGACCTGAGTAGTTTATATACTTTGTTTCAAATGAAGAAAAGGCCCTAAACCCATGAAAAGAAAGGGAAAAAAAAGACTCCTGGAGACCCTTCTTATTAAAATTCAAATGTTTGCAAACAATTTTGAACTTTATAAACGGGTTCGGATCAATTAGGGGACTTGACTGCGAGCAGGTCAGGTTTATGGGTGAAAAACATTTTATCCAAGTAGCACTAGAGTTGGGCTATGGGTAGGACAGAAGTACTAAGGTTAGGGTCACCAAAAAATCTGCCTTGCCCTAACCCAATCTGACCCATTGCCATTCCTACTCACAAAACTTAAACAACTAGTGTTCCTGTTAAGAGTACGTGCTTAAGAGGAGAGAGTGTACACCTCTTTTTCCATGCATAGCACAACATGTTATAGATCTAAGTCAATCATCATATTTATATTAGTTAAAATAGGCAGTTCATGAGAAATCAATATAATTGGATGATCCTAACCACTTGTTTGGGTAGTTGAAAAATAAAAAAATAGATGACCATAATTTTTTCCCTAAAAAATTATAGGCTAATAACACCCAATGGGCATGAAATTTGATGTCTAACCTATGTAATCCATTTCTAACATGATGGATGGCTTAGATTTACAAAAATGCTTTACCAGGGGCGTTTACTTCCCTTCCTATCCTTGAGCATGTACTCTTATGGGACTACGGATGAAACACCTAATATCCATATATCTCAGAAGCCCTGAACATTCACCGCTAATGATCTGGGTTTTTGTATAATCCCAATATTTCAATTTTATCTCAATGCACTAACAATGGTATTTGACTGATTTTTTAAACATCTCAATGCACAAATACTAAGTATCTTAACATCCAGTTTATTAACCAAAATCTAAATTTATCTCAGTGCATTAATTGACAATAGTCATAGCAGCATGATGCGGCCTGAGAACCATTTTCTCAAGGAAGGCCCAAAGATTTCATCCGGTGTAATCATCGAACTTTGACATCTATATACTAGGAAACAGAGCAGAATGAATTTGCTTTTCCCATAAAATTTATAGCTTTTCATCCATTTGTGAGGGCCTGGGCTGATGGTCATACCTAAAGAGTGAACCTTAAGGTAAAACAATAGGGGCAGCTCCACTGCACGAAGCTCCCACCTACATAGGATCCAAGAAAAGGGCGGACCACAAGGGCTTATAATATACAACTTTACCTTGTATTTTTGCATACAGGTATTTTCACACCTTAAACCGATTACCTCAAAGTAACACAGCGACAACTTTTAGAGTAAAACAATAGGACTACAAAAACCAGGTTCGATTGATTAACGCTTGCAAACATGACGCAGCTCATAGAAAGAGCCAAGAAAAGGCAGTTCATATATCCTGCAACCTTTCATTCATATGCAAGATTAGATAACAAGAGAAGTGGCAGCCCCCCGGAAATGAGGCCTTCCCACATACTGCACAGGTATAGTCCTAACCGTTAAGTCCTCGAGAGCTCAAGACGAGAAGGTAATTATTCCTGGTAATTTAATATTATTCCTCTGAAGTGCATTTCTGGGATCCTGGATTATGAAAGAAAAACCACTTGTACAAGTGAAGGGAGGCAATACACACTGTTCTTATAGCCAAAATGTGAAGCTTATAGCTTCAGATCATCAGGGAAAGTTCATGCCTTGTGAGGCAATTGCACAATCCCGGCTCGCTAAACACTTCTTGTTTCATTTTTCTCAGTACAATTAAAAGAGAGATGAGAAATAATATAAGGGCCCACAAATAAAAGAAGAGAAGTTCAGAAATTATGAACTAGGGGGGATGACAATCTACAAATAAAAGATTATCTCCCAAAAATAACCCATAAACGGGAAGAACTGTTTTTACTCAAATACAATAAGAAATAATAATGACAAACTGAAAAAATACAAAGGATAGAATAGTGTTGCCCAAGCCTTATTATGGACCTAAGCTTGTTTATTATAGAATAATCTCATCCTGTACACTGACATTGAGGGTCTTATTTGGGAGAACAATGCTATTAACAACCACAACCTCATCTTCCACAGTAACAGCTTCCCCTGTAATCAAAACATAAGATTTGTCAGCCCAATTCTTAGAGATAGAAAATGGAAAAGAGTCTTCACGGACTCATTTCATTTCCATAATTGAGAACCATGAAACTACTGGTTATGCACGTCATACGAGAAAATCAATTTGGACAGGCTTTGGCAGTCCCACGGGATTATAAACAAGTACAAGGGCTTGGAACAGCAAAAGGAAAGTGAAGGTGAGTAAATACCGAGGATGGTGATTCCAAGCTTTGAATTGTATTCTTCTGCACCCTGAAATGGTCATATTAGCTTTGTTAGTTTGATAATACACATGAAAGTTCAATGTTTTTTTTTTTTGGATTTTATTGACGCCCTCTTAGTGTGATTATTGAACAGAAGTAAATCAGACATCCGATGAAAAAGTATGGCTTATTATCAGATCATGTGATAAGGTATCGAACAATAATTACATCTTGACTAATCATTATCTTCGTCAGATGGAAGTCGGGTGATACTTAGTGTTCAGCACTCATTTAAGAAAAGAAAGAAGAAGAAAGTGGACAAACAAAATCACAAGGGCCATCATTATAAGGTTGAAAAGATGCTCCACAAACAACGAAACTTTTGTTGGAAGTCAATGAAGATACAGTTTCCCTCTAGGCATATGAAAGAAATTCCACTTTAATTTCAATGGCAGCTAATCTCATAAATGCGAGAAAAAGAGGCATGACAACCAACAGCATTTGAAGCTGTACAGTGTATCTGCACTCTGCCAGTCATAGGTCATCCTATTTTTTGGCACAAAAGACTCCTGGCAGCCTCATACCACCTATGACCTTTGAATGTAATGAAGTTCGAGGAAACCTAAGAAATACACAAGGACACAGCTACCAGCTTGATAGAAATTAAGGGTGGTCATTTTAGATCATTTCTTCTGAAAAAGATTCTCCATTCCTTATAAGAATGGTTTCTCTCTCAAACAGTTAACCAAATCTACTAAATGCAAGGTCTAAACCAAACTTTTAAGATGTAGGATGCTTCCAGTTTCATGGAACAGTGAGGATAAAATATAATCATAGAAAATAAAATAAGCTGAAGTACAAAAACTTGCCTGAACTCGTGACCATCTGCCAACAGATGACTTCCACCCAATGATGGCATGCATGACAACTGCATTTTCCTGTGAAGACAACAAAATACATTCAAGAACATTGTAGCTAACAGAAATTTCCATGCTTTTTAGTGTAGTAGTAATTGACTTCCGCACCTTAACTTCAACATCATCTAGAACAATGCAACTGATGAGCCTCACTCCAGGTCCTATTCGAGCATTGGCAGAAATGGAGACATTGGGACCAATCTGCTCCGCAGACCATGGCGAGGGTCAGTTTAACAGATGAAGCATGCTAGGTATCCAAGTCAGGATTAATCAACATGCTGTAGTTATAACAAACAAAGCAGTCTACCTTTGCAGTTGGATGTACTTTTGCAGATGGATGAACATTAACATCCCCAATGATGGTAGCGGACCTGGTGCCATTGCCATGTGCTAGGAGGTGGGGAGAAGTGTGCCGGAACTGAGAGAGATACAAGGCGGAACATTTCAAAGACATCCTGAAGGCCATGGATGGATTAAAATTAATAATCTTATTATCCAGAAATATATGCAATTTGGGATAATTGACTTACCCTGGAGTTTTTATCTGTTCCCAAAAATTTAGAGTCTCATATGTATAAAGCTGCTTCTTCCCAGCAAGAGGTGAAAGGATATCCTGGTCCAGCCTTACAAAATCTGTAGGAAAACTCCTATTCAAAGCAATGTTGATCAGTATAGGGTATCTCATAATCAGTACTGTTCATTTTAAGAACCTAGACTTAGTATTCTGACATTGTATTTAAAAGGAAAAAAAATGTAGTGCAAGAATTAGATGTAATTAAAAAGAAACACGTCCTAGTGCACTGGGGCAGGAAGGAGCCTCTCTGCTGAGTAAGCGGGCTTGAGGTTACTCATCACGCATTTATTCAACATTCAGAGGAAAAAAAAGTGCAAAACAAGTAGACCCTGCTCAGTTTGGTCAAGTCAATTCATGTCAGTGTAAAGAATTGTAGCCAACTTCAACAGGGTAAAACTTATATTTGGAATCAAAATGAGTCAGCTTGGAGGAGTCAAGCACTGACTCGTGGAGTCTTTAGCCATCACACAGAAAGAATTTAAGAGAGTACTATTCCAAATCCAACAACTCAAAGAAAAGTGACTCAGAAATGTGATCCGCCTTGGATAAGGAGCAGACTCTCTTGGCAAGAATTTCCTGCCATCTTGTTGTTCAGCCTTCTGGCTGATCAACAAGTACAAACCATGAAAATAAAAAGCAGAATGAGGAAGAACAGGATTTTGTGACCTTTAGATAGAAAGCTGCTCGCTTCAGGAATAATAATGCTAATGCATGCCTTACTCGAGAGGGCAGCTGCTGTAGATCTTTGAAAACCCATTCTCTTAATCTTTTAAAATCTCCCAATTTTGGAAAAACCACAAGCAATCATTGATTGTCGGTGTCCAGTTCACCTTAACTAAGTTCTTGTACAAGTCTGTGAATGAATTCAAGGGAGTGTTGTTCCAAATGAAACAACTCAAAGAAAAGTGACTCAGAAATGTGATCTACTTTAGACATGGAGAGAACTTTCTCTTCGTAAAAATAGGATAGTAAAATTCATAAATGTTAAAAACACCCCAAGCAATTATTTATTATCTGTTTCCACTTCCCCTTACCTAAGTTCTGGTGCCAGTTTGTATTTTCTCTACTGAGTTAATCATGTGGTTCTTTGACTCTCATGCTAATGAAATTTGGTTGCCTGAATCATGCTCACCCAAGGCTTCTCTGTTTTATAAATGGCAAGGTCATTTAGATTTAAGTTTCTAAACACAGCATCTCATGTCAGTATCTAGAGAATGATATGCCTATGACATGGATATATTATATTGTTTTGATTGAGATGATAGAAGCTACCCTTATCTAAATTTTAAGGCCAAGGTAGATATAAATTTGAACATGACCACCGGGTATTCTTTTTTATCTAGACTTATTGTCTGAAATCCCCTGAGTGCCTATAGTGATGAATATTTACTGAGTCATGCCAAGGTACCAATCCCATAGAAGAGTTAACTCTGCATTTAGGTTATGAAAAACTACAACTGAAGGCCAACAACAAAAACAAACTAGTGTTAAGAGAGCTAAACAGAGCCCCACACGTGTTGAAGACATCTTTTTCTTTAGGATATGAAAAATTATAGCTGAAGGTAAACAACAAAAACAAACTAGTTTTAAGAGAGCTAAAAAGAGCACCAAACAAGTTGAGTACATCTTTTTCTTTAGGTTAGAAAAACACTATAACTGAAGGCAAGCAACAAAAATAAACAAGTGTTAAGAGAGCTAAGCAGAGAACCAAACATGTTGAAAACATATTTTTCTTTGATTGGCATTCCAGGGAGAATTTGGTGGGTCTCTGTTCCTCTGTCCTTCATGAAATTATCCTCATTTGAAAATTTCACTAAACTAATAAAACAGAGAGATAGGACCTTCGACATCCTTTCTCTTCCTTTCCCTATTTTTTGTACAAGTGAAACTAAAGGAATTGACCAATAAAATCAATAGCTCCAAGAATTCTGATATGTTTACAAGGCATGATTGCATACTAGACAAGCATGGTCAACCTTATAGAATACTAAAAGCATTTATGTCATAATCAATATGCATCACCAATATTAGTACTTAGTTAGCATTTCAAAAAAAAATAAAAAATTGTACTTAGTCGAATTAGTTCAGAACTAGTCAAGGTTCATACTTGGTTGCTGACTGGAGAGCTTCAAAGCTGGATACACGTCTCAAGTTGGCTGCAAAATGTCAAATTATATTTCAGATATGCAGAAGATACTCCTGTTATATCACCATGAGTACCAATACAAAATCAGTTGCAAAGCATTTTGTGCTGAACACTCAGATAAAGGAAAGAAACTGTCATGTTTGATGTGATGAGCTCAAGCATGCTGAGTCAAAACTGGAACCTCCGTAAATACTCTCTTGTAGAAGACTCACGAACTAGTAAAACTAGGATTCACAAAATTGCGCAGTATGCAAGGGAAGATATACATCAGAAAAAGAGGAATAACCTAAACCTTGATCATAACAGTTGGTTGAGGCTGCTTTATTCGTTCTACCCTTCATTCCCTATTTGTGTCCTGCAAATCTTTCTCCAGGTCTGAAACTTAAGAGATGTAAAATTTCTAGATGATTTTCAGGAAGGATCTGAAATTGCTTGGTAGGAACACAGCAGGTTATTGACTGATTTTAGTTATGCTCTTACTTACATCAGATCTGTATATACATAGACTATGCCAAATAGGAGTTGATCTATGACAAATTCTTTCCATTTAAGATGTTCGAGATGGCAAACAAATATTTGGTTATCCCACTAGCAGCCAACACTGGCTGAATATTCATTTGACAATTCAAAGATCATCTACAGCTTTTTAAAACCATTACCTTCATACTTTTATATGACGCCATGAGGTTCTACTCAGCTCTAGCAGAAATTACAGCAACTAACCTTGCTATATATTCTCTTTCCTAACAAAAAATGCAAATCTTTGTCCATGTTCTTCATTTTCAGGCAATAAATTTTATTAACATCAGAAGAGTATATAATATGTATTTATTCAGTCAAGCACTCTATTCACCTTACCCAGTGCTTTAGTATCCAAGTACATGTCTTATCTAAGTTGACTGAAAAACCAAGTGATGGTAATCAACTAATCCAGACTTAGCAACTCATCTGCTCCAATGTCATCGAATATTCACTGGAATCAGGAACTTGGATTACTCTACATAGGAGGAGCCAATAGATTTTTAGGCTTTCTTTCAGCTGATAGATGAATTACATACACCCATTTATACAACCATGGGCCAGAGTTATACAGAGGCTGGGTCAGCCTTAAACTTGGATAATTCAGCTGATTTGTGTCTTCATATGCAATGCTGGCGGATTCCAAAGAGTTTGGCAATGCTGTTAATGGGGTGGACCCAGGCAAGTGTGAGTCGACTAGATAGTTCTCAGACACCATCTGAACTGTTCTTAGAAGATGCTAAGATAAAAAGCTTTAAGCTTCCAAATAGCTCGACAATTATTTACTCATTCAAATGATCAAAGGAGATGTAAGTTTGACGAGTTAAAGCTATAAGGGTCAAATCTAAAAGTCCACACTGAAGGAGTCACCAAGTAGGAAGGGAAACCAAGCTAGATGGACATTGTTATGTTAAAATATGAAGTTTTTCCATGAATCAAGTACTATTCTCTCCGAACACTGTAAGTGCAACCAATGAAAATAGGCCTTAAAATGCCCACCTCTGTCTTTCCGTTGTGTGGAGACATTCTGGATGGCATTAAATATCTCTGGGGTAAATACATAGACACCACAGTTTATCCGATCACTTACCTGAACATCAAAACAAAAGATAAACATTAGTGGAACACATAAACAATTTCATGAATAAAACACAACTTCATAACAGTTACACTTGTCAAATGTTCATTTTCCAAACAGTAACTAATCCACTAGTTTCTTAGATGTTAAAGAAAGCCATCCACTCAAATTATAAACATACAAAGGTCTCTGGTTTTTCAGTGTAATGCAACAGTTCATTGGTGATAGGATCAGCGACCAACTCCCCAAACTGATTAGCAGATTCTGCTGATACCTGTGCAAAAAGAAACAATAAAATACCTCAACAACATGAAGGATTAAAAGAGTTTCAAGCCAGATACAAGGATAAAGCAGGAAAAAGGCCAATCCTTACTCCTTACACACCTTGATTACTAAGATTGTTCCCATCCCACCATATCTTTTATGGGCCTCTAAAATTGTGAAGAGTGATGTCCACAGTTGCAAAAGGCATAAAAAATGCATAAGTTGTAGAATTCTTACGGATAGAAGCTACTAATTGCTTCAAGATTCGGACAAAAGCAATTGAAGTAACTAAGCAAAACAATAACTTCACATCATATAGCTCGAGAAGCAGCTTACCAAGCATGTCCGGCAATGGGAAGCTGCAGCAGACATCACAATTCAGCAAAAAGATATGCGACTGCCAGACCAACAACAAAAGATATATAACGGGACATACTGAACTCAGATATGATTAAACATGGTGATGAAACCGCAATCTGCCATAGGTTCTATCTTAACCATGAAATTTCCAAACAGAGTGAACCTCTAACCTCAGAAACAACTACCGTTCTACTTGATTAACACAAAAATATTCGAAAGACAAGCTGGAGGCATAAGATACCAACCGGGTTATCCTCCATAATAAGATCTCTGAAGTTGTAAAGACCACCCGCAGAGCCATGCGGCTTGTCTTCTCTCAAATATCTAAGAAAAGCAACAAAATTTTCGAATTTCTCAGAGTCTATCATCAAAAGACAAGAATCTGAAGCCGATTCAAACATTCATGAAAATTCATGCTACCTCACAGGAACCTTCAACTCATTAGAGATAGCAGAAACGTAGAGAGCAAATTCACGCTCCTCGTAGAATCCAACAAGATAAATTTGCGCCAAATTCGGGATCTATAAGCCACTCGTCCGGATCTCCATTGCTAAGTGAAAATTAAAAAAACCAAAAGATCTTCTCAATCAATAATTAAAACACGAAAAATGTACCTTTTTGCAAGCTGAAATGGGATGATGAACCATGGGCTGTCCAGCCAAAGGAAACAGTGGCTTGGGAATATTGAAAGATAGAGGTCGAAAACGAGTTCCTACGGAGAACCACAATTAGAAAAGACGAAGAAAAAACAGGGAAGCAAAATCTCATCGACTCCAGATCCAATACCTTTCGTTGGACCACCAACCATGATAACGGCTACAACTCTCTCTTCCGAGCTTCCCATCCTGTTTACAGAAATCTAAAATCACAACTTTCTTGAAATCCTCTAATCGATACAAGTTTGTGCAGAAACCCTAACTCGTCTCCATAATTCGTTGAGAAGGAAATGCAAGATGGCCATGAGCAAGAAGATGAATCAGACGTACAAAAATGTGGAAGAAACCCTAGATTGAAAATGGCAGGCCAATTATTTGATTTTTGTCGCCAATGAAAAAAGAGGGAGGAGGAGACATTTGAACTTCTGAGTTATAGCGTTGTCACAGGGTTGGGCACTGCTGACCGACAAAAGTTACCGTTTTCTACAACTTCACATGGTTTCTCTCTGTCTCTGCACTCCATGCTCTGCTCGTCCTTGTTGCAGAGGAATGGAGATGGGACCCGCGGGTTCTTTCGCGGTCGTTTCCTCCTGCTATTGCAAATGTAAGCTGCGAATATTCGTAGAATGGTCTCTTTGATTGTTTTACAAGGAAAAAATAATACACAGACACCCCCACAATAGCAACATCACTGTTTGCTCTCTAGATTATTATTATTGGGTAGAAAAAAATAAGAAATAGAAAAAGTTAGAGAAAATGGCAGTTAGAGGCTTTTTCTCAACTAATGAAACGTCAACTGCACTTTACACCTGCAACTCCTTGCTGAAAATACCACTCCCCTATTATTATTATTATTATTATTATTATTATTATTATTATTATTATTATCAACCCATTATTCTAATTCTTAAATATACCTGAAATCTCATACCTCAAATCTTTAATCAAGCTTAACAATGAGAAAATATATTAGAAATTGCCTTTGGATGACCCAATTCTAACTCGTTTATCTCATTGCTCCAATGTAGGTATGTATATTCTAATTTGAATGCTTCTAGTATTTAAAAAGCATGTGACAAATTGTGCTTAAAATCAAATATTTCAAAACTTCATAGATAACACGCCATGTCTTAAAAGCTAGAATCATTCATACCATATGATTTTTTACCTATAAGAAGTTTAAAGTTTAACTTTCTAAATATCATTTCTCCTCTCTCTATTTGTAGACTTGCCACTGATTTTCATTATTCTCAAACACTCTTGTATTTATTTTCAAAGTACCTAAAATGCCCTTTTTCTTTTTCTCAAAATACTCTTTTGTCTAGTAAATAGCATGTGGAGATGCATGTGAGAAATGAGGGTTAAGATAGAGTTTAATGGGAAAAATTTTATTGGCTCATTTATTAGTTTATTGGCAAATTTTTACCATAGAAGTCATTTTTTAATTTTTTTAGATCGTTTCCACATACCCTTTCATTTTTTATATTTACAAATATGCCGCTCTGCATTTTTCTCTAGAGTGTTAGTAAATTCTCCTTTTATTCTATGTGCTCACGAACACACACATTTTGTGAACACACGTATAGGTACATATATACATATACATACATATACATAAATACACATGTGTGTGTGTGTTTGTGCCCATAACAACTCACTTGTGTTTCAAAGAGAAAATAAAATAATTCATGTGAAACATTAGTGGGCCTTGACTTCTTTGTGGTTTGGTGAATATTATTGTTCACCAACTTAGACTTCGCACAGAGGAGCTGATGTTTACGTCCTATGTACTGATATTCCATTTCAAACTTATAAATGAGGCTTAGAATAAAAACAACAGGTGCAGGTATAAGGGATTTAAATAAAAGTATCTTATATGTTTATCTAAGTCGGCCAACTCCTAATTGAGATAAGGTCTTGATGATGATGATGATATGTTTATCTGGGTCATTAGGTAAAGGTCTTTGATCATTGAGGGATGATGTTATCCCTCGCATGATTATAGAGGTTTCCATACGGACGGCCCACTTTTAGATGTGAGCCCCACCA
Source organism: Warburgia ugandensis (assembly GCA_035236585.1). Classification (NCBI taxonomy): domain Eukaryota; kingdom Viridiplantae; phylum Streptophyta; class Magnoliopsida; order Canellales; family Canellaceae; genus Warburgia; species Warburgia ugandensis. The sequence goes on along the minus strand of CP141138.1, from coordinate 8,118,231 downwards.
TTGGGTGATTAGAGCTATTCATCTGATTTCTCCCAGTCTAGGATGACTATCAATTCAAAAACATTGTAGATCGAACAAGTATGGAGTTGGAAAATTGTACTTCTAATCATAGGAAATGGATACTCAAAAACACCATCTAAACAATGCTCCACAATCAATGCATAAAAAGCACACTTTTCTGAGTTTAGAGTTTTTCCACTATCTTGATGATTGGGATACAATAGATGAAAGCTGAGAAATCAAATGAACAGGTCTAATCAACCAGAGGTGAGATGCATCGTGTAAAAGTTGAGCATGATTATAGCTTTACATAACATAATGAGGGTAAATAAATTAAATTACACGAGTAAATAAGTTGAAAGTGGGATAATCATCATCATTATCAAGACCTTATCCTAATCAGGGGTCGGCCACATGAATCTCATTCCTCTATTACTCTATTAAGTACCATGGCTTTATTTAGTTACAAAGTTTTTAAATCTTTTCTCGCCACTTCTGTTCATGTTCTTTTGGGTCTTCCCCTTCCCCTTTTATAACTTTCTACTTTCATTGCCTCACTCATATTTTTAATATTCAAAAGATACCTATGAGTAGAAGCTCTATAATTGATAGTTTTTTCTCTAATGTGCGAGTATAGCATACCATTGCTAGAGTGAGTCTCAATTGTGCAAGTTACAAGTTCGAGTCTGTGCGTGAGTATTAACCCAACAATCTCATGGCCAAGGAAACAGACTAGATAAATTTGGCCTGTACTTTTAAAGGGGTATGAACACATGCTTGTGTCATGGTCACCCCACCGCACAGTTACAGACTTGACACAATGCAATTGAATTCTGCCATGGATTTCATGAGTTTCATCTATTGCACAATGCACCCTTGAATTCACGTGGTCTGTCAAGACAGAATTGAATTCTATGGTGAATTCTGTCTTGACTAACTGACCTTTCAGTAATGTTTAAATCACTCATATTTGGAAAAGGGGAAGGGGTGAACAATAAGGTCCCATAGTATGCAGCCTTAGCTGCATTTTTGCAAGAGACTATTACCATGCCTTGAACCCGTGAACTTAAAGTCACCCGACTACAACTTTTACCATTGTGTCAAGACTTCCCTTCGAATTGAACCATCCACAGAACACTTTTTCCTTTTTCTTTGAAGGAAGTAAATATACCAAATTGCACCCTTTCCAAAGAAAAACTATAGTTAAGCACATGTATAGTGATAAAGCTCTAATAATTACATGTCCTGTTCAATGCCCCTTGTAGCTTCTGCTCGAAGAAGATCTCATTGTTGGAAATTGTTGTCACATGGACAAAGGAGGAGTTCAAGCTGCCAGAGGAACATCCCTCTCCCATCACATAATTGGGGGATCTTGTCTTGTTAGTCTATGAGGAATGAGTAGCTTGTAAATAAAGCGAAGAGAAATTAGGAAGGCTAACGCATAGTCATACCAGCACTTAGGAGGGCTTCCTCAAGGGAGAATCCTTCTTGTTTCCTCTCCAACCGATCATTTGTGTGAGATGCCAGTGTTGTAAGTTTAGAAGCATATCTAACTGCAATTTGGTTGGTGTAATGATTCATGGTACAAAAGAAATGCAACAGTAAAGTTGCCATGGTGTGATGTTGAGGTCGCAGGTTCAAGGTGTAGAAATAGTCTCTAACAAACATACAAAGTAAGGCTGCATCCTATAAACCCTTGTAGTTCACTTCTTCCCTGGACCCCATACAGACAAGAGCTTTGTGCATCGAGGCAGCTCTTTTTAATTCATATCATAAAAGAAATGTAATTTGATTCTAAAAAAACAAAAGTCCAATCATGCAATTTGAGTACTGAAATAGCAATCTTGAAAGATAATGATGTTATACAGCGCGACCCCACAGCTAGCTGTTGTATTTCGCCATACTTTTTTACGATGGTTCTCACCTTTGGTTGATCAGTCATGTCCATTTGATTCTCTAAAAAAGTAAGGATTGGATGAGTCAAGAACTTGACCAAATATATTTTTGATATAGCACATAAAAAAGGGCAGTCCTGGTGCACGAAGCACCCGCCTATGTAGGTTCCGGGGAAGGGGCGGACCATGAAGGCCTGTATTAGGCAACCTTACCTTGTATTTTGTAAGAGGCTGATTCCACGCCTTGAACCCATGACCTCAAGGTCATATGACAACAACTTTAACCATTGCGCCAAGGCTCCCTTCTTCGATAGAGCATGTAGACGGTTGAAAAACATTGTTTAAATAATGTTCCATGATCAATGAGTAAGAAAAATAGGTTTCGGATATTAAAATTCATCCAATCACCTTGATATTTGGGATACAAGATCTCCAAAGCTAAAGAAATCAGATGGAGAGGTTTGATCAACCGAAGTTGTGCCCTAAAGTGGGCACCATACAAAACAATCCATTAGGATTGTATAGCATCATTCCTCATCTTGAGAAAGCCAAGTTTCCCAAATTCAATGATCAGACACTAGCAGCCATTGATGTGATACAAATATATCACACTGACTGGGGACTATTGTACATCTTGTGAGATCAACTATTTGCAAGTGGCTTATTGGATGAGGAAGATGGCATACCTCTTCCTTACGTGTATTAGCAGCCCCACACACCATTCCACCATGATTTCTCTCAAGAAGATCCCAGGCATTGAATAGGTGAGTGCATGGCTAGGATGTTTAAGATAAAAGTGACAATTATCCAAGTTGCAGTTCTCTGAGTGGACTAGAACTGGCGGCTTGGATAATTTACGTAGATATTATGTGGGTGTGTGACGCAGCGGCTAAAGTTGTCGTTATATGACCTGAGGTTATGGGTTCAAGGCATGGAATCAGCCTCTTGCATTTTAAGACTGCCTACTATAGGCTCTTGTGGTCCTCTTCTTCCCCGAACCCCACATAGGTGGGAGCTTCGTGCACCGAAACTGCCCTTTATCACGTGAGTGTGCATGGAGGCAGCAGTCTATCCATTTCCATTGCCACATCAAACTTTGGATGGAATTAAAGATGAAGACCGCTATAGTGGCCGGAGAAGATTCCAAAACAATCTATGTCATATTTTATGAAGGAAATCGATGCTACATTTAATGCTGGTGAACCTGCAGCTGAAGGACAGAGACAGAAAACCCACACCATTAGTCCAACGCTGGAAACACAAAAGTCGAGATTTCTCACTCTTCTTTGTCTCCATGTACAAGAGCTTAACCTAGGTGACAAGGGGCAGCCTCCCACCTATGCAGGTCCGGGAAAGGAGAGGACCACAAGGGTCTACAGTATACAGTATACAGCTTTACTTTACATTTTTACAATAGGTTGTTTCTACGTCTTGAACTCATGTCCTAACAGTCACATGATGACAACTTTACCATTGCGCCAAGGCTCACTTTGCTTAACCTCAGTGATCACAGTTGTAAATCACATCATCATCATCATCAAGACCTTATTCCAATTCAAGGTCGGTCACATGAATCTTATTCCTCCATTCCACTCTATTAAATATCATGGTTTCATTTAGTTCCCGTGTTTTTAAATCTTTTCTCACTACTTCTATCCACATTCTTTTAGGCTTTCCCCTTGCCCTTCTAAAACCTTCTACTTGTATTGCCTCACATCTTCTAATCGATGCCGTTGTTGGTCTCCTTTGAACATGTCCAAACTATTTAGGTCTAATCTCCCTCATCTTGTTACTTAATGGTGCTATCTCTAAATTTTCTCGAATATTTTCATTTCTAATTCTATCCTTTCTTGTCTTACCACTCATCCATCTCAACATCCTCATTTCTGCGACACTCATCCTATGAGTATTATGTTCCTTAACTGCCCAACACTCTGATCCATAGAGCATGTAGCCGATGTTTTGTTAACTCATCCATAACTAATGTGAAGAAGTATGGACTCAATCCCGATCCTTGGTACAATCCTATAGTGATGAGAAAATCACCAGTCTCGCCACTAGTGGTCTTAACATTTGTTACCGCTCCCTCGTACATATCTTTAATTATGTTTATATAACCCTGAGAAACCCCTTTACCACCCCACACCCTCCATATTAACTCTTTAAGGACTCTATCATAAGCTTTCTCTAAGTCGATAAAGACTATGTTGAGGTCTTTTCTCCTCTCCCTCTATTTCTCTACTAATTGTCTTAGTAAGAAAATAGCTTCAATGGTAGACCTCCCAGGCATGAAACCAAACTAATTCTCCGATACACTTGTTTCATGTTGTAGCCTCTTCTCAATCATTCTTTCAAAAAGTTTCATAGTGTGCTCATAAGTTTGATCCCTTGATAATTAATGCAACTTTGTATGTCTTTTTTATTCTTATAGATTGGTAAAATAGAGCTTTTCCTCCACTCATCTAGCATTTTCTTTGATTTTATAATCTTGTTAAACAACCTAGTCAACCCACCTATCACAATATTTCTCATATGCTTCCAAACCTCTATTGGTATACCATCAGGCTCTATGGCCTTTCCTGATTTCATCTTTTTCAAGGCCTCTTTTACTTTAGGTATTCTAATCCTACGTTCATATCTATAATATCCAGTGTTATTTAGATTTATAGTATTTTCAATCCCTATATTCTCAGAGCCATTGTCATTTAACAATTTTTGAAAGTATGTTTTCCACCTTTGTTTGATCTCATCATCTTTAACTAATACTCTTTAATCATCGCTTCTAATACACCTAACATGGTCTAAGTCCTTCCCCTTCTGTTCTCTTACTTTTGCATGTTTAAACATATATTTCTCATCTTCTCTTATTCCTAGTCTATTGTAGAGTTCATCATATGCTTTAAGTTTAGCCTCACTTACTATTCTCTTAGCAACCTTTTTAGCATTCTTATATTGTTTATAGTTTTCATTATTTCTAATATTCTGTCATACTTTAAAACACATTCGTTTTTCTTTAATAGCTTTTTGCACTGTTTCATTCCACCATCATGTTTCCTTTATTAATAGCCTTTTACTTTTAGATACTCCTAAGACATCTTTTGCCACTTTCGTAATGGACTCAGTCATATTAGTCCACATGGTATTTACTTTCATTTCATAGTTCCAATTTCCTTATACCATCAACTTATTTTCAAATAAGGTTATTTTCTCTCTTTTTAAGTTCCATCACTTAGTTTTTTTATGTGTATTAAGTTTAGTTCTTTTTCTCTATCTTTTAATATGGATATCCATAACCATTAACCTATGTTGTAAGGGACACTGACAGGTAAGAGTTTGGAGTTAGTAGACACGATGAAACGTAGGAAAGTCAACATCGCTTGTATCCAATAAACCAAGTGGAAAGGGGCTAAAGCTAGAGAAATAGATGGGTATAAATTATGGTATGTAGGAAAGGAAAATAACAGAAATTGCGTAGGAATAATAGTGGATAAGGAATTAAAAGATAAAATTGTAGACGTTAAAAGAATTAGTGATAGAATTATAATAATAAAACTTGTTATAAGAGAGCAGATTATTAATGTTATAAGTGCGCACGCACTACAAGTAGGGTTACAAGATATAATCAAGAGACAGTTTTGCGTAGATATGGAGGGAGTTATAAAAAAAATTCCCAACACTGAGGGAATCTTTATAGGAACAGACTTAAATGACTACGTAGGAAAAGATAAGGAAGGATATGATAAAATACACAGAGGACATGGTATAGGTGAAAGAAATGAAATGGGGGAAAATATCTTCAATTTTACTTTGTCATATAACCTGTCCATTACAAATACACTCTTTAAGAAGATGGATGAACACTTAATAACCTTTAAAGTGGACTTCATAAAAGCCAATTGAGAACACACATGGTACATGGATGCCACCAAATGGTCCAAATCGATTGTGAGGATCGAGCACTTGGCCGACCAAGTCTGCCAAGCGAAGTCGTGGGTTTATTCCACACAACACTTGAAGAACAACAAACTGAGTGTCGTTATTAGAACATCAAATCATTTACTTGTCCACATTTCGGATTGGGAGTCAGCCAGTCTGCAACAGCTTGGTAAACCATCCAGGTTAAGTCTGCTTGTCTTAGCTAGGTCCTAACACTGCCACTCCAGTTCCCTGATGTTCTAGTCTTTCGTCAAAAGATACGATTTCTAGGATCGGTAAGTCGCCAAAGTTTCTTTCAATTAAGTAGAAGAAACCTGGGTGGACCACAAGAGTCAATAGTGTGCAGCCTTAACTTGCATTTTGCAAGAGGCTGTTTTCACGCCGTGAACCCATGACCTCAAAGTCACACGACAAAAATTTTACCATTGCGCCAAAGCTCCCCTTCCGATTCTACCTGTCAGGAGTGACAAAAATGATTTGGCACCGTTCGTATCTCATACGAGTATATGTTGCAAACCATACACATAAAACACAGTTATATAATCACGACAGAAATGCTGCATACCAAGGTAGCAACAATTGAGTGTTTCGTTCCACTAAAAGATTTCTCTTGTAAGTCTTACATAACAAACTGCTGCTACGGAAATGCTACATACCAAGGCAGCAACAATTGAGTGTTTCGTTCCACTAAAAGATTTCTCTTATAAGTCTTCCATAACAACTGCTGCTACAGAAATCCTCCCTACTACACACTCAAGACTGCATCGACATGGTAGAAAACATGCAGTCTTTACCATCAGAAGCACTGGCGACCTAAACCCACTGCTGCTAACATGAAATTGCAGTCATCCACATCTTATTATATTTTGCCCAAGAGCTATTTGGATAGGCCGATGGTTTGATGATATTCACAGGTTTGAAGGAGATGGATACCAACCCCATGGATCATCTGATATGTACTCAGTCACCTGCTTGACGCTCAAGTAGTTCTCAAGTCCCCTGCAAAACAAATAACAACCATTGGTTAGACGGGGTCTCGTGATCGCTAGTGCTTCTCAGCCACAGCTCTTGATTCCCTCACCATTCCCCTAATTCACGTCCAAAACCACTTCTTTTCGTTCCTCCCCAAGGTGCCTGAGTGAAACATGGTTGTGAGCAGTTCACCCACACAATTCCTGCATGAAGAGCCTGTAAAACAAATACACAGACATGGAGATGTGTTCTCAATGCTGCAAGATAATAGAGAAACGAAATGTGGTTGATTACTGAATAATCAGAATTGACAAGGCTTTTGCCATGTGCTAGGGAAACGGCACAGAACAACCGATTTAAGCATCTGATTTGTGGTTGAAACTTCCACTAGTATGCGTACCTTGGATACACGTTCACACCTTTCCAGATCCTTAGAAAGAACAGCGCCTCCTAAGCCATATCTGTGGAAAGCCAACAAAATGGCTCTCAGCTTCTTTCAAGGCAGCATACTACAACAGGTTTTGAGTAAATGCTCCACAAAAACAACTCGCCTAGTGTCATTTGCAAGTTCAATGGCTTCATCTTCATTCCTAAATGTTTTAACACATAAAACGGGTCCAAAAACCTCCTCCCTCCAAATTTGCATGGAGGTATCCACATGTGTTATGATTGTTGGCTCGATAAAAAACCCTTTCTTTAAATGCTGTCACCCAACAGGGGAACAAAGTAAATGTCAACACATATTCAGGATTAAAAGCATGGCATTGCTCTTGGGAGAGGATGATGTACCTGGGGCCGGCCACCGCCACACAGAATGGTCGCACCTTCACTATTAGCCGTTGCAATAAATTTCAGTACCTTATTATACTGAAAGAAATAGAAATATTAGCACAGCCTTCCAGACCATCCTCATAACAGATACCCTAGAACCTGAGCTAGCAAAAGAGTACAACCTTATAAGTCTGATATTCTAGACTGAACCTCCCCTTTAGGCCTAATTCAATAGAACCATGTCAAAATTGGGATACCACCAACTCAGCACTGCATATACATCACCACATGTTTGATATTGCCAGTACAGGAAAAATTTAGTATTATTTGGGATTGCAGACTCCATTGACTATGAAGTCCATGATAAACCTAATAGCAACTCTAGCCTATATCCAAATCTTCACAAAACAACAACTACCTTCAGTTTTGGAGCAGAAAACAAACAGATGCCTGATATTATGGTGGACATTAGGTACTTAGACATAAAGGAGCAAATATACTGTAACATTACCCAAGAACAAGGTACAACACTGCCACAAGATCTATTAGAGCAGCCTAGTAAGTAGCAAGTTGTGATTCCCTGCTGTCTCTGGTGGATGGCCCTGTCACTGATTGCGAACAAAAGTCAAGAGACACAGCAGATAGGAATCTGTGAGGAATCTATCTCTGGTAGCAACTACTTCAATACCTTCCTAGCTTGTAAATGAACAGTGTTTACAGACATCTGTTCTCTGATAGAAAAGAGGAGAGACCAAGCACAGCAGTTTCAGAACTTTTAAACTTCCCAGGTATGCTAGTTATGCAAACAGTAAGATCTGTTCCTGCAGCTAGACCAACCATCAGAAACCTACTTACAAAGGTAATTGGAACACTAATAAAAGTTTTCTTCACCAGTGCAGATTATTCCAAGCTTGCTAAGTCAATTTTCATTATATTTATAATGCAAAATAACTGAATAACTTACACTTTGTGATTCATTACAAGTCACTACAAGAAAAAGAGCAGGTGTCTCAAAATGGTTATGAAATGTTTGTCAACTATATGAGATACCTCTACAATTTTAGTACAACTTTAGGGAAAAAGAAAAAGTGCATAGAAGATTAGTTGAAAACTAGCAAAACAAATACTCTACCTGGCCTTCACTAGCCACGGGGCCAAGCCTGCAACCTTCTTCCAGTGGATCTGAAATCTTGATGTTTTTGACCCAAGCAGTGAGTCTCTGAAGAAATTCTGCTGCAATGCTCTCCTACAACATTATATATATAGAGTTTAGTAAAAAATACTGACATCTGACATAAGTAGCCAAATAAAAGGAGATCAAGTGCTATTGGGAGCAACTTCCAAATAGCAATCTAAGAAAAAGGACCTGCAATCAATGGTGTAAATCATAACCACTGCACAGCTAAGTGAAGTTACCAAGGCACTCCAAAATCAGATAAATGATATAGCTTTACATCCAACTTTTTTGAAGAAAACCTTCAAAGCATAGAACACACTGTCACTAACAGTCTACCATAAGGAAATAGCTTTCATTTGCACAGTTGTTCATTTTCCTGTATTCATTTTTTTTTATTTTTTTGAACACAGCAATGAGCACCACGAACACGTGACTGCAGGAGAGGCCCTTTTTGTGCCATTTTGAACACACACACCCATTTTACCATATTTATTCAATCAATGCAGTAGACTTGTACAATTAATAAAATAATGTTAACCTGGTTCATTAATTAGTGATACCATTCTCACATGACAACCAAATCATAGACCTCCATCATTGCCTAGAGTGCCATTTTAGCAATCACCAATGCTACCCCTGCTTGCCGGCAGTACTTTGCGGTTTGTCCATCCATAGTGCTCGATGTTTATCTTTTGGTTGGATCAGCTTTCCTGTTTTTGGGCTGAAATCTGTTTAGCGCAGTTGGTTGTAGACAGCATGGCAGCCTCGCCTCTATGGCACTTTCCCCTTGTTGGGGAAATTTGAAGTATATTTCTCAGGAGTTTGCTTCATAACTCTTTGCTAAGAAAAATTTAAAAAGAAAAACTTTTTCCTTTCCTGGAACATGCATAATACCTTAGTTCCACCACCACCTACATGTTTGGTTGACCATGGGGCATTTGTAGGCATCATAAACAATTTCTCAGAAAACAAGATGATCCACCAGCATTTCTATTATTGACATTCATGAAAGCTCCAACAAGTTAGCATAGACTATTTTCAATTGCTTGCTCAAGAGTTTTTTCCATAAAACTCTAGGAAGATTGTATAGGAAATGAAATCAAACACGAGATAACTTGGGGATGATTGAGTTCATTCCCAAGAGACTCGAGATAGACCAATTTTGAGCTGCAGCCTTCTAACCTAGTGGCAGTACGAAGGAGGGTTCAAGGCTGCTTGTGTGTGTGCCTTAATTCCATCCCAGGAAAAAAGGAAAAGAAAAATAGAAAGAAAGAAGAAAGATGGGCCAATCTCAAAAACACATTTTCCTTCATCCACTTTAACTGTCAAACATTTGTTGGGACCCCCATAGCAAGGCCTAGTGTTCTATGTCAAGTTCTGATGTGTGCAAGTGGAAAATTGGACCAATATAACCTTTATAGCACAAAATGGGAATGGCTATGGAGTAGATTCACAACAGTTCTCAAAAGTAGTAAAGGAAACAGAGATGTCAAGAAGATCCATGCAAAATGATATTCTCTTGTGAAGTTTGAGCAAGTATATAGTAAACAACTAAAAGCCAAACTTAACCTATGGCAACCAAACTCATTTGATGGCTTTGATGAAAGCATGTTCTACTATGTATCAGATAATTGATCTTTCCCCATATAAGTAGTTTGGTTTTAAGTAATCAACTTATTTGTTTCTTGATCTTTCATTTCAAGAGAGGTACTTCTGAGGGTTTGCCCAGCATTCTGAATAGGAAAAGAAACTAATTCTAGACCGTAGTAATATGAATAATGTAATACCATTGAATCTGTAAAGAAAGTTACAAAAGAATGGGAAGTAAAGGAAAATGAAAAAAAAACAAATCCCCCATTTTTTGTAACTTTCATATATATTATAAGGGATTTACATATTCATTGATATTACAAATAGAGAATTTGTTCAATGGACCAATCAGAAGAAAAAAAAGGAAAGAGATTCTATGTTATGGGCACAGCTTGCAGACAGGGAAACACATGAGAAGATTAGCACTGGAAAAAGACAAAGGCAAAGGCACACTGAAATATTTTTTCCAAGAAAGGAAAAAATATTGGCAGAAATGTGAGAAAAGATTTGATCTGGGACGGGGTATGTGTTGCGCAGCTTGAGCTCCAAAGCTGACAAGGTAAATAAAAACAGTTTCTACTTGTCACTTACATGTACGATAAGACGAGATGTTGCACTGCATATTTGACCATTTGTCCAAAAGCAACCAAAAAGAGTCCATTCAGCAGCTGTATGGAGTCAAAAGACAAATGAAGTAAATTAGACATCTAGATCCCTGCTAGACCTTGATTGCTTCTTCTGTAACTGGGTTTCAGGTCAGTAAATGCTAGACCACTACATAGATTAATTACATTTTGGCAGACCAATACTTTTCACTCTGCAATTTGTTTTGCCAAAGAAAGCTCTAACATCTGGATCACAGGACCCACATAAATAAAGATATACTTCTGTAAATTAAACCTGTCGGGTTCTGAGAAACTAACCTTTATCAAGGTCCACATCCTCAAACACTACAATAGGACTTTTCCCCCCAAGCTCCAAAGAACAAGGCTACAGTGTACATGTCAGAAATAAAAGGTATGCAATTTCGATGTTAGTATCTTATACAATAACAATAAACAGTTGATAAAAGAGAAAATTTTATATAAGCCTTCTATTAATCCACAAGTCAAGCTCTATGATTGTCATTGTTTTTTTAGCAGAAAATTCTTGATTATCAATATGCTTCAGAACAGAAGTTACAGAGCAACTTTTTTTTTTTTTTTTCTACAGATGAGATGAGAAGACAACATGTTCAACCAAAAAATGCAAGACTTGGACGATAATGCATTGAAACACTAATACCTTGACCAATTGAGCTGCATTAGACATGATTGAGCTACCCGTTGCAGTACTACCAGTAAATGCAATCTAAAAGAGAAGTAAAGTTAGTAACCATTTGAACATCCAAACAGAAGGCAGTAAAACTTTATACTACCAAAGCAGCAAGATAAATTGACAGAAACATCTATTTTATTAAACAAAATTTACAAAGTGTAAGATGACCAAAGCAAACAAGTGAACCTTGTCGACATGAGGATGAGATGCCAAAGGAGCACCAGCTTCTGGACCTAATCCAGTTACAATATTTAAGACACCAGGTGGAAGTTCAACTTCTCTACACACATCAGCCAACTCCAAGCAAGTACTGGAGATGAAACCTAATCAGAAATGTATAACAAAATGGGATCAATGGCTAGAAAAAAGTTAACCAAAACTTACACTGATGCTAATTCAGAGGGCTTTAGTACAGCTGTACATCCAGCAGCCAGGGCAGGAGCAACCTTCCACGTAGCCATCAAAAGAGGGTAGTTCCTTGAAAGAAAAAAAGTCAGCAGTCTTTCATCAGTCCTGACATTATGGTCCAATGCATCCATAATAACCACTTATAAGACGGTTTCTTCTTTTATTTTGGTTCTTCTTTCAAGTTAATTGCCAGATATAAATCTGGTCCTGCAGATGAATGTGGTCAACATAGAGTGACCACAATCATCGTGATTACAGGTTGTGTCACAATCATGAAATAGTTCTGTACAATAACAGATATAGTGTGAGTTGTGCACCCTACTATTTGGCTGACGTGTTATCTCAAGTCACTATCTTATTGACCGTACACCTAAAAGTAAAGTCCCTACTTTTCTGACATATATCAAAAGCAGTTGATTTATTACTAGCAAATAGAAGGATTAAAGATGAACAGGAGCGGCAGAGTGAAACAGTATATACCAAGGAGTAATCAACCCAACAACACCAATGGGTTCCTTGAGAACATGACACTTAAATTGTTGCATAGGTAGAGAGACAGGAGCCTTTTGCTTGTCATCTAATCCTTCTGCCAGATCTGCGTAGTACTCAAAACATCCGGCAACATCATCCTGGATGACATGTATACGCAGATAAGTCAGTTTGTTGGTTCATAAATAAATATTACAGAAGCACTATCATATGTGCATGTGCAGGAGTAGCACACATAATACAAATGCGTGCCCACACAGAGACATACATATGTTCAGAAAAGTGTCACAAGCATACCATGTCCCATGCTGCTTCATCCAGTGGTTTCCCACAATCAATTGCTTCTAGCTTAGCTAGCTCTGATTTTCTCTCTGCGATCTGCATGGAAGAGAAAAAGAGAGACAAGGTCCTTATCCAACAACAAGGCCAAGTAAGCCATCAGTGCAAGTACCAACATGAAAATGGATTAAGTATAATCATACTGCAGTATTAACCACATTGATAGTAACTGTCATGACTCCAACGTTTCCATTTATACATAAAGTAGTGCACTAGGGTTCTTGGACCCTTTGTCCTTCAAGTTAAACACCTATACAGCCTCGCACAGCCTCGAAGACCCCAGTGAGACTCCTCTTTGCGCCACTGCACTAGAAGGCATTGGTGCCTGGGGTTCTTGGACCTTAACATGGTCCATCTAGAACATTGAAAGATCCCAGGTGTGTCTAAATTACACATTCATAAGTTAGTCATGCTTTCTCTAGTCTAGACTTTCCATATTGTTTAAAAACTCCATATTGTTTAAAAACTCATTCCCATTCCATCTATGAATAGTTTTCCTAGAAATGGAGTCTAGACAGGATGAATCTTATCTTTTCGACCTAACATGGCAATAATCTGCAGTTCACTATCCAAATGAAGTGAAGAGAGTCCAAGAAGCTGCTTGCAAATCCAAGCAAGGTTTCATATTTATGAATGACAAAAATGTCAGGAAGTCCCAACACCAACTAGTCAATACAGACTATAGATGGAGACAGAGGACCACATTGGGTTCATCAACAGCTAAGTTTTACTGCAGAAACACTAATAAAAAAAGGACAGCCCCAGTGCACGAAGCTCCAGCATATGCAGGGTCCAGGGAACGGGTGGACACAAGGGTCAATAGTACGCAGTCTTACCTTGCGTTTTGCAAGAGGTTGTTTCCACACCTTGACCCAGTGGACGACAACTCTACCTTGCATTTTGCAGAAAAGCTAATAGAAAACATTAAAAATAATCAAATCATCATCGCTGATGCCAGATGGTACTAAGAACTCGCTTATGCAGAGAAAAACGAAGATCAGACTACATAAGAGGAGTATATAAAACATTTCCTTTTCCGATCACCGGAACTGCCAATAGTACGAAGTTACAAACTTCAATCGGTGAGATGGCGAAAAATCAAAATCTAAATAAATTCTCCAAATTTCAGAAAAATGGAAATAAAAATTATGTAGGAAATGGAAATTCGTGTTTTCTAGCAAACAAATAGAGACCGATCCTGGTTGCCATCCAAATCCATCAAATCCGAGAATCAACTCCACAAACACTGCAAAATTGATGCAACATGATCATAACAACAACAGGTGTTTAATTATCCGACCTCTGCATATTGAACTAGTTATCAATTAAAAAGCTTGCCTTTTTAGCGATGGCGCGCAAATATTTCGCGCGGTGGGCCCCAGATGCACGCGCCCAATCTGCTCCTTTATTCCTCACAAAAGCTTTCCGAGCAGCATCAACTGCAAGTTCTACATCCTCCGCAGTTGCAGCCGGTATATCGCCTGAAAATCAACAAAACTATAAGCCCCAGTAAAAGATACTGCAGTATAAGTATCTGACTTGATGAAATCCACGAAAAAGGCATAAAAAATGGAGCCACCGCGGAAGAAAATCGAAGACGGAGAACGGCAATAGAGATTGCAGAAAGAAGAAGAAAATTTCGAACCAATGATCTGTTCAGTGGCTGGATTAACGATTGAGATACGATTTTTCCTGACTGGTTCTCTCCATTCTCCGTCGATGAAGAGATGACGAGATGGGACTGAGATGGCCATGGATTTCTGCTACTCTCTGTTGGGCTGCCCCAGCAGAAGCAAGATTAGACTAAAAATGAAAAACTAACAAAGACGAAGAACGTGCAAAGATGATGTTGAATTTGATACCTACAACCCTACTCCGTTGTCCGGACGAGCAGTTGTATTGTAGTTGCCGACCCAAAAGTTCATATTAGTCGGGCGGCTGTGAGTCAAACATGGGTCTAGATATCTCTGATCAAGACCGTTCATCTTACCTACGTTAAGCCAGGAAAAGATAATAATAATATCTTTTCCTGGCATTGCTTATCTAAGTTGAGATACACAAGACCAACCGTCAGATTGCCAAAATGTTGGTCCCACTTTTCTCTTACCCCTAGACTAAATTTGTGGTTTTGGTCGGGCGTATACATCAAGACGTTTGTACTGATGCTCGCTTTTTTCGTTTTCCTGTCTCCGTGGAGGAATAGAAAAATGCATAAATAAATTTAAAAAACCATATAAAATCAACAAGAAATCTGCAAGATTTCATACTACTGGCAAGGTATAAATAACCTCTCCGTTGTTTTTTGGATTTCCCACTCAGAATGCGGTCTGTGGGACCGGCAGAACCATGGCATGGATCTGGATCTATAAGGTGGGTCAGCCTGTTGAATTGCTTTTGTGAAGACATTATTTCAATCGGATGATCTAACCGTCCAATCATTCTTGTTTGATATAGTGCATCCTGGATGAGTTCGAATGCTGAATTTGCTAGTGGAAGAAAATGGAATCATTGCTTAAGAATTTATAAGCTGAGAGGCCAATTTTATTTCATAACTAGATAGATGGCCTTAGCCTTGACATAAGAGTAGAGTTGTTGTCATGTGACCTTGAGGTCATGGGTTCATGGTGTAGAAAAAACCTCTTGCAAATGCAAGATAAGGATGCGTACTATTGACCCTTGTGGTCCACTCCTTTTCCGGACCTGCATACGCGGGAGCTTCGTGCATAGGAACTGCCCGTTTCACGAGATAGATGGCTTTAGTCAAATCTCTCACAACTGCTATTTGTACTTATATTGGGAGCTAATAACCTCCCTACTAATACAGTCCAAAGTGCATCATAAGCCAGTAGAAAACTCCAAATCCTTCTAACCACAGGGATGGATTGTTTTTCTGTCTTCCCTTGTTCAAGTAGTTTATTTTCTCGACGCCCATTTTTTAGAGATTGCCAGTTTACAAATTTCAGTCTCTTTCATGGAGATCGATACCACCCCCATGGGTCATCTGATGCGTACTCTGTTACCTGCTTCACAGTCAAGTAGTTTTCGAGTCCCCTGCAAAACAGAAGAAAATCATACTTTGACGTTATAGTCAGAACAGCTTGTTTACTGATTGTGTTTACTGAGAGGTCATCTGCTGTCTCTTACCATTCACCGAGATCACGGCCAAAACCGCTACGTTTAATTCCTCCCCAAGGTGTCTCATTAAAGCAGGGCTGTGAGCAGTTGACCCATACAGTCCCAGCCTGAAGATCCTGAACAGATGGATGTGAATTTGATCATATGATAGGGAAATGGAACATAACAAACTGATTGAGTCCGCCTGATCCAGGGATTAAACTTAAACTAGAACCTTTTGAAGTACCTTGGACACACGTTCAGTCCTTTCAAGATCCTTGGTAAGAACAGCACCAGCTAAGCCATAACTGCAGAATAACAACAGCTAGTATCTCAACAAACTGATGTACTGCTAGGCAAAAGCAGTTAGCATATAGGTACCGAGTACCACTCACTGTGTGTCATTTGCTAACTCAATGGCTTCTGCTTCCGTCTTAAATGTTTTAACACATAAAACAGGCCCAAAAACCTCCTCCCTCCAAATTTGCATGGAAGTGTCAACATCTGTTATGATAGTTGGTTCAATGAAGAACCCTTTCTCTAGATGCTGCAAATCCCCATGATGTGATACTAATAATTAAACAGGTCCTGGACTAAAGCACAGCAGATATTGTTGATAATGGAAGATTTACCTTGGGTCTGCCACCACCACATATAATAGTCGCACCTTCGCTCTGGGCCGTAGCAATAAACTTTATTACCTTACTATACTGAACAAGAAAAGAGAAACTATTAGCCCAAACATCTTGTACCTCTACCATCAGCGAATGCTGTAGTAGCTGACAGAAACAAATACAACAGTGTTCCACTGACTAAAATGTGTAAATTATCTTTAAACGACCATAAGAGCACCAAACCATATCAAAACTTCTGATGACCATGTAAGTATGCGAACAAGTTAGCCTGTATTACGGTATGGAGAGTGTTTTATGAAGAGAAATTCTACATTTGGTGCTCTGTACTTGAGACACAAAAGACTTGGCCAAATAGACAACCTCTTAGTTAGAAAAGTAAAAACCTAAAATTATACAAAGATGCTGAAAGAGGAAATCATAGATGCGGTACACTTAGTAAGCTGTTGGTCACTGTTTGTTGCAGGCCTCCGGTCACCAGTGTCCATGACAAAGTTAGAATTGCAGCATAGATCCCATATGAAGAAGAGAATATATAGGAATAATAATATCTAGCTCCATTTGTTTGATTGTCAATAGAAAGCAATGGTGAAGTGCAGCGAGTTAGCTGTTTTACTTTTAGATGACTTCGGGTAAATGTGATATTAGCAGCATTTACCAAAAACAGTTAAATGTGATAATAGGACGGGAGCCTTGGCGCAATAGCAGAGTTGTCGTCGTGTGACCTTGAGGTTTAAGGGGTGAAAACAGCCTCTTGTAAAATGCAAGGTAAGACTGTGTACTATTAACCCTCGCGGTCCACCCCTTCCCCCCACCCCTCATACACAGTAGCTTCGTGCACCTGGACTGCCCTTTTTAGTTAAATGTGAGAATGTTTTTCTGACAATATTTTAATGAAAAACATTTCTTGGCATGAACTTTTCCCTGATTTTCTGTAATTCTCCTGAATGCTGATTGTGAACAGGAAATACTTTTTCTGCAGTTGGACAATTAGGTGACCATCAGACATGCCAGATCAGTACATATATGAACCACAGTTGAAACAAGGTATTACCCAACTGCATTTTGAAATTCACCTTTTTCATTTTTCTCATGCAAAACATAATTATGAAATATCCTCCAATACAAGACACAAAGGGTGTAGAGACAAGCTAAGTCATATGTTGGCTATCGCTCTCATAAAATCCCTATAGCCTTTGAAAGAAGGTTCAGGAAGTACTAGGAATGACACACATAAGAACTGGTGAAAAATCTGGTACCTGTCCTTCACTAATAATAGGGCCAAGCCTGCAACCTTCTTCCAGTGGATCAGAAACCTTGATGCATTTGGCCCAAAGAATAAGTTTCTCCAGAAATTCTGTTGCGATGATTTCCTACAACATTGTATGTGTCCAAACATAAGACTTGATTCAGAAGATTAATATATGAAAGAGGACATAATTGGCTTCTAATGCCATAGCAAACAACTCCTTTGTGGTCATATAAACAAAAGTATTTGTCCTAATGGTTTAGAATCATAATCTTAATGGAACTGAGTAAAACCACCACTATTGTCCCATATTAAACTATGAGATCAGATTTATGTTTAAATTCCATGAGGAAGTCATCCAATAAAATACAGTGTGAAAAAAGAAACAAAACAAAGCTTCTTCTTGCACTGGTGCAGTTTCCCTTTTCTGTTCATTGATTCCCAGTAAAGATACTTCAGATTCTTTTTTCTTCTTCATTTGATATGCACAGACAACTAAGTTTGTAACAAGAATCAAACAAAACAAGAGATTCTGAAAGCATAACATGACCGAATCTACAAAAAAGAGCAGGGAAAGAAAATTTAATAATGAAATATTGTCAACACTAAGCTTTTTCCTAGAGCAGGATCCAGGAAGGATTTATTATAGAAAAATGCACTGAGAAAAAAGAAAAGAGATCTTGAATTGAAAATGCAAATTGCAAAGTTGTATGGGTAAAGGTGCAATTATGAACGACGTGGTATTGGTTGCTTACATGTACAATAAGACGAGATGTTGCACTGCAAATTTGACCATTGGTATAAAAGCAACCGTAGAGAGTCCATTCAACAGCTGTTTGAAATGGCATCCAAGCAAAATAAAATTGGACAGTTAGATTTCCTGTTTCATAGTAGATTCTGCTTCAGGAGAAGCTCAGAAAAGGCCAGTACTGTTTCTACTCGCACTTACAGGTGTTTCCAACAAACTCTACCTAAGGCAATAGAACAATGTTGGTGCAACTTAGCTGAAAGAAACTAACCTTTGTCAAGGTCCACATCCTCAAATATAATAATTGGACTTTTTCCACCAAGTTCAAGTGTAACTGGCTGTCAGACGCATAAGCATCAATAAGAATGTTAGAAACAATTATTTATCATACTATAACAATGAGTTGCACCACTCAAAAAAACAACAACAAGATGCTACAAGCACCACTTCAGACAAAGCTTATATTTAACCAGAATTGGACCTCTTCTACCAGCACAGAATTAGAAGGGTAATGCGACTAGAAACTCAAAAGCCAGCAGGATACAAAAGAGACCAAAATAAAACTCCAAACAAGATCACAATACGTCAATGATAGCCCTTGAAGTACCTTGACCAATTGAGCTGCAACAGCCATGATCTTGCTACCAGTTGCAGTACTTCCAGTGAATGCAATCTATCAACAGAGCCAGTAACATACTCAGTGAAATGAGCACTGATAGAGAAGCAAAATAGAAGTTCATGTGCAAAAATAAGCATGATAAGACAAATGGGTATCTTGTCACAAATGACTGAGCGAGCCAGCTAAACCTTGTCAACATGAGCATGAGATGCCAAAGGACCACCAGCTTCTGGACCTAATCCAGTCACAATGTTTAACACACCAGGAGGAAGTCCTACTTCTATACACACTTCGGCTAGCTCCAAACAGGTCCTGGAATGAAAACTTGATTAGCAAAGCATACAAGAACTGGATGCTTGAAGTCATGAAGAAGTGCCAAAAACTCACACAGAAGCCAACTCAGAGGGCTTTAGGATAGCTGTGCACCCTGCTGCTAGAGCTGGAGCAACCTTCCATGCAGCCATCAAGAGAGGGTAATTCCTTCAACACAAAAATGATGCACTCCACCTCTTGATATACTTACAAAATTTGACGTAAATAAACAAGTAGCAGTTCCACAGTTCATGAACCAAATAAGATCGTGTACCAAGGAGTAATCAACCCAACAACTCCTATGGGTTCTTTAAGAATGTGACACTTAAATGTTTTCATAGGAAGAGAGATAGGAGTCTTTTGTTTGCCATCTAATTGTTCAGCAAGAGCTGCATAGTACTCAAAACACCCAATAACAGCATCCTGGAATACATACACAAGCAGATAAGACATACTAATTAATGACATCTTCAACAATAAAAATATAAGTGTTGTAAGCCTGCATGACTACGTGTATTAAAAGTGTTGTAAGCATACTATGTCACCAGTGGCTTCATCCAACGGCTTCCCGCAATCAAGCGCTTCTAGCTTAGCCAGATCAGATATCCTCTCCCTTATCTACATGCAGCAGAGAAAGATAAGCAAGTCCACTTCCTTGTCCAACCTCTCTAAAAGAATAACATGAAAAACAACAAACAATATTCTGATACACTAATAAACACCTATATACCAAACTTCCACATTTTTACAAGTTTCCTAAGTTGATCATATTTCCCTTGTCCTACGAATCTGTCTATCAGTATCTCTAGATTAGACAAAATGTCAGTTTTAGATACGGTAATCCACTATCATTCTGATCAAGGAAACAGAGTTTAGTACAAAGAATGGGTTGCTCCTAGAACCCAAATGCTATTACAGAGAGAAATAATGGATCAAGATAAGAAAATGATAAACTATTAGCAACCTGGGTCGAGTATAGTATATCATAAGGATAAAAAAAATATAAAAAAAGGAATTATGAAGGGCCCAACCGGGTTCGAACCGGTGACCTCTTGATCTGCAGTCAAATGCTCTACCACTGAGCTATGGACCCGAGTTATTGTGTACCCTCACAAAATTAAAATTCCATTTTGCAACCAGTTATCCCTCGTCCAAGCAAAAGTCATAAGGACGGATGGATGGATTATGTTGAATCAGTGAAGAATCTACAACATTTAGTGATCCAAACCTTTAAATATCCAAACCCAATCAGATAGGCCATTCCCACAATGTCTGATACATCAACGGTGTGGATGGATTATAGAGAACCCATCAACGGCGTGGATCCCCATATAAAGCTCGCAAAAGTTGAATACGAGGGAAACGAAGGTAAGTTGCGAGTTGATCCTAGAAATCGATCGAGGTAGATCAAATACCTTAGCAGCAATACTGAGCAAAAATTTTGCGCGAACAGCTCCGGAAGCGCGTGGCCAATCCTTCCCTTCATTCCTGGAAAGCGCCTTGCGAGCAGCATCCACTGCAAGCTCCACGTCCTCGGAGGTCCCTGCCGGTATATCTCCTGAAAACCCGGAAACTACTATCATTTTCAAAACCAGAATGAAGAAAGGAAGAAATTCACTGCAATTCCAGAAAGAAACCGAAGCATGCAAAAAGAGATGGAAAGTTTGCGAGGAGAAGATGAAAGTTCAAACCGATGATCTGCTCGGTAGCTGGATTGATGATCGGAATTCGGTTCTTGTTGATGGGTGCCTTCCATTCGCCATCAATGAAGAGCTGCCGGCGGGGCACTTGGATCGCCATGAGATTTGTCCTACTGCTCTGGCTGAGCTGAGCAGGACTATAGATGAAAAACCAAAAACGACAATCGGAGACGTTGGCATTTGGCACATCACATGAAAAAAAAAAGAAGAAGGTCTTTTTCCAAAAATGTTATTATATTTTGTTAGTTTGCATCCTTTTCCTTATTAGTTTTTTATTTTTAATTTCGATATTATCCTTATCAATCAGACCAACTATCTCATAGAAAGGCGTGCACTCACTGGATGACGCGTTGGAAACGGGGACTGCAACCGGGGGGAGCGAGGTGGTCGTAAAAAATAGAGGGCTTGGGCATAGTCGACCCTGGGTGTGGGGGATCTGGTAGGGTGACGGGGGGAGTTGCGGGCAAGGGTGCTGACGATTGCAGGGCCCCGGGGGGGGGGGGGGGGGTGGGGCGCGCGGTTATCTGGTCGCTAGGGACGACGACGTTGGGTGTGGGGGGCAAGCAACAATGACTACTAGGAATCGCTTTCGATTGGGATGTCCTTGGGATCACCGTCAATCTGGTC
Organism: Warburgia ugandensis; assembly: GCA_035236585.1. Lineage (NCBI taxonomy): Eukaryota > Viridiplantae > Streptophyta > Magnoliopsida > Canellales > Canellaceae > Warburgia > Warburgia ugandensis. Next base: position 8,096,336 of record CP141138.1, on the reverse strand, counting down.
ATCGCTAGGGGCACCGTCACGCTGTGCGGGAGCCGGAAACAGTCGAAATTGGCGTGCGTGGATAACCCGGAGATTGAGGAAACAGGGTTTGTCGGGAGTTAAGAAGCTGGAAAATGCACCGAAACACAGAGACTGCAGAAAGGGGCAAGGGTAATATAGGTATTTAGTAAAAATGAACAAGCAAAAAAGATGAAAATGACAAATTTATAAAGTTCATGATAATTTAATGACAAATTAAAAAATATTAAAGTTTTTTGCCAAAATTCTTAAATGTAATGACATTTAAAATATATATATATATATATATATATAATTTGATATCGACACCCCTAATAATGTAATGCGCCATTTTCTGCCTGTCACCAGTGCAAGATTTCGTATCGACGTCTTCTCATTCCTTTTCTTGAGGTAAAGGAAATAAAAGTGGGAACTCCTATCATAAACTGCTACCCCATGTTAATTACGTTGCCTTGTGGCCCCTACTCCATGTTAATCGACTGTGGATGCTTAGTAGTCAAAAAGCTACTCCTATGCGAGTGAATTCGCCTGGCTTTTGTGCCCGAAGTTTTGATGTATGCAGGGTTTGAAGAAGGGGTAAATCATAAAATTTTATAATATAAAATTTAACGTTGTATTTTTATAAGAAGCTATTTTCACCCTTTGAATCATCACGACAATTATACATTACACCAAGGCTTAAAAGCCTTAGAAAATACGAGCAGCATCCTCTACTTGGCCCATTATTGATATTTGATTGTCGATTCCAAGTGCATCCATTGGTGCCTTTTGTCATTGTTCGAGAAAGTCGTAATTGCATGAGTCTTTATATGGTGTCTGGGGAGTGTGCAGACTGCAGAGTCATCTGTGGACTGGAGATAGGCTGTGAACCAAGTACCATCTCCATCACATGATCCTCATAACTGTCACTCCTTGGGAAAATGGAAATTAGATCGGAACGTCGAAAGATTGAGAAATTTTTGGAGTATCGGCTGTCTAAGATGTGCTAATGGAGACTCAAGTGAGATTAAAGGTGTAAACACCATACAAGAACTCAAGTGAGATTTAAATGGTCCAATGGCTCATCTTTAGATTACCCAGCACTAACTATAATGCCCCTGTCAAATTGAACAACATCCAACCCCTACAGATATGCTTCAATCTCCGTTATTGGTTCATTGGCAAGGATTATGAAATCCGGTTTATGCCAGATAATTCCATATGATCTGACATACTCGTGTTGAATCGGATTACATAAACTTTGGCAGTTAAGGCTTTAAGTTGCATACTCCTTCTATCAGGCGTTTCATGATGCATCCGGCTTTGGTAAGTTTTCCAGTGGATTGACTTACATCATACATTTCCAATCTCCGTTATTGGTTCATTGAACTTACAGATACAAATATCTAGCTTCAGTAAGTAGGGATTAATACCAAGGGCACTAATAATTTAGAGCACTAACTTAGAAGTGCTTCACTAAGTCTGATGGTTAGCCAGGTAATGGAGCTTCCAGCCACTTGCTTTGTGTCACTTTCACCACACAAGTTGGGTAATGTCAAAGTAGGTAATGAGCATGACAAAACCAAGTTTACTGGCAAAATCACAACTCAAGTAAGATGGACTGGAGTGACCAGAACAGGTGATTGCTATATACCACTATCCAGTCCAATCAAGGTCCTATGACAATGAGAAAGCTCAGCCCCACTTGCTATTGACTTCTTTGGAATTGTGATATCAACTGGGGCTACTTCCTGCTTTGATGGTGATAAGCTAACTTCAGCTATGACATAATGAAGAATTCATTTTTCTGGGTGAATCAAGGGAACAAAGCACATACGATACTTTCAGAAGATTAAGTTGGACGACCTGGATACAAACAAACAGACATTCTGAAATACTGGCAACATGCAACTGCTACGATTAAAAATTGAAACTGCTCAATTTACAGGCGCTTAAATACCCCATGGATAGAGAAATGAATAGACATCTACAATCTCTGACTCAGATAAATATTTGATCGGTTCTTCTCTCCACAAGTTCTTGGTGGAGTATACTGATTTTGTTGTTATCAAGCACACAACACAATGTCCTCAATTATTTGCACCTTCTCTAAAGATCCAATGAAAAGAATGCTCATTCTGATCCATAAAAGCTTCACCGGGAAGCTTACAACCCTGAGACTGTATAGTATGGTTGCGGGCACTGATATATATCATAAAACCCAAATACAAGCTCTTTCCCTTATGAAGTCAAATCAAATTTCATGGAAGAAAAGCAAAAGATGAGAGAGAAAAAAAAAAGAAAAAACGAGAGCTGTGGCAAGCTCAGCAAAGTCACATCTTCAACATAAAGTACTACCAGAGCTAATTTAATTGATGGCGAATTTGCTCCACATAAGCTTGGGATATTATAGCTACAGTGACAAAACTTACAATCTTGATAACAACTGAATTCCTGCTGTTCCAACAAAAATAAGGATGGCGTCATTCCTGAATATCCCCCAAGAACAGCTGCCAATAAGTTCAGTTGCTACTCTGCTGGAGATCCAATTCTGTCCAACCAGTATGGTTTGCACCTGACCATCTTAAGCCTGACTGAAGGAGAAAAATCCAACAGATTACCATGTTATGTATGGCATCATCAAACACAAACATAAGACTCCTCACACTTGATGACAATTTTATTCTCGCCTCCTCGATGTCCGTAACAAATCTGGACATTTTGAGTTATACAGGCATCATGGGGAAACAATATTGAAGGACAATAATCCAACGGATTGCCTTGACAAGTGAGCTATCATCAAACATAATAGCACAACTCTCGTGTCCATGCTCAATAAAACCCTTCCCTATGATCCATCCACAATCAGAATGGTCTAACACCACGATGTCTATGTCTCCAAAACTGTTGCACAAACACCCCAAAGAGAGGAGAAATCTAACTTCCAAATCCCTCTGATCCTCACGCTGCTTAAGGACAAATTCCATGGTCAACCATGTTGGCTTCTCTCTCTCCATGCCAACAACATGCATGGACAATTGGGATCTCTGTAAACCTACCAAGGATGATTACTGTTATATGTAAAATAGATATTACACAGGCAAGTAGTGTTTAACATACTACAAAGGCATCTATGGGATGTTAACATCTTTTCTTTCTTGACTGGGGAAGTAAGTTTTATTAGGAGAAAAGAAACTTACCTTCAGACCAAGGATGACGTTCACTAAATTTTATGCCATACAATGACCCAAAGGCTAAAACAAGCAACACCAGTTCAATATTCAAAATTCCACAGTACAAAGGAACATAACAAGCTGCCTTTCAGTATACAGTCGGAATAAACTACCTTAGATTTGTCCTAGCACCTCTCCAGTTAATTGAATGTTGCCCAATAAATTATACAATGCACACATGAAAACTTAAGCTAATAAGAACATGACCTTTTATACAACATCATCTAATAAAAAAATAGTGACACATACTGCTGTCAAAGAAAATGTTGGTTCAACATTAAAGAAACACACACGATTCTGTATCACCTGATTACCTGAAATGAATGGTCAACCTTAGTTATTTTTTTCTTCCATTAATTATGTGAAATGAAAAGCTAACTTCAATAACATATTTTTCAGTAATAGAAGAACAATTCATGACCAAACATGCATACTGAAACATATCGGAGGCCTTCATATGTTTCTTCAGAGTTCATCATCAGATGCAACAGAGAAAACCAGTCCCTATGAGAACTTGCAGGGTTATCTTATAACCACTATTGAACCATCTCATGGTTGCTGCTGCACAAATAAATATTGTCCCACAAAGTACCTTGTTCTTTAGTTGTCAGCAAGCCCTCACCATTCTGATGCACACGCTGTATGAAATTAATGAGCACGCCCAGTGAAGCATGAAAAGATCCACAATCAGCATTAGAAAACTTCTGCAACTTATGAGCATCGCCGAAGATTCTCAATTAGAAAGCAACAGTTCTTTCTAATCTACAGTGGCCCACTTCAGCATCTAAACTAGGGACAGCAACAACATTCAGCCCTCTAGATTGCTGAAGTGCATCTGCCCTCTAGGTCACGTCTTGCTTTAGAAATTCAACCACAGAAACATGGAAGGGCTGAATGCTAACTTCCAAGGTGGCAGCAAAATATATTGTGATATTGCCACTTTAAATGAGGAATTTTTCATCACTCGCTTCACATGTGTTCCACCTGAATTGCTAAATCTTTGACCCCAGCATCATTTAATATATGCAATACTTTGTCCTTGGTACAGCACTTATCAACTTCTGGTGAGACATGAAGGTGGAGTGTTCCAACAACTTCTGTGTTTGTGAAGCTCCATACATGCATGTTTCGAATACCATGTACACCCTTTATACTCATAACATCATCAAGAGCCACTTGCAGGTCATGCTCATGAACTCTTGGAACTCTTTGCAGCAAAATTTCAGCTGAGTTCCTGAGTAAAGGAATTACTGAAGATATAATCAAAACTGAAATAAATATTGAGCTTGCAGGATCTGCAACAAGCCATCCCTTGTACTTAATGAGGAGAGTTGAGATGACCACCCCAACACTTCCCATTGTGTCAGCTAGAACATGCAAAAAGATACCTTCCATGTTGTGATCAATGTGATGGTGCTTTCGAGGTTCCTCGTGTACTTTTGCTTCCGATGATGACTGCCCCAACTTAGCAGCATCAACATGACTGCAACTGCCATTATGAGCATGAGACTCATGGTGCAAGTGACTGCCATGAGAATGGTTGTGAGAACATTTTGATGCCATGGGTTTTTCATGAGTATGTTCAAACTCATTGGAGCTTTGATGTGGGTGGCAGTCAACATGATGGTGATGATCATGGGGATCATGTTGATGACTACTGTGATTGCCATCATTGTGATTCTCAGTCCTGTTTTTCTCATGGTTCTCGCTATAATCATGGTGATCATGATCGTGTAAGCTATGACTACCATGGGAGGTTTTCCAGGGCCCAATCTGGTGGTCTTCCTGATGAGTATGGGATCCTATAGAACCTTCAACCATGTCATTTTTTATACAATGATCAAGATCATGAGAATGACAATTTTTTCCACATGATTTCTCTTGGCTCGACGAAACGGCAACTGAGATACCATGGTGATGCCCATCATGGGTTTCTCCATCATGAACATGGTCATGCGAGTGATCATGGTGGTGGTCATCATGGTGATGGTGATGATCATGGGAATGGGAATGAGAAAGAGACTGGGAATGGGAACAACCGCCATGTGCATGATGATGCTCTTCATGAAAGAATATCAACCCCACCACATTCACCAGGAGCCCCCCAATCGATACAGTCAATAAGCTATTGGTTGAAATCTCTTGGGGATCAACAATCCTCTCAAATGACTCCACAACTATGAGAACTCCAACAAGAACCAAAAATACAGCATTGACATAACCCGAAAGGACTTCAAATCTCCCACGCCCATAATTGAACTGATTGTTTGCAGGCAATCGTGAAATGTAAGAAGCATACAGCCCTATAGCAAGCGCTGCACAGTCGAACAACATGTGGCAGGCATCAGATATCAAACCAAGACTGTTGCTCATGAAACCAGCAACAAATTCCACAACCATATAGCCAGTGTTTATTAGAAGAAACAGTGCAATTTTCCTCGATTTCCTCTCACTCAAAATGTGTCGAATGGGATTCACAATCATTGAAGAAAATGTCTCTGTCGAACCTGAACCCAGCTCTGTAAAGTTCAAGTAAGGCAAACCCAATTCTCTCACCGAAATCCACAGCAAAAGCCCACATAAAAGTAAACCCACAAGTGAAAGCTCTGGGAAGTAGAAAAGTTCCAAAACAAGAGTACAAATAAATGTAACAACGAAATCCTTCTGAAAATCTCGAGCATTGACTACCCTCTCTTCACCATAATTGTCACTCAATATCACACCAAATACCACAGTATTCACCAAATTCCAACCAAGATTCCCAACAGAAATTACATCCCCCTCATTGGCGGAAAAACTAAAAGCGGCTGGAATAAACAAAAACACAGTAGCAAAAAGCAGAGTGATCAAACGAATCCGTCTCCGACCCAAATGCCGAATCGCCCCCCAATTCGAAGCCGATTTCTCATAAAACCCAATAAACCCAGCAAGGAAAGGAAGCAACATGGGCAATATTCGAATACAATTACCCTCATTATTATCATTTGAATTCGACAGAGGAAAGCAGCCTATTCGATCCCAACTATTTGATAACAGAAACAAAGCCAGTAACAAAGCTGAAAACCCACGAACCTTACAATTGCGACTGGAGTCCCCATTCTCGGAGATGAACTTGGCAGCAAGGCTCCCGGAGAACTCGGCGAGGATGGTAGAAGCTGTACCACAGAATCGGAGGGATTGGAACCGGAGAAGGAAGACGAGGGAAAGGAGGGTGGATTTGATGAGAAAAGGGCGAAATTGACTTGGTTTTGTGATTAAATTTAGAGAGAGAGGACGGAATTTTTGTGGGTCTTTGGAGGAGGAGGTAGGGAAGAGAGAGAGGGAGAAGGAGATAAAGAAAGAGAGGAGAGAGACAAGGAAGGTGAAGGGGAAGAGAGAGAAAGTGGGGGAAGAGCGGAGGAAAGGGAGGAGGGAATAGAGAGAACGGAGAGACAAGAGGAGGAGGAAAAGAGAAGAGAGAGAAGAGTTGGAGGAGGAATTTGTAAACGGACGGCATTTCGATGGGGTTGAGGTGGAAGGAGGAGAAAAGGGGAGGGAAGAGTAGGGGGTGATTGGATACTGAGGGTATTGTCTAGGGGTTGGGATGCGAGGAGGAACTGAAAGGCGATTTGGGCGGTGGAGACGGTGGTGGTGGGAAGGACCAGACATGGTTTCGGGTGGTTGTTGTGGGAAGTCTGCCACAAAAGAGAAGTGAGGGGATAGTTGGATCCTGGGGTTGATGGACTCTTTTCCCCACTCCGCGTTTGACGATGGAAGTTTCGTTTGAAGACTTGGGATAGGGGAGACTGGAGTTGAACTACAGCAGGGCAGACTTAGGATCCAACCATTCTTCTTCTAGGCCTTATCCCAGATAAGCCTTGCCCCAAAATTTTGATTGACCAGCTGATCCCAACCCTTGTGTCATGGTTAGCTCTTCTGGGTTACAAAATGGACGCTCAAATTTTTACCATTCATTTCATAACCAAACTTATGAGGCAATCATCGAATGGCATAACTAAGACAAGGGTAGGTTATTGGACCAATGGTTTGAATCCTCAAAAATATGGGCCTCTCTCTCTCTCAATAAAGGCTTTCCATCTAGAAGTTTTAGCGACGAAGAAAATAACTTGCTATTCTCCCTTCCCCTTCTTTTGTACTTGACCTTTTCCGCTTTGTTAATCATTCCCCTTAACGTGGCCAGGCGGCCGCTGGCGCAGGAGAAAGAAACCTAAGAGAAGAGCGTCTTTTTTTTAGTGCAATACGGGAAAACGCCCGAGAGTTGCTAGAATTGGAAGAGCTTTCTCCGCGACTGTCCACCTACCCTTTGCAGAACCTACTGTTTAGGAGAATATCATTTCGAGATGCTCAAGGTGGGGTTTCAACGTATCAAAATGACTCATTCAGTGTTACCAAAGTCAAGACCCAAGCAATCTTCTCGATGGCCAGTAACTGCAGGTAAGTGCTTCCAGAATGAGCAAGGATAGAAAATCTCTCCGTTTAAGGTCTGTGTTGGATCAAGAGAAGTGGTGGGTAGGGAGAGAGCCGGAGAACCTGTCATAATCCAGAAGCCCTGTGTAGGTGCAGTCTCTGCTTTTCCTAATTGCAATGAAACCACTCGCTTAACGTGAATTCCTGACTTCAACAAAGTTTTTGAAGACAATATCGTTGCATGACTTGCTCATCTAACTCATTTATACAAAAAGATAGTTCTGGTGCACAAAGCTCTTGAGTATGTAGGGGTCAATAGTATACAATTTTACCTTGCATTTTGCAAGAGACTATTTTCTCACCTTAAACCCGTAACCAAGTTCACACGACGACAACTCTACCGTTGGTCCAAGGCTCCTTTTTATCTAACTTATTTAAAAGCCGCCTTAATTACTAAAACACGGGACGCGCCAAAACTCCCCTTCATCTAACTCATTTAAAAGCCGCCTAAATTAATAAAACATGCTTGAACCGTAACATGATGATGTTATCCTCATATAATATCGTGCGTTACATATCCACATGACTGCCATTCTCCCAAAGCTGTAAAATGGATATTACAAAAATCTTGAGCAGTTAGAGAGTTGGGATTGTCTTATGGATAAAAGCAATATTTTGTACAAAATATTTGGTTTGGATCTATTGATCACTGTGCAATAGATTTCTTGAGTAACAGATACTACAAGGAATGGAAAATTAATGTGGTTAGTCGTAAATATATTATATATAAATTTTTAATCTAAAAAATGCACAAACCAAGCTGGAATAGCTCAGTTGGTTAGAGCGTGTGGCTGTTAACCACAAGGTCGGAGGTTCAAGCCCTCCTTCTAGCGGTATTTGAGCTTATTTTTTAACATTTTTTAATTTTGTCGTAGATCTAAGATAATGCTTGCAAGTGAATGGTTTCGACAACGGAAGCTTGGTCCCTTCTTTTTTTTTTAATAACAGATACTTACCAAGCAAACTACTTTGAACCTATTAACCTAATTTCTAAATATACTTGTTTTTTATATATAAAAAAATCATGGTACATCTAGGAATATATTTATGTATACCTTAGTTCAACAAGACTGTCATATAGACCCTTGTGGTTGACTCTTTTCTTAGACCTCACATAGGTGAGAGCTTCGTGCACCAGAGCTACCCTTTCTACCTCTTAGATCTATAAGAGGACTGTCATAGGCACCATAAACGACTTTGAACCCTTCCAAGTGTTCCACAAATGTTTTCAAACATTTTGCAATGTGCTGCCAATGACTTCACTTAAGAGAACAAATCAGAAAAAGGGTTATACGATTGGGATCAAGTGAACATTGAACTTGATCATCGAAGTTAACAATTGGAATGTTTGCATTCACATTAGAGACAGGGGTCATGTCATGATTCATGAGCCTTGCCAGCCAATAGCATGCAATTTCGGATTGAAATTACGATGCAACATAATATTACCGGCCTTTTATGTCAAAACTCTTAATAGACCCAGCCTCCAAGCGTAGCGACGGAAGCATCATATTGTCCGCAACCAACTGCGTTAGACGACTTTTGACTAAAATACAGTCGAATATCCTCGCACGTAACCATTATACATTAGATTGGCCGGCAGGCAACCAGAAAACCTCAGGAAGATAAATGCCATACAATTCTTTTGTTTTTGGAAGTAATTTTGTTCATTTCTTGCTTTATGTCATCACCCGCCTTCAAGATGAAATTTTCAGTGTATCATGACGTTGATTGATGACAAAAAAATACCTTGATCAATAACTTTCCACGTCCAAGAGCAGCCCCCATGCACAAAGCTCCCACGTATGTGGGGTGCAAGGAAGGGGCGGACCACAAGGGTCAATAGTGCGCAGCTTTATCTTGCATTTTGCAAGAGACTATTTCCATGCCTTAAACCCGTGATATCAAGGTCACACGACAATAACTTTACCATTACGCCAAGGCTCCCCTTCTGCATCTAGTGATAAAAAATACCTCTTCTAAAATATAAAGCTGCTTAGCCTGCATACTATTTTAGAGAAACCTTATGAGATAAGGATACTGGTGACTTTAACCTAATTATATCCTTATTCTCATAAGACAAATTTGCCTTTAATTAGATCTCAAATGATATTGTCCACAACTCTTAGCTTCGTACTTACTTTCTTCTGTGAAATAAAGGGGAAATTGCAACCCCTTTTTCCATTTAGGTTATCCTTTACTTTCCTCCTTATTTCTCTGTCTCACATGAGATCACTTCCTACTTCAATATATTTTTTTGATAAAAAAAGAAAGAATATTTCTTCTCTTAATTTTACATTGTCCTTGCTAATATATGCATCTCACAAGGTTTCCTTCCCTTAATATATTCTCCATATATGAGTAGCAATAATTTCAATAAGGAATTGCAGGTGTAAAGTGAAGGTGATATGTGATCGTTAAAAAAGTTTTTAACTCGCTAAATATATATATATATATACATACATATTGCTCCAACTATCTTTCTCTATAGAACCTCTCATATAGATATTGCAAGATGGAGACTATGGAAAATAAAATCCATTAAAATATCACCAAATTAGAGGATTTGGATTGCGTAATTCTTTTGTCGAGATGCTCATACGTACATCCCAAGATTTATCTTTTGATCTTAGTCAATTATAAGACACATGGGACCACGTTCTCAATGATCAAGGCACTAAATCATGTTGCTATAAGTATATTTCTTGGCAAGATGTTCATCCCAGTTATCTTTCCACTCTAAAGTACAAGCCCTGAGCATATCTTCAAGCATCTAAATAGTTCGCTTAGACTGTCCATCAATCTACACGTGAAAAGTTGTACTAAATCTTTGTGAGGTACAAAGTCCTTCATATACACTCTGCCAAAAATGTGATGTGAATCTACTACCCCTGTCAAATATGATGGTCAAAGGCATTCCATGTAAACTTAAAATCTCCTTAATATATAACTTTGCCAAACTCTCCAATGATTGTCTCTGTCGAATGGGAAGAAAGTGTGTGAATTTAGTAAGTCTATCTACTATCACCCAAATCATGTCGTGCCCACTGGAGGTTTGGGGTAATCTCACTACAAAGTCCATCATAACGTAGTCCCACTTCTATTTTGGGAATTCTAAAGTCTATAATAGTCCTACTGGTCTCTAATGTTCTGCCTTCACCCTCTAACAAGTTAGACATCTTGCCACACACTCACCAATGTCTCTTTTCATGCCGTGCCACAAAAAATTCCTCTTCAAATCTTTATACATTTTTATACCCCTAGGGTGAATGGTAAACTTCATGTTATGTACCTCTTGTAATATTTCCTGTCTTAGCCTAGCTACTGCTGGCACTACAAGTCTACCTTAAAACCGTATTCCTCCATCAATGCCTATTGAGAATCCAGTCTTACTACTCATGCCCTATGTTTCTTTACACTCCTTTTTGAGTTAGCAATATACAGTCTGTAAAGGCTAATCTTACAATGATATTTCCTATCCTTCCTTTCATCTTCCTACTAAGAGCATCAGCCATGACATTGGCCTTACCAGATGGTATTAGATGGTAAAGTCGTAGTCTTTTAGGTGTTCCATCCAACGTCTTTGCCTCATATTGAGATCACTCTGTGAGAATATGCACTTAAGGCTTTTATGATCTGTAAAGACTTCAAACCTTTCGCCATACAAATAATGTCTCCAGATCTTTAAAGCGAAGACCACAACAGCCAACTCCAAATCATGTGTGGGATAGTTTACTTCATGAGTCTTCAACTATCTAGAGACATAAGCAATCACCTTTTCGTGTTGCATTTGAGTCCTTGCCTAAGGCATCACTATATACCACGAATCCTCTACTGCTGACTGGCAAGGTCAGAATAGGCGTGGTAATGACTCTCCTTTTCAACTCTTAGAAACTCCTTTCACATTCATCAGTCCATTCAAATATTTTCTCCTTATAGGTCAGTTGGGTCATAGGTTGTATTATGCTGGAAAATCCCTCAATGAATCTCCTATAATACCCTACTAACTCGAGAAAGCTATGGATCTCGGATACAGTCTTTGGCTTTTCCCAATTGGTGATTGCTTCAATCTTCTTAGGATCAATTGCAATACTGTCTGTTGATGTAACATGTCCGAGAAACTATAATTGGTCAAGCCAAAATTCACACTTTGAGAATTTTACATATAGTTTATGAGTCTGGAGTGTGCTCAACGCGATTTTCAAATGCTCTCAGTGTTCGTCTCTCCTAGTGGAGTATATTAGGATGTCATCGACGAATGCAATGACAAACTTATTAAGATATTCTTGGAATATTTGATTCATCAAATCCATAAAAGCTGTAGGTGCATTCATTAGTCCAAAAGGCATAACCAAGAATTCGTAGTGGCCATACCTGGTTTTGAATGCTATCTTAGAGATATCCTCGTCCCTTATCCTCAGTTGATGACAACCAAATCTCAAATCTATCTTTGAAATTACTTAGGCAGATTGTAATTGGTCAAATAGATCATCAATACATTGTAATGGGTATTTGTTCTTAACTGTGACCCCATTCAACAATCTATAGTCTATGCACAGTCTCATAGATTTGTCTTTCTTTTTGACAAATAATACAGGCTCCCCCATGGTGAGACACTTGGTCGAATAAATCCCTGCGAATAAATCCCTGGTCCATCAACTCTTGTAACTACACCTTTAACTCTTTTAGTTCAGCTAGTGCCATGCAGTAAGGTGCCTTAGAGATTGGAGTTGTTCCTGGCAGTAGTTCAATAGTAAACTCCAACTCTCTTTTCGGTGTTAATCTAGGCAATTCCTCTGGAAAGATATCTTGGAATTCCTGTACCACTTCTATTTCTTGAATCACTAGCCCTAACTCCTTCTGAGTCACTACATTGGCTAAATAAGCTGGGCATCCTCCAACTATAAGTCATGATGCCTACATTACTGATATAATGGTCATTCCCGAGACATTTAACCTTCCCCAAAAGGTAATGATTTCCCCTTTAGGGTTGTTGAGTGTGACTCTTTTCTTCCCACCGTCAACCATTGCCTCATGGTCTGCTAGCCAATCCATGCCTAAGATGACATCGAAATCTGACAAGTTTAATAGTATTAAGTCTGCATTAAGTTCTTGTTCTGATATATGTACCGGTACTTCTTGTAAGAATTCATGTGCTAGAACTAGTTCTCCAATGGGGTTGCTGACTTCTAAACAAATACCCAATTTGTATTTTGTACATTTCATGCATGATGAGAAATCATATGATAAATATGAGTGTGTGGAACCGAGATCAATTAATACAAGAGAAAATATGTCAAAATTTTGAAGGGTACCTTCAACTATGGAATTTGAAGCGTGTGCCTAGTCGGTGGTCAATGCAAATACTCTTTCCTAGCTCCTCTGAACCTATCCCTACTTTGGCTGCTCATCCCTTCTTTTCTTTTGGCAATCTTTTAGAAAGTGACCTTTATCACCACAAATGAAGTATCGTCGTTCATAGATATAGCAAGGCTTGCCAGAGTGGTACTTATGGCATGTTGGGCATGTGGCATCTTCCTTCTTTCTTCTTCTAAAGTTTCCTGGTGCTGGTTTTTGTGGCCTAGCAAACTTCGTTGGTGTAGTACGTCTCTTCCCTTTCCAACTTGGCTTTTGTCCACCATACCTCTCACCGTCTCTATTAGAAGCTTTGTACTCCTGTTCTACAATGGCTGCCAACTCTACAACCTTAGACAACATGAAAAGCAGAGCTATCAATATCTTACTCTTAATGTCAAAATTTAATCCTCTAACAAATTTCTCTGTAGCTCTCAATTATGTGGAACACACTTCTGGAGAAAAACACCTCAATTTAGCAAATCTGGTTTCATACCATTCCACTATCATGGAACCTTGCACCAATCCTAGGAATTCTTATTCCTTATGTTCCTTAACATGAGGTGGAAATTATTTGTCAATGAAGACTGTTTTGAAGTCTTTCCACTCAACTACTTCCATATCACTAAAGTAGGTCCTCTCAGCTGTTGGCTACCAGTGTAGGGCCGCTCTGGTCAGCACGAAGGTAACTACTAGTACTTGCCTATCCTCTGGTATGTTCATAGCTTTAAAAATCGTCTCTACCTCATAAAGCCAAGTCTCGACTACTTTTGGTCCATCTTCTACTGAAAACTTTGGAGCTATCTTTTTTAATCGCTTAAGCAACGTGTCACCTTTTGGCCCCAATTCATCATCTCCAACCATTGCCTTGAGTTCTCCTCTTTGCCCCATGGTCTCCAGCCTTTGTTTCATTCGGTGTAAGAAAAGCTCTATAACATCTTCAACCATATCATGCTAGACGTTGGTGTTTTCTAAGGCTTCAGAGGAGGAGGTCTCAACCATGTTTGCAAGTCTACGTCTCTTAGATGCCATCTGAATGTCAATAATCAAAATCCTAGTAAGTTTCTGCTTCTACTTAGCTAATGTAACTATGACTTATTGTTATTTATTATTTCATTGTTTAGCTATGAGCAGAGTGAACCATGCATTGATACCAAGTGTAGCAACCCGAGTTTTACAAAAGAATTTTTGAAGTATAATTTAAAAATGAAACTCTCCTGCAGGATTTTTTTTTTTTAACATTTGAAATACATAATAGATATTTATCCACCTTCAACCTGGTGTCACATTAAAACCTTCACATATAATTTCAGAATAAAATCATACCATTACAGGATATCCTTGATCACAGCCTAAACAGTAAGTAATTTAGGTTCAAATCAAGGTTTAGATTAAATATATCAATGTCGCCTGTCATATTACATTCATCCTCAAGTATTTATTATTTCAAAATGAAGATAACAAATAAAATGTCTAACTAACAACTTATCCATACTTCTCTTCTTATTCTCCTTATTTAATCTGGTCTAGTCGATTGCTTAGTCCTCTTGCGCTTCACCTGAAATATTTTGTAGGGGTGAGTACAAAGACTCAAGAGGAACAAGTCTAAACCAATCGTTTGAAAACCATGGCAAAGACATTAGCATAATTTTAGTGCAAACAATTACATGCTCAATCATAAGTATGATATAAACATTATTAAACAATTATGCCTTTATAAAAATCTAATGTTTCCAATAAATTCTAATATATCCTTCAAATCTCATACATACAAGCCCAATAAGACTTTTATCAAAGAATGACGTATCACAATTTGTTATATCATTGAGTGGTAGCATCCTACCACAAACCCATTTGGACGATGGTCAATATCCTTGAGGATGACCGACATGTCCATCAATATCCAATAATTATATGGTATACTATGCATGTAGAGGACTCACATCTAACTAAGTTTGGCTGTGGATACCACACAGGCTACACCAGTCCTCATGGGAGCACTGGATCACAAGAGAGCAATCTCTCCATGATACAATACTCTCTACAATAGGCCTCTTAGGGCAGGTATCAACATTCAGGAGTCAGTGGCCAACTGATCTTCCTAGCATAGCAACCAAAGGGGTCATACAATTTGCCCCAAGCTAGGCTCAACTTTTATGAGTTGCCTAATTATAGGTTAGGCACAACTATCTTGAGTAGCCTAAGTTTTACTCATTAGATCGTTTCACATTACTTAATGCATCTTATGAAAGTATTTATAACTTTTCCATTAGCAAGCATATTTCAATAAACATGAATCATCCACTAGTTTACATTAGTCATAGAATAGAGACTTGTATATTTGTAGCTCAACATTGTCAAGATCTTATGTTTACACTCTATTGCGTAGCATGCAGGAATCAATTGCTTTATTTCACATACTAAACTCAGTGCTTAACAATTAATTAAGTTGTAAGCTAAGCGTATTAAAAATTAGAGACTATGCTCACTTATAAGCATTTATTCATAGATCAAGACTTTCAAAAAAATCTTATGATATTGATAAAAATCAAAATTCTATGGGACTATACATGCAGTGGTCCTATGGGATATGTCTATGCCTACTAACCATATGTGGCAACCCGGGTTTTAGAAAAAGGATTTTTTGAAATAAAATTTGAAAATTTAAAACTTTCTTGCAGGATTTTTTATTTTTGTTTTGAAATATATCTTATGTACTTTTTCTTTTTTTTCTCAATTCCACCTTCAACCCGATGTCACATTAAAACCTTCACATATAATATCAGAAATAAAACATAACATTACAGGATCCCCTGGTCACAGCCCAAACAATAAGAAATTTAGGTTCAAATCAAGGTTGAGATTAAATATATTAATGTCGCCTATCTTATTACATTCATCCTCAAGTGTTCATTATTTCAAAATAAAAGATGACAAATAAAATGTCTACTAACTACTTATCCATACTTCTCTTATTATTCTCCTTAGTTACTTTGGTCAAGTTGACTGCTTAATCCTCTCGCGCGTCACCTGAAATATTTTGTAAGGGTGAGTATGACGACTCAGTAGGAAAATACCTAAACTAGCCATTTGAAAACTACGACAACATTACTGGCATAAATTAAATAGTGCAAACAATTAAATATTATATAATAAGTATGATATGAATGTTATACAACATTTATGCCTTCATAAAAATCTAATGTTTCTAATATATCCTTCAAATATCATACATACACACTCATTAGGACTTATCAAATAATGATGCATCATAATATGTTATATCACTGTGTGGTAGCGTCCTACCACAAACCAATCTGGGCAATAGTCAAATATCCTCGAGGATGACCGACATGTCTGTCCATGTCTGATAACTATATTGTATACTATGCACATAGAGGACTCACATCCAACTACGTTCGGCTGTGGATACCACACGGGCTACACCAGTCCTCATGGGGGCATTGGATCACAAGAGAGTAGTCTCCCCATGATACAACACTCTCTATGATAAGCCCTTTTTGGGTAGGTATCAACTTTCAGAAGTCAGTGCCCAACTGATCTTCCTAACATAGCAACTAGAGGGGTCTTAGAATTTGCCCCATGCTAGGCTCAACTCTCACGAGTCGCCTAATTTCCATTCATTAAAACTTCTTTTTTTTCTTGCTCGTGGAATTCATATTGAGTCACCAATTTTCATTCCATAATACATCATACAAAATCAAGTTGCAAACTTTCATTTTGCAAGCCATATTTGAATTTACATCAATCATTGACTACTTAATTCTAGTCTTTAGCATAGGTATACATATAAACATGGCTCAACATTTCTAAAATCATATATTGTACCATACCATGCATCATTCATCAGAAAATTAATAACTTCATCTCAATTATCCAAGTTATTAAATTAGCAATTATTTTGATTACAAGTTATACTTACCATAGCTCAATTACATTGCACACTTAGAGACTTACATCCATGAATCAAAATTTTCAAATCATATAATATCAAGCTATCAAAACCATGTTTACCAAATCATCATTATGTGCACCTATCTATGTTCAATACCGAGTGTTATGTGCCATGCCTAGGTGTTGTGCACCATGCACACTGATCTGTACCCATGTAGTATCAGTGAGTAGTACACTGGGGTAGTGCACTAGGCTCAGCCTGTGCACAGTGCTTTGGAGGGATGCGCCATACTTGAATGAAGTGTAGTGTGGTGAAGCAGTATTTTGTGTCTGATCACAACATAGTGTATTGGAGTAATGGATATATGCTAGGTACTAAGCTTGTTACTAAGAGCTAAACGCGAAGTTGGTTAGTCATGTGCAGGGTGTAATGTGGCCTACTCATGCACTAGCCACCACGCATACCACCCAAATATTGGGCGCCATGTATTGCGCATCATGTTATGCGCTGGATGTTTTGTACATGAAAGTGTAAACCAGGTTCATTTTGGAAATCGTGAAGGACCCAGACCATATGCCAAATCCATGTTCATTTTTCATGTAATATCCTTTGAAGGAATATTAATTATCTACTCCAAAGTGAAGGCATTAAAATCTATGCATTGTTTGTTAGGTAAGTAGTGTCTCTTGTTGTTTACATGCGTGTCTCAACTATAAAAGGAGTCATGCACTTCTTGTTGATTTCCTAATATGACATGACCAGATTATTTGCATATTTTAAAAGGGATAGGTTTAACATGGACATGCACATGCAACGTGTATGAAAAAAATGAAGGCTCTACATCACTTCCCAAAAAGGAAATTACAAGTTCATGTGCCATCTATCAAATTAACCCATGCATAAGGCAAGGCGATCTAACAATAGGTGGAACATTCAACTCCTTGGATGACGCACATCAATCAGAAATGATAATCCAAAACGTTAATTTGAAAACTTTCCATGCACTATTGTTTAGTTCATGATACACTTCACTAGAAATAAAAGAAATAGTTATCAAGATAAGCCATGATCATGTTCCATCCTAAACTCACACGTTTTGAAATTATCAAATTTTATTAATATAAATCCCTATATGTAAAGCTCTGGAATCTCATCCATTAAGACATATGGATTATATGTATTCAACTTTCAAACCAAGGTGTCCTACGCACAAAATTTTCTTCTTCTTCTCTCTCTTTTTTTTTTTCCATAAAGTTTATGAAAACAATGAGTCAATTGTGCCAATTATAATGCTATTGATCAAGGCATAACTTTGCAGATCTATCTTCAGATGATCTTGCATCCAAACAGAATTTCTGACATGAATATTCAAATCAAAATGCCAAAATTCATGCATACGTTTCATCATAATACAATTGATCCATTACGAAGTAATTCATGAAAAGTCATGCTCATTTAGTAAGAGCTCGTTCTTCTACAGTCTTCTTTTCCAAAAGTGTGTGGTATGGCTGATCCTTGGTGCAGCCTCCTCCTCTCTCTCTCTCTCTCTCTCTCTCTCTCTCTCTCTCTCTCTCTCTCTCTCTCTCTCTCTCTCTCTCTCTCTCTCTCTCTCTTCCTAGTTCTCTAAATTCATTCTTATCTCATTCTCATTTTTATCCCATATTTGATTCTAATTAAGTACTCATCCTCATCCTTTCCCAACTAACCATGATTCTCTAGGTTCATTGCACCTAAACACTTCCTAACTTTGCGTAGGGGATTCCTCTAAAAAAGTTATCTTTAGAGACTTAAACTCTCATTCTAGAGTTTTGCCTATTCATTTTATAGCCATTAGGGCATTTAGCTTTTTGTTGTCAATTTTGTGCAAGAAAAAAATCTATATTACAAAAATGCAAGTTATTACACCATACAAGTGTGTACTTCGCCTATGACCTATGTATACCATAAATAGGTAATAATCATATGCTGGATTCTAAACATGACATACAAGTGCTGGAGTACCATGCGTGTTGTCCATGCACTGAGTGCCGAGCATTCCACCTTGTGTTGGGTGCATGCCCGTCCACTCGATGCTATGTGCTACGAGTGAATGTCTTGATGCTAAGCAAGTTGTGCAAGCATCAGGTGCTAGGAGTGCCACCCATCCACAAGATGGCAACCCCATTAGCCGTCATTTGCAAACCATGCTTGGAAGAGTTTTTAAATCATTCCATCAATATAAAAGCAATCATACACAATCTTTTATGGTATTATAAAACATACAATTCAAAAGCATCCATTATGGTATCATAAAACATACAATTCAAAAGCATCATTTCACATTGGAGGACTTAATGTTACCAATTGGGCATCTTCACATGTGAGTAAATAATGGAATGGTGTCATTTACTAAGACAGGAAAATAAGGTTTAACGAGTTGAAAATGTTTCCATGCGGCTCAAAGTCGCCACTAAAGTACATGATCTTAAAGTATGTTTAAAATTTACTCTAACACAATGATCAGATGGTCAAGATTAAAAGTCATTTGGACATGACACCGACAACATAAATTTAGTAGTACTTAGATATGAATCCCTTTTGTGTGTAAAGGTATATGGTCATTATTCATTCATCCAATGTCCACTTGCATTGAATCTAGACAACACTTTAATCTTATACCGTGAGCATTTAATACATAATCTTGTTCCCATCATGCGCATGGTTGATAACACAAACCATGCTCAAACAACTTAGTTCATGCACGAACAACATACCCAAAGGTCCTTCATGTATGGTGAACACATCAAAGCCATGCATTCACAATTACATGCAAGGATGTTGAAGATACTTTATTCTTAAAGCTGTGCACATTGATTCATATAATATATGGTAAATCTAAGCCATTCCATGTGTCTTATCCATTTGTCTAACCCAACATTCCATATGATAACTTTTAATCTTCCTTACGACCCATTCTTTTATGCTAAATAATCCTACCTTATGTGGTGACATCCAGCCTTTTCAAAAACCTGATTAAATGCGCATAATACATGTGGAGTTTACAATGTATTTTTGAGATCAACCATGGGAAATTTAATCTAAACTATGCTAATGAGTCTGCATCCCATACAATTTAGAACAAAGTTCAACGATTTAAAACATAATAGAAGTATGGGTCACCTATCAAATCCAATGACCCAGAAAATTGATCTACCTTAACAGAGTATATGTTTCTTTTTCACAGTGACAAAAACAAGAATAAAGATAGACCCAACAGATGTGATAATAAGCAGGAGCATGCATCATTCACAAGTATGCATGTCAATGTGAAACCAAATCCAATCATGCCAGGTATTCATGCAAAACAAATCTGTGATAATTAAAAACTTTATGCATTAATACTATTTCTCATGTCAAAACACATGCATGATTTCCTAACCTAAGTTAAAAGTCAAGCTAATTTAGACCAGTTCCTCAACAATCCCATACCTCATAGATGAAATCGTTCTTCTATAGTCTTCTTATCTAAAGCGCAAAATAGGTGGTGATCATTGGCATAACCTGATTCTCCTTTACTTCTTCTTCTTCTTCTTCTCTCTCTCTCTCTCTTTAAAATTATCTAGATTAATTTCTATCTCCTTCCTATTTTATCCTATCTTAGATTCTAATTAGTTACGTATCCTCATACTTTCCCCACTACCTAGGATTCTTTAGGTTCATTGCACCTAGACACTTCTTGGTTTTGGGTAGGGAATTTTTCTAAAAAGGTTATCTTTGGAGACTTAAACTCCAGTTTTAGAATTTTGTCTATCCATTCTATAGCTATTAGGGCAATTAGCTTTTTATTGTCAATTCCATGCAAAAGAATATATATTATAAAACTGCAAATTATTACAATAGGCACTGTTAAGTAGGCAGCTGGTAGCGTGAGAGTTAGTCTCACATCACTAAGGGAAAAGTTATTGGGCTGTTGATAAGAGTGGTATGTGACTCTCCTTACAACAAGGCCTTTTTCTTGGGAAATCGAAAAAGAACAAAACCATGAGGGGGCTAGTTTTATGGGCGGTCAGTTTTCCAGAGTGAATAATATTGTTGTATGTGAGAGCTACTGGGCTGTTACAGTGGTATTAGAGACAACCCCTGGCCTTGGGTGGGCTAGCTGGCACGTGATTCCAAGGTTACGTGTGGCTGCCAACACACGGGGATGCGTGTTCCCTAAGGTGGGTAGGACACCGTTAAACGAGTGGCTGGTAGCGCTGAGAGTTAGTCCCACATCGTTAAGGGAAAAGTTATTGGGTTGTTAATAATATTGGTGTGTGACTCTCCTTACAATAAGGCCTTTTCCTCGAGAAACCGTGAAAGAACAAAATCATGAGGGGGCTGGTTGTATGGGTGGCTAGTTTTCCAGAGCGGACAATATTGTTGTATGTGGGAGCCACTGGGTTATTACAAATACACTCTCATAAGTTGGGAAATTAGGATGCTGTATGCCAATCCTTAACCTCGGCGCTGTGACCTACCTGCCACCTGTTGTCAATAGTGAAAGTGCCTATTTTCTATCAATCACTGGGCTAATAAGACCTTTTGGCTAAGATTGATGATGATGGAGTATTGTAAGTGGTGATATCAAAAGCATTTTTCTATAGATGAAGTACATCTTTGATATATTCTTGTGGGACCTTGTTTATTGTTTCTCACAGACATCAAATTTGCAGGAGAGTGTGGACTAAGCAATCAAAGAATGATGGGATGATACGCACCATAGTTCACCTACTTTTGCATGATGGGCCTCACAAATTGTTGATCAGATTGTCCATCTGATTTCTATGCCTCCGGATCATTAATGTTTTGAAAACAGCAAGGATTAAATGAGCTTAGAATGTAAACAAATATTATTTTAATCACACAACATGGACGATAGAAAACCTTGTTTAAAGAATGGTCCATATTCAACAAATAAAAGAAGAGTTTTCATACATTATATTCATCCAATAACCTTGATTTTTGGGATAAAAATGATCCAGATGCATAAATCAAATGGATCATTTGATCAATGATTTATGAGGCCCATCATGCAAAAGTGGGATTTTGAAATAATCAGGTAGCGTTTTGAAAATTATTTCTAACAAGTCACTAGTACTACATTAAATTAATATTAAAAAAATGTCTTTTTGTTAATTCGTATTATATGTTTGCCTATTTCTTATGCATATCTTTTTCATATTATAAACTACTAAAACATTTTTAAGAATGTGAAGACAACTTTTGGCAAGAGAAGGAGCCTCTCTTGCTAGGATGAGTTTGATGGGGTTTTGTGTGTGTCTCTCACTATGAGAAACAAAAATTAAAAGTTTTGGCTAAATCATCATTCACAATGATGAATTTGAATATTTGTAGATTAGGGATTTATCAAGAAACCTGGAAGGATAGAGAGTCCTTTGGATATCATTCTGTCACTATTAGTGGGGAAGGTTGGTATCTTAATTATGATTGAAGATGCACAAACTTTTTCAGTTGAAGAAAATTAGACAAGAGAAAGCCTAGAGAGAACTACTAGCCACCTCTCTCTCTCACTCCCTCCCTCTCTTTCCTATGTGCTCCGGTACAATACAACACGATTCTTTGGCCTCCGATTTGCAAGAATAGCCAAGATTGGGCTAGTTTTGGGAGAGGATACATAAAATTTAGAAAAAGAAAGTAAAAATATAACAGCTGCTCGATCAAGATTTTCTTTTTCTTGTTATCTTTTTGTTATAGTGAAGAATTATGAAAAAAACTACATAAAACTTAGTATCCTAATTCTTAAATTTACTTAACATCTCCCCGAACAAGAGATAAGGTGTGGCACCGCGAACCTCCGACCAACTGTAACACCAAAGTGTAACGTGAGAGGCGCATTGTTCTCAGCCACCAACCACAATATACTTTGCAGCTCCCTTTTTCATCCTTCACTTCTACTAAAAAACGCAGAGAAATCTTGTCCTTGCACATCAACGGCCAAAACACCCCAGTGTACTGTTATACTGAAGTATAGTACATATGAAGTATAGTACATGCATGTTGCACTGTAGCATTCGTCTATAGTTTATAGTCCTTCGAGTCTGTTCTATGCATGCATATTATGTACAATCAAATACTTAATTAGTCACAAGCAGCTAAATAACGTCCCTTTTTATTTATTTAATCTTGAATGTGTACGCCCTTTTACGTTATTAGAATTCTTATCTGCCACAATGGTCCTATAATTGCATGTGTACATTCCCTCGTTTCACAACGTGGAAGGACAGAAATTCGACTGACCGAAAGTGTGTTCTCCTGTCTCATAACTAATTCAAAAACTGCATTGAGTTTGTAGCAGCCAAGGAGAACCTGCCAAACAGCGAGGCGATTCCTAATATCAAAACAAGGGAGTCTGACTGCCCCATTGAGTCTTTCAAGCTAAACTCAAACAACAATAATTTGTAGTAGCTTTAATCATGGGAGGCAAAAGTATTAGTGCTAGCTTGTCTTCAAAAGTTAAGACCAACATGTGACGCAGTTTCACTTGTTTTACTGACTCTAGATTCTAGACACTTTCTTTTGCCAGCCAAATTCACTTGCCGTAGCTATCTGGATCCCTATAGATCAAGTGCAATATACCATTACTTTCTTCAGTAAATACTCTTCGGATCCATTGATTATACTTTTCTTCTCTTTTTAAGTTAGTTGATTATTGGCTTAGTTAACCTCAATAAACTGATAAGCGATAAAGTAGTGCTAATATAATCTAATACAGCAAAGAAAGTCCCAATTTTGTGCAGCCATCATAACTCAAAAACCCACAGTATACTTATCAAACAATATATTTTCAAAAGATTTTATGAGCGCTAACTGATAACATAAGTTAGCAATCCAAGTAGCAGAGGGAAAAAGGAAAATGCATGCCTTAAATAAAACCTCCTTGCTCGTTAATATAATGCAAATAATAACTTTTGAAGTTGAACCTTTCTAAAATAGTACAAATCATATGTGCCCAAATCATCTTAATTTATCGAGAATTTTTTATAAATGATATATACCTCCAAAAGTTCTGGTAAAACCTTATCTCACTATTTAGAAGGGAATATTCGGTTTGCTACTAGGTTAATTGCATTAAACGAATAAAGCCAATTTAATAGTCTCAGATGAAGAGAGGAGGGTCATTGATACAAGTTCCAATTTTCTTATTTGAAGATTTTACATGACAAGTGAAGATGCATATATTCAGAGAAATATATATTTTTCTTTTGGAAAGTTATGCTTAGAGAAATATATTGGAGGACAGAAAGACCAATCAAGCCTACCAATTTGATGACCCTAAACATTCATTTGTGATGCCCCATCTAATGTAATGGGTCATGTGTCTCTAATTCCCCCAATTAGAACTTACTAACCCTTTGATTTGTGGAGTCTGGAGATAAGATAGATCAGTGGTCCTTTAGAGATTGTCTGAGTATCATTTTCTGGTCTTTCTTTCGTAACGTACCTGCCCACCTAGTTAGAGAGGTTCCACAAAGACACGCTGCCTGCAAGCAGGCGCGAGAGGGAAAGAGAGTTCCCATAGACACATGCAAATACGATCACCCACGCATATTTTCTGATTTGAAAGCTCATTATGCAGGGACAGAGATCATTTTTCGTCAATAATTTCATAGTAAATAGGGCCAGACAATAACAACAAGAGCAAAAGCTGTGAGCGTGGCAAGCGAGCGTAAGCGAGTTAGTGCTGTCTCCATACGGAAACCTGCAAAATACCTTAGTGAAGTCCACCTCGGCAAGCAACAAACCACACACTTCTGTCACATCTTCCATATCCTTCTGCTGCTTCCCTACCAAATAAACAACTGATTTCCAATACAATCATTAAGGGTGATCCAAGCATTAGTCTCATTGATCGTTTCCTTTCTGCCCCTTTGTTTCAAAACCAACAATTGGTTGGTTATGATCATTCAATAAATGTCTCTTTGATATCATTGGACCCACCTTATGTAGTTCATAGATGCATGAAACATGCAGATGATCACATCGTTGTTCATAACAATGTAACCTAGCTTCGATTCAGTTCTCAAATGGTTGTCATCATCTACTTTTTGCAGCAACTTTCAGACGTTGATTAACCTCATCAAATTCTATGTTAAACCACTTCTTTTCTTGGGTCATAATTCTTGATCGTTGGGGGGAAATAGCGGATGAAAGGCTCTTCCTCAACTTCCTTAGGATCATGTGGCACAAGCCAGTAAGTGCCAAGTGTTACGCGTGCGGGCTGTCACTAGAGTACGTAGTTTGGATGGCAATTGTTGGTGCATCTTTCCAAATTCCTTCGGCGAGCCTCCGACGGCACCTTACCATTTTTTAATAGAACATAACTATGTCTAGTGACCACCTCAGTATTCCACTATCTTAAATTATCTCCATAGACCTATTAAAGGGAACCTAGTAATTCTATCAAGGAACAGAAAGCGTGATTTCTGTTAATGGGATGATTGGGTATAGCATTTGATGGTAGTAACAGAAGTGAATGAGCGGCTGGTATTGTAACATCGTATTTGAGGTGAGGAAGACGAAGAAGGATTGCCTACCCAATAAAAAGAGAGGAAAGAGAAGAAGGGAGCTAATGGCGAGGTATGCTTAATACATTGTTCAGTTTCTCATGGCTACGGGAAGAAGATCTGCAGGACTTAGCATGCCATGTATTCTCATTATCGGTAAATAACTTTCTACTCACCATCTCCTACTTCTTGCTGTTAATGTTTCAAAGGTTTGGTTAAAATTGTTGGAGGGTCTCTATCGGAAGAGTTCTTCGTTGCTTGGGCCGAGGTCTGCACATTTTGATATGAGGAACCGGTTCAATTTGGCTAGCTGGTTCCACAGTTTTCTAACTAGACAACTGGGTTTTCATATATATGAGCAAATTACAATTTTGGTTTAAAAATGAATGGATTCAACTGTGAGACGATGCTTACAAGGGATCTTATGCATAACAATTCACATCTCTGTTAATTATGGCAAGATTTTTTTCAGATCTATTTAAGGGGCAGCCCCAGTGCATGAAGCTCCTACCTATGCAGGGGTTCGGGAAAGGGGTGGACCACAAGGGCCTAAAGTAGACAGCTTTGCCTTGCATTTTGCAAGAGGCTGTTTCAACTCCTTGAACCGATGACTTCAAAGTCACATGATGACAACTTTTACCGTTGTGCCATGGCTCCCCTTCTTTTTCAGATCTATTTAGAGGAGCCAAAAACTGGTTCAGCTCGGCGAAATCAGAATTGACTATTACCATTTTTCTTGAATCGGTTTATCAATACTTTTTCTTCTTAATGGTTAATTTATTGAAACAAAGCAAAACTAAAAGTCCTTTTCACAAGAACATTTGAAAAAGAATAGGTAATTTCCAAAACTTGATCCAACAAAACCGACGAAAAATCCGGAAGTGAATTCCTCTGAAGAAACTTTCATAACTGCAAACAAAACTTTCGGTGCGTTCATTCAAATGGCCGAATTCTCGTTTGGTCTGTAGATGATTATATTAGAGTCTCCGGGGATAACGATATTACAATCTGTCAAGGCTTATGTAACTGCTATGCAATTTAACTGTACTTCAAAGACACTGTTCATTTTAAATTTGATGTTGTTGGTTGATTGTGTCTTAGTGAGGAAGGATTTTACAAGGTAGGCTTTTTGTTTTGGTTGTAGTGGTGGCTGGTGTGGAAAGGTTTGCGTACAAGGGCGTGGCTTCTAATCTGGTGACTTATTTGACGGATGTAGTGGAAATGAGCACATCTTCTGCAGCCAAGAGCGTGAACAGCTGGGTGGGTTTCACATCAATGCTTCCCCTTGTAGGGGCAGTTCTTGCTGACTCTTATTGGAATAGATATTCCACTATCTTGGTCTCCTCCATGCTCTATGTGGTGGTGAGTTTTTCTTCCATTCACAAACAAGCTTATTCCTTATACGTTGGTCTTAGTAGATTTTCCTTCGTTCTGAATTGCACCGGGAGTATCTCACTTTACCAAGGTTCGGTTCATGGCTGTGCAGGTGTGTTTTTTCTGTTGCAGTGAAGAATTATAAACATGACTCATCTCCCACTCACATACTCCTAAATTTAATCTCTCACCAAAGGTCAAAGTTACTTATCTCGCACTTAGACACACTCTTAAATCTAATCTCTAGCCAAAGATGAAAGCAGCTATTTGAATCTGCTGCCAAACTGTGATAGACATTTGTTATCACACTTGTGTATTTACCATTCCAAAAAAAAAAAAAAAAGGAAAAAAAATTCATACCTTTTGGATATTCAAAGGTGGGCCATTATAATAACTTTTGGCCTACAAGAATAATATATCAAGGATGTGTGTAGCATAGCCATGCAAAAGTCTCAATCGTGAAGGTCCCAAGTTTGAAACCTTGTCGTGTGTGAGTACATGTGTCCACCGTTACAGAAAAAATAATAAAAATTCAAAAGTAGGTTGGGTCCATCATGCAAAAGTGGGCTCCACATGGCATTGAACCATGATTGTTTGTTCCATTATGGCATTCCTCCTACGAAAAGGTACCTAAGCTGCTTGCCGTCGTGCCATTTCTTGCTTTATCAAGCTACCTTTTGGATTCAGAACAAAGAGAGTTGAGTGCTTCATAGGAAGTGACAGTACGGAATTCTTGACCACTATTATCAACAACTAATATAGGCTTAGAACAGAAACTATAATGCTGGCAATAATAATCTCAGTTGCAAATTTGGCAACATTGGTTCTAATTTCTTTTCCCTTTGCCTGTCATTAGGGGCTTGTAGCATCGACTTCATGGGCGCTATTGTGGTGCTGGACTCCTTTCAACAAGACCGCCTCTTCATCGTTCCTCTTCTGTTCCCTCTATTTGATTTCTTTAGGCCAAGGTGGCTATATCCCCTCTTTGCAAGCCTTCGGAGCAGATCAATTGGAGAATGAGGTTGTTGAGTTACCTTGCAGTGACAGTAAAGAGGACGAAATCAGTAGTAAGAAGAAGAGCTTGTTCTTCAAATGGTGGTACTTCGGTATTTGCATCGGCAGCCTCTTGGGTGTTTCTCTCATGTCATACTTACAAGACACAATTGGTTGGGGTTGGGGGTTTGCCATCCCCACCATTGCAATGGCTGCATCCATTGCATGTTTCTCTTGTGGGACCCGTTTCTATGTACATAAACAGTCAAAGGTTACGGATAGGCCCATTGAAACATTGATTCGGACCATCAAGGACAATGCAAAAAAGTTGTTGCCCGGTAAAATCAGCTTGTCGCCAAAAACTGATGATGTGGAGCTCGAGTAAGTTGGTCTCTCTCTCTCTCTCTCTCTCTCTCTCTCTCTCTCTCTCTCTCTCTCTCTCTATATATATATATATATATATAAGTTTGGTTCAAAGTAGGCCATGGTCCCCCAAAATTTAAAAAAAATATTTTTCTTATATATACTTTTATGTGAGCCCCACCTATATATATATATATATATATATATATTACTCTCCCTCCTAATTTAATCTCCACCCTCCAAATCTAATCCGGTCCCTCCCCAAATTCAGTCCTGTCTCCGTCCTTGGGACTATCCATATAATATATGTGCTAGTTATAAATACAGTTACCCAGATGACCGGTTACCTAAACTGCTCGTCATCTTATCCCTGTCTTTATAGTTTATGCCCAAAAAATGGATACTAGCTAATGTTATTCTTAGTTGTATCATGAAGAACTAGTTGTGCTGGTCCATTTTTCAACTTGGAACAGCACAAGTTGGTATCATCCAACGAAGAACATTTTTTGGGTGTCTCTAGTCGAGATTCCCGTAAAGAGATGAATGGTTTGGAATCTTATATCACCATCTGCCTGGACGTGCATGTACCTTTTGGTGGGTTACATACCACATACTCCAATCTATTTCATATCTTCCTATTTCTTTTATCCTTTAAATAGTGGCAATTCAAAAGTTCTCAATCGTTTCTGTATTTTGTCTATTGCTTTCTTAAGATTTTAATAACTAGAAAATTGCCATTTTAAACTAACTGTACATTTGCAATCCAATTTATAAAGGTCCAATTATGAAAGTTGATATATGGGTTATCTGAACTAGCCTACGTTCAAAATTTGTGTTCTGAACTAGAACTGCACTTCCCATCATCATATGCCTAAAGTGCCTAACTTGCTTAGTTGTACAGAATGGTTGACTGTGCTCGAGGTGCTAACACCAGCTTCTGCATTTTTTTAGGCTGCAGGAAAAGCCTCTCCGAGACAAATTTGAAGAGTCAGAAAGTTTGCTTAAGAATCCCAATAATGGAGAAGATTTGTTTGATGATGCTAGAGTCATACTTAGACTATTGCCTATTTGGGCAATGCTTCTAATGTTTGCCGTCATCTTTCAACAACCAGCAACATTCTTCACAAAACAAGGAATGACAATGAAGCGAAACATCGGAAGCAGCTTTATGATCCCTCCTGCGACGCTCCAGGGTGCCATAACAATCTCCATAGTGTTGCTAATGCCTTTATACGACAAGTTAATTATCCCAATTATACAGTTATTCACTCGAGATAGCAAAGGAATTAATGTGCTAGAGAGAATGGGAATAGGAATGGTTCTTTCAATCATTGCCATGGTTGTGGCGGCAATTGTTGAAACAAAGAGGTTAGAGATGAGTAGAAAAATGGGGCATGATCAATCACAAATAGCAGCAGTGCCTCTAAGTATTTTCTGGTTGCTACCCCAATACATTCTGTTGGGGATTTCTGATGTTTTTACAGTGGTTGGAATGCAGGAGTTCTTCTACACTCAAGTGCCTACTAGAATGAGAACAATAGGGATAGCTCTTTATCTAAGTGTTTTTGGGTTTGGAAGCTTTCTCAGTGCCATTCTAATTTCAGTCATTGAGATGGTTATCCATTTATGTGGGCAGAAAAATAGCTGGTTTTCAGATGACATGAGAGAAGCTAGGCTAGATAATTACTACTGGCTCTTGGCCTTGTCAAGTATCATAAGCTTGCTTGTGTTTGTTCATTTCTCTAAACATTACAATGGCAACTGTACTTTTGCCAAAGGAACTGGTACATAGACATTTTGCCATTGTTTATAGATTTGTATAACTCTGTAATAAAGTTGAAGTTTCTTGATGCAATCAGTTTTAAGAATGGATTTCTGAATTAGGAAATTCGTGATGAAGTCGTCATGATTTAACTGAAAGATCTTAAGATTTGATGTCGGGATGTAGCTGAAAGGAGTAAATTTATGATACAGAGCTGAAATGCATCTCAAACTTTGGAAATCTCATTCAAGTTTTTATTAACTTCTTCTTGTTTCTCAAATCCATATCAAGAATGCTTGTATCTCCATATCAAGCATAAAAAGAAAATTGTGGTTGAGAAGTCCAGAATGTTTACTAAGAGAAGCAATGCTCCTAACTTTAGGGAGAATTATTTTTATGAAAAGCCCACATTTTGAACAACTGTATGCGCTCTTTCAAAACAAATGAGAAAGCTGGGAACTCTCCCTATACTCTGTAACGATTCTCTCCCTATAGCTTCTTCTCTGTCACATTTTTTCTTCATAGTAATAAAAGGTGCCGTGTCGACCCCAAACTCAGCTGTGCCGATGCGGTTTAAGACTTTCCACATTTTGCCAGAGTCCTGACAATACCTTTTGTGGCAGATATTTTCCATCACAAATATCAAAATACTTTTGCCCAGTGATATCAAAGTGTTAGACCTCCCATACACCACACGTATTCCAGAAAGAAGATATAATTGCAAGGAAACAGAAATACACTTGTTGGCAAAAGATTTCTCCAGAAGATGATCCAGGGCAGTAGTTGGTTAGGATATAATTAGTTGTTATATAACAACCAAGTCAGGAAGTCAGTTAGGATATACTGAGATATCGGTCTGTTACAAAGTTAGGATATACGGATATCGGTCTGCTGAAGGACGGGAATGGAAGGAAAAAGAAAAGATAAAAGGAGGTGAAGAGGGAGGGAAGAGGGGGTGGAAAAGGAAGAAAGTAGAAGGGAGTGGGAAGTGCAGAGGAGGAACTGAGGTTCCTACTTCCTACTAGTTCCATTAGTCTTTGTTTTGCTTGATTGATTGTAAGGTTCCCTGTAATTCATCCACTTCATCAATAAATTGAGCTCCATTTCTTTCGAACTGCGCTTATTATCAAGTTTCATTTCTTCCTGGCCCAACAATGGTATCAGTGCATGGTTTCATTCGTGGGGCATGGAAAGAACCAAATCAGAAAAAGCCTGAGAACATGGAAAAGATTTAGAGAATGTGAGATCGGAAGTAGGCAGCATGAAAGAAGAACTAGGAAGATTGCAAACCAACGTCACAGCTATAGGAGAGTACCTGATGGAGATCCCGGGCTTGGATGAGACGAAGCGTGTGGTGGGAAGAAACGCCCTTGAATCAGCAGGGATAGAGGACGGCAAGCACCGGAGACAGGGGAGTCATCGGGTGGGGATAACCAGGTCCCGCCGGTGATGCCGGAGATCCCGAGGCTCGAACCCAGACGCCTGGACCTCCCGATCTTCAACGGCAACGACCCTCATGGCTGGCTTTGTCGAGCTGAGCGGTATTTCCAGTTAAACCGACTCCCGGAAGGGGAGAAGGTGATGGCGGCGTCTGTGTGTTTGGAGGGAGAAGCCCTCCACTGGTTTCTCTCTGGGCGACGCCCCATCGCCGGTCCATTCTTGGCAGATTTTCCGGACGCCTTCTCCACAGGTTCCAGCCATCGCAGTCGGACGACGACTACGAGGCCCTGTTGTCACTCCGGCAGGTTGTCTCCGTCGCCGACTACCGACATGATTTTGAGCTGATGTCGGGACCCCTGGTGGATCTGCCCGACGACCTACTGAGGGGGGCTTTTCTAAATGGGCTAAGGGAGGAGTTAAAGGCCGAAGTAAAGATGTTCCGGCCCATTGCCCGGGCTTATGGACCTGGCCCAGAAGATCGAGGAAAAAAATGAAGCCCTTGAACGGGTACGAGTCCAAGGGAACAAGAGTGGACCTGGACCTCGAACGTCGGGGGGTCATGGGCCTTCCCAAAAGGGCCCTTTTGTTGAAACTAGCCCACAAGGGCAATTTCGTAATTTTCCCACACAAACCTACGCCCGCTCTCCGGAGACGACGAAGGAGCTAGGGTTTCGGGGAGAACGGCCAGCCCGCATGGGAGAACGGCCAGCCCGCATGGGAGAACCTTCCCCGGCCCGGCGGGACACTTTCCGGCGACACGGAGAAGAAAGAACTTCGGCAGAACGGCTATGGGGCTTTGCTTTCGATGTGACGAAAAGTTTTCTCTGGGGCATCGATGCAAGAATCGCCAGTTGCAGGTCCTTCTTTTAGGCGAGGATGGCGACGAAGGGGAAGATCGGGACACCCAGAACCCCGACGATGAAGGCCAGTGCGAGGAGGAAACGACCCGACTTGAGCTATCCATGCAAGCTCTAGTCGGGATGTCGGTCGCCAACGTTATGAAATTACGTGGGCTTCTGGAACACAGGGAAGTGGTGGTCCTTGTCGACACGGGGGCTTCCCATAATTTTATATCCCGGAGATTGGTTGACGACTACGCACCTTCCGATCACCAACACTCGGCCGTTCGAGTGCAGTTGGGAGATGGATTTTGCATCCGTGGTTCTGGGGTATGCCGCAACCTAGTCCTGCGCCTTCCTGGGTTGGTCATCAAACACCATTTCCATCCCTTCAAACTGAGCGGAACAAACATGGTTCTGGGCATGGCATGGCTGCGTACCCTTGGCAACGTTTCGGCCAACTACCTCGAGCTCACCATGGAGTTCGTCGTGCAGGGCTAGAGGGTTACTCTTAAGGGCGACCCATCCCTGTCCAGGTCACTCTTATCCTTCAAAGCACTACAATGTGCCATCCCCTACTCCGGTGCAAGGTACATGGTTGAGTATCAAGGCCTTCAGCTAGAACTGGACACGCAACCACCACCTTCGGACCAACCCCGTCTAAAACTTCTACTAGACTAGTATGCCCATCTCTTTGATCAGCCATTGAAATTGCCTGTTAACCGACCACAAGATCATGCCATCAGGGTCCCAGACCATACAACACCACCTAATATCAGGCCATACCGTTATCCACACTGCCAAAAGAACGAGATTGAGCGGATCATCAAACAATTGTGGGAGGCGGGCATCATTCAAAGCAAGACTAGTCCCTATTCCAGCCTTCAAGTACTCTTGGGCTTAAGAAGAAAGATGGAGGTTGGCGTTTTTGGCGTGGATTACCGCGCCTTAACAAGATCACCGTTCTGGATAAAATATCACATCCCAACAATTGATGAATTATTGGACGAACTAGGTGGAGCTACTGTTTTCTCTAAACTGGATCTTCAATCCGGCTACTATCAAATTCGCATCAAGAAAGAGGATGTTCCTAAGACGGAGTTTAGGACGCATGAGGGCCACTACGAGTTTTTGGTCATGCCCTTCTCGGCCCTGACTCAATGCACCCTCCACTTTTCGTGCTCTTATGAACGACATCTTCCGCCACTATCTCCGTAAGTTCGTCCTGGTTTTCTTTGATGACATACTTGTTTACAGTCCTGATATTCACCTACATTTACGACATCTGGAAATGAATCAAATTGTTGGCCTCTCATAACTTAGTTGTTAACAAAGAAGTGTCTGCTTTGCACAATCTCAATTGGAATATTTAGGCCATATAATCTCAGCAGATGGAGTCGCCGCTGATAACTCAAAGATAGACTGTATGCTCCATTGGCCTACTCCACAAGATATTACTGATTAAGGGGTTTTTTGGGCCTCACCGGTACTATCGCAAATTTGTACAAAACTATGGCATTATTGCTGCACCCCTGACCAATCTTCTCAAGAAAGATAGCTTCCATTGGTCGATGGAGGCACAACAAGACTTCAACAACTTAAAGCACGCCATGACGACGGTGCCCGTACTAGCTATTCCCAACTTTAACAAGTCATTCATTTTGGAGACTGATGCGTCAGGTAAAGGCATTGGAGCAGTTCTCATGCAAGAGGGAAGGCCAATTGCCTTCTTCAGCCAATCACTCTCTCCCCATGCTCAGTCCAAATCGGTATATGAAAGGGAACTTATGGCGGTTGTTCTCTCTGTTCAGAAGTGGTGCCATTACTTGTTAGGCCAGAAGTTCACTATCTTAACAGATCAAAAGAGCCTCCAATTCCTCCTGCACCAGAACGTCCTTAGCGGTGAGCAGCAGTGGCTAATCAAATTACCGGGTTTCAACTTTGACATTCACTACAAACCGGCAAAGCATAATCGGGCACGATGCCCTCTCAGAATAGATAACAAAGGCTTCACCGATGCACACAACACTTCTCGCCTGAGCATGCATCAGACCTGATGCACCCTTCTCCTTTCATTGCTCTTTCAGTAGTCCAGCATTCAGCCTTACAAACTTTACAAGAGGAGATCAGACTCGATGGGACTTTAGGCCCCATCCTCAAAGGACTTATTGGCTGGCTCCGAACCATCACAAAGGATTCTCTCTGCATCATGGCCACTTGCTCTTCTATGATAGACTAGCTATCCCTAAAACTTCTGTTCGAATTCCCATCCTACTCAGGGAATTTCACTCCACTGGCTCAGAGGTGGACATTCAGTGGACCTTTAGGACATTCAAAAGGCTTTCTAATGTGGTCTCTTGGAAGGGAATGCGAAAGGATGTGCAGCAATTTGTGGCTTCTTGTGAGGTATGCCGGCGTGAATAAATACCAAGCTCTTAAACCTGGAGGTCTTCTTCAGCCTTTACCCATTCCCTTCGAACAAGTACGGGATGACATTTCTATGGACTTTATTGGCGGCTTACCCAAATCTAAGGGGCCGGATACTATTCTCGGTGGTAGTAGGCCGTCTTTCCAAATACTGCCATTTCCTTCCCTTGGGCCATCCGTTTTCTCGCTCAAGAGGTGGCTGCTCTTTTTATCAAGGACATCGTACGGTTACACGGTTACCCGCGATCCATTGTATCCGACAGGGACCGTCTCTTTATTAGCCAATTTTGGGCTGAACTATTCAAATGGCAGGGGACTCGCTAAAGATGAGCGCTTACCATCCTCAAACGGATGGCCAAACGGAAGTCGTCAGCCGTCTCGAAACCTATTTGCGCTGCTTCACCTACCACCATCCTAAGCTCGGCCCAAGTGGATTCCTTGGGCTGAATTACAGTATAATACTACATTCCAAGGAGGCTGCCGGCATGACCCCTTTTAAAGCACTTTATGGGCGTGATCCTCCTACTGTGTTACGGCTCTCGAATGAAGGGTCAGTCGTGGAGGAAGTCAACAGGCAACTTCACGATAGGAATACAATTTTACAAGAACTGAAAAGTAATCTTCTAAAAGCCTGTGGAATGAAATCCCAAGCGAGATAAAGGCGCGGGGGACATCCGGTTCCTGTAGGGGACAGAGTTTTTTGAAACTCCCTTTAAGTTCAAGAAATCAAGAAACGACCCAATGAAAAACTTAGCCCCTGGTTTCCGGCCCCTACACTATTTTGGAGCGCATTGGCGCAGTAGCCTACCGCCTTGATTTACCCTCCACCACCCGGATCCATCCTGTTTTCCACGTCTCCCAACTAAAGGCTGCCCTGTCCAATTCAGCCCAATCTCAACCCCTACCTCTTGGACTCACTGAGGAAATGGAACTTGTCCTATATCCTGACTCCGTCCAGGAAATCGTGTCATTGCCAAATGGATGCACCGAAGTTTTGGTGAAATGGAAAAACCTACCTGAGTGTGATAGCACATGGGAGCTCTATGAGGATTTGGACACTCAATTTCCCTCCTTTCACCTTGAGGACAAGGTGAAACTACTTGGGCGGAGTAATGTTAGACCTCCCATACACCACACGTATTCCAGAAAGAAGATATAATTGCAAGGAAACAGAAATACACTTGTTGGCAAAAGATTTCTCCAGAAGATGATCCAGGGCAGTAGTTGGTTAGGATATAATTAGTTGTTATATAACAACCAAGTCAGGAAGTCAGTTAGGATATACAGATATCCACATGTTACAAAGTTAGGATATACGGATATCAGTTGTTCTGAAGGGGACGGGAATGGAAGGAAAAAGAAAAGATAAAAGGAGGTGAAGAGGGAGGGAAGAGGGGGTGGAAAAGGAAGAAAGTAGAAGGGAGTGGGAAGTGCAGAGGAGGAACTGAGGTTCCTACTTCCTACTAATTCCATTAGTCTTTGTTTTGCTTGATTGATTGTAAGGTTCCCTGTAATTCATCCACTTCATCAATAAATTGAGTTCCATTTCTTTCTGAACACTGCTTATTATCAAGTTTCATTTCTTCCTGGCCCAACACAAAGTTATCCCCACATTTTTTTCATCATCCAAGTTTGACTCAAGTGGACTCGTTTTTGAGTTCTGACACTTTGCTTCTCTTTGACTCAGGTGCCTTGTCATGTTCTCTTTTTTTCTTCATTTTCGCTAAAATGTACAATCACCTCCTTGTTACTAATAAGTAATAACTATGAAGTATAATTAAGATCAAAGTAAGCTCGTGTAACCAAATTAGTAGCCTATCTGAGATGAATATGTTAATCTTGGACTCATAGTAAATAATTAAATCTAACCTGATGATAGTTGTTTTAGTAATGAATTATAAAATATCTTCCAAAGATCTTATATATTTTACAATCCCTAAGCCTATTATTGGTTATGGCAAGAATATCCTAAGAAACGACCGGTTTACAAGAGAAAGAAAATGGAAGACTATTAGAGGATGAAAGATAAAGGCAGACTTAGGATTAAAGAATGATTGTTTCTCTTCGATTCTACTGAACACATTTAAAGACTTACTGACCTACTAGAGGGAAAAATGAACTTCAATCTCCCAAAGATTCAGGTACATTAGACCCCAGATGGACCTTCCGAGTTCTGAATATGTACTGATTTGCAAGGACAAACACAAGAGACCTATATGTGTGTGTGTGTGTGTGTGTGTGTGAACAATATGCTGATGATGCATACTACATATGAACAGGCTGATTGACAGACTACATGAGCCTCTTTTTTTAATGTTAAATCATAGGTTTAAGGTAGCATTTTTTCCTTATTGGAGAGATTTAAGTATATTTAGGAATTAGGATAATAGCTTCTAAATAAAAAAAAGACTACAGGAAATATTAGAAAATAAAAAAAATCATCTTAAAATTAACTGAAACCTTTGACTTTAAGGATTAAAATATATGGCGGCTTCAAGCATATGCAAAGAACAACTCTTTTTATATCGTATTCCCGCTGCCGCCACATCCTTCCCATTGGGATTAGCAAGAAAATGGGTAAACTACTCTAGGTAACCTGATTTTGAAAAGTTCATACTCAATGAGAAGAAGCTGGAATTGGTCTTACATGGATGATGTGAACCTAAACAGATAGCTAGGAGCACCTGACTATCATGTTCGTTGATCATATCATAGGAACCGACCAAATCCTCAACTTACATCATTTTAGTAGGCCAAAGATTGACCTTTTCGTGCTCTTACGATCGTATCAAGACTTGCCAAGAATCGAAGTCTTTCTCAATCTTTTGTTATATGACTTTCCAAACCCTATCTTCTGAAACCGCGTCTACAATCGCGAAGAGAGAGCCGGCAAGACAAAAATAAGGGGATCTCTCAAAAGTGGAAGAAGGAGAAAACAGACCCAAATTCATCTGACAAAGAACATCAAAATCCTCTTTAGCCCACCTAATTTTTCACAGAAATACACGAGAATAAATGATACATCAGAAAATACAATGGAATTGGATCCTACATAACAAAGAAACAGAACCAAGAGAAGGTAAGAATAAAGAAAATTCATCCAAATGAGTATGTATCGGCATGAAGGCCTATATCCTAGTGCTTCTGGGTCCTCTTCTGATACTTCTCTTTGACCCAGTGAAAGCCCGTAGTTGCTCCAGTCTTCACCTTCTTCATGCCTGTAGAAGCCACAGACTTTGTTTTCTCAAACCCAGTTTCGACTTTCTTGGTATATTTGGTAGTAGCACTTTCTTTCTTCACCGGGTAAACTTCCACCGGGTTGGGATCCCATTGATCGGCCCATGAAGCACCATACGAACCGTTACGTTCCATTGGAGAGACGTTGGATCACTAAAACGTTCTTGAGAGATTTCTTCCACGGATCCTTGGGCGAGGAGAGAAAGAATTAAAGAGGAGATTTCTTGAAAGATTGCTTTTGAGAGAGACAGAGAGAGATTTCTGGTGCAATTTCAGATAGGTGGGGAGAGGCACCAGAAGAGGTCTTTATATTGAGGAACTAAGGAATAAACAATGGGTGTCCACACTAAATCACGTGGTACTAGAATTTATAAATCTTCTATCAGAAAGACAAATGTGTCCCTATGATCGACCCCATTTTTACTAGTTTTACTTTTCATTTCATGAAAAATTATGAAGGTCTGAAACACGAAAAAATGCTGAGCCATGCTTCTTATAATATAAGCGGCTGGTTATATTCAGCCAATCACCGATTTTGAACGGTCTAAATTAAAGTCTCTACATATTGTAACACTATCAAATTAAAATAAATTATGGGACGCTGGAACGTGTTTCAACACGTAACTCTTAGAGCCCAAATGAGGGGCCTAGATAGTAGGTGACTTAAATCTGTTCATATTCAGGCCAACTGTAGATAGAAAATGCCCCAAAGTACAATCTCTCAGCAGAATGATCTTTAACCCGAAGGAGATGATTTGTTGGTTCATGGTCTTCATAGCACAAGGTCATATATTTACAATTAGTAAAATCCAAAAGGTTTATAGGTATCAAAGGGTGCAAATCTTTAATAGGCAGATTATTGTATGCCAAATAGCATCAAAACCATTGGTTTCAGAACATGGAATGTCTGTTGGTTTTACCCCTAGAGACCTAACAGGATGTAGCTAGCGATTGAGTAGAGCATGGACATCTCTAAATGCTAAAAATTTCATATCCAAAGCGAGTTTTTAAGAAACTGCTCATATTTTAGCTAGCAGAACAGAATATGAGTGGTCTGGATTGCAAAACATTTTGTCAGATGAACTTTTACCTATATGCAATTTTTGTGCTGATTTAGTCTTGCATATAATACCACATTAAGGAGACTGATCTTGAACCTTTTCTCTTCTATGGATTAATTCTTACTATTTTGGAGGTAAGAAAAGAAAAAGGTCCCCAACAAAACCTTTATCTTCAATTCTTTATTATTTCCCTTATTATAATATACAAAGGATCTGCGAGTCATTCAGGAGAAGGGGTAGTTTAGACGTGTAAGATAAAGGTTTTGCAGGGCATCTTGGACATTTTAAGTGATTCAGTTTTGACTCGCGATGGGCGAGGAGAAGCTTCGAGAGCTCTGGCATCAGCTTGAAGTCACCTCTTCTGGAAGCATCTTTCTCATTTCCTATCCCATGCAGCTGTATCACGCCTTTGTTTACGGACATGGATCAAATAAGACAAAAGAATCTCCGTTCTTTTCATTGAATTCAACCACATACAGCCCACCAGCGTAGAGTCGATGAATTCCCCCGGAAAGGAAGTTGTAGAGCAAGAAGTTTTCAAAATAGTTCCACATATTAAAAAGATGGTCAAGCCGATGACGAAACATGTGATATTCTAGACAATTCCAACGACAGCGTTAAATTCTTCTCTCTGGTCTTCTCAAAATTGTGGTTCTCATCCACACCAGACTCATGACATATCTACAATCAATTTTCTTCTTTCTCTTTACTAATCTCTAGTACATGAGATTTTCTACGTCCATAAGATCTAAAGAAGGGAAGCCTTGGTGTAACGGTAGAGTTATCACTGTATAACCTTAAGATCACAGGTTTAAGACCGAAAAATAATATCTTGCAATCGTTGTGTCAGGCCCTTTCCAATACCCATGTATGCATGAGCTTTATGCACCGAGCTGCCGTTCTATCCATAAAACTCCAAACCCTCGGGTAGGGGACTCAACCCAACTTTCAGTTGGGTGTCTTTTGGGAAGCGGGTCAGGTATCAAGAAGCGACTGTAGGCAAAACGAAGGACTCGACTCAGTTCGCCCACAATAATTAGAATGAATTTGCCACTTCACTGACCTCATCGTCAGCTGGTGATTGATTTGGCGGGGCTAAACTGGAACACAAGGTATGAAGAGGCCACAAGCAGAAGTCCGTTGGGTGAGCCCGGCATTGACTAAGGAGTTCTTACACAATTGTTGATGTTGACCAATTGCTCGTTTTGATGTGCCCACCGTGAATCTGGTACTCGTCCACTCTCACACATTCAAGAGACCGCAGCTGAACCATTCATTTGTCTGGGACAGGCATTCCATTAATTAGACACGACATGGGCACCCTGGATAAGCGGCTTTAATCAGCTACACATGTAAAGATCAATGTGTGATGGTAAAAGTTGTTGTCACATGAGGTTACAGGTTCAAGGCGAGAAAACAGCCTATTGCAAAATACAAGATAAGCCTATGTACTTTAGGCCCTTATGGTCCACCCCTTTCCCGGACCCCACATAGGAGAGAGCTTTGTGCACCAGGACTGCCCTTTACATGTAAAGATTGATGTCAAACCGGATGTTGATGGGCAGGTCACCAATCAAGACTGGGAAAAGAATCCCATCGAGCTTACCTGCACATGACGAAAGACTTAGTGGTGTTTGAGAGGAGACAAGCTGCTGCCTTGAGGATGAGATTTGGCTTGAGATTATTTGAGCAGGTTTAAGATTTAAGATGACTTCAATTTGATATGAGATGACTGAAAATATCACTTGAGCTGAGTTGAAATGGGTTAGCAGGATACAGACTGAGATGAGATGGTTGGGATGAGTCAAAAGAGATGGTTGAATTGACATATGATAAGGCTCAATTTCATCTCAAGAAAAATATACGGGTGGGGCTGAATTTTAGGATAAGAAGAATGAATCTCTTTTACACTAGGAAAGAGATGAGATGACTTGAGATGTATGTGATATGCAAACCATTAACAATAAACTGACATGAGATTTGGATCTCTGATCCCATCCCAAGCAGCTCTAATAGTAAGTTAGGATAAGATGATTTTCATCTCGTCTCAAGCACCATGCTAGTGAGCTAGGATGAAATGGGTTTCATCTCATCTCAGCTCAAGCACCACCAATAATTGGTGATACGCGTCAATATCATCATCTCAGCTCAAGCGCCACCAACAACCAATATATGAAACACCCATATGAAATGTATTAACTACCAGACTTCCACTCATAAAGTTCATAATAGGAGGAATGACAAACCACAGCGCCCTACTTTTGCACGAAGGAACGGCACCTTTGGATGATTTGACTGCTCTTGTTGTGAGTATTTCCTAGCCAAAAGAATCATGAGATTCGGGCAATTCTCGCATCTTAAAACCTCATTTTGTCATTTCGATTGTTATTTTAATAAAGTTTCTAACCATCCACTTAGTGTAATCGAAAATAAAAAAATTCAGACGCCAGAATCATCCACTAAGCAAGTATCTTTTAACAGATTGACCTTCAAATCGGGAACAATTAATCAGATCAATGAGTTGCATAATCCAAAAGTGGGTCTTTTCAAGCAAAAGTGGGGCACTCTGGATTTGGAACTTTCTCGAGCAGTGTGTTTTAGCATCCTCTAATACTAAATGAGCTCATGCGGCACGAGGAAGAACATGAGCAGGAAGACGTACAGAGGGAGCCCATTCGTCCTATGATTCAAATCACCTATCAGCTAAGCCTGGCTAGGGATGGCCCATAAGTGCACAAATGATCTCCTTCACGTTGCGGTTTTAAGCATCTAATATAAAGGTCAAATAAATCCAAAACCTCCCAATTTCTAGAACCCAGAAATTCGATGACTAATAAGACTAACGGAATGGACCTCATGCACAGGCAGTGGGTCCACTTCCTCCTCAATGACAAGAAAGATCGTTTAAAGAGGTTCTGTCTGTTTCCTTGTTCCTTGATAACCAAGTAATCCAAAATTCTCTACGAAATTCTGACTCGGTCATAGGACTTTGTCATGTATGGGTGAGCAAGCAAACCAACAATTATACGGTAGCAAAAGTGTGACGCATGCACACACGGGAACCCATTCCATCCCCCTTTGACGCAAGTCTTTCGTTATTTATTTACTTTTCTTTAATCATCCCCTACGTTATCCCTTGTTGAAAGATTCAAGCAATCGTTCCTCGGCAAGAAAGCTCATGTGGAATACACGAGAGAGGGAATGGCTGTTGTCCCAAATAGTATGGGCAACTTAATTTCCTATGAGATCGATAGTGACATTTACAACGAAATTACTCCTTTAGACAGATCAGGAACAAAATCCTCCAGCTAATTTGAAATCCTCGTGCCCATAAGAGATGTTCTCATATAGTCCAAGGAGAGCCATGAATTTTCAAGCCCGCAAGACGGATTCAGCTATAGTAAATGATAATGTCACAGAACACCCAAGGCCTCATGTCTACATGTGAATGACATACGGGACTCATTGGCTTACAACACCATCAGTTGGCACAATTCCATTGCTTGGCAACCATACAGGAGAATCACGAAAATACTTATTATACAACCAGTGAGAGGTGTTCAAAGCATCACCTGTGGCCTTAACAGAGAAGACCTTCCTACTGCTCTGCCATTTATTCGTCAGCATGATCCACTCCCTTCTCCAATCTTCCAGTCGAAACCTCTCACCACTCTCCATGCTCTCCAGTAAATGTTTGAAATATATAGCTGCTCGTGGGCCATAATAATCTCGAAGAAGTCCGCTCCAGTACTTGTTTCCTGAAATGGAGTAGGGGAAAGTTTAAATGCAACTCATTTATGCAGAAGTTCATGAAAAACCCCAACATGACAAGATTAAGGAACCATCATCTGTAAACTTACCATAGTCTCGAAGCAAACTAGATTCAATCTCCGTGTTATCAAACCACATTGTTATTTGAGTTCTGGCATTCCATTCATACTGTAAGACACAAGTCCACCATGTTGGATCATGATATGAAAAAGTAGAGTTCCCAATATTAGTATTGGTTAGAAATAAGTTTCAGGAAGCAATCACCTGTTTCTCCTGATCTGGATCTTCTGCAAGCTGCTTTGCACTTTCTAACCAAGGCCCAAGTAGAAAGCCATCATGGCAAGCTAAAAGCATGTCTATATCATTGACAAGCTCAAGGAAGTGATTGGTGTAGGTAATAGCATTATGGACATTGTCTAATTGATAGGCTTCTATTGCCTTTAAGAACACTTGATTTGCATACTTAGCCAAAGCCTGACGTGTGAGGTCAACAAGATCATACCTGATGTCACAGAAATGCATATGGAGTAAATATTCTGATTCATTTGCCACCTAGTAACTCTATTAAGTAGCAAAACACCTATTTGTGAATTCTGCTGTCCTATAAGCCATTAAGGTGCTATGTATTTACATTCATGAAAGGTAGCCTATACCTCGGCTGAAAAAGCAAACAGATATATGCAGATACATTGACAAAAAGTTATCTCATTGGCTGATAGAAAGCAAAAATATTTGATCTTGGATTTGGTTTTTCAGAAATGTTGGATACTTAAGCAATTAGATTGGGGATCTTGCTGAGTATGGGGTATCTTGCATCCTTTAATTAACATTAGAGAGGTGGACCCCACACCATAAAGAGGCTCACAACCAAAGCCAAGAAATAGAGACTCTAAGTTATTTCTTGAAAGGGGGTTTCAAAGTGGGATACCAGTACTAGGTGTAGAAAGGGAGCCTTTGGCTCAACTGTTAAGTTGTCATTCTGTGACATGGAGGTCACAGTTTCAAGGCAAGGAAACAGCCTCTTACAAAAATGCAAGGTAAGGTTGTGTACTATAGACCCTTTGCGGTCTGCCCCCTCCCTGGACCCTGCATATGCAGGAGTTTCGTGCACTGGGCTGCCATTTTATACTAGCAGAAGGTGTTGGGTGTGCTTCTTTTGGGATTTCTCATGTGAGAGTTGTCTCTTGTAAAAGTAGAAAAGAGGGAAGAGAAGAAGAGGGCTTCAAGGT
The DNA here is from genome assembly GCA_035236585.1 of Warburgia ugandensis. Taxonomy (NCBI): domain Eukaryota; kingdom Viridiplantae; phylum Streptophyta; class Magnoliopsida; order Canellales; family Canellaceae; genus Warburgia; species Warburgia ugandensis. Next base: position 8,052,326 of record CP141138.1, on the reverse strand, counting down.
TTGCTCTTGGATTTTAGAGAAGACAAGAAGATGAAGAAGAACCAGGTCAAGTTCATGCTTGTGCTCTCCTAGTAGATTTATCCATTTGCTCTCCTTGAGACGGTTTTGCCAAACCATGTATATGCTTGTGTATTACTTTGTCTTTGTGTTTCCTAGCATTTAGTTCCTTGCTCTTCTATTTAGTGGTTTAAATACATCCTAGTTGTAATTACAGCAATCCATTAAGGCTTTCACTTGGCGACCTAGTGCAAAATAGATCCCTACAAGAACAATAAATAAAGTCTAATAAGTGTCATCAACTTGGTGGTGCAGAGTTTAGCATGTTTCTTAATGTATGTAAAGGTTAGTTCTGTAGCTAATGAAAATGACCCATCTTCAAGTTATAAACTTCAGCAGTATTGTATAGACATTATGTTGGCTATTGCTGACCTATTCAAGTGTTAGTTTTATCTTCATCTGGCACTAAAGCAACAATGACCAGCAGTAATGTCCAGTAACTGATTGTTCTAAAGATTAAAGATCAAGATCTCATATTCCAGAACTTTTTTTAACTTCTTTTGGTCACCCTATAGAGCCTGTGCAGTATCACAAACTTCAGAAGGACTAAACTCTATAAAGCAGATCATTCTAGTGGCTTGCATTAATTTTATTTGACATTAGATACATTGCTCCCTTTTCAGGAATGCTGGACTTCAATTTTCCCAGGTCCACCATCCAAATTGTCATTTGCAAATTAACCTGTTAAATAACATAGTTTTTTACTGTATTGGCTGGTTTTCCTTTCTAGCAAGCTCTTGATACCAAAAACCACGATCACCCATCAAAACAACCAACTCTGACTTCTGATGTATGATTATGTTTTGATTCTCAATATCGGAGTATCAGTCTTATTTATAAGATATAACTTTAAACTGATAAAAGTTTAGATCGTATAAAGCCCACCTGAAAGTATGACTCCCCGATAATTCAGTCCCACTTGCAAGGAAAAGCTTTAATGCATGTATGACATCAGAAGTTGAATACCATAAATGTGGTTTATCATAAGAATCAGGTGTTTGCTCCAACGAAGCTCTTCTTGCTGCTTGTCCACTGAAGTGCTGCTGCCTTCCACTTGTAAACACTGCTGGGACTGAAATGATGGATGGATCAACATCCGGGAATGAAACAATTACATCCCTGTTCTTGTCCTGTTCTCCAATCATAAAAGAAACACACAAATGAGACAAAGGTCTTCAACATGTGATACTCTTAACTGGAACTTTCTATACTTTGAGCTAATGCCTAATTGGTAGCACAATGCTACATACAACTTGTTGACACCCATCATTTTCTATCCACACAGAAAGTTTCTGGAAGAGTATGCTGCATGTTACTACTTCTAATTACAAGGTTTTTATATAGTCATAATTAGGTTTAACTCATATGTTCATTAGATGGTTTTGGATTTGTTACCTGGAAGCACTAAATGATACTAATTTTAAAAGTTTATTAGTGCATAACACCGTGAAAGGAGGTATAACATTTCATCTAAAACACTCAATGTTGTAGATGACTTGCCAATAAATCAACAGAGTTGTAGGGCTTACATAGGCACCATCGGTGCAATTATAGACAGTGTGATGTAATATATCCCAGGCATCTTGCATTGCTGGAACATACTTTCCATAGCGTCTTCTTGAGTATTGTTGTATCCATTTCTGGAAGGAAAAACAATAGACAAGTTAACCTCATAAGAAAAAAATAATAATAAAAGGAAAGAAAGAAAAACCAAAGTGTATACAGTGCCAACTATGAAGGACTGTGCTGGTAGTTGCTATCAGCTTCAGTCTCATTCTAATTTTCCAGTGCGTTGAAAATAGACTAATTTGATGAACACAATACAAATTTCAGGTACATGAACATAAATTTTGTTTTACCTTGGCATCAACTTTTTTATGACGAAATGTCATTTCGGACATCAGATCATAAACTACAGGATTCTGCTCAATGCCTTCCATACACATTCCCACACCAACCTTCAGGGAAGTAAATGGAAAAGGTTTTAAAATGTTGAATTGAAATCTGGCAAGAAAAAGAATGCAGAAACAATAAAAAAGAAAAGAGTTATAGCAATCAATTTGACATTGGTGGAAGCAATGGGCCAATATGAATTACGTTTCCTCCTAAATATGGAGCCCACCAAGGCTTACCAATTGAATTCTCATATTCCCTCATCTTTAGATGGCTAAACTAAATATGACTTGGTGGACTACTTCATTGTATCACTCATTCTACTTCATTTCCTACAATATACTAGCATGCAGTATTGTTGAAATGACTTGGTGGACTATAAGGATTCATTGTATCACTAGAAGTGAGAAGAAAAGAACTCTCACAAAATGGCAATTGGTGGAAGCAATGGGCTATAAAGTCATTATATAATGGCTGGTCCTTTCCATCCAAAAAATGGCATACACTCGTATCTTCCAATGTCACCTTCCTTCAAATAAATAAAATAAGTCAAGGAAAAAATATGATAAATTTGACTCAAAGGTATACACACAAGTCATGTATCAGGATTCAATTTGACGACACAAAAAGCAGGAAGAATCTACAAGATATGTAAATGATACGCTTTGCTTATTGAACAAAAGGATAAGTTAAGAAAAAGGTAAAGATATGTAAAAGATATGCTTTGCTTATTGAACAAAAGGATAATTTCTTGGAAGTTAAGAAAAAGGTAAACTTACCATGGTTGAATTTTCACTTATACGAGCTTCAATGGGTCCAGATGCAATTGAATCTAAAACCCCATACATTTCAATGTTTCCAGCAAAATTATGCAGCATGCACCTGTTGAACCCCACCAATAACTGGTTAGTTAATACAATAATACAGAAATAGATACACAGTCTGAGATCAAATGAGAAAAACATAATAGCACCAATCTTCAGGACAAGAAATTGAACTTTCCAGATGTAAGGTACACCATAAAACTGTTCAGAAACATTCCATATAGGCTTCACTTCTGCAAATAGATCAAGAACAACCAGCCTTCCAGTGGGAACAGAATGCAATAGTGCCTGCACAACATGCATAGCCGACTGGCAATCAGTAGGCAATGAACCAAGAAAGCAGAAATGAACCCCAAAGATACAACAAATTTACATCGATGTTATTTAACCTGATACAGTTCAGGATTACAATAGGATTAACATTCAAATGCCAAAGATCAACCATTTATTTAAATTGAAAAAGACCTTCAGCAATTTAAACTTATTATAGTATATGAGACATTCAGTTAAGCTAGTTGATTAATAACAGTCTCATGTTTTTTAGTGACAAATGGACCTACACTCCTTTAACGAGAAAGTCAAGAATTTGTGGTTTTGTTATGACTGAAGTATTGGTCTTGACTAAGAAGACTGAGATGTCTCCATCAAAACTACCACTAAGCCTATATGATATAAATTAAATCAACATTATTAGAAAAACTAACTCCCAATTGAAAAACACTAACTTAGAATTATAGCAAAAGCAAGACAGAACAAGCGAAAGACCAGATATAACTGGGGCAAGAGTAATATGTAATTTTACAAACCTAATAAACCAGAACAGCTAAGGTAATAACCTCACTTACCACAATTATAACTTTAAAGCAAGCATATTTTAGAAGCAGACAGAACATCTTATACGCCTCTGGCAAGCAAGCACATCTGATGGAATTATATATTTGCTGAAGCAATGAAGAAGAGGCTCACGGAGATGCATGCATAAAACAACACCAGGGAATGTGAACAGTAAATTTGCATCCATTGACAGAACAAGTTAAAAAGATCTAACCTTCATCTGTGGTGGCCTCCAAAATGGATCATATGAGAATAACCATCCCTGCATCAGAGCAAGATACACTAGAATGATGTGAGAAAAGAAGAATGGGGTTGAACCAATTTCACCTAAGACAGACGGTGGACTTCCACTCCTATATAGAAGGACAAGATAGGGACAGTCAGGCTCAGTGGATCACATAAGAGGGTCAGAAGCAGAGAGGGGTGTGAACTTGAGAGGTAAGACCAACTGTGGGGGCCACGTAGAGCTGTTGGCTGTAAGAGAGAGTGGTGAGTAAGGAGGTGGCATTGCACTATGTTCACTATCTTTCAATGAAGAGATTTTGAGAAAGAAAAAAGAAGTTTACAGAGAAGCTATTCCTATCAGTCATTATTTTAAAAGAACATGTTGAAGGGGTGCAGTTGAACAGCCAATTTAAGGGGTGGAGGTATCATTCCCTTAAACTATGTACACAATAATTTCAAGATTACAATCAAGGTGCCAATATTGCAAAATTAACATATAAAAGGAAATTCTCTGAAGGATGAATATCTAAGAAGATATGCCTTGTGTGTCTGTACAAACATATTCCACAAATCTTTGTCTACAAAGAATAGATACAAAATTCATCAAAATTTATTCCTTATTTATTCTGTGTTTGCACCTGCATTAGCCAGACTGCCTCATCATCACCCCTTTGCATTGCTAGATATATTGCTTCACCTAACGAGGAGATATATTCAGGGTCATCTACAGGTGGAGTGTTCTCATCAAAAGTATCACTGCAAATTGAAAGTGGAAATTAGAAAAATAAAATAAAATGATAAGGAGCTAGTCCCAAGCTTGCTCAAGCAAGCCAGTTATTAGATTAGCAGTCATACTCGAGAAACAATTTGCAACATGAAGAAATAGAGTATTTTGGCAGTTGTATATAGAAGAGAGCATCTACAGTCAATGATGTATCTGCAAGCTAACCTATGCACCAAACTAGTATATCTCTGTTACTTGTAAAGAAATGCTTATATTTCCTGGATTTAATGTGCCAAAAAATCGGTAGCATGAAAAGAAAGCTCCCGACTATTCCACATGAGAACAACAGCACTGGCGATGTTCCTCTAAATCAATTTAAGATGCCAAATCATCATTAATTCTACTTTCAATTTTTGACTGTATTGTGTATAGATAAACCTTATTGTGAGCAAATTGATGACAAATTCAACATGGAGCATGTACAGCAAGGTATAAGGAATATATATTTAACCTTCTAAAAAGAAACAAAGGAAATACTATTTTGACCAGATTTCTACTTTGCCACTTCACTTCTTACTGTAAAAGGCTTCACAGCACCACAAAGGAAACTTGCTCTCTTAATGTTGAGTACATCAGACATGAGACAACTGATTCTATTCTTCTTAATTCACCTCTATTAATACACACACACACATATGGACATGTCTATATACATATTTGCCTGTGTGTGTAAATAATACTTATATACATGTCTGCATCTATGCTTTTGAGAAAATGCATGTACAAACGCATTCATATAATAGTCTGGTAAGATGGCTGCAGATTACCACAGTGCATGTTGGCTTTTACCAATTACCAAGCATATGTGGCAGGTAGACTTTTGCTTGGTATAGAAAGGATATTAATATTCTCATCCACTTCTTTGGTGTCTTTCCTCTTAAGTTTATGTATTTAGTGGCTTTGTAGTAAATTGAGTTTCATGGACCAAGGTAAAGAAGACACATGGAGGTAGTGAAAAAGCAAGTGGCAACACTGTTTCCTACTGGAACTGTAAGTTCTTCTTTTGTAGGCAAACTGTATAGAACTCAAATAATACTGCATTGTTTTGATCCCAGGAACCTGAAGTTTCAAGCAAGCAATTTAATAGACTGAAAAGAAAAGAATAACTTTTTCAGGTGGACTGACTATTGAATTAGAAATATAATCAGAGGATGAATAAGATAGGTCACATGCACTGACTGCAACTGTTATCTCTTACAAATAAGACTGTGCAAAGCTTCTGTAGAGTAATAGATTAGAACACATATTTTCCTCTCAATGTCACAAAGGAGAAAAAGTATAAAAAGAGAAATTAAAACATAAAGATGATTCACATTTGTAGCATGAACAGAGTAAATCATGTGAGGACAAATTCGGCATAGTATATTTACATCAGCCTCTTACATAATCTGAATCATTGAAGTATGAAATTATACCTTGACCAGAATATATATATAGATACATACACTTAGACATACAAATAAAGAATATGATCTCCAATTAACACCTTTTAGCAAAACATGTATACATGAATAAATGTAATTGCTCAACAGTTTTTGAATTTAAATGAACACTAGAATGAGTAAGACCGGAGATAGACATACCAATTGTAAATGTGAGAACTCCTTCCATATTCTGTGCAAAAACATAATGCTGTGTTAGAGACTGCCGCTACATTCTATCAGAATTTCAACAGCTTCATGAACACCACAGGAAAGTATACAGAATTGTGCAGTATCATTGTCTCCTATACACCCCTGGTCACAGAAATGCATACTGGGAGTGGTCAATGGCCATGAACAGCAGCCCATATGCTATGTAACAAAAGCATGTGAGATGAAGGATAGGAAAGGCCAAAAATCTCAGTAGACTGTTCTGGACATTAGATACATTGATTTAACCATCAAAATTGGACTGTTGGCTATTTTGCAACCTAACTGTTCTTTTGTAGAACCTTCCTGGACCAGTAAGATCATCCCTGGGCTGAGACTTTAGGATGTGTTAACCTGTGGAGGCATGGATTGCCTAACATACAGGTTATCCAGGTAAAATATTCTATAGCAGTGAGCAGTTTTGAGTGTATGTCTGTATATTACACAAACAAACAATGGCATGAAGTGCTTCCACCTTTCAGTTGTTGCTTAATAAATGCCCTCCCGATTTCAATAAACAATGGATCAGTTGCATCCAAGAGATAAGTGCAGCACCACCTTGGATCACCACCAACAGTAAACCTACATAATGGGGAGAAAGTTATCACAGTACTTGATATAAATAGTTGGGTTAATAAGTTTGTGTGGAATGATGTGATCTGAGCATTTTTGAGACTTAGCAAACATTTGGCAAGTCCAAGGTATGGACAACTGGAAATAGAAGAATCAGGATCCATAAGCCAATACTAGTAACTGGTAAGACAAGCATAAGGGCAACCCATTAAAAATATAATAAGCATATTGAAAATAAGATCAAAAGCAATATCACTAAGACATTATGTAGCATGTGCCGTAGAATCATATGAAAATTTCAAGAGGAAACATGCATGCACATTCTTGCAGGCACTTGCATGGCAGAACCATGAAAAAACACACTTCTCTTAGAAACAGAAACTTGAAGGCAACCACATTGTTTCCATATATTTTAGGAGGATAGAGTAGAATAAGTTACAACAAAGCAAAGGAAACTGCCTCTTGCAAAATGCAAGGTAAGGCTGTGTACTATAGACCCTTGTGGTCCACCCTTCCCCTGACCCCGCATACAAGAGAGCTTCGTGCATGGGGCTGTGCTTTCTATAAAACAAAGGAAAGCATTGCAGTGACAGGTGTACCTGTTGTCTGTGTACAATCTACCGGACAAGCATGCGCAAACACGTGCTGGCAGGTGTGATGGAAGTCTTGTATGTATACAGTCTAATAGGATACACTAATAAATTGCACAGATTTAACAATAAGCACAGCCTTAGAGTAAGTGAGAAGAAACACAGAGCTAAGACCCCATTAGGTGAAGCTACTCAAAGACTGGTTCTTAAACCCACCCATTCTCCTACACGAGTTCCTGGAAGAATAACAAGCAGAAGCACACTCAGGTTCTTAAAAGGATATAAAGGGGAAATATGCATAAGATAGTTAAAATCACGTTTTGTTTTTTCATCGTTTCCAAAAGCTCCTGGGAAACTGGAGAAGCCTGCCTCCCCAGGGCACTTTTAAAGTGGGAAAAATTCAGCAAAACAGACATCCTCTTTGGTTCATTTTTGTTAGATAGTTTTTCTCCAAAGGCAGATTGCACCAAGCAAGACTAACACTTGCAACCTCAATGCACAGAGCACTTTTTTTGTTTATTTCTCAACATTTTCTTTAAAATTTGTAATTGTTTTTTTCCATATTTTGCGCTTTCCCTTTCTACCCACCAAAATTTGTTTGCTTCCAGCTCTCAGTTCCTGTCCTGGCAACTGTGGCTTTGTCTCCTCTTAGACAAAACAATGATCCTGTCAGAGAAGGGGCATAAATTTCCAATTAGTTTCTAGTTGGTCATGAAACAAACAGAGATAGAATCAGATTGATTCCAAAAATGCCTTTCTAGATATTCCTTAATATCCCGGCTATTCACGGTACATGAGATAATCATCTGCTTCTGGAAGAAATCGAAGAATTTGTTGGAAATCCTACAAGATCAATTCGTTTGCTGCTTTCTCCAGACCTCCAGGAAAAGCATGAAAAAAAGGCTCAAATGATACAATCCCTTCGTATCAATAACTCATTAAAAATGAAATTATCTCCAAGAACGAAATCTTTGTTATGCAGACAATAAACCCATTCTTATTTTTCCACATCAAAGTGAAGTATAGGACTTAATTTTTCTTTAATTTAATGCCCCTTGGTGTTCCAAAAGTACCTTTTCAGAGTCTTGGAGAGGAAGATGCAGTTCGGGTTGACGTATAGTGCGACTTGTCAGAGATAGAACCTCCTCCATTGAACTATCTAATTAGACCACAAACTTGTTGACTGCTAGCCACCAAAAGGAGAAGCATAACTGCTATCCAATTAGTTTGCTCTCCTTTTGTCTCGCGATCGCCTTTTGGCTACAAATAAACGGAATTTCTAAAGCATCTAATAGAGCTCCCAACTTTTGAAGGTTTATGATAGAGGAAGCAGAAGTGGGGCAAATGTAAGAAGAACAAACAAGAAAAATACAGCTGATACAGCACCACATCACCTGACAGTAGCTGCTTTCAGCAGCAAGAATCAAAATAAGACTTTGTACCAACCGGTAAGGATGAAGTATTATCAACAAAGTTTTCCATTGATACAACATGCTGTTTTTTCCATTTGTTCCCTTTCAGAATTAGTAGTGGTCTTACAAACTATACCAATGGTTTGTACGATTTCCTTGCATCAAAAACAGCCACACTTAAAAGCCGAGTACTGTACCATTGAGTTGGCAACCAGAGAAATGTGGTGTGTAGATATGATCAGAATAAAAAAGAATAAAGAAATTGGGATTGCTCGACCCATCAAAACATTGAACGTCAAAAGTAAAAAAAATTCAGTAGACACATCATCTCTTTATGGAAGTAATTGAGATCAGATTTTTAAGAATTTCTTGGAGACTCAATGGATTTTAAGTACCAGGAGGAGTACTAGAGTCTGTTACTCGCTGCAAGTGAAGCAAAACTCAGATTCACAAAAACTAAATTTGGAGCAAATTAGAGTTGGAAAGGAACCTTGATGCAAGATGTTTAAGTTCAAATATGAGTTAGAATTTGCAGTTGGGTAAAACAAGGGAACATGTTATGCTAATGTGGTCCTCCCTAAGTGGAGGGTCACACTAGAGAGAGGGGAGGTTCAGAAGCATGAGACAAAAGATACAGTAGGGAGGTCAGAAACACTTAAAGCTTATCTTGAAGGAAAAAAAATGAGAGGAAATGATTGCAGGTGCATGTGGTGCTACTTAATACGTAGAAGAGACAAAAAACAACAGAAGAGCACTTACCAATTTCCAAGGCGTGTGATTTTTGCTGATGGAAATATAGAAGGTAGAGCTGCAGGGACATTTCCAGAAAATGCTGGAAGAACTAAAGCCAAAGACAAATAATAAGAGAAGAGAGATAACCAACAAATAACAACAGCAAGACATCATCTGGACATTCTTAAAGTTCTAACCTCTTTCAAAGTTCGTATATTCAAAAACAAATTCTGGAGGGATATACTTCCTTCTTATGGTTAAGTTTCAATTTTAGTCAAAATACCCCTAATTTAGCATTCAATTAGATCATCTAACCATTCAAAATTGCAAAATTTAGCTTGATTTTAAATTTAGCTCCAATTGACCATCCAAACCTTAATTTGTCAAAATCAACGGTCAAATGACCATTAGAGCTCGTTAGATGATTGATGTATAGTTCAAATGATTCTAAATTGGTCTTTTATTTTGCAAATTAACCAAAAGAGGCATGGATAGTTAAGATCAAAAGCTAACGGTGTAGATCATTCTAAAGAGGATTGGATGGGCCAGATCAGCCATAAAGATGGATAGGATAGTTTCCTAGAAAATAATTAGCTCAATTGGGAATCATGAAAAAAGGGAAATAACATGGAGAAGGCAAGTTGCAATTGTGGGGAGGTTTCCAAAGGAGTGAGAACCAAATTAGAAAAGGGGGAGCTAAAAAAGAGCCAAAGGCAACCGTAACCATTCCTCTTTTTTTCCCTCATTCTCTCTATCCTCTTCTACCCTCTCTTGCCTCTCTCACGTTCTCCTTTTCCTCTTGCTTTTCTCTCCACTCTCTATTCTTCTTCCTTGGTTGTACGTAGGAGGCAGTCCCCCTACCTCTTTCTCAACCCCCCCCCTCTCTTACGTTCCCACTTCCTCCCACCATCTTCTTCATCACTCCACCGTATCCCTTCTTCCCTCTCTATCTCTACTTCCTCTTCTCTCGCCCTACATCTCTCTCTTGTTCTCTTTCTCTTCTCTCCCTTTCTCTCTCTCTCTCATGCTTTTTTCCCACTTCTCCACCTCCCTTACTCTTTTTCTCTACCTCACACTCCCTCTGCCTCTTCCTTATCACTGCCCTCTCGCACTCCTCTTCTTTCCCTCTCTCTTACTCGAACTCTCTCCCTTGTTACTTCTCCATCAACCCAGCTTCTCCAGCCAGCATATGTCTCCCCAGGTATCATAGCCATCACCACTGCACTGCATAGCCTAGGACATCAGCTGCACCCAGTCGGCCAGGCGTCGTTTTCCTTCACCGGCCAGGTGACCCGGGCACCGCTCTTTCCTCTCCTCTTGCATAGCGACGAGCTCCCCTAGTTTCCTCTCCCTTTGCTCCCTCTGCCTCTGCTCTGTCCCTTCACCGCACCAGACAAGCACCGGATCACCGGCCCAGGCATTGTCGTCGACCAGTCCAAGAACGGAAACCCAAGTCAGGTTTCCCTCCTTTTCCCCTCCTCTCTTCTCCTCCCTCCTTTTCTTCTCTTTCCCTCTTCCTCTTCCTCATCCAGCATTTTTCTCGTTGTCGGCTAGCCCGTAGAAGGAAACCCAATCCAGGTTTCCTCCCTTCTCCTCCTCCCTCCTCCTCTTCTTTCCTCTTCTCCTGCTTCCCCACCTCCTTCTTTGGTGTCCTCTTTGTCAGGTTTACCATTTGTTTTTTGTTTAATTAGAATTTTGGTTTAATTCCAATCTTGCCCTTTGCTCTTTAAATCCAATTCCATTTCTGTCCCCGTTTTATTTCTATCTGTGTCCCGTTCTATTCCACTTTTACTTTATCTGCATTTTGCTTATCCAGGAACAACTCCATCCAAATCAGATCAGATCAATCAAGGTCTAACCCAATCAACGGGTTAACCTTAATCAACCTAAAATCCCCAATTTCTCATCTATTTCATGTCTGATTCTGAATTAACTTTACAATTTCATTCTGAGGATATCCTTGGACTTAATTAACGTGAATGATCTTTAATCTGAAATCAGTAACTTAATCTAAGCCTTTCAAATCCCAAAATCACAATTTAGCCCAAATCTCTATGATTTTGAGGAATCTGACAAATCCAACCAGCAGATCTCTAATCAAGGACGTGCTGAATACATCTATGAAGGCTGATCAATTCTCAGAAGATCAGATTTGAAGATATTGATAGTGATTAAGCTAGGGAAGTAGTTTTTTCATGTTATTTGATTTATTTGTTTTATTTAGGAACTGGTAATTCTGTAATTTTAAGAAGTTGATTAGATCTGAACTTTGATTATAATTTCAATAATTCCAATATTTTTTTATTTATTTTTAGATAATTAAATTTTATTGAAATTCCTACTTTTTAAGTCAAGTCCCCATGGGATCGACCCGTACTTACATAAGCTACACTACAATAGCCTGTGCATTAGGGTTAAATATCAACACTTATCGAAGTAAATGAATTCTTTGTTTATGATGCCAAAAAAACAATCTTTTAATTTCCAAAAGAAATAAACAAAAAAGAGGGTCATGCAACATGGATTGAGTCATTGGCTTGGTGGTTTGATGACTTTCCACATGTGCAATGCCTCCTTGTCCACATTAGCTTTAAATCCTACGTGCATTTCAACATGAACATGTATACATAATAAAATATAGATAATACTTATACACACTGATATGTGCGCATTGTTTACGTGCTACTACTTACTAAAATTATAGGGCAATTTGCAGTAACAAAAATCATTTTGAATATCAGTACAAGTAAACTCAAGAAAAAATAATTACCTGGAGACATTCCAAATTCAAACATTCTTGCCAGAATTTTCTTCTGTAAAGTTAGTTGCTGATCAAACCAACTTTGTGGTAGAGGCCCACCCCATCTGCCAACATATGGCATATAAGAAAAGTACAAACAAGCATCTGAGGGAAGCATCTCTCAAGAAAATCAAATAATAGTTTAAGTTACTCATAGCAACATGATAGGTATCATGGTATTAGTACCTGAGAAAGCAACCTATTGAGAAGAAGAGTACAAAGGAAAATCTTCATTGATTTTTGAATTACCCATTTCTAGAGGAATTAGCCATACAAGATAAGTAACTTCATGAAAACATGTAGGTATGATGATATTAGTATCTGAGAGAGTAACCTATTGAGAAGACAACCACAATGGAAAATCTTCATTGATTTTTGAACCTAACATTTATAGAGGCATTAGCCAAACAAGATAAGTTCATGAAATTTAGTCCTTGCAAAGAGCGTCAATGTTAATTTGACCCAACACTAGCACTTTGCCCAACAAGCCAAAGTAGAACAACTCCAAAGTGCAATGGAAATCTCAATTGGGGCAATCTGTTTGTGCATTCTTGAAAATATAAACATGATTTGCATAGATGAAAACCATCAAAGATTCCAAGACACTTTAGGAGAAGTAGTGGAAACTCTCATTGAAGGAAGGCTTTGTTTCTAGATGGTAGATAAGACTAATAATTAAAACATTGTTGAAGAAAGACAAACAAAATTCTCATGTTATGCATGACAGAATCTATTCCTCTTGCCAAAGGTGGCCATAGGCAGTAGTAGACTTCATTTGAACCATAAGATGACTCAGATAACTTGGTCAATTCACATGAATAGTAGTGAATTTGGTAGGAAAAATTTGCAGAGCACCAAAAAGTAATACTAGAGAAAAAGAAGTCAAGCATTGCCCTGGGTAGTTCTGCAGCTTCTTCTCCTGCTGCACCACTAAACAGTACTCACATATCCTTCTGCAAGCAAGCCCAGTGAGTGAAAGAATAGAAGTTCCTTTCAAACATTGTACTAGAAACTGATAGAGGCAAGTGCTACTGAGAAAAATGATCCACACCAATGAATTCACCATAATGGAGTGCATGAAACCTCCAATTTATTGTGAAAACAAAAAGAAAATACAAATAACACAAAGATCATTCTCACCCATGTAAGTTTCCCATACGTGACCATGCAAGGAATGCAGGGCCTCCAAAGAAATCATCCAAATCTGAACCACTGATATTAAACATCTGCTAGCAACCATCAAAAATAAATAGAAGATAAGGAAAACAAAAGTTCATGTGATCCTTAAATGTTTAGCTAAAAGCTGAAGAAACAAAAGGAAATAAGGTGAAGTTAAACAGGCTTGGGCATTTCAATAATGAATTAAAGTTCCATCATGAGACCACATTGGTGGAAATTGAGTCACTACTATGTTAAACATATGAAGGTTTATTGTTTCCCTTAGTTTGGCAGTAAGTTTTGAGATAGCTCCTGGGGTTTCACTTTTATTCCTAGAGCTTGAAAATATATAAATATGTATACATATAGTAATTCCAACAAGGGAACATCAGGGGTTGATCTATCAGAACAGCATGGAAGGGATACTACAGATATTGTGCAGTAGGAGGCCTATGTTTCCTACTGATACAGTAAATCAAACTTTCAGAAAAGCTGATATGGTAAGTTCTTCTCCATGAACATGAAACCAAAATTTTGTATTTTTGTTATCTGCACATAAAAAACTCTTAGTGAGTTTTAAGGAAGATATAGGGAATTATCAAACTGCTACACCAGATTCAAATTGAGCCAATATCCCGTCTTACCAACATGCACAACAGGTGCAAGGTCTAAGTGAATATAAGAACAGGGGCTGGACAAGAATAATTTAAGAGGCAACAATCAGTAAACTGTTTCCATGAGTAAGTTCCACTGTTTTAATCAAATATGCAATCAATGTCTAACTTTTCTGACAAATTCAATGTGCTATAAAAAGAAGGATCTTGAAAATTAAGAACTAAGAATTCCATATAAGCAAAAAACATGGGGAAGAAAATGTTAATGATATGATAAAAAGGAAAAGAAACTTGAAGAAGAACTTGACTCACTTCAAGATTAAGAGAGGAAAATAAAATAATGACAAGAAAATGAAGTACCTGGAAAACCTTTTTCCAGACTGCCTCTTGACCATTAAATGCAAGAGGCAAATTGATACCTTGAAGAGCCATCCAATCAATTTCTTTTTCCCATCTTTCCCAATCCCACCATGCAAATGAATCTTTGAAATACATCATCACAAACATAAACCAAGAAAAATAAAATAAAATCACCAAACAGAAAGAATGAAGAGAAAGATAAAATATTTACAAAGAAAAACAGAAGGAAGATAATTGCATCCACAAATCAGCTATCTTCCAATTATTACTATAAGATGGTTCCGAAAACAACTAACAAATCAATGTGGAAACTGGTAGTTAATGGAAGCAATGAACCATGAGGTTTAACATATTCAAGATTCCATAAATACTGTCAAACTTTTTAAGCGGCTCTACATGTAGGCTGATGAGTTAAAGACTGAAGTATAGAGACAGAAGCCTGTTTACTGACACAAGATAATACTAAGTCAGAATAATATAATGGTCAAAACCATCAATTTACTTGATTAAATTATTCAAACAAATAAGTTATTCCAAATTGATATATATTGCTCATTGATAGCTGTCCAGAAAACTTCTCCACTTAAAAAGGGGCAGCCCAGTGCATGAAGCTCCGCATATGTAGGGTCTGGGGAAGGGGCGGACCACAAAGGGTCTATAGTATACAGCCTTACCTTGCATTTTTGCAAGAGGCCGTTTCTACGCCTCAAACCCCTGACCTTTAGGTCACACAACGACAACTCTACCATTGTGCCAAGGCTCCCTTTCACAGAAAACTTCTCCACTTAATAGAAAAAAATTGAATTACTTGTACTTATTAAAGTATATTTTCATCCTCCAGCAGGAAATCAGCATTAACAAACAAACCGGATAGATGCAAAAAACATTAGATCAATATTTAGTTTTTGACCTACATACCTAAAACATATTGTTAAAGAATATATTCATCCTCCTGCAGCAAATCAGCATTAACAAATAAACCAGAAAGATGCACAAAGCTTTGGATGAATCTACAGTCATGGAACCATCCGCATACATGACTATGCAGTTTCTCACCAGATCTGTGTGTATTCTATTTATGCTAGATACATGTTAGGAAAAATAAACAAAATACATGTTTCTATTAATTACTAATATTATGAGAGCCATCAGACATAAGTATGTACTTTTTGTGCACATGCAATCTGCACTTCTAACTCGAGTGCTAGTTAAAGATGGCATGATGTTCAACCTGTCCAACCCAAAAATGTGCATCCAGCCAATCATGCATGAAAGGGATTTTTTTTAAAGAGTATGGACTCAGAAACTAACTAAAGATGAAGAGTCATTTCAAGGCAGCGGCTTACAGGTAGATGTAACAGCATTTTGGTAGTAATTCCAAGGAACGGGTCTCTGGATCAAAATGCCAGCTGCTCTAACACGAGGAAGAGACCCAGGCATAGGAACCGACGATAGTTGAGCACCACCAGTTTTATCCCAGGAGATATGTGCCCCACTGACATGTTTCAAGTACCAATGGATACCAGCAGAAAGCTCGACACCACTCACCCCTCCGATTCTAGTGAAAACAATATTCAGAAGCAGATGTGATCACTATAAATAACAATACACAAAAAACATAAAAACTCCAAAACCGCTTGTGTTAATTTTGGTCCAAGGATTTCTGGGACCCCGCATAATAAAGTAAGAAGAAGATCGTTCAAGTTTTTTGGTATTAATTTGCAATACATTAATGTCGTTGACTACCTCATTCTAGTGCCACTTATATCCTTTCTCTCCTAATAATGATCCCCCTCACCATTTAGAAAAATAATGATAATGCTAAAATGCATACATGAAAAGTAAGTAGCATAGTACTTTTATAAGCTGCAATAAGGAAATAGATATAACAGACTTAAGTCTAAATATATTTTTCAGTGACTGCAAGGAACTCGGATTATTTAAAATGACTGTCCTATTACTTTTAAACCCAGAAGGATCAACACCCAAAGTAATGGTGAGAGAATGGGGTCCTACAGTGACACACGCAACTCTGTCAAGGCACAAGAGGATATTACTGTTTCATTCTTTGGCTTGTCAAAAAATTGTTATATTAAGAAATTATATACCAAGCTAAGTAGAGTATGTAAAGCAATCGCAAAATGGACATACATTTGTTTGTTCATTTTGTTAGTATCCCTTGCACTTGTACACTTACATTCTGTATTTCACTGACTCCTTTCTCATGTTCACAGGGTACCCATTAAGAATGCAGACTGGTTGCTGAAAAAGGGTGTTAAGGCTGATAATCTGTGGGTATGAGATAGTATGCCTTAAAAATAGTTGTCTAGAGTCCCTTTGAGTTGTGTTTGTTTTCCTTACTTTTCACCACATCAATTGTATAGTGCTTCCTAGGAACTAACTGTATCTAGTTAAAAAGAACATAATACTGACCGAAGACAAAGAAACCGCACAACCTCGTAGATCAGTCATAGTCACAATGCTACGTAGAGACTAGCTTGAACATGAATAACTTCTTTGGTATTCTATGTCCAGTCTTAAGTAAACTAATACACCCATTACTACACAAACCCATTCCTGGTATAGGTTATAAGTTGTAATAGTGATCCAGAAGCTAGAAGAAATATGAAAACATACAAAATCTCTCGAGCCCCTTGTCGCCCAAAAGAGTGATGGTTGGTAATCGTAAAGCAAGACTTCCCACCACAGACTGCCTGACAAATGAGGAAAGCAAAAAGGATAGAGCATGAGATTTATCAGCCAATAAAAGAAGGTTATAATCATAACCTCTCCCATTTATAAGAATGGAGAAGGGGATATGCAAAGAAATGAATAAATTGAACATAAATTATAAAGTACTATAGGGACCTAACTTATACACAGACATTACAATTTTTATATGCCAAAAGGTGGCATCCATGTTCAAGATTATACAGACGTACATCTTCATGAACACCAAGCCTGTTGAAACCGCTCAGAAACAATGGTAAGGGATCACCAACGTGACTTAAATGATAAATAAATAACGAAGGTATCACATCATGACAGTATTCATTCAAGTAGTAGAAGATCAAGTTTTCATACACGTTGCTGGAGAACAAAACAATTACATGGATAGTAGATTTAACAATTCTAAGAACTTCCAAAGCAGGTTGAAGATCATAAATAGTCATAGAACCTAACGCATGCATATCCTATTTTCTTGCTCGTCTTGCTTCTCTGGATGAGCATGCAAAAATTGGTCATTGCTAATAGGGGGAAAAGGCACTTCTCATGCCTTTTTCAGCAGTCATCCAAGTTAATGGACACAGGTTCGAGGCGTGGAAACAGCCTCTTGCACAAATGCAAGGTAAGGCTGTGTACTGTAGACCCTTTCTGGTCTCAACAACTGATGTGTGTGTGTGTGTGTGTGTGTGTGTGTGTGTGTGTGTGTGTGTGTGCGTGTGTGCACACATTCACACACAGAGCAAGAGAGACAACACCAATCACAAAGATCTGCAACTATCAGTGCTGGATAGCATTCATAAGAGAAGAAAAAGTCCAAAGTACAAGCAGGAAAAAATCTTTCCTTTTGTGTTTTGTTTCTCTGAGGTAGAAGTAGAATTTGCACAAGACAGTTAACAAAAGAGAAAACAACTTTAAACATAAAAATTGTTGTTCACCAAAAAGTCAAAACCTTGCCAAGTAATCAGTAGACTAGCAACAATTTAAATAGGATGTGCAATACCCAGTTGACTTGCTACTAGAAAGAAAAACCAAATAAATTTTTATAACCAGAAAGTGAGATATCTATATATCATGCTCCTTTCAAAAACAGAGGATATCGCAGAAGAAAATCAATAGTTGCCCAAGGCCTAACTTTCATCTTTGACAAAACCTTAAGGCATACCTTATCCAAATCATATTCTTTTGCATTAAAAGTATAACCAATCCGATTACTAACTCTTATGAATTTCTTCTGCTTCAGATTCCAATTCAGTTTTTAAGGCACAACAAATGACAGTGGTAAATTCACCCAAAATCAACTTTATCAATTCCTTTCAAAGATTTCAGACATTAGCATTCTCTTCTTTTAACTATCAGCACTATCACTTCCCAGTTGAAAAGAGAACTCAGTTTATTGAATGCTAGCCATTCAACTCTATTATTGATCCTTAACCTAATCATGCCAAAATTTCTTCACTCAATAAGTCTCCTAAATCCATGTATATTATTGCCAATACAAGTTATGTCTATGCTATAGCATTTTTCTGTCTAAACCTACATTCATCTTACAAGTCTCAAATCCATTACTATCAAACTTGCCTTTAATTGCCATGTTTTCCTTGGCGTAAAAACCTAAAGCTTGGTCAAATAAGTAATCGTTTATTCAGTTATCCAGTGTTCCAAAGTAAAACTTCCATTGCGGAACTGCATTAGGAACCTTGGTAAAATCATGTTAAGTGAAAATCCTGCCGAGTAACTGACCTTCTTAGGATTAAACTTAGTGATATTTAAAAGAAACGGACGAGGCATAACAGCTTAGAGAGAATATTCACTATATGCAGCCTTTGCCTGATGGGTGGATAATCATGCAATTATTGGAAACTGTAAAGAACCGTCGAATTGAAATATCTACGACAGTGCGAGAGATCAAATTCGAGAACTAATCGTAAACTCCAAAACAATTCTTCAATTAGCATGAAGATAAGAGAAAGAAAAGAATCAAGGAAGAGTGAGCAAACCCTAGAAATTATCTTGAACTCGAAGCTGGACAAATGAGAGGGGAGAAGCCTGCGGAGAACGCCGAGAGCTGCAGCTTCTTGAACTTCTGGAGGAGCTCTCTCGCGGTCTTGAATTTCGAGAAGACGAGATAGGTGAGAAGAGTCGATCACAGAGGAGCGGGAGATCGAAAACGAGCAGCAAAGAAGAAAGAAGAACGATAAGCTTTGCAAGGCAGCATCCATGCCTGCCGGTAGTAGAATTAGCGCTCGAGAAAGACCCGATGATTCGGGCAAGGGCGGAAGGAACAGAATTTAAGGGGCGATGTCAGCGAGGAAGGAAGACAAGTAGTCACAGAAGAAGACGCAACGGGAACGAGACAAATTGCCGGCCGGGACTTCAGTCGTAGTGAAGAGATTCGCGCGCTAAATGAGACAGGAATATGAAAATGGCGAAATAATAATAGCAGTCTGCAGTCCCTCATTTTGATACTAACACCTCCCATCACTCGTACCATTAGCCATTGCTTGTACACGCATTTCAAAGTAACATGTAGATCCCAACCCTCAATGCACTCCTAATCTCCGCCAACATGTACCTTTGCCCGCTCGTCTAGGATGGTTGATGATCGAAGAATCTGAAGGGCCAGTTCTGTATTAATGATCCCAACCGTTCATCCTTTTGGCATTTTCTTTGTAGGTTATAATGGAATAAATTCTCATCCACTACATAATCCAATCATTTAGTGTTTACGGTTGTCCTATTCACCGGAAAACTGTTTTAAGGTTAAGATCAGGTGCTTGAAATATTGTACCATGATGTATAGTAGGCAAGCTTGTCCTTGTTTGAAGGGATCATCATAAATTATTGAAATATGTCAATTACATTCTGAACCCAACTCATGTGCCGCTTTAATGGTCAAACAGTCCCGCCCTTGGAACATACTACAGCCCCGCAGGGAAGAGCTGTTTATAATTGGATTTCAAGTTAGCAGTTACCGACTTCTATTTATTTTTCTTTACTTTTTTCTTCTTTGATTTAGATCGAAAATAGAAGAGTAGAGTGAGCCCAAAATCCAAATGAGGTTTATAGCCAAGGGTAAAGATATCAAAGTAAGAGTTATTTTGGAATGTACCAGTTGTGTCTGAAATGGTTTCGATAAAGAATTGCGGTGGCTTTACTTTAACAGGTAAAGAAAGGGTTAGAACGTCGACTAATAAATAATAAATAAAGGCTTTATCTTTATATATTTTTATTTATATAATTCTCTAACTAGTATTAACTGACAACGAATCTGTTCACGTTAGGAATCGAGGCTAATTATGAATGTATTTGTTTGTAGTTTTCTTTTCGAGATTGGATTGGTTTTCAGTGCAAAAGAAAATCTAACATATATGCTCTAAAATACTGTTTAGGTGGCCTCATTTTTGTCATTCCCTAAATGTCTCATTCATTGGATAATTTTGGTCTTGTTATCTAAGGCTGAAAACTTGAACAATTTAGCTCAATAAATCTTGCCTCCAAAGAAAAGAACAAAAAAAAAAAGCATTCATGATTAGAAAACCTGCAAACTAAATAAGGAATATTATTCGAAGAATGCTAAACTATAGGCGAGGTCCATATACCACATTTTATGGAGCCCGCCTAGGAACAATTTGACTAGTCCATCTCCTTGCTCTAAATTTAGAATGTCATATGGATCAAAAAGCATATAGTTTGGATGATTCTAGCCACTATAAAACTATATACTTGTACAAAGTTTTTCAACGGTCAAATTTTATGTGTAACTTTTTTTATCTTTTAATCTTGTGATTTTTTTCTGTCTAGAAGACATCTAAATCTAGAGTAATAAGATGAACGACACGGATCACATATACATGGGCCCTATAAAATATAATCTCTACACTGTACCTTATAATGCAGTCAGTTTAGCATTCCTTTTATCCAAAAATGACTCTGTAATACCTTCATTGAAAATTTGCCTTTGGATGATCTGGCCTATTCATCTTCTTCCTCCTTCCTAAAAGGGCAGCCGCAGTGCACGAAGCTCCCACCTATGCAGGGTCTGGGGAAGGGGCAAATTATGAGGGCCTAAAGTACACAGCCTTACCTTGCATTTACAAGAGGTTGTTTCCACGCCTTGAACCTATGACCTCAAGGTCACACGATGACAACTTTTACCATTGTGCAAAGGCTCCCCTTCTTCTTCCTCCTTCCTAAATGGGCTGTATGCAAAAACTCATGCCTATTTGGTTGCATCTAGCTCTTAGTTTTCTTACCTGAAAAAATCGATATTCATTATTTAAAAACTTTTCAGTTAAGAATACTAGACACTATAAGCACCCAATGGGCATGAATTTTTGTAAGTGACCAAGTAGGAGATGGTGAAGCAAACGAATAGGTCATATCATCCAGAGGTGGGGCCTAGATGGATGAATCAGGTGGAACATTTCTCATTATGAATTTCCTAGAGAGCATTGCATAACCTTTTTCCATGGCTGCTTATGGAAGGCATGTGCAATTGAACATACATGGAAACCAAATGCTTGGAGATAGGCTTAGCAATTTGGGTTGGTGGGTCATGTTCATGTCGTGTCGAGATTAACCCATTTAGTATATGGGTAGACACGAACACGATCTGCTTAATAATTGTGTCAAGAACCCGTGACTCAAACACGACATGATTATTAGACGAGTCGACACGATACGATTAGTGTAACGCGATTAAATAAATGTAAAATAACTAATATAGGTTTTTGATGAACCATCCTATATTTTCAACTCGATTGGTTAACAGCTTGTGAGTTGATGGGTCAACACGACGAATTAATAGGTTGCGTGTCAAATAGGTAAACACGACGGGCCAACATTGATTGACCCGAACATGATACGATTTTTGACGTATCACACGAACATGATAAGACTCGACCCTAACCCGCTAAACCCTAAACCGGTGTGGGTAAAGTCATGTTATCATGTTGTGTCATATTTTGCTACCCCTACTTGGAGATCCAAAGGGTTGGTCGTTGGGCTTGAAATAGTGATATGGTAAAGATTTTCTCCTTCAGATAATATTAACCTCCTGAGTTCATCAAGATTTAATTATAGTTGTTTTCACATTTTCTAGGCAGTCTATTTTCCCCTCTAAGAAAAGCGACACCTCTTCCATCGACGCTGCCAACAAATTTAGGAAAGTGTGCAAGTGGTTTTCTTTGTAAATTGTACGTTAATAGTTTAGAATAGTACATAACTTATAATACCTTTGACATAAGTAGATGTATAAGTTTTAACGGGTAAAAAAGCCACACACAAAAATTAAAAAAATTGCTTGTGTTTATTTTATGGAACTTTTGCTAAAAATTTCTTATTCACTAAATTATTTGCCAGTCACTTGTTATTTGGTAAAAAGTAGGATAGATTTATTACCACTAGATTTATTATTAATTATGATAATTTTTTTAATCTAAGCCATTCATCATATTTGAAATGTTTAGTTAGCATATGGATCAAATTTTATGTCCATTGGATGTTGTTAACTATTTTTTTTTTATGGTAAAAAATCAGAACTACCCATTGTTGTTATTTATTTGCAAAGACCCAAAACAACTTAGTATCGACCAAATGCATTAATTTCTCATGGGTTACCTAGCTTTTGATTGCCGAACATGTCGAATGGTTTAGATCTTCCTAATAAAGGTTCTAGTGATAGTATCTATTACTTACGAAGTTCATAGTGTCTACTTCTACTTGGACTCTTATGTCCAACATATGATTTTACTCTTACAAAGTTTTAAAATATATGTAAAGGGAGATATTTTTCAAATTGAGTTCAGACCGCCTTAGGCAGCCCCACTTTTAGACCATATGACTCGTTCATCTTGTTTGGCTTCTCCTAGACCTGCTAGACACCAAATTTATAATCAATGGATGATTCTAGCAATACTGTTTTGAGTTTTTAAACCATTACCTATGGATTTTTAAATAGAAAAAAACTAATAGCTAGAACCATGTGGTGGACATGAGGTAAAAAAATGGGTCGGATCATCTAAAGGCAGAGGTTAGCTATTGGGTCCCTGAATCAATCCAAATCGCGTCTCTCTTAGGATTTCATAGAAGGGTAAAATTGTGCATTTGACATATTTTAGCCCTTGAGGACTTTTGGCAACAAAATTTTAACATCCTACATCTTTGGCAAGTAGCAAATAACTAGTGAACAACTAGCAAATAATTTTTAAAAAAGGCCAATAAATGTCTATCACGATTGGTCGTGAACAACTCAGCATCGCTCCTAAAATAATAGAATTTTGAAAATCCAAATTGCACAAAATACTATCCTTTATCTAGATGGATCATATTCTCTTGAATTTTCATCCATTGGATGATCCAAGTACGGATGACAATGGGGTGGGCTAAGTCAGGGTCCATCCCTGCATATACTTGAAGCACAAAATACACAACCTGCACCAATTTTGGAGCAAAAGAATGCAACCAAAGTTGGGTTTGGGGTGGGTTCAAGGCAACGAGTGGTAATCCACAATTGGTGCTGCGGTTTGGTGTAGCAGTGAAAGGCAAAAGTCAATGGTTAAGTCCACAATGGAGGCTAAGTTTGTAGCCTGTAGTTTAGTTGCCTTAGAGGTTGTTTAGCTTCGAGGTTTTATGATGGATTTTAAGTTAGATATGTGGCCGAACTTTTCTATAGAGCTAAAGTGTGATAACTTAGTTGATACATACAGGTAAAATCTATATATTATGAAGATCCTAATGTGTTATTATCTCTTATTATAGTACGTCAAAAGTTTATATTTTTGCCTAATTGTTTATTTGTTTTGCATGTACTTTGCAATCTGGCCCACTCCTAATTGGGATAAGGTCTTGAATGCAATTTGCCTTGACTTATTAGCAATCTAGAAGTATTAACTCAACTAGGAGATTTAAAGGATAACAGGTTGCGGTTGCTGGTTTTTAGGGAATTAGGTATACTATAGGCCCTTGTAGTCTGACCCTTTTCCAGACCTTGCACAGGCGGGACCTTTGTGCACCAGGGCTGCCCTCTGGGTGATGGTTTGATATCATAATCCACAACTCAAAATTCCTTTACTCTCACATTGTCATTAGGTTTGTAAAAATATTATAAGTTGAAAAATGACAGGAAAGAATGTATTTCTTGGGGCCCATAGGCACCAAGCTGGTCTGATCCAATCCCTTAATCTAACAGAGACGTTTCAAATCTTGCTGATTTTGTATTGATCCGATGGTCTTAAACGCTACCCCCCAGTGCTATACAAGTTTAACGGCGTTGATCAACACAGATTCGAGCGTCCCCGTAGATCCGGACGCTGAGTTTCCACCCACTCGGCCTCATCTAACATTCTCCTAGATTTTGGTGACGCGCGTCAGCTGAAACAGAGATCAAGCATTTGACTACGGGCTGCGCCTCCAAAGTTTTCAAGACACGTTTCCTAGTATTTGTCATACCAGTCCTAGTTTATTGGCTAAATTGAAATATTCAATCGTCTAGAATCCATATGAGATGCATGGACGCGGACGGAGGAAATAGCTCGACTTAGAGCCATCGGCTCGGCTCCTTTTGACCAAGTCAAATGTCAATTAGATGAGCACCTCTCTGTCTAGACGAGATGCTTTTGCTACACCTCCTAGTTGGGGCCCTCAACCATCTAACTCACTGCTGCTTAATATCCGACGATCCACACCGTCAGATTCAAAAACTAGTATAAAGATCACTTCCCAGTTCTATGATCTGCAACGGGACCATGTTCCTGTATTCTAAGTATATCCCGAAACACCTTATTTCAAGGGTTTACAGCATATAATCTTATCTTGCAGTTTTACAAGAGCCTGTTGTGACCTCAAAGTCACACCACAACAACTTTACCGATGCATTACACCAGTTATTCTACATGGGCCCATTGGGAGAAGAGTGGGATATATCCGCCTTTGGATTAGTGAGATTACATTAACATTTAAAGAACATCAAATTGAATGGAGAATTGGAAGGAGGAGATCATCCAACCACTATGTATCCCTTGCCTGTAACAGTTTCGTCGGACCGTCACTGTGTCCCAACTAAAATACAATATTTTCTTGGCATCGTAATTTATGCGAGGTTTTGACTGCAACAACAAAGACAAGTTCGCCAGGAATATATCCGACGGCTATCAGATGCCGGGCCCACGGTCGCAGCTGACGAAGAGTGGAAATGGCTTTCAAAGGGGGTGGATTATGTCAAATGCGCTTGCCAAGTACTATTATTATACAACTAAATAGTATGATTTTGACTAGTGGACTCCCGACACGGCTGAGAGCTTGGCTTCGTTGAAAACTGAGACGACGAAGTTGCCGTCCATTTTCGTCGCGAACACGAAAGCCAAATCGATCCCCGACTCCGAATTCGTTGAAATACCGACCAAAATCCTTCCATTTCATGATTTCAGAAACGCCCGTTTGAGCTCGCAGATAGCAAAGTCGAATAGGAAAGGAAATGGATTCCACCCACTTCTTCGTATCAGCAGTTCTCTTTTCCGTCGCCTTCTCCTCCGTTTCCGGCTTCCCATTTCCCCTTGTAGACAACAAGAACAGCACCAACGGCAACAGTACCAATCGCCCGCCGGGCCCATGGCAACCCTTCAAGCAGTTCGCCGGCTGCCAGTACGGGCAAAACCGGGATGGACTGGCGAAAATAAAGAACTGGTTCGAGCGGTTCGGATACATCCCTCCACCGTCGGCGAACTTCTCCGACGAATTCGACGAAGCGCTCCAAGACGCCATCAGAACCTACCAGAAAAACTTCAATCTGAACATCACCGGCTCCCTCGACAATCAAACAATTACACAGATTGTCCGGCCCAGATGTGGCGTAGCAGACATCGTCAACGGCTCTAGCACGATGAACTCCGGCAAAGCTGCATCTTCTACCGCTGATCCGAAACTCCACAACGTAGCCCACTTCACTTTCTTCCCCGGCAGGCCCCAATGGCCTTCTTCTAAGACCGAGCTAACATACGCCTTCTCTTCCAGTTCGGTCCAAGTCTTCGATTCCCAAGTCCTCAGCACCATTTTCGGCCGCGCATTCGCTAGGTGGGCCGAGGTTATTCCGTTGACGTTCAGGGAAACAGACGTCTCCCAACTAGCAGATCTTAGAATTGGGTTCTTTTCAGGTGACCACGGGGACGGGGAGCCGTTCGATGGCGTTCTTGGCACGCTGGCCCACGCGTTTTCGCCGACAGACGGTCGATTCCATCTGGATGCTGATGAGGAGTGGGTGGGAGAAGGGGACGTGGAGAGCTCATCGCTTCCTGCAGCGATTGATCTGGAATCCGTGGCCGTTCATGAAATCGGGCATTTGTTGGGATTGGGGCATTCGTCGGTGGAGGAAGCGATCATGTTTCCTACGGTTTCATCGGGGACGAGGAAAGTGGACCTTCAGAGCGATGATATACAGGGGATCCAGACACTGTATGGCAGCAATCCGAACTACAATGGCACCACAACATCGCCTTCCAGTCAGGGTGAATCGAGCGACGGTGGAGAGTTGGGCCCCGTATTACGATGGTCTGCGGCGCTCCTGATTGGGATTACGTTTCTGTTTTTGCTGTAAATAGATTTTATAGATTGATTTTTCATTTGATTTATATTGTGTTTTATACATTGGATTATAGGGTCTGGTGCTGTATGGCGGGACCATTGGCCACAGAGCTTACCCACTTTTGATCCTTTTGCATTTATTTTATACTTTACATACATTATTATACTTTTTCTCAGTGATACATACATTATAATTGATCCCTGTTGTATATTTGTGCACTTGGAAACGAATTCCTTACCCCTGAAATTCTGTGGAATTTGGTACACAGTGGAACTTGGGTGAGAATTCAAGCTTAGCACCCCAAGTGAAAACAAGCGAGAATCCAGTTCTAACACCTGCTAACTATTGTAAGCTATAAGATGAGGAATGAATTTCACTTGAGTGTAGATTTACAACCACTAGAACTTGGTTCTGACAGTCCAACCTTGCAATTGCAAGTGATCTCCAATTCCTCCCCAACAAATTTCACGGAAATTCTGTGCGGAAACAAGTTTTTAGCTGCTAATATCTGCAGCCATGCATTCACATATTATGTGACGGCCGAGGGACGAGGCTCAGTGCACCTCGCGATTATTGGAGGTGGGATCCACATATATTAGTATCGCCCGGTCTTGTAGCTGGTTCGAGTAGGACAGCCGGGAGGTCAATAATACTATCGGCTATTACAGATGGGACTTGTCTGTAAAGTCAATTCCTTGGTTAAGGACGGCAAAGGGTGAGGCCAAGTAGAAAACTTGAACACAATTGGCATATAAAGGTCAGGTAGGCCAAGATAGTTTGGCCTTTATAGGATTGGGGTCAAAATATTTGATTGAACTAGTTTCAAGATCGGTTTAGGGCCAATCAGTAAAAAATTGGCGGTCCCAAATATTATATATATATATTTATATATTGTCTAAAATATCCTTGTATATATTTGAAGGGAGTCTAAGCGCAACAATAGAGTTGTCATCGTATGACCTAGACACACAGGTTTGAGATGTGAAAATAGTCTCTAACAAAAATGTATGGTAAGACGGCATACTATAAAACATTTGTGGTCTACTCCTACCCTAAACCTCTCATATGAGAAAGCTTAGTACACCAAGCTGCCCTTCTTTTACCCTTTCATGCATTTATCTAAAGCTCCAAGTGCAAAGGCATTTTCAGTAATTGACAGTTCTGAACAGTTTGCATATTTATTACATAATTTGTTCACTTTCATATAGTTGGTAAAGATTTGACTAATGGATTAGCACGTGATAATCATGATTAATTTGTATAACCATGGCATAATTTAGTGGGTTTTGATTGGAGGAAATCATACTACTCGGTTCTTATTACTAGAAGAGCATTTGAAGCTTGAACTACTATAATAATAATACGAGCAATGCTAAACAGCCCGTCATATGAGACACATCCGAGCCCCAAAAATGTCGAAACCCATTTTTGAGTGATCTGATTTGTTCATCTAATCCATTTAGCTTTTGATGTCCAGTAAGTGAAAAAAACATGCGGATTGTAGGGTCTAGATATGCACAGTATACCAATAGGACAGTTCCAATGCACGAAGCTCCTGCGTATAAGACAACTTTTACCATAGAAGCTTGAACTACTGTAATAATAATATGAGCAATGCTAAAGTGACTATCAAGAGAGGCACGTCCAAGGCCCCAAAAATGTTGGAACTTATGTTTGCATGATCCAACTCGTTCATCTAATTTGATCTGGCTTTTGATGCCCAGTAAAAAACTATTCGGGTTGTATGCCGATGAAAATTGGCTTTTTAGCGTGGCCAACGAAGAAATAGACGTAGAATCTGTTACGACCCATGAGATTGGGCATTTGCCTGCACTGGGCTACTCTTCGGATGAATCTGCAATCCTGTACGCCTATCTTCTAGCGGGACCAGGAAGATGGACCTCCAACAGGATGATGTGCATTGAATTCAGGTTTTGTACAACATTTGATATATCTGTTATTTTGATTGCAAGAAATTATTTGCATCATCACATCCAAAAAAGAAAGTTTTTTATTTTGGGATAGAAAAAATAATTAAAAAAAAAAAAAAAGAGACATAGAGAAGTGTAAAGAAAGTTTTGAAAGTTTTTTTTTTTTTTTCCACATCCCAAAAAGCTTTATCCCTCTAACCTTTCCTACATATTTTCTTCTAACTTTTGGCTATTATTGTATTATAATATAAAGGTCCAATGCTTATTTTTCATATAAGTATACCCACTTGAATCCCTAAAACTCTCTCTAACCTTATCATATTTACCATCTTCTAATTCTAATTTAGGCCCCACTTAAATTCCTAAAATATATTTCTGTCTCACCCGTCATATTTATTTTCTTCTAATTCTAATTTTTGGGACTAGAAAGAAAAAGATAAATGCCAAAATTATACTATTAGACGAACAAATGGTTCCTCTAAAAATTCATTTAAATTCTCTCCTATTTTTTCTCAAACATGTTCTTTGTTATGGCACTTGTAAAAGGAATTTATCCATCTCTCTATCTAAAAGGGGAGGACCACAAGGGTCAATAGTTTTTTACTTAATTTTCTTTTATTTTGCTACGCCACTTTTATCATTTATCTTTATAGTTTTGTTTTCTTAAGGTTTTTCCTCTCTCTCTCTCTCTCTCTCTAACCGGACTTGGGCATTTTGTAAGTTTCTCCTGCTCTTTCGTAAATTCCTCCATGAATTATAGAAGCAAACAAGAAGAAACAAAGAAAAGGAGCAAATCAAAATCTAAACCTTAAAGCTACTACCTAATTGTACGAGTTCTCACATGCATTACAAGCATCATCTAAAAAGGGCAGGCCCAATGCACAGAGCTCCCACGTATGGGGGTTCTGGGGAAGGGATGGACCACAAGGGTATATAGTATGCAGCCTTACCTTGTAGTTTTGCAAGAGGCTGTTTCTCTACTCCTTGAACCTGTGACCTCAAGGTTACACAACGACAACTTTACCGTTGTGCCAAGGCTCCCCTTCTGCATTACAAGCATCATCTCCTGAAGCAATATACAAAAAGGATGAAATGATGTTTATCCATTCAGTACAAAATTTCCTTGAAGCTCTTGTAGAGGCAAGAAGGTCGGCAGCTCCGTTTCCTCTCTCAAAAAACATGCCTAAGAAAGAAGGAACCAATGTGGTGCAGCTCATCCTTACCCGCTGCCTTTATGTAGTTCCATTCTCTCTCCTGGTCTATTGTGGGCCAACCACAAGGGCCTATAGTAGGCAGCCTTATCTTGCATTTTGCAAGAGGCTGATTCCATGCCTTGAACCCGTGACCTCAAGGTCACATGACGACAACTTTTACCATTGCGCCAAGGCTCCCCTTCTACAAAGTTCCAAATCCCCTCTCTACAAAGCAGATATATTCAACTTGCTAGATAATCTTAAAACCAAGACAGCCACCCCATTCACCACTATTATTAGAATTCAGATGCTGAAACCCCCACCCATTCTGCCATTGGAATCGCAAACAACTTTACTTGCTCCTGTGTGACCCGTTTTCCTTGAGAAACCCCATCAAGATTAAGTTTTAGGAATCCTTGATCTGGTAGATTCCATTTAACCCAAAAGGTTCCAAGGATCATTCTCATCAACTTCTTCTCTCCATCTAAAAGGAATCTCATTGTCCTTATCATCGACAAGAGGAGGGAGAAGATCATCTAGAAGTTATCATGGACCCTGCTATTCCTCCCGAGACTAGGAAAGTGGAGCTCCAAGAGAATAATCGCAGGGAATTCAGACCTAGTACAGAATTCGATCATAACTGTTTAGTCATGTCAGTGTGATGTATCGTTTGTGTCTCATCTTATGTTTTCTGTACATCATAATAAACTCGGTTTCATGATGAAACAAGTGCAGTGTGAAACTTCAAACCAGTCCTCAAAGAGCTCGAAATTGCTTATGGTGATATATGGTTCCTTAAATACTTGCATTCGGAGAGGGATTGAGCTATAGGCTGATAGGCATGGGGACAACATACCATAGACAAAATTATCCCGGGGAAGTGATCTGTTCACATGCTATTTGCAGCGCATAAAACAATGGAAAAATACTTAAGAACAACCATCTCCCCCCCCCCCCCCCCCCGCACCCCGTCTTATGCTTTTTTCATCAATGTCTAAATTTAAAAACGATAACTGTGAATCAGTATAGCCATCACAGTACAAATAGAATTAAGAAAGCCAAAGGTTCTTATGGGAACTCATAGCCCATGCACTTCGGTCAACCAAGAGCTGAGAAAGCTTACGGCAAGGGCCTAACATACTGTTGCATGTTCAAGGAATCTGTTATATATAAGGAGTGAATGGGTACTCCATGAAGTAACAAACTCAAGCTCCTATGAAAAGAGTCCACTTCAAAATATGCACTTGTGGAAGTGATAGCTACAATATGATTCGACTCACTAAACAATGATCTCATTAAGCAGTCTCAATAAGCCAGTTATGTAGTTTAAAATCTCTTTATTTTCCAACTATGACCTTGTAGTTTTCCAGACAAGATTTATGGGCTCCTCCACTCGAAGTTTTACCTCTTCATAACTTATATGGCATTCAACCACAGCAAAATAATCCAACCAACAAGCAGCAACCTTTAATTGTGACAAGGATCAAGTAGGAGTGCTGTTTTTGATATCCTCTTTATGAACAGACATAATAAAAAAGATCCTTTGAGAACCAAAGTAAGATGACCAATCTTTCCTCATTCATCTATTTTAAATCCTTCACAGCCAGTCAGGCTCATTTTGTTGCTATGTTAGACATCAACTCCATTAAATTACTGGGCTGGTGCAAACTCCTAAGGTGCCAACACGCAAGTTTAAGTAGCATATACCTATGCAATATTAGGAAATGGGGAGTTGTCACCAAATCTCACACATAACAAACTTCCCTGCTACAGGTTGACCTTAATCCAGTAAAAAAAAATCCAAAAATAAGCCACCAATCCAAAATTTAATCAGGAAAGACATCTCAGAGCTATATCGTAGACAGATCACAAGGGCCCTATACTACCTTCATTCCTTTGTCTGCAAAATTTAAAAATGAAGTACCTCAATGAGAGAAATGGAATCAAGAAGCTGGACAAAACGATAATCTGGCAAGTTTTCTACTTATGACTTCCTCATGATAAAGTGCAACTGGAATTAAAGTATCACTTTAAATTTTCTCCATTCACTGGTCAATTATGCCAGATTTCTGCCGCAATTTCATTTACCTGTTACTTTATGAATCTTACCAGTTAACCATATCTAAGGCAAACTTTCGCATCATGTCATGCATATGGAATATGACAGGATGAACTCAACTGATGATTCATAATGGTGAAATGGTTATTGGAGATCCTTTTAGCAACATCAGGTAAGACTTCCTAATTCAAAGTTAACTAATATTGATCAGGAAATTTAGATGCTAAACTAATCCATATTCAAAATTAAGCAGGACAATTTTTTAAGAAGAATAATTCAAGTGGGTAGGACAGAACTATCAGAGAGATAAAGAATGCAATCGTTCCCATTCAATGATGACTGGATATATAGTCCCTCAAATGAAACTAGGTCTCGTAGAAAACCATGATCAATGGAATGTGGTTGGTTTCTCAATGTTATTGGTCCATGTGGAAATGGATGGACTCTTTCGCAGAATATCAGCAAGACAGAACACAAGAGTAACAGCCAAAAAATTGATTGAACCTATCATATGTCATTACAAGATTGAGTTCTTGCTATGATTTCATTATACTTCTCTTTTTTTGCTGGAATGGTTGTATATCTTAGACACTGACTCCTCTATTTAAACTTTTACACCCTTGAAATGTCTCCTTGAGAAGAAATTAGTTGCATGTACTCACATCTGCTGTGTTTGCATTGGATATATCAATGAACATTACTCTTTCTGATTGTTAAAATAGACTGTTCCCCTTGAAACTCTAGTAAGAGCAAGTATTTGTTGCTGGTGCCGAGGCCCTGCAGTAGGAAAATATTAAGTCACTCAATTGACTATGTCATATAACTCCACTCTGTTAGATTTTGGTTTTCAAACACATTTTACTAATGGAGTAGTGTGTACCTAGAAGATGATAGTGACATACCAACGAGTGTACTACCACTTTAGTTTGCCCACTGAAGTATGATATTGCTGTTGCATGAATGTCAAAATATCTTTAGTTTACATTTAATAACATATTTCAGTACCCTTCAGAAAATCAAAAGTTTACCTCCCTATGTTGAGTCCATTTTCATATTAAGGAAGTGGGGTTAGACTTGGAGAACATTTAGTGAGGTAGAGATGCTGGATTGCAGGTTAACCAATCCGACTTTGTATAGTTTTAGCAATAGTTTAAAGCTATTCAATCCCAGCTCCTCAAAAATGGTAATCCGAACTTGGAACCTTACCAGCATTATCAGACTCAACCACATTCTGGTGAGACAATACATCTACACCTCTTTGCTGACTGTAACAATCTTTACATGGTGCAATTTGTCCTACACAGACAAACCATCCTCCCGTATGTCTATTTAACCCCCTCAAAACATATCAACATAGTCCACAGGAAAAGGAAAGGAAAAAAAGACAGAAAACATGGTAACAGACGATCAGATTCCAACATTTCAGAACTTCTTAAGTAATTAGGAAATTGTATCAAATGGTTATTACAGCTGCTACCTTACCAAGAAATGAATAGCAAAGGCAATTCGAGATAGTACACAAAACATGCAGATTCAATGTTAAGGAAAAAGTAAAGATTGTTTGCATATAAAGGCAACAAATGCCCCACAATGGCAGGAATTTTGTTGGTACAAGAAAATGCATGCTTTAACACTACAGCAAACTATAAACACATCTACGGAATAAAACAACTGAAATATACCGAATTAATGAGCGCCGAAACCATTGACCCCAGAAACAGGCATAACTGCTGTTTGCTTTCCTGCATTATCCTCTATCCTTATCTCTTCATCCTCATCCGAATCCAAAGTAAACTGTGACTGATTATCCATTTGTCTCAATTCTTCACTTAGTGGCTTATAATTCAAGTAATCGACTGAAACTCCATTCTTCCTTACGAAAACTGAATACAACCCAACAAGCGAAACCACAAGAAAAGCAAGGTGGCAATTGAACTGAAGCGTAGCAATCGCTTTACTCCGATGATACTCGGTGTGCCCCTTGCATTTAATTGTATAATTCCCATTACTTTTCTCATGTAAAGCACACCCATGAGCCATCAAATTGGTGTAAAAAGAGAAACCCATTTGAATAAACCATGTTCCTTGCATGATTAGGCCAATTCCGCGGCCAAATCTGGGAAAACTGGACTTGGGCCAATATAACTCAAGGAGAGTGGCGCAAATGCATATAATGATTGGAACAAGGAGTAGATCAAAGTATCGATTTTCAAGGCCAGATGAATCTTTTCTTTGGAGGTAAAAGAGTAAAAATTCTTCGGCAAAAGCAAAAAAGACGATTAGACCGGGAATTGAGGGGGGAAGCGGAAGGAGATTTGTGAAATGGGTGAGGAATTGGACAAGGGAATAGAGGAGGAAGAGGGAGGCAATTGAGATTGACTGTAGTTGGAGGACTGTTCCGACGTGATCTTTGGAGTGGGACGCATCAATGGTGGAGAGTGACGAGACGATGATAGAGAAGAAGGAGAGGAGGGCGATCAGAAGGAGAGAGAAACGGGAGATCTTGGTTGTTTGGGGTTTGGTAGAGAGAGAGGTGAGAGGAGGGGAAGAAGGTGGAGGGGGTGAGTTGTCGTGGGTGTAGGCTGACGAAAAGGCTTCCCAAGCGCCAATTAGTACGAATCCCAGGCCGCCTAGGCAGGATGTGAGAAAACCCATGTTTATCTCTGCTTTTTCTCGGACAGATTAACCAAGCAGGGGATGGGGGCTTTTCGCAGGCATGGAGAGAGAGAGAGAGAGAGAGAGAGAGAGAGAGAGAAGATTTGCTTCTTCTTCGGATTTCTTGTTCTTTATCTGGTTTTTCTTCCTTCCTGCCTGTTCCAGCCGCATCTACGGCGGTGGTCAACTGTTGTTGGTTCTGACGAAGATCGTCGGAGGCGGCTAAACGTGTTCAGAAGAGCGTTGTATGGACAAAAAGACAGGTTCCATTTGGAAATTACAATGCAAATACTTGTGGTACCAGGTATTCATGATCGGAACCGTTAGTGTATTACTATATTTGTGATCTTAACGCTTGCGGTTGGCTAAGATTTACTGCGATTGATTCAGCGCCATCTATGTTTAACTCAGAAATATATTTGTACCGAATGCAGAATCTGTTTCTTTTACTATAGAATAGTACCAGGGTCTTTTTTCTTCACGAGCGAAGAACTGGCCAAAGACGAAAGCTTGGACTACGACATGCGACTTTCAGGGGAGATGAGCATCCGTGGCCAATTGCCCTGCGGCAATTGTTTGCAAAAATAGTACCAGTTATGAGTAAGGATTAGGGCCGTTAACAATGACCAAAGAATTGTGAGCCACAGTGGATTAGGTTTTGGTCTTTCAATTGGAACTGATGGTTTAGTTCTAATTTTTAGCCTATAAAATAAAAATAATTTTGGTTCGATTGTAATTCTCTGTCTGAGTAACAAAAATAGAAGTCTAACCATTGTAGAAAAAGGCATTTAAAAACTTTTTTTTTTCAGCCAATCAAATATCATCTGCTCTTACTGATATCTATGCATGTGTATATGGTTTTTGTATACAATTAGATCTCTCTTTGTGTGTGTATATATGTGTGTGTGGTTTTTCTACACAGTTGAGAGATATCCTTTCAAGCATACAATAAGGTGTTAATAGTTGAGGCAAAGTGGATTGGGCTATGGATAACTCAAGGAAACCTTGATGTTGTAGATATCGATAGAATATAGGTTTTTTAATATGAATCGACACTTTCTCTTGAAGTCATTATCATCGTCATCAAGACCTTATCCCAATTAGAGGTCGGCCACATGAATCTTATTCCTCTATTCCTCTCTATTAAGTACCATGGCTTCATTTAGTTCCAAAGTTTTTAAATATTTCCTCACCAACCTTCTACTTGTATTGCCTTACTCCTTCTAACCGGTGCTGTTGTTGGTCTCTTTTAAACATGTCCAAACCATCTAAGTCTAATCTTCTTCATTTTGTTACCTATTGGTGTCACCCTTAAATTTTCTCTAATATTTTTATTTCTAATTTTATCCTTTCTTGTTTTACCACTCATTCATCTCAACATCCTTATTTCTGTAACGCTCATCTTATATGCATGATGTTCCTTAATTGCCCAACACTCTGATCCAAGAATATGGCCGACCTTATGCCCAACACTTCCTCTTTAAGTACATATTTCAAAACCTTTTGTGTTTCATACTTTTGAGCATAGGTTATAAGGGTGAAAGCATTGAGAATTGCTTCAAAGCCAACATTTTCTCGATTGAATTAATTTTTCATACCTATTTTGTCTTGTGCAAATGAATTGCTCGAACAAGATAGTTTAGAAACTTGTTTGCAATCTATGACCCAAAAATCTATTGTTTACATTCAATTCCTTATATGATCAAATAAATTGGAGATATTAGTGTTTGTGTTTGCTCCAACTTGTT
Source organism: Warburgia ugandensis (assembly GCA_035236585.1). Classification (NCBI taxonomy): domain Eukaryota; kingdom Viridiplantae; phylum Streptophyta; class Magnoliopsida; order Canellales; family Canellaceae; genus Warburgia; species Warburgia ugandensis. The sequence goes on along the minus strand of CP141138.1, from coordinate 8,015,949 downwards.
GCTATTGCTTTGCATTTCTTATCCTCAGTTGAAACTTGAGATGTAACAATAATGCGTCTAGCTATTCTATCAAGTAATGACTAAAATTCCAACAAAGTCTAGAGTACTTTGTTCCACACTCTGCTCATGGCTCGCCTAGAATATTCTTGGTCATAGGAGAGTGTGCGAGTGAGCACGAGTGATTTGCTTCGTAATTCTTTTTACTCGTACCAAAAAAGAAAAAAGGAGAGGCAAAAACTATAATATTTTAATCATGTCCTTTGAGTGACATGAGATGAGATGTAGGTTGAGATTGGTTAAAAATCTTAAAATGACCACAATTTAACATGTGATAGAAGCGAAATGACTGGAAATGTTACTTAAGCTGGGTCGAAATGAGTTAGAGGAAATGCATTAAATTGAGATGACATGATATGACTTGGTTCCATCTCAAGCAAAATACAAGGTGGGGCCAAATTCTTGGGATAAGAAGAAATGCTCTATTTTAATCTAGAAATGAGATGCAATGGCTTAAGATGGAATTGATATGCAAGCCACTAGTAGTGATTTCTCATTTTATACCAAGAACCACTAACAGTGAGTTGGGATGAGATGATTTTTTTTTTTTTTCTCATCCCATCTCATCTCATCTCATTTCAAGCAGCGCTAACAATGAGATGAGACGAGAAGATATTACTTCATACTATCTCAATGCAAGCACCACTAATAATGATATGGCTCATATTATCTCATCTCTAGCACCACAACGCCATGGTAGACTTGTAATGTACATTTAGGCACAAGACAACATCCGGTTGCCACATATGCTAGCTTCAGATTTGGCAACTTGCCAAAAGGATGATCCCAACCGTGTACGGCAGCTTGTGAGAAAGATGATCTAAACAACCATGCATGACACTGGTATATACGGTAAGGATGAACTAGATGGAATATAAAAGCTGTAGAATTCAACCTTGTAGTCATCCCTAACAGTGAGGTGGTTTAAGAGGGGATATGGCTCGTGGAGTGTAGCTAAGTTGATGGACAATAAACGTGAGAGAAACTGCCCGTCACAACTTGCGCTGGTTGATCCAAACAAAACCAATGCATATCCCCAACCAAAGCAGCCGTGCTCCACGCCGTGTCTAACAACGTCCACGAGCAAGCAATCAAAGCATTTCCTTATCTCGTCTATCCTGATTCACATGCAACTCCAACCTATTCCGTAAAGGAAAAAAACTGAAATATCTTAGATTGGCTTTTGAAGGGGAGCTTTGGCGTAACGGTAAGTTGTCGTCATGTGATTTTGAGGTCGCGAGTTCAAGACTTAGAATCAGCCTCTTACAAAATGCAAGGTAAGACTGTTTACTATAAGCCATTGTGGTCTGCCCTTTTTCCGAACACCACATAGGCAGAAGCTTCGTGCACCAAGGCTGCCCCTTATCTTAGATTGTTTCCCTTCTCCTTAGAACAATTCAATTCATTGTCAACTATCACAATGTAGATGATGGGCGTTAAGCAGTTCTTATTTGAACCTTAGCCATTTCTTTCAACATCCATTTCTAGACTACTGATTGATGATTGTAATCATTCATTGTGGGTGTTTCATATGTCATTCTCATCCGTGATGGGACGAGACCACCCCCCGTGTTGGCCATTAACGATCGACAAACTTCTTTGGGTTAGATTTCATCTTATCCAACTTCAGAAGTGGAGGGGAGGTGTGTGGACCCGATTTGGATGTTGGCGTCGCATTCGTCTCTCCCTTTCTCAGTTTGTCTACGTCTTCTCCTGCTGGGTGTCATCGAATTTTTCTTTCCTTCCAAGGCTATAAATATTCAAGTCTTTGCAGTTTCTCTTCACAGACAAAGAAGAAGATGGCATTCGGGTTACTTTGCTTCTTCCTTTTCGTTTTCTCCGTTGAAACCTTTGTTGCTGTAGATGGACGTCCTCTCCATCGACCAAGACCAGATCCTGCAGATGCTGTCGCCATGGCTCGTTGGTTGGCCTCTGAAAACTCTTGGGGGGTCTTAAGGTATTTCCCTTCTCTCTCTTTCTGTAATTTTGCAATTTATTTGTTTTCTTCATCTTTCGTTGCATACGCGTCCGATTGAGTTTACCTTTGGTTTTGGGTGGTCAGATTTTTCTGTTTCTCTGTGATTCTATTTGAATTTTTTAAGAAGGGCTTTAAACTCCTTGATTCTTTACTTCAATGGCTTGTTTATCTACCTCGACTTTGGTCATTGATTGAGACCCATCTCTGGATTATCTCTGAGTTCGAGGTTTGTTGCGGTTACAAGTCCCTGTTTTATATGGAAATAAGTAAGTCCAGAAGAAAAGGAGTTTTATATCATGTTCTTACATGACATGTCAATATGTTTAAACTGCATATGGAATTGACTACAAAATAAGATTTAGTTAGTAAATTGGGATTATTATTTGCTAGAATATTGACAATGTCTAAGCATAGCCGTGGTCATGATTTGACACCTCTTAATGGCCAGTTTTACTTATCTCAAGTGATCTGATTTATTTTGGGTGTATCAGTTTCTTATATCCATTCTCCTAGTACTTATTTAAAGAATCTTCATATTGAGTTCTACAGCTTCATAAATTCTTAGCTTTACTGCTTATTTCAATGGATTGATTCTCCAGCCCAGCCTCAAAGATTCATGTTCTCGAATTGACAGTTTTTTCTGAACCTTTCAATGAATTCGTACTTCAACATCAGCAGTTTGTGCTTTTGAATAGAGATTTCCTTCTATCTGAGTGTTCCATGGCTGGTGTGGATACTTTTCCCTCTTTGCCTATCATTTGCTGATCAATTTATTTAGTAAGGAATTTTTCTATTGAAAGAGTCATGATATGTTTTCATGATTTGTGAAGCATTTATTTTGTTTTCTAGAGCTTTCATCTCTTGAGATTTACAAATCTAGTAGTAAAGGATTTTAAACTGCAGATAGCTCCTGAGGCTTGGTAGAGTAAGGAAATTGATAAGTAGCTGTTTCCAAATCGGCACCTTATGAAGCTTTTGTAATTTGGAACATAAACCTCATACTCATGCTTTGGTTGCTGCAGTACCATCTCAATTGAATTGGGAGGAGCCCCTTTTGGGTAAGCTCGTCTACTTTCTTGATTTATGTGCAGTGATTGAACTCTTTGAAGAACAGTTAGAACATTAATTATGGAAAATACCTGCTGGTGGTTGTTGTCTTCTCTCTTGACACAGTAATATGAAATATGTGCAGCAATGTAGTTTCCTTTAGTGATGGATTACCTGGTAAAGGCCTTGGGATACCTTACTTCTATTTGACAACACTAGATCCCACCGCAAGAAATGCACTGAAGGATGAAAGGTCTTCGCTCACAATCAGTGAGTTTCCCATCGGATCTTGCCAGGGAAAAGATCCAGAGAGCCCCACTTGTGCAAAACTTACCCTCACAGGAAAGGTATGCACTATCTATTGACAAATTAAACAATTGCATTCCATCTCAGATATCGATGGTCAGTGGACTTTGCATCTCTCTTATTTATCAACTATCGTCTAATAATTTTATGTCCATTCCTACAACTCTCTTGATTGCCACACAACTTAATAGTCATATGTATGTTATTGCTACACGAGTTAGAGGTGGACATGAGGTGTTTGACAGAGTCATGTCAGAAGTCACTGATGCAAACAATGTGCAATATTGAAGGACAACAGACATAATCGTTGTATGTCTATGCATGTACACTTTCATCTGCGTACAATTCACAAAAGTATACATCATAGATAATTTTTGGTAGAAATTGAAGTGGCAGAGCAACATACATCTTAGGGGGATGTAGAGTTTATTCAGGAGCAGAACTCCAAATTTGAACGTTGTTTTCATGTGAGGGGTGTAAAGTTTTGTGAATTTCAGGTCCAAGTTCTCCTCTGCCTGGTAGAGTTTGTGAATTCAGAATTGATTGAGAAACAAATTCAGAATTGCAAAACTCGTGCTTAGTTACTTTTTCATTCATTTCTTCTACTCCCGAGCACGAGAAAACAAAAGAAGGTTCCAAGTTCAAACATTAGTGCAAGCCTGTCGACTAGCAACCTCTGCAATCTTATCTCCAGCAAGCAGCAATAGGTTTACAAACTTCGGCCGGTGGCCCCCGTTCCCAAACTCTCCCTATTTTTTATACTGATACCCCCACCATGAATTGTCTGGTCATCGTCAACACGAAGGATCTAACTCTGAACCTTCAAGAAATCCCACTGCTTCACTTCCACCTTTGGAATCAATAGTCTCATAAGCACCGTATCCTTTGGTATTTCTCTCAGTGCCACTTCTTCTTAGTCCTCTTTCAAACCTTCTACTCTCTCTCTCCTCTGCTGATTTGTCTCCATCTTCTCTCTCTTCCTTGAAAACCCCCCATCACCTACTCTCTAGTCTTCTCCGAAAATCCTATTTGTCAGATCCTCAATGGTTCCTGCCAAAAGGCTGATCAAGATGGTCGCTGCCGTATATTCTCATACCAGGCCAGCATTTATTTGAGGATGCATCTTAGTTCCTAAATCTACTTACAATCTATTTGGAGATGCATAATTCTGATCTCCTTTGTGGTACCATAAGTTGAGTTTCTCCTTCTTCCTCTTCTTTGTCTCCTTGATCTCCTTTTTTGTAAGGCAAGATTCAGGAGTTATCTGTTCATGTATAAAATAATAATATCTAACATAATACACATCATACACATTAGCCACCTGAATCCCAAAATGAAGTTCCTATTTTAAATTCTAACAGGGAATTCCACCTGAATGCATCATTTGATCTGGATTCAAACCAAACTCCAAGTTCACAAACTCTACAGCTCCCTTAGATGACAAAAAGAGATGATGCATCTTTATTTACATAAAATGTCAATCACTTTCTGCTCCTGATGTAGTGAACCCCGGTATCTGGCAGGAAAGTGTACCTATCAGTCTGCTTCTGACTTCCAATGGAGAATCATTTCTATCTATTTTGCAAGATAGCACTTGATGAGGAATCATACAGAAGGAAATTAGTCTGCTTCTGACTTCCAATGGAGAATCATTTCTATCTATTTTGCAAGATAGCACTTGATGAGGAATCATACAGAAGGAAATTTATAGTTTATGCTCGTAAAAATTTCCCATCAATATTCTATTTGTACTTTTCACCTGTGATTTGTTTCCAGAGACCTTTCTTTTTAGAAAGTGTTGAGTTCAACTTCTTAGAGATCATGGCATCGCAAGCATACCTTATTGTGCCTATCCTGCAGGCATTTACAATAAGCAGGTTTCTCAAATTATAAAGAATTATCTCTCTTGAATAGTAACCATCCACGGTGAATGTAATAAGAAAATCCTACTATGATGAAGAGTGGAGGATACTAAGTCTGTCACTGACTGACTTTGAGCAATATTAATATATAACAAAGCACTATGTCGGACATGGAATTAGTATGTTATTCATATTATTTTCGAATAAGAGTTCTATATTTTACCATCTATCCCAGTTAGAAGGATATTGTCAACATGTACAAACTGGAAGTAGCCTTTCTTGTTCTTCCTGTTCGATAGTTTCTCTTTCTGGCACTGCCTCCAAAAGCTTTCGGTCTAATGTAGTGTAGCTTTCCTAATCCATGATTGTCTTTCTTTCCACAATATACCAAGTTCTACTGAATACAATATTTGGTGCAAGCTGCAAGGACATGCAGATTTGTCTGCATATGAAAAGACATGTTTCCAGATCCATTTGGTACAAAAGTCATCATCCAATTGTTCTTGTTTCTTTATCTTTTTTTTGTTTGTTTATTTTTTATTTGGAAGATAGACATGCAGATCCACCAGCAGCCTCAAACCCATGATCTCCACAGAAGTCGGCTCCTACTTTTGCACGGTTAGAAAACTGGACCTCACCTTATTGTTCCAAGTTCATCATCATCGTCATCATCAAGACCTTATCCCAATTAGGGGTCGGCCACATGAATCTTATTCCTCCATTCCACTCTATTAAATACCATGGCTTCATTTAGTCCCACAGTTTTTAAATCTTTCCTCACCACTTTTATCCACATTCTTTTGGGCCTTCCCTTTGCCCTTTTAGAACCTTCTACTTGTATTGCCTCACTCTTTCTAACTGGTGCCATTGTTGGTCTCCTATGAACATGTCCAAACCATCTAAGTCTAATCTCCCTCATCTTGTTACCTATTGGTGCTACTCCTAAATTTCCTCTAATATTTTCATTTCTAATTCTATCCTTTTTTGTCTTACCACTCATCATTTCTGCAACACATCCTATGAGTATGGTGTTCCTTAACTGCCCAACACTCTGATCCATAGAGCATGGCCGGCCTTATAGCCATTTTATAGAATTTTCCTTTTAGTTTGAGTGGCACCCGCCGATCACATAAAACTCCAGATGCACATCTCCATTTGTTCCAACCCGCTTGGATTTTCTGGGTAACCTCCCTCTCAATCTCTCTACTCTCATGGATCAATGATCCTAAGTACCGAAAGTGGCCTTTTACGGGGACTTCTTGGTTATCAATCTTGACTGGTGTTCCACTCCTACTCTCCTTGCTAAAATTACATTCTATATATTCTATATTAGTTCGGCTAATTTTAAATCCTTCAGATTCTAATACTTCTCTCTATAACTCTAGCTTTATGTTTACACCCTCCCTTGTCTCATCAAGTAGGACTATATCTTCTGCAAATAGCATGCACTAGGGAATCTCCTCGTGCAGATGTTTTGTTAACTCATCCATAACTAATGTGAAGAGGTATGGACTTAATGCCAATCCTTGGTGCAATCCTACAGTGACAGGAAAATCCCCAGTCACACCGCTAGTGGTCTTAACATTTATTACCGCTCCCTCATACATATCTTTAATTATATCTATATACCCTTGAGAAACCCCTTTACCACCCAACACCCTCCATATTAACTCTCTAGGGACTCTATCATAAGCTTTCTCTAAGTCGATAAAGACCATGTGTAGGTCTTTCCTCCTCTCCTTATATTTCTCTACTAATTGTCTTAGTAAGGAAATAACTTCCATGGTTGTGGAGCAAAAATTATAGAAATTATTTCTGTGAGGGGCAAGAACATCTTTTTGCAGTCACTTTGCAGCTCTTGTGCTTGCTATTAGCGTATCTTGTACCATGATGGGACCATAAACTAGTACTTTAATTTCTAAACCTGTATGCAGCATAACCAAGTTTCTGAAGCTGTTTTCTGATTTCTTTAGCTGTCCTCCATCTCAAGAAGTTACTGAAAGAGTCAGGCTCATAGGTCAATGAGATAGATGATAAGACAATAATTTGAGACATAAAAAGAGCCATGTGGAACAAGCCTTTCAATTGAAAACTGAGTTCGGTTTCATTCTTGCTCGGTTGGTCACTGAGGAGAAGGCTGTGGCACTGTTAGATAATGTTGTTTGGCATACTTGCGCAATGACTCCTGATAGTTAAACCAGTGTACTTGGGCCTTAAAGTTAGTACCAGGATACAAAGGGTTGTTCATGAAAGAGCACCTTATTCTAATAATAGATGGTTTCTTTGGGGTAGATAGCATAGAATTCAATGTCTCCTTGAAGCATTGGAAATCCCTATCTCAGATAACTCAAGTTAAAAAGTGTTTTTGACTTGGTGCTTTGGACTTGCCCAATATCATTTTATTGTTTTGACAGAAATGAGAGATCTACTATAATTTGAGTACCTGTCCAAATTGGTTTAGCACAAAATGCGCTCAGAACATTCCCTCCCTCTGGGAGTGCAGGGAAGATGTCAAGCAGTTGTATCCTTAAGTTCAGCCATTCTGTTTGACAGTTGTCTGTGCGACTTTCCAAATTGGCTTGGCAACTTGCAGGAAAGCAGCCGTCAGATCTATAACAAACCCTATCCAACAAAGAAGCAACAAATTGTTGGATCTGCAGAAAATTTTGGGTGTCTGAAACACTGATCCTCACAAGCGGGAGAGGCGGACAAGTTACATCTTTATAAGATAATACTATCATAGTATGATATGAATTATTAGGAAGGATAGGAGCTTTATATTAGCTCATGTAAGTGTGAAGTATAGAGAATGAATCTAATAGATGAAAGCTCTTCAAAACTATATAAAATAGGAGCTTTATATGTTAGCCCATGTAAGTGCGAAGCATAGATAATGAATCTAACAGATGAAAGCTCTTCAAAACTATATACAATGTAATGGAAATACCAGCAGGAAGTAAAATGGATAAGTTATTAACATCTTAACTTAAAGTTGCCTCTGGTTTGGTTCATCACATAATCTATTATAGGAATGTAGTCATGTAATCACATTTCCTGCAACTTTCTCTTTTACAGGAGAGGCAAAACTGTCCTATCTGTAGTTTTATGGAACAGCACTTTGATTTCCTGAAGAAGAGTAGCAAGCATAATTTTTGTCTCATGACTATGCCACTGGGACATTCTAGAATTTGCCAGTTAATGACTACAACATCATATTTAAATTAGATGCTTATGTTTTGTATAGAACCCTGTAGTGATTATTCTTTTGTCAGATACTTCTGATGACTCTTTCCCACTGTAACATTTCAGTTAAAGTTGGTGGAGAGAAAGTCCAAGGAAGGAACATTTGCTGAAGAAGCTCTCTTCACGAAGCATGCTGAAATGAAGGGTAAGCACATTAGTCTGTGTGCAACAGTGCATAAATACATCGAATTATTGGAAACTTATACGAATTAGGAAATGGAACTCACAGTATTGTTGTTGGTTTTTCTTTTTCTTTCGCTGGGTGACAGACTGGCCCAAGGATCACAATTTCCAAATCTTCAAGCTAGAAATCCAGGACATATTTCTGATTGACTGGTTTGGTGGCCGTAAACCTATCACTTTGGAGCAATACCTGCGTCCTAGAATGTGAGTGAAATGCTAGCTTCCTGTAGTTTATATATGGCAGTAGTGTCTCGTAATAAATGTAGTTCAAGTTAATCTATAAATGAAGCAAGAGGCCTTGCACTTCGCTCAAGTTATTTGGATGTTTTTGGGTCTTTTCCCTCTGCTAATGTTTTTCCTTTCCATACATGGCCCTCCATGCCGTACAGGGGCCGGCTTGCTTCACTATCCTTGATGTGAAAAACTATCTCATGCTTTTTCTCTGAAATGGTGGATGGGTTCAAACTCACAACCTCTTGGTTGTAGGACAGAGTACTTAACCAACTGCACTAGGTGCCCAAATTCACAAGCCATCACGAATTTAATCTCGTGTTATATGATCATTATGCTGAAATGTTTATAAGATTGTTACAGCGAAGTGTTTATAACATGATTATGCCAAAAATGCCTGTGTCATGCAACTTCTATGTAAATAAGCTCTGTATCTTGTCTGTCGCATCTCTCTGTAACCTGTGAATATGATCCTTGATTTGCATAAAATCGTATTGGATGACTAAGTTGGTAATAAGTTCTCCCTCAGAGCATTCCTTGGTTAATACTTGTCTGTGTTGGCTTAATTGTGACACTGCATCAAGTTGTGCGTCATTTCTCCTCCACATGCAATCTATGAGCAAGAACCTTATGTCGACATCTGCCCATTGTGTTAATTCAAGTGATCAGAGATGTTATACCGTGTAAAATTGTTCCATAGCTTATGCATAAAGTGGCATGAAACCAGTGGGTTCTCGAAAGAAGAAGAAGAAGATTCACTGGGAGCCACAGTAAGCAAATAGAGAACTAAGAAGATGGATTAACTGACTCATGATTCCGACATGGGCGTGATTGAAATCAAATTTGGGGACTACGTCGAGATAGAATTGGATTCCGGTTTGTGGATTCTACAGTATCCAGCTTTCGTGAAATGCAATCTTGAAATCATCTGTATATGAAATCCACCACAGTAGATTTCGGTTCTCATAAAAATCCTTGTTCGTTGGCTTTTCCATGGTGGATTGATGGAGGATCGCCTAGCTGGAATTGAATTCTACCTTAAGTTCTATCTTGGCCAACAGCCCCTTGGAGTTGTTCGAGTGCAATCAATGCAGCAGGATTGGTTTGTATTCTGGAAACGATAACAATAGATTATCAAACGAACAGCTACAAATGTTGGGTAGTTAGTAGCTAGATTATAGAAGGCGTGGAGTTTTCCGCTGCAGTGGATTGTTAATGTTTAGGCGTTTGGATACATTGCATAGGGGTAGCTAAAATGGTTATTGTGAGGCTCTTTCCTGACTCTTGGTCTTTGAGGCCTACATGTGCAATGTGGATCTGATTGACTTTGGTTAATTTAGTTGGCGATCTTGGTCCGTCCCTCTGCTGTTTATCTCAATTTAATTGAATGGTCACCTGTAAATAAAAGGTGGACCTAAAAATGTTGATGGTCCACTCTAAAACTCCAAGGGTTGCTGCATAGCTCATCTAGGATGAGGCAAATTGTGAATGGTTCAATTGTTCCTAAAGGAGAATCCAGTTGGAGTTATAGCTAGCCACAGAGTGTGACGGGATGCAGTCTTATTAAAAAAAAAGGATTGACTAAGTCTCTTTTTAAAGTGTAAATTGGCTCTTTAAACAAAGTGATTTTCATTATTTGGAGACGTTTGTAACTATGTTTGTGACAACGTGAATTGCATGTTGATACTTCACAAGATCAACGATACTAATTACATGAACATGCTTATGAACCATGAAAGATGATCGTGGAGCTAGATTTCAATTGAAACGCATGTTTAAGTTGCATTGCTGACTTCCACATTTTTAGTCGGTAAGTGGGGTTTCGACAGTGCCCATAACCAGGTTTGTTGATGAAGAATAGAAAGAATTTTGTAATCACTTTACTACGATCATCGGCAACAGTGATCATGAAGACAAGGAGAGGAATGGAGGAGATGTCAAGCCTTTCCCTCGGGCAGTGATAGTTGGGCAGGAGATTTACTTTCTATTTGCTTCCCTACCAATATGGGATGCACTTCGTAGGTTGAGTTTTTGCTGTTAGCATAGTCACAACGTTGGGAGTTGGGAATATGCGTGCAAAGCCAAATATTTGTAAAATTCGGCAAAATATTCATGAAAAATTAGAAAGAAAGAAGGAAAAATTTGTTTTTATAGATATGAGTTTAAGCTTTTTATTTGATTTTTTCCTAGATTTATAAGTACTGTTTTGAGAATTTAGAAAAGTATTTGTGAAATTTGAGTTTTATAAGATAAATTAAAGTTAATTTCTCTACATTTGCTTTGAATATAAAAAATATATATATAAACTTATGATTCATTCGTGAAAAAAGTTGAGATATAAAAAAGTATAAACTTTCTCAAAAAAATTTCAATTATTGAAAGAATTTGTTATTGTGGCTGTCCAGGCATTTGCTAGGCCCGTGATATTTGTGCTGGAAATTTGCCACTCCATTTGCTTCTCTCCACCATAAAAGAAAAGACTAGAATCAGATTCCGTTCCTATAACCTGAGCTGCTTGTGTTACGCTCTAGCATTGATAGAAATGAGTGTTCAGCTTATCAGTCATAAAACCCAGCGTCGATGAGTGGAGCAAGGAAGATATGTGACCGGTCATTGTTCTGTTGCCGCACCATTTCATGGAGCAGCAAATTCATTTCTTTCTCAGTATGAAAAACATTAGGATTGTGTAAATGACGAGTTCTACGTAAAGCCAGCCATATGTCACGGGGTTGCAATTTCACCTATGCTAAACTCGTGCACAACTCTATTGCAAAACACAAGTCAGCGTTTTATTTTAACTCTCACTTGCTAGACTACACTCACTCACACACTAGAGCAATGAAAAGAACTCAGAAAGAGACTCCTCTTGAGAAGAACTTGTTAACCTTTGCTTGAGATATAACTGAATTGTCTTAATTACAAATAAGGAGCTAACTCCTATTTATACATGCTCACCCCCATCCACCTCCTCAATAGATTATTAGGATTATTTCAAATGTCAATACATCAATGGTCTAGATCGTATCCTGGAATCCTCCTATTCTTCCTATGTTACTCTACCATTCTTTGAGTATTTTAGACTAAGATCTAAGATATTTACGAATATTTCTCCAAAAACTAGGCCTTTTGGATTCAGGCCTTGCACTATAGATCTTGGAACATGAGTCTAAATCCCTCAGGCTACATCTACAAGTTAAACAGGCCTTCTTGTAGTCTGTAAACCTTGTAACTCTTTTCCTTCTTGTAGTCTGTAAACCTTGTAACTCTTGATCGTGTTTGATCCATTGCTGCCGGATCTCCTGAACCCGACAGTGCCCTGTTCCTCACACTCAAGAGTACCGACAGATTCGCCTCATCAATTGTCAAATCGATGATGGGCTTCAAGTGGCATGTCAATCGGACCAAAGCAAATGTTTGCCAGACCACGTGCTCTTGTTCCCTGGAAATTCTTGCATGGCACATTCATTTCCTCAACTAGGTCGATCTGCTGATGGCAGGGACTCTCCCACTTTAACAATGTTTGCCAGACCACATGCTCTTGTCAAGAGTTCGTCTACTTAACAGAGCCATTGTCCTTGGCATTTATGCAGTTGGTGCCACGTTACCTAAGGCTAGGATGATACCTCAGCAGCCTAGGTTCTGTTTCAGGAAATCTTCGGAAGTAAGAGCAGCAAGGCACCCTTTCCATCATCGGCAAAGCCAAAATCATGGTAGTCTGAATCCGAAGTTCTCCGTGAGCATGGCCGTAGCAGAGCCTTCTTTTCCCAGCTCTTTCTCAAACCATCCATTTGTTGCCTGTCCATTGGAAAGCTTGATTTGGTGATTTCTCAACAGTGGCAGAATCACATGACTATACCAGATCAACTACCCTGATCACAAAAGCACGAACCCAAGAATAGTAACCATAGCATTGGAAGGAGAAATTATATACCGATCTTTCTGGTGGGATATATGCACGTTGATTGTGCCCATGTTCAGGCCATACTCTAGTGGTGGCTTTTTCCTTTTGGCAAAAGGAAGTCTAATGGTTAGCGTAACCAATAGGCCCCCAAATTTGTCGAAAACATTAGAAAAGAAACTATACGATTACTGTATCTATGGGAGGTCCATAAACATCCTCCCATAATAACCTATACTTTAAAACGAAACTAGCTGGCTCTGACATTCACTTATTCTATTTTTAGAATTAACAGCTTCTTTAACCATGTTATGACCTGTAATGTACCCATTTCCACTTAAGCCATGTAACCCTTGGTGAGTAAGACTCACTGTTTTGTCCAACAATGATAGTCATGGGAAAAGAGAGTAAAAATTATGTTCCTTTACATTGAAAGACTATACAGATGGATAGCCAGAAAAGGGTCGTCATTGATGAACTTCAATTCCACCATGAATGGTTTCAAACTTTCTGTTACACCTCCACAACGACGGTGGTTAGGATCATCCAGTGAAGAAGATATTGACGCGAGGAACGGTTTGCTATCAAATATCTAGCCAGGTCCCACATGTACTCGTAGCTGTCTACATTTGAAGTCACCATTGAAAAGCTTCTTCACTATTATACCTAACTGAAGAAAGTAGAGCACATGCAAGGCCTGAGAACTAGCGTCTTTTCAATGGTAGGTCCTTGATGTATTCATCGAAGAGGCTTCAGTTCGGGGCTTCCCTTTGGGTCACAGTTCAAGTCACAAAAACACTGGTTTTTCTTCGTTAGAAAATACTGTATGAGAACCTCTGTCTCAGATAATTTATGATAATTTTACCAGTTATTGAAGCAACTCTGCAGAGGTCAAGAAGAGCTTCTTAGATGGAAATTAACTGAGATTTCATTACTGGTAGAAAAGCCGCCATACCCCATACACTTTCTCAAGCGACGACTGTGAAAGAGTGGAAGTCGAAGGCCATGAACTTTTTCTTGGTTGGTTCATGTTTACTAGTAGAGAAAGATGCTATGGGATCACAGTTTCACCTATATTAAACCTGTGCGGCATTTATGCATAACTCCATGTCAGACAAGCTCATTGTAGACACGTTCAAGTAAGGGATAATAAGTTCTCTTTCAGTGTGTCTTATTTCTTAGTTCCTCTCATTGATATAGTGAGTGAGTAAGTGTAGTCCTAACAAGTAAGAGTAGAAGTAGAAGGCTGACTTGTGTCTAGCAAAGGAGTTACGTACAAGTGTTGCACGGGTTTAGCAAAGGTCAAACTGCAACCCTGTGACAAGGAGCTCTATTAACACAGATGAATTAGTCACCCATTGTTGAACACACCATGGTGGTACAGATCTCTGTGAACATGCAAACATGGAAGATCGGAAACGCCAAATGATGGTAATCAACCAATTGATAGACCTGCAACCGAACGTTTAGTGTTGTCCGTGAACTGCCATTGACATGGATGTAATGCCTTGTACAATAGTGATCAAGATGTAAGTTAATATCATCACGAATGGAATCAAGTCCAAGCGAACGTCATTCCTTCACACGTTAAACATGATTTTCACGATTAATAAGGGTGTAAAATGGGTTAGGAATCAAGGGTGAGGAGTATATTTTATATTACTAGCCACGAAGATCTTGTGCTCATTAAATTATCTTAATCTCCTTAAAGTGGAAGTAAAGAATATCTAGGCTTTTGCTAATGGCAAAGCCAAGTAGTAACGTGATCATATGGTGGACTTGATCGATGCACTGTCATGCACCTAATCAAATAATGAACGGCTTCAGATATGGATATCTCCTCGGCAACAATTGAGATGCAACAGCCAGAAACCTAAAGTGGTCCTCCTTTTAAGACTTTTTTTTGGAATTTTTTGATATAACTCATTTTTAAACTTCACCTACCAAGAATCACAAAATAAGTAGCAGTTAGCGAAGATGTTAGCTTAGGTGTTGGATTGGGAGGTTAAATCAGTGCATGAATCTAGACATTCTGATAATGTGAGACCCAGAGGGTTGGTGACCAAAATTGTTCATTTATGAATGATACATACTAAATAATCAATAATCCCAAAACAGTCTCCCATAGATGATTGTAACCTTCCAATAGGTCAAGGTTTTGCTACTCTTTTTTCTGTCCTTTCTGAGCTATCAAATTTTCGCTATAAAATATAGTGACTAGGATCATCCAATGGAGAAGCCTTTTAGTGCACAGCCTATGTAAGATATGCTCCCGAAGAGGACAGGCATCAATCACCAAAATTTGGGACCCAGTTGTATTACCATTTACACTAATTCACCCACGAAAACAACATAGAAATAAACTGCTCATTGCATGACCCAACAGCCACATTAGTTAAGGTTCTGAATACCATGCCGGGGAAGAAAAGTTTGACTGGGGCGTATCTAAAACAAGGGTTTAGAAGATGAATAATTTGGATCATCAACCATCCAGGCGCAACATGAAACTTGTTAGTGCAGCTTAACTAAAAAAAAGGGCAGCCCCGATGCACAAAGCTCCCGCCTATGCGGGGTCCGAGGAAGGGGCGGACCACAAGGGCCTATTGTAGGCAGCCTTACCTTGCATTTTGCAAGAGGCTGATTCCACGCCTTGAACCCGTGACCTCAAGGTCACATGACGACAACTTTTTACCTTTGCGCCAAGGCTCCCCTTATGTTAGTGCAGCTTAACTCTGTGCACCAAATTTATAGAAACTCCATAGTTCCACGCTGCTTTTGTAATTTGTGGAGGAGAAGAGGTGCCCTATATAAGAAGGGAATTGACTCTTCTCAATTTCAAATAATAAGAAAATTTGTGAGTGAGTGAGTGGGCTCGAACACCTGTAAACGAGTGGTGTAAGTGCATATGCATGTTGCTGTAGAGTCGGTCCAATGCCAAAAGACCTAACATACAGCAGACACACCATTGTAAAAGGGAATTGTTAGAGTGGTTTTGAGAGGCTTGAGGGCTAAGCTAGGTATTTTGTCCATTAAGCAAGGCTCCTTGATGGCCAAGGAAAAAGCCTCCTGTATAAGGAGATGCCACCTATCTTTTTAGTTTCTAGCCTTCTAGAGTCTGTTCAGTTGAGATATTCTCTACTTTCTTTTTCTTTGTAAAGATTGTTAGTTAATACATCACTCTATCTTTATTATCTATCTTAGAGTTCACCGATTACTGTATCACTCTAATTTGATTTGTTTTAAAAGTTCGTACATTTTGGCATCACTCTTCGAGGGCATTTCTAATTGTAAAGTTCTTCTTGTTTTTAATTACTCTTAAAGTTGTTTTAAGAGTTTGAACATTTTGGCATCACTCTTTAAGGGTTTTTTTTCTTCCAATTATAAAGTTCATCTTGTTCTCAATTTCTCTTAAAGCTCAGATATTTTTTTTCTTGTTTTTAAAGTAAATTGAGTTTTTGATGTGGTTTTTTCTTGGAGAAATTATTGTGATTTGAAGACTTTATTTGACGGCATTTATCATGGAGACAAAAGAACATATAGATTCTAATAATGTAAATTAATTAAGGTACATATTAAGTTTAGCTTGGTTGAATTTTGAAGATAGACAAGTCATATCTCCTGCATTTGTGGGAGAAATTCAATTATCTTCAACAAGGTGCAATAAGCTCACCTCTATACTAAAGTTCATCGAATTCCTATTTTGTACAAGATTCCTATATTTCTAACACGAATTAGTACTTTTAGCCATATCATAAGCCAGAAGGAGAGCCTTGGCGCAATGGTAAAAGTTGTTGTCATGTGACCTTGAGGTCACGGGTTCAAGGCGTGGAATCAGCTTCTTGCAAAAATGCAAGGTAAGGCTGCCTACTTTAGGCCATTGTGGCCTACCCCTTCCCTAGACCCTTCATAGGCGGGAGCTTCGTGCACCAGGGCTGCCCCCTTTAGGCTTATCATAAGCCCAAGGGTTTGATTGGCAAGTGTTCTACAGTCTGGTTTATGCAATTGGCAGGCTAATACATGGAATGATATGGCCAATCACATGACAGGATTGGATAAGCCTTGATAAAATGAGGCCCTAGCTTAGTACATCTTTTTCGGATGACCACTGCATGAAACTCGATTGATAAGAAAAAGAAGAAAATGATCAAGTTTAGGTTGTGCGTGCACTCCCTATGTACTGTAAGAGCACCTGATGTCCCCCATTTAGAGTGAATTTGCGAGTCACCGGTCCCAAGCCCTTTTTCAAGAAACAAACAAACTGGAGAAGTAGGTTTTCTTTTCTTCGGCCAGACAAGCTAAGTACCGGCAGGTTGACTTAAAACATGGCTGTCTTGTTCAGGATAACAATCCCCGAGTGAGTCTATTCTTAGTGCGGTCACCGAGTGCAACCATTTTCACGGGCCCGTCTGTTTCCTGGTAGACAAAGATTCTCATGTTCTTTATCGTATGTACTTTCTTATCCAAGAATGGCTCATTTCTGTCCAGGCAAGAAAAAAGAACAAAAAATAGCTAAAATCATGTACACTGGGACCCGTGTAAATTGGCCAATCAGCGGTTGCCTAGTAGTGGCTCTTCTAGATGCTAGTTACTTTGGTTTCTAAATAATTGAATTTTAGTTCCAAAATTTTCAAGTCAAATTGGAAAACTTCTAAAACTTGTTGGGATGTGCAATTTTGATATCACTATCGCGATCCAGCTATGTTGTTTAGATTTGGGAATCTAACGCGAATAGAAACACAAACACACACAAAAGAGATAACACAAAGATTTTACGTAGTTTGGCCTGATTTGGCTTACATCCATGGGAAAAGAGAGGAACTATTACTGTTTAGGAACAGATTACGCTGAGGAGGAAGATCATATCAGATCCTCTCTCTACTCTACTCTACTCACTCACTCATGTTCACTCTTTTTCTCTCATAGATTGATTCTGATCTGTTTGTTACACCATTGTTTAGCAACAATTAGATTTCTACTATTTATAGGGTGCAGATGATCTGATGGTCAAGATTTGTAGTGCAGTAGATCTTGACAAATCCATAGATTTGGTTGCCTAATTTGACTGTTCATTTGGTGCTGAATTTTGACTATACTGATTTTTAATTTTATTGCACTGATTCTTGACTTTCAGTTGCTGTGTTTTGACTTTGCAGATGTTTCCACATAGGTATGGACCCATCAAAACTTTTCAATTCAAACATCATTTTTTCTCTTTTCTGAATGTTAGGGGGATCCACAACTTCTTACTCATGAGACAAGATGTTCAACCAACTTCTATGCTAATCTTGATCATCAATACCTAAAAGACACGGCTGTTAATGGCCTCAAATCCTTGTTATCAAAGTGAGAGACTCTTTTGTGCCAATGCACTTAGAAGGCGTTGGTCCTCGAGCTTATTTGTTTGGATCCCTGCTTTTTCCATTAGCCACAAATTAGATTTAGGAGAGCATTTGAGTGATTTACATTGTAATTATTGGCTTGCACTTAAAAAAGAAAAGAAAAGAAAATAATAATAATAATAATAATAATAATAATAATATATACTATATAAACTTTCAGAGTCAACTTGACTTAACCACCTTATGGAGTAAAATCTAAAATCTTCTCCTCATTACACTTGTTTGAGGTTTAAGTTGGCACTTTTCTCTTATTGGAGAGATTTTAAATATACTTAGAAATTATGATAATAGGTTCTAGTAGTTTGCTTGACAACTCTTCACAATATAAAAATAAATAAACTCAATCTCTATAAACAGCTATTAATGCATTTTGAAAACTTAAGTCCCCCTCTCACTCTCTCTATTTCATAACTAAGTTATTAATAGATTTTTTTATTTTTTTTCAGCAAAGTAAAACCCTCTTTCCCTCTCAGTTTACATTTGCATGTGCATGTGCAAGTGCGAGTTATGAACAGAAAATAACAACAACAATAATAATGAGAGTTATGATGTATTGTAGACATTTTGATAGTATTTGAGAGGAGGCTTGCTTATAGAGTGCCTGTGGAATGTTAACTTTTCAGGTGGTACTCTATACGAGTGCCTCACAGTAGATGCGGTTTAAGTGGCTAAAATTTTTTGGAGTCTAATAATAGTAATGCATCTTCTTATTCATATTTACAAGCTAAGAATTACGAAGCAAATCACTCACTCTCACACACTCTAAATCTAATCTCTTACTAAAAGGAAAAGCTACGACTCAAATCTACTACCAAGCATATTTTAAGTGAGATGTTGTCCGTGACCAACTGCACTAACAATATCTTTTCTTGGCTTTAATAAATTAAGTTTACCTTGGACAGCAAAAGATTAATTATGCAACAGTAAAAATTAAGAAAGACCCAGCAGATGAACCTTCCAATTATATCCACAGAAATAAGGGCTAAGACCATCCAACGCTGAGAGCTTTGAAGATGGCCTATCCAAGAAGGACCCAGCAGACAAATAGAGTAGAACCTGAATCACGAGGGAACTGAGTCTGTACATCCATTAAGCATATCATTTTGGACTCCATGCCATGACCCACATCTCTCGACTTGTGTCTAAAAGGGGCATAGTTGAGAGTCATCAAGGGGGAAAGCAGGTGACCAAATGATGGAGAAATAGATAGAGTGATATCGGTAACATGACCCGCATTACCAACTAGAAAACTAGAATAGTCGCCGCGGGCCACACTCGCTTTCACAACCACCCTTTTCCTTATGATTCTCAAACACCCCCCTCTATAAAGCCATCGTCATTCCTTGTCTCTCCTTCTCATTCATCACAACATGGGCATTCCACCTCGTTCAATTGCTTGTAATTCCAATAAAGAATCCAATTCTCAATCAAACCACCTAACACGCTCAGAATCTTCTTCTCTCCATTCTCAAGCGAGTCTCCCTTCAGTCCCCTCCCTCACCACACTCTCACAAAATGCTTCCATGTATCATCAATGTCTCTCTACTCTCAAGGGTCATTCTTCTTACGTCTTCGCCCTTGCAGTGGCAGGGAAAAGCCTCTATAGCGGATCTTCGGACAGCGAGATCAGGATATGGAACGCCGAAGCATCGGAATCGGAAAATTCGAGCCACGTCGTGGCCTTGGGCAAGAGCGCGGTGAAATCGATAGTGATCTTGGGCGATAAGCTCTTCAGTGCCCATCAAGATCACAAGATTCGGGTGTGGCAAGTCAGTTCTGATAAATTTCACAATTACAAGCTCTTAGCAACCCTTCCCACCCTTAAAGATCGAGTCCTTCGGTATCTTCCACCGAAGAACCACGTACAAGTGCGCCGTCACAAGACATGTACTTGGGTCCACCACGTCGATACCGTATCGGCTCTAGCCATATCGAGAGATGGGTCCATCCTGTACTCTGTTTCATGGGACCGATCTCTCAAAATTTGGCGAACTTCCGACTTCATGTGCCTTGAATCGGTGGCTAATGCGCATGATGATGCCATTAACGCCTTAGCCGTGTCCGGTGGTGGGTTCATCTATACGGGTTCGGCCGATACGAAAATTAAGGTATGGAGAAAGGGGTCTGGAGAGAAGAAGCACTCGTTAGTGGGCACACTTGAGAAACACAAATCGGCAATCAATGCACTAGCATTGAGCTCCGATGGGTCTGTGCTGTATTCGGGCGCTTGCGATCGATCGATTGTAGTTTGGGAGAGAGACAAAGGGGTCAACCATATGGTGGTTGTGGGTGCACTCAGGGGGCACGCCAAGGCTATTTTGTGCTTGACTCTGGTATCCGATATGGTGTGTAGTGGGTCTGCCGATCGAACGGTAAGAATTTGGAAGACAGGTGAGGATGGAAGTTATTCTTGTTTGGCTGTGTTAGAAGGGCACAGAGGGCCAATCAAGTGTTTGGCTGCCTATGTTGATCGGTTCAATAGAAGCCCTTCTGGTGGTACTTCACATCTCATTTACAGTGGTAGTTTAGATTGTGATATCAAGATTTGGCAGCTTTTTGTTCCGACTCCAGAAGATGGAAGATTTCGCTAGTACCGCCGGTGTTCATGATTTTCTAAAGAGAACCAGTTTAGTAAGCTTGCTACTGGCCATTTTTTCCTCTCTTCTTCGTTTTACATTGCCGACTCTTTCTTTTCTCTAAATATCACATATTGGTGAGTGCATTAGAAAGGCTTCTATATTCTATTCTCTTGTTCTTCTTGCTTTTACTGATCAGTTCTGCGAAAGAAATGGAAGGGGCAGTTTGGGCTCTCAAGTTTACAGCTTGAAGGGTGTTGTGTTCGTTTTACAGGGGTACTTTAATCTAAATACTCGTGATAATTGGATTTAAGTTCTTATGGTTTCAGCTTGAAAAGAGGAACATATTGCTGTCCAATGCTGTGGTGGCAAACAACAAATCCTGGTGTATGCACACTTACTGTGTTAGAGAATCCACACTTCATCTGTTTATCGTTGGTGGAAGTGTGGAACCTAGCTGTGAGCTGACACCATATATTTACCATAGGCATGAATCCATTTTGTCGCTGTAAAAAGATTAATTAGTCATACAACAGTAATTTCGTCGTTGGAGTGTTCATGATCAATCAATCAAAATGTACGTTCTATACCGGTAAAATTGGGTAATTGGTCAAAATATTAAATTGTATGCACGTAGAGCAAGGTGAAATTTTGTTTTAGTTTGTGCTGACTCAACGGAAGCGGAGTACATGGCTGTTTTTTACAGCATCAAAATTTGGCACTTGCATCCTTTTCGAGAAGTGACAGTGGAAAGGGACTCTGCAAACTGTAGAAAAATGGCTCTCAGGGAAGAAGGATACTCCATGAGACTGATGAACATGAAGGATCAAATTGACCAGTTGGGCAAATACAGCACGTCCTGAGAACAACTAATAAGGAGGCTGATCGAAGAGCAAGTGAAGGGTTGGAGATGCTAGGAAATCTGAATGCCGAACAACAAATTTTCTTTCAGATAGGCTGATATGGGGACGCTCTTCGTTCTTTTCTTAAGTTAGCTCTGTTTCTCTCCACCTATCATCAGTTTTGATTGGGTGGGAGATGTTGTAGGGAAAGAAATCTCTCTGGTTTCTATACAAGCCTGTATTTTGGTGATTTTTGAATGTATTGGATACTGACATGGTTTCGTGATTAAATTGATCACGCCTGTTGTTTTTAAATGGCCATTCTGAAATCTAATACACCAATTCAAAAGAAAAAAGAAAGCATTGGTGAACCTATGCTTTACTCCGGCTACTGATGGCAGTGGGGCAGGTTAAACCGTAACCAACCCTGCCCTGCAATTGCTCTGCGCCGGCTTAGGGCAGTAAATCAGTGACTGGCATCCCTGATGCAAATGCCTTACTCGAGCAGTGGAGCAAGAAGGGCCTTTCCTGCAAGTACCTAGTTGGTCATGGCTTCCAGGTGCGCATGGGTGCGTAGGTGGCACAAAATTCAAACGAAGAAGAAGGAAAAAAGAAGCAACTTGGCAGGTCATCACATGGAAGCAAATCAATCATTTTAGCCATCCAAAATCACATATCATTTGAAAGTTAAATATACAGAACTTATAAAGGTGACGGTTAGGTTGTACTACTGGGATCACACTAAGCTTCAGCTTTTCATTCAACAATAATGGTAAAAAGGCCGAGAGAGAGAGAGAGTTGGAAACAGAAGGTGGTTTTAAAGCTTGTTTTAATTTGTGATGAGGCCCCGAGGAAGTTTTCATCTCAGTTGGTTTTGTTCATTATCTTGACCCGATCAACTCAGTATTAGCAAAGTGGAGTCAATAAAATTTGCCAAATCAATTTCTAACTCACTGAGCCAAATGAGTAGTTTAGTCTTGATCAGGTTCCATACGAAAAACGATTCTGCAATGCTTTTACCAAAACTGGAATTGCTTGATGGATCATTATTATGTGACAAGTAAGCAGCCACTTGTTTAATGGACCATTATTATGTGACAAGTAAGCAGCCACTTGTTTAATGGGTCATTATTATGTGACAAGTAAGCAGCCACTTGTTTAATGGGTCAATATTATGTGACAAGTAAGCAGCCACTTGTTTGAGTGCTGGAAAAATCTACTCCTTTCTAAAAAGAACTGTAAAGCCATCAATTTACAAGATTAGTTTAGAGCTTTCTTCAACTTGGGTGAATAATGACCTAAAGAAATAATTTATCTTCAATCAGGTTACATTTGGTGAAGGAAATCCCCACTTTTGCCTACATATCTTTAATTTAACACCAAGATGCTTTCTCCTTTGCTTTTCAACAGCCATTCTCTTGTAAGAAAGGTGGGGATGGAGATAGGAATTCGGGAGACAAAAGGCACAAAAGACGAGTGATTGCACCTGAAAGATAGCAACAAAGTGATTTTGTTTGTGCTCTAGAGAAAGTGAGAAGCCACCTTCTCCCCAACTTTCTTTTCAAGCAGCTAGTAGATTTCCTTAGAAATGCCTTTCTAAAGGTTTATCTTCTAGTAAACTTTGCGAGACTAACTGGTTAAGATACAGGCAACATATGCATTGGATAAATCTAATTATTTTCGTTCATGCTTAGGTCAACTAACAATATTTAGAATTTTCATTAAGTAAGGATGGGCTGAAGGTCATCTAAATTAATAGCAATTAGCTGGCACTTTGTGACAGACACACGAAGCGCAGCGGTAAAGTTCAAAAGAGATCAATTATTTGTAGTCAATGACTTAGAAATAACTGGTATTCAGTTTGATTACAACATGTGGCCACAAGATGAGGGTACTTGGGGATAACTGATGTCACAGTTGAAGATTTGAAACCTTGACAAGAATATAATCGGAGGCTAATCGAGTGAACTCCATTGAGTTGTCGGCAATTCTATAAAACCTGAGTTAAAAAAAAAAAAAAGGAAAAAAAAGAGGCAGACTCGGTGCACCAAGTTCTCATGTATGCAGGGTTTAGAGAAGGGGTGGACTACAATGGTCTATAGTACACAGTCTTATCTTGCAGTTTTGTAAAAGATTATTTTCACACCTTGAGTATGTGACTTCAAGGTCACACAACGACAACTTTACGGTTGCGCCAAGGCTCCCCTTTTCTATAAAACCTGAGTGCTACTTCTAATAAATTCCAACCCTTCTAATTCTTCAAAGAAACTTTTTGTAATACAAGGTTAAGTAAGTTGAGTTTATTTTAGTAGCTTTTTACTTCTTATTTTCCTAATGCTGAGTGGATTGTTGTGAGGCGGACACTTAGCCGAGTCGCTCAACCAGTAGCTTTCTAACTCAACGTGCTGTGCATATTCGAGTCTTGGCACTATAAATAATGTGGAGTGACTTCAAAGCGGATATTGTCGATCAATTGTGAGTCCTTACGATCCATCCTAAGGGCTCGTACTGGCTCGCACAGGGACACGTAATGGGTCCAAACTAGTTTTAAACTACAGTTGTAGTTACGGATGTGAAAAATGAGAAGCTACATTGATTGGGATTTAAAATAGGATTTCCAAATTGGCGTATGCTCTCGCCTCTTCCATCCATGAATCCAACTTAAAAGGCGGAGTGGATAAGCTGTGCTGTGCCACTAGGTAATAATCATGCACCCTTACTGTGTGACAAGGCTGGACCCAGTAACCATTTAATATATAATGTAACAGCAACTTGTTATCTAATGCATGACACTAAAAATATGGATACGCCGGTAATAAATGATAAATCAGTTATCAGGTTAAGTTGTAGTAGCATTAGTCTAGGCATGTTTCTTTTAAGATCTACGCCATTTATTTTGTTGTACCTCTCTTGTTTAGTCTACCTGTAAAAAATTGAGCCAATCGCATGGTTGGAACTCTTCTGTTTTCTTCAGTTTTAGAATCCATTGTTGATTTTTATATAAAATAATGTAGGTTATGACTCTCCAATGTTTGTGATCCTTTGGCGGTAGCTTATCTAAGAGAGAATGAACAAGATGGATGGCGTAAATCTTCCAGAAAGATTCCTACACAAGTCCAGATTCATGCCTCAGCTTATCATTTCTCTGTTATAATAAGCTTTACAATCGAACGAAGAAAGGTATAACTATTTGCTGTCTCTACAAAGGAAACGAGAATTGTTCCAGCTGCTTCCCACAAACCGTAGAGAAAGTAACCATGACTGGATGTCTCCGGTAGATGTATGATAGATTGTTACAAGTAAGGCTAAGGGCCCTTGAAATGATAAGGGTCCCACAAAAAGGTAACCATTTGAATCAACCAGAGAAATGTTGCTTGTTTTACACTATTAGAGTTAGGCCCGTAATAATATAGTAATCCTAGAACTTATTTTAGTCCCAAAACAAATGGGAATAAAAAGAAGTGAAAGCTTATATGATACTTCCCCACAATTAAATACATTGTATAGTCGCTAGTGGAGGTGGTCTATTACCTTCTTTAATGCCAAAAGAGTGCCTAAAATATCCAAGTTATTGCTGGGACCAGCATATAATTATATATTGGTCTTGGAAAAAGTTAGTTTTGACCAAGTTTTAAATTGCCTAAAATGGAAAGATCAAGTAAATGGAACCATAGGCTGGAGGAAGATGACAAGTTCTCATTGTTGCTAGTCCTTCTGGGCAGATGAAGTAACAGCACCACAGATAACAGCAATCTCTTGTTCCAAGCTGTCTCGGTTGGGTACTCAGCCAGCTCCTAAATTTCTAATATGAACATCAATGGGAAACAAAATTTGCTTATTGTGAGTTCTAGTCATGCATTCACTGATTATGAAACCTCGGTCCATTTGATGTGTGTGCGTGAGAGAGAGAGGGAGTTACGATAATCCTTATTTCTTTTATACCAGTAATTGAGACGCGCACATGCACGTCCAATTGCACTAGAAGAGAGAGAGTGTGTGTGTGACTTTTTGAGTTTTTAAAGATACGTCCAACCATAAAAATTGTAGAAATGAGTTATCTTAATATATATATGTATATTATCTAATCATAATACCTAAATGTGTAACTCCCTAAAATGTACATTCCAGAGAGAGAGAGAGTGAGAGTGACTTTTTGAATTTATAAAGATACATTAATAGCTATCATACAAATGAGTTTATCTTAACTATTTATTTATATATAACTATAGTATTACATAAATGTGTAACTCCCTAAAATGTACGTTTCACACACACACACACATATATATATATATATAGAGAGAGAGAGAGAGAGAGAGTTTGGCGAATTCTGAAATTGTCTATAGAGGAATTCTAACAGCCAAAGAGAACTTTAAAAGGATCAGAAAGTTAAGATCCTGGATTAGAGTAGTAATATAAGCTACAAGATCCTATTCCTATCAATCAGAAAGAGAAATAATATATATGAGAATTATGAGAAATGCAGTCCTCTGAATGTTGTTAGGCAGTTATAACATGGGTGTGTATATATGTTTCACTTTATAGTCATTTTCATTTATATATATATATATAGATAGATATAGATATATATATGTTTCACTTTATAGTCATTTCATTCAAAGTTTAAGTAATTAAAGATATAAGACTACATAGGTCTGGCACCTAGGGTACAAACCTAAGTCATTAAGCGACAATATATGTCTAAAGGCGATTGAACATCAAACATATACTATATAAAGTCCATTGGCTTTTGAAATGACGAAGACATCTCAACTCAAACCATCTACATTCGTAGACTATGAAACGCTCGCCACCCCTTCCTCTTCCCACCACCCACACACAAATTTAGGGGCTCAAACATAATAATAATAAACCTAAGTTATCAAGGACAGTATGCTAAAGTTTTCATCATCACACGTCATCTTTTTCTCTTTCTCACAAATAAAAAAGATAGAAAAATGTTATACTACTTTCGTTTTTTTCCTTTTTTCTTTTCTGTAAACTAGTCCTACTTTCTCTCCGATTCTTATTATTTTGTGTATTAATAATGATTACTCTCCCTCTCTCTGCATGTGCATGGGTCACTCACCAAAATTCGCTAATATAAAGCTCAGCTTGGTGAGCATGACAAGGGAAGCTGTGTCCTGAAATTGAGAATTGTCATAATCATAGCACAAAATTCTCATGTGTCTGAGAGAGAGAGAGAGAGAGAGAGAGAGAGAGAGAGTCCCAATATTTGTAAGTACAATTTTAAGCTTAATCAAGAAACTTCACGTACTTGAAAATTCCATCTTTTCCAGATGAAAATTTAAAGACTTAAAAATCATGAATAGTTCATCAAATTTTCATATATTAAATGCAAGGAATACTCTCTAATTATGCTCTTTTTGTTTATCTTTTATAGACCTTTCCTCCACCTTTTCTTTAAGAAAATTTCTAATGTTTAACTTGCATTCTATTATGAATTTGCAATTGGCGATTCAAGCATGGGAAGGCAAAAAGAAATGATCTTAGATGTAGAGGTGCGAGAGGATTTGGGAGGAGTGTCATTAGATCAAATAGTTTTAATGTTGCAAAGTTTAGTCGCGTGCTTAGGGAGGCCAATTGCCTTGCAAATTGTTTTGCTAAGAAAGCCTCTAGGTCTCATTGCTCCTAGTCATGGTTCCTTGTTCCACCTACTTATCTAGCTAGTTTGCTTAGGTTTGATTGTCAGGGTCTATGTCTAGTTCAAAAATTGCATTGTATGTTGGGTCTCTTTTATAGTCTTTATTTGCAGCTTGTGATGTGTTTTGATTAATGAATTATCACGTTCTTGTAAAAAAAAACTTCCATTTTGTTATGGGTCAGTTGCAGCCTAAGAGACCAAAAAAAGGTCAAGATAAAAAGGATAGGAGTCTCATCACAGAATCCTGATCGTTGTTAATAAATAAGAGGCAGCTCGATGATAGAATTAGGTTGGGGACGTTTCAATGCCCACCTCCGTATCAATATTAAGGTTCCATTATCCATACCATTTCAATGCCAACATTGTATTAATAAGGTTTCATTATCTCTCTTCTTTTCTTATGGAATTTTTCTTTGATTTATTGATCAAGCAAAACTTCTCTCTCTCTCTCTCTCTCTCTCTCTCTCTCTCTCACACACACACACACACACACACACACACACACACACACACAGGTGGAGCTTTCACTTGGTCAAACATGCAAGTCAGCCCTATCCTTGAAAGACTAGATAGATTTGTATCTATCCATCTTAGCTGGAACATTTTTCTCAAGAGATTTAAGCTGGGAAAGTGGTTGAATTTGCCAGTAGTGTGAAAGGAATATCATTGAATCTCTTAGTTAATTTTCTAGTCGAAATCTTAGATCATTCAACTATTATTGTTGACACGCAGTTAACTCTTGGGTTAAAAATTATTCTAAGTATGAATTAGGGTGGCTTTGAGACAGACATTGCAGAAATTCCTTGATTTGAAGTTGGTGGGAAGAAGCTCCAATGCATCATGCACCAGAAAAAATCCTTTTAGCTAAACTTCCGGATATCAAGACAAAGCTTGAGTTAGGCCAAAGAAAGGAATGAAGATAGAAGAAGATTTGTTTGTCAAAATAAAGCTGTCATAGAGGAAGTTAACTCAATTAAAGAAGTGCAACTTCTCACTCAAGAGAAAATTGATAGAAGACAAGGGGCTCAGGATAATCTAAAAAGACATACTTTGGAGAAAGAATGAAGTGGAGACAAAGGGCTAAAACTAAATGGCTTAAAGAGGGGGATAGAAACAGCTCTTACTTTCACAAAGTGGCAGCTATTAGGGCAAAATTTAACAAAATATTTGCAATCAGTGTTGGCTGTAATCTCTCCTTGGACAAGGAAGCTATATATAGGAATTCGTAAGGTAGTTCACCTTCTATTTTCTAAAGATGGCTCTCTCTAGCTCCTTTCTTGTCAAATTTATTTTGATTCTATCTTTGTCGACCAACAAAGAGACTTTTTGGAATTCTCTTTCCCAATTGAAGAAATTGAACATGTTATCACTCAGTGTAAAGAGGATCAAAGTTTGGTCACAATGGCTTTAATCTCCAAATTTTAAAAGCTTGTTGGTCATTTCTTAGAAGCATCTTTTGCAGTTCTTTTAAAACTTCATCATTTAAGTGTTCTCAAAAACAAAATGGCTTCATCTTTTATGACTTTATCCTAAAAACTTCTTCCCCTTCCACTGTCATGAGTTTAGATCTGTTGACCTCGTTTCTAACATGTATAAGATCCTCCCTCAGTTACTAATTCAGTTTTCACTACGCAAAAAGATCTAAACTTCATAAAACACTCCGGAAGTTGACCTGCTTTGCTACGGGCTGGTCTTTTTGGAAGGAAAGGTGTAAATGTGTTGAAAGACCCAAATACAGGCTTAAACTCCTTGTTTCATATCATTAAATCTGATAACATCCACTGGGTTCTTGCATTGAACTTATGCCCTGATTATACTGTCACGAAGTTTCATCGAAATTTCAGTTTTATCTCTACTCTTTCTGCTACTAAGCCTAAGCCCGTCTCTCACTGGAAACCATCTCCAAATGGTGGTATGAAGCTTAACTTTGACGGGTCCCGTTTGAGGAACCCCGAAAATGCGGGCGCATTTGTGGGGTATTTAGAAATGATCAAGGGCAATACATTTTTTCCTTCATGGGTTATATTGGTGTGCAGGAATCTGTTCAGGCAAAATTTAAAGCAATTCATCAAGGTCTTTGTCATTGGAAGAACATGCAGTTTCAGAGAACAATAGTAGAAGGGGACTCTGCTTTGGTCATCTCTTGGCTTAAAAATCTTTCAAAAGTCTCATGGAGATTGGCTGATTTTGTATCAGAGATTGAAGAATGGATTCAAGACTAATTCATATCGTTTACTCATATCTCAAGAAGTGCTAAACAGGTTGCGGACACACTAGCTAAAAAGGGAGCAAAAGAGGAGCAGCTTCTTATTTGATTGTTTCAACCTCCAGTTTCAAATCTTCCTCAAAATCTTCGTTAAACTGATGATGGATATTCTTGTTTTTCTGTAAAGAGATTTGCCAATTAGGACCCTCTTCCTTCATTACTTGGCTCTTTTGGAATTCTCTTTTACTGATATTTATACATATTCCATCTCTACAGAAAAAAAGAAAAAAAAGAAGGAAAGAACCAACAGCAAATAGCAAAAGCAGGGGTCCCCACAAACATACACAACTATGGGATGGAGAGACTAGTAGATGTTGATTTGATGATGACAAAGAAAATGTGGAAGAACCGTATAATCTCTAATCCAGCCATACACTATCAGCCAATCTTGTGGGGCCTATCTCAAATATCTGCCTTCATTCTGTTACCGTAGAGCAAATCTTTCAGAGTTAGCTATCATCATTTCAGAGGAAAGCAACAAAAGCGAGTAGCTAGTATGTTGTGTGCTACAATCCTTCCATCTCTACCATACGCGTGTGATCCAATCATCAATGAGCCAACCCCTCGGCCAGTCTCACTCATAAACTACAATGATATTAGGACTGAATACTACACAGTTGGACCCGCAGTAGACATGTAATGAAGTGCAGTAAAATCATTGGACGCTTTGCCCCCCACTAATTCATACACATCAAACAGAGCACTCAGTTTGGTTGGACCTACATAAGATAAGATTGAGGCATCTCCTTTAAGTGCATTTGATTTTGATGGCCGCTCGCCCCAAATCTTGTGTCCTCGTATCTCTATCCAACTATCGTTAGTGAAGTTAATTACCAGGATTTCGGTTGTGTTATACTTCTCCTTGAAAATAAGATAGATAATAGAGAAAAGATAATGAATTAGATAATTTGATGGAATTGTAATGTTTTATGTGGGTGTTGACATAGCGTTTATGTCTTTCCAAAAGACTTTTGTCTCTTTCTATCTTTACTATATTTTGGGCGAACGTTTTCATGAGAGAGAGAGAGAGAGAGAGAGAGAGAGAGAGAGAGAGAGAGAGAGAGAGAGAGAGAGAGACTAACAAATGAGGCAGTCATGAGATTGGTAGGCCAACAATAATCCCATCGGCATCA
Organism: Warburgia ugandensis; assembly: GCA_035236585.1. Lineage (NCBI taxonomy): Eukaryota > Viridiplantae > Streptophyta > Magnoliopsida > Canellales > Canellaceae > Warburgia > Warburgia ugandensis. Next base: position 7,985,263 of record CP141138.1, on the reverse strand, counting down.
ATGGTTGATCATCTACAAAAACCAAATGCAAAAGCTTGTTGTGCCCTCATGCCTGCTGAATGCTTCGGTGGGTGCCCCCACATGTAATACTGGTGCAACGATGCTTTTGTCCACAACAGGAGCCCCTGCCAAAACTTCTGTAAAAGCTTACTATTCCACAGGAAAAAAACAAAAGAGTTCACATCAATAGACAATCAACTGCTCTGCCTGCTAGTACTTTGTACAAACTGAACAGATTATACGGCCTGCAGCACATAAGACACATGTCGCCACATAATAGAATGAGCCAAGGCAATATCGATAGTACTTGTACTCTTTGAAAATAGAACCAGTCTACCAATAAAGCTTGTCAGGTTTTCAGGTGGTGCAAATATAATGCCAACCAGATTTTAACACCCATGCAGTTTTGAACGTTGAACGGAAAGTGTTGGAAACTGGCTATATTTAACAAGTTTCCATTCAAAGACATGTATGTTGATGTAGTTATTTGCTAGAATTGCGCGTCCAGCCTTGCTTTTATCCAATGAATTTGCAACAGATAAGGGCCTGCATGAGTGATTTGACAACCAAATTAAGATAGGCCTAGAATTATATGTAGTAGGCACTACCTCACTACCTCATTGTGACCTCACACTCCCTGCCAAATTACGTACCATTCGTCATAGTTGGTGTCTGGTAAAGGAGCCTACCCACCCAATATGACACGCCTACTTATGCTGGCCTAATTTTATTGGCCAATAAAAAATTGGTCTGATATTATATGGTAAAAGTGAATACGAAAGCATAAGCAGCTCGCTATAGGATAGTTTCTTCACATAGAAATTCAAATATCGATTGTCCAGTCCATGTGTAGGTAGGATTCAGCTCCCTAAAGTCGCTGATCTATGTGATTTCTAGACTCACAGCTAGACAAGTCTCGTAGCTTAGATCACACAGCCAGCATACCTGTTCACAATTGCAAGATTACATTGCTGCATGGTGGGCTTCAAAGTTTGCTCCATACGTGGTTAAGGAAATGAATTCTCTTTCATTGCGGACAAGTGACCAATCCGATCTAGTGATCGGTTGTTTAAATGCGGTCCAATCAAAGGAGAAAACCACATGACATGCCTCTTCGATCAATATCAATATACTGACTACAAATTGTTCCATCATCACTGCCTCCCTAACTTATTGGCGAGCGGAGGATACCCATATGGATGACAATAATGTGGCAGACGGCCTCGCCAATGGAAGCTCTTTTTTGGCTTTTCCCCCCCCTCTTTTGGAATGTTCAACACACGCCCTCATGAGCAACCTCGTACCCATGACCTCTAAGACTTCTAAAAGATGCATACTAGATCCACCGTCTGTTGTTTTTAAGTTATTGTGGGAAGACATTTAGAGCTACTGTAAGAGTGGTACAGTTTATATGTGATTATTAAATCTCAATGATCCAAATACTTTGTCTTTTGGCTATGTCATAAACATGTCATGCTGCAAACTTCTTATCCACTAGATGATCCAGAGTTTAATTTCTGAAGCTATTTACGCCACCTACTTGTGATTAATTTGGATCCCCCGAATTTGTACCCTTGAACAAAAATCACCAGGAGATTATATTTCTGGCAATGACATAGCAAACCTAAGGCCTAGAAGATGAAACTTTTGGATCACCGAGATCTGGAAACCCAAGGGCACTGATACAGCTACTGTCATACTCGTGATCTATCAGTTCGATCTTTTATTATAATTGCTAACTTTGTTTAAGCAACCGACCGATACTATATGCCTCCAATTAAGCATATGCTCGGGCAAGGATATTGATTAACTAGGCATTGCTGTCAACCATATACCAAACTACCATCGTTGGATAATTCTAAGCAGCATTTGATTTCTGAAATATCCGTAGATGGGTTCAGATAGTTGCCTTTTCAGTATCTAGCTGTCCATTTTGTTATATGAAGGCAGATTAACGGTGTCGATTATTGATTAAAATGGAAGGAGAAGAGACTCTAGTGGTGTATACTTTACCAAGAGCAATAACGGTGTCCAGCCAAAGGCCTTCCAATTAAGTCGGAGGTTCACCCTCCACTCCACGAGGGGATGTGTTAAATTAGGAGTGTTTGGCTGATTTGCTTCATAAAATTTGCTTGTGAGAAAAGGGGAAATTTTAAGTTGAAGATATAAAAAAGGATTCAAGGAAACAGGAACAAAGCTAAAGCACTGGCCGATAATAACTCTTGTATAACAGGGCCCACCTGCATCGACATTAATATCGAACAGCATGTCTAATTGCACTCAGAAGAGCAGCACAAGCTTGTGGCTCTTTCAGCATCAGTTTAATCCTCTGTTTTAGACATTCTTTCACGGCATTCTACTCTAAGAAAGAAAGTATCATCACCTAGTTCCCCTTGCAAACAGAACTGCACTATCGCCACCAAAAGATAAGAAACGCGTTTTCACGTAGTTTGCCATATTTGCACAACAATTACCCCGGGGAGGACAGCATGTAAATGCACCTAACGTAATAGCAGAATTGCAGAGGAATCAATATGCTTCCTGCAAATGAAACCAAGGCCAACCGGCTTCCTGGTTGTTGAACATGACATTTCAGAGGCTTTTTCTGGTTTCTGACGAAGGGCGAAAAAAAAAACCCCACGAAACAGCAGATTGTGCAAATCAAATTAGACTCATTGCGTGCTCACAAATAATAAGAGTGCAGTTTCTAACAATCAAAGATACTGAAACATCTCAAAATTCAGTATGGCATAACCTCTAACAAATGGGTAGTGGCCAACTTTGCAGCATGTGCACCCATGCATAACCCAATGCATCGAGTCATTGTCAACGCCGTCAACACTGGTTCACAAAGAAGTTCCCTTAGAAGAAAATTTTAGTAGTGTAATAAAAGCTGAAAACTATGTTCATACAGGTAAATATTCAACCGCAACTTAGTCTATACACAGTCCGTTCAATAAGAATAAGTGAATTATCTAATATGAAGTATGAACACATTTTGTAAGATCTAAAATCTTACTCATAGCCTTTATGAGCGGGCACGTAAGGAAGCTAGCAAAAGCATATTGTTAACTAAAACAATGGCTTTCCCTGAAACACAACAGCAGGACTATACAAATATATTTAGACCCTAGTTCAATCAATAGATCTGGTCAATAGACAGTCATGCTTGGCCACACCCCCACCCAAAAAATGTAAAAAAAAAGGAAGGACAGATATGATGCAGAAAGGTGCTATATAAAAAATATCACAACATTAGGCGATCTTACAGATTTAGATACGATGAAAAACCTGTATCACTTTTTCAGATGGAAAAGGATCCTGACCTTCCAAAGCCACTGCATTGGATGAAAGAACGAAACAATCGATGATGAAAAACACAGAAGATGGGAACTCCCAGACCTGTCCAATTTGTAACTCAAAAGGTTTACATCTAGTTAAGGGTTAAAGGATCAAAAAGATAGAACTCGTAAGTAAAACTAAAAGAAGCAATTAGACAAAGTTCTTTTTCTTAAAGCATTTCATTGAAATGGTATTATTTATAAGTAAATTATGAATAAGCAATCATTTACCATCATGGCCAATACAAAAATCTTGAAGTAGCTGGAAACAAGGATTGCCAGAAAAATGTCTTTGTACCTGAGCAATTGAACAAACATATTCCTCAAAGTTTTGCTTAGACAAGATAAATTCGAGAGAAATGAAGCATTTCAGGCAATGTGAACCTTAGAAATCTGGCACACACATCACACTATTACAGAGACTCATATATGCATTGATATGGACGAATACATGTGCTGAGAGTCATGCATGAATAGATCTACATGGCCGTAGGTAAACATTAGAAGGCCACTTCTTGAATATATTAGCATTGTCCTTTAAATTGGACCAATTGTTTCCTAGGAATCTTTTTTTTTCTCTTAATGGTGAGTGGATGGTAGAATTCCCAGTAGAAGTGAAATTCAACAAGACAATTACAGATTTGCAATTACAACCACACCTTAGATTCAGAACTATACCAGTACTGGATTTGTATACATGTTCTTCTATACTACATCATCTAGCTTTCGAGGAGCTAGATCCTCCCACTTCTCTTCCTCTAAATTTTCCTCCCCTTCTCCTTTTTCCCTCCTTCCTCTTATATCCCCTTTTTCCATGCGTAACTGCCTTTAACAGATGTAAACAGATGTAAATGAATTCTGTTTACTCTTTGTCCTTCTTCTTGTATAAGACTTGCCGAATCTACCTTCTTTTGGCTCATTTGATGTAAGAATACCCCCCCGAACAGTGCCACCTTATCCTGAAGGTGGAAGTCAGGGAATTGCATGTGAATGTCTTCCATTGGTTCCCAAGTGTTTTCGTGCTTTGGAAGATTTTGCCACTGTATGAGGACTTCTAATTGTCCATTAGGAGACTGCCTAATGTCTTTGATGGCTGCTGGGTATGCTTTAAGTTCTAGATCTTCAGCTAAGGCCTGTGGTAATGGTTGAGGCGTCAATGTTAGTTCACTAGCTGGCTTGAGCTGAGAGACATGAAAAACAGAATGTAACTTAGTATGTAATGGTAGCTCCAGCTTATAAGCTACTTGTCCAATCCTTTCTAGAATAGCATAAGGCCCGTAATAGCGGGGACGTAGTTTCTCATTGAGCCTTGTTGAGTGTGACTTGAAGTAATAAGGTTGAAGTTTCAAATAAACATAATCCCCTGGTTGGAAAGTGAGAGGACGGCGGTGTGCATCCGCCTGCCTTTTCATCTTCATTTGTGCTGCCTCCAAATTCTTCATCAGTTCGTTTAAAAGTGAATCATGGTTAGCCAGCTGTTGGTTAACTTCCACCACCATGGACTCTCCTCCCGTAAAGGTTAGCAACATGGGCGGTTCTCTTCCATATAAAGCTTTGAAAGGTGTCATTCCTGCAAAACTTTGGTTAGTATTGTACCAATATTTTGCCCAACAGATCCACTTGGGTCAAGACTTCGGTTTGTTGCCAATGAATCATCATAAATATGTTTCCAAGCATCTATTTACCACTTCTGTCTACCCATCAGTTTGAGGATGATAGGCCGAACTCATCTTAAGGCATGTACTTGCCTACTTAAACAGTTCAACCCAGAAATGGCTGACGAAGACCCTATCTCTATATGATACAATGGAATAGGGATAACCATGTAGTCTAACAACTTCTTTGGTAAAAATGTGTGCTACTTCCTTGGTTGTGTAAGGGTGATAGAGGGAAATGAAGTGGTTGTACCTAGTTAAGCGATCAACAACAACTAATACTGCATCAAAGCCATGTGCCTTAGGTAAACCACTGACGAAATCCATGGATAACTCACTTCAAACCACCTTAGGAATGGGAAGAGGCTGAAGAGGACCTGCTGGTTTAGTAGTTGTGTATTTGTTTCTTTGGCAAACATCACAAGTGGATATCAAATTCTGAATATCCTGTCGCATTCCCTCCCAATGAAGCACCTGGGATATGTGTTTATAAGTGCATGTGACCCCTAAATGCCCCCCTTCTGGTGTGGAATGGAATTCTTGTAAGAAGGTTGGAATGCGAGGTGAAGACTTTGGAGTAACCAGTCTTCCATGAAATAGTAAAAGACCCTGTTTGAGTGTGTAACCGGGTTGACTATCTGGATTCACCAAAATGTCCTGAATAATACGATGAATGTTAGGGTCTTCTTGTATTTCATCTGTTAAGGAATCCAAATCGGCACATTGAACCACTGATAGAGCAAGGTGATGTAATAGAAGGTTGCCCTCTTCTATATGTTGTGAACCACTATCTGTCGGTTCCTCATCCCTTGTTTTACTGTTATTAGGGTTGAAGGTGGGAACTCCGCCAATGCCGGTCCCAAGCCCGAATGAAAAAAGAGGAGGGTCTTGCGTCAGGTGCCAGCCGGCAAGGGGGAAGTTGAAGATGATTATGTTATTTATTTCTTACAAATGAATATGCATTTGTATATTAGTTTGTGAGGAAGAAATAAAAATCATCTCTAGCTTCTTAAAATACGGCCACCCTTGCATCAGGTTGCCAACCGGCAAGGGTTTAGCTGAAGATGATTTTTGTTATTTCTTTTATGCTTGCAAATGAATATGCATTTGTATATTAGTTTGTAAGGAAGAAATGAAAATCATCTTCAGCTTTTTAAAACTACGGCAACCCAAACATGACATGAATCGAAAATAGACATTCCCTCAAGCTAGGGCGTTCCCCATAAGCGACGCGCTGCATCGGATCCCGGGTATGGTGAAAAATAGGCAAGGGTTGCTAGGGTATTCTCTCAGAAGCGACGCGCTACATTGGATCCCGGGTGTAGTGAAAAGTGGGCAAGGGCTACTAGAGCGTCCCTTTTGAAGCGATGCGCTGCATCAAAACACAGGTGCAGTGAAAAGTAGACATGGGTTCATACCATGGAGGTTGAGAAAGGTGGTAGTAAACAGGGTATCTCCAGAACATAAGATTCGCATCGCTACATGGAATATAGGGACATTGACAGGTAAGAGCTTGGAGTTAGTAGACGCAATAAAACGTAGGAGAGTCAACATCGCTTATATCCAAGAAACTAAGTGGAAAGGGGCTAAACCTAGAGAAATAGATGGGTATAAATTATGGTATGTAGGAAAGGAAAATAACAAAAATGGAGTATGGATAATAATGGATAAGGAATTAAAGGATAAAGTTGTGGACGTTAAAAGAATCATTGATAGAATTATAATAATAATAATTGTTCTACGAGAGCAGATTATAAATCTTATAAGTGCATACACACCACAAGTAGGGTTACAAGATATAATTAAGAGACAGTTTTGGGAAGATATAGAGGGAGTCATACAAGAAATTCCCAACACTGAGGGGATATTTATAGGAGCAGACTTAAATGGCCATGTAGGAAAAGATAAGGATATGATATAATACACAGAGGGTATGATATAGGTGAACGAAATGAGATGGGCGAGAATATCCTCGATTTTGCATTGTCATATAACCTGTCCATTGCAAATACACTCTTTAAGAAGAGGGATGAACACTTAATAACCTTTAAAAGTGGACTTCATAAAAGCCAAATAGACTTTTTTCTACTTAGGAATAATGAACGATCTATATGCAAGGATTGTAAGGTGATACCTGGTAAGAGTTTAACCTCACAACATAGGTTATGGTTATGGATATCCGTATTAAAAGATGGAGTAAAAGAATTGAACTTAATATACATCCAAAAACTAAGTGGTGGAACTTAAAAGGAGAAAAAATAACCTCATTAAAAAATAAGTTGATGGTAGAAGGAAATTGGAACTATGAAACAGAAGTAAATACCATGTGGACTAATATGGCTGAGTCTATTAAAAAAGTAGGAAAAGATGTCTTAGGAGTATCTAAAGGTAAAAGGCTATTAGCATTATGGAGAGAAGCATTAGAATTTCAAGGATTTAAAATTAGCTGAATTAAGACAGAATATATGGAATGTAATTTTAGCAAGGAAAGGAGTGGAACACCAGTCAAGATTGATAACCAAGAAGTCCCCGTGAAAGACCTCTTTTGGTACTTATGATCATTGATCCATGACAGTAGAGAGATTGAGAGGGAGGTTACCCAAGAGAATCCAAGCGGGTTGGAACAAATGGAGATGTGCATCTGGAGTTTTATGTGATTGGCGGGTGCCACTCAAACTAAAAGAAAAATTCTATAGGATGGCTATAAGGCTAGCCATGCTTTATGGATCAAAGTGTTGGCCAGTTAAGGAACATGATACTTATAGGATGAGCGTCGCAGAAATGATGATGTTGAGATGGATGAGCGGTAAGACAAGAAAGGACAGAATTAGAAATGAAAATATTAAAGGAAATTTAGGGATAGCACCAATAGGTAATAAGATGAGGGAAATTAGACTTGGATGGTTTGGACATGTCCAAAGGAGACCAACAACGGCACCAGTTAGAAGGAGTGAGGCAATACAAGTAGAAGGTTCTAAAAGGGCAAGGGGAAGGCTTGAAAGAACGTGGATAGAAGTGGTGAGGAAAGATTTAAAAACTTTGGGACTGAATGAAACCATGGTATTTAATAGAGTGGAATGGAAGAATAAGATTCATGTGGCCAACCCCTAATTGGGATAAGGTCTTGATGATGATGATGATGATGATGATGATGATGATGAGGGTTGAAGGTGGGATACTCCTGACGCCTAGATAAAGCATCAACCACTCTATTATCAGATCCTAGCTTATACTGAATGACGAAGTCACATCCAATGAGTTTGGTTAACCACTTTTGTTGCTCTTCATTCAGCATATGTTGTTCTATGAAGAATTTGAGACTTTTCTAGTCTGTATGAATGATGAAACGCCTTCCCATGAGATAATGTCTCCACTTCTGTACAGCAAGAACTATGGCCATCATTCCCTTTCATACTGATTTAGATTGTGATCAAAGGGAGAGGGTTTGACTAAAGAAAGCAGCTGGTCTACCCTCTTCCATAAGGACAGCACCAATTCCTTTTCCTGATGCATTTGTTTCCAGCACAAAGGTTTTTGAAAAATCTGGTATGGTTAATACAGGAACGGTTGTCATGGCTTTTTTCAATGTCTCAAATGCTTCTTGACCTTCCTTAGTCCATATAAATCCATCTTTCTTAAGTAGTTTGGTTAAGGGAGCAACTATGATTCCAAACTTCTAACAAACCTTCTGTAATAGCCAGTAAGACCCAAAAATCCCTGAAGTGCCTTGGTGTCTTTAGGGGTGGGCCATGATAACATACAGTCTATCTTGGAATTATCAGCTTCTACCTCCTTTTCAGATATAATATGTCCCAAGTACTCCAAAGAAGGTTGTACAAATGAACACTTCTTTTGTTGGCAATGAGCTGGTGTTCTTCAAGCAATTTCAGGACAATGGTAATATGCTCCAAGTGAAGAGAAAGGTTGCTGCTATAGATTAAAATGTCATCAAAGAATATAAGGATAAACATGCGTAGATGGGGTCGAAATACCTCATTTATGAGCGCCTGAAAGATGGCTGGTGCATTGGTTAGCCCGAAAGGCATAGCCAAAAATTCGTAATGCCCTTCATGAGTTTGAAAGGTTGTTCTGGCTATGTCCTCATCCTTGATTCAAATTTGATAATATCCTGATTTCAAGTTGAGCTTTGAGAAGATGGTGGCTCTACCCAATTCATCCAGCAGTTCATCTATTGTTGGAATCAAAAACTTGTTAGATACTATCACCTTATTTAGTGCCTATAATCCACACAAAATCTCCAACCCCCATCCTTCTTTTTGACCAGTAGCACTAGGCTAGAAAAAGGGCTTTTACTAGGTCGAATGATTCCTAATTTCAACAACTCCTTTATGATTTTCTCAATTTCATCTTTCTGTGAATGCAAATACCTATACGGCCTGCTATGAGGAGGTTGTGTTCCTTCTACCAGCCTAATGGCATGATCGTGAGAACGAGCAACCAGCAGTCCTAAAGGTTGATCAAAGATATGTGAAAATTTCTATAGGAGAGAGTCTGTGGCTGATCGGCAATCTTTCTAAGGCTAGCATTTACCCACTTCCATACCCCTATATTCAATCATACAACCAAATTCAGCCTCAGGAATGACTCGAAGAATTGATTTGAAGGAGACTAGAGAACAAGATAGAGTCGGATCCCCTTTCAAGATGATCTGATGCCTGTCTACTTTGAAATGCATGGTCAGATCACGGAAGTTTGCTGAAATATCTCCCAAGGTTTCTAGCCATTTTACCCTCAAAACTATGTATGCTCGCCAAGATTGAAAGGATGGAAGTCTTGAACTACCATTATACCTAGTAGACTTAATTGTATCTTCCGACAGATGCCTTCTCCTCGGATGCAGTGGTCGTCCCCAACTTGCACTCCAAATCAGCGCGACCAATCCACCGATAACGGAAGTTCCCTGACTAATTGGGTGGAGATGAAGTTGTGGGAAGCCCCACTGTCTATCAGCACTATCACCTCCCTTCCATTGACCCTGCCTTTCATTTTCTTAGTCCCACCAGACGTAAACTCCAAAATAGAGTTCAAGGATAACTCCAGATCTTGGTTATCTGTTTCTTGGGGTTTGTCCATCTCTGTTGGAGAAAAAGGAAGGATATTTGTCTCCTCTTCATCGTTGACAGCGAGTAGAAGCACTTGTAATAGTTGGTTTTTACACCGGTGCCTGGGATGATACTTTTCATCACATATGTAGCATAATCCTTGGGATCTCCGTTGCTGTAGTTCAGCATCGATGAGTTTCCTTAGGGATCCCCTTTTTCCGATCATTTGGTCACTGAAGATTCTTTCCTGCTTGGTTTTCGGGCAAAAACCCTGGTTGCGATAGGGATTGCAGATGATGAGGGGCAAATGACAATTTTGCCCTTGCTAACCTGATTTCGTCGAACCCTTCTTCAACTGTATAGTAATGGGCTCTGAGCTTCTTGGCCCAACATCGTTTCTAAGTGGGCGGGCCCATATCTGGTCCAGGGCCTGATTTTTTTCTTCAATCTTGTGGGCTAACTCCATAAGCCCAGACAAAGAAGCAAGCCTGAACAGCTTGATCTCTGCTTTGATGTTGTCCCAGAGCCCATTCAAGAAGGCTCCCCTCAGGACGTCGTCGGAGAGTTCAAGCAAGTGGCAGTAGAGTAGCTCGAAGGCCCAGAGGCAATCAGCTACACTACCCGTCTGCTTCAAGGCCATCAATGTTTCATAATCATCGTCCGATTGGGACGATCGAAATCTTCGGAGCAGAGCTGATAGGAAAGATCCCCAAGATTGGGAGTGTGAGATTCTACCTACAAGAACCAGTGGAGGGCATCTCCCTCTAGGCAAATGGAAGCTGCTGGAATCTTCTCGTTGTCGGTGATCCCGTTGACATGGAAATACGCTCTTCCTTGCACAGCCACCCGAAAGGTTCTTGCCTGTCGAACACTGATAAATCCAATCTCCGGCCTTGCCATTTTGGGCGGTGATGGTCCCCCTACAGAAAAGGACTTCTTCTGGGGTTGTCGAAGGGTTCCCCCACTTTTGGGTTCGGACGACTACTCCGACCTTCGTTCGATGACTCCCTATTCTTGATCCACTTGCGAATTTCTACTAAGTACTCCCCAATTGCATTAACATTAGTATGTAATCTCCCAAGATGTTCCCTCACATCTCCTATCTCTCCTCTGACTCCCTCTATCTCCTTCTCCATATTTTCTGCTCTTTCCATCCTAGTCCTAACCATTCCCTAGGTTCGAACCGGCTCTGATACCACTTGGTAGAATTCCCAGTAGAATTGAAATTCAACAAGACAATTACAGAGTTACAATTACAACCACACCTTAGATTCAGAACTATACCAGTACTAGATTTGTATACATGTTCTTCTATGGTACATCATCTAGCTTTCGAGGAGCTAGATCCTCCCACTTCTCTTCCTCTAAAATTTCCTCCCCTTCTCCTTTTTCCCTCCTCCCTCTTATATCCCCTTTTTCCATACGTAACTGCCTTTAACAGATGTAACTGAATTCTGTTTACTCATTATCCTTATTTCTTCTTGTATAAGACTTGCCGAATCTACCTTCTTTTGGCTCATTTGATGTAACAGTGGACTTGGATCCACAACCTTTTGGTTGTGAAACAAAAGATATAATCCTTGGGTCAGCCAGACTCGAAATTTCAACTGTACTCTCGTTATCAGAAAACATAACGCATGGACAATTTGGTCCTTTAATACTTGTATACCTGCCCTCCACCATTCCATCATTTCATTGATGTTTCATCATCTGTTAGATGATTCTAATCTATCAATCATTTGTAACCACAGACACTAGTAAATCAGCACCTATTTTACATCTTCCCTCCTCAAAAGTCATTTTCTAGGAATTGCTCCGGTGTGAATTGGTTTCAGATACTGGAAATGCAGTATCTAGGACAGGCCAGCTACTATAGGATTTAGATTACCAATAGTATTTCGTATTTAGAAGGCAGTTGGCTGTCAATGAGATAACTTTACTTCAAGATGTCACTTGGTACCACCCGAATATAGCCAAAGGGTCTTCCTCATAGGACCACATGGGACCAACCGTATGTCAGCAAAGTCAGTTTACATTCCCATACGTCAAAAGGCCACTCACATGATTCTGGTCCTAACATGAATAAACAATTGATATTCAGATCAAGAATGAAATTCTCACAACCTCAATAGTTCAAGATTAGCCATGGTAAACAGTTGATATGCTGCTTTAGAACCTAAGTGTTCATGAGATGCTGCTTTAGAACCTAAGTGTTTATTACATTTTTGAAAAGAAGAACAACAGGAAAAAGCAACTCATTTCTTGTGACGTGGATTATAGTTACAAGCAGTTTTGGTAGCTGAACAGCGTTATTTGAGTTTGGAAAAGAAAACAAGTGGGCAAATGTAGCTTAAATTCTTAACATTTTGTAACTATGTGTTTCAGGACCCCAGAAACACTGCAAAAGCTTTGCTCTTAATTGATTATCATTCCGAATGACTTTTTATAGCCAAATTAGGCACAATGTTTAGGAAAATGGATTGGACCAAGCTTTTACAATTTTAATAAGTTCATCTTTGGGTTAGCGAGGCTGGAGCATTCTTGTTAAAATGGATATTTAGAAATTAAAAGAAAAGCTCATGAAGAAGAAAAGGAGGATCAGACATCAATGTTCATGTGTTGCAACTCACGTGAACGATAATGTGAACAGTAATAAGAGGAATTCTTCTATTGAGATGAGATATTCTATTTTCTAAAGCAATAGTTTTACAACATCTTCCTTTGGTTTAGTTTCAGAAATTTTCCTATTTCGAGTAGGATTAATGTAATAGTTTTCTTTTTAGATTTTTTTTTCTAGGAGTTCTTACTTGCAATGAAAGTCTTTTAATTCGTTTCTAATTGGGAGACTTGAGATAAGTCTCTTCCCGCTCACATTTTGCACTGATTCTAGCCTAGATTGCTTGGAGAAAGTCAATCAAAGTCCGGAATAGGAGAAAGGTAAATTTTTGGTTTGCAGAAGGCTTTCACAACTCTGTTTCTCTTCCCCAAGAGAAACCATGACTTGTCCTTTATATCAGGTTTATTATACTTCCTACTGCATCAGTTAGTCTTCTCTAAGCATTGAATGAGCCAGACTATTTTGACAAGTGCTAGGAACAAGGATCAAGATTTGCTGTCAAGGGCTTCAATTCTTAATCCTGGCCTTAGTCTGACAGAATTTTCAAGACTCAAGACAATTGTTTGACATAAGTCTATCGTGCAGAGAAGTTGTCAAGGTCAACTACTTTCTCTCATCTCCTCTTAGAGTTGATTCTGTGCAGCCAAACTGTTTACAGGAGCCTTGAAATTATACTGGTAGAGGTATTTGCTATACTTTGAAAAACTCATCACTCGTAGACAAAAGAAAGAAAATAGTCGGAAACAAGGGATGGAGTCAACATTGAAAACCAACAGAAAATTCCAAGATTTTGCATGATATGACCTCCTTATGACCTATGCTTCTTCAATCCACTGATCAACTCATTTCCCTGTTTCTCCTCCATCCTATAGAGAATTCCAAGAATCTTCTCCAACCTTAGGCAAAGGTCTTCTTCAAAATAGAACTAAATTAGGAAAAGAATTGGGCTAGAAGGCTTGCCATTTCGCTACCGGTCTATTAATTATAATGTGGAAAACTAAATACATAGTGCTTTTAATTAAAATCGATTAAAAAAGGGGCAGCCCAGTGCACAAAGCTCTCATGTATGTGGGATCCAGGGAAGGGGCGGACCACAAAGGGTCTATAGTATGCAGCCTTACTTGCATTTTCACAAGAGGCTGTTTCCATGCCTCAAACTTGTGATAACTAAGTCATAAAAATACACCATAAAGGAAAGCTTGATGCTGAAAATGCAGAGTTAGATACTCAAATATGCATTCAATTTATATCACTCTAAGTGGAAGTGGAAGTGGAAGTAGAAGTAGATACACCTTTTATCAATCTTAGTGCATCACTTCTTGTCTTTATTCTTCTTCAGTCTAATAACCATAATTGTCATATCCATTCCAATGGCCATTCCATTTTGATAATTGGAACAGAAAATTTTGCCAAATCCAGAACTGAATTCCAGTCAAGTTTTCCGGAAAAAATTTGATTAAAAAAATGGAGTTCTCCAGAAAATGAACTGGAATACACAGGAATTTGTGGAAACAGCAAGAATATACTGGAACGGACTGGATTTACTGGAATTGACAGGAAGGAAAGACATTCTTTTTATTCTGTTTCTCGAACTGTAATGGAATTTAACTATGCTAATCACTCAATTAGGAATAACTGTCTTGCAAAAATTGTATGAAGAACGGAAGCATTTACCTGGTAGCTTGAGATAATGAACTCAACAAAACCCTTGACGCAAGAAGCAAGACTGAAAAAAATGCAAAATTTCCTAAGATGACCTCCATCAAGATCTGCAAAGTGATGAGATAAATGTCATGAGATTGAAATTCTAAAAATCACAATGAGACTATTCAGCTCAATGATTAATAATACCTTTCCACAAGCATGAATCGATGGTAAGGAGCTACTGGTTGTATCTCTACCATCTTCTCCATTATGTAAAATCAGATTCCTGCCTTGAATTGCTAAGGATTTGCACAGTATGTACAGCTAAATGTATAGGATAATGATAAAACAATATTACAAGGATAAGAAAGAACAGCATTCATGGATACATACTTCAAGAAATAGGAGAACGAAACTAGACTTCCACATTATACCCTGAAAAATTGGCGAGTAACAGTTTCCAAATTCAAGAAAAGAAGAAAAAAGAAACACGCTAAGCTATGTTTAAGTTCAAATTCCAAAAAACAAAAAAAATTGCAAAGTCCACAGAAACTAATTATACCTCTGTATCAACAGTGTCCCGATTCAGCACATTGTAGAGTAAATGCCGGTATGCTTTCCTCTTGTGCAAAATCAAATCTATCAAAATAATCTATCAAGGAAAAAATCATTATTAATCCCAGCAAAAATTTCTCAGAAAATCATGGGAAGACAAGGAAAAAAATCATCTTTCATTATCTAGAAATAGCAGAGAAAGAGGAAAGTATATCAGTCATTTATAGAATTAGGATTTGACGAGGTTTCTGGGATTTTAGAGTCACCATGATCTCGCATTCGATATATTCATCTGCAACTACTTTGCAATTCTCCTGTGGAAGGAAAGTGGATTCAGAAGAAGAAGGAAATCAAGTCAAAGATTGCAAGTCATGCTTTCTTACGCATTTGATCAAACGGATGTTGCCAGGAGAATACTGCACAAAGAGTGCCTTCACTTCATTTCCACAGTGAATGCATCGAAGTTCCATTCTTCCCTTTCTTCGCTGCGGTTAACTTCCTCCTAATTCTGGACAAACAAATGCTTCAGTAGGGCTGGCGCGACCTCAGGTGATAGCAGCGTCAAAGTGCGCCGCTTCAACTAGAAAATTGGCCGAGTCAAGGAAAATAATTTTACTGGAGGAAATATATTCTGCATACTTTCTAGCTCGTAATCATCGCTGTCAATTCCGTTCCTGTGACTAGCGACTGTTTGTTTGCCTATGGTAATGTAGTACCCAGTTTTTCCGACAATTTTGCTGTTCCATTCCTTTGTTCTTTTTGGAAATATACTATTGTAGAAAAATATAAAGTAAATGCAAAACTAATAAAAGTTCCTGAAAATATTTCAAAATTTTCTCAAAAAATAGGAAACCAATAGACATAGCAAAGCATCAAACTATTTTGAAAAAACCATAAGCTTCAACAAGATTTAATTTCAAACTAAACAAGTTTTTAATTAAAAAAAAGACTTCTAACACTGCCTATCATTTTTAAGAACTGTGTCTGCAAAAGCAAATGTCTTGAGCTAGAGCATGATGAATTCAAAGAAAAATTTGATACAATAAATGTGGTCCTGTTTGGCACTAACACATGGATGCATCCATTGTTCCAGAACCAGGGCTTTATCCTTCATTTATAATTGCCCTCTCTCTATCCAAATCCAGGGTATAGAGAAATACAAATGCAAAAAAGACAAGAGTTGGTGAGAAATCAGAAAGAGAGTTAAGAAAGTACCAAGAGAATTTTAAAAATCTTTGCGAGTCCAAGAAAGGGGACTCTCACTCTCTTTCCTCTTCTCTCTTCTAAACTTTTCACAACTCTCTATTACTCTTCATAAGTGCCCTCTTTCTATCCAAATTCGGGGGATAGAGAAATAGAAATGTAAAAAGGACAAAGAGTTTGTGAGGAAGCAGAAAGAGAGTTAAGAAAGTACCAAGAGATTTTTAAAAATCTTCACGGAGTCCAACAGAGGTGACTCTCTCTCTCTTTCCTCCTCTCTTCTGTGTCCCTCAATTTCTCTTCTGCAAGTGTACGGGCTATTGTAGTATAGCTAATGCAAGTATGGGTTAATTCCACGGAGACTCAACTTAAAAGAGGAGTTTAAATAAAATTTAATTGTTTAAAAAAATAAAAATAAGGAACATAACGAAATAAACTAACAATAAAATAAAATTTTAGATATATGTAACTGATGCAATTTACAAAATTTCTAATTCTAGAAAATAGAAAATGAAACTAAATAAACAGTCTTAGATAGCATTGTCCCTAGATAGGCAGAATAAAAACAATATAAAGCTGGAATAAGATCAAGGGCACAGATGACATTAAAATTCAGGACACAAAAGGAATTTTATTTATTTTCCTAGGGCGAAACTAAAATTTTTCTGGAATTCTGGTTTTAAACAAAAACCAGAATCAAGCCCGACGAAGATGATGGTGAGGGGGATTGCCGGATGAAGGTGATGACGCAATGGAGTTTGAGCGTTTATCTGGTGTGTCGATTAGTGCGAGCGAGAGATCCAGGCAGTGCTGGATTTCGGCATCTGGGTTCAATTGTCGGCGACTAATGAATGTGGAGTAGCTTGACACAATGCCCAATTTCACTGCGCACCCAACAAGCCCATGAACAAGTTGCCAATTCCCAAAGCCCAAGTCCAAGTTCTAGAAAAGGGCATCTCTAGAAGTCCTCTAGAACATTCCTTGTTCAAGAGGATGGTAGAAAAATCTAGAACAATGTAGACTAATCCAACTCCGTTGGATGAACAACACTTGTATATAATCTAGACCGTTGCTTGTACCTCCCCAAGCCTATAAAAGAAGGAGAGTTTCTCATTTGTAACACAAAGTGGAAATATTAGAGTTGTAATACACTTCTCTTCAAGTTAGTCCCTTTGGTTTCTCTAGAATTCTCTCATTGCTTCTAAGGGTGAGTGAATGTAGCCCTAGCAAGTGAGGTAGAAAGACTGACTGGTGTTCTATTGAGGAGTTGTGCACAAGTGCCGCACAAGTTAGCAAAGGCGAAAGTGCGACCCCGTGACAATTGGTATCAGAGCAGGTTGGTACCAAGTGTTGGCATCAAAGTGACGTTTTAAGTTGAGAACTACTTGTGGAGAATTTGGTAAATCTCACCCTAGCATTATGGTAAGCAAGTTAGGAGTGAGCAATGTCCCCATTGAAGCCCAGCACAAGTCAAGGAGGGAGAAGTCTAGAGATCTGTCAAAAGAATTGGCTTTGGATGCTCACCTTACTACGTTGGAAGAAAGATTTAGTAAGTTCTAGCAAACTCTTTCTAATTGCTTGAACAAATCTAGTGCCTATGTGGATGCTTTACATAGTCTTCAAGACGACATACGAAACGCCTTCAAAGTGTACATAGTCTTCAAGACGACATACGAAACGGCTTCAAAGTGGTCAAGGTTATGAATTCCAAGACCACCGAAAAGGTGGAGAGCATGTCTAATCATCTTACCATGGAGGGAGAGGTAGCCAACCTGTATGATGAAGTGGTCGAGCTAGATGATATCAAGATCCGATTGGCCCTATTGGAAAGGGCTGTGGCTAGTGGTGGAGGGCTTAGACCAAAGGAGTTTACTCCTAGGGTCAAAATCCCTAAACCTACAAGCTACAAGGGAACTCAAGATGCTAAAGACTTGGAGAACTTCCTATGGCAAATGGAACAATATTTTAAAGCTACTAGATTTCAGAAGAGTCCTTAAAGATAGACATTGCCACCATGTATCTCACCGATGATGCGATGCTATGGTGGACACGGAAGTACAATGACGTGATGGAAGGCCGATGTACAATAATCACCTGGGAAGATTTTAAGAAAGAAATCAAGACCCAATTCTTCTAAGAAAGTGTGGAGTACTTAACCTGAAAGAATTTAAAGCGGCTAAAGCATCCCAGCTCAATTTAGGAATACGTGAACCAATTCACAGCGTTGCTTCTAAACATCTCGTAGATGGCTAAGAAGGATAAGTTGTTCTTCTTCATGGATGGATTGCAACCTTGGGTGGAGCAATAGTTGCAAAGGAGAGGAGTGCAAGACTTCGCTACTGTACTCTCGACAGTGGAAAATTTGATTGAGTTCACCAAAAAGGCAGAAGGCACGAGTAAGGACAAGAAAGGCAAAGGCGGAGGAGACAAATTTAAAAGCCATAAGGAGAAAAATAAGAAGACCAGTTATGACCCTAAAGCCAAAGGTAAGCTTGTCCCTTGCCGCTCTGGTTGCTTTATATGTGATGGAGACCATAGGGCATTTGAATGCCCAAAGAAGAAGGCCCTCAATGCATTGTTGGTTGATAGCGAGACCCCTCAAGAGGAGCCTATGATGGGGGTACTTAGACTCCTCAATGTCATGAAGAAGCAGAATTTTGTGGTTAAACCTGCTACACAGACAGCAAAAGAATTTATGCATATAGACATGTGCCTCAACGGAAAAGGCACACAAGCCATTATCGATACTGGAGCCACTCACAACTTCATTTCGGAAGAAGAAGCTAGAAGGCTAAATCTCAAGTTAGAGAGAGATACCAGTAGGATAAAGGTAGTAAACTTTGAAGCAAAACCAGTGCTTGGAGTTGCCAAAGGCCTACCAATTAAGATTGGGGAGTGGGAAGGTACTATAAATTTTACTGCGGTACCTATGGATGACTTTAAGGTCATCCTTGGAATGGACTTCCTTAGTTCAACAAAGGCCATTCCAATGCCATACCTTGGGGTACTAAGCTTCTTTGATGAGAACCATGCATGATCCAATTGTTGAAGGATGGCAAGAAGCAAGGGAAACTCCTATCAGCTGTGCAGCTAATAAAAGGTCTAGAGAAAGGAGAAGAAACATTCTTGACCACTTTAACTGAAGAAAGAAATGAAGGCAATATGCATCAGCTGCAAGAGGTTGAGGAGGTCCTTAATGAGTTTAAGGATGTAATGCCACCTGAGCTACCCAAGAGATTACCACCAAGAAGGGAAGTTGACCGCCAAATTGAGTTGGAGCCTAGAGCAAAACCTCTAGCATTGGCCCCTTATCAAATGTCACCATCGGAACTGGAAGAGTTACGAAAACAACTAAGAGAGTTATTGGATGCTGGTTTCATTCATCCATCAAAAGCCCCTTACAAAGCCCCGGTGCTGTTCCAAAAGAAGCACGATGGAAGTCTCTGGATGTGCATCTACTATAGAGCACTCAATAAGGTAACCATAAAGAACAAGTATCCAATTCCTCTTATTACTGGCCTGTTTGATCGGTTGATGGAGACAAGGTACTTCAACAAACTCGACTTGAGATTGGGATACTACCAAGTGTGTATTGCTGAGGGAGATGAATCTAAGACCACTTGTGTCACTAGGTATGGTGCTTACGAGTTTTTAGTCATGCCCTTTAGCCTAACCAATGCCCCTGCCACCTTTTGACTTTGATGAATAAGATCTTTCATCCTTACTTCGATCAGTTCGTAGTAGTCTACCTAGATGATATTGTGGTCTATAGTCAAACATTGGAGGAACACTTAGACCACCTATGAGCTATATTATGAGTATTGAGAGAAAACTCTCTCTACGTCAAGAGAGAAAAATGTTCCTTTGCCATATAAGAGGTATCATTCCTTAGACATTAAATTGGAGGAGGATGTATATGGATGGATAAGGCCAAGATTCAAGCTATAGCAAAGTGGGAAGTACCCACAAAAGTCACTGAGTTGCGAAGCTTTTTGGAACTTGTTAATTATTATTGGAGGTTCATAGCTAGGTACTCCTAATGAGCTGCTCCACTAACAAATTTACCAAGGAAGAATAACCCTTGGCAGTGGACTGAACAATGCCAAGAGGCCTTTAAGGAACTCAAAGAGGCAGTGGCAGCAAAACTAGTTCTCAGGTTGGCGAATCACACGAAACCCTTTGGGGTACACACTGATGCCTCTGATTTTGCAATTGGAGGAGTCTTGGAACAGGAAGGCCACCCTATTGCCTACAGCCAAAAGCTAAATGAGGCAGAAAGAAAGTATACAGTCCAGGAGAAGGAGATGATGGCAGTGGTCCATTACTTAAGAATATGGAGGCACTACCTGCTGGAATCATGATTTGTAGTTAAAACAGATAATGTTACCACCAGTTACTTTCAAACTTAGAAGAAGCTAAGTGCCAAGTAGGCTCGATGGCAAGACTTCTTGGCTGAGTTTGATATGGTCTTAGAATACAAGCTTGGCAGGATCAATTAAGTTGCAGATGCACTAAGTCGAAAAGTTAAGCTTGCAGCATTGAAGATGAATCACTTTGTAACAATATGCAAACTAAAGGTGTAACAGCCCGAGGGCCCACACCTTGCAATGATATTGTCCGTGTCAGCAGACTGGGCCCATATCACCCAGCCCACCCATGGTTTTGTTCTCCCCCCCCCCCCCGTAGGGGAAAAGGCCTCGTTCCGTGTATCAGAGTGCACAGTGGATATGATATTGTCCTCTTTAGGTCCCTTGCCACTCCAGGCTTCACCCCTCAAGGTTTTGTTCCCTTGTGTTCCTCACCCCTCTTGGGCTTCACCCCTCTGGGAGGCCTCGTTGCAAGGGAAGTCCTCATCACTCTTATCAAGAACCTAGTAACTTTCCCCTAGCGATGTGGGACTAACTCTCAGTCTCTCACCTTGCCTAGAAGCCTGCCAACCCTCTTGGCTCGTCCTCATCGGCCAAGGCTTCACAACCTCTCCCCCTTATGGGACACGCGTCCCCGCGTGTCTTACCACATGAAAGCGCCCACGTGCGGCTAGCCACCCACACCGGGTCAGGGTCTGGCTCTAATACCACTTGTAACAGCCCGAGGGCCCACACCCTGCAACGATATTGTCCATGCCAGAGTGCCCATACACCCCGTACAATTTTGTTCTTCCCCAATTGCCCAGGGAAAAGGGAGTAAATACACCATTAAAAAATTGAAGAGTTACAAATTCGTAATAAATAAAAATTAATTAATAAAATAAAATAACAAAAAAACATAATTTCTTTATTTCTTAATAATGTAGGCCATTACAAAAGGAGATGCTACCTGACCATATACGTAAAGGACTTAACAAGGATAATGTAGCCAGAGGAATCATTCAAGCTATTAAGGATGGGAGGGCAAGAAAATTCTAGCAAGAGGAAGGACTTTTATACAAAAGAGGAATCGCCTTTATGTGCCAAGATGGGGAGCCTTGCGAAAGGAACTAATAAGGGAATGCCACGACACCCAATGGGCAGGACATCTAGGTCAGAGACGAACCCTTGCCTTATTGGAAACTAGATACTTTTGGCCTCGAATGACAGATGACTTAGACAAATATGCCAAAACTTGTCTAGTATATCAGCAAGACAAGGTGGAACATCAGAAGCCAGGTGGTTTGCTCAAACCATTGCCTATGCCTGATAAGCCATGGGAAAGTATTTCAATGGACTTTTTATCGGCCTTACCAAAAGTGGAAGGAATGGGGTTTATCCTAGTGGTGGTAGACCGCTTCTCCAAATATGCAACCTTCATTGTTGCCCCAACGGATTATGCACTGTAGATGAAGCTGCTTGACTGGTCTTCAAGAATGTGGTAAAATATTGGGGAGTTCCTAAGATGATCATAAGTGATTGTGACCCTCGATTTACAGGAAAGTTTTGGATGGAGATGTTTAAACTCCTAGGGATGGAGCTTTGCTTCTCCACCAGTTTTCATCCACGAACAGATGGGCAAACAGAACGTACCAATGCATTGCTAGAAGAGTACCTTTGACATTTTGTAAGTGCAAACTAAAAGGATTGAGTGAAGATATTAGATGTGGCTCAATTATGCTACAACTTACAAAGAAGTGAGTCAACTAGCTATAGCCCCTTTGAGTTGGCCACAGGACAGCAACTCTTGACACCGTTGATAATGGGAGCAAGCTATGAAGGAAAGAGCCCTGCAGCCTATCAATTTGCCAAAAATTGGCATGAAAAGCTGACATAGCCAAATCCTATTTACATAAGGCTACTAAAAGAATGAAGAAATATGCTGATAAAAAGAGACGGTCATTGGAGTTCAAGGTGGGAGATTTTGTCATGATCAAGCTACCCCCTCAACAGTTCAAGGCGTTACAAGGAAAACATAAGGGACTGATAAGGAGGTATGAGGGACCCTATCCCATAATCAAACGAGTTGGCAAGGTTTCCTACCAAGTCTAACTCCCATGATCCCTCAAGATCCACCCCATCTTCCATTCAAGCACCTTGAAACCTTATCATGCAAACAAGGAGGACCCAACACGTGGAATTAGCAAACGAGCACCACTACTGATGACTTCATCTTTTAACAAGAAAGTAGAGTATATCATCAGTGACAGTGTGAAGAGACGGAGAGGAGTTCCACCTAAGATAGAATACTTGGTGAAATGGCAAGGACTACAGGAGAATGAGGCTACGTGGGAAGAAGTTGAAACACTATGGCAATTCGAGAAACAAATTACCAAGTATAAGGAACATGACGAGGACGTCGTGTGACTTAAGTGGGGGAGAATGTCACGAGGCCCAATTTCACTACACACCCAATAAGCCCATGACAAAGTTGCCAGTTCCTAAAGCCCAAGTCCAAGTTCTAGAAAAGGGCATCTCTAGAAGTCCTCTAAAACATTTCTTGTTCAAGAGAATGGTAGAAAAGTTTAGAACAATGTAGACTAATCCAACTCCATTGGATGAATAACACTTGTATATAATTTAAACCGTTGCTTGTACCTTCCCAAGCCTATAAAAGAGGGAGAGTTTCTCATTTATAACACAGAGTGGAAATATTAGAGTTGTAATACAACTTCTCTTCAAGCAAGTTGTAATACTATTTGAGTTATTCTATCATTTTTAAGGATTGAAAACTCACTGGTAGCATCTAATCATCGATAAGATATTGTTAAACACTATTTACACAGTAACAGATCGAACATCCCAGATTGTCTGATCTGTTTTCTAGCACAAATCGTCATTTTAGTCAAATCCAAGCCACCAAAAGTGTATCTTTAATTGTTTTAAAGCATAAATTAAAATTCGGATGGGTTGGATCCAACGGGTTCAAGGTGTACAGTGGTCAGATCTTCCACCATAGCCCTCAGATCCACGATCAGGGGTCAGATCAACCCTATCCGAGTTCCAAATGGGTGATCGGGGCTTAGATGTGGCGATCAGAGTTCCCAAATGACCATGTCCTTTGATTAGGGACATGATTATGCGTCTGATCCAGCCATTAGGGTTGGATCACTTACATTACAACCAAAACCCTAATTTTTCTATTCTTTACAACCGAATCGAGCAATAAACTTGAAAAATAGTGTAAAGACTCACCTCTAAGGATATTCAAAATCTTTGATCGTCCGATGGTGGTGGAGTCAAGGAGGTTTTGTTCTTCAGCTCCTGGAGACTCGATTGAATGGTTCGATCTTCGATCAGAGCAACTGTAGTCACTGGCGAACTTGTTTCTCCAGTGACTGTAAATCACCCCTTCATCGGCACGATCTAGATCTCTGGCGTGCTGAGCTTCTTCCCCATCTCTCCTTTCGTTCTCCTCTCTTCTCTTCTCTCCTCTCCTTCTCCTCCTCCTCCTTCTTTCCCGGTGTCAGGCTTCTCTTGTTTCGTCGAGTTTTCGAGAACAAACACAATGTCTGTTCTTTTGGGTTTAAGTGGGAGGGGTGCCAGTATCAATTCTGGCCCCTCCTTTGAGTGATTTTATTTTTATTTTTATTTTAAAAGTTTAATAATGGTGTTTTTACTATTCTAAATATCATAATTCAATAAAAAAGGTGTGACTGCTTCTCGTAATGGTTTTCCTGATGTCCCTTTACAGTTGAACCTCAATTTCTACAAGTGGGGCCTACATGGTAAAATTTTAAAAATATCCATTGTGAGAAAATTCATAACTTATTTGTTCGAAATCCAATTTCAACAAACTTAGTGCTGTTAGATTTGTATCAATGCATACATTCCAAATTTGATAATTTCAAATCCAAATTTTGAGTTTTTCAAGAGAGTTACCTTCATAGTATTCGATTTCCACAGAATTCATTTTTTTATTTTATTTTCATTAAAAGTGTAATATCATCCATAGTAAATGGCTCAAAATTTAGTGTCGTTACACTTTTGCCCTATTATGTCATAGAAAGGGGAAAGAAAAGGAGAAGGAAAATACTTCACAACAAATTCTAAAAATTGCTTGGAGACTCTTGAACCAACTCAAATTCCTACAATTATTAGAATATAAACCTACAATTATTAGAATATAAACCATTCAAAGTTTAATAGCTCAAGACTTCTAAATGAATATAAAGTCTAAGGCTATAAGAGTTCTAATATCCTGAGACTCCTAACTTCAATAAACAATAGGATCCAATTGACATATAAAATTGCATGCAAAATTTCTTTTTTGTTTTTACTATATAATTTTTTTTGTTTTTTTCGTTTAAACAATAACTAAAATGACATTTGCATCCTTTTTTGTTCTTATTCTACTTTTGTTTTATCCAAATTCTGCTATCCAGGTTTTGTGTTATGCTCAGTTAATTCCAAAAACTGTGTTATCCAAACCTATTTTATTCAAGCTTAACCAAATCAATGGTCTAGTTTTAATAAATAGGATTTCTTTATGTATTTTATATCATATTTTTATTTAATATTTAAATTTTATTTTTAGGACATCTCCTAGTTTATCCAACATCTCTGATCTTTAATCTTAAATCTAGAGATTCGATCTAAGCCATCCAAAACCTAAAATCCTTCTTTAGCCCAATCATCAAAATTTTGGAAAATCTGCTTAATCTAACCATTGGACCCTTAATTAGAAGTGTCAATGAGAGATTGATGAAGGCAATCGATGTTGATGATATCAAATTTGAAGTGATTTGTTATAATCAAGCTAGGAAAGATTTAATTTGCTTTTTAGTTAATTTTCTATTTTTTTAAACTTGGATTTCTTTAATTTTTATTGATTAAATAGATTTGAATTTTTGTTATTTTTTAATTAGTAGCTAATGAAATTTAATTTGAACTCCATCTTTTTAAGTCAAGTCCCTATGAGATCAACCAGTACTTGCATAAACTACACTATAATAGCTAGTGTACTTGTGAAAAACAATCAATAGTTGGCTTCATGAATCTTATTCCTCCATTCTCCTCTGTGAAGTGTCATTGCTTTATTTAGTCTAAAAGTTTTTAAATATTTTATTATGACTTCTATCCATGTCCTTTTGGGCCTTCCCTTGTCCTTTTAGATACTTTGACTTAGTTTGGCTTACTCTTAACTTGTATCATTTTTAAAAATCTTTGTTGAATATGTTCAGACCATCTAAGTTTACCCTCTCATCTCCTCATCTATTGGCACTACTTAGTTTCTTCTAATGCTTTCATTTCTAATTCTATCCTTTCTTGTTGGCTACTCATCCATCTCATCATCCTCATGTCGGCTATGCTCATTGTATTAACATGTTGTTTCTTAACTGCACAACACTTTGACCCCTAGAGCATGGTTGGCCTTATAGTCATCCTATAGAAATTTTCTTTTAGTTTGAGTGTCACCCATCAACCACACAAAACTCTAGAGGCACATCTTCATTTGGTCCAAGCTACTTCCATTCTCTAAGTAACATTCCTCTCAATCTCTTTACTCTTAAAAATTATCAATTATAAGTATTGAGAAGTGGTCTTTTTGAGGGACTTTTCAGTTATCAATCTTTATTGGAGTTTCACTGCCACCCTTCTTTTTGGTAAACATATGCTATTTCTTAGTTTGGCCAATTTTAAATGCTTTAGACTCTATATCATCTTTTCACAACTCTAGCTTTGTGTTTAACTCTCCCTTATCTTATCAATCAAAATTGTGTTATATGTAAATAATAGGAGCCATGGAATCTCCTCGTGCAAATGTTTTATTCACTCATCCATAACTAATGTGAAAAGGCACATGCTCAATCCTAATTCTTCGTGCAATCCTATAGTGATATAGAATTAATTAGTCTCTTCACTAGTTTTCTTAACGTTTGCCATCACTTCCTTCTACATATCCTTAATTATGTCTATATACCAATATAAAACCCCTTTCTCATTCAACACCCATCATATTCTCCCTAAGAATCTTATTATAAGCTTTTTCTAAGTTAATAAAGACTCTGTGGAAGTCCTTCCTCCTTAACATATATTTCTCTATCAATTGTCTAAGTAGGAAAATAACTTCCATTATAACTTATTGGCCATAAAATCAAATTGCTTTTTTTATATGCTCATCTCATGTTTGTATCCTCTTATCAATTACTCTTTCCCAAAATTTTATGGTATGACTCATAAGTTTGACCCCTCGATAATTAATGCAATTCTGTATGTCTCCTTTATTCTTATAAATTGGTAAGATGGATCTTTTTCTCCATATATTTGACATTTATTCGATTCTAGGTCTTGTTAAACAACTTTGTTAGCCAAACTGCTCTAATTACTCTCAGATACTTTCAAACCTCTATTATTATACCATACCACCTCAAGACCTTTCCTAATTTCTCTGTTTCAAGAACTTTTTCACTTCAATTATTAGAATCTTACAGTCGTATCTATACAGTTCAACATTATTTGGGTTTATAGTTCTTTCAATTTCTACATTCTAAGGACACATGTCATTTAATAAATTTTTTAAGTAACTTTTCTACCTTTGATTGATCCCATCATATTTGACTAGTATCCTTTGTTCATCGCTTTTAATGCATATAATGTAGTTTAAGTCCTTACCTCTTCTATTATCTTAAAGTTTAAACACATCTTTTTTACCTTCTCTTGATCCTAATCTATTATAGACATCATCATACAACTTGATTTTAGCCTCATTTACTATCTTTGAGCATCCTTTTTAGCATTCTTACATTATTCAAAGTTTTCTTTGTTTCTAATCATGTGACATGGTTTAAATCCACCCATTTTTCTCTAATAACTTATTGCACTTTTTTACTCCACCATATTAGTCCACATGTTGTATACTTCTTTTTTATTGTTCCACTTTCCTTCTAGCATCAACTTGTTTTGTAAATGATGTTATATTCTCTCCTTTTAAATTCCCTAACTTAGTTTTTGGATACTTATTAAGTTCATTTCTTTTCTTCCATTTCGCAATGTACATATCCATAACCATTAACCTATGTTGTATGGTTAAACTCTCATCAGATATTAGCTTACAATCCTTACACATTGATCATTGGGTATTCCTAAGTAGAAAAGAGTCTATTTTACTTTTATGTCATCCATTTTTAAAGTTAGTAAGTATTTATCTCTCTTCTTAAAGTATGTATTTACTAGAGCTTGGGTATATGCCAAAGCAAAATCGAGGACAACAAAATTAAGTTCATCATCATTTTTATTGCCTAGTCTTTTAATCTTTGCTACAAGTAATTTTCACCAACCACCTAGCTACTTTGTTCACACAAAATGCATCATAGTCTTGTTTTACGTCTAATGTTGATCACTCAAATGAAGTAAAATATAAAATAGTTATAAAATAAAGTAGATAATAGCAACATAAAGAATCAACAATTCACTTTACTATGTTAGTGATGAGTATCGTTTCCAAATCACGATGTAAATCTATAACATCCTTTGAGTGTTGGCTATTTCTTGACAATAAATGGGAACCATATGTTTAATGGATGTAGAGTATGTAAAAAAAATGTAAAAAATCAATAGACTTTGAGAATTCGACTACATGTCCTCTTGTATAGCCTATAGCTTTATATTTGCCTACTTTATTGTAGGATTTCCTCAAAGCTTTACCATGTTATCATTTTACAACTAATTAAACCACCTCACTGCCCTCTCATGAACAAATATTTTTGTAACCCTTATTGCTGCCATCTCAATTACCTAGGAAGTGCTAGGATGCTTCACAAACAATGAATATAGGTCATTAAAGATGCCCTAATGATCTTTAGAGAGACCACCAATCTTAGTTAAACCAAATGCTCAATCTGGTGTAGCTAGCTAACTAGCATCAACATAATACATTACAATCTTAAAGCCAAGTTTAGTATCATTTTTGTTGTTTAAACTTTTGATAATAATCTAACCGCAACTAATTTTCAATAGCCATTTGGCTACTTTGTGAACATGAAATGGAATGATGAAATGTTATTCAAAGTATTAAAATGGCCATTATTGCTTGAACACTCATATTCTTATACATTTAATATTGATCCCTCAAATGAAGAAAAGCATATAACACTTATAAACTAAAGTAGAGAATAATAACATATAAGAATCAACAATTTACTTTATCATGTCATCTATAAGCATTGCATACAAATTAGGAGGCAAATGTATAAGTACCTTTTCTGTGGAGGACCTAGTTTTCAAAGAAATGGGGACAATGTTCAATGGACCTAAAGTTGC
This sequence comes from Warburgia ugandensis, assembly GCA_035236585.1. Classification (NCBI taxonomy): domain Eukaryota; kingdom Viridiplantae; phylum Streptophyta; class Magnoliopsida; order Canellales; family Canellaceae; genus Warburgia; species Warburgia ugandensis. The sequence continues at coordinate 7,956,520 of CP141138.1, read as the reverse complement.
AGATATGGAGGAAATCAAAATCCTTTAAGATTTTGGTTATGTCCTCTCAAATTGTCTATAGCTATGTATTTGCAAACTCCATTGTAAGATTCTCTTGGAATATGTAGTCACAACTAATCAAACCACTTCTCTATCACTCTCATGGGCAAATATTTCTCCAATCCTTACTACTGCTATCTTGGTTACTTGGATATGCTTGGAAGGTATCACCAATAGTAAAAGTAGGAAAGTAGAGATGTCTAGGTGATTCTTGGAGAAACCACCAATCCTAGATAAACTAAATATTCCATCTAGTGGAGCTAAATTGGCATTGACATCGTACTTCACAACCTTGATGTCCTGCACATCTACATCTAGGTGATCATGTCAGGCTTGTAAAAGGTAATAAAATTGTAAAAAACTAAAAAAGAACACCCATTGTCATCAATAATATTTGAGAAAATAAAAACTCTAAAAAGACAAGATTCAAAGGATGATGAAGAATTTTTATAAAACTAATTAGATCTATTAATCATGGGTTGTGATAAGCAGCTACATGATATTGACACCAAACAAAAAAATACTAAAAAAGTTCAAAGATACAATGTAATAATAAAAAGAGAGCAACATAGAGACTACACAAAAAACAAAAAGTTTATATGTATAATCTTGCATATGCTTGCTTCGATTCGTTGTAATAAATCTTACTTTCTAATTTTCCTTGAACCTTCATCACTAATGTTTAAAAGAATTAATTTCAATATCATTTTGTTGCCTGGGCTTTTGATAATAATCTTGTCATAACTAATTTTCACCAGCCACTTGGCTAATTTGTCCACACAAAATGCAATGAAGAAATGCTTATTTTAGATAATTGAAATAATTAAGAGAAAAGTATGCTTTAGTCTTAGAACTATTTCCTTATGACACTGCAGTCCTTAAAGTTCTAGAAAAACAATTTAGTCGCTAAAATGATTATTTTGGTTGTACTTCAGTCCTTTTGTTAGCATTCTATAAGCAAAACTAATGGTTGAGCTATAAAAAATATATTTTAGTCCCTAAAACTATTTATTTATGATACTTTAGTCCTTAAAGTTCTGAAAAATAGTTTAGAACTAGGTCTAAACACTTGTGAGGCCCAACTATTAGTTTTGTTGATGGAAAGTTAATAGGGCTAAAGTGTAACACAAACCAAGAGTTTTAGGAACTATAACTAATTTTTTGGAACTTTAAGGACTAAATTGTCTTAAGTGAATAGTTCTAGGGGCTAAAGTGTGCTTTTCTCTTGAAATAATCATAATGGCTTGAACATTTATCTTCTTTTATATCTAAAGTTTATCTCTCAAATGAAGGATAAAAGAATTTAGTACAAAATTAACAACTCACGTATTATGTCATCTATGAATACTATCTTCAAATTAAAATGCAAATCTATAATATCCTTTGAGTACATGAGCCTTTTTCTTAACAAGAGATGGGCACACAGTTTTATGGACCTGGAGTATGCTAAAAATGCAGGAAATCAAAATCCTCCCATGTAATGTACATCACTGGTTTGTACACTCCATTACATAATTCTCTAAGAGCTTTGTGATGTAACTGTAGGCATCATCAATCAAAGCACATCTCACTATGCTCCCACAGGCAAATATTCTCACAATAGTTACTACTGCCATCTTAGTTACTTGGACGTGCTCAAAAGGCTTCGCGAACTATGAAAACATGACAACAAGGACGGCTTGGTGAATCTTAGATAGACCACAAATCCAAGCAAAACCAAATACTTTATAGCGACTCCTTAGTGATTCTTGGAGAGACAATCAATCCTAGTGTCCAATTTGGATTTTGCATTTATGTAGGTGATCAAAGGAAATAACAGGGCCAATTTTTCTCAAGAGAAAGGACTTTTTGCATTTCATTATTTATTAAGTGATTGTGGGATACATTCCTCCACTTACATCAAGCATTGCATTTACATCTACAAGTACATGTGTCTATTAAATATATTGTTTTGATGGCTGAATACATACAAACAATTGTTGACTACTAGGTACATGTGGACGGTCTTTAATTATAGGATATATACATAGACACAAGGAAAAGAACCTTGATTAGAGGTCAACTAGGTATGACCATAACACAATAATCAACGGCTTCAGTAATCTTTATAAATTGGCTTAGATAAATTTTTATAACATGATTGAGATATTGACTCAGCTTTAGAACATGAGCTTGTTGATAGTCGATGTGAGCATTTTCTCCTAGGTATTGCATAGACTTAATAAGAATACGTAGCCTTTGGAATCTCTTTGTTTAGCATTTAGATATAACATTAATAGGTGCTCTCTTTGATCGTTTAGGCATAGGTAGCAATATCATAACCTCAAATGCATACGCTATCCTTTTATGTATGTGTAGGATATGCATAGCAACATTGGACATAGATTTTGGCTACTTTAGTCATTCAATGTTAGAGGAGAACGCATGTGTTGTCATTGACCAATCAACATCAATATGACACTAGGCTTAACTTTGATGAAGTCATAACATGCCTTTTTCAAACACAATAGATTAATAATTGATGTACGCGCATCTGCCAAAGTATTACTTAGACTTGATATGAGTGTGTGGCCTTTAAAACCTCTTTGTATAGTGTTAGGCATAGTGTTGATATTATATATCTTTAATTATTTAAGTATATAGCTTTATTATAGCCTCAAGTGCATAATAATATTCTTTTTGTGTGTAGGTAAGACACGTATGGCCTCATCAAGCATAGATTTTGTGTTCCTTTAGTCGTTTGATGTTAGAAAAGAATGCAATTGTAGCCATTGACCAATCAATGATAAGAGGGCACTAGGCTCAACTCTTTTGAAGTCATAGCATATCTTCTTCAAACATGATAAATTGTGTATAATTATATTTTCACTATTTAGGACTTCTAAGTTGATAAAACCCTTCTAGTTAAAATCTTTTATTATTTTTAGGCTTTTATGATCAACAAACCAGTCTGGTTAAAATCCTTAATTTGGGACTTTTTAAGTTGGTGAGGTCATTTGACTAAAACCCTTAATTTCTAGGACATTTTAATTATGGAGCCTACTAACTAGTGCCATTGACTTTTGAAACTTTTTGAACTACGAGACACATTGACTAGAATCTTTAATTTGTAGGACTCTTCAAGCTGTAGGGATTGCTTGGCTAGATTCTCCATTTTTTAGGATTGTTAGGCTATCGAACTTTTAGTTATCTTAGGAATATAATATTGTTAAAGTTTTAATGGATTTATGTCTCATAGATCTCAAGACTTGCAGTGAGTTAAGGACTCTAAGGCCTCTAGAATTTTAGTCATTCAAAGACTCTTAGGTCTTAGCAAATCATTCAAGGACTGTAAAGTCCCTAGAATTTTAGTTGCTAAGGACTTGTAGATCTTGAGACTTTAATCATATGCTAAGGTACTTTCTCATGATAGTAGATGGACAATAACTATGTTTCACTGCTTCCACAATATCCTACAAAAAAATGCACAATTGAGAGCTACAGGTGAAGACACCAAAATTTTAAAAGACATTGATTTTCTCTATTTTAAGCATATATGCTATTGAATGTGAGTGCTTATTTTTGTGGAAAAATGGCCCAACTCTCTTAAAGAGTATAGAAGGTCTTCCTCCTAAATTGGAGATAAAAGTCATTAACGACGTGAAGTAACTTGTTGCAGATAAGCCTACAGATTTGATTCTTGCTTGTGAGTTATGGCTATTTTATCAATGATATAGTTTGTAAAGGCTACTAGCTCATACTTCAGTTGTGAATGTTCTCTAATTTTATTTTGTTTTGTTAACTATTTTTGTATATTGACTATCATTGGGAGTTTGTCTATTTAGCCATATCTTATTTATACACAAGTCATAGATCATTGAGACGCTCTTGGGATTTGATTTTCATTTCTATTTTAGCTTTATAAGAACATCCACCTAATTATAAAATGATAGCAATAAGGGCTGCTAATGTTCTTGCCCTTGATAGCAGATATGTTGGGGTGGACTCGCATGTGGTCCATACCCATGTGAGTAAAAATCACACACACAAATGTTTGTAATGTTAGGGTTTGTGAGTGAGTGGGTGAGAGTTTGTACATAAAGAAACATGGGAAGGGTTGGAGGAGGTTCTAAGGCTCCTCCTCATCCTCTTTCATCCCATCTGATCAAATAGTGAAACCTCCTCTCTCTTAGACATAGGCTAAGTTTGGTTGAACCACGTCATTCCCTATGTCTTTTCTCTTATGTGTGCTTCTTATTACATATCAAAGATCCTAGTTGTCATTGTCACAACAAAGTGGTATTAGAGCGAGGTTGTTAATTGGATTGTCTATTAGAGTCCGTAGATCAATTCCGATGGGAAGAACTCCCAGAAATCAAAGAAGGTCTTCTCCTTCAGCAAGCAAATGGAGGTTTCTACTCATTAATTTATGCAGTAGTTTTGATCATTAAGGTTTGAACTTGTATGCCACGTATGGATAGCATGCGTGAAGGTGTAACTATCAAGTTGAAACCTGGTGATATGCTTTACTGGAAGAGAAACCATGAGTCCCTGGTATGATCACAAGTGTTTGAAGGGAGGGTTTTCTTTGAGGCAAATTATCGAGCATTTCGTGTCTGAGAGGCAATCACTAAGTGCTTGAAAAGATGGGTTTTCTTTAAGCACCAAAAAATAATCATGAAAACACCAACATAAAAATACTCAGTGAAGAGGAAGTGGGAGAAGCAGAAGAGTTGGAAGAGCTGTGATAGTAGTAATGAATATTTCCACGCCCTTGTGCATTTCGGTTTTGGGAACCATGATAATTGGAAGAGGAACTACCATAATTGGTTATGGGCACCCCTATTTTTCATGAAAATTTTACACCCTGCAATTTTTTATAAGGGCACACTTAGGAAACAAATTTAGCGCTTCATCAAATTGATAATGACACTTTGTTTTGGAAAATCTATATTGGCGAGTAGACTCGATGACAATTGGGAGTGAACTTGGTGACAACTAGGAGATGACTTCATAATAGCTAAGAGTGGATGACTCGGTGACAACTAAAAGTAAACTCAGTGATAGTTAGTAAGTGGACATGGTGAATAAGTGCAAAAAGTAGATATAATGACTATTGTGGGTAGAGTCAGTGAGCGTGAGAGGGGATTGACTCAGTAACAATAGCAAAATGACTTGGGAGCAGTAGTAGGATGACTCAATTGAATAATGGAGGGATGACTCAGTGAATAGTGGTGAGATGACTTTGGTGAAAGGTGGAATCAATTTCAATTGGACTCGGCAACTATTCCGACCAGATGTGATCATTCCAAGCGATATTTGTAAGCCTCCTCCTCTTCTATTGTATCTGATCAGATAGTGAAACCTCCTCTTCCGTAGACATACATTGAGTTTGGCAGAATCACATATCTTTTCTCCTGTGTATACTTCCTAGTTGTCAGATCTGTCAATCCGCGACAAATTTGACACAGTAAGATAAAGATTTGTTTGCGTTGGTTGTGACAGCCATGGAGGACACGGTGAAGTGAGGTTTTGTATATAATCTTGCAAACTTGGCTGTGCTTTGTCGTTTTATAAATATCTTTTTTCTTATCTAAGATGATTTGTAAAAGCTGCCAGATTATTTTTCATTATTTTTAATATTATCTCTCGACTTTATTTTATCATCTATCTTTCTAGTGTTTGTTGTCAGAGAGAATTGTATATTTAAGCATATCTTATTTCTACATAGATCATGAATCATCAACCCGTTCCTGGTATCTTGTTTTCACTTGTAGTGAAGTCTTCTAAGAACTACTGGGTAATTGAAATGGCGGCAACAAATGCTAAGAAGGTACTTGCCGATGATAGCATGGCAAGATAGAGAGTTGTTTTTGTTGGTTATGACAACAATTATGTTATATAGCTATTGGAGGATCCTAGAAAATAGTGTACAAGTAGAGAGTTGCAGGCTATACGGAAAGACATTTGTAGAAAATTTAAAAAGATTTTGATTTATTTTTTTATTTTTATTTTCCATTTTGAGCATATGATCCTTTGAATGTGAATGCCCTTTTCTGATCTAGAAATGGCCCATTTCACACAAGGAGTATAGAAGGTTTGCCTCTTGATTTGGAGGCAAAAGTTATGAATTTTATGGTGAAGTGACTTGTTCCGGGCTAAGCTTAAGATCATGGTTGGTTTCTATTTGTAGTCTTGTCGCTATCTTGATTCTTATCAGTGAGATTGTCTTGTTCTTCATTTTGTGAATGCTCACTATCGCTACTTCATTTTGTCAATTGTTTTGGATGTTGGATGTTATAGAGGGTTAGATATTCAGTGTAAAACTCCTCTTCTGGTACATAGTTTTAGCAGTAACTGGTAAAGCTAGGAAGAAGATTAAAGAAATTCTTTATCTCATACGTTACAAAAAAGGGCAGCTCTATGCACAAAGTTCCCGCCTTTGTGGGATTTGAGGAAGGGGCAGACCACAAAGGTCCATAATATGCAACTGTACTTTGCATTTTTGCAAGAGGCTATTTTCATGCCTTGAACCCATTACCTCAAGGTCACACGCAGACAACTTAACCGTTGTACCAAGGCTATTGTTCAAAAAGGCATAGCTTATGAATCTAGTTATACATGTTTGGTCCATCTTAGAGTCATGTAGTATTTTCTCTCTTGCTTCCCAACCTCCATTTGTATAAAACCTTACCGGACTACTGACTCAGATGCTTTATTGTTGTCAAAGGGAATCACTCTAGAAGTAACATATTTGGGTTAGAATTCTAGATATGACAGGGTTCCTGTTAACACTACTCTATGAATCACTCATCTTGCTTACATGCAACAGCCATATTATTGATGCTTGGAAGTGTTGGCTTCAATTGTTATATGTAGTTATATTAGACAGAGTGATGTTTACCTGAAAGTAGAAGGTTTAACCAAATTTTAATCAACAACATTTGTATATAGCTCGCTCACTTCATCACTGAGGCCTAACCGTCAAACTTCTAGTGCACTTTATTATATTGAAAGCAACGCATAGTGAAGAACTATTTTGGCACCCTTTTTCCTGTACGATGGATTCTTTCTACGCAGAAGCGTGAAAACATGCAAAGTATGGTGGCGTCAATATATGCTGATACGTAATTGACTCTCGTAACTTCTGGGAAATGACGATTCCACCCCCCTCAGCATTTTCACCCACTTTCAGAAAAAGACAGAGAAAGAGTTGGGATCTGCAGAGTATCATTTTCTGTGTATACATGTGTAACCTATTTATTTATATATTTACATATATATATATATATATATATATTTAACTTCATGCGGATGTTATGCATAACTTTAGTAAACTTGTCAAGTGGTTGAAAAAAATAAAAGAAATAAATATGTAATAAGTTTGAACTGAGTTGTTTAATGGTTTAGGACAATGAATATATAAAATACAACGAAGTGCCGTAAGGATGAATCAAGATCATTAAATTTGCAATTTATGATGGATAACTAGTTTAGAAAAAGATTAATATTTAAACGTGAAAAGTCTAATGCTAAACAAAACACAAAACCTATTCAATAAACAATTTAATAAATAAATAGAAGAGATTATCGATGATCTAGTCAAGATTAGATGAGATAAACATGAACAAAAGGATATGATATGAAATAATAAAAGAGTTAAGAGAATCTTCCCTAGAAAAAAAACATTAGACGGGCTGTGAAAAGTCCTATATATGAAGATGAAAGACAGTTGCCATTGATGTAGTCAGAAGCAGAAAAATGTGTCTTGATCAATGTGAGATTTTGGTGGTGAAAAGAGGCATTTGTTGTATTTGAAGAGGATAGAAGAGGGAAGGAATGTGGAACTTGTGCTCTCAATGAAAAGTGAAAAGAATGTGTTTCAAAGAAGAGAGAGAGAGAGAGAGAGAGAGAGAGAGAGAGAGAGAGAGAGAGAGAGAGAGAGAGAGAGAGAGAGAGAGAGAGGAGTTGGAATTTCTACTGCAAAGGAAAATGCAATTTCGAATTGATTGAATGCATGCTGTAAATAAGTAATAGAGAAGTAAGTTGGATAAGATAGCTTCAAATCTTTGTATTTCTTTAGCTGAAAATGATCTCTTTAATTTACAATGGTATAATGAGAAGCCTCTCCCATGGTAAGGTCACAAGTTCCAGACTGCTAATTGGTGGCTAACTTTCTGGCAAAAAAGAACAAAAGAATGAAGCCCAAGGTTGTGGAAAAAATGATCAGTTATCATTTCCATGGTCAATCTCTACATTAATCTGTTGCATGATATTCTTGAAAACAAAGGAGAATGAGCTGGTGTTCGTAGTATCTTTATCAAACATAATTTAGAGAAGTAGGTGAGCTGTTTTTGTCAGTCGTTGCTTGTCATGTTAACTAATTAAAACACGCAGCCATTTGGAAAACCTTAACATTGTTCAAAAGAAGTAACACCAATGCAGCAGGCAGTGCTGAAACTCGTACAAAAATTGGGTTTGGGAATATTTTATGAACTTATTGAGTGTGACATAAGGGAGTCATTTTTTTTTTAAAGGTTGAAGAGCACCCAGGTGTTCCTTTAAAGATCTAGAAAGCCCACTTTGTGCTGCAGATCAACAGGTATACAAACTAGCTTTAGGCTCCAACTTGGATTTGCCTTGTCTTAATTCTTTGCTAAAAGAAGAACAGATTCAAGCAAAGCAAACTAAATGAGCCTAACCTGCTAACTCACAGTAGTCTCGGCCAAAAAACTGCATAAAATGCAGGCGCTCGTCTTGCGACTCTCTTTCCTTCTCTATGTTGGGCGAACAAAAACAAACTACATAAACCCGTTTCCATGGATCTGATCTGTTCTTCTCAGCGAAGCAAGGATCATAGAGGATCTGGTTGATCGAAGAGCTAATGGAGAGCTCGAAAGCAAATCAAGAAGATTAAAAAAGTAGAGATGACTGTAAATATTTGTACAATCTAATTATGTATTTCTGTTTTTCATTGACAAATCTATTTCGGTTGATAAAATAGGGAAGGAGTCGAAAGGACTGCTATAACCCACTTCTAGACGAGTTACAGACATTTTGTTGCACGTTTAGACTTAATCTAAGATCCAAACTTTTACAGCTTTGCTTGGAAGGAGACGTGGGACTAGGCTTGATGAGTACAGGCATGTTTTCCTTTGACCTGCCTTTCTGCAACATATCAAACTTCAATGAATGTTGTTGGATCGGGACATTATATGGCACAGCTGATGGTTTCGATACGACAGAGTACATATTATGATCCAACGGCTGAAAATTACGCTGAGATTCTTCAAATATGGTGAATTCAGGCACATAGCAAGAAGGATCATAGAACCATGGAGTTGAGGGATGATAGCTTAAGCCGTGACTTTGAAAAGGTTGAAGATAGCAACTGATACTTGCTCTCCTTGCTTGAAGCTGCAACCTCTTTCTCTTTAGCCTCTCCTTCTTGTGAGCATTTTGATGACCCCCTAAGGCTTGTGAATTCGCAAACTCCTTGAAACAGAACTGGCATTCATACTTCTTATCTTCTGGCTCGGTCGAAGAACTGTTCTCTTTTATAGGTTTCTCCTTCTGAGAGAAGAATGCATCAGATGACATGACTGTCTTGGCTGCTTCAATATAATTGGTCTTTACCAAGCAAGACCCATCATCAATATCCATGTTTGTTTGAATGTAAGGATCTACCTCGAAGCCGAACAATCGGAGCTTCTTCTCTTCACCATGGATGTTTACAAACTGGCTACCTTGTTTGGCAATAGCCTTTTCCATCTCTCCACTCAAAAATAAGAAGGTTGAGATACCACAAGAACTCATGCACACATTAAATTAGTTCTTCCCCCTTCCATTTATATCACACATTTATTCCATGAAAGGATTATCTTATAATCTTGAACAGCCCAACGTAGCTAAGGAGTCAATAAAAAGAAATAAAAAAGTCAGATCAAAGGGGTGGCATCCATTCAATGGAGGCCATTCCAACACTATAAGTTAGAACTTTCCATATTGCAAAATAGATACGTCTCTTGACTTTCTCCATCAGGGGGATTCATCCATTTGATCAATAGAGCAACTGTTTGTCATTAAGCACTTTGAAAATCAATATTGACATTCAATTAGCACCACTTAGGCAATACAAAAACAATATTCCATGCTTAAAGATGAGCACAATAGAAGATCACTGCAATCTCAAAAGTCAAAAGATGGGGATGCATTCAATTTATGCAACAAATCTACTGCTTGAATAGATTACTGTCGTTCGACCAATCAATCGCCCACGGATGTCCTATAGTAAGTGTTATGCTCTCTGCCCCACATGGGCGTCTGAAAGTTGCTAATTTTGACCATTTCAAGTGGGAAAGCATAAGCATAGAAGGCCAAACAAAAGTAAGATCATTCAGATGAATATCATATTAAAATGGATAAACCAAGGGAACATTAGCAGTGCATTATGATGTAAGCAAATGGAATATATAGTTAATTATGGGACGATATCTAACCAAATCTTTTTGGAGAACGAGAACTCCCATATTATATTGCAAAACCGTAGTTTCAACATAATCAAGTCATCAACTACCCGTAATTATTGAATAAACAAACATGATATTTGTGTGGACAGTTGTTTGCTTACACACCACTTCATTGCAGTTATGGAAGCATCTGAGAAACATCAAACTATATTGTTATTCCACTTTCACAAGCTTGATCTCTAACAATTGGTTCAGCATGGATGGTGGACCCATTCCACCAAGACATTTCATGCTCATCAGCTCCCACTAATTTTTTTTTTTAATTTGCTTTCTTGGGTTACTCCAAACCCAACTAATCATCCTCTTAAAAGGAAAGAATCCCAAGTAGGCAAGCAGATCATTAAGCATTTACAGGGAGAATCCTGCTGGGTGAGTGGGTGGGTTGGTTGATATGATGGATATTGTTTTATGTCGTTGAACCTAGTGTTATTGAAGATGAGGAACTATGATGGCCGCCCATCCAGTCACCCAACCACAACAAAAGCTCTTACGCTGCTGGTGATACCCATACCCATAGCCATTCACAATCCCTTTTCTTCTCATCTGCAGGTTTTCTAAAGGAAAAGAATACTGTTGCAATTGCAATTGACTTTAGAAGGCTATCAGATTGGTGCAAAACATGAATATTTTATCCAATGATACAAGAGTGAGTTGTTAGAGGGCAGATGTCATTTGGGGACTTTCCTTGATTGTTACCACCTTTTTTGGTGCACCTTAGACAGAGTTTCCCATGTGTGACAAGAAGACAATTCAAGTCAAATTTCAGCTCATTTGGGATTCGTTTATTGAGATGAAGATATGCCTTTTCTCTGTCTGCCTCCACTGGGACCCAACCAATGGACTTGGCAATCCGAAAAACCTATAAATGCACTTTCAAGTCGTTAGTTAATGAGAAAAAAAAAACTATAATCCAAATTTGAAATTAAATTATTGGTACTGGAGAATAACAATGTAAAAGTAAAGGCTGAGTTTCAATGTTTTTTGCCACAAGAAAAAGGTAGTCTGAATGCAATTAAGAAAATCTACTCACATGTGTGTCCACGGGGAAATCATCTTGCTGAAGATGGAACATCAAAACACAAGCCACCTGGAATCATTTTCAAAACCATCACGTCCATAATTCATAGGCACTTTCAGAATGACTTGCAGGGGGATGCTTAAAGGGGAATAACACCATAGTTATCAGGTTAAATACAAGTAGAATGGTGGAATTTAGCTGAAGCCAGCATTCAGTAATGTAATTCCTTTTTCTGAAAGGTAAATATTGATCTAGTGGAAACAGTTAACAGGACAGATACTGCCTACATACAATTCATCAGCACTAACTCCCCACTTGGCCAGGAGTCCAGATCATCATTAGAAGATCACAAAGTCTGCTGAAAAGAAAATTGTTACACCATTCAAATAAAGAAAGATTACAACTAGAAAGTAGAAACATAAAAAAAGGCAGCACACTGCACGAAGCTCCTGCGTATGCGTGGTTAGGGAGAAAATAGAAAAATGGTTGGAAAAAATAAGAACCAAAGGTTGTATTTCTGTGAAAATAATAAGTTTAAAAATCTAACAGCAAAGGTTACAGCTCACGCACTGTTGACATATGGATGATTCATGATTGTCAAATTCGAGCAAATCAATAATCAGAATAAAGGCCACTTTTATCCGCAAATGGTGGAAAGCCTCTGGCTTCCCGTACAAGGTCTGACCATAACATTGTGGATGCATATAACAGTATACAGCTACGGCTTCAGGGTCCAATGTGACTGAGCAGTCTAACATGGCAGCTTGTCACAATCAAGTACAGTTGAAATTTGATCAAGGAACATGCAAAATAGCACATGTAATATAAATGGTTCCCATCTGATATATTCGGCTGAAATATGCAACATGTTTAGTAGAATTAATCATTTGGTAAGTGAATTAATTGATCAGAGGAGCATAATTAACAAATTCTTTGTAGTCCTCTGTCAATTGCAAACTCTTCGAAAAATTAGCAATTTTAGGATACTGCACCTTTTTCTTTTGACATAGTAATCCAACTGCACTCCTAATATCCAACTAAAGATTGCAAATGGAACTCACAGATCAACTTACCAGACAGTTGTAAACTGCAGAAGTATGGTTAAGTACTATATCAATGAAGCTTTTTACTGGTCATTGAGCTGCTAGATGGTTCTGCTAGTAAGGGCCATCTGAGCAGGACATGTAGAACATAGTTTTCAGTCTTTTGACCTTAATCATATTCCCATTCTTTGCCATGCTTTTATGTGACTACAGTGGCTGATAATTGTCTGAAGATATCTATCCAACCACTCTATCATTGCATGGTTATACTTGCTTCTGTATTTCAAATAATTCTAACATTCTGGACTCTGTAGTGTATTGGTGATCTTTGCAAGACATTGACCCCTGTTAACAGACTTGCTTCTTACAAGTTGTGCTCAAACTACACGCCTATTTCCTGAGTCTAATGAGTCAAAGAGTCAGCTGTGTATCTCTACAATACCAGTCTGAAAGGTTGTACCTTACAATTCCCAGACAAAGGAAACCAAATGTTATCAACAACCCCTGCCACTGTAGCAGGTATGGATCCATCTCCATGGCATTTAACTTCCAAAATATTTGCACGATCAGGCATTTCTCTGGAAAATTTGTGGCCAAATGTTTCCTCAAAAAATATAATTGAGGTGGTGAATTTGTGAAAGAACATCATCATCATCATCATCATCAAGACCTTATCGCAATTAAGGGTCGGCCACATGAATCTTATTCCTCATTCCACTCTATTAAATACCATGGTTTCATTTAGTCCCAAAGTTTTTAAATCTTTCCTCACCACTTCTATCTACGTTCTTTTGGGCCTTCCCCTTGCCCTTTTAGAACCTTCAACTTGTATTGCCTCACTCCTTATAATTGGTGCCTTTGTTGGCCTCCTTTGAACATGTCCAAACCATCTAAGTCTAATCTCCCTCATCTTGTTACCTATTGGTGCTATCCCTAAATTTCCTCTAATATTTTCATTTCTAATTCTATCATTTCTTGTCTTACCACTCATCCATCTCAACATCCTCATTTCTGCGACACTCAGCCTATGAGTATGCTGTTCCTTAACTGCCCAACACTCTGATCCATAGAGCATGGCCGGCCTAATAGCCATCCTATATAATTTTCCCTTTAGTTTGAGTGGCACCCGCCGATCACATAAAACACCCGATGCACATCTCCATTTGTTCCAACCCGCTTGGATTCTCTGGGTAACCTCCCTCTCAATCTCTCCACTCTCATGGATCAATGATCCTAAGTATCGGAAGGGGTCTCTCATGGGGACCTCTTGGTTATCAATCTTGACTGGTGCTCCACTCCTACTCTCCTTACTAAAATTACATTCCATATATTCTGTCTTAGTTCGGCTAATTTTAAATCCTTCCAATTCTAATGCTTCTCTCCATAACTCTAGCTTTATGTTTACACCCTCCCTTGTCTCATCAAGTAGGACTATATCATCTGCAAATAGCATGCACCAGGGAATCTCCTCATGCAGATGTTTTGTTAACTCATCCATAACTAATGTGAAAAGGTATGGACTCAATGCCGATCCTTGGTGCAATCCAACAGTGACAGAAAAATCACCAGTCACACCACTAGTGGTCTTAACATTTGTTACTGCTCCCTCATACATATATTTAATTATGTCTATATACCCCTGAGAAACCCCTTTAACACCCAACACCCTCCATATTAACTCTCTATGGACTCTATCATAAGCTTTCTCTAAGTCAATAAAGACCATGTGTAGGTCTTTTCTCCTCTCCCTATATTTCTCTACTAATTGTCTTAGTAAGAAAATAGCTTCCATGGTAGACCTCCCAGGCATGAAACCAAACTGATTCTCCGATATACTTGTTTCATGTCGTAGCCTTTTCTCAATTACTCTTTCAAAAAGTTTCATGATGTGGCTCATAAGTTTGATCCCTCGATAATTAGTGCAGCTCTGAATGTCTCCTTTATTCTTATAGATTGGTACAATAGAGCTTTTCCTCCACTCATCAAGCATTTTCTTTGATTTTATAATCTTGTTAAACAACTTGGTCAACCAAACTACCCCACTATCTCCCATATGCTTCCAAACCTCTATTGGTATACCATTAGGCCCCATGGCCTTTCTTGATTTCATCTTTCTCAAGGCCTCTTTTACTTCAAGCATTCTAATCCTACGTTCATATCTATAATATCCAGTGTTATTTAGATTTATAGTATTTTCAATCCCTATATTCTCAGGGCCATTGTCATTTAACAATTTTTGAAAGTATATTTCCCACCTTTGTTTGATCTCATCATCTTTGACTAATACCCTTTAATCATTGCTTCTAATGCACCTAACATGCTCTAAGTCCTTACCCTTCTGTTCTCTTACTTTTGCAAGTTTAAACACATCTTTCTCACCTTCTCTTGTTCCTAGTCTATTATAGAGCTCATCATATACTTTAAGTTTTGCCTCACTTACTATTCTCTTAGCAACGTTTTTAGCATTCTTATATTGTTCATAGTTTTCATTATTTCTAATCTTCTGCCATGCTTTAAAATGCATTCGTTTTTCTTTAATAGCTTTTTGCACTGTTTCATTCCACTACCATGTTTCCTTTGTTAATAGCCTTTTACCTTTAGATACTCCTAAGACATCTTTTGCCACTTTCTTAATGGACTCAGCCATATTAGTCCACACGGTATTTACTTCTGTTTCATAGTTCCAATTTCCTTCTACCATCAACTTATTTTTGAATGAGGTTATTTTCTCTACTTTTAAGTTCCACCACTTAGTTTTTGGATGTGTATTAAGTTTAGTTCTTTTACTCCATCTTTTAATATGAATATCCATAACAATTAACCTATGTTGTGAGGTTAAACTCTCACCAAGTATCACCTTACAATCCTTGCATATAGATCGTTCATTATTCCTAAGTAGAAAAAAGTCTATTTGGCTTTTATGAAGTCCACTTTTAAAGGTTATTAAGTGTTCATCCCTCTTCTTAAAGAGTGTATTTGCAATGGATAGGTTTTATGACAAAGCAAAATTGAGGATATTTTCCCCCATCTCGTTTCGTTCACCTATACCATACCCTCCGTGTATTCTATCATATCCTTCCTTATCTTTTCCTACATGGCCATTTAAGTCTGCTCCTATAAATATCCCCTCAGTGTTGGGAATTTCTTGCATGACTCCCTCCATATCTTCCCAAAATTGTCTCTTAATTATATATTGTAACCCTACTTGTGGTGCATATGCACTTATAATATTTATAATATGCTCTCCTAGGATCATTTTTATTATTATAATTCTATCACTGATTCTTTTAACATCCACAACTTTATCCTTTAATTCCTTATCCACTATTATTCTTACGCCATTTCTATTATTTTCCTTTCCTACGTACCATAATTTATACCCATCTATTTTTCTAGCTTTAATTTCCTTTCCACTTGGTTTCTTGGATACAAGCGATGTTGACTCTCCTACGTTTCATCGTGTCTACTAACTCCAAACTCTTACCTGTCAATGTCCCTATATTCCATGTAGCGATGCGAACCTTATGTTTTGGAGATATCCTATTTACTATTGCCTTTCTCGACCTCCATGGTATGAACCCATGTCCACTTTTCACTGCAACTGGGTTCTGATGCAGCGCGTCGCTTCCGAGGGGATGCTCTAGCAGCCCTTGCCCATTTTTCACTACACTCGGGATCCGATGTAGCACGTCGCTTCTGGGAGAACGCATAGCAACCCTTGCCTATTTTTCACCGCATCCGGGATCAGATGCAGCGCGTCTCTTATGGGGAATGCCCTAGCTTGAGAGAGTTTCAGTTTTCGATTCATGTCATGTTGGGGTTGCCATAATTTTTAAAAGCTGAAGATGATTTTCATTAAAATCATTAAAATCATCTTCAGCTTCACCCTTGCCGGCTGGCTACCTGACGCAACATATTCAATGTTTTAATTGCTAATGAGCACCTCAATTTTAGTAGCAGTGAAGGGAAACGAGTTTTATTCTTGAACTGGATAATGAAAAGCCATGAAGCCATGTTGAGTGGCGATTTATTTTACATGGGATAAGAGACTAAGTTTCGTAATTCTTGGATTAATGAATCCACATGCATTTTTCCTTTGGAAATATTAACAAGAACTTTATTGGAGCAATAGAAGAGAGATTTTTCCAATAGAAGAACATTCTCGTATAATATCTCCTTCAGCTATGCTATCAGCTGTCTCATTAGCAAAATAAGGTATAAGAATATACATATACTACAAGTTTCAGTGTTCTAGTAAATAGTAGCCCATTAGTGCTGTTCGGAGCTAGAGGAAAGTTAGACAAGGCCTATCTGCCGGTGCCTATTCATATCGGTCATTAAAGAAAAGTCTTATTCTGGACGAAGTTGAAGACAAAAGTTTCACGAAGACTAGTTGGGAACTCATCAAACATCCCATCTGGCGTCCACAAACAATTTCATTGTTCTTCTTAACGTGAAGATTGTTTAAAGTGGTATCCAGCCTAACAACGAATCTTGATCTTAGGTGGCGAGAGTGAATGCTTAGAACTATCAAGGCTGTTAAAACTGATTTAGTATCTAGTTTTGAAATATGCTTTATGGGGTAAGAGCTGTCTTCCTGAGATGGATGCTCAAGTTCCTGTGATTAACACAGTACCCAAATCTGAGAATGAAGTAATCATCACTAAAAAGTTTGAAACCACGTAACTGAACCAAAAAAATAATTAGCACGTTCAAAAAGCAAGAAACAAACTTTTGTCTCGTGAAGGCAGGAAGAGCAAGAATGATGGTGTCTAATTACAGATAAATGCCATTGTGAAACTGAAACGGAGCTCTATTGAGTCCGTACTTTTTCACAGTGACAGGAACCTAACACATACTGAAATAACAAATGGAAAGAGAACATACTGTTTTTGGTCCAACTCCTTTGAAACAACATAACTCGGACTTAATTTCACCAACTGACATCCCTCGGAGATACTCCAGACATATTTTCCCTCTCTTTTCAAGGAGAGACCTCAAGATATTCTTAATACAAGTGGCTTTAGTCACAGCCAAACCACCACATCTTATGGCATCTTCTACACATTTAGATTCAGCAGCATGCACCTAGAAAGAAGCATAAAGAAATTCAAGTATGAATGAAGATATAACTTATCAGTTATAACAAGTTAAACCAATATGGAAAGTACCAACATTTCACAGTTATCAGGAAGTAGGAATTAATGGGCACAAAAAGGAGAAACTAAACGGTGTGCCTAGTAAACAGTCTCTAGTCTGATTAAATCATTTCACCACCAACTAAAAAATGGTGACACTTAGCCATCTGAAAAAATGTCACGCAAAACAAACGGTTGAAACCAACGTGACAAATGATCCATAATCAACAAGCAAAAGCACACTTATCAACATTTCAGATTGTCTGGTTAGTTTGACCCATGCATAGTGTGACCCACTGGATGACAATTTACTGTTCGGATACAATCACATACCAAAAGAGGGGAGGACTACCAACTTCAGTCATAGTAATGGTTACCACGAATGGGAAAAGAGAAGCAATGGAAAGATGAATATGCAGCTAAACCGTTCAATAACATGGAAAGTAACCAATTTATACTTAATCATAAGGGACGAACAGTAAAAGAAAGGAACATCTAGATTTCTTACATCTTCCCAAGTTGGAAAAACAGATTTGAGTGATGCAAATGCTCGTCTAGAGTTGGCGTCAGTGGTATTTTGCGATAGTAAGGTGCTGACCAGACCGTCCAACACGCTCTCTTGGCGAGTCTCCAAAACCCCATCTAACATCTTACATTTCACAGGAGCGTCTGAATTGAATGAATGAGAAGAACCCATGTCCAGATTCCTCCGATATTTGGCGAACTCCTGAGGAAAGCCGTGCAGGGCCAATAAATCATCCCTAACTGCTCTGCATTCTTCGGGAGTAGGGCGAGGATGATCAGGGTAAGGATCAGTGCAAATTACAGGGAGTTTGGAAGATTTGGGACTTGGGTTTGGCGAACGCAACTTTCTCTTGCGATTTTCGCCCATTTTTCAGTCATCGATGTTGAATTTGGGAGTAATTTCCATTTTCATAAGCCAAACATTTGAATGTAGTTGTGAGGCTCCCTCAGTGGGCGGTATTGGCCAGAAGTTTGACATCAGACCATATATAGGCCTATAGACCACTGTGCTGGCCAAGGGAAACTATGGCTTTCCTTGTAAATGTTTGGTTTATGAAAAATGGAAAGGAAGTCAGCAATAAGCTTCCCTCTTCATCCTTTACTTCTTTATCAATCTGCCTTGGACTTTCTAATGCAGCCCATAATCATGAACTAAACCCCAGATATCTACTTACTCCAAACTTTCCATACATCAATCTTTATACGCATCGAAATGATCTTGCAACTGCCGTTGGGTGAAGTTGGATGACAGAAATTGTTCCAACTTCGTTCAGTTCCTGTCAAATACTTGTTGCCATAGTATTTAGTTGCCTTCTTGAGCTTCAACAAGTTAATTCACTAGCATTATGTAGAACGTGGGCCTTTAGTGTAAGGGAAGACAACAGACAGCAAAGGCCAATCATGAGGCTGTTGGATTACTGCTTCATAGGAAAATGGGCCTAGCATTGATAAGTGGGCCTGGTAAAGAAGTATAAATCATTTCAGCCATGGCGAATTATTTTGATCGTATGAACTCCCACTTCCAGTTGTAAAGTGGACATTGAAACTCTTACTGTCTATTTTTGCAACTCAAATGATCAGTGGCCAGGACTAATCAATGGATGAGAACTTTGGAATACTGCCCATCTAAGTTAAGGGCAACATGAACGACTCAAATATTTAAAAATTTGAGCCCACTTGGAGTTATAACATGTGGATAATTAGACTTTTGTTGAATATCCAATA
This sequence comes from Warburgia ugandensis, assembly GCA_035236585.1. NCBI lineage: Eukaryota > Viridiplantae > Streptophyta > Magnoliopsida > Canellales > Canellaceae > Warburgia > Warburgia ugandensis. The sequence continues at coordinate 7,937,025 of CP141138.1, read as the reverse complement.
ATTCATCTTTTAAGCTTAAAAATCTTGCTATATTTGACGCTAACTACTATCTATTGTCTAGTGTAGGTTCACCAGCTTCTAAGTTTGACAATAAAAGAAGTTAAGATGAATGTTTAAGGCTGCTAAATGCTAGGCGCCACATGTACTTGTGCATGATTATTATAGTAATCTTAATTTACATACTTAGGTATTATATAATTCAATTTAGCTCTCACAAGTTCCTACTTCCTAGAGCAATCTTGTTGCAGCCTTAAGAAGACATTATTGATGCTAGTCTCCAAGTTCCTATTATCATTTCAAATGTTTGATAAATTATAGATTTTTTCAATCCTCAACACAACAAAACCATCCGCCATAGAGAAGAAGAAAAAATAAAAAGGCAAAGTCAGACATAGAGGACGAGCCAACCCTCAACTTTGTAGCTCTCGACATCTTTGTTTTTGGGCTAGCTCTATGTTGTTAAGGATCTTTAGTCAAAGTTTCTTGACTGAAGACTCTGATTGGGTAACTAGAGCCTTATAAATAATAGCATATCTACACAGCACCTTATGTTTTATTATGCATAGGGCTCCTCCCACTTCATGTTTTTCTTTTTAGTACAAAGGTAGGGATTACCAAAGAAATCACTTATCCACACACAAATCTAATCCCCAACCAAAGGGAAAAGTAATAGCTTGAACCTCCTACCAAGTGTGTTCCAAGAGAGATACTGAATTGTCTGCAGCCAAGTACATTAGACATTGTTGGGCCTTCCACTTCAATTTATTTATTTATTTATTTTTAATGGTACGAATGTATTAGAAAAGTGTATGGAATCGATGCAAAAGGTAGTCACAATGATCACAAATTACAACGTAAAACTATCTCAAAGCAACCAACCAACTGGTACTGTAGCAGAGTACATAGAGACAGAAGATCCCTATCTCTGAACAAAGGCAGCAATAACCCCATCCAAAAGCCTCTCACCAATGAATTCACAAGCTACTAGAGAAGCATTCATCCAACAAAGGGAGATAGCATAATAGTATACAAGATAAAGTCAGACATAAAAGCCAAAAAAATGTAGTGTTAGAACTAGGTCTTTACTTTTATTAATACATCCAAAAGAGTGATGTAGAAATGTCTTTATAGACGATACATGTTGAATAATACTAAATTCCTACCTTGATTATAGTAGCAAATATCTACTGTAATCCCATGAATACATCATAAAATATCATATGTAATCTCGTAATTACAGCTTATTCTAACATCATCCCTCAAGCTAATGCAATGATAATTATGGCATTAGCTTGTTGATTAAATGTTGTAATTGAAGGATCAAGTCAATCTAGACTTCCTTTATCGTCAGAAGTAGATATGAAATTGACGATGTCTTCTTCAATGAACCAATATTTGATTGCATTTTAATAGATAAAAAATCACCGCTAATGGGCATCATATCCTTGAGCACTAATTGCAAAATCGAATAACGATTAAAGCAATTCAAGGTAGTCTATCAGAATATTTGGACGATCAATGATATCTGAGGGCCTAATCCGCTAGAAGATTTCAGATTAGTGGCTTTTTGAATTACTTTCATGAGATTGATCTCTTGATAAGAAATCAGATGACACAGCTCTCTTGCTTATGAGCCACGATCCCTCTACATCAGCAATCTATATGAGAAATTGGAGGCTTGGGTGTTGTGGGTGTTGGGAGAGCATCAACCTTCAAATGGAATAGCATGGACATAATCATTAGTCAAACCACATGAGATCAACAAAATCAAAGATCGACGATCTTAGATGCTATCAACAAGATCAGAGATCTGCAATCTAATATGTTATCAACAAGATCTGAGATCAGCGATTATAGATGCAATTGACAATATCTGAGATCGGCGACTATAGATGCAATCAACAAAATCTGAGATCAGTGATTAGTATTTTGCACTCATTATTAGATTTGCTTATTTCACTAGCCTTCTACTGGTGTTGAAGATAAAATAGAGTGGGCCACCATGTTGATTGGATCTTATGGGTCCATGTAGGATGCCAACATGTACAAGAGATCTCAAGACAACTATAAGAGATCTAATGAGATTTCAAAGTGGGGAATAAGGAAGAAGAAAGCTCCCAAGATGTCTTAGGATTTGTCTTCCGATCAGGGTAACTCCACGTTTGTGAAATCTTGGGTGACAATCTTTGGCCTAGGATGCTTTAAATCGTGAGATTGGCAGTGCAAAATCTCAAATCACCTGGCTCTAGGGAAGCATAGCTTATAGTCGATACAAAGGGTTCTTACACCTATATGACTGCGAGTTTGAAGTCGTGATCTCTGTTTTCAGTTGGGATGCGGTGACACTTTCCTCGATTGCAGGAATCTAGTGTACCACTTGCTTCGACAATGATGGTCCAACAATCTTCCAATAAGGATTTGCCAGGTCCATTAGTGTCAGTAATTTTTCCTACAAGAAGCTAGACAAATTACTCTCCACAGTGAAGATCCCACCAGTCATCAACCACGTGGAAATTCACCCGCTTTGGCAATAACAAGTATTTAGGAAGTTCTGTGCTAAAAAGGGTCTATGTCATAGCCTATTGTCACGAGGCCCAATTTCACAGCACACCCAACAAGCCTGTGACACAGTTGCCATAGTCCCCAAAATGGTTCTTGCCCAGCCCACTATGAAAAGCCCAAGTCCAAGTTCTAGAAAGAGCATCTCTAAAAGTCCTTTAGAACATTCTTTATTCAAGAGGATGATAGAAGAGTCTAGAACAATGTAGACTAATCCAACACTGTTGGATAAACAACACTTGTACATAATCTAAATCGTTACTTGGACCTCCCTAAGCATATAAAAGGGGGAGAGTTTCTCATTTGTAACACAGAGTGGAAGCTATCAGAGTTGTAATACAAGTTCTCTTCAAGTTAGTCCTTTTGATTTGTCTTGAGTTCTCTCATTGCTTCTAAGGGTGAGTGAGCGTAGCCTTAGCAAGTAAGGGTGGACAGGCTAACATGTGTTCTATTGAAAAATTGTGCACAAGTGCTGCACGAGTTTAGCAAAGGTGAAATTGCGACCTCGTGACAGTTGGTATTAGAGCCGGTTTGTACCAAGTGTTGGTATCAAATTGATGTTTCAAGTTGGGAACTTCTTGTGGAGATTCGGTAAACCTCACCATAGCATCATGGCAAGCGAGTCTAGAGTGAGCAATGTTCCTGTGGAAGCATAGCACAGGTTAAGGAGGGAGAAGTCTAGAGATCCATCAAAAGAATTGGCTTTGGATGCTCGCCTCGCTACATTGGAAGAAAGATTTGGTAAGTTTGAGCAAACTCTTTCTAATTGCTTGAACAAATCTAGTGCTTATGTGGATGCTTTACATAGTCTTCAAGATGACATACGAAGCACCTTAGAAGTGGTCAAGGTTATGGATTCCAAGACCACAGAAAAGGTGGAGAGCATGTTAAATTGCCTTGAGACCATGGAGGGAGAAGTAGCTGGTTTACATGATGAAGTGGCTGAGCTAGATGATATTAAGATTCGATTGGCCATATTGGAGAAGGCTGTGGCTAGTGGTGGAGGGCTTGGACCAAAGGAGTTTACTCCTAAGGTTAAGATCCCTGAACCTACAAGCTATAAGGGAACCCGTGATGCTAAGGACTTGGAGAATTTCTTATGGCAGATGGACTAATATTTTAAAGCTGCTAAGATTTCAGAAGAGTCCTTAAAGATGGACACTGCCACCATGTATCTTACCAATGATGCAAAGCTATAGTGGAGACAGAGGTACAATGATACTATGGAAGGCCACTATATAATAACCCCTTGGGAAGATTTTAAGAAAGAAATCAAGACCCAATTCTTTCCAGAAAATGTGGAGTACTTCGCTCGGAAGAATCTAAAGCGACTAAAGCATACAAGGTCAATTCAGGAATACGTGAACCAATTCACAACGTTGCTTCTAAACATCTAGGAGATGGCGGAGAAAGACAAGCTATTCTTCTTCATAGATGGATTGCAACCTTGGGCGGAGCAAGAGTTTCAAAGGAGAGGAGTGCAAGACTTAGCTACTGCACTCTCGACAATAGACAAATTGATGGAGTTCACCAAGAAGGCAGAAGGCATGAATAAGGATAGAAAAGGTAAAGGCGAAGGAGACAAATTTAAAAGCCATAAGTAGGAAAACAAGAAGGCCAGTTATGACCCTAAAGTCAAAGGTAAGTTTGTCCCTCGCCGCTATGGTTGCTTTAGATGTGATGGGGACCATAGGGCATTTGAATGCCCAAAGAAGAAGGCCCTCAATGCATTATTGGTTGATAGCGAGACCCCTCAAGAGGAGCTTGTGATGGGGGCACTTAGACTCTTCAACGTCATGAAGAAACAGAATTTTGTAGCTAAACCTGCTGCTAATATAGTAAAAGAATTGATGTTTGCAAAAGTGTGCCTCAACAAAAAAAGGCACATGAGCCATGATCGATACTGGAGCCACTCACAACTTCATCTTAGGAGAAGAAGCTAGAAGGCTAAATCTCAAGTTGGAGAGAGATACAAGTAAGATGAAGGCAGTAAACTCTGAAGCAAAACCAGTGCTTAGAGTTGCCAAAAGCCTACTAATTAAAGTTGGAGAGTGGGAAGGTACTATCAATTTGACTACGGTACCTATGGATGACTTTAAGGTCTAAAGAAAGGAGACGAGACATTCTTGTCCATGCATGATCCTAGTGTTGACGGATGGCAAGAAGCAAGGGAAACTCTTATCAGCTATGTAGTTAATAAAAGGTCTAAAGAAAGGAGAAGAGACGTTTTTGACCACTTTAATCGAAGAAAGAAATGAAGGTGATATGTATCAGCTGCAAGAGGTTGAGGAGGTCCTTAACGAGGTTGAGGAGGTGCTTAATGAGTTTAAGGATGTGATGCTACCTGAGCTACTTAAGAGATTACCACCAAGAAGGGAAGTTGACCACCAAATTGAGTTGAAGCCTGGAGCAAAACCTCTGGCATTGGCCCTTATTAGATGTTACCACTGAAACTGGAGAAGTTACAAAGACAACTAAGGGAGTTATTGGATGCTAGTCTCATTCAACCATCAAAAGCCCCTTACGGAGACTAAGTGCTGTTCCAAAAGAAGCACAATGGAAGTCTCAGGATGTGCATCGACTATAGAGCACTCAACAAGGTAACTACAAAGAACAAGTATCCAATTCCCCTTATTGCTGACTTGTTTGATCAGCTGAAGAAGGCAAGGTACTTCAGCAAACTCGACTTGAGATCGGGATACTACCAAGTGCGTATTGCTGAGGGAGATGAACTTAAGACCACTTGTGTCACTAAGTGCGGTGCTTACTAGTTCTTAGTCATGCCCTTTGGCCTAACCAATGCCCCTGCCACCTTTTGCACTTTGATGAATAAGATATTTCACCCTTACTTGGATCAGTTTATAGTAGTCTACCTAGATGATATTGTCGTCTATAGTTAGACATTGGAGGAACACTTAGACCACCTGTGAGCTGTATTCCAAGTATTGAGAGAAAACTCTCTCTATGTCAAGAGAGAAAAGTGTTCCTTTGTCCTATAAGAAGTATCATTCCTTGGGCATTGGATTGGAGGAGGACGTATATGGATGGATAAGGTCAAGAATCAAGTTATAGCAGAGTGGGAAATACCCACGAAATAGCTTTTTGGACTTTGTTAACTATTATTGGAGGTTCATAGTTGGGTACTCCCAACGACCTCCTCCATTAACAAATTTGCTAAGGAAGAATAACCCTTGGCAATGGACTGAATGATGCCAAGAGGCCTTTGAGGAACTCAAAGAGGCAATGACAGCTGAACCAGTTCTCAGGTTGGCGTATCACACAAAACCTTTTGAGGTACACATTGACACTTCTGATTTTACAATTGGAGGAGTTTTGGAACAAGAATGCCACCTTGTTGCCTATGAAAGTTGAAAGCTGAATGAGATAGAAAGAAAGTATATGTTTCAGGAGAAGGAGATGATGGTAGTGGTCCATTGATTAAGAACATGAAGGCACAACTTACTTGGATCACGATTTATAGTTAAAAATGATAATGTTTGCCACCAGTTACTTTCAAACTCAGAAGAAGCTAAGTGCCAAGCAAGCTCGATGGTCAGACTTCTTGGTTGAGTTTAATATGGTCTTGGAGTACAAGCCTGGCAGGATCAATCAAGTTGCTGATGCACTAAGTCAAAAACCTGAGCTTGCAACATTGAAGATGAATCACCTTGTAGCAGTAGGCAAACTAAAGGAGATGCTACCTGATCGTATACTTGAAGGACTTAGCAAGGATGATGTAGCTAGAAGAATCATCTAAGCTATTAAGGATGGGAAGACAAGGAAATTCTGGCAAGAGGAGGGACTTCTATACACCAAGGGGAATCACCTTTATGTGCCAAGATGAGCCTTGCGGAAAGAACTAATAAGGGAATGCCACGACACACCGTGGGTAGGTCATTCAGGGCAGAGACGAACCCTTGCCTTATTGGAAATTAAATATTATTGGCCTCGAATGATAGATGACATAAATGAATATGTCAAAACTTGTCTAGTATGTCAACAAGACAAGGTGGAACACCGGAAGCCGAGTAGGTTGCTTGAACCATTGCTTATGCCTGAGAGGTCGTGGGAAAGTATCTCAATGGACTTTATATCAGCATTACCAAGGTAGAAGGAATGGGGTCTATCTTAATAGTAGTAGACCGCTTCTCCAAATATGCAACCTTCATTGCTGCCCCAACAAATTGCACCGCAGATGAAGCTGCTCGACTGATCTTCAAGAATGTGGTAAAATATTGGGGAGTTCTTAAGACTATCATTAGTGATCGGGACTCTAGATTACAAGAAAGTTTTGGATGAAGATGTTTAAACTCTTAGGAACAGAGCTTTGTTTCTCCATTAGTTTTCACCCACAAACAGATGGGTAGATAGAATGCATCAATGCATTGCTAGAAGAGTACCTTCGACGTTTTGTAAGTGCAAACCAAAAGGATTGGGTGAAGCTATTGGATGTGGCTCAATTCTACTATAACTTATAGAGGAGTGAGTCAACATGCCATAGCCCCTTTGAGTTGGCCATGGGATAGCAAACCTTAACATCGCTAATAGTAGGAGCAAGCTATGAGGGAAAGAGCCTGCAACCTATCAAATTTCCAAAAATTGGCATGAACAAGCTGACATAGTCAAATCTTATTTACATAAGGCCACTAAAAGAATGAAGAAATAGGCTGATGAAAAGAGACAACCACTAGAATTCAAGGTGAGAGATTTTGTCATGATCAAGCTACCCCCTCAACAGTTCAAGGCGTTATGAGGCAAAAATAAGGGACTGATAAGGAGGTACGAAGGACCCTATCCCATCATCAAACGAGTTGGCAAGGTTTCCTACCAAGTCCAACTCCCACCATCCCTCAAGATCCATCCCGTCTTCCATTCAAGCATCTTGAAACCCTATCATGCAGACAAGGAGGATTCATCACGTGGGATTAGCAAACGAGCATCATCACTAATGACTTCATCTTTTGACAAGAAAGTAGAGTACATCATCAGTGACCGTGTGAAAAGACGAAGAGGGGTTCAAACTAAGATAGAATACTTGGTGAAATGGCAAGGATTGCCAGAGAATGAGGCTACATGGGAAGAAGTTGAAACACTATGGCAATTCGAGGAACAAATTGCCAAGTATAAAGAATACGACGAGGATGTTGTGTGATTTAGGTGGGGGAGAATGTCACGAGGCCCAATTTCACTGCACAACTAATAAACCATAACACGGTTGTCATAGTCCCTAAAAGGGTTCTTGCCCAACCCACTATGAAAAGCCCAAGTCCAAGTTCTAGAAATGGCATCTCTAGAAGTCCTTTAGAATATTCCTTGGTCAAGAGGATGGTAGAAGAGTCTAGAACAATGTAGACTAATCCAACACAGTTGGATAAACGACACTTGTATATAATCTAAACCATTGCTTGTACCTCTCTAATCCTATAAAAGGGGGAGAGTTTCTCATTTGTAACATAGAGTGGAAGCTATCATAGTTGTAATACAAGTTTTCTTCAAGCTAGTCCATTTGATTTGTCTTGAGTTTTGTCATTGCTTCTAAGGGTGAGTGAGTGTAGCCCTAGCAAGTGAGGGTGGAAAGGTTGACTTGTGTTCTATTGAGGAATTGTGCACAAGTGCTGCATGGGTTTAGCAAAGGTGAAATTGCAACCCCGTGACACTATGCTCCACTGGGAGTGATTAGAAATCATGGGGTTGTGGCAACGTAAACAAATTGAAGGAAAAAGAAAAAGAAAAGAAAAAAGAACCTGAACTAGAATGTTCCTTAGCAAGCCTCATCTTTTTATCAATGACAGAAAAAATGGAAGAAATTCAATATAAAAGATGGAAAAGGGGGAAAAATCAAGACCAGACATTTCTGACAGATCTAATGGCTAGAAAAAATTAGGTTTGGTGGGAGCAGAAGCAAGTAGATGTATGATTGGCGCCAATGAGAGATATTCGGTAGGAATTGAGGAGAAAATAGATGGTTGAGTGAGGAGAAAAACTAACGACGCCATCGTAAGGGTAGAGAGAGACCGAGTAGAAGAGGAAGAAAAAACATCTAATCCGGGGTGATAGATCTGATCGGGGATGATAGAATCATAAATTGCATGGGAATATGAATCATAAATTGCTCTGTTTTAGAATAGTAAAAATTTTCCATTGTATTCTAAAAAAAAAATATTTTTGCTATACCAGAATAGTTTAATCCACCATTCTTCTTCTTGTTACAAATAACCCCTTACAAGTATGGTTGAAAAAGATTGTTCACATATTTTTGTTGCTTCCACACTTAGTCTATGATTCTTCATATCTACCTAAGATGAGGTATACAATCAAACGAAAATCCTAGATGTGTAGGGTTGTAGGGAAGGCAACATATTACACGATACGATAACACTACTAGAACTCAACATGGATTTAGTAGGTTAGGGTCGGGTTTGATTGTGTTCATGTCATTTTTGGGTCTACCTGAAAATGACGTGACAAAAATCATGTCATCTTCCGTCATATTGACCCGTCTGACTCGCGACTTGTTAACATATCACATTGACTGATCTAACTTGTGACCTATTAACTCGTCATGGTGACCCACCTGACTTGCTACCCATTTATATAATCGTGTTACATAAGTTGTGTTGTGTCGGCTCGTTTAATAACCAAGTCGTGTTCGAGTCATGAGTTTTTGACACGATTATTAATCATGTTGTGTTCATGTCGACCCATATAATGGGACAATCTCGACATGACCTGAACATGACCCACCAACATGATTTGCCGCCCCTATAAGGGTGATAGAAAGATGGCAAGTTAAATAGAAGCTCCCAATATATAAAGAGCTCTGCTTAAGTGACCAAGTCCTCATTCAATAGGACAAGAACTATTCATGCATGTTTGACAGAAGTGGGGCCATCATTCTGAGGGGCAAGCATTCTAAGCTATATATGTGGTCACCGAAAGAAGAACAACATAGTCAGTAGGTTATTGAGCGCAGTTGATTCTAGATATCATGGCATCTCTCCTCGTCACCCTTTCACTTATTGGAAGACCTCAAGTAGATTTAGAAATTAAATATACTTCCACATAGTTTGTTTCATAAATCATTATTTTTTTTACAAAAAAGATGGCCAATAATCTTGCTCGATATTAAGAAAAAAATATTTAGAATATCACGTAGCCACTGGTGTTCTCGATTTTCTTCCACTTATAACACTGAGTTTGCCATTTCAATCCAGCTTCTACTCTTCTTAGCAAGAGAAAAAGAGAAAGGAAAGGGAAAAGGAAGATAAATTCCTTCATCTTTGCTTCTTTTTATAAAGCCACGGGTTCCATTCAGAGAAAAAGAGAGAGAAAAGACTTGCATAAAAGGGAATGCGCAGTGAAAGGCAAAAAAGAAGCTCGTTTGAGCAAGTGGTATAATTTATATAGTACCCTTTCGGCTAAAAGCTCTCACAAAGTTAAATCAGGAGTAGATTTGGACGTGAAGCATAACCATAGAGCTATCATCTGATAATTGTATAGGTATCTCTTTGCAAACAATGCAGATATAGATGGGACCTGCTAATTCTAGATGATCTAAACTGCACATTTGCTATGTCTAGCTAGATGGGTAATGCCTAATAAATCTCCTCTTTCTGTATTCTTAAAGTCTAAATCACTGATCCACACAAATTGCTTCTACCAAAAGAAAAGAAACAACTGGAGACCTTGGATGCGGTTACCCTTTTGTTAGTCCCAGGGAATATAAGTGTCTCTAAGGTACAAGTTGGCCTCAGATTTTTGGTGACCCAAAATATCTAACGGTTTCTATCCATCTCAGTTAGGTTATGCATCAGACAGTTCTTCTGTTTGGTGAATATTACGACACCATTTCCTTTCAACTTCTTAGCCATCCCTTCTATACGTCTTGAAAATAATAGCTAACGTGATCATCGACTATTTGTGCATATGGCCAATCCAAGACGGGGCTAAGAAGATGAATGGTTGGAAGATAAAAATTGTGGGTGTCATGTGTACTTGGGCTGCACATGCTTTTTTCTTGATTAACACTTTTAAGCACGTATAAAACTGAAGTACTAGTCAAAACAAAAAGAAAATAAGGAACATATAGGGAACTGTAAATACACAAACAGTAACTAAGTTATGAGGAAGTATGCTATGAGGCCCATTTCTCTTTAAATATTCATGTTAACATTGGTTAAGTGACTGAGGTGTGTGAATGTGAAGCAAGAGTGAGCTCTCTACAGTGAAGGTCACAAGTTCGAGGCTCTTCAAAAGAGGCTGTGAATGAGTGCATGAGTCCACTATTTCAAAAAATAAAGAAAACATTGGTTAAGTGCCTTGTCTCACAAACAGGTGGTTGTGGGTTCAGGTCACAGTGCTTGCATACCTCCAGGAAACATAATAGCGTAATTCATATTTTTATACATGTTTAGAAATCATATAATTGCATAGTTCTATAATTCGACAAACCTAATTAAAGAGAACTTCTGTTGAAATATAAACTCTTGTTCTTCTTCTTCGAAAGATAAGAGTTTACTGACGATGGAAATGATCAAAGAGGCCTATAAAAGAGTCTTGGTAAAGGCAAAAGTAAAGAAAACACAACTAAGGCCCGGAATGGGACTGCCGCTAGGTAGGGTATCCAATTACCATGCAGAAATTAAATATCCTTGTTAATTTGTATCATATGTCTAAAAGTTCTCATTTCAAGTCAGCGGCCTTATCTTTTCATCAAGCCCATTCGTTGGAAGAGGTAATCTCCAATCCTTAACAAAATCATCCGCCTCACAAGGAAAAAAATAAAATGTTAGGGGTAGAGGACGAGCCAAGCTTGAATTTCATAACGTTGGGAGTTGGCAGGATCTGTATTTTGTGGTGACTTGAAACTGTTAAGGATCTTCAATAAATATTTATTGTCCCAATATGATTGGATTTATAATTAGGGCCTTTTTTTTGTTTGTAAGATCACTAGAACTTGCAAGTAGCAGCATTTCTATAGAAGAGAACCGAATGTCTAAGTATGCATAGTGGATCCTCCCACTTCAGTGCCAAGGTCGGAGATAGTTAGCAATCAAAACCTCAGAGCTTTGGACATCGGCAACAGTTTACCTCGTTATAAAGTCTCCACGGGTATTCCCTGTCACCCTGCGCCTACCCAATTACCATGGCCGAATCGCCTTCGAAATTAATAAGTTGATAGTCCTTGTCAATCCAGAGTTTGATTGCTTCCTTGGTTTCCAAAGTCTTCGCAGCATTTGAATCCAAATGGCCTAGTGGCCCAGAGAACGGTAGCAGTATCTCTCTCAAATGAGTCTGACAAACAACTCCAATTCAGGCAGGACCCGGGTTCCCCAGGAAGGACGCATCGAAATCAAATTTCAGCACACCCTGGCGAGGGAGGCTCCATTGCTGTAACTATATTCCCCTAACACACCCAGTTTATCCACAAATCTAGAGAATTTGCTATTCGCAGATATCATCCAAGTGCATACGCAGGAGCTTCGTGCACCGGAGAGTTGTTGTTGTGTGACCTTGAGGTTACAGGTTCAAGGTGTGGAAACAACTTTTTGCAAACTGTAAGACAAGGCTGTGTACTATTGACGCTTGTGATTCGCCCTTGTGCACTGAAGCTACCCTTTTAAATATCTGAGTGCATATATTGGAGAAAAACCTACTCCAAACCACATTAATAGCCTTGGTTCTGTTGTTAAAAGTATGCTTGTCCCTTCAGATACTCCAGAGCAACCCAGGGAAGCAAACATCCCTCATGATTCTGCATCTAATCAAGCATTTCGAAAGGTACTCTCATCATCTAAGCCTTGTCTGACTATGGGTTTATCATAAGAATCTTGTCCCCCCATTCCCCTCTATTATGTATCATGGCCTCATTTCCAAAGGTACCATGTCATATGTAAGCCTGAAACATACCTTGCAGTACCTGACCCAAGTCAAATAGGTCAAAAACCCGGTACCACAGGTTATAAGTAAACTCACAATGGAGAAATAAGCAATCAATTTTCTCTTCCTTATCGGCACAATTGGCAAAAATTTGTAAGTCCAACAACGTTTTTTCGAACTGCCAAGAGTTAAGATCTTACCTTGGAGCAAACTCCACGGGAAGGCAATGGTTCGGGGAGGAGAAGGAAGAGACCGTAATCTCTAGGGTATGAATTGAATTTGATTTTGGTGATTGGTGACTATAGTCTACAATATGCCGTTTTGACAGTGAATTTCCCACAATCAAGCGTCAAAATCCATTGCTCTTCAAACGAATCATCGAGGAATCCTGATAGAGAATGTGGCACAGCTAGCCCAGTCGCACTCCTCCCACTGCCTCAATCTGTCGTAATTCGTAATGTTCCACTGTTTCTGAGATTGGACAGTACAGAAGTACTAATCCACACTTTGGTTTTTCCTTTATGAAGCTCTGAACAATCTTGGGAATATGCTCTGAAGAGGTGTATCACCACACCAACTGTCTTGCCAAAGCAGAATTCGATTACCTCTGCATGCTTGATATCTGATCACTTGTGAAAACCCAGAATTTTTCGTTAAAGATATTCTTCCAAATAAACGATGCACGAGTAGAAGACCCGTCTTCTGAAAACCATTCTCCTCCTTGGCACCCGTACTTGTGAGCTAGAACCCTGCTCCAAGGACCTTGTTGCTTCGAACCAAGCCTCCAGACCCATTTTTGCAATAAGGCTCGTTAAACCAATGATCGACATTGGGCACTTGAACAAAGACTTGAAATGAAAGGGGATTCGTCTGAGCACTGATTTAATCATCTGAACTCTACCAGCCAATGATATATACTATCTCTTCCAACCAACCAGCTATCACAATCTTACATTGCAAGGCCTATGACCAAGGCTTACAAGCTCCACAGAAGGCTTATACACCTTGTAAATGTGACCCGAGGGACGGGCGTATGTTCTTGAATCTATGAAGCAAGGCCTAATTCCAAAAGGCCTGGTTTCCGAAGAAATCTTTGTAAATATTTTAGATCTTCTGTAATAGTCTAGAATACTCTAGGAGAATAATAGAGTAGTCTAGAAAGAATAAGAGAATTCTAGAATATGATCTGGACTGTTGATGTATTGACATTTGGAATAATCCTAGTCATTTACCGAGGAGGTGGATAAGAGTAAGCATGTATAAAAAAGGGTTAACTACTCATTTGTAACTCAGACAAGCTCATTGTAAACAAATTCAACTAAGGAATAATAAGTTCTCTTTGAGTTAGTCTCTTCTTATGTTCCTCTCATTGCGTTAGTGAGTAAGTGAGTGTAGTCCTAACAAATAAGGGTGGGAGTGAAAGGCTGACTTATGCTTTGCAAAAGAGTTGCGCACAAGTACCATATAGGGTTTAACAAAAGTAAAACTGCAACCCCCCCCATGACAAGTCGCTGACTAAATCTCGCTATAACATTCTCGTGGCTTACCAGGTGCAATAGGAAGGCCAATAGGCAAGAAAGGCAGCACCTCAACCTTATGCCCAAGCTTGGAGCGAGATTTTCGACCAAAAGCTCCTCACAGTTTAACACCAATGATCGAGGACTTATGCCGATTAATCTCCTGTCCGCTACAAAGTTCGTAGCACCGAATGATTGCTTTAAGGCACAGTTTGGTCCAGCTCTGATTTACAAAGGATCAGAATATTATCCGCATACTATTAATTTTCAAAGAAAATTAAACCAATCTTTATTATTTTAACCCACAACTGCTCTTATTAGAAACCAGATTTGATAATAAATTTGAGTACATGGTTTCATAAAATCAATACGCTTTTCTTAATCTAAATTGAGCATGTTTTATGGGAAGAAGATTTTGTTGAGCATATTCTATTCATACTGGTAGGTGAAGAACCCAAATCAGTACTTATAAAAGAGAGAGAAAGTAAAACCAAGTCAAGATGATATGGATCCTCTACTTCTTGGGCCGAAGATCTTACAAGTATGGTAAAAGTTGTCGTCGTGTGACCTTAAGGTCATGGGTTCAAGTGTGGAAACAGTCTCTTAGAAAATGTAAGGTAAAGCTGTGTACTTTAGGCCCTTGTGGTCCACCCCTTTCCCGGACCCCACTTTGGCAGGAGCTTGATGCACTGTGGCTGCCCTTTTTGTATACAAAGTAAGCACGCCATATTCATAAATATATTAAAATGAAAGGTACAAGGAAAATACAAATATAGGAAATACTTTTACTGGCGGTAAGATTAGCTGGTACAAAATTTCCTATATATAAAAACACAGGCTAAATCGTTTGCAGAATTAGTTGCTAATCGACAAACATGAGCAAATATAATTTCCTAGCTCCAATGATCTGCATGACTTTATCCACAATGTGCCAGAAACAAACCCGAGGGCTAGTCATTAGACTTAGCCATGAAATCACATTTGAAAGTCCCCCTCGACGATCAACGGTTCAGATCCCGTCATTCTCCAAATCTGAATGTCGTTAAGGATAGCTTTCATTTTTGCTTTCTTAATAGGCCCTGCAAAATCAATAACAAGATTTCCTTGTGAGTCCTTTAAAATACCTCCAATACCTTGAAGCCTGCACAGTCGAAATTAAGCTCAAATTTTCCCATAGATGGAGGGGTCCATATAGGTAGGATCCTCTCCTTGTTCTTTGAGAGAGCAATTTCTTTCCATTTTCTGGTTGAGAATAGCCTTAAAAGTCCTTATGAATTGAGACCCAACATATTGGAGTTTTGAATCCTTTTTTTTTTTTTTTTTTTTTTGGTACTAAAAAAATAGATGGGGCCACAAATATCTAGAGATTATGATTTGCAGATTTTACACCTAAAACTAAAAAATTTACTAACGCCTAATTAAAAAAATTTCTATAAAGATTTTTAATTTATATTACTACTGAAGTGCAATATGCACATGCAAATTTACCAGTCATTTATATGGATTCTATAGAAATTTTGATATTTATCTTTCAAAAGTGTGGTGTTATTTTTATTTCTTATCTATGTTTCCTACATAATAGTAGATTTTTTTTTTTTTTTATCTTTTCCCCTTCTCTCTATGGAAGATTTAAATACATTATGTCATATTTTTACGAAAATATTTTTTGAACTAAAAGAGATTTTATTTTCTATTTTCTATCTATACAAGCTTTTGTACTTTTTAAAAAAAAAATTCCTCAAAGAATTGGGTTTGTATGATCTATCTTCCAAAAGCGACATTTATTTTTCATTTTTTATCTATATTGTAAGCCTCCCATCACAGCCACTCAATTGGATGTTGGCATATCTAATTGATCCTTTTCCTTAATAATTTTTCAACTATATTATAAGTGGGTCCAATAAGCACCTAAAAATTTACTAATAAAATATCTAGATTGTATAACTATTGTCACACCTATCTTCCAAAAGAGTTGAATTAACTTTTTATTTATTTTTATCTATTCTTTATAATAGTATATAAGATTTGGTACTTTGATTACGTAGATATACATACATATATAAGTGATATTTTCATGAGTATATTTTTTGTGATGAAAGACATATGTTCTATTTATATCTATATAAGATTTAATAGCTTTTCTACTTATATATTTATATATTTATTTATATATGGGGAACGGTAATTTCAACAAGGTTGTTGCAGGTGTAAAGTGCAAGTAAAGTTTGATTGGTCAGGAAAAAGTTTCTAACTATCATTTTCTCTAACTTTTTTTCTAAAGATTATTGCAGGTATACATGCCTTTTCTTAGCTTGCAAATCGTATGGACTACTTTTGGATAGGTACATATGACTGCATAAAAGGCACATCTAAAGTGGCTTAGTCCATACGATTTGCAGTCATAGGTGCATAAAAGGTTGTTGCAGTCATACATGCCTTTTTCTCTACCTATCTTAGTGGCTTAGTCCAACCTAAAAACATTGTTCTTAGCTTGCAAATCGTATGGACTACTTGTTTGTACTAAATGTAGAAATACACGGGCATGCTATTAGGCTCTTTATGACTACTACTTTCTTAGCCCTTGTGGTCCGCTCCTTCCCGGGATTCCACATAGGCGGGAGCTTCGTACACCAGGACTACCTCCCCCCATGACTGCTACTTTCTTAGCCCACATGTACCATCTAGACATCTCAGAACCGCTGGATCAACCGAAGACCAGATATACATTCTGAGTGCCAGATGTGAGGCCAATTCAATCCCCTGGCCGTTGCGACTAGTAGAAATCCAGAGTTAGAGACGTCAGATGAACGGGTCAGATCAATCTCAAAGGGAGGGCCTTGCATGTATGGGTAAGGCAAAACACGGCAACTTATATACCATGGGGCATGCAGATCCAACGGTTGCTTTGCTCAAACATAATATCAAAGCTGTGTAAGTTTGAATCCTAGCCTATTTAACAGGTAGGTCAGAAAATGAGCATTATCAATTACCGATAACAATTGCTTACATGTGCAGACACCATATAATAGCTCGTACAAAATAGCAACATTTTGCTAATATTTATACAAAATAAAAATGTTTAATTGATAAACAAACAAATGCTGATCAAAGCAAATCATTAATATTTTCAGGCAAAGTAAGCTAATTCAGTGTGAGAGGTAGAACATACAGATGGGGAGAGAGAGAAGATGGTAGGATTATCCAACAGATGAGATCTTCTAGGCTTGCGTTATCTAATTATTTGTGCTTAACATTATGAACGGTTGGATCATCCAAAATATTAGCCTCTTTTGAGCTTTGCGTGTTGTTATTGGTTCTTGAAATGAAATTGATATGAGATCTAGCTTGGCATGAACAACTTTGGCATGAGATCAAGTAAGCTGACTGAAAATTCAACTTAAATGTGAGTTAAAATGAGATAATTTTCATCTCAACTCATCGCAAGCACCGCTAACAGCGAGATGAGAAGAAATCGGCTCAAGCACTCCTGATAGTGATATGACCCATGTCATCACATATCACGTCAGATCCTCTTATCGCGAGCACCATTAACCCTTTATTAGGCTTCTGTATCATATGCAAAGCTTTGCGTGATAAAAATTCTAGAGAGAGAGAGAGGAAAAGAGAATATATATCTTATATGTGCCAAAACTTGCATAATCACACCATAATTACAAAAACATTGCATAATTGAAATTTGAAAAAAAAAAATTTACAACTTTTTAATCTCCCAAATTTTTTCCTCAATACTTGAAAATTATTTGCTTTCAATTCCTGACAGGTTTGCTAAATTAAACTCAAATGTGAAAAACATTTATAGAATTCTCAAATATAATTTATAAATGTGGCCAAAAGTATAAATTAAAAAAATAAAATTCATATTTTTGTAATTCATTTTCCTACTTTTTCCAAATATTTTCCGAATTTTACCTTGTTTTGCCTTGGGACTTATTCTCCTATCCGAACTTTGTAACGTTGCTTTAGAATTCCCACAGTTTGATTGTTCCCCACAATTAGTTTCTTACCTACAAGTCGAGGGTTGGCCAGAAGCGATTTCCTGTAGCCTATATATCAATAGTTGCACCCCGTCCTTTACCTTTTAAATTATCTAATCAGCTTTACAGTTGTTCATAATTCCCCCAACTGTTTCACCAAACAATGAAAATTTGGTCAATAATGAGTAGAGTGCCATGTTGAATCAGGCTTTGCAGATATAATTTCCATTGATTAATTAGCTTCATTAGATTAATAGAGTTCTTAGCGCAACGGTAAAAGTTGTCATCGTGTGAGGTCACAGGTTCAAGGCGTGAAAACAACCTCTTGCAAATGCAAGGTAAGACTGTATACTTTAGGTCCTTTCACCAGACCCTACATAGGCAAAGCTTTGTGCACTGGGGCTGCCTTTTTTTTTAGATTAACGAAGTTCTTAGGTGGCAAGCCATTGACAAGACTTTCACAAGTCCCTGCATGGCACAAGTAAACTTTCGCTGCTTATATGAGCCCAAGGTGCCACAATTGTCTTCTAAATTTCTTACATGTTTTATTAGTCCCGGTAGGGGATGGCGTTTTTAAGCGACCCACAAAGTTGGCTCTCCTTTTTCTGATGCACGATGAAATCGGTTTGTAGATCAGCTACTTATCATGCTTGACATGCTTCGATGCTTTTAGCATATGTTTTCTTTAGTTGAAAATCACCAATATTAACTTCTATTAAACAATCTTAAACCTTCAAATTTGCAAGATTCAGCAACTTGGAGAGTTAAGCTAGTCTAGGGTGGGAGAATTCTCACATAAAATGGGCGCACAAGAACTTGTAGCGCTTATCATGTGCTGCCAAATTATTGGTTATGGCTGATTGATATGAAGCGTAACGGAACCTAAGTAATCCCACCCACCAACCTTTAGCCAAAAGACAGCAGATAATTCTCTCTTTTTCGTGACCATTCCACAAAGAAAAAGCGCGTCGCATATCTTTGGATTTTATGTATAAAGATGCTCCTCCCTTTTAAGTGTAAAGTGCCATCGCAATTGGGTCAAAAATGAGGTGATTTAGAAGGCTAGCATTAAGTCTAGCACAAAGATTCAAGATTGATCTGGAACACATGGCACTACCAAATTAGCTACTTCTTCGGACCTATAGGTTTCTAGTGGACAATCTTGGGTCCTATCATTTTCCACAGACGGTCCCCAAAGAACTGGTTGCTAGCTTAAATATCACTACGTGCAAACAAAGAGGAAGGTGAGCCGAAAGCTATCTAATGTAGTTGGTCACAAACATCATGGTGCTTTCCTCGTGGCGCTTGATTGGAGGTTTAAGCTGATACTTTTCCTTGACAGAGAAGATTTAAAATAGATTTAGGAGCTAAAATATACTCTTAGGTCGTTTGCTTGATAATTTGGGTTGCAAGAAAATCAATCAAACAAACAAAAAGTGGGAGGAGAGCACGGCAACATTCTGAGGCATGGCTTCTATTGTTGCTCAAGCCCTCATGGATATCTAACATCTTAAATAACAAGCAAATTAGAAAATCCTAACATGATCTAGTGAACGTACGGCCAACAGCTATTTATAACCAAGGGTCTGGATCCGAAGTTCACCTCTTATGAGTTTCATAATTGTCTAATTGGTTTTCTCCCAGGGTATGAGATTCTTCTTCTTAGTAGTTTCTTTTTCTATCGACTGGAAAAGCGACGGTTCATTGTCTCGAGTAAGTTGTACTCCAGCAGAAGTCTCCATAGCAATCCTTCTACGGGTTCACCTTGACATACATTGGGTGGATATGATGTACGATGTTGTACTGCTGGTCTCGTGGACAAAACTAGTCTCAGATTATTTTCGCTAATTGAATGTTAGAGGAGTCTCTAGAACTTAGAGCCGAGCAGAAGCCTTAATGCATAACGGTGGGTGTATACAAGTATGTATCGGAAATCACCAAATACAAGAATAATAAACCAAATGCAAAATAATACAAAGACAAATGAAGATAAGAAATGATAATTTCAGCAAGGAGTTGCAGGTATAAAGTATAAGTGACATTTGATTGACTAGGAAAAAGTCTTTAACTGTTATTTTCTCAAACTTTTCTATTTTTTACTTTTTTTCAGCCAATTAAATGCCACCTAGTCGTTGCACCTACATAAAACAGCTGAAATTAAAACACCTCATAGTGGTAATTTCAGCAAGGAGTTGAGCGTGTAAAGTGCAGATAACAGTTGATTGGCTAAAAAGAATTTATAACCATCATCTCCTCTAACTTTTTATGATTTGTACTTTTTTTAGCCAATCAAATGTCACCTACTCCTTGCACCTGTATGAAACAGTTGAAATTAACCTGTATCAAATGTCACCTATATGTGTCTAGCAAAAGACAACAAATCACATCAAATGCACATCTCTATCCTAGTCTAGAGTCCCTTACAAGAAAGTAACTTACAGTCAGTTGTAGACGTCTTTATGATGTAGTGCCCACCTATTAAATATTTAAGTAAATGATGCAAGACACAATGCCCAACAGCTTTCATTTGTTACTCTACTGAAATACTGAAAAGGAGTGCCAAAAAGGACGTCTGTAAGAAATAATGGCGGAGAAGGACATGGCTAATGAAGAACCATGGAACCCTAACCTTACAAATACAGTGGAAGTGTTATTTCTTTAATCGAAACTTCGCCATCCACAGTGCTTGAAAGAAACCGTCCACAACCTACAAAGACGCATCAGACAGAGGATCGCAACCTCTTCAATCAAATCAAAATACCATCTCTACTTTCCATGGTGGGCTTGGTAGCTGGACCTGTTTGGGTTTGAACTGGGACCCAACATAAAAATGAGCAATAGGAGGATTCCAGACAATGGTCCATCTCTACCAGTCTTTCAACAAAGCAGCATTGGACCAGTGGAAAAGAAATGGTGTACAAATCCCGCTTTACGTAGATAATAACACTCCTTCCTCTTGTTTATGAATCCTTCAAGAGAAAGCAAACGACCGGAATAGTGTCACTGCTAAGACACTCTTTATGTGTAATATCAGTGATTCAGCATGCATGGTACCGAGCTACTTGATGATCTAGACGGATGGCTGAGAAACTTCATAGACTAAGCAAAAGGGAAACCGCTTATTAATCAAATGGTTTCGATAATCTCATGCACGACAAATTTTCACGTTCAGCCCAGCCAATAGATGAATAAATTAGATCACAAACTAATTGAGCCGTAGATTTACTCCTAAGCATGTGTGTGTTTCCTTGAATTTAAACGTCCAGTCATCATATTATATACCCTTTGTTAAGCTTTTTGTGTAATAATTGTAACCAATGAGAATTATAAACTCTTCTGAGCCTCAAACAACAAGTGGTCATGATACATTTACTTCTTTTGATCAATATGAAACTTCTAGTTATATTGGTAAGTCTTTTCTTTTTATAGTCTATATATGGGGAGTCATAATTTCTGCAAGGAATTGTAGGTATAAAGTGCATGTGACATTTGAACCCTGAATTCTGAACCCTAAACCCTGAATCGTAAATAATGAACCCTAACCCTGAACCTTGGCCAGGCAAAAGTTTTTAAGTGCCACTTCCTCTAACTTTTTATGTTTTCTACTTTGGATAATAAATGTGCAAAAAAAGTGGGCAACATCGTCACATGGTTTTGATATGCAAGAAGTGCTCTAGAGAGGTTATTGGAAGAAATTCCTGACGTGGAAGGAAAAGGTAGTAACGTTAAACAATTCATAGAACCTAAAGATGTGTCATTCCAAGATGTTGGCGGTAGCAAAGAAAGGCAACTTATTAAGCCATGTAGTTATTCTCAATCCTCGTGTTGCAAATATAGAAGGGAGAATAAGTAACGGTGGATTTAAAAACCACAAAGAGGTGAAACAAAAGAAAACTAAAGGGCAGCCCCAGTGCATGAAGCTCCAACCTATGTAGGGTTTGGGGAAGGAGCGGACTACAAGGACCTATAGCAGGCAACCTTACATTTGTATTCTGTTAAGAGATTAAGCTCTGGTGCTGTTAATTTTCTTAGCCTTTAAGCAATGAAAATGAAGCTATCTTGAATGGTTACTTAGTAGTGACCCCTTCGCATGAACAGTCCCGATCGTCCAACACGTTTGCCACTTGGTTCGAAGGGCTGAAGCTGTCTTGAACAGTGAAACCAGTTCCTAGTAGCCAATAATTTCATACGACAAATAAATGGACATTATTTGATTTTTAGGTTCCTTGATTGATTGGTTTGGACTGTAAACATGAATTTTCCTTGTGTTATATGAGCTATGTAGTTATACACCCAAATAACGTTTCCATCTGTTGATTTAGTAATGAAAGCAGTCCACATTCTGCCCCCATCACAGATGAATATGTCCCTCAACATGGGATGATACTGATCATTACAAATACGGGGTGATTGAAAATGAACAGTGCAACACAATGAACTTGTGATGTTTCTGAGGGTCAGGATTTGATGTGATGCGGCTCAGAAGATGAATGTTTTGATCAGTGAAGGCTGATGGTCTTATATATGTTTTTGGCTATGTAGAGTAGTGAGTTTTATTGCAACGGTAGAATTGTTGTGAGGTGACCTTGAGGTCATGGGGTTAAGACATGAAAACAGCCTCTTGCAAAATACATGGTAAGGCTGAGGACTATTGACTCTTATGTCCGCCTCTTTCCTGTCCTTTTAGAGTAGTGAGTTTTATGCGGATATAATTAGCTCCATTTTAGAAAGAAATTAAGAGGTAGAGAAAAAGAAGAGAAACATCGTAGTTATGGGAAAGTTTGTCACCAAGGAAACAACGAAATGCTATTTAGAAAGTAATTAATGCGTTAATTATCTGGGGACGGGAAAAAGAAACGGCTTTTTTTTATGGTAACCGACAAATCCTGTCACACCCATATGTAGCTGATGTAAAATCTTTGCTTAGCGTTGTACATAAATTCATCTGTCTTAGATGAGCCATAGATGAAATGTTAGTACATGACAATGCTCACCTCAATAAAATAGTACTAGAAGTGCCACAGTGGTATGACCAACTTAGTTGTTAATGAGGTCATTAGAGAACCGCGATAGTTACGAGAAAAAATAACTGGGGTTCGGGGGCAGCGCCCCCAAGGAGAGGGGTCATGTCCTGCAGCCACCCTTTTTGTGAACACAGGAAGCTTCCAACAGCCACTCCTTTAACCCATTCTACAGTAACTATGTGAAAAATGTGCTGAAAGTCCAATTCGATGGGCTAGTTGGTGAAGACTCAAAAGCTATAAATAGGCATGCCACAAGCCTCTAAAGCACACAGAAGTTCTTTGTTAACTTGTAGTCCTGCTTTCCTGTTAGTTCTTTTTGTTAGTCTAGAAGCTATTGAAGCTCTGTTAGAGAGCACACTGTGGGACGATCATCTGTAGTAAACTATCAAATTGAAAGTTTGAGTAGTATTGGCTTTCCTCTAGATTGGTGTTCAAACTTTTCTGATGTAAGATCGTTTCTTTACATGAAATAAGGTGTTACTGGTGCTTGAGATGAGAAGATATGGGTGCTCGAGTTGAGAGGAGATGAAAGATGAAATTCATTTCATCACAATTCAGTGCAAGTGATGCTCAGATGGGAAGACAAATTTTAATCTCATCTCAGCTCACTGTTAGTGGTTTACATGTCACTTTCATCTAAAGTCATCTCATCTAATTCCTAGTGCAAAAGAGAGTCATTTCAACCCATCACAAAATTCAAGCCCACCCCTGTATTTTGCTGGGGATAGAAATGAGCCATATTATATCATCTGAGCACTCAACCATCTCCTCCAACTCATTTCAACCTATCTAAACCATCTTCTCCATGTCATCTCAATCCTATCTCCTCCAACCCGTCTCAATCCAGCTCAAGCGATATTTTCAGTCACCTCATTACATTTCAAGCCAAATTTAGGTCATCTCAAGTCATATCCAATCTCATCTCAACCACCACCAACCCCATGAAAAATAGTTTCCAATGCAGAACCTGACCAATGACCTGGTAATAACTTGGAGCTCAAGAATCTCAGAAACAACAGAGTAATATGTTAACTGATCCCACGGTTAAAAACATCCAATGGGCAAAATATAGCCCGAAAACAAACAGTTAGATCACCGACCACACCCTGGCCCAGCGTACTTAAAGCAATGCATATATGTATTAGCCTGGGTAGTGCAGGTTTCAAACACATGCCGTGTAGTTTTGTTTCTGGTTGAGGAATGTATTCATGGGAGGTCTTATACTATACATCCCCTTCCAGATACTAAAATATGCCCATATTTATTATTTTACCATAAAGGCATGTAATATTGAGGTCACGGGTTTAAGGTGTGAAAACCGCTTCTTATAAAAT
Organism: Warburgia ugandensis; assembly: GCA_035236585.1. Classification (NCBI taxonomy): domain Eukaryota; kingdom Viridiplantae; phylum Streptophyta; class Magnoliopsida; order Canellales; family Canellaceae; genus Warburgia; species Warburgia ugandensis. Next base: position 7,912,717 of record CP141138.1, on the reverse strand, counting down.
GCAGGTAAAGCTATGTACTATTGACTCTTGCGGTGCTTCCGTGTACCCCTACCATAAAGACAGTGAGATTAATGTTACAGAGAAATAGTTTTCCTATGAATGGGCCTGGGACATAACCGGCACTGGTTTGACAAACATTCTCGACATGAGTATATCTTTAAATATGCAATTAATTTACTCCTTGAGGTCACGAGTTGAAAGCGTGGAATTAGCCTCTTGCAAAATGCAAGATAAGGCTGCCTACTATAAGCTCTTGTGGTCCGCCCCTTCTCCAGATCCTGCATAGGCAAGAGCTTCGTACACCAAGGCTGCCCCTTTTTTCAGCACGTAATAATACATCGGAATAATAATATGATATTTTAGCTATCTATAACTAAGCCGTTAATATTTTGCAGTACATAACTGCTTAAAAAACTGAGACATCTACTAATCACCAAAGAAGAGGATATGCCATCTCACCATGGTCCCAACACTTGATTCGTTCTTTGTAGTGGAACCAAGGATTTACACGCGGCACTTATCTGTGATCAGAGCCGTTCATGCTACAAAGATGACTGATGGTGAAGATTTCATTCAACGGTCTATCAGAAAAAATGACAAACTAGGTTGTTGGGCTGTTATTAGGCAGTGACCTCTGCGGGGCCCAGCTCATGACCTTTTGCCAAGATTCGAGCTTCCATGGCTGGCCGACACCGTTAAGTTTCTCAAACAAGAATTACACCCGATTTGAGGGCTGAGAATCCTCTCAAGCGCGTTGCCCCACCAAAGTGGGGGCCCGACCACGTGGTAGGTTTTCATTCATGCGGCCCCAACTTGGTAAGGCAAATCTCACTTTTAATTGATCCAACTCGTTCATCTAATTTCTTTCAAAGAGACTTTCAGGGGCAAATTCATCCAATTTCATTTACTCATAATTATTTTGAGTTGCAATACAAGTTCTTTTGAGCAAGTCTCCTTCTAAAGTCTCTTGTATTTTTTCTCATTTCTTTAGTGGGCCAATTTTATGCATCCAATCCGTATGATTTGCCCCATTAACAGACATCCTAAGAGATGAGATGAACGGATCCGATCAACCCAACGTGTGACTCTTCCGGCCATAAAGCTGTTTGCTCGGTATCGTCGTCGTGTATCAACCGTGTACCGATACTCTGATTATTGAATGATAGCATGGTGCGCGTACTACAGCTGCTTGATGTACTGCTTCTAACTTTTTACATAATGGACCCCACGAGTGCATGATTGGAACATACTCCGAAAGCCTGGAATCGGAATAAACTTTTATTTTGTCACCGGTGAGAATCTTGTAAAACAATGGTCCATATTCAACAAGTAAGAAGCAAAGATTTTGGGATATTATATTCGTCCAACCACCTTGATTTCTCTCAACAAGCGATCCAGATCCACCAAAAATCAGATGGACGGGTCAGATAAAAAATATGCGGGGTCTACCAGGCAATGGTGGGGATCTGCCTTATAATCAACCGCGTAATCTTGTGTAAAAAGAGTACGAGAATTGATAGCGGCACCCCTCCGTAGAGAAATGCCCGGGAAAGATTGTGGTACGATTATCAAGGACGAGAACAGAAATTTCGGTTTTGATCTGCAATGTGTTTTACTTCGATAAGGAAGAAACTTCTTCCCAACCGTCCACAGTCATCGCCTGCAACTTCATAGACGCCGTCTTTTACCCCTACCTTATAAAAATAAAATTTTACAAGATAACACAGATTCTCTCTCTCTCTCTCTCTCTCTCTCTCTCTCTAGATCATCCTTCTCCTAAGCATCTACAACGGCTTTTTCTATCCAGCGAAAGTTTCAGCGCCATGACCTGTCTATCTCTCTTTTTCTTAACAGACTAACAGAGAAAGTTGCATCAGATAGAGAAATGAGGAATGGAAAACACCGGTGGAAGATCTCCTTCTACCGGGCTTCCCCTCGCTCACAAGCCCAACAAAGGCCGCCGCCGGAATTCGTCTGTCCAATCTCTGGTCATTTAATGGCCGATCCGGTGATAGTCTCTTCCGGGCAAACTTTCGAGAGGAACTGCATCAGAGCCTGTAAAGACTTGGGCTTTGTTCCTCGCCTTGTGGACGGCTCAAGGCCTGATTTTTCCTCTTTAATCCCCAATATCGCCATCAAATCGACTATCTTACACTGGTGTGATGATTTTGGTGTGGAAAGGCCGAAACCCCTCGAACCAGAAGCTGCGAAGGAGCTCGTTCGCAGGTTAATGGTGGAATCGGGAGTAGAACGAGAAATCAAAGTGGAGATTACGGAATCAGATAATGGTGGGAGCAAGAAAGAGGAAGTAACAGAATCGCCGGAAGCACCGAAAGGAGGCAAGGTGGGCATTGGGGATGCGGAGAAGGAACTTCTCGAAGGGGTTGCGGAAAACCCACCTAAGAAATTCTCGTACGCAGCTACTGAGGTAAACCGCAGACCCAAACATTTCTATTCCAGCTCGGAAGAATCAGTGGCTATGACTCCACTTCCTTTAGCTACAAAACCGTCTTGTTATTCTTCTTCTTCCTCGTCATCTTCAGAAATTATTGACGAAACCCTGGCCCTGGGTTCCGAATCAACCCAAGAAACTGAAATCATCAACAAAATGAAAAGCAGCCAGATCTTCGAACAAGAAGAAGCCGTGATTTCTCTCCGGAAAATCACTAGAAACAACCCAGAATCACGAATTCCTCTTTGCACACCCAGATTACTCGTTTCCCTCCGATCTTTATTACTTTCCCGTTATTCCCATATCCAAATCAACGCGGTTGCAGCTTTTGTAAATCTCTCGCTGGAGAAACCCAACAAGGTGAAAATCGTCCGATCAGGAGCCGTCCCACCATTAATTGACGTCCTAAAAGGGGGTTCCCCGGAAGCTCAAGAACACGCAGCGGGAGCCATTTTCAGTCTCGCACTCGAAGATGAAAACAAAACCGCAATCGGGGTTTTGGGCGCATTACCCCCGCTTTTCCACATGCTGCGTTCGGAAAGCGAACGCGCTCGCCAGGACGCAGCACTTGCTCTGTATCATCTTTCTTTAGTACAAAGCAACAGATCGAAGCTCGTGAAATTGGGTTCAATTCCAATGTTTCTATCAATGGCTGCGACTGGTGGGGAATTGCAATCTAGGATTTTAATTATACTGTGTAATTTGGCTTCGAGCCCAGAAGGACGTGCGGCGTTGCTTGATGCGCATGCAGTTGAGGTGTTTGTAGGAATGCTTAACAGAGTGGAAAACGCAAAAGCGGTGAGAGAGGCCTGTGTGGCGGCGTTGTATGCAATGAGTCAGAGTCAGATGAGGTTCAAGGGGTCGGCGAAGGCTGCTGGTGCTGGCGAGGTTTTGAAGGAAGTGGCGGAGAGAGGGAGTGAAAGGGCGAGAGAGAAGGCGAAGAGGATGTTAATGTTGCTGAAGGGGAAGGGAGAAGGAGGCGGAGGAAGAGGAAGAGAAGAGAAGCTGGTGGTGGAGGAGGACGATGAAGGAGATTCAGATTCCATTGTTCCGTTTCGGGCCGGGCGGTACGGTTGGCGGAAGGGCGTTTCGGTTGCAAACTCAACCGAGTTTTGATGCTTGACGGGGTGTGTTAGTTTCGGGGTACGGGTTGTAATTAGGGTGTACCACAGGGGTGTTTTCTTCTTGTCGTTTGTTCTAATCTGTTCTTTGTTGATTTTGGTTGTGTTTGGTGGAGTGGACTTCGGAGTGGCATGGTGGTAAATAATTGCTGCAGTGTAAATAATGGTTCAAGAAAAAAGAAAAAATGAACTTTCAAAAATATTTTTGTATTTGGATGTGACTTGTTCTGCAGGGAATGTAAGTACTTGTTCATACTTGTTAACGGGAAAGATGCTCTCAGATGCTTTACTGGGGAGCTTGATCATTGTATTGGCATGATCAGAACCCTTTGTATAGAACAACATTTTTTTGGTTAACAAATTACGATTTCACTAACATCAATCAAATACATGGAGTATATATTCACATATATCGTATAACCACCATGATCTCAATCGTTTGTGTAGGTTTTGATTGCGAGGCTGTATGTATGTATGTATATATGTATGAAAAAAGAGAAATTTAGTTGGCCCAGAAAATGGTAAGAGAAATATCTGGCTGCTCACTTAAACTGCATGGACATGCATGTAATTGGGTTTTATGATCCAAATCTAGAGTGCTGATAGTTACAGACGCTTTAACCGTGTCCATAGGGAGGCTTTCGTATAGAATGCTACCTATAAAGTTAACTCAAAAGTGGTTAGTGTTAACTTTACAAGTGACTACTCTATAAGAGATCTTCCCAGTAGGTGCAATTTAACTGTCTACAATTAACAGTCTCTTGCAAAATGCAAGGTAAGGCTTCTACTATTGACCCTTGTGGTCTGCCCCTTCCACAGACCTTGCAAATGGGAGAGCTTCGTGCACCTGGCCTGGCCTTTTAATTATGAGTCCTGAATCTATCCTTTGAAGAAACAAACAACTGGTGGACTTTGTTGACTCTTTTAATATAGTGTGAACTGATCGATCTATCATTAAATTAGAACATTACTACAAACATTGCCATGTACTTTAAGTCCTGTTACTTAGCCATCGCTTGTTCGAAAGAAAAAAGGGGGAGTTTCTTGGAAACAAAGCAAAAACCGACCTTGTGACATATTGGTTTTGAGAATAATTTGGCAACACCAGTATTGAAAAAACTTGTGATTTATCATGTGTTTGCCAGGAAATGTATGCTGTGTAAAACTTGCGTTTAGTCTACAAAATTACCTTTAACTCAAAAAATGCAGTAGGTTGCTAATGATTTGGGAACTTCCGAAGTTAAGAAAGTGAGAATTTTCTTGAATAAATTCAATCATTCAAAGAAGTTTGTAGCTGTAGAGCTAGATCTAAGGCCATGTATCGCTGTAGCACTCGAAGGGCCTCTCCTGTGCTTAGCTCACGGGTTCGAGCCAATCATGGGTTATCCATAAAAACCCAGCTTTCCGGACAAAAGAAAGTCTGTAGCTACAGGTAGTTCTTCACTCCAACATGTCATGTGCTACAATGGATACCGCCCACGAGCAGGAGTCCCACATAGCCGATAGGTTGACCGGCTTTCAGAGTGACTTGCTCCGGCCCATACGTGAAGCAGCAAAAGTTGGAACACTCGGTCCAGTTCCTACGACAGTCCCACGCGAACTTTGTTCCTTCTTGCATACCTAAGATGAACATTTTATATTGCAACAGATTAAGGCCCCAGTGAAATTTATGATTAGCTGCAAGTAACTTGAACTTGTGTGTATAATGCTTTTGTGACTTTTTCCTTCTTTCCTTAGTTGATCATTTCTTACCATAAGCCAAACATCAACTCTAAAGTGTACGTGCCTTGTTGATCATATCTATCGTTCTATCAGTTGGGCTGATTGATGACATCCTGTGGACTAAGATTTTTGTGATCCAAACAATTCATCTGCTGGGACCCTCTTGTAATTGCAGCTAGAGGTACAAGTAGAACCCACTTAGCTTCATCCGGAACGCCCAGCCGAGCATAAGCTCATCTTCTCCTATTCTGAATGTATCCTGCTACTGCGAATGATGGGCACGATTAGAAGTCATTAATAGGTTGGCCTGTTGCAGAGTGATATTGGATCCCATAAAAGTAGGTGAAGGTACAGGGACTGGGTCAAGCCAAAATCATAACTAAAGATCACGTTCAGAAGTAACTTTCTTTTGGTGAAACATTCAGAACTAACTACTCAGCAACATCCGCGACTTTGGGTGTTTCCTTTTTTCCTTGATTGATTTTCCATGTTTTAATCCTAGATCTACCGTCTTATGAATCAGCTTTCAGCTTGCTACTGAGAGTGATGGGCACGATTAGAAGTCATTAATAGGTTGGCCTGTTTCAGAGTGATATTTGATCCCATAAAAGTAGGTGAAGGTACAAGGACTGGGTCAAGGCAAAATCATAACTAAAGATCACGTTCAGAAGTAACTTTCTTTTGGTAAAACATTCAGAACTAACTACTCAGCAACATCCGCGACTTTGGGTTTTTCCTTTTTTTCTTGATTGATTTTCCATGTTTTAATCCTAGATCTAAGGTCTTATGAATCAGCTTTCAGCTTCCTACAACAGATGGGGCCCAAAATCTAAGGTTTTTAGCAGTCTTTAGCATCGGAGCAAAACGAACAATGAGTTCAAGTCTGCACTTGGATCTTACTGGCGTGCTTTTTACTGGCTCTTATGTAGATCCAAGCAATTCACCTTAGAAAGGCTAGGTGCCAAATTTTATGCACATTAGGTCTCTCTGTCTCTATATATTGATTCAAGGCGGGGAAGATAACGTTATTTTATTTTCATCGTAATAAGACAGCAAGTTTCACAGCCATCGATCTTTGAATTCAACGAAAGGAGCTCGTAAAGGAGGTTTCCTCCACACTAAAATAGAACAATTGGAGCGCAGAAGCCCTCCAGCTTTTCTTTTGCATTCAAAAAGGCTACTTGAGTGCCCTGGTTGAGGGGACATTCTCCCTTGGCCCTCACTTGGTTCGTTCAGTCAACAGCCTATCACCTAGTACTAGATATACTATTTTGATATGCCTATCTCTACCTGAACACAAGTTCAAAACCCTCACATGAGTTAACAATGCCCTTCTAGCACGGATCATTCACCCTTTGCTTGTGGCTCTTTCTATCGTGGGAGCAACCACCACTTTTTGTAATAGCAAGCAAGCAAGAAGGCTGGCAGCTCAGTTACTGCATTAAGGCTAGAAAGCAAGGGAAAGCTTGCTACTAGATGCTTGATCGGTTGAAGAGGAGGAACATGAATAATTTAGCCTATATTTATTTGAGTCAAAATTACAGCCATATTTTATCTTATGAATCTTTAAGTTATAAATTACAGCCAAAGAAACATATGTTGAAGTATCTAATACGCTATCTATACCATTTTCAACATGGCAAGCAACTTATATATATATATATATATATATATATATATATATATATATATATATATATATATATATATATATATATATGGAAAAAAAGGGCAAGTACACTTGCCCTAAGTGAGATCCAAGTTTGCACTTGCCCTACAAAGAAACATTTTTCTAACTTTTGTATGAATAAAGATCACCTTTAGGATGATCCAACCGGTTCATTTAAATTACCTAGCTTCTAAAATAGGAAGCTAACATTCCCACATCCCTCTTTTGGGATTTTATGGTTGAAGTACATGTTTAATTTACTTCTTTGAGTAATCAAATTGTTCATATTAAGCATCTTGTTATAGATGGGTCATGTCTCAAAATCACATATTTTTAATAATTCAAACATTGACGTTTTCAGCTGTTTTTACTATGTTTCAAAATGCATACCATTGATTTCAAACAATATTGCAATCATCTAATGTATGTAGTTTTGGGTCAAACCTGCTCTACTGCAAAACAACTAAGATAAAAAGTTGAGATTATCATAAAAGTAAACTCCTTAAATAATAGTGCGAAAAAACTGGTGCGAAAATATCTACTCCTTGAAATGTTGTAAACAAAAAGTCTAGGTGATTGGACAACTATAGCACGATAAGATTAGTGTTTTGGAAGTTGTATTTAGATGTTTGCATAAAGTTTCTAACCTTCCGTATCTTGTGATCGGAAGTACAATTTTTCAGACGTTCGAATCATTCAATCTGCACGCTTCTTGTAGGACGAGAAGTCAAAATTGGGGAAAAACCATGGAAAAGTGGGCCAGGGGCGCTTAGTAAGGTGGGTCCTTTTAGCATTGCTCTTTCCAACGACGAATCCATTTCTGTTTTGTCAAAATGCCCCAGTTTGAAGGATTCACCGGACGGATAGAAAGTACATGGAGATCAACACAATGCCGCAATCATAACCAGATGCGAGATATTACAGATGCATGGGGGACGGTTGATATCTCGAAGCGGCATCCCAAAAGGTCAACTACCTGTCGATATATTCAAGGAGTGGGATGGCAGATCAATGGACGTGTGATATTGTGTTCTTACTTAGAAGTAGTTGGTCATTCATTTTGTCATGCCATGTCAGCTGCATCCAGATGCCACGTGTCCTATCAAGCTCCTGATTGACCCTGAAACTGGGACCGGACCCACTTTGAAACTGGTCGGCCCTCAAATCCAGTCTAGAAATCGTACGTCTAAGATTGTTATCTCTCTAACTAGAGCCTATGATGAATCTAAACAGATTGTCCACGAGAACCACGGATTTAGGAATAGAATAATATATATATATATATATATATATATATATATATATATATATATATATATATATATATATATATAATGGTCAGTTTACGTGTCAAACCTATTTCTTTACATAGGTAACCGACAACAGAAGCCAACTCGTACTCTAGAGCCGTCGCATGGCTTCTAGATTACTTTGATTCCAAGCCTTCCTCCTCTCCCCCCAGACAAAAACTATATATAGGTGTTAGACGGACGAAGTTCTTCCTCATCTGCATCTTTATCACCTATTTATCTACGAGGAACAGAAATTATAAGAGAGAGAGAGAGAGAGAGAGAGAGAGAGAGAGAGAGAGATGGGAGGAACGGAGGCGTTTCCGGACCTGGGAAAACACTGCCAACAATCTGATTGCAATCAACTCGACTTTCTTCCTTTCAAGTGCGATGGATGTGGAAAGGTTTCCACGTATGACCCTCTTTTTAAAGTTTCTGATTTTCCTTTATGGTATATTTATGCCTTTTCCCTAGAGGCAATTCTTAAGACTCCATTATCAAGGGTTACGATTCTGCAATTCCTATCTGTGGATGATGACTGACGATTACCTCTCTGCAGGTGTTTTGTTTGGAGCACAGATCCTACAGGGACCATGAATGCCCAAAAGCTGACCACAACAACAGAACCGTCGTAGTTTGCGAGCTGTGCTCAATATCAATAGGGAGAAAAGGCGATGAGGAAGAGAAGGGCATCCTGGAGCAGCATGAGAAGTCTGGCAACTGTAATCCTTCTAAGAAGCAGAAGCCCAAGTGCCCAGTCAAAAGATGCAAACAAGTATTGACATTTTCCAATACCAGCACCTGCAAAGTTTGCTATCAAAAGGTGTGCCTCAAGCACCGGTTTCCTTCCGACCATGCGTGCAACCCCAATACATCCAAGTTCTTGGTTGCTTTGGCAGCAAGGAGTGACAGAAAATGTGGTGGGGAGAAAAACATTTCCTCCCCACCTCCATTCGTTAAAGCTTGTTGAAGAAATCAGTCGCATTCGGACTATCTTGTATTTATCTATCTGATTGGCTTCTGAAGATGTTTCTAGGAAGGCATAGACTGCAGTGTAATCTATCAATGAATTCTGGTGAAGCATGAATAAAATACAATCTTAGCCTGTTTTACTGTGATTTGGTCTGTGGGAGACAAGAATATTTTTACTCAATTAGAAAGGAAACCTTTGTCACATATCCCAAAATGCAATACATGGTGAGTACTATTTTCCAATCCCTGAGTATGTGTCTCAAAGCAAGCCTCGCATGTCCATACGGTGTTTGGGATGAAGCGAAATCCCTGCAAAACAACCCCCCTTCACATAAGAAACGAAAAGATGGCTAGTGAAAAAAGACTCAAATTTTGTAGTGTCTCGAAGAACAGAACTGTCTTAAAACTACAAGTGAAGGACGAATAAGGCATGGGACTTTATCCAGTCTAAAAGCTGAGATCCAATCTCGATTATGTACCATGCAATGTCTGAGCTGTCAAAATGTACCTGTTGCAATGCTTCATTCCAGTCTCAGCTGAGAGAGGGGAGCATCTGCAAGGAATTTAAAGCCAGCAGGTAAGTTTCATCCATTTTTGGTGCTTCTCCGTCAATATGAAATCAATACGAGTTAAACCGTGACGAAAAATAAAGCTAGAGCAACCACATTTGGTTGAATTTGGACAGTGTTTCACTGTTTTGAAATGAACATGTTCAAAGAACCTTCTATGATCTTAGTGAAGAGCTAAACAGGATCAATCGTCGGTGGACATACAAGGTAATCCTAACTCATACGAAACACGGGAGCTGGTTTCTCTGGTGGCACATAACTTCGCCACACCACATTATCTAGAATTTTGCGTATTGGATTATGCCAAAAGCCATTCAGTTACTCCCACCCCATCAATGTTGTTATCTTTGCAACCCAGCTAACAATATTACATGAATGAAATTAGACTATACCACATAAGCTACATTATTATTGTATAGAATGATGGATGTTGCATTGGACAGATCATGGTCAGTCCATGTGCCATCTCTGGAGATTTAGAGGCCTAATGACTGAAATGATATGAAATTAAGAGGAGAATTCATCTAATTCTATAAAAGCATATTATGCTGTTTCTCTCACTCTTTTACCTTTTGTGCAATGTTCGTGACTTGATTTTATTAACCACGGCAGTATCTCATCTCTCCTCAAGATGTATAGACTTGCGGTCATTGACCCAAAAGTCCATTTGAGCGCCCATTGAAGATAGCAACAGAAGATTTATGCTAAATTCCATCTTATCTTTGACACCCACAAAGGAAAGCAAACATAGAAAAAGAATATCCTAGAAAACTACAAGTGAGCTATGGACAGCAATCCTTCCGATAAGAAGCAGAAGCCCTTGCTGTCAAGATATAACAAGTTCCATCTCCCTCAAACCCTAATATTTGCGACTTTTTCATCAGAGGCACTAAAATACTTCCCTTGCTAACATTATAATACCCATTTCTTCCAAGTACCACGTTCTGTTGTTTTGTCATAGTGGGGCAAGGATGTAGGCAGGACCATACAGCCCATCCTGCCACGCACTTAGCTTATTTAGATGAATAATCCAGTTAAGCTATTGTTTATTTGTCTGTGAATTACGTTACCAACCAAAATTGTTTCTAGGAGATGATGCCTATCCAAAAGCATCAATCAGTCACTACACAACATAGATATTTTACAGGATATATTTACATTGTCTGCACCAGATCAAGTATCTAATAAAAAAATATTAAGATATCCTCCATAACCTAATATGACATTTTGCCTAATATGACATTTTGCAAGAAGAATCTTGGCTTCAGTTGTTTTTGAAAGGTAAAATTTCCATCAAAAGATACACGGAAACTATCACTCTCGTATCTATAATGTCAGAATGGGTAGTCAACCAGACAAACAAGTAAAATATCTCACACACCTGCATCTGTATCTCTATTCAGAGCCAGACCTCATGATTGCCGATGTTTGGAGCGAGGCATGAGTGCAAGAAGAATCTTCTTCCGAGGACCCTACAGGCAACGGTACCACTCATAAGAACATATGGATCCATAATTCAAAGTGAAAGTGAAAGAAATCCTTCACCATGGAACACCTAGAACTAGAAACATGTGTCATCAAATTCATCTTCAACTTTCCAATGACAACTTAAAACACTGAACTTCATCTTAATAATGAAAACTTAATTTCAAACAAGAAATACACATGATAATCTACTTTTTCCACAAGAGTAATGAAACCAAGAACATGATAGAGAAGTTAAGAGCAAGCATCTAAATCTGGAACTTTTAGGTTTGGAATAAAAATATGGTCAGTAAACAAAAATATATAGCAAAGAAATGAAATTTTCTAAACTCCAGGATGAAATAGTAGGCGACAAACTTAAATTTATCAAGAGACTATAAAGTTTAAGTTTTAAAAATATGAATGAGGTCAGCATTCAGGCGGAATAATAATAAAAACTTTGCATGCATTTTCTGTTGTGTAGGGACAGCCTGGTGCACGAAGTTCCCCCATCTTAACTCTAGAAAAGGACAGCCTGGTGCACAAAGTTCCCCCATATGCAGGGTCGGGGAAGGGGCGGACCCCGAGAGTCTATGGTACACAGCCTTACCTTGCATTTTGCAAGAGGCTGTTTCCATGCTTGAACCAGTGATCTCAAGGTCACACAACAACAGCTCTACCATTACACCAACAGTCTTAACTCTAGCATTCCAAAATAAATAAGCAGGACTATTGATGGTGCAATAGAGATCAAAACAGAGAAATACCATTGGTATCCCCAATTCTTTGAGGTCATGGTCCCCCATCTGCTTCAATGCAGCCATATCAACCTGCAAAGGAAAACCAGACTATGTTAAACAACAGTTACAAAAAGGAAAACGTGAGAAATAGCAGAGACACATTGTTTTCTGCATCCTTGGAAACATTCTCTTAAAGATGGCCAAACAGGATGTTATTATCAAAGTAAAGACTCTATTGGGAAATGATGTCATATGTCTGTGATTTGCAATACATGAAATCAGAAAATATAGTAGGAGACATTCTCACATCTAAAATTCTTTCAATGTACTTTCAAGATAAAGCAACTCATCATCAACTGTTAACAATCCCAGGGGTCACAATCAGTGAAGTTTTCCTGCAGCTGGGACTAAGGTGGCAAGATGAAATTATGAATGGGTAGAACAGCCTGCATCTGGATTATATGAAAATAACTCACCACCAAATGATAAGAATTCCAGGGTTTGGAACCAGTTAAATTTTCCCACATTAGGACTTCTAATATAACGAGATGGAGGAATCATAAAATGGCTGACATTGGAAGCAAACTCTGAAATTGTTGATAATATTATCTAAGACATTCTCCCAGGCTATAGGTATCAAGGAATCAAATGCAGGAGAAGGAAAAAATGATACGTTAAGTCTTTCAAAGCACACATATCAGTAGTTGTATGGGTGGAAAGATTCAGGAAATGGAATATTTGAACAGAATGTTTCCGCAACAATTGTTCCAGAATTCTAAAACAGATACAAAGAGCAGTCCTGGTGCACAATGCTCTCGCCTATGCAGGGTCCAGGGAAGGGGCGGACCACAAGGGCCTATAGTAGGCAGCCTTACCTTGCATTTTGCAAGAAGCTGATTCCATGCCTTGAACCCGTGACCTCAAGGTCACATGACGACAACTTTTACCATTGTGTCAAGGTTCCCCTTCAATTCTAAAACAGATATATGAACAAATATTTCCACAACAGTTCCAGTTAATTCTGGGAGAAGCAGATCCAAAACTAAAAAGAAAACCACTAGAAATCTAGGCAAAGCAGATGCCAAAGAGGACAGATTTGCTATGGATAGTTCCTTCCTTTGAACAAAAAGAAAAGGTTAGTCTATCAATACATGCTGAAGCATCATGCCATTTTAAGACTACTATCAACATAAGGATGGACTCGAATCTGCTGGGATGAATGTTTAAGGAGATTAAAATTATAATTCCATGAGAAGAAAAGTTCAAAGGAACAATACCTCCTCTGCTTGAAAGAGAATAGAATATTTTCCCAGACCTAGAGATTGCAACAAGCCGGCAACAGTGTGTGGTTCCTCCGTCTGCATAAAGCAACCACAAATTAGAAGAGAACTATGAGGACGGAACAGATAGAAGAATGCTCACCAAGGTAACAACAAAAAGAAGTATAATGGAGAATAAAGGAGAAACAGCTGGAATTCCTCCAACAGCAAATAAACATGCATGCTGAAACTTCTTTGAAAATTAGCATATCCAAAAATCAATCTATAAACACATAATCTAAGATTTCAACATTTCTAGCATCCTTCACAGATTAAGTCCCCCTGCCTCAGGGCACTTCGTTCATAATCTCATATAAAAAACCAATGTATCTTTACAAGGTAAATATGCTGATATTTTTCTGATCCATGAATCATGATGAGCAACCCAAACTTCAAATAGTGAACTTGGTCTAAAATTCCAAGGTACACTCTTACAGGAAATACTACTTAAAAGGACAAGCATTATCGAACTAAGTCACAAAATGTAAACAGTAGTCATACATTATGATGATTGATTCATAGCCATATAGCTAAACTCCCAATGACCTCCTCACGTATACAAATAAGATACAACTGCAGGAAATCATATTTTCTATGTTTAACACCATCCCTTGCATGAATAAGTTGGTCACTTTCACAACCTCACCTCTAAGAATGAGAAATATGTTAGATCACTTTTATCATTCTGGAAGTTTGTTTGAAAAACATAGCCATAATTTACACCCAATCACATGTGATGTTGCCTCCTCAGTATGCCATATTATTTGACTGGGTAATCACACTAAGAACTTGCCTGAAAGCGGCAACATTCCCAACAGTAACTTAAAAAGACTACTTTTGCACTTCTTGTCTGCAGGATAGGCATCTGCCCAGTCTTAAACACCAACATGATTAATGCTATTAATTATAGGCTGTAACCAGAAAGTAACAGGTAAACATTACCTATCCAAGTATGCGGGTGGTTATTGAGCTAAAACGCACTCTAACAATAGACTACATAGTGATAAAGGAAGAAGAAACAAGAAGTGTACAGGGAGTGAACTTACTGTGTAAGAATTCTTCTGCAGGATGCTACTTGGTGGTGGAAGTCGTGGAACTGGCTTAGCAGTTTCCAGGGGGGAGGTGGTTTTTTCCACTAAAGCTGTAGATCTTGGAGCATCTGCAATACTTTTTGTCACAAATGGATTGGACCTTGGCGGCTCCAAAGACCTTAGAGATGGAATTGGCCGCATGTCATCTATACTCCTCGGAGGTGAGAAGCCCCTAGAAGCACCTAAATATCTATCTGGAGACCTGCGCCTCAATCCATCCAAAGTCCAAGCAGAATATGATTTTCTTAATGAGTCCATCTGGAGCAAGTCATCTGCACTTCTTGTGGGAGGAATTCGCCTTGGAAAGGCAGTAGCTTTTGGTTCTGGTACACGCTGCAGTGTATCAGTTGTTACTGGAGGCCGAACTGTCCGTGAAAGCTTTTCACGAAGGTCTACATCATTATAACTTTGACCATTACTCCGAGTATGATTATATGTGTTTTTGCGCATGAGTTTAAGCCGCAGGTCGTCCTGACCAACCCGAGCATCTTCACAAATTTAAGGGCATCAAGGTATATAAGAGAAAAAAGTATAACACAGTACAGAATTTCCAATGTTTGTGTTATGCTACTTACGGACACTGGAAACATAATGCTTGCCATCATCCGCATCTTCATCACTGGGACTCCTGTCCCCCCTCTGGCTGCGTTGGAAAAAAAATTTAAGGCAATGCTGCCAGGGTCAAGACAAAGTTCACACAATTTACTTTGTGCAAAGAAATACAAAACATTAAATAGACTGGAACTGTTGGTTTGTGTTCCAAGAAGTGAAGCACTAGCTTTTAGAATTTGTCAGCTAGACCTATGGCCATGATGATCAAATATCACTTCTGTGAAAAGCTTTGAAGGCATTTTAAGTTTTATCTGCATTGGATAAAACATTTTTAAGGTTGAAGAAGGCAACTTACATGAGTAATTTAGCCAATTTGTGGATGAAGCTACTGCAGTGGATACTATCATCTCTAAACAAAGCTAAGCACTCAAACATTTCAGGAGCATTAGTTCAAATTCTTCACTTCATATTAGAAATTGGAGAAGGATGGATGACCACTGAAGAGACAAAATATCAATGATTCTGCGAGTTTTATTTGAGATGTCAGTTTACTTTTCTTTGGTTAAATAAGCACAACCTCCATCACTCTTTGAAAAGAATCCTTTACCTTTCCTTGACTTGTTCTTTTCAACCTCCACTTCTCTTGAAAATCAGCAGAAAAAATAAAAAGACATATCAAATTGTCTAGGACTATGTTAGTGGACCCAGTTAAAGGAGAACTCCTTGCTTCTTCTAAGAAGAGAAATATTACGCATACAATTCTCACCACAAGCAATAATACTCTCACAGACGTCTCAGCTCATAATGTCTCTATTCAACAACTGCATTTTCTTTGATAAACTTGTCCACATCAGGACAGGCTCAGTGAAGTAAGATATTATTGTTCGTCAGAAATGTATGGTGAGGCTAGAAAGGAGTTCCTTGTTGTTTATCTCAGATTTGCCATGCATGCTTCATGTCGTACTGGTGGTTGCCTAAGCAAGAGGACTGGCCATGTATCAACCAAAATTTGTGAAATAGGTCATCATAACCCAACTATCAAAAGAAAGACCAATTATATAGTTCAAGCCTGCGTCCATGCCAGGAATGCCTAAAGCCTGAATAAGCCCAGTTAAGGGCGATCAGTGCAACTCTGCTCATGCATAGGACCACACCACAAGTGAAATCCTTTCACAACATTAGAAGGCCTCCAATATACATATCTTCGGATTAAGCGAAACCAGGCCTGATAAGGTCTGCAAAACCACAGGATCATAGATCACATCTCTTTCTCTAAAGGCCATTGGATCCTCCAATAATGTCATATATCACATCATGAGGTGCTTAAGCCTTCATCCTTGAGATGGAGCCACATCCAAATTTCTTGCTGATAAAGGGTGATCCAAGCACTACGAGATAATAATCCCTCATTTGGTTGTGAATCCGTGGCTTTCATATTATAAAATTTTCATCATCCAAAAAAGGAATAAAAATAAAACAAAGAAAAGAAATCAATGTCATGGGATCAGCAGCTACAATGAAGAGGACCATTGTAGAAAGGTCGTGGAAGAACTTCACTAACAAACAAATTATAAAAGTTGAAGTTAGAAGAATAGACTCTTGTGGCCTTGCCAAATAAGTTGTTAAGCAAAAGTTTGGGGGGTGTGGAAAAGTTCCAATGCACAAAGCTCCCGCATAGGTGAGGTCCAAGGAAGGAGCAAACCACAGGGGTCTATAGTATGCAGCCTTACCTTGCACTTTTTGCAAGAGGCTGTTTCCACACCTTGAACCCGTGACCTCCAGGTCACGTGATGACAACTTTACCATTGCACCAAGGCTCCCCTTCAAGTGGCAGCCAAATCTATTGACCTATTTCAATCAAAAGCATACCATCTGGTTCCAGGGTAATTTTTAAGGTTTAGCTAATGTTTTCAACAAGACTAGACATCCAACAAATGTGTGCCCAGTTGAAGTTTGCTGCTAATCACACAGTTGCAAGATTGTCAATGCATGCCTACAAAGGCCGATGAATCAAATAATGTGGAAAGAAAATAAAAGCATAGAGGTATGGAAAGCTAATGATGCCAATGAGAAAGAATATTTAACCAATAATTCATGAATACATGCATTCTAAATGACAAATAGAGCACTAGACATATTGACATTTCACACCCAAGAAAACTACTGTCTAGAATACAATGACCAAATAAGCATAATAGTTGGAATATTACAGATAAAGACACCACATACCGCTTGTGTTTGGACTGACCATATAACATGGAATTGTCAACATTGCTCCCTAACCTCTCTCTTATTGGCCGCTTATTTCCTGACAATGGTACATAATCAGAATGAGGACCATCTGATGTGGCCCCAGATCTTTTGACAACCTGGAAATGCCAACAGAAGAAGTGAATGCACATCTATCGAAGGAAATTATTCATCAGGTGCTAATTAGGAAAAGCACTTACTATATATGATCAATATTAAAAGTTGAATCCATGATATAAAGACCTTCAAGTTAACAAAGGCACTGATGCATCATTAGCTATGAGATGTGACATGTTGAATACTTAGTCTTCCATCAGTACAAGCAACAACTAAATTCCTAGTAATCCCACTTTAAGTGTGAGACAGATAAAGTTTGAGACATTAGATACTGCAAATAGGAAAAAGGACATGTTAGTGCAGTTATATTACATACCACCACAAGCAATACATGCCTGTAGAATGAATGCATGTCATATATGTTTATATATAGTGTGTCACAACCTATAAGGTATAGTATCATATAATATGCATGTTATATTTCTAAATACTTAAAAGTGGTGAGATGATGCCAGTTCCATATAAACCCCTTTAAGAATAATCTGAAGAAGTTCACTTGCAGCAAAATGCTATCAGAATTAACATATCCATCTGTCAACTTAACCTCTGTATGTGTCTTCATATGTACCTGAGAATTACAGCATTATCAGGTAAAGCATCAAGGTTGCATCCTGCAGCAGATATCGATCACACAGATATGCAAGCCTAAAATGTTTCAGACCTTCCAAAATTCTAGAAACCTACCGTGCAGCAACCAAACATCATAGCCATGAATTGAGTTTTACTAGTTGAGTATTGACCAAGCCCAACCATGAGTTTAACCATCTATTTGCAGAGAGTGGGTAAAATTAGTTATTATGATGGCCAGACCAGTGCCTAGTTTCATATAACCTTCCACAAAGGGATTTACAAATTGAATAAACCAGATCAAAGTATGTGTGGTCTCAAATATCAGATATGAGAAGCGCCTAATCATCAACCTTGATGGTCCACTAATTTCTGCTTGCAACTTATTATAAGATGCAAAGACCATCATTATGAAAGTAACAATAACCATCATATAGCACCAAACTCTTTCTATGCAAGAGAATACTCATCAAAGCAAACGCAGTTGTGATTTTGAAGTAAGAAAGAAGTTGGTCAAGTTTTGCCCATGTAATACGACATTCCACATTATACCCTATACCCTATACTGGTTCGAGAATCCATCAAGTTAACACAACTCCAGCAATTAAAGATTAGGGATCCGAGAGTCTTGCAATGTATACTCAAAATGCAACCAAACTGTACAGGACCATCATCAAAACCAACGAAAAGAATTAAACAAGGAACTCATCTAATACTCTTCTCTGCAAGGTTACTGTACGAGAAAACAATAAGAACAAACAAAAACAAATGGTAAAACCTGTTTCAAACACATGGTAGGCTCACTTCAACGCTTCGTGACCTAAGCTAGAGAGAGAGAGAGAGAGAGAGAGAGAGAGAGAGAGAGAGAGAGAGAGAGAGAGAGAGAGAGAGGGATACCTGACCGCTACGCCCCAAGGTAATGGTGACCCCGGGCCTGGACATCTCCTCGGCTGATTTCAACGAATTTCACAACCTTGGAAACCCTAACAGACAAAAATGATAACAACAATCACCACAAAGAGAAACAAAAATCCCATAGCAAGCGAGAGAGCAGAAGAAGAAATCATCCAGAAAAGGAAGGGGAAAAAGATAAACAGAGAAAAGCGAGAGGATTTTCACCTGGAAAGGAAGACGATGACGAAGAAGAAGAGGAAGGCTCTTTGTCATGGAGGAGAGTCGAAGATCGAAGAGAAAAGGACTTCCACGTTACATAATTTGGTCGAATCTCAACTTTTTTATTTAGTAAATAGGCGGTAAACGACTTCACAGAGAGAGGAGAACAAAGAGGAAGGAAAGGAAGCAGAGACCGAGCGAGCGAGGGCGAGCTCTGTGGCTTCTCTCTCCTTTTCTCGTCGGCTCTAACACGCCCAGTTGATTATTAATTCATAGGTTGGTCTCTTCCACAGTTTTGCTGCTCAACCTAGGCTAAAAAAAGGGCAGCCGGTGCACGAAGCCTGCGCATGCGAGTCAGCGAGGGCAAATTACATGACTTTATTTTGCATTTTCCAAAAGGCTGAGATCGAGATTACCCACTTACCAATTTATGCAATGGAGCCTGGCCCCGTCTATGATTGAGCTAAGGACCTGTTTGGTTTGCAGGAAATGAATAGGATTGATTTCCATGGAAAGAAATTCTTAATGCAAAGTGCTTTAGTTCTCGAAGTTGCATTACCCCAAACACCCAAGATCAAACTAAACAGTCACTATGGAGTTCATTTTAAAAGCACACAGATTAGATATATAAAGGTAGCCCCATGTACTAAAATCTCGAAGGCGCATACCACAAAGGTCTACAGTAATTAGTTTTACTTTATATTTTTGCAAAGGTCTACAGTAATTAGTTTTACTTTATATTTTTGTAAAAAGTTATTTTTACACCTTTGAACCCATAATCTCAAAGTCATACTGATTAGATATATAATAATGAGAATTAGACAAACATTACATTCCTAGGCAGCCACCACACGGCTGGTTGCCTGCAGTTTGTTTGATCGTTCAGTTGCCTACTTTACATCATAGAATAAAATATCGACCTTTATACCCCATATATTGGCTGATTTATAAGAGTAGTGAAACAGCCGATTACAATATTTTGCCCAATAAAACAGCCAAAATTCACATTATTTATCATAAAACCACTCGATACGGACGATTTGTAATTTTCTGCTTAGTTAACCGGCCCCGTATTTTGTTCTAATGGTCATGTTCATCTAATTTTTAATTCTAAAAACTATGGGAGCTTCACACCAATGCCTTCTAGCACAGTGGTGCAAGGAAGAGTGTCTTACTTGGGTTGAATCAGTGAAATAAATAAATAAATTATTGTGGGTTGGATGTGTTCTATGTTTGTTCTCTTTAGCTTATCTTTGACAAATTGTCCCTTTGTTAGATTTTGGACATATATATATATAATATAATTGTATATTATATGCTATCATATAGGTTTGGCCTAAATTAAAAGTAATCTGATAAGGTTTAAAGTTAAAGGGGCCTAAGTCATCTCACAAAGTATGGGCTTTATTGTGTGTAGAGACCTAATTTCTGATTTCTAATTCATGATGGGCTGAAATTAGAAATAAGGAAAGCGTATGCAGTTATAAAAGGTTATAGTCCCCAAATTATATGTATGATTCTTTTTTGGCATCCCATCATCAGAAAAGAAAAAACCCTTTCTCTAGAAAATTTATATGCATCAATTTGGAAGATCAAGAACCACAAGACTCGTGAATGACATCCGTTCTCATGGATACAAGTACGCTTCCGCATCTAGTCTATTATTCTTGATAATTTGACATGGTTGATCTTGGTATGATGAAGGTTTTCATCAATAAAGAAATATTCAACATTTGGTATCAAAGTGTCTTACTGTTGAATCATTGAGATGCAGTAGAAAATCCATCATAAAGATACCTCAGATGAATGATCTGAACTGTTAAATGGATTTATGGACCCTAAAAAACCTTAGAAACAGTGAAAACAGAACAAAAATTACGTCATCTGGGACCCCAATCAGATCAAAATAAGATGAACGCCTCGGGCTCATCGTCTCCGATGGATGATGTACCCAGGACGCCCTCTGCAGAATGCACTAACGCAATGATGAGCATAGACACTTCGTAGCATGCAGAAGAGCACTATTGCGCTGTCACAGACCACGCGGGACGCCAGGCGTCCTAGAATCCAGAACGCACATAGAAGTGTCTTGGCAACCAAGACACATGCAGCATGTTCGGATCTCGCATCCCAAACGCGTGCATCCAATGATGCCGGTCGAAAACCACCGTTCCAGCCTGGATTTTGATCCAAACCGTTGAACAATGACCTGAAACAGAAAATTTGAGATTCTAGGAGTTATATAAACCCGATTTTTTATCCGAAACATTTGTTGGAATCGTCTTGACGACGCAAACATGATTTGACGCTAAAACCTTGAGCTGATCACACTTAGTTAAGTTAAATTCATAAAATAGTACCTAATTACTTAAATCGGGCCAATTAGATGGCGATCAAGCCCTAGAACTAGAACAATTGATAATATTAAAAAAAAAATCAAATTTTGGTACAAGTTTTTTTCATGGATGTCTAATGTCTTAAAATAAATTGATTGAAATAACATGCTACCAAAGTAGCCTCTCTTATGTAAGTCAATTTATTTTAGAACATCAAGATGGTTGTGGTATGTAATTCATGCGGATATTGACAAGCTCAAAGGAAAGTCAATATTTGGCCAAATTACATACATACCTGTGATAATAAATATGTGACAATTATCAAGTACTCCATGTAAACAATAAGTCAGTCCAAAGAAAGGCTTATTGTTTGATAGTGTAACACCCCGGATTTTTAAGACATTTTTTTTAAAAATAATAATGGTATTTTAAATAAGAGCATTTGGGATCCCATGAGAAAAGATTTATTTAACATTTTACTAAACCTATCTTAAAACTCCGGGTGTTAATTTTCCTTTCTCAAAATGGCGGACATGTAATTTAAACATAAATAAATAATCCGCGTATAAATCAACGTCAAATAAATAGGCGCCTTTATTTTAAATCAAATAAACGTCCAAAAGACAATAATAATATGGCATAGGGTCTATCCATCATAACATCCCATATAAATGTCCAACATATGTCCAAAGATCTAAATCACATCCAATTATAAAATATGCAGTCCATAACAAAATCCAAATGATAATCCTGTTTAATGACTCACATCACTGTCTAACACTATAGAAAAATGGTCTTCAGCAGCTCTCACGGCTTCTCAACAGCCTTGCCTTTCCTGTTATCGCGCCCGAGATCTAAGGCATTACAAAACAAAGCAATGCCTCAGCAAGCTATCGCTTGTGTAGGTACATAGACAATTAATATAATAAATGAAAGAAATAATGAACAATACTGATGAAAAATCTAACATTTATGAAAATAGTGATATCATAATGCCATGTTCAATAAATGCCAATTTATTCCATATGCTAAAACATAAAATTCAAGGAGTTAAAACATGACATGAATCAATAAAATGGAGCATACAACCAGAATAAGGGCACCCTAAGGTAATGGGTCCCACCATATCGCACTAATATCCCTGATCAGGAGTACACGTAGTCACACCCAGGCATATCATCCATAACCATGCTCATCATACATGCATACATAATAAGAATATGGGCCATCATGCTGCAGTGGCAGCCCTCCATGGGTATCAACCACCGCCGCTCCTCGTCGACACTATAACGGGAGACTTAGCGTCTGTCCCCATGGAAAGGCTCAGACCGGTAGTGTGAACTATCCATGTTACCAAACCCCTACCGAATGTCATCTATGGGCAGGTGTCTATCATATCACAAACTCATCACATCATAATCTCGGAAGGTGGGTGGCCAGCCCTATCCCTCCTAGCATGATGCCCACCGGGCGAGAGCACCCGTCATCAAATATAAAACACGGAAATCATATGTATATGCTAAAACTCAAGAGCACTTATAGCTTGCAATCCCCAAGACATGCCCCTCATCCTGGGGTTAGCCTATAAAAGGACCAGCTAATAAGCCTCTATTCTCATTTCCATGTAAATCCATGCATTTTCTATATATATTGTAATGACCCCAAATTTTGTAATATTAAAAGCCCATAAAAAGTTCAGTTTTAAAGATAAGGGCATTTTGGTCATTTCACTAGTCACCTTGACTAAACCCAGGAATTTGGTACCAAAAGTGGTTCCATTAGATCCGTCTCGGAAAAAGGAATCCAACGAGACCAAAATCACCCAAAACGGAGTTAAAATGAGCAAGATATGGCCCTTTGAAGTTCAGGGGCAAAACTGAAAATTTCTCAAAAACGATTTAACCTGAAAAACACAGGTGCCCGTTTTGATACGGGCACCCCGTCGTCTTCAACCTCCTAGAGGTTTCTGGAACGGCAGTGTTTCAAGAAGAAACCACCGCCATTCCAGAGGGTTCCCCACCGCCATTCAAAGGCGGTTAGAAACCCTCCAGAACCCTCTGTAAAAGCTCTATAAATAGAGCTCTTGGGTGCCTCTAATGGCAGCCCAAAAGCCTTGGAGAAAACCAGTCGTGAAGCAATGACCAAGGGGGGAAAACGTGGAGAGAAAACCACCCA
The DNA here is from genome assembly GCA_035236585.1 of Warburgia ugandensis. Taxonomy (NCBI): domain Eukaryota; kingdom Viridiplantae; phylum Streptophyta; class Magnoliopsida; order Canellales; family Canellaceae; genus Warburgia; species Warburgia ugandensis. The sequence goes on along the minus strand of CP141138.1, from coordinate 7,889,199 downwards.
CGAAGCAGGAGTTTACGAGGACAAGAGGGTGAACGCGACCTAGTCGGTAGGTGCTCTATCACTATTAGATCCTTTTAAAAGAACTATTGTTATTTGAGAACATATGTTTTGGATATATGACTTGATTTGCATGTGATTTGTATGAATAAATTCAGCATGCATGATAAATGCTTTGTAAATAGCCATGTTTTGGAATGACTGCATATACATTATGCACATACATGTGTTAAACGATGCATGCATTGCATGATTTACGTCTTGCAAAGATTGCATGTCCTTGAGGGTTTCCAAAAGACGCTAGAGTGCCGAGGGCCGAGCGGTTGTGAGGGACCCAAAAGAGGACAAGTTTTAACGAGGTTTTGACTTATCTTATGTGATTTGGGCAAGTAAGCCCGTGGGTGCTATGCCGAGGGGGTGCAGGTTGGCCACCGGCCTACCACTAATAGGTAGATGGGTACCACGCCCAAAAAGAGGCAAGTCCCTACGTCGGCGCATGTGGTACGGGGGGCTATCACTGGTGTCACGGCACTGGGTCGGCGTGTCATAGGCCCCGTGGAGGCTATGACCAAGTGTCCTCAGGTACCCGGGGACCACACGGCGAGGAGGCGTGGGCATAGTGGACCACTATGGTTTGATGTGCATTTCATGTAGCATGATATGAGGTTGGTCGACCATACCATACTAGAGGTCCATGAGTTGGACTCCATGAGGCATCTATTGCATATCATGATGTCATATGATACTTTCACTTTTGGAATTATGTGACCTTTTAAGTTATGAGAATTTCAGTTGATTATGGATTCTTATACGATATCGAACTCGAGTATTCAAACATACGCATATTTTGAAATTGATTATGGATTCTTATACTAATATTGAACTCGAGTATTCAAACATACGCATGTTTTGAATGAGCATATGATTTTGAAACATCTCATGCATTTATAAAACTAGTAGTGATAGGCCCTACTGAGTATATTATATACTCACCCAATCCTTAACATTTTTCAGATATCAGTAAGCACTCAAGGACGGGGATACGTCCGTATATATATATCATGGTTCAGGACAACTCCACTCCCAAAGAGGACATCTATGTTAGTGCTATGAGCAAGTGAATCCAAAAGGAAACAAATATACATGTAAGTAAACTCTCAACCCTTTGGACATGTGTTTGTACTTAGTTACAGTTGGGCGGTGCGTTGTGACTGGAAAGACCTGGGGAAAAACATTTGTGATTTTTGAAGTTTTTCAAAAACTACCTTAGTTGTTGTGAAAGCAAATGACACTCGGGGTTTTCAAAAATAAGTTTAAAAGAAAAAGGATTTCCGCTGCATTGCATGGTTTTTATAAAATGGTTTTCAAATAGGGATGCATCCCGCCTTAGGAAATTTGACATTGCATTTAAAAATGCATGAGAAAACCCGGGTCGTCACATATATAATAAGAAATAAGTCTCTAATTAAGCATAACAAATTAACATCATGCTTGTAAAAGCATTTTAAATAAGTTTATTCAGTAAAAGATTTCAATTTGGAATAACCATCCTGTACGCAATGTCGCATGAAATCCACGGTAAATAATAATTGCATTTTTAAAACACAATCACACATGATGCTATGTTTAAACATGGTTTAAAAATCAAGGCAAAACATTAGTTGTCGTCACCTATCTCAGTGTGAGACCACTAACTTGCTAATAACTCCCTTTAACTGGTATATTCAAGTGCACTTGTACATGTCACATCACTATTTTAAAATTTTTCTAAATAAAAAGTGGTCATTTATAAGTTTTTAAGTTAAAACTAGGTCTGCGTCGTCAATACGGTCACAACGCATCTTTCGAATCGTGATTTGGACTCCTCTAGCTCCCAAAAATCAATTTTAAGTGAAAATACTTCATAAATTAATATTTATTAATTTATAGGGTGTTTGGTGGGTGCATTGGTTTACACCAGCGGCCCTGCTTTACACCGGGTTACACCGGCGCCCAATGTACACTGGGTTACACCGGCAATGCGGAAATCGGCGCCTGAGAAGACGACCGGCTTCCGATCATCTCCGATGACCCTACAGGTGTCCAAATCACTTGGTTTTTGAACCATTTTGTTCCAAATTTTGTCTAGTTTCCATTTCTATCATCCTTTTGCATTGATTTATCCAAAAACCATGTTTTTTAAATGGTTTTTCCCAAGTTCCTAAAAACATCCATAGGTACTGGTTTTTGGGTTTTATGGAGAAATCCACCGTTGGATCACTCCCAAATTTAAAGGGTTTGCTCTTGGGTCTCTTGTGCACTAGTTGGACGGTGCGATTTTCAAATGGACGAGGTTTGATCCGTGAAATCACGCTCCAACAATAGCGTGCACAAAGTTCCCAAAAAATTCGATTTTTTTCCTAATTTTTTCATGCTTTTCTAATTAGTTTTCTAATTAATAAATACATAAAAACATGGATTTGAGGCTTACCTTGCGCCTGGCTGGTGTTGCTCGTGTTGCCGGGGCTCCACTTGCCGAAAAAACGTGAATTTTTGCAGGCTAGGTTTCTGAGTAAAGCTCAGTGAAAACGCTCAAAGTGAAGCGTTTTGGTAACCTCGGGAGGGTAGATATAGGCCTAGAGTCCTAGGGGAAGAGAACCTCTCCCATTCACGCCTCTTTCCATGGCTTCTCTGGCGATTTTGTCGGATCCGGGTACAGACGTGTGGAAGACGGGGGTGCCATTATAAATTTGGGCCCCTGTGTAATACGTTTCTGTCAAATGACAAAATTGCCCTTACAACTTCGACGGCTCATAACTCCCTCGTTTGAGCTCCGTTTTTCACGTTCTTGGTAGCGTTGGATTCGTATTGATGAGCACTTTCTAATTCTTATGTTTTCAGGAAAAATTTCTATCTATAAATTTTTATTTTAATTTATTTAATAATTTACTATTTTATCCTAAAAATTAAGGATATTACAGATAGGATTTATTGTCAATATTTGATTAGTACACCAAGAGTACCACTTACAATTTAATATTTCTGTCCAAAGACTAAATTTTAATGTTATGCTAGGTATCTTTTGATGGGCCCTACCATTATTTGAATTTATTTAAGTATGATATAGAACTTGTATGAACATGTTGTTTTTTTCTATTTTTAGTTAATGCATCTGCTTCTATTATATTTGCCAACATCAATTCAATTTCCATGTTGAATGGGACTAACTTTAAGGAATGGAAAGAGAACGTCATGATCATTATTGGCTACATGGATCTAGACATTACTCTAAGGATTGAACAACCCACTGCTCTTACAGACAAAAGTTCCAATGAGGAAAAATGGGACTTTGAGAACTGGGATCGTTCAAATCACATGAGTCTTATGATCATGAAGCATGGAATTCCAAAAACCTTTAGGGGCACTATGTCTGAAAAGGTAACTACTACCAAGGAGTTCCTTAGGGAAATTGAAAAGCATTTTGCTAAAAATGATAAGGCTGAAACAAGTACGATTCGATCTAACTTGATTTCGTTAAAGTATAAAGTGAAAAGGAAATATAAGGGAGTACATCATGGAGATGTCTCATCTTGCTTCAAAACTAAAGGCATTAAAGCTTAAGCTATTTGAGGATTTGCTCATGCATTTAGTTTTGATTTCTCTTCTTACACAATTCAGTCAATTTAAGGTCAGTTATAACCGCCAAAAGGACAAATGGTCTCTTAATGAGCTCATTTCTCATTGTGTGCAAGAAGAGGAAAGGCTAAAGTAAGAAAAGACTGAAAGTGCTCACTTGGCAAGTACCTCTAAGGACAAGAACACGAAAAAAAAGAAGAATAAAGAAGATGCAAGTGGCCCACCTCAAAAGAAATACCAAAAGAAACAAAATGAGGAATTTGGCTGTTACTTTTGTTAGAATCCTAGACATATGAAGAGGGACTATACCAAATATCACGCTTAGCATGCAAAGAAAGGTACACTTCTCACTTTGGTTTGTTCTGAGGTTAATTTAGCTTAAGTACCAAGACACACTTGATAGATAGATTCTGGTGCCACTACTCACATAAGTGTGCCTATGCAAGGTTGCTTGAGTTGCCAAAAGCCAAATGATGCTGAAAAATTCATTTATATGGGTGACGACAAATCAGTGGAGGTTGAGGCAATAGGGACCTTTAGGTTATTATTAAAGATTGGATATTATTTGGATTTGAAAGAGACATATGTTGTATTGTCCTTTAGACAAAATTTGGTTATTCTTGTTCATTTGGAAATAATCAGTTTAGTCTTTTTCTAAATTCAAATATTATTAGTACTGGTTCTTTTGCCTTTTTATGATAACCTTTATTTGTTTAATACTATTGCCTCTTTTGATGAAACATTGCATATGAGTTCACGTGGTATAAAACGCAAATTAACTAATGAGAATTTTGCTTCACTCTAGCACTAACATTTAGGGGACATATCTAAACAAAGAATTGAAAGACTTGTGTCAGATGGAATTCTTGATCCCCTTGATTTGTCAAACTTTCAAGTTTGTGTTGAATGCATTAAAGGAAAGCGGACAAACATAAGAAGATTAGGTGTCAACAGATCTTTAGACGTCTTAAAACTAACACATACAGATATTTGTGGGTCATTCCTTACAACTTCATGGAATGGTCAACAATATTTTATTACGTTCATAGATTATTTCTCACATTATGGCTACCTTTATCTCATTCATGAGAAGTCTCTATCACTAAACGTGTTTAAGGCATTCAAGGTTGAAGTTGTAACACCCCGGAGTTCCAATAGTCACAATATTGTCCACTTTGGAGCGCCCATACACCTCTCACGGTTTTGTTCTTCCCCAGTTTCCTAAGAAAAACACATTGTGACCATTAGAGTTCCTCGAACTCTTATAAACAACCAAGTTTCCTCTCCCCAGGGAATGTGAGACTAACTCTCTGTCCTTCACCCCAACCTAAAAGCGAGCCAGCCTTCTCTTGGCTCGCCCTCATCAGCCTAGGGCTTCACATCTTCCCCCCTTAAGGAACACGCATCCCTACGTGATAGCCACGAACAGGCATCTGCATGCGGTTTGCCATATACCACGAGGGGAACTGGCTCTGATACCATTTGTAACACCCCGAAGTTCCAATACTCACAATATTGTCCGCTTTGGAGTGCCCATACACCCCTCACGATTTTGTTCTTCCCTAGTTTCATAGAAAAAATGCGTTGTGACCATTAGAGTTCCCCAAACTCTTATAAACAGCTTAGTTTCCTCTCCATAGGCAATGTAGGACTAACTCTTTGTCCTTCACCCCAGCCTAGAAGCCTGTGAGCCTTCTCTTGGTCCACCCTCATCAACCCAGGGCTTCACATATTGTGACACCCCAAATTTTTATAACATTTTTTTAATAATAATAATAATAGTCGTAGTCGGAATCCCAAAATAAAAAGATTCTATTAATTAATTTATTTGAATATTTTCTGAAAACTCCGGTGTTATTTTCTTTTTTCAAAACATCATGACCATGATTGAAATTATAATTATAAATACACAGTAACCAATACATATTTCAACTTCAACGTCAAAATCATCGGCGCCTTTATTTTCAAAATAATAAATATATAAAACATAATAACAATGTGGCCCAAGGTATATCCATCATAACATCCCACCTCCATGTCTATCATATATATAATTATCATAATCAATTCCATATAATAGAAGTGTACAATCCATAAAGTAAGTTCAAATCATAGTTCTTCTAATACTCACGTCGCTATCTATTAGTCAAAGTAAAGAAATCTCTCACTGCTATCACGGTCTCTCAATGGTCTTATCCTTCCTGCTGTCTCGCTCAAGATCTAAGGCATTGCAAAACAAAAGCAATGCCTCAGCAAGCTATTGCTTGTGTAGGTACATAGATATTTAATGTAATAGCAATAAAACAAAATCGAATAATCATACTGATACAATAAGCAAAGCAAATTTCTATGAAACTATAATTATTTTAAGCAATGCTAACAAAATCTCAAAACATCATATACGATAAAGTATGCATCTCATGGATTTGAAACATGATATGATCTAATATAAATGAGTATACAATCACAGTAGGGCACTCCAAGGTACGTGAGTCCCATGAGTATCTCATACACTCATATAAACAGATCATGAGTACTCATATCCAACCTCTAAGTGTCGTCACACCCAGGCGTACAATAACATCTCCATGCTCATCATGCAAGCACACATAATAGTAGTATGGATCGTCATACCACAGTGGCAACCCTCCAAGGTCTCAACCACTGTCGTTCCCGTCAACACTATAACGGGAGACTTAACGTCCATCCCAATAGAAAGGCCCAGACCGGTAGTGTGGACTATCCATGTTACCAAACCCCTACCGAAAGTTATTTGTGGGAAGGTGTCTATTATATCACAAATTTCTGAGGGTGGGTAGCTGGCCCTACTCCCTCCTATCATGACATCCATTGGGTGAGAGCACTTGTCATAAAACACAAAAATCATGTATCTCAAAAACCAGGAGCACTTGTGACTCGTAATCCCCAAGGCACGCTCCTCATCCTGAGGTTAACCTCTCAAAAGACCAACCATCAAGCCTCCACTGTCCTTTCTCATGAAAACCATAAGTTTTAGTGATGCAATAAAGAAAGATAATTTCTAATTATGCATAAGTACGTAGTATCAATCTCATGAAATCATTGATCATAAATTCATTCAATATATTATTGAATTCTAATATCTATCATAGCATAAAAGTAGAGTCTTATAAAATCGTAGACTAAATAAGCAAATAAAATTTACTCACAATCAATCATGATGCCATGATAATGCAAGGTTTCTAAAATCAAAACATAACATTAAATACCGTCACCTACTTGGATGTGAGATCACTCAACTTAAGCGTATAATCCCCTTATCTTGTACGGTCAGATGTACCTGTCAATACCACAATACTATTTTGTGTTATTTATTTCATTATAATCGAATCTATGGTAATCCAACCATTGGATCATCCTCTATGATCTCTAATTATGATTTCGTCCTTAGTTCCAAAGTTACTTGTCATAATTTAGTCCCATCTCATGTTCATTTGTTTGTATCTAACATTTATACCTTAATTTGATGGTCAAATCATCCTCAGATTAATAGTTTCCCAAGATCTTGGTTAGATTAATGGTCTAGATCAGTTTCTAGAGTGATCATACCTAATATGATCCTCAGAACCCTAATTTATTGTTATACTTTATCTCGTTGTTCAAGTCTTGGGGCCTGATCACCCTTTGATCAACCAGTTCTAAGTTATTGAATAATATTTTATAATTTTTGTAATTTAAAAGTGGTCAAATGTAAGTTTTCAAGTTAAATCTAGGTCTACGTTGTCAAGGCGATCGTAATAGATGTTTTCGATCGTGATTTAGACCTTTGTAGCTCTTAACATCACTTTTTTTGTGAAAATACTTTGTAAATTAATACATGTTAATTAATTCATAGGGGGTCGGGTAGACTATTTGCATCGGTTTACACTAGTGGCTCAGTTTACACCGGGTTACACCGGCGTCCCCAAGATGCCTCGCTTCCAGGACGTGCAATGGGACGCGCCATGTGTGTCTTGGTCACTGGGACGCACCCCCACATGCGTCCCGGTCGCTAAGACGCCAGGCGTCACAACCTTATGTGACTGCACGCGCGTGCATTAGCGTTGGGGCATCCTACACGGTGTCCCAGTGTCTGCACTAGGGTGCCGACACGGGAGCCGTTGCCGGGGAAGACAATCGAGGTCTAGTCATCGTCGGTGACCCCACAAGTGTCCAAAATTTTGTGATTTTGCACCATTTTGCTTGGAATTTCATATATTTTTCATTTTTAACACTCCTTTTGATTGATTTTGATAAAAACTAAGGTTTTTCTCAATTTTTTCTCACGTTCCTAAAATTCTCCTATGTACTGTTCTTCATGATTTTTGGCATCGTCAACTGTTGGATTTCCCTAATATTTAAAGGGTTTGTTCCTAGTTTCTTATGCACCAAATAGATGTGTGGATCATGGTTTCAACACTGTTTCATTGACTAAATCCTACAACTACAATAGGGTGTATCCGATCCTTGGAAAAACAATGAACCCTCGTTGTTTTTTTCGATTTCAATGCATACCACACAACGTATACGCTATACATGGAAAGGGAAAAGAGGGTAGAGACTTACCTCCATCAATTGGGCGGGTGTTGACACTACTGGAGCTCTAGTTGTCGAAAAAATGCCATTTGCAGAGATTAGGGTTAGAGGGAAGGGACACGATGGAGAAGATGATGAGAGGAGAAGTCTGAGGGAGAGAGATCGTGCTATGGAGGAGGAAGGGAAGCTTTTCCCTTTATACGCTACCCACCGATGATATTTCCAGAGAAGGAGTTAGATCTGATAGGGGAGGGTGGAAGGGGGTGCCGTGATAAAAAGCAGCCCTTATATTTCGGGCCTCTCCAATGGCTCATAATTTATCCGTTTGAGCTCCGTTTTCTGCGTTCTTTATGTCATTGGAATTCTATCGACGCATTTTCTAGTTTTGGAGTTTTCAGAACCAATTTCTATGCATAAAGTTTTTATTTAATTTATTACTAATTTATGATTAAAATTTGAGGATATTACAAAAGTTGAGAACCAACTTGGCAAAAGCATTAAGGCTATCTGATATGACCGTGGTGGTGAGTACTATGGTAGATATAATGAATCGGGTGAATAACGTCTAAGGCCATTTGCCAAATTCCTAAAGGAGTGCGGTATTGTCCCATAGTACACCATGCAGGGAAGTTCTAGCATGAATGGTGTTACTGAGAGATGAAACAAAACATTAAAGGACATGGTAAGGAGTATAATTAGTTATAATATCTTATCAAATTTACCATAGGGAGAGGCACTAAAAACTGCAACTTACATCCTTAACAGAGTTCCAACTAAGGCAGCGACTAAAACTCCTTATGAATTATGGATGGGCAAGAAGCCCAATATAAAGCATTTATACATTTAGGGTTGTCCAGCTAAGGCAAGGCCTTATATGCCAAGTGAAAAGAAGCTGGACTCAAGAACGGTCAGCAGCCATGTTGTTGGGTACTTTGAATGGTCTCGGGGGTACAAATTTTATGATTCCACAACCAGGTCCTTCTTTGAGAAAAAAAATGCCTGGTTCTTTGAGGATATATTGAGTTTGGGGGGGAGAGATAAGGTTAAAGACTTTGTCTTTGAAGAGGAATCCATTTCTCTTCCTACGATTATTATTGACAACGATCAAACTCTTATTCCTGATGTTGTTTAAGAAGCAAAACTAGAACCACAAGACAATGTTGAAAATCTCCCTAATCAATGTCAATAGGTTATTTCTAAAGAACAAACTCAACATTCTCAAGAACAGATGCCATTAAGGAGATCTACTGCAGAGAGGAGAAGTGTGGTTTCTGATGATTATATCATATTTCTTCAAGAATATGAGGATGACATTGGATTGGTGGAAGATGATCCGATCAACTTTCATCAAGCCATGCAAAGTACCAATTCTCAAAAGTGGATTGATGCCATGAATGAAGAGATTAAGTCCATGAAAGACAATGACGTTTGGGAACTTGTCCCATTGCTTGAAGGTGAGAAGCCCATTAGTTGCAAATGGATATTTAAAATCAAGAGAGATTCGAAGGGTTATGTGGAGAGATAAAAGACTCGTCTTGTTGCAAATGGCATCACTCAAAAGGAAGTCATTGATTATAATGAGACTTTTTCTCTAGTTTTATCAAAAGACTCTTTCAAGACAATAATGGCATTAGTGGCACATTTTGACCTTGAGTTGCATCAGATGGATGTAAAGATTGCATTTCTAAGTGGTGACATTGATAAGATGATTTATATGGTGCCTTTAGAAAACTTTGTGTCAGGAAATGCAAAGAATATGGTTTGCAAATTAAATAAATCCATTTATGGGCTTAAGCAAGGTTCCATCAATGGTATTACAAATTCCATCAAGTTGTTATCTCATTCGGTTTTGAGGTAGATGCAGTTAATGATTGTATATACCACAAGTTCAGTGGGAGTAAACACAATTTCCTGGTTTTATATGTCGATGACATATTGTTTGCAACAACAATATAGGCTTGTTGCACAAAATCAAGAGATTTCTATTAAAGAAATTTGAGATGAAAGATCTTGGGGACGCATCTTTTGTATTGGGGCTTCAGATACATCGGGATCGCTCTTGGGGTATTCTTGGATTATCACAAAAGAGCTATATTGAGAAGGTACTTAAGAGATTTGGCATGTAAGATTGCAAACCAGGAGACACCCCTGTTGTTAAGGGAGACAAGTTCAGTCTTGATCAATGCCCCAAGAATGATTTTGAAACTAAGAAAATGCAAAAAATTCCCTATGCTTCAACAGTGGGAAGTCTAATGTATGTTCAAGTTTGTAAGCGTCTAAATATTGCATACATTGTTGGGATGTTAAGTAGATATTTGAGCAATCCGGGAATAGATCATTGGAAAGCAGTCAAACGGGTCAAGCGGTATCTTCAGAGAACAAAACATTACATGCTTACATACATGAGGTCAAATAAGTTAGAGATCATTGGGTATTCCAACTTGGACTTTGCTGGATGTCAAGACAGTCGTAGATCCACTTTAGGCTATATCTATCTGCTTGCTGGAGGAGCTATCTCCTAGAAGAGTGCTAAGCAGACACTCATTGCTTTTTCCACCATGGCAGTTGAGTTTATAACATGTTATGAGGCATCCAATCATGGAATATGGCTGCGGAATTTTGTCACAGGGTTATGAATTGTGAATAGAATTGAAAGACCACTTAAGTTATTTTGTGACAATAAGTCAGCAGTCTTATATTCCAACAACAACAGGAGCTCAACAAAGTCAAAGCATATAGACAGGAAGTTCCTAGTTGTTAAGAAAAGAGTTCAGAGTGGTCAAGTGTCTATAGAACATATTGACACAAACTCCATGGTTACGGATTTGCTTACTAAGGGGCTACCACCCAAGGTCTTTCATGAGCATACTGCTCATATGGGTGTTTTAACATTTGAGGATATACTGGATTAGTGGGAGTTTGTATTTATATACTTTTATGTTTCAGACACATATTGTGTTTATGGATATTTTCTGCAGAATCAAAGTATTCAGTTTAATATTTCACTCTAATTTAGTTTTAATATGATCTCATAAAGAATAAAGTTGGACAAGTTGGAAATAGGCATGTTTAGATCACATTGCACATAATTTCCATGATAAACATCCATACTTGATCTATGTTGTTTGGTTATGTTGATATACGTGACCATGGATGGATTTAGTTACGATACATGTAGTGAAGATCTCCTTGATCTTATATTAACATAATTAATGGACGAGATTGTTCGGAGATGTTTTTTGTTTTTATATCATGATAGCAAAGATTTTGAGCTCATAAGGTTGTATTGTGATTAAATTATAAAGTGATATGTATATGTGTATATATATATATGTATATATGTATTCCAAGTGGGAGATTGTTAGATTTTGGACGTATATATATAATATAATATAATTGTATATTATATGCTATCATATAGGTTTGGCCTAAATTAAAAGTGATTTGATAAGGTTTACAGTTAAATGGGCCCAAGTCATCTCACAAAGTATGGGCTTTAATGTGTGTCAAGACCTAATTTCTGATTTCCAATTCATGATGGGTTGAAATTAAAAATAAGGAAAGTGTATGCTTTTATAAAAGGTTATGGTCCCCAAATTGTACGTATGATTCTTTTCTGACATCCCATCATCAGAAAAGGGAAAACCCTTTCTCAAGAAAATTTATACGCATCAATTTGGAAGATCAAGAACCACAAGACTCGTGAATCACATCCGTTCTCATGGATATAGGTACGCTTCTGCATTTAGTCGATTATTCTTGATGATTTAGCATGGATGATATTGATATGATGAAGGCTTTCATCAATAAAGAAATATTCAACACCCTTGTCTCTTACTTTCTTGTTTGGTTTCTTTATTTTCTCATGTTATCTCTTTTGTATGTTGGCTTCTTCATGATCTTGATGATGCTACACCACTCTTAAAGAAAGGTTTTATAGAACAAAAAGATAGAAAGAACTTGCACAAATGAGCTTGAAAAACTTTTGCTAAAGACAAGAGCTTGACCAACTTTATAATGCTTGTCTAAAGGGAAAGGAAACAAAGAGTACTTTTCAACTAAAAAATGGTGCATCTTAACTTGTTTGGTTTATCCAAATCTTATCCGCAGCTGATCTTCAGGCAACATCCCACAGTCGATGCACTGAAGTGTGTATTCTCATTTAAATGATTATAACGGCTATTATTCAAGAGTAGAGACACATGAGTTACATAGAAAGAATGAATAAAACCCTACCCTATGAGGGGAAGGAGTGGACCACAATGGTCAATAGTATGTAGCCTTACCTTGCATCATCCCATCTAATGAAGATAATAATTACTCAAGTATTGTCACTCATCTAAAGGGGAACCTTGGCATAATTGTTGAGTTGTCACTGTGTGACCTTGAGGTCATAAGTTCAAAGCATGAAAATAGCCTCTTACAAAAATGCATAGTAAGGTTCTGTACTATAGAACCCTTATGGTTTGCCCTTTCCACTGATGCTGCATATGCAAGAGCTTCATGCACTAGGCTGCCCTTTTTACCACCACTTAGTTCTTGAACTATTTGAATCACTAATCACCTTGGGATATGCTCTAGTTGTATAATAACAGGTTTTTCACATAGGCATACGATAGCAAGTTTCAACAAAAAAGTTGGATAATCATGGACAATAGTCTGGGTTCAAAAGAAGAGGAAACACGAGGATCTCAACCAATGAAGAAGGTGAGATATGTTGGATTAATAACAATAGCATTACCTATTTCAAATAAGCAAAAAATAGAACTGAATAAGAGGAGTACCTATGCAGACATACTCAAGAAAAGTAAACCCCAAAGATAGGATGACAAAATGGGTTAATTTGAAGAAAAGAAGCTCCCAAAGATTGGATGGAATTGGATGGACAATGAGTAGGAACTTGAGGAAAGAGATCTATACAAGATGGTTAAGGAAAAGTTAGCCAAAATCACAGCATCCAAAGTTTCTCATGGAGGATATTATTGAAAATTTAGGGAGATGGAAGCAATCTCTAATTGAAAAGTTGCGAGGAAGAACAAATAGCCTCAACTTCCTACAAGTTAGAGGCTTCTAGATTTGGAGACTGAAGAAAGAGGAGTTGAGAATCATTAACATGGGAAATAACTTCTTCATTTTCAATTTTGCAAATAAAGAATAGTTTTAGCAAGTAAGAATGGGAGGACCATGGATGATAGGAAGAGAAGACTTACTTCTCCAAAGATGGAGCCTAGAAGTTGATCCAAGAGTTGCTCATATAGAGAAGATGTCAATATCGATACAAATTCATAACCTATCGCATGCTTATTGGATTAGAAGTGCACTTAATGCAATTATGGCTATGGCAGGCAAACCAATCCGAACAAATAATACCACAATGGATACAACAGTCAAATTGTGTTAGGGAGATCATAACAGATCAATATGCTAGAATCTGTAAGGAAGTCGATATGAGCAAGTGTATTGCAAGGGAAACACACCTTGGTCCTTATGAAAAAGCAAATGGCTAGATTTTGTTTACAAGAACTTGCAGCACTTCTGTAATAGATGTGGCATGGTTAATGACCATTCTGATGAATGTAGGATCTCCCAGAAGTCAAATGGAGTAGAGAGAGAGAATGCTGATAAGAAGGAAGGAGAGTGGTAAAGAATTGAGAAGAAGTCACAAAGGGTAGTTCTAGTGCACGAAGCTCTAGCCGATATAAGGTCCGAGGAAGGGGCGGATCACAAGGGTATATAGTACGCAGCTTTATCTTTCATTTTTTTAAGAGGCCATTTCTATGCCTTAACCCGTGACCTAAAGTCACACAACGACAACTTTACCCTTGCACCAAGGCTCCCCTTGAACCTGAGAAGAAGTCGTCTTGATAAAATTATTGTCGAATTCATGGGTAGATCTCCAAGGTTAGTGATGTTCTTGAACAACATTAAGACTAGAGTGGAGGAGATTGGAAAATCTCACCAAGCTATTCATGTGCTTGTTAGAGACAATTGAAAACTCCCCACCTTTTGTGTTAGCTTCTCTTTATGCCAGTCTTAGGGAGAGTATGATAAAATTTCTGTGGGAGGATATATGAAATAAACAGTCTCAATACATACCCACCCATGGTCATAAAGAGAGATTTCAATCTAATGACTAACCCTAGGGAGAAGAAAGGAAGGACATAGCTCATACGCACAAATATGTGGGGAGTTAATTAGTGCATGAGAATGAAAACGCGGTTGATACTCAGGGTGTAGATGCACCTGGACTAACTATCAAAAGGAACGAGAAATATATGTGAGAGATTGCATAAAGCAATTGTTAATATAAAGTGGGTGATGAAATTTTGTAATTCTAACGTGTTCCATCTACCCAGAGTTACCTCAAATCATCACACAATTTTGTTAAATACAAATTATTAGAAAAAGAGATTGTAAAGGAGATTTTTCATATTCGAGAACATGTGGATGACACATCCACCATTAAAGGATCTTGTTGAGGAAAATTGGGACTTGTAATTTTTGTGTTCCTAGGCACTTAGAGTTCTTCACAAACAAAACTCCCTTCAGAGAGCAATGGGTATGTATAATAGAAGGAATTTTGAAAGAATTGAGAAAAATCTAGATAAGCTTTGTCTTCAATTTAAAGCTATCCAATAAACAATGAGAATGGAATTCTTCGAAGGAGGAACCACACTTTAAGGTTATCTGTGAAATAAACCACAGGCTCAAAGCTAGAAAGAAGCCCTAGAGTAAAAAACAAAGGCTTAATGCTCTTGGAAGGAGATTTAACACAAAATACTTTCAATCAATCACATTTGTGAGAAGAGTTAGGAGTAGAATCTGCAAAATCAGTGTTTGATTGTACCAATGACAATGGAGGTGTGTAGAAAGGCCCTATGGAGCATGCAACCACTAAGGTACAATCCGTGGATGCATTTTACCAAGGGATCTGGAAAATAGTGGATAAAGAGATATGGTTTTGTTGGAGATGCTTTTGAGTTAGGAGCAATCCTCTCATAGTTCATAAAACATATATTGCCCTCATTCCCAAAATTGACGACCTTGAAACCATTGACAAATTTAAATGAGTTTTCAGTCCCAATCAAATTGTGTTTATCTTAGGCAAACAATATTCTTATCCTTCAAGAAGTATTAACAAGGATGATAAGAACATAAAGACAAAAAAAATTGCCATTAAAGTCAACTTAGCTAAAGCTTATGATACCATTCATTGAGACTTTTTAAAGGCCACATTGTAAGATTTTGGGTTCTGAACAAATATATTAATCTTGTGATGAGTTATGTCACTGCAGCCCCATTGTCAATCCCTGTCAATGGATATAGCTCAGAATGGTTCTCTCCAACCACAGGTCTTTGACAAGGAGATCCTATTTCACCTTACCTTGTTTTATGTGCCTAAATCCTTTCTGCATCAATTGAAAAATAGATACAGAACAAGTCCTTCAAACCAGTTGAGATGTTTAAAGACATCTATTTATTTCCCGTCTATTTTTTGCAGATGACCTTATCATTTTTTGGTAAGGCAACTGCAAGTAATTGTAATGTCATAAAGTCAGTCCTCCAATAGTTTGAGTCTGAATCGGGCCAAAAGTTCAGCTCTAAGAAATCATCAGTGCAAATTTTCTAGGAATACACCAAGAACCAAAGCCTTTCACCTGAGAAATGTCCTTTAAATTAGTAAGTCATTCTCTGCTGAAAAATACCTGGGACTCCTTACTGTAACAGTCAACCCACGGTCAAAGACTGCAGCTATATCTCACAAACGACTGAACCAATACTACAGGAATGGAAACATATCTATTGTCAAGAGCAAGGAGAAGAGTGCTGGTTAAATCTGTGACTGCAGCCATGCCTTACTATGCAATGGTTGCATACACATTACTGTGGAAGTGTTGAAAAAATGGGAGCAAGTACAAAGAAACTTTCTATGGAAGCATTCTGTGTTTAATAGAGGCATGAACCTTTTAGGATGGAAGTTTGTAAACCAGAAGGTGCAGGAGGATTGGGTCTCAGGGATCTTGTGCATCTATTAATAAAGCTTTCTTTATGAAGCCAGGATGGAGCGTGTTGAAGAACGAGAACTCTTTGTGGGTTAGATTTGTTGAGGCCAAATATTTAAAGAAGAACAATTTCTTTGAGGTCCTTCCAAAATCCAGTAATTCTGCAGTTTGGAAGGAATTCTCATGGTGAAAGAACATCTGAAGAAAGGTTTAAGGTGGGCTGCAGGGTCTGAGAAAAACATGAGGATGTGAATGGACAACTCGAACTAAAATAAATCTATCATGGAGGAAGTTGAAACATTTCCTGAAAGGCAAGTCAATGAATGCAGATGGTTTCGGCTCTCATAAAGGAAGGAAAGAGGGAGTGGAACACTGATTAGATAAAGAATAGGTGGAGAGAGGAAAGCTCAGGAAAGATAATAAGGATAAGACCGCACAAACTGCAGGATGATGAGGGCAGCTGAAACTTCAGGGAAGTTCATCTGCTTGTTATATAGTAGAAAATAATACAGCTGTTGACGCGAGTGTGGAAAAGAATGTGGTCAACTAAGTGTATTCAAGAAGAAGGAATTTATGGGGGTTCTGGCACATGGAAGACTATCAACCTGAGGAGCTTTACAATAGTCCAGAAGCTTGGAAAATAAACTCCCAGGATGCAAGGAGACAATTGAAACAGCTAGACATGCAATCATCGACTGTCCTCATGTTAAACCACCATGGTAGGAGTTGAAAGGATATTTTAAAATCGATTTCTGCAAGGGGAGCAAAAATGTCGGAAGTCATTGAAAACTGGTATGAACAAGCTCTCAAGAAGGGAAGAACGAGAGTTGTAAGCATTATTGTCTGGTGCTACCTTGACTGGGTAATATGGCAGGATAGAGATTCCCTGGTTTTTTAAAATGCTAAGGAGAGCCTTGGAGCAACGGTAGAGTTGTAGTTGTGTGACCTTGAGATCACAAGTTCAAGGCGTGGAAACAACCTCTTGCAAAATGTAAAGTAAGGCTGCATACTATTAAGCTTCCTGCACCAGGCCTGCCCTTTTTCTAAGTTTAATCTCCAACAAAAGAAAGCCAGTATTAAGGCATATGTGATCAAAACTGCCGATGAGGACAAGAGTATCTCTGTATACAAAATAGAGGAAATTCATGGAAGCAGAAAGGAATGGACGTCAATATATGGAGAGAGTGTGGATCAAGTGGGATCCCCCGAAGGAAAATGTGTTTAAGTTGAATTTCGATGGGGCGTCTAGAGTTAACCCAGGTAAAGCAGTGCTAGGGGATCCTGAGAGATTCAAATGACGCTGGCTGTCCTCTTCATCTCCACAGCCAAACTAACAACTTTGCTGAGTGGTTGGTATTACAGGGACTTATCCTACCTAACAAATTACAAATTCATTGCTTGAAATACAGAGAGACTCAAATGGACTTATCAAGGTCCTTATGCGCCACAGAGATTTGCCTTCATGGACTTGGGAGATCCACTTGTTGGTCAAGGAGATAGAACAACCACTCGGGAACTGGGACCAACTGAAGCTCAGCCAGACATGCAGGGAGGGAATCCTTTAGCATCGTTTGCAGCAGATCACGAAGGCCTACGTCCAGATTTCCTTTTCACTACTTTATTATGGGATTGTAATGGCAATAGCAATCTAAATTTCCCCTTTCATTAAAAAAATAAAAAAAATAAAATACCAATCATCCTGTTCCTGCATAACGTGTAACGAGTACATTGCGCATACACTCTGCCTTTTTGTGACTTCTGTATAAATCATCTTGGGAAATGCCTTCCAAATGTTGAAAACAGTGCCGGAAAAAGGATGCAACATAGTTGGGTCATCATGTTTGCACAGATCCGTTCATCATGTTTGGGCTGCCTTCTCTAGACATCAAATTTCATGGCCATTGAACAATTTGAGCTGTGCTTTTTATACATTTAAAATATATCCATTGAAAGTTTTAACTAGAGACTAATTATCTAGAAGCGTCCCATCGGCATGAATCTTGGTAGACTGCATAAATGGGGCAGGGCGAACAAGATGAACAGTTCAGACCTCTCAAAACTAGGACTTATCTAGGTTGCATCCTTTCCAGCATCCATTTCTGGCATCCTCCTCTAATAACTCG
Organism: Warburgia ugandensis; assembly: GCA_035236585.1. Classification (NCBI taxonomy): domain Eukaryota; kingdom Viridiplantae; phylum Streptophyta; class Magnoliopsida; order Canellales; family Canellaceae; genus Warburgia; species Warburgia ugandensis. The sequence continues at coordinate 7,870,907 of CP141138.1, read as the reverse complement.
ATATCTTTTGCACTATTATGACATCAAGTCGTCCAGCTACTCATTGAGCTAATCATGGCCACACCGGAAAATGGAGAACAAAGAAAGATCCTCAGTCCTTGCCTTTTCCCGTTTCTCTTTTAAATTAGTCTAGCTTTAGCTGACTTGATTCGGGCCATCTCAAGGCTAGTTTATCTTGAGATTGCGTGATATATGCCATACTTTCATCTAATCTCATCTTTACTGCCACCTCAAGGTATCTCATGTTGGTGGTGTTTGATGTGTGGGGCACATTCGCATATGAAGCGATCTAAAAATGCTGAGATACAAGGTAGCAGGGGCCTGCCCTCGGCAGTAAGTAAAATGTCTCACTTTTGGGTCCGTCATATTCTTTCTGGGTTTACAATTACCAAAAAATGGAATTTTGCTTGAGATAGCCAAAATGACCAAACCATCTCAACTCATGCCATCTCAAGTCACCGCGAGCAATATCATATCTCAAGCAAACTCAAGCCATCTCACGCGACTAACTCCGTGAAAAGATGATGCAAGTTTGATTGTTAATTTGAAAAATTATCTTCACTTAAAAAGTTGAGATGCTTACCTTTTACATACAGCGGTGCAAATTCAAGAATCAATCCACCGTGACAAAAACAAAAGGGCAGCCCCCGCCCACAAAGCTCCCATGCATGTGGGGTCCGAGGAAGGGGCAGACCACAAAAGTCAAAAGTACGCAACTTTAATTTGCATTTTAAAAGAAGCTGTTTCCATGCCTTGAACCCATGACCTCAAGGTCATACAACGACAATTCTAACGTTGCACCAAGGCTCCCCTTCCCACCATGACAAAAACAAAAGGCAAACAACAAGAAGCAAACACAGAGACGAGAGCTTCTCGTCTTCGTTGCCCAAAGAAATCGGAGCCTGCATGGAGAAAATTTGCTACTCTCCTCCAATTCGAAAAGTCTAGTGTATGTATTACAATTGCAAAGCCTAATGCTCGGGTGGTTTTATATGGGTTTACACCATCCATCAGATAGGCCATAACAATCTTAGCACCAACAGAAAAATGTAAAATGCTTCACATTAATTTCTTTAGACAGTACATTTTTTTATTTTTGGTGGGTTCTTCAGCCCGTAACATATAGTTGAAAGACAGCTACTTAGTAATTTGTGATTAGAACAGAGGATACCATATGATAGGATTACATGAGTAATTACATGAGGGGATTAAATATAACATGAAGATTAGAGCCTGGATGTCGCTTCCTTGATTTCTTCAACTGAGATGGTCTGTATCACAAACGAACCGGTTCTCGTGTGAGATCACAGGCTAAATCAGATATTTAACTTTGAATTAAATTAGCTAATTCGTCATGCACCTCAAAAGGAAAGTGGGAACTAACTACAATGCACCAATCTTTTCTTGTAGTTATAAATCAAAACAAAGAAACAAAGTAGTTGCAACTTGAGGTTTTAATAACTCTGTAACTGGTAGTACCTTTGAATCACCTTCTCGGATGCGTTTATTTTGGAATATATCTCAGAGACGCTAACTAACAGATAGCAGAATTAAGGATGTTCATTCCAAAGTACATGAGGATTTTGAATGAAAAACAATACTGCATACACACATCCATTGTACATTGGAGAAAATGATTTTTGACTTTCTGTATTCAGCAGAGGTAATTTTTCTCTATGCATCTAGACTAAGTCCAGAGAATTTATGGTTGTTGGCACTGGGATAAAAAATTAAGAAGTTGAAGCAAATTAAAACAGATATTGAGCAAAACAGAGACATCTTTTCTTGTAGTTATAAATCAAAACAAAGAAACAAAGTAGTTGCAACTTGAGGTTTTAATAACTCTGTAATTGGTAGTACCTTTGAATCACCTTCTCGGATGCGTTTATTTTGGAATATATCTCAGAGACGCTAACTAACAGATAGCAGAATTAAGGATGTTCATTCCAAAGTACATGAGGATTTTGAATGAAAAACAATACTGCATACACACATCCATTGTACATTGGAGAAAATGATTTTTGACTTTCTGTATTTAGCAGAGGTAATTTTTCTCTATGCATCTAGACTAAGTCCAGAGAATTTATGGTTGTCGGCACTGGGACAAAAAATGAAGAAGTTGAAGCAAATTAAAACAGATATTGAGCAAAACAGAGACATCTGCCAGGCAGAGATTAGTTCACCGCGCTATGTACATTTTATGAGCAGTGACAACACATTGAAAATCAATCCAGTAAAATAAGGGGAGCAAAGGTCGTGAAAAAACCTGATCTTTCCCAGCAAAATCATTATCAGGTGTGAGGAAGAGCATGCAATGACATTCCTTCCTGCCAAAAGAAGCATATAACATCAAAAGGTGGAAGGTTAAAGGATATGTTCACAGCTCTCTCCTGCATATGGCATGTTGAATTCCAGTTTCTAAAGTAATTTTTACTCAAATAATTCCATTCCTTCATTAACAGTATTAAACAGAAGAAAATGCTTATTCATCAACATCATCACCATCATCAAGGCCTTATCCCAATTAGGGGTTGGCTAAGAAAATGCTTATTCTTCCACATAAATGATGAGAAAGCAACGAATTAAAATGTTAAAAAATAGCCAAAGCATACAAAAATGGAATTAAAATGTAAAAAAAAGCCAAAGCATACAAAAATATCAAAAATCAAATAGATACGAGCTCATATACCACTGAAGAATAAAAAATGTAGTTAGTACTTGTAAACCGGGAAAATGAAGATGAAATACAAGCAACTTTTTTCATGAGAAGTACGCTACATAATATGTAATCTATACCACAGAACAAATCATTTAAATAATTTAGACTAGAAAGATTCTTCTGACCTTATAATTAACACCAGTGTCATCTGATAGCTGTTTTGCGCTTATGCATGTAGTTAAATAAGGAATTTTCCTTTGAAAGTTTAACAACGAGATTGTAGGTAAAACCTAGCTTATCTAACATAATCAGAAACATGGAGCCTCCTTCACATGGAAGTCACTGTGAGCAAATAACCTAAACAGTAGAAATTGGCAATGGAAATGAACATAGCCAGCATCCTGTGAGATTGATTACAGCGCAACTTGTGGAAGGAATTGTAAATGGCTTGTTCTGGAAATTGACTTTTATGTAGTTACAAAGTATGGATTTAGGAAAAGTTCGACAAGGCAAAAATTTAGGAAATTGGAAATGTTCAAAATCAATTCAGGAAAAAGTCAGCAGAAGTAAAAAAATTCATACTCCAAAAAGTAAATCTTGTAAATGGATACAATTTTTAAAAATCAGATATTACTGAAAAAAGTTATCCTGGAAGATACTACTTTTACTTGGAACATTGGGCAAAATGATTGAAACTGTAGCTTATGCAATGAATTACACGCCAAAGATCTGAACCCATTTAATAATTTTGACTTTCTAATTTGTATTTAATAATTTTGACTTTCTAATTTGTCTTTTGTGAACAGTTAAACAATAAAAATGCAACTTTACATCTTGATTGATAGCCTTAGCTGCCAGAAATGATAAATCCATTAGGAAACCTTAGGTGCCTACTTCCTTGAATAGGACAAGCCCAAAACCATAGTTTATGCCTAAAAATGGGGAAAATTGAATTAGAAAAGAACAAATATATGGCAATTAATACTTAAAAAGTCAGAAAAGAAATTGTGAAATTCAGGTTTCAAACGTCAAAGCCGGCAGTTCTAGGAAAAAGTCTGAAAGTCGTCAAATTCGGAGTCATTTTAAATTTTAAGCCAGAATGCATTAAATTCAGTGATTTTTTATTTTATTTTTTGAAAAATGCCAAACTATGTAACTACGTGCTCACATACTCATTTCTTATTGATTGTCTGATTAATGAAACATTGCAACAATGTTTTCTTGCACTTTCAGTGAAAAAACCAAACAATAATCACACTGATCAAGAACCCGAGCACATCAGATATGTCATTCATCTTTACATTGTGTAATTTTTCACAGCTGCTATTCCTTGCCAAACTTGTCAACTAAAGTATGTGTCGAATCCTAATTTTCTTGGGATCATGGACCAACTGACAATGAAAGACATGGAGGAACTTCACCGCCATTGCCATGAACTCTGTCACAGATGTATTGTACCAAAAGAACAAAAGACAAAATGTACATAAGTCTCAGGCAACTCTTTGAGAATCATGCCCATCCCCTGGCTCAACATGCACGAATTTGTTGGATCCATCAGAGGTTTCAAGAATCAGTGGCCTCCACGTAGTCATCAATTAGGAAATCATTGTCATGGAATTATTAGAGGCAACACTATGGGGTACGATTCATTCATATCTCTTGAAAAGATGAAGCCTACCTCAGCTTCTCCATCTTGCTAGTAAAGCCCCAGGTTTCAACTTATTGGCTGAGTTTCACATTAAGGTACCCGAACTAGGAATCAAGTGCACTTTTTTCTTTCTTTCTGAAAGTCAGGTAAGAATAAAAAGTCATGCCTCTTGTTCCATTCACTGAAGGAGTGAACTTGCAAGCCGGGTTGGTTTGAATAAAGTTCTCACTGTAGGATGCAATTGATGTATCTATAAGCAATGAATTAATCTCCAGAAATTGATGTGAAATGGAAGTATAGAGTTCAGAACTCCACCCTTAACTCTAGTTTTTAGTTTGCTTCCTAATCACCTTCTAGGCCAGTTTTCTCAGCATTTTCCCTTCTGAACTAGAGATGTTACAGTGTAGCAATCAGTCAGATACATAATGCTTTATTTTAGATTATTGAAGTCATAATATGGTACATTTTTGTCCTGATTTCAAGATAAATAACACAAAATGCTCACAAGAACATAATTCATCACTAACTTTAAACAACTTCCTGTATTAATCTTAAATCAGCAGCTCAGTCATCCTATCAGTATCAATGAGTGAGGCCCTCATACAGGCATGTGAAATTCAAGGAAAGGGCATTCTTGGTTAAAGAAGTTTTAATCAGTAAGAAGTAACAATATATACCTTTCCCTCATGGGAACACATGGACAATTCCAAAATCCCTGTTGTGCCTCAGCAGCTTTATCATCATAATGCCTGAAACATAATCACTCTTCAGTATAAGAATTTCTAATATGAGATAACTAAGTCACTTCTTGTTTTCACATAAAATAGTAATTTCAGAAACAAGTGCAGAAGGTAAGACTAAGAGTGAACATTTGTACCTGCAGGGGCAAAGTGGAGCCCCCAGTGCATCTTTATGGTCAGCCAACCCCTGTTTGAGTTGCAGAGTGAATTGCTTTTCTATTCATAATAAGATAGTTCATTTGTAAAAAAAAAAAAAAGGTTTTCTTAATCCTATTCAACAAATAAAGGGAGGATTCTCCGGCAGAATTTAAATTGGAAAGAAACATTACTTCTTGAATTCAGTGACCAGAAAGGTTATTTGAGGATATAGTATGGGAAAATGCCCAACTACAACACAAAGAATAAAATATAGATTCTAACAAACTACTACCAAGCCAAAAGCTTTAGTAAATATCCATCCATGTCCAGCAAGATGGATTTCTCGCAGCATATCTGAGATAATAACTGCTATCTGACCATGGCATTCAAGAACTTCAACAATTAGTATGTCATTTGATTGAGAGATGCGAAGAAGTCACGAATCTAACTAGAACTACAACTCCGCAAGTGGAAGCAAAGAAGCAAATCATACTGGCTTGAGAGTTGGCTTTCATATTGTGAGTGGTATTTTACAGTTATTATGAGCCTGGACCCTAAACTCCGTGATCTTTTCGACGCCCCAATCTGCGGCCACAACATTTATCTATGTGTTTCCCTCACTCATGTCTTCTCAAGGATGAGGCAACTGATGCAGTGAAAGTTAGATATTCAAACATACTAGAATAAATAAAAGGGCAGCCCAGGTGCACGAAGCTCCCGCGTATGCGGGGTCTGGGGAAGGGGCAGACCACAAGGGTCAATTTCAACAACATTACAAGTTCCATGAGTAACAACATATGCATCCTAGGACAATCCCATGAAACAATGGGCACTCAGTACTGACCATTCCTTCAAATAGCGAGAGTACCCATGTCAGAAGAGCATGTTGTACTCTAGCATGCAATCTTGCTTGATACAGCTCCACCATTCCCACATATTTGAGACTTGAACCAATAAAATTTGTTAAAACGTTAATGAACTAGATATTTTAATAGAAATTAATGTTAAAAAATCATTTCCTTTTCCCCTGAGATTAGGTGGTCAACACCTGGCCCATGCTATCCATCTCCAGGTTTACAAAGCCTTCTGGTCTGCAGTAGCTAAAGGGAAATTGGACTCACCTCCCGATAATTTCAAAGAAGCTCTAGATAAAGGGAAAAGGAAAAGAAAAGAAAAATCTGAGCATGCATCCAAAGCTCAAGTGATCAAACCTTAGGGTTCCATGTGAAAACTATCAAGAAACCATCAGCAGCAAGGCTATTGGCCATTCTCATAAGTAGCTGATCATAATTCAAAAAGGTGTCAAACCATTGACTGTGTTAGTCCCAGATGGTCTACTACCATTAGGGAGAACCTGTGATTTCCTAATCAAGGAAGAACCATCTGGCAACAGAGATTTGTTGATATGATATTTAGTTCAAAAAGCTCCACACAGAAATGGACTGGTCCTATTACTGTGTATTTGAAAATATTAAAGTCAGTGCTAAATATTAGTTAGTAATTAGCAGGAAAGTAGAAAACATGTCAGTGGAACAATGACAGGTACTTTACTACAGAGGAAACAGCATAATTGCTTTGATATGCCATGAAGCCATACTCACATTAGTAAAAACACCATTGATTCAACAATAACCAAAATATGAAAAGGTAATTGTAAAACAAATTATACAATTTATCTATTCTTTTTTCTTGGAAAGTGAACTATGCAGTTATACTATGGGATAAGTCCCATACAATTGACATATAAGACAAGCACAGTCCGAAAGGCATGAAAAAGTCATCAAATATAGAAAAGACATCTAAGTACATCAGTGATTCTAGACATGATGTACAATTAACTAGCAACAGTATTTACCTTGATAACAACAGAGGTGACTCCCTTATCAACACAGAAATATGTTCCTGAACGGCGAGCATACTGCTCAGAGAACTTCCTCATTATCTCAACAGATTTATCTGAAGGCTCGACTGCATGAACAAAGAAAATTCACAGTCAATGTAGATTTTTATTAGAGCTACTGCATTCATTTTTTACTGTCATATACGAGGAGATTACTTCTAGCATCATATAAGTACACTAACCACCATATAAGGAGATCTATCTTATATTTATATTTCTACTGTATTATGCTCTGTGAACAACTTTAGTTCAGGTTGTCTTAACCGGTATAGGTTGAATAACAACCCGGTTTCAATCACTTCCTCAAATTGAATGAAGTGGTTATAGCTATCTTGTTGTGTAAACAGTGGTAATAAAGAACACAACTTGCAGCCAGCCATATTTTCTATTTGGCCACAAATTAAAACTAGCCTGGTAGTACACTATGTACTGTATGTGTTATGCTCTGTGCACAATTGTAGTTCAGATTGTCCTATCCAGTATAGCATGAATAACTAGAATTTCAATCACATTTTGCAAATTGAATGAAATGATTGCAGTTATCTTCTCATGTATACAGTGGCAATAAAGGAAAGAAAAAGCAGCCAACCATACTTTCTATTTGGTCACAAATCAAAATTAGTCAGTCACTACTGTAAGTTATCATAAAAACATAATCTGGGAATTCAAAGTGTTCTGTGTCAAAAAATGTAAACTATTCATGCTGGGTCAACCACTCAGGATTTAATGCCCCGTCTCAAAAGGAAAGGAAAACAACAAGGTTCACGGGACTGTAAATAGAGGGTTCAAGCAGCAACATGGATAAGCATCCTTTCCTAAAATCTTCAAGTTAGTCATTAGAAAACTGACAATAACCAATCCAATGGATTGCAAAGAATGCAAACCTATACTGGAAAACATGACATGACAAATTTTCTACCAAGGGGATCCTACTGTAATCGAGAATCAATTTAGAAAAACACCACCCTTCAACGTATCAAGATCATAACAGAGTTGGTAACATATTCATGAGACATGAATGAAACAAGTCTTTCCAACCATTCCCAGGTCACCAGACCTCAGTTTTCTTCACATCTATCTAGATCCATGATGTGCAAGTCCGAAAAATAGAAGAAAAAAGAAACAAATAAAAGTCAGTTGTATTTATCTTGGCTGGACTAAAGGCCATAAAAGTGTCTTTTTCTTAGCAATGAAAACTTCAATCCAGCAAGGCATTGTTTGATGCCTCGTGTGACCATGATCCCATCTAGCAGGGCAGAAATTCTCTCCTCTGAGATCTGAAACAAGAAGCTGAAGAAGACAATGAAGATATGGAAGGGAGAACAACAGTCTGTCAAACATACTACTCCAACTAGCAGGTCTAAAGGAAACCAAGCATGTTCAGGCAGATTCCACTAGAAAAGATGCCATAAACTGCTCAAGTATTCTATCTTTCTGTTTTTTTTTTTCCTTTTTCTTTTTTTTTTCTGTGAATGTCAAACAAAACATTCTGTATTTTTCCTCCAAATCATTTCTGATTACAGTTAATTGATAGTGGTATCATCAGTTATCTGACTCTAATAGCCAATAAATTCAACTCCTTGACCACTCTAGTATCCCTTCTTGTTCTATTTTTGTAAAGAAAATGTTATTCAGTCCCTGTTTGAGCGATGCCTCTAATGTGCAGCTTCAGTTTCAGCCCTGGCTAGGCTTGGTTTGATAAAATGGGGGTTTGTTAAGCTATAGAATTGAGCTGGACCACTTTGAAGCATGCTGATCTTTTGGTTGTCAACCCCACCTGAATTACATCTATCCATGTGGTACAAGAGATCAGGACATTCCATTTCAAGAGAATAAGAAAGAACGCCAATTTGCTTTTGCTTCATTATTTTTTCTGTGTTTTTGAATGGTGAAAAGAGTTACCAGAGAGACGAGATACTTATACTGGCCCAAGAATGAGGAGATCTAAGGGCTCCATACAAAACAAAATGCCTGAAACAGAGGAAAATAAAAGCTTGCAGAACATAACGAGAGCAAGAACTAACAGTGCACCACTGGAATATCTTCAATCTTAATTTCAGCAGGAACAATGTCTACCATGTGTACAATTATCCGAATCTATAGAAATATTTCGCTCTCCAGAAGGAGAAACCAGTCTGATCCAACACTTGCACTTGAATTGTGATATTTCGGTGGTTAGTTCCATTGGCGCATTTCCTTTCCGGATAAAATTTTTTGCCGATTATCCGTGATCAGTTTCATTCTAGATTCTCTCGACTGCTGAAAGTTTCATTAACTATGCAAAACGGATATACAGAGAGAAATCAAACAAAAATCTCCCCCAGAGGTCAAAACTTTCCCAAATTTCATCAACCTTTAATAGATCATCGTACTCCAAATTCACCCTATGTTCAGAATACCAGACCTGAATATCCGTCATCCTCTATTCACCCAACTAGACGCCAACGCGCAATTACAAATCTAAATCTCCCGACTGCTGAAAGTTTCATTAACTATGCAAAACGGATATACAGAGAGAAATCAAACAAAAATCTCCCCGAGAGGTCAAAACTTTCCCAAATTTCATCAACCTTTAATAGATCATCGTACTCCAAATTCACCCTTTGTTCAGAATACCAGACCTGAATATCCGTCATCCTCTATTCACCCAACTAGACGCCAACGCGCAATTACAAATCTAAATCTTACGACGCACATAAAGAGAAAAAACCCACAAAGGAGAAAAACAAGAACTACCAATTACAACAAAGTGGATTATCAGAGAAGAAATAAAAAAAACCAGAGATGGGTATTTCTGAAAACCAAATACTTCATTGCAACAGTAAGGTCTAGAATCTGACCGTTTGCCCGAATGACATTGAAGGAACGCCTGGAAGGCGGTGTTAAGCTGGGTATACCGACGCTGTAGAAGGATGATTGGAGAGTCATTGCCCCAGCAGCTGCAAGAAGAATGTGAGGAAACAAGAGAAATTCGCTTTATTTTTGTCTTCTGATTTCAGTTCAGATATATATTTTTTCTTCTTCTGAATTCTTTTATGGGGATTTTCAGTCTACTGATACCACTCGTTCATTAGGTGATGATAACGGCAGGAAGAACGAACACAGATAGAGAACTTCCGCCAGAAATCTGAAAAAGGCTTTCTATCTGAAAAAAGGGGAATAAAGGAAAGGATAATGGTTGTTGGACGGCTGTGAGCATACGTGTCGCTGATTAAGATGCATTAATAGTCGTTGATTTATAGACATGTTCAAATTTGATCCAAAAGAAAGGTTCGGACCATCTAGCATCCTCAAGAGAGAGCTTTTGGTCTTTGAAGGTAGGCCACTGTTTCTATTTTATTCAGCTATTATGATGACTTTTGTTTCCTGCAATCAAAAGAATAGTTTATTACATGTCAGATTCATCCAATCGGCCCATTTTTTGTTCCACTACAAATCCAAAACCGGAGCAATCAGATCAACAGTTGAGATCATCAAAATATCGGGCCTCATGCAAGAATAGGGCAGCACCTGGAATATATTTTCCCTTGGCCATTTGTTTTCAGGAGATAATAGGTTCAGACGCGTATGATGAAAGTAAATAGTGGAGCTCTGCTGATATTTAGGAGGATGGGGCACCTGCCCGGTGGAATCAATTCTGGTCACTGTGACTTGATGAGTGTTGAGTGGATGGCATGAAAGGGGATAAGAAATGGACAGAAAGAGGTGTCATGTATACGTGTGTCTGATTTTGGAATCTAGGATACATCGTTATCTAGGCATGGACATGTCCGGATCACTCTAGGATTCTAAATGTAGTCTACTACTTCTATGAGTCTCACAAAACACCTGTTTGCAATAGTCACACGTAGAAATCCAACATACGCTCACTTAGCCCTATAATTGAAGAATATGCAATTATAAGAGGTACCAAATATGTCCTATATGATCAACCTATAAATAAGAAAATGGGTGATTGGTACATGAATAAATACCACCTATATCCAAAAATTCACACTTAGTATTCAGTAGATGCCAACATGTGGGGCCATCTTTTAACAAAATTGTAGGTCCCAAAAAAAGCTCATGTACATCTGTTGATTGTTTTACCATAAGTGCATGAGCTATTGTATTGTAGCTGATGCAAGTACGGGTTAATCTCATAGGGACTTGACTTGAAAAGATAAATTTTAAATAAAATTTAATTGTCTAAAAATTAAAAATAGCATAAATTAAGTAACAATAAAATAAAATTTTAGATCTATTTAATTGATGAAAATTATAAAATTTTAAGTTTAAAAAGATAGAAAATCAACTAAAAAACACATAAAATCTATTTCCGAAGCTTAATCATAGCCAATTTCTTCAAATTTTATATCATTTACATGGATCAACCATCATAAATCTCTCTAACATGTCCTTGATTAATTATTCAATTTCTGGATTGTTCAAATTTCAAAAAAAAAAAATGTTGATCTGGACTAAATAATGATTTTGGGTTTTGGAAGACTTAGATTGATTTTTGGATTTCAGATTGAAGATCAGAGGTGATGAATCAACTAAGAGATGTTCTACGAACAAAATCTAGAAATTGATTTGAATTTTGACAAGAAACATATTAGGCAATAAAAAAAAACTTGTTTGTTAAGGCTAACCATTGATTAGGTTAAGCCTTAATCAAATTGGCTTATATTGCACAATTCGGGAAAAGACAAGGTACATAGATGAAATTAAATCAGAATCTTAAAGGGTAAAAATGGATTTTTTTTTCATTTTTCAAGTTTTTTAATAGAAGCGAATAGCAAGAGGAGGATGAAGACTATAGGGAGGGAGAAAAAGTGGGAAATTAAGGATTTTTAGGAAAACCCAAGTTGGGTTTTTCCCAAAATAAGATGGATTAAAAAAATAAGAATTTAAGGAAGAAAATGATGGTGAATTGTTGGAAAAAGGAGATGACAGGTAATTAAGAAAGAGTGGTGAGGGAGAGAACAGGGAGGCAGAGAAAGAATGAGAGAGAAAGATAGAGAGGAGCTGGTGATGGGGGAGACAGAGAAATAGAGAGTGAGATAACTAAGCTGAGAGGGGGTGTGGTTGTGTGGTGCGGGAAAGAAAGAAGGGAAGAGATGAGGTGAAAAGCTGCCAGTTGAGGAAGACAGAGGTGGTGCGATGTTAGTGTGCAGACAGAGGTGAGGGAGAGGGATGAAGGAGTGCTGGTCAGAGAGAGAGAGAGAGAGGGTGTGGTTGTTGGGCGGTGGTGAGTCCTCCTTGCAGCCCCCTTCAGTCAACAGTGGAGAGGTCTAGGCATTCTCTTATGATCCATCTTACTTTGTGATGTTCTTTAAGATGATCTTCCGCCATTGACTTTGATCTAAGCAATCCAAGCCACTATAAGGTTAATCTACAAAACAAAAGACTATATTAAAGTCATCTAAATTGTACATTACACCTTTGATTAGGTATGATGATCATCTAACCATTAAATTTAGCAAATCAATAGTTGGATGGTTAATTAGATTTAAAATTCATATTTTATCTAAAAATTGTAAAATTGACCTGTTAGATGATCTAATTGAATGCTAAATTAGGGGCATTTTGACCAAAATTAAACACTTAACAGCATTTATAAATACTTGTATGCAATATGCATATATTTATAACACTCACATGGATCCTACATTAAAAAAGAGAAGTGATGATGGAGGTGAATGTATATGGGAGAAAGAAATAAGTGCAAGTCCCAAATATAAAACTCATATGGCTCCCACATTGAAAAAGAGAGGTAGCAATGGAGGCGAATATAGATGTAAAGTGAGAGAGAGAGAGAGAGAGAGAGAGAGAGAGAGAGAGAGAGAGAGAGAGAGAGAGAGAGAGAGAGAGAGAGTAATTGTGGGTCCTACATTGAGAGGAGGCAACTATTGTTTCAAGAACTTATAAGTTCAAGCTTTTAAAAGAGAATTAAAAATGAAACTCAAAGTTGGTCAATTTATTCTAGAAGTGAAAACTTATTTCTTATAATGTTTAGAACTTAGTAGTTCTTAACATATGAGAACTTTTTATTAATGGTTTCATAATTTTGGGAACTTATATTCTCTCAAACTCTACATTAGCCTTAGCATATGTTTTCTTTTAGTTAGAAATTAATACATTTAATTTATATGTAAATTTTCAAAGACCTAAAACAAGTGTATAGGATTGTCCAAATGCAATAATTTATTGTGGGTACATAATTTCATTATATTGTAAATGATGAATGGTTCAAATCTTCTAAATTTTTTTTGTAGAAGCAGTTTCTAATCCTTTGGCTATTTGGGAGTGCTATACCTGATCAAATTAGTCATCCATCATGTGGATTGTGAAACACATGCATGGTGGGAATCCAATAATTGACAAATTGCTGATTGATTGTCTAAGAATTAGTGTTCAAAAGTTGTATTTCTCCAACCTGCCCATTCGACTCCTCTACATGTATATATATTTTTAAAATTTAATAGTAAAAAATAGAAAATAAATAGACATCTGATCAATATATACTTAATAAAACACAAATAATTCATGTAAAGATAAGTACATGAAAAATCATATAAAATATATCAAAATAGAAATTTAATGTTAAACTATAAAATATCGCTTCATTTATCGAACACATGATTTCCTAAAGGAAAATTTATGCTGATATAGCCCTATTATAAAGGTTTTGATTCCCTCCCAATATGACTGATATTGCTATTTTGTTCCTTAGTCATACCTAAGTTAGAAAAGAGTTTAACAAAACTCATCCTAGCTCATTGTTAGTATTTTCATCTCAAACTAGGTTAATTTTTTGGTCTTAGTCTATTGCTAGTGTAAATTTAAGCTATCTTTAGAACAAGGGTGGAGTTGTATTTTACCTGAGTTTTCAAAAGTTTGAGAAAATATAGGTTGGGCATCTGGAATTGATATCCACTCCCTCTTTCAAATAAATAAAAATTAAAACTAATTCCCACTTTTGCAAGAAAAAGCCTATTTATATGGTGGAACCTAGAAGCTATCTCTTTCACACATATTTTCAAATAAGAAGTTATAGTGGGCCTTAAAAGTTATATATTTTCACATACATTTTCAAACAAAAAACTATTTTACATGGTGGGCTCTAGAATCTATCCCAACCTATTTCAAATAAAAAGTTATCTACACAGTGGGCCTAAAAGCTATCTACATCAATTTCAAATAAGAAGCTATTTACATGATGACCCCTATAAGTTATCCACGTTCACACATGTTTAGGAAAAAAAAAGGTGTTATTTATATGGCGTGTCTTAGAAGTTGGTCATAGGCCTACACCATTTCAACTAAAAAGTTATTTACATGGTGAGCCCTTGAAGATATTCACAATAATTTTCAAATCTTATTTCATGGTAGGCCCTAAAAGATATATGCACACTTTTTCAAGGAGAAGTTATTTACATGGTAGACCCTAAAATGTATCCACAACCATCTTCAAATGAGAAGTTGTTTACATATTTGGGCTTAGAATGGTAACAACATATATTTTCAAATAAAAGCTATTTACATTGTGGACCTAAAAGCTATTTACATTTATTTTCAAATTAAAGCTATAGAAGGCCCACAAAAAGGGTTCATATATGCATAGTGGACTCACAAACAAGTTCATTTATAAGTAGCAAGACAACAAATAAGCTTCATAATATGCAAGGGGGGTCTACTAATAAACTTCATGGTAGCATGGAGGTTTACAAACAAGTTTCATGGCAAGCAATAAGAACCCAGATCTTCCTATTAGAAGCTACTACTTTAGGCCAACATAGATTTAATAATAATTGAGCCTAAATGTAGATTAATTTTAAGCTCGATCTGGTGAAAATAAGATTTTGAACTTAATATCTAACTAATTTAGACTAGCTCTCTTCAAATCAAGATCTAACAAGTTTAAATCAGGCATGCTTAAGCTCGATCTGGTGAAAATAAGATTTTGAACTTAATATCTAACTAATTTAGGCTAGTTCTCTTCAAATCAAGATCTGGCAACCTTTAGACAGATCAAATAACCTAAAACTTAACTACAATGTTGTTATATACTTCCTTAACTTAATAATGTGGTTGATAACCTCTTTTCCTTTTCTTTGCTAAAAGAAAATATGCAAAAAAAGACATGAATATAGTTGCTTTAAATTTAAAGGGGAAATATAATGTGGTTGGTAACATTGCTAAATTAACTAGATGTTGCCTTGCTGAGTTGGAGATTACTATGCACCTTACTGAACTTTGTAGTCATTCTCTTTAGTCCTTTGAAGACTTCAAATATTATTGAAGATGAACCAAACAAACGGCAGCTTTATGGTCTCATCTACTAGCTTTAGGTAATATATCTCAATGGTAGACTTGCTGATTTGCATGGCTTCCCTTTTTCCTCTTGACCTCACCATATGTTTGTTTTATGTTACAAGGAAACAGATGAAATATGTCTAGTTAATACAAACGTATCAGCTTTTCCTAGAAAAAATGGCAAGCTTTTAATGATTTTAAAATATATCTTGGATCAATCAATCTTTTATATTAATCCTCTTCTTTGTTTTCAATATAAACTTTAGCCATTAGACTGATTAACTTTGTTAAGGGAGATATGACATGATGAATTAGATGTTGACTTGATGATTTAGAAATGAATGCTCTCTTAGCATATTTATTTCTAAAAAAAGGGGAACATAACAAAATACTTTACTCTTTTCCCTTGTAGTAGTTAATAAACCTATAACAAGGACTGATAACGAGTAAAGGGGCCTTCAATAGAAATAACTATGTCTTGTCATTGCCCTCATTCAGTGGAAGACTGGGTAGCAAGATGAGATTTTTAGCCATTATGACTTCCCAAAAATGCAAAGGGGAAGAAAAACAAGGAAAATTGATTTAATGAGAAGACCAAAATCTTCTCCTATAGGGTTTTTTGAGGGAAGAATTTTGGTCTTAACAAAAAAAAAAACTCTATACATTTAGGGCGTCATTTGTTTTCTCAAGGAAGAAAGGAAAGGGAAAGGTAGTTCCCCTTTTTATCTTAATGTTTAAATGCAAACTTGGTATGCAAGGAGAGAACTAGTTAGTCCTTACATACACCAAGGTAGTGACAACCAATCATCATTGAGAAGCAAATGCCAATCTAATGATTCTTGAAATTTCTAGTTATGACTTGGAGGTGCATAATGCTTAGAGAATATATCAATTATTTTATAACAATGATTATTAAATGACAAGAAAGATCAATATATGGGCGGAGAATCGAAGCATGAACACATAAAACTTAGCGGATGAATTCAAATGATTTCTGAGGTTGTTGGTAAGAATTGGAGAAAGGTTGAGATAAATGGCACACTATATGAGAGTATCTGACATTTGTTGTTTAATTACCTTTAGATCAAAAGGTATCGATCATACATGTGTATCGAGTAAAGAGATTGACTGAAGTCGATGAGGATAAAGGATTATATTGTGAGAATAAAGTAAGATGGTAATAATTGTAATTGATGGACATTGAATAATGAAAGTGGTGATGATGTGATTTTCACTGACTAGGGAGAGGTTAATCTTGAAGGATCTAAATATTAACATAGTGAATGAATTATTACGAGCTAAGAGAATCATGACAGGATTATGAACATGCTGGTAATCCTAATGGAAACTTGATAAAAGTATGGATACTATAAGGTTTTAATGCTAATCTAGATAAGAATGTTCAACTTATGATGATAATTGGATCATAAATTTTAGGCATGATTATGAATGAATACTTAAAGGAGAGAACTATTTGATGGATTCAAAATTCATGGAACTTCATATATTGTTATGAGATATTGTGTGTATTAAAATACCTAGTATATGCCATATATAATTGATGGAAGATGTTACTTGATCCTTTTGGGAATTCTAGTTGTAATTTGAATGTGAATATTGTTTGAGGATATAACAACTATTTTATAAAGTAGTTTAGAGATAATAATGAGGATAAATAGATAGATAGAGAACTAAAGCATGAAATACAATCAATAAATTCAAATGATATTGAAAAGATTTGTAAATATGTTGTATTAGAGAATTCTAACTTTTGTTTGTCTAGAAGTATTTGATTTATAGACCAAAAGTGTGGATATAGTGACTATTATGTACAATGAATTATATTGAGAGATTAATCAAAGATTGTAAAGAAGAGTGGTTTTATGAGAAGGATTTTATGCCATCGACAATGATCAAGAAGAGGATAATTTTACAATGTTAATTTTATATGAAGTGAATTGTTCAGAAATTGAACATACATTACTAATGTCAAAATGACGTCCAGTGAATGTGATCATGATATTAATCATGAGTGAAATGAAACTTGATGAAGAGAATGATTATGTGTAAATATATAAGTTCAACTACCACTTATGTAAAAGTGTTGAAAGTATTACATATGCAAACTGACTTCTAAGTTGAGTGAATAGTCTTGTTGAAGTGATCAACCATAGTGGCTCGAGCAATTGAAATAACATCAATTCTTGAACAAGACATTTCCCTGAGTTGGGTAGAGCGAAGGATAGTGTGCTTAGCAATATCATTGAATAGTCTAATGAGGGAAGAGATATTTCCCTTTGACAAGGTAATAGAAAATCCTTAGTCAATAATAGTCTATTAGACGTGGCGAAGATTCTAAGTAAAGGTAGTGCCTAAGGTGTAGGAGTGCCTATTCTGGTTAGCCATGTTCTTAAGCAGGACAACATTAACATTAACATAAATAGCAACAATGACACCTACAGCCCTCTAGATGTTATGGAGGTTGAATGTTTGGACATTCTATCAGAAACTATCATAAAAAGCAAGTCAAACAGACATACAGTTGAGGTCAAACAATTTTGATTCCAAGTAATTAGAAGCGATGGTGGAAATACACTTAAGGTTAGATAAAGGCATATTAGAGTTTTGTTGGACCTAGCTTCCACATACTCATTAATGTTTATTATTCATACATCTTGTGTGGACTTGTTGTACATATCTTAAGTTTTAAGTTGGATGTGATGACACTAGTAGGAAAATTGATTTTAACTGGAAAGTTTCTTTAGGATATACATTTTTATTATTGTGAGTGAAAGGATGGTGTTGAGTATTTAATTTTGCCTAAAATAACCTTAGATTAACATTTTATTATATTATTTAATCAAGTAATTTTGTAATTTTAGCTCTAATTGATCATCCAACCGTTAATTTGAAAAAGTTAACAACTAGATGATCATTATAGCTAATTAGATACATAATTTAGATAATCCTAATTTGGTATTTTGTTTTGCAGATAACTGAAAATAAATTGGAAGGTTCAAATTGACTTGATCGGATCATCAAAGGCTTGGATCCCACCTTACAAGGAAGCTTTGAAGATGTTAAAATAATAGATCCCATCTTTTAAGGAAGTGGGCTTTCCATAGGTGGATAGCACAAAGCAATGTTAGAAGGAGAAGGCAGCTTGAGTAGGAGATAAAGAATTGGCTGCATGATGGGCCGCTCATTTAAATGGTTTTTCACCAAACAAAAGGGTTCTTCTTCTTCGTATTCCTCTTCACGAAGGAGAGGTGCAGGTGTCACAACCCTTTCGGGCCCACAACAAGGATATTCTCCCCCGCGTCCAGGGGAAAAGGCCTCCTCTGTGTTATCAGAGATACGGAGCGGACGATATTGTCCTCTTTGGGTCCCCTCAAAGTATCTTAGGCTATTGCTCAGAGTATCTTGGCCCGATATAACCCACAGATCATCACCCCCCTAGCCGGTATGGGATTAACTCTCCTGCGTCTCACCCTTAGACCATCTTGGCTCCCCTCACAAGGCCAAGCCTCAGGCCATCTTGGCATGGTAGCCATCTCCCGCCTATGGGACACACGCCCCCGTGTGTCACCACACGAGCGACGGTGCGGCTAGCCACCCATCCCCGGGGTCGGGGTTTGGCTCTGATACCATTTGTCACACACCGCCCACCGTGGGGTCCACAGTAACAATATTGTCCGCTTTAGGCTGAGGCATGCACGCTCTGAGGGGACCCAAAGAGGACAATATCGTCCGCTACGTATCTCTGATAACATGAAGGAGGCCTTTTCCCCTGGACGCGGGGGAGGACCAAAACCCGTGCGCATGTGCACGGGACAATATCCTTGTTGTGGGCCTGACGGGGTTGTCACAAATGGTATCAGAGCCAAACCCCGACCCTGGGGATGGGTGGCTAGCCGCACCGTCACTCGTGTGGTGACACATGGGGGCATGTGTCCCGTAGGTGGGAGATGGCTACCATGCCAAGATGGCCTGAGGCTTGGCCTTGTGAGGGGAGCCAAGATGGTCTGAGGGCGGGATGTAGGAGAGTTAGTCCCATACCGGCTAGGGGGGTGATGGTCTGTGGGTTATAAGGGGGGTTCTCTCCCTTTCACAACAAGGAGGCCTCTGGGGGAATCCCAAAACAAAACCTTACGGGCGACCAAGATGGGTTGAGGGTGCGCAAGATGGGTTGAGGCTTCGGGCCAAGATACTATGAGCAATAGCCCAAGATACTCTGAGGGACCCAAAGAGGACAATATCGTCCGCTGTGTATCTCTGATAACACGGAGGAGGCCTCTGGAGGAATCCCAGAACAAAACCTTGCGGGCGACCAAGATGGGTTGAGGGTGCGCAAGATGGGTTGAGGCTTCAGGCCAAGATACACTGAGCAATAGCCCAAGATACTCTGAGGGGACCTAGAGCGGACAATATTGGATCCGTTGGGACTCTATCCCTGTAAACAATGCGTTTTCCCCTGGGAAGCTGGGGGAAGAACAAAGTCGTGCGGGCCCCGGCCCAAAGCAGACAATATTGTTACTGTGGACCCCACGGTGGGTGGGGTGTGTCAAATGGCTACCGTGCTAAGATGGCCTGAAGCTTGGCCTTGTGAGGGGAGCCAAGATGGTCTGGGGGCGGAACGCAGGAGAGTTAGTCCCATACCGGCTAGGGGGGGTGATGGTCTGTGGGTTATAAGGGGGGGTTCTCTCCCTTTCACAACAAGGAGGCCTTTTCCCCTAGACGCGGGGGAGAACCAAAACCCATGCGCGTGCACACGGGACAATATCCTTGTTGTGGGCCCGACGGGGTTGTGACAAATCGTATTAGAGCTGGAACCCGACACAGCGAACCGTGCCAAGATGGCTTGAGGGTTGGCCTTATGAGGGGACCCAAGATAGTCTGAGGAGGAACACGGGAGGTACCGCTAGGGGGAAGGTAATGGATCAGGAGTGCCTGAGACTTTGGTCTTTCACAGTAAGGAGGCCTTTTCCCCTAGACACGGGGGAGAACCAAAACTCATGCGCGAGCGCATGGGACAATATCCTTGTTGTGGGCTCGACGGGGTTGTGACAAATGGTATCAGAGCCAAACCCCGACCCCGGGGATGGGTGGCTAGCTGCACCGTCGCTCGTGTGGTGACAAATGGTATCAGAGCTAGAACCTAACACAGTGAACCGTGCCAAGATGGCTTAAGGGTTGGCCTTGTGAGGGGACCCAAGATAGTCTGAGGAGGAACACGGGAGGTACCGCTAGGGGGAAGGTGATGGGCCAGGAGTGCCTGAGACTTCGGTCTTTCACAGTAAGGAGACCTTTTCCCCTGGACGCGGGGGAGAACCAAAACCCATGCGCGTGCGCACGGGACAATATCCTTATTGTGGGCCTGACAGGGTTGTGACAACAAGACTGTTTCTCTTCGTCTCTCCTTTGTTCATCCTCTCCTCTTCTCCTTTGTTCACCCACCATCACCGTCACACCTGTAGCGTTTGTTCTTCTCTCTCTCATTTCTCTTCACCGCAGGAAACACCCATGTCTCTTTCTCTCTCCATTTCGAACAGGAGGGCAAACTACAGATTCCTCTTTCTTTTCATGTCTGTTCTTCCTCTATTGCCTCGCACCTATCCCATCACCGACAGGCACCCTTGTAGCTAATAGCACAGTGCATAATGCTTACCACCACAATATCTACCGCTTTTTCCAATGAAAACCAGCTATTCACCTAAGCAAAGCTAGCCATTCACACTCTTTACCTCTACTCCATCGTATCTTCTCCACACTACCCAGATCTCCCTTTGTGTTTGATCTTCCTCACCTCCTACCTATTGTCACTGCTTGATGTTGGAACCCAATGTCAGTAGCTCTCTTCTCCAACACGGTCTCTCATTGTCTACACGATGTCGGATTCCTAGGCAGTGACTAGACTATAGCCACAAACCTCCCATCCTCTGTTCATCAGACGGAGCTCGAACCTACCTTCACCAGCACCGTTTCCTCTCCGCCTCCCCATCTCACTCTCTATATCTGCTCCCACATCTATCCCTCTCTGTTGCACTTTCCCTAATCTTCATTCAATTCCTTATTCTTTAGCCATGATTTTCACTTTTTTCCCCAACAATGTTTGGCTCTATTTTTCACAGATTTTTGGTAAAAATTTGTTCTTGCAGCAAGCCTTCATTGTCACAGAGAAAACCCAATTTGGGTTTTCCCCAAACTCTCCTCGCTCCCTTTGTTTCCACCGCCTGTGTTTGCAAGAAAACTCCACTTCATTTTTCTCCTTACAGGTTGAAGAAGAAGAAAGCACTTTTCTCCCAAAAATTCCAGAAATGCCCATCCGCCTTTAATTAAAATGTCATTCAAGTCTCTGTTTTGTCTTTTTCATACTTTTATCTTTATCTCACTTTTAACTTATTTCTTTTCATGAATTGATTTATCTCAAATTGTGTTACTCTTAGTTTATTCCAGGAATAGTAAATAGTGTAATTCAAGATGTT
Organism: Warburgia ugandensis; assembly: GCA_035236585.1. Taxonomy (NCBI): domain Eukaryota; kingdom Viridiplantae; phylum Streptophyta; class Magnoliopsida; order Canellales; family Canellaceae; genus Warburgia; species Warburgia ugandensis. The sequence continues at coordinate 7,849,036 of CP141138.1, read as the reverse complement.
ATATATCTTATTTTGTTTTTGTGTTAAATAACCCCTATTGAAATCTACTACATGATACAGTGGTCAAGATAGGGAAGTTGAAGATCAATTGCTATTGTGGTTCATTTCTTGTTGTTTAAATTAAAAAAATGTTCACTCATGGATTGCTTAATGAACTTAAATTTTAGTTTTGCCAAATTGTAATTAAAATTTGTATAAACTTCACCTCTTCAAGTCGAGTCTCCATGGAATCGACCTAGACTTGCACTAGCTAGACTACAGTAGCTGTGCACTTGCGAAAAACTCAACAGATGGATGCCAATCTTGTTCTCCTTGATATATATGATTTTGAGATTACGAAAATGTGGTTAGTTACACTAACAATAGTGGATTATCACAAGTAGGTTATTTTGCTGTATTGCTACAGCTAGTGATCTCATTCTAAGGGAAGATGAGCATGAAAAGGGTTTAAAGGGTTTATATGTTATTTAGTTATAAAGGAAGCGTGACACTTCCCTAAGGGATATAGAGAATAGCTGACAAGCATAGTTGTGGTGAAGCCTGAAAAGACATAGGTGGATTAAGTAACAGTGATTCAAGAAAATTCCAAGACATTTCCCAAAAGAGCTTCTTGGATTATTGTTGCAGATAGAGATTGATATGATAATTGAGGTTGTGATGGATGTAGTCCTAAATTTAAGGTGTTAGACCTCTTTGTGAAGAAGGATTGATCGATGCAGCAATTACTATGAAATTACTTCAAGGTTTATATGGATTACATAACACTTGATCTCAATTATAAGAAGGCATATGAAGAGCGATGCTTACAAGGTGAGCCTTCGAGAGCTAAAGAGGAGATTCACTTTTGCACTCATTTTGACACCCCATCCAAGCAATGATTGATAGATGACTTATTATGACATTTTTTATATGTGGCAAAACAATTGACATAGAAATGTCTCCTTCATGAGCTGATAGGCTCGGAGCTGATTTGGCATGGGTATGCTTATTTTATGAGTGGTATACTTTGTGATATTGGGTGCAATTTTGCTGTTCTGAGATGTTAATTGATTGCCTCTCCATTCTATTATTACCTTATATATCTAATGGTTGAGTACCAAAGCGCACAACGAAAGTAGCTGTTTATTTGTGATATCTTGGGTTTTTACAACTCACTTTCTTTATTTTTCAAATCAAATAGTAGAAGACATTTAAAAATTTTCAATATAATCTTTCTTTTTCACAAGTTTATCAAACCTGAGTGTCATCTACACCACAACAATACACTTTAGAGGTTACAAAAACTAATGAGTTTATATTTTACATTCTTCAGGGTTCTATCCACTCATAGCTCATAGTCTAACTGTATAAATGCATACACACATTCATGTCCAAAAAAGATAAATTACAAGCTATATACTTACATTGTCATCAGTCTCGCTCTACTGTTGTCCTCATTCAAGGTTCCATCTACTTCTAACTATTTTTCTTCAAGTCAATTCCTTCAAACTTGAGACATGGTAAACAAATGTACAATGTCTTAGCAAGGTTGTGCTTGGTAGGTGTTTGAGCATCTACTTTGGCAATATACAAAAAGTCCAATACAATGGAATTCTAAACCATTTATGAATATGTTCTATGGAAAAGTATACAATCATATAGTCTTAACCTTACGGTAATACTCATATCATGTACATCACAATTTCATTTCTCGTAACTTCATATCATGTCGTTTCATTAGATATCGACTCATGATGCATTCTAATTGATGTCAATCCATCTCATAACATATCAGTTATTAATATAGATACTCTCCATGTCAAATCATTCATAAGTTATTGACTTATGATATAGATAAATCTATGTTAAATCATCTCAAAATCTAACAGCTCATGATTTGCTTAGAGCCTATTATAAACATATGCAATGTAATTAGTATAACAAAAATCCCATCTAGGATTTAATCTATCCATGTATAACATCAATACATGTAAAATTATGAGATATCCATGTGGAGGATAATACATGATGTCAATATGCACAAATCAGCAATAAAAGGATAAAATAATTGATTCACTTCTCGATTCAATATCAGGAAAATCCATGCCACATCAAATCAGAGCATATCAGCTCGTCACAGGCAAGTCCATGCCAAACATAAATCTGACCACATCGGCTCACTATTGGAAAATCCATGCCAACAACAAGATATCAAATCAAATCATGCATATAAAGAATCTCACAATTTATCTCAGCCTAACCCATGACCATACCATGAGCACCTAAAAGTTTGACACTTAGAAGCCTGTTAGTGCCACATGCACCCGCCCTAATTGACTGCCTCATTAGCCACCCTCATTGGTAACCCACAAGTACAAATCATGAATCAAACTTCAATTACATGTAAGAAGATAAAAAACGCGATGAAATATAAATCAAGCATTAAATCATAGTTACGTATCAAATCAAAACAAGAGATCAAATCCACGAGATGCATAAATGAAATGCAAGTGTTAGTAGCTCTAATCAAGAATCTTAGAGACTTTACATATCTATCATTATCATTCATATGTCTCAATAACATCCATATATCATTATAATTTATATATATCAAATCATATCCCCATACTAAATTAGTCATCTAGTATCATCATCGTCAAAGGGAGATACATACAATCTTATTTAATCCATGAAGGACGATACATTCATAACTTATAATCATATTATCTATCAATTCATTAAAATCTATCATAAAATGTATTTAACTAAATACATGTTATTTGGTCTAACCAATAATCTGAATATATCGATCAATTAAAGATGTCAGAACAACCTACTTAGAATCGTGGTTTCAATCTTTTGAAATCAATAGGCGTCATACACAAAGGTTGATCAGCCATCAAGATTCATCGATCTCAATCTGTATCACGTAAAATGAGAAAACATGTATTTAGCATCATTAATTTATCTTCAACATATATATCAATTCATCAAATCTTAAATTGAATGGTTGGATGGCTCTCAATGCCTCATCTAATCTGTAGATCATTCGAATTTATTAATTTATATATTTAGTTCTTGCAAATTTGTCTTTCAAATCATAGATTAGGGTCAAGAAACCCTTGATCTAATAATTTCACCACTGATCTTGTTGATCCATGAGGTAATCTAGTCAGATCTCACAAATTAATGGTCTGATCAAGTATTCTAATAGTAGATCATCACCGATTTGGTTTTGGACGGTTAGATTGGAACTTTGATTAGCTAGTCTATAATTGGTCTATTATTTTTGTTATAATTCATTACTGATATATAATTAGAGTAATAAATTATATGGATATACCTTTTGATCATGTTTTTAACGGTCAGATGATGAGATCTCAGTTTTTCCCTACGCATTACCAAGTTTTCGATCAAAATTTCAAGGATCAATTGATTTTTGATCGATGATCTATCTTCATGAATTAAAAGATCAAGTGTGATTTATCCAAATCACAAAAATTTTAAATTTTCACATTTTTAGGGGGTTTGTCGAAAAATGTTGTTGTCGCCGGAGAAGATGATCGGATTCTAGTCATCGCCGGTGACCCATTTCTCAATAGATCTCAAATAAAAAATATGAGTATTGTAGATCAGGCTCTCATCTATGATCCTCTAAATTTTAGTGGGGATTTGATGTTGTTTGATGCTAAAAAAAAAATGCGAAGAAAAGTTGTCGATCGCCGAATTTTCACCACTTATCGCTGTCATTTGCAACGGCCCGTTTCTCCCACATTACTTTCCTGATCGTGGTGATTCTTAAAGCCTTTTGATCATGAGATCATGAGAAACAAGATGGTTAGCTCAGATTGGCCGTCATTTCTCCTGCCAGTGCCCTACAATCTAGCGACCTAAAAATCTGCGTTTCTCTCTCCCTCACCGACGTTTCATGCATTCGTCAACATCCATGCTATTGCTGGCAACTGTCACTCCTTCCCTCTCTCTCCTCTCCTCTCTTCTTTTCTTTTTCTCTCTTCCGTAGGGTTTCTCTCGTGCGGGTTTGGGAAACAGACGTTAGATCTGTTTCATTTTTTTTTACTTAAGGGAGGGGTGCCAATATCAAATATGTCCCCTCCTTTATGCAAGTAATGCTTTTGTTTTTACTTTATTATATTATTTAATCTATATTTCATTGTTTATAAACCCTTACTTATGATGATGTTTCTTGGTCAACGAAACATCATTATTTAGTGAAAGATATGCTTGTGCCTGCATGGGGAACTTTAGTTTTCGAATTGTCACAAGTGGGTCCCATAATGTAAAATTACCAAATTTTCTTTCATAAGAAAAATCATCACTTATTTGTCTAAGCTTCGATTTAAGCAAACTTAATGTCATTGGAATCATATCGACACGTACATTCCAAATATTAAGGTTTTAGCACTTGATTTAATTTTTATAAGAATTTTATTTTCTAAAACTCTTAATTTACTTAAATTAAGACTTAAAAATGAGGAATGTTATATTATTGCCCAAAGCTTATAGAAAAGCTATAATAATAAGTGGCATATATGTTTAAATTAGAAGTTGGAATCATGTGATTCTTAAGGATTACATCAATTAAAGAGTTGTGAGATTCAGAATGAAATGAAAGAACAAAGATGCCTCTTTTTTTTTTTTATTAAACCTCCCTTTTAGGAATAATCCTATCAAGTGACCTTATGGAATTGAAAAATGTGTTAAGATGAGGATGTTTGTAGAATTGTTTAAAGATAACATAAAAATAATTTCGAGGACAAAATTCTTGTAAGGTGAAAAGAATGTAAAGATCCTAATTTTCAAATTTCATTTTAAAGGATTATAAATAAAATTTTGATAAACATCAAATTGGATTTGATTGTCTTTATATTTGGATTGTACTTGAAAAGATGATTTTAGCGATACTAAGTTTGTTGAAATCAGAGTTCAGATGAATAAATTGTGATTTTTCTCGTGAAGGGCATTTGTGTAATTTTACTAGTAGGCCCCATATGCAAAAATCTAGGTTCAATAGTGGAGACATCGGAAAACCATCATGAGTAACAATCAGATCTCTTTAACTGAAATCATGATGTTCAGAATAATAAAAACACCATAATTAAAACACTTAAAGGAGGGGCCAAAATTGCTACTACACCTCTCCCACTTAAACCAAAAGGAAACAAACCATTAGGTTTGTCCTCAACCCCACCACCCCCCCCCCCGAAGAAGAGGGAGAGAAGAGAGGGAAGGAAGAAGGCTCTGCACTCTTAAAAAGATTGCATCGGAGAAGGGAGGGGAGGATATTCATAGTCGCTGGAGAAACAAAGTTCGATGGTGACAAAGTGGCTCTGATCAGGGATCCAACAATTCAATCAAATCTCCACGAACTGAGGAGCAAAACCACTTTAATTCTGTTGCCATCGAAGGAGGAATAACCCTGGATTGGAGGGGAAAAGTGGTATGCGAAACCCGTCACTAGAACAATCATCAAATTGCTTCTTCTCCGATGACGTTCTGAGATTGCGGATGTCCATAGAGGTGAGTCCTATGATTTCTCCATTTCAATGTTTAATTTGATGTAGAATAGAAAAAAACTCATTTTCCTTTTTTTTTTTTTTGCTGTAATGTAAACGATCCACCCTAATGGATGGATTAGACACATGATCATGTCCTTAATTGGAGGACATGATCATTGGGAACTTTGGTCGCCACATTTGAGCTTCAGTCACCCATCTAGAGCTTGGATAGGGATGATCCGACCCTTGAACTAATCAGCAGATGAGATCCAACTATCAATCTTGTCCATGTTTGGTGGACAGAGAATGACAGTGACTTAGATCGCCCATCTAAGACCAGATAGTGATGACCAAAACCTTGATTTGTGATAGATTTCAACTGTTAAACTGTAAATTTACAAATTCAATAAAATTTTGATGATCCGAGATTGATCAAAACTTAGATCACACACATATAACCTTGAAAAACCAAATCTAACAAATTCAAAATGTCAGATCATCAGTAAAAGACAGATCTAATCAGTTTCAACTAATGTTAGCTATCAAATCATCTCTAAAAGGTTGATCTGACCTTTTAATTTGATGGTATACTCGCGACCATTAAATTTCCAGTGAAGAGATGGAACAGCAGATAAGAGAATGATCTAATACTATTTCCCATATTTGATTAATGATCAACCAAATAAAATTTGATTAGTAGGAGAAATTAGAAGGAATCTAGTGATCTAATTCATAATTAGAAAATTTATGGATCAAATCACATTAGATGATGACTTGATTGGATTAGTAATCCTAAACAACAATAAAAGTACATATTTGAATGGAACTGAAAACTAATCCTAGAAACATCGAAATTAGGTGTCTAGTGGAGTGAGGTGTAGTCAAATTTGTCATTGGGGTAATCTGATACTATTCTCATATATGATCAATGATAAGTAGGTGGTCAATGAGTGATCAAAACTCTAATGGCTTAGGATGAGTTTTCATCATCTATCTGTAATTTAAAAATAACAATTAGACCACCATTCAATGGTTGGAATTTTGAAATACAAATATAGATCATTGAATGATAATCAATGGCACAGACTTGATAATCTATGACTTGATAGAAGTTGGATCGGTGAACCATTAATGGAAACATAGAACAATAGCTTAAATGGTTAAGACTGTGCGATCTTGATGGTCAATTAGTGATGGATTACTAAAACCTAATGTTTTCACGATTAATAGATAATCTAAATAGTCAGATCATGGATAAAATACTCCTTTGTAATTATTAGCTTATAATTCGACATTGACATATCAATAGGTTGACCAATAAGTCGAGTTGAAGAAGGAACATAATTGAACTGAGAATTAGGCATAAGAGGTATGTGGTTTTAACATATATTTTCCATTGAGATTTTAACTAATCAAATCGTTTGCATATCATATTTTCTATTTGAGATTATGTGATTATCATGAAATTTACATTGCATCATATTCTTTGTTTTAAGCTTTTAAAGAATGCAATATTTGCAAATGAGGCATGTGAATTATATATGTGTGTATCTTCATAGCCAAGATGCATGAATTTATATGAAAAATGGAAATGATGTTGCTCATTACATGTAGTTGAGTGTTTTTTAAGGAAATGATGATATTTGAAATGCATCAATCCCATGTTTTGAGATAAGTTAAAGAAATGTATGGTTTTGCATGAAATATATGTTATATGATTTAAGATCATTTGTGATTGAGATATATGTTTGTTCAGGCTAATAAGCATGATGAGCACTATGCTAAGAGATTGTACAGGTTTGGTGTCATGACCTGGGTTTTCACATGCATTTTTAAATGCAAAACTAATTCCTAAGGTGGGATCGATCCCTATTTGAAAATACTTTTAGAAAAACTATTTACTGCAATGAAAAATATTCTGTTTTAAATTCGTTTTGGAAACCTCGAGTGTCATTTGCTTTCAAGATAAATAAGGAAAAAAATGAAGAACATCATAAATATTTTCCAGGTCTATCCAGTCACAGCTCATAGCCCAACTGTAATAAGTACATATACATGTCCAAAAGGTAGTGAGTTTACTTACATTCATACCTGTCCCTTCTTCATTTACTTGATTGTAGTACTAACATTTCCTAATGCTCCTCCAACTCCTGTATGAAGCTAATCTGTAAAAATAGTATATTTGGGTGAGTATTTCTCATACCTAATAGCTGATCTGATACTACTATTTTGAAAACATGGCAGACAACATGCATAATTCAAGGAGCTTTTTATGTAAAATATTAGTGATTCCATTTTGTGTTAACATGCATATTTATGCATAAAATATAAGCTCATTGATGCAATTTCAATCATGGAATCCTTTACCGAAATCTAGTATTTAAAGATATAAACATGACTAACATCATAAGGTAGAAATCAATAGTATCCATATAAGAAGATTTCGATAGACACATCAAAACCAATGATTCAAATATAATAATCATGAAACTCTTAAAATAGACATCATTCAAAGTAGATGCTGGCATCACTATAAGTATCATGCACATGGTCTTTCGGCGAACACATCAAGCTGACTGGTCACGAGTACTTGTATATGACCATCTCAATGCTATATGCATATCAATAACACTGAAATCATAGGGTCAACTATGCTCCTCCGCAGGCTGCCTCATTTGGCGATCTGCCCACTTGGAACTTAAGAGTTTTATCCCCACCGTAGGTTGCCTCATTCAGCGATCTACCCACTTGGAATTCCATGTTTTGTTCCCACCTCAAGCTGCCTCATTCAGCGATCTGCCCGCTTAGAATTCAAGGTTTGTTCCTACCATAAGTTGCCTCATTCGGTGATCTACCTACTTAGCATAGTGTCCACCAGGCTTAATAGCCCAAAAAGCATATATATAATCTCAATAATAGAAATCATGCAATTTATGCATTTATTTTCAATCATGCGAGTAGTGCATAAAATCAATTCATGCTCATATCGCATTCAAAGCCATAAAACATAAAGACAAGTCCGCCTACTAGTATACGATAGCATTATCTCAAAAGCATGGTTAACACGAAAATAAAGGTGAGTCAGAGTTTAAGATGCATTTTAAAAACTTAGTAGTATCAGACTACCTACCTTGATGCTCCTTGAATCGTGTTCTTCATTACTCGACCCTGAGTTACCTTTGTGAAACCCTGAATATCAATTAATAATAAGGATTCAAGTATTATTTTCTAACCTTTATGGATCATTACTTAGACTTATAAATTAACAGCTATATCTGCCTTTTAGGATCTATAGGTCCTTGCTTAGCGGGCTTCTAGGCTAGATCTCACGCATAGATCTAATATTTAATGGTTAGATCTCATAGATCGCCTATCTCAATGCTTAGAACAAGTCTATATTTGTTTTTCAATGGCTAGATATATCATTCAAGGGCTGATATGTGTACTTTGGGGTTAATCATAAGCTATTAATCCCCTAACACCTCTAATGGATCCAGTCATGAGATCTGATCATCTTTGACATGGTTAATCTATGAGATTTCTATAGTTTTGGGCTATACTCATAAAAAATAGTCTTATGATCCTAACTTTTATGATATCATTAGGTTCGTGTCATCAATATGATTGCAATGGTCCTTTCAGATCGTCGATCGGAGTCATATAGCCTCCTTAATCATAGTTTTAGTGTCACTAACCTATGAACGGACCAGATTCATCCATACTGGGTTAGCGCGTCATGGTTCCCAGGACGCCCGTGCATCCCGATCGAACCGAAACCACACTTGCACACGGCGTGTGTACTCGAAGGTAGTCCTAAGGGCGTGTCCTAGGCGCACATTATGCGTTGTGTCCTTGGGACGCGTCTGGTCGTTGGTTCCAGTCCTGGTTTGTGGGTTCTAGAACCCACTTTTATTGGTGATTTTCAGCTGAAAATCTAATCATATCCTGTTGGGATCTGGGGGGAAAGAAAGAGGAAAGAGAAAAGAGTAGGGTGGGGAGGAGACTCATACCTTGGGAGCCCTCGATGCTGCCCGATTTTGGTCTTAATCATGGCTGCAAACCCTTGTGGTTAGATCTGTTTTTGGGAGCGATTGGAGAGGAGAAAGCTTGATTTGGAAGAGGGGGAGTGGAGGAATTTATAGGAGGGGAAGGCGGTGTCGCCCCATGGTGGTGTTGCCATTTTTTGTAGCGTCGTATAGGTATGGGCCTGAGGAAGTTGATGATGCAGGGTGTGTCGTTATCAAAACGACCGCCTGTGTTTTCAGCCTGTATTCGTTTTAAAGATAAATTACAGAAATGCCCTTGATCTTTAAACGTCCATAACTTGGTCATACGTGCTCCGTTTTCAGTGTTTTTTGAGGCATTGAATTCTATTTCTAGTGTAGAATATAATGATACTAAATTTTTCTTACAAATTCTTTTGTTTCATATTTTAATTAAAATAAAATATTTAATATAGTTAATTTAATCAATTTCTATCAATTTAGTAAAGTGGTGCCAAAATTGCTTAAAATGTTTGAGTCATTACATTTGGCCTCCTGACCTCTAACTACCAAAGGTGGTAGGTATCCATGCTCAAAGAGGCATCTATTTTTCTTAACTGTTATGGTAGGAACAATCATTAGAGATAGTTACGGCACCATTTCGAGATGTATTCGTAATTGTCATGGAGGTTGTGGTGGTTGTTCTCTAGATACTGAAGAGACATAATTCAGTGATCTGATCGTGAGCATAGTATATCATGGGATTTCTATTTTGTGACCTCACATTGATGGGTTTGATGATAGTCTTTAGATGAGTACTCATGACCAATCAGGTGATGTATTCGAGAGAGTGCATATGTGCACATGATAATGTTGTTAGCTTGGGATTGTTGACATTTGTGGTTTAACCGATTACTACTTTAGTACAACGATCTTATGGTGTTTGAATTATCAAGTTAGATGATAGATCTTTCACATGGTTTTCAAGTTATGCTTACATGTGATTTTGTGATATGTTGTATATTATTATTTATGTGAGATTACCATTATGATGTAATCATTTAAAAATGCATGTTTAAAGTCATACATGTTTTATATTGATACTATTTGAAATGTTTTAGTATGGAACTATGAATTGAAATTGGCATACAGCTTTAATCATGTTTCTTATCTCTGATCTGATTATCATATTCTTTAAAAACTACATAAAAAATGATTTGAGTATTGTTTGGAATGAATTTCAAATTTGGTAAAATAGATGTGAAACTATCTACACAAGCGCAAGCTTTTTGAGACATGTAAATGGTTTACAATGTCTCAGGTTTGAAAAAAAAAAAAAAAAGACAGAGAGCAGGAGGTTGTGTTAGAGATCTCAAGAGAACTTAACAGGTATATCAACAGGTTTGCAATGTAGTTGATGATCATATTTGACTTTACTTTATGGATATGCGAACATAGAAATTGAAGTGTGATTGTATGACCATGACTGGATTGATCCTGGCGGATATATTTTAAGTCAAATGTGTTTCTTTCTTTTTTTTTATTTAACTTTGATTTTGAAAATACAAAGTTGTGTATGAAAATGTAATGTGATGGAGATGGAGTCTGCCTTATTCTTTTACTATAATATTGTGGTTATTAGGTACTTTGCAATGACATGCGTTAAATGTCTAATGTCTGAAAAAGAGAGAAAACTTTGCCAAATTTTTTTTATAGAAATGTGGTGCTCATTTCATCGATAATTCTTTTTGAGAAAAGAAAAAAGACACTTAATATTTTTAAAAGAGTCTTTTAATGAAAAATATTTTTTCTATTTGTTTTATAACTACTCTTGCAAACTTGGAGGCCCACATTTTAAAAAGAATTACAAAAGTGTACTATAAAGAGCCGGGGTGTCACACTTAACCTTTTGTTACAAGTATTGAAAAATTTAGTAAAATAATTGAACTTGATTTTGAACTAAGAAGACACAGCCTAAATGCATCCACTAATCTTCAAAGCACAAATTTGATATCTAACCTATCTAAGTCATTCAAGGATGATGAGTGGGTTAAGGATTCTTACCAAACTATGAGGTAAGATTAGAATTCCTAATCTTATCTCAAGCACCATAAACAATTTATGCAAACTTCTCTGTGACGACCTGGGTTTTTCAATGCCATTTTTAGTAAAAACACGGCGAGATCGATCTCTAGTTTTAAAACAATTTATGCAGAAGAACGTAAGAAAATTTTCTTCTTTTTCAAAAACATTGTATAAAGAGCCCGAGTGTCAAAATGAACGCTCAATGCATAGTGCCATTGCACTTTATAAATCAAAACAAATAATTACTCCTAGGATTGTTAGTCACAGCCATAGCCACAACAAATACTTACAATTAAGATTATAGTAGTTTCTCAAGGAAATCACTAATTAAATCGTACCTTTGCTTACTTGACTTTGGTTCTAACGCCTCCTGCTGTTTCTTCTATTTGTTTTTTGTTTGATCTGAAAAATAATGGATTGGGTTGAGTATTTATCATACTCAGTAGGTAACCTGATACTACCCTTTTTGAAAACATAGCAATGCATCATACAGAGTTCAAAGTGGTTGCATGAAAGGCATGCTAAATTTGTAATAGGTTTGCGTATGTATGCATAAAGTGTAAGTAATGCCATCTATTGAAATTCTTTATCAATCATGTGTTAGTATGCAATACCAACAGTATGTTTGAGTTTAGAAAGTCAAAATCAATAGATTCACTATATCCCGGTTATGAGATCTACATCATATGTCAAAACCATGCGTAGTACATAATGATTAAAAAATACTTAAATTAGTCTTCATATGAGGTAAATGATAGCATCACGAAGTAACATGCACTGGTCTCAAGTCATCTGGTCACGAGTACTCATTTATGACCAATTTAAATGCTATATGCATATCCATACTATTGAAATCATAGGATCACCATGCTTACGACCAGAACCACTCTGGATTGCATGTCTTCGGTATCTAGAGACCAGTCCACCATAGCCTCCACGGCTACTATGGATATATCCCCGAAAGGGTGCCGTGAACACCTCCAGTGGTCGTCCCTGTTGACCACAGCAATCAGGGAAGAGACAATGCCGTTTTTGGCAGCGATACCATCCACCTTTTTGGTGGTAGAGGCCGGGAGGCCAAACTCGTACCCCTCAGCATAATGCCCACTAGGCTTAATAGCCCAAAACCATACATAGTCCAAACCTCAAATCAACATAAACCATGCAATTTATGGCTTTGTTTTCAAAGTATGCAAGCATTGCATAAAATGCCATGAATCCGTAACGTGTATAAAAACAATATTTCTCAACAGCATTCTTCATTTAATGCAAGATTTTTCAAATACATAAATCATGAAAGCAGGTCCCGCATACTTGTATAAGAACAGCATAGTTTAAAATACATGCTCAATACAGGATTAAAAACAAGTAACTTAAAGAAAGTTTGGGATGTATTTTGAAAATAGAGTAGGATCAGACTACCTACCTTGTGTGTTATTACGTTGCTCGTGCCTGTCTTCACTTCGAGTCCGAGAACATCTTAGTAAGGTCCTGAGTGATGTTCAAACATAAGATCTAGGCGTTATTCTATGCTATTTTATTGTATAGGCTCCAAATTTGGATTTTAAAAGGTCGCGCCTTAACAGACGACCCAAATGTAGCGCCTAGGGTCTTGTGCGCCATAGTTTTAGAATGCGCACTCTATGGTTTCTAGTATATGCGTGCACCCTGATCGCACCGCAACCAGGTTGGGTCATGTGCGCACATCCGAATGGTGTGCCAAAGTGTGCACTCTGGACAGCATTGCGCGGACGCATCTTAGGCACAGCTGCAGTGTGCCTTTGCTCCCAGGACGTCCCATGTGTCCTGGTCAAGCTAAGACGCTATGCGCCCGTCAAGCTAAGACGCTCATGCGCCCCTGGGAGGCTCTCTCTCTCTCTCTCTCTCTCTCTCTCTCTCTCTCTCTCTCTCTCTCTCTCTCTCTCTCTCTCTCTCTCTCTCTCTCTCTCTCTCTCTTGACGGGTTTTCACCCGTCTGGTTCCTCCCCGAGGACTGGTGATTTCTGGTCGGAAAATTCCCAGATTCAACGAGGATCTGGGCTGGGAATGAGGCGGAAAGGATGGTCAGTCGGGGCAGCCTGGAATGGCACCCTGGTCGTCTGATCCCTAGGTTTTTTGTAAGGAAACCATTTTCTCTAATGGGTTCTCCGGGCGGGAGATGCCAGATCTGGCCGGATTGTGAGGGACAATGGAGGGGAGAGAGAAGAGAAGCGTACCTGTGACTTCGAGATGGAGTGGGTCTCATGCTTGGGATGCTACTGAAGACAGTATGGAAGTGGGTTTGAGCCGGAAATGCTATGCTCGGGAAGGGGGAGTGGGGAGAGATTTATAGGAGAGGGAAGGCGGTGCCGTCTTATGGCGGTGCCGCCCTTTCCCCTAGCACCGCCTCTGCAAGGCGGTGCTGGTGTTTCCAGAAAGTTCAGGAGAGGGGGTTTCTGGAGAAATCGGGATGCAGGGTTGTAGGAGGAAGAAGATTGGGTACCGTTATCAAAACGCCCCCTGCGGCTTTTGGCTTTTTTGTTTTTAGGTGCATTTTACCAAAATGCCTTTAATCTTCTAACGCCTATAACTTCTTCATACGAGCTTTGTTTTCGGCGTTCTTTGAGGTGTTAGATTCCATTTTGCGTGTAGTATCTAGTGGTACTAATTTTATTCACAAATTCCTAAGTTCCCTATGTGAATTTAGATCAAACATTCAACCACCTAATAAGACCCTTAAACATATAATAAACATATATTTATTCCAAAATAGTCAAGTTACAAGATCATTAGCACATCACACTATGTTTGTTTGTTATACAAAATGTCTCCAAAATGTTGGGTCATTACATTCTCACTATGTATAAAATAACTATGGCAAAGTTAGGTTGTATAAGTCGTACAAACTGATTAAATAGTAGCTCATACATTCGGTATCTCACTGGACACTAACAATCGCCAAGTGCTCAGATATTTAAACTCCTAATTTGTTGTGGTTTACATGCATTGAGACTGTCTGTTTCTATTTTCTGCTATTGCTTGAGAATCCCATACTTCAACCTAAAAGGTGGAAAAGCCATTTGACATTTCATCTTAGACATCAGCAACTTTGGTTAAGTTTTAAGGATCACTCCAGTCCTGCCTTAAACATTGTACAGATGCTGTGTCTGTTATTTGGTTGATTTGTTTCTTTGTGGTTTCAGTCTTATAAAATGATTGTCAGCTGCAAAGACAAGATATTTCTGAAGTAACACTGTGCAACCAATGTTATATTTCTAAAGTAACCGTGAGCAACTAGTTTGGATTATCAGTAATCCCCACAAGAACTCGAACCTCCACTGAATTGGTGAAATCGATTGATATCTCAAACAATAATCTCTCATTCAAAAATCTTTGAAGCAAGCTTCATAGCAGCATGACAATGAGCGTAGGTCCTCAGGTTCTTCTTTATTCTAATTGGGTCGCCAACAGGCAAACTGATTAGTTTAAATGCTAGTCTAGTTGTCACTGCAATACCAGAAGCTCTGCTCCCTGTATTTGTCTAAATCATTAACTGCATATTGAATTTCAGCCATATATCCTTTCTTATTCACTAGCTCTGCTAACTTGGTCAACATCTCGTAGATTTCATTTGTTTCAAGAGTGTGATTTCTCATGCACTGTGAATACATGGCTTGTGTTCTGAACATCAATCCAGCTACAACCACGTTCTTTTCTCACTCCTTTGATCCCCACTAATTTCCTTACCTCGTTGGCTTCTCCCAACCTTCCATAGTGTGCATAGCTGTTCGCGAGCAGCACATAATTGCTCGGTTCTCTGGTTCCTTCTCAAAGAGGTTTTCTGCAACTTCTCTGCCTTCCAATTTCCCATAATTCCTGCAAGCGTCTAGCAACGTTCCTCAGACAGGTGTCTGGCTCAACCATCATCGATTCAATGAACTTCTTTGCTTCATCCAACCGACCATCTTGACCGAGCATATCAACCATGCTAGCCTGGTGCTCAGACTTGGGTTTCATCCCATGAACTCGAGACATGGAATCAAAGTAGCTGAAGCCTTCCACAGCCATGTTGCTGGCATGCTGCAATCATTGCTATCCAAGATGCTACATTCTGATCCTTGATCTCTTTGAAAACTCTGGTCGCTCCATCCAAGCTCCCACATTTTGCATACATGGTGATCAATGAACTTCCCACGGACATGTTTTTCAAACCCAGTTTTTATTACCTGGTCATAAACTAAAGTCCCTTGATCCAGAGATGCCATACTTGCCGCGGCATGGAGGGCTGTCGAGAAGGATGCTTCATCAGGGGAAACCCATTCCCTTCTCATGACCCATGAACTGTTACAAGCTTCCCCAGAGCAGTCCCTTTGGATCCAATCCATGCTCATTACATTCCAAGTCACGACGTCTCTATCCTTCATAGTCCTAAACAACTTCACTGTATCTTCAAAGCTGCCACGTTTACCATGCATGCCACTCAATGAATTCTTCAAATAATCTAAAGACTGACAACGCAGCCTAACCACAAGAACATGGAACTGTTTGCCAAAACTCAAGTGACCTATGTCTGCCCACGTACTCAAAACACTTGAAAAACTAACTTGGTCTGGACTAAATGACTGCTCTAGAAGAAGCTCTTGGAAAACTCCAATTCCTTCTTCATAGAGCTTGTTCTGCCTGAATGTCTACTTTTGGGCTACACCTTCATCGTGAATGCACCAAAATTACTGATCCCAACCATTACTACTCTGGAGAGAAAATGGTAGCAAACTGAACCAATCCCTTGATTGAAATCAGTCGGTAGAGAAGTCATATTGGGTATCGCTGATCTAAATGCAGCAGAATGATTAATGGTTTGGATCACCGACAACGTGGGTCCCTGATATAATCTTATGAGGGTGTAGAGTTTAGCAACTTGAGGCAGAAATCAAAACTAGAACTTTGAGTTCCGAAAATGGGTATAACGTTTTAGAATTCAAAGTTCTAGTTCCGAGTTTCCCGGTAGAGTTGCAGAACTTGGGGTTTGAAGTCAAGTCCGAAACTCGTGATCTAGAACTCAACTTGATTTTCTTCCGTTTCTTCCACTTTCGACTAACGAGAACCAAATACTTTACTCGAAGTTCCTTCCAACGTTATTGTGGCCTAGCCGATGTTTTGTAAAATTCTAGCTACAGGAGTGGTGGGTCCATCGAAGGCAAATTCAAAATTTAACCTACTTTAGTTAGAAACTTAATCTTTTTATCTGCGTTTATAATCAAAATTTAATCCTAAATTCAAAGCTGTGTTTTCTATAACTTTAAATATAATAATATTTTCTAGAATTCGTTTCCCTCTGTTTTATAATCAGTCCTATTTTCTAGCATCGGTTTCCATATGTTTCATAATCAATGCTATTTTCTAGTATTGGTTTCCTTATGTTTTACAATCGACCCTACTTTCTAGATGATTTTTTTAAATTTTGAAATATAATCCTATTTTCTAGCCTTTTTTTTTAAATTTTACTCTGAGATACAATCCTAGTTTTTAACCTTTCAAACGAAAAAAGAAAAGAAAAGAGCAGAGTTTCTACTCATTGTGAACTTAAGTAGAGTTGGCACAATGGATCAAAATCAACATATTTCCATTTGTTCATTTAAATTCGTGGGATATGGAATGGGTGAATCTGTTCTGTTGATAATAAAATAAATAAATTTGATCTATTAAATCGACAATTTGTATGGATATACAGTATATTCGTTCAAAAGGGTATTTTGAGAAATTAAATTAGGAAATGATACAAACTGTGAATGCTGACTTCTTTTGAATAATTTAAACAGTTAATCTTGTTTGGCATCCCCAACATAAGTCGCCTCACAGCAGCAAGATAAGTAGATTATGCATAGCTGAAGTACCCATCTCTATGCTCAATAGCGAAGTTCAAAAATGGGTGTGCCCGCATGGCACAGAAGTCATATTTTCACTTTCACGGGTTCTATTACACTTTCAGTGAGGAAGATGATAAGTAGAGAGAACAATGATAGGCCTATTCATTCAATGATCCAACTCATTCATGTCATTGCTGCAACCTTGGATAATTAGTAAACAAGAGAAATGCTAGTACCAAGGCCTGACAGGCCCCTTTCCTACAAGCACCCCTCATTTTTTCATAAAGGGGCCCACCTTTGACTGATTAAACCCGATCATTTAATTTCTGCATGTTAAATATGTATTATTTAAATAGGTAGCAGATAAGATAATTCTCGTATATAAGAAAGTATAACTTTTTATCACAAGTAATGAACAATTAGAAACTTTATATAAACAATGGAGCAAATTCAAATCTCATGATGTTAAGCTCATGCACCCAAAATATGCACTTTGCCTGGTAAGTTATGGTATTCTTTTTTTCACAAAGCCTTTATACAATTCATTTATTCTTGTTTTAAAGTTTAGGTTTAAGATAAATAAGGAATGACTAAATGATAAAAGCACCCTCTCAATTGAATGGGAGGGAATTTAAACCCCCTAAAAAAAATGCCACAATTTAGGAGCTTTTTTGGACTTTTCTTTCTTTGCTTTAGCCCTAAGGAGTTGTAAGCCTTAAATGAAGAATAAGAACTTGGTCGAAAGGAATAACTCAGTGCTATTTATAGGAGTAAATATATGAATTGCATGAACCTTGAAGAACTTTTGAATTTTGTTAGAAGTAAAATTTATAAAATGAAATATAATATGTGTGTATATATATATATATATATATATTGATCATTATTAGATGTAAAAGTTTGCAAAATGAATCAAAGGTAGAGTCTGCCGAAGAATGAATCATTGGTATGTGGAGCTGATCATTCACAAGTGAAGGTTTTTGCCCCTCTACTCGAATGCATCAGAGGAAATTTTTTATAACTGGTTTTACCCCTTCGGTGAGTTTAAGAAAGACTCTGCCTTGCTTCAGTTTATATCTTGTCATATTTACATATCCACAGTCTCTATCTAACCCCTTGCATAATGCATGTGATAGCCAACTCAAGAAAGCAACACATCCTTTGAAAATGAGAATTTTAAGTGGAATGATATAGGCTTTGGGCTTGATAGATCCACATTTTTTTAAGGAAATTTTAATTTATTAATAGGGGAGAAGAACCCTCCCGGTGGCTACACAGAATAAATCAAGATGATCAATATATAGACAAACAAAAGAAATTACAAAGAGTTATATCTCAGACTACCTAACTGTTCAAATTACAAGGTTGACACCCTCACTAGCGAGGGAATCAGCTTCATCACTAGTTGATCTATGAGTATGAATGGGTGGGCCCTCACATGTAAGAATGGGAGAGCCACATTACATGTTGCAATGTGGTCGTGCCGTACAAGATGGGTCTGCATTGAAGCCGGGTTCCAAGCAAGGCAATTGTTAATAGGGCGGATCTTAACGCTTGGAGCACGTCGTGTTCTTTCTTCTCGTCTACTTGATGCGTTTCTACGAGAAAGAAGATGCAAGAGGGTGGTTCCTGTTGGAACAAGTCTTGAACCACTTTATTCTTGGATTACTAGTCCAAGGTGGTCCGTCTCATACTAATCCAGGACTTTGCAGAAATGATACAAACTATGGATGCTGACTTCTTTCAGAATAATCTAAATTATTAATCTTGTTTCACGTCGCCAACATCGGTGATTCATAACAAATCGTTGCATGTGGATGATCCTAACCTCTTGTTTTACTTATTTGAAAAAAAGAAAAAATTAGCGAATCTAATTTCAAGTTCTATAGATTAAGATATAAGAAGTCAATGCCCTTAAATTTTAGTACCTTACAAGATTAACGATTCTTCTTTTCTAGGATTAGGACACAGAAATTGGGGGATCATATGAACGTATTAATCGACCAAGGGTGGGCCCCTTCATGTACCTACAGCAATTGAGTAACTTGTCATGCGCCTACTGTAACATTGCTCCTTTGGGATTTAGAAACAGCACCTGATGATACATAAATGCACCACAAAGTACTTTTCTGTAAGGTCTAAGCCGTTCGTATAGAAATTTGGTAACAGGAAATCAATGGAGTGGGACGATTAGAACTACTTGTTTTAGGACTTAAAAAACAATAAAAAATCGATGGTCTTGACTTTGAACTCAAAAAAATATTGCTGCTGCACAGCGTGATCTTGTTGGCATTAGTAGCGTTGCAATGCCGTGATGATTAGACTTGTCCATCACTTTGATGGTTTGATCATCTGTGATTTTCTGAGTAGGGTCCATCTAATGCTTGGTTTAAGTCGCGTCACAGCAACAAGATAAATACACAATGCATAGCTGAAGTACCCATCTCTATGCTCAATTGCCATGATAAAAATTAGGTAGGCCCGCATGGCGCAGAAGTTGTATTTTCACTTTCATGAGTTCCATTAATTTTTCAGTGAGATAGAAGATAACTAGAAAGAAGAATGCTAGGCCAAGGTGCGACAAAGACTTTAGCTAGATACGCCTCACATGTGGCATGAAGATAGCCTACCCATTCGATGATCCAACTTATTCATGTCTTCAGCCTCGGATAATTAGTAAACAAAAGAGATGCTAGTAACTAGGCCTTACAGGCCCCTTTCCTAGAACCACCCATTATTTTTTCATAAAGGGGCACACCTTTGACTGATTGGACCTGCTAATTTGGTTTCTGCACGTTGGATATGTATTATTTAAACAACAAGCATATAAGATAATTCTAGTATCTAAAAAAGTATAGCTTTTTATGACTTTTTGTTTATGAGATATCAATAATTATGAATTTTTGTTTATGAGATATCAATAATTAGAGAAATTAGATGAACAAGTCTAATCATCGATAAGAGGTGACCCCTTCGTAGAAATGAGGGGCACTTTTAGGGAATTGTCTTGTAGAGCCTTCAGCCTAACATTTCTTAACAAATGACTCTAATGATTGGAAGATTCAGGCATCCTATTGTAATGACTCCAATTTTTGTAATATTAAAATCCTATAAAAAGTTTAGTTTTGAAGATAAGGGCATTTTGGTCATTTCACTATTTGCCTTAACTGAACCCAGAAACTTGGTCCTAAAAATGGTATCATTAGATGCATCTCGGAAAAAGGAATCCAACAAGACTAAAATCACCCAAAACAGAGTTAAAATGAGCAAGTTATGGCCCTTTGAAGTTTAGGGGCAAAACTGTAATTTTTATAAAAACGAATTTACCTTGCAAAAACACAGGGGCCCATTTTGATACGGGCACCCTTCATCTTCAACTTCTAGAGGGTTCTAGAACGGCGGTGATTAGAAGAGAAATCACCGTCATTCTGGAGGTTTCTCCACCGCCATTCAAAGGCGGTGAGAGCCCCCTTCAGAACCCTCTTATAGCTCTATAAATAGAGCTCTTGGGCGCCTCTAATGGCAGCCCAAAACGTTGAAGAAAATCCGTTGAGGAGCAGTGACCTAGAGAGGAAAATAAGGAGAAAAACCCAGCAACGAGCCAGGTATGCCCAAGATCCCTCAAAACCCATCTCCACCGTAGTTCTAAGAACAATTTCCCTAGGTTTTTGCATGAAAAACCATGCAAAATGGAGCCCTGGAGACTCACCAAGGACCCAGGGACGTTCCCTGGGCCGCACTGGTTCGACAGGGTCGAACCAAGGTGTCCTGAGGATGCCCCGGTTCCCCAACGAACAAGACGTTTTTGTTGGAACGTCCCACGTCGACCGGATTTGATAAACCAAAAGGGTGCATCCGGGGACGCGCCCGCAAAAGAGACAGTCGCACGAAAAACCCGGCGTGTCTGCAGATGCACCCATTGAGGCGCATGCCGCAAACACGTAGCGCGCTAGCGCCACGGGATTTTTTCGTTCCTCAGGGAAGCTGGGGCACACGACACAGACGTGCAGCGCCCTAGCATTCTGTTTTTTCATTCTTAAGACGCCTATGTACGTGCGACACTAAAAAGCTTATAACTTGAGATCTAGAGCTCCGATTGAGGCGCCGCAAAAGGCGTTGTGTCCGTGTCGACGACACGGACATATCCAAACTATAAAATCCCTGATCAAGGCCCAATAAAAGGTGGGCATGACACTTAGAATAGGATGGTGGCGCGTGACCACTAGACCTTTGGAAAACTGAGGATACTAAGGCCCAATTAGGACCTTAAGACACCCATAGGCATAAAGATGGACCCCTAATGTCTAAGTAATAAGACCCAACTACTCTAAAACCCATAAAAGATGGGCTAAACTAACCTTGAGTCCCCAAACCATGTTCAGGAGCATACGAGGACAAAAGGGTTAACGCGACCTAGCCAGGTAGGTGCTCTATCACTACTAGACTTTTAAAAAGAGCCATGATTGTTTGAGACTGCATGTTTTAAGTATACGTATATGACTTGTTTAGTATGATTTAATTTAGCATGCATATGACAAATATATTATGCATAGACATGCTTTGCAAATAATTGCATATATTGCATGATTTGTGAGCATTGAGTTCTTGAAAAATTACATGTCCTTGAGGGTTACCAAAAGACGCTGGAGTGCCTAAAAGATACTGGGTAGGCAGTTGTGAGGGACCTAAAGAAGATAGGTTTTGAAAAATACATTGCGCATATTGCCAAGACATGTGCTAGATGCATAGATTGCATGATAAGTGTAGCCTTGACCGATGAGGGCGAGTTGATGAGGGAGGGCCGATGAGGGCGGGCTAGAGACAGCTGACAAGGCTTCTAGGCTGTCAGGCGTCTAGGCAGGGTTATGACTTTGAATGCAATACTAGCATGAGCAGATTTTATGCATTTCATGCATGTTTTGCAACCGATTGCATAAATTACATGATTTATGACGGATGTGTCATAGGCCCCTGGGAGGCTATGACTGAGTGTCCTCAGGTACCCGGGGACCACATGGCGAGGAGGTCATGGGCATAGTTGGACCCTATAGTTTATGGACTTATTTGCTTTGCATATGGCGATATGAGGTTGGTCGACCATACCATACTAGAGATCCATGAGTTAGATTCCATGAAGCATCTTATGCATATTATAATGTTATGATATATATATATATATGTATATGATACTTTCGATTTTGGATTATGTGATCCTTTAAGTCGTTAGTATTTCAGTTTGACAATGGATTTTAACATCGATATTGAACTTGAGTATTCAGACATGCACATGTTTTGGAAAGAGCATATGATTTTAAAACATCGCATGCATTATAAAACTAGTAGTGATAGACTCCTACTGAGTATAGTATATACTCACCCTATCCTTAACATTTTTCAGGATAGATCCAGAAGATATTAGTGCTACGAGCAAGTGAATAAACAAAGGAGACAACTATACATGTGAGTAAACTCTCTACCCTTTGGACATGTATTTGTATTAATTTACAGTTGGACTATGTGTTGTGACTGGAAAGACCTGGGGAAAGGAAATGTACTTTGATTGTTGTGAAAGCAAATAACACTCGGGGTTTTCAAAATGAGTTTAAAACTAAAAGATTTTCCACTGCATTGCATGGTTTTCATAAAATGGTTTTAAAATAGGGATGCATTCCGCCTTAGGAATTAGATATTACATTTAAAAATGCATGAGAAAACCTGGGTCGTCACACCTATAAACCATGTTTTAGGAATTAGAGTTAGACTATCGATTTTATATGAAGTTTCTGAATGTTTGTTTCTTGTCATTAAAAATACACTTTTTTATATGCTAGAATTATCGAGGACATCTGCTGCCAAAATTACAAGATATGTGGAGCAATGAGATAAATGAGTTACATTGTCCAAAGGGAGGCCCTCTTCATGCCAAACCAAGGCATTTCTGTGTTTCTTCTATGTTTGCCAACCAGGACGAAATCTTGCGATAAGACCTTATGATCCAGGTGACCTACACTCTTCTTGTATATCCTTTTGGATGATTTTTGGATTCCCTTAGATGATCTAATGGGAACTTGAATTTTGTTTCATTTACTCTTTATGTTTCTGGATTGACTTTGTACTTTTTTAGGATTATCCATACAAATTTACTATTCAAAGAATAAAAACTAACTTTTCATAAATAATAATAATAAACCCCATACAAGGTTGTTGTTATCATCTTAATGGGCATAGGATATCATTTTTCTAATTTTAACTATATGATTCATGGTAGGAGCCGAAAGCATTCCAAGAAATTGGTGAAATTTTTTGGCATGTTTCATTAATTTTTTTGGATGATCTATGTTGTTAGCATGTTGGGTGTGAAAAATAGGTAATCCGTGAGAAATAGTGGATTTAGATAATCCTATTCATATTTACATGAATATGAAATATATTGGACAAATAACATGTGAAATAAAATAGTGAAACATCTGCAAAAATTTTATGTAAAATGAGAAATATGAATATGCTATAGAAAATTTTGTAAAACTTGAAATAAATATAATGAAGATGTAAGAGAACTTAAGTGAAAAATGAGAAAGATAAAGTGAAAGAAGAAAGAGGAAAAGCAATATAGCGGTGGTGCAAAGGAAAGAATAGAAATATGTTGACTTAAGTATCCATAAAAGCATTTGTGTAATTGATCGTTTCGTAAGTGTTTCGGCACATTTTTTCCATCAAACTTTTCTAAGTTTTAGAAGAATTTTTCATTGGTGTTCTAGGAGTTTGTCAAACAAATTGGATGAGTTTCACATTATTTTAGAGATGATTTTGCATTGGTACATGAAATGAGTTTTTGGGAAAACAAGTTTTGGATACACTATTAAGCTATTTGGTAACCTTGATACTAACTACATGCTTTATGTCTTTAAAAGATTAATAAAAATAGACAATCTAGATTTTTCACTCATAGAAACATAGGCTAAAAGAATTTGACTAACATAAAATTTTGTAATGTAGCATATCTAATACATTCACAACAAAATGTAGGCTTAAATCTTTTCAAAAAAGAATTTCCCCATGCATGTTTGAAAAAGGCACTAACTTCCTTAACTCTAATTTTATGACCAATTGACACAAGTGTATATGAGATACGTACATGAAAACTTGAAATTATCAAACAACAACCAATTGTTTAAGAAAATTAGTAGTTAAGTAGAGCAACATTGTTCAAGGTTTCACTAATAAATTTATGTTAGAGGTGGACCTTTTAGTATCCTAGAGGTGCCCATTTTTTGCTAGTTTTAAGTCACCAAATATCATAAGCAATATTGTCAATACAATGTCACGTGGGCTGGTATTTTGGTATATGCTGTACAAGTCAAGATTTTGGTACAGTATTATCCCAAATACCATTCCAATCAAAATTTGCTCAATGATGGTCAAATACCAGAATATTGGTCAATATTTGCATACCTTCTGAAATATGCATTGAGCCTGATAAGTTGCTATAGTTTTTTTTTCATAAAGCCTTTATATAATTAGTTTTTCTTGTTTTAAAAGTTAACTGTAAGATAAAAAAGGAATGACTAAGGTGTCTAAAAAGTTTCTAAAGTACAAGTTCTTCCCTATCCATAAGATTAATGCCCTTCATAGGGAGATAATTAATTTTCAGCAAAAAGATGATGAGCAATACTATGAATGCCAACTTTAGTAATTATTAGATGTAACTTTGCAACTTTAGTAGATTTTTTCTCAATTTTGTCATTTTGTTATATTTTTTGTTTAAAATTTTCAAATATGACCCAATGTGGCATATGCCCTCGCATGTACCATTTTGGAGTGAGGCCAGTACATTATTGACAAAATCGATCAAAAGTAGGTGAGTCTACCAAATGGCATGAATCGTCCTATATGCGGAGCCAATCATGCACAAGTGGAGGTTCTTGCCCCTCTACTCCGGCATTCATTAGAAGAAATTTTTGATAAATGGTTTTGCCTCTTCGATGAGTTTAAGAAAGACTCAACCTTGCTTTAGCTTAAATCTTGTCATAGTTACATATCCACAGCCAACTCAAGAAAGCAACACATCTTTTGAAAATGAGAATTTTAAGTCTAATGATAAAGTCATTGGGCTTGATCCACGTTTTTACAAGAAAAGATTAATTTATTAATAGGCGAGAAGAACCCTCCCCGTGGCCACACAAAAGAAATCAAGATGATCTATATAGAGACAAACAAAAGAAATTACAAAGAGCTACATCTAAGACTATCTAACTCTTTAGATTACAAGGTTGACACCCTCACAAGCAAGGGAATCACATTCATCACTAGTTGAACTATGAATATGAATGAATGACATCTCAACCCCTCCAATCAACAATTGGATTTTAGCCAAGACTCGACAAAACTTCGAAGGTGGCGCAAGTTTACCATTTGGCCATGAAATAATATTGCTCGAGCCTCCCACTACAATTGGAGGTAGGAATTTATGTGAACTCCAAATCTTTAAACCTGCTACAATAGATTGAGTCTGCTTCACTAGAATCCGTCCAACCTGCACTTGATCCATGTTCAGAGCATCATTCCCTAGTTAGAATTGAAATTATTGGAATCATGCATGTTTCATTTTTCATCTCAACAAAATAATAGCTTGTTCGTTGTGGATGGTACCTTTATTTAAGCAACATCCTATCTGGTCCCAAGATATAATTCTTTGATGGCAATCATTTTCGTGATGACATCTCTCATCTCCATGCGCTTGTTTGGTGATTCTACGCAGCATGATATGCCAACCTTAAACACTTCGATCAAACAATTTTGCATTTTATCTCTCATCTTGATACTGCATTGATTGTTGGTGTTACTAGAGTTGTCTTCAACATCTAAGAGCAACTGTGGGTCTACTATTTCCATTACTTTATTAGGCAAAGACATCTTGGTGAATTGATACAAGTTAAGTCTATCCTGGAACATAGCATCAGTCGGTCTCTTCCCCGTGAAAATCTCTAGCAAAAGAATTCCATAGCTGTATACATCACCTTTGGTGGATGCCTTGCAACCCATCCCATATTCTGCAATAAACAAATCATGATTTGTAATAAGACCATATATAACCTTTCAAAATTGATATTGGCATGAGTTGAGAAAGAAGAATAATGCCTAACATAAGCTTATTATGTATCTAAAATTATAACAAGTTTTATATATTGATAGATAGTCATTTACCTGGAGCGACATATCCAATAGATCCCTTTATTATTGACGAGCTAGTTTTATCGTCAGAGCAATTATCGGTGGCTCCAAAGAGTAACTTTGCTAAGCCAAAATCACCAACGTGTGCATTCATGTCGTCGTCAAAAAGTATGTTGCTTGGTTTTAGATCACGATGAACAATTGGCACCGGGCCATGGTAATGAAGATAATCCAAGGTAAAAGCCACATCAATAGCAACATTTACTCTTCCCACAAAGGTCAAATTTTCCATCAGATGTTGCTCACCTTCATTATGATGCAACCACTTCTCAAGATTGCCCTTGGGCATATACTCAAATATTAGAGCTTTGAATTCATTGCCGTTGAAATCAATACTTGAGCAAGAAGTTAAGATCTTAACAAGGCTATGATGCCGAGTATTTCTTAGAACTTCACATTCACCATTGAAGCTTTTAGAAGCTCCATGTTGTTGAAGGTTCAATACCTTCACTGCAACGATTTTTTCATTGATTTCTAGAGTTCCTTTATATACAGAACCGTAACTTCCAGCACCAATTAAATTTTCCAAAGAAAATCCATTAGTTGCCCTGCGGAGCTCTGCATAAGAAACCTCTAATAGTTGATCATCCAGAAAAGAGGCAGGAGGCGTCTTCTTTCTCGATTTTTTTCTTCTCCAATACATAGCAACAATTGAAAGTGTGGTTAAAAGCAAACATGAAACCACACTAACCATTGATATTATTACCTTGAGAGAAAAATCCCTTTGATGCTTCTCATGGGCTTGACCAGGACATGGAGGAATATGCAGTTCTAATACACCTCTGCAAATATTGTTGTTTCCTTCAAGTGATGTTGCACTAACATTTCAAAAGATTCCTTCTTTTGGCACTTCGCCCTCAAGATCATTAAAAGAAAGATTTAAATATTCGAGCCCATGAAATTCCTCCAAATATTTTGGGATGTGGCTAGAGAAGTTGTTGGATGAGAGATCTAGCTTTCTAATACCTTTCAAGGAGCTCAGCGATGGAGGAATGGATCCATGAAAGAAGTTATGATCCATAAAAAGATATTCCAAACTAATGCAGCTGCCGAAGGAAGAAGGAATTTTTCCATACAAATTGTTATAAGAAATGTACAATGATCCAAGAGCTTTAAGATTGCCAATTTCTGAAGGCAGGTTTCCTGTCAGAGAATTATGTGACAAATCGAGTACTTTTGACAGCGAAGGAAAGTTAAGAATTTGTCTGGGAATTGTATCGCTAAGTTGGTTATAATAAAGGTGTAATTCTTGAATATTGCTACAAGCTTGAAGGCTTGATGGAATATTTCCTATTAGGTTATTGTGAGACAAAGATACAGTAATCAATTGAGTTAGATTGCCAAGGGATGTTGGAATGTCTCATGATTTACATTTTTTCCATCAAACTTTTCTAAGTTTTAGACGAATTTTTCATTGGTGTTCTAAGAGTTTGTCAAACAAATTGGATGAGTTTCACATTATTTTAGAGATGATTTTGCATTGGTACATAAAATGAGTTTTTGGGAAAACAAGTTTTGGATACACTATTAAGCTATTTGGTAACCTTGATCCCGACTACATGCTTTATGTCTTTAAAAGATTAATAAAAATAGACAATCTAAAATTTTCACTCAAGGAAACATAGGCTAAAAGAATTTAATGGACATAAAATTTTGTAATGTAGCATATCTAATACATTTGCAATAGGATGTAGGCTTAAATCTTTTTTTTTAAAATTCCCCATGCATGTTTGAAAAAGGCACTAACTTCATAAGCGTCTAACTTCCTTAACTCTAATTTTATGACCAATTGACACGAGTGTTTATGAGATACGTACATGAAAACTTGAAATTATCAAACAACAACCAATTGTTTAAGAAAAATAGTAGTTAAGTAAAGCAACATTGTTCAAGGTTTCACTAATAAATTTATTTTAGAGGTGGACCTTTTAGTATCCTAGAGGTGCCCATTTTGTGCTAGTTTTAAGTCACCAAATATCATAAGCAATATTGTCAATACAATGTCACGTGGGCTGGTATTTTGGTATATCTGTACAAGTCAATATTTTGGTACACTCTTATCCCAAATACCATAGCAATAATAATTTACTCAACGTTGGTCAAATACCAGAATATTAGTCAATATTTGCATACCACCGTAAATATGCATTGAGCCCGATAAGTTGTGGTAGTTTTTTTTCATAAAGCCTTTATATAATTCATTTTTCTTGTTTTAAAAGTTAACTGTAAGATCAAAAAGGAATGACTAAGGTGTCTAAAAAGTTTCTAAAGTACAAGTTCTTCCCTATCCATAAGATTAATGCTCTTCATATGGAGATAATTAATTTTCAGCAAAAAGATGATGAGCAATACTATGAATGCCGAGAAAGATAGAATGAATTACTACAAAAGTATCCTCACCATGGATTTGAAAAATGACAGCAAGTTTTGTATTTCTATGAGGCCCTTGCACCTCAAAATAGACAAATAGTAGATAAAGCTAATGAGGGGATCTCATGTTGAAAAATGAAATAGTGACCTAGGAATTTTTTCAAATTTTGGTTGACCAATCCCAAAGCAATGGGGAAGGAATTTTAATCTAGAAAACAGCCACAATTTTGAGGCCTTTTGGGCCTTTCTTCCTTTTCTCTAGCACAAATGATTCACAAGCCTTAAAGGAAGAATAAGAACTTGGTGGAATGGAATAACTTGAAGCTATGTATAGGAATAAATATATGATTTCATCAACCTTGAAGAACATTTAAATTCTGTTAGAAGTAAAATTTAGAAGTTAACTTTATATATATATATATATATATATATGATTTGATTGTGACGTGAACTTGTAATTATTAGATGTAACTTCGCAACTTTAGTAGAATTTTTTCTCAATTTTGTTATTTTTTTATATTTTTTGTTTAAAATTTTCAAATATGACCCAATGTAGCATATGCCCTCGCATGTACCATTTTTGGAGTGAGGCCAGTACATTATTGACAAAATCGATCAAAAGTAGGTGAGTCTACCAAATGGCACAAATCGTGCTATATGTGGAGGTTCTCGCCCCTCTACTTTGGCATTCATCAGAAGAAATGGTTTTGCCCTTTCGATGAGTTTAAGAAAGACTTTACCTTGCTTTAGTTTAAATCTTGTTATACTTACATATCCACAGCCAACTCAAGAAAGCAACACATCTTTTGAAAATGAGAATTTTAAGTCTAATGATAAAGTCATTGGGCTTGATCCACGTTTTTACAAGAAAAGATTAATTTATTAATAGGCAAGAAGAACCCTCCCCGTGGCCACACAAAATAAATCAAGATGATCAATACATAGACAAACAAAAGAAATTACAAAGAGCTATATCTTAGACTATCTAACTCTTCAGATTACAAGGTTAACGCCCTCACTAGTGAGGGAATCAAATTCATCACTAGTTGAACTATGAATATGAATGAATGACATCTCAACCCCTCCAATCAACAATTGGATTTTAGCCAAGACTCGACAAAACTTCGAAGGTGGCGCAAGTTTACCATTTGGCCATGAAATAATATTGCTCGAGCCTCCCACTACAATTGGAGGTAGGAATTTATGTGAACTCCAAATCTTTAAACCTGCTACAATAGATTGAGTCTCGCTTCACTAGAATCCGTCCAACTCGCACTTGATCCATGTTCAGAGCATCATTCCCTAGTTAGAATTGAAATTATTGGAATCATGCATGTTTCATTTTTCATCTCAACAAAATAATAGCTTGTTCGTTGTGGATGGTACCTTTATTTAAGCAACATCCTATCTGGTCCCAAGATATAATTCTTTGATGGCAATCATTTTCGTGATGACATCTCTCATCTCCATGCGCTTGTTTGGTGATTCTACGCAGCATGATATGCCAACCTTAAACACTTCGATCAAACAATTTTGCATTTTATCTCTCATCTTGATACTGCATTGATTGTTGGTGTTACTAGAGTTGTCTTCAACATCTAAGAGCAACTGTGGGTCTGCTATTTCCATTACTTTATTAGGCAAAGACATCTTGGTGAATTGATACAAGTTAAGTCTATCCTGGAACATAGCATCAGTCGGTCTCTTCCCCGTGAAAATCTCTAGCAAAAGAATTCCATAGTTGTATACATCACCTTTGGTGGATGCCTTGCAACCCATCCCATATTCTGCAATAAACAAATCATGATTTGTAATAAGACCATATATAACCTTTCAAAATTGATATTGGCATGAGTTGAGAAAGAAGAATAATGCCTAACATAAGCTTATTATGTATCTAAAATTATAACAAGTTTTATATATTGATAGATAGTCATTTACCTGGAGCGACATATCCAATAGATCCCTTTATTATTGACGAGCTAGTTTTTTCGTCGAGCAATTATCGGTGGCTCCAAAGAGTAACTTTGCTAAGCCAAAATCACCAACGTGTGCATTCATGTCGTCGTCAAAAAGTATGTTGCTTGGTTTTAGATCACGATGAACAATTGGCACCGGCCATGGTAATGAAGATAATCCAAGGTAAAAGCCACATCAATAGCAACATTTACTCTTCCCACAAAGGTCAAATTTTCCATCAGATGTTGCTCACCTTCATTATGATGCAACCACTTCTCAAGATTGCCCTTGGGCATATACTCAAATATTAGAGCTTTGAATTCATTGCCGTTGAAATCAATACTTGAGCAAGAAGTTAAGATCTTAACAAGGCTATGATGCCGAGTATTTCTTAGAACTTCACATTCACCATTGAAGCTTTTAGAAGCTCCATGTTGTTGAAGGTTCAATACCTTCACTGCAACGATTTTTTCATTGATTTCTAGAGTTCCTTTATATACAGAACCGTAACTTCCAGCACCAATTAAATTTTCCAAAGAAAATCCATTAGTTGCCCTGCGGAGCTCTGCATAAGAAACCTCTAATAGTTGATCATCCAGAAAAGAGGCAGGAGGCGTCTTCTTTCTCGATTTTCTTCTCCAATACATAGCAACAATTGAAAGTGTGGTTAAAAGCAAACATGAAACCACACTAACCATTGATATTATTACCTTGAGAGAAAAATCCCTTTGATGCTTCTCATGGGCTTGACCAGGACATGGAGGAATATGCAGTTCTAATACACCTCTGCAAATATTGTTGTTTCCTTCAAGTGATGTTGCACTAACATTTCAAAAGATTCCTTCTTTTGGCACTTCGCCCTCAAGATCATTAAAAGAAAGATTTAAATATTCGAGCCCATGAAATTCCTCCAAATATTTTGGGATGTGGCTAGAGAAGTTGTTGGATGAGAGATCTAGCATTCTAATACCTTTCAAGGAGCTCAACGACGGAGGAATAGATCCATGAAAGAAGTTATGATCCATAAAAAGATATTCCAAACTAATGCAGCTGCCGAAGGAAGAAGGAATTTTTCCATACAAATTGTTATAAGAAATGTACAATGATCCAAGAGCTTTAAGATTGCCAATTTCTGAAGGCAAGTTTCCTGTCAGAGAATTATGTGACAAATCGAGTACTTTTGACAAATAAGGAAGGTTAAGAATTTGTCTGGGAATTGTATCGCTAAGTTGGTTATAATAAAGGTGTAATTCTTGAATATTGCTACAAGCTTGAAGGCTTGATGGAATATTTCCTATTAGGTTATTGTGAGACAAAGATACAGTAATCAATTGAGTTAGATTGCCAAGGGATGTTGGAATGTCTCATGATTTACATTTTTTCCATCAAACTTTTCTAAGTTTTAGACGAATTTTTCATTGGTGTTCTAAGAGTTTGTCAAACAAATTGGATGAGTTTCACATTATTTTAGAGATGATTTTGCATTGGTACATAAAATGAGTTTTTGGGAAAACAAGTTTTGGATACACTATTAAGCTATTTGGTAACCTTGATCCCGACTACATGCTTTATGTCTTTAAAAGATTAATAAAAATAGACAATCTAAAATTTTCACTCAAGGAAACATAGGCTAAAAAGAATTTAATGGACATAAAATTTTGTAATGTAGCATATCTAATACATTTGCAATAGGATGTAGGCTTAAATCTTTTTTTTTTAAAATTCCCCATGCATGTTTGAAAAAGGCACTAACTTCATAAGCGTCTAACTTCCTTAACTCTAATTTTATGACCAATTGACACGAGTGTTTATGAGATACGTACATGAAAACTTGAAATTATCAAACAACAACCAATTGTTTAAGAAAAATAGTAGTTAAGTAAAGCAACATTGTTCAAGGTTTCACTAATAAATTTATTTTAGAGGTGGACCTTTTAGTATCCTAGAGGTGCCCATTTTGTGCTAGTTTTAAGTCACCAAATATCATAAGCAATATTGTCAATACAATGTCACGTGGGCTGGTATTTTGGTATATGCTGTACAAGTCAATATTTTGGTACACTCTTATCCCAAATACCATTCCAATAAAAAATTTCTCAACGTTGGTCAAATACCAGAATATTAGTCAATATTTGCATACCACCAGAAATATGCATTGAGCCCGATAAGTTGTGGTAGTTTTTTTTTTCATAAAGCCTTTATATAATTCATTTTTCTTGTTTTAAAAGTTAACTGTAAGATCAAAAAGGAATGACTAAGGTGTCTAAAAAGTTTCTAAAGTACAAGTTCTTCCCTATCCATAAGATTAATGCTCTTCATATGGAGATAATTAATTTTCAGCAAAAAGATGATGAGCAATACTATGAATGCCGAGAAAGATAGAATGAATTACTACAAAAGTATCCTCACCATGGATTTGAAAAATGACAGCAAGTTTTGTATTTCTATGAGGCCCTTGCACCTCAAAATAGACAAATAGTAGATAAAGCTAATGAGGGGATCTCATGTTGAAAAATGAAATAGTGACCTAGGAATTTTTTCAAATTTTGGTTGACCATTCCCAGCAATGGGGAAGGAATTTTAATCTAGAAAACAGCCACAATTTTGAGGCCTTTTTGGGCCTTTCTTCCTTTTCTCTAGCACAAATGATTCACAAGCCTTAAAGGAAGAATAAGAACTTGGTGGAATGGAATAACTTGAAGCTATGTATAGGAATAAATATATGATTTCATCAACCTTGAAGAACATTTAAATTCTGTTAGAAGTAAAATTTAGAAGTTAACTTTATATATATATATATATATGATTTGATTGTGACGTGAACTTGTAATTATTAGATGTAACTTCGCAACTTTAGTAGAATTTTTTCTCAATTTTGTTATTTTTTTATATTTTTTGTTTAAAATTTTCAAATATGACCCAATGTAGCATATGCCCTCGCATGTACCATTTTTGGAGTGAGGCCAGTACATTATTGACAAAATCGATCAAAAGTAGGTGAGTCTACCAAATGGCACAAATCGTGCTATATGTGGAGGTTCTCGCCCCTGCCTTTCTGGCATTCATCAGAAGAAATGGTTTTGCCCTTTCGATGAGTTTAAGAAAGACTTTACCTTGCTTTAGTTTAAATCTTGTTATACTTACATATCCACAGCCAACTCAAGAAAGCAACACATCTTTTGAAAATGAGAATTTTAAGTCTAATGATAAAGTCATTGGGCTTGATCCACGTTTTACAAGAAAAGATTAATTTATTAATAGGCAAGAAGAACCCTCCCCGTGGCCACACAAAATAAATCAAGATGATCAATACATAGACAAACAAAAGAAATTACAAAGAGCTATATCTTAGACTATCTAACTCTTCAGATTACAAGGTTAACGCCCTCACTAGTGAGGGAATCAAATTCATCACTAGTTGAACTATGAATATGAATGAATGACATCTCAACCCCTCCAATCAACAATTGGATTTTAGCCAAGACTCGACAAAACTTCGAAGGTGGTGCAAGTTTACCATTTGGCCATGAAATAATATTGCTCGAGCCTCCCACTACAATTGGAGGTAGGAATTTATGTGAACTCCAAATCTTTAAACCTGCTACAATAGATTGAGTCTGCTTCACTTTAGAATCCGTCCAACACCGCACTTGATCCATGTTCAGAGCATCATTCCCTAGTTAGAATTGAAATTATTGGAATCATGCATGTTTCATTTTTCATCTCAACAAAATAATAGCTTGTTCGTTGTGGATGGTACCTTTATTTAAGCAACATCCTATCTGGTCCCAAGATATAATTCTTTGATGGCAATCATTTTCGTGATGACATCTCTCATCTCCATGCGCTTGTTTGGTGATTCTACGCAGCATGATATGCCAACCTTAAACACTTCGATCAAACAATTTTGCATTTTATCTCTCATCTTGATCTTGCATTGATTGTTGGTGTTACTAGAGTTGTCTTCAACATCTAAGAGCAACTGTGGGTCTGCTATTTCCATTACTTTATTAGGCAAAGACATCTTGGTGAATTGATACAAGTTAAGTCTATCCTGGAACATAGCATCAGTCGGTCTCTTCCCCGTGAAAATCTCTAGCAAAAGAATTCCATAGCTGTATACATCACCTTTGGTGGATGCCTTGCAACCCATCCCATATTCTGCAATAAACAAATCATGATTTGTAATAAGACCATATATAACCTTTCAAAATTGATATTGGCATGAGTTGAGAAAGAAGAATAATGCCTAACATAAGCTTATTATGTATCTAAAATTATAACAAGTTTTATATATTGATAGATAGTCATTTACCTGGAGCGACATATCCAATAGATCCCTTTATTATTGACGAGCTAGTTTTATCGTCAGAGCAATTATCGGTGGCTCCAAAGAGTAACTTTGCTAAGCCAAAATCACCAACGTGTGCATTCATGTCGTCGTCAAAAAGTATGTTGCTTGGTTTTAGATCACGATGAACAATTGGCACCGGGCCATGGTAATGAAGATAATCCAAGGTAAAAGCCACATCAATAGCAACATTTACTCTTCCCACAAAGGTCAAATTTTCCATCAGATGTTGCTCACCTTCATTATGATGCAACCACTTCTCAAGATTGCCCTTGGGCATATACTCAAATATTAGAGCTTTGAATTCATTGCCGTTGAAATCAATACTTGAGCAAGAAGTTAAGATCTTAACAAGGCTATGATGCCGAGTATTTCTTAGAACTTCACATTCACCATTGAAGCTTTTAGAAGCTCCATGTTGTTGAAGGTTCAATACCTTCACTGCAACGATTTTTTCATTGATTTCTAGAGTTCCTTTATATACAGAACCGTAACTTCCAGCACCAATTAAATTTTCCAAAGAAAATCCATTAGTTGCCCTGCGGAGCTCTGCATAAGAAACCTCTAATAGTTGATCATCCAGAAAAGAGGCAGGAGGCGTCTTCTTTCTCGATTTTTTTCTTCTCCAATACATAGCAACAATTGAAAGTGTGGTTAAAAGCAAACATGAAACCACACTAACCATTGATATTATTACCTTGAGAGAAAAATCCCTTTGATGCTTCTCATGGGCTTGACCAGGACATGGAGGAATATGCAGTTCTAATACACCTCTGCAAATATTGTTGTTTCCTTCAAGTGATGTTGCACTAACATTTCAAAAGATTCCTTCTTTTGGCACTTCGCCCTCAAGATCATTAAAAGAAAGATTTAAATATTCGAGCCCATGAAATTCCTCCAAATATTTTGGGATGTGGCTAGAGAAGTTGTTGGATGAGAGATCTAGCTTTCTAATACCTTTCAAGGAGCTCAGCGATGGAGGAATGGATCCATGAAAGAAGTTATGATCCATAAAAAGATATTCCAAACTAATGCATTTCTTAGAAGGAAGAAGGAATTTTTCCATACAAATTGTTATAAGAAATGTACAATGATCCAAGAGCTTTAAGATTGCCAATTTCTGAAGGCAGGTTTCCTGTCAGAGAATTATGTGACAAATCGAGTACTATTGACAGCGAAGGAAGGTTAAGAATTTGTCCGGGAATTGTACCGCTGAGTTGGTTGTAATCAAGGTGTAATTCTTGAATATTGCTACAAGCTTGAAGGCTTGATGGAATATTTCCTATTAGGTTATTGTGAGACAAAGATACAGTAATCAATTGAGTTAGATTGCCAAGGGATGTTGGAATGTCTCATGATTTACATTTTTTCCATCAAACTTTTCTAAGTTTTAGGCGAATTTTTCATTGGTGTTCTAAGAGTTTGTCAAACAAATTGGATGAGTTTCACATTATTTTAGAGATGATTTTGCATTGGTACATAAAATGAGTTTTTGGGAAAACAAGTTTTGGATACACTATTAAGCTATTTGGTAACCTTGATCCCGACTACATGCTTTATGTCTTTAAAAGATTAATAAAAATAGACAATCTAAAATTTTCACTCAAGGAAACATAGGCTAAAAGAATTTAATGGACATAAAATTTTGTAATGTAGCATATCTAATACATTTGCAATAGGATGTAGGCTTAAATCGTCCTTTTTTTAAAATTCCCCATGCATGTTTGAAAAAGGCACTAACTTCATAAGCGTCTAACTTCCTTAACTCTAATTTTATGACCAATTGACACGAGTGTTTATGAGATACGTACATGAAAACTTGAAATTATCAAACAACAACCAATTGTTTAAGAAAAATAGTAGTTAAGTAAAGCAACATTGTTCAAGGTTTCACTAATAAATTTATTTTAGAGGTGGACCTTTTAGTATCCTAGAGGTGCCCATTTTGTGCTAGTTTTAAGTCACCAAATATCATAAGCAATATTGTCAATACAATGTCACGTGGGCTGGTATTTTGGTATATCTTTAATACAAGTCAATATTTTGGTACACTCTTATCCCAAATACCATTCCAATAAAAAATTTCTCAACGTTGGTCAAATACCAGAATATTAGTCAATATTTGCATACCACAGAAATATGCATTGAGCCCGATAAGTTGTGGTAGTTTTTTTTTCATAAAGCCTTTATATAATTCATTTTTCTTGTTTTAAAAGTTAAGCGTAAGATCAAAAAGGAATGACTAAGGTGTCTAAAAAGTTTCTAAAGTACAAGTTCTTCCCTATCCATAAGATTAATGCTCTTCATATGGAGATAATTAATTTTCAGCAAAAAGATGATGAGCAATACTATGAATGCCGAGAAAGATAGAATGAATTACTACAAAAGTATCCTCACCATGGATTTGAAAAATGACAGCAAGTTTTGTATTTCTATGAGGCCCTTGCACCTCAAAATAGACAAATAGTAGATAAAGCTAATGAGGGGATCTCATGTTGAAAAATGAAATAGTGACCTAGGAATTTTTTCAAATTTTGGTTGACCATTCCCGGCAATGGGGAAGGAATTTTAATCTAGAAAACAGCCACAATTTTGAGGCCTTTTTGGGCCTTTCTTCCTTTTCTCTAGCACAAATGATTCACAAGCCTTAAAGGAAGAATAAGAACTTGGTGGAATGGAATAACTTGAAGCTATGTATAGGAATAAATATATGATTTCATCAACCTTGAAGAACATTTAAATTCTGTTAGAAGTAAAATTTAGAAGTTAACTTTATATATATATATATATATGATTTGATTGTGACGTGAACTTGTAATTATTAGATGTAACTTCGCAACTTTAGTAGAATTTTTTCTCAATTTTGTTATTTTTTTATATTTTTTGTTTAAAATTTTCAAATATGACCCAATGTAGCATATGCCCTCGCATGTACCATTTTGGAGTGAGGCGGTACATTATTGACAAAATCGATCAAAAGTAGGTGAGTCTACCAAATGGCACAAATCGTGCTATATGTGGAGGTTCTCGCCCCTCTGCTCTGGCATTCATCAGAAGAAATGGTTTTGCCCTTTCGATGAGTTTAAGAAAGACTTTACCTTGCTTTAGTTTAAATCTTGTTATACTTACATATCCTGACCAACTCAAGAAAGCAACACATCTTTTGAAAATGAGAATTTTAAGTCTAATGATAAAGTCATTGGGCTTGATCCACGTTTTTACAAGAAAAGATTAATTTATTAATAGGCAAGAAGAACCCTCCCCGTGGCCACACAAAATAAATCAAGATGATCAATACATAGACAAACAAAAGAAATTACAAAGAGCTATATCTTAGACTATCTAACTCTTCAGATTACAAGGTTAACGCCCTCACTAGTGAGGGAATCAAATTCATCACTAGTTGAACTATGAATATGAATGAATGACATCTCAACCCCTCCAATCAACAATTGGATTTTAGCCAAGACTCGACAAAACTTCGAAGGTGGCGCAAGTTTACCATTTGGCCATGAAATAATATTGCTCGAGCCTCCCACTACAATTGGAGGTAGGAATTTATGTGAACTCCAAATCTTTAAACCTCGCTACAATAGATTGAGTCTGCTTCACTAGAATCCGTCCAACCTGCACTTGATCCATGTTCAGAGCATCATTCCCTAGTTAGAATTGAAATTATTGGAATCATGCATGTTTCATTTTTCATCTCAACAAAATAATAGCTTGTTCGTTGTGGATGGTACCTTTATTTAAGCAACATCCTATCTGGTCCCAAGATATAATTCTTTGATGGCAATCATTTTCGTGATGACATCTCTCATCTCCATGCGCTTGTTTGGTGATTCTACGCAGCATGATATGCCAACCTTAAACACTTCGATCAAACAATTTTGCATTTTATCTCTCATCTTGATACTGCATTGATTGTTGGTGTTACTAGAGTTGTCTTCAACATCTAAGAGCAACTGTGGGTCTGCTATTTCCATTACTTTATTAGGCAAAGACATCTTGGTGAATTGATACAAGTTAAGTCTATCCTGGAACATAGCATCAGTCGGTCTCTTCCCCGTGAAAATCTCTAGCAAAAGAATTCCATAGCTGTATACATCACCTTTGGTGGATGCCTTGCAACCCATCCCATATTCTGCAATAAACAAATCATGATTTGTAATAAGACCATATATAACCTTTCAAAATTGATATTGGCATGAGTTGAGAAAGAAGAATAATGCCTAACATAAGCTTATTATGTATCTAAAATTATAACAAGTTTTATATATTGATAGATAGTCATTTACCTGGAGCGACATATCCAATAGATCCCTTTATTATTGACGAGCTAGTTTTATCGTCAGAGCAATTATCGGTGGCTCCAAAGAGTAACTTTGCTAAGCCAAAATCACCAACGTGTGCATTCATGTCGTCGTCAAAAAGTATGTTGCTTGGTTTTAGATCACGATGAACAATTGGCACCGGCCATGGTAATGAAGATAATCCAAGGTAAAAGCCACATCAATAGCAACATTTACTCTTCCCACAAAGGTCAAATTTTCCATCAGATGTTGCTCACCTTCATTATGATGCAACCACTTCTCAAGATTGCCCTTGGGCATATACTCAAATATTAGAGCTTTGAATTCATTGCCGTTGAAATCAATACTTGAGCAAGAAGTTAAGATCTTAACAAGGCTATGATGCCGAGTATTTCTTAGAACTTCACATTCACCATTGAAGCTTTTAGAAGCTCCATGTTGTTGAAGGTTCAATACCTTCACTGCAACGATTTTTTCATTGATTTCTAGAGTTCCTTTATATACAGAACCGTAACTTCCAGCACCAATTAAATTTTCCAAAGAAAATCCATTAGTTGCCCTGCGGAGCTCTGCATAAGAAACCTCTAATAGTTGATCATCCAGAAAAGAGGCAGGAGGCGTCTTCTTTCTCGATTTTCTTCTCCAATACATAGCAACAATTGAAAGTGTGGTTAAAAGCAAACATGAAACCACACTAACCATTGATATTATTACCTTGAGAGAAAAATCCCTTTGATGCTTCTCATGGGCTTGACCAGGACATGGAGGAATATGCAGTTCTAATACACCTCTGCAAATATTGTTGTTTCCTTCAAGTGATGTTGCACTAACATTTCAAAAGATTCCTTCTTTTGGCACTTCGCCCTCAAGATCATTAAAAGAAAGATTTAAATATTCGAGCCCATGAAATTCCTCCAAATATTTTGGGATGTGGCTAGAGAAGTTGTTGGATGAGAGATCTAGCTTTCTAATACCTTTCAAGGAGCTCAGCGATGGAGGAATGGATCCATGAAAGAAGTTATGATCCATAAAAAGATATTCCAAACTAATGCAGCTGCAGAAGGAAGAAGGAATTTTTCCATACAAATTGTTATAAGAAATGTACAATGATCCAAGAGCTTTAAGATTGCCAATTTACGAAGGCAGGTTTCCTGTCAGAGAATTATGTGACAAATCGAGTACTTTTGACAGCGAAGGAAAGTTAAGAATTTGTCTGGGAATTGTATCGCTAAGTTGGTTATAATAAAGGTGTAATTCTTGAATATTGCTACAAGCTTGAAGGCTTGATGGAATATTTCCTATTAGGTTATTGTGAGACAAAGATACAGTAATCAATTGAGTTAGATTGCCAAGGGATGTTGGAATGTCTCATGATTTACATTTTTTCCATCAAACTTTTCTAAGTTTTAGACGAATTTTTCATTGGTGTTCTAAGAGTTTGTCAAACAAATTGGATGAGTTTCACATTATTTTAGAGATGATTTTGCATTGGTACATAAAATGAGTTTTTGGGAAAACAAGTTTTGGATACACTATTAAGCTATTTGGTAACCTTGATCCCGACTACATGCTTTATGTCTTTAAAAGATTAATAAAAATAGACAATCTAAAATTTTCACTCAAGGAAACATAGGCTAAAAGAATTTAATGGACATAAAATTTTGTAATGTAGCATATCTAATACATTTGCAATAGGATGTAGGCTTAAATCTTTTTTTTTTAAAATTCCCCATGCATGTTTGAAAAAGGCACTAACTTCATAAGCGTCTAACTTCCTTAACTCTAATTTTATGACCAATTGACACGAGTGTTTATGAGATACGTACATGAAAACTTGAAATTATCAAACAACAACCAATTGTTTAAGAAAAATAGTAGTTAAGTAAAGCAACATTGTTCAAGGTTTCACTAATAAATTTATTTTAGAGGTGGACCTTTTAGTATCCTAGAGGTGCCCATTTTGTGCTAGTTTTAAGTCACCAAATATCATAAGCAATATTGTCAATACAATGTCACGTGGGCTGGTATTTTGGTATATCTTTGTACAAGTCAATATTTTGGTACACTCTTATCCCAAATACCATTCCAATAAAAAATTTCTCAACGTTGGTCAAATACCAGAATATTAGTCAATATTTGCATACCACCAGAAATATGCATTGAGCCCGATAAGTTGTGGTAGTTTTTTTTTTCATAAAGCCTTTATATAATTCATTTTTCTTGTTTTAAAAGTTAACTGTAAGATCAAAAAGGAATGACTAAGGTGTCTAAAAAGTTTCTAAAGTACAAGTTCTTCCCTATCCATAAGATTAATGCTCTTCATATGGAGATAATTAATTTTCAGCAAAAAGATGATGAGCAATACTATGAATGCCGAGAAAGATAGAATGAATTACTACAAAAGTATCCTCACCATGGATTTGAAAAATGACAGCAAGTTTTGTATTTCTATGAGGCCCTTGCACCTCAAAATAGACAAATAGTAGATAAAGCTAATGAGGGGATCTCATGTTGAAAAATGAAATAGTGACCTAGGAATTTTTTCAAATTTTGGTTGACCATTCCCAGCAATGGGGAAGGAATTTTAATCTAGAAAACAGCCACAATTTTGAGGCCTTTTTGGGCCTTTCTTCCTTTTCTCTAGCACAAATGATTCACAAGCCTTAAAGGAAGAATAA
Source organism: Warburgia ugandensis (assembly GCA_035236585.1). NCBI lineage: Eukaryota > Viridiplantae > Streptophyta > Magnoliopsida > Canellales > Canellaceae > Warburgia > Warburgia ugandensis. Next base: position 7,806,726 of record CP141138.1, on the reverse strand, counting down.
GAACTTGGTGGAATGGAATAACTTGAAGCTATGTATAGGAATAAATATATGATTTCATCAACCTTGAAGAACATTTAAATTCTGTTAGAAGTAAAATTTAGAAGTTAACTTTATATATATATATATATATATATATGATTTGATTGTGACGTGAACTTGTAATTATTAGATGTAACTTCGCAACTTTAGTAGAATTTTTTCTCAATTTTGTTATTTTTTTATATTTTTGTTTAAAATTTTCAAATATGACCCAATGTAGCATATGCCCTCGCATGTACCATTTTTGGAGTGAGGCCAGTACATTATTGACAAAATCGATCAAAAGTAGGTGAGTCTACCAAATGGCACAAATCGTGCTATATGTGGAGGTTCTCGCCCCTCTGCTCTGGCATTCATCAGAAGAAATGGTTTTGCCCTTTCGATGAGTTTAAGAAAGACTTTACCTTGCTTTAGTTTAAATCTTGTTATACTTACATATCCACAGCCAACTCAAGAAAGCAACACATCTTTTGAAAATGAGAATTTTAAGTCTAATGATAAAGTCATTGGGCTTGATCCACGTTTTTACAAGAAAAGATTAATTTATTAATAGGCAAGAAGAACCCTCCCCGTGGCCACACAAAATAAATCAAGATGATCAATACATAGACAAACAAAAGAAATTACAAAGAGCTATATCTTAGACTATCTAACTCTTCAGATTACAAGGTTAACGCCCTCACTAGTGAGGGAATCAAATTCATCACTAGTTGAACTATGAATATGAATGAATGACATCTCAACCCCTCCAATCAACAATTGGATTTTAGCCAAGACTCGACAAAACTTCGAAGGTGGCGCAAGTTTACCATTTGGCCATGAAATAATATTGCTCGAGCCTCCCACTACAATTGGAGGTAGGAATTTATGTGAACTCCAAATCTTTAAACCTGCTACAATAGATTGAGTCTGCTTCACTAGAATCCGTCCAACCTGCACTTGATCCATGTTCAGAGAATCATTCCCTAGTTAGAATTGAAATTATTGGAATCATGCATGTTTCATTTTTCATCTCAACAAAATAATAGCTTGTTCGTTGTGGATGGTACCTTTATTTAAGCAACATCCTATCTGGTCCCAAGATATAATTCTTTGATGGCAATCATTTTCGTGATGACATCTCTCATCTCCATGCGCTTGTTTGGTGATTCTACGCAGCATGATATGCCAACCTTAAACACTTCGATCAAACAATTTTGCATTTTATCTCTCATCTTGATACTGCATTGATTGTTGGTGTTACTAGAGTTGTCTTCAACATCTAAGAGCAACTGTGGGTCTGCTATTTCCATTACTTTATTAGGCAAAGACATCTTGGTGAATTGATACAAGTTAAGTCTATCTGGAACATAGCATCAGTCGGTCTCTTCCCGTGAAAATCTCTAGCAAAAAGAATTCCATAGTTGTATACATCACCTTTGGTGGATGCCTTGCAACCCATCCCATATTACTGCAATAAACAAATCATGATTTGTAATAAGACCATATATAACCTTTCAAAATTGATATTGGCATGAGTTGAGAAAGAAGAATAATGCCTAACATAAGCTTATTATGTATCTAAAATTATAACAAGTTTTATATATTGATAGATAGTCATTTACCTGGAGCGACATATCCAATAGATCCCTTTATTATTGACGAGCTAGTTTTATCGTCAGAGCAATTATCGGTGGCTCCAAAGAGTAACTTTGCTAAGCCAAAATCACCAACGTGTGCATTCATGTCGTCGTCAAAAAGTATGTTGCTTGGTTTTAGATCACGATGAACAATTGGCACCGGGCCATGGTAATGAAGATAATCCAAGGTAAAAGCCACATCAATAGCAACATTTACTCTTCCCACAAAGGTCAAATTTTCCATCGGATGTTGCTCACCTTCATTATGATGCAACCACTTCTCAAGATTGCCCTTGGGCATATACTCAAATATTAGAGCTTTGAATTCATTGCCGTTGAAATCAATACTTGAGCAAGAAGTTAAGATCTTAACAAGGCTATGATGCCGAGTATTTCTTAGAACTTCACATTCACCATTGAAGCTTTTAGAAGCTCCATGTTGTTGAAGGTTCAATACCTTCACTGCAACGATTTTTTCATTGATTTCTAGAGTTCCTTTATATACAGAACCGTAACTTCCAGCACCAATTAAATTTTCCAAAGAAAATCCATTAGTTGCCCTGCGGAGCTCTGCATAAGAAACCTCTAATAGTTGATCATCCGAGAAAAGAGGCGGGAGGCGTCTTCTTTCTCGATTTTTTCTTCTCCAATACATAGCAACAATTGAAAGTGTGGTTAAAAGCAAACATGAAACCACACTAACCATTGATATTATTACCTTGAGAGAAAAATCCCTTTGATGCTTCTCATGGGCTTGACCAGGACATGGAGGAATATGCAGTTCTAATACACCTCTTGCACCAAATATTGTTGTTTCCTTCAAGTGATGTTGCACTAACATTTCAAAAGATTCCTTCTTTTGGCACTTCGCCCTCAAGATCATTAAAAGAAAGATTTAAATATTCGAGCCCATGAAATTCCTCCAAATATTTTGGGATGTGGCTAGAGAAGTTGTTGGATGAGAGATCTAGCTTTCTAATACCTTTCAAGGAGCTCAGCGATGGAGGAATGGATCCATGAAAGAAGTTATGATCCATAAAAGATATTCCAAACTAATGCATTCTGCCGAAGGAAGAAGGAATTTTTCCATACAAATTGTTATAAGAAATGTACAATGATCCAAGAGCTTTAAGATTGCCAATTTACGAAGGCGGGTTTCTGTCGAGAGAATTATGTGACAAATCGAGTACTTTTGACGCGAAGGAAAGTTAAGAATTTGTCCGGGAATTGTATCGCTAAGTTGGTTATAATAAAGGTGTAATTCTTGAATATTGCTACAAGCTTGAAGGCTTGATGGAATATTTCCTATTAGGTTATTGTGAGACAAAGATACAGTAATCAATTGAGTTAGATTGCCAAGGGATGTTGGAATGTCTCCTGATTTACATTTTTTCCATCAAACTTTTCTAAGTTTTAGACGAATTTTTCATTGGTGTTCTAAGAGTTTGTCAAACAAATTGGATGAGTTTCACATTATTTTAGAGATGATTTTGCATTGGTACATAAAATGAGTTTTTGGGAAAACAAGTTTTGGATACACTATTAAGCTATTTGGTAACCTTGATCCCGACTACATGCTTTATGTCTTTAAAAGATTAATAAAAATAGACAATCTAAAATTTTCACTCAAGGAAACATAGGCTAAAAGAATTTAATGGACATAAAATTTTGTAATGTAGCATATCTAATACATTTGCAATAGGATGTAGGCTTAAATCTTTTTTTTAAGAATTTCCCCATGCATGTTTGAAAAAGGCACTAACTTCATAAGCGTCTAACTTCCTTAACTCTAATTTTATGACCAATTGACACGAGTGTTTATGAGATACGTACATGAAAACTTGAAATTATCAAACAACAACCAATTGTTTAAGAAAAATAGTAGTTAAGTAAAGCAACATTGTTCAAGGTTTCACTAATAAATTTATTTTAGAGGTGGACCTTTTAGTATCCTAGAGGTGCCCATTTTGTGCTAGTTTTAAGTCACCAAATATCATAAGCAATATTGTCAATACAATGTCACGTGGGCTGGTATTTTGGTATATGTTTGTACAAGTCAATATTTTGGTACACTCTTATCCCAAATACCATTCCAATAAAAAATTTCTCAACGTTGGTCAAATACCAGAATATTAGTCAATATTTGCATACCACCAGAAATATGCATTGAGCCCGATAAGTTGTGGTAGTAATTTTTTTCATAAAGCCTTTATATAATTCAGTTTTCTTGTTTTAAAAGTTAACCGTAAGATCAAAAAGGAATGACTAAGGTGTCTAAAAAGTTTCTAAAGTACAAGTTCTTCCCTATCCATAAGATTAATGCTCTTCATATGGAGATAATTAATTTTCAGCAAAAAGATGATGAGCAATACTATGAATGCCGAGAAAGATAGAATGAATTACTACAAAAGTATCCTCACCATGGATTTGAAAAATGACAGCAAGTTTTGTATTTCTATGAGGCCCTTGCACCTCAAAATAGACAAATAGTAGATAAAGCTAATGAGGGGATCTCATGTTGAAAAATGAAATAGTGACCTAGGAATTTTTTCAAATTTTGGTTGACCATTCCCAAAGAATGGGGAAGGAATTTTAATCTAGAAAACAGCCACAATTTTGAGGCCTTTTTGGGCCTTTCTTCCTTTTCTCTAGCACAAATGATTCACAAGCCTTAAAGGAAGAATAAGAACTTGGTGGAATGGAATAACTTGAAGCTATGTATAGGAATAAATATATGATTTCATCAACCTTGAAGAACATTTAAATTCTGTTAGAAGTAAAATTTAGAAGTTAACTTTATATATATATATATATGATTTGATTGTGACGTGAACTTGTAATTATTAGATGTAACTTCGCAACTTTAGTAGAATTTTTTCTCAATTTTGTTATTTTTTTATATTTTTTGTTTAAAATTTTCAAATATGACCCAATGTAGCATATGCCCTCGCATGTACCATTTTTGGAGTGAGGCCAGTACATTATTGACAAAATCGATCAAAAGTAGGTGAGTCTACCAAATGGCACAAATCGTGCTATATGTGGAGGTTCTCGCCCCTCTGCTCTGGCATTCATCAGAAGAAATGGTTTTGCCCTTTCGATGAGTTTAAGAAAGACTTTACCTTGCTTTAGTTTAAATCTTGTTATACTTACATATCCACAGCCAACTCAAGAAAGCAACACATCTTTTGAAAATGAGAATTTTAAGTCTAATGATAAAGTCATTGGGCTTGATCCACGTTTTTACAAGAAAAGATTAATTTATTAATAGGCAAGAAGAACCCTCCCCGTGGCCACACAAAATAAATCAAGATGATCAATACATAGACAAACAAAAGAAATTACAAAGAGCTATATCTTAGACTATCTAACTCTTCAGATTACAAGGTTAACGCCCTCACTAGTGAGGGAATCAAATTCATCACTAGTTGAACTATGAATATGAATGAATGACATCTCAACCCCTCCAATCAACAATTGGATTTTAGCCAAGACTCGACAAAACTTCGAAGGTGGCGCAAGTTTACCATTTGGCCATGAAATAATATTGCTCGAGCCTCCCACTACAATTGGAGGTAGGAATTTATGTGAACTCCAAATCTTTAAACCTGCTACAATAGATTGAGTCTGCTTCACTAGAATCCGTCCAACCTGCACTTGATCCATGTTCAGAGCATCATTCCCTAGTTAGAATTGAAATTATTGGAATCATGCATGTTTCATTTTTCATCTCAACAAAATAATAGCTTGTTCGTTGTGGATGGTACCTTTATTTAAGCAACATCCTATCTGGTCCCAAGATATAATTCTTTGATGGCAATCATTTTCGTGATGACATCTCTCATCTCCATGCGCTTGTTTGGTGATTCTACGCAGCATGATATGCCAACCTTAAACACTTCGATCAAACAATTTTGCATTTTATCTCTCATCTTGATACTGCATTGATTGTTGGTGTTACTAGAGTTGTCTTCAACATCTAAGAGCAACTGTGGGTCTGCTATTTCCATTACTTTATTAGGCAAAGACATCTTGGTGAATTGATACAAGTTAAGTCTATCCTGGAACATAGCATCAGTCGGTCTCTTCCCCGTGAAAATCTCTAGCAAAAGAATTCCATAGCTGTATACATCACCTTTGGTGGATGCCTTGCAACCCATCCCATATTCTGCAATAAACAAATCATGATTTGTAATAAGACCATATATAACCTTTCAAAATTGATATTGGCATGAGTTGAGAAAGAAGAATAATGCCTAACATAAGCTTATTATGTATCTAAAATTATAACAAGTTTTATATATTGATAGATAGTCATTTACCAGGAGTGACATATCCAATAGATCCCTTTATTATTGACGAGCTAGTTTTATCGTCAGAGCAATTATCGGTGGCTCCAAAGAGTAACTTTGCTAAGCCAAAATCACCAACGTGTGCATTCATGTCGTCGTCAAAAAGTATGTTGCTTGGTTTTAGATCACGATGAACAATTGGCACCGGGCCATGGTAATGAAGATAATCCAAGGTAAAAGCCACATCAATAGCAACATTTACTCTTCCCACAAAGGTCAAATTTTCCATCAGATGTTGCTCACCTTCATTATGATGCAACCACTTCTCAAGATTGCCCTTGGGCATATACTCAAATATTAGAGCTTTGAATTCATTGCCGTTGAAATCAATACTTGAGCAAGAAGTTAAGATCTTAACAAGGCTATGATGCCGAGTATTTCTTAGAACTTCACATTCACCATTGAAGCTTTTAGAAGCTCCATGTTGTTGAAGGTTCAATACCTTCACTGCAACGATTTTTTCATTGATTTCTAGAGTTCCTTTATATACGTAACCGTAACTTCCAGCACCAATTAAATTTTCCAAAGAAAATCCATTAGTTGCCCTGCGGAGCTCTGCATAAGAAACCTCTAATAGTTGATCATCCAGAAAAGAGGCAGGAGGCGTCTTCTTTCTCGATTTTCTTCTCCAATACATAGCAACAATTGAAAGTGTGGTTAAAAGCAAACATGAAACCACACTAACCATTGATATTATTACCTTGAGAGAAAAATCCCTTTGATGCTTCTCATGGGCTTGACCAGGACATGGAGGAATATGCAGTTCTAATACACCTCTGCAAATATTGTTGTTTCCTTCAAGTGATGTTGCACTAACATTTCAAAAGATTCCTTCTTTTGGCACTTCGCCCTCAAGATCATTAAAAGAAAGATTTAAATATTCGAGCCCATGAAATTCCTCCAAATATTTTGGGATGTGGCTAGAGAAGTTGTTGGATGAGAGATCTAGCTTTCTAATACCTTTCAAGGAGCTCAGCGATGGAGGAATGGATCCATGAAAGAAGTTATGATCCATAAAAAGATATTCCAAACTAATGCAATGCAGAAGGAAGAAGGAATTTTTCCATACAAATTGTTATAAGAAATGTACAATGATCCAAGAGCTTTAAGATTGCCAATTTACGAAGGCAAGTTTCTGTCGAGAATTATGTGACAAATCGAGTACTTTTGACAGCGAAGGAAAGTTAAGAATTTGTCTGGGAATTGTATCGCTAAGTTGGTTATAATAAAGGTGTAATTCTTGAATATTGCTACAAGCTTGAAGGCTTGATGGAATATTTCCTATTAGGTTATTGTGAGACAAAGATACAGTAATCAATTGAGTTAGATTGCCAAGGGATGTTGGAATGTCTCATGATTTACATTTTTTCCATCAAACTTTTCTAAGTTTTAGGCAATTTTTCATTGGTGTTCTAAGAGTTTGTCAAACAAATTGGATGAGTTTCACATTATTTTAGAGATGATTTTGCATTGGTACATAAAATGAGTTTTTGGGAAAACAAGTTTTGGATACACTATTAAGCTATTTGGTAACCTTGATCCCGACTACATGCTTTATGTCTTTAAAAGATTAATAAAAATAGACAATCTAAAATTTTCACTCAAGGAAACATAGGCTAAAAGAATTTAATGGACATAAAATTTTGTAATGTAGCATATCTAATACATTTGCAATAGGATGTAGGCTTAAATCTTTTTTTTTAAAATTCCCCATGCATGTTTGAAAAAGGCACTAACTTCATAAGCGTCTAACTTCCTTAACTCTAATTTTATGACCAATTGACACGAGTGTTTATGAGATACGTACATGAAAACTTGAAATTATCAAACAACAACCAATTGTTTAAGAAAAATAGTAGTTAAGTAAAGCAACATTGTTCAAGGTTTCACTAATAAATTTATTTTAGAGGTGGACCTTTTAGTATCCTAGAGGTGCCCATTTTGTGCTAGTTTTAAGTCACCAAATATCATAAGCAATATTGTCAATACAATGTCACGTGGGCTGGTATTTTGGTATATGCTGTACAAGTCAATATTTTGGTACACTCTTATCCCAAATACCATTCCAATAAAAAATTTCTCAACGTTGGTCAAATACCAGAATATTAGTCAATATTTGCATACCACCGTAAATATGCATTGAGCCCGATAAGTTGTGGTAGTTTTTTTTTCATAAAGCCTTTATATAATTCATTTTTCTTGTTTTAAAAGTTAAGCGTAAGATCAAAAAGGAATGACTAAGGTGTCTAAAAAGTTTCTAAAGTACAAGTTCTTCCCTATCCATAAGATTAATGCTCTTCATATGGAGATAATTAATTTTCAGCAAAAAGATGATGAGCAATACTATGAATGCCGAGAAAGATAGAATGAATTACTACAAAAGTATCCTCACCATGGATTTGAAAAATGACAGCAAGTTTAGTATTTCTATGAGGCCCTTGCACCTCAAAATAGACAAATAGTAGATAAAGCTAATGAGGGGATCTCATGTTGAAAAATGAAATAGTGACCTAGGAATTTTTTCAAATTTTGGTTGACCATTCCCAGCAATGGGGAAGGAATTTTAATCTAGAAAACAGCCACAATTTTGAGGCCTTTTTGGGCCTTTCTTCCTTTGCTCTAGCACAAATGATTCACAAGCCTTAAAGGAAGAATAAGAACTTGGTGGAATGGAATAACTTGAAGCTATGTATAGGAATAAATATATGATTTCATCAACCTTGAAGAACATTTAAATTCTGTTAGAAGTAAAATTTAGAAGTTAACTTTATATATATATATATATATATGATTTGATTGTGACGTGAACTTGTAATTATTAGATGTAACTTCGCAACTTTAGTAGAATTTTTTCTCAATTTTGTTTTTTTTTTTATATTTTTTGTTTAAAATTTTCAAATATGACCCAATGTAGCATATGCCCTCGCATGTACCATTTTGGAGTGAGGCCAGTACATTATTGACAAAATCGATCAAAAGTAGGTGAGTCTACCAAATGGCACAAATCGTGCTATATGTGGAGGTTCTCGCCCCTCTACTTTGGCATTCATCAGAAGAAATGGTTTTGCCCTTTCGATGAGTTTAAGAAAGACTTTACCTTGCTTTAGTTTAAATCTTGTTATACTTACATATCCACAGCCAACTCAAGAAAGCAACACATCTTTTGAAAATGAGAATTTTAAGTCTAATGATAAAGTCATTGGGCTTGATCCACGTTTTTACAAGAAAAGATTAATTTATTAATAGGCAAGAAGAACCCTCCCCGTGGCCACACAAAATAAATCAAGATGATCAATACATAGACAAACAAAAGAAATTACAAAGAGCTATATCTTAGACTATCTAACTCTTCAGATTACAAGGTTAACGCCCTCACTAGTGAGGGAATCAAATTCATCACTAGTTGAACTATGAATATGAATGAATGACATCTCAACCCCTCCAATCAACAATTGGATTTTAGCCAAGACTCGACAAAACTTCGAAGGTGGCGCAAGTTTACCATTTGGCCATGAAATAATATTGCTCGAGCCTCCCACTACAATTGGAGGTAGGAATTTATGTGAACTCCAAATCTTTAAACCTGCTACAATAGATTGAGTCTGCTTCACTAGAATCCGTCCAACCTGCACTTGATCCATGTTCAGAGCATCATTCCCTAGTTAGAATTGAAATTATTGGAATCATGCATGTTTCATTTTTCATCTCAGTAAAATAATAGCTTGTTCGTCGTGGATGGTACCTTTATTTAAGCAACATCCTATCTGGTCCCAAGATATAATTCTTTGATTGCAATCATTTTCGGGATGACATCTCTCATCTCCATGCGCTCGTTTGGTGATTCTACGCAACATGATATGCCAACCTTAAACACTTCGATCAAACAATTTTGCATTTTATCTCTCATCTTGATACTGCATTGATTGTTGGTGTTACTAGAGCTATCTTCAAGATCTAAGAGCAACTGTGGGTCTGCTATTTCCATTACTTTATCAAGCAAAGACATCTTGGTAAATTGATACAAGTTAAGTCTATCCTGGAACATAGCATCAGTCGGTCTCTTCCCCGTGAAAATCTCTAGCAAAAGAATTCCATAGCTGTATACATCACCTTTGGTGGATGCCTTGCAACCCATCCCATATTCTGCAATAAACAAATCATGATTTGTAATAAGACCATATATAACCTTTCAAAATTGATATTGGCATGAGTTGAGAAAGAAGAATAATGCCTAACATAAGCTTATTATGTATCTAAAATTATAACAAGTTTTATATATTGATAGATAGTCATTTACCTGGAGCGACATATCCAATAGATCCCTTTATTATTGACGAGCTAGTTTTATCGTCAGAGCAATTATCAGTGGCTCCAAAGAGTAACTTTGCTAAGCCAAAATCACCAACGTGTGCATTCATGTCGTCGTCAAAAAGTATGTTGCTTGGTTTTAGATCACGATGAACAATTGGCACCGAGCCATGGTAATGAAGATAATCCAAGGTAAAAGCCACATCAATAGCAACATTTACTCTTCCCACAAAGGTCAAATTTTCCATCAGATGTTGCTCACCTTCATTATGATGCAACCACTTCTCAAGATTGCCCTTGGGCATATACTCAAATATTAGAGCTTTGAATTCATTGCCGTTGAAATCAATACTTGAGCAAGAAGTTAAGATCTTAACAAGGCTATGATGCCGAGTATTTCTTAGAACTTCACATTCACCATTGAAGCTTTTAGAAGCTCCATGTTGTTGAAGGTTCAATACCTTCACTGCAACGATTTTTTCATTGATTTCTAGAGTTCCTTTATATACAGAACCGTAACTTCCAGCACCAATTAAATTTTCCAAAGAAAATCCATTAGTTGCCCTGTGGAGCTCTGCATAAGAAACCTCTAACAGTTGATCATCCAGAAAAGAGGGAGGAGGCGTCTTCTTTCTCGATTTTCTTCTCCAATACATAGCAACAATTGAAAGTGTGGTTAAAAGCAGGCATGAAACCACACTAACCATTGATATTATTACCCTGAGAGAAAAATCCCTTTGATGCTTCTCATGGGCTTGACCAGGACATGGAGGAATATGTAGTTCTAATACACCTCTGCAAATATTGTTGTTTCCTTCAAGTGATGTTGCACTAACATTTCGAAAGATTCCTTCTTTTGGCACTTCGCCCTTAAGATCATTAAAAGAAAGATTTAAATATTCGAGCCCATGAAATTCCTCCAAATATTTTGGGATGTGGCCAGAGAAGTTGTTGGATGAGAGATCTAGCTTTCTAATACCTTCCAAGGAGCTCAATGATGGAGGAATGGATCCATGAAAGAAGTTATGATCCATAAAAAGATATTCCAAACTAATGCAGCTGCCGAAGGAAGAAGGAATTTTTCCATACAAATTGTTATAAGAAATGTACAATGATCCCAGAGCTTTAAGATTGCCGATTTCTGAAGGCAGGTTTCCTGTCAAAGAATTATGTGACAAATCGAGTACTTTTGACAGCGAAGGAAAGTTAAGAATTTGTTTGGGAATTGTACCACTAAGTTGGTTGTAATCAAGGTGTAATTTTAGGATATTGCTGCAAATTTCAAGGCTTGATGGAATATTTCCTGTTAGGTTATTGTGAGACAAAGATACAGTAATCAATTGAGTTAGATTGCCAAGGATGTTGGAATGTCTCTTGAAAAACTATTTTTCGACAAGGCCAAACTACTTAGTTTTTTAAGTTTCCCAATTCCAACTGGAATTGTGCCCATCATAGAATTCTCCCGCATGTCTAACAGAGACAAGCCTACGAGATTTTCAATCCCCAAAGGAATCTCTCCAGATATTTGGTTACCTCCTAAAACTAGGTAAGTAAGTTGGATTGAGAGATTAGCCATGGTATTGGGCAGTACACCCTTAAAATTATTATCATCTATAAACAATCTTTTTAGACCAGAGCAGTTGCTTAAAGAATTGAGAAAAGTCAAATTATTGGCTTCCGACCAACCTCCTAACAGATTGTCTCCTAGGTTAAGATGTATGAGACCTTGCAAGCTACCGAAATTCATAGGCAGGGATCCACCGAAGTGGTTTTCACCAAAATCAAGTATTTCAAGTCGTGAAGCATTGGGCAATGAAATTGGTATGTTTCCTGTAAACCGATTTCCACCAACATAAAGCATTTCTAAGTTTGGAAGAGTTGAGCCTAGATCGGGTGGGAGGGACCCGTGCAATTGGTTCACGTCCACTGCAAATATAACAATTGATGAGAGATTATAAAGCGGGGAAGGAATCGTACCTGACAAGGTATTTAACTCTAGGTCTAGAGATTTTAGCCTTACCAGTCTTCCTATGCTGTATGGGATACTTCCGTGCAAAGTATTATCCCCTAACAACAAGTTGGTGAGAGACGAAAGGTTGCCTAGAGAAGGTGGGATGATTCCACTGAATCTGTTGCTGCGAAGATTTAACTGAACGAGCCTCGAGAGTGAGAAGAGCTCATCAGGAATGACCCCAACAAGCTCATTCTTCTGGAAATGAAGGTCTCGAAGTTGGGTTGTCAGATTGGCTGGAATCTCCCCTTGATATGAATTCCAACTTAGGTTGAGATGTTGCAACCAAGGAAGAGAATAAATGCCTCCTGGGACTTGGCCATAGAAACTGTTGTTTCCTGTATTTTCCTGAGAAAAGAAAGGTTTGCAATGTAGGTAGAAGTGGGACCTACCAAGCCTTGATCTGGAAGGCTCAAGACTGTGACCCTTCCAGGATGCCGACGGCTGCAGGTCACTCCCTTCCACTGACAGAAATGGAGACTATCATTCCATGAGACCAACGCACCCTTTGGATCACTAGTTATTTGATTCTTGAAGGCAAGCAAAGCTAGTAGATCTGTTGCATTTCCTAAGGTGGCAGATTCTACAGGGAGCCAGAAGAAGAAGAATTGGATGGAGGAGAAGAGAGTAAGATAGAAGAGAAACGAAGAACACGGACAACTGCTCATGTGAGGAAGCGCCATCGTATATGGAAGAGAATGGAGTTCCGATTTTTGGTTGAAGAATATTGCAATGCAGAGGGCATCTATTTATAGGCAAGCAAGAGAAATGCAAGTACGACTGGGTCGATCAATTAGTTGTCTCTCAATTCCTGAAGCCTATCCCAATGGGCCCGAGAGCCCAAGTCATCTGTGATTAGACTTGTAATGCTGACTTGACTTTCCTGGACACGGGATGCTGAACTGACCGTGACTTGCCGTCCCACTGGCTCTCTCTCTCTCTTCTAGAGTTTGTCAGCTTTGTGGGTTACTCTGTGTCTCCTCTTCAGTGTATAGGTTTCTTCTTTGGGGTTTATTGAGCGTGCATTTTGAAGCCATAGTTTGACACCTCTTCAGATATGAGAGTTGCGATGGTCGGCTGAAAACTTTGCACAGCAGATGTGTATGTATTTATAGGCAAGAGAAGAGAAATGAAGGTGGATTTCCATCTCAACCAATTAGCAATGGCCACCAGGTAAATCAATCAGCTACTCTCGATTATTGGATCCCACTATGGATAGGGTCCACAATGCACATCATTCACATCTAATGCGTCCTTTTTCGCGCTTTTATTTTTTCTGCTATCTCAGTTTTTAATCTTCTACTGAGAGAATCTCACTTCCAGTGTGTGCCCAAGACAAGAAATATCACCGGCCAGATGTACTCTTTGGGGTCCAGATGGTGAATGATCCAAAGCTTTCATCTGCTGGCCCACATCTTAGATGAATACTATGATTAATGACCAGGTCTTCCTAGCGAAAATTCACTGCGATCAAGGATAAAAATATGTATGTGGTAGGATGTTATCTCCAAGTGTTATCCGGTAAAAATTTCAGCTAATTGGACGTTTGACGTGCAGAATATAAAACTGAAGTCCGTAGTGGAGTGACCAGATATACATAGTGGAGCGAATTATGGCAAGTCTTCAGGTGGAGGCGGCCTAACTTTTGCCGTGTGGAAACAGAAGATAAAAGTGGAATATACGGTGGGATGATTATATTCAGTAGTGGAGAGACCTATGATAAGTCTTCAGGTGGAACAAGTCTTCCATTTGCTAGTAGTGCAAACCGAGAATCATGGGAGGACTTGAGGTGGAGGAAGAGGGACCTATAAAGCAAAACCCAAAGTCATGGAAATCAAATCAACGGGTTGGATCAGCCAAAAAATGCACTCATGTAGAAAAGGGGGCACCACAGGGCACTTAGCAGGAGACAAGTAATTTACCCATCAATGACAACTTTCTTGTTGCAGAGCCAGCTTAGTGAATTTTGGAAGTGATCCCGAGGAGTTCACCGGGACGTTTTTCAGGGAGTTGCATATATGCAGACCCTGAACCTGGACTAGATTTCTAATGAAGGATATTAGATGAATGGGCTGGATCAACCTAGTGAGCCCTCTCATGAAAGAATGGGAGAGCCACATGACATGTTGCAAGGTGATCGTGCCATACCGTGGATTCCTCTTGCAATGTGGTCGTGCCGTACAGGATATGTAACAGCCAGGGTTCCAACAGTAACAATATTATCCGCTTTGGGCACAGCCTGCACGGTTTTGTTCTTCCTCGGCTTCTCAGGGTATGACACCCTGAATTTTTCTACACCAATATGATAATAATTTCCAAAAATAGTCGGGATCCCTGTTTTTGAAAACTTTGATTTCTAAAGTAACCAAAAATAAAAACTTAAACAAAAGCATTTCTTTCAAAGTCCGAGGAGTCATACAACTATAAAACTACGGATTTAACAGTAAAATGAAATACCATTTCCACCGAAAATCCGACAGAGTTTCCTCTGAAATTTGGACCATTGCACATGACAAGTGCAATACAAAATCACCTGATAAACAATGTATAATACATATCATAAGAGAGACTCAGTTTCCACACCCATCCACAACCAAATATTGTTTTCAATAAAATATACTCCAACAAAGAATAAGAAAATATGGCCACTACCAAATACCTAGGGTCCCTCCATACAGCCATCACATCCAACATAAATCCACATTCTGACATCCAGGTTATATTACATTTTTAACTAAAGTACAGCCCATACTCAAAACCCAAAGTGAGGTCTTGAACAAACTTGGTCATCTCTAAACATCGTTTGTGTTTCGCTGGAAAGCTGCCATCACTTTTACCTGCTCTGTCAGCACGTCAACCTGTTGTCACTCTATGTATTTGAGGCATTGCAAATCAAAGTAATGCCTCAGCAAGCTATGCTTGTGTAGGTGATATACATTCAAAGTAAACTCAATAAAAACAAATCACATGCCGCAAGGCATAAGATCGTAAGATGATCAAACATATACATAAAGCCTTAAATTACCCGATGAAGGACATACCAAGTCCATGAAATAAATAAGATATCATCAACCATGATATCAGGACATGCACAATCTGAGAAAATCTAGAAACACGAGAATGCATGTCAAAAGTATCAAACATCATACACAGTCAAGCCCTATGAGTGTCTCAAGTATACTCACGGCAATGTGGGGTCAGCTCTCTGTACCATCCGCTTTCACCCTTACACCCTCATGGGCACTCAGACACTTACAGGAACAACACATACCACTTTCGCTTTCACCCTTTCACCCTCACAGGCACTCAGGCACTCACGAAAAGTCGCGTTGCACACCCGCTTTTACCCTTTCACCCTCACGGGCACTCAGGCACTCACGGGGTGAAAAATCGCATCCTACCATAGGATCAATAGTCTCAAATATCAAGTCAGAGCGACTCCCACACGTCAAAAATACTAATAATCAAGTGAATATCACGAAAGATATAAAAAATAGTGCATACAAGAACCACCTGAAAAATAGCTCGCACATAAGAAATTACATGCTGAATTTAATCTCATACATATGGTAAGACATAAATCATATGCCTCAAAATTCAACTCACTAAATCATCATTTGAGAATCATGAAAAAATTATGAATGAAATCACCTACCTCGTATCGCAATATCCCAAACAACGTGTAAATGATATCAAGGTGTATGCCCTAATGTACCTGTCATGCCATAAATCATGTCATGATTAACGTATATAACCAAAATCTAAAGCCTGATTATCTATTGATCAGCTTGATCTGAATCATCTAATAATATTTAGTAGTTATGCTATTAAAAAGTTACTCCAAACTAGATTTTTATCTTAAATCTAGGTCTGCCTTGTTGAAACGATCACAACGCCTCTTTCGGATCGTGATTTGGACCTCCGTAGCTCCTAAAATCACGTGTTTCATGAATAAAGGGTCAAAACCCTCAAAAATACGAAAACAAGCCCGCTGTACGTGCGGCGTGCCGTCTGCACGCGCGTAGTAGGCGTGTCTATGGACGTGCTGCGCGTCAGGAACCCGCGCGGGGTGGCGGGCACTTCTGTGGAAGCTCTTTGCTCGTGGGGCTGAAACAGCGTGCGTGGCGCATTCTAGCTGCACCGCGTGGGGCGCGCGAGTCGCACCACAGCATGGCGCCCTTATCAATGTTCCAGGAGCCTTCCCCCTAGCGGTATGGGACTAACTCTCGGTACCTCCCTGCGTTAACCCTTAGACCATCTTGGGGCATCCCCCTCAGGCCATCTTGGCTGCGCCCAAAGCAGACAATATTGTTACTGTTGGAACCCTGGCTGTTACAAATGGTATCAGAGCCAGTTCCCTTGTGATGGGTCGAGCTAGCCGCATGCGTGGACGCATGTCCCTGAAGGGGGAAAGGTGAACCCACAGGGGTCTATCAAGATGGCTTGAGGGTGAGGCCAAGATGACTTGAGGGGGATGCCTCAAGATAGTCTGAGGTTAGGGCCCAAGATAGTCTGAAGAGATCAGGGTGGGGAGGTACTGAGAGTTAGTCCCACATTGCCTAGGGAGAGAGATCTGGGTTGGTTGATAAGAGTCTGGATGGCTCTAACGGTAATAATGCTTTTTCCCTAGGAAGCCAAGGAAGAACAAAACCGTGATGGTTGTGCCCAAAGCGGACAATATTATTACTGTTGGAACCTCGGCTATTACAAATGGTATCAGAGCGGGACCCCGACTCGGGGATAGGTGGCTAAGCCGCATCGTCGCTCGTGTGTGGTAAGACACACTGGGGCGTGTATCCCCTAAGGGGGAAAGGTGAACCCGTGCCAAGATGGCTTGAGGGTGCAGCCAAGATGGCTTGAGGGGGATGCCCCAAGATGGTCTGAAGGTTAATGCGGGGAGGTACCGAGAGTTAGTCCCATACCACTAGGGGGAAGGCTCCTGGAACATTGATAAGGGGCGGGATCGCCTCTCACAGTGTCGACACGTTTTACCGCGTTGTGGGTGAAGGCAAAACCCGTGCAGTTTTCGGGCTAGCCGGGACAATATCGCCATTGTGGAGCCCTACGGGGCTGTGTCAGGAGGGGTCTGAATTGAAGCCGGGTTCCAATCAAGGCAATTGTTAACAGGGCGGACCTTAACATTTGGAGCACGCCGTGTTTGCTTTCTTCTTGTCTACTTGATTCATTTCTACGAGAAAGAAGATCAAGAAGGTGGTTCCTGTTAGAACAAGTCTTGAACCACTTTGTTCTTAAATTACTAGTCCAAGGTGGTCCGTCTCATACTAACCCAGGACTTGCAAAAATGATACAAACTATGGGTGCTGACTTCCTTCGAATAATCTAAATTATTAATCTTGTTTGGCATCACCAATATCCGTGATTCATAACAAATTGTTGCATGTGGATGATCCTAACCACTTGTTTTACTTATCTGAAACAAATTGGATGAGTTTCACATTATTTTAGAGATGATTTTGCATTGGTACATAAAATGAGTTTTTGGGAAAACAAGTTTTGGATACACTACTAAGCTATTTGGTAACCTTGATCCCGACTACATGCTTTATGTCTTTAAAAGATTAATAAAAATAGACAATCTAGATTTTTCACTCAAGGAAACATAGGCTAAAAGAATTTAATGGACATAAAATTTTGTAATGTATGTTTGAAGAAGGCACTAACTTCCTTAACTCTAATTTTATGACCAATTGACACGAGTGGATATGAGATATGTACATGAAAACTTGAAATTATCAAACAACAACCAATTGTTTAAGAAAAATACTAGTTAAGTAGAGCAACATTGTTCAAGGTTTCACTGAAAAATTTATTTTAGAGGTGGACCTTTTAGTATCCTAGAGGTGCCCATTTTGTGCTAGTTTTAAGTCAGCAAATATCATAAGCAATATTGTCAATACAATGTCACATGGGCTGGTATTCTGGTATATGCTGTACAAGTCATGATCGATAAAATTAAGAAGAAATCCCAAATGTAATCACTTACCCAAATGTAATCACTTACCTCGACAAACGGGATACTCCAGTCAGGCGCGTAAGCAATGTCACGTAGTGCACTCTAACGTACCTGTCACATCACAAGTCATATATTACTTGGTGTTCTTACATCTCAAAATAAACAAATCAAAGTGATAATTCCCTTGATCTGGTAGTCAATCCTAGATTAATGACCTAGATTATCTAACTAACCCTCTATTATGCCAATCTTGAACTAGATGTAGGTTTTTCTAACATCTAGACAAACATCTGTAGTCTTTGATCATTAATCTATATCATAATTCATTTAATTGATGTCACTTAATTAATAAAGAGCCAGTATCTATCATCTAATAAAGTTTGGAGACAATCCAACCATTAGATTGCTCTTTATCACTTATAAAATGAAATGTAATCGTGAGTTCTAATTGTTCTCATCATGATCCATCTAATTTTAAAATCAAAATATTATATTTTCTAATTAAATAATTAGATGCTGCTTGATTGAAATTCTAATACATTTAGAATTCCTTTTAGGTGAGGTTTTTATTCATGAAATTATGAGGACTAAAATTCTGGGGAACTCAAGAATTCCAAAGTTTACACTTACAATTGTAGGACTAGAATTCCATGAAACTCGAGAATTCTAGATTTTACACTTAAAATTCTGTTGGAATTCTATGGAACTCGAGAATTTCAGTCGTCTTCTCCCTTCTTTACTAGACCAAAACCCTAAATCTAGCATATTCCTCAAAACAGTAAACAAATTAGACAAATAAATGGATTTGAAGAAGGATCTTACACCTGCAAGGCTCTTGGCTCCCCCACTCTGATCATGCGTCATTTCTATCTCCGATCACAATGGAACTAAGGGCTTATGATCCCCTCTTTGTGTAGAGCAAAATAGATGGCTCGGATCAAAGATTTGAGCAATCCTCCTCGCTGGCAACACCAATGACTCTTTTTCAGCGTGCAAATCCGGCCTTTCCCCTCTCCTTTCGTCTCTCTCTCCTCTCTTCTCCTTCTTCTTCCCTCTTCTTCTCCTTCTCCTTCTCCTCATTTTCTTTTCCTTCTTTCTTTCGTCAGTTTTTGCCAGGTTTTGGGAACAGACTTAGATTGTTCCTTATGTTTTTCACTTAAGTGGGGGTACCATTATCAAAATGACCCCCTCCTTTAACTTTTTTTATTTTATTTCCTTTTGTTTTTTTGTGGGATGTTACATGACCCTTGTGGCACACCCCTTTCCTGGACCCTGCATCTGCGGGAGCTTTGTGCACCAAGACTACCCTTTTACCTATGAAGAGAGACCTATAAAGCAAACATCCAAAAGTCAGAGACATCAGATGAACAGGTTAGATCAGCTAACGATGCACTCTGTGTAGAATGGGCCTTACAGGACACTTAGCATGAGACAATTAATTGACCCACCAATAACAACTTCGTTGTTGCAAAGCCAGCTTGGTGTATTTTGGAAGTGAACCTGAGGAGTTAAAAGGACGTTTTTTCGGGAGTTGTATATATACAGATCGTGAACATGGACTAGATTTATATCGAAGGAATCAGATGAACGAGTTGGATCAACTAATGTTGCGCCCTCTCATATAAGAATGGAGAGCCGCATGACATGTTCCAATGTGGTGGTGCAGTACTGTGGATTCCTCTTGTAAGAAATTAGAAACAAGCCCCACTGATACAGATATTATGCATTTGAGATCAAGGACCGGACAGGATGGGTCTGAATTGAAGCCGGGTTCCAATCAAGGCAATTATTAATAGGGCGGATCTTAACGTTTGGTGCACGTCGTGTTTGCTTTCTTCTTGTCTACTTGATTCATTTATGTGAGAAAGAAGATGCAAGAAGGTGGTTCCTCTCAGAACAAGTCTTGAACAACTTTGTTCTTGGATTACTAGTCCAAGGTGGTCCGCCTCATACTAATCCAGGACTTGCAGAAATAGGTGGAGTAATTAGAAATTCAATTGACACTCACAAATGTCAAAATCCAAGCAATTAGAAGATCAGATACTGATTTAGTGAAACTCAGATTCCACACCAGCCTATGCAAATTCCAGGAGAGACTCTATATGGCAAAGGATGAAGTGAGAGAATTAACCCTGACTAGATGTAATCACGGAATAAATGGTAACCAGATTATGTTTCACAAAGATCTCGTCCATCGGATAAACCTAACCATTACATAATGTAAGGATCAAAATTCCTAAAGGTTGGATGATTAAGTTACTAAAAGAACCTAGATTTGGTTGTGGAATACTGATCACTGTTAATGCAAGGTTTCTAACCGTTTGTTTCTAGATGCTATAGCCATCTGATCCTCACCGTTTCTGAATTGCTAGACGCTGAAAGTTGGAGGGATCAGATGAACGGATCAGATCAAACAATAGCTTTGATTTGTAGCTTAAAATTGTCGGATGGTTACAAATCCTTTTCTTTTCTTTTCTTTTTTTATGAGAAGCGTATTGGATACAATTTCACTTTGATACTTAAATTCATTATTATAGGATGGTTTTTAATCTCAGCTTGCATACATGGATATTCAGATAATGGAGAAAAATATTAGGGGGGTCCGAGCATTTCATCACCCACGTATTGTCAACTTTAGCCAATTTGTGGCGCTTTAACTTATCTTTCATTCTTATGGAATGGACGGTTAGATTCTCCTATGAACGAAAAGAAGAAAGAGCCGTAGATGGATTTGATTGAAACAATTATAACATCTAATGCTCCAATCGGCCGATGCAAAATTTATCAACATCTGACAATACGATGTGAGGGCTAAAGCACTAGTGGGCCCACATTCTCTGTAATCCGAGCCATTCATCGACGCCATCTTACTGAATCCATGAGCTAAAATTCAGCAAGATAAGACAATAGGGATTGATCAGATGAGATCGAGACGTCAACTCTGTTCGTTCAAAGGAGGAAAGGAATTTTCGACATCATTTATTTGATCTAATTGATTTGCTGAATCATTCATTTGATGAGATAATGGTGACAATATTGCCTATTTACAGCGTCGTAGATGAATGATCTGGATCAAAAGAAAACTGGGGCCCGTGACGTTTGAGCACTTAGACAATTAACCTGGTCTGGAATAAATGATTCCTCGAGAAGCCGCAGGAGAGCACCGTTTGCTTCTTCGTAGAGCTTGTTCTGCATGAACCCAACGATCATCGTATTCTGAGAAACAAGATTTCTCTCAGGCAATTCATCGAACCTTCCTTTTGCTGCGCTGAGATTTTAGTGCAGTGCCAACGAAGACATCGAATTCATAACCACATTTACATACAAGAGAATGTATTTGTTGGCCATGGAGAATCAGTGCACTTTTTGCACATGCCTGAAGAATCACAGAGAACGTGAAGTGGATTGGTTGAATGCCATATGGTTCTCATCTGGGAGAAGAGGTTGAGAGCCTGGAGGGGTTTATGAGTTTGCGACAAATGGGTGCGAGAGGTGTCCAAGTAACAATGTTGTTGTGCTGGTCAATTGTTTGAGAATGTGCGTAAGCTTTCGCTGATTTGCCCACATTTTGCATACGTGCTGATGAGACTAGATAGGAGAAAAGGGAAAGATGTGTAGCCATGGATGATGATTTGCACATGGACTTGGGTGCCATATCTGATGTTTCTTCTTTGGGTTGTGGTGTTGAGGAGATTGTTGAGATGGGTAGGAGAGAGGAAGGGATTTTGGTGGGAGTTGTGAAAAGATTTCAGTTGGGAATTTGAGAATTGGGATAAGTTTTTTTGAGATCTCAAGTGGGGAGAGAGAGAGAGAGAGAGAGAGAGAGAGAGAGAGAGAGAGAGAGAGAGAGAGTTGGAGGGCGTTGTTAGATTTCAAGTCTCCTTTGATCTGAGATTTAAAACTTGACCGTTAAGTGTTACGGGTGTTGCACTGCTACAAATGACTACGTATGGGGCTGCATCTTGATTGTGCATGCACCAAAATCTTCCCCATTAGATGATCCTAACCATTATTAGTCTGGAGAGAAAATGGAGGCTCACAAACTTGGGAATAAAAGTAGAGAAAACTGAACCAATCCCTTCGTTGAGATCAGCCAGCGGAGACATTCTTTTTCGGGATCACTGATCTAAATGCAGCCAGAAGATGAATGGTTTGAATCACCAATTTGTTGGTACGCATGTACGTCAGTACAGAGGCTTACATACTGCAAAAGAGATGGGCCTAGACGTTTGGTGGCAACAAATGACTACTTTTTGTGCTGCATCTCGATCGTGAATGCACCAAAATTATTGATCCTGACCATTACTACCCTGCGGATAAAATGGTAACAAACTAAACCAATTCTGTGATTGAGATCAGTCGGTAGAGCAGAATATTTTGGGTATCACTGATCTAAATGTAGCCATATAATCTTGGGAGGGTTTAGGGTTTAGAAAAGGCAGAACTCAAAACTAAGTAATTCTTAATGAAACTTAATCTTTTTAGCTGTGTTTTTTAGTCAAAATTTAATCCTATTTTCATGCTGTGTTTTCTTCAACTTTAAATCTAATTCCATTTTCTAGCATTGATTTCCATATGTTTCACTAGGGCTATCCCCTTGATCTGCAAGGTTCAAGACGGTGATCCTTTGCCGATGCCGGCGGCTGCAGGTAACTCTCTTCCATTCACAAATGGATAGTATCATTTCACCAGGCCTAGGCACCGTTTGGATCGGCAGTTGTTTGATGCTTCAAGGCAGGCAAAGCTAGTCGATCGGTTTCATTTCCTAAGGTGGCAGATTCAATAGACAGTTGAGTCGAGAATATTAAGAAGAAATGGATGGAGAAGAGAGTAAGATAGCAAAGAAAGGAGAGCAGTGAAGCCGACAGTTGATAATACGGGAAAATGCCATTAAATACTGAAGAGAGAAGGAATTCCGACGGTTGGGTGAAGAATTTTGCAGAGCAGAGGGTATGTATTTATAGGCAAGAGAAATGCAAGAAGCTAGATTAATAAATTCCATCTCAACCAGTTAACTATGGTCCACCAGGTCAATCAATTAGCTGTCTCTCAATTCTTGGATCCTACCCTTAGCTCAGTTCACAACCAAGTCATCTGGGATTAGACACGTTAGATGCGTAGATCATCTCGACAATTGTAAGATTCTATTTCATTTGGAAATTGTAAAGTTTATGGGTAAGAGATGAAAAAGGCTACCTATGTATAAAGTAGATCAACGGTATCTGTCGTTGGACAGGTGAGTCTCACACAATTTCAGCTGGTGAGATTTCCCTCTCATCCGTGAAATAGATGATAGGAGGCTCCATAAGGTTTGTGTTATATCATTCGGTTTGATCATCACATCGTCCACGCATACATTGGAGATCGACCACCAAAAGAGCAGAGCTTCGACAGTTAAAGTTGGAAATCTACAGAAGGTTTTCAAAAAGTGTTTAGGCTAGACTCATTAAATTTCGTCAAAGAAAACAAAAAGTTGAATCATCTCCCAGAGAATTCCCATGCATTACATGATCTTACCAACTCCTGTTTTTAGTTGTAAAGTCCAATTTACAACTTAAGAAAACAGAAGATAAGATCATCCAACGGCGACATTTAGGAATATGGACTAAGTATAGACCAATATAATGTCCGATTTAGATCTTCAAAAGATGAGTTATGGCTGACTTTTACCAGGGCTTATGAAGAAAAGTCATCGTCATCAAGACCTTATCCCAATTAGGAGTCGGTCACATGAATCTTATTCCTCCATTCCTCTCTATTAAGTACTATGGCTTCATTTAATCTCAAAATTTTTAAATCTTTCCTCACCACTTCTATCCATGTTCTTTTGGGCCTTTCCCTTGCCCTTTTAGAACCTTCTACTTGCATTGCCTCATTCATTCTAACCGGTGTTGTTTTTGGTCTCCTTTGAACATGTCCAAACCATCTAAGTCTAATCTCCCTCATCTTATTACCTATTAGTACTACCCCTAAATTTTCTCTAATATTTTCATTTCTAATCTATCCTTTTTTGTCTTACCACTCATCCATCTTAACATCCTCATTTCTGCGATGCTATTCCTCTGAGCATGATGTTCTTTAACTACCCAATACTCTGATCCATAGAGCATGGCCAACCTTATGGCCATCTTATATAATTTTCCTTTTAGTTTGAGTGACACCCACCAATCACACAAAACTTTAGATGCACATCTCCATTTGTTCCAACCCGCTTGGATTCTATGGGTAACCTCCCTCTCAATCTCTCCCCATTCTCATGAATCATTGATCCTAAGTACTGAAAGTGGTCTTTTAGGGGGATTTCTTGATTATCAATCTTGAGTGGTGTTCTACTCCTCTCCTTGCTAATGCTTCTTTCCATAACTCTAGCTTTATATTTACACATTCTCTTGTTTCATCAAGTAAGACTATATCATCTGCAAATAGCATGCACCAAAGAATTACCTCATGTAGATATTTTGTTAACTCATCCATAACCAACGTGAAAAGGTATAGGCTCAATGTTGATCCTTTGTGCAATCATACAATAACAGCAAAATCACTGGTCTCACCACTAGTGGTCTTAACATTTATTACCTCTTCCTCATACATACCTTTAATTATACCAATACCCTCATTAAAACCCCTTTTTCACTCAACACCCTCCATATTAACTCTATAAGGACTCTATCATAAGCTTTCTCTAAGTCGATAAAAACCATGTGAAGGTCTTTCTTCCTCTCGCTATATTTCTCTATCAATTGTCTTAATAAGAAAATAGCTTCTATGGTAAACCTCCAAGGTATGAAACCAAACTGATTCTTATATAAACTTGTCTCATGCCATAGCCTCTTCTCTTTTACTCTTTCAAAAATTTTTATAGTGTAGCTTATAAGTTTGATCCATTAATAATTAGTGCTGCTCTGTATATATCCTTTATTCTTATAAAATAGTACAATAGAAATTTTCCTCCACTCATCAAATATTTTCTTTGATTTTATAATCTTGTTAAACAACTTCGTCAACCCCAATATCTCCGATATGCTTCAAAACTCCTATTGGTATACCATCGGGCCCCATGGCCTTTCTTGATTTCATCTTTTTCAAGGCCTCTTTTACTTCAGGTATTCTAATCCTACGTTTATATCTATAATATCCAATATTATTTAGACTTATAGTATTTTCAATCCTTATATTTTCAAAGCCATTGTCATTTAACAACTTTTGAAAGTACGCTTTCCACATGCGTTTGATCTCTTCATCTTTGACTAATACCCTTTGATCATCACTTTTAATGCACCCAACATGATCTAAGTTATTACCTTTCTATTCTCTTACTTTTGCAAGTTTAAACACATCTTTCTCACCTTCTCTTGTTCCTAGTCTATTATAGAGATCATCATTTGCCTTAAAGTTTAGACTCACTTACTATTCTCTTAGCAACCTTGTTAGCATTCTTATATTGTTCATAGTCTATTATAGAGATTATCATATGCCTTAAAGTTTAGACTCACTTACTATTCTCTTAGCAACCTTGTTAGCATTCTTATATTGTTCATAGTTTTCATTATTTCTAGTCTTTTGTCATGTTTTAAAACACATATATTTTTCTTTAATAACTTTTTGCACTATTTCACTCAACCTCCATGTTTCCTTTACTAATTGTCTTTTACCTTTTTTGCTACTTTTTTAATGGACTTAGCTATATTAACCCACATGGTATTTACTACTATTTCATAGTTCCAGTTTTCGTCTACCATCAACTTATTTATGAATGAGGTTATCTTCTCTCCTTTCAAGTTCCACCACTTAGTTTTTAGATGACTATTAAGTTCATTTCCTTTCTTCCATCTTTTGATATGGATATCCATAACTATTAACCTATGCTATGAGGTTAAACTCTCACTGAGTATCACCCTATAATCCTTACACATTGATCGTTCAATATTCCTAAGTAGAAAAAAGTCTATTTGGCTTTTATGAAGTCCACTTTTAAAGGTTACTAAGTGTTCATTCCTCTTCTTAAAGAGTGTATTTGCAATGGCTAGGTTATATACAAATCTAAATCGAGGATAGTTTTCCCCATCTCATTTCGTTCACATATACAATACCCTTCGTGTATTCTATCATATCCTTCATTTTGTTTTTCTACATGGCCATTTAAGTCTGCTCCTATAAATATACCCTCAGTGTTGGGAATTTCTTGCATGACTCTCTCCATATCTTCCCAAAACTATCTCTTGATCTTTTAACCCTACTTGTAGTGCGTATGCACTTATAACATTTATTATCTACTCTCTTAGAACAAGTTTTATTATTATAATTCTATCACTGACTCTTTTAACATCCACAATTGTATCCTTTAATTCTTTATCCACTATTATTCCTCCGTCATTTCTGTTATTATCCTTTCCTATATACTATAATTTATACTTATCAATTTCTCTAGCTTTGGCCCTTTTCTACTTGGTTTCTTGGATACAAGCAATGTTGACTCTCCAACATTTCATCGTGTGTACTAACTCCAAACTCTTATGTATCAATGTTCCTATATTTCATGTAGCGATACGAATCTTATGCTTTAAAGATATCCTATTTACCAATGCCCTTCTTAACCTTCCATGTCATGAACCCATGTCCACTTTTCACTACACCTAGATTTTGAAGCAGTGTGTCGCTTCTGAGGAGACACTCTAGTAGCCCTTGCCCATTTTTCACCACCCCCAGGATTCGATGCAGGGCTTAGCTTATGAGGAATGCCCTGGCTTCAGAGAACGTTAGTTTTCGATTCGTGTCATGTTAGAGTTGCCATAATTTTAAGAAGTTAGAGATGATTTTTATTTCTTCCTTATAAATTAATATATAAATGCATATTCATTTGCAAGTAAGAAAGAAATGACAAAATCATCTTCAACTTCTCCCTTGTCGGCTGGCACCTGACGCAAGGGTTGCCATACTTTAAAAAGCTGGAGATGTTTTTCATTCTTCCTTACAAACTAATATCCAAATGTATATTAATTTGCAAGAAGATAAAAAATAACAAAATCATCTTCAATTTCTCTATTGTCGGCTAGCACTTGATGCAAGACCCTCCTCCTTTTTCATCCAGGCTTGGGACCGGCATTCTTGAAGTTCTCATGAAGAAAAATAACGGTTGCATATATCATTATCTGGAATTAAACTGTCTTAAGTGAAGTGAGGCCCACATAATTGGGGCTGGACGCAAGGTTCTACCCAACATGGTGTAATAAGAGAACGACAGATAGAGGTAAAAATGGAGGAAGATTAGAACCGTTCATCCTGCCCCTGATGGAACGTGGATGTTGGTACTTTGTAGGCACATCCAATTTTCTTGAATGTGTCATGACTGGTTCAGATTTGAAAACTTTCCACCATTGGATTGGATGTGTATAAGCCTTTGATCGGATACTTATATAGAATTGTGCGATGGATTCAGCGTTTTGGTGGAATGCTGCCGGCCTGCCCCTCATCTTTAGTGATTAGACACGTTAATTAATTGTTGGATGGGTAGATCATCTCAGCAACCAATGAATTAGCCGTCTGTTTGCAAGAGGTGTACTTAACCATTCTGTAAATAATGTGTCCAGCCATCAGTGACTTGCCAGCAAACTTACGTTTCTTCAGATTCAAGACTAATCCAATCCACCCGTTTTTGTAGTAATAGTGATCTGCAGTAGGGGAAATCAGATGAACGACTTTGATGAACCAAACTGGAACCTCTCAACGTGAGGAGATGAGGGCTGGCTACCTGCAACTTTCTACATTTCTAACAATTGGATCTCCTTTAGAGTTGTCTTCCACTTTGCCGTGTAGAAATAAAAGCTAAAAGTAAAGATGGAAGGACTTGAAGTGGAAGTAGTTCAAGCGAGAACTCTACAAAATTAACCAATTAATCAACCATCTGTCTTCCAAAGGTGCGGTCCATTATCAGCCGCTAGCGACTGATAGTGGAGTATGGGAAGACCTGCACTTAGGAAGCCTTACATTTTTCCCGCGTAGAAATAAAAGATAAACTAACTGGAATATATAGCACTGCTGGTGGAGAGGATGACGGGAAGACTTTGAAGCAGCAGAAGCCTAAGGTTTGCCTTGTATAAAAACAAGATAAAAGTATATATTAAATACTGCTAGTGAGAGAATTGTGGGATGTCTTGAGGTGGAGGAAGACTTAATCTACCATGTAGAAAGAAAAAAACCAGAACTGAAATATTTATACTTAGAGAGGTGATTATACATAGCTGGTAGCGAAAAGGATGATAGGATGTGAAGAACATAATTCAGGGAAATAAGATGACTCGTGAGATCGATTGACAGTATCAAATTTGAGTAGATTGTGGAAAGGAAAGTTGGAAGTTGTCCAGAAGCCGTGAATGAAGGAAAGCCGGTCTCCATTTAATAATAATAAGAAGAAGAAAGAGCCATCTTCATGTGTTTCATAGTCTTATCCACAAAGATAGGATAAATCAGTAGTTTCTATATAATATGGTGGTTGGCAAGTGGATCCTGAACCTTCTCCAGTGATCCTACCTCTCAGATAGGCCATGACATAGAAATTAAGATCTCTCACCAAGAAGGATTGGCAAATCACCAAACCATTTCTTGAGTGGAGTGCTGGCCGGAAAGGAGACAAGTTGAGCAACGGCTAGTGCAACTGTTCAAGAGCAGAAAATTCTTGATAGAGGCTGAAATGGATGGTAATCCACATTGGGTAATCTGTGGGGATGCACTCTAGATTGGAGATGACACAAAAATTCTCTCCAATGGATGATCTTAATCTGATCCGTCCATTTCTTTATTAAACGATAGTAATGTTCAGATCAACCAACGGTAACCGGCACTCAATCGGTGTGGTGATTAGCTGTTGTCACGATTTTGCTTCTCATAGACCCAAGTTCAAATGCTGCCCCCGGACTTCTCGATCATGCGTGGTTTGGGCTATTTGCTCTCATCCTTGGGGATTAGTCCATCCAAATGGAGGTTCAATGGGACAGCTTAGGCTATTCCTTGGCGAAAAAGAAGATGCAAGATGAGATAATCTATTCTTTATTGGTGTGGATTTCTTTATTTGAATTAGTAGTGATTAGGATCAACCAATGGGAAAGCCGTGTGGCAAGTTGCTTCTCATAACCCAATCTCAAATCCGGCCCTGGGACTCAACCCTGACCTACTTGCATTGTTTGCCGATGACTGCAGGCATCCTGGAAGACCGTAGTTGTACTTGGAAGGAGGTGTAACGAGGCACTTGTGATGTCAAAAGGCTACTCGGAGCAGTTTGGCACGATAATAACGATCCCTGGATTGAGTTATTCCTCGATAGCTAAATTTCCTCCTGCTATTTGCAGCCTTAAGACATGGACAAAATCATTTAAGAAGAGACAGCCTGTAGCCTCTAGGGCTATTTATTCATGTTTGAATAATTTAATCCACGAGCGCCATAAGGCTACAGGCCTACAAATAGTAGCGAAAAGAAACATTCATTCCTGGAAGATATCAATCCATGGATTGTTATTCCAGTGCCAAACAACCCCTTTGCATGCCCCATCTATAATTAGCAGCTTGAATCCTAGCTTGGACATGCCACTATAAAGGAGCCTTGCAGATTATACGTAAATCACTGTCATCGTGTTACTGGTGTTTGAGATGAGATGATATGAAATCTAGTTTGAAATGATTTGAGCTTGGTTAAGATGACTTAAATCTAGCATATGATCAAGTGAAAGTACTGAAAATTTAACTTAAACTGGGTTAGATGAGCAGGAGATGGATTGAGATAACATGCTATGGCTCATTCCCATTTCAAACAAAATTGAGGGGTGGAGGTGAATTCTAGGAAGAGGAAAAGTAGCTCTCTATTACAATGCGGTGGCTTGAGATTGAAATACTATGCAAACCACTAACAGTGAGGTGATAAGAGATTTGGATTTCTCTTCTCATCTCAAGCACCACTGACAACAAGTTACGATGAGATGATTTACAGCTCATCTTATCTCAAACGCCACTAACAGTGAGCAAGGATGAGATGATTTTCTTCTCATCTTATCTCAAGCACCACTAACAATGAGGTAGGATAAGATGGTCTTCATCTCATCTCAAGCACCACTAACAGTGAGGTGAGGAGATATTATTTCATCTCATCTCTGAGCTCAAGCACCACTATAATAGTGACGTGGCCCATATCATCTCATCTCAAGCATCATGGCAGAATTTAATAAGAATCCCCGTTTCTTTCATTTCACAGACCATGTCAAAGAGATCTGTCCATTTCCTTCATTTCATAGCGGTAGGGTTTTAAGATTGATCAATGGAAATCTGCAAGTGATGTGGTGAGTTGGTTGGAGTCATGGGTTTGGCTCCCCATAGACAATCTTATTTCTTAGTTTTTAAATCCTGATTCCCAAGTACAAATCTTTGGCTGCAATCAATTTATCAACCACATCTCCCATCTCCATTCTTTCCCTCGGCGATTCTGCACAGCAGGATATGCCAACGGTAAACACAGCCATCAAGCAATCTTGCATTTTATATCTCATGTTGCTATTCCTTCCATTGTTATTGTCACTGGAGGTAGCCTCAACTTCTGAGAGTAATTGTGGATTTGCAATCTTCATTACTTGATCAGGAAAAGCCATCTTGGTGAACTGGTGCAGGTTAAGTCCATCACTGAACATGTCATCGGTAGGTCTCTTTCCTGTAAAAGTCTCTAGCAATAGGACCCCGTAGCTGTACACATCACCTTGTGTAGATGCCTTGCAACCCATGCCATATTCTGCAATCTGCAGGTCCTATTTTTAGCTCGCCAAATAACATGTGCAAAGTTTTGCTAATTCCTTAATGAAGAACAAAACATGATATTATGCTCACTTAAGCACAGAAAAGTAAAAGAAAAGGCAGTCATTTAACTGGGGCAATATAACCCATGGATCCCTTTATCCTCACTGAATTACTTTGAGTTTCAGACCAATCATCAAAGGTTTTAGAAAGCAATTTTACCAGCCCAAAATCACCCACATGTGCATTCATTTCATCGTCAAGAAGAATATTGCTGGGTTTCAGATCACAATGAATAATTGGCATTTGGCCATGGTGGTGAAGATAGTCTAATGCAGATGCCACATCAAGGGCCACGTTCAATCTCTCAATAAAGGTCAACTTCCTTAATGGATGTTGCTCACCTTTATTTTAATGCAACCACTTCTCAAGGCTTCCATTGTGCATGAACTCGAAGATTAGGGCTTTAAAATCATTGCCGTTGAAATCAATGCTTGAGCAAGAGCTGAAGATCTTAACAAGATTACGATGCCGAGTGTTTCTTAAAGCCTCACATTCAGCGTTAAAGCTTTCAGAAGCTTCATATTGTTGAAGGTTGAGTACCTTCACTGCAATGATTTTTTTGTTGACTTCTATAGATCCTTTAAACACAGACCCATAGCTTCTGCACCAATTAAATTCTCCAGGGCGAATCCATTAGTTGCTCTGTGAAGTTTGGCATAAGAGACCTTTAACAGTAGATCATCCAGAAAAGATTTAGGAGGAGGATGGTTTCTAGACTTTCTTCTAAAATGGAGCACAACAATAAACATTGTGGCTATAGCTAGACTAAAGACCACACTAGTTGCTGAAATTGCTATTATTGAAGAACAAGACCTTCCATGCTTTCTATTAACATGAGCAGGGCATGAAGGCGACTGTAGTTTTGAGATACCTCCACAAAGCTTGCTATTTCCATGCATTGAGATTGCACTTGCATTTGTAAAAATCCCTTGCTTTGGCACTTCATCTTCAAGATCATTGAAAGAGAGATTCAACAATCGAATTCCTTTCAAACTACTCAAGGAGAAAGGAATGGCCCCTTGAAAGGAATTATGTTGCATGTAAAGGTACTCCATGCTCAAACAATTGCTCAACGTACCAGGAAGATCACCTGACAACTTGTTGTAAGAAATATCTAATGTCTCGAGCATTTTAAGGTTGCCGACTTCTGAAGGTAGGGATCCTGTAAAAGAATTATGTGACAGGTCGAGACATATAGCCAAAGAGGGAAGGTTAAGTACTTGTTTAGGCACAGTGCCACTAAATTTGTTGTTACTAAGATACAGACTCTGCATTTTCTTACAATTCTCAAGGCCTAAAGGAATTTTTCCTATTAAATTATTGTACGATAAAGAGAGTGCAATCAGTTGGGTTATGTTGCCGAGGGATGCTGGAATTTGTCCCGAAAGTCTGTTGTTACTTAAGGACAAACCTTGTAGTCCGTTAAGCTTCCCAATTCCAACAGGAACAGTACCTATCATAAAATTCTGTTCCATGCCTAACTTAGTTAAGCTTATAAGATTTTCAATCCCCAAAGGGATCATTCCAAATATTTGGTTTTTTCCTAGAAGAAGGGATGTTAATTGGGTTGAAAGAATAGCCATGGTGTTGGGCAATACACCGTTGAGCTTATTATTTCTAGCTGTAATACTTTTAGACTAGTGCAGTTAATCAAAGAACTAAGGAAAGTGAAGTCATTGGTTTCACTTCTACTTCCTAGGTGATTTTCCCCAAAGCCAAGAAACTTGAGACCTCCAAGACTGTCCAAATTCATAGGTATGGACCCACTAAAACGGTTGCTAACAAAATCAAGTCTTGTAAGCTGGGAAGCATTAGGTAATGAAATTGGTATGGGTCTTGTAAACCGATTGCCACCTACGTATAACCCTTCCAATTTTGGAAGAGATAAGCCTAGATCGGGTGGAAGGCTCCCGTGCAGTTGGTTGTCACCCACAGCAAATATAGCAATTGATGAAAGATTATAAAGCTGTGCAGGAATCGTACCAGATAGTGTATTGGACTCTATGTTCAGAATGTTTAGCTTTACCAGTCTTCCTAAGTCGTATGGGATACCATCCGTCAAACTGTTAAGCCCTACATGCAGTACGGTTAGAGACGAAAGGTTGCTTAGGGAAGATGGGATGCCTCCTCTGAGATTGTTGCCTCTAAGATTTAACCAAGTGAGTCTTGAGAGTGAGTGAATATCCTCAGGAATGACCCCTACAAACTCGTTGTACATTAAATGAATCTCTCGAAGTTGGGTGGTCAAATTGGCTGGAATCTCTCCTTGATACGAATTATTGTTTAAATAGAGATACCGCAATCGTGGAAGGCGAAAGATGGCTTCCGGGTGTTTGCCGTAGAAACTGTTGTTTTCGAGGTAAATTTCTCTAAGAAAAGAAAGGTTTGCAATGGAGGGAGACGTGGAACCTACCAAGCCTTGATGTTTAAGATTCAAGACGGTGACCCTTTGACGATGGCGAGGGCTGCAGGTGACTCCTTTCCATTGGCAGAAATGCAGACTATCATTCCACGAGGACAAGGCACCGTTCGGATCATCAGTTATTTGATGTTTGAAGGCAAACAATGCATTTCGATCGGTTTCATTTCCTATGGTCATGGCAGATTGCTGAGGCAGCAGACAGAATAAGAAGAAGAGATGGATGATGGAGTGGAACAGTGAACTGACATTACGAGGGGGAAGATCCATTGGACAGAGATCAAAGAGAGAGAGAGAGCAGAAAGAAGTCGCAATGGTTGGATGGGTTGGTGCATGGCAAATGCGCATTTATAGGCAAGACAAGAAATGCTACTAGGATTCTATCTTTAACCGGGTCACCCAATTAGCTATTCCGTATCGACGACTAGATTTGAAGAGTCTGCAACGTGGGCGGCTGACACCCAGATGGTTTGCAAAAGTACAAGATGAACTCGCCTGTTAGTGGTTCGACCATTAACCTGCTGGCCCCAAGTTGGGATAGTTCGTGCACGAAAAATCGGCCTCATCTGAAAAATGTTAGGCTATTAGGCGTGAAGGGTCGATCAGAAATAAAAGCCGGTTTAATGAGCTTAAGCATCTCGTACGTCTTTTCTTTATACTTGTTTGATTTTGCTTTTATTTTATTCGTGTAGGACCAACAAGGGACTTGACTAACCTTTTGTCGCATGACTTTCGCAACGGTTGCTTAATTTTCTTTTGATTTCTACATGGAGGTGGTACATGCTAATAACTTGAATAAATTATTTGCCCAATCACATAAAGTACGTGATATCCATCATTGGAAATTTGGCAGTCCATCTAAGACGCAGTTACCACAAATCAGATGTTTTGAACTGTGAGGACGCAAGTCCCCCACTTATGTAGTGAATCCCACTATACCATTGATCCATCCATCCATTGATTACCCTGACCTCGGATATCTGCTGTTGCTCATGAAGATGAACTCCACTTCAGCAAGATGATTTTCTTGAATGTGTTATGGTAATTCAGATTTGAAAACTTAATTTCGAATGTTTCTAACTCTTTGATCAGACTGATTGAGATGCATGTCCCACTGATTAGACATGGTACTAATGTTAGATGGTAGATCATCTCTACAAAGGATCCTTCGTCTCTAGGACCTAATGAAACCATGAACTTGACTGTTGGACGCTTAGATCAGCAGATCTAAGTATCATTAATCCGTCAGGGGCCTGCATGGCGTATAGTAGCTGTATTTGAACTTTCATGGATCTGATTAATACAGGGTGACGTATTTTTTAAGAGAAGAAAATTCCAATCTTCTCAAATTTAAGACTCAGTTTGGTATGACCCACCAAGCCCCCAAAAGAAGGGAACAAACTTCCATGTTAACCAATCAAGGGGGGGGGGGGAGGACACCAAAAATTCTTGCAATCTTCTATTTGCCATTTTTTATTTTAAAACAGCATGGTTTCCAAAATGGAGGGGCTTTCAGGAATAGCTTGGTGTAGATGGCTTCTGAGTTTAACCAAAATTACACACACACAGAGGAGCGGCCTTCCAATCATCTCAAGTTTTTTTTTTTTATTGCAAACAAAATGCGATGAACTTCATGCAAAAGTGTCACCAATAACATCACTTCAAAGCATCTGTCAATACCAGTCCGGAGGGGTGTATTTCCAGTATCTCTCTGCGCTAGCTCTAACCACCTTTTTCGCCATCAAATCCGTTGCCTTCTCTATACACATGAATTAATAAAGGGTACCTCCTGTGCATGAAGCTCTCGCCTATGCAGGGTTTAGGAAATGGGCAGACCACAAGAGCCTATAGTAGACAACCTTACCTTGCATTTTGCAAGAGGCTGATTCCACACCTTGAACCCGTAACCTCAAAATGACATGATGACAATTTTTACTGTTGCGCCAAGGCTCTCCTTCCTCTATACACATGAATTGCTTTCCAAAATTTTGGATTGCATCTAACTCATTGATTCTCCCTAAATCGATGGCCGAGATTACCACCTTAGAGTCCCCTTGAATAATCAGCTTCTCAACTTCAAGTTCCACAACTAACAGGACCCCATCTCATCGCAAGTTTGCTCACTCCATATCAAAGTTCGAATGACACCTAATTTATTATTATTATTAATATTATTATTAATGGCAGTTAAGGAATTAGATTATACAAATGTAAATTAATTGGAGGCTCGTCAGAATTGTATAACTTGGCTTGATCAAATAACACTTAGATGATTACATATATCAACAGGTCCAACCTCCAATGGAGACATTTACAATGGGAAATCATTATCTGCACCTCACTTGTTTTAATAATGGCACTCATCTTTGTAAGGTAAGTTTTTTTCTGTAGCACTTGAGGACTGATACCATTTCAAAGAGCTTTAGTACTAGTAGCCACTTGAAAGAGTACTTTTACTGAAATGTGAGGTGCCATTATTACATCAAGCGATTATAGATTGTAGATATCCTTTCCCTATATAAGATACTGAAACAAAACTTTCTGCAATGAATAATGACAGGGAATTCAATTCCAGATGATTTTCTGGTACTCATCCATATAACTAGCTTCTCCTCAGCCGAAAGAACTCATGTAATTCCCATTGAGGTTGAGATCGAAAAGGTGTGATCCGCCGTCCATTTTGAGCTTGATCGGCTTCATCTTTTCATCCATTTGGTAAAGCTTAATAGCTGGATTGTGGGTCCCAATCTGATTGTCAGGCCATATATCTTTCCCAGCATCTCTCTTCCTCTCTTCATTTACTTGTATCATGTTCTCCATTGGCCCAAGAGTCATCATCATCATAATCATTTAGACCTTATGCTAATTAGGGTAGGTCACATGAATCTTATTCTTTTATTCTTCTCTATTAAGTACCATGGTCTCATTTAGTCCCACAATTTTTAAATCTTTCCTCACCACTTTTATCCACGTTCTTTTGGCCACTCCTTCTAACCGGTGTCGTTGTTGGTCTCCTTTGAATATATCCAAACAATCTAAGCCTAATCTCCCTCATCTTGTTATCTATGGTGTCACCCTCAATTTTCTCTAATATTTTCATTTCTAATTCTATTTTTTCTTGTCTTACCACTCATCCATCTCAACATCCTCATTTTTGGGACGCTCATTTTATGAATATGATGTTTCTTAACTGCCCAATACTATGATTCATAGAGCATGGCTGGCCTTATAGTCATCCTATAAAAAATTTCTTTTAGTTTAAGTGGCACTCTCCGATCACACAAAACTCTAGATGCACATCTCCGTTTGATCCAACTCGTTTGGATTATTTGGGTAACCTCCATCTCAATTTCTCAACTCTCATGAATCATTGATCATAAGTACCAAAAGTGGTCTTTTACGGGGACTTCTTAGTTATTAATCTTGATCGGTGTTCCACTCTTACTCCTCTTCTTGCTAAAATTGAATTCAATATATTCTGTCTTAGTTCGGCTATTTTTAAATCCTTTAGATTATAATGCTTCTCTCCATAAAACATTACACCCGAGAGTGCCAAGTTAAAATCTGTTAGCTGGGGCTCTTGTTATTTCAATACTTCCTTTTGGGCCTTGTCTAAGATTGCTTGTAGGTACTTTGCTTGTGCTTCAATTCTCATTCGCAATTTCTTTTGCAACTGAAGAAAACAAAATTCAGTCCCAAGATCAGAGACATCAACCAGATCTGGACACTCAAAATTTTGAGGGCCCCACAAATTGCGCTAATCAGACAGTTTGGAAGTTCTGTCCGATTAGTGATTCGCGGTTCATGATTGATCTCGGTGGATGAACGGTCCTTAATTATCCAACGGATCTTGTTCATGGAGCAACCATGTGAAACCAAAAGACCCAGTATGAAAATTAGGTTTACCCCGAGCTGCTCATGCAGTCTCCTCTCATCACCAATCTGATACCGCAATGGCTCTGCAACTGGAACTGCTCTGTTTACAAGTATTAAACGAATTAAAATAGGTGTAAGATATGAATAAAGCATGACATAGGGCCCACTAGCATAAAACTAAAAAGATCTGAACCTTCGATTAAGGTCCCAAACATAAAATGATCATCGCCTACCAGATGAACTTGCTTTTTATCTGGCTACTCTCATGCAGTAGGGCCGGAATAGGCTTCACTTAAGTATTAATAATGTTTATTTTGGAATAGATTATTGGAGAATTTCAAAGCATAGCCCATCAGGTTCAGATCTTCAAAAATTTGGGTTTAGGGTTTAGGGTTCAGGGTTAGGGTTCTTGTTCAAATAGTTTATTGTGAGGCTCGTGAAAAAAAAAAAATTCAAAGGCACAGATATCACTAACCTTTCTTTACTATGGAAATTTCATCTTGACGACTCGGTGAGTCTATTAGTGAGTAGAAAGAGGGCAGTCTCGGTGCACAAAGCTCCCACCTATGTAGGGTCTAAGGAAGGGGTGGGCCATAATAGCTGATTCCACTCCTTGAACCTGTGACCTCAAAGTCACATGATGACACCTTTAACTGTTGCACCAAGGCTCCCCTTTAGAGTAGAAAGAGATTAGGAAAAAAACAAAAACTACACCGAGCTGGCTTTTTTGTTCCGAATGATGTTTAGATATTGCTAAAAACAAAAACTGTCGATCGGGGGATCAAACAGTGGAGGAATCTGGAATTTTAATCTCACAATTGGGAAAGGCGAATGTGTTTTAGTCGTCTCTTGGCTCCAAAACCAGGAAACAGTTCCTTGCAAACTTGGCAATGGAACATAAAATTTGTATACATGCTCCAAGGCAGCCCCCGTGCATGAAGCTCCTGCCTATGCAAGGTCTGGCAAAGGGGCAGGCCACAGAGGCCTATAGTATACAGCCTTACCTTGCATTTTGAAAAAGGCTGATTCCACGCCTTGAACCCATGACCTTAAGGTCACCGTTGTGCCAAGCTTCCCTTCTATAACCCACCAAAATAGATGATCGAAAAATGGCAATCAAAGAAGTCTCCATAAGTCTGAGGGTTAGCCGTCGGAGATTTTCCATCTGCCTTGCATTTTTATGGCTGATTAGTCTCCGAATGGTTTGGGATCATCAACGAGTAGACCTTACCAATATTTATCCATAACCTAGTGGTACAGATTAATTGAAAGAAAAGATTTTGTTTCTCATGCATAGTTGTTCAATGGATGATTCTCAGTTGTGTGGGTAGAAAGAGACCCAATCATGAGCGTTAATTAGACAAGTTAAGAAACAGGCCAAAGTTTCCACACAATTATATCATATTACAGAATTAGGGATTCTTGTTATGACTTCTGCCTGGACAAAGGTTGGACTTATCTGATACATCGTAACCGTTGGTTGGACTTATCTGATAGATCGAAAGATTGTCAAATAAGAACTAGCTCCTACGTCAATGTTGTGATTCGCGTTGTAGTGTACATCCCAGAGGGGCCCAAAAGAGAGTTTTCTGTATATGTGCCTTTCCTTGTGGTCAAGGATAATATTCTCATTTTTGAGGTGATTGACATTATGTGGTGCCCCACTTTGGCACGATGGGCCCGACCTTTTGTTGATCCGGTCCGTTTATAAGAATTTGGATATCACTGGCATTAGATCGAGGAAAGTCATAAGGTTTAAACTACAAGATAGATAATTTCACTTTAAAAAAAGATGAACGGAGGAGATCAACACAATGTGGGGCCAATGTGTCAAAGTGGTGGCCGTCTGTTTGTCTTGTATATCAGTGAATGTTGATCATCTTTGTTGAAGGGAAGCTAGATATACAGATAGCCAGCCTGCCTCAAAATAATCACTCTCATCGTCTTATTCTCTATTTGCTGATCAGTAATGAAGAGTGTGCATATCAATTTTGATGGCAATGTGGCCTTGATATTGTTAGCGAGTGCGTTTAGCTGCTCTTGTTGGTCCAGCTGCCAAGCATGTTCAGCCGAAGAAAGAGAAGCTCTCCTCCAAATTAAGCACCCCATTAACAACTCTCAAATTGCTCTGGGGGGCGCATCTGGTAGGGACAGAACTGGGTAGGAAATAATTGCTGTAAATGGGAAGGCATCAAGTGCAGCAACTCTACAAATCATGCGGTCAAGATCGATACGTAATACGGAAGGCCTTCCATAAAATAAAGAAGGGGAGATTCTAATGGTGGGAATGCATGTGGGGAGGAGTGGATTGAAATCTATTTCCAATTGTTAATATTTCGTATATATGCTTTTGAAAGCTATCAACCGACCAATATAGATTCATATTACCCCACCTTTCTTGTTTTTGTTTCCTCCTGGGATAAGAGAGGAGTAAGCATCGGATAATGGCAAATAGAAGTGGTTTGCCCACCCCAATAGAAGTTGTTCATGTCGAGGTGACCTATCCAAGGCACGAAAAGAAGGGAATGCAGCAACCTTCTATAATGAAGCAGATAAGGCTACCATTTTTACTGAAAAAGAGACTGCAACCCTCTACCGCTTGAAAAAAAAGGGCTAATTGTGGGAGATGGTATCCAAATGCCACCTGGTTTGCTCAACACAAAGAATTGCAAGAACGTCATTATAAATCATAGCATTGAGGTCGTTGGAAACAACGGATTGTCGCTGATTTGGTTCTCAGAAAATTTTAATAAAAATTGTACGCAATGACCAGCACTTAAGTTTATGACTAAGATCAGGAGTTTGAAATTGATATTGAGGTGGTTTGAAACGTTGAACATTGAAATATTATCTGTCTGTTTTCGATTTATTTTTTTCTTTTCCACTTTAAAAAAAAATGTTACCCACTTGTAAATATAACTTTCCAAAAGAGTCCATTGCCATAATTTGTAGATTATTTTCTCTATCTCAAGTGCTAGGACATCCGGCGAGTTCTTGTATTTTTTTTTGTCTTGGTTTAAGTACATGAAAATACCTATTGTAAACTTTAGGACTATATATCTTTTGGAGGAAAGTTGAAGCTTAAACAACCCTTGCCCTCTAATCTATTAACCTCTCCAATCTATTGTCCTCATGTTGTGCAGATACTAGTGATATATTAGTGCTGCTGATCATAGCTTTGCTAATGTGTTAATTTACTTAACCTTTAAGGCGAAAATAATTCATATAATTTTGATCTAGAAGCTCAGGATCCTCGACTAGAGATGGATCAAACGGGCTCTTTCCAATCCAATAATTGCCCACTGTGAAGTACACATTTGTATATATTCGTTTGTTGCCTAGAACGGAAATTGAAGCAAATCACTATGGCACTAGATACTTCAGGTAGGATTTTGAAGGCCCTTTCTTCATATGAAAAAAGTTCGTTGATTATGAGCATCCAACGTGAGAGATTTCTGGTGCACTGCTAGCTAGGGACACACTTTGTGAATGGTCTGGATTTGCAGAATTGTTAGCCCAAACTATTCATCTACTTGGCATCTTCAACCATGGCACATGACTCGAGGAGCAATACTTTATGCCATGGACGGCGTAGTTTAGGAGCATCTTGTCATCATTGGATAAGCAAGGCTGTGTTCAATATTTTGGTGGCCCACCAGATTATGGGTCCTATTGCTGATGCATACACCGGAGGCATTCTTGCATCCATTCGTCTTGGCACCCACCAATCACGTTACTATTATTCATATGTAAAACCAAAGGGAAGGCTGTTCTTTCAGTGTGACTCTTTCCCTACTCTCTTCCAAGCGTATGGTGCACAATTCGGTTGAAGACTGGACTATTGACTTCACATTATCTCTAGTTTAAGGCAGAAAATATGAGCACGTCTCAATCCCACTGTGATATGCTCCCTTGATCTAATCCTATATTAACTAGGCCATGTCCAGAAACCTCACATCATATAATCCATACCCTTGTCTCTGGGAGCCAATCTAGTGTGAGAAATGGATCAAGGAAGGAGATTTTGGCCCAGGCCTTACTTTCCTGCATCACTGTTGTATGCTGTAGTTGTTGAAACGACATACCAATCAATCAACAACAGTTAATTAGTGGGATATATGGAACAAAAGAATACTTAATAATTTCCATGCACTTGTTAAGGAATAAGATGAAAGAGGCTTGGACCCCATTCCAATTTTTTCACATACAATTAGAGAGACGCATGGGAAGACGTGGCTAGGAATAGAGTAG
Organism: Warburgia ugandensis; assembly: GCA_035236585.1. Classification (NCBI taxonomy): domain Eukaryota; kingdom Viridiplantae; phylum Streptophyta; class Magnoliopsida; order Canellales; family Canellaceae; genus Warburgia; species Warburgia ugandensis. Next base: position 7,765,046 of record CP141138.1, on the reverse strand, counting down.
TAGAAAAGTACAGCTCAGTTTGAAAATAATGATCTTGAAGTCAATCGTTCAGTCTTCAATCTAATCGTGTACCATGTTCTCATCGGTATCCTGAGTTTACGAGTGAAGAAGAAAGCCAGTCTGCTTCAAAATAATCACTATCATCGTCTTCTTCTCTGTGCTTGCCGATCAGTAATGAAGGGTGTGCGTGTCAATTTTGATGGCACTGTAGCCTCGTTAGTGTTAGCGAGTGAGCTTAGCTGCTACTGCTGGTGGAGCAGCCAAGCATGTTTAGCCGAAGAAAGCCAAGCTCTCCTCAAAATTAAGCACTCCATCAACCATTACTCAAGTTCTACCGATAATGAGATTTTTATTGACGAACAAGAAAGCAGCTTATGAAGTTCGACTTAGTTTGTGATGGGAATTAATTTGAGTGTATAAACGAAAATGTTTGATTATAGGATGCAAAAACTTCCTTCAAATTTTGATTTTCAAATTATACTATTAGTATAATTCATGGAAATTTCGAATAATTTGATTTCTTTTGTTTTTCTGCCACCTGGTGTTTATAGAAGAATCTTCTGTTGTAATTGGTACTTTGGTAGATAGTTTCTTGTTTATGATCCAATGTCTTGCCATCTTTGATCGGGCAGTATAAGCAAAAACACCATTCCCATATAGAGGTCCTAGCTATTGATGATTTTTAACTCCTGACTCAGCAGGCAAACATTTTTTTAAAGAAATTCTCTCTTTGTTGAATTGTAGAGGTTATATGACCTTATTGTATAGGACTGGTATCTCATTGCATATAAGATCCATTTACTTCAGACTGAGCATGGAATCTCTCATGCGCTTGTGAATACTCTAATGCCTATTTTCACACTCATGTAGCTATTGATGATTTTAACTCCTGGCTGCCTTTTACACGCAAACATCATTTTAAAGAATTATTATTTCTCGGTGATCTAAGTCATTTATCGTCCAATTAGACAATCTCTTAAATAGACTATACACCACAATTTGCAACCGTTAAATGACATTGAACATTTACCTGAGTCGTTGTTCTTATAGTTTCGGCATGAACTGACAACTATTAGACCAAAAATCATGCAAATATGACCAATCCAACATCCAATTAATGTGATTTTGGACATCATATAGGAATGATAAGAACCAAAAAAGAAAAGCAAGTATTTCCAGATTGGTGGTCCCTTACCTAAAGTAATTTTCTTTATGATATTACAATTTTCCCATGAAATTATTTGAGTAAAAGAAGGAAGAAAATTTCCAAAGCAAATTAGCTAGTAGGATAACCTGTCGTGGTCTTAAGGTGTAGACTGGTTGAAAATATGCAGGTTAATTGTTAAAGAAGGAGATGTAAAGAAATATCCATGGATTTGTTGTCGAAAGACTTTTGAATGGCAAATAATTGAAAATTTGGGTAAAAATTGAAGAAAAAGTATTATGAGGGATGTGAATTTATATTTTGTAAATTTTACCTTTATTTAGTAAGAAGAATATTCTAATAAGTTGCCGTACTTTCATACAAAGTGTCCCACCATAGCATGTTTCATCTGATTTTTTCAACTTTAATTATGTATCCGAAACAATGTATTTATCCTAAATAAAAACTACAGTTCAATACCCCTAATTATGGTTTCACGATACTTTAGTTTCTAAATTTTTATTTTTGCATATTAGTAGGTTGATTATTGAAAAGTTTTTTTATATTAAAAGTATTTCCGTCAAATGTCCAACGAGGAAAATCAATGGCATTAATGGAAGTATGAAAATAACAATATATTTTATTTTATTTTATTTTAGAATATGTTTTTACAAGATCTGTTCAAGGACTAACAAGAAAAAAGTTAATAACCAAGAGACCATACTATTATTTACAGATAGCTCTGTATATCTCTCAAGAATATTGCCACAACAAATTTTATATTAAAGAATTATTATTTCTCGATGATCTAAGTTATTCATCATCTTGTCATCGTTGGATAAGCAAGGCTGTGTTCAATATTTTGGTGGCCCACCAAATCATGGGTCCTATTGCTGATGCATACACTGGAGGCATTCTTACATTCATTCGTCTTGGGACCCACCAATCACGTCACTATTATTCATATGTAGAACCAAAGGGAAGGCTGTTCTTTCAGTGTGACTCTCTCCCTACTCTCTTCTAAGCGTATGGTGCACGATTAGGTTGAAGACTGGACTATTGACTTCCACATTATCCTAGTTTAAGGCGGAAAATATGAGCACGTCTCAATCCCACCGTGATCTGCTCCCTTGATCTAATCCTATATTAACTAGGCCATGCCCAGAAACCTCACATCATATAATCCATACCCTTGTCTCTGGGAGCCAATCTAGTGTGAGAAATGGATCAATGAAGGAGATTTTGGCCCATTCTCATTGGGACCCACCAGGAATCAAATGAAAGAAAAGGCCTTACTTTCCTTCATCGCTATTGTATGCTGTAGTTGTTGAAACGACATATTGATCGATCAACAACAGTTAATTAGCGGGATATATGGAACAAAAGAATACTTAATAATTTCTATGCACTTGTTAAGGAAGAAGATGAAAGAGGCTTGGACCCCATTCCAAAATTTTCACATACAATTAGTAGAGACGCATGGGAAGACTTGGCTAGGAATAGAGTAGTAGAAAAGTACAGCTCAGTTTGAAAATAATGATCTTGAAGTCAATCGTTCAATCTTCAATCTAATCATGTACCATGTTCTCGTCGGTATCTTGAGTTTACGAGTGAAGAAGAAAGCCAGTCTGCCTCAAAATAATCGCTCTCATTGTCTTCTTCTCTGTGCTTGCTGATCAGTAATGAAGGGTGTGCGTATCAATTTTGATGGCACTGTAGCCTCGTGGGTGATACGGTGATATGTGTTTGGAGAACATGACTTCTTTGAGAGAACTAGATCTATCTTGGAATGAGTTCCATCAAATCCCTTTGTGTTTGGGAGAGATGCGTTTCCTCAAAACTCTAAATCTGTCCGATAATCAACTTGATGGAAAGATTCCATCATTCTTGGGTAACTTGCATTCCCTTCGAGACATAGATTTGTCTAATAATCAGCTAGCAGGGAGCGTTCCCTCATTTTTATTCATAGATTTGTCTTACAATCAGTTACATGGGAGCATTCCATCCATTTTCACCAATTTAACTATGGTCGAGCATATTGACCTGTCAGATAATCAACTAGACCGAAGGTTCTCTTTGTATATGTTTTCCGACCTCTCCAATCTCCACCACCTTGGCCTCTCCAACAGTCAACATTTGGAGATTGAACCCATTCCTCCAACTTGGGTCATATCTTTTCAATTAGAGGTATTGAGATTGTCAAACTGCAGCATGGACAAATATAAAGGTTGTGATCTTCTCCACTTCCTCATCAGACAGTACACCTTGCAAGATGTGGATGGATCAAGAAACCTAATCACTGGTAGCATTCCTTCTTAGTTGTTATATTTGTATTTTTAATGGCAGGCACACAATCGAATTTACAAGGACTCTAATCAAATAACTCATTTCAAACATTTAAATTTGATTTCTAGCCTATCTAACCCATTCCAAAAATGATGAAAGACTTAGATTTAGAGAACATAATAATAATAATAATAATAATAATAATAATAATAATAATAATAATAATAATAATAATAATAATAATAATAATAAAGACAACATCTATTCCATAAGATTTTTTTGAGCGTCTAACTCAATCCGCACAACTTCAACATGCCTTATTTTCCAAAATTTACTTCTAAAAGCCTTTTTTTTTTCAAGTGTCCTAGTTGGCACACACACTCTTGTGATTGAGAAAAAGTCCACAGCTTACTTTTTTTATACATTTTATATATATATAGATCTAAGCCGTTCATCATATTCTCCGTACTAAAGTAGGCAATTTATTATAAATCATTGCATTTGAGCTATTGTAAACATGGACGGTCAATATTATGGACTAGTGAACAGTGAAAGTTTTTTACGCCTCTTTCCTTGCTAGAAATTACTTCTCTTGGAAGGAAATAATTTTGCAGGCTGTATTGCTGGCAGGTTCTGTCAAGTGCGGGGAATACTCTTCATAGACCCGTCAAAATTGAGTTCAATAAGAGAACTTCTTTCATTGAATCTGTCCTATAACCTTCTAACAGGTCTCCTTCCCTTATCCTTGCAAAATATGGAGAATTTAGATAGCTTGGATCTTTTTCAGAACAACCTGAGTGAAAAATCAGGACTCTGAGAGAATGAGACCTTTTTTTCTACTCATTTGTGGCAATCTACTACACTCTAGGGTTTTGGGGTTCCATCGTTGTTCTCATCGTAGAGAAGAACTGGCGTAAGTCATGCTACAGAACCCTGGATGCGTATTTTAACTTCAGTCAAGTGAAGTTTACATGATTTCTACGTACATGAAGAACAAGTTTTGCTAGTAATGATGCGAGACTATTTCTCTGGTCTTGTAATAAATGTCTTCATGGTTCCTTATTAAAGATCATTGCTTTTTTATGGCTCACATCTAAGTTCATCGATTAAGATCATCCAACTTGGGAGTGGAGCCAGCATTGTCTATGATCTGAACCACAGAAATATTAGTCCAAACAATTCATGTAGTGGGCATTCTTGTAGATATCAAAGGTCAACATAAGAACATTTGTTCACCGTAGGATATACAATCTTTATTTGATCTTTTGGTGGGCACATCAGATCAATGGCCTGTAGTTTCGTATGGTATTGCTGTAATTTGAGATGTAGATCAAATTGAGTTACCGGGTAATTGTCTTGGACTATTCCAAGCTCTTTATCTGATTTCTCCATACAAAATATGTATTTTAGATTATCGAATGTAAGCCAATACTCACAATTTCAGATGCTAGTATCATCCAATTATAAGCCTGATTTGTGGGCTCCCAGGTACTCAAAGTTGGAGAATCAAAGAACGATCCGGATTAACCAAATATAGGCCCCACCTGAACCGTTTCACCAGCGTTATGACCATAAATCTGAACTTTCAGTTTATTGGGCCCTATCTTGGAAGATTTGTCATGATAAACACATTGCACTTAACCATTATTATCGCAACAACCTTATCAATCCAGAGAACTGGAATATGGACAGTATTAAGTTTTGTCATTTTAATTATCTATTAGCAAATAATGGAATGATCCAATGGTTACGATCATCTAGAAAATTGCTCTGATGGCCTACTCGTTAATTAACTGAATCAACGAATACCTAGAACTGGATGGCGTTAGGCCTTTTTGCCTATTGGATAAAGGATCATGTTACATTCTACCGCTTACGCATGATCAGGACCATTCATTAAATGTGCCCATGGGTAATAACCTGATAATCGTCCAAATTAATCGGACAAATCACATGGGAATAATATGCAGCCAACGTAAGAGATGATTGGAAAGCCAACCGGGCCTTCAAAATCTCCATGTGTTGGGAGGGTTCTGATCATTGGATCGGGAGACTGTCTGTCTGATGTGGAGATCCTTGGATCTTCATCACGTTCTTACCTATTGAGAAAGACTTTCAGGTTCACTGTCCCAGTCATAGTCATGGACTAGGCTGAAGACTAAGAAGCATTGGAACCCACCAATCCATGACTTCTATTTGTATCATCATCATCGGGACCTTATCCCAATTAGGGGTCAACCACATGAATCTTATTCCTTCATTCCTCTCTATTAAGTACCATGGATTCATTTAGTCCTAAAGTTTTTAAATCTTTTTTCACCACTTCTATTTACGTTGTTTTAGGCCTTATCCTTTTATAACCTTCTACTTGTATTACCTCACTTCTAACCGGTGCTATTTTCAGTCTCCTTTTGACCTGTCCAAACCATCTAAGCTTAATCTCCCTCATCTTATTATCTACGAGTGTTACACCTAAGTGTTCTATAATAATTTCATTCCTAATTCTATCCTTTCTTGTCTTGCCATTCATCCATCTCAATATCTTTATTTTTGTGATACTCATCCTATTAACATAATGTTCATTAACTACCCAACACTCGATTCACAAAGTATGGCCGGCCTTATGACCATTCTGTAGAAATTTCCTTTTAGTTTGAGTGGTACCTACCAATCACATAGAACTCCAAATGAGCATCTACATTTGTTCCAACTCGCTTGAATTCTTTGAGTAACCACCCTCTCAATCTCTCTACTCTCATAAATCATTGATCCTAAGTACTAAAATTGATCTTTTATGGGAACTTCTTGGTTATCAATCGTAACCGGTATTTCACTCCTACTCCTCTTCTTGCTAAAATTGTATTCTATATATTATGTCTTATTTTAGCTTCCTTTATATTTTAATGTTTTGCTCCATAACTCTAACTTTGTGTTTACACCCTCCCTTGTCTCATCAAGTAAGACTATCATCTGCAAATAGCATGCACCTTGTAATCTCCTCGTGCATATGTTTTTGTTAACTCATCTATAACCAATGTGAAAAGGTATGGGCTCAATGTTGATCCTTGGTGCAATCCTATAGTGGCAAAAAAATCACTAGTATCGCCACTAGTGGTCTTAACATTTGTTACTACTCCCTCATACATATATTTAATTATATCTATATACCATCTCAAAAGCCCTTTCTTGCCCAACACCCTCCATATTAACTCTCTAGGGACTCTATCATAAGCTTTCTCTAAGTTAAAAAAGATCATGTGGAGGTTTTTCCTCTTCTTCCTATATGTCTCTATCAATTGTCTTAGTAAGAAAATAACTTTCATAGTAGACCTTCCAAGTATAAAACCAAACTGGTTCTCCAATACACTTGTTTCATGCCGTAGCCTCTTCTTAATCACTCTTTTAAAATGTTTCATAGTGTGACTCATAAGTTTGATCCCCCAATAATTAGTGTATCTCTGCATGTCTCCTTTGTTCTTATAAATTGGTACAATAGAGCTTTTCCTCCATTCATCCATCATTTTTTATTTTTTATTATAATCATGTTAAACAACTTGAGGTCAACCAAACTACTCCAATATCTCTCATATATTTCCAAACCTTTATTGGTATATCATTAGGCCCCATGGGCTTTCCTAATTTCATCTTTTTCAAGGCCTCATTAACTTCATGTATTCTAATACTACATTCATATCTATAAGTTTCCCACCTTTGTTTGATCTTATTATCTTTGACTAGTATCCTTTCATCATCACTTCTAATGGACTTAACATAATCTTAGTCCTTGCAAGTTTAAACACATCTTTTTTACCTTCTCTTGATCCTAGCCTACTATAGAGGTCATCATATGCCTTAAGTTTAACCTTGCTTACTATTCTCTTAGCAACCTTTTTCGCATTCTTATACTATTCATAGTTTTCATTATTTCTAGCCTTCTGCAATGCTTTAAAATACACTCATTTTTCTTTAATAATGTTTTACACTGTTTCACTCCACCACCATGTTTCCTTTACTAATTGTCTTTTACATTTAGATATTCCTAAGTCATCTTTTGTCACTTTCTTAATAGACTCAACTATATTAGTCATATGGTGTTTGCTTCTTTTTTATAGTTTCAGTTTCCTTCTACCATCAAGTTATTTGTGAATGAGGTTATTTTCTCTCCTTTTAAATTCCACCACTTAGTTTTTGAATACCCATTAAGTTCATTTTCTTTATCCTATCTTTTAATATAAATATCCATAATCGTTAACCTATGTTGTAAGATTAAACTCTCATCAGGTATCACCTTACAATCCTTATATATTGATCTTTCACTATTCCTAAGTAGAAAAAAATCTATTTGATTTTTATGAAGTCCACTCTTAAAGGTTATTAAGTGTTCATCCCTCTTCTTAAAGAATGTATTTGCAATTTCTAGGTTGTATAACAAAGCAAAATCGAGGATAGTTTTCCCACCTCATTTTGTTTTTTTATAGCATACCCTTCATGTATCCTATCATATCCTTTCTTTTCTTTTCCTACATGATCATTTAAGTCTGCTTCTATAAATATTCCATCAGTATTGAAAATTTCTTGCATGACTCCCTCAATATCTTCTCAAAACTCTCTTAATTATATCTTCTAACCCTACTTGTAATGTGTATGCACTTATAACATTTATTATCTACTATCTTAGAATAAGTTTTATTATTATAATTCTATCACTGATTCTTTTAATGTCTACAACTTTATCCTTTAATTCTTTATCCATTATTATTCCTATGTCATTTCATTATTATGCTTTCCTACATATCAAAGTTTGTATGAATCGATTTCTCTAGTTTTAGCCCCTTTCCACTTGGTTTCTTATGTACAAGCGATGCTGACTCTTCTACATTTCATCGCATCTACTAACTTCAAACTCTTACCTGTCAATGTCCCTATATTCCATGTGACAATAAGAATCGTGTGCTCTTGAGATATCCTATTTATTCACAACTTCTTGACCTTCATGGCATGAACCCATACCCACTTTTCACTATATTTGGGTTTTGATGTAGCGCGTCACTTTCGAGGGGACGCTCTAGTAGCCCTTGTCCATTTTTCACTACACCCGAGATTCGATGTAGCGTGTCACTTCTGGGGTACTGCCCTAGCAACCTTTGCCCATTTTTTACCACATTTGATATCCGATGCAGCGCATGGCTTATGGGGGACACATTAGCTTGAGGGAATGTTAGTTTTTTATTCATGTCATGTTAAGGTTGTCATACTTTTAAGAAGCTAGAAATGATTTTTATTTCTTACTTACAAACTAATATACAAATGCATATTTATTTGCAAGTAGGAAAGAAATAACAAAATCATCTTCAATTTCTTCCTTGTCTATTGGCACCTAATGCAAGACCTTCCTCCTATTTGTATATATGACCAAATTGAAGACTGGGGCTTACTGGCTGCAAGATTATCTATAGGTTATGTTCTGGTCTTTTCAGATTAGATAGAAGACAGGACTATTGACTTCAAGGTGGAAAATAAAAGCAGGTCCTCAATCCGGGCAATCATCTGGACCGTTCTTCTAAATCATTTCTAAAAATAGGCCATGCCTGATGCGTCTCACATTAGACAATCCTAGGCTTTTTTTCTCAGAGATGTTATATTTGTTGTAAAATGGATTTGGGAGATTTTGGTTCATTATATTCTGTATAGCGTTTGTATCAATGAGGCTTGATTGATCAACAAACGTCAATTATCCTAGCATGAGGTTGATGGCTGTCAAGCTCAGATGCAAGGAAATTTCCAAGGAGTCTAGCTAGTCATCCTCGTCATGGAGTGTGGACTGGTTAAGAATTATCCATGTCAATTATTAAACAAGGACGTGAAAAGAAATATCCATGCATGTATTGTCGCTGAGAGACCTACGAGTTGATTCATTATGAAAACAGTTGCGAATTTCGGAATGGCAAGTGATGCCCTACTTATACATAAGGGGTCCCACATTAGGCTGCTTTAGCTCATTCATCTGATCTTTTCAACTCAATTGCGTCCATGAAACAATAAATTTATAATAACTGGACATAGATTTGTCATCTAGCATAGTTGATCGCACACATCATGCACCAAACCTTAGTCGAACATTTGAGGGGGCTCGTTTCTTTACCGGGGAGATTCAAAGTAGATTTAGAAATTAGGATTTGCTTGCAAGTAGTTTGTTTAGGACTCTTGAGCTGTACAATAAGAAAAAATGGTTTGCCCATCAAAATGCTGGATCAACCTATGATGGGTGCCAATCTTTTACGATTAGGTTTTCTAATGAATTCAGTGGCAAAGCTAAGTTCACCAAAGGAACAGGCTCTAATTGCTTTCTTTGACACTCTTCGACCATGCTTGGAGTGACTGTTGGTGGATATTTAATTAATATGTAAAAGTGTCCATTATATATTCAGAGGGCAATATAAGAAAATTTGCGCATCAAACATATATAGTATAAAGAACTAAGGTGTGAATGGCGTGATTCACGTACTCTACATTTTCATGAAGCAACCTTACCTTTGGGTGATCCGACCGATTATCTGATAGCTCTGGCTTTGGATATCTCATAAATAAAATTATTTTATTGCTCTAATTAACGCAGGAAAATTACTTATCTATGTTTGTTGTAGCATTTCGATCAATGAACCTCTCACAAATATTGAACCTATCTGACAACGAAATGAATGAGATTGGTGATATATGTTTGGAGAACATAACATCTTTGAGAGAACTAGATCAATCTTCTAATAAGTTCCATCAAATCCCTTTGTGTGTCTAGGAGAGATGTGTTTCCTCAAAACTCTAAAGCTAGGTCTTAATCAACTTCACAGAAAGATTGCCATCTTCTTGGGTAACTTGCATGCTCTTGAACACATGGATTTGATTTTTAATGAGTTACAGGGAATTTTCCCATCATTTTTTGGTAAATTGCCCTTCCTTGAACCCATAGATTTGAGTTATTATCAGTTAGGGGGGAGCATTAATTCCCTCATGTTTAGGTAACTTGGACTCCCTTTGATTCATATCACCGCTACCTTGACCTCTCACATTTGGAGATTGAACTATACCTCCAACTTGGGTCCCATCTTTTCAATTAGGGTGCCGGTGAAGCTCGTGGGATTTGTTCACATTGTAAACAGCAAGCTTTAAATACTTGCTGTAGAATACTTAGATCCTTTAATATGTCATTTAACTTTTGCCTGGTTTTCACTTGCACTACACACGTCCTCTTGAACATTTACCACAATCATGTGACATCATCTTTAAAAAAAGGCTAATTGGCGCTTTTTTTCTCTGTCTAACTCCAAAAAGTTGTGTTTAGTTTGCTGATGAGATGTTTGAACTTTTGAATCGATATCTTCCAACTTATATGCTACTTGATGAAATTAAAGATTTGACTACTAACCATCTACAATGTCTGGTCTATTAAGGGGTCCCATTTCAATTGTTACTAGCTTTATGAAAGGAGCGACTAATCCGGTGTCGTTAACAATAAGAAAGGAATTTACTATAGGTTGTTGCCAAAGACCTCCTGCACTCACCATCGTGGTCGTATGCTTTGGACGGTGGCTATGTGTCGATTGACTAACATATTTAAGTGGGTCCCACTGAAGATAACAGTTCTAGAGACTTTATACAATCGTAATCCGTCTCGTAGAGATTTTTATATTTCTTTTAATAGTAGACACACCGAGAAGGAGAATTTTGGTACAGCGGCAAAGTTATTTATCATGTGACTTTGAGGTCATAGGTTCAAAGTAAAAAAAGTCTCTTGAAAAATATAAATTAAGACTACATATTACAGACTCTTATGGTCCACCAACAAGAATTATGTTTCTCGTATTGTTGTAAAAAAGAGATCATACAGAGGCAAGAAGTTGTAAGTGTATCCATGAAGGTCGGTTCAATTTCACAAAAGCATTTGCCCTCCTTGTTTCTAGGATATCTAAGTCCTTCACCGTTTAGGTCACCTCTTAGATGGGCTGCGCACCTAAAATCAGGACAGTTGAATGATACTACATGCTGCTTCGCTATAAAATCGTGCACAAATTGTACTGCAATTCCTTACTTTTACCGCTGGGATTCACGAATACATTGAAAAGAGTGTTAATTTTGTATTAGTTGGCCAGAATTCATGCATGCAACAATTATTCATCTGATTGCCGAATACAGTTTTATCTAAACCATCCAATCAAACCTCTAATAGATAATGGTGCTGGGATCATCCAGTGGAGAAGATGAGCGAAGCATTGCGAGATCCTATGTACCAACACTGTTAAGCAGGGCCCATATTTTGAGATCCAAGTCATTCATCTTGTAGGTCTTTTTTTTATTGGCCGTGGCTGTTGTTGGAAATCCCATCGTAGCAGGCCCTGCCCGAACTCGCACATAGCATAATCATGGCCCTTTGTTTGTCAGAGCCTTATATGTGTTGCAAAATGGATTGAGGAGATTTTGGTCCATTCTCTCAGAGATCCACCGGGAACCAAATGAGCTTTGATTGTCAATCAACAACTGATATTTAGAGTGATTGAGGGGATAAAAGTTTCCGTACACTAATTAAGGAAGAAGATGCAAAGAATTCTCAGTTCATGCCTAGCTACAGAAAGGGACCAAAGAGCGCGCGATTAGACGCCCTTATAATTGCGTTTTCTACAAAATTATTGGAGGAAGAGATGCAAGCAAGGAGTCATCTCTTTCGATGATTATTCTGGCAAAATTCCATATGAAGGCCGGTATTCTACCCTTAACTTAGAGTTGTTTCATCGACAACCCACGATTGACCACCACCAAACAAGAACTGTTCGATCGGAATTTCATCTGATAAGAAGGAAAAAGGGTAGTTCAGCCTGTTAAAGAATGTCTAATTCTCCTACTCGTGTGCCTACGGGTTTTGCGTTGAGGTTTTGAGCACAATTATTGTTCTCATCTTGTAAAGAATCGGTGTAAATCATATTACAGAATTACAGATTCTTGGTATGACTTCTGCCTGGAGAAGTTTGTGGAATTCACTTGCAATCTGAAAAACAAGCATTGTTGAGGATGACGCAAGAGATAATACCAATAGTTGTTATTTTTCTTGTTGTTGTAGTAATTTCTTTAGAAGTCCTTATTAAAGACTAGTTGGCTCGTAAGGGGAGTCTTGGTGCAACAATAAAAGGGTTTAAGGCGTGGAAATAGCTTCTTGTAAAATGCAAGGTTAGGCTGTGTATTTTAAGCCTTTGTGGTCCGCCCCTTCCTCGAACCCCGCATAGACAGGATCTTCGTGCACCAGGGCAGCCCCTTTATCTTTCCTCTCACCTGTATACGCATATTGGTAATTAGCGCATCAATGTAATATAGCTTGGCTAGTGTGTTATTGACTTTTTTAAGATATAAATGTTCAAGATGTTCGGCATAAAAAAGATTAAGTAATCTACGAAAAATCAATCAATTGAAATGATTCTAATCACTTTTTTAAGATCTTTGGAAAAAAAAAAGGGATGATTTTTTTATTTTGGCTTAAACAAACATGGGCTAAGAGCATCACTGGTCATTAAATTTGGTATGTGCCTACTTAAGCTTATCCAAACACGACCAGTGGCTTAGATCTAACAAAAATTTATGACCATGAGTGGAGAAAAGACAGCGTCTTCTTCTTAGAAATACCCTAATGAGTGTCTATTCCTACCAGGAGTTAAACCAACATGCATGATAGGGTTTTCTAATGAATGCAGTGGCAAAGCTAAGTCCATCAAAGCCATAGGCTCTAATGGCTTTATTTGACATTCTTAGACCATGATTTGGGTGAAATGGCTTTATTTGACGTTCTTGGACCATGGTTTGAGTGATTGTCGATGGACATTTAACCAATCTGTACATTACGTATTCACATCTATCATAGTCTAAAGAACTCGTGTCTGTGCGAATTGCGTGATTCACATCCTCACATTTGGATGATCCCGCCGTTTGTTTGATAGCTCTTACTTTGGATAGCTCATAAACAAAAGATGAAAACGATTAATTATTCTAGAATCTTAAAAGTACGACTTCTCACATGCTGGGCTCCACAAGTATCGATGAGTCTTGATTCATGCACAAACGATTAATAATCGTGGCATGGGGTTGATGACTATCCGGCGAGACCACTTACTTTCGATCGGCCAAATCATTCTGCCGTATTCATTTATCCCCAAATTTATCGTGCATCACTCCCATCGTCTTATGAGGGGTGTGGGTATCAATTTTAATGACATTGTGCCGGGTTTGTATCTGTCAGGGGGTGTCTTTAGCTATTGCCGGCCCTGCTCTGGGACCAGGGAGGATTAGACCCCACCTATTTATGACTGTTACCTGCACCTTAGATTTGGTTGTCAAGGGTTTGCTATTAACTACAAACCATTGCGTAAAAAGGTCACGATCATCTAGCAAATTGCCTAGATAGCCTTCTAAACGAAGGACCTAATCACTATACCATCACGTGAGTCACCAAGGATTATCCTTCTCATATTAAAGAATTATAATTTTTCGGTGATCTAAGTCATTCATCATTCAATTAGACTATCTCTTACATAGGCTATACACCACAAATCACAACCATTAAATGATATTGAACATTTATCTGAGTCATAGTTCTTATAGATCCGGCATGAACTGAAAACTATTAGACCAAAAATCATGCCAATGAGACCAATCCAACATCCAATTAATGTGATTTTGGACATCAGATAGGGATAATAAGAATCTAAAAAGAAAAGCAAATATTTCCAAATCGGTGGTCCCCTTACCTAAAGTGATTTTCTTCACTATGTTGCAAATTTTCAATGAAATTATTTAAGTAGAAGAAGCAAAACAATTTACAAAGGAGACTGGCTAGTAGGATGACCTGTCACGGTCTTGGAGGGTAGACTAGTTGGAAACATGTGTGTCAATTGTTAAAGAAAGACATGCAAGGAAATATCCATGGATTTTTTGCCGAAAGACTTCCGAAAGGCAAATACTTGAAAATTTGGGCAAAAATTAAAGAAAAAGTATTATTAGGGATGTAAATTTATGTTTTGTAAATTTTACCTTTATTTGGTAAAAAAATTATTATAATAAGTAGTCATACCTTCACACAAAGAGTCCCACCATTTGTTGCTCTAGCCTGTTTCATCTGATTTTTTCAACTTTACTTATGTATCCGAAACAATGTATTTATAATAAATAAAAGCTACAGCTTATTACCCCTAATTATATTTTCATGATAATTTAGTTTCTAAATTTTTATTTTTGCATATTAGTAGTTTGATTATTGAAAAGTTTCTTTTCTTATTAAAAGTCTTTTCATCAAATGTCCATCGAGGAAAATCAATGGGCATTAATGAAAGCCTGAAACCCACAATATATATTATATTATTTTAGAATATATTTTTGCAAGATCTTTTCAAGGACTAACATGAAAAAAACCAATGGCCAAGAGACTACATTGTTATTTACAGATAACTCTGTATCTTGCTAAAGAATATTGCCACAATTAAATTTCATCTTAAAGAATTATTATTTCTTGGTGATCTAAGTCATTCGTCATCCAATTAGACAATCTCTTAAATAGGCTATACACCACAATTCGCAACCGTTAAATGATATTGAACATTTACCTGAGTCGTTGTTCTCATAGTTTTGGCATGAACTGACAACTATTAGACCAAAAATCATGCAAATGGGACCAATCCAACATCCAATTAATGTGATTTTGGACATCATATAGGGATGGTAAGAACTAAAAAAGAAAAGCAAGTATTCCCAGATCGGTGGTCCCTTACCTGGAGTAATTCTCTTTAAGAAATTGCAAATTTCCCATGAAATTATTTGAGTAAAAGAAGAAAGAAAATTTCCAAAGCAGATTAGCTAGTAGGATAACCTGTCGTGGTCTTGAGGTGTATACTGGTTGGAAATATGTAGGTCAAATGTTAAAGAAGGAGATGTAAGGAAATATCTATGGATTTGTTGCCGAAAGACTTTTGAATGGCAAATAATTGAAAATTTGGGTAAAAATTGAAGAAAAAGTATTATTAAGGATGTGAATTTATATTTTGTAAAATTTACCTTTATTTGGTAAGGAGAATATTCTAATAAGTTACTGTACTTTCATACAAAGAGTCCCACCATAGGTTGCTCTAGCATGTTTCATCTGATTTTTCCAACTTTAAATATGTATTCGAAATAATGTATTATATGCTCTAGCATGTTTCATATGATTTTTTCAACTTTAATTATGTATCCGAAATAATGTATTTATACTAAATAAAAACTACAGTTCAATACCCCTAATTATGGTTTCACGATACGTTAGTTTCTAAATTTTTATTTTTGCATATTAGTAGTTTGATTATTGAAAAGCTTTTTTCATTAAAAGTATTTTCGTCAAATGTCCAACAAGGAAAATCAATGGCATTAATGGAAGTATGAAAACAACAATATATATTATATTATTTTAGAATATATTTTTACAAGATCTGTTCAAGAACTAACAAGAAAAAAGTTAATAACCAAGAGACTGTACTATTATTTGCAAATAGCTATGCATATCTCTAAAGAATATTGCCACAACAAATTTTATATTAAAGAATTATTATTTCTCGATTATCTAAGTTATTCATCATCCAATTAGATCATCTCTTAGGTAGATATACATCACAAATCGCAACCGTTAAATGATATTGAACATTTATCTGAGTCGTTGTTCTCATAGCTTTAACATGAACTGACAACTATTAGACCAAAAATCATGCCAATGGGACCAATCTAAAATTCAATTAATGTGATTTTGGACATCAGATAGGGATGATAAGAACCTAAAAAGAAAAGCAAGCAGTCCCAGATTGGTGGTCCCTTACCTAAAGCGATTTTCAGTACTATGTTGCAATTTTCTAGTGAAATTATTTGAGTAGAAGAAGAAAGAAAATTTTCAAAGGAGACTGGCAAGTAGGATGACCTGTCGTGGTCTTGGAGTGTAGACTGGTTGAAAGTATGTGAGTCAATTGCTTAAGAAGGAGACGCAAAGAAATATCCATGGATTTGTTGCTGAAAGACTTCCGAGTGGTAAATACTTGAAAATTTGGGCAAAATTTGAAGAAAAAGTATTATTAAGGATGTGAATTTATATTTTGTAAATTTCACCTTTATTTGGCAAGAGGAATATTGTAATAAGTTGATGTACTTTCACACAAAGAGTCCCACTATCAGTTGCTCTAGCAAGTTTCATTTGATTTTTCCAACTTTACTTATGTATTCGAAACAATGCATATATAAAAAATAAAAGCTATAACATATTACCCCTAATTATGTTTTCATGATAATCTAGTTTCTAAATTTTTATTTTAACATATTAGTAGTTTGATTATTGAAAAGGTTTTTTTTATTTAAAGTCTTTTCATCAAATGTCCATCGAGGAAAATCAATAGGCATTAATGGAAGTCTGAAACCCATAACATATATTATATTATTTTAGAATATATTTTTATATGATTAGTTCAAGGGTTGACGTGAAAAAAACCAATAGACAAGTGACAATATTGTTATTTGCAGATAGCTCTGTATCTTGCTGAAAATTTTATATTAAAGAATTATTATTTCTTGGTGATTTAAGTCATTCATCATCCAATTAGACCATCTCCTAAATAGGCTATACACCACAAATCACAACCATTAAATGATATTGAACATTTATCTGAGTCGTTATTCTCATAGCTTTGGTATGAACTGACAATTATTAGACAAAAAATCATGCAAATGGGACCAATTCAACATCTAATTAACATTATTTTGGACATCAAATAGGGATGATAAGAACCTAAAAAGAATAGCAAGTATTCCCAAATCGGTGGTCCCTTACTTAAAGCAATTTTCCTTACTATGTTGCAATTTTATAGTAAAATTATTTGAGTAGAAGAAGTAAGAAAGTTTCTAAAGGAGACTAGCTAGCAGGATGACCTTCATGGTCTTGGAGTATGAACTAGTTGGAAATATGCGTGTCAATTGATAAAGAAGGACATGCAAGAAAATATCCATGGATTTGTCGTCGAAAAACTTCCAAAAGGCAAATACTTGAAAATTTGGGAAAAAATTAAAGAAAAAAGTATTATTAAGGATGTGAATTTATGTTTTATAAATTTTACCCTTATTTTGTAAGAGGAATATTATAAACAGTTGTCGTACTTTCACACAAAGAGTGCCACCATTGGTTGCTCTAGCCTGTTTCATCTAATTTTTCCAACTTTACTTATGTATCCGAAACAATGTATTTATAATAAATAAAAGCTACAGCTTATTAGCCCTAATTATGTTTTCATGATAATTTAGTTTCTAAATTTTTATTTTTGCATATTAGTGGTTGGATTATTAAATGTTTTTTTATTTAAAGTCTTTCCGTCAAATTCGAGTGAGGAAAATCAATGGGCATTAATGGAAGTCTGAAATCCACAACATATATTATATTATTTTAGAATATATTTTTACAAGATCTGTTCAAGGGTTGAAATGAGAAAACCAATAGCTAAGAGACTATATTGTTATTTGCAAATATCTATGTATCTTGCTAATGAATACTGCCACAATAAAATTTATATTAAATAATTATTATTTCTCAGTGATCTAAGTCATCCATCATCCAATTAGACCATCTCCCGAGTAGGCTATACACCACAAATCGCAACCATTAAATGATATTGAACATCTATTTGAGTCATTGTTCTCATAACTCCGGCATGAACTGACAAACTATTAGACCAAAAATCATGCCAATGGGACTAATCACACATTCAATTAATGTGATTTTAGATATCAGATAGGGATGATAAGAACCTAAAAAGAAAAGCAAGTATTCCCAGATCAGTTGTCCCTTACCTAAAGTGATTTTCTTCACTATGTTGCAATTTTTCAATGAAATTATTTGAGTAGAAGAAGCAAGAAAATTTTCAAAGGAGACTAGCTAGCATGATGACCTGTCATGGTCTTGGAGTGTAGACTGGTTGGAAGTATGGGAGTTAATTTCTAAAGAAGGAGATGTAAGGAAATATGCATGCATTTGTTACTGAAAGACTTCCGAAAGGCAAATACTTGAAAATTTGGGCAAAATTTGAAGACAAAGTATTATTAGGGATGTGAATTTATGTTTTGTAAATTTTAAATTTATTTGGTAAAAGGAATATTGTAATAAGTTGCCGTACTTTCACACAGAGTCCCACCATCAGTTGCTCTAGCCTATTTCATTTGATTTTTCCAACTTTACTTATGTATCTGAAATAATGTATCTATAAGAAATAAAAGCTACAGCTTATTATCCCTAATTATGTTTTTATGATAATTTAGTGTCTAAATATTTATTTTAACATATTTGCAGTTTGATTATTGAAAAGTTTTTTTTATTTAAAGTCTTTCCATCAAATGTCCATCGTGGAAAATCAATAGGCATTAATGGAAGTCTGAAACCTACAATGTATATTATATTATTTTAGAATATATTTTTACAATATCAGTTCAAGGGCTAACATGAAAAAAACCAATAGCCAAGAGACTATGTTGTTATTTGCATATAGCTCTGTATCTCGCTGAAGAATATTTCCATAACAAATTTCATATTAAAGAATTATTATTTCTCTATGATCTAAGTCATTCATCATCCAATTAGACCATCTCCTAAATATACACCACAAATTGCAACCATTAAATGATGTTGAACATTTATTTGAGTCGTTGTTCTCATAGCTCCGATATGAACTGACAACTATTAAACCAAAAATCATGCCAATGGGACCAATCCAACATCCAATTAATGTGATTTTGGACATCAAATAGGGATGATAAAAACATAAAAGGAAAAGCAAGTATTCCCAGATCAGCGATCCCTTACTTAAAGTGATTTTCTTTACTATAGTGTAATTTTCTAATGAAATTAATTGAGTAGAAGAAGCAAGAAAATTTTCAAAGGAGACTAGCTAGCAGGATGACCTATCGTGGTCTTAAGGTGTGGACTGGTTGGAAATATGCATGTCAATTGCTAAAGAAGGACATGCAAGAAAATATCCATGGATTTGTTGTCGAAAGACTTCCAAAAGGCTAATATTTGAAAATTTGGGCAAAAATTAAAGAAAAAGTATTATTAATGATGTGAATATGTGTTTTGCAAATTTTATCTTTATTTTGTAACAGGAGTATTGTAACAAGTTGACATACTTTCACACAAAGAATCCCACCACCAATTGCTTTAGCCTATTTCATCTAATTTTTTTTTCAATTTTACTTATGTATCCGAAACAATGTATTTATACTAAATAAAAGCTACAGATTATTACACCTAATTATGTTTTCATGATAATTTCATTTCCAAATTTTTATTTTTGCATATTAGTGGTTGGATTATTGAATTTTTTTATAGTAAAAGTCTTTTCGTGAAATGTCCATCGAGGAAAATCAATGGGCATTAATGGAAGTCTGAAACCCACAATATATATTATATTATTTTACAATTTATTTCTACAAGATCTATTCAAGGACTAACGTGAAAAAAACCAATAGCCAAGAGACTATACTATTATTTGCAGATAGCTATGTATCTCACTAAAGAATACTACCACAACAAATTTTATATTAAAGAATTATTACTTCTCGGGGATCTAAGTCATTCATCATCCAATTAGATCATCTCTTAGATAGGCTATACACCACAAATTGCAATGGTCAATAGATATTGCACATTTATTTTAGCCATTGTTCTCATAGCTCCGGCATGAACTGACAACTATTAGACCAAAAATATTCCAATGGGACCAATCCAACATCCAATTAATATGATTTAGGACATTAGATGGAGATGATAATAACCTAAAATGAAAGCAAGTATTCCCAGATAGGTGGTCCCTTACTTAAAGTGATTTTCTTTACTATGTTGCAATTTTCCAATGAAATTATTTTAGTACAGGAAGCAAGAAAATTTTCAAAGGAGACTAGCTAGTAGGATGACCTGTCGTGGTATTGGAGTGTAGGCTGGTTGGAAGTATGCGGGTCAATTGCTAAAGAAAGAGATGCAAGGAAATTTCCATGGATTTGTTGCCAAAAGACTTCTGAGTGGCAAATACTTGAACAATTGGGCAAAATTTGAAGAAAAAGTATTATTAGATATGTGAATTTATGTTTTGTAAATTTTACCTTTATTTTGTAAGAGGAGTATTGTTATAAGTTGACGTACTTTCACATAAAGAGTCCCACCACTAGTTGCTCTAGCCTGTTTCATTTGATTTTTACAACTTTACTTATGTATCTGAACCAATGTATTTACAATAAATAAAAGCTACAGCTTATTACCCCTAATTATGTTTTCATGATAATTTTGTTTCTAAATTTTTATTTTTGCATGTTAGTGGTTGGATTATTGAAAAAAAAATTTAGTAAAAGTCTTTCCGTCAAATGTCCATCGAGGAAAATCAATGGGCATTAATGGAAGTCTGAAACCCATAATATATATTATATTATTTTACAATATATTTCTACAAGATCTATTCAAGGGCTGACGCGAAAAAACCCAATGGCCAAAGGAGACTAGCTAGTAGGAGGACCTGTCATGGTCTTTGAGTATAGAGTGGTTGGAAGTATGCGTGTCAATTGCTAAAGAAGGACATGCAAGGAGATATCCATGGATTTGTTGTGAAAGACTTCTAAACGGCAAATTCTTGAAAATTTGGGTAAAAATTATAGAAAAATTATTATTAAGGATGTGAATTTATGTTTTGTAAATTTTTCTTTTATTTTGTAAGAGGAATATTATAATAAGTTGTCGTACTTTCACATAAAGAGTCCCACCATCGATTGCTCTAGCCTGTTTCATCTGATTTTTTCAACTTTACTTATATATCTGAAACAATGCATTTGTAATAATATAAAAGCTACAACTTATTACCAATAATTATGTTTTCACAATAATTTAGTTTCTAAATTTTTATTTCTGCATATAAGTGGCTGGATTATTGAAAAGTTTTTTTTAGTAAAAGTCTTTCCGTCAAATGTCCATCAAGGAAACTCAATGGGCATTAATTGAAGTCTAAAACCCACAACATATATTATATAATTTTACAATATCTGTTCAGGGGATGACATGAAAAAAACCAATGGCCAAGAGACTATACTGTTATTTGAAGATAGCTCTGTATCTCGTTGAAAAATATTGCCACAACAAAGTTCATATTAAAGAATTATTATTTCTCAGTTATCTAAGTCATTCATCATCCAATTAGATCATCTCTTAAATAGGTTATACACCACAAATCGCAACTATTAAATTCTATTGAACATTTATCTGAGTCGTTCTCATAACTCTGGCATGAACTGACAACTATTATATCAAAAATCGTGCCAATGATACGAATCCAACATCTAATTAATATGATTTTGGACATCAGATAGGGATGATAAGAACCTAAAAAGAAAGCAAGTATTCCCAGATCGATGGTCCCTTACTTAAAGCAATTTTCTTTACTATGTTGCAATTTTTAAGTTAAATTATGTGAGTAGAAGAAGCAAGAAAATTTTCAAAAGAGACTAGCTAGTAGGATGACCTGTCATGGTCTTGGAGTGCAGACTTGTTAGTAGTATGCGGGTCAATTGCTAAAGATGGAGATGCAAGGAAATATCCATGAATTTGTTGCTAAAAGACTTCTGAGTGGCAAATACTTGAAATATTGGTCAAAATTTGAAGAAAAAGTATTATTAGGGATGTGAATTTATGTTTTGTAAATTTTACCTTTATTTGGTTTGAGGAATATTATAATAAGCGGACGTATTTTCACACAAAGAGTGCCACCATCGGTTGCTCTACCCTGTTTCATCTAATTTTTTCAACTTTAATTTTGTATCTGAAACAATGTATTTTATTATTTTTTTAATATATTTTTACAAGATCTGTTCAAGGGATGACGAGAAAAAAACCAATAGCCAAGAGACTATACTGTTATTTGCAGATAGCTCTATATCTCGTTGAAGAATATTGCCACAACAAAGTTCATATTAAAAAATTATTATTTCTTAGTGATCTAAGTCAGTCATCATCTAATTAGATTATCTTTTAGATAGGTTATACACCACAAATCACAACCGTTAAATAATATTGAACATTTATCTAAGTCATTGTTCTCATAGCTTCAGCATGAACTGACAACTATTAGACCAAAAATCATGGCAATGGCACCAATCCAACATCCAATTAATGTGATTTTAGACATCAGATAGGGCCGATAGGAACCTAAAAAGAAAAGCAAGTATTCCCAGATCAGTAGTCCTTTACTTAAAGTGATTTTCTTCATTATGTTGCAATTTTCCATTGAAATTATTTGAGTAGAAGAAGCAGGAAAAATTTTAAAGGAGATTAGTTAGCAGGATAACCTGTCGTGGTCTTGGAGTGTAGGCTGGTTGGAAATATACGTGTCAATTTCTAAAGAAGGAGATGCAAGGAAATATCAATAGATTTATTGCTGAAAGACTTCCGAGTGGCATATACTTGAAAAATTGGGCAAAATTTGAAAAAAAGAAGAAGTATTATTAGGGATGTGAATTTATGTTTTGTAAATTTTACCTTTATTTGGAAAGAGAAATATTATAATAAGTTGACATACTTTCACACAAAGAGTGCCACCATCGGTTGCTCTAGCTTGTTTCATTATATTTTTTCAACTTTAATTATGTATCCAAAATCGTGTATTTATACTAAACAAAAACTATAGTTTACTATCCCTAATTATGTTTTCATGATACTTTAGTATCTAAATTTTTATTTTTGCATATTAGACACTTGATTATTGAAATACTTTTTCTTATTTAAATTCTTTTTGTCAAATATCCATCGACAAAAATCAATGGGCATTAATGGAAGTTTGAAACCCAAAACATATATTTTATTATTTTAGAATATATTTTTAGAAGATCTGTTCAAGGGCTGACGTGAAAAAAACCAATAGCTAAGAGACTATACTATTATTTACATATAGCTTTATATCTCGCTGAAGAATATTACCACAACAAAGTTCATATTAAAATATTATTATTTCTTGGTGATCTATGTCATTTATCATGCAATTAGATCATCTCTTAGATAGGTTATATACCACAAATTGTAAACGTTAAATGATATTAAACATTTATCTAAGTCGTTGTTCTCATAGCTCCGACATAAACTAACAACTATTAGACCAAAAATCATGCTAATGAGACCAATCCCAATTAATGTGATTTCAGACATTTTATAGGGACGGTAAGAACCTAAAAAGAAAAGTAGGTATTCCCAGATTGGTGGTCCCTTACCTAAAGTGATTTTCTTCACTATGTTGCAGTTTTCCAATGAAATTATTTGAGTAGAAGAAGCAAAAGAAAATTCAAAGGAGACTAGCTAGAAAGATGACCTGTCGTGGTCTTGGAGTGTAGACTGGTTGGAAGTATGGAGGTCAATTGCTAAAGAAGGAGATGCAAGGAAATATCTATAAATTTGTTGCAAAAAGATTTTCGAGTGGCAAATACTTGAAAATTTGGGCAAAATTTGAAGAAAAAGTATTATTAAGGATGTGAATTTATGTTTTTTAAATTTTACCTTTATTTGGTAAGAGAAATATTGTAATAAGTTGCCTTACTTTCACATAAAGGGCCCGACCATCGCTTACTCTAGCCTATTTCATTTGATTTTTCCAACTTATGTAATCAAAATAACGTATTTATAGGAAATAAAAGGTACAGCGTATATCCCCTAATTATGTTTTCACAACAATTTAGTTTTTAAAATTTTATTTTAACATATTACTTGTTTGATTATTGAATTTTTATTTATTTATTTAAAGTCTTTCCGTCATATGTCCATCGAGAAAATCAATGCAAATTAATGGATGTTTGAAACCCACAACATATATTATATTATTTTAGAATATCTTTTTACAAGGTCAGTTCAAGGGTTGACGTGAAAAAAGCCAATAGCCAAGAGACTATATAGTTATTTGCAGATAGCTCTGTATCTCATTGAAGAATATTGCCACAACAAAGTTCATATTGAAGAATTATTATTTCTCAGTGACGTGAGTCATTCATCATCTAATTAGATCATCTCTTGGGTAGGCTATAAACCACAAATCGCAACCGTTAAATGATATTGAATATTTATATAAGTCGTTATTCTCATAACTCCGGCATGAATTGACAACTATTAGACAAAAACTCATTCCAATGGGACCAATTCAACATCCAATTAATGTGATTTAGGACATCAAATAGAGATGATAATAACTTAAAATGAAAAGCAAGTATTCCCAGATCAGTGGTCCCTTACTTTATGCGATTTTCTTTACTATGTTATAATTTTTCAGTGAAATTATTTGAGTAGAAAAAGCAAGAAAATTTCCAAAGGAGACTAGCTAGTAGGATGACCTGTCGTGGTCTTGGAGTGTAGACTGATTGGAAGTATGCGGGTCAATTGTTAAAGAAGGATATGCAAGGAAATATCCATGGATTTGTTGCCGAAAGACTTCTGAGTGGCAAATACTTGAAAATTTGGGCAAAATTTGAAGAAAAAGTATTATCAGGAATGTGAATTGATGTTTTGTAAATTTTACCTTTATTTGGTTAGAGGAATATTGTAATAAGTTGTTGTACTTTCACACAAAGAGTCCCATCATCGATTGCTCTAGCCTATTTCATTTTATTTTTCTAAATTTACTTATGTATCTAAAATAATATATTTATAAGAAATAAAAGCAACAGATTATTATCCCTAATTATGTTTTCACAATAATTTAGTTTCTAAAATTTAATTTTAACATATTAGTAGTTTAATTATTGAATTTTTTTTATATTTATTTAAAGTTTTTTCATCAAATATCCATCAAGGAAAACCAATGGGCATTAATGGAAGTCCTAAACCCACAACATATATTATATTAGTTTAGAATATATTTTTACAAGATCAGTTCAAGGGCCGACGTGAGAAAAACTAATAGCCAAGAGACTATACTATGATTTGTAGATAGCTTTGTATCTCCCTAAAAAATTTATATTAAATAATTATTATTTATCGGTGATCTAAGTCATCCATCATCCAATTAGACCATCTCCTAAGTAGGCTATACACCACAAATCGCAACCATTAAATGATATTGAACATCTATTTGAGTCATTGTTCTCATAACTTCGGCATGAACTGACAAACTATTAGACCAAAAATCATGCCAATGGGACCAATCCAACATCCAATTAATGTGATTTTAGACATCATATAGGGCTGATAAGAACCTAAAAACAAAAGCAAGTATTACCATATCAGTGGTCCCTTACCTAAAGAGATTTTCTTCACTATGTTGCAATTTTCCAACAAAATTATTTGAGTAGAAGAAACAAGAAATTTTTCTAAGGAGACTAGCTAGCAGGATGACCTATCGTGGTCTTGGAGTGTAGACTGGTTAGAAGTATGCATGTCAATTGCCAAAGAAGGAAATGCAAGAAAATATCCATGGATTTGTTACCGAAAGACTTGAGAGTGGCAAATACTTGAAAAATTGGACAAAATTTGAAAAAAAAGTATTATTAGGGAGGTGAATTTATGTTTTATAAATTTTACCTTTATCTCGTAAGAGGAATATTATAATAAGTTATTGTACTTTCATACAAAGATTCCACCATAGGTTGCCCTAGCTTGTTTCATCTGATTTTTCCAACTTTACTTATGTATCCGAAACAGTGCATTTATAATAAATAAAAGCTAAAACTTATTACCCCTAATTATGTTTTCATGATAATTTAGTTTCTAAATTTTTATTTTTGCATATTAGTGGTTGGATTATTGAAAAGTTATTTTAGTAAAAGTCTTTTCGTCAAATGTCCATTGAGGAAACTCAATGAGCATTAACAGAAGTCTAAAACCCAACACATATATTATACTAATTTAGAATATAATTTTACAAGATCAATTCAAGGGCTAACGTGAAAAAAAACAATGGCCAAGAGACTACACTGTTATTTGGAGATAGCTCTGTATCTCGCTGAAGAATATTACCACAACAAAGTTCATATTAAAGAATTATTATTTCTTGGTGATGTAAGTCATTCATCATCCAATTAGATCATCTCTTAGATAGGTTATACACCACAACTCGTAACCGTTAAATGATATTGAACATTTATCTCAGTCGTTGTTCTTATAGCTCTGGCATGAACTGACAACTATTAGACCAAAAATCATGCCAATGGGACCAATCTAACATCCAATTAATGTTATTTTGGACATCAGATAGGGATGATAAGAACTTAAAAAGAAAAGCAAGTATTCCCAGATTGGTGATCCCTTACCTAAAGCGATTTTCTTTACTATATTGCAATTTTTCAATGAAATTATTTGAGTAGAAGAAGCAATAAAAATTTCAACGGAGACTATCTAGCAGGATGACCTATCGTGGTCTTAGAGTGTATACTAGTTGGAAATATGTGTGTCAATTGATAAAGAAGGACATGCAAGGAACTATCCATGGATTTGTTGCCAAAAGACTTCTAAAAGGCAAATACCTGAAAATTTTGGCAAAAATAAAAGAAAAAGTATTATTAAGGATGTGAATTTATGTTTTGTAAATTTTACCTTTATTTTATAAGAAGAATATTGTAATAAGTTGGCGTACTTTCACACAAAAGCTCCCACCATCGATTGCTCTAGCTTGTTTCAACTGATTTTTTCAACTTTAATTATGTATCCGAAACAATGTATTTATAATAAATAAAACCTATAGCTTATTACCCCTAATTATGTTTTCATGATAATTTAGTTTCTAAAATTTTATTTTAACATATTAGTTGTTTGATAATTACATTTTTATTATTTAAATCCTTTCCGTCAAATGTCCATCGTGAAAAATCAATGGGTATTAATGGAAGTTTAAAACCCACAACACATATTATATTATTTTACAATATATTTTTACAAGATCAATTCAAGGGTTCACGTTAAAAAAATCAATAGCCAAGAGACTATATTGTTATTTGCAGATAGTTGTGGATCTCGCTAAAGAATAATGCCACAACAAATTTTATATTAAAGAATTATTATTTCTCGGTGATCTAAGTCATTTATCATCCAAGTAGATATATCTTAGATAGGTTAAACACCACAAATCGCAACAGTTAAAAGATATTGAACATTTATCTGAGTTGTTGTTCTCATAGTTCTAGCATGAACTGACAACTATTAGACCAAAAATCATGCCAATGGGACCAATTCAACATCCAATTAATGCGATTTTAGACACCAAATAGGGATGATGAGAACCTAAAAAGAAAAGCAAGTTTTCCAGATCGGTGGTCTCTTACCTAAAGTGATTTTCTTCACTATGTTGTAATTTTCCAATGAAATTATTTGAGTAGAAGATGCAAGAAAATTTTCAAAGGAGACTAGCTAACAGGATGACCTGTCGTGGTCTTGGAGTGTAGTGTGGTTGGAAATACATGTGTCAATTGCTAAAGAAGGACATGCAAGGAAAAGCAAGTATTCTTAGATCGATGGTCCTGTAAAGCGATGTTCTTTACTATGTTGCAATTTTCCTGTGAAATTATTTGAGTAGAAGAAGTAAGAAAATTTCTAAAGGAGACTCAGTTGTAGGATGACCTGTCATGGTCATGGAGTGTAGACTAGTTGGAAGTATGCGGGTCAATTATTAAAAGAGATGCAAGGAAATATCCACTGATTTGTTGCCGAAAGACTTCCGAGTGGCAAATACATGGAATATTGGGCAAAATTTGAAGAAAAAGTATTATTGGGGATGTGAATTTACGTTTTGTAAAATTTACCTTTATTTGGTTAGAGGAATATTGTAATAAGTAGATGTATTTTCACACAAAGAGTGCCACCATCGGTTGCTCTAGCCAATTTCATTTGATTTTTTCAACTTTAATTATGTATACGAAATAATGTATTTATACTAAATAAAAACTATAGTTTATTACCCCCAATTATGGTTTCACAATACTTTAGTTTCTAAATTTTTATTTTTCATATTAGAAGTTCGATTATTGAAATGTTTTTTTATTCAAAGTCTTTCCGTCAAATGTCAATCGAGAAAAATCAATGGGCATTAATGGAAGTCTGAAACCCACAACATATATTTTTATTATTTTAAAATATATTTTTACAAGATCTATTCAAGGGCTGATGTAAAAAAACCAATTTCCAAGAGATTATACCGTTATTTGCAGGTAGCTCTGTATCTCGCTGACGAATATTACCACAACAAAGTTCATATTAAAGAATTATTATTTATCAGTGATCTAAGTCATTCATCATCCAATTAGATAATCTCTTAGATAGGCTACACACCACAAATCGCAATAGTTAAATGATATTAAATATTTATCTGAGTCGTTGTTCTCATAGATCCGGCATGATTTGACAATTATTAGACAAAAAATCATGCCAATGGGACCAATCCAACATCAATTGATGTGATTTTAGACATCAAATAGGGACAATAAGAACCTAAAAAGAAAAGCAAGTATTCCCAGATCGGTGGTCCCTTACCTAAAGTGATTTTCTTCACTATGTTGCAATTTTCCACTGAAATTATTTGAGTAGAAGATGCAAGAAAATTTCCAAAGGAGACTAGCTAGCAGGATGACCTGTCATGGTCTTGGAGTGTAGTCTGGTTGGAAATACATGTGTCAATTGCTAAAGAAGGACATGCAAGGAAATATCCATGGATTTGTTGCCGAAAGACTTTCGAGTGGCAAATACGAAAAAATTGGGAAAAATTTGAAGAAAAAGTATTATTAGTGATGCGAATTTATGTTTTGTAAATTTTTAGCTTTATTTAGTAAGAGAAATATTGTAATAAGTTGTCGTACTTTCGCATAAAGAGTCCCACCATCATTTGATTTTTTCAACTTTACTTATATATCCGAAACAATGCATTTATAAGAAATAAAAGCTATAGCTTATTACCCCTAATTATGTTTTCAAGATAATTTAGTTTCTAAATTTTTATTTTAACATATTAGTTGTTTGACTATTGAAAACTTTTTTTTTTTATTTAAAGTCTTTTCGTCAAATGTCCATCGTGGAAAATCAATGGGCATTAATGGAAGTCTAAAACCCACAACATATATTATATTATTTTAGAATATATTTTTACAAGAACAGTTCAAGGGCTTATGTGAAAAACCCTAATAGCTAAGAGACTATACGGTTATTTGCAGATAGCTCTGTATCTCGCTAAAGAATATTGCCACAACAAAGTTCATATTAAAGAATTACTATTTCTCGATGATGTAAGTCATTTGTCATCCAATTAGATCATCTCTTAGATGGCTATACACTACAAATCGCAAATGTTAAATGATATTGAACATTTATCTGAGTCGTTGTTCTCATAGCTCCGACATGAACTAACAACTATTAGACCAAAAATCATGCCAATGGGACCAATCCAACATCCAATTAATGTTATTTTGGACATCAGATAGGGATGATAAGAACTTAAAAAGAAAAGCAAGTATTCCCAGATTGGTGGTCCCTTACCTAGAGCAATTTTCTTTACTATGTTGCAATTTTTCAATGAAATTATTTGAGTAGAAAAAGCAATAAAATTTTCAAAGGAGACTATCTAGCAGGATGACCTGTCATTGTCTTGAAGTGTAGACTGGTTGGAAATATGCATATCAATTGATAAAGAAGGACATGCAAGGAACTATCCATGGATTTATTGCCAAAAGACTTCCAAAAGGCAAATACTTGAAAAATTAGGAAAAAATTAAAGAAAAAGTATTATTAAGGATGTGAAATTGTATTTTGTAAATTTTACCTTTATTTTATAAGAAGCATATTGAAATAAGTTGACGTATTGTCACACAAAAACTCCCACCATCGATTGCTCTAGCCTGTTTCATTTGATTTTACTAACTTTACATATGTATTCGAAATGATGTATTTGTAATAAATAAAAGTTACAGCTTATTCCCCCTAATTATGTTTTCACGATAATTTTGTATTTGAATTTTTATTTTTGCATATTAGTGGTTGGATTGTTGAAAAGTTTTTTTTAGTAAAAGTCTTTCCGTCAAATGTCCATCTAAGAATATCAATGGGCATTAATGGAAGTCTGAAACCCACAATATATATCATAATATTTTATAATTTATTTCTACAAGATCTATTTAAAGACTATCGTGAAAAAAACTAATAGCCAAGAGATTATACTATTATTTGCGGATAGCTTTGTATTTCGCTAAAGAATACTGCCACAACAAATTTTAGATTAAAGAATTATTATTTCTCGATGATCTAAGTCATTCATCATCCAATTAGATAATATCTTAGATAGGCTATACATCACAAATCGCAACGGTTAAAAGATATTGAACATTTATTTGAGTTATTGTTCTCATAGCTCCGGCATGAACTGACAATTATTAGACCAAAAATCATGCTAATGGGATCAATCCAACATCCAATTAATGGAATTTTAGACATCAAATAGGGAGGATAAGAACGTAAAAATAAAAGCAAGTATTCCCAGATTGGTGGTCCCTTACCTAAGGTGATTTTCTTCATTATGTTGCAATTTTCCAATGAAATTATTTGAGTAGAAAATGCAAGAAAATTTTCAAAGGAGATTAGTTAGCAGGATGACTTGTCGTGGTTTTGGAATGTTGACTGGTTGGAAATACACGTGTCAATTGCTAAAGAAGGACTTGCAAAGAAGTATCCATGGATTTGTTGTTGAAAGACTTCCAAGAGGAAAATACTTGAAAATTCGGGCAAAAATTAAAGAAAAAGCATCATTAGGAATGTGGATTTATGTTTTGTAAATTTTACCTTTATTTTGAAAGAGGAATATTATTATAAGTTTTCATACTTTTACATAAAGAGTCCCACCATTGGTTGCTTTAGCCTGTTTCATCTGATTTTTCCAACTTTACAGATGTATCCGAAACAATGTTTTTATAATAAATAAAAGCTACAGCTTATTACCCCTAATTATGTTTTCATGATAATTTAGTTTCTAAATTCTTATTTTTGCATATTAGTGGTTGGGTTATTGAAAAGTTTTTTAGTAAAAGTCTTTCCATCAAATGTCCATCACGAAAAATCAATGGGCATTAATGGAAGTCTAAAACCCATAATATATATTATTTTATTTTATAATATATTTCTACAAGATCTGTTCAAGGGTTGACGTGAAAAAAACTAATAGCCAAGAGACTATATTGTTATTTGCAGATAGCTCTATATCTCACTGAAAAATATTGCCACAACAAATTTCATATTAAAGAATTATTATTTTTTGGTGATCTAAGTCATTTATCCTCCAATTAGACCATCTCCTAAATGGGACCAATTCAACATCCACTGAATGTGATTTTGGACATCAGATAGGGATGATAAGAACTTAAAAAGAAAAACAAGTATTCCCAGATTGGCGATCCCTTACCTAAAGTGATTTTCTTTACCATGTTGCTATTTTCCAATGAAATTATTTGAGTAGAAGAAACAAGAAAATTTTCAAAAGAGACTAGCTAGCAGGATGACCTATCATGGTCTTGGAGTATAGATTGGTTGGAAATATGCTTGTCAATTGCTAAAGAAGGAGATGCAAGGAAATATCCATGGATTTGTTATCGAAAGACTTTCGAAAGGCAAATACTTGAAAATTTGGGCAAAAATTAACGAAAAAGAATTATTAGGGATGCGAATTTATGTTTTGTAAATTTTATCTTTATTTAATAAGAGGAATATTATAATAAGTTGTCGTACTTTCTCACAAAGAGTCCCACCATCAGTTGCTCTAGCCTCTTTCATCTTATTTTTCTAACTTTACTTGTGTATTCGAAACAATGTATTTATACTAAATAAAAACTATAGTTTATTACCCCTAATTATGGTGTCATGATACTTTAATTTCTAAATTTTTATTTTTGCATATTAGTAGTTTGATTATTGAAATGTTTTTTTTATTTAAAGTCTTTCCGTCAAATGTCTATCGAGGAAAATCAATGGGCATTAATGGAAGTATGAAACCCGCAGCATATATTATTTAAAAAAATAATTTTACAAGATCTGTTCAAGGGTTGACGTGAAAAAAACCAACAGCCAAGAGACTATACTGTTATTTTACGAATAGCTCTGTATCTCGCTAAAGAATATTGCCACATTCATATTAAAGAATTATTATTTTTCGGTAATCTAAGTCATTCATCATCCAATTAGATCATCTCTTATATAGGCTATACACCACAAATTGCAACCGTTAAATGATATTGAACATTTATCTAAGTTGTTCTCATAGCTCTGGCATGAACTAACAACTATGAAACCGAAAATCATGCCAATAGGACTAATCCAACATCCAATTAATTGTGATTTTAAATATCAGATAGGGACGATAAGAACCTAAAAACAAAAGCAAGTATTCTTAGATCGGTGGTCCCGTACCTAAAGTGAATTTTTTCACTATGTTGCAATTTCCCAATAAAATTATTTGATTAGAAGCAAGAAAATTTACAAAGGAGACTAGGTAGCAGGATGACCTGTCATAGTCTTGGAGTATAGACTGGTTGGAAATATGCGTGTCAATTGCTAAAGAAGGAGATGCAAGAAAATATCTATAGATTTGTTGTGGAAAGACTTTCAAATGTCAAATACTTGAAAAATTGGGCAAAAATTGAAGACAAAATATTATTAGGGATATGAATTTATGTTTTGTAAATTTTACCTTTATTTGGTAAAGAAAATATTATAATAACTTGTCAAACTTTTATAGAAAGTGTCCCAACATAGGTTGCTCTAGCCTTTTTCATCTAATTTTTTCAACTTTAATTATGTATTTGAAACAATGTAATTATACTAAATAAAAAAGACAGATTATTGCCCCTAATTATAGTTTCACGATACTTTAGTTTCTAAATTTTTATTTTTGCATATTGGTAGTTTGATTATTGAAAGATGTTTTTTTATTATCAAAAGTCTTTCCTTCAAATGTCCATCGACAAAAATCAATGGGCATTAATGGATGTTTGAAACTCCACAATATATTATATTATTTTAGAATATGTTTTTACAAGATTTGTTCAAGGACTAACGTGAAAAAAACTAAGAACCAAGAGACTATACTGTTATTTGTAGATAGCTTTGTAACTCGCTAAAGAATATTGCCATAACAAATTTTATATTAAAGAATTATTACTTTTCGGTGATCTAAGTCATTCATTATCCAATTAGACCATCTTTTAGATAGGCTATACATCATAGATACTAGTCCTATATAATATGAGTATGAGACACCTTTTTGCTCAATAAATTTGCTAATACAAGAAACTAGGGCACCAAAGCTTTCCATTGCACGGGTATGAGAAGGAGACATTGTATTGGCGTGTACTTAACTTTCCAAAGAAAAAAAGACAAAAGGAAAACTAGGGAAATCATTTAACCATTCATGGTTCTCCTTCTCTATGATTGCATTGGTAACTAAGATTTGTCATATGACACCATGTTCAAATGGTTTTTAGGGTTCATGAGGAAACTTCATTTTTGACTCTGCGTGTCCCATCAGTTTCAAGGACTCCGATGAAGCTGAAGTGAGATCTTTGTCATCAGCCTCATCTTTTTGGAGTCCTATTCGGCTTTCCCAATAAATCATATATAATGGATGAGAGGTAAGTTCAATCAACCTTGGAGGTTTTGGCACATTTTGGATAATTTTTTCTTTAACCTTAAGAATGCTACTGCCATATTTGTTCACTTCCCTCCATCAGCAAATGATTTTATCCGATAGTTTGGCCAAGTAAAGAGTGGGTGTGCCGGAGCTTAGAATTATATGGAGTGATGACTAGGTGCTTAGTGTATTGTTAACTTAATGGTGGTTATGTGGCTGGAGAGTGCACTGCAGATGTAAATTGCATCTATGGTTTTGTCCGACGGAGTTTAGCTCCTCTTTCCGTGGCACTCTTTTGTGATCATCTTGATCCTTGACGTACGGCCACGGGAGGGCTATTTTCCCTGTATCAATAAAATTAACCCTTTTTAAAAGGGATAGTTGTGGTGCAGGAAGCTTATACCTATGCAGGGTTCGAGGAAGTGGTTGACTATAAGGGTCTATAGTATGCAGCCTTACCTTGCATCTTTCTAAGATGCTGTTTTCATGCCTTGAACACATGACCTCAAGGTCACACGATGACAACTTTACCATTACGCCAAG
The DNA here is from genome assembly GCA_035236585.1 of Warburgia ugandensis. Classification (NCBI taxonomy): domain Eukaryota; kingdom Viridiplantae; phylum Streptophyta; class Magnoliopsida; order Canellales; family Canellaceae; genus Warburgia; species Warburgia ugandensis. The sequence goes on along the minus strand of CP141138.1, from coordinate 7,730,390 downwards.
GCTCCTCTTCAAAAAAGAAAAGAAAAGAAAAGAAAATGATACTACGTTCAAAAAACTACAATACTCCATCAAACTCTTGAGAGATTTCTAGTGGATGGATGAGCCTGCTTGAGCCACCAAAGTTGAACCCAACAGCTTTAGTATAGTCACAACTGTCAGAATTAGGCAATCCCGGACCTACTAGAGCTGGTAGATGCATCCACAACTTCTAAGGCCAACTTCTAGCCAGCTTCTAACTTCGACTTCGAAGGCAAAATGCATAAGCCATATCTGTTAGCCTCACTTTTTTTGTTTTCACATTAAAAGAGTTATAAAGCAAAATAACTAGAAACTATAATCTTAAAGGTGCCATGTTGTTTGCAAAGAACTGTAGTAGATTCTTTCTATTAGTTCCATTCCATTCATTACTATCAAATGTTACTTTCATGTAGGAAGCATTGAGTTGTCACCATGAAGGTCAAGGTTTTAAGACGTAGAAATAGCTTCTTGTAAAATGCATGGTAAAGTTATGTTTTATGATTCTATCCATTTTTGAGATAAGGGAGTGCTTCGCACCAGACTGACCTTTTGAGCGTAACTTCGATTCATCGCTCCTCGTTCGATGCCTCCTAATTAATCTGACGGTTAAAACGCAATCCAATCCAAAATTAGATGGCTAAGATTTTCATCAAAAGAAATATAAAAAGGTTATGATGTATATCCAGAGTTTCTTGAACGATCACGGCGGGGCCCAGAAATAGAAGTTTAGATTGTTGGTCCAGACCCATTTCAGACAGCCGCCGTATTCAACGGTGGCGGGCGCTGATCGTCTTGGGCCGACCGCCGACTTCAACAGCGGTGGGCGCCGCCGTCGGCCACCGCCACCGACCTTTGAATTTGTGTAAAACGGGTTGAAAATCAGACCCGAAAATTCCCTATAAATAGGGATACCAAGAGGGCAAGTGTAGAACCCCATTCCTCTGTAAAAACCCCGTGTATACCTCTCTGTAAAACCCCAGTTTCATAGTGAAATCATTCTCTCCCGTGGACGTAGGCTTATTGGCCGAACCACGTTAAAACTCTGCGTTTTTTGTGTGTATGATCTTGGGCGGGGACGAAAATCCCCAACAAGTGGTATCGGGGCTTCCTGCCGTGAAACAGAGGCGTAAACCTGACGGATTTGCGATTCGGCGGTCGAGAGGAGGAAGAAAACTGTTCCTGCTACAGTTGCTACAGTAGTCATCATTTGTCACGTTGAAAAGCACGTCATCATGTTGCTGGTAAAGAAAAGCATCATCATTACACTGCCTGTCTGATGCGAGTTGGCACAAGACTGGTGCGGGTTCCAAATAGCGATTCGAGTTTCAACAAATACTGAGTTACAACAAGGTATAGAGTTGTAACAGTACTAGTGCAAATAGTAGCGCATTTGCACAGTCGAAGTTGAAACAAGATGGCGTATTGCAGTACTGGGGCACGGTTACAACAGCTTCGAGTGCAACCGGTAGCCGAAGTTCACTAGTAACGAGTTGCACAAAGTTGATTCGACCCAGGTAGACCATTCTTGGCAAACGCAGTGGTGTTCTCAAATTTGTAAGATTTTTCTCCCGAAATTGCCGTAAGTACCCTTTCTTTACTTATGGAGGCAAACATGAGCAAAATGATTTGCTTAAATGGTACTAACTATCACAAGTGGAAGGGAAAAATGAAAGATCTTCTTTTTGTGAAGAAATTACATCTAATTGTTTTGCTACTCAAAACCTGAGGATAAGTCCGAAGAAGAGTGGGCTTTTGAACACGAATGTGTATGTGGTTTTATTCGACAATGGGTAGAAGATAATGTTTTGAATCATATTCAAAATGAAATACATGCTAGAACTCTATGGATCAAATTAGAAACCTTGTACGTCGAGAACAGTGGAATAATAAGTTATTCCTACTTAATCAAGCGATGCACTTGAGATACAAGGAAGGGAGTTCTATTTCCGACCACTTGAACGAGTTGATCGGATGCTTTCAGCAACTATCCGATGTTGGCGTTTGACGATGATATCATGGGTTTATGGCTTTTAAATACTTTGCCTCGACTCATGAGAAAATTTTCGTGTTTCTCTAGGGTGCAGCCTGTGGTGTCATGACATGGGAATCTACGAGAAGCTCAGTTCTAAATGAAGAAATGAGGCGACGAGCTCAAGTTGTCACCACATCACAGTCTAAGATTTTGATCTCAAAAAATCGAGGGAGAAGCAAGATCAAAGGACAGAGAAGAATAATAGAAGCAGGAGTAAATCTAAGTCCAGATACAAGAATCTGGAATGCAATTATTGTGGCAAGAAGGGTCACATTAATAGGCAGTGTTACGAATGGAAAGCCGAGAACAAAATAGAGAATGCCACAGGAGAGAAGAAATGATGAGGGGAATGATCGTGTAGCCGCCACTACTGTGCCTTGTCACGTGGTCTGTGATGAAAATGAAATCAACCTTTAGCCTCCAATGAAATTGGATGGGTTGTTGACAAAGTGGTGCTTCTTTTCATGTTACCTCGAAGAGGGAGTTTTTCACCTCGTACACTCCCTACAGTGACTTTGGAGGTATTGGAAGATGGGTAACGATGGGCTGTCAAAGGTTGTTGAGATCGGATCCGTGCCTGTTTGGACACCAACAACGAACAAGGTTGATTCTCAAGGACGTTCGACATGTAACGCCCAGATATCCGACCGAACTTAATATCACCAGGAAAGCTTGATGATGATGGGTACCGTAGTACCTTTGCGATGGACGGTGGAAGCTCTCTAAGGGAGCGCTTGTGGCTGCCAGAGGGAAGAAATCATCTAGCTTGTATGTGATGCAAGCTTCGATTCCTAGTAACTCTGTGAACGCAGTTGATGTTGCTGGTTCTTCAGAGTTGTGGGCACAGTGCGGCTCGTCACATGAGTGAGAAAGGACTAGGTTGTTCAGTTAAGAAGAATTTGCTTTCGTGGCTCAAAGAAGCTACAAAGGTGAGCAAATGTGCTCATTGTCTTGCATGGGAAGCAACAACGAGTTTCCTTCAAAAGCCATCATTCTTCCAGAAAGCCAGGCGTACTTGAATTGGTACATTCAGATGTATGCGGTCCTATGAAGGTACGCACATTTGGTGGTGCATTATATTTTGTCACATTTATTGATGATTATTCCAGGAAACTCTGGGTCTATGTTTTGAAAACTAAGGATCAGGTGCTTGACAAGTTTAAAGAATTTCAAGCTTCTGTTGAGCTGAAACGGGAAGAAGCTGAAATGCATTCGCACAGACAACGGTGGCGAGTATTGTGGACCTTTCGATGCTTATTGTAAGAAGCAAGGGATCAGACATCAAAGAACTCCTCCGAAGACTCCTCAGCTAAATGGTTTAGCAGAAAGGATGAACAGGACATTGATGGAGAGGGTCAGATGCTTGCTTTCTCACGAGCAAAGCTTTGCCGGTTCCTTCCCGGGGTGAGGCGCTATACACTGCAACCTTATGTTATTAACCTATCTCCAATAGTTGCCTTGAATGCAGATGTTCCTGACAGGCTATGGTATGGAAAAGATGTCTCTTACGATCATTTGCGGGTATTTGGGTGCAAAGCATTTGTACATATACCTAAGGATGAGAGGTCCAAGTTAGACGTCAAGACCAAACAATGCATTTTCATCGGCTATGGGCAGGATGAGTTTGGTTGCAGGCTATATGATCCTGTTGCAAAGAAGCTGGTTAGAAGTCGTGATGTGGTCTTTATGGAAGACCAAACCATTGAACACATCGACAAAGCCAAAGTATCAGAAACTCAAAGTTCGACATGCTGACGCATTTAGATCCGAGTTCTGTTTCACATACGCCAAGTGTAGATGGCACCAATGACCATGGTGGTGCTCCAGTTGATGTTCAAGATAATCAGGCTGAGGGAGAACATGAAGCTGCTGAAGACATGGATGTTTCGTCAGAGGCTGATGATATTCAGCAAGAGGTTCCTACTGAGGAACCAGCAGTTTCATTGAGACGAAGTTCGAGAGATCGTCAACCCTCCACTCGATACTCATCAGATGAGTACGTACTCCTCACTGACGGGGGAGAACCTGAGAGCTACACAGAGGCAGTTGAAAGTGAAGAGAATGCAGAGTGGATTGCAACTATGAAGGATGAGATGAAATCCTTACAAGACAACCACACTTTTGAGCTGGTAAGATTACCTAAAGGCATAAGCTTTGAAGAATCTATGGATATACAGGTGAAAAGCACGAAGGCGACACTTCACAACCACGATACGATAAGCTAGACTTGTCGTGAAAGGCTTTGGTCAAAGAAAAGGTGTTGATTTCGAGGAGATATTTTCTCCTGTTGTTAAAATATCTTCAATCCGAGTTGTATTGGGTTTGGCCTCAAACCTTGATCTGGAGGTTGAGCAGATGGATGTGAAGATAGCATTCCTCCACGGTGACTTAGAGGAGGAGATATATATGGAGCCCGGAAGGGTTTGGCTTTAAAGGCAAAGAGAAGTATGTCTCGCAAGTGAAGAAGAGTCCGTATGGCTTAAAGCTGTACCTCCCCGGGGTACAGAAAGTTCGAGCCGTTTATGACCCAACAGGTTATCGAAAGACTACTTCAGATCACGTGTGTTTGTGCGGTAGATTCTCAAGATGATTTCATCATCTTACTACTCTATGTCGACGATATGCTTATTGTTGGAAGAAGCTCTTCAAGGATCGGGTCGATTAAAGAAGAGGTCGAACAAAGTCTTCGCTATGAAAGACTTAGGATCCGCGAGAGATTCTCTGGATTTCTATCATTCGTGATGTAGAAGAATAAGAGGTTATGGTCGTTCTCAGGAGAAGTACATAGAAAAGGTACTTCAACGATTTCACATGGATAAAGCTAAAGTGGTTAGTACACCTTTGCTACTCATTTAAGCTTAAGTAAGAATCAAGTTCCAACAAGTGATGCCGAGAAGGAATACATGCAAGATGTTCCTTATGCTTCAAATGTCATGCCTTATGTATGCCATGGTACGCACTAGACCGTACATTACATATGCAATGCAGACAATGAGCCGTTTTCTATCAAATCCGTGAAAAGAACATTGGAATGCAAGGAAGTGGATATTGAGATATCTACGTGGTACTTCTAAGTTGTGTTTTGGGATTTGGCAGCAAGCCCGTGCTTCGAGGGCTACACCGATTCGTATATGGTGGTGATATTGACACGAGGAAGTCTACTTGTGCTACTTGATTACTTTTGTGGGGGAGCCGTGTCATGGCAATCAAAGTTGCTGAAGTGTGTTGCCTTATCTACAACAGAGGCCGAGTTTATTCACTGACTAAGTACGCAAAGAGTTATCATGGATGAAGAAGTTCGCGAACGAACTTGGCTTTATGCGAAGAGGTATGCGTGCTATTTTGCGACAACAAAGTGCTATACACCTTATGAAGAATTCTACTTTTCATGGAAGGTCAAAGCACATTGACGTTTCGTATCATCGATACGTGATATTTTGGACTCAAGTCGTTAGAGCTTGAGAAAATTCATACCGACGATAATAGTCTCGTATATGATGACAAAGCATTACCTCGAAGCAAGTTCGAGAGTTGCGAGAGAATTGGCCTGGGATGGGCTTCGCTAAAAGTCCATACGTGAAGAAACCTCCTTCTGGCTTAATGGGCCCTGAGGGGAGATTTGTTGGTCCAGACCCATTTCAGACAGCCCGCCGTATTCAATCTGGCGGGCGCAAATAGCTTGCTGATCGGCCGACTTCAACAATGGCGGTGGGCGCATTGCCGTGGCCACCGCCACCGACCTTTGAATTTGTGTAAACGGGTTGAAAATCGATTCAAAATTCCCTATAAATAGGGATACCAAGAGGGCAAGTGTAGAACCCCATTCCTCCGTAAGAAACCCCATACCTCTCTGTAAAACCCCAGTTTCATAGTGAAATCATTCTCTCCCGTGGACGTAGGCTTATTGGCCGAACCACGTTAAAACTCTGCGTTTTTTGTGTGTATGATCTTGGGCGGGGACGAAAATCCCCAACATAGATGGCACATCCATGATCCAACTGGACCCCGTGAAACACTCTTTCCCGCGGTGATACTTCGTAGAATTACTGCCTCAATCAGAAGGGCAAAGCAAACCGCAACGCCAGGGTTCGTTCTACCTTCCACAAGCAGCGCCCAGAGCCACGGCAAGGAAAAAGGAAGACGAAGATGTCTTCTTCCAATCTCGTGGAGGTCGAAAGATTATTCATCGGAGCAGGATGCAATAGAATCGTCAACAACGTCTCATGGGGTGCCTGCGATTTGGTTGCTTTTGGGGCCCAAAACGCCGTCGCCATTTTTTGTCCCAAGGTTTTCTTTTCCTTTTTTCTTTCGTCAATGTTCCTCACATTTATTTCTTTCAAGTAGAAGCTTTTACTGATTTTTAGCTTTTCTAGTTTGCAGACTGCCCAGATTCTGACTACGCTTCCTGGGCATAAGGCTGCTGTGAATTGTAATCAGTGGCTCCCAAGCAGTAAAGATGCGTTTAAAGGTATCTCCTTTTCAAATACAGCGAACAAGGGTTTTATTTTTATTTGGGCTTCTTATTTAACAGGCTGCTGAATTTTATACTAAGCTCCTCATGTTATTCTGCAGTTCAGTATGAAGAGGAACAGTATCTTCTTTCAGGAAGCGCTGATGGTGTCATAATTGTATGGGCTGTATCTCCGAAAACCGGAAAGGTGCTCACTTAATTTGCTAATGTATTTGGCTCAATTTTTCTGTGATGGGTTTTCTCTTTAGCTTTTATACTTATTCTCACTTGGGCAGTTCAAAGTATTTCTTTACTTATTAATTTTTTTAAAGTAAAGGATTTTTACAGATAAAATAATTAATACACGACATTAGCGAGTTTGCTCATCATATAAGCAGTCCTGTGCGGCACTATGCATTGGCACACTACTGACATCGGGTCAAATTCTATTTACATTTCCAGAGGCAGACATAAATTCATTTACATTAGTTACTTGGCCATTTCCATCATTTTTACAAGTCTTTGAACAACCCTTCCTATAACATCCTCCCATAAAAGAGAGAATAAAAATGTCACAGGATTCTCACTCCATTCAGCCGTCATATCTTCTTCACGTGCTTTAGTTTCCAGCCGTCATATCTTCATTTTTGCATGCTTGATTTGGATACTCTGTATCTTCTCTATCTTGATTTGGATTTTGACCTTGGGCTGTTGATTGTCCAGCAAGGCTGCTTGTGATGTAGGATGGTTGATATTACGTAGGATGAATGTATATTAAGGGAAAGATTGAGACCCATTTGGAGGGCTTTCCATTTGGCATTAGAGTTAGTTCAATTTCCCAAGGCAGAAGAAAAAACCACAACAAAAAGACCCATTTGACTATACTCCTGCCCTAGATGGCCATGGGTTCCGTGAGCCAGGCCCATTAAAATTGAATTCAAGAAAATTAACTGGTGCTGAGGGCCATTTAACTAATTTGACTGATGGTGTATCCCTTTTTTGTTTCCATTTCTGTAAGATGTAGAGTTGATGTTCAAGGAAATAAGGCAACTTATCCCCTTGGTTGGCCATCTCAATGATGAAAGCTATTTTTTTCATCCAAGACGATGTAAGGTCCATCTTTTTCTGAGTGTGGACCATATGATTCTCATTTCCCAAATTTGTCAGGATACATTAGGCTATAGAATTTAACAGAGGATGCCACTATTTTTTAGTTGGTATGTCAGCCTAGTTTTAAGGCCCCTGTGATATTACGAAATGTCATATATACATTTCCAAATATGATATAATCTATGCCATAAAGGTTGCACTTTAAAGCAATGCAGTATTATATGATCTGTAGACTCTGACTCTGACTCTGACTGAGAAAGAGGGCATAAGATGGAGTTATAAATGGAGTGGCTCAAGTAGGAATGAGTAGGGAAATGGTTATAGGCAGATAACCACAGAAGAGTTTGATCTTTCGGATACTTCTTGCTTGCCAAAGAACTTCCATACTGATGGTTGGATGTGGGTATGGACTTGCACTCTTTGAATTGCTCTTACAACCAATTTGATGGAAAAAGATCCGATGGAGTTCATTCTCTTGATCTGGGTGTGACCGAAATTGAATGGCAAGAAGTGACAATATCAGGATCCCGATTACAAAACTCTGCAAGGTTCCAAGATTTTGTTAGGATCAATATGAGTATCAACTGTAACTTGGGGTCACTTCCTGAAGGAAATGAGTTTTGAGTTGTCTCAGTGAAAAATTGAGTGAAGACCATGGGTTGCACCATATCCAGATGTTTTTTCTCAGAGCTTACTACCCATTGAAGTCCCCGACAAAGAAGGATTCAAGATTTCAGCATGGTTTTCTACAAGAAGTCAGTTGGTTTGTGCAGAATTTGAGGAGAGATTCTTTTGTAAACAGGTGACAGATATGAATTTAGAGTTTTACACAATAGTGATTGCCGTCTTGAAAGAAAATACCATACAAGTTTTCCCTTGAATGCTGTACCTACAGTCTCTAAACTCTGGAACCCTAAACCACTACCCACATGAGTACAAGAACTTTCCCATTTGACTGATTGGGCTCTTTAAAAGAGGATGTCTGGTTCTAGTGGAAATTCTTTTGTAGTTTTCACATTCCTTTGGGACTGATTTAGGACCAGAGATGTAGTGAGGATATAGTTTGGGATACCAGAGGTAACAACCATTATAAGGGTGTCCTTGCCGTACTAGATTATTTGTTTTGTAAGGAGTGAGAAATCAGCTTTGGTTGGAGCCCTATTAAGAGCAGGTAACCTTAGTATCTTTCTTTGAGTAGATCACTACAGCCACCTATAGCTTTCTCGGTTGCCTTTTGAAGATGGTTAGCCAAGTTCGACGATGGCTGATTTGGAAGGAGATGCCTAGATCTGCCTGACCTGATTTATTCTGAAAATTAGAGAGGACTTCTAAGACTGATGAGCAATTGGGTAGAGTTGCCTTCCCAGAGATAATCAAATCATTTGCAAGATTAGTTTAAGAGCTGACGTGAAAAAAACCAATAGCTAAGAGACTATACTATTATTTGCAAATAGCTCTGTATCTCATAGAAGAATATTGCCACAACAAATTTCATATAAAAGAATTGTTATTTCTAGTTGACCTAAGTCATTCATTATCCAATTAGACCATCTCTTAAATAGGTTATACACCACAATCGCAACCGTTAAATGATATTGAACATTTATCTGAGTCGTTCTCATAGCTCTGGCATGAACTGACAACTATTGGACCAAAAATCATGCCAATGAGACCAATCCAACATCCAATTAATGTGATTTTGGACATCAGATATAGACGATAAGAATCTAAAAAGAAAAGCAAGTATTCCCAGATTGGTGGTCCCTTACCTAAAGTGATTTTCTTTACTATGTTGTAATTTTCTAGTGACATTATTTGAGTAGAAGAAGTAAGAAAATTTCCAAAGGAGACTAACTAGCAGGATGACTTGTTGTGGTCTTGGAGTGTAGCCTGGTTGGAAATATACTTGTCAATTGCTAAAGAAGGACATGCAAGTAAATATCCATTGATTTTTTGTCGAAAGACTTCTGAAAGGCAAATCCTTGAAAACTTGGGCAAAAATTAAAGAAAAAGTATTATTAGGGATGTGAATTTATGTTTTATAAATTTTACCTTTATTTGGTAAGAAGAATATTACAATAAGTTGCCATACTTTCACACAAAGAGTCCCACCATCAGTTGCTCTAGCCTATTTCATCTGATTTTTCCAACTTCACTTATGTATTCGAAATAATGTATTTATAATAAATAAAAGCTACAGCTTATTACCTCTAATTATGTTTTCATGATAATTTAGTTTCTAAATTTTTATTTTTGCATATTAGTAGTTTGATTATTGAAAAGTTTTTTTAGTAAAAGTCTTTCCGTTAAATGTCCATTGAGGAAAATCAATAGGCATTAATGGAAGTCTGAAACCTACAATATATATTATATTATTTTACAATATATTTCTACAAGATCTGTTCCAGGACGAACGTTAAAAAAATCAATAGCCAAGAGACTATATTGTTATTGGCAGATAGCTCTGTATTTCGCTAAAGAATATTGCCACAACAAATTTCATATTAAAGAATTATTATTTCTCGGTGATCTAAGTCATTCATCATCCAATTAGACCATCTCTTAGATACGCTATACACCACAAATCGCAACCGTTAAAAGATATTGAACATTTAATTGAGTCGTTATTCTCATAGCTCCGGCATGAATTGCCAATTATTAGACAAAAAATCATGCTAATGTGACCAATCCAACATCCAATTAATGTGATTTTAGACATCAGATAGGGACGATAAGCAACTAAAAAAAAAAGCAAGTATTCTTAGATCGGTGGTCCCTTACCTAAAGTGATTTTCTTTACTATGTTGCAATTTTCCAATAACATTATTTGAGTAGAAGAAGCAAGAAAATTTTCAAAGGAGATTAGCTAGTAGGATGACTTGTCGTGGTCTTGGATTGTAGGCTGGTTGAAAATATGTGTGTCAATTGCTAAAGAAGGACATGCAAGGAAATATCCATGGATTTGTTGTCAAAAGACTTCCGAAAGGAAACTACTTGAAAACTTGGGCAAAAATTAAAGAAAAAGTATTATTAGGGATGTGAATTTATGTTTTGTAAATTTTACCCTTATTTAGTAAGAGGAATATTATAATAAGTTGTCGTACTTTCACACAAAGAGTCCCACCATTGGTTGCTCTAGCCTATTGCATCTGATTTTTCCAACTTTACTTATGTATTTGAAACAATATATTTATAATAAATAAAAGCTACAGCTTATTCATCATCATCATCATCATCATCATCATCAAGACCTTATCCCAATTCTACAGCTTATTACCCCTAATTATGTTTTCATGATAATTTAGTTTCTAAATTTTTATTTTTGCATATTAGTAGTTTGGTTATTAATTTTTTTTTAAAAATAAGTCTTTTCGTCAAATGTTTATCGAGGAAAATCAATGGGCATTAATGGAAGTCTGAAACCCACAATATATATTATATTATTTTACAATGTATTTTTACAATATTTGTTCAAGGACTAACATGAAAAAAACCAATAGCCAAGAGACTATACTGTTATTTGCAAATAGCTCTGTATCTCGCTAAAAAATATTGCCACAACAAATTTCATATTAAAGAATTATTATTTCTTGGTGATCTAAGTCATTCATTATCCAATTAGACCATCTCTTAGATAGGCTATACATTATAATCGCAACCATTAAATGATATTGAACATTTATCTGAGTCATTGTTCTCATAGCTCTGGCATGAACTGATAACTCTTAGACTAAAAATCATGCCAATGGAACCAATCCAACATCCAATTAATGTGATTTTGGACATTATATAGGGATGATAAGAACCTAAAAAGAAAAGCAAGTATTCTCAGATCGGTGGTCTCTTACTTAAAGTGATTTTCTTTACCATGTTGCAATTTTTCAGTGAAATTATTTGAGTAGAAGAAGCAAGAAAATTTCCAAAGGAGACTAGCTAACAGGATGACCTGTCATGGTCTTGGAGTGTAGACTGGTTGGAAATATGCGTGTCAATTGCTAAAGAAGGAGATGCAAGGAAATATCCATGGATTTGTTGTCGAAAGACTTCCAAAAGTCAAATACTTAAAAAATTGGGCAAAAATTAAAGAAAAAGTATTATTAAGGATGTGAATTTATGTTTTGTAAATTTTACCTTTATTTGGTAAGAGGAATATTATAATAAGTTGTCGTACTTTCACACAAAGAGTCTCACCATTGATTGCTCTCTCCTGTTTCATTTGATTTTTCCAACTTTACATATGTATATGAAACAATTTATTTATAATAAAAGCTACATCTTATTAGCCCTAATTATGTTTTCAGGATAATTTAGTTTCTAAATTTTAACTTTTGCATATTAGTAGTTTGATTATTGAAAAGTTTTTTTTAGTGAAAGTCTTTCTATCAAATGTCCATCGAGAAAAATCAATGGGCATTAATGGAAGTCTGAAACCTATAATATATATTATATTATTTTACAATATATTTGTACAAGATCTGTTCATAGACTAACGTGAAAAAAAACAATAGCCAAGAGATTATACTGTTATTTGTAGATAGCTCTGTATCTCGTTAAAGAATATTGCCACAACAAATTTCATACTAAAGAATTATTATTTCTCGGTGATCTAAGTCATTCATCATCCAATTAGACCATCTCATAGATACGCTATACACCACAAATTGCAATGTTAAAAGATATTGAACATTTATCTGAGTCGTTGTTCTTATAGCTTCGGCATGAATTGACAACTATTAGACCAAAAATCATACCAATGAGACCAATCCAACATCCAATTAATGTGATTTTAGACATCAGATAGGGACGATAAGGAACTAAAAAGAAAAGCAAGTATCCTCAGATCGGTGCTCCCTTACCTAAAGTGATTTTCTTCACTATGTTGCAATTTTCCTATAAAATTATTTGAGTAAAAGAAGCAAGAAAATTTGCAAAGTTGAAAAAATCGAATGAAATAGGCTAGAGCAACCAATGGTGGGACTCTTTGTGTGAAAGTATGGCAACTTATTATAATATTCCTCTTACCAAATAAAGGTAAAATTTACAAAACATAAATTCACACCCCTAATACTTTTTCTTTAATTTTTGCCCAAGTTTTCAAGTATTTGCCTTTCGGAAGTCTTTCGACAACAAATCCATGGATATATCCTTGCATGTCCTTCTTTAACAATTGACATGCATATTTCCAACTAGTCTATACTCCAAGACCCCAACAGGTCATCATGCTAGCTAGTCTCTTTTGGAAATTTTCTTGCTTCTTCTATTCAAATAATTTCATTAGAAAATTGCAACATCGTAAAGAAAATCGTAAGGGACCACCGATCTGGGAATACTTGCTTTTCTTTTTAGGTTCATATCATTCCTGTCTGATGTCCAAAATCACATTAATTAGATGTTAGATTGGTCCCATTTGCATGATTTTTTATCTAATAGTTGTCAGTTCATGTCGGAGCTATGAGAACAACGACTCAGATAAATGTTCAATTTCTTTTAACGGTTACGATTTGTGGTGTATAGCATATCTAAGAGATGGTCTCATTGGATGATGAATGACTTAGATCATGGAGAAATAATAATTCTTTAATATGAAATTTGTTGTGGCAATATTCTTTAGTGAGATACAGAGCTATCTGCAAATAACAGTATAGTCTATTGGCTATTGTTTTTTTTTCACGTTAGTCTATGAACAGATATTGTAGAAATATATTGTAATATGATATATATATATTGTGGGTTTTAGACTTCCATTAATGCCTATTGATTTTCCTCGATGGACATTTGATGGAAAGACTTTTATTAAAATAAACTTTTCAATAAGCAAACTACTAATATGCGAAAATAAAAATTTAAAAACTAAATTATCGTGAAAACATAATTTGAGGTAATAAGTTGTAGTTTTTATTTATTATAAATACATTGTTTCGGATACATGAGTAAGGTTGTAAGAATAAGATGAAACAGCTAGATCAAGCGATAGGGGGAGTCTTTGTGTGAAAGTATAGCAATTTATTATATTATTTCTCTTACCAAATAAAGGTAAAATTTACAAAACATAAATTCACATCCCTACTAATACTTTTTCTTTAATTTTTGCCCAAGTTTTCAAGTATTTTCCTTTTGGAAGTCTTTCAACAACAAATCCATGGATATTTACTTGCATGTCCATCTTTAGCAATTGACACGCATATTTCCAACCAGTCTACACTCTAAGACCACGACAAGTCGTCCTGCTATCTAGTGTCCTTTGGAAATTTTCTTGCTTCTTCTACTCAAATAATTTCACTAGGAAATTACAACATAGTGAAGAAAATCACTTTAGGTAAGGGACCACCGATTTGCGAATACTTGCTTTTCTTTTTAGGTTCTTATCGTCTCTATCTAGACAAGAAAGAACAGAATTAGAAATGAAAATATTAGAGAAAATTTAGGGGTAGCACCAATAGATAATAAGATGAGGGAGATTAGACTTAGATGGTTTGGACATGTCCAAAGGAGACCAACAACGCCACCAGTTAGAAGGAGTGAGGCAATACAAGTAGAAGGTTCTAAAAGGGGAAGGGGAAGGCTTAAAATAACGTGGATAGAAGTGGTGAGGAAAGATTTAAAAACTTTGGGACTAAATGAAACCATGGTATTTAATAGAGTGGAATGGAGGAATAAGATTCATGTGACCGACCCCTAATTGGGATAAGGTCTTGATGATGATGATGATGATGATCGTTCCTATTTGATGTCCAAAATCACATTAATTGGATGTTGGATTGGTCCCATTGGCATGATTTTTGGTCTAATAGTTGTCAGTTCATGCCGAAGCTATGAGAACAATTACTCAGATAAATGTTCAATATCATTTAAAGGTTGTGATTGTGGTGTATAGCCTATTTAAGAGATGGTCTAATTGGATGATGAATGATTTAGATTACTGAGAAATAATAATTCGTTAATATAAAATTTGTTGTGGCAATATTCTTTAGCAAGATATAGAGCTATCTGCAAATAACAGTATAGTCTCTTGGCTATTGGTTTTTTTAATGTTAGTCCTTGAACAGTTCTTGTTGAAATATATTGTGAAATAATATAATATATATTGTGAGTTTTAGACTTCCATTAATGCCCATTGATTTTCCTTGATGGACATTTGATGGAAAGACTTGTACTAAAATTTTTTTTTTCAATAATCAAACTGCTAATATGCAAAAATAAAAATTTAGAAACTAAATTATTGTGAAAAAATAATTAGTGGTAATAAGCTGTAGCCTTTATTTATTATAAATACATTGTTTTGGATACATAAGTAAAGTTGAAAAAATCGGATGAAATAGGCTAGAGCAACCGATGGTGGGACTCTTTGTGTGAAAGTATGGCAACTTATTATAATATTCCTCTTACCAAATAAAGGTAAAATTTACAAAACATAAATTCACATCCCTAATACTTTTTCTTTAATTTTTGCCCAAGTTTTCAAGTATTTGCCTTTCAGAAGTCTTTCGACAACAAATCCATGGATATATCCTTGCATGTCCTTCTTTAGCAATTGACACACATATTTCCAACCAGTCTACACTCCAAGACTACAACAGGTCATCCTGTTAGCTAGTCTCCTTTGAAAATTTTCTTGCTTCTTCTGCTCAAATAATTTTATTGGGAAATTGCAACGTAGTGAAGAAAATCACTTTAGGTAAGGGACCACTGATCTGAGAATACTTGCTTTCTTATCGTTCATATTTGATGTCTAAAATCACATTAATTGGATGTTGGATTGGTCCCATTGGCATGATTTTTGGTCTAAGAGTTGTTAATTCATGTCGGAGCTATGAGAACAACGACTCAGATAAATGTTTAATATCATTTAACGGTTGCGATTGTGGTGTATAGCCTATTTAAGAGATGGTCTAATTGGATGATGAATGACATAGATCAACCAGAAATAATAATTCTTTAATATGAAATTTGTTGTGGCAACATTCTTCAGCGAGATACAGAGCTATTTGCAAATAACAGTATAGTCTCTTGGCTATTGGTTTTTTTCATATCTACCTGACCTGATTTATTCTGAAAATTAGAGAGGACTTCTAAGACTGATGAGCAATTGGGTAGAGTTGCCTTCCCAAAGATAATCAGATCATTTGCAAAGGGCGGATGAGAGATTTAAGGTATTCCCTTACTTAATTTGCAGGGATAATCTCTCCAATTAGCACTCTACTATGAATCAGTGTAGATAGTGCTTCTGTACACAATGGAAACAGGTAGAGAGAGCATGGGTCTCCCTGCCTTATACCTCTAGATGCAAGAAGTTATGTTGAAATAGATCCCTTCAAAGAGGCAGATGAGGTGCAAGCAACTCACAATGAGTTGGATGTTTTGAGGAGGGTGGTCAAATTTAAATAAGATCTGTCTGATAAACTCCAGCTGTTAATCATAGGCCTAAAACAAAATCTGCTTTCAATCAGAATTTGTGCACATTGAGCTTCTTTCTCCTAAGAATAGAGAGTATTTCATGGTGATAATGATGTTATCTTTAATGAACGACCCAGAAAAAGGGCATCTGGAGTAACAAGATGGGACAATAGAAATCTATTGGAAATCACTTTTGTAATGGCCTTATAAGCCCCGATACAGATGCTTATTGGTTGAAATATCTAGGGAGACAAGGCACTGAAGCCTTCAGTGTGAATGCAGTGAATGTACAGTTCAGGTTTTTTAAGATGTGTCATGAGGAGAAGGCATCCTGTTTCGTAACATGGAGGGATTGACCTAACTTGTTCCAATATCTTTGCAAAAGCCTGGATTCAACCTGTCTGGGCCTGGAGATTTCAAAGGTTTCGTTGAGAATAAGGCTGTCCCAACTTCTCCTAAAGAGACAGGTTGAAGAAGAGAACACATCAAGTAGCATTTATTAAACCACTTTAATCTTTATCTTCTGGTCATTAACATAAGAGATGAAAAGGAGAACACAGCCAAAACTTCAAAGCATTTTAGAAAGTAGTCTTTCAGTTATATGGCATGATTATTCTCCAAACTGAAAACTTGGATTTGGCATTTTCAACTGATTTTCCTGGCCATTGAAGGAGCATTGGCTCTGGATGTTATAAAAGATAAGAGTTTCATTGAAAGTCTTCTATATCTTTTGAGCTTTGTTTTAAGGTCCTCTTTAAGTCACTTCGACCATCTCATTAGTTTTTGGCATATGATGCTTTAGTTATTCCAAAATTTTGTTATATATATGAGAAGGTATTTCTTCTCCGAAGCATCCATATTTTTTCTAGTTTGGCTCACATTTCATGGTGAATATATGTCATCTATTGCGATTTTAACCAGTATTTCCTTGTTTTCTTTTACAGTGGAGGCATGTAATGCAAGCTCCACAAGCACACAAGAAAGGTGTTACCTGCATTAGAGGAACTATGGTTTCTCCAACTGTTGCTGTGTTTGCTTCTACCTCTTCTGATTGTACTGTTTTTGTTTGGGAGGTTGTCTTTCCATCTATATCTGGGGGTAAGCCAAATGCTTTGTTAGATTAATTGTATTGCTTGTCTGTTTTTCTCATATTCCAGCAACAAAAGGTGGATAAGTAATTCATATAATTAGACATGCTTGTTGATTGCTATTACTGGTGCTATTAAAGAACTGGGCTTGTTCGTCCTGCTAAAATCAGTGTTTAAATCAATAAATAGCATCTTGGAGACTTGGACTAAACTAGTCAAAGGTACAAGAAGTTGCTTGGTGTGAGTCAAGGAATAATGCTACTAGTATTTTGTTGATTGTTTTCCACAAGTGCACGGGCTATTGTAGTATAGCTGATGCAAGTACAGGGGTCAATCCCAAGGAGACTCGACTTAAAAGGATGAAGTTTAAATAAAATTTAATTAACCATTAATTGAAAGAAATAACAAAAATTAAATAAAATTGAATTGTAAACTCAAATCTATTCAACTAATGAAAATTACACTAATCCAAGTTCAAAAAGACAGAAAATTAACTAATAAATAAATAAAATTCACTTCCTTAGCTTGATTGTGACAAATTTCTTCAAATTTGATGCCATAAAAGTCGATCAGCCTTCATCAATTTCTCATTGATACTTCTGATTAAGGATCCAACGGTTGGATTAAATAGATTCCCTAAAATTTTGATAATCTGGACTATGAAAAGATTTTGGGCTTTGGATGGCTTAGAATGAATTTCTGGATTTCAGATTTCAGATTAGGAATGATGAATCAGCTAAAAGTTGTCCTAATAACAAGATTTGAAGGTTAATTGAAAATCTGACGAGAAACAGATAAGGAAATAAAGAGATCTTGTTTTTTAAAGCTAGACCGTTGATTTGGTTAAGCTTAAATAAAACAGGATTTGAATTGATTTATTTATGGAATTAATTGAGAACAGCCCAGAACCTGGATAGGCAAAATAGGGATAAGGCAAAACTAGAATAAGACAAAAAAAGGATGAAAATGGAATTACAATTAATGTTCAAAGGGCAAAACTGGATTTTTTTTAGTTTTTTGGTTTTAACCGAAAATAGAAAAATCTGCCCGAGGAAGATGATGAACAGTAGGAATGGAGAAAAAGGGTAGGAGGGGATTTTGGAGAAAAACTTGCATTGGGTTTTCTCTTACAGTGAAGAGGGGATGAAGAGGATATGGGTGAGACAAGGAGTGGTGGGTTCAGTCTCCTTCCTCTAGTTTTCCTGATGGTGAAGAAACAGAGAGGAAGAGACTGAGAGAGAGAGAGGTGGAGATGGGAGCGGTGACAGAGGTGAAGACAGGGGATTGCGGGTGAGAAAGAGAAAGAGAAAGGGAGAGCAGGAGGAACAGGGGGTTGTTACTGGTCTGGGAATTCCAGTTTCGAGCTGGAAACTGAGAGAGAAAAAGAATCAGAGATGTGGGGTGCGGGAAAAGAGGGATTCTAAGAATTCTGGTTTCCAATTGGAAACTGAGAGAGAAAAAAAGAATCAGGGAAAGAGAGGAGGGGTGTTGACAGAGAACATAAGTGTGGGAAACAGAGAAAGAGCTGCTTCTATCCTCACTCAGGTTCCCCCCGCTAAACCCTCCTTGGGTTCCCCTCCTTTGATCTCCTTTTACAACTCATCCTCCTAATTTTGTTAGCGCCAACCCCCCCCCCCCCCCCCCTTCCTTCAAGCTTTTTATACAGTTAAAAACTTCTCAACCTTGGAAACTCACCAACTCCCCATTTTATTTTCAAAGATATCCTCTTTTTATGCTAGGCAATGCCTTCTTCTTTGGGTGTCTTCTTTTCATGGGTTTCTTATTCTTTCTTAGTCTTCAATTAGAAATTATTCCCTCTTGCCTTGTGAGTGATCTGGTTAATTGATTTGGTCCCAACCATTCAATGCTCTTTAAGATGATCTAGCACCATATTTTTTATCTGAGCTATCCAAGCTATAATTTGGTTGATCTACAAAACACAAGATCAAATTAAAATCATCTAAACCGTACATTACACATCCTAATAGCTCTGATGATCATCTAACCATTAAATTGAGCAAATCAACGGTTAGATGATCAATTGAAGCTAAAATTCATATTTTATCTAAAATTGCAAAATTGATTGGTTAGATGATCTAATTAAATGTTAAACTATGGGTATTTTAGCCAAAATTAAACACATAACACATTTATTCCTTTTGGGTAGGGCCAAAGTGAGTAAGTTTTGGGAATCATTGATTGACATATGAAGAATTGAGCTTGTTGTCCTTGCAAAATCATTATTTGAATCAATAAGTAGTATCTTGGACTAAACTAGCCGAAGGTAAAACAAGTTCACTGGTGCATGTCAAGGATTGATTCTGCTGGTATTTTATTGACTAGGGAGCAGTTCTTCATCTACTAGGTAGGGCTAAAGCTTGTCAATTATGGGTTTCAATGAAACTGACATCGGGAGCTTCTTAGTAATGGAGAAAATGCTTAAGAAATAGCATCTTATCCATTAACAAGTCTCTCAATAATATAATTACCTTTCTGGGATTGGTTACTTACTTTGTCAGTCAATTTCTCTAGCTGTTATAAAGACTTTGTATCTTTCCTTGTGACTCTATCGGTGTCAATCACTATAATGGAAATTTTATCTTCAACTTGTGGGGTTTATAATGTCTGATTCAATTATCATTATAGTATCTTTTTCTTTTGTTATTGTTTTGTTTGCATGTATTTAACCTTGTAACTGCTACATAGATGATTGTGTTAATCTGTCTGAATCATTGTTTTTATCCTTATCTGCCATCACTAATCATTCTGTACTTGTTATTGCCATTAAACCCTTGATGTGGTTGTTGCAGGTGAATGCAAGCTATCATTTCTTCAATCGCTCTTTGTGGGTTCAAAACCTATGGTTGCTATTTCTTTAGCTGAATTGCCAGGGAATACAGGACATATGGTTTTGGCAATGGGTGGCTTAGACAACAAGGTTCACCTTTATAGTGGGGAAAGGGCTGGCAAGGTTTGTTATCTCTCATAATATATTGTAAATTGGCTGTATAGCTTGTTAGTGGTTTAAACTGTTTTGTTTCCGTTGATCCAGTTCACCTATGCATGTGAGTTGAAGGGCCACACAGATTGGATCAGAAGTTTAGACTTCTCATTGCCTATTTACACTGATGGTGGAAAGGATAGCCTTCTTCTTGTAAGTTCATCTCAGGATAGAAGCATCCGTATATGGAAGCTGGCCTTGCATGTTGCTGCAGCTAATCCTCAGGTGCCATGCAGGGAAGGAGGAACACACATGGCATCTTATATTGAGGGTCCCATATTTGTTGCTGGTTCTTTATCTTATCGGGTGTCACTAGAATCTCTACTTATTGGACATGAAGACTGGGTTTATTCAGTTTTGTGGCAGCCACCTATAAAAATGTCGGAGAAAAATGAGTGGTATCAACCTCAAAGCATCTTATCTGCATCTATGGACAAGACAATGATGATCTGGAGGCCTGAACGAACCACTGGTATTTGGGTAAATGTGGTTACTGTTGGGGAACTAAGTCATTGCTCATTAGGATTTTATGGTGGTCATTGGGGTCCAAGGGGAGACTCAATTCTAGCCCATGGATATGGTGGATCTTTCCATATGTGGAAAAATAATGGTGTTGAATTTGAGAATTGGCAACCACAAACAGTTCCATCTGGTCACTTTGCTGCAGTAACAGATATTGCATGGGCCAAGTCTTGTGAATATGTACTTTCAGTCAGTCATGATCAGGTTAGTATTTTCTTTCTTAAATTGGGTCTCATCACGAATTTATTTTTTCTGGTATTGCAGTGTAAGTGATATAGTTCCAACCAAAGTTGCAGGAAAGTTGTTTCCTTCTCTGGTGAAATTTGCAAGATGCCTGTTCAGGAAACAGATTCCTTTTTCTAGTTTAGACTCTGGAAATGCTTAAGAAAGTTTTGAGTAGTTCTTAAATGTTATAGCTATTAGGAAATGTTCCCTGTGATGGATATCCTTGGAGTGCACCAAATGTTCGTGGTGGCCACTATGCTTATCATTTGGGAAATTGATCCAACAGTCAACCTACCTGAAATGTTGCAAGTTAGATATCCTTGGAGTGCACCAAATGTTCTTGGTGGCCACTATGCCTATCATTTTGTAATGTATCCAATAGTTGAACGGCCTGTAGCTTGTATCATGTGACTAAATTACTGACATCTCTGCCTGCTTTTTTCTTTGACAAACTCAATTCGAGATGCAGAATATGGCAAGAAAGTTGCAAATGTTTTATTGGATGCTGGATGCACATATTAAATATAAACTATCATATTATCAATTCCTATCTGCACTCACTTTTAGTTATCTGCTTAGGTACTTCCTTTTCTTTGTCTCTTTGTGGATTGGATATTGCAAGAATTTTCTTGCATCCTGCTTTCTATTTCACATCCTTTTATATGAAAATACACCCAATATGGCAAAGATCTAAAAGTTTAGGAACTTCAAAGGGCATATGGTTGCTATTTAACATTATCAATTTTCATGTAAAAGAATATGCTAACTAAAAGCCTTTCTTGTAGGAAAATAGATTAACCACAAGTCTTTAGGGCACAATAAAATCATACTTTATTTCAACTGCATAGACTAATTAAGACTGGTAGCTTCAAAGTTGCTGGTTCCATTTCATCAGGCACTTTAGATTTCCTGCTAGTAAAAGTCCGTGAGAGACAAATGCAACTGATCTACGACCACCCTCCCATTAGGTAGGAAAAAACGGTGGTATTTGATGTTCTATTTCTATAAGGTGTAATGGTACAAAAAGTTGGACAAGGCAAAATGGGTTGTAAAAATGTGTGGAAATTCACAAAAAGTAATTCAATGTGCCTTGTATGTTATACCTGCAAAAGGTTTGACCCTCCCAGAGTTCTAGTCTATGAAATTTTGGTGTTTGGCTCTTCATATAAGAAGCTTTGTTTGTGTTTTATAATTTCTATTATAACTATGTGAGATATGAGTTAATAATTAAGTTAGCTTGCTTCTTTCTGAAGTGTGAGGCTTAGAAGATTGATTTTGAAAATGACAATGTAATCTTTGTGAGTTAATGCATTCATTAGAAATGCCTTGTATCAAATGGCCAAGTTTCTTCAATTCTTTGGATTGAATTAGTTTTAATGGTGCAGAACAATTAGGTTTTGACTTTCAGTTCAAACACGATTGCCAATCTTCGGTTGTGGAGTTTGAGGTTATTCACCGTAACTGTGTTTCATAGTCTGAAAAATAAAATAAAATGTAATGGCCTTCCTACTAGGCCTGTACGTTACCAGGAAAATGATCTGAGGCATTCTATAGGTGCTTAGTCTTGGTGAATTTAACTATATACCAAACATCTGTTCTTGGCTTGTTACCTATAAGGTCTTGCAACTTGCTTGGGTATTGATTTTAGTTGAGATTTTGGTTGGCTCTTTTCAGAGAACAAACAAATATGCCCTTTGAACCCTTAATGAAGACCAAAATATATCTGCACTATGTTGCAATGCCTTTTATACCAGGTCCCGAATTTATAGAGCCTGAATGGAGGCAATTGTCTATTGCCAGAAAATGTCATATAGGCAGTTGCAGTTGTTGAGGTGCTGCTATTGAGTCTCCTTAAGCATATGATAATGCAAAGTTCTTTCCGAATTATAACTTTCAGTCTATTTTTGTGTGTTACCTATTGGAAAGAAAAGTTTATGTCATAATATCATGGTGAAAATTTATGAAATTTGGTAAAACATGCTGAGTTGATTGGCTTATTTTCTGTTGTAATCTTGAAAATTTCCAGACAACTCGAGTTTTTGCTCCATGGAAAATGGAGGCCCGACCTCGAGAAAGTAGTTCTTGGCATGAAATAGCTCGTCCACAAGTTCATGGTCATGATATTAACTGTGTGGCAATCATCCAAGGAAAAGGAAATCACCGGTTTGTTAGTGGAGCTGATGAAAAGGTTGCCCGAGTGTTTGAAGCCCCTTTATCATTTCTGAAGACACTGAACCATGCCATGTTACAGCAATCTAGCTGTTTAGAAGATTCTCGTCATGATGTTCAAATTTTGGGTGCAAATATGTCTGCTCTTGGGCTTTCACAGAAACCTATATATGTTCAGGGTGAGTGTTATGATTTTTATCTTCCTATGAGTTACATGATAAATTTTAGTTGTATTTTGTGTTTGATACTTTGCACCTTTAGTTTCACTGTTTTTGGACAGCAATGAGTATGTCAATTCTACTCAACTGATTAGATGAAGTTCTGATTTCAATAATATCAGCTCTTATTTATCTGCATTTTCTGCCATGTATACTTGTTTGTCAAGTTTTTGTCAGATCAAACAATGTAAAGAAAAACTCCGCCAATGCCGGTCCCAAGCCCGGATAAAAAAGGAGGAGGGTCTTGCGTCAGGTGCCAGCCGGCAAGGGGGAAGTTGAAGATGATTCTATTATTTCTTTCTTACAAATTAATATACATTTGTATATTAGTTTGTGAGGAAGAAATGAGAATCATCTCCAGCTTCTTAAAAGATGGCAACCCTTGTATCAGGTAGCCAGCCGGCAAAGGGGAAGTTGAAGATGATTCTATTATTTCTTTCTTACAAATAAATATGCATTTGTATATTAGTTTGTGAGGGAGAAATGAAAATCATCTTCAGCTTCTTAAAATATGGCCACCCTTGCGTCAGGTAGAAGGCAAGGGTGAAGCTGAAGATGATTTTAATGGTTTAATGATTTTAATGAAAATCATCTTCAGCTTTTAAAACTATGGCAACCCCAACATGACATGAATCGAAATCTAAAATTCGCTCAAGCTAGAGCGTTCCTCATAAGCGACGCGCTGCATCGGATCCCGGATGCGGTGAAAAATAGGCAAGGGTTGCTAGGGCGTTCTCCCAGAAGCGACGTGCTACATCGGATCCCGGGTGTAGTGAAAAATGGGCAAGGGCTGCTAGAGCGTCCCCTCGGAAGCGACGGCGCATCGAACCAGTGTGCAATGAAAAGTGGACATGGGTTCATACCATGGAGGTCGAGAAAGGCGATAGTAAATAGGGAATCTCCAAATCATAAGATTCGCATTGCTACATGGAATATAGGAACATTGACAGGTAAGAGTTTGGAGTTAGTAGACACGATAAAACGTAAGAGAGTCAACATCGCTTGTATCCAAGAAACCAAGTGGAAAGGGGCTAAAGCTAGAGAAATAGATGGGTATAAATTATGGTACGTAGGAAAGGAAAATAATAGAAATGGCGTGGGAATAATAGTGGATAAGGAATTAAAGGATAAAGTTGTGGACGTTAAAAGAATTAGTGATAGAATTATAATAATAAAAATGATTCTAGGAGAGCAGATTATAAATATTATAAGTGCATATGCACCACAAGTAGGGCTACAAGATATAATTAAGAGACAGTTTTGGGAAGATATGGAGGGAGTCATGCAAGAAATTTCCAATACTGAGGGAATATTTATAGGAGCAGACTTAAATGGCCATGTAGGAAAAGATAAGGAAGGATATGATAGAATACACGGAGGGTATGGTATAGGTAAACGAAACGAGATGGGGGAGAATATCCTCGATTTTGCTTTGTCATATAACCTATCCATTGCAAACACACTCTTTAAGAAGAGGGATGAACACTTAATAACCTTTAAAAGTGGACTTGATAAAAGCCAAATAGACTTTTTTCTACTTAGGAATAATGAACGATCTATATGTAAGGATTGTAAGGTGATACCTGGTGAGAGTTTAACCTCACAACATAGGTTAATGGTTATGGATATTCATATCAAAAGATGGAGTAAAAGAACTGAACTTAATACACATCCAAAAACTAAGTGGTGGAACTTAAAAGGAGAGAAAATAACCTCATTAAAAAATAAGTTGATGGTAGAAGGAAATTGGAATTATGAAACAGAAGTAAATACCATGTGGACTAATATGGCTGAGTCCATTAAGAAAGTCGCAAAAGATGTCTTAGGAGTATCTAAAGGTAAAAGGCTATTAGCAAAGGAAACATGGTGGTGGAATGAAACAGTGCAAAAGCTATTAAAGAAAAACGAATGCATTTTAAAGCATGGCAGAAGATTAGAAATAATGAAAACTATGAACAATATAAGAATGCTAAAAACGTTGCTAAGAGAATAGTAAGTGAGGCTAAACTTAAAGCATATGATGAGCTCTATAATAGACTAGGAACAAGAGAAGGTGAGAAAGATGTGTTTAAACTTGCAAAGGTAAGAAAACAGAAGAGTAAGGACTTAGAGCATGTTAGGTGCATTAGAAGCGATGATCAAAGGGTATTAGTCAAAGACGCTGAGATCAAACAAAGGTGGGAAATATACTTCCAAAAATTGTTAAATGACAATGGCCCTGAGAATATAGGAATTGAAAATACTATAAATCTAAATAACACTGGATATTATAGATATGAACGTAGGATTAGAATGCTTGAAGTAAAAGAGGCCTTGAGAAAGATGAAATCAGGAAAGGCCATGGGGCCTGATAGTATACCAATAGAGGTTCGGAAGCATATGGGAGATATTGGGGTAGTTTGGCTGACCAAGTTGTTTAACAAGATTATAAAATCAAAGAAAATGCCTGATGAGTGGAGGAAATGCTCTATTGTACCAATCTATAAGAATAAAGGAGACATTCAGAGCTGCACTAATTATCGAGGGATCAAACTTATGAGCCACACCATGAAACTTTTTGAAAGAGTCATTGAGAAGAGGCTACGACATGAAACAAGTGTATCGGAGAATCAGTTTGGTTTCATGCCTGGGAGGTCTACCATGGAAGCTATTTTCTTATTAAGACAATTAGTAGAGAAATATAGGGAGAGGAGAAAAGACCTACACATGGTCTTTATTGACTTAGAGAAGGCTTATGATAGAGTCCCTAGAGAGTTAATATGGAGGGTGTTAGGTGTTAAAGGGGTTTCTCAGGGGTATATAGACATAATTAAAGATATGTATGAGGGAGCAGTAACAAATGTTAAGACCACTAGTGGCGTGCGGTGATTTTCCTGTCCTTTGTCGGATTGCACTAAGGATCGGCATTGAGTCCATACCTTTTCACATTAGTTATGGATGAGTTAACAAAACATCTGCATGAGGAGATTCCCTTGTGTATGCTATTTGCAGACGATATAGTCCTACTTGATGAGACAAGGGAGGGTGTCAACATAAAGCTAGAGCTATGGAAAGAAGCATTAGAATCGAAAGGATTTAAAATTAGCCGAACTAAGACAGAATATATGGAATGTAATTTTAGCAAGGAGAGTAGGAGTGGAGCACCAGTCAAGATTGATAACCAAGAGGTCCCCATGAGATACCACTTCCGATACTTAGGATCATTGATCCATGAGAGTGGAGAGATCGAGAGGGAGGTTACCCAGAGAATCCAAGTGGGTTGGAACAAATGGAGATGTGCATCGGGGGTTTTATGTGATCGGCGGGTGCCACTCAAACTAAAGGGAAAATTCTATAGGATGGCTATAAGGCCGGCCATGCTCTATGGATCAGAGTGTTGGGCAGTTAAGGAACATCATACTCATAGGCTGAGTGTTGCAGAAATGAGGATGTTGAGATGGATGAGTAGTAAGACAAGAAA
Source organism: Warburgia ugandensis (assembly GCA_035236585.1). Lineage (NCBI taxonomy): Eukaryota > Viridiplantae > Streptophyta > Magnoliopsida > Canellales > Canellaceae > Warburgia > Warburgia ugandensis. Next base: position 7,703,703 of record CP141138.1, on the reverse strand, counting down.
GGATAGAATTAGAAATGAAAATATTAGAAGAAATTTAGGGATAGCACCAATAGGTAACAAGATGAGGGAGATTAGACTTAGGTGGTTTGGACATGTTCAAAGGAGGCCAACAACGGCACCAGTTAGAAGGAGTGAGGCAATACAAGTTGAAGGTTCTAAAAGGGCAAGGGGAAGGCCCAAAAGAACGTGGATAGAAGTGGTGAGGAAAGATTTAAAAACTTTGGGACTAAATGAAGCCATGGTATTTAATAGAGTGGAATGGAGGAATAAGATTCATGTGGCCGACCCCTAATTGGGATAAGGTCTTGATGATGATGATGATGATGATGAAACAATGTAAAGAAACCTCTCCTCATGGAGTGCAATAAACCACAGCTTTATCATGGGGCTAGAAGATGATTTTTTTATTAATAAAGATTAACTTAGGTTATAAGGCCAGTGGCCTGTTTAACAATTACCCTTTAGTGCAACAAATCTTAAACCAAATATATTATGTCCCAGGTTAAACCCGGACTTGTGCTTGATATGATGGGCCTCCTGATTTTTTGTAATAGTTGTTCATGCATTTTGGATTTTGTTTTTGTTTTAATGATTTTAACCCCATGCAGGTTTATCTGTGTAGTGTGCATGCTGATGATATAGGTTCACTATTGCGATGTTGTTGCATGTAATTTAGACTTCATCTTATCCATGTTCATTCTAAACTCATTCGTGAGATCACAGTTTCTTTGATAATTTACAGAAGACTATCTGATTTAAGGATTGAGTATGATTATCTCAAACAATTCCCTTATGCAGCTGTAAATGAAGGTCAGGATAAAAGTAATGTCGATGCTTCAGACTCGCTTGAGACTATCCCAGATGCTGTTCCGACTGTATTAACTAAACCACCCATTGAGGACCAATTGGCGTGGCATACACTATGGCCTGAGTCCCACAAGCTTTACGGTCATGGGAATGAGCTATTTTCTCTCTGCTGTGACCATGAGGGGAAGTTTGTTGCATCATCGTGCAAGGTAGATAATGTACATTATTACATCTACCATTCTTGCTATTTTCTTGATTGAACTGGAAGGGAAAATTGTTATCATACATGGAGAACTTCAATCATATGCTTACACTTGGCTGGGAGCCTTAAAAGCTTCACTGAGATTGGATCTGAGTACTTTGAAGTATTTGATGCTAAATTTCTTAGAGTTATTGAAGTTATAAATCTGCATACAGCTTCCTATTATTTTCATTATACTGGCAACTTTGAGTTCCTTCCGGAGTAAATCCAAATCTAGTGTGTGTGTGTCTCTCTCTCTCTGAGAAAGTGGTTTCCCAGTGAGATAGACACTTGTTAACTTTAGCAAAAAATAGATGTTAGTGCTCATAAGGTATCCATCTTTCAGGCGCAATCAGCAATGGTAGCTGAAATATGGCTTTGGGAAGTAGGAGCATGGAAGGCGGTTGGTCGCCTGCAATCTCACACTCTAACAGTAACACAGATGGAATTCTCTTATGATGACATGTTCCTTTTGGCTGTATCAAGGGATCGCCAATTCTCTGTTTTCTCAATCAATAAATCAGGTATGTAAAACGCGGGATCATGGTTAATGTTGTCACCTTCCATTGGTAATTATAAGATATTATATTGAAATGTGAACAGTTCAATTCTTATTACTAAAGCGAACTAAGCCTCCTGATGGGAACAATTGATGAAAAGAAATTTTAGTCTTCAAATCAATAGAAAAAATGAAATTGCGAAACATGCTGCTTGAAGTTTTCAGAGAAGCATAGTATAACTGGATTCAGTGTTGAAGATGGTCTGTTTGGTTGATGTAACACTTATGCAGTTGCTTTACATGATAACGATACATAAGTATCTGATTTGTATTTTAAGCATTTGATTAGAAAGGCAAATTATAACACCTGGTCTTGCCTGTTCCAAACTTTTAGAAACAGGAGAAGTGAGTTATCAGCTTGTTGCCAGGCAGGAGGCCCACAAAAGAATAATATGGGCATGTTCGTGGAACCCATATCGTCATGAATTCGCAACAGGTTCCAGGGACAAGACTGTGAAGATCTGGGCTGTCGAAAAGGAAGGTTCTGTTAAGCAGCTCATGGCTTTGCCACAGTTCAAAAGCAGCATCACGGCCTTGTCTTGGGCAGGTCACAATCCTTCTGGTGATAATGGGTATCTTGCAGTTGGAATGGAGGATGGGCTTATTGAACTGTGGAGTCTTTCTGGTGGACATATGTTTGTTCCGGCCGTAAAGCTTGATCGATTCTTGTGCCACGTTTCAACAGTGCACCGTTTGGCTTGGAAGAAGCCCGAGAGCCAAGGACATTGTAGGGAAATGCAGCTTGCCTCTTGTGGAGCTGATCACAGTGTGAGGATTTTTCAGGTGTACACTGATTGAACAAACAATCATGGAAACATTTGTAGTCCATGTGCACTTAGTTCCTCTCACTTCAGCTAAAGCTGGGATCAATGACCTCTCTGAAATGATCTGATCGCCCTTCCGGAATGTTATTGATGACCCCTGGAGAGATACATGAGTGTAACTGCTTCAACCAACTGAAAGTAGATTATAGTACTCAGGATCTAGTACTAGCTTAATGGTTATGTGATCATGGTCCTTGTACTCATTTATACAAAGAGCTGATCAGGTTGGAACTGCTTCTAACAGCAGCTAAACAATTTTGTCCGGTAAAAGAGAGAAATTTAGTTGGTTTATATGTTATTTATGGTAGTTGACTCTTGTCTTTTCAATTTATTTTAGTTGATTTACTTTTAGATACTGTTCCATCTGGCTCACCTCATTTGATTGCTGATCACACCATACATGGGGCACGCCTTTGTAATGATTGAAGTTATGGCTACTGACCCCGGATCAACGGGTGTTTTTGAGGCATTCTCCATGATTCTGATCTTCCACATTTTCTGGCGTTGAGTACTCCATCCGAATGTCAATTCCTTTTGAATGCAATCTTGGCCCGCCAGATCTTTGCCATCAACTGTGGCGCGTGCAACAATTTTGGTTGGAGCATAGAGAAACTCAATCTATATGGATCTAAGGGCAGCCCCGGTGCACGAAACTCAACCTATATGCGATCTCCTGTGTGTAATTCATTTGTGGGAGATGATCTGGCGGAAAGATTAGACAATGTCACTCGAATAGGAAATCTTGTTCCATTGGCAGATCAAGATGGTTTAGTACCTTGCAAAAGAGAAAAATGGTAAAAAAATTTGATAGGAGTAAGCCCAATTATGTTGGCATGTTTGGTGGTGATAGGAACTGGACTTTGTCACTGATCTGGACTTATTTGAGCATGTTTGATGTGAACTTAATTAGAATTTTTTCCGTAAGAGATTTTCGCACTGTCTACCCTTTTTTGATTAGCTTCTATATGCTCAAGGCAGTCCACGAAAAAATACTTGCAACTAGAATGTATGAGCATGGAAAATACATGCTGGTTTCCATGCTTGATCCACATTACTCATATGCAGTACCCAAAACCAGCACGAGGTTCCCAAATTTACCATGCTTGACCCAAATTACTTCATAGCCATTCATATGATCAGATACGGTCCCCTACAAAGCTTGATTAAGGTTTTTGTTGGGGTGCGCCAGGCCCTTGCAGTAGTGCAAGACAAGAGCGACGCTTAAGGCCCCCAGTAGCAAGCTACCGTGGTGGAGCCTTCCCCACAAGAAATTAGATTAATATCATGTGACCCGATGGGCCACGTATCAGATATTAAACTGATAAGAACAGATACTACACTTGATCTTAGCCAAAAGGCCGAGAAAGGTATGCTTTGAATAAGAGAACTGCGCAACTTATATATGGAGTTTCTCTCCCAAATATGATGCACTTCGTCTATGTGGGACTAACTAGAAGTTAGAAAAGAAATTGCTTTAGGAAAAACATAATGGAATCTGTGACTGATACCTACCATTCTTTTAAGCAACGAGTAACAGCGGGCCAGCGGACCAAATAGTGAGATTCTAATTAGATATGTCGTTTATGGAACTTTGGAATGCTGGTGTTGAGTGCGACACCCCAAAATCAGTGCAACTCCTTCCCTTGAATCTGATGTGTCTCACAAACCATTGATGAATGCCGTTCATGGAACTAGCCTACTTTGGATCTCTACTGGTGCCAAAAAGGACACCTCTAGCATCGAGTGGTGCTTCCATCCTGCAATACGTGGCATGTTAGAAGCTCTATATAAGCAATGGTGTACATTCAATGAATTAGAACACCAATTCTTGGATGTTGCTAGCTCCCTTTTGGCATAATTTTTTGGGCCATTAGTTATTCAACATGAGGTGAATTAGCATGTAAGCCTTACACATTTTGTAAGGTTCTCCTACGTATGGGGCTTGATTTTCTACTTTTCTTTGTAGAGTAAATTCTTTGCGAAAGTTTCATACTTCTTTCTTCTTATGTATAACTAGGTGATAATATATATATATATATATATATATATTTATATGATAATAAGTATTTCTATCTTTTTATATTATATTCGAGATCATCCAAAACCTCATCTGATTCTGAATGAATAGGGATTTGAATATAAAGCACAATGTCGACAAAATTGTCCGCTAGGATTTAAACTCACTGGGAATTCTAGTGGCTACGTTAGTGAAATGGGTGGATCTGATCAATTCCTACTGACTGACAGTCCTGCATAAAAAGTGAAAGTACAAAACCGTTGAGGTCCTGTCACGCTCTATGCCAGCAGAATTTGTTGTCCAACTTGATAAATTTCTTATAAGATGGAGATAGGGCATCAATTTGACTACAATCTATAGAGCTCAGCTTTGGATAATCCTATTTGATTGCTTTGGCTGAGATATCAAGTAGTCTACAATGCATGTGAATTTGTTAATACTAGTGTCCCAAAAATTATACTTTTATTGTCTGGAAAAGGACTAGTTAAGAAACTTTGCATACACAATAATCTAAATTTTCCAGTGCAGTTGGTCTCAGATAACTTGACATCTTTCTTGGGATACACTTGATCTAGATTTTATTTGCAGCTTTTCCCTTTGGTGGAGGATCATATTTAGGAGATTGGGCTAGTGATTTGCTTTGTGAGTCTTCTCTTGTGAAAAGAAAAAGTATTTGACTCTCATTATACGGTTTTTCTCGCATGAGATATCCAAACCCGAAGCAATCGATCAATGGGTTGGATCATCCATGGGAACCGAGACAAATTTACACTCCTTGCATGGCTGTCTTTTTCCTATTCCTTGGAAGAGATACATGTAAAATTGTTTTTGAGATCGCTTCTGTTTGTTGTAATTCAAAGAAAAAACAACACAAAATTAATAAGCAACACTTGGCTACTTATAGCTATCTGGTGTGAAATTTTTTATAGCTTTCTTATTCAGATGAGTTTAGGTTGATTTCTTCTAATTGGTGGGTGAGAAATTAACTGAAGGAAAATAGAGGACTTACAGACCAACCTAAAGCACGAAGCATGACAAGAATAGGAGCAACCGCCTTGCAATCAAATGGTTTTGCTAGGTTGATGGCATATATGTTATATATGTCCACGCTCAAAAGTGTGGAAGGAGTTCATGCTATCATTTTTACTTTTTGTTTGGAAGATCTAAACTGTCTGTTATATTCACAGTACAAAAATTAGGTAGACCCCAAAAAATCAATGAGTTTGGATGATCTAATCACTTGCATTGGATTTCTAGTTTTTTTTTTTTTTTTTTTGTTGAAAAATGATAGTCCAAAATTTCAGCTCAAAAAAATATAAAATAAAAGCATCCAATAGGCATAATTTTATATTTAACCTATGACTTAAATCTTAGAAAAAAAGGGTCTGAACTCCTTCCACTCCTTTACGTGAATGTCAAAACAAAGTACCGCACTTTAGCATGAATGGGAGTGGCTTTACGTTTCTAAATTATACGTCTGACAGATCTTGCTTTGGATATTTAATGGTAAAATCGGCCTTCTATATTAAGCTATGCGTGAAATCAGGCCCATCTATCAATTCTAACTGCTCTTTTTTTCATTATACTCATTTAAAGGAAAAAGAAACCAATGCTATAAAGACCTGATCTTAGCAAATTTTGGTAGGTAGGTAATCTAAGAGATTCCAACAACTTGCATGTATTAGATATTCTGAATTTAGACGGATAAAATTTCTAACCGTCTGCTTACTGTCACCAAAAGTATAAAAAAATTCGATGCTAGAATCGATTAATTAGCGTGCTTTTTGAACTATTAGACATCATCAAAGATTTGGGCAATTTATGCAAATAGCTTTTTAGTAGCATTCTTCTTCTATGTATGATGCAGTAAGCTACTGTAATCTCATAAATCAGAGTCTATTTGAACTTGCAATCAGGCCGTAACCCGTGATCTATGATTCTTCAAGCTGGACAACTTTGTTTTCCACATGGAGCATTCTAATTGCAATGGACATGATGCATCTGTACGTGATTTGCACCGTTCATTTGATGTGCACAATTCATTTAATGATCTTTAGCTTGGGAATGTGCTTTCCTCCATTAAATGTGGATTTGCAGTGCAGTTTTATCTAGTTCGTCTCAAGATAAAAAAAAACAAAAAAAGAAAAAAGAAAAACGTGAACTGCAACCCTGCACATTTTCAAATGAGACGATTAGGAGCTCTCGTTGATGTCTCCATCCCTCATTATGGTCCATCCATTATGTGTCTACCTTATGAATGATGTGATCTTGTACCCCTATAATATCTACCAGATTGAGACTCGGGAAGCTCTTTAGCTGTGTAAGGTTCGCTTGTCAACTGGTCGAAAGAAGAAAATTTTGTAGGCTTCATTCTAACCCAAATCCACAAAGAGATACGAGATGCATGGGGCAAATATGGGTGCATTTGACCCCAAAAGATGCTTGTGACACGTGGGAGGGAACCATGGCTCAAAACCTTTGATGACTGGAAAATTCTAATTAAAGACAAGTTATTCTAGCTTTTAGGACCATTCGATTGTTCACATTGTAGTCGCTGACTGTGTCATGCAAGGTTGTTACATTCTTCGCACTTTTTTTTATTTATGAGAATTGTTGAAGCTGAGTTTTAGTTGATGAACCCTAATTGATCCCACACCAAATCCATTGTCCTGATTATCTAATAGATTCATCTAGCGGTTCACATGCATCGTGTCCAGAAAAGGTCAATAGGGTAATATACCTTGGGTACCTGTTAGCTAGACTCACAAAGCAGGTTCCAATCAAGAGCTCGGGTGATTATGGTTTACTCCATTTAAAGGAGGCTTAGAATTGATGGAGTTTGGATATTATGGTTTACTCCATTATAGAATTTCAAGCGAGAGTGTTATTAGATATGGGTGAAGGGAGCCTTGGCGCAATAGTTGAGATGTCGCCTTGTGAATTGGAGGTTCTAAAGCATGTACTATAGACCCTTTGTGGTCCACTGCATATGTATGGGAGCTTCGCTCATTGGGCTGTCCTTCTTCATGGTAATTGAGGAGAACTTGTGTGAGACTTCTCTTTGCTGCTATGCCATATGGGTGTATATCAATGTACTGTAGATAATAATTTAGATAGGCTTGTGACTGTTATTACTGTTGGGATTTACAGTTCTCACCCAAGATCAAGTACACACAAACACTAATATGGCATAGGGGATTTACAGTTCTCACTGAGAAAGTAGTTTCCCAGTGAGATAGACACTTGTTAACTTTAGCAAAAAATAGATGTTAGTGCTCATAAGGTATCCATCTTTCAGGCGCAGTCAGCAATGGTAGCTGAAATATGGCTTTGGGAAGTAGGAGCATGGAAGGCGGTTGGTCGCCTGCAATCTCACACTCTAACAGTAACACAGATGGAGTTCTCTTATGATGACATGTTCCTTTTGGCTGTATCAAGGGATCGCCAATTCTCTGTTTTCTCAATCAATAAATCAGGTATGTAAAACGCGGGATCATGGTTAATGTTGTCACCTTCCATTGGTAATTATAAGATATTATATTGAAATGTGAACAGTTCAATTCTTATTACTAAAGCGAACTAAGCCTCCTGATGGGAACAATTGATGAAAAGAAATTTTAGTCTTCAAATCAATAGAAAAAATGAAATTGCGAAACATGCTGCTTGAAGTTTTCAGAGAAGCATAGTATAACTGGATTCAGTGTTGAAGATGGTCTGTTTGGTTGATGTAACACTTATGCAGTTGCTTTACATGATAACGATACATAAGTATCTGATTTGTATTTTAAGCATTTGATTAGAAAGGCAAATTATAACACCTGGTCTTGCCTGTTCCAAACTTTTAGAAACAGGAGAAGTGAGTTATCAGCTTGTTGCCAGGCAGGAGGCCCACAAAAGAATAATATGGGCATGTTCGTGGAACCCATATCGTCATGAATTCGCAACAGGTTCCAGGGACAAGACTGTGAAGATCTGGGCTGTCGAAAAGGAAGGTTCTGTTAAGCAGCTCATGGCTTTGCCACAGTTCAAAAGCAGCATCACGGCCTTGTCTTGGGCAGGTCACAATCCTTCTGGTGATAATGGGTATCTTGCAGTTGGAATGGAGGATGGGCTTATTGAACTGTGGAGTCTTTCTGGTGGACATATGTTTGTTCCGGCCGTAAAGCTTGATCGATTCTTGTGCCACGTTTCAACAGTGCACCGTTTGGCTTGGAAGAAGCCCGAGAGCCAAGGACATTGTAGGGAAATGCAGCTTGCCTCTTGTGGAGCTGATCACAGTGTGAGGATTTTTCGGGTGAACACTGATTGAACAAACAATCATGGAAACATTTGTAGTTCATGTGCACTTAGTTCCTCTCACTTCAGCTAAAGCTGCGATCAATGACCCCCGTGAAATGATCTGATCGCCCTTCCGGAATGTTATTGATGACCCCTGGAGAGATACATGAGTGTAACTGCTTCAACCAACTGAAAGTAGATTATAGTACTCAGGATCTGGTACTAGCTTAATGGTTATGTGATCGTGGTCCTTGTACTCATTTATACAAAGAGCTGATCAGGTTGGAACTGCTTCTAACAGCAGCTAAACAATTTTGTCCGGTAAAAGAGAGAAATTTAGTTGGTTTATATGTTATTTATGGTAGTTGACTCGTGTCTTTTCAATTTATTTGAGTTGATTTACTTTTAGATACTGTTCCATCTTGCTCACCTCATTTGATTGCTGATGACACCATACATTGTAATGATTGAAGTTATGGCTACTGACTCCGGATCAACGGGCGTTTTTGAGGCATTCTCCATGATTCTGATCTTCCACATTTTCTGGTGTTGAGCACTCCATTCGAATGTCAATTCCTTTTGAATGCAAACTTGGCCCGCCAGTTCTTTGCCATGAACTGTGGCGCGTTCAACATTTTTGGTTGGAGAAGCATAAGAGATAAGTCAATCTATATGGATCTAAGGGCAGCCCCGGTGCGCGAAACTCAACCTACATGCAATCTCCTGTGTAATTCATTTGTGGGGGATGATCTGGCGGGAAAGATTCGACAATGTTACTCGAATAGCAAATCTTGTTCCATTGGCAGATCAAGTACCTTGCAAAAGAGAAAAATGGTAAAAAATTTGATAGGAGTAAGCGCAATTATTTTGGCATGTTTGGTGGTGATAGGAACTGGACTTTTTGTCACCGGTCTGGACTTATTTTAGCGAGTTTGATGTGATGAGCTTTTAAAAGTCCGCCTTCAAATCTTCATTCCCATTTAGATTTTTTTTCCGTAAGGGATTTGCACACTGTCTACCCTTGTTTGATTAGCCTCTATATGCTTAAGGCAGTCCACCAAAAAATACTGGCAAATAGAATGTATGAATAGGAAAATACGTGATGGCTTCCATGCTTGATCCACATTACTTATATGCAGTACCCAAAACCAGCGACCCAAATTACTTCATAGCCATTCATATGATCAGATACGGCCCGTTACAAAGCTTAATTTAGGCTTTTGTTGGGGTGCGCCAGGCCCTTGCAGTAGTGCAAGACAAGAGCGACGCTTAAGGCCCCCAGTAGCAAGCTACCGTGGTGGAGCCTTCCCCACAAGAAATTAGATTAATATCATGTGACCCGATGGGCCACGTATCAGATATTAAACTGATAAGAACAGATACTACACTTGATCTTAGCCAAAAGGCCGAGAAAGGTATGCTTTGAATAAGAGAACTGCGCAACTTATATATGGAGTTTCTCTCCCAAATATGATTCGCTTCGTCTATGTGGGACTAACTAGAAGTTAGAAAAGAAATTGCTTTAGGAAAAACATAATGGAATCTGTGACTGATACCTACCATTCTTTTAAGCAACGAGTAACAGCGGGCGAGTGGACCAAATTGTGAGATTCTAATTAGATATGTCGTTTATGGAACTTTGGAATGCTGGTGTTGAGTGCGACACCCCAAAATCAGTGCAGCTCCTTCCCTTGAATCTGATGTGTCTCACAAACCATTGATGAATGCCGTTCATGGAACTAGCCTACTTTGGATCTCTACTGGTGCCAAAAAGGACACCTCTAGCATCGAGTGGTGCTTCCATCCTGCAATACGTGGCCTGTTAGAAGCTCTATATAAGCAATGGTGTACATTCAATGAATTAGAACACCAATTCTTGGATGTTGCTAGCTCTATTTTGGCATAGTTTTTTGGGCCATTAGTTATTCAACATGAGGTGAATTAGAAGAACGGCAAAGAACAGTGATATGCAGGGCCATCATGAAAACAAGGGAGTCAATTGGTTATCAGGGTTCGACCGATCTAAATAATTTGACTAGATTTGGTTAATATTTGATACTTAATTCAATATATTTGATTACATCGGATCATTGTTGTCGTAATCTGATTTTTATTTGGTTGGTATGTGAACAGGTTCCTAAACTAAAATGCCTTAATATTTGTTAAGATCCTCTTATACAAATATGACCAAATCCATAAAATGATTAAATAATCATGTTTCTTTTCTGAATTCCGGTAGGTGTCATCTCTTGAGCGTGAGAAGAAGTCCTTGCACTCTTTTTCTTAGACACTCCCTTTTTCTTTTTTTTCTTTAGATCTAAGCTCATCTTGCTTTCCATACCAAAAAAAGAGGTAACCCAGTAGAAGTCAATGCATTTGGATGATCTTAATTGCTTGTTTTAGCTGTTCTGAAACAAAATTAATAAAAATGAATATTCACCATTTTATGCTTATAAAAATATAGGTTAAAGAATTCGATGAACATGAAATTTAATTTCTACCTATTTAAGCAATTTTAAACATGATGAATGGATTAGATTTATGGCCTAAAAAATTACAACTTACGAGAAGTATGGTGTGAACTTCTTCTCATGCCAACAGCATGTAAGCCTTAGACATTTTTTTTAAGGTTCTCCTGCATATGGGGCTTGATTTTCTACTTTTCTTTGTAGAGTAAATTCTTTGTGAAAGTTTCATACTTCTTTCTTCTTATGTATAACTAGGTGATAATATATATATATATATATATGATAATAAGTATTTCTATTTTTTTATATTATATTCGAGATCATCCAAAACCTCATCTGATTTTGAATGAATAAGGATTTGAATACAAAGCACAATGTCCACAAAATTGTTCGCTAGGATTTATAACTCACTGAGATTTCTAATGGCTAGGTTAGTGAAATGGGTGGATCTGATCAATTCCTACTGACTGACAGTCTTGCATAAAAAGTGAAAGTACAAGACCGTTGAGGTCTCGTCATGCTCTATACCAGCAGAATTTGTTATCCAACTTCATAAATTTCTCATAAGATGGAGATAGGGCATAAATTTGACTACAATCTATAGAGCTCAACTTTGGATAATCCTCTTTGATTGCTTTGGCTGAGATATCAAGTAGTCTACAACGCATGTGATTTGTTAATACTAGTGTCCCAAAAATTATACTTTTATTGTCTGGAAAAGGACTAGTTAAGAAACTTTGCATACACAATAATCTAAGTTTTCCAGTGCAGTTGGTCACAGATAACTTTACATCTTTCTTGGGATACACTTGATCTAGATTTAATTTACAGTTTTTCCCTTTAGTGGAGGATCATATTTAGGAGATTGGGCTAGTGATTTGCTTTGTAAGTCTTCTCTTGTGAAAAGAAAAAGTATTTGACTCTCATTATACGGTTTTTCTCTCATGAGATATCCAAACCCCAAGCAATAGATCAATGGGTTGGATCATCCATGGGAACCGAGACAAATTTACACTCCTTGCATGGCTGTCTTTTTCCTATTCCTTGGAAGAGATACATGTAAAATTGTTTTTTGAGATCGTTTCTGTTTGTTGTAATTCAAAGAAAAAACAACACAAAATTAATAAGCAACACTTGGCTACTTATAGCTATCTGGTGTGAAATTTTTTATAGCTTTCTTATTCAAATGAGTTCAGGTTGATTTCTTCTAATTGGTGGGTGAGAAATTAACTGAAGGAAAATAGAGGACTTACAGACCAACCTAAAGCTCGAAGCAAGACAAGAATGGGAGCAACCACCTCGCAATCAAACCGTTTTGCTAGGTTGATGGCATATATGCTATATATGTCCACGCTCAAAAGTGTGGAAGGAAGGAGTTCATGCCATCATTTTTACCTTTTGTTTGGAAGATCTAAACCGTCTATCATATTTACAGTACAAAAATTAGGTAGACCTCAAAAAATTAATGACTTTGGATGATCTAATCACTTGCATTGGATTTCTAGTTTTTTTTTTTTTTTTTTTCTTTTAATTGATTGTCCAAAATTTCAGCTAAAAAAAAGCATCCAATAGGCATAATTTTATATTTAACCTATGACTTAAATCTTGAAAAAAAAAGGGTCCTAACTCCTTCCACTCCTTTACGCGAATGCTAAAATAAAGTACCACACTTTTGCATGAATGAGACTGGCTTTACGTTTCTAAATTATACGTCTGGTTGATCTTGCTTTATATTTAATAGTAAAATCGGCCTTCTAGATTAAGCTATGCATGAAAAATCAGGCCCATCTTGCAATTCTAACCGCTCATTTTTTTCATTTCTAAATATAGAGATTATAGTCATTTAAAGGAAAAAGAAACCAATGCTATAAAGACCTGATCTTAGCAAATTTTGGTAGGTAGGTAATCTAAGAGATTCCAACAACTTGCATGTATTAGATATTCTAAATTTAGATTGATAAAATTTCTAACCGTCTGCTTACTTTCACCAAAAGTATAAAAAAATTCAGATGCTAGAATCGATCAATTAGCATGCTTTTTGAACTATTAGACATCATCAAAGATTTGGGCCATTTATGCAAACAGCTTTTTAGTAGCATTCTTCTTCTATGTATGATGCAGTAAGCTACTGTAATCTCATAAATCGGAGTCTATTTGAACTTGCAATCAGGCCGTAACCCGTGGTCTATCATTCTTCAAGCTGGACAACTTTGTTTTCCACATGGAGCATTCTAATTGCAATGGACAAGATGCATCTGTATGTGATTTGCATCGTTCATTTGATGTGCACAATTCATTTAATGATCTTTAGCTTGGGAATGTGCTTTCCTCCATTAAATATGGATTTGCAGTGTAGTTTTATCTACTTTGTCTCAAGAAAAAAAAAAAAAAGTGAACTGCATCCCTGCATATTTTCAAATGAGATGATTAGGAGCTCTCGTTGATATCTCCATCCCTCATTATGGTCCATCCATTATGTGCCTACCTTATGAATGATGTGATCTCGTACCCCTATAATATCTACCAGATTGAGACTCAGGAAGCTCTTCAGCTGTGTAAGGTTCGCTTGCAACTGGCTGAAAGAAGAAAATTTTGTAGGCTTCATTCAGACCCAAATCCACAAAGAGAGACGAGATGCATGGGGCAAATATGGGTGCATTTGATCCCAAAAGATGCTTGTGACACGTGGGAGGGAACCATGGCTCAAAACCTTTGCTAACTGGAAAATTCTAATTAAAGACAAGTTATTCTAGCTTTTAGGACCATTCGATTGTTCACATTGTAGTTGCGGACTGTGTCATGCAAGGTTGTTACATTCTTCGCACTTTTTTATTTTTTTATTTTATGAGAATTGTTGAATCTGAGTTTTTAGTTGATGAACCCTAATTGATCCCACACCAAATCCATTGTCCTGATTATCTAATAAATTCATCTAGTGGTTCACATGCATCGTGTCCAGAAAAGGTCAACGGGGTAATATACCTTGGGTACCTGTTAGTAAGACTCACAAAGCAGGTTCCAATCATGAGCTCGGGTGATTATGGTTTACTCCATTTAAAGGAGGATTAGAACTGATGGAGCTAGGATATTATGGTTTACTCCATTTATAGAATTTCAAGCCAGAGTGTTATTAGATATGGGTGAAGGGAGCCTTGGTGCAATAGTTGAGATGTTGCCTTATGAATTGGAGGCTCTAAAGCGTGTACTATAGACCCTTTGTGGTCCACTGCATATGTATGGGAGCTTCGCGCATTGGGCTGTCCTTCTTCATGGTAATTCTCCGTGTGAACTTGTGTGAGACTTCTCTTTGCTGCTATGCCATATGGGTGTATATCAATGCACTGTAGATAATAATTTAGATAGGCTTGTGACTGTTATTTCTGTTGGGCATTTACAGATCTCGCCCAAGATCAAGTACACAAACATTAAAATTTTACATGATTCGGTTAATATGCCTACGTTCACGGAGATGCAGAGCAATTTTACTATAAAATAAAATGATACACAGGAAGAATTATTGGGGTATTTACAAGCAAAGAAGATAGGAAATGGGGTGTTGTTAATCGATCTTCAACTTCTCCCTATTTATAGGGTTTTTAGAGTGTAATTTTCAACATATTGTTCACAAAAGTCTTAGGTGGTGGCTGATGGTGGCGACCGTCACAATTGACATCGGTGGCCGACGGCAGCGCCCACCACAGTTGATGTCGGTGCCCGCCATAGTTGACGTCGGTGTCGGTGGCGGCTGAAAAATGGGACTGAATCAACAAATCTCCCCCTCTAGGCCCATTAACTAAAAGAAGTTTCTTCACACATGGACTTCTAATAGAAGCCCATCCTAGCTAATTCCCTGTAAATCTTGAATTTGCTTTGAGGTAATGCTTTTATCATCATATCAGAACTATTATCGTCAATATAAATCTTTTCAAGCTCTAATGACTTCAAGTCCAAAATATCACGTATCTAATGATACTAAACATCAATGTGCTTCGACCTTCCATGAAAGGTAGAATTCTTGCTAACGTGTATAGTACATTGACTATCACAAAATAACGCATACCTCTTCTGCATAAAGCGAAGTTCGTTCATGAACTTCTTCATCCACAATAACTCTTTTGCATGCTTTTGTCACAGCAATAAACTCAGCCTCTGTCATAGTCCATCATAGACAAGAAAACACACTTCTGCAACTACGACTGCCATGACACTACTCCCTTTGAAAAAATAATCAAATAGGCTGAAGTAGACTTCCCCGTGTTAATATCATTAGCCATATTTGAATTAGTGTCGCCCTCAAGCACGGGCTTGCTAGTGCCAAATCTTAAACGCAACTTGGAAGTACCACGTAGATATCTCAATATCCACTTCATTGCATTCCAATGCTTTTTTCCTAGATTTGATAGAAAACGGCTTACTGTACTAACTGCATATGCAATGTCTAGTCTGGTACATACCATGACATATATAAGACTGCCAACAGTTAAAGTATAAGGAACATCTTGCATGCATTCCTTTTCAGCATCACTCATCGGAACTTGATTCTTATTAAAATTAAAGTGAGTAGCAAAAGGTATACTAATCACTTTAGCTTTATCTATGTAAAATCGTTGAAGTACCTTTTTTATGTACTTTTCATGAGATAGCCATAACTACTCATTTCTCCTGTCGTGAATGATAGAAATTTCGAGAATCTGTCTTGCAAGTCCCAAGTTTTCATAGCAATGACTTTGTTTAGCTCCTTTTTTAATTGATTGATCCTTGAAGAGCTACTTCCAACAATAAGCATATTGTCGACATAGAGTAGCAAGATGACAAAATCATCCTCTAAGAAACTTTGTACAAACACATAGTGATTTGAAGTAGTCTTTCTATAACCCTATTGGGCCATAAACTGCTCGAACTTCTTGTACCACTGTTTGGGAGCCTGTTTCAAGCCATACAGACTCTTCTTCAGCTTGCAGATGTACTTCTCCTTGCCTTTAGCAACAAAACCTTCTAGCTACTCCATACATATCTCCTCCTCTAAGTTACCATGGAGGAACGCTATCTTCACATCCATCTGCTCAACCTCCAGATCAAGGTTTGCGCTAAACCCAATACAATTCGGATTGATGACATTTTGACCACGGTAGAAAATATCTCCTCGAAATCAACACATTTTCTTTGACCAAAGCCTTTCACCACAAGTCTAGCTATATATCGCGGTCGTGAAGTGTCACCCTCGTACTTCACCCATAAATCCACTGAATCTTCAAAGCTTGTCTGCCCTTAGACAATCTTACTAGCTAAAAAATGTGGTTGTCTTGCAAGGATTTCATCTCATCCTTCATAGCTGCAATCCACTCTGCATTCTCTTCACTTTTAGCTGCCTCTGTGTAGCTCTCAAGATCTCCCCCATCAGTGAGGAGCACGTACTCATCTGGTGAATACCGAGTGGAGGGTTGACGGTCTCTAGAACTCTGTCTCAATGAAATTGTTGGCTCCTCAGTAGGAACCTCCTACTGAACATCATCAACTTCTGACAAAACATCCATGTCTTCAGCAGCTTCATGCTCACCCTTGGCCTGATCATCTTGAATATCAACTGTCACATGATCATGGTCATTGGAGTCATTTACACTTGGCGCATGTGAAATAAGAACTGGACCTAAATAGGTCAGAGTATCAGAACTTCGAGTTTCTGATCCTTCGGCTTTGTCAATGTGTTCAATGGTTTGGTCTTCCATAAAGACCACATCACAGCTTCTGATCTACTTCTTTGCAATAGGATCATATTGCTTGTAGCCAAACTCATCTTGCTGTAGTCGATGAAAATACATTGTTTGGTCTTGACATCTAGTTTGGACATCTCATCTTTGGGTATATGTACAAATGCCTCGCACCCAAATACTCATAAGTGATCATAAGAGACATCTTTTTCATACCATACCTGTTAGGAACATCTGCATTCATGGCAACAATTGGAGACAGGTTAATAACATAGGTTGTTGTGTATAGTGCCTCACCCTAGAAGGAATCGAGCAGCTTAGCTTCAGAAAGCAAGCATCTGACCCTCTCCATCAATGTCTTGTTCATCCTCTTTGCTAAACCATTTAGCTGAGGAGTCTTCGAAGGAGTTCTTTGATGTCTAATCCCCTATTGCTTACAATAAGCATCAAATGGTCCATAGTACTCCCCACCATTGTTTGTGTGAATATATTTTAGCTTCTTCCCTGTTTGACGCTCAACAGAAGCTTGAAACTCTTTAAACTTGTCAAGCATATGATCCTTAGATTTTAAAACATAGACCTAGAGTTTTCTGGAATAATCATCAATAGAGTTGATAAAATATAATGCACCACTAAGTGTTTGTACCTTCATAGGACAACATACATTTGAATGTACCAATTCAAGTACGCCTGGCTTCTTAGAAGAAGGATGTGTTTTGAAGGAAATCCGTTGCTGCTTCCCAGCAATACAATGAGCACACTTGCTCAAACACTTGCTCAACTTTGCAGCTTTGAGCCCTAAAAACAAATTCTTCTTGACTTGATAACTTAGTCTTTTCTCACTTATGTGACTGAGCCACCTGTGCCACAACTCTGAAGAACCAGCAACATCAACCGTGTTCACAGAGCTAATAAGGATTGAAGCTTGCATCACATACAAGTTAGATGGTTTCTTCCTTCTAGCAACCACAAGCGCTCCCTTAGAGAGCTTCCATTGGCCATTGCAAAAGGTACTACAGTTCCCATCATCATCATCATCATCATCATCATCATCATCATCATCATCATCATCATCATCATCATCATCATCATCATCATCATCATCATCATCATCATCAAGTTTTTCGGCTAATATTAAGTTTAACCGAATATCTAGTACATGTCGAACTTCCTTGAGAATAAACGTCGTCCTATTGTTGGTGTCCAAACAGATGGATCCAATACTAACAACCTTTGACAGCCTGTCGTTAGCCATCTTCAACACTCCAAAGTCATCAGGAGTGTACGAGGTGGAAAACTCCCTCCTAGAGGTAACATGGAAAGAAGCACCGTTATCAACGGCCCATCCAATCTCACTAGAGGCTAGGTTGATCTCATTTTCATCACAGACTATAATAAGGCCTAAAGTGGTGGTGGCTATATAATCATTCCCATAATCATTTTTTCTTTCCTGCTTGGCATTCTTTGTCTTGTTCTCAGTTTTTTTACTTGTAACATTGCTTTTTTATGTGACCCTTCTTGCCACAATAATTGCTGTACAGATTCTTATATCTGGACTTAGATATACTCCTGCCCTTATTATTCTTCTCTTGACTTTTGATCTTGCTTCTCTCTCTATTTTCTGAGATCAAAATCTTAGACTGTGATATGGTGACAACTTGAGCTCGTGGCTTCATTTCTTCATTTAGAACTATGCTTCTCACAGATTCTCACGTCACAACGCCGCCTGGAGCAAAATTGGCTAGAGAAACACGAAAATTTTCCTATGAGTTAGGCAAAGTATTTAAAAGCCGTAAACCCATGATATCATCATCAAACCTGATGCCAATGTCGAGTAGTTGTTGACAGTATTCAGTCAACTTGTTCAAATAGTCGAAAATAGAACTCCCTTCCTTGTATCTCAGGTGCATCGCTTGATTAAGTAGAAATAACTTATCATTCCCATTTCTCGACATGTACAAGGTTTCTAATTTGATCTATAGAGTTCTAGCATGTGTTTTATTTTGAATATGATTCAAAACATTATCTTTTACCCACTGTTGAATGAAACCATATACTTCTTCATGTTCAAAAGCCCACTCATCTTTGAACTTATCCTCAGGTTTTTGAGTAGCAAAGACAAAGTAAATGTAATTTTTTTACAAAAAGAAGATCTTTCATCTTTCCCTTCCACTTGTGATAGTTAGTACCATTTAAGTAAATTATTTTGCTCATGTTTGCCTCCATAGCTAAAGATAGAGTACTTACAGCAATTTTAGGAGAGAATCTCGCAAATTTGAGAACACCACTACATCCGGAATGCTCGATTTAGCTAAGAACTAGTCTATTCCTCTTAAAAACTAGTAAAAAATAGGCCTGCTTCAGTTTGATCACTGTTGCAACTCGTCATTGTTCCAACTCTGCAATTGTTGAACTCGAATTGTTGCAACTCTATTACTGTTGCAATGCATACTGTTTCAACTATGTTACTATGCAGCATGCTACTGTTTGCACTCATATTGTTACAACTCTGTACTATTGTGACTCGTACCTGTTGAAACGCGAACTGTTGTAACCCGCCTCTGGGCACTATAACAACTCAGTACTGTAGCAATCACTGTAGCTGACAATAATGATGACGCTTTTATTGTAGAAGAATGATGTTGTCTTTCACTGTAACAGCAATGATGATGTACTATAGTTGACTATAGCAGAATGATGACATGCTTTTACTATAGTAGAATGATGATGTTTTTCACTGTAGCTGACTGTAACAGAAATAATTTTCTTCTCCCTCTCGCCTGCCTGTGCTGCAACTCCGTTTTCTAGCTCTATTTTGCAAAAAAACCTTGCTCTGATACCACTTGCTGGAGATTTACAGTCCCCGCCCAAGATAAAAAACACACAAATACTCAAATTTTATGTGGTTTGGCCAATATGCCAACGTCTACGAAGATGCAGAGCAATTTTACTCTAAAATGAAATGATATATGAGAAGAATTATAGGGGCATTTACAAGCACAGAAGATAGAGAATGAGGTGTTGTTAATTGATCTTCAGCTCCTCCCTATTTATAGGGTTTTTAGAGTGTAATTTTCAACATATTGTTCACAAAAGTCTTAGGTGGTGGCCATTACAATTGACGTCAGCGGCACTCACCATAGTTGATGTCAGGGCGCCCTCCACAATTGACATCGGCATCGGTAGTGGCTGAAAAATGGCATTGGACCAACAACTGCCTATTCCAATCCCCTTGATTTATCTCTCTACTTGTAACCTCCTGTACGTATCCCCTAGAAGGGTTTTACTTCAGCTGTAACTCATCTGCGTATTGTCATACGATATCTCATACCAAGTGTGAGAGATTCGTTTGCACAAACTTGGTAGCAGGAAAAAGATTTGTATCTGACAGCTCCTACCTATCGCAAATTTCATTGATTCCATATCCACACTCATTATATTAAGCAGTCCCTCAGGGCATCCTTGACACCTGCTGACAACTCTAGCACCCCATCATCCATAAGCTCCACCAGTCCGGCTACTTTTCCCAATCTGCTGCCACATCCACAACATCCATTAAATAATGTCCTTACTACAATGACCTGGTACAACACCATCGGCTTTCCGCACGTAAAGTTGAACGAGACAAATTATTCACTGTGGCACATCCAACATCTGCCATCCTTGCGGCTCATGGCATGACTGGATTGGCCCATGGGACTGGTATATGTCCACCACAATACATCTTGGATCATACCACAACCATGTTTTCAACCTGGAGTTTAGCGCATGGAACAGGAACAACCACCTGCTCCTTAGCTGGATTATTACGTCCTGCTTGGACAATGTTCTTCCGTATCCTACTCATGCCGCAGTGCCCATTCAACTTGGAAGATGCTAGAAGAATCATTTGGCACTGTAACAGAAGCATGCCTTCTTCAGCTTCGGATGCAACTTCTCCAACTCAAAAAAGAAGATCTCTTGGTCACTTCCCATAGAAAGCCAAGTACTTGGCCCATGAACTTGGTGCGGACCTCCAGTTTCAAGCGGTGAGTTTAACTCGATCTTTTTTGGCTATCTCGATAACGATTTCAGTGACATCATTGCTGCTTTATCGAGCCCATTCCATTTTCAGAGTTTCATAATATCCTTCATAATCATGAATTGAGAATCAAAGCTGACATTTGACTCTCACAACTTTCTCTCGGCTGACTTTGTTTCCAAAAGGAAAGACAATAAATATGATTTGAATAGTTGATCTACTAATAGATACACACATCTAGATTGTTTGAATAATGCACCGCGAAGCAATAAGTATGGATCTTATGGTGATATACCATGCCGAATACGTCACTAACACATCCACACCAAGGACAACTGCATGCTTCTTTCGCAATGACAATCCTAGCATTGATTCTCCATCAGTTCACTATGCTGCAAACTCATCCAACTTTAGAAAATCTCAGTGTGCTTTTTGAGTTTACTGATTCATCTTTTGTTATTAAGGATCGAACGTCGAAGGGAAGAAGGATAGCTCGAGGGAGAGGAGTGGAGTCACTCGAATGGCGGGAGAGAGGAAAGAGGGCACTTGACCAACTCCTCCCCACTTCTTCAAGGCCGAAGAAAAGATGGCTTATGTAAGCTTCCATCCATTCATGGTGATCACATCTTTTCTGCTCCTACTTCCATTTATAGTGAGAGAATAAATCTTGACTGCTAGCATAGACAACTTGCTCACCTCCATCATCGCTCCGTTTGAAATGTTATTAGTGCAAATAATCCAAATGTAATTCTTTTCGATTAGGTTATGAGTCACGTGGGCGCTATGATAAGGGGAAAGCTATTAGATCATCACTATATGTAACAAATTCTATTAGCTGAAGGCCTCTTGAAATAATTTTCAGTGATGTCTGGGGCCGGCTCCTTTTTCTTCTAACGTTCATAGATTTTTTGTCATTTTAATTGATGATTTATCCTAATTTACCTAGATCTGTTTTATTAAATTGAAGTCTCAAGTGTTGGAAAAACCTACACCTCTTTTTATAGCTAGCCAAGTAAAAAAAATAAAAATAAAAATAAAACACACACTTCCATACACCAAAAGTAATAAAAGTATGTCCTCTATACCAGAGTAATGTAGAATTAATAAAGCAATACACTCACAAAGCAAGATTAGCTTAGGATAATTTCATCAAATATGTGAACGTTACAAATTTAATGTGGTTCACTACCAAGAAAACAGCTACAAAGGCTAAATCCACTATTAACTTTGGAATATACTCTACATTGTAAAGATTACAAGAATCTAAGAGTCACAACTCTTTTTACATATAATAGAGAAATCTCACCCAATGGTAAATAAACAAAGATGAGATAGAAGGAATTACCAAATACAAACAAATTTGATTTAATTTCTCTTTGCCAAGAGGATCTACTTGAGTTTCAAATGCTCTGCCCTTTTCTACTCTTTCTTCCACAAAGAAAACCCTCTTTTATTTTCTTCAAAGTTGTAGTCTATGTCCACTTATACTCTATGTGCTCTTTCTTTAAAAGAAAAAAAACTTTCTTTAGAAACTTTGAGCTTTTAACGTAAAAGCTTTACATTTATTCTAAAGCCATGATCCTCTCCATATAAGAGCAAAGCGAGCCCCACAATTGAAGGAAAAACCCCAATATCAATACATGATTTGTTCATCTCCATTGAATGGCTAAAAAACAATTCAATTTGCCAATTAAATCGATTCAATCTGACTGGGGTGGGGAATTTAGATCCCTTACTTATTTGAAACAGTGTGAATTTCACTATTGGCGTTCGTGCCCTCATACGCATGAACAAAATGGTGCGGCAGAAAGAAAAATCTGCACACCGTTGATGCGGCCTGTTCATGTCTTCTCTCTCAAGCATCTATGCAGTTTTAAGTTCTGGAACTTTGCTATGCCCATTGCAGCCTATCTATGAACCGCGTTCCACAATCATCTATCGGTTTTCAATCTCCACCTACCTATGACATTGATTAACAATTGTGTAGTGATTGACGGAGTGATTGACTACTTTCTAAGCTAAAAATTAGCCCTCCGTGACACGAGCCCATTAAGCTACTTTCTGGGTGTCGAGTGCTTCTCCTCCAATGGTGTTATGGAATTATCTCAAAGAAAACACATCTTGCACCTTCTCAAGAAAACACACATTGAGTCATCTAACCTCTGTTTAACACCATTGGATAGCTATAAAAAAAATTGTCTAAATTTGATGGGGTTAAAATGAAGGAACTGTACCTATATAGCCAAGTCGTACAGATATTACCTTAACCCAGCCTGATCTAGCATATTCGGTGAATAAGGTTCGCCAATTGATGGCAGACGCTACTAACATACATTGGGTGGCGATAAAACGTTTCTTACGGTATTTAACACATAAGTCCAGTGTTGGCTTATTATTCTCTAAATCCCACTGTATGCAAGAAGCCTTTTTTGATGCGAATTGGGTTGGATGTGTTGATGGTCGATGATCAACGGGCGGATTTGCTATCTTCGTGGGCAACAATTTAACCTCATAGTCCGCTAGAAAGCAACATATAGTTGCTTGATTATCCACAGAATCCGAATACTGCGCAATTGGAAATGCTACGACTGCGATTGTTTGGTTAAGGCCTTTATTGAAAGAGCTTTGATTTCCAAAGCTGGCCCCTCCAATCTTCTGGCGTGTGACAATCTGGGGGTCACTATCTCACAGCTAACCCCCCTTTTTCATGCAAAATCAAAGCACATTGAAGTTAATTTTCATCTTGTGCAGGATCAGATCAATCGGAACCTACTTGATGTGCGGTTGATATCAACTAAAGACCAACTTGCTGACATTATGACCAAGCCCTTATCTACGGCTCATTTCGGCTTCTTTAAGGATAAGTTACAGCTGCTCTAACAGGACCACTGCACTTGGGGGCGTATGAGGGTATATCAATTTACTATAGGTATATAGTTATGCATGTGACTTA
Organism: Warburgia ugandensis; assembly: GCA_035236585.1. Classification (NCBI taxonomy): domain Eukaryota; kingdom Viridiplantae; phylum Streptophyta; class Magnoliopsida; order Canellales; family Canellaceae; genus Warburgia; species Warburgia ugandensis. The sequence continues at coordinate 7,679,827 of CP141138.1, read as the reverse complement.
ACTACCTATTCCAATCCCCCTTGATTTATCTCTCGACGTGGAACCTCCTCTACGTATCCCCTAAAAACGGTTGACTCCAGCGGTAACTCATCTATATAAGTTCATAAGCTCTCTCATACCAAGTGTGAGATTCATTTGCATAAACTTGCCATATTTCTAGATCAATATGTTGTCAAATCTCTTCTGTAAAGAGATGATTGAGAAGGAAGAAGATGATGCATCAAGAAGTAAAACAGTCCTGTCTAGGGTAAAGACTTTTTTATCGGCCATGGAATCATTGATTCAACTTGCCCGTAGGTACGGTAAATGATTTTTGTGGGCGTGTTTCAAAAAATCCTACTTCCAATCCAACACTAACTTGGTTAACTCTTTATGAAGAGAAAGAGTTGCATGTGTCCTGTTGCAACAAACAGCAAAAAACTACCATTCAAAAAAAGAATAGCAAAAATACTTGGAGGTAGAAGCCTTTTCAGGAGAGTGCTCTTTAACTTGGAAGAAGATTCTGTAGTTTAAAAGAGAAGCTTCAGTGTAGTGCCCTTTTCAGATTTCATGTTTTCTTTTCCTCTTTTCTTCTTCGGGAATTTCTTCTCTGCATTGCTTATTCGAAATTAAAGAAGGATTAACTATTTGCTCCAAATAGAAAGGTACCAATTGATTCCACTCATTCCACTTCCTTGTCACTCCATTTGCTACTTGCACAAAGTAAAAGATCAAGCACCATTTCTCATGAATTGGTTGAAATATCTTTCCAAGTTATGAAGCTTAGATCTAAAGAATACATTGTTGACCTGTTCATTACATGCTATATAATTTAACTAGAGCTACAGTAATCAAACAGCTAGAAATGCAAATGTTTAACTAGGAAAAAACAACCAGCACCATGTACTCTTGGTGTTTCATAAATGCAGCTGTCCTACCATGATGTCAGAATTTATGGCAGTACCTAATGTGGAAGAAACCAGTTTATAACTTCAAGTGCATGATTGTGGATTTTTTAGAATCAAGAAAATAACTGCATATATAAAGAGATAATATTGTTGCTGCTAGTGTCAATACGGCACTAAGTTTCTGGTAACGTATCCTTGAGCATTACTTGATACTTAATCTTCCACTTTCTCTAGAAATGAAACTAATATGCTACATGCATACATATAGATGCACACATATAGCTTCTTTAGTTAAAAATGTATTATGCCTTTGTTCCTGTCACATTTATGTCTAGTTCAGCACCAACATGAAAATTTACAATATCTGGATTTTTGAAATGCACATATAAAAAATATAGAATGTATGTAACCGATGTATATCCTTTGTATCCAAGGATGAATCAATCAGTAGGAGAAGAATTAGGCCAAACTATTTCCCAAAACCCTGTAAACATAGGCACACTTGCTCAACCCCATAAATTTCTGTGTTTGTGTGTTTGTTCAATTCTTTTGTTCTTTATTCATATCGTATTTGTCCAACAATATGAGGTCTTCAACGTGAACATGCAAGGTTATGAATTACTAATTGTGAAGAAATCCTAATTGTTGGTGATTATATCAAATACCCCACGAATAGGGTCAAAGCTTATTTCATCTCATACTACATATACATCATGTGTGCATGTATATAAAAATACACACATTAATATATATATATATATATATATATATAGAGAGAGAGAGAGAGAGAGAGAGAGAGAGAGAGAGAGAGAGAGAGAGAGAGAGAGAGAGAGAGAGAGAGAGTATATGTTACATTCAGCTAGTCGGAAAACTGACTTGAATTGACATAGATGAAGCATATTTGTAGCATACTGCACAATTTCATTCATGTTTTAGAATGGTTCATTCCCACGTCAACTATCTATAAGAACGAATAGTTAGTTTGTATATACACATTCATGCTATGAAGGTACTTCCCATTTCCTTTTACCATTGAAAAACCCATACTAAATAAATGAATAAATAGATCTTTCATCTGCAGCTTTTGAACCTCATGCTCAACCCTATGATTCTAACAAGTAATTACTGCAACCATTTAGCATTTGACGAAGCATTCATGGAGTGATGAAAAACACAACAATCTACACCACGTTACCTACAATCCCAACATATAAGGGCTACCACTTCTTTACATAAGCTGAGCCTATTGTTCAAAACAAAAACATAAAATTTTGATAGAAAATTATCTTAAACAACTTTCTTGATAAGATACAATTCAGGCAATTAAATTGCATTTCCATACAGCATACGTGTACGTAACTAAACCTACGCACACTCATAAACGGAAGTAAATGCCTTTGTCCATACATGCCTGGTATACAATGCACTGCTGCATATATTCTATCACACAAAAGCAAGAATACACTCGCGCATATATAATGATCTGTGCACTTTTCCGACAAACACACATTTTCATGGGCATATGTCACATAGAAAACTTTTATATCATCTACTCAAATGTGTAGAAATATAATAAATGATACCCACGTTTGACCAGGCACTTCGCGCTTTATTTACCATTTCCCGTCTCAGCTACTATAAGATGTTATAATCCAGGCAATAATACCCCGAGAACTGTCTAAATAGGAGTTCCATTCCCAAGCCAAGGTAAAAAAGTACTGGGTACCTTAAGGAAGCAAGGGAGTACGAGCATGTAAAATGTTTACCTTGTTACTTCTCTGATTATTCTGATAATGTAATTCCACATGCATGCACAATATGCATATCCACCTTTGTCTTGGCTAGGATGTATGGCTTGGGTTTACAACATAAATATATTTTGGTGTATAATTCAGAGACTAGAAAGATGGTGAAGCCTCAGTAAACGGAAAAGAAAATACAGGATGATCAGCTAAGGACGATGTTAAGTACAGATATATGAACAGCTCCTGAGGTCAAGTTGTAAATTAGCTGAACATTCACAAAACGACAAAAACTGAGTCTCAGCAAAGGAAGGATACAAGGTACTTGATATCTTGTATCTCTATACTTGCAAAAGGTCCTCCCCATATCCTTAGTTTTGATTAGACTCATCACCTTGTGAGGAATATGGGAGAGTGGTCTAGAACCCGGAAGAACCCTAAGTTCCATTTAAAGATGAACCAGTGGGAAAATAGGGGAGTACTCAGTGCAAACCCAATTACTGTCAGCCATTACATGAAGTCTATCAAGTATCCAAATACAATTTATTGTAGAAAATAGTAGGTTTAATGCTTTTAGTGGTCTCCCAGCAATGATTTATTCCAAAACCTCAAGCATCACTAAGCTGTATCTTGTAAAAGATCTTCCATTAAACTGTAGATCTGTACCTCCAAAACATACATGACAAAAGTTGCACCGACATGAAGCAAACAAAGACTCTGATAGTCTCAAAGTAGATAACATTCATATATCATATGAAAATTCATAAACAACAAGACATCTAATATTAACACAGAAGGATTTCAGATACAAGCCATAACCACAAAAATCCGCATACCATAACTTATATCTAACATCACTGGAAAGTTTTTATCCAACAAAAAAACACACCCATATAGGTAAAGCTGTGTAATTTCCCTTGATTTAGGAAAGGATCGGACCGAGATGCTTGATTCCCCGAAGAGAGAGAGAGAGAGAGAGAGAGAGAGAGAGAGAGAGAGAGAGAGTGAGTGGTGTTCAGAGGAAATAAAGATGGATAACCTTCAAGGATCAGAATCATGAAAAGTCATCTCTTCTTCTTCTTCGTCTTCGTCTTCGTCTTCGTCGTCTCCTTCTTCTTCTTGTGGTTGACGAGGGAGAATGAAAAAGGAAGAGGAGGTGGGGGTGTAATGATGAAGAATGAGGGGACGAGATTGAAGATGGCGATGATGATGATAAGAACAGGGATGCCATGATTGCTGTTGGGTGGTGGTGTTGAAAGGAGGAAGAAAATCCAAGGTATTGCGTGCCATCTGGGGTCTCACATGGAGAATTATCATGAAACCCATGACGCTATCCTTTTCATGCTGCAGCTCAGCTAAACGGAATTATTACTAGCAAATGTCCAGGGAATAAATATATATACATATCATCAACCCAGAGAGAGAGGGCGAGGGTTTCTTGGGCTGAGTTGAAATGGCCAGAGCAGTCACTGAGGTCCTCTGACAAATATATATACATAATATATGGCAATGAACCGCACTCCTACGTTTTGATAATGGCACTGCTCACTTTCTCAGAAGTACTTATGAGATGGATGCCCTAATTTTTATTCAAATGGACGGCTAAGTACAAAGGATTACTTGTTTAACCTTCCAAACTTTTTTCTACCCTACCCTCACTGAAAATCTTCTTCCATCTTAAAAATTATTTGACCATTTCAATAAAAGAAAAGGAAAGAAGTTATGACAATTGTAAGCCTCTACATGGTTGATTTAAGGTTTGAAAATGAAAACGTGCAATAATCTATTCCCATCAACAAAACCTCCAAAAACCAGAGGTTTATATCGAATCATCCAAGAAGGAAGATTTGGAGTATTTTTCATTATTAGCAAAGCCTAGAAGATCAACGGTTTTGATAATCAATCTAGTGGGCTCATAAGCTCATCCATTGTATACAAATTCCTTGGCTGAATATTATTTTCCTTACATATTTTGATAGTTCCTCAAAAATTGTAAGTTTGTAGCATTTTTTATGAGCCAACTATATTAGGTGCTGTTATATGATGAATATCTAATTCTTTCAACTGTTAATGCATGCCCCTACTTCCCAGAAAAAACATCAATGTTTAATATATCCTGTATAGGTTCACTATGAGCATTTCCTTTTCCTCAATAAAGCTTCCATCTTTCAGAAAAAAGAACTATACCATGTAGAGAGAGAGAGAGAGTTTCCTCAATAACATGTGTGCGTACGTGTGTCTACATAGAGAGAGAGAGAGAGAGAGAGAGAGAGAGAGAGAGAGAGAGAGATGGTCGGATGGAGCTATCATGTACTCACTATAGTATCGAGATGGAGAGAGAAGGATAATGTGTTGGCAGAAAACAAGAAAAAACCCTTAATTCTCCCTCAAGTTTTGCAAATATCCACATTCCCTTGTCCCATCCTACTTTTGCACTCTCTTCACCATTTTCATCTCCCAACTTCCAGCCCATCTCTACGTCTCGTTTCCGGGTAAACTTTTTCTTTGACCTAGACAAGTTTATTCACCCTCCAGTACCTTTCCCTTCTTCATTTTGCTTGAAATAAATGGTCTCCTTTTTCTATACAGAAGCTAGGGTTAAGGATTGAAAAAGAAGACATAAAGTAGATCAAAAAGGTTATTTGAGAAAAGAAGAAAAGTTGGAAAGACAAGTACTTCAACTGAGAACATTTCTCATTCCTTTTGTTTATTCTTTCTTTTCTCTATGTTCTGGCCTTGTTTCTCTGGATCATCATTGCGAAAAGAAGTGGCTGTCAACCCACTTCCAGCAGTAGTTTTTCTGGTGGTCTCCTGACCAGAAAATAGAAATTTACTCTGCAGTCTGCGGGTTAAAGAACGAGTCCTTCAGTAGTATTTGTTAGTTCTTCGCTGGCATAAAAAAGAAAAGACACCCAACATGAAGTTAGCTGTTCTTGATATGAAATGAGTCTACTGAGATGAGATGAGATGAGATGAGATTCATATTAGGCACGAGATGAAAGTAATAAGACTAAAAATTCAATTTAGCTGTTAGTTAAGACGAGATATTTTTCATGTCTACTCATCTCAAGTACCACTACTAGTGAGATGAGGGAACACTCTTTCATTTCAGATCAAGCACCACTAATAATGATATAGTCTATATCATCTTGTATCAAGTCATATCATCTTATCTCAAACACCACTAACCTATTGTAAAAGAATCTGGAAGGTCACAGAAAGTTCAAAATTAAACGAGACAAGAAAGTTGGAGAATCACAGGGCGTTAATAATGGGCAAGCGAGACGATTACTAGCTGTGGTTTCTATTGGAAGACTTGGTCAAAGTTCAGGCCCTTATTATAAGAGCATACTATTGACTTAGGCAAGAAGTCAATAATATACTTGTAATTTTTCTTGTAATGTCGCCCTGTAAGAGCACCTTAGTAGTTGGCATCCGCCTAAGGCTATTCAGCTAGCCACTAATATAGCCCCTTAGTCAAGGTAATTAATGGAATGAAGGTTCCCATCAAAGCACCAAATTTGTCTAATCCATGTGATTTTCAAAAAATGACCATCTAAGAGGGGCTTAGATGGTAAATGGTTTGAATCAATAAGGGCCAGACTGGCATAGAATTATACATAATCTAGTTTGTGGGATTATGGTAGATTGTTCCTTAATATTAAAGGCCTAATTTGCAAGATACATATACTCTGCTTATGGGATTCTACCAGATTATCACGTATGAATATATGAAGAGGCCTCGTAGGAGCAAGTTTTCATGTGGAGAAGTAGATTTCATATTAAGTGTTCAATTTTAGTCAAAATACCCCTAATTTAGTGTTCAATTAGATTATCTACGCCATCAATTTTAAGATTTTACATAAAATATTTTATTTTAGTTTTAATTGGCCATCCACCCATTGAATTGCAAAATTTAACGATTAGATGATCATCAGAGCTACTCAAAAGAGTAATGAATAGTTTTGATGATTCTAATTGGGTCATGTGCATTGCAGATCAATTAACTCAAGCTTGGATGATCCAGATCAAATCAAGAAGATTAGATGAGGATGATGAAGCTTCCTGGAAAGAGAGAACTTTGAAGACTCTTAGGATAGAAGGAATTTGAAGAATGGAGGAGTCTTGTAGGGTTTTGGCAAGATTGGGCTGCTAGTGGACCCCACTCACTCTCCATCTCTCTCTCATACCCTCTCTCTTTCTCTCTCATGCCTCTATCTCTCTTGTCTCTTCTTTCTTTCTTCTCTAAAGACTCCTCCCCCACGTCTCATTCTTCTCTCTTTGGCTGGCTGACTCTCCTCCTATCCTCTCCTCTCTTTCCCTCACTCCCTCTTTCCTCCTTTCTTCTTCCCTATCCTCCACGCCCAAACTTGTAAACCCCTCTTCTCTCTCTCTCTCTCTCTCTCTCTCTGCTCCACCCAGCCTCTCATTCTTCTCTTCTCATTGTCTCCCATCTATCCAATCAAACCCTGCTCTCCTCTGTTCTTCCCCCTCTTACCCACTCCTATCTCCCCTCTGCTCATCTCTCCAGTCCTCCATCTTCACTGGCATCTACATCATCTCCTCATCTGTTCCATGAAACATACCACGCCAAGCGTTGTTTTTCTTCACCGGCCAGGCGACCCAGCTTCCAGACCAGGCCAGACAGTTCCCAGTTGCTCCCCTTAGCATCGTTGCACGGCACTGACACGGCCCGATCTCTGCTCCTCCATCTCCTCCACCATTGTCAACATCACCCGACCCATCTCACTCTTCAACCAATTCCCATGTAGCCAGATCGCACCCGTTCCCTCTCCACCACCTAGCTAGGTATAGGCTTCATCACCATCGTTCTCCCTTCACCATCCTCCTCCTCCTGGCCAGGGTTAGGGTTCAGGGTTTCCACTCCTTTTTCCCTACCCCTCTCCTCCTTCCTCTTCCCTCTCCCCCACCATCTCTGGCGGCTCCCTCTACTCCTCGTCGGGTTTCCATTTTGATTTTTGTTTAAAATAAAAAACTGAATAAATTCCAAAATTTCCCTTCAGTCTTTAATTGAAATCTCATTTTTGTCCTCTTTTTATTTTCTTCTGTGTCCCTTTCTATTCCAATTTTAATTTATTCGTGTTTTTCTTATCCAGGAACAATCTAATTCAGATTAGATCAATTAAGGTCTAACCCAATCAACGGGCTAACCTTAATCAACCAAAAATTGCTTGTTTCTTATGGATTCCAAATTGACTTTACAGTTTCATTCTTAGGACATCTCTAAACATAATTAATGTTTTTGATCTTCGATCTAAAATCTAGAAATCATTTTGATCTGTCCAAATCCCAAAATCACAAATTACTCTAGATCTTCACAATTTTGAGGACTCTGACAAATTTGACTAGAAAATCTATAATCAAGGATGTTTTGAAAATAGTGATGAAGGCTGATCAACTCTCAAAAGACCAGAGTTGAAGATATTGATGATGATTAAGCTAGGGAAGTAGGTTTTTTTTTTTTTTTTGTTATTTGGTTTATTTTAATTATGTTTGAACTGAAAATTATGTAATAGTTAGATATTGAACTAATCTGAACTCTAATTCTAATTTTAGTAACTTTTTGTTATTTCTTTTTAATTTTAGATAATTAAATTTTATTTAAAACTCCATCTTTTAAAGCGAGTCCCTGTGGGATCAATCCGTATTTGCATAGCTATACTACAATAGCCCGTGCACTTGCGATTAAATATCAACAAGTTTTTGAGTTTTTATAAAATTTAATTAAAAAATCCAAAAAATTAGAAAATTTAAAAAATTAGGAATTGTATTTTTTTTAAAAACATTTTATGCATTTTTAGGTGCATCTTTAATTTTTTTGTCCATAACCACTTTAGTTCCTGAATTTGGTACTAATAGCTATCTTTCTTTTTTAGGAAATTGGCAAGTGAAGCATCATCAATTAAATAGATTTTTCTTTCTTTCTTAGATTAGAAATTTTTCATTTTTTTTAGTAAATCTTGTAGTGAGGTCCCTTTGTAATTTGCACTTTCAATTTTAATGTTTAAAGGGTTGTATAACATAGGGCAAGTATGGGATAAGGTGGCCCACACTTGATCTTCATCAGAAATCCCACTGTAAGTTTTCTCACTCACTTATTTTCTAGATTAGGGTTTGCATTTAGAGTAATTTTGCATTGGTTGATAGTTTAATTGCATATAGAAAGCATACTTTATATTTGTTACATTTTAGGGTTTGCATTAGTTTTTTGCTTTTAATTGCATCTTAGGACATATTTAATGCTTTAAGGTGATTTATATGCTGATCGAATTATCATGGTGTGTGAAAATTAATTAGTAAGGGTACCTAACCCCACAAGATCAAAGGTGAATTTCATCACCACTCCTTGGCCCACTTAGGATAATCACTTAAAATCAATTAGAAGAGACCTATAGAATCATCACATGCTAAGAGGACTCTCTTAATAAGACATGATTTATTGTCACTCCAGTGGCTTTTGATCACTATGGTTATTGGGGGTTATCTAATAGAGCCTCGCTCTTTCCCCACCTCATGTTGACATTTGTTGAGGTCTAAATGCCTCCTTATATGTGGGTTGTATTAACCACTTTGGGAAGAACCTAACTGGTAAGCAGTAGTCAACTCCTAAAGAGAGGAGAAGCATTAGATTAGGCTAATTAAAAGCATCGTCCCCATAGAAAATCAAAATATCTGTACTTATTAGCCTTAAGAGATTGCTTGATTGTGCATCATTCTAGGCATTTAAGTTGCATTATTTAGGATAGTCCTCTTTGAAAAAAAAAAGACAAACAAAAAAACACAAAAAGCAAAAAGATCTTTCATTGTATGCCCTTTTGGATATGTGACAAAACTGGTAGGTTAGTCAAGTATGACCAAAAAGACATATTACTAATGAATAATTAACGATCAAGGGGTAACTCACCCCATGGTAGTATCAGAGGTGATCGACGCCCTCCACTCATCATGAATGAGGACCCACCACCTCTAATTGATGATGAATATCAACCTCCACCAAGGAGGAATAATCATCAATAAAGAAATTGGAGAAGGAATGGAAATAGGGAATGAGACCAATAGAGTGACCATGGAGATAATGATGTTTATCAGAATCTTCATGGAAGAACTTTAAGAGACTACCTTCAGCCTACATGCACCAGTACACCTTCTTATGCCATTCTTCCTTAAAATACTGGTGCGTTAGAATTAAAAATGGGAGTAATCCAGTTACTTCCCAAATTCCATGGGTTAGATAGTGAGAGTTCTTATTTGCACCTTAAAGAATTTGATGAGGTATGTAGTACCTAAAGAACACAAAATGTAGGTCTAGATACTGTCAAGCTTAAGCTATTTCCTTTCTCTTTAAAGAAAAAAGCAAAAATGTCATTTAATGCATTGCCATCAGGTTCCATAAGGACTTGGAATAAAATGACTAGGGAATTCTTAAAGAAGTTTTTCCCTATGCATAAAACAAATACACTTTGTTGTCATAAAATGAACTTTACCTAGAAAGATAAAGAATTATTCTACCAATGTTGGAAAAGGTTCAAAGATCTATTACTTATTTGCCCACATCCTGGCTATGAACCATGGTGCATCATCAGCTTCTTTTATGAAGGACTTAATTTTGACATGCGCCAGTTTGTAGAGATGATGTGCAATGGTAACTTTTTGAATAAACAACCAGATGAGGTCTGAAAGTTCACAAACCTAGGCTGACCTAGAAAGAGTAGAACATCCAGATAGATCCAAACACGACCACATCTACTAGGGGAGGCATGTATGCCATGCCTGAAAAAGATGAAACCAATGCCAGAGTAGCAACCCTAGCCATAAAAGTAAAAGCCATAGAAATGGGAAAGAAAAACTCAAATAATGATGAACAAGTGTGTAACATTTGTGAAAGTACTGCCCATCTTACTCAAGCATATCCTACCATCCATGTATTTCAAGATGTACTTCATGTTCAGGTTAATGCATTTAATAATTATAAAAGACCGTTCTCCCAATATTCAGAGACATATAATCCCAACTAAAGAAACCATTCAAATTTCAGTTGGAGAAATGGACCAAATTCTAATGTCTAACAAGCAGGCCCATACTAGAATCATCAACAACCAAACCAAGGACTACTTGCTCTACCCCCATACCAAACTCATCAACCACATTTTTTTGGACCTTACTTGCCTCCACCCAAAAGGCATGTAGAGGATAATAAACTTGCTCAAAACCAGGAGAAGAAAATTTCTCAATTGGAAAGTCAAATAAAACAAACTAACCAGTCCATGATTAAATTAAAGAATATGATGAGTCAAATGATGCAAAGTATGAAAAAAGAAAAGTTTCCAGCTCAACCACAATCAAATCCTAAAGGTGTGCATGCGGTTAGAGAAACTACACTTGATGCATCATCAAGCTTTACTATAGAAGAGACTAAAGATGTTACCATTCTTAGGAGTGGTAAAATAATTGAGAAAGATGAGCCCCAAAAGACTGAAAAGGTAGAAAAACTTAAAGGAAAATCTAAAGAAAGGATCTTACTCCACCTATTGAGCCCCATGTCCATTTCCTTTTTCCATTCCCTCAAAGGTTGTGTCAAGTTACAAAGAGTACCACTAATGATGAAATTATGGAGATATTTAAGCAAGTCAAGATCAACATACCGATCTTAGATGCAATAAAACAAATCCCATCATATGCCAATTTTTTATAGGATTTATGCACAATCAAAAGGAAATTGAATGTGCAAAAGAAGGCGTTTGTGATTGAACAAGTTCAATTCTTCAGCACCATAAACTCCAGAAATACAAGGATTCAGGTTGCCCCACTCTCACTTGCATGATTGGTAACCATGAGATCAACCAGGACTTATTAGATCTTTGATCCAATGTTAAATTGTTACCATATACAGTCTATGTTTAGTTAAGACTAGGAGACTTCAAGCCAACATTCACTACTCCAACTAGCTGATAGATAAGTTGTAAATCCTAGGGGCATAATAGAGGATGTGTTATTCCAAATAGAGCAATTCTTTTTCTCATTCATTTTTTTAGTTTTGGACACACAACCAGTGCTGAATGAGCAGCAAGAAATTCCTATCATCCTTGGACTCTAATGCCCTAATAAATTGCAGAAATGGTGTCATGAAGCTTCCATTTGGTAACATGACACTAGAATTGAACATCTTTAATATCTATAAGCAACCTAGAGAACCCACAGATGACTTACACTATGTTAATATGATAAATTCAATGGTGCAAGATCATTTTCAATTATCTTCCTTGTCGTACCCACTTAAGGCCTGCTTAGCCCATTTTAACAAGTTTAATGATGACACATTAATAGAGGAAGTTAATGCCCTCCTTGATTCTGTGCCTCCTGTGAATACAGTAAAATGGAAACCTTAGTTCAAGGAACTTCCATCGAGAGAGTCCACTCCCATTCCATCCTCATTGGAACCTCCTAAGCTAGATTTGAAACCTCTACTTTCTAAACTCAAATATACCTATTTAGGAGATGAAGAAACTTTTCCTGTTATAATTGCCTCTCAATTGGAAAAATATCAAGAGGAATAATTGATTAAAATTCTCAGGGAACATAAAAGTGCAATAGGATGGACCTTAGCAGACATTAAAGGTATTAGCTCTTTAATATGCACCCATCAAATTTACTTAAAGGATAATGCTAAACCATATCGTCAAATGCAAAGAAGGTTAAACCTTAATATGAAAGATGTGGTTAGAGCAGAAGTCCTTAAATTGCTTGATGTGGGAATCATCTACCCCATAAGTGACAGCAAATGGGTGAGTCCTACTCAGGTTGTTTCGAAAAAGTCTCGAGTGACAATGACCACTAATGCCAATAATGAACTAATTCCAACTAGAGTTACCACTGGTTGGCATATGTGCATTGACTATAGAAAATTGAATGTTGTTACTAGGAAGGACCATTTTTCTTTGCCTTTTGTTGACCAAATGTTAGAAAAGGTTGCAAAACACCAGTACTATTGTTTTCTAGATGATCATTCAGGATATAACCAAATAAAAATTGCACCCGAGGATCAGGAAAAGACCACATTCACATATCCTTTTGGCACTTTTTGCCTATAAAAGAATGTCATTTGGATTATGTAATGCTCTTGCCACATTTCAACGCTGTATGTTAAGCATTTTCAGTAATATGGTAGAGAGAATTTTAGAGGTTTTCGTGGATGACTTTTCTATTTTTGGTGATTCCTTTGACACATGCCTTGAAAATTTAAGAAAAGTCTTAAATCATTGTGAAGAAAAGAACCTAGTGCTTAATTGAGAGAAATTCCATTGCATGATTCTTAAGGGAATTGTCCTTGGCCACATCATGTCATCCAAAAGTATAAAGGTAGATAAAGCCAAAGTTGGCCTAGTTACCAATCTACCCATCCCCAAATTTGTTAGGGACATTTGCTCATTCTTAGGTCATGTAGGATTCTATAAGAGCTTCATTAATGATTTTAGTGCTATATCCAGATTGTTGTGTCACCTCCTTACAAAGGAAACCCTTTTGAGTGGATTGATGATTGTCAAAAAGCTTTTATAAGCTGAAGGACAAGTTAACCACTGCACCCATTATACAGAAAAAAGGGAAAAAGCCATATGTCGTCTACTATGCCAGTAGGACCCTAAATAACATACAAATGAACTATTCCACCACAGAGAAAGAATTGTTAGCAGTTGTCTTTGCATTGGATAAATTTAGGTCTTACTTGGTTAGATCTAAATTAGTCATCTTCACTGATCATTCGGCCCTTAAGTATCTTCTCTCTAAGGAAGATCCTAAGCCTAGACTACTTAGATGGATTCTTTTACTTCAAGAGTTTGACATTGAGATAAAAGATAAAAAAGGAGTAGAGAATATTGTAGCTGACCACTTGTCTCGTCTAATCCTAACAGACCCTTTAGATGAGTTGTCAATCATGGATACTTTCCCTGATGAACAAATTTTCATATCTCCCATCCTCCCTGGTTTGCTAATATTGCAAATTATTTAGTTATAGGGAAGATTCTTGATCATTGGAATAATTAGAAAAGTAAAAATTCTTTTCTAATATTAAGCACTACTTCTGGGATGACCCATATTTGTTTAAGTACTACCCATATCAAATCATTAGGAGATGTGTCCCCGACTTAGAGCAACGTAGCGTCATCTCCTTTTTCCTTTCAGAAGCATGTGGTGGACATTTTTTTGCACAGAAAACTGTTGCAAAGATTTTGCTGTGTGGTTTCTATTGGCCGTCATTGTGTAGATACACACATGCATTTTATAAATCATGTGAGAGATGTCAAAAGTTAGGAGGAATAGCTCGTAGGAATATGATGCCTCTAAACCCTATCCTTGTTATTGAAGTTTTTGATTGCTGGGGTATTGATTTCATGCGCTTATTCCCACCTTCTTTTGGCTATATCTATATCTTATTGGTCGTAGACTATGTTTTAAAATGGATTGAGGCTATCCCATGTAGGCATAATGATCATAAAATAGTTGTGAAATTCTTAAAAGAAAACATTTTTTTTCTATATTTGGGACATCTTGAGCTATTATAAGTGACAATGGTACACACTTTTGCAATAAACCATTTGAAGTACTCATGAAAAAATATAATATCACCCATAAAGTTGCAACACCGTATCACCCACAAACAAGTGGACAAGTAGAAGTATCTAATCAGGTTATTAAACAAAATCTTCAAAAGACTATAAATCTAGATCGTAAGGATTAATCTCTTAGACTAACCGATGTGCTCTGGGCTTACAGGGTTGCACATAGAACCTCGATTGGTATGTCTCCTTATCGTATTGAATATGATAAGGCATGTCACTTGCCTGTGAAATTAGAACATAGAGCCTACTAGGCAATAAAAACCTTTAATTTCAACATGAATAAAGCAGGCTCACATAGGAAACTCTAGCTTAATGAGTTGGAAGAGATCAGGCAAAAAGCTTATGAGAATAATAGGACATATAAAGAAAAGATGAAATTTTTTCATGATAAAAACATAATCACAAAATCCTTTACTCCAAACAAGAAGGTTCTGCTTTACAATTCTAAGATCCACCTATTCTCAGGTAAGCTTAGATCTCGATGGATCAGTCCATATGTAATTAAAGAAGTTTTTCCATATGGGACCATCGAGATTGAGGATGCTAGGATTAGTCATACTTTTAAAGTGAATGGTCAATGTTTAAAGCCTTTCCTAGAATATGAGATTCCAGAAGTTGAGTCCACAACTCTAGAGGATCTTGTTTATCAGGATTGAGTGGATCTAATCCCTCTGTACCATATTTTGTATTTTTTCTCTACATCACCCATATTCATTTTAGGTCTTACTTTTTAAACATTTAAGGCAATATTTCTGTCAGGTTAGGGGGTGTAGAATTCTAGCAAAATCTAGTTTTTTAGATTTTTAGGTGATTTCCTTGATTTTTTATTTTTTTTTTGCAAAAATAAAAAAATTTAGGTCATTTCTTATACTATGATGAGAATTGGATTTTCTGAAGTATAGCCTAGATGACTTTAGCTTATTAATGAAATTGAATATGATTAATTTATTAATTTACTCATTTTTTAAAGTATTCCATGAAAGCAGAATCTCTGATCACATCTATACATGCAATTGCATATAGATAATCTAGGTTGATATGTGGATATAACTTAGAAATTTTGAAGAAATTCAGTAGAGACCTATAACCTAAGTGAGTTTTAGAGCCATTCATTCATTTTGAGAGGTTATAAATGTTCCTAATTTTCTTCAGCGTGCTTTAAGAAAATTGATCTCAAACTCTTAAATTTGGTTAATTACCTGAATAATTAGAATACTAGTTTTAAAATTCTGAAAGTTCATTGAATTTGATAGATTATAAGAAACCTAGGAAATGATTTAGGTCATCCTTGTTGTTAACCTAGAGACATAAAGCCTACTAAGAAGTATTTTTACAACTAGTCAACCAACTTAAGCTTTCAATATAAGCCTTTTCTTTTGTCAACCAAATTACCCTTTACCTAGATTAATACAATATAAATTATTCATTACCCATTTTCTTTGAAAAATAACTTAGAGATGAATGAAGGAATATCTTTTAGTTGCAATGAAAGTAGAAAGTGGATATCAAGAAAAAAAAAATTCTTCAAAGTGATTTAAAAGTGTAAAAAAGAAAAAAGTTTGAAGAATGTAAAGAAAAATAGAAAAAGAAATACTCACTTTAGAACAACGCAAAGAAAAGAAGAATTGTCAACCTTAGTTGAAGACCTTTACTTATTTTTTAAAGAAACTTTGAATACCCTTATACCTTTTCTTTGGTACCTTATCCTAAGCCTATGTTTCGTCCTAGTTAAAGACCTATTGATTTTAGGAGAAATATAGTCTTGATAAGAAAATGAATGGATAGGATCTAAAAGAGTATATTTCTAAATATTCAAAGGTAATGACATCCATTCCAAAGGGATCAAAATAATTAAATTCCTTAGTAACTCCCATTCTTCATAAGTATATGTGAGATAAAATTGTTTTTATTGACTCTTCTTATACAATTAAAAGAGAGATATGATTTGAACCCTTATTTCTAAGCGTATGTTATTAATAAAGATTGAGGTCAAAACATATTTCACATGGAGTTCAAAAGTTAGAAGTCTACTTAGAGATAAAGATTATTTTATGTGTAGACTATACAAGCACACACTCACTTTGAGATTTGAGCTTAAGTGGAATGACTTTAGCATATGGGTAGGGTTTTGAATTCTTTAGTCATTTTTATTAGTTTGCTAAAGTTGATAGATTTATTGAAGATAATTCTCTGAGAAAAAAGTGGAGTTGACTTAAAAATAATTTTTAAAATTTTGAAATTTGATTTTTCTGCATCTTTTGCTAGGGACTAGCAAAATGCTGGTTGGGGGTGTGTTAAGTGTTCAATTTTGGTCAAAATACCCTTAATTTAATGTTCAATTAGATCATCTAGGCTATCAATTTCAAGATTTCACATAAAATATTTTATTTTAGTTTTAATTGGCCATTCAACCATTGAATTGCAAAATTTAATGGTCAGATGATCATTGGAGCTACTCATAAGAGTAATGAATAGTTTAGATGATTCTAATTGGGTCCTGTGCATTGCAGATCAATCAACTCGAGCTTGGATGATCTAAATCAAATCAAGGAGATTAGATGAGGATGATGAAGCTTCTTGGAAAGAAAGGACTTGAAAGACTACTAGGATAAAAGGAATTTGAAGAATGGAGGAGTCTAGCAGAGTTTTGGCAAGATTAGACTGCTAGTGGACCCCACTCATTCTCCATCTCTCTCTTATCCACTCTCTCTTTCTCTCTTATCTCTTCGTTCTTTCTTCTCTAAAGACTCCTCCATGCCTCATTCTTCTCTCTTTGGCTGGCTGACTCTCCCCCTCTCCTCTCTTTCCCTCACTCCCTCTTTCCTCCTTTCTTCTTCCCTATCCTCCACGCCCAAACATGTAAACCCCCCTTCTCTCTCTCTCTCTCTCTCTCTCTCTCTCTCTCTCTCTCTCTCTCTCTCTCTCTCTCTCTCTCTCTCTCTCTCTCTCTCTCTCTCTCTCTCTCTCTCTCTCTCTCTCTCTCTCTCTCTCTCTCTCTTATTCTTCTCTTCTCATCATCTCCCATCTCTACAATCAAGCCCCTTGCTCTCCTCTATTCTTCCCCCTCTTACCGCCTCCTATCTCCCCTTTGCTCATCTCTCAAGTCCTCCATCTTCATTGGCGTCTACGTCATCTCCTCATTTGTTCCACAAAACAAACCACACCAAGCATCGTTTTTCTTCACTGGCCAGGCAACCCCAGCTTCCAGACCAGGCCAAACACTGCCCAGCTACTCTGCTTAGCATCATTCCATGACATTGACAGGGCCCAATCTCTGCTTCTCCATCTTTTCTTCCTTTGTCAACACCGCTCGACCCATCTCACTCTTCTCCTGCCAATTCCCAGGAAGCTGGATTGCACCCATTCGCTCTCCATCACTTGGCCAGGCATAGAATTCATCACCAGGGTTCTGCCTTCACCATCCTCCTCTGGCATTTTTCCCAGTACTGGTCGGCCCAGGAACGAAAACCCAAGTCGGGTTTCCACACTTTTTTCCCTTACCCTCTCCTCCTTCCTCTTCCCATTCTTCCTTCTCTCCCACCATCTCTGGTGGCTCCTCTCCTCCTCGTTTGATTTTCGTTTAAAATCAGAAACTGGATAAATTCTAGTTTTGCCCTTCAGTCTTTAATTGAAATCTCATTTCTGTCCTCTTTTTACTTTTTTCTGTGTCCCATTCTATTCCAATTTGAATTTATTTGTGTTTTACTAATCCAGGAACAATCCAATCCATATCAAATCAATTAAGGTCTAACCCAATCAATGGGCTAACCTTAATCAACCAAGAATTGCTTGTTTCTCATTTGTTTCTTATCTGATTCCAAATTAACTTTATAGTTTCATTCTTAGGACTTCTCTAGAATAAATTAACATTTCTGATCTTCGATCTAAGATCCAAAAATCAATATGATCCTTCAAAATCCCAAAATCACATATTACTCTAGATCTTGACAATTTTGAGGAATCTGACAAATTTGAATGACAAATCTCTAATCAAGGATGTTTTGAAGATAGTGATGAAGGTTGATCAACTCTCAGAAGACTAGAGTTGAAGATATTAACAATGATTAAGCTAGGAAAGTAGTTTTTTTTGTTATTTGGTTTATTTTATTTCTGTTTGAACTGAAAATTCTGTAATAGTTAGAAATTGAACTGATCTGAACTCTGATTCTAATTCTAGTAATTTGCTGTTATTTTTTTTTTTTAAATTTTAGATAATTATATTTTTTTTAAAACTCCATCTTTTAAAGTGAGTCCCTGTGGGATCGACCCGTATTTGCATTGCTATACTGCAATAGCCGGTCCACTTGCGGTTAAACATCAACACTTCACCTCACACTAGAGCAGTATTTAGGAAGATTTAAGTTGTTCAACATGATCAGGGTAACATGAGAAAAATGGCTTCTTCTTTCTTCTTTTTTTAAGTTCCACCGATGCACAGCCTCAAACTCAGGTGAGAGACCCTTTTCCGCCATACTTGAAGGCTTTGGTGTATATACTTGTAATTTTTTACTCAAGAATCATAGGCTCAAAGTATTCAAGGCGCATGAAATGTAGTGCCTACCTTACCTAATTAGCCACATAATGGATGGCTGATTAGATCTAAAACAAAAAACTGTCACTATGCATAGTAAAAAGGGCGCGTCTGCTTCCAACCACCTTTGAGCGCCTACTCCACCGGATCTCTTATACGCAAGAAAGCCTTAGCAAACCTGCCCAGAGTAACAGATAATCCACCATATTCAGGCCCTAACTTGATCTAGACCAGTCACTATATATGGGTCTCCCTACTGCTTGTTCTTTTGGTCAGGCGACCACAGTAACTCAAGAACTAACAAGACAAAATGTACAGGACTCACAAAAAGCTTGTCCTTTCACTAGATTGTTTGGTTTTTAGTCTTGGGGAGATGTCAACTACGTCTATATCATTCTCCACAGTTGGCTTTGTTTTTAGCTATTGCTACTGTAGATGGTTTGTACAAGGCAGGAATTTAAGAGACGGTATGTCATGTGAAATGCCCACACCGGATAATGCGATGAGACTTTTCTTGCTTGCCTGCTCATTGTTAGGCGCGTGGTACCATCACCGGTCCACCACAGAAGGTGTTCGGTTCCCAATTGTAATCTGTTGTCGGATAGTTTGTCAAAGAAGATGAAAGCCATTCCTTCTAGATCCCCTCATTTTGTAGACTAGTTATAAAATGAATGCACATATTTTCTGTTGGGCAATATGAGCAGGGAGAAACCTCAAGCGGCCGTACTCTGATCTTTAGAATGGTCAAGACTATATACTTAAGCCCTGCGCAAGGCTGGAACCATCCATTTATAGGCCGTTTCTCTTAGCCTTATATCGGATATGCTTTCTTTTGATGAGTGTAACCATCTTGGTAGGTTTGTTTAGGATAAATATGGGCGGCTAAAACCACAAACGGTACCCATGGATCTTTGTCTTCTTCTTCTTCTTTTTTCATTTTTTCTTGAATTTTAAAGTGTTAATGGGTCCATATGAAGAAGGGGAGTTTTGGAGAAATGACAGATATGTCACTGTATGAACTGGACGTTCGTGAATTTGAAGCATAAAAACAGCCTCTTACAAAAATACAAGATAAGGCTGAGAACTATAGAACTTTTGTAGTTTGCCCATTCCTTAAAACCAGGAAAACTTCGTGAATCGAACTGCCCTTTAACGGATACATCTTAATTAAATGATGAGCCCTACACCAAAAACCAAGCCCATCAGAAGACCACCTCTGATTTCTCTTAATTGGATGATTAGGAAATTGAAAAACAAATGATCCACATGGATCAACAATTAATGGCTTTGATCATTGAGCAAGTGGGTTCCAATTGTACTTTCCAACCGAACAGTATGGAAACCAACATCGTTTCCTTTAGCTGTTATATATTTATTTTGACTATTTTTTTCTTGTTTTATTTTTTTACATCTTTTCTTTCTTTTTGGTTTCATGTTGTGGTCGTGTGGAGATAAAGAATTTGAACGGCTTCCAGGAATAGAAAGGCAGGGAATTGAAGTGGTTGGAGACGTTTTTCTACATTGAAATGAATGTCATGTCGTTTGCATTGGCCCCACAGTGGAGGAATTTCCTCTTCAATTTGATTTTCTTTGGGCGGAGTACTGAAAGAATCAATGCATTTGAATCACGTAACTGTTTGACTATATGAGATTCCTGTTTGTTCGGTTTGATCAAACCAGTCTCACCGAAGAAGAACAAGGGTGGTTGTGAATATCTTACAGCAGTGGGACCCGCATCAATGAAGTCCAACCTCTTTAGGTGTGCCCGAGAATTTGATGTCTTATTAGCATGAGATGTAGTATGATGGTATGAAGTATGAAAGCCACTAAAGGTATCTCATACGATGGCATACATTGCTTGTATGGTGGTGATCAGCACCGCTGATCCAATATGCTATCATAATGATCAAGTTAGTGTTGCAATTGGAAATCGCTTTCGGATCTTTTCAATTTTTATTGAAAAATAAGAACACTTATATTGATAAGATCGAGTGGATCTTTCATCAACCTCATCCAAAAGCGCTAGCACACCCTGCCAAGCCAATGAATCATCATGAATATTTGCTGATACCGGAAGTTGGAACCTAATGCTGAAAATGAATGTGTTACTTCAATATCAGGTACTTAATTCTGTTGAAAATGAATGTGTTCCTCCGATATCAGGTACTTAATTCTGCCAATAACCGACCAAAATTTGTATTGCTCGGACTCTTTGAGAGTTCATTCATCCAATGATGTTGGTTGAATCGCCTTGAACTGTAAAAGGAGTTAGAGCGAACTAAGTTCAAACTTGAATTGGTTTCTAGCTCACAACGTGCATCCTATTTTTCTTCTAAAAGAACACTAAAGCCTTAAACAGTACGTACTCATGACGCGGTATCATGGGTGACCCACACACAAAAATTCAATCTCATCCAGCAATTCCACAGTTGCAAATCGAGGGGTTTGGATCATTGAATAACAGGGGTTCCCCTTGTGCTTCTATAGTCTCTGAGTATGTGTCCATTTTATACCAACCCTACTCTGACAAAGTGGGTTCGATCTCTAATTGATCTTAGCTTCAGATATGCGAGCATGGTGCAGTGATGCCATAGTGGGACTCAATCGCGTCGAGTCTGCTACAGTGTGTAAAGGGGCTGGAGAGCACGGAATTTGAACAAAAATTCCGAATTTGAGTGGTTGAAATTCCAAAATTCTTTGAATTCCAAACTTTACATGTTCCCCGTTCAGAAAGAATAAAGCACGGGACAAAGGCCACCTCAGTGGCACAACTGCTTCAAGTCACCATGGTGCCATAAATCGGACTCGCCTAACCAAGATGTATGTACTTTTTTTTCGAGGAATTGGAAATCTTATCTACTTGAAACACCCCAACTAGCAAAGGCAGAATCTCCCACTTCGCTAAACTGCATAGCTACACAAAAGTGGTCGGCAGATCAAAGCAACTCAAAACCTGCAGAAATAATGTCAGATCAGCAAAAACACACAAAATCAGATGCAAAGCATGTAGCCAAAACTCTATCCTACAGACACTGTAAACAGTGTGTAAATCATGCCCGTGAATGACCTGAACGAAAACTGCTGCAGTTAGATCACATGTTTTGGAGATTTGACAATCAAGATCGTAAATCTGCAATAAGATAATCACAAACATGAAGAGAGACACAGATTTACGTGATTTAGCTATTATGCTTACATCCACTAGAGAGAGAATATACTATATAGTTATTTTACACAGTAAGGAGGGTGAGGAGTGTTAGGAATAAAACCCATCTTGATGATTATTAATGGAAGACAATGATCACCCTGTGGCACAGAAGAATGTTTTCACGCAATACATTCAAAGAAATAAAAGGAAAAACAACATAGAGAAAGAGGGACATACACATTTAAGGAGAGACACAGGATGTCCATGGTTCGGCAAGTTTGCCTACATCCATAGGAAGAGCAATCAGAGAGAAATTCACTAATAATGAGTAATTACAAAGACCCTCAAAGATTAACCATCAATCTTGTTCTCCTTTACCACTGCAGGAAAAATCCAATAGTTCTCACTATTTATTCATCTTCTCTTTTAGCACTCTCACTCTCATTGCCCTTAAAAACATGGTTTTACATACAGTATACTTCCAACTTATTGGTCCACCACTCCTAGTAAACACATAACATGTCATTGACCTTCTCTTATCAAGGTCACCTGCAAAATCAGAATCCGCATAACCTTCCACTTGCATAACTCTATTATCTGTTTCAGACACAATGCCCATATCAACAGTACCTTTCAAGTAACGAAGAACCCATTTCACTGCCTCCTAATGTCTCTTACCTAGATGAGCCATAAACCTGCTAACCACACTGACTGCGTGTGAAATATCTAACCTAGTATATACTATAGCATACATCAAACACCCAACTACATTTGAATATGGAACCTTGGCCATATATTCTTCCTCGTCCAAGGTCTTTGGGCAACACTCATAAGATAATTTAAAATGGTGAGCTAAAGGTATACTTACCTTTTTGGCCTCTGACATGTGGAAATGAGCTAAGACCTTCTCTAGGTAGCTTCTTTGAGACAACCATAACTTTCCATGTTTGCGGTCTCTCTTGATCTCCTTACCGAGAATCTTCTTTGCAATGCCTAAGTTCTTCATGTCAAACTCTTGGCTCAACATTTTCTTTAACATGTTCACCTCAAATTTGTTAATGGATGGAATTAACATATCATCTACATAAATCACAAGAAAAATGTGAGAACCATCCTCAAGTATCCAGTAGTACACACAACTATCATAGTTGTTCCTCTTGATCCATTGTCTTATCATAAAACCATCAAATTGCTTATACCATTGTCTAGGAGATTGTTTCAGGCCATATAATGACTTCTTAAGTCTACAAACCCAATCTTCCTTACCAAGCATAGTGAACCCATTTGGTTGAGCCATAAATATCTCCTCTTCAAGCTCACTATGTAAAAATGGGGTCTTCATATCAAGTTGCTCAAGCTCCATATCATACTTAGCAACCATAGCAAGAAGGACCCTTATAGAAGTGTGTTTTACAACAAGTGAGAAATTTTGCATAGCCCTTAGCTACTAACCTTGCCTTGTACTTTCTAGTTCTCCATTTAAGACTTCTTTTCTTTTATAGGCCTATTTGCAACCAATAGCCTATTTGCCTTTTAGGAGTGGAATTAAATCTCATGTCTCATTCTTCTTAAGAGACTCCATCTCTTCCATCTCTTCCATCATGACATTCAACCAATTATCACCATCTTTTGCTTTAATTGCCTCCTCATATGTAACTTGATCATTGTATTTAACTGACAAAGCATATAAGATGATATCATCTCGATATCTTAATGGTACTTGCTCATGCCACTCTCCCTTTCCTTTAGCAATAGAGTAGGGCTCCTCTGTGGTGGTTTCATGAGCCAAGTCATGTGAAGTATCCAAGACAACCTCCTCATGAGACTCTTCAACTAGTCTCTTTTCTAACTCCGTCTCCACCTCAATTGATGTAGTCTTTTTTACTTCATCATGTTGAGATTTCTTTTCAACTCTTTCAAACATGCTACTTTCATCAAAGACTACATCTCTAGTGACTATCTTCCTTTTATAGATAGGATAGCATAATTTGTAACTTTTCACTTCCTTCTCGTATCCCAAGAATATGTAAGGCTTGGATTTTGAATCTAACTTTGACCTTTGACCTTCTTGGACATGCACATAAGCTACACATCCAAATATCTTCATATGAGAATAATCAATTGTCTTTTTCATCCAAATTTTTTTCGGTATCTTGAGTTCAATTGCTGTTAAGGGAGATCTGTTAACAACATAACAAGTCATATCAACTGCCTCAACTCAAAACTCCTTAGGAAGATCGACAAAGAGACACATGCACCTTGCCCTTTCTAGCAAAGTTCTATTCATTCTCTCAGCCACCCCATTTTGTTGACCAGTTCTGGGTGTAGTGTAATGATGAACAATGCCCTCTTCCTTATAGAACATTTTGAATTCTCTACATGTGAACTCACCACCATTATCAGACCTCAAAACTTTAACATGTTTTTTCATTTACTTCTCTATCTCTTTCTTCCATAATTTGAAAATGGTAAACACTTCAGATTTTTTTCTCATGAAGTATACCCATACCTTCCTTGAGAAGTCATCAATGAAAGAGACAAACCACCTTGCACCACTAGAGTCGGTCCCCATACATTAGCATGTATGTACTCTAGGATTCTCTTGCTTCTGTGACTAGAAAGACTAAACTTCACCTTGCACTGCTTACCTAGCAAACAATATTTGTAAAAGTTTAGTTTACAAGACTTAATCCCCTTGAGTACACCCCTTTTGTGTAATTCTAACATTCCCCCTCTCACTCATGTGGCCCAACCTCATATGTCA
Organism: Warburgia ugandensis; assembly: GCA_035236585.1. Taxonomy (NCBI): domain Eukaryota; kingdom Viridiplantae; phylum Streptophyta; class Magnoliopsida; order Canellales; family Canellaceae; genus Warburgia; species Warburgia ugandensis. The sequence goes on along the minus strand of CP141138.1, from coordinate 7,655,119 downwards.
TAGGGTTGTATTATCCATGTAATTACTTAAAGAGGATGTAACCACTACACTACTTGTAATTGTCTCACCAATCAACTAGTACAAGTTTCTTTTCTTCTCACCTTTCATCACAACTAGTGCCCCTTTTTTAACCTTCATGATCTCATTTGTCACACTAATGCAACACCCAATAGAATCTAGGGACTTCAGGGAGATCAAATTCATTCTTAAATCTGAGACATGCTTCACATCCATCATAGTTCTCACCATTTCATCATATATTTTGATCTTTATTGTACCAACACCTACAAACTTGCACGTAGAACTATTGCCCATTAATATACTTTCACTATCATAAGAGCTATAAGTATCAAAGATCTTCTTATGAGGAGTCGTATAATAAGAACAACTGGAATTAAGAACCCAATCAAGTGTAGATACCATACCTGAAGAAGTTGTGAGGATATCCACCTCTTCTTTTGATTGAATGGCTACACTAGCTTGCTTTCCCTCTTGAAGCTTCTTTTTCTTCAACCACTCCTTTCTCTTTTCACAGTCCCTTTTGTAGTGATCTTCAAGCTTACGAAAGTGAGATTTACCTTTCTTACCTTTGGACTTCGATCGAGATCTCTCATTTCATTAATCATTCTCTTTTGATCTTCCTCTTGTTTTTCTTAAGCTACTTGCAACCAATTCATCACTCTCTTCCTTTAGGGTTGGCTTCATCCTCACCTCATTGGCTGGAAGAGTTGATGTAATCTCCTCCATGTCAAGAGTTTCTTTTCCACATAAGATAGTTGTCTTTAAATGCTCATAAGAAGATGGAAGTCATGTAAAAAGAATGAGAGCCTTATCCTCCTCATCTAATTCCACTTCAATGCTAAAGAGATCACTCACAATCTTGTTAAATGTGTTCAAATGCTCCAAAAATGATGTACTTTCCTTCATATGAATCAAGTATAATTTTTGCTTCAAGTAGAGCTTATTTGTTAGACTTTTTGTCATATACAATTTCTCGAGCTTCAACCATAAATTGGGAGCCAATTCCTCATTGAGAACATTGTACATAATCTCATCCGCTAAACACAAGCAAATTGTACTAATTGCCTTGAGCTTTATATCCTCCCAATCTTCTTCACTCATTCCCGATAACTTTGGAGATTTTCCATCAAGTGCCCTATAAAGACCTTATTGTATCAAGAGGTCTTTCACCCTCCTTTTTCATAATCCAAAGTTTCCCTTGCCATCAAATTTCTCTGCCTCTAACTTAGCACTTGAAATCCTTGACATCTTACTCACCTTGGTCTTAAAACCTCACTTGGAATTTTCACCAAACACCTTATGTGCACTATAGCTCTGATACCAAATGTTAGGAAAAAAAACCCACCTTGGTGATTATTAATGGAAGCCAATGATCACCTTGTGGCATAGAAGAATGTTTTCACCCAATACATTCAAAGAAATCAAAGGAAAAATAACATAGAGAAAGAGAGACATACACATTTAAGGAGAGACACAAGATGTACGTGGTTCGACAAGTTTGCCTACATCCACGAGAAGAGAATCCAGAGAGAAATTCCCTAATAATGAGTTATTATAAAGACCCTTGAAGATTAACAACCAATCTTCTTCCCCTTTGCCACCACAGGAAAAACCAAATAGTTCTCACTATTTATTTTTCCTCTCTTTTAGCACTCTCACTCTCATTGCCCTTAAAAACATGAGTTTACATACGTTATATAACATTTCTTAAAATGCCCATTAACTAATAAACCCAAAATTACACCAATGCCCTCATAGATATGAGATACTAAATAACAAGGAAAAGGCTCAAAGCCTCCCTCAACTCTCCTCTACTTCTTTATATCTCAATCTCCATCACTCACACTTACAAGCACCCTAACATACATACATACATATATATATATATATATGTATGTATGTATCTAATATGATTCCTTTCTCAAATAGGTATGAACCACATGCAGGCCTACCCCAACAATCTCTCCATTCATGTACATGGGAGGAGAATGCACTAAATTCTTTTAGCTTGACTCTACTCTCCTAAAATACAAGAATAGCTTTGATCTAGCTTCCCCTCTAGTAATTGTTTGCGCTTTTTAGCGGCTTCATCTCCATCTCCGTGTGTTTGCAATTTTTCTTGGAAGGGTTCCTTCCCCCCTCACTAAACACTCTTTCTTGAATCAAAGTGCTAGCGTGTCATGAGTATACTATGAGCATCTAAAAGCTTGTCACCAAGAAACCTGCACCTAAAAGCTTCAATACCTCTCGCACTCACCTCGTCGTTCATCCTCATTAGTTGCTTACAAATATTACTCAGAATAGTCACATGTCTGCTTTATAATGATAATCAAGTCTACTCAAAATTGTGCGTACTTTTTACCAAGTCATCTCACTACTATTCACTGAGCCATTACTACTACACACGAGGTTTTAAAGTCGGCATAAAGAAGTCACTTATTTTAGTGTCAACTTCATAAATATTTTACAAATTGGTTAGAAATAAATGACTTTAAAAATATAGACTTAAGAAGTCGTTTAACTATAAACAACTTTAAAAAACTGGTGCGAAGAGGGAATTTTCAAGGGAAGGACTTTTAAAGTTGTTTACAATTAAATGACTTCTTAAGTTGATAACTTTTAAGTTGTTTCAACCTAACTATTTCTAAGCAATCTCGCTACTATTCTTAAGTTTGCCCACTCACAGTGGTCACCAAGTCTACTCACAGTAGTTTCGAGTCTGCTCGCAGTAATTAATGTGTCCATTTTTTGCACTATTCACAATTCCACTAGCAATTATTCACCAAGTCATCCTCTCGCTATTGTTAACTGAGTCATCCACTCATAGTAGTCATTGATTCATCCACTCGTTACTTTACTGAGTCATCTCATGACACCAAGCCCACTCATAGTAGTCTCTGAGTCCATTCACAGCTATCTCTTAGTCCACTATAGGGAGTGCTGTTATCAATTTTCAAGGGTATGAATAACATATATAAGGAGTGTCAATATTAATCTTTGTGAGTGCTAATATTATTGCTCTATTCACCTTTTCTCTCTCCTTCTTTTTTTCCTTCTTTCCTATCTTGCCCGATTGTGTTTTCTTCTACTAACAAGCTGACAAATTGCATGATTCATGGCTCCATCTAACATCTCTCTCTCTCTCTCTCTCTCTCTAGATTTGGAAGGTTTTTTGGTTGCTCACCACATTCCTTTCTGTCCGTGGCCATGCATTTTTCTCCACCTTCCCCCTCAATTGAAGATCACTTTGTCTATTTCGATTGGCTATTCCTCCTCTCTTGGCTCACTACAATTCCCCACCTTCAATTGTAGAATAATCTCCAACCACCAAAAAGAAGATTAGTGCAACTCAATCATTACCAACGCAGCTACTGACAAATTCTTATGGATGCAGAAAGGACTGGGTCTAACTTCAAGTTTTGCACTATTTAGCCGAGTTTTGTTAGCTCTCAAAAAGCTATAACAATAAATCTGATTGATTTGTGTAATAGGATAGACAAATGGTGGTCTTATTCTGGTACCATTGTGGTTAGATCTTCCATTATTTGAAGATCTGATGGTCAGTATTGTAGATATGTAATAAGACAATCACACACACGAAGAGAGACATGGATTTACATGGTTTGGCTATCATGCCTACATCCACTAGAGACGATGACTGTACTATCTAATTAGATTACACGGTGAGAAGGAAGAGAAGGCTCAAAGCCTCACTCAACTCTCCTCTACCTCTCTATAACTCAATCTCTCTTACTCGTACTTATAAGCACCCTAACATATTATATATATATATATGTACTATACGCAGACCTACACAACAAAAATAATATTTCAAAAAAAAAAAATGCATATTTCAAACAAAAATATATACATATTTTTATGTTTGCAGCATTTTAGAAACGTTTTAGTCCTTTGAAGATAGATCATTGCTTCCTATATAGCTTCTGATTATCCCAGTTTGGCAAAAGGAGGCACCATTTCTTGGATACTAGAGATACCCTTTTGGGGTACCATGTGTTGAATAGGTTAATCAGATTAACAGCAAGGATCAAAGATATGTGTGGCTTAGCATTGAAAAGAGAGGATTTGCACTATTAATATGTTGTTGCTCTCTACTCTAGCATTCCTCATTGATCTAAACTTTTCATTTTATGGGCTCCATATAGGCCTCTTGTAGAAATCATGCTAGTCATCCAACATTAGCATGGTTAATGTGCGTCTTTTGTCTTAGAACATGGAGTCTCATTAATTACAATTATTAATCCTATAGTTCATATTCATCAAGTATACACATCTTCATTAGGGTTGTATCATTGGCATCATGTTTGGTTCATATGAGATTCATACCAAACTTATAAAAATGGATGGTTTAGATCTCTACCAAATAACTATGTCCTAAGACATAGCTGGATTCCTTATTCACCATTGTATACCAAAAAATTGAAACAAATTGAAGTGGTAGCTCACATGGAAAAACATAACAAAGGTCATTACTCACTATCTTGGGACAATTTATCTCTAGGGCTTGTTTATGAAGAGCAACATCTAGCTAGGCTAGAGTAGGAGGTAAACCGTGAACCTAACTATAGGAGACTATTTTTGCCTCTCTAAAATTTGTGTTAGGTCACGTAGTAGATAGGCTTTAGAAAGGCCAAAGGAGCAGTAACATACACCAAAGTAGGTTTAGAAAGGGCTTACCTCCTGCCTGATCCAAATTTGCTTTGCTTTGCTGATTTGTCTCATTAGGATAAGATTTACATGATGGCATATTATAATCTTATATATATATATATATAGGAAAATGATAGGTACACCCATTTCAAATAGTGGGAACACATATATAGGTGTCACTTGGTGCTTTTTGAAGTATTAAAAAGTGTCAAATAGGCATCAAATGGTTATTCATGATATTTGAAATAGGTGTTCATATTAATATCCATGAATAAAATGTTGCCCTTAATTTTACATGATCAATCAATTAGAGCTGAGTAGGCAAGGCTTATATACAATCAGTTTTTTCTTTAGTCTAAATTTTTCTTCAATCTTTTAATTACTCTCAATATATAGCTAAGAAAATCTTTTTTTGTCCTTCTCTCTCTTTCATGTCTATAAACCTTCATCTTTCCCTATTTACTCCAATCTTACTATTTTTTTTAACAATTATGGTAGGATTTTATTCTATATTAAAAATTATGACAAAGCGTATTCCAAGGGAGATGCCAAATTGTTTGCGACCTACTGCACCAGACATTTGTTGGCTACTTTCCTTATTTCTTAAGTAAATGAGAATATGCCTTTAGACCTAATTTCATCTAATCTTCTAAAATTTGTCAATATTCATATAGCTAAACAAATCTTTCTCAGTCCATCTCACTTTGTCATGTCTACTCACCTTTATCTTTCTATATTTTTACTTTAAACTTACAAAATTTCTTTTCAATAATTATAAGTATCTCTCTCTACAATTAGAAATTTCAAGCTTAAGTTGTAGCTAGTAAAGCATAAATATTTTCTCCTTTTGTTAGCTGGCATATTTTAATTTATATTGCTGATGGGTCCTTAAGGAAATTTTGAAAATGCATTATCTTATAATTCATAGATATTATTAATTTATCTTATTGTCCTAAGTAGGAAGTAGAGATATTGCAAACTAAGGTAGACATCTATTAGCAACTAATTGGACATTGGTGTACCTCTACTTCAAGAAAAGTGCAAAAAAAAAAAAAGTAGAGGCCCATATGTCATGACAAAATTCACCATAGAATTCAATTCCATCTTGAATGAACAACAAATCCCCCATGGACAACTAATAGAATTCATGACTACTAGAATTTAATATGGTGGATTTCAATAGCCATATAATTCAAGGGCGTAATCCATAGAATTGGGAAAACCTTGGAATCCCTTATTAAATTTAACTCAATCTTGAGTAGCAATCCTTCAAATTAACATAAAATAAAGCCAAATTTCCAGTGAAGTTTACTAATGCCACCATGTTTAGTGAATTATCTAACAACTTGATCATAGCGTTCAATTAGTAGGGAATAGAGAACAAAAATTTTGGGGAGAGAGTGAAAATGGAGCAAAATAATATAAAGTATTATTTTTCCCACTTTCTAAACATGACAGTGCTTATAGGATTGATGGAAAACCATTTTAGGATACTACAAGGCTAGTGTGGACCAGTGTAAGCAACTTCCAAAGACCCACTTGGTAGTTAATTTTCACCATTTCCAGTGACTTATCATTTTCTTCTAAAAATAAATAAATAAATAAATAAATTATGACCCTTTATTTGAATTATAAGACACAACTCTTCGTTTTGAAAACCTCAATTTGGTTAAACTATTATTCAAGTTAAATATATTTAACTAACATTATAAAATTCCAACACATGTATCACCAAAATATGAAGCTACTTTTATCCATTTTTTAGGTAAGCAAATGCATAACTAAATAACATTGCCTTGCCAAGACTATTTATGTAGTTGGTCATAGACAATTTGACATCTTCCCTAAAAACTCTTAGTCATATGTTTGAGTCACCACCTTCACCTTTGATTGAAGATTAGATTTAAGAGAGTGTTTGACTGGTTTGCTTTTAATTTTTTGCTTGTATAAAAAGAAAAAGAAGTCAAGTTACATCCATTTCATATATTTTTTTATCCTAAAGCTTGAATTTCCACAACCTTTCATTATTTTATTTTATTTCAATTTTTATGAAACCTTTTATGTTCTTGGCTAAATTAGAGAAAGCTAAATTTTCAAGAATGCCTTGTTATGCATTTCAAAGGGACAACTATAAGAATGATCTTTCATCCTCATATCCAAAAGATGATATTTTTCTATATTTAGGCCATCTGAGATAGGTAGAATAAGATAAATAGCTTGGATCACTAAAATAACTGATAAAGGCCAAAATTCAATTTTAGTGTGCTATCATGCAACCTCAATGGGATCAATTGAGCAAATCCATTCTAGGATAGTGGCCCTAGAAGGACCTCTTTTGCAGGTCAAAAGTTTGAGGTGCACATTGGTTGTCCATTTAATATTCACACATAAAGAAGAAGAAGAGATAAAACCCTCATAGATACATGATATAATCCCTCTCTCTCTCTCTCTCTCTCTCTCTCTCTCTCTCTCTCTCTCTCTCTCTCTCTCTCTCTCTCTCTCTCTCTCTCTCATATTACTAGTCTCTTCAACTACTGCTGGTCACATACTTAATACATGTTTAGCACTTAAAAGTTTTTTTCCATGTATAGTCCACTAAAGATGGCCATAGTTGTGGATAGTTTGGATCTTTCAAAAAGTGGGCTTAATAGGAGTAACTCGCTTTTTCATGGATGGGATTTTAGTGTGTATTTAGCTATGACAAGGCAAAGATTGTGGATGATTTATATCTTCTAAGAAGTGAGCCTAATTAACAAACAAACATATTATGTTGGAATAGGAAGATCTCTGCAATTTGATTGGATAAAAATATTTAATATATATATATATAGTAAATTTAGGGTAATGGTATATGCATCCCTTTGTGTTCTCATGTAGGTCTTTCCAAAGTTTTACCGGCTTGATTTGGCTTGGTCCTAATTTTATCCTATTTCTCTCCTTATCTTCCTGCCACATGGGACTTCGCATTAGTGTTATGTCTCTCTCATTCCTTCTCTACAATACTAATTGTGGTACCAAATCAGCCTAATGTTTTATTCGAAACGCTCAGTTGGCTTTGAGCATATATTAATTTAGTTCTAAAACAAGCTTCTCTCTTCCACACATCTTTGAGGCTTCTTGATGTGTTTCAGCAGAAGCATTTGGGTTTAAAAGAATTTCCGATCTACATATCTTTGAAGTTTCTCGTTACATATGAGAAGACACTTTTGTGAGTAAAAGAACATTAGTGTTTTAATTTTTAAAGGAAGATATGAAGATAAAGTGGTCAATAGGAACTATGGACTGTTCGATTGGAATCATTAATCAAAGAAGGGGAACCAATCGTAAATCTGCTCACAATTCCAGAGAAGCCCGACACCTTGTGTTGAACTGTGCCATCCCAACTGCGAGAGGATTGTCGATGACGCTTGCGATAAAGTTGATCATTAGGGTAAGATGGATTGCTCAGATTATTCAAAACCACTTGTACTTCAACCTCAAAATTCTATAAGAGGTGAAGGTGCCATCCTAAAAGGACATAAAAACTCTAACCTATTGCACGTACGTGTGGAATTGGTGAATGGATTGTCTACTCAATCACCACGTACGAGTTAAGCAAATTTTGTGACATCAAATGGGCTCAAAGTTTCTTTTATTAAACCATTTATTTCTGCAATGTCTAGGATCGAGTAGTTTTAGGAAAATGCAGACAAGTAATTTCGCCTATGTTTGGTTGTTAAAACCATCAGTCCTAGCTTTCCCTATGCCCCTAATCGTGAGGCGCTGTTACTAAGCCTTCTACCTTAGCCTCAAGTCAGCCTAACCTAAGCTCCTAGCCTGTATCCTTGATCTTAATATATTTAGACCGCTAAGAAGGCAGGGAGCACACTGAAGTTGATCACAAAGGAAGCTCATTATTATTCTCTAAGATAACTTACAACTTTGGATGCCTGTACAAATGCGGAAACCTATTGAAAGACTTCTACCCCCATCCACCTACTTAAAGGATTGCCGAGATTACACCCAATGCCAATCATGCTGCAGTTAGGATACATTTAGAACCTACTCTAGAATCTTCGATGTAATTCTATCTAACCTAGATCTTTCCAAGGACTGCAACTTCATAACTATTCTAGAATATCTAGATAATTACAAAGACTCTTCTACATGCACCCTCTTGATTGTGGCCTTCTAGAGGTAGGCCATTCACCACAGACATCTCTATGCAAATCTTACTCAGTCTAACCTCTTGCAGATCTATCAAAACGAGCCTAATTTCTGTAGGCCAAACTCCATTAGCCTTATTAAGATGAGCTATCCCCTCAGGATAAAAAACGGGCTAAGTCCTTAGGCCAAAAGCCTTGATCCATTTTCAAAGAAGTGCTCCAAATTGTTAGTCAATCAGATCCTCCCCCTACATATAATGTCGATGGCTTATCCTATGCCGGGTAGCCGTATCGCATCTATGCGCAAATTTCTTACTTTGACGCAATTTAATCCGGAGTAGAAATCCACGAAGAATTTCTCTTCCTCAGGAAATCAATATCCTTTCATTTGCTACCAAGTAGAGATAACTTAATCAAGGAGCCCATCACTTCTAGCAAATACGGAACCTGATCCATTACTATTGAATGCTACCAATTACAAAACTCGATGTTGCTGTGTGAGCTAGATTTGAAGTGTTCATCCGGTCCGGCTCACGTACACTCCCAAAACTACAAGATTTTTCACAATCAATTGGTGGATTTTACTAATAATCTCATGCTAGACAAGGGCATTTATTAGTTTTAATTAATAAGCTATTTCTATAATATCGCGGCCTTTCATAGAAAAGAATACTTAAAATAATTTAGCGACGAAATGACTCCATGTTACTTTCTGCATTTTACTCTTTAGAAAAGGACCTTTATTAATTTTATATTCTATAATGCAATAACGAAGTCTTATAAATTTTACTAATCTGTAATGAAATAAAGAAATAAAGGGGCTTCAACAAAACAACTAACCTCTGTTTAATAGCCACAATTTACTCTTTATCTAAACTATTTTCATTAATGGAAATTCCTTGCCATCTATGTTCATTTGTACATATATCATATCTATGAAAAGACTTGTGACAAGAGAAAATTATGGTCGGATCTTTTCTTTCTTTAGGGATAGAGGGACTTGAACGCTCACAATGTTCAAAGTCAACGGATTTTTCTCTTACTATAAATTTCATTATTGTCGGTATTGACATGTAGAATAGGGACTCTATCTTTATTATCGTCCTATTAATTAGTTCATCAAAAGATCTTTCAAACTATGGAGTGTTTGATCACAGAATCTTCGATTCTTTCTTTTGGAATTGATTCATAAGAATTCTGAAATTTTTTATATAAACAATCAAAAAATACCAAAAGTGCATGCAAATGCATGTTATAATCATCGACTAGCTTGGCAAGCAACATGTTGAAAACGAGATCTCCATGGCGTCAGAGTTATCAAGCGCTAGCTGTAGCATTGTTATATCAATAGGATTTGGCCATGTTTTTTGGTTCCCTGTGAGCTATCATTCTTTCTTCAGTAACAAACGTCGGAAAATGGCTCTCAACGATCGACTCCAAGCAATCGACACCTCGATCATCACCCCTCTCTTAGACTCCACAAGTGATATGGGTTCCAGGAGTCGAGTCCGAGTAATCAACGTTTCAATCGTCAGACCTCCCTCAGACACCACAACTGATGTTGGTTCCGTGAAGCTGTCTTTTTTCGATGTTATGTGGATTTACGTTGCCCCAATCCAAAGGCTTCTCTTCTACCCAACAGACGACTCTGAATTCCCGGCACTCCTTCAAAGACTAAGAGAATCACTTTCCCTCGCTCTTCAAAGCTTCCGGCCACTTTCGGGCAAACTCGTTTACTCCGCAGCCTTAGACGAGTTAGAAATTGATTGCTCCAATCCTGGAGTTGTCTTCATCGAGGCCGAATCCGATGAAGATATGTTGCATTTGGCTGGAAACGATGTGCATGACGTTGCTGGATTCCTGTCACTTGTGCCGAAGATGGATATTGGCGAGTTGCCGGCTCCATTGCTATCCGTGCAAGTAACTCGCTTTGCCAGTGGCATAGCCTTTGGCATAGCTATCCACCATCTAACTGTTGATGGTTTTGCCACATGGCAATTTATCAAGTCGTGGGCAGAGATCTGTAGGACCGGCTTGCATACAGGCTCCAATGCATCATGGGACCGGTCGGCCTTTAGAGATCCTTGGGCTTTCGAGATCTCCAAGCGTGTACGAGAAATTTTCGCCCCTTGCTTACCAAAGGTATGTTATGATTTACGAGATCTTATTTTTTGCTGGGTGTTATCTACGCATGTAGATGAGTGGATGGATTTTCATGCATCTAAAAGACAAAGGTGATGGTAATCGTGAATCTTCTGGATCACATCTTAGGTTTCTCTTAAAGGACATAACACGAGTCTTTTTCACTGGGCTATCTTAAACGACTAATCTGCTAAGATTTCTGTAATTATTTTTTTTCTTTCTGATCTTTAATTTTGAACCCTCCATTTTCCACCATAAGATAAAAAATGATCAGAATAGATCATCACGAGTATGTTTCTTGGCTCATGCCTTCTGAACATGTGACCTACAAGATGAGCCATTTGATTCCCCAAATTAATTTACGTTTAACTGGAGTCACTGATTTACCAAAAAACCTACATCGAGCACCTGGAGATTGCTGTATTTGCCATTGTAAGTGGGCTTGAACTCATAACCTTTTGGTTGTAAAAGGAAGCACTTGCCCAGTTAGATAAGTATTCAAATCCACCAACTGGCAATTGAAGTGGTTACTGCACATCTATATAACATGTGGGAACTAGGATTGCCAAGAGGGTGCGTTATGCACTTGGGTTTAAGTGAGAAATTGAATTCACAATATTAGATTCCAGTCATTGTGCATAAAAATAACTTGGAATTGAATGATCTTTCTCATCTTATACTAAAACGATTACATAACGTCATGCACTATTGGGCTAGAAGGTTTTAATTTGTTGGTCATTGTTAATTTACACATATAGTTCTAGCTGTTAGTTTTTATTAATGGTGCTAACATTTTGCCATCACATTAATCAATAACAAGCAGTTGACTACTCTGGGGATTATGGATCGAAATTCGACTAAACTGATACGACGGACCTTCATTGTCACTTCAAGAAATGTCCAATGGTTGAAAGCGCAAGCAATGCACAAAAGAGATGATGGTTCAGCTCCGGTCTCAACATTTGTGGTTGTGACAGCTCATGCTTGGGTATGCTGTACTCAATCCAAAGGGCTACACGACGACGACGACGTCTACTTCTATTTCGCAGCAGATTGCAGGCGCCATTTTGATCCTCCTGCAGCATCAAACATCTACTTTGGAAATTGCATTAAGAATTGTTTTGTGAAAGCAAAGGCCTCCCAGTTACTAGGCAAAGATGGGTACTCATTTACAACCTTGGCAATCCAAAGGGCAATACGTGAAGCTCAAGAGGAGGCACCTAAAGACGCTGAGAGATTGTTAGGATCTTTTCCGGAATCACCACCATTTGTTCTGAATGTGGCTGGATCACCAAGGTTTAAGGTTTATGGAACGGATTTCGGGTGGGGAAGGCCTAGCAGGGTGGAGCTGCTCAACATGACCTGTGAGGGATTCTTGTCCATATCAGATGCAAGAGAAGGAGGTGTTCAAGTCTCTGTCGCTCTCTTTCCACTTCACATGGATGAATTTGCACCGCTCTTTGTAAATGGTTTAGATGGTGGAGCAAGGGAATCTACAAGCTAGACTTTGTTCAAATCATTAACCGAGGCAACCCAAACTGTAACCTCTATTGTTGTCACTACTAGACATTTTTATGTGGCATTTTAGAAATTTTTATAACGTATGTTCTCTGCAAGTTGATTTTGCACAATAATAATTCAATATGCGCTTCTCATTGTCTGTGAAATTTTTTTTCCGTACTAATTATGATATTGGTTGTTATTTAAGAAAGAAAAGAAACCAAAACCATCTTATGAGAAAGAAGAACAAAAGAAAGAGAATTCTGATAAATATAGATGCCAAAAAAGGGTCTTCCTGTAGACTCTAGCTTTTCGTGACTTAGATTAGAACTACTTATATTTACAAATAAAACATAGATAGTTAGTTGTTGCAACTATAAGATGGGCATGATTTTTCCCGCATAGCTAACATGCGGAGGACCAAACATGATACACAGCTCAAATATAACTAAGGAAAAACCAAAAAACAAGTCTACCGGAATACCCTCTTTAGGTGTCTACATTTATCGAGATTGAAAGAAAAAAGAAGCAACTAATACTATAAACTTTGATTTGTTTGAATAATCAAAGTTCTCTATCTTATGGAATGTAGCTTAGGATATCCGTGGTCATGGCCAAACTATAGTCAACCAAATGTCAATTTAGATCATCAATGCTAAGTGTAAACATTGTTTCTTGGACTTTCTATAAATGTAAAATACAAGATTTTTTACAACCATAAATGCCAAAAAAAGCATGTTTTTACAGGCATCCAAATAAATGAGATTTTGGTGCTCATGACGTTTGTAAGAGGCCAAATCAGATGATTGGTGAAAAAATAGAAAAGAGTATGCCATACATGTACTTTTTTAGAATGGAAAGTTTTTTATGATGGAGAAATCCTCTTTCACGAACCCTTAGATTTTTTCGAGTTAAAGCAAAAACTTTTACTAATAGTGATCAAGAGGATCACAAAGATTACAAAGATAGTTTTTAAGGGCCGAAAGCACTCAAAGACTACTAACTCAGAACAAGAAGAGGTTTAGTGGACGTAAGTCACCTCCGGCCTAAAAAACAGAAGAAAGAAAGCAAAAACTTTGAATTGAAGACACAGAAATTCATAATTCTAATTTCACGTGCCCTTGGTTGTCTCTTGAAATAATAAGAAATATTTTCCAGACTCAAATTTGTGGTTGACCCTGAAAGCACACCTAGATATATATAAATTCTATTTTAATGATCCCACCTATCTTTGTCCTCCAGACACCAAAATTCATAACCATTGGCTATGCTTTTTGAGTTTTTCAATCATAATTGTTTAATTTTTATTTGAAAAATAGTAGTTAGAAGCAGCATATATTTTTGCTTGATAGCCTAGGTAGGAGGGGCAAAACAATATGACTGAGTGGATCATCCAAAAGTCAGCTTTGCTTGGCGTGGTCAGAGTCAGGTTTTGGAACTCGGAGTGCGTTTGTTATAAAACCCTTTATTGATCTACGTGAGATTCGAATCATTTATCCATTCACCGTTGCAAGCTTGCAAAGACTACGAAAGTTTTTCAGGAACGACAGCGAACTACGCAACACTGCAACTGCTTGCTGCACTTCATTTTTGCCATGATGAACTCACAAAAGATTGATCAGATCCGTTTATATGATTTCTATCGTCTGGATCACTTTTATACCAAGCATCAAGTTGATTAGATGAACATAAGATTATGTAATTTTTAAACCGTGTTTCTTTTTAATCATCCATATGCAGTAATAAAAAGAGCCTCTTGAAGGGAAGCCTTGGCGCAATGGTAAAAGTTGTCGTCATATGACCTTAATGTCACAGGTTCAAGGCATGAAAACAGCCTCTTACAAAATACAAGACTGCATACTATAAGCCCTTGTGGTCTGCCCCTTCCCCAGACCTTGGATAGGCAGGAGTTTCGTGCACTGGGACTGCCCTTTTTATGTGCAGTAATAAAAGAACATTTATTCTGATTCTAAGCTTATCCACTCCTTGCTGTTTTCCAAGCATTAGTTATCCAGAGTTAGATAAATCAGTGGGCTGTTATCACTAACTGAAAGATTTAATAACACCAAAATTTGCAAGCATGTATAGGCGTCCAGACCTTTTTAATCGATCGTATGAAGTTCGAAACGAGATCCGTGAGTTCTTATGTACGGACGATTTTTAGGTGCTTGTGAGTTGCCATCCTCCCTTCAATAACGGCCATTCACCCGATAAGGACACTCGTCGATCGAATCCGAGCAATCGATGTCCCAATCGTCACCCCTCCCTCACACACCACGACTGATATTGGTCCCATCAAACTCTCATTCTTAGATGTAGAGTTTCTTTCTTTCTCCCCAATCAAAAGGCTCCTCTTCTACCAAACAGACACCTCTCAATTCCCATCACTCGTTCAAAGACTAAGGGAATCACTTTCCCACTCTCTTCAAATCTTCCGGCCACTTGCTGGTGAACTTAGTTTACTTGGCAGATTCTGACGAGTTAGACATCGATTGCTCCAATGCACGGGTTGCCTTTATTTAGGCCGAATCCAATGAAGATATCTTGCATTTGGCCGGAAATAATGTGCATGACATTGCTGGATTTGTGTCCCTTGTACCGGAAATGAAGATTGGCCAACTGCCGGCTCCACTACTTTTTGTCCAGGTAACCCCCTTTGCTTATGGCGTGGCCATTGGTTTATCGATCGACCATGCGGCAGTAGATGGCGTTGCATCATGGCGATTTACGAAGTCCTCGGCTGAGTTGTGTAGGACAGGATTGCGTGCGGGCCCTGCCGTATCGCGGGAGCACTCGGCCTTCAGAGATTCTTGGGCTTTGGAGGTCTCTCAACGTGTAAGAGAAATGTTCGAATTCAAGGGATAATGATCGAGATGGGCCTGATATTGAAGTAAAAATAGTACTTGCTGGAAAGGAAAATAAAGGAGATGTTTAGACACGTAACAATTCTTGTCCACAAGGGTGCAAGAAGGAAACTGCTACTCGAACTCTTCATAGTCTTCCTAAGTAGCATCTGCAGGACAAAATGTTTACCAGTGTATAAGAATTTTAACCTTGCCATTTCTAGTGCGAGTTTCTAAAATTGTTTGAGCAAGAATAGCTTCAGCTGGAACTTCCAATTCTTTTGGGAATGTGGGTGCCACTTCTACCTCCTGGCTAATGGACTTATTCAACAAAGAAATGTGGAAGACATGATGTACTTTTGAGCCTGCGGGAAGTTATAATTTATGTGCAACTGTACTAATTTTCTGGATAATTGAAAATGGACCAAAAAATTTGAGGACCAACTTTTGCTTCTTTCAAAATTGGACGGACATTTGTGTGTAAGGTTAAAGTTTGAGATAAACAAAATCCCCCAGTTCAAATTCCACATCTCTATGCTTGCGATCACACCTCTCCTTCATATATTTTTGGGCATCTGCAATAGGCAACCAAACCAAGTCCAAAAACTTATCTCTGTCCTGCAAGGCCTGATCAGGAGCTTCTAAATTAGTAGTTATTAGAATATTGGAAGGAGAGAAGAGAAATGACATGAGACTTTAAGTCAGCATTTTTGTGAGCAAGGAGAACTCAATTAGTCACCACACAGGAAATAGAGCTACTCGTGCCAGTAAATTTATTTTATCCAAAATTACCAAACTTGAATTCCCAAAGTACATGGGCAATGAGGATCCAACAAGTTGGATATGCAAGGCCGAACAATTTTTTGAGTTCCAACAGATCAACCTCAAAGACCAAGCAGCCCTTATCACCTGCCACCTGGATACTGATGCATAGCGATGGTACCAGCCCCTAAAAGAGGATGGCAACTTCTTTACTTGGGAGTAAATTGAAGGAGGGCCTCCATGCGAGGTTTGGACCAACTGAATTTAAAGACTTCTTTGGTTATTTGAGCAAGTTATGGCAAATATGGTCTATTCGGGATTACCAAGGTCAATTTCGGAGGATATTGAATTGGGCAGGGCATCTTTCTCCATCACAACAAGTCAGATGTTTTCTAAGTGGGCTAAAAAACATGATTCGAATAGAGGTACAGGCTTCACATCCTACTTCTCTGTAGTCGTTTTGGCACACCTTTATGAAGCCAAATTTAGCAGGAAGCGTGTGCCACAGATGAAGTTCCGAAGCACTATCCAATGCACCCCACCCGAATCCTCTACCCCAGCACCCATCACCCGAAAATTTTCTCCTGCAGAGATTGAGGAATGGCACAAGTGTTATGCTTCCGTTGCAATGACAAGTACGTTTCCCTTCATGATTACAAGTGTTTGTTTGTGCTGAAGCTTGCTACCCAAATCAAGATAAGCCAAATGATGAAGTGGACCCCGAAGACACTAATGTAGACCAAGAATATGACTCTCCAACAGTCAGTCTACAGGCTAATTCGGGTACTTCTCCACACTGAAAACAATAAGGTGCAAGGAACTGTTGGTAATTTACCAATGGTTGTGTTTACTTGCAGTAGCAGCACAAACTATTTTCTTAGAGAGGGATTAGCAAAAAGATTGGGGTTACGTACAGGTTCTACTAGTCGCTTGGATGTATGGGTAGCTAAGGGTGAAAATCTTGCCAGCCAAGGCAAGTGTGCAAGGGTCTCAATAATCTTGCAAGGCAATCCTATCACCGGTACTTTTTATTTACTTCAAATGCAAGGATATGATGCTATTTTGGGTGCTCAGTGGCTGGAAACTTTGGGTCTTGTCACGTGGGATTTCTCCAAGCTAACCATGGAATTTACATCCAATGGTCACATAGTACTTTTGAGAGGTTTATCTTCTCCTAACAGGGGTATTCTAGGTTCGGACATGGAAAGAGAGATTTGCAAGTGCAAGGAAGGCATGGTTGTCTCCACGCGATAGAGTGTTCATTCACCACCATCAATACAAGGGGACCCACTCCTTCTATGACAACTCAAGTTTTTATAATATAAATATTTATTTTGCATAGGATTAACAACAAAAATCTAGTTGGCTCTACTGGTTACAGGGTGGACATAAATATATTAAAAATAGAGTTCAAGTCTCTAAATTAGTTATAAGAGAATCTTTTTAGAGCAAAATCCTTACCCAAAGCCAGGGGATGGCATAGGATAGGAAGGAGAAGCTTATCTAAAGATATTATAGAACACAGAATAATAAAGAGGAGAGACACCTAAAATTGGTTAGGTAGAGGAAGAAGATAGAATACGTGAAACACAAAGAGAGAGAGGAGAAGGAGGCTGCACTATGGATTATCCACTCTCTAATCCACTCTCTACGCTTTGGACAAGAAGATTGTTTTTCATCTAAGAGGTAAGGGGGAGTGTGAATTTCTTGGTTAGAGCAGTTTTAATCGCAACTTTGATCTCATCCATATTATATGCATGCATTCTAGTAAGGATTTGGGTTGAATTTTTATTGGTTGATTTATGCGCATCCTAGCAATGATCTAAGATTGAATTTCACTCACTAATAACATGTACACACAAGCCATGTTTTACATCTGATATCGTTTATTGCTTCATGTTATGGTATGCGGACATTAGTTATGATCTATATTAGTTTTAATCTTTTCACTCTATTGTACATCCTAGCCATGATTGGCTTTGGATTGTAATGTGGATGCCATGCACATCATGTGCACCATACTTATTGCCTTAAACAAGATCACAACCATTGATTTCAAGCATGCGCACCCCAACTCATGATGGATTGTGGGTTTTATTAATTATTTCATACCAAATAAACATGCACACCTATGTACCGTGTAGAAGTTTTTAGATGCATAAGTTTACTTCTTGTTGTAGATTCCAAGTTCCATGCATGGTTTGTCAACTAAGAATCATGCACTCAATAATATTCAAAGTGCTAATTGTTAGCAAGTGTCATGCACATGCATATCTTATACAAATGGAAAGCCATGAATCATGCACCCTATAATCATTTCTTTACAATTATAAATACACACAGATACTACGGTATCTTTTTAGTAAAATACACAATTATATGCTCTATTTTCCTTACAAAACTATGCATAGCACCTAGGTTTGCACGAAAATCAGCTTGTAATTTATGCAACATTATGATCATACTAAGTTTAAAACTATGCACACGTCCTTTACATGTCATGGTTTAGTAATCTAAGGTGCCATGTGCACCTATGGTTTAACACTGGACGTCATGTGCACCTATATTTTGATCTAACGGCAAGCGCATTATCCATAGATTAACCTAACCTTTTTTGTTAAGCCATGTGGATATAAGCACACATACTAGATCATTTTCACACCATTGATTTGACTCGCACCTTGATTTAATTTTGGATTTCATTAGTGGATCTCACATTTATAGCATGTGCAGTCTCATTGCTTAATTAATTTAAAAGCATGAGCATATGATTTATCTACTGTGTGCTCACGTTGGATCTTTGTTTTGATCCATGTGCACAAGTATCTCCATGATTCATTGATCCTTGTTTAGACACATGAGCACACCATTCCTTAATTGATTTAAAACATGCAGACATATTTGATCCGAAGCATGCAAGCCCTAGATCCTCATTTTGGTTCATGCATATGTGTGCCTTCATGATTTGTTGATATCGTATTTACGAAAGCATGCACCGTCTTTGATCCAGCTCAACACTTGCATTTTGTTCATCGATCTCATGGTCTTTACATGTCATTGATTCTTGAGTTGGATCAATTGCATGCATACCTTTGACCCTTGCTAAATCCCTCATGCACATATGTTCACCCAACTAACCCTTTGTGTACATTGATATTCTTCAGTTATATATGCATGCACACCATCACTACTAAAATTTGAGATAAGAGGACAAATATAAGATGGTTTTAACACAACTGTCTTATATAAAATTTACATAAGATGGTTATGATAAACTGTCTTAAATATTATAATAATATAAGATGGTTTCAACATAAACATCCTATATAAATTTATATAAAACGGTTCTGGAAAATCATTGTATATTATTAGCAAAATATAAGATAGTTTCAACATAAACATCCTATATAAATTTGCATAAGACAGTTTTGCAAAATCGTCGTATATTATTAGCATAATATAAGATGGTTTTCAAGAACCGTCCTATATTTTAAAATAATATAAGATGGTTTTCCATAATTGTCTTATATTATGTTAATAATATAAGACAACTTTTCAAAATCATCTTATATAAATTTTAAATAAATGATGAGATAACCTATGCACTTCACAAGTTTTTAAGATTTTAAGAGTTCAAAAAACTGGTAAAACTACTTTAATTCATATAAGATTGTTATTAATTAACCGTCTTATATTATTTAAACAAAAATTTAGGCAGGAACGTATAAATTTGAAAGTGACTTTTAGTATAGGATGGTTTTTGGAACCCGTCTTATATAATTATTCAAATATAGGCCAATTTTTAAATAACTGTCCTATATTTGTCGCAATATAGGATGGTTTTTACAAAATCATCCTATACTCATGTGAATAAAGGACTATTTTCTAAAAATTGTCCTATATATTTTTTTAACGTAGGATGGTTTTCAGGATGGTTATTGAAAAACATCCTATATTCCTAATGAATATAGGATGGTTTTTAAAAAACCATATTATATTAAAATAAATATAGGATAGTTTTTAAAATTGTCCTATATTCACATCAAATATATCAAAACCGCATATGAGGGAAGAAGAAGAAGAAGAAATAGGAGAGGAAGACGAGAGCAGAGAAATTGCGACCCCTAACCCCCATATGAATTTTTCAAAGCCTCCAAAACCCTTGAGGAGAAGAAGAAGAAGAGGAGAGGAGGAGAAGAAGAAGAAAAAGGAAGAAGAGAGGAGAGATATCACGAGCTCCCCTCCCCTACCCACACAAATTTTTTTAATCTAAAACCCTTGAGGAGAAGAAGGAGGGGGAGGAGAAGAAGAAGAGGAGAGGAGGTTGGATTGGTTTTCTCTCATTAAGTTGGATCTCTCTCATTTCTTGATTTTGTCCTTCTTTAATGCTTGTAAATGGTTGAAATTGATCATTCTAGATTGTCTCCATTGAGTTTAAGAAGACCCATGTTTTACATTTTAATGTTTCATTCAAGAAAGCATGCAAAATGTTGCTTGAATATGCATTTGAACCATGCATTTTTTACTACTTATGTTGCTGATTTTTTACTTCTTTAATGCTTGTAAACGGTTGAAATTGATCATTCTAGATAGCCTTCTTGAGTTTAAGAAGGCCCATGTTTTAGATTTTGATGTTTCATTCAAGAAGACATACAAAATGTTACTTGAATATGCATTTTTTACTATATATGTTGCTGATTTTCTGCTTCTTTAATGCTTGAAATTGATCTTCTAGATAGCCTCCATTGAATTTAAGAAGACCCATGTTTTAGATTTTGATGTTTCATTTAAGAAGGCACGCAAAATATTGCTTAAATATGCATTTTTCACTGTATAGTTGATTTTTTGCTTCCTTAATTCTTGTAAATGGTTGAAATTGATCATTTTAGATAGCCTCCATTGAGTTTAAGAAGACCCATGTTTTACATTTTAATGTTTCTTTCAAGAAGGCATCAAAATATTGCTTGAAAATACATTTGAACCATGAATTTTTTATTGTATATGTTGATGATTTTTTGCTTCTTTAATGCTTGTAAATCATTGAAATTGATCATTCTAGATAGCCTCCTTGAGTTTAAGAAGACCTATGCTTTAGCTTTTGGTGTTTCATTCAAGAAGACATGCAAAATGTTGCTTGAAAATACATTTGAACCATGAATTTTTTATTGTATATGTTGATGATTTTTTTGCTTCTTTAATGCTTGTAAATGTTTGAAATTGATCATTCTAGGAAGCCTCCTTGAGTTTAAGAAGACCTATACTTTAGATTTTGGTGTTTCATTCAAGAAGGCATGCAAAATGTTGCCTAAATATACTTGTTGTAATACATGTTTAAATGGTAAATGGTTAAGAAGGCATGTCTTCTTGTTGTAATACATTTTTTAACTATATATGTTGCCGATTTTCTATTTTTTTAATACTTGTAAATGGTTGAAATTGATCATTCTTGATAGCCTTCATTGAATTTAAGAAGACCCATGTTTTAGATTTTGATGTTTCATTCAAAAAGGCCTGCAAAATGTTACTTGAAAAGTTGACTTGAAAAAGGTTCAAGGTAAGGTTTACTACTTTAGTATAACCCTATAATCTATAGACTTATAATTGCACATGACATTTGAACCTTATGATCTAGTGACTTTATTGTACAGTGCCCTATAAAACAATCTAATTGGGAGTGTGGGTATTACATTCTCAGATATTTGAAAAGGATTTATAATCTCCCAATTAAGAAAGGCTTAGTTAATTAACTGACCATCATTCTTATAGTTTTCTACATATCTTAAATGACTCTAATAATAATGTCTCAATTGATGTAATATTTGTTGTCTTGCAGGTTAATTTGGGTAGCAAGAGTTTTTGCCAATTAGACAGATGACATTAAAATGGAATGAACTGAATATCTTTTGACTTTTAATTTGTAGATTTCTGATGTTATTGAACATAAAACAATTTTATCACAGAAATATAATTTACAATTGCACTAATTGGATGCATGTGTTTCATTTTTTTAAATTTAAGTCATGTTGTTTTTTTTTTCCCCTAAGAAGTGTGTATGGAGAAGTTCGACGTGTAATGTTGAAAATGTTGAATGTGCATGAATGTATTTTGTAAAATGATTTGTAGTCTCTAGAAATGAAGTGTTGAACTTCAGAAGTTGCAGGAATAATGTATAATCAGAAACCAATAATGTAGTACACAATTCATGAAGAAAGTATTAGCAATATAGGACAATTTTTGAAAAACCATCCTATATTTCTTAGAAAATATTAGACGATTATGTAGTATTCAATATGGGAAAGTTTTTCAAAAATTGTCCTATATATTGTTCTATATAGGATGGTTTTTGAAAAACTGTCCTATGTTTTTTGAGTAATATAAGATGGTTTTTGAAAATTTGTCCTATATTGATAATCATATAGGATTATTATTGAATAACCATCTTTTATTTTATAGATTTACAAGACAGTTATTGGATAATATTCCTATATTAGACACATTTATAAGACGGTTATTTAGGAACCATCCTATATTTCATAGATATTACACATACTTATAGGATGGTTTTTGAAAAACCATCTTATATTTTTTCATATTTATAAGATGGTTTTTGGAAACCATCTTATATGAGTTTCCATTTTACAAGACAGTTTTGTAACTGTATTATATAGCCATTTTTAACCGTCTTATAAACCCATCACCATAGTAGTACATTCATGTTATGCACCCATGTTCATCCATTTGATTTCTCACACACATTGTTCATGTGCATTAGCTTATATTTAATCTAAGCCATGCACACAAGTTTATTGTATGATCCACATCTTGTGCATAGGTTATTACTAATTTCGTATCATGCCTAAAAGTTTGGTTTCTATATCCTAAGCATTGGCTCAAACATTGTGCCCAAGTCTACTTTAATAAATCTAAATCATGCTTGCGGGTCTACTTGCTTGAACCAAGGTCATACACACAATGGACTATTTGATGTTTTTCCTAACTATCATTGATATTAGACTCATATGAAGGCTTAATTTCATGAATCTATTGTATGCACATTTATCTCTTTGAATTGTTTATCGCATGCACCAATACCATTGATTTTCATGTAATAAATACATGTGTGATATTGATTGCATCTCTTATTACACTCGCACTTTCAATCTATAGCTATTGATGTGTGTGTACTACTCATTCCATGACCCTTTGCATGTGTACCATTTGAGTTACCTTCTATTAATATGCACATCACCATTTTGTGCACCATACATAAAGTTCATATCGTATGAAAGTCCATTTTTGGATGATGGAAACTTTGGATTTTAAATAATAATTTTGAAATAAGGCTTATACTTCTCATAATATTTGTCAATTTTTTGTCTAAGAGTGTGTGAAATTGATTTCATGTGGAACATGGAGTTGAAATGCTTTATACATTGTCTGTCCCAAAGGGTTAATCAAGATTGGAGATTTTGCTCTAAGGAGGATTTATTTTATTGCATAATAAGAGTGTAGTAGCACTATTTCAGGGACTCTTTGGAGTTATCTGTGAGGGGTGATTGAGTGTGACTCTATATAAATTTCCATGAGAAATGTTAAATGTTTTAATGAATGAAAATTAGGCAACTCTAGAGAGTTGCGCTTAGCTAAAATTAGGCGATTTATAAGAGTTGAGCCTAGCCTAGGGCAAGTTGTAAGACCCCTCCGGTTACTATGCTAGGAGTGCAATTGGCCATTGGCATTCTGTAAAGGAAATTTGATACCACTTGAGGTAAAGGCTTTTGTGCATATGGAAGGGTCATGGGATCTTTCATTGTAATATCCTTGAATTTTAAATTCAAATTCCAATGATAGAGTGAATTTCAAAAATCATAAATTTTGTAAATTTAATTAGGGGCTAAAACTTCAATATTTGAATTGTACTCAAAAAATGGATTCCAACAACACTAAGTATGCCCAAATTGGAGTTCAAATAAATTTTACCCATTTATCTCACAAAAAGGGCAAAACTATAATTTAACATGTGGGACCCACAACATTGATACGGGTCAAACATTTGGCAATCAAAAGGATAGTAAAAACAAACATAATGAAGGTAATCATTATGTCTACCACCATCAAGGACGAAATAGAAATTTAAATGCCCTCCCACTTTGGGCACTATTCATCTTCTTCACATTTTCACTCTCCTTCTACATGATGAGCCCATCCGATCAGATTGAAACTTCCACCAGAGCTTGAGTATATCGACACCTACAATGTTGCAGTGTTGGATTGTAGGTAAACCTTCATGATCTTACCATTTTTCCACCTATCCATCAGAGCTTCAAATATCAAGATTGGGTTTCTCACTGATATGAGAGGTAGGAGTTTGTTTCTTCTTAGTTTTTCCATGTTAGCATGTTTATTTTACTACCATTATCGTTTTCCAGTAGTTTGATTTGAAAATTGGCATGCTCATAGGATTTAATCGAAGAAAAACTGTAACACAGTAAAAATACAGTATCAAGGACTACTTAGATAGAAAATCTGAGCCATCCATTAAATTCAGGGACCCTCAAAACCCTAGGATTAGTGAAAATAAAACAAAAATCAGGTCATTAGGGACCCAGATCTGATCAAAACTAAATGGATGATCTAGGCACATTGTCCCTGATGGACGTTAGTGCACTGCAATGCAAATAGTCCCTACTGGTGTAGTTTGGTGTAAAAGGGGCTCCAATGTACTTCAGTGCAAATAATTTTTGCAGGTGTAATCCGGTGTAAATAGCCGTCGATTTACTCTAGTGTAAATAGCTTCCATTGGTGTAATCCGGTGTAAAAGGACATCCAGCTCGAAATAGTAATCCAGACCATTGAATAATTACTAGAGATGGTATTTTTGAGATTTTGGAGGCTATAGAAGCCCAATGTTTTATCTGAAATGTCCATTGAATTTGTCTTGATGACGTGGACCTAGATTTGACTGAAAATCTAGATTTGAACACCTTTTAAATAGTTAAACCACTAAATACTATTAGAAGACCTAGATTAGGGTGATCAATGAATGATCAGACCTCAGAACTTGATTGTATATGTCAAATATGAGATGATATAGGAGATTAGAAGAACAAATCTCATTGAATTGTCAAGAAAAGTAATCTTGACCCTTGACCTGATCAAGTGCCTTAGGATTGGCTGATCAAAGAGCGATTTGACCATTATATCAAGGTATAATTATAGAGACATGGTTAAATCACTAAATAAATACTAAAATTAGAGGTATCATGATAAGAATGGTTAGAATTGATGATCAAATATTAATTACAATAATTATGGAGCAATCCAATGGTCGGATCTTCTCCAAACTTCACGAGATATTAGGGACTGACCCTTCATTGATTAAGGGGTATAAATTAAGTAGATCATGACATAGATTAATGATCAAAGACCATAAATGTTCATCTAGATGTTAAAAAAAACCTACATTTAGTACAGGATTGACTCGAAAGAAGGTTAACCAAATGATCTAGGCCATTGATCAAGGATTAACGGCCAGATCAATGAAGTTATCACTTAAGTTGGTTACTTTGAGATGTGAGAACGTCAAGTGATAGATGACTTGTGATTTGACAGGTACGTGGCATCACATTATCTACGTGCTTGATTGGAGTATCGAGATTGTTGAGGTAGGTGATCACATTTGAGATTTCTCTTTCGATTTCATTGATCGTGACTTATCTAAAATTCTTAAGACATATGTCTTATGCACTACTATGTTTTATTGTATGTGTTTAGTATTTCATATTTATTATCATGACATTTGATTTCATGATCATCCATGTTTGATATGTGATGGATTACACCTTATCATGGATCTTGACTAAGACTATTGGGTGAAGCGGGGTAAGCCGAGTCTTGTACCTATTTGAGGGTTGGCTGGTAGTTTTGGGCTGACAAGCTACTGTCAAAAAATAGATTGATGCGAGCTGTACGTGAGAGACCTAAGGTTGGATTATATCGGGTGAAGCAAGGTGAGTCAGGTTTTGTACTGATTTGAGGGTGGACAGGTGTTTTGGGTTGATAGGCTTCCGTTGGAAAATAGACTGATGCAGGTTGCAAATGAGGGGCCCAGGGTTGGATTGTATCGGGTAAAGTGGGGTAAGCCGGGTCTTATATTGATTTGAGGGCGGGCCAGTAGTTTTGGGCTGACAGGCTTCTGTTAGAAAATAGATTGACGCGGGCTACACGTGAGGGACCTAGGGTCGAATTATGTCAGGTGAAGTGGGGTAAGCTAGGTCTTATACCAATTTGAGGGCTGGCCGGTAGTTTTAGCTAACAGGCTTCCATCAGAAAATAGACTAATGTGGGCTGCATGTGAGGGACCCATGGTTGGAATGAGTACTCATTACCATTGCTGTGAGTGTAGTTGAGGCACTCATAGGACTTATTTGTACATGGCTTTCTATAATCACGACATACATTATTTGTTCTGTGGATACAGACTTTTGGTTATAGTGATTGATGAGTATCCATGAGTTTCATGCATTGCATGCTATGATATTTAGATTTGATGATGATTTGCTTAGCGCATGATTTCTTGATTGATCTATCATGGATGGTTGAGGTTTCACATGCCTTGTGTACTTTTGTCTTATGAGATTTTGCCACGATTATGATAAGTAGTGCCATTTAATTTAATTTGTATTTATTATTAAATGTGAATCACCTACACAGGCATAGCTTATTAAGGCATTGCTTTGTTTTACAATAACTCAAATTTGGAGCACGAAACGCTAATGGTAAGCAGGTAGAGCAGCATTGACTAAGCGAGGACCTCAAGGACCATCTTCCTTTTTATACATCAAAGACTGATTTAGTGTACATCTCTTGGACTTATGTTTAGATTTGTTGGGTTGTACATGAATGTTGATATTTTGGATAGATTGAACCCTGTATAGTGTACCTTTACTTGCTGATATGTGTATGACGTGGTGATCATGGATGGATCCTAGGGAAAATTTATACATATTATTTTTATTATTGTCTTTTCACGACTGTGTATGATTTTTCATGGTTTCCTTTGAGCATGCTCAGTGTATCAACGATTTGACTTTTGTTTATTATTGTGGTTTTGGATATGGGATGACCCTCGAGGATTTCTTTTGAACGCTACATTATTTATGTTAATTACAAGTTTTATTTTTAGGGATCCCATTTATTTTTCTTAAAATATACTATTATTATTATTACAACAATGAAAAAAAAAAAGGTTTAGAAAACTAGGGTGTCACATTCATTTAGTGTGATCTATTTTCCTCATGAGGACCTATGTAGGTCATGTGATATCCACGATCAAACATAATTATGAGATGTTGGTTCTCTCTATGTGCATACCAGCTAAATTATGGTATGAATATTAATGGTATGTCATTGAACATCGAGGGATTTAGACCCTTGTGACCTCAGCAAGACGCTGTTGTATGATTAGTTTGATGCTATTCGATATGTTCAAGATATTGGGTACAATTTCTAATGTTGCATTTTTTTGGATTGAGATTTGTAATATTCTATGTAATTTACTGTGGATTTTGAGGTTTAATCATTACCAAAGTTTTGATGACGATCGTGATTAATGATTAGCATTTTATTATCTTTATGCATCTGTATGTTTTTCTAAATGTTTTGTCTAGCTTAGAATTTTTCACTAAGTGGTTGTACTCACCCCCATGAACAATTTTAGGTTGTTCTTTTGGGCATGAGTAAAGAGTTGAGGGAGAATAGGAACTTTAAAGCAAAAGAGTGAAAGTATGACAATGAATTAGTTACTTATTTTGTTATGTACAAAATCCTTGAACATTTAGAATAATGATGTAATGGGACAATTAACTTTGTTATGAATGTGAGAATTTGATTTAATTTATGTTTTCATATAAGGTTGTTTAGACTGTGACCAGTGGTCTTGGTAGTGGTTATTCTTATAAAATTATTTTGGCTATACATGGAATTTTAATGAGACACCCAGGCTTGGAATGACAGTTTTGAAAACTATTATATGTGATAGTTTAAAATGTTTTATAGAAAAACAAATTCTACTTCGGATCCTAATCATTTCCAAATAAATTTTTGAAAACTCTGGGCATGATAGTTGGTATTAGAGCACAGTTTCTATTGCTCACAGCTAAAACAACTTGAGAACTATAATAAGTAATAGCGAGAAAACGAGTCCTAGGTACAGTAGTAAAAAAAAACAACTCATTAGATTTTTGTTATTGATAATCTAGATGGGACCAAAGAGACGTAAAGATGCTAATGTGGTTGAGACCTCATCCTCTAAAGCTCTAGCAAATACCAAGGTCCAGTATGATATGGCAGAAGACGTAATAGAGCTTCTCTTATATTGGATAAAACAATGACTATAGACTTTTACATAGGGTAGAGAGCTAAGGGTGGAAGTTGGAGGAGGAATGGGAATAAGGGAAGATACTTTGTTAGAGCGTTTCAAAATGATTGCTCCCAAATTTTTAGGAGACGAAGGACCAGAAATCGTAGAAACCTGGCTTTACACGGTAGAAAATATATTTAAGGCAATGAATGTGCCAAAAGATAGACAGGTAGCAGTGGCTACTTTTGTCCTAACATGAGAGGCATTACATTGATGGCCTACTGCCTAGAAAACCTACTTTAGCGAGGTGGAAAAGATTGAATGGGATGATTTTAAACTTGTATTCATTGAAAGTACTTTCCTCCACATGTACAAGAGCAAAAGTAGTAGGAGTTTCTTAGCTTGGTGCAGGGTTCACTAATAGTAGAACAATATAAGACAAAGTTATTCAAGTTGAGATAGTTCGTCCCTAAAGTGTGTCCCATAGAACTAAGAATTGCCCAGAAGTTTGTCAAGGGACTCAATTTTCACCTAAAGAGTAAGATTTTGATTGCTCAACCCTTGTCACTATCCAAGGCAGTGGGATTGGCTTCCATTGTAGAAAGAGAATATAGATAATCAACCAAAGATTGTGAAAGGACTAATGGACAGAAACCATTCTAAAAGGGAAGGAGGCCCACTGCACCATCCAAATTTAAGAGGCCACAGGGACCACCAAGGACTAACTTTAGGAAGAAAGAAGATGACCATACACAACGCCATAAATTCCATCAAGGCAGACCTTGCTTTGTTGAGAAATGCTAATGTTTCTCATGTGGCGAGCAGGGACTTTTCATTCCTCTCTACCATCCATACACTACTGCAAAGGTCACTGAAATTTTCTTTGAACAAGTGTTCTGTCTCTATAGTCTGTGATAGGGACAACACTTTTACAAGTAAATTCTAGACTACACTATTTAAATTACATGGAACATATTTCAATTCTAGCTTTGCATATTACCCCCAAATAGATTGCCAAATAGAAATTGTTAATTGTTGCACTCAGATGTACTTAAGGTGCTTAACAGGTGACAAACCACATGATTGAATTTCTTGGACTCCTTGGATTGAGTTTGCTTACAATACAAGCTGCCACGGTGCTATTAAAACCATACCCTTCGAAGTAGCTTATGGATAAGCTCCTCCTAATCTTTTATCTTATATTCGTGGAACTACCAATTTAGATGCTGTTGATCAGGCTTTGTAGGACAGAGATAAGTTTCTAGACTTGGTATGATCGAATATTACAGATGCCCAAAAATATATGAAGGAGGTCTATGTGTCACGACCCGGGTTTTTATATGATGCAATTTTGATAAAAAGGCGAGATCTCTTGTTTTATAAATATAAGATGCATGAAAAATTTTCTCATTTGGAAAACAACCTTTCATAAAAATCCCGAGTGTGAAAACACATTCTCCAATAATTTAGCCATGGCAAAGTTTTAAATCAATATTGTTCCCAAGAAAGTGTTAGTCACAAATTGACTATTAGAGAGTAACTACAATCAAGTAACATTGAAAGATAAGTTAGGAGTTTACTTACTTGTACTTAGCCTGTGTCTCCTAGTACAAACGTCCCTTGCCCTTAAGTATTTACTTTGTATCTGAAAAATGTTGAGGATTGGGTGAGTATATAATATACTCAGTATGAGCCTATCACTACTAGTTTTATAAATGCATGAAATGTTTCAAAATCATATGCTCATTCAAAACATGTGTATGTTTGAATACTCGAGTTCAATATCAGTATAAGAATCCATAATCAACTGAAATTCAAAAAATGCGTATGTTTGAATACTCGAGTTCAATATCAGTATAAGAATCCATAATCAACTGAAATTCAAAATATGCGTATGTTTGAATACTCGAGTTCAATATCAGTATAAGAATCCATAATCAACTGAAATTCTCATGACTTAAAGGATCACATAATCCAAAATTGAAAGTATCATATATATATGTATGTATATATATATATATTTATATATGAAGACATCATGATATGCAATAGATGCTTCATGGAGTCCAACTCATGGATCTCTAGTATGGTATGGTCGACCAACCTCATATCATGCTATATGAAATGCACATAACTCATCAAACCATAGGGTCCACTATGCCCACGACCTCCTCGCCGTGTGGTCCCCGGGTACCTGAGGACACTCGGTCATAGCCTCCACGGGGCCTATAACACGTCGACCCAGTGCCGTGACACCAGTGGTTGACCCCTATACCACATGCAGTCGATGTAGGGACTTGCCTCTTTTTGGGCGTGGTAACCATCCACCTATTAGTGGTAGAGGCTGGGTGGCCAACCCAGACCCCTCGGCATAGCACCCACGAGCTTACTTGCCCAAATCACATAAGATTAAAGAAGTCAAAACCTCTTGTTAAAACTTGTCCTCTTTGGGTCCCTCACAACTACCCGGCCCTTGGCACTCCACCGTCTTTTGGCAACCCTCAAGGACATGCAATCTTTGCAAGTACTTAAATCATGCAATGTATGTACTTGTTTGCAACCTATATATGTGCATAATGTATATGCAATCATTTCAAAACATGGCTATGCACAAAACGTCTATCATATGCATGCTGAATCAAATTATGCTAAACAAGTCATATGCTTATAACATATGTTCTCAAAACAATAATAGATCTTTTAAAAGAATCTAATAGTGATAGAGCACCTACTTGGCTAAGTCGCATTAACCCTCTTGTCCTCGTATGCTCCTGAACATGGTTTGGGGACTCAAGGTTAGTTTGGCCTATCTTTTATGGGTCTAGAGTAGTTGGATCTTATTACTTAGGCATTAGGGGTCTATCCCTATGCCTATAGGTGTCCTAAGGTCCTAATTGGGCCTTAGTATCCTCAGTTTTCCAAAGTTCTAGTGGCCACGCGCCACCATCCTATTCTAAGGGTCATGCCCTACTTTGATTGGGCATTGATCAGGGATTTTATGATTTGGATGTGTCCGCGTCGTCAACATGGACACAACGCCTTTTGCGGTGCCTCAATTGGAGCTCTAGATCTCAAGTTATAAGCGTTTTAGTGTTGTATGTACACAGAGTCTTAAAGACAAAAAAACCGGAATGCTAGGGCGCTGCGCGTCTGCGACATGCGCCCTGCTTCCTTAAGTAAGAAAAAATTCGACGTGCACTAGCGCGTTGCGCATCTACAGCGCTCGCCTCAGCGGGCGAGTCTGCAGACACGCACGACTTCTCTGCCCTTCTGTCCCTTTAGCAGGCGCGTCCCCGGTCACGCCCGTCGGTTTCCTTCCGACACGTTCGACGCATCACGTTCCATCTGGAACGTCTGCGTCGATTGGGGATCGGGGCGTCCTCAGGACACCTTGGTTCTACCCTGTCGAACCAGTGCGGCCCTGGGGATGTCCCAGGGTCCTTGGTGGCTCTCCCAGGCTCCGTTTTGCATGGTTTTTCATGCAAAAACTTAGGGGAATTGAGCCTAGGACTATGGGTGAGATGGGTTTGGGGAGTTTTTGAGCGTACTTGCTTCGTAGCTGGTTTTCTCTCCACGTTTTCCCCTTTTGGTCACTGCTCCACGATGGGTTTTCTCCAAGGTTTTGGGCTGCCATTAGAGGCACCCAAGAGTTCTATTTATAGGGCTTTTAAAGAGGGTTCTGGAGGGGTTCTAACCGCCTTTAAATGGCGGTGGGGAAACCTCCAGAATGGCGGTGGTTTCTCCTTGAAACACCACCGTTCCAGAAGCTTCTAGGAGCTTGAAGACGACGGGGTGCCTGTATCAAAACGGGCACCTGTGTTTTTCAGGTTAAGTCGTTTTTGTTAAATTTACAGTTTTGCCCATGAACTTCAAAGGGTCATATCTTGCTCATTTTAACTCCGTTTTGGGTGATTTTGGTCTCGTTGGATTCCTTTTTCCAAGACCCATCTAATGGTACCACTTTTAGGACCAAATTCCTGGGTTTAGTTAAGGAGACTAGTGAAATGACCAAAATGCCCTTATCTTTAAAAACTGCACTTTTCATTGCTAAACTTGGAATTTCAATATTACGAAATTGGAGTCATTACAGTATGATCATGAGCACAGACATGTGGAATTTAAAGTGAGGGATCTTGTTGATCTCAAACTTCAACTTTATACACAAATGTTAGTCCAATTTCGAAAAATGCAAAAGCCGGCCCCCAAATTTTGGGATCCATTTCCAATCATCCAAAAAAATAGTCCAGTTGCATATAAATTATAACTTCCTGCAGGCTGAAAAATATATCTTGTCTTCTACATTTGCTTGTCAAGAGTCCTAGTCAATAGGAAGTAGTTGCCTTCCAATTACTGGGCAAAGACAGGTTTTCATTTGGAGCCGTAGCTATCCAAAGGGCACTACGTGAAGCTCCAGATGGAGCTCCTATTTCAGCTGTTCTGTAATTCCTCAGGAATCGCTTTATTTTGGATGACTGTGGCTGGATCATCCAGGTTTACGGTTTACGAGACGGATTTCGGTGGGGAAATCCTAGCAGGGTGGAGCTGGTTAACATGAACAACGCGGGGTTTTTGTCTTTCGCCGATGCGAGACGTGTTCAAGTCTCTGTAGCTCTTTTCCCAGTTGACATGGATAAATTTGCTTGTCTTTTGTAAATGGTATAGATGATCGAGAAAGGGGTTCCACAAATTAATTAGACTTCGTCTAAATAAGTAACATTGGTAACTCAGATTCTAATATGTAAACTAGTCCACCGTTGGACATCTCTATCTGCCATGCACTTTCTGTTGTTATCAC
This sequence comes from Warburgia ugandensis, assembly GCA_035236585.1. Classification (NCBI taxonomy): domain Eukaryota; kingdom Viridiplantae; phylum Streptophyta; class Magnoliopsida; order Canellales; family Canellaceae; genus Warburgia; species Warburgia ugandensis. Next base: position 7,621,879 of record CP141138.1, on the reverse strand, counting down.
ATCGACGTGTTGAATGCAAGTCCATTCACGCATTCATTCAGGTAAAAAAAATGTCATTTCTTGCATAATGATAAATCTGTCTAAATCTTGCACGATCTACGAACTTCTTTTCTTGAGCGGTTGTTATGACATGCTTGGAATGGTAAGTGACAAAACTGCTTTAGTTTTTTGTAGTCTAATTAAGTAATTATATTCGGCAGGATAGCTTGATCGGTAGCAATTTTGCACAACATTGGCCAACTAATTCTTTCGTGTTTTGGATTATCAATCATTTGAGGCCAACATACATGTTTTGCATATATCATAGAGGCCAAGTTTAAGTATCTACCAAGTCTGAGAGGAACTTCATTATAGAAAATTAAGAGGCTATTAAGGATCCAGCAAATAAAATCGATAGTGGGCAGGACGAATGTGTCACTGGTTAAGGTGCTCATCTGTTACAGGTTATCCGTCAAAATCCCAGCTTGCCTAACAAAGAAAAGAAGGCATAGCTTTGAGGCGGCATCTTTGTGAAGTGGAACTGAAACGTGATGAATGCTAGGTTGAAGGCTTTAAAATGACATTCTCTATAAGTGTCCAACGTTTAGTACTAATAGGGCCCATATTTGGATGATCCGACTCATTTATCTCATTGCTCTAGTCTAGGCTAACTGGTAGCTCAAACAGCATGCAGATTGCATAATTCTAGCATTTGACAATGCGTACTTTTTATCACCACAAATAGAAGGTTGAAAACTTTGTTTAAACAACTATCTAAAACTCACTTCCAATTATATCTTTTGTAGGATACTAGAACCATCCTATCATCAGAATCCTTTGTTTACTATCTGAGTCTGGAGCAATAAAATGAATGGATTAGATTATCCGTGAATGTTCTTCGTGCCAAATACAGAACTGATTCCTTATTATCTTGGAAACTGCAGGAAATCTCTCTCCCTCTCTCTAGTATTTTTATCATAAACCAGGTTGGTCTGCTGCTTGTAATTTTTCAGTGATTCAAGCTGTCTTAGAAGCCACGAGTACCAAAAATCTCATATATTGGACGCCTCTAAGATCATAGTTAATGGCCTTTTAGGGTTGCCCAATGGACAACTTTAAGTTTTCCACCGTTCATTTTACAACCCAAAAGATCCAACAAGCATTGCCTTCAAGGTATTAGCTGCATGAAAATTTTGATACAAAAGTCATCTAAAGAGCCCGAATCAGATCAGTGGCTTGGAACATTAAATAAAATATATGCAGTGGGTCCATTAGGCATTTTTTCCAATGAAAGCCAAAGCCATGAAAAACATTTCATGATATAAATTCTCGTCTCTCTCTATCTCCTCATGCGATCCGTTGGATCAGAAATGGTTTTACATAATTTCATAAGGGGGGAAGTATTTTCTTTTATTCGTGTAAGTTGCATCATAGGTGAGGAATAGGGTCTCACCATGTCCTTCCTCAGCCTTCAGCCGGGTAGAGTTGTCTGGAAAACCCATCTTATGTTCTACATTCCCAAAGACGAGATTCAACGGAAGCTCAAGCAGTCCGACGGTTTCACGTAACCCCTTTTTCCTGGCATGAAAATCGATTTTTCATTTTTATTATGATTTGATTTGTTAGCTACCTTGGGGTGCTAAATTCGATCTTCCCTTGCGTTTCGACCATGTTCTGGTTTTTATATGTAATTTTTTTTAGATTTGTTGTATGCTGCCTACGTTGTAAAGGTTGCAGAAGAAATGAGATGCTTTTGCCCTTTTCCTCTCTTTGCAGTTGGATTAGGATTAGGATTATTGGAATGAGATGCTATATGTTACCCTCTTTGCAGTTGCCTACTTTTCTCCCATTTCTATGTTTTTGTTGTATGTTGTTTATGTTGTACATTTTGCAGATGAAACGAGATGTTTTTGCCCTTTCCTTTCCTGTCCTTGTATGTTGTTTATGTTGCATATGGATTAGGACTACTGGATCAGGTGTTTCTTAAATTACTGGATTAATTCAATCTTGTCTCAGTGAAAGGATTAGGCCACGTATTAATGTCAGAGGAATAGGCTTACAATGCGTACAACCTATATGCAAGTTAAGGGATTCGGCATACGTAAATCGAACGTGCGTAGAGATCCTACAGACGGGACGCAGATTGTGAAACGGAAGATCGTTTGTTGTAAAAAGGGGCACCGTAAAGCACAAGACGATGATAATTTGGAGGTCCTGGATGATGAAAGCATGAGTAGAACAGCAAAGGAGATTGACAAAATTGACGAGGATCATTCTGATCCCACTTGTTTAAGATAGTTGTAATACAACTGTTGGAATGCGCAGCGTTGCTACGGTTAGAATGCGCATTGTTGTTGGGATTATGATCATCGATTTAGATCAAGGAGATGCAAGATGAGACTCACACACACCAAAGAAATGCAATAGTTTACGTGTACACTACACTGAATGATCGGTTTACAATGAGGTGGAGGAGGATTGTACCCTCTCTCTCTCTCTCTACAATGAGGTGGAGGAGGATTGTACCCTCTCTCTCTCTCTCTCTCTCTCTCTCTCTCTCTCTCTCTCTCTCTCTCTCTCTCTCTCTCTCTCTCTCTCATATCTACTGATCTTTTCTTCCTTACTCGCAGAGATTGAATTGTCTCTTGATTTGTCAAGATTTGTGGCACCGCATTCTTGACAGATCTTGATGAAAATCTTGACAGATTTGGAGTTGGTGTTGAATTCCATTTTGCTGGCACCAACTATTGACTTCTCCGGTGTGGCAATCTCTGTTCTCATAGGTCTTGACCCATCAATTCTCCCCCTCCATACCCATGGGAGGAGAATATTTTTCATCTCTTCAGTTTGAATTTATCCATGCTATGTCTCTATATAGTGTTAGCTTCTCGTACGTTATCACTTTTGTTAGCATGTCCGCTAGATTCTCATCTGTGTGAATCTTCTCTATCTTCAACAATTCCTACTCTATCTCCTCGTGTATCCAATGATAGCGAATATCGATATGCTTTGGGCGTGAGTGGTGCATTGAGAAGTCCAGAGCACTCTGACTGTCACAATGTACCCTATATTTCTCCTGTACAATACCAAGTTCCTGGAGAAACTGCTTTATCGACAACATTTCCTTGTTAGCTTTAGCTGTGGCAATATACTCTACTTTTGTTGTTGATAGAGCAACACACTTCTACAACTTTGATTGCCAAGATACAGCTCCCCCTACAAAATTGAACAAGAATTCTGATGTTGATTTTCTGCTATCAAGATCTCCTGTTATGTCTGTATCTGTGTATCCTTCTATGATAGGTTCAGATTCTCCGAAACATAAGTACAACTTGGATGTACCCTTGAGATACCTCAAGATCCACTTCACTACTTCCTAGTGATCTCTTCTTAGGTTGAATAGGAATCTGCTCACTACACCTACTGCATGAGCAATGTATGGTCTTATACACACCATTGCGTACATGAGACTCCCAACTATTGATGAATATTGTATTGCTGACATATTTTCTTTTTTCTATTCTGAAGAAGGACAGGTCTGCTTGCTCAACTTGAAATGATTACCAAGCAGAGTGTTGGCTGGCTTGGCATTCTCCATGTTGAACCTCTTGATTACTCATCTAACATACTTCTGTTGTGACAACCACAACTTTCTTGACTTTCTGTCACGAACAATCTGCATGCCCAAAATCTGCTGAGCTAGGCTTAAGTCTTTGATGTCAAAAGACTTTGATAACTCCTTCAGCTTGCTAATCATATCTGCATCTTATCCTGTAATGAGCATATCATCTACATAAAAAAGGAGTATAATAAACTTCCCATCAAGGAATCTTTGCATATATACACTGTAGTTTGCTGCTGTTCTCTTATACCCATGACTCATCATGAATGAGTCAAACTTCTTGTACTATTGCCTCAATGCTTGCTTAAGACTATATAGGCTCTTCTTTAATTTGCAGACTAAGTGCTTCTTCCTTGGAACTTCAAATGCTTCTGGTTGCTCCATATAAATAGCTTCCTCTAAATCTCCATGTAGGAATGCAATTTTCACATCCATCTATTGAAGCTCCAAATTTAAGCTAGCCACCAATCTGAGTACAGTTCGAATTGAAGTCATCTTCACCACCAGTGATAATATTTCGTCAAAGTCAATTCCTTTCATTTGTTCAAAGCCTTTGACAACCAATCGAGCCCTGTGCTTTACTAGCTTTCCCTGCCATCCTTCTTAAGCTGGAACACTCATTTGTTCTTCAGTGCTCTCTTGCCCTTAGAAAGCTTCACTAACTCATAAGTCTTGTTCTTTTGCAGTGAGTCAATTTCCTCCTGCATAGCTTGCATCCACTTACTCTTGTCTACATGATTATGTGTTTCTTGAAAATTTTCTAGCTCCCCCTCTTTAATAAGTGTGATATACTCTGATTTTGGATATCTCTTTAAAGGAATCAATACACGACCTCTCGAAGATGATGAGGCTCATTATCTTCTAGCGGAGGGATTTCTTCATCATTTGATTGTTGTAATGATCCTGCAGCTTCTGATGGAGGAGGTTGTTGCTCCCTTTGCATCATCTTCTTCTTCTGGAAGGTCATCCTACATATTGTTTATAGCAGGCTGTACTAGGGTAGGATCTGTAACAATATCTAGAGCACTGGTACTTTCTTCATTGGACTTTGTTGGTTTCTTAAAGTCTTTGTAGAACTGGTTCTCATGGAACACGACATCTCTACTTTTGATAACCTTCTTAGCCTCTGGATCCTATAACCTATATCCAAATTCGTTGTCTCCATAGCCAATGAAGATACATAGCTTTGACTTAAGGTCAAGTTTTTGTCTCAACTCCTTAGATATATGCACAAATACTTTGCATCCGAACACCCTTAAGTGTTTGTAGGAAACATTCTTACCAGACCACACCTTCTCCAGAACTTTAAAATTCAATGATGCTAATGTGATCTATTGATGAGGTAGCAGGCGGTTCATACAGCTTCTCTCCAGAATGGCTTGGGCAACTTAGCCATACTGAGCATGCTTCTGACTTGTTCCACAATGGTTAGATTCATTCTTTCAGCAATGCCATTATGTTGTGGGGTATGTGGAATCATCTTCTCATGTCGAATATTGCGATCAGCGCCGTATGCCTCGAACTCTCTGAAAGTGTATTCGCCTCCATTGTCTGTCCGGAGACACTTCAATTTCTTTCCTATCTCCCTTTCCACCATCGCGTAGAACTTCTTGAAGTACTCGAATACCTGGTCCTTACTTCTTACAAAATATACCCACACCTTTCTAAAAGCATCATCTATAAATGTTACAAAATATATGTTTCCTCATAAGAACTCCTCTTCTATGAGACCACATACATCAGAGTACACCAAACTTAAGACTTCCTTCCTTTTATTACTAGGAGAAGAGAATATAACTCTATGTTGCTTGCTAAATAAACAATAATTGTAAGGGTTGAGAGTTATACCTTTGGCTATTTTGATGAACTGCTTCTTGGCCAGTGTGAATAGCCATCTCTCTCTCCCATGTGTCCCAGTCTTTTGTGCCAAAGATTTGGTGATGCTTCATCCTTCGTTGCTTTGAGGCTATCTCCAAATATCTTCGTGTAAGTTTTATACAGGGTGCTGCAGATATTCCCTCTTACCACGATCATCACACCCTTCGTCAGTTTCCAAGTACTATTGGTGAAGTAGTTAAAGTAGCCTTTGTCTATCCAGAGCTGGGAATGAGATCAGGTTTAGCCTGAGTTCCTATATGTGCTGCACTTCCTTTAGCACCACTGTGCAGCCAAGGTTTGTCTTAATCTGCACATCTCCAATCCTAATTATTTGAGACGAGCTATTGTTTCCCATCTTCACGATGCCAAAGTCTCCTTCCTTGTAAGTAGCGAAGAATTCTTTATGTGGTGGAGCATGGTAGGAGGCTATTGTATCCACCACCTACTCGGCTTCATTGTTGGCCCCATGCAGGCACACTTCTTCAGCTATTAGTACTGATATGCCCAGTGCAATGGTCACATTTGTTTCACCATTATCTTCCTTTGGCTTGTTTTGTCCCATCTCCTTCTTCAATTTTCAACAATCCTTCTTCATATGTCCTGGAATGCCGCAGTAGAAGCACTTGCATTGCCCTCTTGTGTCAACTCTTGAATCTACCACGATCTTGAGATCTCCCCCTGCTTCTACTTCTTCCTCCACCTCGACCTCGACCTCGACCTTTGCTGCTACTGCTTTCTTTGTTCTCTGTAACCAGGGCATGTGCTTGGTTTGTTCTAGATTCATTTCTCCTAGCCTCCTTATTGAATAGAGCGTCCTTGACCATTGTCATGGTCAGTTTGCCTTCTAGATCTGAGTTATTAAGGGAGATTACTAGGGTCTTCCAACTTTCAGGGAAGGAACTCAACAGTAATAAGGCCTGCCCTTCATCCCCCAGCGAAAACTCTGTTAATACGAGCTAGTTCACTAGATTCTAAAATTCGCTAGTGTGCTCAACTATTGACATTCCACTTTTCAACTTTAAATTTACTAGCCTTTTCATCAACAAGGCTTTGTTGCGTGTAGTCTTTGCTTGATATATATTCTCTAGCTTTTTTCAAAGAACATAAGCAATTTCTTCTTGGGCTACATGTTGAAAGACACTATGGTCAATCCATTGTCTGATCTAACCTATAGTTTTCACATTCATTTTTGTCTACTCCTTTTCTGAAATCTCCTCAGGCCTTTTTTTCTTATCATCTAGCGGGTCATAAAGATCTTTACAATGTAAAAGATCCTTCATTCTGGGTCTCCATAAGGTGTAATTGGTGGCATTAAGTTTTATCATAGCCTTAGTCATGACATTTGTTGAACCGGATTCCTCCATGGATTTTTGGAGTTTATTTTCAACTTTTCTAAGTCTAACCGTGAGAAATGAAGTGCATGGTTGAGTCCGGAATGGTCAAAAAACCTTAGGAGTGTTTGAGGGTTGCCCAAGAAATTTTATGTATAGGGGGTATAATTGTCATTTGAGAGGAGGTACTATTCAAGAGCAAAATTGTAAATATTCAAGTACTGCTCAAAGTTACTATTTATTGGTACTACTTAGGATACTGTTCAATCGGGGGTACTATTCACGAGTTTGACTGTTCATGAGTCAACTCAGTATCTGTTCACGAAATAGTACCGCACTATATACTCGATACGAGTTTCTCCTCTTTTTATAAATTTGGTGGACAACAATTATAGCTATTCCCCAGCCTTTTTCTCTTGTTCCCCTTAACTAACGGTAACAATTCAAAATATTTTTGGTACTTACCTCTTTTCTTGTTGCGTCCTTTTTGGACTTTCACCTTTTAACTTAGTTGTCAGCTCCTTCCCTTCCAATCGACATTGCTTGCTATCCTTCTCATTGGTAGAGACATCTGCTCTTTGTCACACTTTGCTTCTGCCCAGGAAAGAAGACGGTAGAATCGTTCCTTTTCTTAGTGTGCCACTTCCTCTGGTTTATGAGCTCACCACAATTCCTCTTCGCTGCTCTACTAGATCTGCGAGATTGGGGAGTCATTCGTCAGTTTCTATCTTCCTTGAGCTCTAATCTGTAGTGATCAAATCTGGCTGAGCTGCTACTTAAAATATGTTGGGTCTGAGGCTAGGCCTCTCCTCAGCCTAGAATAGATCTGTATGGTGATCAGATCCATCTCTAATACCACTTGATGAGGATCCCTCTGATCCCACTTGTTTAGGATAGTTCTGATACCACCATTGGGATGCACAGCGTTGCTACTGTTAGGATGCGCATTGTTGTTGGGATTGTGATCATTGGTTTAGATCAAGGAGATGCGGGATGAGAATCACACACACCAAAGAGACGTAGTAGTTTACGTGGTTCGATCAGATTGACTGATCTATGTCCATGGGAGAGAGAGAAGGTAATACACTACACTGAATGATCGATTTACAATGAGGAGGAGGATTGTATCCTCACTCAACTCTCTCTCTCTCTCTCTCTCTCTCTCTCTCTCTCTCTCTCTCTCTCTCTCTCTCTCTCTCTCTCTCTCTCTATATATATATATATATATATATATACATGCCAAAATAAGATCATTTACGAATTACAGTAAGATCCTACCACATTCTACAACAGTTAAACTCCTAGCTGTCAACAACAGCCAAAGGAATCCCTAACTCAAAACTCACAGCAAACAAGGAAGAACGCCCATGTGACATACTAGAAGTATAACAGAATAACAAGTAGCATGATACAGACAGCTGCAACAATCAAATCTTACCAATATACAGAAGATTACGCATGAAGCATTCTTTAAGGTTATACTAGAAACATGCCTTGTTCTATGTTTGTTAGATCTATACTACTAGTTCACCTTTTGCCTGATTGATATGGCTAATAATAATGATTATCATGTTAAAAACACAAGTATGGTGGAATACCCCACCAACATAGAATCATTATACAACTGGACTCTCCCTTCAGTAAAACCGAAAGAAGTTTATAATATCGAAAAATTTGATTTTTCTTCAAATAAGATAATAAAAAACATGGAACAAACCATTAGTCTTGATAATACAGAGAAAATAATAAATTTGTTCTCTAAAAATGATTTAAGACATTATATAAATTGGGTAAATACAAGTTTATCCATGTTGGGTTAATTCAAATAGGAATTAAACATTTAACTCTCAATTGCCTTAATGCCTCAATCTTGGCAGTTCTGAGAGATGCCCGGTATTTAGATTGGGCTCCTTCCCTAATGGGTGTAATACAAACTAGTTTATGTCATGGACCAGTCTACATCAATGTTTTCCCAAATTTTACTCTATCACTGACAAATCCCAATATTTTTGATTCATTGAGTCTTTATATCAAGACTCACGGTTATAATTTTAAACCAGGATCTAAGACTATAGCTCTCACCTACAGACTTCAATTCAAAGTCTTACCGACTTTAGATACTAAAGCCAAACATAAGTCTCCAAAGGACAAAATGGTTTTAATAGAAACCAATCTCGTATCCTCTGATATAGCCGTCAATAAGACTCTTAAATGGGAAGAAATTGATTTCCCTCAATCATGGTAGTTATCTGAAGCTATTCCTCTCAGAAGATTGACTGATCAGAGACTTGATCAAATAATTCAAACCGATGATGGAGATGTGGAAATCCGTTTTGATAATAGGAGATCATTTCGACTTCCGAGAATCGCTTCCTGTTCCTCTAGTTCATCTAGATTCTCTGTGGAAAATAGACAGGAAACAGAAAATAAACCTAAATCTAGTTCAGTTGAAGAATTAAAATTTTCGGATAATAATATTGTCCATCCAATTTACAAAAATACTTCTCCAAATACTACTCCTACTCCATCATAAATGGCTTTTCATTTGTAAATTGCATGGATTTTCCCCCCCGGGAGTCTACTGAGGAAAGCAATTAGTGAAGAATTCCAGCTTGAAAAGCATCAAGCCTTCAAACAATGGTATTTTAAAACGTAAAAACAAACTCCAACAATATAAGAATCAATTCGATGATCATCTAACTAAAACTCAAAAGGTAGAATGTTTTGTACCTTGGTTCCTGAAAACCTATGTTTAGAATGAATTAAATGTTATAAAAATCTGGACAACATCAAAAGGAGGAAAAATATCATCCGAATATCCTCCTCCTTATCCATTAAAACTCACAGCTGAAGTTGGAGATTTAAAAACCATATGTTATCTTGATTCAGAATCTAAACTCAATGACCTTAATTGTATAATAAGACAGAATAATTATACCAACCTGTACATTCAAACCTTAGGAGAAAAGGTTGACACAATTGAAAAGGGAATTAGATAGATTTATATCAACGGAATTAACGTAAGAAAACAAGAAAAATTAGATTCTCAAAAGATTGAACCATCCATTAAACCACCTCCTGAAATTAAAGGATTTAAGATGGGAAATACCAGCAAACAAATCCTTGAAATCTTGAAATCTAAAATGTCAGATCTTAACTTTAGTACTCTTTCAGCTCATGAATCAGACGTTGAGCCGAATCCATCTAATATGTCTCAGTTAGAAGACTTAGACAAATTAAGTGAACCTGAAATTCTTCAAATTCAAAACCAAATTTTGCAAATTAATAAGATTGAGAGAGAACCTAGAAATCTTAGTAGGTTCTATTATAAAAGACCAACTCCTGTAGATGTTCTTATTGAAGAAAGTGATATCTATCTGCAGAACGAATATTGGGCTAACTCCATCTACGAATGGAATATAGATGGAATGACTGAGAACCAAATCTACCAAATAGTACATAGATTCCTAATGTATTCTACAATCTGTCAGGTTAGAGAAGCAAATAGATCAAATTATCATAGCTGGTTTCATAGGAAACCTGAAAGGTTGGTGGGACAATGTAATGACTACTTCTTAGAAAGAAGAAATCCTTAATACTGTTAAGCTTGAACCTAATACCAGTCAGGTTAGAGAAGACGCGGTATATACATTCATCTGTACCATAATACAACACTTCATAGGAAGTATTCAATCACAATTTGAGAATTCTAGGGCACTGTTACAAAACCTTAGGTGTCCATCCCTTACTCATTTTCATTGGTACAAGGATGTTTTCTTGGCCAGAGTCCTTCATCTGGGTGATGCTGGACAAACCTATTGGAAGCAGAAATTCATAGAAGGGCTTTTGTATCTTTTTGTGACCAGGGTAAAGAACTCTCTTAAAACTTAGTATAGTGGGAAAATCCCCTATGAAATCCTGTCATATGGACAATTAGTTCATTCCTATATAAATGAAGGAATTTCTCTCAGCAATGAAATTAAGTTGCAAAATCAACTTAAAAGAGAAAGAATAACTGAAAAGAAATAACTGGGCGAATTCTGTCAACAGTTTGCTATTGACATGCCAAAAATAAAAACTCCTAAAAAGGAAAGTAAACAATACATTCCTAAGAAGAAGAAATTTTTTTTCTAAAAAACATAACGAGAAATTTAAAGAAGTAAGAAACCCTAAGACAGGAAAAACTTCTTATAAGAAAGATAAATCAAAGATAAAATGCTACAAGTGTGGAAAACTTGGACACACAGCCAATAGATGTTTCAGAACTTCAAATTGATGAAGAAATAAAACAAGAACTTTATAAAATTATTCTTAACTCTTCTAAATCCAAAATAGCGGAATATGAATTCTCTTCTTCTAGTTTGGAAGAAGAACCCTATTGTAACAAGTGTAATGCACTAAATAAAGATGTGGAGTATTGGAAATCAATTGTTGACATGAATAATTTGTCCATTAATGTTTTATCTCAATCTGAATCTGATCTTCTTGATGTAGTAACAAAAATAGAAGATAAAGAACTTAGGACTTTGCTTCTTGAAAAACTCATGGCCCTTTATAATAAAGAAGGAAAAGAATAGCCAGACAAAATAATTGATACAGATAATGTATATAAAATGTCTGAAGTAACAAAACGACTAGGCAAGAAACTAGTCTTAAGTGCAAATGTCTCAACACAAGATTTAAAACATGAGATTAATAATCTCAAAACAGAAATTGTGTTATTAAAAAATAAGAATAAACTTCTAGATAAATGAATTACTAAATTAGAAAAAACAAAATCAATAGAAGAATAGACATCTAACAAAGTAGATGCTTTTGATCCAGAGCCACAATACCTTGACCTAATTAGGCAAGTCACCTCCCAAAAATGGTACATCAACATTACTATATCTGTTGCTGGTGAATGGTACCAGACCGATCTAATAACTTTAGTAGCTAGTGGAGCAGATATAAGTTGTATCCAAGAAGGATTAGTTCCAACTAAATACTTTGAAAAACCCTCTCAAAGCCTTACTTTAGCTAGTAATAATAAGCTAAAAATCAATTTTAAACTTAATAATGCAACAGTCTATAATAATGATATATGCATTCCAACTCCTTTCCTATTAGTCAAGAACTTACCATCATGTGATTTTGGGAACTCCCTTTCTGCATAACATTATGCCAATTGATAAGATAGATACCACTAGTATCTATTTCACAAAAGAAGATCGACAATTCTCTTTTAAATTCATTACCAATCCAAAAACTCATTTGATTAATGAAGCTAGAAAAATTCTGTTAAAGGAACAACATATAAATTTCATTAAAGAAGAAATAGCCTATCAAGATGTCCAGAAGAATCTCCAAGACAAAATATTTCAACAGAAGTAAAAAATCTTCTTCATACATTTCTAGAGAATCTTTGCAATGATCTCCCGAATGCTTTCTGGAATAGAAAAAATCACAGTGTCACTCTTCCTTACATAGAAGGATTTCTGAAAATAATATCCCCACTAAAGCTAGACCAGCTCAGATGAATTCTCAATATATAGAGTTATGTAAAAATGAGATTGCTGATCTTGCCAATAAAAATTTAATTCGCAGATCATCTTCTCCATGGAGTTGTACTGCCTTTTATGTTAATAATGTGGCAGAAAAGGAAAGAGGTAAACCTAGATTGGTCATTAATTATAAGCCTCTAAATAAAGTCTTAAAATGGATAAGATATCCAATTCCAAATAAATGAGATCTACTTAATAGATTGCAAGGATTAGTAATATTTTCTAAGTTTGATTTGAAATCAGATTACTGGCAAATCCAGATCCATGAATCTGATAGGTATAAAACTGCCTTCATTGTTCCGTTTGGACAGTATGAATGGAATGTTATGCCTTTCAGATTAAAAAATGCTCCTTCTAAATTCCAGACGATTATGAATGATATTTTCAATTAATTTAGTCAATTCATCATATCTTACATTAATGATGTGTTAATATTTTCAAAATCATTAGATCAATACTTTAAGCATCTTAAAGTATTTTGTTGAATAATCCAGAAAAATGGTTTAGTCTTGTCTGCTTCTAAGATGAAGTTATTCCAATCTGAAGTTAGATTTCTTGGGCATAATATCTTTCAAGGACGAATTGTTCAAATTCAGAGAAGTATAGAATTTGCTTCTAAATTTCCAGATGAAATCACTGATAATAAATAATTACAAAGATTTTTAGGATCTTTGAATTACATTTCTTATTACTACCAAAATCTTGCGACCGACACTGCTATCCTGTTTAATAGACTCAGGAAGAATGCCAGACCTTGGTCTGAAGAACATACGAATATGGTAAGAAAAATCAAGTCCAAAGTTAAAACTCTTCCTTGCCTTAACCTTGATAAATTTGAATGGTTTAAGGTTGTTGAAACAGATGCCTCGAATTTAGGTTATGGAGGAATTTTGAAACAAATCAATCATTCTTCTAATAAAGAAGAACTTGTTAGGTTTACCTCTGGAAAATGGAATGATACCCAGAGAAAATACTCAACCATCAAAAAGGAAATGCTTTCAATTGTTAAATGAGTTTCAAAATTCTAAGACGATCTTTTAAATCAAAAATTTTTACTCCGAATTGATTGCAGTGCTGCAAAACAAATCATTGAAAAAGATGTTAAAAACATTGTTTCAAAACAGATTTTTGCTGGATGGCAAGCGCAATTATCGATCTTTGATTTTGAGATTGAATATATTAAGGGAGAATACAACTCTCTTCCTAATTTCCTAACTCGCGAATTTTTGCAAGGATCATGACTGATCCAGATATCTAGTTTACCTTGGGTAATACCCAAAGGGGTCGTGGAAGAGGTCATGGTCATATCCAAGACCAGAAAGGAAAGCAGAGCCAATGGCCTGCACTTCCAAATGTTACTCCAAAGTCTAAGTTGATTACTTTGGGTAACATCCCACAGTCAAGTAATACTTCGGCTACCTCCTCTACTAACTATGAATTACCTCACCAATAATTTACCCCACAAAAATCAATTAAGGAGGTTCTTACTATGAATGCAGAGCAATATTTACTCTATGAATACCACGACATAATACTTCATCTTGATAATTTTGAGAGGATACGACCCCCAGAATCCATGGGACATTGCCTGCAAATACTGGCAGAATAATACTTATTTGCCACATGTTGGGCGAAGCCAATTACTCATGGAGAAAATTCTCCAAGAAATCAATATAGTGGAAATTAGCCACTTTTATAATCATAACAAATCGGTCATAAATTTTAGTAAAATCCTTGTTAACAAGGTCCTGTGTCCTCAGGAATGAGATATCAATCCAGGTCAATATAAATGAATTGAAGCCAAAGGCACCCGTTATCCATACAATTGGCGGGATTATGTGGACTCAATGAATTATGTAATGTACCTCGAGAATAATTTGAAAAAACATTCGTGGTTCGTTAGAATAAATTCTGAAATAATCCAAAGGGACATCTCTCTAAGGTTTTATCACTGGTGGAGAAGATTCACCATATCTGGCAATATTACCAAATAAGCTCAAGGAGTTATATAATATTTGGGTGGAATATGCACCTGAAGTTAATAATATCTTTCATGACCAGTTAATAACAGGGTAATGCAAGGCAATATTCTTCATTAAATTTGATATTTCATGGATTTGGAAGTGGTCAATGACCCTTGGAAAAGATGAGCTTAATATTCAAGCTCTTAAGAGAACATATTTTGTCAAATGGTGGCAAAATTTTGATACTAAGGGTAAGGCCCGTGAAATCGAACATGTCATACAGCATAATAAAGCTGTTTGGGATAATAAACCCAGTCAACAATCATCTGCCTCAATCGAGGGAGTTAAGCAAATGCTTCAACGGAAATATCTAACCGATAATGAAGGACAAATTTTTGTCAAATGTATGGACTACATGAAAGATCAAGTCACGCAGTCATTCAATATTTCACCTTCGGCCTCATCATCAGCCAAATCTCAAGAAGCAATGGCAAAAGACAACATTTTTCAGAATTCTCAAGATCCTAATGAAGAAGAAAATTTTGAAGACTATTGGGGAGCGTTAATGACTGTGTTAACACAGGTTTTGGAAGCCAAAAATAAGACAAAAAATGCCAATGAAGGTTTGTCGAAGGAAGTTCCTTCTCCCAAAGATCAATTAAAAAATATCCTGAATGAATACGACAGGAAGATGAAAGGGCAATTGACGACCCCACAAGATGACGACAAAGAACTCTAATAATTTCACCGATAGCTCATTCAATCATGAAGGGACAAGATGGGCCCACCAATCACTCAAAAGAGAATCTCTTTTAATAATGTACCTCAAAATAATTGAGGAATTTGCTTTTTCTTTTTGCTTTATGTCATATCTTCTTTTCTTTTGTCTAAAGGTTATCATGTAATGGATTTCAAACCTTGTGAAGTCTGGAATCCGAGAGTCTATTTATGTGTTTGTTTTCAGTCGTTTTGAGCATCACTTGTTCTGTTGCCTTCTTCAGTCTGAGCTTGCTGCCTTCTTCTATTCTCTCTCTGCGTGTACTAGTTTATCTTCAGTGAATAAGCCGGCACCGATTGTTGACTTCTCCAGTGCGGTGATCTCTGTTCTCATGGGTATGGACCCATAAAAAATAAACTAGGCTCCTGATGAAAGCAGGACAAGGTGCAAGGCTTCATTCAATTGTGTCGAAAGGTAACAAATGAAGAGAATTGAGGCAGGTTGTGTCGTTTGTAGATGAACGCAACCATATTTTTCTTACTCCTCGTAAGACAAATCTGTTAAGGTGTAATAGGAAACGTCTTCTCCTATGAAATACTAGGTTGATCATGTGGCAAATGCACAGGTGGGAGGTAAGCAAATCCACAGGACCATTTCGAGTATAGAGGGGGGGTAGGGGTGGCGAAGACGGAGAAAGCAAAGTTCGAAGTAGATGATTCTTCTGTCGTGTTACAGTACATAGACAGGATGAAGCAGCTGGATCCCAACTAGTTCTCCTCAATGGATTTGGACAGGAGTAAGATGTGTCAGTTCTTCCGGGTGGATGCAAGGTCTAGAAAAGCTTACAAATTCTTTGGGGATAGTTGCGTCATTTGACACAACCTATCAAACTTATAGGTACAATATGCCACTTGTCGTATTTGTAGGATTCAACCATCGTCGACACATTGTTCTTGGTACATTGTTATGGAAACACAGGAGAAGATGGGGCAGACTTTGAAAGAGCATCCCAGTTTTTTGGAGGCATTTCAGAAATTACACAATTATATCCAACATGAGGTACCCTTTGAAAGGGGCTGGAAATAGATGCTAGACAATTATGGACTGCATGATCATGTTTGGTTGAAATCCTTGTATGAGGTGCAAGAGAAGTGGGTGAAGACTTACACGCGAAAGATTGTCACTGCAAGAAGGGCTTCTACCCAGTGCAGTGAGAGTGTCAAGTGTCTCATGTCAATATATATTGGCAAAACTATGTCGGTTAGTCTGCTTGTGGAGAAAGTGGATGAAACCGTGGCATACATATATGAGGCCTAGATGAAAATTGATGCTCATTGCCTACACACGAAACCAAAGCAGCAACAATCTAAGCGAATGTTGTGCCAAGTTGCCCTTTTGTACATTCGAAAAGTATGCAAGAGCTTCCTCGGGGAGTATGACAGATCTTGTATATGTAGCTCCATAATCATTGCTTTTGAAGATCCATTACATTGTGTACCAGGTTATGGGTGAAACAGATCCAGCGATCATAACTGCCCATGGCACACAGTCTATTTCTGTTCGTCAAATGGACTCGGGCATTGCTCCTGCAATATGATTGATTCGGAAGGGCTTGTGTGTGGGCATTTTGTTGAGGGTTATGACTGTTAACAACGTCATGCTACTTCCAAACGGATACATATTGGAAGGGTGGAACATAAAGGCTAAGGACAAAGATGTTTCAACTAGTGTAGGAATTCAACTAAATGACAATGGCAATAAGCACGAACACAGACCTTGTTAGTTTTGCCTGTTGCATGTGGACAATTCTTGTGTTTCTTTATATAAAGTCTGTATGCAGGCTACTTGTACGGTTATGGTCTGATGGGTGCGGCATGGGCCATACTGGTATAAAGATAATGACCTTTTAAGCACGGCTTTTTGTTTGGTTCTGCTTGATGAGAAGTGACCTCTACTGGCCCAGTTTTATATAAAACAGGTAACTTTTTTCCTTTTTCCTTTTTATGGTTTCAGAAACAAAAATTAGCTCTTGCATTTGAGTGGTCCAGATTGATCGGTGCAAGATGTTGGTTCCTCACTTCTAGTCGTTCTTTCTTGACTAATGGGGCAGAAATAGTACTACAAGCACTTTGCCGGACCGGCATGGGAATGCACCTTCCCAAATACACTTGCTGTACCCACTTGGAACTTGGAAGAGGCTAAGTGGGCCATCTGACAACTTATGAGGGGTAAATGATCGCTCAAGGGTCCCTCGAGCACTTTAGATAAGTACACTTCACATCAAAGAGGGTAAATTAAGATATAATCAATGAATGATGAATTCATTCTTTTGGTTGTTAACAGTAACAGGGTCAAGTTGTTCATAGTTACAAGAAAGCTTTGTCGGTGGTCATTGTCATTGCTTTAGATTTGGTACACCTCTCTTTTTTCTTTTTGTGACATTTGGTGCATCTCTCTGCCGCTGAAGAAGTTCATGTAATGTGCATATGCAGCAAGATATTTTTCTGCTACATCATGATACTGAGTTGGCTAGTCGCAAGACCATTATTTCCCTCAAGAGAAAGCAAGTAGAGATGATAAAGAATTCAGTAGACATAATAGTGGAGAAAAAGAGAACTTTGGATTTTAAAGGGAGTCACAAAATATTGTATTTGTTAGGTTATAAGTGTAATGTGCCCCACAGAGATACTTCTCTTTATATGCAATATATGGTGGTAAAATGGGCGTGTGCAACATACAAGTATGTTAGGAGAGGGTAATCAGTGGAAATATCTGGGATTTTGAAATTTGGACTTGAAAATAGTATTAACTAAACCAAAACGTGGCTGCAAATTCCTCCTAGAAAAGGAGGAGCAGGCTTTGGCTTTGTACGTAGTGTACAAGATATGGAAGGCATCAAACCTACATCCATCATGAAGAGGGAAATCATAACATTTTATTATTGTAAGATACAATCATATCGGTAGATAGTTAACAAACATCTGATTGACCAGTTGGTATGAAATGGAAAGTGATATACTAGGATTTAGAGTAGAATTTTGCAGACAATTGGCATTTCTAATAGTAAATCAATCTCCATCTTTCATTGTCGAATGATCTGGATGAGCTAGGTTGACTTGACACACTTTCAAAATGGGCCCAGTTTCTGGCTTAGGGTCTAATTATGATATACCTATGTCTTACAACTCAATGCACCCATCTATAGTCAATATTTGCCTTTCAAAAAAGAGAAGAAAAAGAAAGAAAAACATTGTTATGCTTAGGCATTGGCCGGCTGGTCACATATATATGCCTTCTGTGTTTCTGAAGTGGGATCAAACTTCATGGGTCACGGTTGGTAGACTGTGTGATCACATCTTGTGACCAATGGAAAATTCAGAGGCTTTCAAATTCATTAACAGTTTGATCCACTGCATTGTTGAGAGGAATTGAGGCTGACTAGCCTAGCTGAAACATCATCTTTGTGTGGTCCAATCCCATTCAACAAAGAACAACCGCAGCCTTCAACCATTGCGGTCATCGCTGCCACCACCACCATCTCATTGTCAACATTTACGGCCACCAAATTTGGCCGCTGATGTCAACTGTGACTGTCACCGCCCAAGACTTTGTGACAATTTTGTTGACATTTAAGCTCCAAAAATCACTATAAATGGGAGGAGCTGAAGATCGATGTAGAATACCATTCCTTGCATTCCCATTTGTAAATAGCCTGTAATGTCCCTTATAATTTTCGTTGTATCGTTATAATGAAATTGTTCCTCTATGTGGATGTAGTCATCTTGGCCAAACCACGTAAAATTTGTATTTTGTGTGTGCTTGATCTTTGGCAGGGACTGTAAATCCCTAACAATCTCATCCTACCCCTGCGATGATTCAATAGAAAAAACGGCAACCGATTCTGGATGCACAAGGGTTATTGGCTTTCCAACACCATCTTAGGAGGTGAAACTCTCAAGCTTAATTGGCTGTCCACCTACTTTGGACCGGGTCATTTGGAAAAGGAAATGGCCTGTTAGGGAAATGGCTGGTGCCATATCTTTGTAGCTTTGATGTTAAGGAAGAAGGGTGTAGTAAGAGGAAAGCGCCTCATTAGAACTTCTTCGGAGAAGGTGAATGAGATCACAACTTCCATATTGGGCTGCCTCAGGCACCATGAAATTGCGTACAAAGTAAATCAAATAACGAACTGATCAGCTG
The DNA here is from genome assembly GCA_035236585.1 of Warburgia ugandensis. Classification (NCBI taxonomy): domain Eukaryota; kingdom Viridiplantae; phylum Streptophyta; class Magnoliopsida; order Canellales; family Canellaceae; genus Warburgia; species Warburgia ugandensis. Next base: position 7,602,644 of record CP141138.1, on the reverse strand, counting down.
GAAAATGCACACCACCTCCATGCACCCCCCACAACCCAATTAAGTTGTGCGTGTCAAAAGCAGCATTCATGTGAGCTATTACTTTGCCCCACAAACACGTCGGCAGTTGGTATTGCATGTGTAAACAATTACTGTTTCGGGCAATGCAGCAGGCGAAACTACAGATGATCGACTTAACAATTTGAAGGTGCCTGCCCTTTGATTGAATTAATAGGCCAGAAATGGGGAAATGTTCTTTGTGTAATGCTAATCATAATGATCGTCTGTTTGTTGATCATAGGGTTGCAATCATCCAGCTGGAAATGATTGGGGGATGTCCATCATGGGATTATCAAATGACATGATTTGGACCATTAAAACTGTTAAAGATGTGATTTGGTTAGTGAACTATGATTCCTGTACGTAATTATTGCAGCTCATGGAAAACCGTTGCTTACTGCTAACCATAGTCACAAAATTCGGTTTCCGGAGGATATTTGGAAAACTTTTAGGAAAAGTTCGGGAAAAAGTAGGATAGTAAAGCATGATTATGATGTACGTTAAATTTGTAAAGTTAATTTTTAACTAGTTTGATGAGAAAAGTTTTAGAATTTAACATATCATTCTGATAAATTTGTGTTTAATTTCATAGTCTATTTTACTGCTGAAGGCTGTACTTACTAGGATAACCCAATGGATGAAAACTTTGGATCGTGGCTCGTCTAACACAAGGAAAACAATATGAACAGTATGGATCTTCAAAAATATTGGCCCGCGTAAATTTACAGCTGTTTGTAACCACTTATTAAGGGGCTTATAAGGGAAAAAAGGAGCGCTTATATAACAATCCTATTTTAAACATTTTCTCTACTAAGACGATGTTAAGCTTCCCATAAAGTGATTTTTTTTTCTGAACTTTTTGAGCCATCCATTTTTCAGTACTGTCTATTGTTAGAAATCTTGCACAAAGCTAGATTCGGTAAACCTTAGTCTATTGGCACGAATCAAAGTGGAATTGAAGACTCAAAGCATGCAAGGTTTATGAGAGCTCTAACTTTGGAACGCAAGACTTAATCTATATTTTAACTAATTGCACGATCAAAATTGATTCGTACTTTAGTATTCAAATAAATGCATTAAATTATTTTATTAAATTAATAAAGTAAAAATCCGACTAGAAAAGAAATCTCAATCGAATAGGTAAGGAAATAGAAATCTTGAAAGTCAATAAGAAAAGAGATATCAATCATGCAGTCAAGAAAGTAGAGTTCTTGAAAGTTGATAAGAATTTTTTTTTTTGGGTATAGTTACTCTTAGAATTAGATAAGTAGAAGAAAGCATGAATTGGTGCATAAGAAACCTTTTATTATGGGAGCCTTGCTTGCTCTTTGACTGACAAAGTGTTAAATCTAAACATAAATGAGTCCAAGCAAGTAGATGTTACAAATAGATCTAGTTCCCCTATAATGCTTAGTTTTTTATTCACATAGATTTTTTTTCTTTTTCCTTTTTTGAATGATTCTAATTCTGATTTTCCATTCACATATATTTAATTTCCTTTTCTAGTAGGATACCAATCCTGGTCTAGTTTTTCATTTATATAGATATAATTTCCCTTTTAGACTTATGTGGATCCCACGGTATATTTAACTTTATTCAACAATGTATTTTGATGTATGACTTATTTAAGATTAGTTCGAATCACCAAACATTTAGGAAAATGCAATTATGATTAGGGCTTTTAAAGCTCTGAACTTAGGTACAAACACCAAATACGAGCTTATTTTTCCAGTCATTTAGGTTTTGTAGAGTTGTTATGTGAGATGAAGGGGAGCCTTGGCACAACAGTAGAGTTGTTGTAGTTTGGCCTTGAAGTCATGGGTTTAAGGAGTGGAAACAATCTCTTGCAAAATACAAGGTAAGGCTGCATATTGTTGACCCTTGTGGTCTGCCCCTTCTCCAGACCCACATATGTGGGAGCTTGCATGGGGATGCCCCATTTAGAGTTGTTATGTGGGTATCTCAGAGATCTTCTTCATTAGATGATGTTAACCTTATTCTTGTTCATAGACTAATTGTGATTAGGATCATTGGGGCCGTTTGCGACGGGAACAACAATCCCAGAATAAGCTTAACCCGGAATAGCAATTCTATTACTTGCCATTGAACTTGTTAGAACAAGAATAATATGGTGCCAGAATAAGCTGATCTCTGAAAATCAAGAATAATGAAAAACTTATGTTTGGCTCATGATTTCTTCATTCTAGAATAGCCCACAAACAATGTCCGTAAACAATGAATAACATTATTCGGAAATGATGTTATGCCTAGAATAAGACAGTGCAACAGAAGCTTATTCCTAGATTGCTATTCGCGTCACAAACAACCTCTCAAAGAAGACAATCTCAGATGTTGTTAGAAAATGACAGGTTTGGATGACACGATGGATCCATCCCTGGACCCGTGAAATTTTGTACTCTGTCATACACGGGCAGACAAAAGATGGTGAACGGAGGAGTACTCATCCCGCGTATTATATAAAATCTGAATTTGAAAAGGAAAGAAATAAATATTAGAATACAAAATCTCCCACAGAACCTCCCCACCAATTTCCATCTCCCATTTCTGTCCCTTCTTCTCTCCATGCTCCATCGAAGCTTCGTCACCTCTAATCTCGCCAAAACCCTGGAAATCTCCGATATTTTATTTATTTCCAATCTGGTTCTTTCGTTTCCCGAACAAATGAGGGGTTTGCATATAGATTTCTCTCCCAGATCCTTCGATGTCTGCAGAATTCCATTTCAGATTTCGCGGTAGCGGAGCTTCCTAGGGTTCCGTTTATTTTTTGTATTTTTTCGCCTGAACCAGGAACGAAGATGCCGGCTTCCAAAGAGAAAAATAGCGATGCCGCTAAGCCACAGAGAAGGGACCCATACGAAGTTCTTGGAGTTTCTCGAAACTCTTCGGACCTGGAAGTCAAGAGCGCCTATCGGAAAATGGCCCTTAAGTGAGCTTCTTTCTCTTGTCTCCTGAGCTATTTTGCGGTGTTGTTGTTGGTTATTTTTCATGTTATCTTTCATTTTTTGAGGTTTTGTGAATATTTTGTAGATCAACCAAAACCAGTTTCAAAAAAGCTTCTTCTTTTTCTTTTCGAGAAACCATGCTCGGAATACAATGTTCATTAAATTTTTGGGAGGTCTGTTGTTGTTTACGAGTATCTTTCCGGATGGTCTGGAAAAAATTCTAAGCCTTTTTGGCTGTGTGCATCTACCTCTGTGTCAGTGTTAATCTTGGTGTACTGGAGAAAAGAATCGGGTTCGGATTACATCAGGGAACCTTTTAATTTTTTGACTAGTTGGGCAAAATAGGGATAGTGGTAGAGCTTGTAGGCTGTTGCAACATTCATGGTTCTTGTTGTTTTGTATAAGTTCTCTTCTTTTTGCCATTTTGAATTTCAGTACAATTGCTGCACCCGTGATTTACTCATGCTTTACTTTGATGGTGAGAAAAGATTTAAAAACTTTTGGACTAAATGAAGCTATGACACTTGATAGAGGGGGATGGATGAAAGATTTGTGTAGCCCATCGCTAATCGGGGCAAGACTGTGATGATGATGATGATTTACTTTGGTGGCATAAACCTCAGTATTTATTTGTCTTGGGCACCCATATGTAATCCTCTGATACTGAATCTGTTTACCAAATGGATCTCAATTCGATCTGAGTCAAGGAGTGTCACCATTCCTGCTTTTACATCATTGGATAGCATTGCAAGATACTTAGGCACTGTGTTGTTGAGATTGTTAATTCATTGGGATAATTATACACACAAAAGCCTTGTGAAGAAATTTATACGTGGAGCTAGACATATTTGCTCCAATAGGCCAAATTATAACCAAAATATGTTAAACCAAAGTTCTAATCAGAATGAGGTGAGGAACTGTTGCATGTTTCGTGCTGCTTTGAGATAACTTATCTATCTGCCATGGGATAATATTGTAAATTTTCCATTCTCATAGGTCCCTGAAGGATCATTTATCATCTTATGGAGAGTATAGGCATTGTTTTTCATGAACCTAAGAGAGGTGAAGCACTGGATGCATGAGTTATACAAATATAAGGAAAAATTGAGCTGGATATTCCTGTTATCTGAAAACGATTGAAAGCAATCTGGGTACAGTGCTATCTTGGTCCTTGTAGGAAAGTGCACAACTCATGCGGCATATTGTCTGCTTGATATTGGTTTTCTAAGAGCAGTTACTTGAGGCACTTCCAACTTCTTCAGACCTGTATGAACTTCTATAACAATATAAAAAATATCAATATTTCACTTGTTTATTAAGAAACATCCATCAATTCTTCAGAATCAATGTGCAGTCTTGGGGAGGATATGTAGTTGTCTGTTAGCGTGTCTGGATCTCATTATGGTGATGTCTCTCATGAACTAAAAAAGGCAATGGACCTCTATGGGGCTGTTTGGCTGCACCAATGTTGATTTGAAGGGAAAGTTGGTTTCAGGAGGACCCAAATTCCGGGCAGTTAATTTCATAGGAAAATGATAATTACCATACTTGGACCCATGCTGGGAGATAATCTGCTGAGTTTCTCTCTATATTACACCTTTGTCCAGCATGATTTATGCTGTTGTTTAGCATTGATTCTGCTCGTGGTCTCTTTCTAAAGTCGCGAGGCATATGAACTAGCTTGTTGTTCTATATGCCAGAGCCTTTCTGTTAGTGTCCTTAAATCTCTTATATTCAGCACTGTGACAGATTGAAAATGTGTTTATCTGAGTCTATCTTATTGTGCGACATCTTTCATGTAAACAAAAATCTGTTTACCAGTCCTTCATGCAAACTGTGTGGTAGGTTTTAAAGAGCCATTGCGTACATGGTAAAGGTGCCGTGTTGTCATTACAGGACATGCTTCTTTCATGTTGTTATCTATAATCTCTCAGTCTCTTAGGCTGAGATTTGGTTGTATACTTCTTCTAAAGTATTTTGAGCTTTATATGGTATGTTCTCTCCATGTTGGATTACTCTACTGTTGTACTTTTTATTGTGTATAAATTGATATGATAATTGTTGATATTATATATCTTTCAGGTACCATCCTGATAAAAATGCAAATGATCCTAAGGCAGCTGACATGTTTAAGGAAGTCACTTTTTCCTATAATATTCTGTCTGACCCAGATAAAAGACGTCAGTATGATACCGCTGGTTTTGAGGTATGATATTTAGGTGGCATGTAACTTTCATAAACTTGATTAAAACATAGAGATGGCTTCTGTATATCTGCATAATGGCTTTGTTTGCTTCAATTGTGAGCAACAGCGTCTCTATGACATGCTCAAATGGTTTAACTCTTAAGGTCCTTTCAGTGGAGTTCCCTGATTAATTTTGTTAATGTTGGAACTGAGGCTAACGTCTTAGCTAAATATGACATTTGCAGGCCATTGAAACTGAGAGCCAAGATTTAGAGCTGGATCTTTCAAGTCTAGGAGCTGTAAACACCATGTTTGCTGCCTTGTTTAGGTAACCCAGTCCTGTATATTTTTACGATTGTGATTGAAGGTTTCTTGGGTCAAATTGTGATCATTAGGGTATGATATTCATGTTAATGTATGCGTCTTGTGTTTGCAATAGTAAACTTGGCGTCCCAATTAAGACAACTGTATCTGCTACTGTCTTGGAGGAGGCACTGAATGGATCAGTAACAATTCGTCCACTTCACCTGGGACAACCTTTGTTCAAAAGGGTAATTTTGTTGGCATTTTCCTGTTTAGCTTATTATATCTGATTATTGGTGAAGGGGAGCCTTGGTGCAATGGTAAAAGTTGTCGTCGTGTGACCTTGAGGTCACGGGTTCGAGGCGTGGGATCAGCGTCTTGCAAAATGCAATGTAAGGCTGCTTACTATAGGACCTTGTGGTCCGCCCCTTCCCCAGACCCCGCATAGGTGGGAGCTTCATGCACCGGAGCTGCCCTTTATCTTTTTTGTTTGGTCGAGTTTTATTGCATCAGAATCTGGTAGACTTATCAAGTCCTTCACATTTCTACAGGTAGAGAAACAATGTGCTCATTTTTATTCTGTGACGATAACAGAAGAGGAAGCGCAGGCAGGATTTGTGTGTCGTGTGCAATCTTCTCACAAAAGCAAGTTCAAGGTTTGCGAACAATATTGTCAACTACTCACTTCCCTTGTTTTATATAAATTATGTAGGCTATTTGTCATGTTCTACTTTAAAGTAGCTTTGTCATAATGAGAAGCTCTACCGACTTGGCTAGTGTTATAAAAATATGATCAAATTTCATTGCATAACAGGGTAACTCCTCCCAAAGTCTGCCATTTTAACCTTGGAAGAGCTGTGTCGATGCTCTTTATCACTTCCAAGTAATTATGTAAGAACCAGCGGTAGCTTTCTTCCTCCACATGGTTGACGTGCAATTTAATTAATTAGTCTTACTCTGTACTGTGTTCCACTTGAAAGGATTCTGCTACCCCTATCTAGAAGTACGGGACTTCTCTGGTTGGAATACCTACCAATGGGATATGGAGGATCAGGGTCTGATAATGAGCCAGAAGGTCCTACTAGGAAACTTCCATGTAATGGGTGTCTTAAACAATGAGCCTATCTGAAAATTTAGATACTAGTTCTTATTCAAATTGAAATTAGTCTATGCTACTGGAAGCCTAATAAATTCATTTTGCTCCCTGGAAAGAGGAGAACCCCCCACATTTTGAGGTGGCACAACTGCATTCTGACATGGAGAGCCCTACTTCACCTTAAGCTGCTATGACAAATCTAGATTGTTTAGGCCACGCTGTTCTTAGAATTTAGAAATCTTGTTCTCGGCATTTGAACAAAATTTTGTGCTCCATTACATTTTTTATTCTCCAAACCAGATCTCCAGACTTAATTAATGACCGTTACTTTCCTCCCACTTGTCCGTGCATGCTTTGAGAGCATCAGGATATCTTCATCTTATTTTCTGGAAAAGCTTTGGTTCCTATTCTACAACCTGATAGACTGAGCCTTCTTCCAATGTAGTGTTCTCATCAGAAAGAGGTTGATGCGTCCTTTCAATTTCTCATTTCCTTTGCGTGGTTCATTGCTCCTCGTCATTAATTTCCATTAGTTCATTTTGAGAGGAGATGCTCTATCTCTGTAAAGACTCAGCCTCGAAACACCTCCAAACTGGTGATTATTGAAGAAAACACTGAATCCCTAGTTGATAAGCAGGACTTTTTTGAAGTTTCATTGCTTCTGAAGCTTACATCCTTCATGGTATTATGGTAGAGGAGAACAGGTCACATCAATCACATGCCTCTTCTTTCTTATGTCTAACTTCCTAAGAAGTCTGTGACCTGTCTACCTTGCCTAGATTCCAATTGGCCCAAATGCTCGTAAAAAGGAGGTGATATTTAGTCCAACCAAAAAGAGAACCTCTGTAAGTGATGAACTATCTTAGCAGTTGGTTACTTACCATTGAAGGCTTGCCAGTTCTCCCATTCTTTAGTTCTTGTGATCTTTCATCCTTGAACAGCTGTGTCTTTTGCAAAATCAGTTGGCCATATGATGGTGGTTGCATTGATTAATATCTGGCAGCAAATGTGCTGCTTGGGTGGCTCTACAGGTTCCAACACTTTTGTTGGCTCACTTTGACTTTTGGAAATAATATAGAAGTCTCAGGTTCTTATTCCTTTTATTCATTTTTGTATATATATATATATATATAGTCAGCTCAGTGCACGAATCTCTTGCGTATGCAGGCTTCGGGGAATGGGCGGACCACAAAGGGTCTACAATATGCAGCCTTACCTTGCACTTTTGCAAGAGGCTGTTTTCACACCTCAAACTCGTGACCTCCAGGTCACACAACAACAACTCTACAGTTGTGCCAAGGTTCCCCTTCTTATGTATTTGCATATAAATCTTCGAAACGAGTGCTATAATGTAGTAAAAAAGCATGTTAGAATAGGACTGTGCACAAAGATCTTTTATGTATTTGTATATAAGTTAAAAAGGCAGCCCCGTGCATGACGCTCCTATGTATGTGGGCTCCAAAGAAGGGGTGGACCACAAAGGGTCTATAATATGCAGCCTTGCCTTGCACTTTTGCAAGAAGCTGTTTTCACGCCTTGAATTTGTGACCTATAGGTCACACAGCAACAACTCAACTGTTGTGCCAAGGCTCCCTTTCGTATGTATTTGCATATAAATCTTCAAAATGAGTGCTAGCATGTAGTAAAAAAGCATGTAAAAATGGGATAGTGCACAAAGATCTTTTCCATTAGAGGAAAGGAAAAGAACAAAAGGAAAAAGGTGTGGTAGTGTGACGAGACCAGGATTTCTGCATAAGTTATGCTGTGAAAATCATGAAATCTTCAAGACTTCAAATTACAAAGTTCCTGTTTTCTAATCCTTAGTCTAGCAGCTGATTTTCTGTGCCTACTGGGGGTGATTTTGTAGAAAGCTATCTGACGGCTGCAGCATTGGATTTTGCTTTGAAGATTGCTAACTATATTGAGCAAATCATTATAAGGCTAATGGTTTCAACTTTCAACATGTGATGAATGGTTACAATGTCTCAGTTTAACTCTTTTACATGGTGCTCACAACAAAGCAGCGGTTCTGGCTGTGGAGGTGTTTCTGGTGCTCACTGGACTGTTTCTAGTGTCTATACCCCTGAGAGTTCTCTATCATTTTGGTTGTTGATCTTTGTCTTTATTGGATATCTCATTCTTCCTTCACTTCTTAGTAAGATTTGATTAACATTAATAACAAATAGAGGATATCAGAACTTTGAATTTTCAAATCTCCAGCAGCTTTGCTTTTTGCTATGTTTCACCTTATGATGAAGACTGCAATCTGGGATCTTGTTTACATAAACTGAACTGCACCCTTCATTTCTGGTGTTCTTCACACGAACCACTCTAGGGTTGAAAATATCAATCCCATTTGAGTTCCAAAACAAGCTTTCCTAAATGTGAAGGCCGTTATCACTCCTGAAATCCTTTCAAGTCTCCCTTTTGGTAAACTTCCAATTCTCTGACATTGAGGAAGTTATTTTCGTGTTGCTTACACTTATTTGCGGAACTGCTCCATGCCAATTATGCAGATGTGTTGACATATTTGACAACTGCAATACTCTTATCCAGTGACTAATGAAGTTTTATCTTATGCAGCTCTTGTACTTTGAGCAGGAAGAAAATGGTGGACTGAGCCTCGCCTTACAGGTATATATCATTTAGTTATGCCTTTTTACTGCTGTAGAAAGGGAGACTTGGCACAGTGGTAGAGTTGTTGACGTGTGACCTTGAGGTAATGAGTTTGAGGCGTGGAAACAGGTTCTTGTAAAAAATGCAAGGTAAGGCTGGGTACTATAGACCCTGGTGGTCTGCCCCTTCCTCGGACCCCGCATATACCGGCAGCTTTGTGCACTGGGCTGCCCTTCTTTTATTTTTTGAACTGGGAATGACTGAACAGTCCTAAATTAGCTTCAATAATACTCTTGATTAATGTCCAAGTCCAGCCGCTTGCAAGTTTTTTAGATTTACAAATATATTGGACTTGGGCTGAGAGTTTGTCTAGAATTAAACAAACAGAAATGAAGTCATTTTCAGACATGCCTTTCTATCCTTCACATCCCTAATGGATCTTTTCTAGAATTGATTTGAAGAAATTATGATGTGTTGACCTCAAACTGTTGTTATTACATTTAGCACTTTCTTTTGTTTGCTAAGAACTTGGTAATGCTGGCATGCATATATCTCAAACACTTGCAGATTTGCTTGTTGACAATATTGAACTTATGAACTTCATTATCTTCATCATCAAGACCTTATCCCAATTAGGGTCGGCCACATTGAACTTATGAACTTCATAATAGAAAAATTTCCTGACTTTCTTGTTTACACGTCAAAGTAATGACTTTGAGTTATATTTAACAGAGTGTTAGTGATGCTTGAGATGATATGGGCCAGTTCATTGTTAGTGGTGCTCGAGATGAGATGACAAGAAAATCATCTCCTCCAAACTCACTATTAGTGGTGTTGAGATGAAATGAGAAATCCCAACCTCAACCCAGCTCACTGTTGGTGGTTTCTTTATCATTTCCATCTTATTCCTTGTTTAAAAGAGAGCCATTTCTTCTCATCCCAAAATCCAGCCTCTCTAATATGTTTCATTTGAGATGGAAATGACCATATCATGCCATATCAACCCATCTCCTCCAACTCATCTCAACCAATCAAACCATCTTCTTCCACGCATCTCAACCATCTCATTCAACCTAGCTTGAGTGATATTTCCAGTCACTTAATCTCATGCCAAGTTTGGGTCATCTCAAGCACCACTAATACCATGTAACATTTTATGTTAATGAAGCTGGGATTGAACCTAAGATATGAGCTCACCCTAAGTACGTAATATTGAGAATTGACCTAAAACCATATTCTAAAGAAGGCACTTTACTGTCATTTGATGCTTTTACTTAAACATTAACTGTAATTTTAGTGCAGAGATTGCTTCTTGCAGGCGAAGTGTAAGTTTTACCTTTTGAATGACATTTTGATGGCTGTTAGTCTCTTGCATCAACTCTAATTTGTGGTGACATGCACATAAACTAAAACTAGGCTCGCTGATAATCGTACGTATGAGTCAACTGCAGATATTGCAGTAGTAATAATGCAAGTTGTCTTTGCATGCCCCACCTGGCATGATGTTGCATACAGGTGTGGTCCTAGAATGACTTTCAATTTCATGGGAACATAGGCTAATTCATTTTTCAATCAAAGGTACATTTCGAAATTTAAATTTGGTGCCAATGGCTCCATCAATTTGCAAACAGTGGAACAAAGTTTTTGAAACAAGACAAACATCTTTATGCTGTTGACGAAACAATCAATGGTATCTGATGGGATAGCATTAGAAAAGAATTTCTAGGCTTCTCTCATGCTGATTAGAGTTGTTGGGATGGAAGTGTTTCCAGGGCAGTATATTGGTACAGAAATGTGAAGTCTTAATGTTGAATATCATAACTGACATGTTTGGAAAACCAAAGCTTAGGATGTGTGGATGGCTTCCTTACTTCATTAGTATCTTATGGTGCATGAAACTGCCTACAATAAGCTCTTGAACATCAAGGGCTTGAGCAAAACAGAGGTATATTCATTGTGGGAGCGTTTGTCTTGTATGATGCTTTCCTTTATTTTTCCAAGTTTTTTTTTTTTTTTAATAATGGAAGGTAATTAATTGTGATCAAGTGGTTAGTGAGTAAAATGGATTTTAAGTGGCCTTTTAGCAGTCTGTAGGGAAGAATTATGTGGTTAAGCATTTTTGTTATAATCATCTCAAGTCAGTTTGGACACAAATATAGTCTTCTTAATGGTAATTTGGAGGCAGATTCCCTTGTGGAGGGAGAAATCGATGGTGGATCATCTCTCCTTTTGTTTACTTTTGCTCTCTTGCAAGTTTAATCTCCACAAGTTTCATACATTTTTTTGTTATTTTTTAAGTACAAATTGATTTTCGCTAAAAACTTACAAAAAGGAATTGTGCTGGGATCAAAAAGGGATAAGTGGTATTTTTTGGGCAAGATTCACCAATTGTAGTAATGGTGCTTTTAGGTCATTCCTTCCCTTTGGATAGTGGAATCTATCTGAAACAGCTATTCCCATGACCCCATGCACCCAAGAATGTAAATCTGACATAAATAAAAGAAACACCGTTTGCAATAGCATTTGGAGCAACAGGAAACCAACATTTACAATGCTTTGAAAACAATGACGAGCTTTCATGGCTTAATGTGACAGCAATAAAGATTTTATTTCTAGCGCCCTAAAATTTCTTAGACTATCTCTCCTCTCCCTTTGAAAGGGTATAGCTACTCAATATGATTCATAGAGCTCATTTTGAACTCATGTGTGTATCCCATGCGCACCCTTCTAGGTTGACTATATTGTTGCATTCATAAGGCATGATCATTTAAGCTCTTGTACATACCTAAGTCTGCTATAGTTCTTGAGGATTCCCATCCCAATTTGAGATCCTGTAGTGAAAAATCTGCTCTGTTTGTAATTTACCTTTTTTTTGTAAAATAATGCAATTTTACTGTTGGAAAAGAATTATTGCTAAATTTCTTGCTGGTGCAGGAGGACAGTTCGAAAACAGGAAAGTATACTTCTGCGGGGATGTATTTTCTGTGTTTCCCTGTTTACAGGTTGGATCAAACAGTCAACTCGGTATGGATGACAGCTGTTTTGGTTAATTGTAAGTGAACTTTTGACATAGAAGATACTTATTTTGTTCACATGTATTTCTTGCTTGGTGCATCCAGATGGCAGCTGCAAAAGATCCCGATGCTGCCTTCTTCAAGAAATTGGATGGATTTCAACCATGTGAAATAACTGAGCTAAAAGCAGGCACTCATGTATTTGCTGTTTATGGTCAGTTTCTTTTCTACTCCTTTCCTCATAGGCTTAGTTTTTGTTATATGATTGCTGATGTTAACTGATATTAATTCATTTGTTGCAACACCATTTTAGGCGACAATTTTTTTAGAAGTGCGAACTACATGATCGAAGCCCTATGTGCTGAACCCTTTTTGGAAGAAAAAGAACAACTCCGGACTGTGGAAGCACAGATTTTAACAAAACGAGCTGAACTGTCTAAGTTTGAGACAGAGTATAGAGAGGTTTGCTATTCTTGCTTGACGCTTCAGAAGCTGTTATTTTTTTTTGAAGAACTGCATTAAGGTTGTTGTTTCTCACATCAAGTATGACAGGTCTTGGCGCAGTTCACAGAGATGACGAATAGATATGCACAAGAAATGCAGGCTGTGAGTTTACCAAGCATTTTTATTAGTTTCCAATATAGCAGCTCCAATTCTTTGACAATGTTTGAAGAGTTCTCTGCAAATGTTAATACCTAATTCTTTTCTTCATTAGATTGACATGCTTCTTAACCAAAGGGACGCAATTCATGCCTCATACTCAACTGCTTCACCTCTGAAAAGGAGTTCAAGCAGTAGCAAGATCAGAGGAGCTTCCTTCAATGAGTCTAAAAGGGAAGAGGAATGGCAAACAAGAGAGAAAAGGCCAGTGAGGGATAGGTCAAAGAAGAAATGGTACAACATCCACCTGAATGTGGATAAGAGGAAACCTTGTTGAATGGGATGAAGAACTATTACACACCTTCATTTGGCCTATTCTGGCATATGCCCGTACTGATCGAAGTCTGGAATCTTGTTTCATGTGGAGGCTTGGGACCAGCAGCCTATTGGTGATCAATGCATCTTCTGTATTTGTATTTGTATTTGTATCTGTTTATGTTCTTTTCGTTAGGAGCTCTGAGTCCTGAAGCCGAGTGAATCAATCCCCACGGGAAGCTTATTTGGATGTCAAAGATCCCTTGTTAACTCTAGTCTGGCATGTAAATATAAGAGCCTGGTGCTATTATTAAATTATAATTTTATTGTATTCTGCTTCTTTGTTGTTGCTGGCATGTCAAACTAAACTTACCCCAATCCTTTTTGCATCCAATGAGTAGACTCTTTCCTGTCATTGGGAAGTTTAGGGCCTGTTTGGTTTGCTGGAGAAGTAAAAATGCTTTTCCATACTGGCCCTGCCAACTTAGTGGGACTTTTGGTTTGAGGCTCTTACATTGCATCGGGCCGTTGTTTATTTGTTTGGAATTTTATAGACTTGTGCATCTAGTGAGCATCACGTTTCACCACCACCGAGTTTCTTCACAGGGAGACTAATGGGAGTTCCAACATGTCAAAATCATCTAGACAGCAGCCACAAGCAACGACAAAGAGGTTTTAGATAGGTGTGTGATCAATTCTAAACATGATTACCCACCCTTAAGAAGATTCTCCGGGTGTTTTCTTGAAGTATTGGCTACGTGCAGTCAAACAGGAGCAGCTCCTCTTAACCATGTTTTATGGTATTGCTGAAGTCTATGCCATATCACAACAGTGTATTATGCCCGTGATGTACAATTCAGATCCGTTCTTGCGTGGTAGCAATTGACCGTTAATCTTTGATAGGTGGATAGTAGAAATTGAAGTTTGATTGAATTGATCCAAAACTGGAGACAGAACGAAGATACAAGTTGGACCTGTTTATCCGCGCCTCGCAAGCCCTGTGAATACACGTCTTGCCAGCCACTTTCTAATGCGTGACTCGTCGCAAGGATGCTGCTCTCGAGACAGTTTTTTTTTTTTTTTGACAGATGCTAAACAATAGTTTGAGAAACCAGCTAAAGACACCCCCCATTTTGCCATAATGAAGTCCTACCATCGCAGAAGAAAGCACTAAGGAATACTCTAACTCGCAGCCCAAAGCCAAGAAGTCAGTGGCACAGCCAGATCACAAAGTAGCACCATGGCGCAGTTACCCACCTCGTATGCTTGAATTATCCTCTAGCATGGAAATTGTTATTTTATCACAAGAGCTAGAAAGAGCCACGTGTCCCAATTCTAAAAAGGGCTACTTGGCAGCCCTTGATAATTTGGCTCTTTAGCTTATTGAAATAGCAACCCATGTGACCCCTAAGGAGATTATGAATTGAATGTTTCATTTAATGGGAAACCTTCACCATTTCATGGGGATTTCTCGAGATCTTACAAGGTGTTGGTGGATGATGATCATATGTTCACACTGCACATCCAGTCCAAAGTTGATGTCGAATTTTGTCCTTATGTAGATATCGAGGTTATTATTTTGGCATTTTGTGTCACTGAATTGTCTACTCACTTTTATAATAAATTATAATAATTTTAATAGTAAAATAATATTTTCACTAACAGTGTTAAACATGGCCTACATAATAAATTATTATATAATTTAGATTAAATTATAATATTTTTATAGCAAACTAATATTTTTACCAATGATATTAAGCTTGTCTTACATAATAAATTAATATAATATTTTGCAATGCGGCCAAAGTTTTTTAATTGAGATTGTCCTTTTGATACTTCACATGTGTAGCATTTCTTGATAAAGTTACCTACATCTTGCTTTAGTTCAGGCCAAAAGTATCGCTTCTTCAAGATTGCAATGGCCTTGTCTCTTCCTAGATGCATACTCAATCCTACATCATGTAGACCAAATCTCTTTAAAATGTTCATCATCTCTATAGAGTTCTTTTAGGCACTCAAATCCCACAACCTCATGAGCCAAGGTGATGATAAGTTAGCACGTTGGCTTAGTGCATCTGCAAAATGATTTGTAGCACCAGATTTGTGTCAAATAGTGAAAGAAAATTTCTATAAGAAAGTAGCCCACTTGATGTGCATTTTGTCCAAGTGCTTCTGATTGTTGATGAACTTTAAAGCCTGATGATCTATATAGATTATGATCTCCCTTTGGATTAGGTAATGTTTCCATTGCTTGAGAGCACGCACCATTGCATAAAACTCTTAATCATAGGTACTCCACTTCTGACGAGCCTTGCTCAGCTTCTCACTAAAAATGCAATAGGCCTTTTCTCCTGGGATAATAAAGCCCCAATCACCACACCACTAGCATCACATTTTACTTCAAAAACCTTATCAAAATTAGGCAATGCTAGTATGGGTCCAGTGCAAAGCTTTTCTTTGATTAGCGCAAAGCTCTTATTGTGAAGCCTTGGCCGATGAGGGCAGGCCAAGAGGGCTGCAGGGTTCTAGGAAAGGTGAGGGATTGAGAGTTTGTAATGACTCCATTTTTGTACCCTTGAAATTCCATGAAAAGTCCACTTTATGAGATAAGGGTATTTTGGTCATTTCACTGTTCACCCTGACTAGACCCAGAAATTTGGTCCTAATAATGGTACCCTTAGGTGCGTCTCATAAAAAGGAATCCAACAAGACCAAAATCACCCAAGACGGAGTTAAAATGAGCAAGTTATGGCCCTTTGAAGTTCAAGGGCAAAATTGTAATTTAATTTCAAAACGGATTTTGCCTGAGAAAACAGGGACCCGTTTTGATACAGGCACCCCTCTTCTTCCCAAATCTACTGGAGGGTTCTAGAATGGTGGTGTACAGGGGAGAAACCACCACCATTCTGGAGGTTTCTCCACCGCCATTTCATGGCGATAGAAAACCCCTCCAGAACCCTCTTCAAGCTCTATAAATAGAGCTCTTGGGTGCCTCCAATGGCGGCCCAAAACCCTGGGAAAAACCCATCATGGAGAAGCAGGTAAGAAAAGAAAACATGGAAAAAATCCGGCCATGAACCTAGTATGCCTTAAACCACTCCAAACATATCTCCCCCTTAGTCTTAGGATGAGTTTCCCTAAGTTTTTGCATGAGAAACCATGCAAAACAGGGCTCTAGGGAGACACAACGGACCAAGGGAAGGTGCCTGGGGCGTACTGGTTCGACTCGAACCAGGGCGTCCCAAGGACGCCCTAGTCACCACGGGACGGAAACGCGTCGACCGCGTTAGAGAGAAACCAGCGGGCGCATCCACGGACGCGCCCGCAAACAAAAAAGACGGGTGGAAGCCCGGTGCGTTTGCAGACGCGCCCGGTGGGCACGCCGCTGACGCGGGACACATTAGCGTCCCGGGCTTCCACCTCGTATGGGCCTTCTATGGACTCTTGATATTAAAATGCCCATAACTTGAGTTTTAAGGTTTCGATTGAGGCGCCGCGAGAGGTGTTGTGTTCGTATTAACGGCGCGGACACACCCAAATTATAAATATACCTAATCAAGGCCCTATCTAAGGTGGGCATGACCCTTAAACTATGATAGTGGCGCGGGGCCACTAAACCTTTGCAAACCTGACTATACCAAGGCCTAGTTAGGGACCTTAAGAGGCCCTTAGGCATGGGAATGAACCCGTAATGCCTAAGTAGTGAGGAAAACTAATCTAATAGGCCAAGCTAACCTTTTTCCCTTAAACCATGTCCAGGAATGTACGAGGACAAGGGGACTAGCGCGATCAAACCAAGTAGGTGCTTTATCGCTACTAGACTTTTTAAAAGAACCCATGATGTTTTGAAGTAGGTGCTCTATCGCTACTAGACTTTTTTAAAAAGAACCCCTGATGCTTTGAGACTGCATGTTTTGTGATATATACACATGACCTATTTAGCATAAATTGATTTCATAAATGAACTTAGCATGCATATGAAAAATACATTGTGCATATATTGCCAAGACATGTGTTACATGCATAGACATGTTTTGAAAAAGGATTCTTGTCTACATGATAAGTGTAGCCTTGGCCGATGAGGGCGGGCCGATGAGGGTGGGCCAGAGAAAGCTGATAGGCTTGTAGGCAGGGTTATGACTTTGAATGCAATACTAGCATGAGCAGATTTCATGCATTGCATGCATGTTTTGCAACTGATTGCATAAATTGCATGATTTGTGATTATTGAGTTTTGAAAAATTGCATATCCTTGAGGGTTACCAAAAGACGTTTGAGTGCTCAAAAGACTTGGGTAGGCAGTTGTGAGGGCCAGGTAGTTGTGAGGGACCCAAAAGGGACATATTTTGAAAAATAGGTTTTTGCTTATTTGCTCGTATATGATTTGGGCTAGTAAGCTCGTGGGCACTATGCCGAGAGGTTCAGGGTGGCCTCCCAGCCTCTACCACTATAAGGTGGAAAAGGTACCACGCCAAAAAGGCATATCCTTACTTCGACTACATGTGGTACAGAGGACTACCACTGGTGTCACGGCACTGGGTCGAAGTGTCATATGCCCCGTGGAGGCTATGATCAATTGTCCCCAAGTACCCGGGGACCACACAGCGATGAGGTTGTGGGCATAGTAGGCCCTATGTTTTTGAGGATTTACTTGCATTGCATATGGCATGACATGAGGATGGTCGACCATACCATAGATCCATGAGTTGGATTCAGCTGAGCATCTTATGCATATCATTATGTTTATGATATCTATGTTACTTTCAACTTGAATTATGCGATTCTTTAAGTCGTTAGTATTCTATCTTGACAATGGATTTTGAACATGAGTGATCAAACATGCCCATGTTTTAAAGGACATATGATTTTAAAACATAGCATGCATTATAAAACTAGTAGCAATAGACTCCTATTGAGTATAGTGTATACTCACCCAATCCTTAACATTTTTCAGACACAAGTAAACACTTAAGGACAGGATACGACCGTGACAGAAGACACCCAAATTAAATACAAGTAAGTAAACCTCTACCTTATTTTTCAGTGAATGTTACTTGATTGTAGTTACTCTCTGTAGTCAAATTTGTGACTAACACTTTCTTGGGAATAGAGTTGATTTAAAACTATGCCATGGCTACATGATTTGAAAATGTGTTTTGACACTCGGGGTTTTATACGAAAGATTGCTTTCCAAAACAAAAGATTTTCGTGCATTTCATATTTCTAACGCAAGAGCGCTCGCCCTTTTATGAAATTTGCATCATATAAAACCCGGGTCGTCACAGAGTTAGTCCCACATCGCTAGGAGAAAAGTTACTAGGCTCTTGATAAGAGTGATGAGGACTTCCCTTGCAACAAGGCCTTTTCCCTGGGCAACTAGGGAAGAACAAAATCATGCGAGGTGTATGGACACTTTGGCATGGACAATATCGTTGCAGGGTGTGGGCCCTCGGGCTATTACAAGTGGTATCAGAGCCAGACCTTGACCTCGAGGGTGAATGGCTAACCGTACGCGGGCGCTCAGCGTGTGACATGCGGGGACGCGTGTCCCCTAAGGGGGAGAGGGCTAGCCTTGGCCGATGAGGGAGGGATGATGAGGGCGGGCCTGGAGGACTGACAGGCTTCTAGGTAAGGTGAGGCTTGAGAGTTAGTCCCACATCGGTTAGGGGGGTTGATGGGCTTGAGTTATAAGGGGGAATGCCTCCCTTCACAGTAACGATCGGTTTTCCCCTAGACGCGGGGGAAGAACAAAACCTGTGGCACGTGAGTGCGCACGGGACAATATCGTTACTGTGGGCCCGATGGGGTTGTGACACTTATCCACATCTTCACTCCATGCAAACTTTCTTTTCTTCAAACACTTAGTAATTGATGCCATATGGTGCTGAAGTTTTGAATAAACCACCGATAGAAAGTTGCTGGACCATAAAAGCTTCAAACTTCACTCATAGTCCTTGGTGTAGGCCAATCACGTATAACTTGGACTTTCTCACTGCCCACATGGATCCCCTCTGAGCTAACCACATAATCGAGAAAAAGTATGCTATCGGTCATGAAGTTACACTTCTTGATGTTGATGTACAGCTTGTTCTCCCGTAGGACGATCAAAACTTTGTGTAAGTGATCTATATGCTCCTTTTTAGATTTGCTACAGATCAAAATACCATCAAAATAAACAACTATGAATTTTCTAGAGAAAGGCCTCAATACTTGTCTCATAACTTGTATAAAGGTGCTAGGAGCATTAGAAAGGCCAAATGGCACGACCAACTACTCATATAGACCTTCCTTAGTCTTGAATGCTATTTTCCATTCGTCACCTAGTTGGATCCTAATCTGATGATATTCATTATGTAGATCAATCTTTGAGAATAATTTCGATCCCTCCAACAAGTCTAGCATGTCATCAAGGCAAGGAATAGGGAATCTATCCTTGATGATTATCTTGTTGATGGTGCGATTGTTGATACACATACGCTAACTTCCATCTTTCTTTGGTGTGAGTAGCGTAGGGATGGTGCATGGACTTAGGCTTTTGTGAATACGTCTCTTCTACAGTAACTCTTGTACTTTCTTCTTCAATATTTCATTTTCTTGTGGACTCATATGGTAGTGTGGTAGATTTGGGAGGTTGTCTTTGGGTACAAAGTCAGTTTGGTGTTGAATGATCCTTAGTGGTGGTAATTCATTTGACAAGTCATCTATTGTGAGTTCCTTAAAATCCTTAAGTAATGGTTGTTTTGGGTCAGGAGAGGTATTGTTGAGTTCTTGTCGTCTTTCCTTTCAAGGGATTTTACCACCATGGCATACACTTCCTTGGCAGCTTTCATGTCTGACATGAATTCAATCTCATAAGTAGCAATGGTGAGAAGGGATTGTCCCCTAATTTTTAAAGATTTATTTGGCACTATTTGTTGTCTTGAAGGAGTCACCACTATTTTATGAGCTCTCCAACTAAAAAGATAAGTGTTATCCATTGAAGGTAACATCTCCATTAAAATGCCAAGGTCTACCTAGTAGAATATGATTGGCACCATATCTATTACAACACAAACCACTTCAGATTTATAATGTTTTCCAATAGAAATAGTTACATGATAGATTTCTGTTACCTTGATGGTAGGTCCTTTCTTGATCCAACCAATGGAGTAGGGTGGAGGATGTGGTCTAGTGGATAGCTTCAAATGATCCACGAGCCACTTCACAACAAAATTTTCACAACTCCGGCTATGAACAATTAAATCACAAACCTTTTGGTTGATTGAGCAACTTGATCGAAAGATATTATGGTGTTGACTGAAGTCCTTAACCTTTGGAGTGAACATCACCCATTGTAGAACATAGTTGACTCGTTCTCCATCTTCAATTCCTAATTTGTCCCCTTCATAAACATCATCCGTATACACTGTAACATTATCAGTTTATGCCTCTTCTTCTTCTTCTTCTTCTTCTTCTTCTTCTTCTTCTTCTTCTTCTTCTTCTTCTTCTTCTTCTTCTTCTTCTTCTTCTTCTTCCTCTATGAGATTAACAGGTTTACGGTTGGACGATTGTTAAAATGATGACCAAGTTGGTTGCATTGATTACACTTGTTTGTCATCCGTTTGGCATGAGGGTTTGAGTGCTTTGGAACGTCATATCTTCCTAGTCCTATAGCTTTTCTAGACCTTCCTCTGGTGGTAGGTTTGAACATGTTTGTAGGAGCTAATGATTGAACTCCTTTTCCTTTGTCCATAGAAGGGAAAGAATTCTTAGTAGATTTCTTGTGATATGATGAAGTGGGTTGAGCACATTCTAACATTTTTTCCTTAATAGTGATGTTATGTGCTTCCTCCACTGTCCATAATACCTATAATCCAATCTTTTCTTTAACGGAGGGTTTTAATGCCTTAAGATATCTGGCTACACATTGAGCTTTCGACTCATTCAAATTATTACATTCTAAAAGTTAAAACAATTCTACCATGCAGTCAAATACTAACATGGATCTTTAGAAGCAGTCTTAATATAATTGAAATAAATACTACTCATAATCTAGTGTAGAAATCTATCCATAAGTTGTTTCATTCAATGCCAAGATTGGATGGGTGCGTTACCTCGTCGTTGCCTATTCCTCTGCAATTGATCTCACCAAATTGCAGCGCCACTTTTCAACTTGTATGTGACCAGCTTCACCATTTTGGTTTTAGGAACCTCCATCATCTTGGAGAATCATTCCACTTTAGAAAGCTAATTAAGAAATTCTTCAATATTTAGATTGCCACTAAATTCGAGTATATCTACCTTTAGTTGATAGTCGTTGATGTATTGTCATGGCCCTCGTGGTCAATAATTGGCATCCCATTTATCTTGGGTTTGGAATCCTCGTTGTTGGATGGGTAATGAGGCTGTTGCCCAATATTATGTTGACGTGCTGGATATCATTGGTTAACTCCCCTAGCATGCATCCAATCACAGTTAATAAGTTGGCCTTGGGCCACTCCCTTAGCACGATTCTTATCGACCATTGGTGGCCTATTAGAGGTATTGAGATTCAACTCAGAAAGATGCCCTTGAATCATGCTGAAATATTGTTGCATCCTCCTAATCACTTCCTATAAGGTACTAACCCCATGATCACTGTCAGTGGGATGTACACACTCTGCTTTGTTGTGGGCCATTGAAGGCAAAACCTTGCTTTGATACCACTTGACGTAGCGGGTGTAATAGAAGAGAACCTTGAATCCACAAGACAAGAAGATAGAACTTACTTACTCAAGAGAGGAAGTAATTCTACTCAAAGGAAAGATAATTTGACTCTAACATTGATATCTCACCTATAGGTTTATGTGCCTATTTATAGAACTTGAAAGAAGACTTTAGTACATAAGTAGAATTATTTATGACCTTGAACCATCTAGTCCTTTTTGACATTAAGCTAGAACTCTCAAAATATTCAACCAATTCTAAACTTTTCTCATATTATTATATTTCAATTATTTCTAAAATGGTCTACCCTTTAGAACCTTCATGATTTGGACTCAACTCATAAGCTCATAGGCCATTATGCTTATAAAGGTTCATGGGCCATTATGTCATACATTAGTCTACATCTGCTTTGTCATTCCATGTTGTGGGTCCATAATCTCTGTTGCTCCCACAGATAGATCATTTTAGATTTTATTTGTTTATTTAGTTTTTGAATGGTAAAGATTTTGATTTTATTAAGAAGCTCCTAGTGATAGATCATTTTAGTTTTTGTTTATTTATTTAGTTTTTGAATGGTGATGATTTTGATTTTATTAGTAGATAAAATGATCAAATTTAGAAGGTTTGATTAGAGAAATCAAATAATAGCAATAACATCTGAAACTAGACAAGCATATCTAGTTACTTTCATCAAGTTTGTGGGCTTAAAATTTCTTGATCTCTTTGCCTTTTGAAAAGCTATTGATTATTTTCTACAAGTACACGGGCTATTGTAGTAAAGTTTGTACAAGTACGAGTTGA
The DNA here is from genome assembly GCA_035236585.1 of Warburgia ugandensis. Classification (NCBI taxonomy): domain Eukaryota; kingdom Viridiplantae; phylum Streptophyta; class Magnoliopsida; order Canellales; family Canellaceae; genus Warburgia; species Warburgia ugandensis. Next base: position 7,580,027 of record CP141138.1, on the reverse strand, counting down.
TCCCATGGGTGTCGACTTAAAAAATGAAGTTTAAATAAAAATAAAAATAAATAAATAACATTTATTTTAAAACTCAAATCTATTAATTAACTAAAAAGTACATAATTTTGAATTTAAAAGAAAAGAAATTAAATGAAATAACAACTAAAATCAACTTTTCTATCTTGATCATAGTAAAAATTTTCAAATCTAGACACAACTAAATTGTTCAACTTTCATCAATCGTTCACTAATGTCTATAATTATTGATTCAATAGTTGGATTAAGCAAATTTGTCAAGGAATTAACAATCTAGATAATGAGAAGAAATTGAGATTTGGACAACTTAGATTGACTTTTTAAACTTTAGATATTAGATTAAAACCATTGGATCAACTAGGCATTGTATATAGATAAAGATATAAAAGTTAGTTAAAAATAGAAAAAGAGATGAAAAAGAAGTTAAGGTAAACTGTTAGTTAAGGTTAAACCATTGATTCGGTTAGGCCTTAATCAAACATGGACTAAAATAGCAATGTTCAAGGGTTTTATAAGAAAAAGACAAAATAGGAAAAAAGTCAAATAGGATATAGAAGGAATTAAATCGAAGTTCCAATGGCAAAAGTGGAATTTGATTTCTAAGAAAAAGACAAGGGAAAAGGACAAATAAGGATGAATATGGAATTAAAACATAAGGCCAATAGGTAAAAATAGAAATTTTCTATTTTTTGGTTTGTAACAGAAATGAAGAAAGATTACAGAATGAGGAAGATGACACATAGGGGATGAGAAACAAAGGTAAAAGGAAGGAACTTTTGGGGAAGCCTGAATTGGGTTTTTCTCTGTATCAATGCAACAAAGCAAAAAGGACGGATTTTGGGGGAGAAAACCTTTATTAAACAAGAGAAAATGTAGATGACAAAAATGGTAAAATTCTTAGTTATAAATAGGAGAAGGAGGAACAGAGAATGCAACGAAGGAGAGGCAGTAAGGAACGAAAGGGAAACTGGGAAATGACAATGGGGATAACATTTGGGAATAGAGAAGATAAGAAACTATAAATCGATAGTGGAGAAATAGGAACTTGATGAGGGAGACTGACAGGAAAATAAAGAATAAATTCAAGAAAAAGATGATTAGAAGCTTGGGATGATGGGTAATAGGAAACTGATGAATGAGAGAGATTATATGAATTTAGGTCTACTTCTATAGTGGATCAGTTCCCTCCCGTTGCCAAGCTCTCTCCTACGATGAAGAGTTTCTGCCCTGTGGTGGTGAGGCCCGATGAAGAAACTTAGTAAAGAATCTCCTGCAATGCTAAGAGAGAAAGACAATCTCCCCTGCCAATCTCCTTTACGGTGCTGTGTTCTTCTCTCTGTAAAGAGCTCCTCCAACTCCCCCTTCTCCTCCTTTTAAAGCTTTCTTTACTTCTTTGGCTTCATTTTTTTTATAGTTCCTCTTTCTAAGTATACATCATCTTTCCATTTGTAGCTCCCTTTATCTTTCTTAAATTTAGTTTCCTTTTAAAGCTTCCCTTAATTAGAAGCAATATCCAAAAGAGAACCCTTGACTTTCCTTCTTTTTTTATTGTTTCCCTCGTACTTTAGTTTCTATTTTTCCATTCTTGTCTACTAGGATTTTCTTTCTTATTTCCTTAGCCATCTTTATCTTACATTATTGGGCCCATGTAGTCTTTTGTTGATCTGGCATATATCAGCTTGATTTGAGTCATATACAATTCCCAATCTGGTTGATCTGCAACATATAAAATTCAATTACTATAATCTAAACCATGATTTAATTATTTGATTGTCTCCTAGGATCATCTATTCATTAAATTTTATAAATCAACGGTTGGATGATCAATAGGGGCTAAAATGCACATTTAATCTAAATATTCAAAATTGATTGTTTAGATGATTTAATTAGATGCTAAATTAGGGGTTTTTAAACCAAAATTAAACACTCAACACACCCCCAACCAATATTTTGCTAGTCCTAAGCAAAACATGTGAAAAATCATTTTATTGAATTCATACAAGTTGTCATTTTTACAGGTACTTATGATTGCATTTAGCATATGCAACAAGCCTTTAAACCCTTAGGTTACCCTTAGTGGACGAGTTAAGCCTCGTGAGGATTTGCAATAAATATACTTATAAAATTTTTAAGATCTTTTTCAAGTTAACTCTTACTTTTGTCTCAGAGAATTATCTTCAATAAATCTATCAACTTTAGCATATTAATAAAATTAAATAATAAATTCAAAACTTTAGCCATATGCTAAATGCATTCGAACTAAGCTCAAATATTAGAGAATGTGTGTGTATATAGTTTACATATACACCAATCATTATTTGTAAGTAAACTATAACTTTTGAACCCAATCTAAAATATGTTTTGTCCTCAATTCTCACAAATGGCATACACTCAAAACTAGAACTTTTAAAAAAAGGGTACAACATAAATCTCTTTAATATGTGATTAATAAAAGCAAATTTAGCTCATATATACTCATGAACGAATGGTAGTTATTAAGGAATTTAATCTTTGATCCCTTTAGAAAGGGTGTTATTACCTTTGAACATTTAGACATATTACTCTTTAAACCCTATCCACACATATCTTCATTAAGATTATATTCATCCTAAAATCAATAGGTCTTCAATTGGGACGAAATATAGGCTTAGGATAAGATACAAAAGAAAGTGGTATAAAGGGTATTCAATATTCTTTAAAAATAAGTGGAGGTCTTCTACTAAAGTTGATAATTCTTCTTAACTTTGTATGAAGTGAACATTCTTTTTGCACTTTTTTGCATTATTAAAAAGAAGAAGAAGACTTTTCTTCCTTTTTAGCACTTTTAAATTTCTTTGATGAATATTTCTTTTCTTTTTTTCTTGATATTCACTTTTCGACTTCCATTGCAACTAAAAAGTATATCTTTATTTATCTCTAACTTATCTTTAGAAAAAAATAGGTAATGAATAATTTAAATTGGATACTATGAGTAAAGATTAATTTGGGTTTAAGAAAAGAAAAGGCTTATATAAAAGGCTCAATATGGCTAACTAGTAGTAAAAATACTTTTTGGTAGGCACTATGTCTTTAGGTTTATAACAAGGATATCCTAAATCATTTTCTAGGTTTCATATAACTTACTAGATTCAATGCACTTCTAGAATTTTAAAGTTAATACTTCAATAATTCAGGTAAATAGACAAATTTAAGAGTTGGTGGGAACAAATTTACTTTAAGCACATTGAAGAAAAAATTGGAAACATTTATAACCTCTCAGAAGAATGAATGGCTCTAAAACTCACTTAAGTTATAGGTCTCTATTGAATTTTTTAGGATCTCTAATTTATAACTCCTCAATTTAAACATGACCATGCAACTATGTGTATAGATGTGATCTAAGACTTAGCTTTCCTAGAATACTTTGAAAAATGAGTAAAATAATGAATTAATCATATATAATTTTATTAATAAACTAAAATTAGTTAGACTATACTTCAGATACTTCAGTTGTCATCATAGTATAGGAATTAACCTAAAAACTAAAACTAAAAAATTTTAAACATTTTTTCTTTTTTAATTTAATTTTTAGCTTTTTTTAGGAAATTACTAAAATCAACTGAAAAATGGAATTTTCTAAAACTCTGCACCCCTAACTTAAAATAAACAATGTCCCCAATGTTGAAAAAGTAGGACCAAGAATAAATATGGATGATGCAGAAATGTGACGCCCTGGGTTTTCATAACACTTTTTAAATCCAAAAGCATTGACTTAGCGAGCTCAATTTCTAATAAAATCATTTTTAAAGTGTAAACAAATGCGAAAGAATCTTTTCTTTTCAATTCGCTTTGAAAAACCCCGAGTGTCATTTTACTTTTATCAAAAACAAGGATTCTCGGTGAAATGAGCACTCATTTCTACCAACAATCTGGCAGAGTTTCCTTTGTTTTTTGCACATATGACATTTAACACATGTCATTGTGAAGTACCTGATAAATATTTTTGACAATTTTAAAATATAAATGGAGACTCTGTCTCCTTTTCATACATCTACTCATATAGAGTCAAATCAGATCCAACAAAAACACAACCAGGAACTCCACACCACAACCAAATCACATAAGTTATCCATCTCTCCAAAATTACATATATATGGCAGTCTCTTTCTCATCTCAAATAAAAAGACTTTAAACATAAACCAATCATTACCTGTATAAGTCAAGAGCTTTTTGTCAGTGTACTCCTATCAACAAGCTCCTACTTCTTGGGAATCCTCTTCTCTGAGATATTGTAAACAAATACAGCATCTCAGCAAACTTGTGTTTGCGTAAGTGGAATAAGAAGCAATTATATGCATACAAAATCATGATATTCTACACAATTTAACTTGTCCATGCTGAAACATGCAACTAGTATTCAATTATCATTTAGCTTGAAATAATTCGACATTCATCAACATCATAAATTTATGCCAAGATGAAAAAAAAAACATCAATGCATTAGTACTAAAACATATTCTTGAAATGCAAGTATGCAGTCATAAGTCAACTCACTAATCATTTTCATTTCATGATACCAGCCTTTGCTCATACGATCCATTTCACATTACCAACCACCAACGCGTTGTCGTGTGTATCAAGTACACAGTAGACAACACCTCAAGGATTTATTCCTGAGAGATCGGTAGCTTGTCCACCCCAAAGGCCCGCCCACATCATAACGACTTTGTGGCCCGCCCATATCATAACGACCACTCAGGACACGTCAAACACCCCAAACAATGGGGCTACAACCCTAGGGATCGGTAGCTCGTCCAGTCAGGAACTAGTAGCTCGTTCAACCTGAAGGCCCACCCACATCATACGACCTCTTTTGCTCTTACGAGCGAACTCACAATTTTCTGGTATCAGTCTTATGTTTTCTCACATAATTTATAATAATGTATAACTTTTGCATGAACAGTTTAATCATGGTTAAATTTTATCATGCACATTCATCTTGCCTTTCATATAAATTGAAAAGACTTGTTTCAATGCTCAAATTTCATATACAAATACATATATAGCAAAAATCTTAGCAATCTCAATTCCACCTACCTTAAACGGTGCTCTTCTAGTTCACTAACGCGAATACTTTCCTCAATTTGCGTATGAGCTCCCAAATCAATCACGCCTCTGTAAAGTACACGAAAACATATTCAAATATATGACTTTGGGGCTTCTCTTAGCTTTTCTAGTATGAAAGCTCCCTCTAAGTTAGTCACTGACATTAGTCGTCAAAAGGCGAAGTGGCAGTGCTTAATTCCATGGTAAGGGTGTTTCATTAGCTATTGATTGATAGCTAGTTGAATGACCTATGGTTACTGGATTTCCAATCCATACCATTGGTTCTAGACTGGCTATTCATTACTTTTCTTAAGTGGCTGAAAGTTGTTTTCATCGTTAAATGGTCTCATCTTGAATTTTCCAAATATCTTAACTTATTAAAGGTTAGGGTACACCATGGTAGTGTCTAACCACCAATCAAAAGTGTCAGGTCCTTATTTTCCTATTGTCCAATCAAGCGATTTAGATTTTTAGATCAATTTCAGTCTAAAACTTTCAATTTGTGCCATATCCTAGAAATTCCAGTGCTCTAGAACTCGTGTGTTATGTCTAATCGTCGATCAAATATCAAAAGGTTACTGTGTGAATAGTACCCAATCGGACGGCTGAGATCGTTCGATCAAAATTCAGCCTAGATCTGACATTTTTGTATGATCAGAGCTACATCATGTACTAAATTACCTATACCTACACTTGGATTGGGGATTGGACAGTTGGATTATATGAAATTCTAGATCTAGGGTGAAAACGCATGAATTTTGCAAAACACCACAAATCAAAAGTTTGGTTTTGTAGATCTTACCTTCTCAGTGTCTTTTCATTTTTTTCCCTCTCTAGAATGGGCTAGATGGGCTCCGATTCATCGAAAAACCCTCCAACATAAGCGTGCGACGTTTCCCTTTTCAATCAGATGTTCTGCAACGCTTGGATTGTTCCAAAACCTTAGGGTTTTGGTTCCTGCTAGTGTGCTGAGGAGATTGGTCAGCTCGATTGATGATCAGAGCCGTCGTCTTCTCCGGCGAGGTCTGTGAACTCTGGTACCCGAAAACCCCTAACCCTCATTTCCTTGCTCGTCGAAGTGGCACACTTCTCCGGCGGCTCTCTCCTTCCTCTCTTCTCTCTTCCCTCTTTCTCCTTGCCTTCTTCCCTTTCTCTTATTTCCTTCGTCCCTTTCTCTTCTTCTCTTCCCATTTCTCCCTCTCGTCGGGTTTTTTTTTTTTGTTTGTTGGGTTTTTAGGAAAATACAGACCCAATGGGTCTCTTACGGGGGGGGGGGGGGAGTATCAATTATGGCCCCCCTTTGTTTAAGTGTTTTTTTTTTTCTGTTGTTACATTATATCCCCCTTAAAGAAAATTTCGTCCTCGAAATTACCTTAATATCATTTATTGAATAGCTTGGGATATGTTTTCTTCATCTCATCCATAGTTTCCCAAGTGGCCTCTTCCAATGAATGATGTTGCCAAAATACTTTGACCAATGGAATGGTCTTCGTTCTCAGCTTTCGTTCCTTATTGTCTATAATTTGTATTGCATGCTCCTGGAATGTTAAGTTGGGTTGTAGTTCTACTGGCATCTACTCAAGAATGTGTGTGGTGTCTAGGATATATTTCCTCAGCATTGATACATGAAAAACACTGTGAACCTCGGATAGCTAAGGTGGCAAGGCAAGTTGGTAGGCAACTTGGCCCATCCTCTCCAATATCTCAAAGGGTCCCACATACCTTGGACTCAGTTTCCCTTTTAACCCGAACCTCATCACGCCTTTTGTAGGTGAGACTTTTAGGAAAACATGATTACAAACCTAAAACTCAAGGTCTCTACGCCTTTGATCTGCGTAGTTCTTCTATCTACTATGTGCTGCCACTAGTTGTTTCTGAATCAATCTGACCTTTTTAGCACATTGCTCAATTAATTCTGATTTGGCAAACTGTCTTTCTCCTATGTCACTCTAGCAAGTAGGTGTGCGACATGGTTTACCATGCAATGCCTCATAAAATGTCATTCCAATGTTGGAATGATAACTGTTATTGTATGCAAACTCCACTAAAGTAGGTGCTCGTCCCATCTGTTTGAGGATGGAATGCTGTGCTGAAACGTGGACAAGTACCTAATCCCTTCTATACACTCTGCCAAAAGCGAGATGTGAATCTGGTGTCTCTATCCGATATGATTGAAATTGGCACACTATGCAGACCCACTATTTCCTTAATGTATAATTTGGCCAAGCTCTCTAGTGATTGCTTCTGCCGTATTGGAAGAAAATGAGCTGACTTGGTCAGCCAATCCACAATAATCCATATCATATCATGCCCACTGGAAGTTCTGGGCTACCCAACCATAAAATCCATGGTTATGTGATCCCATTTCCACTCTGGAAGCTCCAAAATTTGAAGCAAACCTACTGGCCTCACTTTTTGACAAGTGAGGCACCGCACAACACACTCTCCAATATCCCGCTTCATTCCTGGCCACCAGAAGTTCCTTTTTAAATCCTAATATATCTTCGCACCACCTGGGTGTATGGTAAACTTGGAATCATGCGCCTCCTTCAACAATTCCTATTTCAACTCTGAATTTACTGGTACAACAAGTCTCCCATGAAATCTCACACTACCATCAGGCCCTTTATGAAACCCTTTCTTTTCACTTAAGGTTTGAGTCTCCTTGCACAACTGCTATGCTTGCAAAACTCGACCCAAGAAAGCTGACCTAATGAAGATATTGGCAATTATCCCTTTTGATTTTCTTCTAAGTGCATCCACAACTGCATTAGCCTTGCCCGGATGATATTGGATAATAAAGTCAAAATCTTTAAGGTACTCAACCCAACGTCTTTGCCTCATGTTGAGATCACTTTGAGAGAAAATATATTTAAGGCTTTTGTGGTCCTAAACACTTCAAATTTCTCTCCATATAAGTAGTGTCTCCATATCTTCAAGGCAAAAACTACAGCGGCAAGTTCTAGATTATGCATGGGATAGTTCTACTCATGATTTTTCAATTGTCTAGATGCATAAGCTATTACCTTGCTATTCTGCATAAGTACACATTCGAGTCCCTTTCCAGAAGCTTCACTATACACAACAAATCCTCCATTCCCTTCAGGCAAAGACAAAACAGGTGCAAAAGTGAGTCTTTCCTTCAACTCCTCTCAAAGTGGGAGAAACCTTCGATAAAACATCGATAGTATCCAACCAAACCAAGAAAACTGCGTATCTCGGTCACGGTCTTTGGTTTTTTCCCAGTCTACAATTGCTTCGATCTTCTTAGGATCAACTGTAACACCATCCTTAGATATAACATGGCCAAGAAATTGAACCTATTCCAGCCAAAACTCACACTTTGAGAATTTGACGTATAACTGGTGAGTTTGAAGAGTGTATAACATGATCCTTAGGAGTTCTTTATGATCTTCCCCACTATTGGAGTAAATAAGGATGTCATCAACAAAGACAATAACAAATTTGTCAAGATATTCTCTAAACTCTTTGTTCATCAAGTCCATAAATGTTGCAGGTGCATTTGTCAACCCAAATGGCATCACTGAAAATTCATAATGTCCATAACGTGGTCGAAATGTAGTCTTAGGAACATCTTCGTCTCGAATTCTAAGTTGGTGATAGCCTGATCTTAAATCAATCTTAGAGAATACTTTTGCTGATTGAAGTTGATCAAATATGTCATTAATATGGGGTAATGGATACTTGTTCTTCATGATGGCCCCATTTAATAGTCTGTAATCAATGCACAATTGCATAGAGCCATCCTTCTTCTTCACAAACAAAACCGGAGCTGCCCATGGTGACACACTTGGGCGAATAAACCCTTGGACCAATAGTTCCTACAACTGGACCTTCAACTCCTTTAATTCTGCAGGGGTCATACGATACGGTACTTTAAAAATAGGGGATGTTCCAGGTAACAACTCGATGGTGAACTCCATCTCCCACCTTGGAGGCAATCCAGGTAATTCTTCAGGAAAGACTTTCTTAAAATCACGCACCACCTCTATTTCCTCAATCTGAGGTCTTGTATTGTCCTGAGCCACAACAGTAGCCAAGTATGCCTGACATCCTTTGGACATTAGATGTGTTGCTTGTATAGCAGAGATTATGCTGACACATGTGTTAAGTCGTCCTTGAAATACAAAGGACTCCCCCTTTCTACCAGTGCCCCATGTTCTGCCAACTAGTCCATGCCCAAAATGACGTCAAAATCAGTCATACTCAATAGGATTAAGTTGACACTAAGTTCCTTGCCTGAAATCACTAACGCTACTTCTCATAAGAACTCTCACGCGACGACTATTTCACCCACTGCGGTACAAACTTCTAGATAAAATCCCAATTTATGTATAATAATATCCATACACGATGCAAAGTCACATGAAATGAATGAATGAGTAGAACCAGGATCAATCAAAATATGCGCATGCTTGTCAAATATTAACAGTGTACCTTCCACTATAGCATTAGATGTGCAAGCCTGGTTGGTAGTCAACGCAAAAGCTCTCCCCTGACTCTTGGGTATCTGTTCTGCTCTGGCACCTGAATCCGTATGACGCGGACTCTTACGACAGTCCTTAGCCATGTGCCCCTATTCACCATAGTTAAAACATCTCTGATCACGATAATAACACATCGTGCCCTCATGGAACCTATTGCAATGAGGACACTATTTGAAGTCCCTTTTTCTGTCTGGCCGATAATATTGTCCTTTCTAGGGTTTCTGAGGTCCTGAAGAGAAACTTGAGCTCTTCCTTTCCCCACAATATCCTCCGCTACCACTGTGCCAAAACCTTCCTTTTTCCTTGCCTTTTGCGGCGGTTTGCATCTTCACCTATTCCTCCTCGGCAATGGAAGCCATCTCCACTGCCTTAGCCACACTAGAAGGCTGTGTCATTCGAACCTTACTCCTCAATCTAGGGTTCAACCCTTCCACAAACATCCAGGTTGCTTTTTCCTCTGTCGTGCACACATCTGGCACGAGTCTCTTGAACTGAGTGAATTTATCTTCAAACTCGAGAACGATCATGCTTCCTTGCTTGAATGCTAGGAATTCTTGCTCTTTATTTGCCTTAATGTGGGGAGGAAAATATTTGTTGTAGAAAACATTCTTGAATTCCTCCTAAGGAACATCACCTCAGTCCTCGCAAAATGTTCTCCTTGCAGACGGCCACCAAAAAGAAGCTGATCCTATCAAAACAAATGTTGCCACCTTCACCTTCCAATCATCTGGAATATCCATGGCCTCAAATATCTTCTCTATCTCATGTATCTCAAATACAGGCGCAATCTTCTTAAATCTCTCCAGCAGGTTATCCACCTTAGTCTTATCCTCGCCTGAACTTCCCTCACCCATATTAGGTACAGATGAGGTCTGGGGCTGTGCTTGGGGTGGTTGTTGTTGCTGCTGCTGCTGCTGCTGTTGTTGTAATTGTTGTTGCAGTTGTAATTGCATCTGTTATTGCCGCTGCATCAGCTGACTAAGGTTTTGCATCATATTGGCCATGAGGTCTGTCATTTAACTCCTCTGATTAGACGGCTCAGCAGAGAGGTTTGTTGTCCTTTGACTCGTCCTCTTAGCTGGCATCCTTCCCTTCACCACAAGAACTTTTTATGAGTTACTCTCTACACATCAATTTCAACATCTTTCTTTAGAAACTGCTTAAGATTTACTCAATGTGATTGGTTGTGAGTGGATTGAACCTAGCATTGATACCAACTGTGATGCCCCGGGTTTTCATAACACTTTTTAAATCCAAAATACATTGACTTAGTGAGCTCAAATTCTAATAAAATCATTTTTAAAGCGTAAACAAATGCGGAAGAATCTTTTCTTTTCAATTCGCTTTGAAAAACCCCGAGTGTCATTTTACTTTTATAAAAAGCAAAGATTCTCGGTGAAATGAGCGCTCATTTCTACCCACAATCCGGTAGAGTTTCCTCTGTTTTTCAAACATATGACATTTAACACATGTCATTGCGAAGTACCTGATAAACATTCTTGACAATTTTAAAATATAAATGGAGACTCTATCTCCTTTTCATACATCTACTCATATAGAGTCAAATCAGATCCAACAAAAACACAACCAGGAACTCCACACCACAACCAAATCACATAAGTTATCCATCTCTCCAAAATTACATATATATGGCAGTCTCTTTCTCATCTCAAATAAAAAGGCTTTAAACGTAAACCAATCATTACCTGTATAAGTCAAGAGCTTTTTGTCAGTGTACTCCTATCAACAAGCTCCTACTTCTTGGGAATCCTCTTCTTTGAGATATTGTAAACAAATACAGTATCTTAGCAAACTTGCGTTTGCGTAGGTGGAATAAGAAGCAATTATATATATACAAAATCATGATATTCTACACAATTTAACTTGTCCATGCTGAAACATGCAACTAGTATTCAATTATCATTTAGCTTGAAATAATTCGACATTCATCAACATCATAAATTTATGCCAAGATGAAAAAAAAAACATCAATGCATTAGTACTAAAACATATTCTGGAAATGCAAGTATGCAGTCACATGTCCACTCACTAATCATTTTCATTTCCTAATACTAGCCTTTGCTCATATGAGCCATTTCACATTACCAACCACCAACGCGTTGTCGTGTGTATCAAGTACACAACAGATAATATTATCCTCTTTGGCACAGTGAGTTAGCGCAATGGGTTAAACTCAAAGATACACCTCAAGGCTTTACTCCTGAGAGACCGGTAGCTCGTCCAGCCAAGAACCGGTAGCTTTCCTAGAAAAAGGCAAAGTATATAATTATACAGAAGAATTTTTGGGATGGAGTATAAGATTTTCTCATTATGGTATTGTCAGAAAAACTTTCATTTTTTTTTTTCTTATAAATCCTATTACTTTCATAAGCTTCTTGCCTGATCATTTCCAACTCATTAAGCTGGACTTTTCTATGTGAGCTTGCTTTATCCATGTTGAAATTAAAGGTTTTTAGTGCCCAGTAGGCTCTATGTTCCAATTCCAAAAGCAAACGACAACCCTTACCATATACAATATGATATGGAGACATATTAAATAGGGTTTGATGTATAGTCCTTTAAGCCTAGAGAGCATTGATTAGTCTAAGAGACCAATCCTTATGATCAAGGTTAGCAATCTTCTGTAAGATTTATTTTATAGCCCGATTAGATACTTCAACTTGTTCTCTTATTTGTGAGTGATATGATGTTGCAACTTTATGGGTAATGTTATATTTTTTCATGAAACCTCAAAAGCATTATTGCAAAAGTGTGTACCATTGTCACTTATAATGGCTCAAGGGGTCCCAAATCTAGAAAAAAATATTTTCTTTTAAAAATTTAATAACTATGTTATGATCATTATGCATACATGGGATAGCCTCAATCTATTTGGACACCTAATTTATAGCCAACAAGAGATAAATATAGCCAAAAGAAGGTGGGAATGGCCCCATGAAGTTGATGCCCCAATAGTTAAAAACTTTGGCGACAAGGATAGGGTATAAAGGCATCATATTTCATCATGTTATTCCTCCTAACTTTTAACATCACTCACATTATTTGCAAAATACGTGTGTGTCTTTAAACAATGAAGGCCAATAAAAATCACATTACAAAATCTTTGCAGTCGTTTTCTATGTAGAACAATGTCCATCATATACTTCTGAATGATAGAAGGAGATGACACTATTTTGCTCTATGTTAGATATATCTCCTAATTATTTGAGTTGGGTAGTACATAAATAGGTATGGATCATCCCAAAAGTAGTGCTTGATATTGGAAATTTTTTTTTTTGCTTTTCTAATTTGTTCCAATGTTCAAGAATCTTTTTTGTGATTAAATAATTTGCAATATCAACAAACCAAGGAGGATGTGAGATATGAAAAAGTTTCTCATTAAGGAAAGTGTCTTTGATTGGCAGCTCATCCAAAGGTTCTTTTAGGACTAGGTAAGACAAGTGGTCAACTACAACATTCTTCACTCCTTTTTTTTTATCTTTTATCTCAATGTCAAACTCTTGAAATAGAAGAATCCATCTAATTAGTCTAGGCTTAGCATCCTTCTTGGTAAAAAGATACTTAAGGGTCCAATGATCAATAAATATGACTATTTTAGATCAAACTAAGTATGACCTGAATTTATACAAAGCGAAGACAACTATTGAGAGTTCTATCTCTGTAGTGGAATAATTCATCTGAGTGCTATTAAGGGTCATACTTGCATAGTAGATGATATATGACTTTTTATATTTTATCTATACTACTCTAACTACATAATCATTGTCATTATACATGATTTCACAGGGTAGGCTCCAATTAGGTGGTAGCATACTAAGTGCAGTTGTAAACTTGTTTTTAAGATTTGTACAAAAGCTTCTTGACAATCATTAATCCACTCTTTCCTTTGTAAGTAGGTGACACAATAGTTTGGATACTGCATTAAATTTTTTTAATAAACCTCCTTCAGAATTATGCATGACCTAAGAATGAGCAAATATCCTTAATAAATTTGAGGATGGGTAGATTGGTAATTGAATCAACTTTGGCTCTATCTACCTCTATTCCTTTGGATGATACTATGTGACCAAGAACAATTCCCTTAGGAACCATGAAATGATACTTCTCCCATTTAAGTCATCTATAAAAACCTCTAAAATTCTCTCTAACATATCACTGAAAATACTAAGCATGCATCTCTAGAAAGTGGTGGGAGCATTACATAATCCAAATGACATTCTTCTATAAGCAAAAGTGCCAAAAAAAACATATGAAGGTTGTCTTTTGGTAATCCTTGGATGCAATTTCTATCTCATCATACCTTGAGTAACCATCTAGAAAATAGTAATACCGATGTCCTGCAACCTTTTCTAACATCTGATCAGAAAAGGGCAAATGAAAATGGTCCTTCCTAGTGACAACATTTAACTTTCTATAGTCAATGCACATATGCCACCTAGTGGTAATTCTTGTAGGAATTAATTCATTAATGGCATTAGTGATCACTGTCACTCTAAACTTCTTTGGAAATACTTGGGTTGGACTCACCCATTTACTATCACTTATGGGATAGATGATTTACACATCAAGCAATTTAAGGACTTGTGCTCTAATGACATCTTTCACATTAGAACTTAACCTTCTTTGTAATTGTAATATAGTTTAACATCATCCTCCAGATACATGCTATGAATATAGATTAAAGGGTTAATGCCCTTTATATTAGCAATGGTCCATCCTAAATAATAGTGAGAAATAACAAGTCAAATTAACAGTGAAATCAAAATTTAGATCTATTGCATTAATTAAAAGTACAAAAATTTTGAACTAAAAAGATAGCAAATTAAATGAAATAACAACTAAAATCTTCTTTCTAGCTTGATCATGGAAATTTTCTTCTAATTTGATTCCATCAAAGTCGATCAACCTTCATCAATATCTCATTCATGGCTCTGATTAAGAATTCAATGGTTGAATTGTTTAGATTTCCCAAAATTTTGATGATCTGAACACCCTTGGTAGAAGTTCCTTGAAATGAGGTTTCCATTTTTCTATTTCAATAATAGACACAGAATCAAGGAAGGCATTAACTTCCTCTATTAATTCATTACCATCAAACTCATTAAAGTGGGCCAAATAGGCCTTAAGTGGGTATGACAAGGAAGATGATTGAAAGTGAGCTTACACAATTGAATTTATCATATTAACATAATGCAAGTCATTGATGAGTTCACCAGGTTGCTTACATATATCAAATATGTTCAATTCTAATATCATGTTGCCAAATGAAATCTTCATAACACCATTTCTACAGTTTATTAAGACATTGGATGAAGTAAAAATTGGATGTCCAAGGATGACAGGGATTTCCTTCTGCTCATTAGCATTGATAATGTGCCCAAAACTATAAAATTGACTGGGAAAGAGAATTTCTCTATTTGGACTAAAACATCTTCTACTACTTCCTTAAGTATTACCATTGATCTATTAGCTAATTGGAGTGTAGTGGATGTTGGTTTGAGGTCTCTTAGTCCTAGTTGAACATAGATTGTGTATGGTAACATATTGACATTGGATCCTAAATCTAAGAGAGCTTGGTTAATCTTGAGGTTGCCAATGATGCAAGTGAGGGTAGGGCAACTAGAATCCTTGTGCTTTTTGGGTGTATGGTGCTGAAGAATTGAACTTACCCGTTCAGTGACAAATGTCTTCTTTTGTTCATTCAATTTCCTCTTGATTATGCATAAATCTTTTACAATTTTGACATAGGATGGGATTTGTTTTATTGCGTCTAAGATCAATATGTTGATCTTGACTTACTTGAATATTTCCATAATCTCATCATTGGTGGTACTCTTTTTGACTTGATGCAACCTTTGGGAAAATGAAGTTGAGATATGATATAGGTCAATAGGTGAAGTGGGGTCCTTTTGTTTAGAAATTTCTTCAACTTTAGTAGATTTTTCTACTTGTTCTGTCTTTTGTGGCTCATATTTCTCAATTCTTTTAGCACTCTTAAGAATGGTGACAACCTTAGTTCATTCCATGGGAGAGCTCTATGATGCATTTGATTTATTATTGCTAATCGCTTGCACACCCTTAGGATTTGCTTATAGTTGAGCTGAAAACTTTGCCTTTTGCCATATTTTACATCATTTAACTCATCATATTTTTCATTTCATTCATAGACTGGTTTTTTTTTTTTGGACTTCTAGTTGAGAAGTTTTCCCCTCCTGGTTTTAGATAAGTTGATGGATATTGTCATCTATAGGCCTTTTGAATGGTGGCAAGTAAGGTCCAAGAGTAAGAGATTGATGAGTTTGGTATGAGGCTAGGGCAAGAAGTCCTTGGTTTTGTTGGTGAACTAATATAGGCTAGGTTATTAGACATTGACATTTGGTGCATTTCTTGTTGATGTTTTTCGCAAGTGCACGGCTGTTGTAGTATAGCTATGCAAATACAGGTCAATTTCCATGGGGACTCAACTTAAATGTTGGAGTTTACATAAACTTTAACTATCAAATTAACCAAAATAAAGTTCAAAGTCCTTAACCAATTCATGAGTAATTAAGAAATGAAAGAGAGTAACAATTTTACTAGAACTTTCTTATTCTGACTATTGTGTCACGCAGCAAATTACAACAGATGCTAATGAATAACAACTTTAACTTCAACATAAAGTAACTACAAATACAATCTAGTTGCTACTTCCCTATCTTGTCCACCATGTCACGCAGCGACTATAATAGGTTGTTCTTAAAACAAAATGCAGATAGAACAATATGAGAATAACACTATCCAAGGAAATGAATAAGACAAAATAAAGAAAAGACAAAACAGGGACATCAAAGGCATTTAAATTAAAGGCATAAGGACAAATCTAAAAATTTTCTAGATTTTTGGTTTTAAACGAAAAAACCAGAAACCCGATGAATGAGAAAAACAGTGGAAGAAAAGGAAGAAGAAGAGGAGGAGGAAAGAGGAAAAGAAGGGGAGAAGGAGGGAAAAAACCCGATCTGGGTTTTTGGGTTTTTCTCCTCTGAGCCGTCCGCTGAAGGAGGCAGGTGAAAAAAAAAGGAAGGGCAACTTGGGCTTGCCAGAAAATTGGAAAACGAGAGCGGTTTTTTTTTTTTTTTTTTCTGTGTGGGTTTACCAAAAATTGTTTGAGTCTTGCAATATCTAATTCAATGTTTTGTGTATGTTGAAACATGCATGCTTCATCGAATTCTTGTAGATGCGTGTAAGAACTCTCACTATCCCACCCATAAAATTTTGGAAGTAGTTGAATTACTCCAACCTTTATTTTAATCATACCAGCATTTGGAGGTAAATTTATACATGAAGGTATGTTGGTATAGTTAGGCTGTAAATAGTCTTTTAATGTTCTTCTAAGAGAATTTTGATTGTGCCAATTATCCTCCTGTGATCTATTTTGGTCCCACTGCTTGTTATAATTCCTTCTCTTATTTCCATGTGGTTGAGAATGATTCCTCCATTGATGTATATTATCATTGAATAGAGGTGGAGGATCATCAGCATTAAAGAGAGGATTATTCATCCATAAAGAAACATCTTCATTATTCATGACGTGAGGTGGTTCGTCCTCATTAAAGAGGGGATTATTTCTCCATGGAGAAATATCTTCTCTATTAATGTTGAGGTACCGATTATCATTGTGGTCAGTGTGTAGATTTTGAATGAAAATGACCATGCTTCTCTGTTAATTTTTTCTTTTTCTTTTTCTTTTGTTTTTGTTTTTGTTTTTTTACTATCCAACTAATACAACATAAATGCTAATGATAGGGCACCAAAATTCAAACACCCCTAAGGCTAGCAAGTAGACAATTTGATTATCTTAGAATAGTGTGGGAGAGAAGCTTTTAGATTAGCCTAATCTAATGCTCCTCCTCTCTTTCAGACTTGTCCCACTACTTACCAGTTAGATCCTACCTAACCAACCACTTTACACCCTCCTCAGCTAGCCACAGGTAGTCTGAGTCATTAAATGTACTGGCAGAGCTAGTTGTTTAAAAACCAGCATAGTCGGTTAAATAGGGGCCACTAGAGTGGCAATTCTAAGAGGGTCCTATGAGCATGTGGTGGGCTCTATAGGTCTCTTCTGATTGATTATAAATTAAATTGGAAGGTTAGGATACGTGCTTGTGGTGATTATCCTAGGTGGGCCAAGAGGTGGTGATGAAATCCACCCTTGATCTTGTGGGGTTAGGTGCCCTTACTAATTAAATTTTCCATTCCATGGCAATTCAGTTAACATATAATCACCTTAAAGCAATTAAACATGCCCTAAAAATGCAGGAAGAATTTTTTTTTTTAACAAACTAATGCAAATCCTACAAAATGCAACATGTATCAAATGTGTTTTACATGCTTTTGTACTAACAATCAATGCAGTTTTAATCTAATAATGCTCCACCTAAACTAGAACTTTTAAGGAGTTTAGGACTTTCTCACAGCAAGGTCCTGAAAAATGTCTTCTCGTACAAGGGTGGGGCCATTTACATTTCACCTCCACTTCCAAGTTACGATGGCCCACCCTTGACCTGTATTATTACAACCTTTTTAAATGAATTGTAAAAATAAAATAATTACATAAAATCCTCACTACAATTCACTCAAAATAAATTACATTTATCCTAATTAAACTCCTTGAATTTCTTCTTTCTTTTTCAATTTTTCTGCAAAATAAGAAATTATCAGTAAGTACCAAAAATTAGGAGAAATTAAATTTATGCACTAACAAAAATTTAAAAATGCACCTAAAATGTTAAAACAATGTAACTCCTAAAATTTTTGAATTTTTTTTTGAATTTTATGATTTTTGAATTTTTTTTGAATTTTTAATTAAAATTTATGAAAACACCATTGTGGGTCCCCGACAACGGCTCCAAAAACTTGTTGATATTTTATGCAAGTGCATGGCTATTGTAGTATAGCTATGCAAATACGGGTCGATTTCCATGGGGACTCGACTTAAATGTTGGAGTTTACATAAAGTTTAACTATCAAATTAACCAAAATAAAGTTCAAAGTCCTTAACCAATTCATGAGTAATCAAGAAATGAAAGAGAATAACAATTTTACTAGAACTTTCTTGTTCTAACTGTTATGTCATGCCGCAAATTACAATAGATGCTAATGAATAACAACTTTAACTTCAACATAAAGTAACTACAAATACAATCTAGCCACTACTTCCCTATCTTGTCCACTATGTCACGCAGTGACTATAATAGGCTGTTCTTAAAACAAAATGTAGATAGCACAATATGAGAATAACACTATCCAAGGAAATGAATAAGACAAAATAAAGAAAAGACAAATAGAGACATCAAAGGCATTTAAATTAAAGGTATAAGGACAAATCTGAAATTTTTTTAGATTTTAGATTTTAAACGAAAAAACCAGAAACCCGATGAGTGAGAAAAACGGTGGACGAAAAGGAAGAAGAAGAGAGAATAAGAGGAGGAGGAAAGAGGAAAAGAAGGGGAGAAGGAGGAGAAAAACCCAATCTGGGTTTTTGGGTTTTTCTCCTCTGAGCCATCAGGTGGAGGTGAGTAAAAAAAAAGAAAGGAAGAGCAACTTGGGTTTGTCAAAAAACGGGAAAACAAGAGGGTTTTTTTTTTTTTTTTTTTTTTTTCTGTGTGGGTTTGCTGGAAAGGGGAGGAGCAAGGAGAGAAAAGAGGAATCTGGTAGGCCGGTGGATGAATGGAGCAAAGCTTGTGGAGAGCGAGAAATGGGAGTTAGAGGGGGAGACCGAAGAGTGAGATGGGGGTCGATTGGAAGATGGAGGGAAAACCCGATCTGGGTTTTCTCCTTTGAGCTGGCCGGTGATGCTGGGAGGATCTGAGGACTAGGCTTGGTGGGCGTAGAACAGAGAGAGAAGAAGAGGGGTTGACGATAGGGGATGGTGATAGGGAAATCACGAGGAGATAGAGAGAGTGATACAGGTTTGAGAGAGAGAGAAGAAGGGGAGTGTGGTGGAAGATGGAAGAGGGAGTAAGAGAGAGAGAGAGGGGAGTAGGGTGTGGTTTTGGAAGTGGAGGCACTACCTGGAGCTGGGTGCGATGATGGGTTGCCTGGGGCGGTGCTAGGTTTGGTGGAGAAGGCCGGGAAAGGCTGGGGCTAGCAGAGATACAGAGGAGGTGCCGGCCAATGGGGCAATGAGAAGAAAAGAGAGAAAGAGAGACTGGGAGTGAGAGGAGAACAAGAGAGAGGTGGAGAGGAACTGTCCTTCCACCTCTACTCTAAGAGGGAGAAACAAAGAAGCTAGAAGAGAAGGAAGGGAGGACTAGCATGCTCCTACCCTTGAAGCAAAAGAAAAGGACAGCCCCCAATCTGACCGGGGGCTCCCATGCTTGGTCAAATTTTCCCTTGGTCATGATTTGTTTAGATTTGGTCAAATTTGCCATGATGGGTCAGATTTGCCCATGCTTTGTGGCATGGGACCCATCAAAATAAGCTTATCTGAGCCGTCCAATGTACTTTGGATTATCTGTAAAACAAAATACAAAATTAGAATTATCTTATGTAGGTAATTAGCTATAATGATCATTCGATCATTTAACTTTTCAAATTAATAGTTGGATGGTCGATTATAGCTAAAATTGATTTAAAATCACAAAATTACCTTGTTAAATGATCTAATAAAATAGTAATCTAAGGTCATTTTAAGCAAAATTAAGGACTCAACATTTCTTTAACTGAAATTTGGATGATTTCTCCAGTTGAGATTATATGTCTCTAAATATGGGAAAAAAGGTCTTTTATAAGTATTAAGTGTATTAGCCTGATCATAAAGTATCTCCTGGAATGTTGGAATGGTAGGATATTCCTAAGTAAGATGGGCAGTACTTTCACAAATGTTACACACTTGTTCATCATTTTTAGAGTTTTTCTTTCCCATTTGCATGGCCTTTACTTTTTTTTGCTAGGGATGTTATTTTTGCATTGACATCATCTCTTTCAGACATGGCATACATGGTTCCCCTAGCATGGGTGGTGGGCTTGGGCCTATCTGGATGTTTTACTCTTTCTAAATCAACCCAGTCTACCATTCCAAATACTTTTTGACCTCATATGGTTGTTATTTAAGAAATTACCATTGCACATTATCTCTACAAACTAGCATATATTAGAATTAAGTCCTTTATAAAAGAAATTGATGATGCGCCATGGTTCATAGCCATTATGTGGGCAAGTGAGTAAAATATCTTTGAACCTTTCCTAGTATTGATATAATGATTCTTGATTCTTTATCCTTTTGAGTAAAGTTCATGAATGTTTAGTGGGGGTGTATTTGTTTTGTGTAGGAAATTATTTTTTTTCAAGAATTCCCTTGTCATTTCATTTTAGGCCTTATGGAACCTGTTAGCAGTGGATTAAACTACATGTTAGCTTTTTCCTTTAAAGAGAAGGAAAATAGCTTAAGTGTGACAGTATCTAGACCAATGTTTTGTGTTCATTAGGTACTACATACCTCATCAAACTCGTTAAGGTGCAAGTAAGGACTTTCATTATGTAACTCATGAAATTTGGGAAGTGAGTGGATTACTTCCGTTTTTAATTCTAATGCACCAACATTCTAAGGAAGAATGACAAAGGATGGGGTACTAATGCATGTAGGCTATAGGTAGTCTTTTTAGAGTTCTGCCATAGAAGTTTTGATATACATCATTGTCCCCATGTCCACTCTTTGGTCCCACTCCCTATTGTTATTTCTTCTCCAATCTCTAATTAGTAGATAATATTCCTCCGTAGTGAAGGTTGATATTCATCATTCATTAGAGGTAGTGGGTCCTCATCCATGATGAGTGGAGGGCCTTGACTACCATGATGTGAATTACCCATTGATCATCAATCAGTCATTGATGCGGATTGATTTGGTTGTATGTTGTTTTGGTCGTACTTGACTAACCTTTTGATTTTGTCGCGTATCCAAAAGTGCATGCAACGAAAGCCTTTTTTTATTTTTTAATAGAATGGAAAAACTACCCTAACAAATGCAACATAACTGCCAATGATGGACAATGATAGACCACAAAATTCAAACAACCCTAAGGCTAGCAAGCAAACAATTTGATTGTTATGAATTTGTGTGGAAGAGAAGCTTTTAAATTAGCCTAATCTAATACTCTTCCTCTCTTTTAGACTTTTCCCACCACTTACTAGTTAGATCCTAATCTAACTAACCACTTCACACCTTCCTCAGATAGTTGTAGGTAGTATGAGTCATAAAAATACTAGCTTAACTAGCCGTTTAAATACTAGTGCAGTCAGTTAGACAAGGGATATTATAGTGGCAATAGATCACCTCCTTTCAACAGAGTCTAATGAGCATGTGATGGCCTCTATAGGTCTCTTCTAATAGATTTTAAATTAATTATAGATTTTAAAATAATTTGGAAGGCTGGGTTGCGCGCTTGTGGTGATTATCTTAAGTGGGCAAAGAGGTAGTGATTAAATCCACCCTTAATCTTGTGGGGTTGGGTACCCTTAATAATCAATTTCTATACTCTATGGCAATTTGATAAACATATAAATCACCTTAAAGAGATAAATGTGCCCTAAAATGTAATTAAAAATAATAAACTAATACAAACCCTAAAATGCAACAATTATCAATTATGCTATCTATATGCAATTACACTACCAATCAATACAAAGTTATACTAAACACAACTATAGTAAAATAGTAAAAAAGGGTGAAGGAAAACTTACAGTCAATTTTCTGACAAAGATCAAGGGTGGGCCACTATACCCTACACTTGTCTAACTTTATTACAACTCATTTAAAGTTGAAATTGAAATAATTGCAAATTATAATGGGGCCCCGCTACAAGTTTCACTTTAAAAAAATATCTAGGAAATCATATATATCCTAATTTGGTGAAGCTTTAGTCCATAAGATCACTACCATTGCTCCTTTGCCAAATTTGCTAAAAAATTAAAATAGTAATAAGTACCAAAATTTACAAAATGGAGTGATTATGAACTAAAAAAATTTAAAAAAATGCACCTAAAATGCTTAAAATGCTAAAACAATGCAATTCCGAAAAATTTTAATTTTAAAAGTTTTTAAATTTTGGATTTTTCTGATGTTTTGAAATTTTTATTAAATTTTATGAAAACTCCATTATAGGTCCTCAACAATGGTGCCAAAAAATTATGAATTATTTTCTTTAAGTGCATGAGCTATTTTAGTACAACTTATGTAAGTACAGACAAATCCCACAGGGACTCAACTTAAAAAGATTGAGTTTAAATAAAATTTAATTGACCAAAATTAAATAAAAATGATAAAAATTAAATAACAATCAACTTAAAAATTAGATCTATTGCATTAGTTAAAAGTACAAAATTTCTAAACTAAAAAGATAGAAATATAAATGAAATAACAACTAAAATCTACTTGCCCAGCTTGATCATGAAAAATTCTTTAAATTTGGTATCATCAAAGTTGATCAGCCTTCATCAATATCTCATCAAAGCTCTAATTAAGGATTCAATTACTGAAATTTTCAAATTTCTTAAAATTTTGATGATCTGAACCAAGGAGAGATTTTGGGTTTTGGACGACTTAGATCAAAATTTTGGACTTCATATTGAAGATCAGGACAATGGATCAACTAGTAATTGTCCTAAGAACAAGATCTAAGAATTGATTTGAATTCTGATGAGAAAAAGATTCAAAAATAAAGTTTTCTTGTTGATTAAAGCTAAACCGTTGATTCAAATAGGCTTTCATCAAACATGGAAAGATTATATAATTCTTAGAATTAACTAAGAATAACACAAAACTTGGATAGGACAAACCTTTGATAAGGATAAGACAACTTAAGAAATAGACAAAATAGGGATCTGAATGGAATTAAAGTGTAAAGGGAAAATATGAAAAATTTCCTTACAACTCCAATTGTCGAGGAGAAAAATGAAGGGAAATGTTGAAATGTGAAACAAAGGGGGAGAAGGGAGATTTGAAGAGAAGCTCCAATTGGGTTTTGACCAGAATGAAACAAGGTTATAGGAAGAGGAAAAATAAGGGAAAAATAACAAAAGAAATAGGAAAAAAATGGAAGCAGAGAATAAACTGCTATGAGAAACCCAAAGGGAGAGTGACTTAAAAACAAAGGAAAATAAAGAAACATTGAGAATTAGAAGGGACGGAGAAGAACAACTGGAAAACAAAGGCAACCAAGGAGTATAAAAATGGAGAAAATGAAGGAAGCAGAAGTTGGGATGATGATCAAACTAGAGGATGAGGATGAGTGATTGACTAGAAATAAGGAATAAACTAGGTAACAGAGAGTGAAAAATAGAGGGGGAATAAAAGAGTGGATGGAACAAGCAATTGGGAACGATGATAGACTAAGAATATGGAATAAAAGGGATGGGTGGATGAACAGAGAGTGAAGAAGATCAGAGAATGGAAGGAGAACAAGGAAAGAGAGAATAGGGATGGTAGAAAGACAAGGGACGATGGCTGCAGTTATGGTTTTCCTCTTTGTATCTTTAACTATAACCAGTTTCTCCTCCTTTGGTCAAGAGCTCCCGAGAGAGACAGTGGTGAACCCAATCTTCCATCTCCATTGCTACTATCTGCCTTGGTTCTCCATGCTCAATCTAGAGATAGAGAGCCATTCTCCCCCTTCTTCCTCTTTTTAAAGCTTCTCACTTTCTAATTTTGGTATTCATGATTCAGCCTTTCCCTTTCTTCTTTGATTTTCACTTCAAAGATAGCAATACATTTACCTCCTTCATAATAGCATGCTTTTGTCTTTTTAAAAGA
The DNA here is from genome assembly GCA_035236585.1 of Warburgia ugandensis. Lineage (NCBI taxonomy): Eukaryota > Viridiplantae > Streptophyta > Magnoliopsida > Canellales > Canellaceae > Warburgia > Warburgia ugandensis. The sequence goes on along the minus strand of CP141138.1, from coordinate 7,555,610 downwards.
ACACCTTAGCTTTATCAGTTTTCTTTCTAGTTTGGTTCCCAATTAGGAAACCAACCCATCTTGCCTTATTGTCCTTTAAGATGATCTAGCACCATTAATTTTGATTTGAGCCATCCAATTCTCAATCTAGTTGTTCTGCAAAACATAAGACTAAATTAAAATAATGTAAATCATATATTTCATATCCGATTAACTCTGATGATCATCTAATAGTTAAATTTTACAAATCAATGGTTGGATAGTCAATTGAAGCTATAATTCATATTTTATGTAAAAATTACAAAATCAATTAGTTAGATGATCTAATTAAATGCTAATTTTAGAGTATTTTGGGTAAAATTGAACACTTAATAAGGCACTACTTGTATGCTGAGAATTTTTAAGTGTTTATTGATCATAAGAGCCTTAAGTACTTCTTCACTCAGAGCGATCTAAATATAAGGCAGCGTAGGTGGATGAAATATCTCAAGAACTTCAACTTCACCATTCAGTACCACCCTGGGAAGGAAAATGTTGTGGAAGATGCCTTAAGCAGGAAGTCAAGGGTAGTGATTGCCAACTTATTGGATAGGTCAAGATTCAATGTAAGGATTTTACAGGCATAGACCATGGATGTAGAAACTGAGGCATTAGGAGATAAGGCAGACTTCACCAAAGGATAGGATGGCAGTATCAGAATTCAAGGCAGGTTGGTAGTTCCTGCAACTGACAATTTGAGGTGTGAGGTACTTTAGAAGGCTTACCAGTCATAGTTCACCATTCATCCTAGGGATATGAAGATGTATTAGGATCTAAAACAACACTTCTAGTGGAATAGGATAAAGCGACAAAGGGGAATGTGTAGCATGGTGTTTGACCTATCAGCAGGTCAAGGTTGAGCATCAAAAACCTATAGAGTTGCTTTAGACACTAGACCTTTCCAAGTGGAAATAAGATCATATCACCATGGATTTCATAGTTGGTATCCTTAGGACTGCTAGCGGACATGACATGATATGGATTATTGTAGATAGATTGATGAAATCCACCCACTTTCTTTCCATCAGACAGAACTAGACAGTGGACAGTCTAGCAAGACTATGTAAAGGAGATCATGAGCCTACATGGGATTCCCTTGATTATGATCTCAGACAGGGACACTAGATTTAGTTCAAAGTACTGGTAGAGTATCTAGGAGGCCTTGGGATCAACATTTAGGTTTAGCGTAGCTTTCCACCCCTAAATAGATGGCTAGATAGAGAGGACCATTAGAACCATTAAGCGCATGTTGAGGACTTGTTCCATTGATTGGAAGGGTAGCTAGAATGATCATTTACTACTCGTAGAGCTCGCATATAATAACAACTACCATGCAAGTATTGGCATGGCCCCTTATGAGGCTTTAAATGGTAGACTGTGTCGATCACTCCTATGCTGTTGTGATGTGGGAGAGACACTCTTCATAAGGTCTAAGTTGGTGGAGTAGTGAGCAGAGAAGGTCTAGCTAATCCGATAGGGACTTTTGGTGGCTCATAATCATCAAAAGAGCTCGTTAACAAGAAACAGAAGGACATGGAGTTTATGGTTAGGGATCATGTTTTCTTCAAGGTTCCCCTATGAAGGGAGTGATGAGGTTTGGTAGTAAGTGGAAGCTTAGCCTAGGTTCATTAACTCTTTTGAGATTTTGAGGAGAGTTGGAGATGTTGCCTATCAATTAGCTTTACCGCCATAGCTCACATATGTTCATGATGCCTTCCATATATCTATGTTGTAGAAGTATGTGCTAGATCCCTCCCATATGCATGAATAAATAACTGGAGAGTTAAGACTTGATTTGATGTTTGAGGAGAGAGTAGTGCTGATTTTAGACTGAAAGGTCCAAGAGTTGAGAATCAAGACTATTCCATTAGTCAAGGTCCTCTGGTGGCACCACTCTACATAGGAGGCATCGTGGGAGACATAGGAGAAGATGAGGCAAACATGTGTGGATCTTAGAAAACTCTGTGAATATGATGGATTAAGATATATGAGATACCCAAGAGGATGTTTAGAATGATCCAATAGTTAAATCATCCTAGAAATTATATATAAAGTAAAATTGGACCTAGAAGTCATTAGAATTATTGATTTGATCGGTCAAGATCAGATCTGATCATCTGATTATTGGATTGACTATGTAAATGGGAGAAAGACTAGTGATAAGACATTGATCACTATGGACTTGCAAAAATTAAATGATCTAAACTATCGATTTGTAATCTACAATCAAGGTCAAAGATATAAAAAAAAAAAGATTAACGAAAATTAGACTTTAACTAATGATGAATGAACACTAAATCACCTAGATCAAGGAGGATCTAGAGTGATATGAGTAGAAACAAAGAATGTTAAATGATAAGTGATGGATTATGTTATGTGTGATTTGTGCGGGTACATCAGATCATGCTAATTTGAGAGGTGGCATGCCTGAGAGAGTTGGTTCTCGCTGAGGTAGGAGACAATATTTAATACTGGTATATTTTTTATAAAACCATGGATATTCATTTAGTGATTTCATATATATATATATATCGATGATTTGATGCATATCTATTTGGCTTTATGACCTTGAGACTATTATTCAGCGTGTATAGTTTGTACTTATGCACGATCATTCTAATTTGTATGTTTTCCATGAAGTCATAGTTATGTGGATATCATGATGCGTTGATTCATTCATTTTACTGGAATTGTTTATCCATGGATTTACCGAGGAGGCTTAATGGCTGGTCCTTAAGAGACTGACCCTCTGGTGAGGGCAGTGCCCTAGGATGACAAGCCACAGGTACTCTTGTATTTTGTGTATTAGTCATAACTAATTATTGCTTGTTTTGAGATGATGAGCGGATTTTGTATTTTCATGAATTTATGGAGGGTGTTTCTACTATGTGGATACTGTGCTAGGAGGGTTATAGGGTTGGCCACTTGCCCTATAACTTAATGAGATGATTTAACACCCACACCAAAAGGAAGCAAATTTGTATGGGAGTGGTATCATGGGTAGCCCACACTATGGGTCTGGTACCCCCCCTATGCAACGGACATTCAGTCTCCCATTCTGGTGTCTAGTGTCGATGGGGAGCAATAGTTGGTAGACCTAGGATTTGGTTACCACTACAGCATGGCTATCCACATGTTTGTTTGGCATTTCATGCAGCATTATGATAATTGTTGGTATTGATATATCCGTATGTACCCACAGTGTGATGACCCATGGAGGATTGATATGAGTATTCATAATTGGATGTGAGAGTGTGTTGTACACTCAAGGGACAAGAGTGGATTATGTGCCCTTCTATTCATGATATGCATGCTTGTTTTAATGTGAAGGATTTGCTAACACTTGGCACTCTCAGATTTATGAGCCATCTTTTATACTATGTTAATCTGACTTATGTGATTCTTATGATTTGTACGAGATCATACATGTTGTATTAGATTTTGGTTTTGACATGAATCATATGTGGATGTTTTTTTTTTTGTTTATGAGTCTTGGCTACTAAGTTTTCTTACCATTATTGCATCCATGAGTTTTATTGAGAGATCTTACATTTTATCCATCACACTACTGATATCAATTTGTTAAATATTAAATGTCTACATCAATGCCGATCCCAAGCCCGGATGAAAAAGGAGGAGGGTCTTGCGTCAGGTGTCAGTCGGGAAGGGAGAAGTTGAAGACGATTTTGTTATTTCTTTCTTACAAATGAATATGCATTTGTATATTAGTTTGTGAGGAAGAAATGAAAATCACCTCTAGCTTCTTAAAATATGGCAACCCTTGCGTCAGGTAGCCAGCCGGCAAGGGTGAAGCTAAAGATGATTTTGTTATTTCTTTTTTGCGTGCAAATGAATATGCATTTGTATATTAGTTTGTAAGGAAGAAATGAAAATCATCTTCAACTTTTTAAAACTATGGCAACCCAAACTATGACATGAATCGAATACAGACATTCCCTCAAGCTAGGGCGTTCCCCATAAGCTCGCGCTGCATCGGATCCCGGGTGTAGTGAAAAATGGGCAAGGGCTGCTAGAGCGTCCCCTCGGAAGTGACGTGCTACATCAGAACCCAAGTGCAGTGAAAAGTAGACATGGGTTCATACCATGGAGGTCGAGAAAGGGATAGTAAATAGGGTATCTCCATAACATAAGATTTGTATCACCACATGGAATATAGGGACGCTGACAGGTAAGAGTTTGGAGTTAGTAGACGCGATGCAACATAGGAGAGTCAACATCACTTGTATCCAAGAAACCAAGTGGAAAGGGGCTAAAGCTAGAGAAATAGATGGGTATAAATTATGGTATGTAGGAAAGAAAAATAACAGAAATGGCCTAGGAATAATAGTGGATAAGGAATTAAAGGATAAAGTTGTGGATGTTAAAATAATTAGTAATAGAATTATAATAATAAAACTTGTTCTAGGAGAGTATATTATTAATGTTATAAGTGCATACGGACCACAAGTAGGGTTACAATATATAATCAAGAGATAGTTTTGGGAAGATATGGAGAGAGTCAACACTAAGGGGATATTTATAGGAGCAGACTTAAATGGACATGTAGGAAACAATAAAGAAAGATATGATAGAATACACGAAGGGTATGGTATAGGTGAACGAAATGAGATGGGGGAGAATATCTTCAATTTTGCTTCATCATATAACCTGTCCATTGCAAATGCATTCTTTAAGAAGAGGGATGAACACTTAATAACCTTTAAAAGTGGACTTCATAAAAGCCAAATAAACTTTTTGCTACTTAAGAATAATGAACGATCTATATGTAAGGATTGTAAGGTGATACCCAGTGAGAGTTTAACCTCACAACATAGGTTAATGGTTATGGATATCCATATCAAAAGATGGAGAAAAAGAACTAAACTTAATACACATCCAAAAACTAAGTGGTGGAACTTAAAAAGAGAGATAATAACCTCATTCAAAAATAAGTTGATGGTAGAAGGAAATTGGAACTATGAAACATAAGTAAATACCATGTGGACTAATATGACTGAGTCCATTAAGAAAGTGGCAAAAGATGTCTTTGGAGTATCTAAAGGTAAAAGGCTATTAACAAAGGAAACATGGTGGTGGAGTGAAATAGTGCAAAAAGTTATTAAAGAAAAATAGATGTGTTTTAAAGCATGGCAGAAGATTAGAAATAATGAAAACTATGAACAATATAAGAATGCTAAAAATGTTGCCAAGAGAATAGTAAGTGAGGCTAAACTTAAAGCATATGATGAGCTCTACAATAAACTAGGAACAAGGGAAGGTGAGAAAGATGTGTTTAAACTTGCAAAAGTAAGAGAACAGAAAGGTAAGGACTTAGATCATGTTAGGTGTATTAGAAGCGATGATCAAAGGGTATTAGTCAAAGATCATAAGATCAAATAAAGGTGGGAAACATACTTTCAAAATTTGTTAAATGATAACGGCTCTAAGAATATAGGGATTGAAAATACTATAAATTTAAATAACATTGGATATTATAGATATGAACGTAGGATTGGAATACCTGAAGTGAAAGAGGCCTTAAAAAGATGCAATCAGGAAAGGCCATGGGGCCTGATGGTATACCAATAGAGGTTTAGAAGCGTATGGGAGATATTGGGGTAGTTTGGTTGACTAGGTTGTTTAACAAGATTATAAAATCAAAGAAAATGCCGGATGAGTGGAGGAAAGCTCTATTATACCAATCTATAAGAATAAAGGAGACATATAGAGCTGCACTAATTATCGAGGGATCAAACTTATGAGTCACACTATGAAACATTTTGAAAGAGTGATTGAGAAGAGGCTACGACATGAAACAAGTGTAATAGAGAATCAGTTTGGTTTTGTGCTTGAGAGGTCTACCATGGAAGCTATTTTCTTACTAAGACAATTAGTAGAGAAATATAGGGAGAGGAGGAAAGACCTCCACATGGTCTTTATTGACTTAAAGAAAGCTTATGATAGAGTCTCTAGAGAGTTAATATGGAGGGTGTTGGGTGGTAAAGGGGTTTCCCAGGGATATATAAACATAATTAAAGATATGTATGAGGGAGCGGTAACAAATGTTAAGACCACTAGTAGCATGACTGGTGATTTTCCTATCACTGTAGGATTGCACCAAGGATTGGCATTGAGTCCATACCTTTTTGCATTGGTTATGGATGAATTAATAAAGCATCTGCACGAAGAGATTCCCTAGTGCATGCTATTTGTAGATGATATAGTCTTACTTGATGACACAAGGGAGGGTGTAAACATAAAGTTAGAGTTATAGAGAGAAGCATTAGAATCTGAAGGATTTAAAATTAGCCGAACTAAGATAGAATATGTGGAATGTAATTTTAGCAAGGAGAGTAGGAGTAGAACACCAGTCAAGATTGATGACTAAGAAGTTCTCGTTAAAGACCACTTTCGGTACTTAGGATCAATGATTCATGAGAGTGGAGAGATTGAGATGAAGGTTACCTAGAGAATCCAAGCGGGTTGGAACAAATGGAGATGTGCATCTGGAGTTTTGTGTGATCGATGGGTGCCACTCAAACTAAAAGAAAAATTTTATAGGATGGCAATAAGGCCGGCCATGCTTTATGGATCAGAGTGTTGGGCAGTTAAGAAACATCATACTCATAGGATGAGCGTTGTAGAAATGAGGATGTTGAGAAAGATGAGTGGTAAGATAAGAAAGGATAGAATTAGAAATGAAAATATTCAAGGAAATTTACGGATAGCACTAATAAGTAACAAGATGAGGGAGACTAGACTTAGATGGTTTGGACATGTTCAAAGGAGACTAACAACAGCACCGGTTAGAAGAAGTGAGGCAATACAAGTAAAAGGTTTTAAAAGGGCAAGGGGAAGCCCCAAAAGAACGTGGATAAAAGTTGTGAGGAAAGATTTAAAAACGTTGGGACTAAATGAAGCCATGACATTTAATAGAGTGGAATTGAGGAATAAGATTCATGTGGCCAACCCCTAATTGGGATAAGGTCTTGATGATGATGATGACGTACTTACATAATCGATAGCTTGTTGAGGCATTGCTATTTTTCTTGCATTGCCTCAAATATAGATTGGGACACCAAGAAGGGCAAACAAGTGGAGCATCACTAAAGGCAACTGGCACCACCACAACATTTTGAGACGAACATACAGATGTACATAGTTGTTTGACATCATTTTGGACTTGTATATGGGATGTATATACTTAGGTGTTCCTTTACGCATATTTTAGAATATGGACTTGGTCTTATGGATGGATATTGAGTCATGATGGACAGACCCTGGTTCTCGATGACTTCAGTATTTCTAGTATTATTAGTCATGATTTTCGATGTGGTTTTTATGCAGTCAGATATGACTTGTCTTATATTATGTGTTAATATCATTTCTTTGTATTCACGTTTATTGCATTTTCTTGTGGATCATTTAACACATTGAGGTTTGAAAAATGTGTTGTTAATTAGATTTTTATATTTTTGGAATGACTTTATTTTCACTGATATTTGCAATAAGGGATCCCTCCTATTTTATATTTATGATATTATGTATTTAGCATTCAAAAAACCCGGGGCGTCACATGCATCTCAGTAAACTCATTAAAGAGGGCTAAACAAGCCTTTAGTGGTTCCAATAAGGAAGATAAAAGAAATTGATCTTACACAACTGAATTTATCATGTTTACACTGTGCAAGTCATTGGTGATTTCACTAGGTTGCTTACAAATATTAAAGATGTTTAGCTCTAATGTTATATTACCAAAGGACAATTTTATAAAACTACTTCTGTAGTTGATTAAGGCATTGGATGCAATCAAGAATTGTAACAGCCTGAGTTTTTATAACATTTTATATATAATAATAATAAGCGAGATCTCAAAATCAAAATATTCTATTAATTATTTTATGAGAACATTTATTGAAAAACCTCCGAGTGTTATCTCTTTTTCCAAAAACATCACAACCACAATTCAAAGATAAATATAAGTACGCAGTAATAAATTTAAGATAATACTAATATCAAATCCAATTTCAAAATCAACGGTGCCTTTATTTTTAAAACAACACTATGCAAAAACATAATACTGTGGCATGGGGTCTATCCATCATAATGTTCCACCATACTTTAAGACATGTCTATAATATATATAATGTCATAATCAAATCTATCTAAAGAAGATATGCAGTCCATAAAATAGGTTCAAATAGTAGTCCATCTAACCACTCATGTCGAGCTATCTATCAGTCAAATCAAGTGGTCCCCATTGTTATCACTCTCCTTCCACATCCTTGCCCTTCCTGCTGTCGCACTCGGTATCTGAGGCATTGTAAAACAAAGCAATGCCTCAGCAAGCTATTGCTTGCGTAGGTACATAGGCATTTAATGTAATAACAAGGAAAAATAAAATCGAATAACAATATGGATGTAAGGTGTAGGTTAATTATCCATGAAAATATAAATATCATAAGCAATGCCAATATAGCCTTAAAACATCATATGCGATAAAATAAGGTTGCACCAAGCTTCAAAGTTTGTCTCTAACGATGAGATTTTAAAGATTTTTAAGCAAGTTAAGATCATCATATCAATCTTGGATGCTATAAAACAAATCTCATCATATGCCCTTAAAATACCTATACACCATAAAAAGAAGATTATATGTTCAAAAGAAGGCATTTTTTACTAAGCAAGTTAATTCCATTCTTTTACATTATACACCGCCAAAATACAAGAATCCAAGTTGCCCAACTCTCACTTGCATAATTGGCAATTATAAGATCAATCAAGCTTTGCTTGATTTAGGATCTAGTATTAACCTACTACCGTACTTAGTGTATAAACAGTTAGGTCTAGATGAGCTTAAACCTACTTTTACTACACTCCAACTAGCTGATCGTTGTATGAAGATATCGTGGTGGTAATAGAAGATGTGCTTGTCCAAATAGAATAATTTTGCTTTCCTGTAGATTTTCTAGTTATGAATATACAATTGATGATGAATGAGAAGAATGAAGAACCAATCATTTTAGGACGACCATTCTTGTAATATCCTCAAATTTTAACCCTAAATTAGTAATAAAATAAAAAAATTAAATTAAAAAAATTGCGCATATAATTTGGTTCTGAAACCACTAAAACTAGAAAGTACATGTTGATAGGAATTGAACGATATAAAGAACGTCGAAAACGGAGTTCAAATGAGTGAAATATGACCATTTTAAGTTGCAAGGGTAAATTGATAAATAACCATGGATGCGAATTAGAGGAGGTCATTTTGATAAGGACACCCCTTTTCATTTCCATTGCAGCTCTAATGGAGGAAGGCGGTGATTTACCTTCCATTTGGGAAAATTGAATTTTAACCTATAAAAAATATAGTTCCCCTTCCATTCCCACGCCAAATAACCAGAGAAGAACCCTCATTTTCCCCTGTGCATGCTGTGGAAATAAATCGAAGCTTGTGCGCTTCATAGGGCTCCAATCTCCCATCTTCGGCTCTAATTAGGTAAGCTACATACTTTAATATGTTATTTACCTTGTTTTTCAACTTTTCCCTCATAGATCTAGGCTAGATCTGAATAGCCGTTGGATGACATAGGGATTCAAAACCGTATAGCATGGTTAGACCCATGTTAAAGACACTTCAAATGAGAAATCTAAGCCGTTCATTGTGATCTTTGGTGATGACCCGGGTTTTCACATGCATTTTTAAATGCAATAACAAATTCCTAAGGCGGGATCAATCCCTATTTGAAAACATTTTTAAAAAATGATGCAATGCGGCAGAAAATCTTTTATTTTAAATTCATTTTGAAAACCCTGAGTGTCATTTGCTTTCGAGATGAGTAAAGTAGTTTTGAAATTTTCAGAAATCATAAATATCTTCCAAGGTCTATCCAGTCACAGCTCACAACCCAACTATAAATAAGTACATATACATGTCCAAAAGGTAGAGAGTTTACTTACATTCATGCATGTACCTTCTTGCTTTACTTGATTGTAGTACTAACATTCCCTGATACTTGTTCTACTCTCCTATGGAGCTAATCTGGAAAAATAATAGATTTTGGTGAGTATTTTTCATACCTAGTAGGTGATCTGAAACTACTATTTTGAAAACACGGTAGGCAACATGCATGATTCTAAGAGCTTTTCATGTAAGACATCAGGGGTTCCTTTTGTGTAAGCATGCATAGTTATGCATAAAACATAAGCTTATTGATGCAATTTCAATCATGAAATCTTTTATCATAATCTAGTATTCAATGAAAATAGGATCAAAATCATAAAATAGAAACCAATAGATCCATATATGAAGATCTCGATAAATGCATCAAATCAGCTAGTTAAATATAATAATCATGAAATTCTTAAAATAGTCATCATTCAAGCAGATGCTAGTATCATGCACAAGAGTCTCTCGGCATACACATCATGCCAACTAGTTACGAGTACTCGTATACGACCATCTCAAGGCTATATGCATATCAATAACGCTGAAATCATAGGGTCACTATGCTCCTCCGCAGGCTGCTTCTTTCGGCGATCTACCCACTTGGGACTCGAGGTTTTGTTCCTACCGTAGGCTGCCTCCTTCGATGATCTGCCCACTTGGAACTCAAGATTTTATTCCTTGCACATGTTGTCTCATTTGGCGATCTACCCGCTATCCCTACGTAGGTTGCCTCATTCAGCGACATACCTACTTAGCATAGTGCCCACCAGGCTCAATAGCCCAAAAAAAACATATACATAAAGAATCCAAATCTCAATCATCGAAATCATGCAATTTATGCCTTTATTTGCAAACCATGCAAGCGATGCATTCATAAAAACAGTTCCATGCCAATAATTGCATTCAAGATCATAAGTAAACATCTGCATACTCATTATGCAAATATGATATCTCAAAAGGCGTACTAAACATGGTCATCAGGGAAATGCATATGAAAACTTTAGTAGTAGTAGACTACCTACAAATCAAGTACATTTGGAAATGCATTAAAACATAGCAGTATCAGACTACCTACAAATCAAGTACATTTGGACATGCATTAAAAATGTAGTAGTATCAGACGACGTACCTCGATTGTTGTCACTTAGCTTGTGTCCTTCTTTTAGTCGAGTCCTAGAGTACCTTATAGGTCCTATATATCATTTAAACATGAAATCTAATCATGATTTCTAGATTCACCGGTTAACGACTAGATCTATCTGATTTAGGTTTTCTAGGAGTTGATTTACATAATTCTTGGTCTAATCTTGGACTAAGAATGTCCTAAGGCCTCTCTTAGATTTATTCTTGAGGTTTGGCCATAGTTAATCTTATGGATTCATAAGATCTCTATGGTTTTTAGGCTATATTCTCCCTAAATAGTCTCTTTCTCCTAAATATTATTGTATAATTGGGTCTGTGTCGAAATTACTAATGCAACGGTTCTTTCAGATAATCCATCGGAGTTACGTAGCCTCCGTAATCACGTTTTGAGCGTTAAGCAACAATGGACGAACCATAATCGTCCATGTAGGACCCGCGTGTTGCGGTTCCCAGGACGCGTGCTTGTCCCTGTCGAGCCGCGACCGTGGTTGCACATGGGCACACACCCGGGCGGCGCTACAGTGTGCGTTCTAAATTGTGTGGACCCGTCTTCAAGGCAACACGGTGCGTTTAGGCTCCCAGGGTACCCCGTGCGTCCTGGTCGAGCCTAGCTCCCAGGGCACCCCGTCCATCCTGGTCGAGCCAGAACCCGTGCCCCACATCACGCGCCCGAAGTCTATCTCAGGGACCACGTGCCAGGGGCGCGTTGTGCACAGTGTCCCTGGGATGCGTCTGGCTCGATGGGTCGATAGACCCATCAAGTCGGGTTTCCCTCCATCATTTTTCGGCTGAAAAATACAAATCAGACAAGGATCTGGGCTGGGAAGAGAGGGGAGGGTGAACACCAACTTGGCCAACCTAGAATGACTCCCATTGATAGTGGGTTCAGCTCCCTCTACCCCTGCCGGAACCTTGGTCATTGGGTTGAGGGTTTTGGAACAAACTCATCTTCCCTAAGGTGTTCTCCGGCTGGGAAACACTAGATCCGACTGGATTCTGGGGGAGAACAAAGGGGAAGAAGAGAGGAGAGGTGTGAGGGCGTACTTGGGCAAATCTAGGAGGGCCCCATCACCTGTGGTGTACTCTTTTCCCACGCTGAACCCTTGCCTGTCAGAACTCTAGCTTGAACAGTTAGAGAAGAAGAGGGGAAGAGGATGACTGGGGATGAGGGGAACGCGGGCTTTATAGCCTCGCGAAGGCGGTGCTGCCATTGTTGCCGCCTTACAGAGGCGGTACTGGAAAGGCAGTGGCTGGAGGAGGAAGACGACCTGGGGGGTGCCGTTAGTAAAACGGCCTCCTGTGTTTTCGGGTCGTTCTGTTCTAATTGTATTTTACAACAATGCCCCTCCATCTTCAAAAGGCCATAACTTGGTCATGTGAACTCCGTTTTCGACGTTCTTTGAGGTGTTGGATTCCGTTTTGAGTGTAAAATCTAATGGTAATTATTTTTCTCACAAATTCCTTTATTTTATATTTTTATTAATATTAAACATCTAAACATATATATTGACTTTCAAAATAAACTATTTTTACAAAAGGGCTTCAAAATTTGAGGCATTACATCTTTGGACCTAAAACCCCCAGGAACAGTGAAACCATATAAAAAATCAGAACTTTTAGGGCTCCAATCAGGCCAAAACAAGGTGGACGGTTCAGGTTCATCGTCCTCGATGGACGGTGTGCCTATGATGCTCACCGGGACGCACAAAGGCAAACTGTGCACGTAGGTGCTCCATCACGCACAGGAGCAACGCACGTCTGTGTGGGAAGTTCACGTGCACTGTACCGGATGACCAGAATGCACTGGGCATCCTCGCGTTAGTGCGCTACGAGGACGCCAATGCACGCTGGTGTAAACCGCATCCGCCAGTGTAAATCGGTGCAAAAACCCCCGACCCCTATAAGTTAATATATTAATTTATAAAGTCTTTTTACTAAAAGCTTTATTTTGAAAGCTACAGAGGTCCAAATCATAAATGGAAACATCTTAATGGCATAGACTTAAATTTGACTTGAAAACTCATATTTGACCACTTTTAAATTAGTTAAATCATAAAATATTATTCAATAACTTAAATCAAGCCGACCAATGGATAATCAGGCTTTAGAAATGAATTGCATGTGTTAAATATGAGATGATCTAGGGGATTAGAAGATTGGATCTCTAGCAATTTTCAAGAAAAAGTGATATTGACCATTGATCTGATCTGGTGTCTTAAGAGTGCCTGATCAGAGAGCGATGTGACTCTTAAATCGATGCGTAATTATGAAGATATATGTCAATCTCTAGATAAACATGTAAATAAAGGTAAATCAAATAATATAAACTATTTATTAAGATCAAGATCTAGATCCGGGAGATCATTATATAAATTGGTATGTAAATGGGTACAAATTAAGAGAAAAGCGTAGGATAAATTTTATTGAAGGATAATAAATGACACAAAAATGGTACTGTGGTATTGACAGGTGCATCAAAGCCCGCGAGTTGAGAGGATTACATGCTTGATTTTATTGTTCCTTCATTGAAGCATGGACGGGTCACAGAATATTAAAGGGTGGAAACGGGATAATTCAGTGTGGCATATATCTTCAATATGTGGACACACACCAAACCATGGCAGATGAGTTGTTCAAATCATCGAACTCACTGGCCCCGCGTCCAAATAAATCCAAATTAGACAGGAGGCAATAAATAATGGAAGTTGACATCTACGATTGAAACGCTAAGATCACCTATATGAACGTAAACAACGGACTCTGCCCACAATGCCATTCGTGTGGTAGGAGTGGGAAGCCAGATTCTAATACGTGGCACAAACGAGAAAAACAAAAGCAAAATTCGTCCCTAATTATTTAGGTGGCCCTCCCCCTTCGAAAAATAGACCGAGCCATCGACGTCATGTGAGCCACTTCTTTTTCCACTGAACGACCACATTTAAGACGTCACGTCCAATGACCACCCAAAAATCTTTGTCTAAGGCGTCATGCAAACACAAAGACGGCATTCTGAGGACGCAATAAGCAGTACGTTCCTGTTTACTTAACATCTCTTGCTTGCTTGTGGACCAAGTCACACCTCAAAACTTTCTAAATTATCCAAATCCACAATTATTAGTCTCATTAAACTGGATTTTTTAAGGGTTGTGACAATGCTAGATACATGTTGCGCACACTTGGTGATAGTTGGAGGGATAAGGGTAGTTAGGAAAAGGTACTTACCTTACGTTTTGTAAGAGACTATTTTCACACCTTGAACCGTAATCTCAAAGTTATCCGACGACAACTCTCCTATTGTACCAAAGCTCCCGCTTCTGAACCAACAGCATCATGGCTGGATCAATGGCTCTGATAATTGATCTAGTAAAGAATGTGCTTTCTTTTTATGTTTATATTTGCAGCTAGTCATTTGCATATGTTTTTTTTTAAGATAAGTGAGCCGGCAAGCAAAGCAGGTAGTGGGGAAGGGCTGATCATCAAGTGTGGTTAGCACGTAGATGGGAGACCTAAAGAACGGAATATATGCCAACATCTACATGTTAGACTTGTCATTGTTGATAACTTGTCTTTGGTGGGGAAGTTATATGCAGGAAGAAAGATAAATCAAATGTCCACTACTTAGTTTGGCTGGATCTTGCTCTTTCTTCTTTTGGAATATGAACTAAGTCTTCTTTTTTCTTTTGGAATATGATCTAAGTCTTCTTTTTTCTTTTGTTGGAACATCTTGATAGTTTCTTTTAACAATTTGGGGATCTTAATTGGATCTGAGCTTTATCTGTGGATTACAACTATTTTTAGGAACCTAATCATATTGGTGGTATCCTCCCTTAGAGTGTTGTCATATGTTTTAATCTAAGGGATCAATTTTTGTGATAATTTTATATGTTTTGCAGGAAATGAAGTCTAACCCAAAACTCACATACATTGGATGATTGTACTACTGTCTTTTTTTATTTATAAAATTAACTATAGAAAAATTAAGGATATTAAAAATAAATAAAAAATATGAATGGTTGGATAATTGAAAATGTGTGATTTCTTATACAACTCATCTATAACAAAATGCTTAAGAATAATGGTTTAATTACTCAAAAAAGTGGACCCCCACATGCACTTTTATCATAAAATCCCATAAGGAGGGTGTGTCACTAGTGCCAAAAGTGTGTAAGAATAATCAACAACAACAAAATTAAGTATCAAAATCAACAAAAAAAAAATTAAGGATATTAAAAATTACTAAAAAATCAATGATTGGATTATTTAAAATATATGATATTTGAGAGGCCTCATCTAGATCAAGATGTTTAAGATAAATGATTTGATCATTCAAAAAAATAGAGCACACATGTACTTTTATCATAAAACTCCATAAGAAGGTGTGACATCAGTACCAAAGGAGTATAAGAATGTCGGGTTTTTTTTTTAAAATTTGTTTATTAAGGAATAATATTTTACAAAATAGATCAATTAAAAGTCCATGGGAATAACAAACACATTGTGGGAAGTGTCCATCAAAGTAACATAGCATGCTACTTGTTATCTCTTTTTTTTTTACTGATCCTTGAGCGTAGAAACTCGACTAGAAAGGTATTCAATCGCTCAACTGACAAGAGAGGTACCAATTCCAGACCAACTTCCATCAAACTCCGAAATTGACCAACTACGGCAGCACGCAACCATGTTCCAATTCTATTTTAATTACTTAGATGTGACATAGTATAAGCCATAAAAGTTATTCAAACATAGAGCTTGGACTGGATGTTCTTCAATGGCATAGTAGAATTTGTATTATCCAAGACCGGGAATAATCCATCTGTTCTCAGAGACAACCCCCATTTCCAATATGCAAACACACATTTTGGCCATTATGCGACGGCGCTTGAATATGGACTATCCTTTATAGATGATGGAGCATAATCAAAGCCATTAATAGAGTGGGCCACAGGAATCAGATCCGCTTGTCCTCCCCAATAGGATTATTCTAACCGTGCGATTGCCAATCATTGATTTTTAAATTGAAGGAGCATCATGCAATCACAGGATATAATAAAGCCAAGCTTCCAATAATCCAGCCCTGATTCCAAGATTCTCTCGTGGGTAATATATTTTGAGCATCAAACAGGCTCCGACATTCAGATTCGGGATGGGAGATTCCAAGGATTGGACTAACAACAAAGTCAATACCAATCACCCCCCACCCAAAAAAAAAAAAATCCAAATTGAAGCTTCCGGCAGTGAATGCGGTAACTCAAATCTGTACCCAAGTCACTCAGAATTTGAACTTCTGTTAGCTTTGAAGAAGAAGAAGAAGATTCAGTAAGGCAAAAGATGAACAAGCATGCATGAAACCCAGATTTTCTCCATAATTTCTGGTTTGAATCCCAAACCCAAGCTTCAATCCGTGATTCCTAGCTCCAATTTCAGATCGAAAACAAAGGAAATAAAAATACTTTGAAAATCCCCACATCAGCAAAATGTCATCTTAACTCACTCCATCCACGACTCCAGAAAAGCGCATCAGAATCTGAAAAGAACCAGTCAGGATGCTAGATCTGGCCTAGAAAGCAGCCAATGAAAGGAGATATAAAGAAACGTCATGGAATCTTTGCTGCCGGATATTTGGTCATAGAAATCGGAACACCACCAGGCGGGAACACCACCCTTGAATAGCCATAAAACATCATATGCCACATTGGTATATAGCCTCTACTTTTTGGCCTAGGGATGCTTGTGGTATTAAGTTCATCCTTTTCAAATATGACATACCTACCTCCCCTAGTATGGGTGATGGGCTTTGGCTTATCTAGCTGTTCTACTTTTTCTGAATTAGCCCAGGTTTGTACACTTCAACTAGCCATTTCAAATACTCTTCAACCTCTTCTTTATGATAATTCACCTTTGACCTGTATTATTATAGCTCTTTTTAATAAATTATGATTAATAAAAAATAAAATGTGTCCTCACTATAATTCACTCAAAATAAAAACTTTAGCTATCCTAATTGAGATCCTCCTTGAATTCCTTCTCCAATTTTCTGTAAAATCAAAGGTACAATAAGTGCTAAATTTTAGGAAATGGAGTGATTATACACTAAAAATTAAAAAAAAAAAAAAAACACCTAAAAATGCCTATGATGCTAAAATAATGAAATTCCCAAAAAATTTAATTTTTGATTTTTTTATTAAATTTTATAAAAACTCCATTGAGAGTCCCTAGCAATGGCATAAAAAACTTGTTGAATTTTTTCTATAAGTACATGGGCCATCATAGTATAGTTTGTCCAAGTACTGGTTGATCCCACGGAAACTCGAACTAAAAAGTAGAGTTTAAATAAAATTTAAATTAAAAAATTACTAAAATTTTAAATAATAGTGACTTAAAAACTTAGATATATTAATTAACTAAAAAGTACATAATTTTGAAATAAAAAATAAATTAAATGAAATAACAACTAAAGTCAACTTCCCCAACTTGATTGCAGCAAAATTCTTCAAATCTAGACACATTCAAGTCAATCAACCTTCACCAATCTTTCACTTCTATTTTTGATTACTGATTCAATAGTTGGATTAAGCAAATTTATCAAGAAATTATTGATCTGGATAATGGAAAGAAATTGAGATTTGGATGGCTTGTATTAACTTTCTAGACTTTATATGTAAGATCAAAACTATTAGATCAACTAGAATTGTATTTAGATAAAGATTTGAAAGTTGATTAAAAATAATAAAAAGAGATCAAATAGAATTTAAGGTGAACCATCGGTTAAGGTTGAACTATTAATTCAGTTAGTCCTTGTTCAAACAGGGATTGAAACAACAAAATTCAGGTTTTCTAAGAAAAAAGACATAATGGGAAGTGGATCCGTAACAGAATATACGTGATTCAATCTAATTGGAGCAAGGAATTCTTTAGAAGAAGGGGTTTGAGGGCTCTTGACGGGATCGGATTATCGTGGATCCAGAAATGTCATGCTTCTACTTTTCTGTCTTTAAATACGATAAAGGTTTAGCCGGAGAACCAGATAAAAAGAGCTTCTTGTTAGCGTAAAATATATCCAACTGATTATGTGACCATACCAATAATACTACTGATTTATGTTATGGGATCATAGACGGGTAGCTATCTTTTTCTTGCCGTTCTGGACGTTTAATTACTCGCCTTTCATATATTTGTTTCCATTGCTTTCTTATTCTACAATGTCGGAATTACCTTCAAAATTAGTTATCTAAATTTATTGGATCATTTTTCAAAATCATGTTTGGGTTACTTGGATATTAGGTTAAGCATGATTTATAAGCAGGCTATATAATGCTTCTCTCTCTCTCTCTCTCTCTCTCTCTCTCTCTCTCTCTCTCTCTCTCTCTCTCTCTCTCTCTCACACACACACACACACACACACACACACAATTGCATGGCACAATTAGAAGGTTAGGATCTGGTGCTCGTTGCTATCAGGTCATAGCCCTTTTGAACAGGACCTACATGATGAGAAATTAATTACTTAGACCATCACTCCACTATTGACAAAGTGAGTTTCAATTAAGGGACTCCTGTACACACTGAGGTTTTTGGGCATTTTGATTTATTAATCAAGCAGTGACTTGAATTCCAGGAATTAGTGGATATTTTCTCCTTCATAGGAGGCGTGATAGGAAAGGACACTTTAAAGATCCTCTTTTGCGTGGCGGCCCCATCCCCACCCCCCACCCCACTTTTGCATGGCATACTTTTAGCATTTCTCAATGTAGGGGTGGCAAATCCTCGAGTTGCGCTTCTTATTGTGTCGAAATTGACCCATTACAGTATATGGGTCAACACGAACAATATCCGCTTAATAATCGTGTCAAGAACCCATGACTCGAATACGACACGATTATTAAATGAGTTGACATGACATGACATAACTTGTGTAATATAATTAAAAAAATATAAAATAACTAAAAACTATCATATATTCCTATAAGATTATGGGATGGTTTTTGAAAACCTATTCTATATTAAAGGTTTTTCAAAAACTTTAGTTTTTTAAAAATCATAACAATATAAGAAGGGTTTTAAAAAACCATCCTATATTTCTATAAGAGTATTGGACAATTTTTGAAAACCTGTCCTATATTGAAGATTTTTCAAAAACTGTAGAATTTTAAAAATCACAAGAATATAGGATTGGTTTTCATAAATCACCTCATATAGAATATAGGAATATATAACGGTTTTTGAAAACCTGTCCTATATTGATGGTTTTTTAAAAATCATAAAAATATAAGACGGGTTTTCAAAAACCATCCTATAATAATATAGGATTGTTTTTGAAAAACCATCCTATAGGTTGGGAGTTAACAGGTTGCCAGTCAACATGGCAAATTAATAGATCGCGTGTCAAACAACTTAACATGATGATTTAACATTGATTGACCTGAACAAAACACAATTTTTGGCGTGTCTTTTTTGCAACTTGAAAATGACACAAACACGATAAGACTAACCCACTAAATCTGTGTCGAGTTCGAGTCATGTTATTGTGTCATGTCATATTTTGCCACCCCTATCTTTATGGAGCTCAATTGCTTTAGAATATTATTAGAAACATGATCCGATTAGAAAAAAAATTGGATCCACATATGAATTGTAAGTCTTAGTAGTTGGATCGTATTTGATCATATTTTGAAGATCCATTAGAATATGGATTGAGGTACAAAACTCCAGATAATCCCATCCGACTAGTCTCAAGATTTCTGTCTTTTTACTTATTTATATTTGTCCCTATTAAATAATGTAAAGAGACCGGGACCTTTTAATAGGACTTGCATTCGGGGAAGAATACGAGTTTCAATATAACATGCACCTTTCAAAAAAACAGTTAAAGAGGGGGAAATCCTTTAAGAAAAGTTGGGGTAGAATTCAACAATGTCCGCTAGATCAAATTTATCCTTCTTCATACCGATAAAACGGCAAAACCCGAAGGCCCTAAGGCCTGGGAAAGATGTGGACTATAAGCTTTACGCCTCAAAGTCATATGACAACGAGATAGGTGACGTCAATACACTTCCACACAGTATATAGTATACATATATTTGTTGGAGAAATCACGTCCTAAGGCTTCGGAAACGAGGTGGACTATAAACTTTACGCCTCAAAGCCACACGATGACAAGATAAGTGACGTCAATACACTTCCACGCAGTATCCAGTATACATATATTTGTCGGAGAAATCACGTCCTAAGGCTTCGGAAAGAAGTGGACTATAAACTTTACGCCTCAAAGTCAGTCACACGACGACAAGATAAGTGACGTCAATACACTTCCACACAGTATACAGTATACATATATTTGTTGGAGAAATCACGTCCCAAGGCTTCGGAAAGAAGTGGACTATAAGCTTTACGCCTCAAAGTCACACGACGGCAAGATAAGTGACGTCAATACACTTCCACACAGTATACAGTATACATATATTTGTTGGAGAAATCTCCATGCATGACTACAAGTGACTCACGGCAAGGTCACGTGACCAATATATGTTGAGAAATCAAACATCGGCATCCTCCTACATGACGACAAGATACGTGACCAGTTTGACTACTACAAGATATGTTGGAGAAATCAGATATCGGCATCCTCCCTACATGACTACAGGTGACTCAATGCAAGGGCACATGACCAATGTATGTTGAGAAATCAAACATGGGCATCCTCCATACATGACTACTACAAGATATGTTGGAGAAATGAGACATCGGCATCCTCCATGCATGACTGCAAGTGACTCAAAGCAAGGGGCACATGACCAATGTATGTTGAGAAATCAAACATGGGCATCCTCCATACATGACTACTACAAGATATGTTGGAGAAATCAGACGTCGGCATCATCCCTAATTTGTTTATAAATTACTCATCTTCTTCTGATTCTCTTCCCTCGTCTCATTGCTATTGAATCCGAAAAGTGAATGGAGACTGTTACTTTCTCTGAATTCATCCCCAGCAAAGAAGATGAAGAGAAACAAAGATAAAAAAAACAGGAGATGGACGAATCACAAACTTGTGAGCATCAGAAAAAACCCTGTTCGCGTCTTGTACGATTTTCTTCAGGGTGGTCCAGTTTTCCCCATAAAGAAAGTTCTCACAAAGAGCGACACCAATGGCCAAAGTCGCCTCGTCCTGTGTCGTAGTGACGTGGAGGAGCACATATTCAAGTTTTGGGATGCTCAGACAGTGCAGATGATTAAAGATGGCAGGATCCAACAAAAGGTGGCCATCAGAGACGTCGATACTGGGTACTCGGAGCATCAATTGGTACTTCGGAAGTGGAGCTCGAACAACTTGTACGTGATTCAATCTAATTGGAACAAAGAGTTCGTTAAGAGAAGAGGTTTGAAAGCAGGTGACGAGATCGGATTATCGTGGATGCTGGAACTGTCATGCTTCCACTTCTCTGTCTTGAGACAGAACTGAGGTTAATTGAGAAGGAGAACCAGATAGAGAGAAGGTGGAGTGAGCCCTCAACAGTTCAACTGGTTTATGTTATGTCCGTGATCAATACTTCCGAATGGAGCTTATGTAGCTGTCGCGTGTCTTCTTGCAATTTGGGATGTTTACTTGCTTTGATATATTTGTTTGCATTGTTTTCTTATCCTGCAACTTGGAAAATTAATTATTAGATTAGTTATGTAATTTTATTCTTATTAATCTCATCAATTTTCAAGAATGATGTTGGGTTTCTGTACTTAGCCATATATTAAGGTTAAAGCACATATGGAGACCAGAGGCTTCATAATCCAAAGTGCAAATATCTTCTTGGCCAGAAGAAGAACGCTATGGATAATGGAGCAGAAGGTTTTTGGGTAAACGCCTGTCAAGAATGTCCATGGCCAGAAGATTTCCCAACTATCTGGGCCTCGGATAATATCTGAAGAACAAGTCTCTCTCTCACCCACGTACACAATTGTATTTTCACGGTACCATTGATCGTCCTCTCGTTGCTATTCCGGTGATGGCCCATGTGAAAAGGTCCCTCGTGATGAATAATTAGATCATCGGCCAACTAAATTACTTATTAGATGGCACTCCACTATCGAGAAAGAGAGAGCCACTTTGAAAGAACTCCGACGTACGCTGAGGGTGTGCTGCCCTTTATATTCATCACCCAAGTTGTGAATTGAATTCGGGGAATTAGTGAGTATTTTGGGCTTGCTAGTAGACTTGCTAGGAAAGGACTTTGGATGACAATCTTTGATTTTAGATTTGTTACGGAGGATGGTTAATTAGGAAGCTGACAGAGATAGATCATTTTAGTTTTGTTTATTTATTTAGTTTTTGAATGGTGATGATTTTGATTTTATTAGTAAATAAAATGATCAGATTTAGAAAGTCTGATTATAGAAATAAAAAAGAAGTGTTGACTGTTTTACGCACGTGCGCTCTGTTCCGTCACCAACAGCAGTCCACCGTTTATCCTCCTTTTCAGAAACAGCCTGGCATTTCCACGTTTTCTTCCTTTCTTCTGGTCGGTTTTCACCCAACCATTCGGCCCCTTTCTCTTACATTCTGTGCGTGGTCCAGCCTCTGCCGTCGACTGGCTACGACTTGCAACTCCTCCAGCCGGCTGGGTTTCCCTGCATAGCAGTTCACCAGTGCGTTGCATTGATCTGGGTTTTTCTTCTCTGCGATCAGCCTCCGGCATGCTAGATCTCCCCCTTAGCTGGCGATCACGGATCTACGTGCGTGTTAGCTGCTCGCGCGATCGGGGACTTCACTCGACTGGTTCGCTCTATTTCACAGCCACCCGAAGCAGCGATCAACAGATCACCACTTTCCTCTGCTTGGCCATTGTCTCACCGTTCAGTTACTGCACATTGGCATTGGCAATGGACGGAAACCCTATTCTGTTGATCTTCAAGGAAGCCGACGATCTCCCATGTATCTGCGTCTCCCCAGACTTAGATCTGGTATATCATTGTGGATCTGGTAGACAGATCTGAAGGTTTTATCACCGATTTGGAATGGGAGCGTGTTTAGGCTCTCCTTGTTGCTGCCACGATCATCTTCGTGGAGGTGGGATCGATTTAGTTACACACATAATAGAAGACAAGGAGATTTGTGTGGTTCGGCCAAATTTGGCCTACGTCTATAGGAGAAGAGGTTTCACTATCTTATCAGAAGAGGTTCCAACTCTCCTCTGTTTCTCTATGTACAAACTCTCACTCACCACTCTCATCAACCCTAACATTTCATAAATATAGAATTCTCACTCACATGGGTCCCAACATATCTGCTGCTGTCTTGGAAGAGGCACTGAATGGATCAGTAACAATTCGTCCACTTCAGCTGGGACAACCTTTGTTCAAAAAGGTAACTTTTGTTGGCATTTTCTTGTTTAGTTTGTTGCATCTGATTATCGGTAGATATCATTTTTATTTGGTTGAGTTTTAGTGCATCAGAATCTCGTAGACTTATCGAGTCCTTCACATTTCTACAGAAGAGGAAGCGCAGGCAGGATGTGTGCCGCGTGCAATCTTGTGACAAAAGCAAGTTCAAGGTTTGTGAATAATATTGTCAACTACTCACTTCCTGTGTTTCATATAAATCATGTAGGCTATTTGTTCTGCTTTAAAGTTGCTTTGTCATAATGAGAAGCTCTACTGACTTGGTTAGTGTTATAAAACTGTGATCAAATTTCATTGCATAACGGAGTACCTCCTAAAGTCTGGCATTTTAACCTTGGAAGAGGTATGTGGATGCTCTTTATCACTTCCAAGTAATTATGTAAGAACAACCTGTAGCTTTATTCCTCCTCATGGTTGAAGTGCAATTTAATTAATTAGTCTTATTCTGCGCTGTGTTCCTGTTACATCAACAGAACCCAAAGAAAAGAGATTTGGCAGATATTACACAAGAAGAAGTAAAGAACAAACCTAAACAACATATAGTTGTATTGGTTTACCAGCTGTAGAGGCAGTTGCTCTGCTGGATAATTCAAAAGGTTTTTACGAATGTAAGAAGGGGGAGGACGTAAGAAAGGGAGGGGAACAGAAAGGAGGGTTTTTTTTTTAAAGGACTAAAGTGGAGGCTCTAGCTCTTCGAAAGCTAGAAGTTGTAAGAACTAGAAAAAACATTCTAGCATTGTACAATTCCAGAAGATAGTAGACTGAGCAGAACCTACAGAGTCTGCATCTTTTGTTTCTTTTCTGAGTGTAATTGAACTCTGTGTTGTAATCTTGTGAATGTGAATTCGATTGAAGTTTATATCAGAGACAGAGCAGAACCTACAGAGTCTGCATCTTTTGTTTCTTTTCTGAGTGTAATTGAACTCTGTGTTGTAATCTTGTGAATGTGAATTCGATTGAAGTTTATATCAGAGACAGAGCAGAACCTACAGAGTCTGCATCTTTTGTTTCTTTTCTGAGTGTAATTGAACTCTGTGTTGTAATCTTGTGAATGTGAATTCGATTGAAGTTTCTATCAGTTCCACTTGGAAGGATTCTGCTACCCCTATCTAGTAGTATGGGACTTATCTGGTTGGAAGGCCTACCAATTGGATATTTAGAATCAGGGTACTAGGAAACTTCCATGTAATGGGTGTCTCAAACAATGAGCCTATCTGAATAATATTTAGATGCAACTTCTTATTCAAATTGAAATTAGCCTGTGCTACTGGAAGACCAATGAATTCATTTTGCTCCCTGGAAAGCGGAAAACCCCTCACATTTTGAGGTGGCACAACTGCATTCTGATGTGGAGAGCCCTACTTCACCTTAAGCTGCTCTCACAAATCTGGATTATCTAGGGCACACTGTTCTTAGAATGTAGAATTCTTGTTCCAGGCATTTGAACTAAAATTTTCTGATAAATTACAGTTTTTATTCTCCAAACCAGATCTCAAGACTTAATTAATGACCGTTACTTTCTTCCTACTTTCTGCATCCTTTGAGAACCATTAGGATATCTTCGTCTTATTTTCTAGAAAAGCTTTGGTACCTATTCTGCAATCTGATAGACTTTGCCTTCTTCCAATATAATTTTCTTGTCAGAAAGAGGTTAATGCTTCCTTTCAGCTTCTCATTTCCTTAGTGTGGTTCATTGCTCCTCAACATTGACTTCCATTAGTTAGTTTTGAGAGGAGATGCTCTATCTACCTGTAAAGATTCAGCCTCGAAACACCACCGTGCTGGGCATTATTGAAGACAACACTGAATCCCTAGTTGATAAGCAGGACTTTTTTGAAGTTTCATTGCTTCTGAAGCTTACATACTTCATGGTATTATGGTAGAGGAGAACAACGTCACATCAATCATATGTCTCTTCTTTCTTATGTCTAACTTCCTAAGAAGTCGGCCTACCTTGCCCAGATTGCAATTGGCCCAAATGTTCCTAAAAAGGAGGTGAGCTGGAGATTTAGTCCAACCAAAAACAGAACGTCTTAAGGGATGAACTATCTTAGCAGCTGGTTACTTACCATTGGAGGCCTGCCAGTTCTCCCATTCTTCAGTTCTTGTGATCTTTCATCCTTGAACAGCTGAGTCTTTTGCAAAATTAGTTGGCCATATGATGGTGGTTGCATTGATTAATAGCTGGCAGTATGTGCCACTTGGTGGTTCTACAGGTTCCAACACTTTTCTTGGCTCACTTTGATTTTTGGAAATAATATAGAAATATGAGGTTTTTATTCCTTTTATGTATTTGCATATCTTAAAAAAAAGGCAGCCCGGTGCACAAAGCTCCTGCGTATGCAAGGTCCAAGGAAGGGGCGGACCACAAAGGGTCTATAGTATGCAGCCTTACCTTACACTTTTGCAAAAGGCTGTTTTCACTCCTCAAACCCGTGACCTCCAGGTCACACAGCAACAAAACTGTTGTGCTAAGGCTCCCCTTCTTATGTATTTGCATATAAATCTTCAAAATGAGTACTAGCATATAGTAAAAAAAGCATGTAACAGTAGGATAGTGCACTTTACATATGAAGAAAGGGAAAGAACAGAAGGAAGAAAGTATGGTAGTGTGACGAGACCAGGATTTCTGCATAAGTTAAGCTGCGGAAATCATGAAATCTTTATGACTTCAAATGACAGAGTTCTCATTTTCTAAACCTTAGTCTAGCAACTGATTTTCTGTGGCTACTGGGGGTGATTTTGTAGAAAGCTATCTGACGGCTGCAGCATTGGATTTGGCTATGAGGACTGCTGACTAATTGGGCAAATTATTATAAGGTTAATGGTTTCAACTTTCAACATATGGTGAATGGTTACAACATCAAAGTTTCACTCTTTTACATGGTGCTAGCGACAAAGCAGAGGCTCTGGCTGTGGAGGTGTTTCTGGTGCTCACTGGACTGTTTCTAGTGTCTATACCCGACAGTTCTCTATCAGTTTGGTTGTTGATCTTTGCCTGTATTGGAAATCTCATTCTTCCTTCACTTCGAAACAAGTAGAGGATATCAGAACTTTAAATTTTCAAGTCTCCAGCAGCCTTGCCTTTTGCTATGCTTCACATTATGATGAAGACTGCAATCTTGGATCCTGTTTAGATAAACCGAACTGCACCCTTCATTTCTGGAGTTCTTCACATGAACCGCTCAAGGGTTGAAAATATCAATCCCCTTTGAATTCCAAAACTTGCTCTCCTAAACTTGAAGGCTGTTATCACTCATGAAAACCTTTCAAGTCTCCCTTTTGGCAAACTTCCAATTCTCTGACATTGAGGAAGTTGTTTTCGTGTTGCTTACACTTACTTGAGGAACTGCTCCATGCCAATTATGCAGATGTGTTGACATATTTGACAACTGCAATACTCTTATCCAGTGATTAATGAAGTTTACTCTTATGCATCTCTTGTACTTAGAGCAGGAAGAAAATGGTGGACTGAGCCTCGTGTTACAGGTATCTATTAGTTAGTTATGTCTTTTTACTGCTGTAAAAGGGGAGCCTTGGTGCAACAGTAGAGTTGTTGTTGTGTGATCTTGAGGTCACGGATTCGAGGCGTGGAAACAGCCTCTTGTAAAAAATGCAAGGTAAGGCTGCATACCATGGACCCTTGTGGTTCGCCCCTTCCTGGGACCTTGCATACGCGGGAGCTTCATGCACCGGGCTGCCTTTTTTTTCTAACTGGGAATGAATGAACAGTCCCAAATTAGCTTCAGTAGTATTCTTGATTAATGTCCAAGTCCAGCCACTTGCAAGATTTTTAGATTTACAAATAGATTAGACTTAGTTTGAGAGTTTATCTAGAATTGAACAAACAGAAATGAAGTCTTTTTCAGGTATGCCTTTCGATCTGGCTCTTTACATCCCTAATGGATCTTTTTTAGAAGTGATTTCAAGAAATTATGATATGTCACCCTCGAACTGTTGTTATTACATTTAGCATTTTCTTTTGTTGCTAAGTACTCGTAATGCTGCCATGCATATATCTCAAACACTTTCGGATTTATGTGGTAACAATTTTGAACTTACGAACCTCATAACAGAAAATTTTCCTTGACTTTCTAATTTACACATCAAAGTTATTACTTCGAGTTATATTTAACAGGGTGTTAGTGATGCTTGAGATGAGATGAGATGGGCCAGTTCACTGTTAGTGGTGCTTGAGATGAGATGAGACGAAAATATTCTCCTTCAAACTCACTATTAGTGGTGTTGAGATGAAATGAGAAATCTCAACCTCAGGCCTGCTCACTATTAGTGGTTTGTATATCATTTCCACCTCAAGCCATCTTATCCCTTTTTTAAAAGAGAGCCATCTCTTCTCATCCCAAAATCCAGCCCCTCTACTGTGTTTCATTTGAGATGGAAATCACCATATCATCTCATATCAACCCATCTCCTCCAACTCATCTCTACCAATAAAACCATCTTCTCCAATGCATCTCAACCATCTCATTCAACCTAGCTTAAGTGATATTTCCAGTCACTCAATCTCATGCCAAATTTGGGTCATCTCAAGCCAGATTTCATCTCATCTCAAGCACCACTAAAACACTATGTAACATTTTAAATTAATGAAGCTGGGATTGAACATACGATATGAGCTCATCCCAAGTATGTAATATTGAGAATTGACCTAGAACCATATTCTAAAGAAGGCACTTTACTGTCATTTGATGCTTTTACTTAAAACATTAACTGTAATTTTGGAGCAGAAATTGCTTCTTGCAGGCAAACTGCAAGTTTTGCCTTTTGAATAACATTTTGATGGCTACTAGTCTCTTGCATCAACTCCACTTTTTGGTGACATGCACATACACTAAAACTAGGGTCGCTGATAATTGTATATATGAAGCAACTGTAGATATTGCAGTAGTAGTAACGCAAGTTGCTTGCACTCCCCATCTGGCAAGATGTTGCACACAAGTGTGGTCCTAGGATGGCTTTCAATTTCATGGAAGCATAGGCTAATGCATTTTTCAATCAAAGGTACATTTGGAAATTTAGATTTGGTGCCAATGGCTCCATCAATTTGCAAACCCTGGAACAAACTTTTTGAAACAAGATCAACATCTTTATATTGTTGAAGAAAGAATCATTGGTGCATGATGGGATAGCATTAGAATAGAATTCCTAGGCTTCTCTCATACTGATTAGAGTTGTTGGGATGGAAGTGTATCCAATGCAGTATATTGCAACAGAAATGTAAGTCTTTATGTTGAATATCACAACTGACATTTTGGAAAACCAAAGCTTAGGATGTGTGGGTGGCTTTGTTCCTCGTTAGTATCATACATGAAACTGCCTACACTAAGCTCTTGAACATTAAGGACTTGAGCAAAGCAGAGGTATATGCATTGAGGGAGCTTTTTACTTGTGTGATGCTTTCCTCCATTTTCCCAAGGTATTTTTTATCATGGAAGGTAATTAATTGTGATCAAGTGGTTAATGAGTAAAATGGATTTTAAGTAGCTTTTTCAAGTCAGTCTGGACGCAAATATTGTTTTCTAAATAGTAATTTGGAGGCAGATTCCCTTGTGGAGGGCGAAGCTGATGGTGGATAGTCCCTCCTTTTGATATATGGTTTACTTTTGCTTTCTTGCAAGTTTATTCTTCCTTTTCTTTCTCAGTGACCATCTCCACGAGTTTGATACAATTTTTTTTTTGTTATTTTCAAGTACAAATTGATATTGGGTAAAGACTAATAAAAAAGAATTGTGCTTGGATCAAATAAGGATAAGTGGTATTTTTATTTTTTTTTGGGCAAGATTCACTATTTGTAGTAGTGGTGCTTTTAGGTCATTCCTTCCCTTTGGATGGTGGAATCTATCTGAAACAGCTATTAAGCATGAGCATAAAAAACTACTGTTCCCAAGATCCCATGCTCCCGAGAATGTAAATCTAACATAAATAAAAGAAACACTGTTCACAGTAGCATTTGGAGCAACAGGAAACCAATATTTACAATGCTTTTAAAACAATGGCGAGCTTTCAGGGCTTAATGTGGCAGCAATAAAGAAGTTGTTTCTACTGCACTAAGATTTCTTAGCCTGAGTATCTCTCCTCTCCCTTTGAGATGGTACAGCTACTCACTACGATTCGTAGAGCTCATTTCAACTCGTGTGTATCCCATGCAAGGAGCCTTGGCCAACAGTAAAGTTGTCGTCGAGTAATCTTGACGTCAAAGGTTCAAGGCATGGAAACAGCCTCTTGCAAAATGAAAGGTAAGACTACGTACTATTGACCCTTGTGGACCGCCCCTTCCCCGGACTCCACATACGCAGGAGCTTCATGCACCAGGGCTGCCTTTTTTTGTGTGTATCCCATGCACATCCTTGTAGGTTGACGATATTGCTGCATTCATGAGGCGTGATCATTTAAGCTCTTGTACATACCTAAGTCTGATATAGTTCTTGAGGATTCACATCCCAAATAGAGATCCTGTAGGAAAAAATCTTATCTGTTTGTAGTTTGCCTTTTTTTGTAAAATAATGCAATTTTACTGTTCCCAAAGAATGAGTACAGTTTGAAAAAAGGAAAGTATACTTCTGCGGGAATGTATTTTCTGTGTTTCTCCTTTTACAGGTTGGATCAAACAGTCAACTTGGTATGGATGACAGCTGCCTTGGTTAATTGTAAGTGAGCTTTTGACATGGAAGATACTTATTTTGTTCACTTGTATTTCTTGCTTGGTGCATCTAGATGGCAGCTGCAAAAGATCCCGATGCTGCCTTCTTCAAGAAATTGGATGGATTTCAACCATGTGAAATAACTGCAGCTAAAAGCAGGCACTCATGTATTTGCTGCCTATGGTCAGTTTCTTTTCTGCCCCTTACCTCATAGGCTTAGTTTTTGTGATTTGATTGCTGACATTAATTCATTTGTTGCAATACCATGTTAGCCAACAATTTTTTTTGAAGTGTGTGATACTGATCGAAGCCCTATGTGCTGAACCCTTTTTGGAAGAAAAAGAACAACTCCGGACTGTGGAAGCACAGATTTTAACAAAACGAGCTGAACTGTCTAAGTTTGAGACAGAGTATAGAGAGGTTTGCTATTCTTGCTTGACGCTTCAGAAGCTGTTATTTTTTTTGGAGAATTGCATTAAGGTTGTTGTTTCTCACATCAAGTATGACAGGTCCTGGCGCAGTTCACAGAGGTGACGAACAGATATGCACAAGGAATGCAGGCTGTGAGTTTACCAAGCATTTTTATTAGTTTCCAATATAGCAGCTCCAATTCTTTGACAATGTTTGAAGAGTTCTCTGCAAATGTTAATACCTAATTCTTTTCTTCATTAGATTGACGTGCTTCTTAAGCAAAGGGACGCAATTCGTGCCTCATACTCAACTGCTTCGCCTCTGAAAAGGAGTTCAAGCAGTAGCAAGATCAGAGGAGCTTCCTTCAATGAGTCTAAAAGGGAAGAGGAATGGCAAACAAGAGAGAAAAGGCCAGCGTGGGATAGGTCATAGAAGAAATGGTACAACATCCACCTGAAGGTGGATAAGAGGAACCCTTGTTGAATGGGATGAACAACTAGTACACACCTTCATTTGGCCTATTCTGGCATATGCCCGTACCGATCGAAGTCTGGAATCTTGTTTCATGTGGAGGCTTGGGTCTAGCAGCCTATTGGTGATCAATGCATCTTCTGTATTTCTCTGTTTATGTTCTTTTCGTTAGGGGCTCTGAGACCTGAAGCCGAGCGAATCAATCCCCAAGGGAAGATTATTGGGATGTCAAACATCCCTTGTTAACTCTAGTCTGGCATGTAAAGATAAGAGCCTGGTGCTATTATTAAATTATAATTTTATTGTATTCTGCTTCTTTGTTGTTGCTGGCATGTCAAACTAAACTTAACCCAATCCTTTTTGCATCTAATGAGTAGACTCTTTCCTGTCATTGGGAAGTTTAGGGCCTGTTTGGTTTGCTGGAGATGTAAAAATGCTTTTCCATACTGTCCCTGCCAACTTAATGGGACTTTTGGTTTCAGGCTTTTACATTGCATCGGGTCGTTGTTTATTTGTTTGGAATTTTATAGACTTGTGCATCTAGTGAGCGTCACGTGTCACCACCACCGAGTTTCTTCACAGGGAGACTAATGGGAGTTCCAACATATAAAAGTCATCTAGACAGCAGCCACAAGCAACTACAAAGAGGTTTTAGATAGGGGTGTGATCGATTCTAAACATGATTTCCCAGCCTTCAGAAGAGTTTTCGGGCACTTTCTTGACCGGCTACGTGCAGTCAAACAGGAGCAGCTCCTCGTAACCCTGTTTTATAATATTGCTGAAGTCTATACCTTATCACAACAGTGTATTATCCCCATGATGTAGCTCAATTCAGCTCCGTTCTTGCGTGGCAGCAATTGACAGCTAAATCTTTGATAGGTGTATAATAGAAGGTGGAGTTTGATTGAATTGATCCCAAACTGGGGACCAACAAGGAAGATACAAGTTGGACCTGTTTATACGCGCATTGCAAGCCCTGTTGATACACGTATTGCAAGCCACTTTCTAATGCGTGACTCTTCGCAAGGATGCTTCTCTCGAGACCGAGGTTTATTTATTTAGTGTCAGTGGCACTGTCAGACCACAAAGTAGCCCCATGGTGCAGTTACCCCATCCTCGGATGCTTGAATTATTCTCTAGAATGGAAATTGTTATTTTCTCACAAGAGCTAGAAAGAGCCACATGTCCCAATTCTAAAAAGGGCTACTTGGCAGCCCTTGATAATTTGGTTCTTTAGCTTATTGAAATAGCACCTCATGTGACCTCTAAGAAAATTATGAATTGAAGATTATGAATTGAATGCTCATTTAATGGAAAACCTTCACCATTTCATGGGGATTCCTCAAGATCTTATAGGGTGTTTGTGGATGATGATATAACATTGTCAAAACTGTCATATGTGCACATTGCACACCCAGTCCAAAGTTGATGTCGAATTTTGTCCTTATGTGAACATTGAGGTTATTATTTTGGCATTTTGTGTCACTGCATTGTCCACCCACTTTTTATAATAAATTATAATATTTTTAATAGTAAAGTAATATTTTTACCAACATTATTATATATGGCCTACATAATAAATTAATAAATTAAGATTAAATTATAATATTTTTATAGTAAACTAATATTTTTACCAATGATATTAAGCTTATCTTACATAATAAATTAATAAAATATTCTGCAATGAGGCCAAAGTTGTTTAATTGAGTTTAATTATCATTAGATATAGCATTTTGAAGAGATTATAGTTGCATAAACCTATTTTAACCTTGTAACAATTGACATAACATCTATCACATCAACATATGATAGAAGTTGTTCAACTAGAATAAATTACCGTCCATATAAAGTTGATAGATCTAAATCAATAGAGTTATCATGGACACAAATATAAGAAATCCTAGAACATGCTCACGTATATGCCAATTACAACATAACTAAGAGAATACAAAATATGTAACAAGTCACAATGAGACACTTTGAGCTCCCCTTGGTCCATCACTTCCCTCTGCCTTAGAGTCATTACTATTCTCAGCCTAAGACTGACAAGATGAGGCTATTTGCTTGACCTTTGATCTGCTCGATATCTAAGAGTATGATATTAAAAGTAATCACTCAAGTAATATGCTTACTTAATTGGTCATAAACTTAAGAATATATAAATCCCAATAGTCATAAATGTCGGAATACATAGATATATGGGTAGTGTTTACAAACTACATAAGCCAGAGCTTGCCAAGATAAAACGAAGTCAACTAGGGTAACTATAATTGATGTGGCAAAGCTTTATTAACTCAAGCAAGTAGAAGCAGTTTATACTTGACTCTATAGGTATAAACGGATTCAACTCAAGTGAGTCAAGATTGAATTTCCAAGTGGAAATATTTTCCTTGGAGTCCATCCATGTTCCTTAGGGTTTATAATATGTAGATTGAGTTTTATAGAGTTTCAATCAATGAATTTCCATGGAAACACATTAATAAGGGAATAAATTTCATTAAAATGCATGGGCCAAAAGTTTAGCCTCTATTAAAAAATAGTTGCTCGACTAAACAACTAGTAAGTAAATAAGTTAGCTAACATATATGAAAAGCATGAAATAGGAGAGATTTGTAATCCAAGTTGATTCTTGGGATGACTTGACACCATGGGCATGAATCTAATGGGAGTCAAATACAATACAACTTATGCACAATATGTTCCAAACACAGATAAAAAAACTATAACCAATAACATCATAATAGAAGAGACATTAGCATATGCACAAAATAAAACTAATCAATGCATGCATGAAATAAGAATAATAATATAAAAAAACCTCGCCAAGTTTCTTATTTTTTGTAGTAAAAAGTATTTATACACTGGTTAAAACAGGCCAAATTTGTAGACATTAAGGGGATTCTTACAAAACAAGCACGACACCATAATCTCTCTAGAGCTATTAAGCCAATCAAATGGCATGATCATTCTCTCCCCTATAGCATGCAGTTTTCAGCCTAAATTTTGTTGTTCTTGAAAGGAATTAGATTACATGAATGTAAATGCAATATTGTAGAGACTAATAGGAATTAGGTCACATTGCACTTTCAAAACCGACCAAGCAACTGGTCATGAAATACAACATATTTCCACGTAAACATACTAGAGAAAGTAGGGGGGGAAATGTTCAAAGCATCCTCACCAAAAGTTATTCCACTAGATAAAAACTATGCTCCAATTGTTGTGCTATAAAAAAACATTACCTATTTTATGAAAATGCAATAACATGAAAAACAAGATACACAGATTTAAAAGTTATTCAACTGGATAAAAAAATATGCTACAATTATTGTGCTATAAAAAAAACATTATCTATGTTATGAAGATGCAAGAAGATGAAAAACGAGATGCACCCAGATTTATGTGGTTTCCTTTGAATTGAGGTACATCCACGGGCTCACGCTAGTTTCACTATCTTCATTGCCAACAAAGTTGCCATAAGATGCAGGAGACTTCTCCACCCTAAAGAGTCTTAGGATCATGTGAATACATACATACATACGTACGTAACACATACATACACACACAAGACATAAGACACAATTGCCTCTGCCTATATTACAAAATAGGAAATTGTCTACGGGGGGGTTTATTTAACGGCACTTGTTTGGCAATTTGTTGGCACATCTCCTGCGATTTCTCCGATGATATCTTGTGTGATATCTGAGATATGTGTCATATATTCTGTGATATCTTGTATGATATCTGAGATATGTGATATTTCTTCAGTGATATCTTTGGCGATATCTCTGGTGATATTTTTATGATATCTGAGATATGCATCATATATGAGAAACATATGCCTCTCAAATATCACAGTTAAATAAGCTGCATTTCTGGCATATGCCGTGATATCAACTAACACCTTGATATTCATCAATGATCTTGGCCATTCATCTATGCTATGATATTCTTAAGGTCCAGGGATTTTATGGTACCTTTGTTATATATGCATTTCTGTGGTACCAAATGCTGCAAAATTGTATGTGAAATACTCTCATTTCCTTGTTAAATAACATAATCAAAAGATCTTGAGAAGACTAAAAGGTCTTCAGAGAATCTCTAGCAGTTTACTCTTTCAATTCATTCAATTCATCTTCCAATTTTTTCATCTCTGCTTGCTTTTTGTCAATCTCTCCTCTCTCTTTTAGAGAATCTCAAGCCATAGCAAAGGCCACATATGGGTTATTCCCTAGTTTGTAATTATCATTTTCTTTAGAACTTGGTATGAACCTCTTAATTTCCTTGTAGAGAGCTTCATCACATTCACCCATGAATTTCCTTGCAACTGACAAGGCTTACAAAGATCAAAATCAATTTTCACATATGAAGGACAAGATAAAATTTTGAAAGTGAACAATCTGCAATTTCTTTGCTTTATTATTATGTACTAACCATTTGCAAGAGAATTTGGTCTTAGAATAGGGGACTTCATTAGAGCACTCAGAAAGCATAATATTATGAATTATGTTTTTAACATACTAAACAAGAACAAATACAATACAAATACCACAAACCACACCAAATCACATCCTAGCCATGCTTCTAAATGTGTGTAACCACCCTTCCAATGATCTTGATTTTGCAACACAAAATCAAACAAGAAGAATGCATTTGATTTTCCAGACTTACACAATACCCACAGCTGATCCAACTGCAATATCCATCCGTCTCTTCCAATCAAGAAGGCATTCAGGTGAATGCTGCCCATGTATCTAAACCTTATTGTAACAGATAAGCATGCATGTAACGTGAGAAATGACATAGCTGGATCTGATTCTCCAAAGATGGGTACAAATGATGGAGAGAACCAAGGTGCTGATGCCTTAAAAAATGTTGGGGAAGTTAAGGTAGGGAAAGGCGATGTCACCCCAAATGCCCATTCTGGAAACAAGGGTGTTGCAGGAGAAGTGAATATGGAGGCTGCTATAACACCTGATGATGTTATACGAAGTGGTGGTTTTGGGACTACTAATGATATAACCAGCTTCTTACCTACTGTAGTTGATTCGACTGACTTTGAGGCATCACTCCGTGATGCCCGGGATTTCGTAGAACCTCAAGAGGAAAAATCCAGACCAACAAGTCTTGGCTGGATAGAAGCTATGGAATTAGAGTAAGGTGGATTCACTAGGGTAGGTTCACTGGGTTATCAATACTCCGTAGTTGCATGCTGTAGTATTCCACACAGGAAAACGCCCTTTTCCCTCTCTCTCTAAAAAATGCAGTTTTTTTTCTCTCTCTACAAGAGGAGCAAACATTACATTGGAATCTACATTTGGCATATTTGAAATATCACCAAACATATGAACATGACAAAAGTTAAATAAAACCGATATCTTAGATATGTCAGAGTTAGCATAGTTAAATAAACCTGATATCTCAGATATGCCAGAGATAACGTGGTTAAATAAACCTGATATCTCACATATGCCACAGATAACGCGGTTAAATAAGGTGCACATTTGAGATATGCTGTGATATATCAAAAACGCCATACATACGCCGTTAAATAAACCCCCTACCTTTTTTTTCAAGCCATGGGTTCTCCCCCTACACCCCTATGAGTTGACCTCATACCTCAACCTGCACCAGGGGCTTGACCCTTGGACTCTTGGTTTGCAGTACAGCATAATTTGATATGTGGACAACAAGATCAACCCAATCAGGCTCCACACTCACAACAATCTACAAAGAAAACATTTAGGTTAAACAAAAAACTGCTGATGAAGCAATAAATAAATAGATCAAGCCTATGTTCAATAAATTCAACACTGAAGCAAGATGTTACAAGCAAAACAACTAATATGGGATGCAAAACGCAATTAAAATGCAAGGCTTCTAACCTATCTTGCAATATTCAAATTAGAAAAGGAAGATAACACATTTTTTGGTGAGATTAGCGATACATCTAAAAATAATATAGTAAAAAATAGATATAAGATGACAAACAACATAAGAAAATAAATAATAAAGAGAGATAGATGGACATCGAAAGAATTTTATACGTGCATTCAGGGCCCACTTATATGCTTGTCACGCGTTACGATTTTCAATGACAAAGCCGAAGTCAGTTGCAAGTTATCACCAGCGATCTTTGCCTCCCCTCGAAAGCAGTTTACAAGCCTTCCGGTCCCACCATGGAAACGAGACCTTTCTCCGCAGTTTTGTTCGTCTCCCCAATTTTGTTCCCGTCGGCACTTTTGCTCCTCTCCACCAGCGTTCTTTGCTGCCCCTCGAAAGCAGTTTACACGTCATTCATTCAGGGCCCACAAGGATATGTTGTCAAGCCTTCCGGTCCCACCATGAAAACGAGACCTTTCTCTGCAGTTTTGTTCCTCTCCCCAATTTTGTTCCCGTCGGAACTTTTGCTCCTCTCCACCGGCGTTCTTTGCTGCCCCTCGAAAGCAGTTTACACGTCATTCATTCAGGGCCCACAAGGATATGCTTGTCAAGCCTTCCGGTCCCACCATGAAAACGAGACCTTTCTCCGCAGTTTTGTTCCTCTCCCCAATTTTGTTCCGGTCGGCACTTTTGCTCCTCTCCACCAGCGTTCTTTGCTGCCCCTCGAAAGCAGTTTACACGTCATTCATTCAGGGCCCACAAGGATATGCTTGTGAAGCCTTCCGGTCCCATCATGAAAACGAGACCTTAATCCGCAGTTTCGTTCCTCTCCCCACTTCTGTTCCTCTCGAAGCTTCTGTTCCTCTCCACCAGCGTTCTCAAAGGCTTTTATACGTCATTCATTCAGGGCCCACAAGGTTATGTTTTGTCAAGCCTTCCAGTCCAAACATTAAAAATGAGACCTTTCTCCGCAGTTTTGTTCCTCTCCCCAATTTTGTTCCGGTCGGCACTTTTGATCCTCTCCACCAGCGTTCTTTGCTGCCCCTCGAAAGCAGTTTACACATCATTCATTCACGGCCCACAAGGATATGCTTGTGAAGCCTTCCGGTCCCATCATGAAAACGAGACCTTTCTCCGCAGTTTCGTTCCTCTCCCCACTTCTGTTCCTCTCCACCAGCGTTCTCAAAGGCTTTTATACGTCATTCATTCAGGGCCCACAAGGTTATGTTTTGTCAAGCCTTCCAGTCCAAACATTAAAAATGAGACTTTTCTCCGCAGTTTTGTTCCTTTCCGCACTGTTTTTCCTCAATTCACTTTTGTGCCTCTCCGCAATGTCGCTCCTCTCCGCCACAAGGATATGCTGGTCAAGCCTTCCGGTTTTCATTGCCAAAGCGGAGGCCAGTCAGACGTCATTCCTACACTCTATAAAAACCGGACCCAACATTCAGATTACTCATCATAGTCTTCTTCCTTCTGACTCTCTTCACTCGTCGGCTGAT
Organism: Warburgia ugandensis; assembly: GCA_035236585.1. NCBI lineage: Eukaryota > Viridiplantae > Streptophyta > Magnoliopsida > Canellales > Canellaceae > Warburgia > Warburgia ugandensis. Next base: position 7,517,181 of record CP141138.1, on the reverse strand, counting down.
TGCTCTTGAATCCGAGAAGTGAATGGAGACTGTTACTTTCTATGAATTCTTTCCCAGCAAAGAAGATGATGAGAAACAAAGATCAGAAAACAGGAGTTGGATGAATCGCCGACTTGTGAGCATCAGAAGAAACCAGGTTCCCGTCTTATATGATTATCTTCAAGGTGGTCCAGTTTTCCACATAAAGAAAGTTCTCACAAAGAGCGATACCAATCATCTCAGTCGCCTCGTCCTGCATCATGACGACGTGGAGGAGCACATATTCAAGTTTTGGGATGCTCAGAAGGTGCAGATGATTAAAGATAGCAGGGCTGGGCAACCTGTGGTCATCAGAGACGTCGATACTGGGTACTCGGAGCATCAATTGGTACTTCGGAAGTGGAGCTCGAACAACTTGTACGTGATTCATTCTAATTGGATCAAAGAGTTTGTTAAGAGAAGAGGTTTGAAGGCGGGTGACGAGATCGGATTATCGTGGATGCCGGAACTGTCATGCTTCTACTTCTCAGTCTTGGAACAGAACCGAGGTTAATTTAGGAGGAGAACCAGACAGAGAGAGCGTGGGATGAACCCTTGACAGTTCAACTGGTTTATGTTATGTATGTGATCAATACTTAGAAAATTTGGGACGTTTGCATGCTTTGATATATTTGTTTGATTGTTTTCTTATCATGTAACTTGGAAAATTACCTATGAGATTAGTTATCTAAATTTATTGCTTATTAATCCGATCAATTTTCAAGAATGATGTTGCGAAGCCCATGGCCAAGACCTATAGACTCTAGGGAAGATAGTTTAGCTTGTGGATATGGGTTGATCATATTGATTTTACTTCCACGACTAGCTAGTAAAATCTTGTTTTGAGTTACGAGATATACTCATGGCGTCCTTTGGAATAAGCACATAACTATGATGGACTTAGGAAATAGAATACATTCCTCTCCAATTTCATCATGAACCATTGATGAATGAGATGGTTCATGCGTTCTCATGCACGCACATGACTTTGTTGCAATAAATACTTCATGTTAGCATGTTGAATCTTGCACTCATCACACATATCTCTAACTGAATTTTTGGTTCTTTAACTCAATTGATTTATAAAATCAAAGCCATATTCATCTGATAGAATATATACTTTTATTTTGAACGCGAATGTTGTCCATGACACTGCCCATTTGATGAGGCCTAATGACTCCGAATACTATGATCTAAGGCCATGAATGCTTGAGAATGGGACACAATTTGGTTGAGTATTAGTATTCTAATCATGGGCTTGATGCCAAGAAAATAAAATTCATCCAAACAAGGTTGCATATTGGTCTTGAAAATTGGATGATGCAGAAACACACGTGTATGATATAATATAGATACTCAGCTATCATCCAGTATTTATGCCATGCATGACTTTTAATTTGTACACATGCATGAAACTTAACTTGGGCACATGAATTACACTTAGAATGCAGATAAAGTTTTATGAATCTTACCTTGATAACTTGCATAGAAACACAACGTTATAGATGAGGTGGCTGGCATCTAGCACAGTGTGGTGCCTAAACAATCAACATTCAAACATGGTGCCTGATAGCTAGTGTCTGGACTATGTGCTTCGCAAATGACGTGTAAACAGCAAGTAGGGCCTCCATCACTTGGGCATCGTGCTTGGAAACCAGCCATTGAACAGTCCATATCGTGCTCAATAGTTGGGTAACAAGTTTAGTACTTAATGCAGGGATAGTGCCTAAGACTAGCTCACATGCTCCACCCACAAGATTTTGTTATATCATGTAATTTTGGAAGTTGTGATCCAGGAATATATGTTTCCATGTATGCATAGTCTCTCCTTTATAATGACTGTAGCAATTGATTAAGATGCTTGTTATATTGATGCTTATAATAATTAAAATATAGAAATTCATCTTTGCAAGATGCAGACATGATTTTGAAAATGTTGTCCTGCAAGTATGGTATAGTTATATATGCTAAGACTAGAATAAGTTAGTTGATGATTTATGCTAATTGAAATATGGCCTTAGAAAGGGAAAGTTTTTGAATACTCTTACAAAGTGCATTGAGCAATGTGAATTGATCTAATGAATGAAAATTAGGCAACCCAGAAGAATTATGCCGAGCTTAAAATTAGGCGACTCATAAAAGTTGAGCCTAGCCTAGGCAAATTGTAAGAGCCCTCTAGTTGCTATGCAAAGAAGATCAGTTGGCCACTGGCTTCTAAAATTTTGATACCCACCTAAGGTGCCTCTTTGGGCATGGATATCTACCACCTTTAGTGGTTAGATGCCGGGAGGCCAAACCCGTACAACCTCTTACCATAGTGCCCACTAGGGTCATTAGCCTGAACATACATATATCTCAATTCAAATGCCATTAAATCATATATTGTACATCTCATACAAAACCATGCATTCCCTTAACTCCTTTCAAATCATGGGATTGATGCAATTTCAAGTATAATCACTTCTTTCAAAAATATACAACTGCGTGTAATAGAATGAGCTACGTTGCTTTCATTTTTCATATAAAAGTATGCATCATGGTTGTAAAGGTAGATGTATATAAATCACATGTCTAATTTGCAACTATTGAAATCATGCAACATGACATAATATCAATTTTATAATAGTCAAGTATCTCAAATAGAAAGCATGATGACCAAACGATTTGATTATTTGAAATCTACACATCTTAGCAAAGCTGATGACATGCTCGAAATTCCAATGGCAAATAGATGTTAAAACTACCTACATCAAACACGTTTATTCCAATCCTCGAAATGATCAATAAGCTTAGTTCGTACTGGTCAGCATCTATGTCAACACATGTACATTAAAATGTCATTTATCTTACTTTCAATTCTTTAATTGTGACTTACTTACCCTTTGATCACCACTAATGTGGTGATTATGGCTTTACCACTTTATGATCATAGGTATCCCTCTTTCTTTTTTTCATAATATCAAATCTTGGACATTGATTAAAGGTCAACAGTCTAGATCATCTAATTGTCCTCAGTTTTTATTAAACTATGATCTATAGATAGTTTATTTCATATCTCAATGTTTGATCTATTGATCTGAGAGTCAGATTAAATATTGATCGGTCAGATCAATAGTTCCAACTGATCTTGATATCAAATCTTCGAACCCAAGGTAATTAGAACAATCTAACCAGTAGATTAATTAAGTTCTAAGATAAATAGTTCAAGTGTTCTCATTAAGGTTTGACGCATTCTAGTCTTGTTGGGTTTCTAAATTTTCTATAATTTATTGGGCATACCTAAGATAAAATGAAATTTAACTTATTTTAGATAAGTCTTGATAACATTCTTATTTCTGATTGCTTAAACCCTTGCATGATGTTGTGTCTGATATGGCTTGATCGGCTTTGATATCATTTGATCAAAAATTCAAAAATGAACGACGTAGATCAAGTGCTATATACATGGTCAAATCTAAATGGAAGCGCAAATTAGTGGCTGATCAAGGTGTTAGGTAGTTGACTAAGGGTTTGATCATCTTAACAAGATAGATTGGTCGCAGATCTAGTATCTAGTGGCTGATTGATGGTTGGATCGTTATGAAAAGGTCAAATCAATCGCATATCTGAGTTTTGGTGCTTGATTAACACTTGGATCGTGTGGGAGTTTGTTGATTTGATCATAGATTAGAAATTAGGTGATAAATCATGTTCTAGATGATGACATATGGTTGGATCTAATTCTGATTGATCAGTTCTTTGGACTTGATCATCTTTGATCTTATAGATCTATGCATTTTTTATAGTTTCTAGGCTATAATTAGTTAAAAATATCCTTTGACCCTAATTTTTATTGTATAATTAGGTTCGTGTTATAAACACGAATCCAACGATCCTTTCTGATTGTAAATCGAATTTGTATAGCCTTCTAAATTAAAGAATTTGTGTTTTAGATATTTTTAAACGGTCCATATTTAAATTATGGACCATAACTCATCAAGATGAAGTTACTGAGACACACTTTCCTGAATGCACCAGTCCATCTTAGCGACCATAATGCAGCAGGCTGGGTTTCAGTTCGTACGACACAGCAGTGTCCCGATCGAAGAACAATTGTGCTCGCACTCGTCGCATGCATGGGGATGGGCCAAGGGAGTGCGTCTCCATTGCGCGTCTTCGGGGACCATCCTTTGGTCACCCGATCAGGCCGATCGGGATGAGATGGTCCAATATGGCCCGTCAAATCATTCTATTCACCAATCAACACCTAGGATGATTCTAAATTTTACTGTTTTTAATGATTTTAGGGTTTTAAGGTCTCCCGAACTCATTGGACAGCTCAGATATTCCATCTAAGCTATCCTTGAGTAGGTACCAAATCATATCCATGGGATATGTTTTAGCTAGTGTTTTGCCAGCTAGTTAAAGCAGATTCGGCCTTGTGACACCCCACGTTTTCACAACCATAAAATAATAATTTATAAAATGTGAATTTATTTCAAAATCCCGAGAGTCATACAACCACAAAATCATAGATTTAACGGTGAAATGATATCCCATTTCTACAAAAAATTCGACAGAGTCTTCTCTTTATTTTGGACTACTACACATCACACGTGTGATACAACAACCACCTGATAAATACAATACATGACACGACACTTGGGAGACTCAGTCTCCACTCCTATCCATCCAAATCAAATACTATTTTCAATAAAAACGTGTACTCCAATAGTGGATAAGAAATCAAGATATGATGACATTACCCAAGTTTGTCCATACATAGCCATCACAGCCAACATGAATACTCATCCTTACATCCAGGTCACATTGCAATTTATATTAATGTATAGTCCATAAATAATAGCCAAAGTGAGGTCTTGAACAAACCTTATCATTTCTGAAATGTCCTCAAGACTTCATTGGGAACTGTCATCATTTTTGCATGCTCTATTAGTGCACTAAACCTTTTGCTTCTCTGTATCTGAGGCATTGCAAACAAAGCAATGCCTCAACATGCTATTGCTTATGTAGGTGATTACATTAATAAAACATATGATAAAATAGTTTGCATAAGATATCACATCATGGTGAGTCTCATAGAATAAATCATTTACAAGGCACGTTAAATTATTAGGCATCCACAATGAATAATGCATAAAAACTCATAAGTCTGAGAGAAACAGTAATAATCAAAGCATGCTTTTTGCCTTAATAAAACAAAATCACATCAAATCATTATGGCACGCAAAGCATAAGCAATACATAGATATGCATCGGATAAAAGTAAATAAGAATCCATGTCCACATCATAAATGCATGTCATGATGCATAGGACACCATGCATAATCAAGCCCTAAGAGTGTCCATTACACTCAGGTTAAACAAAAAACTGCTGATGAAGCAATAAATAAATAGATCAAGCCTATATTCAATAAATTCAACTCTGAAGCAAGATGTTACAAGCAAAACAACTAATATGGGAAGCAAAACGCAATTAAAATGCAAGGCTTATGACCTATCTTGCAACATCCAAAATTAGAAAAGGAAGACAACACATTTTTTGGTGAGATTAACAATAAATCTATAAAAAAATATCGTAAAAAATAGATATAAGATGACAAACAAAATAAGAAAATAAACAATAAAGAGAGATAGATGGACATCGGGTAGAGACCCCACCTAGGTTTTCTCTAGCTGGTGAAGTGATGGACACTTGAAAACCACACTGCAGTCTCTCTCTCTCTCTCTCTCTCTGGACAATGGATTGTCTGGAATTTGGCCAATTTCTATCCTTAGCCGCAGATTTCCTTATAACCATTTACTAAGTTCCCAAACATGGACTTTCTATGTCCAAAAGTGATGCCCTCATCCACAAACATAGATGTTTGACGAGATATTGCAATATCCTATTTCATAAACATGGATGTTGTGGATGTTTAGAGACAATATCTTGGACAATGCTATATCCTCATCCATAAACAGCCTATCAGGTGTGAAGCACCCTTATAACATCACTAGAAATCTTCTCTCAATGAAGTAATAGGATCACCAATTCCTCCCTACAAAAGGAGAAAAGGCCCCTAACCCTAAGAGGGCAGCCAAGCATGCCACGTCATCATCTCTTCCATTGATAAAAAGAAGAGTGCTTTTGTTTGAATGGTTGGCTCTTTACTTCTTAGACTAGAAAAGACTAAGGCAAAAGCTTCTAAGACTCTCCCTCATGTCCAACAAGTAAAGAGAGACGAGTTTCTGCCATTCAGAAGAAAATGAGCTCCTCAAAAATTACAAAAGCACCCTCGGATCTCCTTTACTTCTCCTTCACCCTATTTCAAATTAGACACCATGGACATTTTCCATGAGACCTGAGCATTAGTAGAGAAGCTCCATATCTAGATGAAGTCCTAATCCTATGTAAATTTGTTGATATTGTGGATACCATGTGTACATGATGTTGTTGGATTGTATCCAGAATTATAATTGTAAAACGACTATAATTTTCTTCAAGCCAAAGATTGAATTCATTCTCAACATCCATATATTTTGTCCAAGAACACGAGAGCATCGCTTTCCACATCTCTAACTCTTTCCTTCCCACACTCACTTTTGCTTGTATCCTATCATTGTGTGCACAACAACGAACCATGTGCGAGGGAAAGAACGACTGTCTTGCCTAGTATCGTGTAGGCAATAATCTCTAGAAACAAGCAAAGTGATTGTGCCTGATCCCTAATTGGGATAAGGTCTTCATGACGATGATGATGGACAAGCAAAGTGACTATCCATGGCGTATGTTTCATTGTTGATTTTGTTCTCATTTTCATTATTATTTTTTAAAAGAAGTGCAGGTGTACATCCTACTTTCCGTTTAGGTAGGTTGTCATATAACTAGTTTCACTTCTAATTCATTGGTTTTACAATTCCTTGTTAAAAATTTCATATATGTGGCCATCAACATTGCCAATGGACTAGTGGGAACTGCTCCATGGCAAAGAGAATGCTCTCTTCCTCTTTTTCACTCAATAACTACGGCATGAAAACATAATCTCTACAAGGCTTGTGGATCACTACGTGCGTGATCCTGTTATTTTTCCTTTTCTTAAGGCAGGCCTAGTTAAGGATCCAACACCTCGTGCATGTTGGCCCACTAAGTCTATTTGCCCTTTTTATGTTTCTTTATTTAAATTTTTGTAGGTCTAAAAATAGTATATATAATACTACAAACTCCACTCACACTCGTTGCCTATAGACTTCTCACTAGTACTGGGAGATGGGCTATTTATTGATGGAACGAAGTGAGGGCCAACGGAGAATGTCTCCTCAATCGGGGTTTTTCATTATCTGCATTACACTCTATCAAAGCAATTAGTTGACTCTCAATAGCAACTGACACCTACATCTTTACTATTCTCTTTGACTCCCTTCGTGTCATGCACATCATCTTTAATTTGCATGTGTTATGTTCATTTTTTGTAGGCTTGGTTAAGGACTAAAGGCCTTGTGGCTTGAAGGACGACTAAGCCTCATGAGTTTTATTGGGTTAGAGAATTGGTTAAGATCCCACCTTTTTAGAGCATTAATACCTCATAAACAGTGAGGCCTTAAATGTGTATATGTTATTGGACCATTGTCGACTAGAAATTATAAATAAGGTCTATTATAAAGGAGCAACCTCGTGCGTCTAGTTTGGCATCTGGCCTAGGTAAAACCACGGGCGACGACTCTAATATCCTTTTATTATTTGAAGTGAAGTATCCATATCGCTGCAAATGGGTATGTGTTGTAATCCCCAAATCAGCATCCCATAAACCTACACGAGCCAACTAGAAAATTATGATATAATATGAGCTTATGGCTTACATGATGCCACACTTTTACATATAGGCTCTCACCTTCATTTTTGGAAAAGTCGGGTTCCCACACGGCAACTTACATGAGATAATGTAGCAGTCCTTTGAGTTCTTGTAAAGGGTCCCGGATCTCATCCCAAAGCTGAGGAGCGTTCCCTTCTAAGGGTCCTAATTAACACATTCCATAAGTTGGTAATGGGGGACCCATGGAATTTCTGTTGATCCAAGATTATTGAGAGAGAGAGAGAGAGAGAGAGCAAGAGAGAATGGTCTGATAGGGGTTTGATTATTTAAAACAGGGACTTAAGATTAATCATTACCACCATGGTCATCAATACCTTATCATGATTAGGGATAGATCACATGAATGTTGTTTATCTATTTCCCTCTATTAAGTGTCATGGCTTTATTTAGTCCCAAAATTTTTAAATCTTTTTTCATCATTTTTATTCACGTTCTTTTGGGCCTTTTCACTATCCTTTTAGAACCTTCAAGTTGGATTGCCTCACTCCTTTTAACCCGCATCCTTTTTGGTCTACATTGAATCTTGTCACCCATATCTCTAACTGAATTTTTCTTGCTTTAACTTAATTGATTTATAAAATCAAAGCTACGTACATTTGATAGAATATATACTTTTATTTTGAACAAGAATTTTGTCCATGACACTCCCCATTTTATGAGGATTAATGACTCCAAATACTATGATTGAAGGCCATGAATGCTTGAGAATGGGACACAATTTGGCTGAGTATTAGTATTCAAATCGTGGGCTTGATGCCAAAAATAAAAATAATAAATCATCCAAACAAGTTTGCATATTAGTCTTGAAAATTGGACCATGCAGAAACACACATGTAAATGTTACAAACCTAATCAAGTATATTGCTATTTAGATTGTTTGTTGTTCCACATAAGTAAACTAATATTTTGAATCAACATTTGATTATTGGGTAGCATACTTAGCTTTATTGCATGAAAAAAAATGTTAGCCTCTCATGCTTGTTTTTTTTCCCCCTTCTTTATGATGATCTTGCTTGAGCATCATGCCATACACTATGCATTTGGTCGATGCTTAAAGCACCTATTGTATGAGATATTGGGAAGCATCTTAGATACATGTGTGATATAATATAGATACTCAGCTATCATCTAGTATTTATGCCATGCATGACTTTTAATTTGTACACATGCATGAAACTTAACTTGGGCACATGAATTACACTTAGAACACGGATAAAGTTTTATGAATCTTACCTTGATCACTTGTGTGGAAACTTAACATTATAGGTGAGGTGGGTAGCATCTAGCACATAGTGTGGTGCCTAAACAATCAACATTCACACTTGGTGCATGATAGCTAATGCCTAGACTATGTGCTTAGCAAATGACTTGTGTATAGCAAGTAGGGCCTCCATCCCTTGGGCATCATGCTTGGCAACCATCCATTGAACAGTCCATATTGTGTTCAATACTTGGGAAACAAGTTTAGTACTTAATACAGGGATAGTGCCTAAGACTAGATCACATGCTCCACACATGAGATTTTGTTATATCATGTAATTTTGGAAGTTGTGATCGAAGAATATATGTTTCCATGCGTGCATAGTCTCTACTTTAGAGTGAGTATAGCAACTGATTAAGATAATTGTTATATTGATGTTGACAATAATTGAAATATAGAAATTGATCTCTGCATGATGCATACATGATTTTGAAAATGTTGTGTTGCAAATATGGTTTAATTATACATGCTAAGACTAGAATAAGCTAGTTCATGATTTATGCTAATTGAAATATGGTTTTAGAAAGGGAAAGTTTTCGAATACTATCACAAAGTGCATTGAGCAATGTGAAATGATCTAATGAATGAAAATTAGGCGACTCAAAAGAGTTGTGCCTAGCCTAAAATTAGGCGACTCATAAAAATTGGGCTTAGTTTAGGGCAAATTGTAGGACATTTCTAGTTGCTATGCTAAGAAGATCAGTTGGCCACTAACTTCTAAAATTTTGATACCCGCCTAAGGTAAAGGCTTTTGTGCTTTTGAAATGGTCATGGTGTGATGACCCGGATTTTCATATGCATTTTTAAATACAAAACTAATTCCTAATGAAGGATTAATCCATATTTGAAAGCAATTTTATAAAAACAATGTAGTGCAACAGAAGAATCTTTTCTTTTAAAATTCATTTTGAAAACCCCCAGTATCATTTACTTTCAAGAAAACAAAATAACTAAGGCTTTTTTTATTTTTTTAGAAAACTAAAACAAAAATATATACATCCTAGATCTAGCCAATCACAGCTCAGAGTCTAACTATATAAATTGCATATATATGTGTAAAATGGATAAGTCATATGCTTACATTGATTACATTACACTATTGTATTCATCTATATTTGCATGCACCTCGATTTGCTTTGCCTCAAGTCAAATTCCTTGAAAACTTGAGACATTGTAAACAATTTACAATATCTTAGAAAACTTGAGCTTGTATAGGTAGTTTCATATCTATTATACCAAATTTAAAATTCAATTATAAACAATATTTTTAAATAATTTTTTCACGCAGTCCCAAAGAGTATAATGATCAAATCAGAGGTAGGAAACATAACTAAAACTACATGTCAAACTCAGTTTATCATTTCATGCAAAAACATTTCAAATAATATCAATATAAAACATACACGACTTTAAATGTCTATTCTTCAAATGATTGAGTCTTAATGGTAAACTCACATAAATTGTAAGATAAAATGTATCACAAAACCACATCAATGCATGAATCTTAAATTATGTGAAAGCTCTCCCATTTAACTTGATAATTCAAATACCATAAGATCCTCAAAATATTAAAATAGTAATCAGTTAAATAACAAACATTGGCAATCCCGAACTGATAAAATCATCATCACGGGCACATATCCACCCCCGCAAATACAACAGTGGGTTGATCATGAGTACTCATCTAAAGACCATCATCATGCCCATCTATGTGAAGTTACAATACAGAAATCTTATGGAACACTATGATTTCGACCAGCTCACTCAAATCATGTGTTTCTGGTATCTAAGGATCAACCACCACAGCCCCTATAGCGATTATGGATATGTCTCGAAGAGATTGTTGTGAACACCTGTGGTGGTCGTTTTCCTACCACAATGGTCGAAAAAAATAGGTGCCTCTTTGGGCATGGATACCTACCAGCTTTGGTGGTTAGAGGCCGGGAGGCCAAACCTATACAACCTCTTAGCATAATGCCCACTAAGCCCATTAGCCTGAACAAACATATATCTCAATCCAAATGTCAATCATATATTGTATATCTCATATAAAACCATGCATTTTCTTTACTCATTTCAAAGCATGGGATTGATCTAATTTCAAGTATAATCACTTCTTTCAAAAACATAAAACTGTGTGTAATAGAATGAGCAACATTGCTTTCATTTTTCATATAAAATATGTATCATGGTTGTGAAGGTGCACATATATAAATCATATGTCTCATTTGCAACTATTGCATCCTTTTAATGCTAAAATAATGCAACATGACATAATATCAATTTTATAATAACCAAGTATCTCAAATTGAAAGTATGATAATCAAATGATTTGATTATTTGAAATCTACACATCTTACCAAAACTGATGACATGTTCAAAATCCCAATGGCAAATAGATGTTAAAACAATCTACAACCAACATGGTTATTCCAATCCTCGAAATGCTCAATAAGCTTAGTTCATATTAGTCAACGTCTCTATTAATACATGTGAATTACAATGTCATTTATCTTACTTATGATTTCTTAATTATGACTTATTTACTCTTTGATCACCATTAATGAAGTGATCATGCTTTTACCACTTTCTGATTATAGGTATTCCTCTTTATTTTTGTGATAATATCAAATCTTGGACCTTGATTAAAGGTCAACGGTCTAGATCATCTAATTGTCCATAGTTTCTATTAAACTATGATCTATAGATAGTTTATTTCATATCTTAATGTCTGATCTACCAATCCGAGAGTCAGATTAAATACTAATCGATCAAATCACTAATTCTAAGACATCCTGATATCAAATCTTCAAATCTAAGGTAAATAGAACAATCTAGCTAGTAGATTAATTAATTACTAACATAAATAGTTCAATTGTTCTTATTAAGGTTTGGCACATTCTAGTCTTGTTGCTTTTCTAAATTTTCTATAATTTATAGGGCATAACTAAGATAAAATGAAATTTAACTTATTTTAGATAAGGCTCTGCAACGGTCTTATCTTTGATCGTTAAACCCATGTATGATGCTGTGTCTGATATGGCCTAATTGTGTTTGATCTCCTTTGATAAAAAATTCAAGAATGAACAACTCAAATCAAGTTCTAGATCTATGGTGAAATCTAAATAGAAGCTCAAATATGTGGCTGATCAAGGTGTTGGTAGTTAATCATAGGTTAGATAATCTAAAAAGGATGGATTGGTTATAGATCTAGCATCTAGTGGCCAATTGACTGTTGGATCATGATGAAAAAGTCAAATCAATAATAAATTTGAGTTTTGGTGCTTGATTAATAGTTGAATCATGTGGGAGTTTGTTTATTTGATCACAGATCAGACATTAGGTGATAGGTCATATGCTAGATGATGATAGATGGTTGGATCTAATTCTAATTGATCACTTCTTGGGGCCTGATCATCTTTAATCTTATAGATCTAAGCAATTTTTATTGTTTCTAGGTCATAATCAATTAAAAATTTCTTCTGATCCTAATTTTTATTGTATAATTAGGTATGTGTCGTCAAGACAAATCCAATGGTCCTTTCTGATCATCAATCACACATGTATAGCCTTCTAAATTAAAGATTTTGTGTTTTAGATCTTTTTAAATAGGCCTTATTTAAATTTTGGACCAGAACTCGTCAAGACAGGGTTATTGGGACACACTTTCCTGAACGCACTAGTCCATCTTAGCGACCAAGAAGCATCAAGCTATGTTTCAATTCCCAGGTCGCAGCGCTGTCCCAATCGAAGCACAACCACACTCGAACCCATCACACACACGAGGACACGCCGAGCGGGTGCATCTCCGTTGAGCATCAATGGGGAGTGTCCTGGTCTCCTAATCAGGCCAACGGGAATGAGATTGGATAGTCAGATCATTCCGGTCACTGATCAACACCTATGATGATTCTAAATTTTACTGTTTTTAATGATTTTGTGGTTTTAGGATCCCCCAAACTCATCGCGCGGCTCTGATCTTTCATCTAAGCTATTCTTAAGTGGGTGCCAAATCAAATCCATTGGATATGTTTTCACCAGTGATTTTCTGGTTGGTGAGAGTAGATTTAGCCGAGATCTAGGTAGATCTAGCCTAAAAGTAAAAAGGATGGAGGAAAAGGAGAAGGGCTCACTTGGTTTGGGTCGAAGGAGGTTCAATTTGTGGTTTTCTAGTGGATTGAGTTAGCCAAAAAATGATGGAGAAAAGGGAAGAGCCAAAGATGGAGGAAAAGGGGTTGGCCAAAGGGAGAAGAAGGGGAAAAGGAGATGGGATAAGAGGTGGAGTCTGGGGAGGAAAAGGGTACGCGATGGGAAAAGATAAGGGTCTTTTATCATCGGCGATTGGCCTTCCTCGCTAGCGGGGCAATCACATACCTATTTCTCCAGCAAAGGAGTCGAAGATGGGGGGTGCTCATAACTTGTTCATCTAAACTCTGCTTTGGGCATTCTTGGTGTTATTGGATTCTATTTTTCAAGTACAATCCAATTATTAATGTCTCAGCACTTTATTTCGCTTCTATAAAAGGCTCATTCATAAAATTGTATGTTATCTTTTTTATTGTAACAAAATTTACATAAAATTCTTTTTATGTCATTCCTAAAATAATTATGCATATATCTTTCTTACTTTACCATCAATTTTAAAATTTAAATTATATGATTTTAGAACAAACATTCCACCAAAGATATCTTAATTGTTCTTTCATTTTATTCCAAATCCTGTAACACTTTAGTTAATATCTTCCTCAAGGAATCATAATTTTCCAACTTTAATATTTGATTATATTATTATTATTATTATTATGTACATTTGTCGGCACTACATTTATCAGTGTACTCGAATGCTATCTTTCACTTTCCACACAAGACTTGATTCCTCAACCAAAGTTTGTGCTTCAACATTATCAGTCTATAAGTGTTTTTAATGATGGGTGGCATTACTAGGTCTGCATTGAGTGCTTTACCTTAATACAACTTTGCCTATATCAAGCTACTTCTTTTCACTTCTTGGAAGCATGTTTTCTCTTTTTTTATCCTATATAGATACATTATTCAATCATTTATCAAAGACATTGTCGACAACCTATAGCCTCAATTATCAAAAGATAGCATAAGTATTGGTATAATGGTTGGCTCCTTCAATTTCTAAAAAATTTGCCTTTCACTTGTCATCTCATACTCTTCCTTTGTCCTTAGTCATTATCTTAATTAACAATAAAATAATAGTCATCCAATATGCTATCATAGTATTTAGTGAGGTTTAGGAAATTCTATCACTGTTTTATTTCTACCTCAGCTATCACTGGATTTATCGTGGTTGTAAATTTTGAAACGACTTAGCCTAATTGGTCGACTTCCTTTAGTGAAGGATCATGTATAAGTATCTAATATGTTCCTCTTAATCTACTATATAGTTCAGGGTGTTGCTTGCTAATATATTAATAAGTTTATTGAGAAATGATCAAAATACCTAGTTCATGCACCTACAAATATTTTTCAACCTAAACGACATTATTTTAAAGGTAATGACACATATCTATTGCTAAGTAATGACGTTAAGATATTTCCTCTTCTAATCCTCCTCCAAGATATCAAGAACTTAGGTTGATCCTTAATAATACTCTAGTTGGTGAAGATTGATTGGACAAGTCACTTTTCTTGAATATATATACTCCTTATTCTTCATTATAACTCCATTCAAGCATATAGTAGTAATGTAAGGTATTATCAACTTATCCTTTTTATGGACAAGAACCACTAGTGTCTCCTTATAAAAACAATGGGTCTAATACAATTCTAATTTCAAAAGTTCATTTCATCATTTTCTTAAGATTTTTCAATTAGGTGAGCATACTACAATGATATATTTTGAAATTAAAACTAATTTTAGAGTTTAATTCCTTGTTGAATACAATCCTACCTTGGAAATTCTAAAAATTCTTTAAAATACGCTATCCTTAGTTTCAGCACTCTATTGCTCCTAAAGTCTACTTACCATCTGTTTTACCTCTATTATTCTCTTCAACAATAAATTAACCAGTTTGATCCTATTTAATCTTTTGAATTTAATTGGTTCACCTTTCAACTTGGCAAAATAAAGCAAGATCCTTCATCTTTGATGTCTGGATTTAATCTATGTCTATCTTTCATAACCACATTAAGTTCATGATCTTCATGCTTCAACTATTCAATGTATATCAAATACTAGTATTTACATCTTATGTTTGCTTGAAATAAATTCCTTCTTCTTCGTGCACTTAGATTAATCTCTTCACTTAATTTGTTGTACGTAATAAATACCACATCTACAATTTTGGTCAATAGATATTATGAATTACATACTCCCAAATAACATTAAACTTCTCTAATAACAATATCAAAATCCTCAAATGTCTGTATTTCCAATGAATCATTGCAATACCTCAAGGAATCCATTAAATTTTTTGTCTATTACCTCCACATTATGATTCTTTAATTTATAAGTTTATTCCTTTCTCGCGTTTAAATTCCATCAGTCTATCATCATGTGACACCCTGGGTTTTCTAAAATCTTTTTCCAATACATATATTAATAGTAAAAAATTTATTATTACAAAATAGGTGGGATCCCTGAAATAAAACTCAAATATTTATAAATTTTTCGCAGCGTCAAGGAAAAATACCCAATAAGGAAAACCCCGAGGGTCATTTACACCTCAAAACTATAATGCTGAACCAAATCAATTTTAGACACTCTGAGCATGCTCAAATACAAAACCACGAGAAATTATGCAACTGCAAAGAGATGATGATAATAAAAGTCCCAAAGCTCCAAGGCCCATCCAAATCACCACATCATCCATGTGTAAGCATATGCACACTATACTGTGATATGGGTCTAATCTATCAAAATATACAAATATCTAGGAAGAGTACCAAAAGTCATACTAGTCTAAAGATGTAGACTACTATGTCTCCGAATACAAAAAGTATAGGGTCCTCATGTCCTCATCCAGATCCACGCTAGTCCATCCATTGCCCTCTCTAACTGTCGCACTCCAACTCTGAGGCATTGCAAAACAAAGCAATGCCTCAACAAGCTATACTTGTGTAGATGATTTACATTCAATATAAAACGATAAGAAATAATATGGTACAAAAACCTCATATTCATACAATGAAGAATATACTAAATCCATGATATAAATAAGGCAACATAAGTCATGGTGTTAGGACATGCAAAATATGAAAAGATATGCAGATACAAGTAAGTCATAACCACGTGAGTCTATATCTAGAGAACAACATGAATGCATATCAAAAGCATCGAAACATCATACATGGTCAAGCCCTATGAGTGTCTCAGGTGCACTCACGGCAACATGGGGTCAACTCTCATTACCATCTGCTTTCACCCACAACAGGGCACTCAGGCACTCACGGAAAGGCGTGTTCTAGTTCCGCTTTCACCTTTCACCCACATGGGCACCCAGGCACTCACGGAAAGATGCATTTCATGCCCGCTTTCACCCTTTCACCCACAAGGGGCACTCAAGCACTCACGAGGGAAGGGGGATGCATCCCATCACAAGCTCAATAGTCTCAATTGTCAAGGCATAGAGACTCCCACATGTCAAACATCTCAATAGTCAAGTAAATGTAATTGAAATATGCCAAAAATAGTGCATAAAACATATACAATGGAAGTAGCAAGCATATCGATAATACATACTGAAAATGATCTCATGCAGCATGATAGGGCATACAAATCTATGCCTCAAAGTTTCAATCACTAAGTCATGATTTGAGAAATCATGGAAAATTGCTAATGAAATCACCTAACTCGATAATGCGGTACTCCAATAAGGCGCGTAAGAGATATCAAGTCATACGTCCTGACGTACTTGTCACATCATAAGTCATCATTGATTGTTAAACCTCTCATTTTCATCATGACCCCTAAATTTTCTATTTTGTTTAGTTAGTCACATGTATCTTTATGATCACATATTGATTTGACGATCAAATCACTCTTGATCAGCACATCCTAAGGTAGTTGCTCAGATCGATTGTCAGGATCATTTTTTCTTGGTAATTTCATGGGATCTGCCCTTCTAATCTCTTAGATAATCTCATGTTTAATGTATACAACCAAAGTCTAAGGCCTGATCATATATTGATCTGCTTGATCTAAATCATCTAATAGGATTTAGTAGTTTGACTATTAAAAAGGTACTCTAAACTAGATTTTTATCTTAAATCTAGGTCCACCTTGTTGAGACGATCATAATGCCCCTTTCGGATCATGATTTGGACTTCTATAGCTCCTAGAATTAGATTTTTTTATGAACGGATGGTCAGAAAACTCAAAATCAGGAAAACAAGGATTGTCGCATGTGCTACACATGCGCGCGCGTGCGCTACACATGTGTCACGTTTGTACGTCGCCCCGCGCATCACATCCATCACGCACCGCGTGGCATGCTTGGTCATGTCGCACGTCGTGCCTAGTTGTGTCGGGTGTTGACGCGTGGCGCACTGTTGTGGTGCCACTCATCACACTGCGGTTGGGCCACATGTCGCACTGGTGTTGTACATGCGCTCCCCGCTTGAAGCATCGCGCCCTGTCGTCGTTGCCAAGGACGGTGACCAGACTGGTTCATCATCGCCAGAGACGACCACCGGAATCCAGTCGCCGGTGACCCCAAGTGCTCCATTTTTTTACAATTTTTATACCATTTTGTCCAGTTTTTCACGTACATTCCATTTTCACCCTCCATTTCTGCAAATTCCTTCATTGTCTGCCTTTTTTCATGATTTTTACCACATTTCTAAAAACCCTCATCCTACTATTTTAGTGGTTTCTCGGCGTCCTAGCCATCTGATCACCATGAAATTTCATGGGTCTGTTCCTTGGATCATCACAAGATGAATGGTTCAGGTCATCATCTGACATCATTTCATCGAGTTATTTCAGGGAAACTAGTAACGTCTAAACTTTACCAGAAAATGGCAAGTTCACACCGTTTTTTGACGTTTACAAGTTGATAAAACTTGGGAAAAGCATGGAGAAAAGAGCGGGGCAGCCCTACCTTGGTCTGGCTAGTAGGAGGGAGGGGAGAGCTTATTGCGTCCACGCGGTTGCCAATGATGACTGTCGCCGAAAGTCGTTGCCAATGGCTCAGTCACAGGGAACGAAAGAAGGGGGAGGGAAGTGCATTTAAGGCACTCCCCCTCTTAAATGCATATATATACATTATTTTATTATATATATAATTTTGATGTCCAGCATTTAATGCTGGTAATCATCACCCTGCTACTTGGACTGTTGTGATGATTTTTGTGGGCCCCATGTATAAAATGATGATTTTGCCCTTCTAAATAATTCCATTTAAATACGAAATTTAAAATAATTCAACATTTTTACTCCCATCTCTGATTTTAGCTTTTTTAGTGGGGTTGGACTCCATTTTTTGAGCACATATCAAATATTGAGGTTTTAACTCTAGATTCCATCTCTAAAATTTTTAAATTCTCAATTTTCCAAAATTCATAAAAATTAACTATTCTAGAATTTAAAATAGCAAATGTTACACATCATGGATCAAATATCCTCAAGCAGATTATCATCAAAATTTTCTATTGACTATGTTTTAATCAAATTCCTTGTAGTGCCACTCGAATTCAGTCTTTTACATCCACTAACATGTTCATACTCATGTTGTGTTCCTCTTGATTACATAAAATTCTCTATGGGTACTAATGGAGGAGTATGCTTTTAGGGTGGACTTGTGGTGCCAGTAGTAGTAGGGCTAAGATAGGAATTATAACAAGAGGCACATAACTTGAAGTTTACCATTCACCCTGGAGGTACAAAAAATGTATCCAGATTTAAAGCAGAATTTCTAGTGGTAGGGCATGAAATGAGACATTGGTGAGTGTGTGGTGAGATGTCTAACTTATTAGAGGGTGAAAACAGAGCGTCAGAGACTGGCAGGACTATTACAAACTTTAGACCTCCTAGAATGGAAGTGGGACTACATTACTATGGACTTTGTAGTGGGATTACCCTAAACCTCCAGTGGAGATGGCATGATTTGGGTAATAGTAGACAGACTGACTAAGTCTGCACACTTTCATCCCATTTGGCATAGATAATTACTGGAGAGTTTGTCAAAGTTATATATAAATGAGATTTTAAGTTTACAAGGAGTTCCTTTGACCATTATATCTAATAAGGATAGCAGATTTACATCACATTTCTGGCAGAGTGTACAGGAAGGACTTGGTACCTTGCAAAGATTCACTACCGCTTTCCACTCACAGACTGATGGATAGACTGAGCGAGCTATCCAGATGCTTGAAGATATATTCAGGGCTTGTACCTTAGAGTAGAAAGGTAACTAGGATGAACATCTTCCCTTGATAGAGTTTGTATATAATAATAGTTACCACTCTAGCATTGGCATGGCACCATACAAGGCATTATATGGTGGACTTGGTCAAATGCTGACTTGTTGCAGCGATATTGGTGAACAACAATTTGTGAAGTCATAATTGATCGAACAGTGTGTAGAGAAGGTACGAGTTACCCAAAAGCGGTTATTGGCTCCTCATAGTAGGCAAAAGAGCTATGGGAATAAGAGGCATAGAGATCTAGAGCTTACAGCATAGGATAATATTTTCTTGAAGGTCTCACCAACTAAGGGGGTGATGATGGTTGGAATCAAAGGCAAGTTCAGTCTAAGATTTGTAGGACCGGGTTGTAGAAGATGATTTGGATTTTTGGTGCAATGACACATGTAATGACCCTAACCATCCATTGAGGAGGTGGATGGAGGTGAGCAAGTATAAATAAGGTGAAGATTCTCATTTGTAAATAACTCAACTCATTGGAAGCTACTCAAGTAAGAAATGAAATGTTCTCTCTAAGTAAGTTCTTTTCTAAGTTCTCTCATTATTCTTGTGAGTGAGTGTATTCCTATCAAGTGAGCGTAGGGAGTTAAAAGCTGACTTGTGCTTAGTAAAAGAGTTGGACACAAGTGCTGCACGAGTTAAGCAAGGGAAATTGCAATCCTGTGACATTATGCACCAAAAGGTAATTTGCTAAGCCCGAATTTTAAACTACGCCTTCATCTTCATGTCATCTTATTGGCCGCAAAAGTAATGCTAAAAGGGATTCAGCCCTATCAGGCTTATAAAATGACTACAACCAACTTTTGCATGGGAGTTCCTTCTTTGGATGATTTGACCCCATCAACTGATCCAAACTAATTGGATCCATGCGTGGGTTGTAAATCTCACCAATTGGATAGCATTTGATCACTTTTTGAAGATTCAATTTTGATTTAGATTACTTTTAGTTTAGCTTCATCTCTTGATATTTCTAGTTGAAGCTCTATCAATATTCCTACGATAATGTTAACTTGTAAATGACACTTTGGAATAAGTTGAATGTTAGCTAGAATCGATTGCTTCTTTATTGACTTTGGCATGAACTCAGTCCTAGAAATTTGTTTGTTGCTCATTTGCCAACATTGTGTGTAGATTATGACTACTTAAACTAATTAATATCACATAATAATTGTTAGATGGGTACTTTTGAGAAACTACTTTTCTTTTGTTCTTTTTTATGTTGTTTCATTAATCAAATCTTGAGGTCACGTATTGGATGTTTGGACATAAAGTAGACTTGCGTGGATCATAGGAAATCAATGTTTAAGGACATTAAAATAAATTGTGCGATCACAGGAGAACCAAGTTTTTATTTTTGCTTCTCAAGTCACAAACGTGGAAGGGGTTAGCAATTTCTACTCTCAATATCATGGATATGCCCAAGAAATGAAACAAATCAAAATTGGAAACAGAAGAAGAAGAAGAAACATGTATAGTGGCTCCAGCAATGGCGAAAGCCACGATGCTGATCCTTTTGGCTTCTTCCATGTTATGGGTTCAAAATATCCACCTGGCACTAGACTCTGTTACAATGTTCTAATGGAGCTTGAAGCAAAGAGAGTCCTAGTTGAAATTTTCAAAGAAAGGGAATTGAAGAATGTTCAAGTAGGTGTAGTTCCTAGCTTCTAAAAAAAGAAGCCTAAGGAAGTATCAATAAGCCATAAGGTTTAGGTTGGCAAAGTATCTATTTTTGAAGAAGTGATCAAATCTTTTCTTAAATGCTGATGATCAAAATACAAAGTGAATTTGATTATGAGAAATTGTGTCGTTGATGATGCCACTAGTGCTAAAAAGATAAACTTGGAAGCTGTCTCTCACATTGCATTTGTGTGTATAAAGCAAATTGGCCCACCATGAAAGTTTGAGAAGGATGGATATGGAAGAGTAGCTATTCTACCATATACTAAACAACATCAACAAAGTGAGAAGGAGTCAGTGATACTGAACAAGTTCAGAATTGGTTTTCTTCGAGTACTACACAACAAATAGGTGATATATTTCTTGCTGATCTTCTTGGTTTTCCATGACCTTGTCACAGAAGATGTGAAGGATGAAATCTAAGATATGGTGAAACTAGTTAATCCTCTCTGGATATGCTTGCCAATCCTCTTGCCTATAAATAAGGACGGTTAGGCATCTATCCATGGCTTCTGGGCTTACAACTACTAAGAAAATCATCCATAGGAAGAAGATGAACTAGAAGAGCCAAAAACGATGATTTGGCAATTGAGATTTAGTGGAGAATAAGAGAACAATTTTGTGGCTGGTTTGCCATGATCTTTTGATATTGCATCTGCTTTTTGTTTGATTATTTTTAATTTATAAAATTAATCAAAATTATTGGACATCTCCTCAATTGGTTGATCTGTTTAATGACTAGAAGCCATTTGTTTTTGCTTTTAGTTATTTTGATTTATGAGATTTGAAGAAATATATTAGATGGTTGAGATTGTTGGATTCTTTTCATGAAAGAGCTTAATTTCGGAAGATGTGGACAAAATTATCCACAGATAGATAGTGATTATTCATGATTTCTAATGGCTAAGCAAACTTCATTGTCCATTTTGTTGTTTTGGGTCTAAACTATCAGAGTTAAGGAAATAGGGCCCCACTTAGTGTACTAGATGTAACATTTCTAACAACTTGTGAGGTGTAAAGTACTATTGAGACCACATACTTAAATCTGAGTTGCAATTGAATGAAATTGAAGCTTGGGGTAGACACGAGGAGTCACAAAAATTAGGTATTTTTTGTACAAATTTTCCTTTGTCCATATAGTGGATGGAATTGATTTTTGAGGCCATGTAGGACCAAAATACCCCTACAAAAACTCTAATCTTTAAAGAAAGGCCAATATTTTCAAAGAACAATATTTCAAGACTCTTTCTTAATAGTGTATGGAGTAAGGATGGAGAATCAGATTTTAGTTCCATTCCTTATTCAAAGAATTCTAAATTGAACTCCTTTTCAAATGAGTATTAGATGGTTATTCAGGATCATAGTTATTTTGATTAGTGGGAAGTTGGAATTGGTCTTCAATAAATTTTCCTGCAAGATCAATGGATGCAAAAATAAAAATAAAAAAGATCAGACGAAATAGGGCATAGAGTAAGTTTACCTCATAAGAGGATTCAGCGCCCATCTAAATTGTGCCTAAGCTATAGGAGTCTCAATATAATGTCTTCTTGGAAAATGGTTTTGTAGCTAGATAGTTGAAATTATTATTTATCCTCCCTTACCCACGTCCTATTTCTTTCTAAAATTTGAAACTTCCTCTCCAGCCTTTCAGACTCATCCAATTGGTATGATTTTGGACAAGAAGAAATCTTACGAGATAGAAGTCAAATAAATAGGCTAGATTAAGAGGGGACCATGTAAAGACACAGAGTTTCCACCTGACCTCCTAGAAAGGATTTTATGCATGCATTCAGGACCCACTAGGTTATGCTTGTCAAGCTTTATGAGTTTCAATGGAATACTCTACTATGTGGATAATTCTACTTGATGAAAATGTTTCCTTTCCACATTCACTTTCTATTTCTCTCAAACCGTTTCTACTCTTTCCAGTCCTTCAGACGACTCCTATTGGTGTGATTTTGGACCACCAACGATCTGATGTTGGAGAAATCAAATAAATGAGTGGGTTAACCCAAGTAAATGGGACCCCACTAAATAATCTAAATAAGCTAGGTTCCTACCCAAATTCTTTGCCACCTTCCTAGGCAACAATCTGGCTATTTGCATGGAAGCTTGTCAAAGCCGAAGTCAGTTAGAAGTCCATTCCTACACTCTATAAAAACTTGAACTTTCTCCCCAAGTTTGTTCACAACATTCAGATTACTCATCATAGTCTTCTTCCTTCTAACTCTCTTCACTCGTCGGTGTTTTATTCTCTGCCAACTGTCTGATTGCTCTTAAATCCGAGAAGTGAATGGAGACTGTTGCTTTCTATGAATTCTTCTCCAGCAAAAAAGATGAGGAGAAACAAAGATCAAAAAACAAGAGTTGGACGAATCCCCGACTTGTGAGCATCAGAAGAAACCGTGTTCCTGTCTTATATGATTTTCTTCAGGGTGGTCCAGTTTTCCACATAAAGAAAGTTCTCACAAAGAGAGATACCAATCATCTCAGTCACCTCGTCCTGCATCATGATGACGTGGGGGAGCACATATTCAAGTTTTGGGATGCTCAGAAGGTGCAGATGATTAAAGATAGCAGGGCGGGGCAACCTATGGCCATCAGAGACGTCGATACTGTAACACCCCTAATTTTTGGTAAGGAAATTAAACAAATATTAAAATTGAGAATTTCAATGAAATTCAAGCTGGAATATTAAGGTTATGAAAAATGAACTTCTCATAGAAGTGTAATCATGGTATGAGACATGCATAATTAAAGACATATTCAACGAACCCTTCAAAATGATTGTAAGCACGACAATTTCTGAATACAGATGAAAAATCTATATTTTTCTTCATTTTCATGAATAAAAGGGCAAAATGATAATTTCACAAATAACCAAGACTTGAGACATCAAAATTTGGAATGTATTCAGAAATACAAATCCAACGCCACAAAGTACGCTCAATTCCGAGCCTGGGAGAATAAAATGGATTTTTCTCCATAAAAGTGCAATTTGGTCTTTTCACACATTCGTGGGGCCCATAAGGGACCTACAAGGGGATCCAAATTCTAGAAAATACCCCATCATTAGTCAAACCACTACCACCTACTAGTGGAGAAGGAGGTGGTAGTGGGAATCCTAAGACAATTAAATAATCAAAAGAAATCAAAGTAATTATTTCAAGTAATCATGGAAAATTCAAAACACCTCTATAAATAGCTCATAAAAATTCCAAAATTTCTCTTAATGTTCCTCACAAGGTCCCCTAGTATGCTCCAAAATCCCAACTCCAAAAATAGCTTCGAACTTCCCCAATTGCTCTTTCTTTTTCTCCTCCTCTCTTAAACCCTGTGGGCGTGTCCACAGACACACCCAGCTCTCCAGACTTAGTGCAGCTATCGGGCGCGTCCACGAACGCGTCATCCCTGATGGGACTGGGTTTCCTCCTGGAAACCCTATTTGAATTAGCCATCACTTTTGAACCGTTGAAAATTTATCTTCACCATTGGATCTAATCGGAAAAGGGTTATTTACAAAATACCTTTGGTCCCACGATGATCCATATCCTAGATCTCTGGAAAAATCAAAATGAAATCCAACGCAATATTGTTTACCATCTCCGGCAGTTTCTTCATGTTATTTTGGCCAATCCGGCTGGTGAACGATGATCTTGCATCTTTGGGAGTCTTTATAATGTGGTTTTCTTCAAAAGGCCTAAGGTTTTACTCCTTCTCCGGCAACGACGATGAAGAATCAAGCTCTGTATATGCTTTTTGGCAGCTAGGGTTTTATCTATGTTCTTCAGATGGTTTTCTCCTTTCTCCGGTGAACTCCTCCTCCCCAAACCTACTCAGGTAGGCCACTATCACTCCCCTCTTTCAATTCCGCTTGGTATTTTGGGTTTTCCGGTATGAATGGGATCTCCCTGCCGTTGATTTGTCAGAGACGATGGATCTAGCTTGGATGGTCGAGATCCCATCCATCCACAACTCAGATGTAACTTCTGAGTATTTGGATGGATTCCTGGGGCCCAAAAGCCCCAGGATATGAAATCTGGGCATTGGATTTTAACGGATGGAGGAGATCCAACCATGGGTGATCTGGCGGTCCAGATCTGGATGTCTCGCCCATAGCTGGTCACCTCCGCCCGATAACCTAAAGTAGACGGTAATGGGCGTGGGCTGATGATCGTCCCCGCACCCGTAACCCATATCTGATTTGGGCCGTCCAGTTTTGAACTGAAACTTTATTTTTGCAATTTAGAGCTCGATATAGCTCTGATTTTAGATCTGAAACCTGATATAGATTCCTTGTATCTTTTAGAATCCACGAAAATTGTTATATCTGGGTTTTAAAATATATTTACATGTTCTATTTAGTAAAATCCATGCCATTGACCTTGGATCATGGCCCAAAGGACCTCAAATTGAAGATCTGAACCGATGGATGTGTTCAGAAAGTCCCAAAACCTAAGAAACATTATCACAGTAAAATTTGGTGTTTATAGATCAATCAAATAGATAAAAACAGTAAGAGTGAAATTCAACCATTAAAACGGGCTGAAAGCTTTAAACTTCAATTATGATCTCAATTGAAATCCAAATTCAAATAAGAAAGTTTTGATAGATTCCTTATGATAATTATAATATACTAAACTAATAAAATTATAATTATAATTAATTAAATTTTCTATAATTATGTGGATAAATATACTAACATCCTTGATCTACAAGATCTAAGACGATCAGATCAATAAAAACTAGTTTGATGATGATATAATAATGTAATAAGATAAATAAGTGGGTTATATGTAATTGAATAGTCAGATCTTGATAGATCTAACCTTAAAAGTAATAAAAAACCATAAAAAGGGATGGAAATATCCTTGATTAAGTTGATCAAGGATGATTGGACTATATGAATATGTGTTGATGATGATATTGAGTTAATATTTTGTGTATTAATGGAGTGGATGATGAGGAGTTGGGCTAGATCAAGATCTGTGCTCATAAATGGGATAAAGTAGCTTAAGATCTCCTTGATCGAGTAGATCAAGGAAGATCAAATCGAGGGATGAGATACATCAATGATTTAAAAATGGAATTACATCAATAAGAAATGTTAGATCTAAAATAAAATGAAGGATCAAGATCTAAACCCTAAAAAGAGGGAAAATGAATAATGATCAATTAAGGCTGTTGGATCATGATAAGTGGTTATATCTTGTTAGATTTGCATTAATTTTCTTGCTTAATAGAGTTAATTATAGAAATATTTATTTATGCTTTTTATGCTTAAGTAATGGAAATTTCATTAAAATTGTAATTAAATGAAATTAGAATGGAAGGACATTTACATTGAATGTATGACAAGGACTTAATGATAGTAAGGACCATAGTTAGTAGGATAATATAAGGAATAAATTCCTTTGTCCAAATCAGGAGCATAATAAAACTCCATGAATGACATTTTAGTTTATGGATTTAATTAAAATCAATTAGAAAGAGTACTTAGGATTAAATGCTCATAGGAACCTTATGAAAGGTTGAACAAGGGTTATTCTAGTGGATGATGGACACAATGGTTAAGGGAGTTCTCTAATAGAGCCTCGCTCTTCCCCCACCTTCCATTGACTTTTGTGAGGTCTAAACGCCTTCTTACATGACGATTGAAGTAACCATTTTGTGTTCAACCATTCAACTAGTAAGCCTTAACCAATTTGACATAAGAGGAGCTTCTAGACTTAGGATGAAATAAGCTACCCTCAACCAATAAAACATTAATTGGTTGAGTAATAATAATAAGAGCATAAAATGTAGTAAATCATCTAATCCTAATAAAAATTGTAATCAAGATAAGGATGATCAAACAAGATCTGTAGGATCTTGAATGATCTTGTTTGATAAAAAACAATAAGAATAATAATGTAGTATTGTATTACGTATGTATCTGTAGAAATTATGCATGAGTATGTAGAAGAACATAGATAGAGAATCCAAACTCTTGATCAAACATGATTCAAGGAAAGATTGGGGTATCCCTTATAGGAATACATACTTGAATAGAGAAATAACCTTATATGTATGGTTTGACAAATGGATGAATCGAGATCATGATGGACATTGTGGAAGAATACACTTGAGAAGTATGAATCAAGATACTACTTTGAGGTAGGTGGATATACAAAGATGTATTAGAGACTCATGTGTATACATACATGATTTTCTGTCTAGAATTATAGACCTTCATGATATAATTATGCTTAGTACCTTAGCATAGTCATGATCCAAAATACATGATCCAAACAAGTGATCCAAAAACATATGATCCAACACATGTGATCTAACTAAGTGATCTAACCAAATGATCAAACTGAGTGATCCAACCTCATAATCTAATCCAATTGATCTAATCTCATGATCAAGTCTAATGAGGTGAAAGTAATGAGATATGGAGACTAAGGAAACCCTAAGAATAGGGTATGTAAAATATTCCAGCCTTAGTTAAACAGACACGTCGTCTGATATGTACAATGTATTTTCCATACAAGTATGGAGGCTTGTGACTTTGTTTTACACAGAGATAGAGACTGGGAATACTATGCTAGGGAAGTTATGAGGTTTTGGCCACCCGCTTCGTGAAACTTATATGATGGATACCATGCCCAAAGAGAGGCTAAGTGTCGGGTGGGGCAATAATGGGAAGGCCCCACTGTGACAGCCATGGTCCACCCCATGAGGACATGGAGTTGATATTCCACAGTTGGTATCAGTGGAGGATTGTAGTCATCCGGGTGCACTGTATTGATTGAGAATGATGCATAGTAGTCCTAATGTATTTTGCATTATGATGCACATATGATAGGCATAATGTAATGCCATGGCATGATGAGATGCCAATACATGAGTTCCTGGAAATCCCCATATAAAGATTGGTTGGATACTGATTTCCTAAGTGGAAGTATAGCCAGGGGAAGGAACAAATTTTGAGCAATCTTTACTATATTAACTAATTTGTCATGTACTACATAAATAATGTATATACTCTATGTGGAGAATACTCATGAATGGATAACCATGATGAAATCAGGACTGAGGTATGTATTCTTCTATTGATGAAGTAGTATGTTTTTGTATCCCCTACCAAGCATATCTTGCTGAGGTATTGTAAATGTTTCCATGTTTATAATACCTCAGATACAGAGAAGGAAGGTTAGAAGCTCAAGACTGTAGAAGACTTAAGAAGATGTGGATGAATAATCAATCAAGATACATCATCTTGAAGACATGAATTTTATTTAAGGGAATTGTATTGTATTGAGAGTTTTTAATGTATTGTGAGGTTTGCAAATTTTGGATTATGTAATTTGGACAGGTATTGTACTGATACTGGGCTGTACTATGAACCACTGGATGGATTCTGGAAGTTTAATAAAATTATATTTCTTCAATAGAATTCTATTTTGTACATAAATTGTACTTATGTTATGTATGAAATGGTGACTTGGGTTTTCAAAACATGTAACATTTACTAATTAATAGATTAGGAAAATTTTATTTTTTGAAATAAAGAAAAATAAAATAAAATAAATACATATAAGGTAAGGAAGAGAGAGAGAGAGAGAGAGAGAGAGAGAGAGTGCTCAAAACGCACTCTCCTCCCTCTTCATGCTCACCCTCTTTCACGTGAACAATCACGCACCCCAACGATGGATTTCTCCACCCTTAGACAGCCGGGAACGAGGTAAGATCACTCCACCCTTTCCTTTTGTGTTAAATTTTAAGGTTTCTTAACTTGTAAACGGCGAAAAACGGCGTGAACATGTAGGTTTTGCAAAAATCCATGCTTTACTTTTTTCACTAAAAAATTAGATGAGACGGTGTTAGATTAAGATTTGGACCATTCATATTGAGTATGATGAGGAGAGGAAAGGATCCATAAAATTTCGTGATGATCAGACGGCTAAGGATGCCGAAAAACCCAAAAAAAATCGTATTATGGGAGTTTTTGAAAATGAGACAAAAATCGTGAAAAAATGATAGATTTAGGTGGGATTTGTGAAAATGGAAGGTGAAAATGGAATGTACGTGAAAAAATGGACTCAGAGGTGTAAAAATCACAAAAAATGGAGCACCTAGGGTCGCCGGCGACGGCGAACCAGTCCGATCGTCGTCTTTGGCAACGACGGCCGAAACGGGAGGAAACGCATAGACGAGGGAGTGCCACGTGGAGCGACGAGGGCACACCGCGTGCAAGGCATGTCGTGTGACTCGTGTGCGCCACGCGGTGAGGCTGGAACGCGCCACGCGCGCTGTTTCGGCCTCCACTGGCAGAGCGCATCTATAGACGCGCCCACTACCCCACGCGGGTTCGACTCAAAGCATGTTCACAGACGCGCCCGCCACGCACAGTGCGTGCACATGCAGACGGCATGCCCCACGCGTACAGTAGGCCCATTTTCTAGATTTTGGTCTTTTTTGACCCTTTATTCCTTTAAACCTTGATTTTAGGAGCTACAGAGGTCCAAATCACGATCCGAAAGAGGCGTTGTGATCATCTCAACAAGGCGGATCTCGATTTAAGATAAAAATCTAGTTTGGAGTAACTTTTTAATAGCAAAACTACTAAATTCTATTAGATGATTTAGATCGAGCTGATCAATAGATGATCAGGCATTAGATTTTAGTTATATGCATTAACCATGACATGATTTATGGCATGACAGGTACATCAGGGCATACACCTTGATATCGTTTATACGTTTGTTAGGATAGTGCGATACCGAGGTAGGTGATTTCATTCATACTTTTTCCATGATTATCAAATGGTGATTTGGTGAATTGAGTTTTTAAGGCATATGGTTTATGCCTTACCATATGCATGAGATTGATTTCAGCATGTAGCTTCTCATGTGCGTGTTATCTTTCTAGTGGTTATTGCATGCACTGTTTTTGATATCTTTTGTGATATTCACTTGATTGCGGTCTTCTTGACATGTGGGAGTCGCTCTGACTTGATATTTGAGACAATTGATCCTGTGGTAGGATGCGATTTTTTACCCCGTGAGTGCCTGAGTGCCCGTGAGAGTGAAAGGGTGAAAGGGTGAAAGCGGGTGTGCAACGCAACTTTTCGTGAGTGCCTGAGTGCTTGTGAGGGTAAAAGGGTGAAAGCGAAAATGGTACGCGTTGTTCCCGTGAGTGCCTGAGTGCCATGAGGGTGCAAGGATGAAAGGGTGAAAGGGTGAAAGTGGATAGTACAGAGAGCTAACCCCACATTGCCGTGAGTGTATGTGAGACACTCAAAGGGCTTGACTGCGTATGATGTTGATACTTTTGACATGCATTCATGTGTTTTTAGATTTTCTCGGATTGTGCATGTCCTGATATCATAGTTGATGATATCTTATTTATTGCAAGGACTTGGTATGTCCTTCATCGTGTGATTTAAGGCTTTATATATATTGTTGATCATCTTTCGATCTTTATGCCTTGCGCCATGTGATTTGTTTTTATTGAGATTACTTTGAATGTATATCACCTGCACAAGCATGGGTTGCTGAGGAATTGCTTTGTTTTGCAATGCCTTAGAATCAGAGCGCGACAGTCAGAAAGGGAAGAAGGTGGACTAGAGTGGAGCTGGATGGGGGCTTGAGGACAGATATTATCACATACAGAGACAGAGTTGTGTACTTTTGTTAGACTGTTATTGGATCTTCCCATTCTCCTTAGTCGTTGTATATATTGATAGATTAGACCCATATCACTGTATAATGGTTATATGTTTATACGTGGATGACGTGGTGATCTTGGACAAACCCTGGAGCTTTGAAACTTTCATTATTACGTATCTTTGCAGTTGCAAAAATGTCACCGTGATTTTAATTTGTGAGCATGCTCAAAATGTTTACTTTTGGTTCTATTCTTCAGTGTGGTTTTGAGGTGAAATGACCCTCGAGGTTTTCTTAATGGTATTTTTCTTGACACTGGGAAAATTCTTAAATCATGAGTTTTTAAGTTCTAGAATCCCATCTATTTTCTAGTAATAAACTATTATTATTTTTGTATAAATATGGGAAATAGTTTGTTAAAAACCCGAGGTGTCACAGTTTGGTATCAGAGCTCAAGCGTATTCCATCATCACCACTCTAAGGGTCTAATAAGCATGATAGCTAATTAGTTGTTGGCTTAGACTGAGAAAGGAGAAATGTTTATACCATGGGTTATGTGTTGTTAATAGATGACTCCTCGACGAAGGACCAGGTCTACCCCCGCTCTACCAGTTGCCACCCCTGTCACCCCTGCCACTACACCAGAGCAAGGGGGACAGGAGGGAGACATTGCGGCTCCCGTAGTTGAGAGCCTCTTACCATGTCTCGCAAAACATATTTCGAGGCAGGTTCAGGGGGAGGTGCCGGCGGAGGTGCAGGCCTTGCACCCTGTCCACCCGGCGGCGACTGCAGCAGTCCCAGAGGACTCAGCAGCACAGTCGTCCCATGTAGCACCGATGGCGCCCACACAGGTAGTTGCAGAGGGATGATCCTCGAGCATGCGTGTTCCACCAGCTAATCAGCTCGAGAGGTTTCAGAGGATGGTTCCTAGCTTCCATTGGGAAGGGGAGCCAGCAGCAGCAAAGAGATGGCTGTTTGAGGTAGAGAAGGCCTTTACGGGGATGGAGATTGCACCTGACGATCAGGTTAGATTGGCTTCGTACTTATTGGTCGGAGAAGCCGAGTTTTGGTGGAAGACCCAGCAGCAGATACGTCCCCCATCTTCAGCGCCATTATCCTAGCAGGATTTTTGGAGGATATTTGACGCGCAGTATTTCCCTCCTCATGCTCTGCACGCCATGAAGAGGGAGTTCTCCGCATTGACACAGGGGAGCCTTATGGTTCAGCAGTACTTGACCCAATTTACTAGGCTACATAGATTTGCAGCTGCCCCTTTTGCCTCAGAGCAGGAGGCAACAGATAGATTCATCGATGGGTTGGTGCTACAATTGAGGCACGAAGTACTGATAGCATACTCGACTACTATGACGCAGGTGGTAGATAGGGCTGCAATGCTTGAGAGGGATTCGAGGCGTAGTAGAGGAGAGGTGAGTTAGCCCTTCAAGGGCAAGAGGCCCTTCGCATCCACACCGTCTCAGGGGGGACATGATTTGCGGTACCCTCCTAGACAGAGGAGAGATCAGGGTCGGAGAGTGTGCCCTCGTTGTAAGGGTCGACACGTGGGGCAATTATGCCCAGGACAGGGCAGTCAACATCAAGGCCCACAGCAGCCCCATCTGTATCAGCGACAGTAGCCTTTTTGGCCGAGCGAGCCATTTAGGTGTTATGGTTGTGGCGAGACGGGGCACATGATTAGACAGTGCCCGAGAGGTTTGGGAGACAGACCACCGAGGACTGATGCCACCGCAGAGGCAGCGCCACGCAGTCAGGGTCGCGTCTTCGCCATCACTTCAGGGCAGGCACAGGCCTCGAACTAGGTGGTGGAAGGTACTTTTCTATTAGCTGATAGACATGCCAGAGTTCTTTTTGATTCGGGGTCTACCCACTCATTTATTGCATGTACATTTGCATCATGCCTTGACTTGCCTACACGCAAGCTAGCATTCAGGTTAGATGTGTCAATGCCATCAGGAGAGACAGTGGAGGCTACTGAATACCTTGAGAGGGTATCAATGGAGATATCAGGTATGAGGATGGATGCCAACCTCACTTTATTATACATGATGGATTTTGATGTCATCTTGGGGATGGATTGGCTAGCAATGTTTTTGGTTACGATAGACTGCCGCAAGAAGCAGATTATGTGTAGTGTACCGGGTCGACCAGTGGTTGTAGTCCAGGGCAGGAGGAGTGATAGTGGCCCTTGTATGATTTCTGCCATGAGAGTAGCTCGATGCTATGCTCGAGGTTGTCGAGTGTTTTTGGCTTGCGTCACGACCGCTGACAGGGAGCAGCCACGGATTGAGGAGATTGATGTAGTACGAGATTTTGCTGATGTATTTTCAGACGAGCTGCCAGGACTACCTCCACCTAGGGAGATTGATTTTACCATAGACTTGGTGCCGGGTACACCGCCTATATCCAGGGTGCCTTATAGGATGGCCCCTGCAGAGTTGAGAGAGCTCCAAGTGTAGTTGCAGGAACTTCTGGATAAGGGTTTTATCAGGCCGAGTGGGTCTCCTTGGGGAGCACTAGTCCTCTTCGTTAAGAAGAAGGATCGGTCATTGAGGTTGTGCATAGACTACCGGTTACTGAATAGCGTTACTGTGAAGAATCGGTACCCTCTACCACATATTGATGACTTGTTTGATCAGTTGCAGTTGGCACAAGTGTTCTCTAAGATTGACCTGCGCTCAGGCTATCACCAGTTGAGGATTAGGGAGGAGGATATCCCTAAGACTGCATTCAAGAGTCGGTATGGCCATTATGAGTTTTTGGTAATGCCCTTTGGGTTAACCAATGCACCGACAGTGTTCATGGATTTGATGAACAGGGTATTCCAAGCTTATTTGGATAAGTTCGTGATTGTCTTTGTGGATGATATCCTGATATATTCTCCTAACCATAGGGCCCACATGGATCATCTTCGCATTGTGTTGGATACACTTCGCCGTCATCGCTTGTATGCGAATCTCAGTAAGTGTGAATTTTGGTTAGGACATGTGCAGTTTTGGGGGCACATGGTGTCCAAGGATGGTGTGGCCATAGACCCAGCTAAGGTGGAGGCAATTTTGCGTTGGGAGAGGCCTACGACGGTGACAGAGGTTCGTAGTTTCCTCGGTTTAGCTGGTTACTATCGGCGATTCATTGAGGGGTTCTCAAAGATTGCCTTGCCCATGACCACTTTGACTAGGAAGGACACCAGGTTTGTTTGGACTGATGCTTGTGAGGAGAGCTTCCAGGAGCTCAAGCGGAGGTTGACTTTTGCACCAGTACTTACCCTACCTTCAGGATCAGGTGGTTACGTAGTGTTTTGTGATGCATCAGGCAGAGATCTAGGAGTGGTGCTGATGCAGCATGGGAAGGTCATTGCTTATGCGTCGAGACAGTTGAAGACGCACAAGGTGAATTATCTGACACATGATCTTGAGTTGGCCGCAGTGGTGTTTGCGTTGAAGTCCTGGAGACACTATTTATATGGCGAGAATTTTGAGGTATACACTAACCACAAGAGCCTCAAGTATTTCTTCACTCAAAGCGATCTGAACATGAGGCAAAGGAGATGGATGGAGTACCTCAAGGACTTCGACTTTACGATACAGTACCACCCAGGGAAAGCTAACGTAGTAGCTGATGCCCTAAGTAGGAAGTCGAGAGTGATGCTTGCTAACCTCTCGACTCGATCCAGGTTTCTTGACAGGATCCTTCAGGCACAGGTGAGCGATGCTGAGACGCAGAACATGGCCGATAAGGCCGACTTTTCTAGAGGGCTCGATGGAGGTGTCAGATTGGTAGTACCTACAGATGATCAGTTGAGACATGACTTGCTACAAGAGGCGCACCAGTCCCCATATTCTATTCATCCTGGAGGTACGAAGATGTACCAGGACCTTAGACAACACTTTTGGTGGAATGGGATGAAGAGGGATATTGGTGAGTGCATAGTACGATGCTTGACCTGTCAGCAGGTCAAGGCGGAGCATCAACGACCAGCTGGGTTATTACAGACTTTAGATCTTCCAGAGTGGAAGTGGGACCACCTCACTATGGATTTTATAGTGGGTTTACCGAGGACGACCAGTGGGCACGACATGATATGGGTCATAGTTGACAGATTGACAAAGTCAGCCCATTTCCTCCCTATTAGACAGACTCAGACCGTGGACAGCTTGGCGAAGCTGTACGTCAGGGAGATCATGAGCCTTCATGGAGTACCATTGACGATTATCTCAAATCGAGACACACAGTTTACCTCAAAGTACTGACAGAGTGTACAGGAGGCTCTAGGGTCAAGGTTGAGATTCAGTACGGCTTTCCACCCCAGACTGATGGCCAGACTGAGAGGACCATCCAGACCATGGAGGATATGTTGAGGGCTTGTGTCATGGATTGGAGAGGTAGTTGGGATGAGCATTTGCCACTCGTGGAGTTTGCGTATAGTAATAGCTATCATACGAGCATTAGTATGGCACCTTATGAGGCACTGTATGGCAGACCATGTAGGTCTCCTTTATGCTGGAGTGACTTAGGAGAGAGACAGATCGTGAAGTCAGAGTTGATTGAGCAGTGTGCAGAAAAAGTCTGACTCATTTGAAAACGATTACTTGCAGCTCATAGTCGCTAGAAGAGCTATGCGGATAGGAGACGGAAGGACTTGGAGTTCGAGGTCAGAGAGCATGTATTTTTGAGAGTTTTCCCCATGAAGGGTGTGATGAGATTTGGCGTAAACGGGAAACTTAGTCCCAGATACATTGGTCCTTTTGAGATATTGCACAGAGTTGGACCAGTCGCACACCAGTTAGCCCTACCCCCACAGCTAGCTGGAGTACATGACATTTTTCATATCTCTATGCTGAGGAAGTACATACCGGACCCATGCCACATGCTAGAGCAGATACCACTGAAGGTACGGCCTGACTTGACATTCAAGGAGCACCCCATACAGATCTTGGATAGCAAGATCCAGGAGTTGAGGACTAAGACCATTCCCCTAGTGAAAGTCCTCTGGCAGCATCACTCGACACAGGAGGCTACTTGGGAGTTGGAGGATGAGATGAGGCATACCCATCCCGAGCTCTTCTCGTAAGGTATGCATATTTTAAATTTCGAGGACGAAATTTTCTATAAGGTGGATAGGATGTAACATTTACTAATTAATAGATTAGGAAAATTTGATTTTTCAAAATAAAGAAAAAATAAAATAAAATAAATACATATAAGGTAAGGAAGAGAGAGCAAGAGTGTGCTCAAAAAGCACTCTCCTCCCTCTTCATGCTCACCCTCTTTCACGTGAACAGTCACGCACCCCGACGACAGATTTCTCCACCCTTGAACAGCTGGGAACGAGGTAGGATCACTCCACCCTTCCCTTTTGTGTTAAATTTTAAGGTTTCTTAACTTGTAAACACCAAAAAACGGCGTGAACATATAGCTTTTGTAAAAATCCGTGCTTTACCATTTTTTACTAAAAAAATAGATGAGATGGTGTCAGATTAAGATCTGGACTGTTCATATTGAGTATGATGAGGAGAGGAAAGGACCCATAAAATTTTGTGATGATTGGACGGCTAGGGATGCCGGAAAACCCAAAAAAACCGTATTATGGGAGTTTTTGAAAATGAGACAAAAATCATGAAAAAAATGATAGATTTAGGTGGGATTTGTGAAAATGGAAGGTGGAAATGGAATGTGCATGAAAAGCTAGACTCAGAGGTGTAAAAATCACAAAAAACGGAGCACCTAGGGTCGCTGGCGAAGGCGAACCAATCCGGTCGTTGTCTCCGGCAACGACGACTGGAACGGGAGGAAACGCACTGATGAGGGAGCGCCTGCTACCCCGCACGAGTTCTGACGCGAAGCGCGTCCACATACGCACCCGCCACGTGCAATGTGCGCGCGTGCAAATGGCATGCGCCGCGCGTGCGCAGGCCCATTTTCTGGATTTTGGTCTTTTTTGACGCTTTATTCCTTTAAACCTTGATTTTAGGAGCTACAGAGGTCCAAATCACGATCCGAAAGAGGCATTGTGATCGTCTCAACAAGGACGATCTAAATTTAAGATAAAAAAAAACTAGTTTGGAGTAACTTCTTAATAGCAAAACTACTAAATGCTATTAGATGATTCAGATCGAGCTTATCAATAGATGATCAGGCTTTAGATTTTGGTTATATGCATTAACCATGACATGATTTATGGCATGACAGGTACATCATGGCACACACCTTGATATCGTTTACATGTTTGTTGAGATAGTGCGATACCGAGGTAGGTGATTTCATTCACAATTTTTCCATGATTCTCAAATGGTGATTTGGTGAATTGAGTTTTTGAGGCATATAGTTTATGCCTTACCATATGCATGAGATTGATTTTAGCATGTAGCTTCTCATGTGCGTGCTATCTTTTTGGTGGTTATTGCATGCACTATTTTTTATATCTTTTGTGATATTCACTTGATTGTGGTCTTCTTAACATGTGGGAGTCGCTTTGACTTGATATTTGAGACAATTGATCCTGTGGTAGGATGCGATTTTTCACCCCGTGAGTGCTTGAGTACCCATGAGGGTGAAAGCAGGTGTGGAACGCGACTTTTCGTGAGTGCCTGAGTGCTTGTGAGGGTGAAAACGAAAGTGGTACGCGTCATTCCCATGAGTGCCTGAGTGCCGTGAGGGTGCAAGGGTGAAAGCGGATAGTACAGAGAGCTAAACCCACATTGCCGTGAGTGTATATGAGACACTCACAGGGCTTGACTGTGTATGATGTTGATGATATCTTATTTATTGCAAGGACTTAGTATGTCCTTCATCGTGTGATTTAAGGCTTTATATATATTGTTGATCATCTTTCAATCTTTATGCCTTGTGTCATGTGATTTGTTTTTATTGAGATTACTTTGAATGTATATCACCTGCACAAGTATGGGTTGCTGAGGCATTGCTTTGTTTTGTAATGCCTCAGAATCAGAGCGCGACAGTCAGAAAGGGAAGAAGGTGGACTAGAGTGGAGCTAGACGGGGGCTTGAAGACAGATACTGTCAGATACAGAGACAGAGTTATGTACTTTTGTTAGACTGGTATTGGCTTTTTGGCATTCTCCTTAGTCATTGTATATATTGATAGATTAGACCCATATCACTATATAGTGGTTATATGTTTATACGTGGATGACGTGGTGATCTTGGACAGACCCTGGAGCTTTGGAACTTTCATTATTACGTATCTTTGCAATTGCAAAAATGTCACCGTGGTTTTAATTTGTGAGCATGCTCAAAATGTTTACTTTTGGTTCTATTCTTCAGTGTGGTTTTGAGGTGAAATGACCCTCGGGGTTTTCTTAATGGTATTTTTCTTGACGCTGCAAAAATTCTTAAATCATGAGTTTTAAGTTCTGAAATCCCATCTATTTTCTAGCAATAAACTATTATTATTTTTGTATAAATATGGGAAACAGTTTGTTAAAAACCTGAGGTGTCACAAAACAAGTTTTAAAAGAAAAGAATTTTCGCTGTTTTGTTTTGTGAATTTTTTTTACTAAGGGGACGCCCTTGCCTTTGAAAAAGGTATTACAAAATGTGTTTCAAAAACCTGGGTTGCCATAGATACTGGGTACTCGGAGCATCAATTGGTACTTCGGAAGTGGAGCTCGAACAACTTGTATGTGATTCAATCCAATTGGATCAAAGAGTTCATTAACAAAAGAGGTTTGAAGGCGGGTGACGAGATCGGATTATCATGGATGTCGGAACTGTCATGCTTCTACTTCTCTGTCTTGGAACAGAACTAAGGTTAATTTAGAAGGAGAACCAAATAGAGAGAGCATGGGGTGAACCCTTGATAGTTCAACTGGTTTATGTTATGTACGTGATCAATACTATCGAACGGACCTTATGTCATGAATATCCATTGCCCAGATAATATCTAAAGAACAAATAAGTATCTCTCTCTCTCTCTCTCTCTCTCTCACACACACACACACACACACACTCACAACTGGATTTTCACAGTACTATTGGACTATAAGATCCTCCTCTCCTTGCTATTTGGGTCGCAACCTATGTGAAAAGGTTCCACTTGATGAATAATTAGATCATTAGCCAACTAAATTACTTAGTAGATCGCACTCCACTGTTGAGAATGAGAAAGTCACTTTGGAAGCTCTGATGTATGTTGCGGGTGTGCTGCAATTTGTGTTCATCAACGCAGTTGTGAATTGAATTCTGGGAATTAGTGAGTATTTTGGGCTTGCTAGGAGACACTCTAGGAAAGGACTTCAGATGACAATCTTTTATTTTAGATTTGTTATGGAGGATAGTTAATTACAAAACTCCAAGAGACAGATCATTCTAGTTTTTGAAAGGTGATGATTTTGATTTTATTAGTAAATAAAATGATCAGATTTAGAAGGTCTGATTATAAAAATCAAATAATAGCAATAACATGCGAAACTAGAAAAGCATATCTAATGAGTTCTGTAAAAATTTGTTGATCACTTTGCATTTTGAAAAGCAACTCATGGTTGGCCATAGTGGACTTAGCTTCATCAATAATATCCCAAAATCTGATGGAGATACTTTCGAAGTAGTGAACCAGCGAATCATGTTAAGAGGAACACCCTTGACCAATAAAGGTATTACCGTGCTATTTTCATACCAATTTCCGAGCCCAAGACGTAAACGATGTAACTCTGCAGTAGATTCAGCGACTCCAATAGAACCTGAATATGCCATATCTGAAACCTCGAAATGATGTCTACTAATCATTCCTACTCGTAAGCGACTCCAGTTCACAATATTTGATCCAACAAATGTAACTTAAAATGCCTTAGAGTTGGTGGCTCCTATTTTGTTTATTCAATATCTGTTCATGAAGACCAATCTCAATGGCATGGCCAATTCTCTTTGTTTCATTTCCTGAAATTCCTTTGGAAGACTTATGATTTGATGCCCACCAACAAGTAATATTATATTTACTTTGAAATACTTTATCATCCTCTCTTGATCATTTATGAAAGTGTGTCCATTCCGTTCTTTCTAAATTGTCCATAAAGTAGCAACCAATGAACAACTTTAAAGAGACAGGACTTAGGAAAATCTCCATCCACATATTTGTGAAGCAACACTCTTTGGCATAACTCATTCTATTAAAAATAAAGAAAGCACAAATTATCAAAGTTTTCATGATATAGTTGTTTTATTTTAAATAAATTTGAGGAGTCTGCTAGTTACCTGTGACGTCCTGGGTTTTATAAAGAGATTTTCTAAATAATTGTTTTTTTCTTTTGATCTTGTCAGGATCGATCCTTAAAAAAAATTCTTTTTTTTTTCTCTACATATAATAATAAAGTTTAACTCCTTCTTGAAGCCCAAGTACATCAAATAAAACTCCACAATATATATCAAAGTAATAGTTTAATTTTTTTTAGCCAGTATAGACCTACTAGTCATAGCTCAAACAATACTAAGCTCAATTACAATTTCAAATGCTACAATTTATTACAAATTTACTAAAGTTCTTAAATAAAATAAAACTATTTTCTAGTCTTCATACTTTGAAACTCCAAGTTCAATCAACTTCCTGCACGTTAATCTCACGCTTTTCCTTCTGCCCTTCACCTGTGGGGTGGTTTGGTGGGTAATTTAAATTACCTAATAGATAATACAAGACTAGTCAAAACAGCATAAATCTTGCTATGTAATTTTATTTATTTATATTAAATACACATGATTAATTTATAAAATTAATGCAATTGCCAAATAACGGCACTTTAAATCCATGAATAAGTATTTCCATCAAAATCAAACTATTTCAAATAACAAAATCAAATAAATTAATCCATCAAGTCATCAACTATTAAATCAAATAATCAATCACTAAGTGGCATAAGTTAATATTCTTGAGAAGGATCAACATGTCATCTCGTATCCAAACGAATCATAAGGTTAACTATGCATGCAAGGAAACAAAAGTTTCCATATGTGCTCATCAGTGGGTACTACACCATCTGCATGGGACAGGCGGATCAAACCAAAAACAAGAGTAGCCTTCCCATGCGACTTACTCCCGTCAAACATGCCTGCCATAGGCTAGTACCTATTAGAAGCCAATGGCCAACTAGACTTCCTAGCATAGTAACCAGCGGGGCTTTCTATATAAAAATCCCCAAGTCAATACTAACTCATTGAGTTGCCTGATTACTCAAAATCTCATTGCACTAAGGTGCCCAAATCAAAACTAAAGGTATACTAACAAGTAGCACGAAATTTTCATTCTTGTTAGTTCAAAACTTATGCATAAACATTTATATGTCAAACCCCATGTAATTATGTACAATTTTCTTGAAGAATCAAATGAAAGCAACAATTCAGAACAAAAGGGTTTCATAATCGTTCAATGGCATAATATCACTTTGCACCTACAAAGCTTCTAGTTAATATCTATTCTAAGTATTTTCAAACACAAATCATATGCTAAATAAATCCATATTTCCTGTAAGCATCATTTCCAAATATTCGAGGGGCCTACATTTGCCATCCATCCCAATTATAAGCATATCCCATAAGTTATAACACTGCATAGTAAGTTGGATAGTGTAATTATTGTTTGTCTACTATTTGTAATATTTATTATGCTAAATTCATGGGGCGTGACTTGGTGTGTAATATGTTACAAGCATCGCTTATCATGCTATATATTGTGTTTTAGTTTAATATCCACATATTTGGGTTTCTTATTTATTTATTTATTTATTTTTATTTTAAGTAGTGTGGAAATCTCAATCTTAGATTTGACATTAGCATTTTAATATGTGCAAAATGTATGATGGAAGCTGGAAATCTGGTTTTTCTGTTTTTCTTTTGTCGTTTGGGGGTTTGTAGATGGAAGATTTTGAATTACATAAACATTGACTGAACTTGAGAAACTTAATGTAGAAGTGAAAAGCATATTACCTGAAGATATCATATCAACAAGGTGTAACCCAGCTCAATAAAGTGAGTGTACCATCTTTGGTATGAAAAGATTGCAAGTTTGTGCGTATGAAAACCCATATACAAGCCCTATTCACTACAAGCATTAGAATTTAGTTAACTCAAAAACTTGTAGAATTGATTCAAGTTGATCAACAGATAGGACCTTAGTTGACAGGGTTTTAGCATTCATCAGATACCACTCAACTTTCACACATCCAGGAAACTCTTAGCACGCTCACATTTCTGTTAATTCGTTTAGATGTAATTATAGAACAATTTACAAGAGCAAGTTCAATTGACAAGTTGACATGCACAAATCA
Organism: Warburgia ugandensis; assembly: GCA_035236585.1. Taxonomy (NCBI): domain Eukaryota; kingdom Viridiplantae; phylum Streptophyta; class Magnoliopsida; order Canellales; family Canellaceae; genus Warburgia; species Warburgia ugandensis. The sequence continues at coordinate 7,475,037 of CP141138.1, read as the reverse complement.
GATTACAATGTCGTTATAATAAAGTTCCTCAAGTTTGCTAAGCATCAACCTTTGTTCTTCAACTGCTGCTATTTAAATTAGTCCATGATAATAAAACCAGTGTGTTCATAGTGTACAAAAGTTTAACAAGCTTTGTTCTTTTCTTGGGATAATCAGAAAAAGAATGAAAGGAAGGAAAGAGGTCTCTCTCTCCGTAGCTTAGATCCTTTCATTAAGAGAACTAGAAAGGCTTTAAATCCCAGTAGTAGTGGTCTAAATTCTTGGTGGCCGAGATCAACTAGAGTGGGGTTTAAGTTAAACGGGTTTATTTTCCATGGAAAGACGCTATCAAAGACTAATACTGGATTGAGAAGTTCAAAAAATATTGCACATATTCTGGATGATAAGATTGTAGCAATCCCCAAACGTCCTCGTGATTTTTCGAGGTGAAGGAAACTGCAATGTGATCATATTCTAAAGGAGGCCAAGGATTGTGCATCTAAGCAAATAACTAGTCTGTCTACTTATAGTAGCAGGAGAAATGCTGAAGTTGAGAAAAGTAAATTATGCTGCAATCAGAAGGCTTCAGTTGAGTCCTTGGCAGGTTAAAAGAAGAGAATTGTGAATGATGGTAAGGAGAATAACTCTGAGATTGAAAATCATTCGTTTGCTGAGGGTGAAGAGGATGGTGCTGCTCCACTTACTGCATTTTCAACACCAAAACGGCTAACAAAAATTGCAGAAAGAGGCATAAGTCAACCTATAGATTAGTAGAAAATGTTGCGGCTGATTTATGCTAATAAACTGGGTCTTCATAATAATGCCTCATACCACGCCCATGTGGATCATCAATTTCATGTCACGGTTGTTTGTACTTATGTATTTTACATTTGATATTATATTAGTTGTACAAAGAGTACAAGGCATATTTTAATATTGATATGTAAAACTACAGGTCAATGCTTAATATTCAGCACTCATGAACTTAGTTCAACTCTCAATGTGTAAATATTGTCCAAAATCTTTCATGCATGAATTCAACTTAAATTATGGAATGTTTGTCAAATCCAAGATGACATGTGTTCCTATTATTAAATAAATGTTTACAAGTGATCATCATTCTATATTTATGTGTTAGACTATTACTCAGATTTCAATATTTGTATGTGTATTTAATAATCAATGCTTAGCACATGATGTACCTAAATCTTCTTCTCCTCTAGACATGCCATGTGATTAATTCAATAGAATGCACATGATCCTTAATCTAAACTTTTTCCACTTTCTTATAATTTATTGTGTGATACACCTAAACAAGATTTAAAATCTAATGTGTTCAACCTCTATCCAATGCCCATGTTCTTTAGTATCACTTGGTGCATAGTGCAGTTGGTATAATCCAACGCACCACACTCCAAGGATGGCTTGGTGCATCTCACATAAATCAAAGTTATATATATTACTAAATCATCAAATGTTTACTATAGGATCTTGTAATATCCTTAATTTTTGGATAAATTAAGAAATTACTAAAAAATTAAATAAAAAAATTTATAGATGGAAATTTTTCCTGAAAATTTGAAACTTTGAAAGTGCTCGTCGATAGGATTCCAACGCCATAAAGAACATGAAAAACGGAGCTCAAACGAGGGAGTTATGAGCCGTTGAAGTTATAGGGGTATTTTAGTAAAATTGGTAGAAACGTAAACACAGGGGCCCGAATTGATAACGGCACCCCTCTTCTTCTACACGCCTCTACCGGATCCGGCAAAATCGCCAGAGAAACCAGTGGAAAGAGATTTGAAGGGAAGAGTTTCTCCTTCCCTTGGACTCTAAGGCCTATATCTTTCCCCCCAGGCGCCAAAACACTCCACTTTTTCCCCTTTTTCATTGAGTTTTACTTAGAAACCCTAGCTCCGAAAAATTCAAGTTTTTTCAGCAAGTGGAACTCTGGCAACGTCCATCAACGCCCAGCCAGACAAGGTAAGCCCTAAACCCTTAAATATTTATTTATTAAATAAGATATATAAATAGAAATACATTAAAAATCAGGAAAAATCACGTTTTTCATGGGAACCCTGTGCACGCTACTGTTGGAGTGTGATTTCATGGATGAAACCACATCCTCTTGAAAATTGGACCATCCATCTAGTGCATGATAGACCCAGGGATAAACCCTTTAAATTTGGAAGAGATCCAACAGTTGGTTTTTCCAGAAAACGTGAAAAACAGTACCTAAGGAAGTTTTTAGGAACTTGGGAAAAATTGCATAAAAACATGGTTTTTGGAAAAATCAAAGGAAAAGGAGGGTATAAATGAAATTTAGAGGAAATTCTGAGAAAAATGGCACAAAAATCATAAGATTTGGACGCCTATGGGCTTGTCGGAGACGACCAGAATCTGGTCGTCGTCTCCGACGGTGGTGACCGCGTTAGCACCATAGCGCTGACTCCAAGACGCCTAGTAGGACGCCCGATAAAGACGCACGATGAGCACATGTCTCTATGTGCGCGCGCGACGTTCATGCACGCGGGAGCCCCTGTGCGGGCTGTCACGATGGGTCGGGACGCGCGGCGTCTTGGCGACCATGACGCACGCGGCGGTGCGTCACGATGCCGAAGACGCATGCGGCGCATTCCCGAGGTGTTTCACTGTGGCGGGCGTCTTCGTGACACCAGTTTACATCGGTATAAACCAGCGCCGCCAGTGTAAACCACCTTATGGTGGTCGTTCAGCCCCATTTTGTGAGTATTTTCACTAAAAATTGATTTTTGGGTGCTAGAGGAGTCCAAATCATGATTCGAAAGAGGCGTTGTGACCGTATTGATGACGCATACCTAGTTTTAACTTAAAAAACTTATAAATGACCACTTTTAATTTAGAAATTTTTTAAAATAGGGATGTGACATGAACAGCTGCACTTGAACATACTAGTACCATCCTGGGAAGGCTAACGTTATTGCAGATGCCCTGAGTAGGAAATCTGGAGTGATGATTGGCAATTTGTTGACTCAGTCTAAGTTCTTAGATAGGATCTTAGAGGCACAAAACAAAGAAGTGCCAGAGTTGGGTCAGTGGCATACCAGCTAGCCTTACCACCACAATTGACAAATGTACATGACGTTTTCCACGTGTCTATGCTAAGGAAAGAAGTGCCAGATCCCTCACACATGTTGGAGCAGATCCCAGGAGAGCTACAGCCTGATATGACATTTGAGGAGAGACCGATGCGTATACTAGATACGAAAGTCAAGGAGTTAAGGAATAAGGCCATTACATTGATCAAAGTCCTTTGACAGCATCATTCATTACAGGAGGCTACCTGGGAAACAGAAGAGGAGATGCGAAGGATCCATCTAAAGTTATTTACATAGAGGTATGTAGCTAAATTTCGAGGTCGAAATTTTTATAAGGAGGGAAGGATGTAATATCCTTAATTTTTGGATAAATTAAGAAATTACTAAATAAATTAAATAAAAAATTTATAGATAAATTTTTTTCCTAAAATCTTAAAATTTTGAAAGTGCTCGTCGATAGGATTCCAACACCATAAAGAACGGGAAAAACGGAGCTCAAACGAGGGAGTTAGGAGCCGTTGAAATTATAGGGGTATTTTAGTAAAATTGGCAGAAACGTAAACATAGGGTCCCGAATTGATAATGGCACCCCCCTTCTTCTACACGCCTCTACCGGATCCGGCAAAATCGCCAGAGAAATCAGTGGAAAGAGACGTGAAGGGAAGAGTTTCTCTTTCCCTTGGACTCTAAGGCCTATATCTTTCCCCCTAGGCGCCAAAACACTCCACTTTTTTCTGTTTTTCACTGAGTTTTACTCAGAAACCCTAGCTCCAAAAAATTCAAGTTTTTTCGGGGAGTGAAACTCCAGCAATGTTCATCAACGCCCAGTCAGACGAGGTAAGTCCTAAACCCTTAAATATTTATTTATTAAATAGGATGTATAAATAGAAATACATTAAAAATTAGAAAAAATCACGTTTTTCCTGGGAACCCTGTGCACGCTACTGTTGGAGCGTGATTTCATGCATGAAACCATATCCTCTTGCAAATCAGACCGTCCATCTAGTGCATGATAGACCCAGGGATAAACTCTTTAAATTTGGGAGAGATCCAACGGTTGGTTTCTCCAGAAAACGTCAAAACTAGTACCTAGGGAAGTTTTTAGGAACTTGGGAAAAATCACATAAAAAACATGGTTTTTGGAAAAATCAAAGCAAAAGGAGGGTATAAATGAAATCTAGAGGAAATTATGAGAAAAATGGAGCAAAAATCGAAAGATATGGACGCTTGTGGACTTGCCGGAGACGATTGGAATTTGGTCTTCTTTTCTGCCGGAGGTGACCGCGTCGGCGCCCTGGCGCTGACGCCGGGACGCCCAGTAGGATGCTCGATGGAGACGCACGACGAGCACATGTCTCTACGCACATGCGTGGCATTCACGTGCGCGGGAGCCCTTGCGCGAGCTGTCACGATGGGTCGGGACGCGTGGCGTCCTAGCGACCGTGACGCACGTGGCGATGCGTCACGGTGCCGAAGACACATGCAACGCGGCCCCGAGGTGTTTCACGGTGGCAGGCATCTTCGTGACGCCGGTTTACGTCTGTATAAGCCAGCGTAAACCAGCGTCGTCGGTGTAAACCACCTTATGGTGGTCGGTCAGCCCCATTTTGTGAGTATTTTCACTAAAAATTGATTTTTGGGAGCTAGAGGAGTCCAAATCACGATCCGAAAGAGGCGTTGTGACCATATTGACGACGTGGACCTAGTTTTAACTTAAAAACTTATAAATGACCACTTTTAATTTAGAAATTTTTTTAAATAGTGACGTGACATGTACAGGTGCCCTTGAACATACCAGTTAAGGGGATTATTAGCTAGCTAAGTGGTCTCACATTGAGGTAGGTGACGAAAATTAATGCTTTGCCTTGATTTTTAAACCATGCATAAACCTAGCATCATGCGTGATTGTGTTTTAAATTGCATTTATTATTTGTTGTTGATTTCATGAGATTTTGAGTACATTATGATTATTACAAATTGAAATCTTTTATTGAATAAACTCATGACAAATTTTTTTATGAGCATGATATTAGTTAATTATGCTTAAATAGAGACTTCTTTTTTTATTATATATTGGAAATACATGGATTGGTATAGAAATAAGAATAGAGGCTTGTTAGCTGGTCCTTTTATAGGCTAACTCTAGGATGAGGGTCATGTCTTGGGGATTGTGAGCTACGAGTGCTCTTGAGTTTTAACATATACATATGATTTCTATGTTTTTATATTTGATGACGGGTGCTCTCACCCGATGGGCGTCATGCTAGGAGGGATAGGGCCGACCACCCACCCTCCGAGATTGTGATGTGATGATATTATGATATGATAGACACTTGCCCATAGATGGCATTCGGTAGGGGTTTGGTAACATGGATAGTCCACACTACCGGTCTGGGCCTTTCCATGGGGACAGACGCTGAGTCTCCCGTTATGGTGTCGACGGAGAGCGGCGGTGGTTGATACTAATGGAGGGTTGCCACTGCGGCATGATGGCCCATATTCTTATTATGTGTGCGTGTATGATGAGCATGGTTATGGATGATATGCCTAGGTGCGACGACACTCAGAGGTTGACTATGAGTACTTAGGATTAGTGATATTAGTGCAATGTTTTGGGACCCATTACCTTAGGGTGCCCTTATTCTTATTCTATGCTCATTTACATTGATTCAAGTCTTGTTTTAACTCCGTGAAATGCATGTTTTAACATATGAAATAAATTGGCATGACTTATGATACTGCTATCTTCATAAATGATAGACTTTTTATTTATCAGTACTGTTGTTCATTTATTTCATTTTATTACATTAATTGTCTATGTACCTACACAAGCGATAGCTTGCTGAGGCATTGCTTTGTTTTGCAATGCCTTAGATCTCGAGCGCGATAACAGGAAAGGCAAGGCTGTTGAGAAACCGTGAGAGCTACGAAAGATCCTTTTACCTAGAATTTTAGACAGTGATGTGAGTTAATAAACAGGATTTTCATTTGAATTTAATTATGGACTGTATACTTTATATTTTGGATTTGATTGAGATGTTTAAACATATGTTGGACATTTATTTGGGATGTTATGATGGATAGACCCTGGGCCATATTATTATTGTGTTTTGGATATTTATTTGATTCAAAATAAAGGCGCCAATTTATTTGACGTTGACTGATACGCGTGTTGTTTTAAATCTATTATCATAAAATTTTATTTATGTTTTAAATTATGTATGTGACATTTTGAGAAAGGAAAATAACACCCGGAGTTTTAAGAGATGTTTTAGTAAAATGATAAATAAAACTTTTCTCATGGGATCCCAAATGCTCTTATTAAAAATGCTATTATTATATTAAAAAAATGCCTTAAAAACCCGGGGTGTTACAGATCTGCTACAAGATATGGTAATACTTAAACTAATGAATAGTTTAAGTCAAAATACAGTCTAACACTTAATATTCTAAATTAAACTATCCAATTGAGAACAATCATGCTTATGATCAAATCTTGATCATCCAATTTTTTTTTTTGCTCATTTAAAACATTGGAGTTTGTAATTTTAGAACATAAAAAAAATCGAGATCTAGTTGTTTTATTTTCACAATGTAACAACAGATGGTTTTGTTTTCATAATATAGTTGTTTTATTTTAAATAAATTTGAGGAGTCTGCTAGCTACCTCCTTGTCATGGACTTATGTTGTGAAGCTCGTGGCCAAGACCTATAGACTCCAAGGGAAGACTGTGTTGGCCTATGGATGTGGCCTGAGAGACTTAAGCCCGTGTACCTAGATATTTAGAACAAGGCTGCTTCTAGAAGGCCTAGTTTTTTAAAATGTCCATGTAAATATCTAGAAGTTCCGTACAAGTCTAAAAGGTTGTAGATTTTGTAAGAGGTTCCAGAAGATGATCTAGATCATTGGTGTAATGACACATATAATGATCCTAGCCATCCATTGAGGAAGTAGATAGAGGTGAGCAAGTATAAATAGGGTGTAGTTTTTTATTTGTAAACAACCCAACTCATTAGAAGCTACTCAAGTGAGGAATAATAGGTTCTCCTTGAGTAAGTATATTTATGAGTTCTCTTATTCCTCTTATAGGTGAGTGAGTGTAGCCCTAGCAAGTGAGAATTGAGAGTTGAAGACTAAATTGTGCTTTGCAATGGAGTTACACACAAGTACCGCACTAGTTAGGTAAGAGAAATTGCAACCTCGTGATAGATTATATCAGAGTAAGGTTAGACGAGTTGCTATTAGAGTGGTTTGTATTTGCATTGCTTATCGTGTATTAGGGAATTTCATGGCAACATCATAGTAAGTAAGTCAGGAGTGACGAACATGCTTGTAGAAGTTCAATAAAAGTTTAGGAGGGAGATGTCAAAAGAACCATCATAGGAACTGACTTTGGATGCTTGCATCACTACGTTGGAGGCCCAGTTCAATAAGTTAGAATAAACTATGTCCAACTGCTCAAAAAAATTCAGTACCTTCATGGATGCCTTGCATAGTCTTAAGGCTGACATGCAAAGTTCGACCAAGGTGTTTAAATATATAGATGCCAAGACCACTGAAACGGTGGAATGCATGTCTAATCTCCTTGAGACTATGGAAGACAAGATATCCAGTCTACATGAGGAAGTAGCCAAGTTAGAGGATGTAAAAATTTGATTGGCCCTATCGAAGAAAGCAGTAGCTAGTGGGGGAGGGCTTGGACCAAAAGAGTTTGCTCCTAAAGTTAAGATCCTAGAAATTAACAATTATAAGGGAACTTGTGATGCCAAGGACTTGGAGAATTTCTTATGGAAGATGGAGTAGTACTTCAAATATGTTAAGATTTTAGAGGAGGCCATAGAGGTAGATATGGCCATGATGTATCTCATCGATGATGAAATGCTATGATGGAGACAAAGGTGGTACAGTGATGTAACTATAGTTGATGTACTATAGCCACTTGGAAAGACTTCAAGGAAGAGATCAAAGCTCATTCTTTTTAGAAAATGTGAGTACTTGGCCCAGAAGAATCTGAAGCAATTGAAGTATACATGATCCATTCATGAATACGTTAACCAATTCATGGTTTTGCTCCTGAACATCTTTGATATGACTGAGAAGGACAAGTTGTTCTTCTTCATGGATGGGTTGCAATCTTAGATAGAGCAAGAGTTGTAAAGGAGAGAAGTATAAGACTTGGCTACAACACTTTCAACTACGGAGAACTTGGTTGAGTTTATTAAAAAGGTTGAAGATACCAATAAAAACAAGAAGGCAAGGCCAATCAAAGCAAATGTGGGGAAGGCAAACCTAGGAGTCATAAGAAGGAAGGCAAGGGGGACCGTTGTGACTTAAGGGGCAAAGGTATATTCATCTCTCGCCACCTACTTGCTTTATATGTGATGAGGATCATAGGGCAGCTGACTGTCAAAAGATAAAGACCCTTAATGCCTTGTTGGTTAAAAAGGAGAATGGCATGGTAAGAGAAGAGGATGACAAGGAGCCTAATATGGGGCACTTAAGACTCATTAACACCATGAAGGGACCAAGCATGTTGCTTGTACGGGATAGAGTTTGATGTATGTAGGCGTGTGTCTTAATAGCAAAGGCACATGGGCCATAATAGATGCAAGAGCCACTTACAACTTCATCTCAAAAGAAGAGGCTAAGAGGTTGGGTCTGGAGCTGAAGAAGGATGAGAGTAGGATAAAAGTAATAAGCTGTGAGGCTAAGTCGGTGCTTGAAGTTGCCAAAGAGATACCCATCAAGGTGGGAGAGTGGCAAGGCACTATCAACTTGACTGCAATGCTTATGGACGACTATAAGGTTATTCTTTGAATGGATTTTCTTACTTCAGCTAAGGCCATCCCTATGCTATATCTTGGAATTTTGAGTTTTTTTATGAGAAGACCTCTTGCAGATGGTAGAAAACAAGGGAAGGTGCTATCTACGGCACATCTAGCAAGGGAATCCACAACAAGTATGGAGAGGGCACAGTTAAGCTTACCATGCCTAGGTGATGTGAGGATGTTGAGATCTGAAGGGTCTCAGGAGAGACCAGTGGTCAATAAGGGTGTACCACAATAGGAGGACTCCAAGAGGAAAAAGACTAAGCTAAGACATGCATGCAACATGATAGCTTATAAACTACTACAATGATATACATGAGATAGAACAACAAAAGATAGTCATGCAGAGGCACATGATGAGGAAAGTCCTCACGAAGCACAACAATGGCAGAGTGCCAATGTGCAAGGAGAGGAATCTGATAGGGCATCTCATGAGGATCATGAGACAGCATGGCATGTGCGAGGTGCATAAACACTACTTGTGCCAAAGGGTAAAGCTTGCAACACCAACAAAGATGTGTCAACGAGGGTGTGACACTATCAATTGGGAAGAATGTCACAAACTTATGTTGTGAAGCCAATAGCAAAGGCTTACAAACTCCACGGGAGGCCTATTTAGCTTTTGGATGTGGCCTGAGAGACTTAGACCCCTGTTCCTAGATCTATGGAACAAGGCCTGATTCTAAAAGGCTAATTTCTGGAAATGTCCATATAAATATCTATAAGTTTCATACAAGTCTAGAAGGTGGTAGATTTTGTAGGGGGTTGCAAAAGATGATCTAGACCGCTAGTGTAATGACACATGTAATGACCCTAATCATCCATTGAGGAGGTGGATGGAGGTGAGCAAGTATAAATAGGGTGTAGCTTCGCATTTGTAAACAACTCAACTCATTGGAAGCTACTCAAGTGAGAAATAAAATGTTCTCTTTAAGTAAGTCCTCTTCTAAGTTCTCTTGAGTTTTCTCATTGTGCATATGAGTAAGTGAGTGTAGCACTAACAAGTGAGAGTAGGGTGTTAAAGGCTGATTTATGCTTAGCAAAAAGAGTTGCACACAAGTGCCGCACAGGTTAGGCAAGGGAAATTGTAATCCCATGACATTATGCACCAAAAGGTAAATTTTCTAAGGCCTGATTTTAAACTACACCCGTCATCCTCCTGTCATCTTATTGGCCATAAAAGTAATGATAAAGGGATTCAGCCCTATAAGGCTTGTAAATTGACTACAACCAACTTTTGCTTGGGGGTTTCTTCATTGGATGATTTGACCCCATGAGCTGATCCAAACCAATTGGATCCACACATGGATTGTAAATCTTACCAATTGGATAGCATTTGATCACTTTTTGAAGATTCAATTTTGATTTAGATTACTTTTAGTTTAGCTTCATCTCTTGATATTTATAGCTGAAGCTATATCAATGTTCCTATGATAATGTTGACTTGTAAATGACACTTTGGAATAGGTTGAATGTTAGCTAGAACTGGTTGCTTCTTTATTGACTTTAGCATGAACTCAGTCCCGAAAATTTGTTTTTTGCTAGTCTGCCAACGTTGTGTGAAGATTATGACTACTTAAACTAATTAATATCACATAATAATTGCTAGATGGGTACTTTGGGGAAACTACTTTTCATTTGTTCTTTGTTTTTTTATGTCGTTTCATTGATATAATCTTGAGGGCATGTATTGGATGTTTGGACATAAAGTAGACTTGTGTGGATTATAGGAAATCAATGTTTGAGGACATTAAAATAAACTGTGTGATCACAAGAGAACCAAGTTTTTACTTTTACTTCTCAAGTCACAAACGTGGAAGGGGTTAACAATTTATGCACTCTCAGTATCATGGATAGGCCTAAGAAATTTAACAAATCAAAATAGGAAACAGAAGAAGAAGAAGAAACATGGATAGTGGCTCCAGCAATGGCGAAAGCCACGATGCTGATCCTTCCGGCTTCTGTCTTGTTGTGGGTTCGTAATCTCTACTACTTCATTGGATTCGACGCCGAACTCTGCTGCAATGTTCTAATGGAGCTTGAAACAAAGAGAGTCCTAGTTGAAATTTTCAAACAAAGGGAAAAGGAGAATGGTCAAGTTGGTGGTGCAGTTCCTATCTTATACAAAAAGAAGCTTCAGGAAGTATTAATAAGCCATAAGGTTGAGGTTGGCAAAGTATTAATTTTTGAAGAAGCATTCAGATCTTTTCCTAGATGCTAATGATCTAAATGCAAAGTGAATTTGCTTATAAGAAATTGTGTTGTCGAAGATGCCACTGGTGCTAAAAAGATAAACTCTGAAGAGCTTTGTGTTACATTGCATCTGTGTCTACAAAGCAAATTGGCCCATAATGTCATAACTTTTTCAATCCTTCAAATTTCTTGAAGTTTGAGAAGGATGAATCTAGAAGAGTAGCTATTCCACCATATATTGAACAACATCAAGAAAGTGAGAAGGAGGTCACTAATACTTAACAAGCTGAGAATTGGTTTTCTTAGAGTTTTGCACAACAAATAGGTGATATGTTTCCGGTTGATCTTCTTGGTTTTCTATGACCTGGGCATCGAAGATGTGAGGGACAAAATCTAGGATATGGTGAAAACAGTTGATCCTCTTAGATACGCTTGCTAATCTTCTTGCCTGTAAGCAAGGATGGTCAGGCGCTATCCTTAGCTTTTGGGCTTACGACTGCCGAGAAAATCTTCTGTAGGAAGAAGATGAACCGAAAAAACCAAAAACAAAGATTCAACGGTTGAGATTTAATGGATAATAAGAGAAGAATTTTCTAGTTAATCTGCCATGATCTTTCATTGAACGTTTCGATATTGCATATGTTTTATGTTTGATTATTTTTAATTTATGAGATTTATTGGAAATTATTGGACATTGCCTCAATTGGTTGATCTGTTTAATGACTAGAAGGCATTTGTTTTTGCTTTTAGTTATTTTAATTTATGAGATTTGAAGAAATATATTATATGTTTGAGATTGTTGGATTCTTTTCATTAAAGAGCGTAATTTTGGAAGATGTGGAGAAAATTATCCACATATAGATAGTGATTATTCATGATTTCTAATGGCTAAGCAAACTTCATCGTCCATTTAGTTATTCTGGGTCCAAATTGTCAAAATCAAGAAAATAGGGCCCCACATTAGCATAGTGTACAAGATGTAACATTTTAGACAACTTGTGAGGTGTAGAGTACTATTGAGACCATACCTAAATCTAGGGTGCAATTGAATTAAATTCATGCCTGGGGTAGAGACGAGGAATCACAAGAATTTTTTGTACAAATTTTCCTTCGTCCATATAGTGGATGGAAGTGATTTTTGAGGTGATGTAGGACCAGAATACCCCAATAGAGAAACTCTAATTTTTAAAGAAAGGCCACTATTTTCAAAGAATTTTCAAAGAACACTAATTCAAGACTCTTTCTTCATCGTGTGTGGAGTAAGAATAGAGAATCAGATTTCAATTCCATCCCTTATTCAAAGAATTTTGAACTGAACTCCTTTTCAAGTGAGTATTAGATGATTGTTCAGGATCATAGTTATTTTGATTCGTGGGAAGTTGGAATTGGTCATCAATAAATTTGCCTGCAAGACCAACATATGCAAAAAGGAACAAAATTCAATTCCACAAATACCACTGTCCTAAAAACATTGCAAAAATTAGCCTCCAATGAAACAAAAAATAAAGGAAGATAAACCAACATCAAGTACCACATTTCAAATCAAATCTAGGTTACAAAAAAAATGGGTTTTTTGCAATCAAACTCATAACTCAAATGAGAAAAAGAAAACAAAGAAGAAAAACTTAAATCAAAAGTATGTTCCCAACCTTGCCCAAGTCATAAAACCCAAAATGCATGAACAAGCATCTCAAAAATAACCCAAAACACACAAAAGTTTGATTTTGAGAAGTGTTACTCATCCAATCTCTTCCACATTGACGACATTGAACTCATAAATGTTATGCGAAACCACCAATAACACACCCTCCGATATCTATCAACCCTTTCTTCTAAAAAAATCATCATCAAAATCGCTCTGTGTGTGTGTGTGTGTGTGTGTGTGTGTGTGTGTGTGTGTGTGTGTGTGTGTGTGTGTGTGTGTTGACAACAAGTCTCAAAACCCATGAGATGTTCTTATATTGCTACTATAAGACTAACTATGGTTTATAATGGATTTATTTGATGAAGAATTTCTCAAATTAAAACAAAATCAACCAAGATGAAGATGAAATTTAGTATCTCAAAATGGGTTTTACTAATGAAATACCAATTAGGGGTATTTTTGTACCTGTATGCCCTCAAGAGTTCCATCAATAATTGGATGGTGAAATTGATAGAAAGATTGCATTGAAACTTTTTTGCTAGTTTGAGGGATTAAGGTAGACAAATCAATAGTTGGGAGTGGCTGTTAAAAAGTGAGTGATAGTTGAGGGGGTCTTCTAATACTTTTCCTATTAGTTATATAACTATACCTGACTTAGCTACTTAGCTAGCTTCATTAGTATTTCCCGATGCTCTCTAGTCTCGGTGTGAGAAGAAGTCAACATCCCTTTTTCCATCTTAACATTTTCATGAAAGATTTAAGCCGTTCATCATGTTTGGTATAAAATAATTAGGTAACCATGAGAAATAAAATGTATATGGTTGATCTTAATAACTTATTTTAGTTTTGAAAAACTTCAATGGTCATGATTTTCAACTCAACAGAATAGAAGTTAAAAACATCCAGTAGTTACGAGATTCATTATTTAGCCCAATAGAGATTCGTTAAAAACATCCTGTCACTGCCGGATTGCACCAAAGATTGACATTGAGTCCATACCTTTTCACATTAGTTATGGATGAGTTAACAAAACATCTGCATGAGGAGATTCCCTGGTGCATGCTATTTGCAGATAATAAGTCCTACTTGATGAGACAAGGGAGGGTGTAAACATAAAGCTAGAGTTATGAGAGAAGCATTAGAATCTAAAGGATTTAAAATCAGCAGAACTAAGCAGAATACATGGAATGTAATTTTAGTAAGGAGAATAGGAGTGGAACACCAGTCAAGATTGATAACCAAGAAGTCCCCATGAAAGACCACTTTTGATACTTAAGATCATTGATCCATGAGAGTGGAGAGATTGAGAGGGAGGTTACCCAGAGAATCCAAGCGGGGTTGGAATAAATAGAGATGTGCATCGGGTGTTTTATGTGATTGACGAGTGCCACTCAAACTAAAGGAAAAATTCTATAGGATGGCTATAAGGCCGACCATGCTCTATGGATCAGAGTGTTGGGTAGTTAAGGAACATCATACTCATAGAATGAGCATCGCAGAAATGAGGATGTTGAGATGGATGAGTGGTAAGACAATAAAGGATAGAATTAGAAATGAAAATATTAGAGAAAATTTAGGGGTAGCACCAATAGATAACAAGATGAAGGAGATTAGACTTAGATGGTTTGGACATGTTCAAAGGAGACCAACAACGGCACCAGTTAGAAAGAGTGAGGCAATACAAGTAGAAGGTTCTAAAAGGGCAAGGGGAAGGCCCAAAAGAACGTTGATAGAAGTGGTGATGAAAGATTTAAAAACTTTGGGACTAAATGAAGCCATGGTATTTAATAGAGTGAAATGGAGGAATAAGATTCATGTGGCCAACCCCTAATTGGGATAAGGTCTTGATGATGATGACGACAAAACTATTATGAACATGATGAATGACTTTAATTTATAAAGATATGCTCTAGAATGGACAAAAAAATACCTCAACCTCTTCTCAGAGTCTTAAGCAGCAACACTTACGAAAGTCTATCCAAACTGACCAAGTTATTATTTGATGAATGGTGCTTCATTTGTGATCATCCCCACACTTAAAGCACGGTCTGCATTTAGTCCCTCAAATTCATTTTGTTCATTTCTTGCCCCTGAACTTCCTAAACAGTTTTTTCGTATAGAAATGCTTTCCAAACTAAGTTTTAGGACTGACTCCAAAACCCTACCTAAGCCCCATGTATGAATAATCTGACATGCACATCTTGTTTGGCCCTCTTTAGATAGGCAAAATATCAAAATTCACATCCGTTGGATGCTTTTAGCTTTACATTTCCGTATTTACACCATACCCATTGGTCTTTTTAAGTGAAAAACTAGTAGCTATAAACATTCAATTATCATATTTTTAGCAAATAGCCTAAATAAGAGAAGCTAAACAAGATAATTGGCGACATCATTCGATGGTTAAGTTTAACCTGGCTGGATTTGGGAGTCAATCCCAGAACTCAGTCCGAATATCATTTCAATTTTTTGTAAGCCCATGGAAAAATAGCTATTAGTATTGACCATTAAGTTCACAGTTAAAATAACCAAACTGCCCCAGTAGCAGTTAATACTAACTCTATTCGGCAAAGAGGCTTATGGAAAAATCAATTTTGAAGTTGCGGTCAACTTATGAATAAACTGAACTAGGGGTTACATGCAAATCGACTTAAGTGTGGGATTTAATTGCAACCAGAGCCGGACGGAGATGATCATATTTACTTTGGCACAAATGGGGCCTAACGGGTGGCTATAAGGAAAGAAGAACCACTTAAGAGCCTTAAATGTTCAATCTGTACCTCGTAGGATCCACTTGAAACCTAATATTTCACGCACCGACGGATTCCACCCACTCCTTGCAACTTTTCTTTCCTTCACTTCTCACCGAAAACATCATGAATGGACACCACGAGCTCCAGTCCATATTGCTTGTTCTTGGACCAGACAGCCATGATTGAGAAAGGCAACGGAGTTTCCTTCTTTTCATGCTTGTTTAAAGAATGCTAATAAAATATTTCAAAGGTGAATTGCCTTTCTGATGTAGCTAGTGAAGACTGTCTCATTTGGAGAAGGCCCTTCCCGTGCCAAGCAATACAGTGAATTTGAGACGTTAAATTGACTATGACGGGGCCCAAACCGCTTTGGAGCCCCAGAAACTTGCACCAACCATCACATAGACCGCGTGTAACTTGCTTGGGAGTTACAGGAGATACAGGATAAGAACTATCTTGACGGAGTTTTTTTGCCGCTGAAACATGAGATGGCAGCCACCGGAGATCATGCCATGGCCATTTGTTTGTCATCCTCCAAAGGCAACATCAATGGGAAGGAAGCGTTCCGCTTGCTAGTGAATCATCGGTTGCATGCATGACCTAACCGGCCATGCCCAACGACAAGAAGCCAATGCATGGAAGAACTAGCTAGGACCTCTAATAGTGGCATGAAAAATCATGTTATTAATTGAACTATTTTATAATTAGTCTGTGTGCTTTTGTGAAGGGGGTCTTGGCGCGCAATGGTAGAGTTGTCGTCGTGTAACTTTAAGATCATGGATTGTGTGAAAAAAGCTTCTCGCAAATTTAAGATAAAGCTGCATACTGTTTACTTTTTGGTCCGACCCTTTCCGAGTCCCTGCATTCACGGGAGCTTTGTGAGCCGGGCAGCCCATGTGCCTCTAGGGTGGAAACGTTGCCTGCACGTCCTTGTTTCTGACAGCCTACATTGGAGCCCACGACTCACATGGGATGTGCCTCATTTGTTACAAGTGCATTGACAGAAAGGAATATTTAATATTTGTATAGAATAAACATTATATTAAAACAAAATGAGAGACATCTATACAACATATGTAAATATATTAGGAGTGAGGTTGTTTATAATCCCAAACATAGACAGATAATAGCCTAAGATCTTGGCTGCATGTTCTTAAATAAGTGGCGATAATTTCTGAGGCTGGAAATAGTAGGGATAGAAAGTATCATCCATGGATGCTCAATCAATTCACATCTTGTTATCCTTGTACCAAACATTCCCAATTGAATACTTAATCTGCATGATCCATTTGATAGACTTTATATATGATTGTTCACGGATTCATGGCATTTAACATTAATATCTTTCTTACTATGGATTGACAAGACAAGAAAGGATACAATTATGAATGAAAATATTAGAGTAAACTTACGGTTAGCACAAATAGGTAACAAGATGAGGGAGATTAAACTTTAATGGTTTGGATTTATCCAAAGAAAACTCAAAATGGTACTAGCTATAAAGAGTTAGACAATGCAAGTAGAAGGTTCTAAAAAGATAAAGAAAATGCCCAAAAGAAAGTAAATAGAGGTGGTGAGAAAAGATTTAAAATTTTTAAGATTAAATGAAGCCGTGATACTTAATAGAGAGAAATGGAGAAATGAGATTCATGTGATTGACCCCTAATTAAGATAAGGTCTTGATGATGATGATGATGATGATCTTTTTATGATGAATAAAGGAAATTTATAAGTTAGAATTGAAGGTTAAGATCATCGTTAAAGACATAGGTCATTGAACATCTTGATTTAACATGATCTGAAGAAGTTGGAGGACTCTCAATCCATTTCTACTCATCTTGGAAGATGATGCTTTGGTAGCTCAAGCAATTAATCAACTAAAGTGATTGGGTTATATGAAATGATCCAACATAATCGTGTAAACCAGGTTATATAAGCTTCGTCAACAGCCACCTAGTAGCTTGCCCATCTGTTGAACCCAAGTAGTTGGGCATTTGAAGTCCTATCGATCGACTACCATTAAGAAAACATATTGTGTTAGTGGTGTTTGAGATGAGATGATCTAGCATGACATGGTATTATATAGACTACAACATTGTTAGTGGTGCATGAGATGAGTTGAGGTGAAATTGTCTCATCTTAACTATATCATTGTTAGTGATGCTTGGGTTGACATCTTATTATCATTTTCTTCAGATATCTAAACCATCTATTTTGCATCTACACCAAAATCTTCATGATGATTTGGGAAATGGCCAATCTAAGGTGGGCCCAGAGATTAAAGGTTTAATTTTGATCACCTAACAGTGGAACTCGCACGTTCTTTTAGCTTGCTCAAGCATTTACTGGCTGCTGCTCCTACACCATTAAGGCCACCTCTACCACATCACTATCGG
The DNA here is from genome assembly GCA_035236585.1 of Warburgia ugandensis. Classification (NCBI taxonomy): domain Eukaryota; kingdom Viridiplantae; phylum Streptophyta; class Magnoliopsida; order Canellales; family Canellaceae; genus Warburgia; species Warburgia ugandensis. Next base: position 7,457,165 of record CP141138.1, on the reverse strand, counting down.
CAAGAGCTACCATCATGCCAGAATAACCATAATCTCCCGAAGATCCTAACCGTTAGATCAACTTCATCGACGACAAAGAATACATGCTCAAACTCATCTCAAGAGGAATACTTTCGGGGAGAGTGATCACATGATCACTTTCAGCGTGGCTGCCCGGCCAGGATCTGATCTCTCCCATTTTAGTTATCTCGTATGCCAGAAACTAGGCATCCAAGCCTTTCGTCGTGAATTGTAAACCGTCATCGTTTCTACTTATAGCCGTATGTTTTCTGTGATCATAAGTACAGCCCTTTCAGATTCTAGACACCAAAAATTTTATGAACCAAGTGAACGGGTGGGATCAAACAAATAAGGGGCCCTTAACGCAAAGGTGGATGCCATACGGGAACTTAGCATGTGATCCAGCAACGTGATTTGGACTGAGTTTTGAGACCCACTTCAAACTTATGCTTGGGTACACCAGTCTTTGAATGATCTAATTTGTTCATCTTATTTGGCCTCCTTTAGATAGGCCAAATGCAAAATTCATGTCCCTGGGCAATTTCAGCTATGTGTTTTCGGTATTTAAGGTGTCTGTAGTTCTTGAGATACAATGAAGGTACATAAGAATAGATGATATGAAATTTAGCTTGACATGACTTAGTTTGAGATGACCAAATTTGACATGAAATGATCGAGAAAACTTAACTGTAAGTTAAGATATGATAATTTTTATAGCAATTGATCTCAGGCATGACTAATAATAAGATAAGGAGATATAATTTTATCTCATGTACTAAAAGAAAAAACCTGGTAGCTAGAAGCATTAAAAGGATATAAATTTTTTTGCAGATAGCCCTGATCGGAGATATTCAACGAGATGACAGGTTAGATCTTTTAAAGGTAGGGTTTACAGGGAGGGTTTTCGTTCTGTTAATTAAAATTAAAAACTTTTATTTCTTATTTTGGCGGTGAGAAACAGCCAACAAAAGCAAAGGCCAGGCGACAATTTAGGTCTCCCTCTCCATGTGCTTCCCCAGCTACCCCGCAATCCCCGTTCCCCATAAACCCTTCATTAAACCTCAAACAGAATCAAAACCCATGAAATTTTGATCCAAATAAACAAACCCATTTCCTCAAATCCCCTAAAAACAACCCATTTACCCTAAAATCTCTCCTCTCCACACACCCATATCCCGACACCCTCCTATGTTTGTCCATCCCCTTTTTTCTCTCACAGTCAGATCTGCTTCCTCTTTCTTTTCCAATCTTCCAAACCCAGAGGAAGCAGGTCGAAAAAATTGCCCTTCCCAAACCCATCGATGGCGTCAATTGCGCCTGTTCGACCTCCTTCGTTCTTCCTCTGCATAGCTCTCATTATCATCTCCATTTTCACAGCCCCATCTGAATCAAAACTCAATCCATACTACTACAAACAAAAATGCCCCAAATTTGAAGAAATTGTAAGAGAAACAGTGTTGGACAAACAAATGAAGCAACCCACAACAGCCGGAGGCACAACAAGGCTCTTTTTCCACGACTGCTTCGTGGAAGGCTGTGATGGTTCCACTCTCATCACCTCAAACGCCTTCAACAAAGCCGAGAGAGATGCAGACATCAATCTCTCACTTCCCGGGGATGCATTCGAGGTAATCGTCCGAGCTAAATCAACCTTAGAGATGGAATGCCCAGGAATCGTTTCCTGCTCAGATATACTCGCCCAAGCAACTCGAGACCTCATAACCATGGTCGGCGGACCGCATTACGTAGTCCCACTTGGGCGCAAAGATGGGCTGGTCTCAAAAGCTTCACGGGTTTCAGCAAATCTCCCAAGAGGCAACACTTCCATTTCTAAGATCCTTGCCCTTTTCGCGGAAAAGGGTTTCAACGCTCAGGAAACTGTTGCTCTTTCTGGAGCCCACACCATTGGATTCTCCCATTGCACTGAGTTTGTCAAGAGGATCTTCAATTTCAGTGCTACTTCTCAATCTGATCCAAAGATGAATCCCAGATATGTAGAGGGATTGAGAAAAGCTTGTGCGAATTACCAGAAAGATCCAACAATGGCTGCCTTCAATGATATAATGACACCGGGCAAATTTGATAACATGTATTTCCAGAACCTGCCCAGAGGATTAGCTTTGTTGCAGTTTGATCAGGCTTTGTATGATGATCAACGGACTAGGCCTTTTGTGGAGCTGTATGCCAGGGATCAAGACAAGTTTTTCAGGGATTTTGCCAAGGCTATGAGTAAGCTTAGTATTTATGGGGTTAAAGTTGGTCGGAAGGGAGAAGTAAGGAGGAGGTGTGATCAGTTCAACAACTTGTCCACTTGAATAAAGAGAAAGGAGAAATTGAATTCATTGTGTGATGAGCTCATAGTGTCGTTGTTGGTGTTGTTTTTATTCCTTAATCTGTTCATATTCGTATATTTGACGATGGTAATATACATTTATGATCGTCTAATGATGGATGATATATGGCTTCGCCCCCCCTTTTTCTTGTTTCTGTCGTGTTTTTGGCATCTGGCTGTGGTGGGTTAGTCTCTTTAAATAGAGCAGGAGAAGCTCCACTGCAGGTATCAGTAATGGAGGAAATTTTTGTTTGTTTGTTCTCTTTCATCTATTTTCCTCTTTCGCTCTTTTCTGTATTTGATTATGTAATGGAAATTTGTTGTAATTTGATTATGGGTATTTTTGCATCTAGAATGGGAAGAGAAGAACGTGGTTGGTTGGGAAGATGAAGGAATAAAGAGCGGGAGAATGTCTTTGCTGGTTTTGGTTTTGATTTCTATGTTGTTTTTGTAATTTGATTAACAAGGAGAAGTGGGTTATTTAGCTCTTTTAAGTGGATTTTGCTGTATTGATTTGTCTCTGTGGAAGAAGCGATGGGAGATGCTCACAGCTGTATATGGATGTTCCACCAACGAATTGTAGCAGAGGCTCGGCTGTCAACTTCCTTTTGCGGCAGACAGAGGACGCTGGGGCGGAGAACATTGTCTGGAATTTGATATCTCATGTGCTGGGCCACGACTTGGAAATCTTGCTCATCAAATGATCTTGTCCTTTCATTCTTGATCATTCAAAGGAAGGCCCAATGCCATTGTGGGCTTGTCTTGCTCTATGATAATAAAAAACGGAAAGTGTTCAATTGGAGTGGGACCTCGAAGATGAACGGTTAGGATCACGAAGAAGTTGGATACGACCCTGCTTGGATCATCTTCCTGGGACCGAGCCCTCTTGTCTGAAAGGATAGCGAACCTGATTGGAACAGAAAAAACTGGCTAATCGACGGTGCTAATGGTTTAACGGAGGATATAACAGTTTACCCCTCTGAATATGTACGGGATCATCGGAATTTGGATCCCACAAACTTTTTAGCTGGAATTTTGATCTATCTTCGACAACCTGCAAGTACGGTTCACTTCTCAGATTATCGGAACCGTTCGTCTTCTAGGACCACTCTGAAATATGAATGCATGGAGCTAGTTTTACATTCTCCAAAAATCAAATGCTTAGAAATACAAAGGCATTTGTGCAAAAAGTCCAACATTTTTTAGTTTTATAAATTTGTTATTAAGTTTTTCGCAAAATTATCATTCTATTAGTTTTCCAAATTTTTTTGTATAGTTTTTTTAAATTTTTTGATATTATCCTTTCCTATTTTGAATTTTACTTCGATACTTAGAACCATAACTTGTGATTAAGTTGCCAACATACAATTTAATATAAGAAATCTAATAGCATAATTAGATTTCAACAAAGACCAACAAAGTGGGATATTTAATTGCAAACATACTATATTCACTAACCTATGCAATAGTACCTATTAAGCTTCTTCAATAAAATTAAACCATTTAAACATTGATTTCTCACTAAAAATTGATATATAATTTTTCCTAACATAAATTAGAATATAATCAATGCTTTTAAATCAATAAAAACACATTAAAGAAAAATTTTAATTGAAATCATAAGCAAATTATTGTTTTTGTTTACATGAATAGTGACGAGGAGTAGATTTTAAGCTCTTCGTTTTAATTGAAATAATAAGTCTTGGTCTTCTTCTTCTCAATGTCTTCTATCTATATATATGATAAATTTTAGATATTTTTGTTGATTAGCGAAGCAAAATCAAGCTTAAAGTCCTCTTAGTCACCATTGTTTGTTTGCTAGAAGGTAATATTGAAATTAAAAAAAAAATTAATAGAGAAAGAGGATTGAAAACTAACATAGCGATAATTTTACAAAGCTCACGAAAACTTAATGATAAATTTGTAAAATTCATAAAACATTGCACTTTTGTTTACAAAAATACCAAAATATAATGGTATTTTAGCAAAAATCTCAAATACAAATGAAGGGAAATTTTAGGGTTGTTGCTCATGAATAACAAGGCCAACCAACTCGATCGCTTTCCTCTTTGAAAATTATGCACATTTATAAATTTTCCTTCCCCAATTTAGATACAGGGATGCGGCCTGCATCTTGTACGCTCAAACAGATGAAAACTTAAATAAGGCAGCCAAACATAATGAACGGTTTAGATCATCAAAAGTGGAACCTATCGCGTTTGTGTAACTTCCAGTGTCCAGGTAGAAGGAGTCTTGGTTAAGTGCACTCTGTTATCAGTCTAGCAGGGCTGCCTTCATAGACTTGTCTGTTTCTGCCTTTGGTTGTTGGAGCAGCTCCTTGGTAACTAAATCAGAGACACAAAGGGGGGAATTTGGACCAGTCATTGTGGGGATGAGGCAGCCCCAGCCGAAACATGGTCCAATCTGCTATAACTTCGCTTCTAATATGTAACAGATTACACTATGCAATTTCCCTTTGTCTTGTCAATCTACTGCCTGCAAAGCAGTGGCATTACTCCACTCTCAGCCATCCAATGTGATTGTCAATCATCTATTGTTTGGCTCCTCAACCATTCACTTTGCCTACCAATTAATCGATTGCATGGCTACCCTAGTCACTTGTTTAGCCTCCATCTAAGAATGTTCCACAAAATCAACGGCCAGGATTCATTGTGCAAGTCCTCGTTGGGGAACACAACCAAAACACAATTGTGTCCGGCTCATTCCAAACCGCGCTCCTGAAATCGACACGAGTGAGTTCTCCTTATTTATCTCAGTTGTCCGTACCTTGCCGGAAATCGCGGTGTTATCGGAGAAACCTCCTCTCTCTAGTCTGGCGAATGAATTCATTTGAATTTCGCCTTGCAGTGGATCTCAATGTCATTCTCTGAATCCACCATCCGATTTGGGAGATGGGTTTTCCTTGTTTTTCTCGTTTTCTCTACTGCCATCTCCCAAATGGCCATGTCTGAAATCAGCTATCGGGAAGCTGCTAAGAAGAAATACATGCGTGAGAAAGTCCGGAAAATGTGAGTAAATCGTCTCTGTAACTTTTCCTTTTGACCTGTTTGTCAGAATCTCTGCTCTGTCTGTTTTCGTAATGGGATTTCCTCAAATAGATTCTGCGGCTAAGTTTTCAATTTGAACCGCTTTGAGTACATCAGCTGAGGACTAATGGCTTTGAATCCAATCTTTTTCGACCATCACCTTCTGAGAAATGCCTCATCGTTGAATGTGGAAACTTTGTTTTTTGGCTTTACTCAAAATTTTGTTTTTGTTAGAGAAGTTTGCGTTTATCTAAGGTAATTCCTAGCTTTGAGTGAAATTATGGAATTGATTTCAATGTTTGATGGTGTGACACTTGAAATTGATGGAAATTTGAGTTAGAAGTGGTGATTCAAGACGGGATTTAATTCTTTGGTTGATTCCACCCTTTTGCGGATTGCCCTGCTGAGTTGACCTGTAGGTGAAATCTGCGATAATAGATTTCATCCATCATTGGTTCTACCTGGGATTCAAAATCTTTCTTGATATGGTGGGTGTCACTTACAAGTTTATCCAAAGTGCATTCACCTAAAAGGTAGAATCCACTTTAGAATTCAAATCCTTCTTGATTAATTCCCCCATTGTTTTGTTTCTAGGCTTCAGCTGATATCAAATGTGCATTTGGAAGTGAACAGGACTGACTGTCATGTATCTCAAGTACATCTATTACATTTTAGAAATAGAAATTTGAAGTATTCATGAGAGATGTCAAATATTGGATAGGACCAGGGCTGATTGGCAGTTGTGGTGGTATCTTCTAACATATATTGCTGGTTGATAAGCTAAATAATGGCTTATCTAAAGAGCTAGACTGATTGAATTTTGGTTAGCATTGCAAGAGCAGGTTTTGAAGGGGAGCCTTGGCGCAAAGGTAAAAGTTGTCGTCATGTAACCTTGAGGTCACGGGTTCAAGGTGTGAAATCAGCCTCTTGCAAAAATGCAAGGTAAGGCTGCCTACTTTAGGCCTTCGTGGCCCGCCCCTTCCCCGGACCCCGCATAGGTGGGAGCTTCGTGCACTTGGGCTGCCTTTTTTTATTGCAAGAGCAGGTTTTAAAACAATTGCTGAATTGTTTGTGCTAAACTTTCTTAACCAGCAACAGATGTTTAATTGTTTACTTTTGAAAGGACTTTTGCTATTAATTTTTGAAAACAAGCATAGTTTGGTGTTGTGAAAGGATATAATACTTCTTTATAATCTAGTACACTCATCTTTTCAGGTTTTACCATGCATATGACAACTACATGGCTCACGCGTTTCCGGTCAGTTTCAATCTCATAGTAACTTCGGTACCTTGTTAGATTGATCTTTGTTCAATGACTCATAATTGATTTTTGTTCTACTCCTTTGTTTCTGCAGCATGATGAGCTAAAGCCTCTCACAAAAACTTTTACCGACTCACTTAGCGAGCTTGGAAATCTGAAGGTATTAAATGAAGATGGCGACAACTTAGCTAGCTGCTAGTTATGATGACAAATATTTTTCTGAACGAAAATTATCTCTGTTGATTGCCTGTCACTTGTCTTTTTTCAGCTTGAACACTTACCACAGGATTATAATGGATCAGCCTTGACCTTAATTGAATCACTTTCAAGGTATACTCCAAGGAGAATGCATGTGAGGTTTAAGTTCTGAATTTTTCACATGCACTTGTGTTTCTCCATCACTTTCAATGGAGCTTTATTTTCAATATTTCTAGTTGAAGCTACTTCAATCATCATCAAGACCTTATCCCGATTAGGGGTCAGTCATATGAATCTCGTTCCTCCTCCTCTATTAAGTGTCATGGCTTCATTTAGTATTAAAGTTTTGAATCTTTTCTCACAACTTCTATCCATGTTCTTTGGGGCCTTCCGCTTGCCCATACTTAGATCATCTCACTCCTTCTAACTGGTGCCGTTTTGGTTTCTGTTAGACATGTCCAAACCATCTAATCTCCCTCGTCTTGTTACCTATTGGTACTACGCCTAAGTTTCCTCAATGTTTTCATTTCTAATTCCATCATTTCTTGTCTTCCACTCATCCATCTCAACATCCGCATTTAAATGACCCTCATCCCATTTACATGTTGTTCCTTAGCTGTCGAACACTCTGATCCATTGAGCATGGCTGGCCTTACAGCCATCCTATGCAACATGTACATAGGAATATTTTTGTTTGCAAAATGAGTTTCAAACTGCTGGATTCTTAACTATTTAACTGTTTACTTCATTAATTGGTTTTGGGATTTGCTATTTACTGTCAGTCTTGGATAGTTATTTACTGGTTGTAGACTAATTTTTGTTCTAGATTATGACATTCTAGAAAAACCAAGCTTACATAAAAACTGCTAAATGATCTTCATATCTGTAGCCATAATACTGAACGAACTTTGTGACAGCATACGAGGTTGATTTTGACCTACGAAAGCATTTGACAAAATTTATTTTCAAATGTGATATCAGTGGTCCCATATTTTCTGAAGTTCAAAATGGAAGTTGCAGATGGGATGAGCTTCAAGCTAGCATATTCTTCTCAGACATATGTTAAAGTCGCATGTAATTGCAAAGATAATTGTAATCTTGTAATCCAATGTAGACCTGTTTACCAACTGATGTGATGGAGTTGACAGATGATTGTCGTAATTTTTAGATGAGGGTGTATGATGTATAATCAGTTCTCCAGTATTAGAGAAATATGTGATTACCCACTTTATCAAGATAAGTAGAAATAAGACAGCAAGAAAAATGAGAGAAAAGAAAGGAAAAAGGAAAGGAAAAGAGTTACTAGCCACAAAAAATTGATATACTTATGCATGAACAGAACTCTTACATAATCTAAGCTGCCTATGTGCCCAGAAAAAATTGAGGGGCACACTTCCGGATCTGCTACTCCCTGCTTAGTTGTGCATAAGCATCACATGAACTTTGTTGAATTTTGTATTTGTTATAGTAAAAAAGACTTTGCTTTGCATTTGTTCATACATTTCATATGAACTCTGTGTATGCAGTATGTACTATGGAGGAAATGAACATAGGCCATTATGTCTTAAGAACTCCTTGAGCAAATATCTAACTTGTTTTTACTGAAAAGAGGCATGGGGAAATAAAGGAGGCACTGAATGATCATAGATCTTGCAGCGCTTACATTACATCTGAATCACTGTTTGAAGGGGTCAGAGGCATTAGAGGACTCTGGGGCTCCTAGGAGGTGAGCATAAACCTCTAGTCATGATGCATAGGTGATAGCATGTAGTCTTTGAAGAGATTGACTCTAGTTTTTCCCTTGGCTCTGGTTGAGATGGCGGTTCTATGCTTTTTCTGCTAAATCGTTGTCTTATTCTATCTTGTGGGGTTGGTACCTCAAGATTTTTTTTCCAGAACTATTTCTTTTACTTCTGCAAACAGCCCTCTGTCACTTGGTACTCATGATGATAATTTAACATAATGTATTATGTTTGTGTGGAAGCTCTCCATTTTGGCAATTTCTTGATCTATTCTATGAAGTGAGGGCCTGGACAATAAATCTGATATAGTGATATTTCATGTTATAAGTTCTACTCCTCTTTTTTATCTTATTATTATTATTATTATTTTATTTTCAGGCTTTAAAACATGAAATTTGGCTTGCAAATATTTGAGTTTGATGCATTAGTTGTGTGGATCTCATTATTTGATTCAAAATTTCGGTTGTTGCTATTTTGCAGTCTTGTTATCTTAGGTGACTACACAGAATTTGAAAGAGCTGTTCATTGGCTTTCTGACAATCTTACTTTTGATGTTGATGCTCGAATAAGTCTGTTTGAGGTATCTATATTGATCTTGTATATTCATTTTCACTATTCTATAAATTATGAGAATAAATGCCAATGGGCATGTTTTAGCTCATCAGTGTCAGTTGGGGTCGACATTTTTCTGCATTTTAAAGCAAGTTGTTTTCAAGACATCTGATCATGTGTCTTTTTCCTCTTCCTCACAACTGTGTAGTGCAACATAAGAGTTCTTGGAGGGCTTGTTTCTGCTCATATTCTTGCAACTGATTCTAAGAACATGTTTGTTCAAGGAACGTACAAGAACCAGTTGCTTAATCTGGCTGAAGACTTGGGGCGACGTTTCCTGTGGGCATTTGATACTCCCACTGGCTTGCCGTATGCATGGATTAATCTAAAGGTTGGCTGATGTTTTAATTTCATTTCTGAACAATCTTTTAGTACTAATCTGATTTATTACACCTACAAATAGCAGTGACAAAACTACTTATTCTGTTTGATTACAAGATCACAGCTAAAAGTATTACATAACCTGGATGTGATCAATATGCTGGGAGTAAAGGAAAAGTGGACCATGTATGATGGATAGTACACTGGCATCTCATGGAGTTTCTTTGATGATAAAAAGAAAAGGCTGAATTAAGATGGAGTTATTGCATGCAACAATGTTGGCAAAATTAATTTCACTTCACATTCAAAAGTATTTTATATCTTATTTGATACTTCTTAAAATCTGGTATTTTTTTTTGGCATTTTAAGAAAGGAAAACTGCTTATTTATGTAATATCTTTAACCTTTTTCTTATGGGATGCATATTTTAGATACATGTACATGATGTTTTTGACAATAGAATTAACTAAGTGTTGGATGTGATGAAATTGCTTAATATCACGTTGGAAATTTCTAGTGACAATTTAGAAAAGAAGATCATTTGTACGGTCAATTTTTGGCCTCATGTTCTACATGATATGCATACATTCAACTAAATACTTTCACAGACCTACACAGATATACACAAATGTGCATGTGTGTGCACACAACATTATTATGTGCCGTTAATTTTCTCATATGTGATAATCTATGACTCATGAGCAATGCTGGAATTTTTGTTTGACAGTCTGGAGTGATGGAGAATGAGACCACTGAAACAAGCACATCTGGCTGTGGTGGGGACTGACTACTTACTGTTATAAATGCAACATAAATCAAAAGCAAGCATGCGTTTTGCTGATTGTTTCATTTGAAATTCAGGTTCACTCATCCTGGAAATGGGAACATTATCACGATTAACTGGGGACTCAAGGTACGAAGAAGCAGCACTAAATGCTCTTCGTAAACTATGGAGCATGAGAAGTTCTTTGGATCTTCTCGGCACTACATTGGATGTGATTACTGGGGAATGGATTGAGCACTCATCCGGCATAGGGGCTGGTAAATCTTTAATTGCTTCAATGCTATTTGTCCAAGACATGAAGTTCCATACTTATCCCAAAGCTTCCAATCACAATACTCTAGTTCATTAGGTCTTAGACTCTGGTGGACTGAAACATTTTACCAGACTGAGAGTCTTGTGATAATTAACTGGTAATACATGACTTTTGGTTTGTGTATTCTCTGCTTGTATATTTATTTAATGTTTCTTCTCTTGTGATCTCTTACAGGTGTTGATTCATTCTATGAGTATCTAATGAAAGCCCACATTCTTTTTGGAAGGGAGGAGTTCTGGGACATGTTCCATTCCGCATATCTTGCTGTGCAGAAATATTTTCGACATGGCCCATGGTAAATAGCGAGCATTTTCTTGGTTCTCCATGTACTTAATTTTGTTGAATTAGCACTTATCCTTTCTTTGTGATGTATTATTAGTCTATTTGCCATTAGTAGTACCTGAACAATAACAACAACAGGGTTCTTAAAAACTATCATGCTGCTCAACAAGTGCCTCGAATATCTGATAGGAAAACTAGAGTAAATTTAAGTTTGAGAAATAATAGCTAACAATATCTACTTGTTTGGAAAAGAAAAGAAATAACATGCAAGCTTAGGGTGGTTTGTGCAGGCAACTTCAGAGATACAGTCATTGACCGAAAACAACTATCACATTACCAATGCGTCACTCTTGATGAATTCATTTTCATGGCTTGCGTTGCATGTATGCAGTTATTATATTGATTATGTGAGCCACACTAACTATGACGACTCGGGTTTTTGAAACACATTTTATAATACATTTGTTCAAATCAAGGGCTCTTAAATATGTAAAAAAATTTCGCAAACAATGCAGCGGAAATTCTTTTCATTTAAATTCATTTTGAACAAAACCCAAGTCTCACTAGAAGATACATAATACACATAGCCATTTCGTACAAAATAAAATTTTATTGAATACCAGGATTTATCCAGTGGTTCACTCTTACACAGCCCTGTATTAGGTTACAACCCATTGTCCAAAATTACATAATCCAAAATTCAAACCTCACCTTACATAAAAAACACTCAATATAATACTCTCAAATAAGGAAAATTTACATATCTTCAAATTCATACTCTGATTTTCTTCAAATTTTCTACTGTCTTGCTCCTAGATCTTCAAGCTTTAATCCCTTAAGTCCTTTATGGCCTTAAGCTTCTTTTCCTCCTTCTCTGTGCCTGAGGTATTGTAAACATGGAAATATGTACAATACCTCAGCAAGCTATGCTTGGTAGGGGATACAAAAATATACTACTTCATCAATACAAGGATACTTACCTCAGTCATTAAGCCCTCATGAGTTATCTCATACTCATATATAGAGGATATACATTATTTATGTAGTACATGACAAATTAGTTAATATATTGAAGATTACTCAAAACTTGTTCCTTACCCTGGCTATACTACCACTTAGGAGACTAATACCTAGCCAATTCACATATAGGGGTTTTCATTCTAGGAACTCATATAATAGCATATCATTATGCCATGGCATCATGCTATGCCTATAATATGTGCATCATAATGCAAAATACATTAGGACTACTATGCTCACAGTCTCAATGCGTACAGCGCGCCCGGATAATTGTTTAATCCTCCACTGATACCAACTGTGGAATAATCAATCCATATCCTCATGGGGTGGACCATGGCTGTTATAGTGAGGCCTTCCCATTATTGCTCCACCCAACATTTAGCCTCTCTTTGGGCATGGTATCCATCATATAAATTTCAGGAAGTGCATGGCCAAACCCTCATAACTTCCATAGCATAGCATCCCCAGTCTCTCTATGTAAATCAAAATTCACGAGCCTCCATACTTGTATGGAAAATACTTTGTACATATCAGACAATGTGTCTGTTTAACGAAGGCTAGAATATTTTCTATACCCTATTCTTAGGGTATCCTTAGTTTTCCTATCTCATCCCTATCACCTCATTAAGTTTGATCGTCATATTAGATCAAATAACTTAGATTCTGAGGTTATATCATTTAGTAAATCCTCTAATTTCATCCTTTAGTTGGATCATATATATATTTTAGATCACTTAACATAATCATTTAGTTGGATCATAGAAATTTCTTATTTGGATCATGTGTTTTGGATCACTTATTTGGATCATGACTATGCTAAGGTACTAAGCATACTCATACAATGAAGGTCTATACTACGAGACAGATAATCATGTATATACACACATGAATCTCTAATACATCTTTGTATATCCACCTACCTCAAAGTAATATCGGGTCTTGATTCGTATATCCTCAAGTGGTATTCCTCTACAATGCTCATCCTAGTCTGTATTCATACATCTATCACACCATACGTCTCAAGTTTTTTATCCATACTTGTATGTATCCCTATAAGTGATACCCTAATTTTCCTTGAATCAAGTTTGATCAAGGGTCTGGGTTCTCTATGTATGTTCTTCTATATATACACACTATACATACACAATATAATACTTCAGGTTCAACCCATTCTTTTATATCCTGTATATTTGCATCTAGTATACAATTGATAGTGGAGAAGTTGGGATTCTATCTAGATGTAATGACACCAGTGGGGGAAACAATTAGATTACAGGAATATCTTTCGGATGTACCTGTGGAAGTACAAGGAAGAAAAATGAGTATAGACCTTATTTTACTAAACATGGTAGATTATGATGTTATACTGGGTATGGATTGGCTAGCCAAATACGGGGTAATTATGGATTGCAGAAAAAAGAAACTTACATGTAACATACCTGGAGAAGAAAAACTAGTATTGCAGGGAAAACCAAATGGGTCAGTCAAACCTATAGTATCAGCTATGAAGGCTATCAAATACATGTTAAAAGGGTGTCAGGCATTTTTAGCAATTGTAGTTGCTTTGAATGTGGAGCAGCCTAAAATAGAAGAAATTGACATAGTCAGGGAATTCCAAGATGTTTTTCCTGAAGAATTGCCAAGTTTACCACCTCATAGGGAAATTGAGTGTACCATTGATTTGATTCCTAGTACAACTCCAATTTCTAAAGCACCATATAGAATGGCCCCAGCTGAGTTAAGAGAATTGAAGAACCAACTTCAGGAATTGTTAGACAAAGGGTTTATCAGACCAAGCAGCTCACCATGGGGAGCACTTGTGATATTTGTGAAGAAGAAGGATGGGTCAATGAGGTTGTGTATCGATTATCGTATGCTGATTAATGTGACAATAAAAAATAGATACCCTCTGCCTCGCATTGATGATCTCTTTGATCAAATCCAATTTGCTAAGGTCTTTTCAAAAATTGACCTTCGATTTGGATATCATCAGTTGTGTATTAAAGGTGAAGATATATCCAAGACTGCATTCAGAACCCCGTCTGGACATTATGAATTTTTGGTGATGGCTTTTGGGTTAACCAATGCTCTAGCCGTATTCATGGACTTGATGAATAGAATTTTCAAGGAATTTTTGGATAAATTTGTAATCGTATTCATTGACGATATACTTATTTATTCTACTAGTATATTGGAACATCAAAAACATTTAAGGATTGTGTTAACCACACTTAGAAGGCACAAACTATTTGGTAAATTTTCTAAGTATGAGTTTTGGTTGGAAAAAGTCAGTTTTCTGGGGCATGTAATTTCTCAGAATGGAGTAGAAGTGGACCTTGCCAAGATGGAAGCTGTAATGAATTGGGAGTAGCCAAAAACAGTAACTGAAATAAGAAGTTTTCTAGGGTTAGCAGGATATTATCGTAGATTTATCCAAGGGTTTTCCCGACTAGCTCTTTCTTGGACTTCTTTGACTAGAAAAGGAGTACAGTTTACTTAGGACTGATAAATGTTAAAGGAGTTTCCATGAGTTAAAGAAGAGATTAACTGCAGCACCAGTATTGTACTTGCCATCTGGGAGTGGAGGTTATGAAATATACTGTGATGCTTCAGGTAAGGGGTTAGGAAGTGTACTCATGCAAAATGGGAAGGTCATTGCTTATGGTTCACCACAGTTAAAGAAGCATGAAATGAACTACCCAGTACATGACCTAGAACTGGCAGCAGTAGTGTTTGCCTTAAAAATTTGGCGACATTACTTGTATGGAGAAAAGTTCAATGTATTCATTGATCACAAGAGCTTTGAGTATATTTTCACTCAGGCTGATTTGAATATGAGACAAAGAAGGTGGATGGAATACCTTAAGGATTATGATTTTACAATTCAATACCATCCTGGAAAGGCTAATGTAGTGGTTGATGCACTAAGCAAACACACAAAGGCAGTGTTGGCTAATGTCACCATCAAGTCAGCTTTTGTTGAAGAAATCTTAAAGGCCTAAGAGGGGGATGGAGCAATTCAAGCAATGTGTGAAAAAGCAGGGGTTAGTAGAGACTCAGCGGGGGGTATTTGGTTCCAAGGAAGACTAGTGGTTCCCTCAAGCTTGAGAAAAACACTACTACAAGAGGCCCATCAATCAAAATTTTCCATACATTCTGGAGGAACAAAAATGTATCAAGATTTAAAAAGAAATTTTTGGTGGGAAGGTACGAAGAAAGATATAGGGGAGTGTGTGGCTAGGTGCTTAACTTGTCAACAAGTGAAGGCTGAGCATAAAAAACCAGCTAGGTTACTACAAACCTTAGACCTGCCAGAGTGGAAATGGGAACATATCACCATGGACTTTGTTGTGGGCTTACCAAAGACTCGGGCAGGCCATGATATGATATGGGTAATAGTTGATAGGCTAACCAAGTCAGCACACTTCCTTCCAATCAAATAAAACCAATCTGTTGACAGTTTAGCCCAGTTGTATGAAAAGAAATAGTTAGCCTTCATGGGGTCCCACTCTCCATCATCTTGGATCGAGATGGAAGGTTTACATCAAGAAGCTGGAAGAGCTTGCAACAGGCATTGGGGACATCACTAAAATTTAGTACAGCCTTTCATTCCCAAACTAATGGTCAGTCAGAAAGGACCATTCAAACCTTAGAAGACATGCTAAGGGCCTGTGCACTAGAATAGAAGGGTAGTTGGGATGAGCATGTTCCATTGATAGAGTTTGCTTATAATAATAGCTTCCATGCAAGTATCGGAATGACACCTTATGAAGCTTTGTATGGACGACCATGTCGATCGCCAACGTGTTTGGATGACGTGGGGGAACCAAAGTTGATGAAGTCAGAATTTGTGGAACAATGTACAAACAAAGTAAGAATAATAAAGAAAAGATTGTTGGCTGCTCATAATCGTCAGAAAAGCTACATAGATAAAAGACGCTGAACCCTGGATTTCAAGGACGAAATTTTTATAGGGGGGTAGATTGTAACACCCTTAATTTTTTTTGTACTACAAATATAATAGTGAAATTGAAGATTTCAAGGAAAAATCAGGTTGGAATATTAGGCTTAGCAAAAACGTACTTTTGACAGAAGTACAAATAAGGCATAAAGACATGCATAACTGAAAACATATCCCATGAACCCTTTAGAATGACTGTAAGCACAATGCATTCTGAATTCGGAGTGAAAAACCTTTATTTTCTCCATTTTAAGAACAAAAGGGTAAAATGGCAATTTTACCCTAGCCAAGGTTTAAGACATCAATTTTGGAATGTACTAAAAAATATGAGTCCAACGTCACTAAGTACGCTCAATTCCAAGTTCATAGGAGTAAACTCAAAATTTTATACATAAAGGGCAAAATGGTCTTTTTACACATGTGGGGCCCACATGGGGCCCACAAAGGACCCAAAATGGAATCCAATGACTAGACCACGTGCAATCATAGGTCAAACCACTACCACCAGCTAGTGGAGGAGGTGGTAGTGGGAATCAAATAAATATTAAATATTAAAAGAAAAAAAACATAATTATTAGGTGTTATGATGAAAAACACTCAAAAACCCTATAAATAGACATCAGAAAAATTCCTGAAAATATTTCAAAAAACAATCACAAAGTTCCCTAGACTCTGCCAAAATCTTAGTCCAAAATTCCTCCCTCTTCTCCCTCTTTTCTCCTCCCTTTCCTTGCATTTTAGTCCTCCTATTAGAGCATCCATCGACGCACCATGAGGAATATTCCTCTTCTGGATATCTGGCGTGTCCACAGACTCGTCGTCCTCGATGAGAAGGGTTTTCACCCTGTTATTGTTGTTGAATTAGACGTTCATTTCCAGCCATTGAAACAAGATCTTTACCATTGTATAGTTAGGGAATATTAATATATACAAAACCCTATTGAGTTTACAACAATCAGTGGAGTATCTATGGAGAAATTACTAGAAAACTGAAGCTCTGGCAACCTATCTTATCAGGAGTGGATTTTCTGGTTTTTCTAGGAAAAATCCAGAATCTCTTCTTCCAGGTGGGTGCACTTGCACCCCTCGTCCATTTCCAATAGGTAGAGTAGGTTTTCTGGCCACCTGGAGAGCTCCCCAGTCGTTGATCTGTCGGGAACGACGGATCCGGCATTAAGGGTTGAGATCTCCTATTTTTTCGGCTTAGATCCAAGTTCTGAGCCGTTGGATGATTTCCTGGGGTCCCAAAACTCCAGGATATGAAAACTGGGTCGTTGCATGAGATGGGTGGAGGAGATCCAGCCACAGGCGATCCGACGGTCCAGATCGGACTGTCTCGCCTGTAGCCGGTTATCTCTGCCCAGCCACTTGGGATAGACAATAACAGGCACGGGACGCGGGTCTTCCCATACCCGTAATCTGTATCTAATCTGGGCTGTCCATCTTGTTAACTGAAAAGCTTATTTTTGTAATTTAGAGCTCGATAAGACTCTGATTTTAGATCAAGAAACTTCTATGGATTCCTTGTGACTTTATTTATGTACTGAATTCATCATATCCATGTTTTAATTTGTAATTATATATGTGATTTAGTAAAATCAGTACCCATGATCTTAGATCATGGCCCAGACGATTTTAAATGAAAAATATGAACCGATGGATATCTTCAGAGACCCACTGAAACCCTAAGATCATGTTCACAGTCAGATTTTGTTCATATATATGAAGAAATTTATCCAAAACAGTAAAGATGAAATTCAGCCCTTAAAAACGGGTTGAAATCTTAAAATCTTAATTCTGACTTTAATTGAACTCTAAAATTAGATCAGAAACTTTCCTTGGAATCATATTTATGTTAATAATCCACTGAACTTGTTAGATTTTGTTTTAATTTGCATTTACATGATCTATTTAGTACCATTTATGCCATTGATCCTGGCTCATGGCCAAGATGATCCCAAATTTGAAATTTGAATCTTAGCTGTGTTCAGAAGGTCCCAAAACCTTAAGAAACATGTTCACAGTAGAAATTATATGTCTCTAGATCAGTAAAATTGACCCCAACTAGTAAGGTGAAATTCAGCCCTTAAAACAGGCTGAAATCTTAAAATCACAATTCCGATCTCAATTGATATCAGAAAGTTTTGATGGATTCCTTGTGATAAGTAGAATGGACTGAACCTATAAAATTATAAATTAAATTAATTAAATTTTTTGTAATTAAGTGGATAAGTAACTAACATCCTTCACTTACAAGATCTAGGATGATCAGACCACTAATACCTTATTGGATGATGATTTTATAACATAATAAATGAAATAAGTGGCTTAAATGGAATTAATTGGACAGATCTTAAGAGATTTAGCCTTAAGAGTTACTAAAATCCCTAAAAATGAATAGTATCTCCTAGATCAAGATGATCCAGGATGATTGGACAATATGGATGTATTTTGATGATGATCCTGAAAGAATATCATAAGGATTTAATAAATGGATGATGAGGATTTGGGCTAGATCAAGATCTATGCCCTTAAATGTTATAAAGTAACTTAAGATCTCCTTGATCGGATAGATCAAGGAAGATCAAATCAATGGATAAGATAAATCAATGATTTAATAATTAAATTACATCAATATAAAAGGTTGGATCTAAAATAAAATGAAGGATCAAGATCTAAACCCTAAAGAAATGAAAAATGAATATGGATCAATTAAGACCCTTGGATCATGACAGCATGTTAGATTGCTATTTGAATTATTGAACATTATTGTCTTTCATTTCTTAGTTGAGTTACTTATAGAATTATTTATTTAATTGTTTATTTATTCTTTAAATTTATGCTTTAATGCTTAAGTAATGAAAATTTTATTGAAATTGTAATTAAATGAAATTAGAAGGAAAAGACATTCACACGGAATGTATGACATGGACTTTATGATAGTAAGGATCATAATTAGTAGGCTAATATAAGGAATATAAATTCCTTGGTCCAACTCTTAATCATTCAAGATCCTGTGGATCTTGTTTGATCATTCTTATCTTGATTACCACTTTTATTAGGGTTAGATGATTTACTAACCTTTTATGCTCTTTATTATTATTACTCAACCATTTAATGTTTTAATGGTTGAGGGTAATTTATTTCATTCTAAGTCTATATTGCTTCTCTTATGTCAAATTGGTTAAGGCTTACTAGTTGAATGGTTGAACACAAAATGACTACTTCAATCCTCATGTAAAGAAGTGCTTAGAGCTCATAAATGTCAATGGAAGGTGGGGGGAGAGCGCGGCTCTATTAGATAACCCCCTTAACCATTATGTTCATCATTTACTAACTTGACTTTAACTCAACCTTTTATAAAGTTCCTATGAGCATTTAACCCTAAGTATTCTTTCTAATTGATTTTAATTAAATCCATGAATTAAAATGTCATTCATGGAGATTTATTATTCTCCTAAGTTGGACCAAGGAATTTGTATTCCTTATATTAGCCTACTAACTATGGTCTTTACTATCATAAAGTCCATGTCATACATTCCATGTGAATGTCTTTTCTTTCTAATTTTATTTAATTACAATTTCAATAATTTTTTTATTACTTAAGCATTAAAGCTTAAATTTAAAGAATAAATAAACAATTAACTAAACAATTAAATAAACAATTCTATAAGTAACTCAACTAAGAAATGAAAGGCAATAATGATCAATAATTCAAATAGCAATCTAACATGCTGTCATAATCCAAGGGTCTTAATTGATCCATATTCATTTTTCATTTCTTTAGGGTTTAGATCTTGATCCTTCAATTTATTTTAGATCCAACCTTTTATATTGATGTAATTTAATTATTAAATCATTGATTTATCTTATCCATTGATTTGATCTTCCTTGATCTACTTGATCAAGGAGATCTTAAGTTACTTTATAACATTGAAGGGCATAGATCTTGATCTAGCCCAAATCCTCATCATCCATTCATTAAATCCTTATGATCTTCTCTCAAGATCATCATCAAAATACATCCATATTGTCCAATCATCCTGGATCATCTTGATCTAGGAGATACTATTCATTTTTAGGGATTTTAGTAACTCTTAAGGCTAGATCTCTTAAGATCTGTCCAATTAATTCCATTTAAGCCACTTATTTCATTTATTATGTTATAAAATCATCATCCAACAAGGTATTAGTGGTCTGATCATCCTAGATCGTGTAGGTCAAGGATGTTAGTTACTTATCCACTTAATTACAGAAAATTTAATTAATTAAAATTAAAATTTTATAAGTTCAGTCCATTCTACTTATCACAAGGAATCCATCAAAACTTTCCGATCTCAATTGAGATTGGAATTGTGATTTTAAGATTTCAACCCGTTTTAAGGGCTAAATTTTACCTTACTGGTTGGAATCGATTTTACTGATCTAGAGACATAATTTTTACTGCGAACATGTTTATTAAGGTTTTGGGACCTTCTGAACACATCTAACAGTTCAGATTTCAAGTTTGGGATCATCTTGGCCATGATCCAAGATCAATGACACGGATGGTACTAAATAGATCTTCTAAATGCAAATTAAAACAAGATTTAACAAGTTCAGTAGATTATTAACATAAATATGATTCTAAGAAAAGTTTCTGATCTAATTTTGGAGTTCAATTAAAGTCAGAATTAAGATTTCAGCCCGTTTTAAGGGTTGAATTTCAGCTTTACTATTTTGGATAAATTTCTTCATATATATGAACAAAATCTGACTGTGAACATGATCTTAGGGTTTCAGTGGGTCTCTGAAGATATCCATCGGTTCAGATTTTTCATTTAAAATCGTCTGGGCCATGATCTAAGATCATGGATATTGATTTTACTAAATCACATATATAATTACAAATTAAAACATGGATATGATGAATTCAGTACCTAGATAAAGTCACAAGGAATCTATAGAAGTTTCCTGATCTAAAATCAGTCTTATCGAGCTCTGAATTGCAAAAATAAGCTTTTCAGTTAACAAGATGGACGCCCTAGATCAGATCTGGAGTACGGGTACAGGACGACCCGCGTCCCGTGCCTGTTACCGTCTATCCCAGGTGGCTGGGCAGAGATAACTGGCTACAGGCGAGATAGTCCGATCTGGATTGTTGGATCTTCTGTGGCTAGATCTCCTCCACCCATCTCATGCAAAGGCCCAGATTTCATATCTTGGGGTTTGGAACCCCAGGAAATCATCCAATGGCTCAGAACTTGGATCTGAGCCAAAAAAATAGATCTCAACTCTTAATGCCGGATCCATCGTTCCCGACGAATCAACGACTGGGGAGCTCTTCAGGTGGCCGAAAAACCTACTCTACCTACTAGAAATGGAAGAGGGGTGCAAGCGCACCTACTTGGAAGAAGAGATTCCGGATCTTTGCTGAAAAAACCAGAAAATCCACTCCTGATAAGATAGGTTGTTGGAGCTTCAGTTTTCCGGTGATTTCTCCACGAATACTCCACTGATTGTTGTAAACTCAAAGGGGTTTTGTAGATATTAATATTCCCCAATTATCCAATGGTAAAGATCCTGTTTCAACGGCTGGAAATGAACGTCTAATTCAACAACAGTAACAGGGTGAAAACCCTTCTCATCGGGGACGACGCGTCTGTGGACGCTCCAGATATCCAGAAGAGGAATATTCCTCCTAGTGCGTTGGTGGACGCTCTAACAGGACTAAAATGCAAGGAAAGGGAGGAGAAAAGAGGGAGAAGGGGGAGGAATTTTGGGCTGAGATTTTGGCAAAGTTTAGGGAACTTCGTGATTGATTTTTGAAATATTTTTGGGAATTTTTCTGATGTCTATTTATGAGGTTTTTGAATGTTTTTCATCATAACACCTCATACTTATGTTTTTTTCCTTTTTAATATTTAATATTTATTTGATTCCCACTACCACCTCCTCCACTAGCTGGTGGTAGTGGTTTGACCTATGATTGCACTGGTTTGGTCATTGGATTTCATTTTGGGTCCTTTGTGGGCCCCACATGTATAAAAAGACTATTTTGCTTTTTATGTATAAAATTTTGAGTTTACTCCTACGAACTCGGAATTGAGTGTACTTAGCGACGTTGGGCTCGTATTTTTGAGTACATTCCAAATTTGATGTCTTAGACTTTGGCTAGGGTAAAATTACCATTTTACCCTTTTGTTCTTAAAATGGAGAAAATAAAGGTTTTTCATTTGGAATTCAGAATGCATTGTGCTTACAGTCATTCTAAAGGGTTCGTGGGATATATTTTCAATTATGCATGTCTTTATGCCTTATTTGTACTTGTGTAAGAAGTACGTTTTTGCTAAGCCTAATATTCCATCCTGATTTTTCCTTGAAATCTTCAATTTCAATATTATATTTTTATTACAAAAAAAATTAGGGGTGTTACACTAACAGTATTTTAAAGTTATTTTAGAAGCTTATCTTTTAAGTTAGTTTCATTTAAGTTCTATGTCATCATCATCAAGGCCTTATCCTGGTTGGGAGTCGGCTACATGAATCTTATTCCTCAATTCTCCTTTATTAAGGGTAATGGCCTCATTTAGTCAAAAAATTTTCAAATCTTTTCTGACACTTCTATCCATGTCCTTTTGCCCTTTTAGAGCCTTCAGCTTGGATCGACTCACTCCTAACCGTTTTTGTTTTCGGTCTTAGTTGGACATGTCCAAACCATCTAAGTCTACTGTCCCTTATCTTGTTACGTATTGGTGCTACTCCTAAGTTTCCTTTAGTGTTTTCATTTCTAATTCTATCATTTCTTGTCTTGCCACCTGTCCATTTCAACATCCTCAGTTCGGTTATACTCATCCTATGTACATGTTGTTCCTTAACTGCCCAATACTATGACCCATAGAGCATGGCCAACATTACAGCCATTTTATAGAATTTTCCTTTCAATTTAAGTGGCATCTACTGATCACACAAAACTCTAGAGGCACATCTCCATTTGTTCCAACCTGCTTGGATTCTCTGGGTAATATCCCTCTCAATCTCTCCTCTCTTATGAATTATCAATCCCAAGTATCCAAAGTGGTTTTTTGGGGAAACTTCTTTGTTATCAATCTTTACTGGTGCTTCACTCCCACTACTATCCTTATTAAGATTGCATTCTATATGTATCATCTTAGTTTGGCTAATTATAAATCCTCTAGACTCTATAGCATCTCTTCACAACTCTAGTTTTGTGTTTATGCCCTTCATTGTCTTATCAATCAAAACTATGTCATCTACAAATAACATGCATAATGAAATCTCCTCCTATGTAGTTAAAGGCGCGAGGCGCACCGAGGTGCAAAGGGCTGTGCCTGGAGCCTAGGGTGGCTAGGAGCGCCCGGAGCTTGAGGCGCAAAATTATATTTTTCATAATTAAAAATTAGCTAAAAATTATTAATAAATTCTTAAAAAGCATTAAAACATAAAAACATAATTCTAATATGAAATATTATCTAAGCATGTAATTTTTTTTATGAACAAAATAATATAAGCATAATCAATCAAATAAAATAACTTTTAAAAGTTTAAGAATCAAGACTACTCACTTCAGTCATCTCTAGAGAGATCTTCGGGCTCAGGGTTTAAATTATCATTAGAACTATCATAATCCTCCTCAAAATATCCAGGAAGACCACTACCCCGACCTTGCAACTCCTCAATGTCCTCCTCAGAACCAGTTTCCTCCTCTGGTTCTGCAAGTACCTGAGACATGTTCCCTTGCCTTCTTTGCCTTTGGTACTGCTTAGTGGGAGGAGCAACATGCGAACTAGATCCCATAGCATGCTCAACGTCACCCCTTGTGAGGCTATCATCTGGATGGATGAGGTCATCCTCAGCATCTGCTTCAATGATCCACTCGTCACTCTCATCAACCTCTCTCAATACAATGGGATCTGTGTATGTCTGAGATCTCAAATGATCTTCATGTTGATGGTGGAGACGTTGATTATATTGAACGAATACTAGATCGCTCAATGTTTTTGCGTACAATCTATTTCTCTTCTTTGTGTGAAGCTGCAATAAAATATCAAATTTTATAAGGTTGATTGTAAATTTAAATTATATTGTTGAATGATCTATAAATTAGTGAAGGAAGTAATACTTACACTCTCAAAAGCACTCTAGTTCCGCTCACAAGGAGATGCACTAAGGTCTGAGAGAGGACTTTGACAGCAAGTTTTTGGAGAATTGGGCATTCAGCCCCAAAAGTAACCCACCACTCACCTACAAGAGTTAAATAACAATAAATTAAAAACAAAGATTAAAAAAATTTAAGACAAATAAGATTTTAAATTGTAAGACTTACAAGGAGCCATTGTCTTCCTTTTCAATTTAGCCAAGTCATTTGCAAATAAGCCTACCGCATGTCTATATGGGCCTAGCTCGTCAATCACCTTGCTTGCATTATCTTGATTTACAGATAAGGTATTGATAGTGTCAAATAGGCTTTGCTTGATAAATCTATTGGCCTCAATATCTTCTTGCCTATCATAATAAAATGCAGGGTTAAGATAATAACCAGCTGCATGCAAAGGTTGACAAAGCTGATTCGTCCATCTGCTATCAACAATGCCACAAATATGGGCGGCCTGTCGCTCATTATCTTTAAGATTTGCCATAATCTTTTCTTTGGCTCTTTGTGATAGCCTTGTATATGTAACCCATTATAGGCTTCTCTTCAGTATCCACAAGCCTCAACACCTCCACAAGTGGTGTCATTATCTTCAAGCAAAATAAAATATTATTGCAAAAGGAGCTGCGACTAACAATATTCTATACTCTTTTTCCAACTAGGGTATTGCTCCATTTGTTGTTACTCCATGCTTGATAGTGGAACATCTCCTTCAATTCCGCCCTAACATTGTAGATACTCTCTAAACTCAAAAGGTTAGTGGCGAAACGAGTGACTGCAGGCTTGACCAATTCTCTTTGCTTAGTCATCGTCCTCATCAAATGAAGGACATGAGTGTGACTGTATATGAAAACAGTCATTGCCTTTGCTTGTTTCATAACATGCTCCACTTTTGGCAATTTGCCAATATCTTCTAACATCAAGTCAACACAATGACCTACACAGGGTGACCAAAATAGATGCCGTCTTCTTATTTGCAAGTGTCTTCCTGCAGCTACATAATTTGACGCATTGTCCGTGATGATCTGTAATTGGCAATGAAATTCATAAGTAAATATGAAAACTTTTAAATATTAAATATCTTGATAAAAAACTTAGCTAAAATTAAGAGTGGGGATTACCTGGACAATGTTTTCTTCTCCAACGTCATCATGACGTTATTTATGACGACAACTAACATTTTAACAATCAAATCTGAGCTCTTTACATGCTCAGATCCATCGATTGATTTTAGAAAAACTGTCCCAGTTGGACAGTTTACCAAAAAATTTATTAAGGTGCGACCCTTGCCATTGGTCCACCAATCTGAAATTATGGAGCACCCATATCGTGCCCAATCTTTTCTGCATCCTTGTACAAATTCATTTGTCCTTTCGACTTGTTTTTTGAGAAGAGGCACCCTCAACTGATGATAAGAGGGTGCCTTGAAACCTTAAGAAAGAAAGAAAGAAAACATAAGTTAAATACTCTTTAACTTAAAAATATGCATAAAAATACTAGTATATAAAGAAAAACAAAAGAAAACCATTTACCTGGTCTATGTTGTGCAGCCGCCTCAAATATAGTCTAAAAAGACTGACACTGAGCGGCATTGAAGGCAATGCTATTCTCATAAAACTAGCTTGCAATGTAATCACATGCTCTGGTTCTAAGCTCCTTTTTATATGCATTATTTATTGTTGTTTGATGCAAAGGAGCCTTCGCAGGATCAAGGGCAAAATGAATATCAAGAGGTCCCTCTATTCCACTCCTAGACCTCTTGCTACCCCCTATGCCAAATCCACTAGAGTCTGGGCCACTACTGCCACCAGCCTCTCCCTTTATCGTCCACATCTCCCTCAACAACTTCAAGATCATCATGAATCCCAAACAAATTTTCTGGTCGTGTTTGCTCCATAATAATTCTCTCCCTTTCATCCTTCTTCTTTTTTGACTCATTCATATAATCACTTTTTTTTTTTTGATATATCAGGAGTCACCTTGCTGCATTTTTTAGCATTTCTATGCCCTCCAACTAAATGTTGTTTTAGCCTATAAATTCCACCATAGTATTTGTTTTCGCACAATTTGCACCAAACTGTATTCTTATCACCTAGAATTCTTAAGTCTCCATACTCCCACCCTGGGTCTGTAGATCTAGAAATAGTTGAAGTATCTGAAGTTGAACCCCTTGATGATGACATCTTTAAATTTTATGCCTAAAATATAAAAAGCATAAAAGAGTGAGTATTGTTATTTTTGTAAAATTTGAAAAAAATAACTCCAAAATAGTAAACAGCATGAAAAATACATCACACATGAAGACACAAGCATGGAAAAGCTATATATGTAAATAGGAATACGCTTTAATTAATAAATATAACAAAATATTTTTTTTCCAATTTCTGTAACTATTATTTTTGGAAAAATTGAAAAAAATGACACTAAAATACATAAAAAGCATGAAAAATACAGCATACATGAAGACACAAGCATGGGAAAGCTATATATGTATATAAGAATAGGTATTAACTAATAAATATAAATAAAACAATTTTTTTTCTAATTTTCGTAAGTTTTATTTTCAGAAAAATTGAACAAAATAACACTACAATACAAAAAAAGCATGAAAAGTAATCATACATGAAGATACAAGCATGAGTAAGCTATATATTTGGATAAGAATAGGTATTAACTAATAAATATAAAAAAGAACAATTTTTTCCTAATTTTTGTAACTTTTTTTTTTTTCAAAAAAATTAAAAAATAACCCTAAATTACAAAAAAAAATAAAAAAAATGAAAAATTATCACACACGAAGACACAAGCATCGGAAAGCGATATATGTGGATAGAAATACTTTTCAATTAATAAATACAAAAAGACGACGACTTTTTTTATTTTCGTAACTGATTTTTTTTTGGAGAAACAGTAAAAAACCTGAAAACAAACTCAAATCTAGAGCAAAGAAGTATAAAACTCAAATGGAATTTTTTCTTATACATATAGAACTAAAACGCATCAAGATCTATGGAAAATAGTTAACAAAAAACAAAAAAATTGAAAAAACGGTACTAGTTTTTACATTTTTTTACAGAAACTGTATAGACATTGTAAAATTCATAAATCCATACCTTTTTCTGCTTAGTTCTGTGAAAGATCGAAGAAGAATGGTCGTTTTCACCTTCTTAGGAGGTTGGAAGATTGAAATTAGGGTTGGAAGGTGAAAAACGAAAAAAAAAAAACGAGTTTTATAAGTTACTGGGTTCAGTCGTCTGTGCCTGGAGTCAGAGACGTGCCTGAAAGGGGCGCCCAGGAGCACCCAGGGGCTCGCGCCTCATTTACTCTGCCACTGGCCCCCTCCCAGGCGCTTAACTGTCGACTAGCACCTAGGCGTGCCTTTAACTACATAGATCTCCTAGTGTAGATGTTTTGTTAATTCATCTATAACTATTATAAAAAAGGTACCTGTGAAACACCTTTCTTACCCAACACCCACCATATTAACTAGTGACTCTATCATAAGCTAATTCTAAGTCAATAACGACCATGTGGAAGTCCTTCTTCCTTTCCCTATACTTCTTTATCAATTGTCTATGTAGGAAAACAGCTTCCATGGTAGACTTCCCAGGCATAAAACCAAATTGGTATTTTGGTTATTCTCGCCTTCTATTATTTTCTAATGGTACAAGTACCATTTCGTTGTCCTATGTTTTGGAAAATGCAAATTTGTGTCACCAATCCTTTTTAGGTTCCTTTATCCGTACCTACATCTGAGTATCAACTGAACCTTCCATTATAGCCAAAAATTTTAATCAGATTATGTTGCATCAACTGAACATAAGGAAGGTAGATTTGGCAAATATTATACAAGAAGAAGGGAAAAAAATAAACAACATACAGTTATATCTGTTTACAATCTACAGAGGAAGTTACTTTAGTTGGAGATTTCAAAAGGTAGTTATGGATGGAAGAGGGAGGTAGGACATAAGAGGAAGGAGGGAATAGAAGAAGGGTTTTTTTGTTGTTGTTGAAGGAATGAAGTGGAGGTTCTAGCTCCTTGAAAGCTAGAGAATTGTAATAGTAGAAAAACGTATACAGAATAGAACCACATAGTTCTGCATTTTTTCTTTCTGATTGTAATTGCAACTCTGTATCCAAAGTCTTTTGAAATTGAATTTGATTGAAGCATCTATCAGTGGTATTAGAGCCGGTTCGAAACCAGGGAATGGTTAGAACCAGGATGGAAAGAATAGAGAGCATGGAGAAGGAGATAGTAGGAGTCCGGGGGAGATAGGAGATGTAAGGGAGCATTTGGGAAGGGTACAAACTAATGTAAGTGCTCTTGGGGAGTACCTGGTAGAGATTAGGGAGTGGATCAAGAATCGGGAGTCGTCGAATGAAGGTTGGAGTGTTCATCGGAGTCAAGAAATGGGGGAAGCCTCTGACAACCCCAGACGGAGTCCATTTCCTTCGGGAAACCATCACTGTCAAGAATGGCAAGGTCGAAGACTGGATTTACCAGTGTTCGACGAGCACGAACCCTATGAGTGGCTATGCCGAGCAGATTGTTATTTCCAGGTGAACGGAATCACGGATGCAGAGAAGATTCCGGCAGCTTTTGTGTTTAGAAGGAGATGCCCTCCATTGGTTCTTGTGGGCAGAAAACCGAGCTCCTTTCCGGTCGTGGGGATCTTTCCAATCAGCCCTTTTGTGTCGTTTTCGATCTTCCCAAGCAGACGACGACTATGAAGCCCTTCTGGCTTTGAAGCAGAACAGCAGCGTACTAGAGTATCTCTAGTCATTTGAGTTGATCTTCGGCCATTTGGGGGTTCTCTCCGATGATCTGCTGAAGGGGGCCTTCTTGAATGGGCTTCGGGAGGAGATTAAGGCCGAGGTAAAGCTATTCAGACTTGATTCTTTATCTGGGCTCATGGAGTTAGCCCACAAAATCGAAGAGAAGAATAGGGCCTTAGACCAGATAAGGCCCCATTTAGGAAGATACGAGGTTGGGCCAAGAACCTCGAGGCCCAGCCAGGCCCATTCAAGGAATGTCTTGACAGAAGGGGGTTTGCAAGGGCATTTTCGTAATTTTCCAGTCATCTTCCCCAGTGCTGATTGGGCTAGGGTTTTTCGACAGGAAAACGATCGGGAAAGGCCGACTGTCAAACAGCTCGCCGGAAAAAAGGAAAACATAAGGAGACTCATCGATGCTGAGCTACAACACCGGCGATCACAAGGTTTATGCTTACCGATGTAATGAAAAATATCAACCAGGGCACTAGTATAAAAATCGTCTATTGCAAGTGCTCCTACTCGCCGGCGACGATGAAGATGATACGGAAAACCTTTCTTTCCCTCCAGCAGAGATGGATAAAAATCGGGAAGGAGAAAATCAAGATCTGGAATTATCTTTGAACTCGATTTCGAGGTTTACATTCAATGGGACGATGAAGTTAAAGGGCAAGATTGAGGAAAAAGAGGTGATTGTGTTGATAGATACTGGGGCTTCCCACAACTTCATCTCCACCTAGTTAGTCAAGGAACTGCCGTTAGCAGTAGACAGGTCGCGCCAATTTGGAGTGCAAGTTGGGGACGGCTACTGCATTAGAGGAGAAGGCATCTGCAGGGAGATACAATTACATCTACCAGGTGTGATGGTGATCCAAGATTTCTACCCTTTCGATCTAGGGGGAGCAGACATCGTGTTGGGGGTAAAATGGTTGGGAACTTTGGGACATATCTCAGCAAACTTCCGTGATCTGACCATGTGCATCAAATAGACAATCATTAGATCATCCTGAAGGGGGATTTGACTCTATCTTGTTCTTTAACATCTTTCAAATCGATTCTTCGAGGTATTCCGAGGGCAGAATTTGGTTGTATGATTGAATATAAGGGCATGGAAGGGAGCATATGCCAGCCTCAGGGGGAGGGCCGAGTAGCCATCGACTCTCTCTTATAGCAGTTTTCACATATATTTGATCAGCCTTTGGGACTGCCAGTTGCTCGTTCTCATCATCATGTCATTAGGCTGGTCGAAGGAACTCAACCTCCTCATAGCAGGCCATATAGATATCCGCATGCATAAAAAGATGAGATTTAAAAGATCATAAAGGAATTGCTGAAATTAGGCATCATTCGACCCAATAAAAGCCCTTTTCTGAGTCCTGTGCTATTGGTCAAGAAGAAGGATGGGGGTTGGAGATTTTATGTGGATTATAGAGCACTAAATGAGGTGACAATACCTGATAAATTTCCATTTCCAACAATAGATGAACTGCTGGACGAATTAGGAGGAACCACCATCTTCTCAAAGCTAGACTTGAAATCCGGCTATTATCAAATATGAATCAAGGAGGAGGACATCGCCAAAACTGCCTTTTGGACTCATGAAGGACATTATGAATTTCTGGTTATGCCTTTTGGGCTAACCAATGCACCAGCCACCTTTCAGGCGCTTATGAATGAGATATTCCGACCCCATCTCTGCAAGTTTGTCCTTGTCTTCTTTGATGACGTTTTAGTCTATAGCAGTAACCTTTCTCCTCACTTGGAGCATATTTACCATTGTCCTAAAATTGCTTGAAGAACACTAGCTTATTGCCAACAAAAAAGAAATGCTCCTTTTCACAACCCTCTTTAGAGTACTTGGCATATTATATCTAAAAGAGGGGTAGAAGCTGATAAATCTAAAATAGAATGTATGCTATCATGGCCTACTCCTAAAGACACCAAGGCACTTCGGGGATTTTTGGGTCTTACTAGTTATTATAGAAGGTTATGGAGTCATTGCTGCTCCCTTAACCAAACTACTCAAGAAAGATGGATTCAGGTGGACTAAAGAAGGTCAGGAGGCGTTTGAGACCTTGAAAAAGCCATGATGACCGTTCTTGTATTAGCCATACCAGATTTTTCAAGCATCGGGAAAAGGCATTGGTGCTGTCCTTATGCTAGAGGGTAGAACAATTGCTTTCTTCAGCCAAGCCCTCTCTCGTCAATTACAATTAAAATCAGTCTATGAAAGGGAACTGATGGCAATCGTTCTTGTTGTACAGAAGTGGAGACATTATCTCATGGGAAGGAGGTTCATCGTTCATACGGATCAAAAAAGTCTTAAATTCTTCATGGAACAACATATACTGAATGAAGAGCAACAAAAATGGTTAACCAAACTCATTGGATACAACTTCGTCATTCAGTATAAGCCAGGATCTAATAATAGAGTAGCAGATGCATTGTCTAGGTGTCAGGAGTATTCCACCGTCAAGACTAATAACAATACAACCAGGGAAGATGATCATATAGCTGGTAGTTCACAGCCCATAAAAGATGGTGACTTTCTATTACATCACCTTGCTCTCTCAGTGGTTCAATGTGACGATTTGGATTCATTACCAGCTGAACTACAAGCAGATCCTCACATTCGTCGTATTATTCAAGACCTATTGGTGAATCCAAATAGTCAACAGGGTTATACCTTCAAACAAGGTTTTACTATTTTATGGAAAACTAGTTATTCCAAAGGCTTCCCCTCGCATTCCAACCTCATTACAAGAATTCCATTCCCCACCAGGAGGAGGGCATTCAGGAATCACAGGCACTTATAAACGCATATTCTAGGTGCTTCATTGGAGGGAATGCGACAGGATATTCATAAATTCATATCCGCTTGTGATGTCTGCCAAAGAAACAAATACATAGCTAATAAACCAGCAGATTCTTTTCAGTCTTTTCCCATTCCCAAGGAAGTTTGGAGTGAGTTGTCCATGGATTTCATCAGTGGGTTACCTAGAGCACATGGTTATGACACGGTGTTAGTAGTTGTTGATTGATTAACCAAGTACAGCCATTTCATTCTCCTCAGACACCCTTACATAGTCAAAGAAGTAGCCAACATCTTTAACAAAGTTGTTAGACTGCATGGTTATCCTTAATCTATTGTATCTAACAGAGATAAGGTCTTCATCAGCCAATTCTGGACTGAACTATTTAAGCAGGTAGGAACCGCCCTCAAAATGAGTTCTTCATACCATCATCAAACGGACGGGTAGACAGAAGTGGTAAATAGATGCTTGGAAACATATTTACGATGTTTCATTGATAACAAACCAAAGTCCTAGCCTAAGTGGATCTGTTGGCAGAATATTGGTACAATACTACTTACCAACATTCAGCAGGAATGACACCTTTCCAGGTTCTATATGGAAAAGAACCACCCAAGTTGCTGACTTTTACAGGTGGAGAGCCATTGGTGGAGGAAGTTAACCAACAGCTGGCTAACCATGATTCCATTTTAAGTAAACTCAAGAACAATTTAGAGACAGCTCAATTGAAGATGAAAAGACAGGCAGACACAAACCACCGTCCTCTCACTCTCCAATTAGAGGACTATGTCTATTTGAAACTCCAACCTTATCGTTTCAAATCACTCTTAACAAAGTTCAATGAGAAACTACGTCCTCGCTATTACAGCCCTTATGTTATTTTAGAAAGGATTGGACAAGTATCTTATAAACTGGAGCTACCACCATAGGCCAAATTACATCCTGTTTTTCATGTATCTAAGCTCAAGCCAGCTTGTGAACCCACTCTAAAGCTTCAACCCATGCCACAGGCCTTAACTGAGGAGCTAGAAGTGAATGCATACCCAACAGCCATCAAAGACATTAGGCAGTCTCCTAATAGACAATTCGAAGTACTCATCCAATGGGAAAATCTTCCAGACCATGACAGCACGTGGGAGCCATTGGAAGACATTCACAGGCAATTCCCTGACTTCCACCTTGAGGATAAGGTTGCACTGTTAGAGCGGGGGGGGGGGCAGGGGTGGTAGGGGTATTGTTACATCAACTGAACATAAGGAAGGTAGATTTGGCAAATATTATACAACAAGAAGTAAGGGAAAAAAATAAACAACATACAGTTATATCTGTCTACAATCTACAGAGGCAGTTACTTTAGTTGGAGATTTCAAAAGGCAGTTATGAATGGAAGAGGGAGGCAGGACATAAGAGGAAGTTGAGAACAGAAGAAGGGTTTTTTTTTTGAAGGAATGAAGTGGTGGTTCTAGTTCCTCGAAAGCTAGAGAATTGTAATAGTAGAAAAACGTATACAGAACAGAACCACATAGTTCTGCATTTTTCTTTCTGATTGTAATTGCAACTCTGTGTCCAAAGTTTTTTGAAATTGAATTCGATTGAAGCATCTATCAGATTACATATCAGTTAGACTTGTGAGGCCTCCTCCAGATGGTGACTCAACCCATATTTAGTACGTATAGTGGCAGTTAACTAGTGTTAATATTTTGAAAGGAAGAGCAACTACAGAATGATAGGATCCACAGATTAGTACATAAAAAATGCATGTGTCTTGTTGGATGTTTTCATTCTGTTTATTTGTAAGTTTGCTCAATTTTGAGAATGATGTGGTTATATTGATGATTTTCTTCAGATGATGTCTCATGGTCCACTCTTTCCTCTGGTGCTTGCATAAGTTTTGCTACTCTCTTGTACATTGTAGCTGAATTGTCTCATGGAACCTCATTTTCCCATTTACTAGACTTGGATTGGTTAAAAGTAGTCCTGGTCTTAAAATGCTATATATTTATGATATTAGGGCATTATATCCTATTTCTTTAAACATGTCGGTGCTATATATATTGACAGGTGTCTTTGTTTGCATCTTCCAATCTAAATCTTTGGTGTTTTGTTCATTAAATTCTATGGTTCCCATATTCCAACTTGTCCTGCCTATACTCTAAATTTTTGTTGTTCAAGATACTTATACTATATTTAGGTACCATGAAGCTGATATGAGGACTGGAAGGGCAACCTATTGGCAACTTACGAGCCTTCAAGCATTTTGGCCTGGTCTTCAGGCAAGTATTTGAAACCCTAAAACTTGTCCCGAATGATTGCTCATATAAAGCTGTTATTATCTTTGTATTTCTTCTTATTGGAAGCAGGTCCTTGTTGGAGATGTAGCAGCTGCCAATTCATCACATCGTGAGTTTTTCCATGTGTGGAAGAAGTTTGGAGTGCTACCAGAAAGGTATCTGTTTTGAAGTTTTCCTTGCACATGACTTCTCCTTGCAGCTTTGCCACTGACTTTACATGAACATCCTTTCAGACTGTTGGATTTAAACTATCCTTTTAGCTGTCAAAGATGACACTGCACATTTAATTTAAATTATCATGTCAAATTACGGTTCTTTCATTTAGAAGCTCCTAATTGTTGCTTATAAACAGAGGATATCATCAATAAATTTCTGAACACCTTTCTTTTCCTTTAATCTCAACCTAGAGTTAGAAATGCTTATACAACTTTTCTACTTCTATGTCCAATTCCATCTTGTTTACTTCTTGCAGATAAATTGTGGAGCTTAACTCAATTCCACTAGCAGATAAACTCTTGATGGTTTGTTGAGCTTAGCAGTAAGGGAATTGATATGGACACTCATTGCAAATTGCATGGACACACGTACAAGTGTCAGTTGATGTTTTTTTGTCTTTCAAGAGGCGTCAAATGACACCTGAATGTGTGTCCATGCTCTTTTAAATGAGTCTTATCATTCCCCAACAGAAATCTTTAAATCATCATTGAACATCATAAACTATGTAGTTAAAGGCACTCCTAGGGCTAGTCGACGGTTAAGCACCAGGGAGGGGGCCAGGCGCAGAGTAAATGAGGCGCGCTCGCCTAGGCGCGCGCCTGGGTGCGCCTTCGACTCTAGGCGCAGACGACTTAACCCGGTAACTATAAAACTCGTTTTTTTTTCTCGTTTTTCACCTTCTAACCCTAATTTCAATATTCCGAAGGTGAAAACAACCATTCCTCTTTTATCTTTCACAGATCTAAGCATAAAAAGGTATGGATTTATGAATTTTACAATGTGTATACAGTTTCTGTAAAAAAACGTAAAAACCAGTACCGTTTTTTCAAATTTTTTGTTTTTTGTTAACTATTTTCCATAGATCTTAATGGGTTTTAGTTCTATATGTATAAGAAACATTCCATTTGAGTTTTATACTTCTTTACTCTAGATTTGAGTTTGTTTTTAGGTTTTTTTTACTGTTTTTCCAAAAAAATCAGTTACAGAAATAAAAAAAGTCGTCGTTTTTTTGTATTTCTTCATTGAAACGTATTTCTATCCACATATATAGCTTTCCCATGCTTGTTTCTTCGTGTGTGATAATTTTTTCATCTTTTTTTTGTAATTTAGGGTTATTTTTTTAATTTTTCCGAAAAAAAAAGTTACGAAAATTAGGAAAAAATTGTTCTTTTTTATATTTATTAGTTAATACCTATTCTTATCCACATATATAGCTTACTCATGCTTGTATCTTCATGTATGATGTACTTTTCATGCTTTTTTTGTATTGTAGTGTTATTTTGTTCAATTTTTCCGAAAATAAAACTTACGAAAATTAGAAAAAAAATTGTTTTATTTATATTTATTAGTTAATACCTATTCTTATATACGTATATAGCTTTCCCATGCTTGTGTCTTCATGTATGCGCTGTATTTTTCATCCTTTTTTTGTATTTTAAGCTAATTTTTAGCATTTTAAGCTAAGTTTTAATTATGAAAAAAATAATTTTGTGCCCAGGCTCCAGGCGCACGCCTAGGCTCCCCAGGCGCCAGGCACCCCCCTTTGCGCCTCGATGCACCTTGCGCCTTTAACTACATAGATCATAAATAGGACATTCTTTTATCATCTTCTTCAAATTTGATAGTTGAAATATTCATCTGTAAATCGTATACTTGGTTAATTCACGCCATCTTCTTGTTTCGGTGTTCTTATCTAATTTGAACTACATGTTCTTATAGGTATCTGCTCGACAGGGACATGCTACATCCCACAGAGAAATATTATCCTCTGCGGCCTGAACTAGCAGAATCGACTCTTTACCTTTATCAGGCAACCAAAGGTATGTAGTAGTTTGGTTTAAAAATTGTCTTTCTTCTCTAGTTATATCCACTAAATGTGAGGTATTTTATGTTTTCTGTTTTATTGGAAGAAACTGATGCATCAAAATCAGTTAAAAATTGTTAACACAAATGTTAAACATACCCAAGTATGGTTTTAAAGAGATGCAACTGAGAACTACAATCCTTCATACATAAATTAGTTCTGGCTCCATGCCTTTTCCATCTTGTGCTCTAGTGATTCTGCTTCATGCGATGTCAGCATTTTGTACTTGTGCTTTGAAGCTGATAATGAAATTCAAAGCCTCACCAATGTATGTTTGGAGTCCATGAATGAAATGAAACATGGTCTGTACTCTATAGTCCGTTACATCTAATTGTGTTGAGAGAGACTGCTTCTTCCATTACTAAAGACCAAACCAGAGATGGCATAGACATTTTGTTTAACTTTTCAGCCTTGATATTCTGTTAAAATAGTGTTTGCAATTATCTTAAGACACCTATCCTGGAAACACTGAATGGAATGGCATCAGTCACTGGCCCTAGAGAATTCCTCTAAGAAATAAAGGCATTCAAGACTATGGTGTAGAATGGTTCTTCAAGCATGACCATAATCTTGATTTTCATCAAATAGAGGTACAAAGTTCGGATGTTGGAATTTTCATAAAAAAGATACTTCAAATTGGATGAAAATAGACAATTATCATAAATAAAAGAGTAAAAGTTTTTTCTTTATAATATCATTTAATTATCTTTACATGTTTGGAAATTGATAGTGTTGCTCTTTCTGACTCTATTGTTGGTCAGTTTCTCTTTTTAAGTTCTGATCCAATATTTGGTGTGGAAATTTTCTTCTGATTTTGTTTTAAAATATAGAGGAAACGGGGTAAATGTCACTCTCTCTAAATTTAGCCACTTTCTTCTTCTAGTAAGCTCTGTAAACGGTATCCCAAAAAATTTATTTGCGACTTGGTTACTGAACTGGATATTGAAAGAAAAGGATTTCCAGTGATAAAGATGTCATAAGAGAACTGGAGAAACTAATTTGTAGATTTTGTTAGATGATTTCTATCAAAGATTTTAGCATAGTGGCTTGGCTTGATTCCAGTGTTAATTTGTAAACTATCTGCAAATTTTGCAGAAATATTATGAATAATGAGTGAGATTTTACAGGTTCTGAGGGGATTAGTTTTTCTATATACTAATGACCACTTCCTGGAAACTTTTGCAAATAATTACAGTTTTTCAATTTTTTTTTTAATCTTTCCTGGCTGTAATCTAGACTTCACCCTTACATGGACGTGGCCAAACCGCCAAAACATTTTAGCAGTTTCTTAATGATGCATGTGCCCCCCTAACATTCAATTTCTTGTGTGTATTCTGTTTTTAGTTTTCACAGCCCTGATTACTAATTATTTTCATGAACAATCAGATCCTTGGTACATGGAAGTGGGCGAATCAATCGTGGATTCTCTTAATATTTACTCCAAAGTAGAAGGTGGTTTTGCAAGTATCAAAGATGTGACAACTATGCAACTGGAAGATCATCAGCACAGTTTCTTTCTTGCTGAAACGTGAGCAGAATTCTTGTTACATTAATAAATAAGTGTTCCAGAGAAAATATCTATCTTTCTATCAACAGGGAGTGAAATTATATATTTGTTCCAATGTTCCCTCTTTATTTTCTTCTCAGATGCAAATATCTTTATCTTCTTTTCGATGATTCATTTTTGGCTGGGAAAAATTACATCTTTACCACCGAGGGTCACCCTCTTCCCATAAGAAATGCTTGGCATGAGAGGCTTCCAGACACTTACATCCCAACTAATTGGTCTTCTGTCAAGGTATTGTTACTGCCATCCTACATTTTCCATTGCTGAATGTTCTCAATTGAGAGCTACCAACATATTTTTAATTTCTTTTCTTTATTTTGAATTTCTCAAAACCCCTCTTGAATGTGAATCAAGTGCTCCTTGGTTGTTTAACTGTTTCTTGATGTCTTACTTTTATATCCACTAGCATTCATAGTTTTAGCTGGATCTGAAGTAGCCACAATATTCTCCCATATTATACTTTGTGGATAACAAATTTAGTTTGTGAATAGAGAGGTTGGACAAGCACATTGTAGCCCTGACTAACACTAATCTTAACCTTGTGAAAAAACTAAAAGATGCCCCTAGTTGTATACAATGAGAAGACATTATGAGCAATGCTCTAGAGAAAAACATGATAGGGTCCCTAGAGAGTTAATATGGAGGGTGTTGGGCAAGAAAGTGGTTTCATGGGGTATATAGACATAAATAAGGATATGTATGAGGGAGCAATAACAAATTTTAGAACCACTAGCGGAGAGACCAATGATTTCCCTATCACTATAGGATTGCACCAAGGATTGGTATTGAGCTTGTTCCTTTTCACATTAGTCATGAATGAGTAAACAAAACATCTGCACGAGCAGATTCCATGGTACATGTTATTTGCAGATGACATAGTTTTGATTGATAAGACAAGGGCATAAATACAAAGCTAGAGTTGTAGAGAGCTGCTATAGAGTCTAAAGGATTTAAAATTAGCCGAACCAAGGTAGAGTATATGGAATGCAATTTTGGTAAGGAGAGGAGTGGGAATAAACCACCAGTAAAGATTGATAACCAACAAGTCCCCCAGAAAGACCTCTTTCAATATTTGGGATCAATAATTCACGAGAGCAATGAGATTGAAAGGGATGGTACTTAGAGAATCCAAGCGAGTTGGAACAAGTGGAGATGTGCCTTTGGAGTTTTGTGTATTCTGTGGATGCCACTTAAACTGAAAGGAAAATTCCATAGGATGGCTGTAAGCCCACTATGAGTGTTGGACACTTAAGGAACAATATGTACATAGGATGGGCGTAGCTGAATGAAGGATGTTGAGATGGATGAGTGGCAAGACAAGATATTATAGAATTAGAAATGAAAACATTAGAGGAAACTTAGGAGTAACACCAATAGATAACTAGATGAGGGAGGGTAGACTTAGATGATTTGTACATGTCCAACGAGACTGAAAATGGCATCGGTGAAGAGTGAGTCAACCTAAGTCGGAAGCTCTAAAAGGGCAAGGGGAAGGCCCAAAAGGATGTGGATATAAGTGGTGAAAAAACATTTAAAAACTATTGGACTAAATGAAGCCACTTGATAGAGAAGAATGGAGGAACAACATTCATGCAGTTGACCCCTAACTGGGACAAGGCTTTGATAATGGTGATGATGCTGTGTAGTTAAAAATTATAAGTAAAGGTTCCTAGGTTTCCACTACAATATCCTTTAGACACTTTTATACTGGTATTCTATTCTATTGTCATAGTTTTGTGATGTTGATAGGTCTACAGAAAAAGAACTCCCAAATAGACAGTAGACAGTAGACAGTAGAGATCAAGAATGATTTAGTAAATGTATTCCCAGAAGATGAAGACTACAACCAGTGATGAACACCAAATTCTACAGAGGATATTAATATTCAGGGAAATCCCTTGCCCAGACGTGTCTGCCTTCTTCCGTTTTTTCTCCCCTTTCCTCCTCCTTTATCCCCCTTTCCTAATAGACTTTCCCTCCTTATCTCACTCTTC
Source organism: Warburgia ugandensis (assembly GCA_035236585.1). Lineage (NCBI taxonomy): Eukaryota > Viridiplantae > Streptophyta > Magnoliopsida > Canellales > Canellaceae > Warburgia > Warburgia ugandensis. The sequence goes on along the minus strand of CP141138.1, from coordinate 7,417,622 downwards.
CCCTCCCCGTAACCAAATTGGCTAAGGTAGTTAACTGCCTAGCTTGGGGACCCCTTCTCTTGAAGTATATTAGCCCAAAACGTCCACGTCCTTGTTTCTTTCCTTGCCTATTACTGTCCCTATCAATAACCTTCCCTTAATTCAACCACCTTGTCCCCAAGGTGGAAGTCAGGGAATTGGGACTGAATGGTGTCCAACGTATAGAGCTCCTGCCATTTGGATAGAGCATTTGCCACACAATTGTCCGAATTCGGCTTGTACTAAATTTCAAAGTCGAATCCCACTAACTTGATTAACCACTTTTGTTGGTCACTGTTCAAGATGCGTTGATCCATGAAGAAGCGAAGGCTTTTCTAATCTATCCATATAATGAAGTGTCAACCCATTAGATAGTGACGCCATTTTTGGACTAACAGCACAATGGCCATGAGCTCTCTTTCATATACATATTTGGATTGGGCTCTAATTGACAGAGCCTGGCTGAAGAACGTGATGGGTCTGCCCCTACCCCTTTTCCAGAAGCATCAGCCTCCAAAACGAATGGTTTGGTGAAGTCAGGAGTAGCCAAGACAGGAATTGTTGTCGTAGTATGTTTCAAAGTGTCAAATGCCTACGGTGTACTGGCGTCCCAATGGAAGCCATCCTTCTTGAGAAGTTGTGTCAAGGGTGCGGCTATAATCCCATAATGTTGTACAAACTTCTAGTACTATCCAGTAAGGCCCAAGAATCCTCTTAGTGCCTTGACATCTGTGGGAACAGGCCAGCTGACCATGTACTTGATTTTTGATTAATCGGCTGCTACACCCTTAGCTGAAATAATGTGACTAAGATACTTGATTGAAGTTTGACAAAATGTGCGTTTCTTTCGGTTAGCTACTAACTTGTCGTAGCTGCAAGACAAGGGTGAGGTGTTGTAAACAAATCCATCTCAGAGCTATAGATTAAAATGTCATCAAAGAATACGAGAACAAACTTATGGAGATGTGGGCGGAAGATATTGTTCATGAGACTCTGGAAGGTGGATGGGGCATTGGTCAAGCCAAAAGGCATGACCAAAAATTCGTAGTGACCCTTGTGAGTTTTGAAAGCTATCTTACAAACATCCTGTTCCCTGATCCGTATTTGGTGGTAGCTCGATTTAAGATCCAACTTAGAGAAGATCGCCGCTCCTCCCAGCTCGTCTAGCAACTCGTCAATGGTGGGTATGGGAAACTTATAAGGGATGGTCATCTTGTTCAGAGCCCTGTAGTCACCGCAAAACTGCCAACTTCCATCCTTCTTCTTGACTAATAGCACCGGACTAGAAAAGGGATTGGTGCTCGGCCGAATGATCCCAGATAGAAGTAGCTCCCTGATGATACGCTCTATTTCGTTCTTTTAGCAGTGTGGGTATCGGTAGGGCCTGACGTTGGGTGGCTCTGCCCCTTCCCTTAGCTGTATGGCATGGTCATGCACTCTGCTGTCTTGTAGCTGCAGAGGTTGGTCAAACACATGACTAAACCGCACCAGGACCAGTTCCACCTGGGAAAGAACACTTCATTGCGGTACTAGCGAGGGTTAGAAGTCCCTGGTACTCGATCAGGTAACTGTCTTTAGTGCTAGGTTTGAGCTTGAGGAATGACCGGAGAGATGTCGGCAAACGAGTTAGAGAAGGGTCTCCTTGCAGGAGATCTACTTGCCCTGTAAGGAAAACTTCATGGTGAGGTTCCTTTAGTTGGCCGAAAACTCACCAAGGGTTTGCAACCACGCCATTCCAAGAACAATGTCAACACTGTGCAACTTGAAAAGGTGGAAGTCTTGGCTAATCTCCACACCGGCCAAGGATAATGCTAGATTCTGGCAGATTCCAGACCCTTGCAGGCAGGGTCCGTCTCCCACCTAGACTCCAAACAGTTGGGTGTCTGTGAGCAGCAGTTCGAGGCTCTCCACCAATCCCCTGGAGATGAAGTTATGTGAGGCTTCACTATCTATCAGAACCACCACCGCTGCTGACCCGAGATTGCCCTTCAGCTTCATAACCTTGCCCTGTGTAACCCCCCCGATGGTTTGCATGGACAGCTCCATCGGAGGGTTGTCCTCTTCGGGTTGCTCCCTCTGCTCCTGTTCCGTTTGCGTTAGGGTTTCATCAAGATTGCTTCCACTGTCGTCATTGGCTAGTAGAAGGATTTGCAACTGCCGGCTCTTACAATGATGGCCAGGCATGAAATGCTTGTCTCACCAATAACAGAGCCCTAAGGCTTGTTTCTGTTGAAATTCGCAATTGGTGAGACGCCGGAAGGGTCTCGGTGACCATTCCCAGTGTTGCTGGCTCAGGATTCTCGGTCCCCCTTCTTCCCGTTGTCTCCTTGGTCGTGTCCTGCACCCGAGTTAGGGTTTGGGTGAAATTCCTATTCTGCCCCTAGAAGCCCGTTCTAGGACTCGGCTTGTCGAAGGGAAGGAGGTGGGTCTTGAGAACTTAGGCCCACTTGCCGATTGGCTGCCTTAGGCCCTAACTCGGTCCAGAGCAGTATTCTTTTCTTCAACTTTATGGGCCATATCTATAAGCTCAGGGAGGGTCTCGGGCCTGAACACCTTTACTTTGGCTTTGATCTCTTCTTTCAGCCCGTTCATGTAGGCCCCCTTAAGGAGCTCGTCGGGTAGGTCTACTAGAGGACCTGACATGAGCTCGAAGCTCCGATGATAATTGGCAACATATCCATCTTGCTGAAGAGCGAGGAGTGCCTCGTAGTCATTGTTGGGTTGATTTGGTCAGAATCGCTTGAGAATAGCTGCCAGGAATATTGTCCATGACGGGAAGGGTGACCTAGATTCCACCCATAGGAACCAGTGCAGAGCTTCACCCTCAAGACAGACGGCTGCCGCTCCGACCTTGTCCCCGTCGGCGACATGGTTGACCTGGAAGTACCTTTCCACCCGGCACAACCATCCGTATGGATCCCAGCCTTCAAATATGGGAAGATCAAGTTTTCGGGGAAGAGTTTCAGCTGCTGGAAACTCTTGCAGTCCCGGCCGAAGATGGTCTCCACCGTTTGAGTTTTCCCCTACCTCTATTACTCATGCTTTCCCTTCTGCTTCTCGGCAAGGTGGAGTACCTGCCGTGTCCTCCCTCTGATGCATCCAGCTCCTTATCTCCAGCAAATACTCCCCCATGGCAGTGACATTTTCCTGCATCTGCCCCAGATCCCCCTTCAGGATGCTAAATTCCACGCACATGCCCTCCATCTCCTTCTCCATGCTTTCAGTTCTCTCCATTCGAGTTCTACCCATGCCCTAAGATAGCCGGCTCTGATACCAATTGATAGGTCTGTAGAAAAAGACTCCCAAATAGACAGTAGACAGTTGATATCAAGAATGATTCAGAAAATGTATTCCCAGAAGATGAAGACTACAACCAGTGATGAATACCAAATTCTATAGAGGATATTAATATTCAGGGAAATCCCCTGCCCAGGCGTGTCTACCTTCACCCGTTTTTCCTCCCCTTTCCTCCTCCTTCCTTTCCTCCTTTATCCCCCTGTCCTAACAGAATTTCCCTCCATATCTCACTCTTCCCCCTCCCAGTAACCGAATTGGCTAAGGTAGTTAATTACTTGGCCTGGGGACCACTTCTCCTGAAGTATATCAGCCCAAAATGTCCATATCCTTGTTTCTTTCCTTGCCTATTACAGTCCCTATCAGAGTGCTTTGATTGAAAAGAAAATCTGTTAATTTTACTGCATGCCACTCCTTTGGGGTTTCATAATACAACTTTGACTTTTGATCTTCTCACTTATTGACTATCAGTCTTTGTTGTTTGGTAAAATAAATTGACATTTTGAGCTGCTTAAGTATTCTTTTAAGGCCTACTAATGTGAAGTTATTCATATGTGATTAATACAATAAATAGTAAACCCTTTTCCTCTTGTTTGGTTAGTGAATTTGGATCCATAATCTCTTAATTGTGAGTCAGGGCTCTCAACCAACTTGGTCAAGTGCTCAAATTCAATACAGTGCAGTTCAATCTTCGTAAAGTACTCGTGTGGAGACCGAATATTTGCTTTTAATTTAGTGTGGTATTGCTTTATAAATAAAATGAATTGAAAATGTTGACCTGCTTCAGCATTCTGTTAAGGCCCTGCTAATATGAAAGAAAGCTATTTGTGATTCTCACATAAGAGTATAACCTCAATGGATTGGTGATTCTTAGATAAATCCTATTCAATAGAGTTATACCTCATAAATCTTATTCAATACAGCTAAACCTCAGTAAATTTATAACCATCAAGATAAAAGATTTCCCATTTATTTAGTGTATTATTGTTTTGCTGAAAACCCTTGAAAATTAATATAATATGGTCAATATGATCTCTGTCACGTTAACAATGTTCAACTTAAACAGCATCTAATTTGTATTACTTGAAGTCCAGTTCCCAAAGTGCCTCCATTCAGAAACCAGATATCTCTAACACATGAAGCCAATTATGTAAATATTAATTTATGTAATCAGTGGGTCTTCCGGAAATTGTGAATGTGGTTATTATCTTATAAATTTACTGAGGTGATTAGTTTATCATGGCAGCCCAAGTTAGGATAGACATGATGTATTAATTTAGTGCAAGCTTTAATTTACTGGGCAGCAATGTATCAGGTTTAACTGTATGTTATTTTAGAGAACATAAGATAACATAGAGGACATGTTTCCAAGTCTTCTTTAAAGTAACCGTTTTTTTCTTCATTCAATGCTATAGGACTGTTTTGTTCTCCTAGAGTTATTATCATGCTACTGAATGGAAGAAGTGAATGAAACCATCTCACTTTGCAGAGTGAAAATCAAATACGTGCAAGTGCAATGTCCCTGCAAATTTGCCCGCAAACTCTAGCTGTAGGAGGTAACGTTGGTTATCAGACTGAGAGTGCTTGTCATGTCCGTGATGCTTGTGAAGACCACAGGTGTCAGACTGATGAGGATTGTGGCATTGACTCAACCAGTTGTAGGAAAAGGACTTGCAGTATGGCTGGCTACTGTGGACTGTGGTTGTTCATAGCGTGATTAATCAGCAATTCCCCAGAGCTGCCTCATTGCCAAAATTCTTTTGACCACTCAGAATAAAATCAGAATCCCACAAAAATGCAGTTACAACACAAAGCTATCTGGAGCATTTCTGCAGATTATCTATACTGAAGTCAGGAAGAAAGGGAGAGTTTATCTCAATTTAGGCTAGGCAATGGACATTTCTTTTCTTTTCCCCCCTTTCTTTGTATATTATCCTTATAGAATTGTGTTTAAGTCTCATGTATTCTTAAATTACTTAAATATTTTCTATTTTTGAGATTCAGATTGAAGGGGCTTCTTATGCAGGGATTTCTTTTGAGTATGCAGTTGGTAGTTCTAATCTCATATGATCTTTAAGCACTAGATAGTCACCAGGTAATGGAGTCCTCACAAACTTTATCCTCCATTGCATTAAGCTCCAGTGCTCCAAGAACATGTCATAGGAATTTTTGGGGATGGAGGAGTTTCTTTGGAACTCCAAGGACATGACACAGGGTGTGCCCCCACCCCTTTGGGCAAGTAATCCCTGCAAATGTGAGCACCCACTGAAAACCAGGCAGATCAGGGTAAGTCCAGGAGTCGGATTTGAATTTGGGTCTCCGGCAACGAACCTATGACCAAACCAACAAGCCACCCTCAGCCTGGGTGAAAAGCTATGCTTTTGGCTGTAGAATGTGAATCGTTGATTGTGCAATTATTGTCTAGCCAAAACACGTTTGATTGGACTTTTGCAATTGGCTAGAGACTGGACTTGTATCTTTTGCCCAGTACAGACGAATGCAGGGGCCTATAGATGAACGGTTCAGACCAACCTTGTGGCTCCTAGTATGTAAAGTAGGCGTGCCACACTAAAGGTTTCCCCCAGAGTGCTGATGATATCTCGCTCACCTTAAAAAGAACATAAAGGAGAATATATCATTACTAGCTCTATAATTGCTGTTTCTCCGTTCAGAGTATTGAAATGCTTTTAAGTTTAAGGGCACTTACAATGACATGATGACTTCTTGAATCTTGTCCGTCGATTAGAAATGCCTTTCTTTAGCAGCATTATTTGCCTTCCATTATTGGCAAAAGTAAGTCGTGTCAAACAACTAACTAAAGCTTCCGTAAGTACGGAACCGATACTAAAAGGAGGACTCCGCTTTTGCAAGGGATCTAAAATATGAGCACTATTAACACATACCGGGGCTGACAGGCCAGTAAATGGAATAAGCTCTTGCGTATGTGGGGTTTGGGAAAGAGGTTGATTACAAGGGTTTATAGTATGCAGTTTTATCTTGCAATTTTATAAGAGGCTGTTTTCATGCCTTGAATTCATGACCCTTCATGATGCACACATACAGCACATATCAATTATATATGAATGGACAATTTAGAGTAATGTTAAGTAATTATTATAGACTTGTAGTAGCCAAAAAGTTTGGTAGCTCAGCGGTGATTTGGCAAAAAGAAGCCTCTCGATCTCTTAGTGATGCTAATCGCAGGTTTAAGGTTAGCACCTCTATTCCATTAAGGGATGGATAGACCTAGGAGAGTATCTGAGTGGTTTTGTAGTTTTCATTCTTTTTCAGTAGAGTAATGAAGCAAATTACTTGGAAACATATCCTAATTTTTAAATTTACTTGAATTTTCTCCAATAAGCAGAAGGTACAACTTTGAACCTCGACCAAGAGAGGTATTATGATATATTGTAGTTTGTGTAGTATTTAGGATGTATGCAATAATGTGAAAATATAAATGCATTCCTAACTTTGCATAAAACAATTTGGAGAGAGACAGAAAGAGGTAAATGTACTTAATTAATGATGAATGTGATACAGACCATGTACTTGAAACAAACAAACCCACCAACAACTTAAATAAACAAAAACATGAGACCTCCCTGGGCTCATTCCCCTCATTCCTTCCATAGCCAGGGTCATCGAGATCATAATGGCAAGGATAATGGCGAAGAACACAGCAGCAGTTGAGAAGGCAATCTTCCTCTCTCCTTCTTTTTTACTCGGACTGCTTGATGGTTGATTGCCGTGTTGTTCTCCACTAAGGTAAGGGCGGTCATAGTAAACGAAGTTTTCGCCTATGAGATCCGAAGAAAGGGCAGACTACAAGGACTTATAGTAGGCAGCCTTACCTTATATTTTACAAGAGACTGATTCCATACCTAAACTCGTGACCTCGAAGTCGCGTATTTTTCATAAGGTATTTGGTATATTTATATGGTTGGTTACCTGGAGGTCTCCTTTGTCCGCAGACCTGTTTCCAGTTGTCTCCTTTTGCCCAAGGCCCCCCAGACGGGAAAACCTATGCTTCCACGTGTTCGTTTGGACGCACCTTTAGACAGAATATTCATGGAGCTCTTACCAAGTTAAAAAATGCCGTCAGCAGCACGATGAGAAAAATAAGGCTACAGTTTGACACCAATGGAAGAACAAATCTATATTATTTGACAACCCTTGAGTCAACCGCTTGCTAACAATGATTCCCTCGTTACAGTATAGTCAGGTACTGTACATCGAGCACCCATCGTGGTTGATGTAAGTCTGTATGTTATACACGTTGTTGGATCAATGGGCAAATATCATGTACAATCTTACCTATAAATCAAGATTCAGGTCTATTGTATGAGTAGGCATCCCTCCATTTCAATGGTCCAAACTCCAAACCAATCTGGTCTGGTGTGCTTTGGATGAGTAGTCCGCGAGAATTTTCTACTTGGACATTTTGAAACCTTGATTTGTGGATGGTTTAGTGATGATTGCAAATGCCAGAAATCCAAGACTCTGTACAACCGTCAAATAACTCCAATTTTGGGTGAATAGCCAGTCCATGACATTACCTACTTGATAGATGGTGCATGGCCCTTTTTCCTTTTCTTTCTTTTTTTGCCTTTTGAAAGGCAATAAATGTATTCTATTAATTGTGATTGAGGAGATCGCGCAAATAAAAAAAGCTCTTCAGATCTAATGGACCCCAAGAAAAGATGAAGTCAGAACTAGGAAGAGGTCCAAAGGACAAAGCTGGTCGCCAGAGAAAACCTGAACTTAAGATGTCCAAAGGAAATAAAAAGCAACCACATGTACAATCATCAAATACAAGTATTTTGATCAGTTCAAACAAAAAAACCGCCAGAACTTCACAAACATTGTCCCATTTTGCCCTTTATTTGGGAGCAAACGAATCAAATGCGAGTCTTAGATGGCTCAAAATACATAGACTGATTTGGTATATATAGATGATAGTAATAGAGATATCGTGTATGTCGGAATGGTCGTTGCTTGAAGTCTTTTTTATGCATCTCTATCCTTATCTCTTATGTCAAATAGTGGCTAAGATGATCGTCTTTGAAACACAAAGGAAAGATAACGTCTAGTCTGAACGACTTTTATTCCAGGACTTTTAACTTCTGCTAGTAACTAATAATATTATTAATCGACTGATTGTCTACGAGGGTCTGGCCTCGTAGAGCTGCTACAATGTCATAAAAATCTTAACTGAAAATTTTGATATATAAATTAACCCAGACCATAACCGTATGTAGTTTACTGATCATACCCCACCACCAAAAGCACTTATTGTTGGGTGTTGGAACTATGAGTGCCACTGATTTATAGGCTGTAAGATGAACAGTCCGGTCTATCTGGTCATGTTGAGCATGGCTTGTTGTATTACGACGAAATGGAGCTACGGAAGCAACCCTCTATAAATTTTCATCGGGAGAACCGAAGTCGTCAACCAATAGTAACCAATGGTAGCATCTAATGGTTCAAACTCTATTGATTAGATAGACTGGTAAGACCATTTTTTGACCGTCGTAATGGTAGTTTCCCACGATGACACATGCATCAGTTTATGATAAAATCACCAACTCATATCTGTAAACTTAGATCCTTTGGGTTTTGTTGCATGACCTATCCAAGTGAAAATGTATAATGGATATCCATATCACAAGCTTCAAGGACTATTTGGATCTTCCAAGAAGCAACGTTATATACTTGACGTAAAAGGGTGGTTTTTCTCTTTTTCCTTTCTAATTCAGAGCTAAGCAGTGTCCTTTCACCCACCAACGCTTGGGTCCTGAGACAGGCACTTAATTGACTGGGCTAGGTGCCGGAATTCAACTTGGCCTCAAAGTTGTGGCTGAATCCATGTATCTAACAAATCGTAAGGCTTCATGTTTGTGCAAAAATTATTGTGTGGATTGTCAAATTGGGTCTTTGATACGTCGCGATTTTGGGGATGAGGGACTACTTTTTCTTGCCTAAAGCTTGGTCTACAATCAGGTTAGGCCTTAGCTATATCTGATCTCTTTCAGTTTTCCAAGTTTCATTGGTAGCTTTTTCATGTAAATTAATCTTTGCCATATGTAGTACAAATCCAGATGCAGTTATGTCGATTTCTTTTCATACATCATTGCAAAAGCAAAGATATAAGAGGTTCTTTCACGTTTCAGAAGGCAGAGGAAGTAGACTTTTCTGCGAATGGAATAACTGCAGCAGGATTGAAAACCTTTGATGGCGTTCTTCAATCAAATGTTGTATTCAAGACTCTCAATCTATCTGGAAATGCTATTGGTGATGAAGGAGCTAAGGTCCCCAATTATTCTCTTCTTGTATTACTGTGTTCAAGTAAAACTAGCAATCTAGCTTTATGATGCGAACTCCTGATGATGAATGGTAAGCTGATTCGAATCCCCCACTTTTTAATTGTGAGACAGATCACCTAACAACTAGATGCAAACTTGCTTGCTGAATTAGAGAGCCAAGACAATATGATAAGAAAAATCTCTTTATCAACGGTTGTCCTATTTTTTTTGTCAGCCTGCAATGCATTTGTTCAAAAGAAAAGGAAGAAACAAAATATTTTTAATGATTTATTCCTGATGAATCAGGTTTTTTATCATTCTCACATCGGTTATGAGGTTGTAATTTACTTTACATGTTCATGAATTGATGTTTCTTCTTTTCACTAGTCTTTTTCTTTCTGGTAAATTTTTAAGCTTCTCAACGTTAACTATTCTTCTAGTTAGTGATTGTATATGCAGGCTTTGAGGCTGTGCAGCCGCTTGGCCAGTTTGCCTGAAATTTATAGTCCTTTGGCTTTGAGGTTGATAAATGTGTTTCATTTATCTTAATCTGAATGACTTGTTGTACATAAATTACATTGTAATGTCTTCAGTTCAAACAGTACATATTTTACACTTGCATTGGCTCTTTTAATGTAGTATTTTAAGACAGACACATACAAGAACAATTTCTGAATGTAGATGTCTTATATTAGCGATTTCAATAAGTAGATATTTTCTATTACTCCAGCACTTGACATTTTTCTTTGTTACACTGTCTGGCAGATATCTTAGTGAGGAATGTCGGTATTCAGTAGCTCCAGCTTAGCTTAACCGTGCTGGTCTTGGCTATGAGGTTTGCTTACTTTCTAGAACAACTAAACAAAAATTATTCCCAAATTTTTGCATTTTGTTAGTTTCTTATCAGATATCTTCTTATCTGATGGTCACCGACTCTTCTGTACAGGGAGCAAAGGCTATTGCAGATATGCTGAAAAGAATTCAAGCTTACGTATTCTAGAACTTAAGAACAATATGAACGATTATTCTCTATGCTATTGCCGGTGCCACATCATTTGTTTCCTCTTCATTTGAAGCTAAATTAGCTATGTAAGTGTGATCACTTTTGCTTATGTTTTGTCTTTTTGAACTAGAGATAGGGGTTTACACGTTTGGCTCGAGCATTTCTTTGAAAATAATACAATTCAGTCAATACATCTAAAGGGAGTGATATTACTTCTTTTTTTTTTTTGCAAACTTAGTGCAATTTTCAGTTATTATATTTTGTCCCAGAACTTTGCCTAATATTTCCTAATAATTATCATTCTGGAACTTCTGGTTGAACTTTGTAAATGGATTCTCTTATGGAAATTTATGTGGCATTTTATTTTGTTCTAGTGGCAATTATGGCAATGCTCCTCGTGTTGCTGATCCAGACGAAGGGATTAAAGGGAACAAATCATTCAGGGTATGATTTCAGATCAATGGCTATATTTCCATACATAAGAATTGTTGCGATTCCTAGAAAGGTGTCATGGACCTGCTTTGCAAAGCCCGCAACTAAGGCGTATAGACTACAAGAAAAGCCTATTTAGTTTGTGGATTTGGTCTGAAGGACTCAGGCTTGTGTTTATTGATCTGTGGATCAAGGCTTGATCTTAGAAGGCCCGATTTTTGCAAGTTTCCTTGTAAATATTTAGAAAGAGGTAAAAACTTAGATATTTATGTACAGAGTTCTAGAGACAATTTTGGAATGGTCCTCAACAATTAGATGGTTGACAAATGTAATAATCCTGGTCATTCATTGAGGAGTTGGATGGAGGAGAGCAACTATAAATAGGGTGTAGCTCCTCATTTGTAATCAGCTCAGCTCAATTAAGCCCAACTCATTGGAGGGTAGTTGAGGAAGTCCCTTTCTAAGTTCTCTTGAGTTCTCTCATTTGTTTTTGTGGGCGAGTGAGTGTAGCCCTAGCAAGTGAGAGTGGGGAGTTGAAGGTTGATTTGTGTTTAGCAAAGGAGTTGAGCACAAGTGTCACGCGGGTTTAACCTATGTAAAACTGTGGTCCCGTGACAAGTGGTATTAGAGCAGGTGGAGATGTGCATTGCTTATCAAGTATTAGAAAAATCTCGTGGCAATATCATGGCAAGTGAGTCAGGAGTGACCAACTTGTCAATAGAGGTTCACCAAAAGTCGAGGTGAGAAAAGTTCAGAAACCCATTGTGAAAGTTGGCTTTGGACGCTTAACTTTCCACTTTTAGAAGCTCGATTCGATAAGTTCTAACAAACTTTTTATGATTATTTGAACAAATTGGGTGCATTCATAGATGCCTTGCATAGCCTCAAAGACATTATGCAAAGTACAATTGAGGCATCTAAGGTCATGGATGATGAAACTACTAAATGAGTGGAGTGCATATCTAATTGCCTTGAGTCTATAAAATGCAAGGTAACTAGTCTACAAAAGGAAGTGGCTAGTTTAGAGCTAGCAAAGGAATATACAATGAGTGTGGGGATGGTACAAAAAGCTTACTACACCTAAGTGTTATGAGGTTGCGTCAGATGAGTCCCAAAAGAAAACAGTGAAAGACAAGGGTGTTGACACAATTGTTGGCACAAAGGAGAATATGCCACAATGAAAGGACTTAACGAGCGACAAGACCAAGCAAGGACGTGTGGACAACACAATGGCTTGTGGATGCCACACTGATGTGCCTCCTGCACATCAGCTAAGGGTAGTTGCATAAAGGTATAAGAGGCTTTGCAAATCACAATTGTGTAAGAGTGCATATGGGGGCAAGTATGCTCATACATTGAAGATGGTAAAGAAGGTCCCCATGGAGTACATACGTGGTTGGATGCCAATGTGTTAGGGGAGGAACGAAATAGGGCATTATTCAAGGATCATGAGATAGCATAGGATGTGACAAAGGGAGAAGCGTGCAACACCAGTGGAGATGTGTTGACAAGAGCATTAACATTATTAAGTAGAGGAGAATGTCATTGACTTGCTTTGCAAGACCTGTGACAAAGGCTTGTAGGATACAAGGAAGGCCTATTTAGTTAGTGAATTTGTCCTAAAGGACTTAGGCCTATGTTTATTAATTTGTGGATCAAGGCCTAATCCTAAAAGGCCCAATTTCTGGAAGTTTTCTTGTAAATATCTAGAAAGAGGTAAAACTTAGATATTTATGTAGAAAGTTCTAGAGAGAATTCTAGGGAGAAGCATGCAACACCAGTGGAGATGTGTTGACGAGAGCATTAACATTATTAGGTAGAGGAGAATGTCATTGACTTGCTTTGCAAGACCTATGAAAAAGGCCTGTAGGATACAAGGAAGGCCTATTTATTTCGTGAATTTGTCCTAAAGGACTTAGGCCTATGTTCATTAATTTGTGGATCAAGGCCTAATCCTAAAAGGCCTAATTTCTGGAAGTTTTCTTGTAAATATCTAGAAAGAGGTAAAACTTAGATATTTATGTAGAAAGTTCTAGAGAGAATTCTAGAATGGTCTTTAGCAATTAGATAGTTAACACTTGTAATAATCTTGGCCATTTATTGAGAAGGTGGATGAAGGAGAGCAACTATAAAAAGGGTGCATCTCTTCAGTTGTAATTACCTCAGCTCAATTAAGCTCAACTCATTTGAGGGTAATTAAGAAAGTCCCTTTTTGAGTTCTTTTGAGTTCTCTCATTACTTTTGTGGGCAAGTGAGTATAACCCTAGTAAGTAAGAGTGAGGAGTTGAAGGCTAACTTGTGTTCTGTGAAAAAGGTACACATAAGTGCCTCACGAGTTTAACATAGGTGAAATTGCAATCCCATGACAAAGGACTCCTAAAGCTATTTATAATAAGCAAAATACTCGTATCTGATCTTAGAGATCTATTTGAGATATTATCCTCTAGATTACTAGTAAATATTTATGCAAAGAGGTGCAAAGCATGACATACTGTTAAGTGTTCAATTTTGGTCAAAATACCCCTAATTTAGTATTTGATTAGAGCATCTAGACCATTAATTTTAAGATTTTACATCAAATATTTCATTTTAGCTTTAATTGACCATCCAACCGTTGAATTGTAAAATTTAGTGGTTAGATGATGATTAAAGCTAATAGATGGTTTTAGATTGCGCTAATTGGGTCATGTGCATTGCAGATCAGTTAACTCAGGCGTGGACGTTCCAGATCGAATCAAGGATATAAGATGGAGATTAGATGAAGTTTCATGGAAAAAAGTGGATTTTGAAGAGTCCTAAGATAGAACAAAGTTGAAGACTTGCAGAGTTCTAGCAAGACTAGAATTCCAGTGGACCCCACTCTCTTTCTTATCTCTTTTACCTACCTCCTCTTCCTCCTCTTCCTTCTCTTTCTCCTCTCTTTTCTCTCTTATCCTTCTCTCATATACGTCTCTCCCCATCTCTCTTTTAAAAACACCCTTCTTCCTTCTCCAAAATAACGTTTTTTCCTCCCTAGGGAGGTTGGGCTGGCCAACTTTCCCCCTCCTCTTCTTCCCTTTTCTCTCCTCCTCTCCATCTCCATTGTTCTCTCTTTTTCTCTCCTTTGTTCCCATCAGATCTACTGCCAGACTGGCCATAGGTGCGTGACACACCTGGGCTGGCTGGCATCATCTTCTTCTTCTTCTTCTTCTTCTTCTCTCTCTCTCTCTCTCTCTCTCTCTCTCTCTCTCTCTCTCTCTCTCTCTCTCTCTCTCTCTCTCTCTCTCTCTCCGCCAAGCACCGGACTGCCCAGAGATCCTTCGCGCACGACACCAGACCGGCCCAGATCCCCATCTTCTCCTTCTTCCTATTTCTCCCATCTTCTTCCCCGTCGCCCAGCTCTGGCCAGTTTCTCCTCCATCTCCACCGACCAGATTGCGTCCCATCTCTTCCCAGAGTCGGACGGCCAGAACGGGTTTCCACTCCCGATTTCTCCTTCCTCCTCTGGGTCCATCTCCGGCAAAAATTTCCCTGCCTCCGGACGACCCACGGAGAGAAAACCCGATCTGGGTTTTCTCCCATCTCTTTCCTCTTTTCTTCCCCCTTCTCCAGTTTCGACAATCACCGGTCGGCTCAAGGAGAGAAAACCCAAATCAGGTTTCCTCCCGTGTTCCTCTCTTCCTTTTCTTCTTCTTCTTCTCCTCCCTCCTTCTTCCTTCTTCCCTCCTACGGTTTTCTCCTCTTCTTCCCCATTTGTTTTCCTGGTTTTTTTCGTTAAAAATTAGAAACCCCAGAAAATTACGAGTCTGCCCCTGTCAGATCTCAGTAATTCCACTTCTGTCCTTTATCAAAAATTACATCTGTGTCCCCTGTTAAATTCCATTTGGGTCCCCTGTTTAATTCCAAATGAGTCCCTATTTTAATACCAAATCTGTCCTTTTTCAGTAATACCAACTGTGTCCCCTGTTTAATACCATCTGTGTCCCCGATTTAATTCCAACTGTGTCCCTGTGCTATTCTGGTTTTACCTTATCTTCATTCTAACTATTCAAGGACAGTGCAATCTAGGACAGACTATTCAAGGACAGACTAATCCAGAGACAGTGCAATCCAAGGACAAGCTTATCCAAGACGCATTTTATTTTTATTTTCTGTTTTCCTTGGAATAAATATTTGTGAACATTGGAACAATTGAATAAATCTGGATTTTATTTTTTTGTTAGTTTTTATTCTTTTAGTTGAATTTTATTTAAAACTCCATCACTTCAAATCAAGTCCTCGTGGGATCGACCCGTATTTGCATAGCTATACTACAATAGCCCGTGCACTTGCGGTTAAACAATCAACGCATACAGTTAGAATTCTTGGCAAATAGTGCGCGTTCATGTGAATTTTCAAAAAGCCCAATATGATACATAAAGCTCAAATATAAAAGAGTTCCTCACTAATTCTCTATGGTAAAGTCCTTAGTTCCTTTGTCTATAAAGGATATACAATGAAGCTTAAAAAGTTTGGAAATAAATGCTCAATTAATAAGAATTGCAATTGCATGGCTTATGCTGTTTTCTATATCTTTGGCAAACATAATTGTCCATGTTTTTCAATTTGTATCTCATCAACATTCCATATTAGGATTAGAACAAGTTTTATGAGAGGAGTTACATGATATCTTGGATTTTGATTCCTTAACCAACACTAGGTCTCACCTCTCACGGGTGAAAGAGACTTCGATTCAAGAACACATGTGGCACATGAGGCCCTATATTATTTCCAAAATCAGTGATTATTGCTTATTTGCATATGATAAGTCATGTGGAGTATTATTTTTCAATCATGAGGAGGGACTTCAATTTATATTTGTTCTCTTTTTTTTCTTCTTTTTTTTAAATTTCTTTTTCTGTTATTTTCTTATAACTACTCAATATCTGTGTACAAAAATACACGTACGTAGTATAAATGTAACGCACACAATTGCACATTCCCACATATAAACAATACACATTTATTACCACATACATAAGGACATTTTAGGAATAGACATACTACCTATTAAATGGGATAGAAAATAATTTTGGAATAAAATTTGGGGCACGGGTCAATACCACCATATCATGGTGAACTAAGTAGAGGCTTTGTGACCTTAGTTGAAGAACTACAAGAAAGATCTGTTAATTTAAATTGTAACATTAATTCCATAGCAATCCAAAGACTTTTGGATCATTGAGTTTTTGTAGATACAAAGGGAAGGTTGTGCTACAGATTCCAATAAAGCAGCTCATGTGTAGTTGGAAAGGATTAAGGCTCTTCACATACTTGTAGGAAATCTTCTAATGGGATTCAATTAACCATATGCCATTAAGTGGAATGAAATAGATGTTTTAGAGATTAACTTGTAGCAGAATCATTTTAGGGGATGAGTGCTTAATTCTAATACATGTTTGGCTAATGACGTTGCAGATGCTAAATTATAGTTTAGCTTGATTCATGAATGTATTTGGGAAAAATCCTCCCATGGTGTAAGCATTTCTTTTTTATTCTCCAATGAAGAATCATTTATAAAGTCAAGAGTTATCTGTCTACCAATACATAAAGACTAACAGTCACAAATATAATCATGCAAAGATACAAAGAAACATATACATAATGCTCACTAGAAAATTTGTGGTTGCCTAAACTAGCTTTCCGTCATTTTAATGGGTCTAAGCTGGGCTAAAACTGGTGAGGTTGAGAAAGTGTAGTTCTAGCCATTTACAAGTCATTGGATCATCCACTTCAAGGGGCCCATCTTGTAAGTGTTAGAATTTTAGTGGTCCATAACATTTTAACTTAACGTATCTGTATGTGGTAACTACCCCATGGCAATTATCCTTGATGGAAGCATAATTGCCATTACCTATATATTAGACATTTATATATAGGGGTCCCTGATTCAAAGCTACATTGATCGACTATATTGCTATTGAATTAGAAGATCCCTTAAAGGAATACTGCGAATCTGCTGCTATGGCTGGAGGTAAGTTACTGTTCATTTATTTAATTTGCTTTTGCTTATTTCTGATTTACTGTAGACATTTAGAGTTTAGTTTACATGTGGTGTCAAAGCATCTAATTCCTCTACCTAGCAACTATATGTTATTCTTCATTTTTGTAATTAAAATGAAAATTAGAAAACTTACCTTGACTTCATTGTTAACGGGAGATCGAATGTTTGGTTAAAGATTAAGATGCAAAAGAAGACCGATCTCCAAAGATGTAGCGGTTTCACTTACACCTCAGATTTAGGCTAACCATGTAAACTTGGATCAAGAATCTCTATTATGTAATGTATGATATCTGATGCTAGATCTCAAGCACCATAAGAAGCTGAATTTTCCATGGCGTATTGTGCTTGAGCTTGTGGAGCAACATGTGAAAACAACTATGTCAAAAAGTTTCGCTAAAGATAGGCATGCAAATGGCCTTTAGTGATGAAGATGCCATGTTGGCTGAACAACTTTTCAAGCTTTTTCTTTTAGATTTGAGTCCTAGTCATTATTGAAATTATTAAGTGCGACAATGCCATGACCCCTCTTCCCTATTTGCTTTTGCCTGATTGATGCAACAAACTTGAAACAGACGGATCACTGACCAGCCCATCACTTGTAAATGGTAGCTCCATCTGTTGTCCTTTTCCCCACCATTGAGATTTGGTTGAAAAACAGGGAAACACAATCTAATGCTTCCCTATTTCTTCTCACAGAAGCAGTCAATCGACATTGTTGTCTGATTTGGCTAGCTGTGTCTAATTCGTCCTCTTCCCACAGGCACGACGCCTCATCCACTATGCTAAGCCAGTCACACATCCCTGACATGTTCCATATTTTTCTTCTCCTCTAACAGTGCATCTAGTAGAGAACTGTAGCAAAACGATCATAATTGGGAATAAAGTTACTCTCCCTGCTTTTCTTTTCATCTAATGCCATCGATTTGGTGTGCCTGTATGAGCAGCGGCGTAGCCAACCATCACAATTAACTGATTTGGCTAGCCGCACCTTGGAAGCTACAATGATTTTACCGCATAAGAACTAATTGCTAGCATGAATCTGACCATTGGCAGGTTTATGAGAAACATGGAGGATGAAGGTTTGGGGAAGAAGGGAATACGAGATTTTTGGTTTTCTAGCTTGGGTTTTAAAGAAATAGGGGAAGATGTCAAAGAAGAAGCAAATTTGGGTTTTTTATTTTAGATAGAGATGTCGATGGAAGTTGAGATTAGGGTTAGGTGAAGGATGTATATGTATACACACACACACACATAGGTATATATATAATAATAATTAATTTATTAAAATAAAATTTTAAATTTTTACTATTTCATCCTAATTAATCATAATAATATAATAAATTTTTTGTGGGATAAATTTACTATATTAATATGTTTAATTAGAATGTGAGGTCATTTAAAACTTTAATGTGATCATTAAAAAATATTTATAATTTACTAGTTTCATCATAAATGTCAATGAATCAATTTTGTGTTAAAATCTTTGCCCACAGGTAGATTTTAATGACATGTTGATTCATATTTATTTGATTTGAATTTCATTGGTAAGCTTATTAACATATTTGATGGATTATGCCTCATAATTGTTAGTAAGTATGTTTATTTATTTATAGTTATGCAATCTTTGATATTATTTGATGAAAAATCTAAAGTTTCCTACTTGAGTGGTGACAACTATAAATTCTGGAGGGAGAAAATTCTTCTTGATTTAGGGTGCATGGATCTTACTATGCTCTTCATAAGGAAGAGCCTCTAAAAATTATAAAAACTAGAACCAATGTCGAGATTACTTTGTATGAACGGTGGGAGCGATCTAATCACTTAAGTATGATATTCATTAAATTTCAAATTAGTACTAGCATTTGTGGGTCGATACCTGAGTGTGAAAATACCAAAGATCTTATGAAAGCCATTGACGAACAATTTGAGTCATCTGATAAGGTACTGGCTAGCATCCATGAACAAGTTGTCATCAATGAGACTTATTGACACTAGAGTAGTGCGCAGGCACATCATGAGGATGAGGGACATAGTTGCTCAGCTTATAGATTAAGATTTCTAAATCCTTTTTAGTACACTTCATCTTGAACTCTCACCCTTCTTAGTATGGACCATTCAAAATGTTATACACCACACATAAGGAGAAATGGTCAATTCATGAACTTTACATAATGTGTGTTTAAAAAGAAGAGAGATTAGTTCAAGAGATGTGTGGGAGTGCACATATATTTAAAAGAAAGCATAAGGTAAAGCTGTAGCCCATACTGATAAGAAAGAGGCCATGAGGTGCTTCTTTTACAAAAAGAAGGGACACATGAGGAAAGATTGTCCTAAAAGGAGGGCTTGGCTGAAAAAGAAAGGTAATCTCAATTGCTTTGTATGTTATGAATCTAATATCATTGATGTTTCATATGCCACATGGTGGATTGATTCTGGTTATGCAATCTATATTTATAATACTATGCAGGGTTTTCTAAATAAAAAAAGACAAATAGAAAGTGAACAGAGCATCTATTTAGGAAATCAGATGCGTTAGAACGAACCTTTTATATTCCTAGCTTTTCTAGGAATTTGATTTATGTATCTCAACTTGTGCCACTTGGATTTTCTTTCTATTTTAATAAATCATATTTTAATTTATATAAAAATTTGGTTGTTGTCAGACATAGTATAATGGATGATGGTTTGCTCAACATTCATTTAAATAATGATGTCTCTAATGAAGTAATGGACGTGCAGGGTAATGTTGTGGCATCAGAGATTAGAACACATCTCAATTGGTAGAATCAAAAGGTTTGTAAATGATGGGGTTCTTGAGACTCTTGATTTTATCGATTTTGATTCATGTGTGGACTATATTAAAGGAATATAGACCAACAAGCCAAAAAAGGGTACCAAGAGGAGTTCTAACATATTAAAGATCATACATATTGACATTTGCTATTCTAACATGAGCTTGGATGGTCAGAAATATTTTATTACCTTTATAGATGACTGCTCATGATTTATGTATTTTTACTTACTTCATAATACGAGTGAAGCATTTAGTGCCTTTAAAATATATAAAGCAGAGGTAGAAAAATAGTGTAGCAAGCAAATTAAAATCTTGAGATTTGATAGAGGTGGTGAATATTATGATAAGTACACAAGGATTGGACAAATACTTGATCCATATGCTAAGTCTTTTCAAGAGCAAGATATTATAGCTCAAAACACCTTGCTTAGCTCACTAGATCAAAATGGTATAACAAAAAGAAGAAATAAAACTTTAGTGGACATGATGAGGAGTATGCTCAGCAACTCCATTCTTCCTTTATCATTATGGAGTAAAGCTCTATAAACAACAACATATATCTTAAACCGAGTTCCAACTGATGCTGTTTCTAAAATGCCATTTGAATTATAGAAAGATTAGAAACCGAGTTTGAGCCATATACACATTTGGGGCTATTCAATAGAAGTTAGAGTTTACAATCCATATTAAAGAAGTTGCACCCCACTATTAATGCATATTTTATTAGATATGCTAAAAAGTCTAAGGGATACAGATTTTATTGTCCATCCCACAATAGTAAAATTGTGAAGTCAAGAAATGCTAAATTTCTTGAGAATGATATGGTTAGTGGGAGTTTTTGACCTCAAAACTTAGTTTTTGAGGAAAATCATATTTCTGATCCAACTCCTATATCAAGGGGCAGACTAGTTATTGTTAATGACACCCATCAAAATATGATAAATATTGGACAACCAGTTATTGAAAATCTAGGTCAAGCACATCATGTTTTAGTAAATCCTATTGAGCATCAACCACAACAAGTTAATAATCAGGAGCCTTCATAAGAGGCTGATGATATACCTTTGAGGAGATTTACTAGAGTAAGAAAATTAGTAATTTCTACTAATTATACTGTCTGCCTACAAGAATCTGACTATGATGTTAGTGCTGAAAATGGCCTTGAGACATTTTCACAAGCTATGAGTAGTAGTAAATCTAAATTATGGCATGATATTATGAAAGATGAGATAAACTTTATGACAAATAATTAAGTATGGGATCTTGTAGAGTTGCCCAATAGGGCGAAAACCATTGATTGTAAATGAGTTTTAAAATAAAAAAAGAATCATTAGGCAACATTGAGTGATATAATGCTAAACTTGTTGCAAAAGGATTCACACAAAAGGAAGGGATTGATTGTTGGAAAACATTTTCTCCTGTTTTCAAAAAGGATTCTTTTCGTATCATCATGGCAATGGTTGCTCATTTTAACTTAGATTTATATTAAATGGATCTGAAAACGACATTCTTCAATGATAATTTAGAGCTAGAGGTTTACATAAAACAACCTGAGGGTTTTGGCTCAAGTGAGGGTGATCATTTAGCTTGTAAGCTTAAAATGTCTATATATACACTAAAGTAAGTCTCCCGTCAATGGTATTTAAAATTTCATAATATTATCTCTTCATTTGGTTTTGTAGAAAACATTATGGATGAATGTATATATCATAAGGTTAGTGGGAGCAAGATTATTTTTCTAGCCCTGTACGTGGATGAAATTTTGCTTGCAACTAATGATATGGGATTGCTATATGAGGTAAAACAATTTTTCTCTCAATACTTTGATGTGAAGGATATGGTTGAGGCTTCTTATGTCATTGGCATTAAGATTGATAGAGATAGGTCTCAGGGTATCTTGGGCTTGTCTTAGGAAGCCTATATCAATAAGGTTCTTAAGAGATTCCAGATTAAAGATTGTTCACCCAATATAACACCTATTGTTAAGGGTGACAGATTCAGTTTGAACCAATATCCCAAAAATGACCTTAAAAGGGAACAGATTAAAAACATTCCTTATGCTTCAACTATTGGAAGCCTAATGTATACTCACGTCTACACTAGACTAGACATTACATTTGCAATTAAAATGTTGGGAAGATATCAAAGTGACCTAAGTTTGGACCACTAAAGAGCTACAAAGAAGGTCATGAGATACCTTCAAGGGACTAAGGATTTCATACTTACATATAGATGGACTAATGACTTGGAGGTTATTTGATATTCAAATTCAGAATTTGCTGGTTGTGTTGATTCTAGTAAATCAAAATTTGTATATATCTTCTTATTTGCTGGAGGAGCTATATTTTGGAAAAGTGTAAAAATTCTCTTATTGCTACTTCCACAATGCAAGCTGAGTTTGTTTCTTGTTTTGAGGTAACAAAACAGGGTATTTGATTAAAGAGTTTCATCTCTAGGCTTCAAGTTGTTGATTCCATCTCTAGGCCACTAAAGATATATTATGACAATTCAGTTGCTATGTTCTTTGCTAAGAATAATAAGAGTGAAAGTCAAAGTAAGCACATTGACATTAAGTTCTTAGTAGTTAGAGAGCATGTTAAAAGGAATGAAGTACTCGTTGTACACATTTATACTGAGCTGATGATTGCAGATCCTTTGACCAATGGCATGCCACTAAAGTTGTTTAAGGTCATGTAACAAGAATGGGACTTTTTTCTCATTTGTCACTTTCCATTTGAATTATGATACTATACTTGTAACATATATTAGTAATGAAACTCTGCATTCTTGAATTTGTCTCTATTTTTGTTTGTATACAGTTATGATTGGATAACAAATATTTATATTTGGACTCAGAATAAGCATTTGAGGCTTATTCATTAAGATAAAATGTCACATAAAAGGTTTTTCAAAGAAGATAATTACATTGTAATTACATTGTTTATCAAGAAATTACGGCCATGATTCATGTAATTTAATTTTTTGTTTGAGCATGAAGTAATTTTGACTAGTATGTTAAGATTTATGACTTTATAAAGTTACAAACATTTGGACCAAGTGGGAGAATGTTAGAATTTTAGTGGTCCACAACATTTTAACTTAACGTATCTGTATGTGGTAACTACCTAGGCAGTTATCCTTGATGGAAGGATAACTGCCATCAACCATCTATTAGACATTTATGTATAGGGGTCCTTGATTCAAAGCAGTATTGATCGACACTTTGTTATTGCCATCATTGTATACTGCTATTGAATCAGAAGATCTCTTAAAGGACTACTTCAAATCTGCTGCTATGGCTGAAGGTAAGTTACTGTTCATTCATTTAATTTGCTTCTTTTTTTATTTACTGTAAACATTTAGAGTTTGGTTTACAATATGTTGAAAATTTGGCCGAAAGACATTCTCTTTCTATGTTACCTGCCCTATCCTTCCAAATAGTGAATGTTGTTCTGACCTGAGAAGCTACTCAACATGAAAAGTTTTACTTTTGGACTTCAACAACAATGAGATTGGTTCAAAAGGTGTCTTTCATATTGCTGAGTATATCAAGAAAAAGCAAAGCATTGCTTTGGTTGATTCTTCACATAAATGACATTGGGGATGAGGCAACCATATCTATCTATTGAATATTTTCACCTTCGGTAGAAAATTCTTGTTATTGTCTGGAGGGGTATTATTCCTGTTGTTTTCCATTACCTATGTGTTTTAGATACTAGTCCAACATGACCTCTTAGCCAACATTGGAAAAGCTATTTGACTTCTTTACATGAGATATCAGTGGCACATCCAATGGGGCTTATGCCCCTTTGACATGCCAAGCTCTTGTATAAAGGTGTTGCTGTGGAATTAGCTTCTTCTGTAGCATATGTGAATAGAAAATGCACTTTGTAGCTGACTAATGTATGCAACAAATCAGATAATTGTATAATCTTGTCGTTACCAAATCGATCACTATTGGCGTATCTTACATTTTGGTTAGCTTGTTCATGGTTGCATTCATTGCTATGAAATGTTGAACACAGACCTAGAAATTTAACAGGGAGCTGAGAGAATTGCAGATGCTTTGAAGAACCGCACAATTACAACCATAGACTTGGTGATGATGGAAATCATTTGAGCAACTTATTAAAATCATCAGCCAATTATTTATTGTAGATCAGCTTCTACCATTTCTGAATCTATTGGATGCTTGGCCACGCAAGGTTGTAGTAACATTCATTAAAAGGGAGTCACTCACATAGCACAAGTTTAGAAAGATAATCCTGTGATTACGACTGCAAGTCCAATCCCACTGACTTATAACATGTCTACATAATTTTTGTGGCTTAGTACTAGTGTCACCATGTTACAGTTTGGAGTTGAACTACAATCCCATTGGAGCAGATCGGGCAAAGGCTATTTGTGAAGTTCTCAAGTTTCATGGGAGCATAGAAACCTTAAAGCTTGGTTGGTGTCAGGTACTGCCTGTAAACATATCTTCAAATTGATGCCTGATCTGGGAACTTTCTTTTGATAGAAAGCATTATTTTTGTAGCTCGGACCAAAGGGTGCTGAGTACGTTGCGGGATGTTTGAAGTACAATACAACAATATCAGCTCTGAATTTGAGGGCCAATGGTCTTCCAGATGATGTAGGTTGCCGTATGTAATTGTTTGGTGCCACTTGCGTTGTACTTTGTGTTTCTCACGTATTTACTTTATTTGCAGGGAGTGATTGCATTGGCTGGAAGCTTGAGAATTGTTAAAGAGGCCTTGCGATCGCTCGACTCACGTTTTAATGAGATAAGAGTATGTACGCTGGATATCATTTTCAACTCATGAATACCTATGTTTTTCCATTTCTTCTTTCCTGGATGAATAAACAGGACAGCGGGGCATTCGTTCTAGCCCGAGCGCTCAAGGCTAATGAAGAACTGGCAATCACGTCCATAAATCTTGCCTGCAACTTCATCACAAAATATGAGCAGGAAATTTTGCTTTCTTATCCTCTGATGTGTTTAATTGTTACTTAAATCTCCGGAACCCTTCAGTTCTTCCTTAATTTCTTTCTCTATAGGTTGCTTTAACGGATGCCAGAGACCATATTTATGAGACAACCGAACATGAGGCCAACGTATACTTTTAGAAACCTTTGGTTATAGATTACTCATTTTCCTATATAAATCCTTGTGAAACCGCGTATCTGCTTGCTGCATTGGTAGTTGGTGAGGCACACAAGAGGGGAGCCTTGACCTAATGGTAGATTGTCATCATGTGACCTTAAGGTCACAGGTTTGAGGCATGAAAATAGCCTCTTGCAAAAAGACAAGGTAAGGCCTCCTATTATTGAACCTTTTAGTCCACCCATTCCCCCAACCCTGCATCTACAGGAGTTTCATACACCAGGCTGCCTTTATCTGGTGGTGCATTAATTTGTGACTGCACTATAGAAAATTTTCTTATTAGTAAAGGTCCAAAGCATTTTGCGAAGGAAGCTCTCATCTGTTTTATTTAGATGGAAGCATTTGTAAAGGAAGAAAGAAAACAGATCGAGATGGCAGGATGCAGGAAGTTGAATTTGATAGGAGGGGTTATCTGATGAATGTAATGTAATCTGAGCCGTTATATTTTTTTTTTACTAGAGCTGTTAATAGAAGAGAATGGAGGAATAAAATTCACGCGACAGACCCCTAATAGAGATGAGGTCTTGATAATGATGACGGACAACTAAACTGTTAATTTGCTTCTAATTGCCTACAACAACCAGATTCCCAACAAATGATGCTGGGTGATCATCTGAGCTGTTGCTTCGGTTAGCCTCTCCTAGGTTTTCCTATATCTCAGGCCAACT
Source organism: Warburgia ugandensis (assembly GCA_035236585.1). NCBI lineage: Eukaryota > Viridiplantae > Streptophyta > Magnoliopsida > Canellales > Canellaceae > Warburgia > Warburgia ugandensis. The sequence continues at coordinate 7,391,925 of CP141138.1, read as the reverse complement.
GGATGTTGCAAATGAACACGTATGATCCCAAAGGAGAACTAGGCCTGGCAATTGGGGTTGGCGGGTCGTGTTCGTGTCATGTCCAGACTAACCCATTATAGTATGTGGGTCGACACGAACACAACTCGCTTAATAATCGTGTCAAGAACCCGTGACTCGATCACAACACAATTATTAAACAAGTCGACACAACACGACTCGTGTAACACGATTAAATAAATGTAAGATAACTAATATAGGACGGTTTCGGAAGAACCGTCCTATATTGTCAACCCTATTGGTTAATAGCTTGTAGGTTAGATTGGTCAACAGGACGAATTAATAGGTTGCGTGTTAAACAAGTCAACATGATGGGTCAACATTGATTGACCTGAACACGACACAATTTTTAGTGTGTTATTTTTAGGTTGACCCGAAAATGACATAAACATGATAAGACTTGACTCTAACCTGCTAAATTAGTGTCGGGTTCAAGTTGTGTTATCGTGTCGTGTCATATTTTGCCACCTCTAAGAAGAACTTTGTTTAATCCAGAGGACCATAAGAGAGAAACATGAGCCGGTTGAAAAAACAAGTACAGACGACAAACATCACTAGGGTAAACTCAGACACAAAAAACAGAATAAGAAAGAAAAACGTGTGGACAAGAGTATCCAAGGATGGTAGCCTTTTCTCATGAAATGTTTGAACATAGATAAAACAGTCCTAGTACTGTCGCATGTTTGTTTTTAAATAGCTTCGTCTATGTTCTAGGGTGCAAATAAAAGAAAATAAGTTCACTAACCTAGAATTATTTTATGTGGTCTGTTGTAGTTTCTTGTAAAAGGTAATTGCCAGATGACCCATCCATTGAAATGCTTATCCATGGATAGGTATCCATGTGCCAAACAGCCCATACAGGAAGAGAGTTGGATCCTCAAAGGACTGATTATTTACTCCTCACAATGGCAGCCATCGCCCACCCCTAATTGGGATAAGGTCTTAATGACGATGATGATGATGTCAGTCATCGTCAAATTTGATGAACCTACATCTAGAAAACCTTGCAGAGGCCAAGATCATTACCAATGCTAAATGACCCTTTCAGCACAAACGAAACCAAGAGTCCAGCAGGTGTACTTGCTCTTTGCAGGAGAAGAAGTCCACCTTTATTTTTCATGTTTGGCTAAATTTTGTTCCATGAATTTACTATGTTCATCACTTTTAAAATATTTTAGACACGTTAGAGATTAAATTTTATATTCACTGCAGCTTTAGCCTCTGTTTCAAAATAGTGATCATTCATTTTATTAATTTTTTTAAAAGCTTAAAACAAGTAGCTAGGATTATTCAAATGCATTGATTTCTGATGGGTTACCTATGTTTGATATGGAGCGTAAGATGAATGAAGGAGGTAGACTTCTTCTTGTCGCTCTCAAGAGAACAAGCAGAGATAACAACGTTGGACCCAAATTATCTCTGAATGAATGTCAATGACAACAGAAGCATCTCTTAGTTAGGGATATCTCAAATGCAGTGATGTAGCGGGTGTAGTAGAAGAGAACATTGAATCCACAAGGCAAGAAGATAAAACTCACTTCTCAAAGAGAGAAAGCGAATTTGATACAAACTTAGATGTCTCACCCATAGGTTTACATGCCTATTTATAGAATTAGAAAGAAGACTCTAGTACATAACTAGAATTATCTATGACTTAAAATCATCTATTCTTTTTGTACTTTAAGCTAGAACATTCTACACACACTATATATTTAACCAATTCTAGACTTTTTTCATGCTACTATATTTTAATTATTTCTAGAGTGGTCTACCCTTAGAACCTTCTTGATTTAGACTCAACTCATGAGCTCATAGGTTATTATGCTTATAGAAGTTTATGGGGCATTATATCCAAAGGCTGATGGACCACTCATGGACCATTATGTCCTACATCACGCAGCTACCTTTCTGCTCCAACTGGTCATGTAAATGGAGAAAAGAAATGAAAGCAAGTCCAAGAAATGGAATCTAAAAGAAGGAAGCGTGAACTCAAGGAAAGTAGAGCTTGTAAAAGAAGAGTTCGTTGAAGAAGAAGTCGAAGAGAGCTCATTCTAACTGTGTACCACTCATCGCCATTAACTGTAGGGAGGTCATTAGGAATTGCTACATAGCACATGAGAACCTGAAAAAACATACTTCTTCCTTGAGCAAACAATAGAGATTCTCCTTATCATTTTTCATGGAGTTGATAATGATAACCGTTGCCATGCTCTTCCCATTTACTTCTACGCAATGAGATGGCAGTAATAGTAAATGAGGGCATATATAGTCAAAGTCTCAGTAGTATTGACATTTTAAAACACCTATGACATAATAGACATTGACACAACTTTTTAGCGTGGCCATGCATAGTGCATTGGTATCAATCTGTGAAAACATCGTATTGCATTGAGATGCCTATCCATGGGACCACAGTATGGATCATCCACGTGGGCTACCATACCTGGGATTACCTACAGCCAAAGAATTAATCTCGTGAAACGATCGAAACCGTCTGATCAAGTGCAAATAGCTGGGAGCTAAAGACTGTAATCATCAGCATTCAATAGTGAAAAAATAATCCATTGACAAAATAGTGAGATGGGTTCGTAAATAAAGGTCATTGTTGGTATTGCTGATATGATTGTAAAGAATCAAGCAAGAGAGCGTTCAATGAATTAAGTACCGAGTTCTTTTTCTTTCAAGCCTACATGCTTTGCAACTGTCCACGATACCTCAAAAGCTAGCAAAATAGTAGATGGAAAGGTTGTAATTACTGCTTTAATTAAGGTGATCTGATCCTCTAAATGATGGAAAAACTTTCTTTCACTGGTTAAGCTCCTATGCAACTCTTTTCTTCACCAATTTTGTAACATTTTAAGTTCACCCCATTAATTAGGATGGCTCCGATATGTAATCAAATAACTTGCATCCAAATTTATGAGCATTTTCTTTTTCTAAATGGCTATGTATTATTAGCAAATGAGACTACCAGAAGACGATTTGCCAGCAAGCTCAGCTTATAGCCATTACAAGAGGAAAGGCTAAGGAAGCTAACAACCAATAAATTACCTACCGCCAAGGGCCACATAAGTTTGAATTCTGAGAACAGGAAGTAGCAGCCCCTTTTTAAACAGAGGATCTGCTTCTCTATTCATTGTCCCGCTCCACGACCCATATTGTTTGCCAATATTGACACTTTCCATTGAATCATTTTTCCCCTTCTAATGGTAAGTGGACATAAGTCTAAATAGTCTATTGGTTAGGATCCGGTGCCTTCTTTGTAAATAGGTCACGGATTTGAGATAGTGCATTGCATCTCTGTTCATTGTCTTGAAAATACATTTGAAAAGGGTGTATATATAAAGACTTGGTGTGAGCTATCGATTCAAAGAAAAAAAATGGTGACTGGACTTGCATACTTAATTATTCAAATCATTTGAATATATTTTTACCTATTTGTAAGGATGTCACTCAAAATGAGTACTACTAAAATTTGTGTCTTAGAAGATGGTAAAAAAGAAGAAGACGATTTTCATGAAACCATCTTTATAAAAAAGAATCAAAGACAGTTTAGGAAACCTATCTTATTTTTGAAGAAGAAAAATGGTTTTTTGAAACCATCTTTTTTTAACAAAAGATGGTTTTTTGAAACTATTTTCTTTTGTCTGACAAAACTGATTAAACCATGACTTCTTACAACTTTTTTCATTTGATGTTTTCATCATGTTGACTATCTTTTCCTTTATCTAGGGTACATTTTTCTTCCACACGAATAAAACCTTTTCAAAACCCATTTTCAAGCAATGATTTTCAACTCTCTTTCTCTCTCCATATATAGATTTATATATCCATTCCCTGCCCCATCTCTCCCTTCATTGAACACCAAACAAAGCAGCGCTTGTGCCTAGCACCCGAAACAGGTATGAGTTTTTTGTATTGGGTGTTTTTTCATCTAGTTTTCTGTGTTTGTGGGTGTTTTTTTTTTTTTTTTCATTTATGTTTTGGATTTTCTCATCTAGGTTATTCTGTTCCTAGGTTTTCTCATCCAAGTTTTCTTCTATTTACGTGTTTTTTTATCTGAGTTTTATGTTTTCTCATAGGTGTTTTTATTTGAGTTTTGGGTTTCTCATTTAGGCTTTCTTCTATTCGTGAGTTTTCTCATCTATCTTTTTCAATGAGCATGATTTTTAAGACCTTTAATGGGTTTGGATTATTTGGGGTTCGATTTTTGTCAAAGTTTATACAGAGGGAAGGATTATTCTTCGTAGATTCAATGATTTGATGTAGCTATTAGTAGTACAATTCCTATGTTTGGAGGAAATCGAATACAAAGGAAACACACAACAGAGATTGACACTACTACAGCAAGGGGTTTATAAGATGGTTAAAAATGACTATAAAAGACGATAACAAAACCATCTTATACCTAGCTGTCTTATAAAATAAAAACCAAAATAAGGCAGTTTCTAAAACCGTCTTATATTAAAGATATTATAAGATGATTTTGAATAACTATCTTATATAGCTTAACTTATATAGGACGGTTTTCAAAAACCTATCTTATAAATATGAAAAAATATAAGACGATTTTTCAAAAATCAACTTATAAAATGTGTGTAATATTTGTGAAATATAGGACAATTCTTAAATAACCGTCTTATAAATGTGTCTAATATAGGATGGCTATCCAATAACCATCTTATAAATCTGTTTAATAAAGGATGGTTTTTCAAAGATCGTCCTATATACTGATCAATATTAGATGGACCGTCCTTTATTACTGAAAAATATAGGATGATTTTTGAAAAACCGTCCTATATAGATAAGTGTATAGGATGGTTTATAAAAATTGGTCATATATTTATTAGTATATAGAATAATTTTTGAAAAAAAAAAAAAAAAATCGTCTGTCCTATATTTGTCAATATATATAGAACAATTTTTCAATAATCATCCTATATTTATTAGTATATAGGATGGTTTTTCAAAAACCATCATATATTGATTAGTGTATAGGATAGTTTTTGAAAAATCATCCTATATTGCTTATACTTTCTTCATGAATTGTGTGCCCCTTTGTTTGTTTCTATTAATACATTGTTCCTACAGTTTATGAAGTGATACTTCATTTCTAGAGACTACAAATCATTTTACAAAATAAATTCATGCACATCAACATTTCCAACATTCCATGTCAAACTTCTCCATACACACTTCTTACTGAAATAAAGAAACCATACATAGACTTAAATTAAAAAAAGAAAAAGAAAAAAGGAACACATGCATCAATTAGTAGAGTTGTAGATTATATTTCTGTGATAAAATTGTTTTATGTTTAATAACATTAGATGTCTACAAATTAAAAGCCAAAAGATATTCAGTCCATTCCATTATGATATCATCTATGTTTAATTGGAAATAACTCTTGCTGCCTAAATCAACCTGCAAGACAACAAATATTACATCAATTGAGACATTATTGTTGGAGTCATTTAAGAGATGTAGAAAACTATAAGAATGGTGGCCAGTCAATTAATTGAACCTTTCTTAATTAGGAGATATCATGAATGAGAATTCTCATATATCTAAGAACATAATACCCACCCTCCTAATCAGATTGTTCTCTAAGACACTACACAATAAAGTCAATAGATTATAAGGTTAAAATATCATGTGTAATTATAAGTCTATAGGTTATAGGGTTAACTAAAGAAGTAGTAAAACTTATCATGACCCTTTTCTAAGTCAGTTTTGATGGATGACTTATATTTTCCATCTCACCCATTTATACCACGAATTACACATATATAAATAAAATCATTATATATGAATAAAGAGGATATTTATTAGTTATCCAACTATTATAATGAATGAAATAAAAGTCAAACTTACTTATTGATCAATTCCATCAGTGGGCCTCGAATATGCACTCCACAAGAACAAAAAACATTACAATTCCTCCATTAGGGGTGGCAAAATATGACACGACATGATAACATGACCCGAACCCGACACGAATTTAGCAGGTTTGGGTCGAGTCTTATTGTGTTCGTGTCATTTTCGGGTTGACACACCAAAAATCGTGTTATGTTTGGGTCAATCAATGTGACCCGTCATGTCGACTTGTTTGACACGCGTCCTATTTATTCATCCTATTGACCCATCTAACCTGTGGTTGAAACTATAAGACCTTCAAAAATTGTCTTATATTAAAATATAGGACGGTTCATCTGGAACCGTCTTATATTACAACTGTGAATGTAATATAGGATGGTTCATCTGGAACCATCTTATATTACATTTAGTCTTGTAATATTACATGTTACTTTCTGCTGAAGTGGATTCACTTCAAAATGCCTACCCGTCCTTGTAGTGGATTCACTTTCTTCCCCTTTTAAATGAAAAACGTTCTAAATATTGTGGGAAGAAATGGCGCTCAAATTTCAGCAACCTCTTCAACGCATTTTCCCTCTATTAAAGGCTCTCTTCTTGTCTTCATTTTCCACTCGTCCCCTTCTTTCCTTGAATTCTCAGCACTTTCAATCAAAAAAGGGAAAACAAGATCAAATCACAAGCCCTGAAACCAATGAACCCCTCCCAAAACTTCAGAAAACCAACCAAAATAGCGTATCCACAGGTTCTCCAAACCGTCTCTTTCTTTTGAGGGTAAAAAGGCTCTTCGAGAATGCCAGTTTGCCTTCAAAAGGTTCTCTCTCAGCAGGATATGATCTTTCAAGGTAATGTATGCTTCAATCCATCTGGGTATCAGTGATTTTGAGCAATGCCCATCTCAATCTTCCATCATTTGTTTATTTTCCACTTCTACATCAACAACCGTTCCTGCCAAAGGAAAAGCCCTTGCTCCTACCGATTTAAGCATAGGAATACCTGAAGGAACCTACGCTTGCATAGGTATGTGCTCGATATAGAAAACCTTTTGATGCGTTTGATGATATACTCATGGACGGGCTTGTTATTTGTAGTGCCGAGATCTAATCTAGCTTGGAAGCATTCGATCGACGTGGGTGTAGGTGTGATTGACGCCGATTACAGAGGTTCAGTGGGCGTGATTTTGTTCAACCATTCTGATGTTGATTTTGAAGTGAAGCAAGGATATCGGATTGCTCAGTTGATCATTGAAAGGATAATAACGGCCAAGGTTTTGGAAGTTGAAGATCTTGATGCTACGGGGAGAGGCAAGGGAGGATTTGGATCTACAGGAGTCTGAGTAGTCATCCATGTAAGGGTTTACTTAATCATCTATGTTGGCTCTTTTGTTTTTTTTGTCTCTATTTGGAAGAATGATTCATTGGAGGACTTCTATCAAATATAATATAGGACAGTTACTTATAACCGTCCTATATTTTAATTATATAGGATGGTTTTATATTACAACTGTAATGTAAGTGTAACATAGGACGGTTCATCTAGAATCGTCCTATATTACATTTACAGGAACAAAACCATAATCGTAGGCTTCAAGCTTCTCATCCTCCTTAAACATAGGAGTGTGATTGTCATCAGCAACTAATTTGAAAGATCGAAGGAAAAGCTTGTGGTTCTCAAGACTGGAGTGCTCACTTCTTCACTGGCAAGAGCATCAACTCTATGATTAGCTTATATGAAATATCCATATCTCTCCTATCATTATGAGTTTCTTAAGTTGCATCAATGAAGACTTAAGGATCCTTAGACTGATCCTTATGCAGCTAGAGAAAAAGACTGAAAGAGCAGCAAAATCAAAATACCCACTTTTCTCCCCTAAGACTTCAACATCATGGGAAAGGGATAACACTAAGTCCATAGTCTAACCAAAACCGACAGGTTCTGATCATACAACCAAATCCAGCTCGGTTTTGGCTACCTAAAGCTGAACATGAAAGTTGTATTTGAATGATCCAAGGGTTGGGTGGGTGGGTGGCGGTCCTTTTGTTTTCTCTCTTCTTATAAGAATGCACGAAAAAGAATAAAATTATCCTTCCAGATTGTACTCATCTATGCAGCAAAGACTTCAGGAATCAATCTGTCAATGTCATGCCACATAGTCAAATTTGAGCTTTGGATTTGAGTGCTGGGCATCTAGAATCTGTAGGTGTTAGCAGCAATATTAAATATTGGCTTGCCAGTAGAGTTGATAACAAAGACTAATATAGGATTGTTCATCTAGAACCGTCTTATATTATAGGACTAATATAGGACGGTTCCAGATGAACCGTCTTATATTACAACTCTAAATATAATATAAGACAGTTCATCTGGAACCGTCCTATATTACAAGAGTAATATAAGACAGTTCTTCTGAAACCGTCTTATATTACAAGAGTAATATAAGATGGTTCTTCTGAAACCGCTTATATGATTTATTTTATATTTACTTAATCGTGTTACAAGAGTCGTGTCGTGTCGACTCGTTTAATAATCATGCCATGCTCGGGTGACGAATTCTTGACATGATTATTAAGTGGGTCGTGTTCGTGTCGACCCATAACTCTAATGTGTCGTATTCGTGTTGACCCATAACTCTAATGTGCCGTGTTCGTGTTGACACAAACACAACCCGTCAACTTGAATTGTCAGGCCTATCTTCCATGCATATCCAAAGCTAGCAGCATCTAATGAGACCTATATACATAATCAATTGATTAAAACTTGACAAACTTATCTTATATACATATTAATTTTTATGTGCAATGGTAGCAAGACATGTAATAACTTACCCAATATTGTATAGAATCAGTAAGGCCTACCCCTTGTTACAATCTAAGAACCTAGGTATGATATCTTCTATTTGTTGTCTCCTTGGGCAAATTCTCCTTTAAGCTAGAGACAATACCAGAGTCAAGGAATTTGTAAATATCCTTGACCTTTAGTCTTTGCAATTTATCATGCAAAGACCTAGAAAAACTTAATGTCAAATACTTATTTTGTCTTGTTAATAAGTAATGTCAAAGTGATTCTTAATAGCGTAATTACAAGACATACCCAATATAGACAATGATGTGTGTGTATTCCAACTGAGCCATATTACAAATGGTTAAGAGGTCTCCTTTCATAATTGGAACCTCAACAGCGTTGTGTGCAATCACACTGGCCTATATCCTTACAAAGCTAATTTTGATATCTATGTTGATCAATTTGTAGAGTTTCCCCACGATTGCAAGCATGTTGGGTGGAACCTACACCTGAACCCTATGTTGTAGATGTAATTTTTCAAAAATTAGTAAAGAATATATATATATATATATGAAGAGTCTAAGAGATTCAGTTTTAAACTAAAAATAGACATCAACACTTGGAATGGGGCAATTGGAATGCCATAATTTATTAACGAGGAGGAGGTCAACCTCAATAGCACCTTGTGCTTCTTCTGGTTAACATGAATATGCAAATAGCATTTAAAAATTTAGCTTAGGCATTAAAGTTATTGTTGAACATGATGCTGTGATACCATATACATACCTTGGAAATTATTGTTTTGATTTACATCTTTGGACAAGCTATATGATATCTAATTGCATCCCCAACAGTATAGATATCATCCACTTCTACAAAAAATGATAAGGGGGGCATCTGGTTGGAGGGTAGCAGTAATGCACACATGCTTAGTGTGTGGATGCAACAACTTACCGTACAACATGACAGAAAACACCTCATACAGTGCAGCCATAGCGACGTAGTTCTCAGCTATATGAAGTTGTAGCATGCACTGAACCACCTACAAATAAAAAATCACCACATATAAGAATAAGTGAAGATTACTAAGACATAAAATAGAAAAAAGGTAAGCATGTCAATAAATAGCTCCTTGATTAGGACATCTCCTTTGAACTATTGCTCGTCCATCTCTTCATTAGATGGAGGAGTGCAGCTATTGTAAGATGGGGGGGGAATGTCTTGACTTGGACCTTTGAAACCCCAAGGGTCCTTAAAGAAATCGTTCCTTACCTTCACATGTAACTCATTCAACATATTCTCCTTCAATGCTTTCATGTCCTCTATTGGAGGATTTCTTATTTTATGGAAGAATTTGGAAGGAACCACACTACACCCTTGGCCCCTTACCTTGCCAAGGTGCTCCTCTTTGTTGCCTATGGTCATATACAGGATGTACCCCTTTGAAGCAATGTTGATTAGAGTCCTTGTAGTGCTACTTTCCTTGATCAACTCTTCCTACACATGCAATTAATAGAACATGATGATTTTCATATATATATATATATATATATGTATGTATGTATGTATGTATGTATGTATATAATTTAAGAGATGCAAAAAATAGACAAGTAAAATTACTTACAATTCTTGAAGCAAGTAAGGCAACATTTTTATCAGTAAAGGTCTAAAAGTTATGCCCCTTTGAAAGTGCCATTTTTCAAAGAAGGGTGTAATCAATGAGATCTGTGGTCCCAGCCTTCTTTTGCTGTCAAGAGAGACATTAATTTATAGTTAATGAAATAAAATTTAGGTATAGTTAGATAGAACTGAATTGTCACATACACTTACTTCTTATTCTTCTAACTATGCGTAACCAATCTTAGAGAGGTGGTGTTGCATATGATTGGTTGCACACACCATTTGTCCTTTAACACGCTTTGCCTACACTTCAAAGGAACATGTAAGGAAGCATAATGGACTTGAAAATTAGAGAATTCAAGCTTTTAGCTACCTTATAATTACCTTAAAATCTAAAGGCAAGTGGGTCTGTACAAATTTGTTCCATGCATCTTGGTCAATGATGTTGGAATACAACTCGAGGACTATGTAGAGTGTAGAAGGATCATTAGCATTGGGAAGTATATACTTCCTTGCTAGATCACTCTTCCATTTCCTCCATTGTTTGCCAGCCCCATGTAGAGCATTCTTCTTATACTCATCTGAGATGTCGAAAGTAGGCTATAGAGTAAAAACAAACATTAGTATATCGGAATTAAAACAAGATAAGGCACATAGTATGTTGTATGTAGCAAGAATTTACTAACCTTCACCATCTTCTATATTACATCCTTTATTGATGGTGACACATGTCTCCAATCAGTAACTGAGACTGGCACCATGCTTTTGATAGTGCAACAAACGAAACTAGTGTAAGAATGTGTACTGCCACCTATCACCTCCCCTTTACTATTGAATCGTGCTGTCTCTCTTATTCCCTTTAAATTTATCTTGATAATATGCTCCATTTTTGTTGGCTCTCTACTCTTTCTTTTAATGAGCGTACTTATGCTGGATTATTCTTCATGATGCTCACTCTCTTCATGTTCTATTTTGCATGCACAAGTGAAAATAATACATTTAGAATATAACAACATACATATTGGTTTAGAAAAAACCACCATCTAAGTGCATAGATGGTCAATTTCAAATATTTATAAGCATCAAGAAGCAGAAAATCAGGAACATATACAGTAAAAAATGTATGGTAATGTTACCATTCATACACTTATAATAACAAGCATACTTTAAGCAATAATTTGCATACCTTTTTGAATGAAACTTCAAAATATAAACACATGAGTCTTCTTAAACTCAATGTATTCTATCTAGAATGATCAATTTCAAGCATTTAAAAGCATTAAAGAAGTAGAAAATCAGCAACATGTATAGTAAAAAATGCATGGTTCAAATGCATATTCAAGCAACAATTTGCATGCCTTCTTAAAAATCAAAATCTAAAACATGGGGCTTCTTATACTCAATGGAGGCTATCTAGAATGATCAATTTTAACCATTTACAAGCATCAAAGAAGCAAAAAATCAAGAACATATACAATAAAAAAAGCATGGTAATATTACCATTCAAACGCGTATTACAACACGCATACTTCAAGCAATAATTTGTATGGCTTTTTTTAATGAAACTTCAAAATCTAAAGCATTGGTCTTCTTAGACTCAATGTATTCTATCTCGAATGATCAATTTTAAGTATTTACAAGCATTAAAGAAGCAGAAAATTAGCAACATAAACAGTAAAAATGCATGGTTCAAACATATATTCAAGTAATAATTTGCATGCCTTCTTGAATGAAATATCAAAATCTAAAATATAGGGCTTCTTATTCTCAATAGAGGCTATCTAGAATGATCAATTTCAATCATTTACAAGCATTAAAGAAGTAGAAAATTAGGAACATATATAATAAAAAGATTAATGGTAATATTACTATTCAAACGCGTATTACAACAAGCATACTTCAACCAACAATTTGCATGCCTTTTTGAATAAAACATCAAAATCTAAAACATGGGTCTTCTTAGACTCAATGTATTCTATCTAGAATGATCAATTACAGGCATTTATAAATATTAAAGAAGAAGATAATCAACAACATATACAGTAAAAAATGAATGGTTCAAATGGACATTTAAGCAACAATTTGCCTGTCATCTTAAATGAAACATCAAAAACTAAAACATGGGTCTTCTTAAACTCAATGTAGGCTATCTAGATTGATTAATTTCAACCATTTACAAGCATTAAAGAAGTAGAAAATTAGGAACATATGCAATAAAAAATGCGTGGTAATCTTACTGTTCAAACGTGTATTACAACAAGCATACTTCAAACAACAATTTGCATGCCCTTTTGAATGAAACTTCAATATCTAAAATATGGGTCTTCTTAGTCTCAATGTATTCTATCTAAAATGATTAATTTCAAGTATTTATAAGCATTAAAGAAGCAAAAAATTAGCAACATAGACATTAAAAAATGCATAGTTCAAATGCATATTCAAGCAACATTTTACATGCCTTCTTGAATGAAACATCAAAATTTAAAACATGATTATTCTTAAACTCAACGGAGGCTATCTATAATGATCAATTTCAACCATTTACAAGAATTATAGAAGCAAAAAATACGAAATGTGAGAGATCTAACCTAATGAGAGAAAACTGATCCAACCTCCTCAAGGGTTTTAGGTTAGAAAAATTCGTGGGGGTAGGGGGTGCATGAAATTTGTCCTCTCCTCTTCCTCACCTTCTTATTATTATTCTTCTTCTCTCCTCCTCCTCCTCCTCTTATTCTTCTTCTTAAGGGTTTTGGGGGTTATGAAAAATTCATAAGGGGGTCGTGATTTCTCTCCTCTCCTCTCCTCTCCTCTCCTCTTCCTCTTCCTCTCCTATTTCTTTTTCTTCTTCCCTCTTTCTCTCTTTCTCGTCTCCTCCTCCTCCTCTTCTTCTTAAGGGTTTTGAGGGTTTGGGTTTGAAAATTTTGTATTGGGGGTAGGGGGGAGTTATTTGAAGTGAATATATGATGATTTTTAAAGGTCACTTTCATGCCAATACGTTCCTGTGCCTGAATTTTTGTTTGAATAATAAAAGACAGCTTATTAATAACTGTCTTATATGAATTAAAGTATTTTTATCAATTTTTTGAACCCTTAAAATCTTAAAAACTTGTGAAGTGCAAAGGTTACCCCATCATCTCTTTCATTGACATTTAACTAGTGTTTGACATGACACATGATGTGTAAACTTAAATTGATTAATGAAATCATTTTTCATATACCATAATACAAACACTTTAATTTATCTCCTCATATACAATCAAATTCCACCCGCGCACTCTCCTCACCAGCATCATGCACATAATCCATCACACTCTCCCCAATTAGATCATTTTGATGGCATTCTTATAGTGATTGAAGGGTAATCAATTGTCATGTCACCTAGATCGTTATCATCATAGAAGTCCTTTGGGAGGTTGATAAAATTAGTTGACCATCTCATATCATGTCCATCTTGTACATAAAATACCTGTTTCACTTGATATGCCAAAATAAATTGGTCATTTGGATAGCCAATCTTATTGAGCTCAACCAATGTCAAGCTGAGGGCATTGGTTCTTATGCTACCTTTATTGTGTTCCACCCAATCGCACTTAAACACAACCACAGTTCTACATGTATAATCCAACTCCTATATCTCATGTATTACCTCATAATAAGTATTGTTAGCTACAATTGGGTTGATGTCCTTTGAACTGGAAAAGAAAGTGCCTTTAGCAATTAAGCTAACACCACTACCTTGTTGTGCTCTTAACTTATCATGGTCTTTTGTGTGAAAGTGATAATCATTTATGGCATATCTAGAATATTTTATTACTTCTAGTCAAGGTCTCATTGTCATCCAACCTAAGCATTCAGAAATACTATGACCTAGAACATCTCGCTGATCTAAAACCTATATGTAATAATATATTAATTAAAATAATTAATTAATGCATTCATGCATATACTAAATATTATACAAATAAATTAATTAATTCATCATAGAGCACTATTTAATTTAATTAAATCCCTTCTCATAGAGCCAAGTCATAAAGGAACAACAATGCTCATCTTATAGCCACTTCTCTTTTCGTGCATCTCTTGGATATCTCTATTTTAGGAAGTCAATGTGCATACTACATAATGATCAAAGATGAAAATTATATAACATGCCTAATATTAATAATAGTGCGTTACATACGTACCCTTTACTATACATATATGTGTATATGCCTAAACTTCAGCAACATTAATGATTCAATTAAATAATGTAAAAGAAACCAAAGAGATAATATTAATTACATACTCAATATATGGTTGAACTTCATTAATATTAATATTCTGCAAACGTAAAGGTGTGCCTGCTCCCATTCCTTACAATCAACGGTCGACACACAACCACTAGATAGAGTTTCACCAACTCTTAGATCAATTAATGCTCCTAAATGTTTCTTTCTTGGGATTCCAATAGTATCCACTATTGATAAATACTCATTGCAAAACTTGACTAATTCTTTTGCAATATAACATTCGGCAATACAGCCCTCTGGCCTATTATGATTTTGTGTATACCCTTTTTAACATCTTCATGTACCTTTCAAATGGGTACATCCATCGCAAATAAATAGGTTCACACAACCTAACCTCATCAATGAGGTGTGTACCATGATATCAAAGAAAAATGGTAGAAAGATTGTCTCAAGCTCACATAAGGTTGTCACTAAATGCTCTTAGATTTCTTGTAATTTAGAAATATCCACCACCTTTTTGCATAAAGCATTAAAGAAGTAGTAGAATTTAGTAATAGATCCTCTAACTTCATCTAGCAACACTGAACGTATAACTACGAGCAAAAGTTGTTGCATCAATGCATGATAATCATGAGACTTCATTCCCAATAGTTCCAGCTCTTCCATGGAGACAATGTTTCTAAAGCTTGAAGAGTACCCATTTGGAACTTTGATATTTGATAGTATTTTGCACACCTGTCTTCTCTCCTCTTTGCTAAATGTATAATTTATTTTAGGTAAGTATGTTCCTCAACTACCCCTATCATGTGGATGCAACCTTCTCTTCAAACCCATTGTCATGAGATCTATTAAAAAAACAAGTTTATCCTTTGTTTTTTTTGGCATGTTGAGCAAGGTACCGTTAAGCTTTCACAGACATTCTTCTCACTATGCATGACATCAAGCACATGCCACATGTGTAGGGATTTCTAGTATACAAGTTCAAAGAATATTGACTTCTTCTTCCAACATCTTTTAAAGTTGCTTTCATTTGTACACAAAGTTGCCTTCTTCTTCTTCTCATATGATATATTAAGGTTCTCAACTTATTCCAATACTTGTCATCTAATTAACCTCTTTGGAGGTGTCCTAGTCTCCATACTACTATCAAATTTCTCCTTTTTAAAATGGTATGAATGGTTTCTATGCAATCATCCTCTATAGCCTAGGAATGCCATCTTCCTACCATGTTGAAGTTGTATGGCACAAGTTTAGCCACTACAAATAGGATAGGCATTATATCCCTTCACTATGCGTCCAACCAAATTATCGTCTTTAAGAAAGTCACTTATTGTTCATAGTAGTACAGCCTTAAAGGTGAATGTTTCTTTGTTATATGCATCATAAGCTTTAACCCTACTTCCCACAATGTCCTAAGGTTATCGATCAACGGATCTAAGTACAAGCCAGTGTCATTCCCAGGTTGCTTGGAACCCAATATTAACATAATTAACATCATAAACTTTCTCTTCATGTACAACAATGGTGAAAAGTTGTAACAAACTATTATAACATGCCAACAACTATACCTGCTACTCATAGAACTATGAGGATTAATCCCATCTGCAGATATTACAAGTTGTAGGTTCTTGGGTTTTTCTCCAAAATTGGGTCACACAGTATGCAAGCTTTCATGCAAGGCCATCTGCTGGATGACATAAATAGTTATCACCCACTCTCTCCTTGGCATGCCATACTAGTTTCTTTGTTGTTTCTTTAATACGAAACATTCTTTGGGATGTTAGAATAGGAAAAAAATACCATATGACCTTTGCAAGGACATTTTTTACTTGTCAATCACTTGAATTCTTCCTCATCTTCGATCTTGAATGCCCACAAATCGGACATATAATTTTGTCTTTGTGGTCCTTTCTGTATAAGTTGTAGTCATTGAGATAAGCATGTATCTTTTCATACTTTGAGCCTAGTGTAGCCAAGGTTTTCTTTGCCTTCCATATCGACCTAACCAATTTTTTCTCCTTGGGTAACATTTTACCAATGACATTCAACAATTCTATAAAATCATGATCTAAAATACTAAATCTTGACTTCACATTGTAAAGTTCTACCATTGTAGACAATTTGATAAAATTTGTACACCCAACGTATAATGGCTCATCACTTCCTCCAATGCAGTCTCAAATTATACTGGGTCCTCTTGAAAGTCATTGTATACATCTCAAAACATAGGTGCAATAGTCCTACTATCTTCACCACTTCTTAGAGTGTCTTTTTTTTCATATACACATTCAGCCCTTATCAAGGGCCTATGAGGTATTTCCTCTTCATGCCACATCCAAGGCCGATAGCTTTCATTAACTTCATTAAAGCATAAATGTTCTCTCAACTCACTAATAGTAACCTTTTTTAGGTTTCCACATCTCAAGCATGGATATCAAATTCGATTACAATCACCACCTACCCCAAGTGCAAACTCAATGAACTCTTATATTCCCACCTCATATTCCCTTGATGATCTTTTCACACATATCCAAGCATATATTTTCATTTTGTTAAAAAGTGTGAAGACATTCTAAACATGAAAGATTATATTAACAATATGGGTTAGGCATTTAACCAAATACATGGTGTGTACATAAAATGTATATAGTTAACATATATATATATATATATAATTTTAATAAATATTAGAGGAGTCAACATTCAAGTCTAGTTAGGGATTGGAAGAACTAAGAATGTTGCAAAACATGACTAATTCATGCACATAAAATTCACACTGATATATATATATATATATATATATGAATATATCACACAAATGCAAGGAAAAAAAAAAAGAAAAAAGAAAAGGAATTTTATAGCCATAAACATCAAATAAAGTAAACATATGACAAAATACAAAAATGAATATTATCCAACTGAGGAAATACAAGTTCGGGACAAAGTGTATGTAAATCCAACTTAATGTTCAAGTTTTTATCGAAGAAGCCGAGAGTCAGTTAAACTTCAACTTATTGGACATAAAAAATATAAATCGGTTTGAAACCTGTCTTATATTTGTATAAGACGGTTTTGGAAAATCGTCTTATATTATTTACATAATATAGGACGATTCTTGAAAACCATCTTATATTCTTTTAAAAATATAGGACAGTTCTTGAAAATTGTCCTATATTATGTTAATAATATAAGACAGTTCTCGAGAACCGTCTTATATAAATTTATATAAGAATATATAAGATGGTTCTGGAGAGCCGTCTTATATTATTATAATATATAAAGGAGTTTATCATAACCGTCCTATATACATTTTATATAAGACGATTATGTTAAAATCGTCTTCTATTTGCGTCTTATAAAACCCAAAATTTAGTAGTGTATGTAAAGGCATCAAATTTAATATCTAAGCTATTATTCTATTTGTTGCATCATTCTGATAAAACCCCCTAACTTGTTTATCGACCAAAGAAAATCCAACGAAGATTTGAACGTGACAGTGACATATGGCCACAATAGATTTTGGTTGTACGATCCAAAACTTCCAGTGACCCATTAAATAAGGAACATACAATTATAGGAAGGATCTCCACTCTAATCTGCTTTTTTTTTTTTAAATTTGTAGATTAGTATTGAATATATGAGATTTCTCTCAATTCCCTCTTTATTTGCTTTTGTTAGCAACTACATTCAGGATGAATATGAGTATGCCTGATCCTTAAATCCCTAACTTGATAATTAATCTATGAATTTAAAGATTGTAATAGTAGCGGCTCATTTTTCATTAATTTGAAATGAATGTTGAATGTTTCATATAATTAGCATGCAAAAAAAATTTCGATGGAACGAAAGAAGAAGGTTTTCCCAAAACTGTCTTCTTAAGTACAAACAAAAGAAGATGATTTTCTAAAAACTATCTTCTTTTTATAAACTTAAGAAGAAAGGACTTGAAAAGCCGTCTTCATTTATTTGTACTAAAGAAGACGGTTTTCTTAATAACCATCTTCTTTGCAAACGGATTTTCTAAGACGGATGGGTGGAAGACGGTTTTGAAACTGTCACCATCTTAAAAGCCCTCCGCATAGTAGTAGAGTGTCATCGCAAATTGGAGAAGTTTGGTAGATTGCTAATTTGTTAAGCAGTGACAAGTCCATCTATACCTCTTCGAGGTAATTCTATCTATCATGATGGAAAAGAGGTGACTATGGACTATTTCTCCATGTCAACTCGCACTTCGAAAGAAACCTCCTGCTTTTTTATTACAATGGGAAAAGGTAAGGAAAGAGATAATCTACCAAAAACTTACATCCTTCGTACTAATGACAAAGTCCAATTACCTCTCTTATTATAGTGTTTCTAGCCCTAGCTTGATGACATAATGGAGTCAGCTATCTCTTACGATTTCAAATTTTTTGTGAAATACTCCGAATATTTGCCTTGCCAGTTTATTTCCAAATCCAAACTGAAGCAATATGCTTTGAATAGAAGATTCCTCAGTTTATTTTATAACATGCCTATTAGTAACGGCAACGAATTCACAATGTTAAACTAAGGGGAGAGCGAATATAGTTTCCCTGTAGAAATTACTGAAATAATGATATGTTTCACCAAGTATGCAATTTGTTCTTTCATGATCCCACCAGAGCAACGGCGCTGATTGATTTAGATATACCTACTAAATGCATGGCTACGTCCCAGAAAACATTCACGAAGATTCACGTTCCATAGAATAGGGAAGATGCTTGAAAAAGAAAAGAAATAAGAGCAGGCAAGAAATAGATCCAACATGTCCCTATTAAAATATTGCCATAAAAGCTATATACGAATGCCCAGGGTCCAGCAACAAAAAACAGAAAAAAATAAGCCTGCAAATCGTTATGGTAGGGACCATCACTTTTGATCTTACAAACCGGTTTCTGACATGGAAAACCCTTGCAATCTACACGATGTCATTCCCATTCTCTCTCTAGATCAGGACCTTCTTCTTTTGCATGTTGAATGTAGGAAGAAGATAAATCAGAAATAGCAAAAAGGGTTTCTCTCTTTTCCTTTGCTTGATTAGTAAAGATGATATGGTTTGTTGCAAGGACAGCCTGGGAGCGTGAATTGCGTAGAGGAGTTGTAGAGATATTATTAATTGCATGTTCACACTCTCCTCGTTTCCTTGTGCTTGTGACATGACCTTCAAACATGTATATATAGATGATATTGATGTTGAGTTGGAAGAAGAACAAAGTGTCTTCCAATGGCTTCTACTTTGTGGATAGCTCTTTTATTTGTTTGTCTTGGTGGTGTACTTGGAATTGATGTTGCTTTTTACCAGAACTATGGTGTTACATGGGGAGGAAACCATGCGTTGCTTCTTGACGAGGGAAGACAAATCCAGCTCTTCATGGACAAATCTTCTGGTCAAGCTTTCTTCTTAGCTATTATCCTTATAATCATGATCTCTCTCTGATGAGAGAATTTTTCTTATTTTAAGCTGAACTACTGCTCAAGAAGTCCCATTTCTTTTGCACCCAATTTTTGGAGTATAAAGTTAAATTGCTGTTGTTGTTGTTGTTGTTGTTGTTGGTTTATTTATTTATTTATTTAGACATACCCAGCCGTTGTTAGCCATCCAGGTAAGAGACTCCTTGCACCACTACTCTAGAAAGCATTGGTGCAATATAAAGCTAAGCTATTATTAGTTTTGATTTAGCGATCACTTTCTTTTTCATTTAAATCGCCTTTATAGCTAAGGACTAATTGTCCTCCAAACATCCAAACTGATAGAAAAGTGCCCAACTATCATTAAAAATTTCTATTATGTATGTATATTGATGATTAAATTTTAAGATAGGACTAAAACATTATTAACATGATCTATAATAATAATAATAGTTATTCTTCTTCTTCTTCTTGAACACAAGTATATCATGAACTAGTTGTATTGTCCAAATCGCAGGAGCTGGATTTGGGTCTAAATTGAAATATGCTTCCGGGTTCTTTCATATGAAGATAAAACTCCCTGAAAAGGATTCTTCAGGAGTTGTTACAGCTTTCTATGTAAGTCTCTTTATCACTCCTCACCTCTAACTTGACATGCAGTTTTGGATAACACTGCACTACTAGAGGAGTCGTTTATGATCAAAGAAGCGTTTCTCCAAGCTGATATTGTCTCATTGCATTATTTTATTTTATTTTTAAGCTTGGTGCACAAAGCTCCGCCTATGCAGGGTCCGGGGAAGGGGCAGACTACAAGCGCCTATATTAGACAGTCTTACCTTGCATTTTTTTGCAAGAGGCTGTTTCCACGCCTTGAACCAGTGACCTTAAGGTCACATGACGACAACTTTTACCGTTGTGCCAAGGCTCCCCTTCTTTGACTTGGCATATATTGCTCATGCATAAATCTTTAACTTGGCATGGACTTGTATGTGGAAGTGAGGTAGTATTTACAAAGCTCAAGACTGCCTAGTGGTTGTTTGATGATGCTATTGATTGTTTATAATAATAATATGTAGATGTCATCAGCGGGGCCTGCCAGGGATGAGCTAGATTTTGAGTTCTTGGGTAACAAAGAACAGAAGAACGTCATACTGCAGACAAATGTGTTTGTAAAAGGTGAAGGAAATAGAGAGCAAAGGATCAATCTCTGGTTTGATCCCAGATCAAGTTTCCATGTTTACAAGATCCTCTGGAACCCGCATCAAATAGTGTAAGAACAGCTCTCTCTCTCTCTCTCTCTCTCTCTCTCTCTCTCTCTCTCTCTCTCTCTCTCTCTCTCTCTCTCTCTCTCTCTCTCTCTCTCTCTCTCTCTCTCACATATGAGCGGACATTGTACCATACAAAGGGCAAATATGGAGTAGCAGGAACTTACTAGTTGGAGCATCGATCCCACCTTGATAGGCCACTCATCAAAACTGCACCAGTCAAGCCATTCGAAAAATGAGAAAACGAGTTTGAACTAGTCATTGTAAAGGTCATTGAACCATGACTATGATGTTCAAGTTGGAGAATAAATAAAGCAAGAGAATTGCTCAAAAAATTCAGAAAACATCTGGCAAAAGTTTCAAAAAAAAGTTCAGAAGTTCACATTATTCTATTTACAACCTCTTGCACATACTCATTTTTCTAAATAAACCTTGAGTGAAAATTCATAGAATGATCATTAGCAGTATGTTATGAGTGAATTGTGTAAATACAATTTTCACTCTAATTTTTTCGAAAACTTTGATTTGCAGGGAGATCTACTTTTTTAGTTTATAGTCATGAAATTCGTATTTGATTTGGCAAATTCATATCTAATTGAAAAATAAAAAATGTAAGAGCTTTTTGGAACGTCTTAAAATCTAAAATGGGACATCAAGAAAGTTGTTTTGTTTTTGTTTTCCATTTTGAGATAATTTTGTAATTGTAATAAGCTTTAATGTATGAGGAAACAAATTTCTTGATTAAATCCGTGAATAACTAGTTCAATAAGTCTATCTATTTTATGAAATGGGTTCTGCAGGTTTTTTGTGGACAACATCCCTATAAGGGTTTTCATGAACAAAACAAACAAGGGCGTTGGTTATCCATCACAACCTATGCAAATAATTGCAAGCTTATGGGATGGGGAAGATTGGGCAACGGATGGTGGCAAAGCCAAGACAAATTGGACACAAGCGCCATTTGAAGCCTACTTTCAAGGTTTCGACATAGACGGATGCCCTTTAGACGACTCGGACACTCGACGTTGTTCATCCTCTACACTTTGGTGGAATTCTGCACAACACAGCAAATTAAGCTCTAACCAGGAAAAAGCATATAAATATGTGAAGCATAAGCGCATGATTTATGACTATTGTTCTGATAAGTTGAGGCACCCAACAACTCCACCAGAATGCCCACAATAAGGGCACCTTAAATTCTCAAGTGACCCATAAAGAAGGGTAATAACAATGTATTTAAGACTCCCAAGTAGAAGGAATAAGCTGAGCCTGATTTATTTAACTGGATGAGAAGAAATCAAAGTTAAAGAGAATAGTAAAGTGGGAATTTTAAGAAGACCTTTCAGATGCATGGGTGTCTTAGAACTTGAAATGTTCTTTTTTGTTTTTTTTTGAATAGTGGCATGGATTAGTCAAAGCTTTTGACAAATACATAAAGGGTTGATCAAGCGGATCAATGTAGATGTTAAACATTGAATAAAGGACTGAAAAATAAACATGAAATAACACATGGGGAGAAAAAAACAATAAACCTGCAGGAAAAAAACCATTGCAGAAAAACCTACAGGAAAAAAAAACCATTGAAGAAAAACGTCAGTAAGTAAAGAGAGACTCAACCTGGATCAACAATAAGAGAAGCACAATCATGGGATTTCTCTCCCTGCCCATTTTTCTGATTGGCGTCTGTCTCCAAAACATCTTCATTGTTATGCTGCTAAAAGTAATCATCAAAGCATTGATGGGGATAGCAAGTAGTGATCTTGAATCGCGGCTTATTAGAGCCTTCTTTGGGTAATTCATTGGCAGCAGAGTTTGCCGTTCTAGGAATATGGCGGAAGGTTAAATTATTATCTGTGGTAGAAGACAGGATTTCTTCCATCTTATCAAGAAATCTCCAAGGTTGCTGAATACTTTGTCTCAGCCACTTGATGATATTAGCAGCATCACCTTCAATAATAAGAGGTTACACCGGGTTTTACTTCCAAGCCTTTATCCCATTGTACACAACCATCACTTTTCTCAGTAGAGTCAACAGTACCTATGCCACCAGCAAGTTCAAACAGAGTTTTCCCTCCTAATTTCAGAGAATTGTTCCGATTCCAGCAGGTTTGAGATTTCCTAGGCTAGAACCATCAAAACTGAGCTTAAAAGAATTTGTAGTAGGAGGTTCCCATTTAGGTATTGGAAGGATGGAAGTTGAAGTAAGGAAAGAAACAAGGTTTCAATGGGTCATAGGCTGAGAGGCAGAGTAGTTTGGGCAGTGATTGTTGGCTTTAATCCACCAAAAGATTTAAGATTTTATTGAAAAGCACAGAATGGGCAGAAGTCTCTTTTAAGGTAAAACATCTCTTACGTTGCTCCTTCCACAGACACCAAAGAATCAAGCTTCCAGAGTTTCTTTTAAGCGAAGGACCAGGAATGGAAAACCATTGGTAGATGATATATTGAACTATAGTTAGCCAGATCCAAATAAAATTAAAGAGTCTTAGGAAGCAAGACCTCACTTTGACCCCAAAATGACATAAGAGAAGGGCGTGGGCAGAAGTTTCATTGATATTTGAGCACATTTACTCTTTAAAACCCACCATATCTTTTTGTAGTTTATCAGCTGATAGGAACTTATCATGAACTACCAGCCAAGAGAGAGAGAACACGAGGTGGAGCCTAGAATGATCAAATTTCCTTAAGGTGTCCAATTAGTATTCTCAATCCTTTTTATACCCAATCCACCTTGCTTCTTAAGTGTACAGAGTCCCCCAATTTACTAAGTGGATTTGTTTTTTTTTAATCAGTACAATCATCTCAGAGAAAGTTTTGTTGTATTTTTTCAATCTTATTTCTGACGATAACAGGGAGCATAGAGAGAGAGAGAGAGAGAGAGAGAGAGAGAGAGAGAGAGAGAGAGAGAGAGAGAGAGAGAGAGAGTAAATAGGCATATTAGCAAGAGAGGACTTGATGAGGGTGATTCTACCTCCAAAGAAGAGGTATTTCCTTTTCCAAGTAGCCAGTTTGAGGATAGTTCTCTCAATCACACCAGACCATTGAGCTTTCTTAATGGTTCCAACTTGAATGGGAAGGCCCAAATGGATAATAGGGAAGGATTAAACCTTACATCCAAGCTGAGAGGCAAGATAAGAAATAACTTGGATATCCATGTTAATCCGCAACTGAGGACTTTTGGAATTCACCTGCATCCCAAACATGCTTTCTGAGCAAAAGATAATTTTCTTAAAGTTCCTAATTTGTTGAATTGATGGCTGGCAAGAGAGAAATTTATCATCAGCATATAGTCCGCAAGAGATTTTCTAAAGGAGATACCATGAAAGAGGTCTTCGTTATTAGCTTTGGAGGTCAGTCTAGAAAAGAATTCTTGAATAATGGTACACAACGACAATGGGGAAAAAGGATTGCCTTGTTTGAGCCCCTTTCCATTCTTAAGAAACCTTTACTGGTTCTGTTAATGATGAGAGACAGCCAGGAGGAATGCAAAATAGACTCGATCCATTTAATCCATCTAGTGTCAAAACCCATTCTCTTCTTATGGAGATAAAGAGGGGTCCCTAATTGACACCCCTAATCGACCTTGTCAAGATTCTACATGAAGGTAAAGTTCGACAAAAACCCCTCTTTTCTTTGATTTTCTCAATGGTACAGTAACTTCAAGAAGAACTAAGACTCCATCTAAAATTTGTCTCAAAGGAACAAAAGCAAAAATGAGAGTTTGAAATAATTTTTTAAACCAATTTACGCAACCTATTGGCAAGGACTTCCGAAAGGAGTTTAGAGAGGCAGGAGATGAGAGATTGGCCTAAAAATCTTTCACCTCAGATGCCCCCTCTTTCTTGAAATCAAAACAATGAAAGAAGCACTGAACTTTCTATCTAATTTGGCTCTTTCAAAAGACTTGCCAAAAAGATTACAGACATAATCTTTAAGGAAAACCCAACAGCATAAAAAAAAAAAAGGAGGCAGAACCATCAGGATCTTGGGCTTTGTCTCCCTCACAACTAAACAGGGCACGTTCAATTTCTTCCATAATGAAAGTAGGTTTAAGTAATTGGGCATCAAAAAGAGACAAGGAGTCAAAGTGAATACTTGTAGGCCGAAGTTTGAAGGCCTAGTTTTTAAGATAGAATTTTGCAAGGTATGGATTCAGTTATCTTTCAACATGAAGTTAGTGAGCTGGTGAAAGAAAGCAGAGTTGAAATCTCCTTAGTCCATTTACTTTGAGCTCTTTTCTTCTAAGCAACCTCTTGGATGAAGTTTTCTTTAAGGTTTCCCTCTCTAATGCAAAATTTAGAAGTAATTTCTTCATTTGAGAGGCTGTCTTTCTCTCCTTTTTCTTCCAATAGCTAGAGCTTGCATAAGATCCTCCATGGCTATTTTGGAACCCACGCTTGCTCTCTGTTCTATTCAATAATCTTATTTTTCACAAACATCAGTTGTTTGGGAGGATGTTATCTTTCTTGCCAATGTTTGGTGCTTGAGGCCACAAGTTACCCATCATGTCAATAAATCCTTTCTCTTTCAGCCACCTTACTTCAAATTTGAAGGGGCTAGGTCCCCAAGTATTTCGTTTAAGATCCAATAGTAGAGGGCAATCATTTGAGATTGAACTATTCAACAGAACCTGGTGCAAAAGTGGAAATTGAGAAACTCAATCCCCATAAATAAGAAAACGGTCAATTCTATTAGAAATAGGGGGTCTCGATTGTTGCACCAACTGAAGTCTCCACACAACATGGGAAGATAAAAGAGTTCCATCCCATCAATGAATTCAGAACAATCAGTCATAGCCCTGTTAAATGTTGCCGCTGTAAATCTTTCATATGGGAATCTAACAGCATTCAAGTCTCCTACCAAGCAAAGAGGCAAATTCCAAATTTGGATTTTCTGTATCCAGAACTGCCGCATCTCACTTCGCTCTTTGTCATCGTTCAAACCATAAATGAAACACAAATAGATTGAAAACCATAGTTTTTGAAAAAGAAAGTTACCTGCAATAGACAACTGCCCTTGTTCGACATTGGACAATGTTGTGTTCAAAAAGTATTGATAGTCATTCAAAGGAAAAAAAAAAAGAAAAGTATCCACTTTATGTGATTTGCAAACAATGGGAACTAAACAAGACAAAATGCAGCCTTATCATCCAATGCATAATCGGGCAAAGTATCACCAACTCTCTATACCTGCCTGAACGGGTGTGCTTTTTGTATGAGGAGTCCCATTCCTCTTCCTTTTAGCAAGGAAGCTCCTAGGATCATAAAGAGTCAAATTCATGACAAAGAGTCACATTCACTTAATATAGGGTCTTTTGTTTACTTATAAACTCTAGTGCCCTCATAATACTAGTAAAAAGGGTCATCCCCGCGCATGATAAATTAAGAAAGACGAAGATAGGCATGTCAACTTTCATGAGTAAAGAAGAGGAGATGAGAGGTGAGGTGGTAAGACTTATTATGATCTAAGAGTAAACTCTGTGTGTGTGTGTGTGTGTGTGTGTGTGTGTGTGTGTGTGTGTGTGTGTGAGAGAGAGAGAGAGAGAGAGAGAGAGAGAGAGAGAGAGAGAGAGAGAGAGAGAGAGAGAGAGAGAGAGAGAGAGTTATTAACCAATGTTTTCATCTAATCTCTTTCAGCTTAGATTCTTAAAAGGACTAATAATAGATCAGATCCATCATCGACTAAAGTATATTGGTGTCCTGTGATAGAAATTCATAAATATAGGAATGATTTTACTTAGACAACATAAATTAATAATCATTTAAATTATTTGTCTATAATTATTTGCATTCATGTTGACAGTAGTTCTTAGAGGCAGTTAAGTTCTCCCATAATCATACTTTGAAACAACACAGGTCATTAAGTAAGTGGAAAAATTGAGCAAGTTAACTCCACTCAGCAAATTGGGTTGACTCACTATGACTTATTCCAAGGCAAAACTTTCATGTGGTAGGAGATTCGAACATCTAACCACCCAAACTAGACAAAATTGTCTAAATAGCTGGGGTAATAATCTTATCACCAATTAATAAAAATATTGAATATTAAATGAAATTAAACATTGTTAATTTAAAATCGCACTAGAGTTTTATCAAGTCACCATCAAGGTGTTTTGAGTTAACTCAGCTTGCCTTGCTTTCAAATTGAGTTATCAAGTTTTTTTTTTTTTCTTTTTTGGTTGGCTACAAACAAAAAAATTACAAAGAAGATCGCTCATACTGGTAAATCTAATTCTCAGCCCAAGGAAAAATGGCAACTTAAACCTGCCAAGCATATTCTTGAGATATATTAGTTTTCAAGTTTTAAACTATGCTTACAAAGAGTGGATCTTTGTGTTTTCCCAAAGTTTAGTAAGTGTCTTCCTCTAATGAACATGATTCTTTTGAAAATAAACCATGTGAATTTGCGAGGAATGCTAGATGATAATGTAATTTGTCATGTAATAGGCTCTCATCACGCTAAAAGTCCTTCCTTACACTAAATTGTCAATTCATTTATAATGAAATACTGCCAAATTTTCAACTTGGAAGTTTGTCTTACATCTTTCTATAGTTTTTGTGAGTTTTTAGATTGTGATGGGCCCAACCAAAACCCAAGGCCCAAGAGTGGGTTTTAGAAGCAGGGTCAGTCCAGATAAATCATTCATCCGCTTGGTCCTACCTTAGATAGATCATGCCCCAAAAATCTCATGCATCAAACAACCCTAATCCTATCCAGAACCATCCATTTTATACCTCATCATAGTAAAGACTACATTATTCTAGTGGATAAAATTGTGGGGTGTGGCCCATCTAAGAGGGGCCTATGAGTCGTTAGGATTGCAAACAGAGCTCGAGTCATGTGAACCTTTAATTGCTGATATAACCGCTTTTGAGTTTATTTAGCGAAGCACCATAAAAGTTTCATGTGTAACTCTATGCCCAATGCTAGATAGAAAGGTTCCAAGGGCTACACACTCTTATCAAGTCTATATAATACCTTGGAATATGCACTTATATCACTCATCAATTATTAACTTATTGTATTTGAAAAAGACACACTATGACTTTAACAAAGTTAAGCCTAGTGCACTCTTGATGTTGATTAGTAAGTGAAAATACTTGCATTCTCTTCTAACGTCAAACACCTAAAGGGACACAAGATATATGCCAATGTTTGTTGCGCATTTCCTACATACAAACAAAAGGATATTGAGGCAATGATAATGCTACCTAAATCTAAATAATCAAAGAGAGAACCTGATAGCTACCCTTATTCCTAGATTTAGATGCTCTAAAGGCTATACTCTCTTATTGAGTCCAAGTGATACTTTGGAAGACATGTTCACATTAAACATCGACCAGCTCACTTAATAAAAGCAAAGTTGACAACCTAATCATGTTGTAAAACTTATCCAAATTAACATTTGAAAACAATTAAAGCCACATATTATTATATTTCAATTGTATACAACCAACCTCTAATCAAGGGTTTTTTTCTATTTATTCATGTAATTAAAGAATATTTGTAACTATTTGGTAGTCAAAGGTTGTCTGTATATTTAGTTATCTAAGAAATATAATTAAGGGGGGGCAACAAGTAATTGCAATATAAATATAGCACTTGATATAACAAGAGAAATGTATCCCATAATCATTTAATAAATATAGAGAGAGAAAAACCTTCTTCAGGGAAAATTGTCCTTTTATTTTACTTAGTGTGATCACATGCACAAATGTGAAAATCTGGAGCAGACATACACCCTAGCTATTGTCTCTAAAACTCAAAAGGAAAAAACCCAACAAGAAAATTCTTCTATTGTCATCATGCAAAAAAACCCTTTTTTTTTTTTTTATTATGCCTTTGCTACAAATCAACTTCTCCTAGATGCGCTTGGGCTCTAAACCACTTGTGTGGTTTCAAAAAACCTAATCCATATGATAGTAATGATAACATAAATAAATAAATATATAGAAAAACAAGAGAGTTGCATGGTTTGACACTATAGCCTATATCCAATGGGGCATAATTTAATCTTATTCATTATGAGAAAATATATAGAATAAGTTCAATATCCGATTGGATCAAATTCCTAAACCTAAACCTTAAATTCTTTGTACACATTTCTCTCTTCTTCGCACTCAAACCCTAACTTAAAGCCACCAATCATCCCAGAAACAAGTTATTTATAAGAAATCCTGAATGTCCTTAGCCACACTCAATAGTTAGACTAGAAGCCCAATCTAACAACTAGGATAAAAGACATTTTAATATAATAAAAATTTCTAAAACCAAGCATATTTATGTAGTGAATGAATTTCTTCTTTTATAAGGGTTTGTCTTCAATGTTCTCCTTGCTCACCTTTTGTATAAAGTGATACCTGATCTCAATGTTAATTTGGTTTACCATGATACATTATATTATTTGTCATAGCAATGATAGATTGATTATCATAGAAAATTATAGTTGACGTTCTTCTACAGTTCATATCAATCATATCCTCCACTCCAAAAGTCATAACCTTCTTTTTTGTGAAGTACGTAAGCTTGAAGTATTGTTTTCCATGTGCCTTCTTAGACAAATACACTCACCTAATGATCTGATACAAATTGCAAAAGATACAAAGGCATGCAATACACTTGCACTTCTTCTTTATACAACTATTATGAAGTATAGAAGCAACTCATTCATAAAAGATATTAAAGCACAACATGCAAGGGAGAAAAGAAGATTTATTAACTTCGTTATAATTGCATTTCTACAAAATGACTCTCATATTTAAATTAGGGAGGTGGTTAATTGCAACATATGGTTACAAAAATGGGAGACCTTTAATGGAAATGCAATTGTTTGAAAGTTCATATGTAGATGCCTAATTTTGACCACAATCTATTGGATGAGTGGTAACCTTTACTCAACAAGCAAGAGCTATTATCAATCAAAGGTTAAGCTTTGATGTACTTAGTACTACCCTAGTCTCCTGTCATAAATTACTAACAGTCTAATGCATAGCTAAATATCTACACATCCACACAACCACCTTCAATCACTAGCTTGTACTAAACCCATTCATTTAACTAGCACCAAGCAATATGCCATCCATCTTCCTAACCAATTTCCTATTTTCATCTACATCCTTTATTTTAGTCCTACATCTACCAAAGCAAAGCAAGTACTTTATTCTTAGGTCTATAAAAGGAAGGTTTTGGCACATACTTCAAGAAGAAATTACTTGAGAAAGATTAATGCAAGTAATTTTAGTAGCTTAAACTAGAAGCGGATTAGCTCTTGCAGTTGGAATGTAAATCGTAGAGCTTGGAATAGCAGAAAGGGCAAGAATTCAAAGCAATACTGAGGCAATTTGCTTTTACTCTATTTCTTAGTTTGATTTTTAGCTTTGTGTAATTTAATTTGGTTCTAGTTTTTTAGTTCATATTAAGCTCTAGTTTTTATTTTTAGTACTTTAGTTTAATAATTTGATTCTAAAGTCTTCTTTCCATCTAGAGAGTCTTTTCAAACCTTAAGCATCCTTCTCAACTGGTTTAATCATTAAAAAAAATTTGGTAGTTTTTGTACTTCTCTAATCACTAGCTTTCTCTAGTACTCTAACTATTTGTTTTTAGGACCGACTATAATATTTGTCTGGCTCAAGCTCTTAGCATCACACATATACACATGGTATTCAAGAAATTGTAACATGTTTCCAAGCAACTCAAGTCTTAAGAAATCATACAGATGACCATTAGGAGATTACATTCATAGACAATTTATCCAAATATCTAAGATGTGTCACTACTGATGATGTATCAATGTGCCCCCAAAAGTTTTTCTTTTATCAGTGCCCCATTAACATACATTAATACATCAATGTTGTCCAATTAGCTAACAACGTTACTTTTCAATGATAGATTTCACAACATGGTTGTTTCTCTTATGTGTTAGCTTTCATGGAATGTTCTAATGACAAGGAAGCTACTTTTACTGATATGGCATTCCATGTCATATTGTGACTCCTCTCTCTCTCTCTCTCTCTCTCTCTCTCTCTCTCTCTCTCTCTCTCTCTCTCTCTCTCTCTCTCTCTCTCTCTCTCTCTCTCTCTCTCTATGTAATCATTTTTTAGTGAATCAACATTGATTAGAAAACTCATTAATTGTAAATGAGGAAGTTGTCCTAATTAAAACCAAATACAACTCATTAATGAGTTACTTGAAGCCTTTTCAAGGTTTAAGTAAATTCTTCAAAGGATTAGCTACAAAGAGTAGATTTCCAATGGATCTCAAAGAATTTGTCTATCATTTTGGGATGTTTAATAGATGTAGGAATAATTGTAGGGAGGACACAATCTTTGCTAGAAGGAAGTAATGCAAAAAAAGTCCGCTGAACTGCACTTCTTCAGGGTGATTCTATGGAAGGAGGTAGAACAGATAATGATGGAGGCTAAGAAGGAACCATTACAGATGCATCATAACCTTCTTTGGTCCAACTTTAGATATCAAACTGTTGCCCTAGTTCAATCCCATCCTTGCTTTCAAGACTTCTGACCAATGCAATTACATTGTTCTTTGTTTTATTTTTTATTTTTTATTTACAAAATGTATGTGTTGGTTTTTAATGTGATAATTGGTTATAGTTTTTATGTTATGTGTTTTTGTTTATGGTTTGATTTTTGGGTTTCGGTTTTATTTTTTGTGATGGTGGTGAAAATGCAAAGTTAGAAGAAGAATGATTTGCATTGCTACTGGATGGGGACCATCTCATTTGCATGTGTTCATTTTGTCTAATGTGGCAACCCACATTAGACAAAATGCAACACACATTGGCAAAGCAAGCCTCCTAATCAGAGAATGCTAATGGAAAATGAAACAAAGTGCTACATTAATAATTTTTGGAAGATTTAAGGTGTAGGTTAGTGCACTTAAAGGTTTTAGAGGCAAAGTGAAACATTTTGATGTCATGATAAATGTGCCTTCCAAGTACAACCATAAATACAGCTAAAGAAGATAAGCCTTTAACAACCTTTACTCCATAGGAAGTACATCAATACTCATCCAAATTAATCGATATAGATTGAGATCCACATTCTACTTGTTAATAGTCAAGAGCATGATACACACTTATCTATAAAGGCGTACAGAGATATCCCCCATTTTTTAAATGGGTAAAGGGTATATGGATAAAGAAAATAATGAGATTTCCCAATAAAGTTTGACATTTATTCAGATTTGGCCTTAAATACACAGGAGCAACATACCAAAGAGCTTCCATTAAACTTGTACATGATATGATCAATAAAGAAACAGAGAGTACATGGATGACATGATCATAATATCTAAGATAGGGACTCTTGTTATGCCACTTTAAGAAAAAAAAATTTGCAAAGAATCATGTAGTACAAGCACCACCCGAATCTATAGAAATGCATTTTTAGTGTCACGCACTGTTTGTAAAACCCTAGGATTTATTGTTAGTTAGCGTGGCATTGAGGTATTCATCTAAGATCATAACAGTCAAAGAAATATCAGATTTGCAGTTTGAGGGGGAAAAAAAAATCTAAGATTTGTGGGCAAATTACAATACTTGAGTAGGTTCATTAATCAAATTTCTAAGAAGTTCCAACCTATTACTAATATGTCGACAAAGAAGTCTTTAAAATAATGCACGAAAAAGTGTTAAGAAACTTCTGTTCCTGTGAAGAGTATCTATCGAAGCTACCAATTTTCATGTCACTGATTTCAGATAAGACTTTGCTGCAATATCCAACAACAAATGATGTTACAATGCGATGTTTGAGTGCAGAAGAGCATGATAATAAACAGGAAAAAAGCTAGTCTACTTCTTGAGCAAGAACTTACTTGATTAAGAAGCAAAGTACAATCCTTCTGAGAAAATGTGTTAAGTGGTTTTTTGGGCCATGCAAAGATTGTGGCATTGCATGCCATCCAATGGTGCATTTCATCTCCAAAATAGATCTTGTGAAATACCTCTTACAAAACCATAGACGACCGGGTGATTGCCAATATGGTCTTTCATATTTTCAAAATTTGACATCCATCATATCACAAAGGCTATCAAAGCTTATATTCTCCCTTATGGGTTGAACTTCTAGTGTGTCTTTTTTGAGTGATTTGCTTCTCTACTTCCAAATAGTTACATGGAGAAGAACCACAAGTGCATGGTATAAATTTTATATCTTTATACAAATGCAAAGAGTTTAAGGTTGCAACCTTCGTTGATCAATGTCATTTATTTGATGTCTTGTATTAGATCTTGAAGAGTCCAAAAACCATATCAAAGAGAACAATTTTAACCCCCATCAACAGCAGCTTAGGCTGTATAAAATTATATGGTTTCTTCATGCATTATGATCGAAGATGATTGGTGATCCAAACCAGTCATCTTTTGAGCCACATCTTTGATATTTGCATAAAGTAAACCCTATTTCATATTAAGAATGGATGATTCGAACAGTTTGAGTGGCAAGAACACAAACTAGTGGGCCCCTTTCAGCTATAGTTAGATGCGATATCACCATTTCACCAAATAAATAGAGGTTCTTGGAAGCATACACGCTCAAGAGGAGAGGAGGGTGTACATGTAAATCATTTTCTATATATTTATAGTAATTTAGAATCAACAATTGGAAGCATAATAGATCAAATAGAGAACTTACCTCCAACCATAGCATCAATTCCTTAAGAGATCTTTTGATTCTTCAGCAATAGACATTGATGGAGAACAAAGCCTCTTTTCTGCTCGAATCAAGGACCCCTTTTAAATCAAATAAATGGATGATTAATGCAAATTATCCTTCCATCAAGGATAATTGCCATGACCAGTTACCACTAACTGTTAGATTTTGAATTTTAATGTTATGGACCACATGATTGTAACAGTACATACCCATTTATCATGTTAGGTAGAACCATTTTTTGTAGATGTTAGCTGGTTATAATATTAGAAATGGCACACATAGGCTAGAACTCAAATTTCATATCCATTAAATGGTTGGAGCATACCTTTTTTAGGTGAAATTGCATTCATCCATTAGCTAAGGCCCCTAAATGACTGCTCATTGATAAAGTAGGTAGGGATGCAGAGATAGCCAGGAGGTTTGCCTATAAGCAACTGCCCTTGAAAGAGTGCATAATAGCTCACTGATTGAATGCTCTTACGCTGAAGATGAACGGGCTAAGCAATCTATCGAAATTGTAGGATGTTAAAATGATTAGAATCATCCAAACTCATTGATTTTTCATGAGTTACTTATTTTTTACGTTCAAAACATAATGAATAAATTAGATCTGCCAATAAAATTCTATCTTACATAAAAATTAACGTATACACCTTCCTCTTGAGCATGCAGGCTCAATGGGACTCTATAACTAGTGACCTGAAGCATATGCATGAATGTTCTTGCGTTATAAGCAGTCCGTCCTACTCTCGTTATAGTCAAGAGCAGAAACACGATTATCACGAAATACACATGGAAATCAATTCCAACTTGACTGATGCATCCATGATCCCACTCACAGAAAGCCGACCGACAAAGATAATGGGTTCCAGGCAGGGTTCTGGACATGCCGAATCTTCTGTTCCATTTCACCACTAGGTAAATCCAAGAGGACATTCCAGGAAATGGTGAAAACAATGGAATCTACCATAATTCAATTCCATCGTAAAAGGTTTCCGCAATGTGACCACAAATTTATATGCTCCTATCTTGGGGAAGGCTATGTCAGAACTCGCCTAGGCAAATGTGTTATGAGGTGTCAAAGGATATAAGTTTAATGTGCCACTTGTACCCAGAGATCAAGAAGCAGTAACTTAAGAGCTGGTTTCCATACAAGGCCAGCTGGAGTCAGTGAGCTGGAATTCATCCCAAAGTGAAAAGGCATCAATATGAGTTTGCTGTTCGTACTCCTCTGTCAACTAGCTAGCAGTGGGTATCAACTTAAGAACTATGACCACTTGCTTGACTTCGGAACGTTCTCGGTTCGGCTCAGCTCGCTTACAACCCCATCTCTCACTCCTTCCAACTGTCGAATCAGATTCTTATAGACCCGATGACGTAGAAAGGCTTATGACGGATGGGATTCGAAGGAATCATAAAATAGAGAGCTGGGTCTTCGGTCATCCAAAACGTTCCTTGCTGGTCAGTTGTTAGATAGGGAATGCACCAGAATTGCAAAATATGAACTGCTTAGATAGCCCAAAACAACAACAACTAAATCTGAACCAATTAAGAAGTTGAGATCGTCCAACGGAGAGAAGCATACGGTGAGACATGAACTCGCCATCCTTCTACGTGTGGATGGTTGTTCATCTTTCCTACCTTAGTTTCTACATCTTTTTATAGTTTAGTTTCGTAACATTACTAATGCTATCCGGACTGTTTCTGTCAACCCCACTACGTGAGGCCATACAAATTGATTGGGTCAGATCATCCGAAGGTTATGCCTGGTTTGGGATACATAAGATCAGCCCGTATGCATTGCATTTCTCTAATACTTAGGCCAATCTCTATATGGCTTTGCTATCAGTATATTCAGGGACAAAAGTATTTATTTAAGGTAAGACTGGCAGGATAGGCGTGACTTGTGGGAAAACCAAGATCAGTAAGTGGTCTCAACTGTTTCTTACGCATACTTGCTCGCCATTAATTCAATGACCACGTATATTTAAATGGGTGTTAGGGCTTTCTAGTTGACGTATATCATGAGGTCATGGTCATCCAATTGCACCAAAAAAATCTGTATCGGATGATTCCCAATATCATCTCATGTCTTGGAATGTTGGTGAAACAAACAAGCTACGGGGATTACCTTTCCATGGATAACGTCTTTCGCTGAAACCCATTCTATTTCTTCCTGTTGCATGTCTCGAGCCAGGCAAGAACTGCGAAACTCTTTGAGTAATTCCTTTGAAACGGTTCTCCCCTTTGGGCAAGTCCATGCAAAAACTTATCCAAGCACACCTATCCTAACTGCAGCCAGGTAAATATGGTAACGGGTCTAGTTGGAACAGATTTTTACCATACCTTAATTCTAATCCTAGTGTTTTTCTCTTACCCCCAACTCAAATATAGTGTCGCTTGGATAAAAAATTCTACCCTTAACTCTATCTCTTGCAAGTCAATTGGGTCAGGTTCCCTAATTAACCCTAGGTCACTTACGACATTCAAAACACTATTTGCAAATCCACGCATCCAAAATATTTATTTTTTCTTTTCTTTTCTTCAGCCAGTTTAGTTGTTTAACTTATATTACTTGTTTGAGACAATAATTATCACAGTACGTTCGTATTTGTATTCTAATATATATATATATATATATATATATATATATATATATATATATTATCTAAGAATACTTTTGTTGTATTTTTGTTAAATGCTGAGCACTTTTGTTATTTAACATGAGCTGCCAGGCTCCTCGCGTTTTTTTCACTGAATTTTTCTAGCATGATGAAGGAAATGGATGCTGAAACTGATACACCAGATAAGCCTTAAATTATAATCTGAATTGTTCATCTTGTTCGATCTGTTTTGTCTAGCTTTTATATAAAAAAATTCATGTCCATTTCAGGCTTCTAGCCACTAGATCTTTTGAATAAATATTTTGACATATATGTTAGAAGCCAACGAGTGTACATCATCAATGGTGGTGGTGAATTTTGCTGCTTATCCAATCTGAAACAAGATGAATCAAGCAAATCATCCAAACGACTACCCAGCAAAGAGGTAACACAACGTGGGTCTTGACAAGTTGACGGTAAGACTAGGTAATAAGCTTTTTCCATTGCAGTTTTAGCCGCCAACAAATGGCGAGCCAAGCCTTCTTAGCTGTACGTTATGGGACGCACCTGAATTAGAAAAAAGGACGTCGAGTTCACTGACAGACACGCATCCATCGAACCGATGAGCTGTCTGCACTTACTCAATTGTCACCGTCTATTCACTTAATCATCCCCGGGCCCCTTTCCAATACAGAGAACCAGAAAAGAATAGGTAGACGTCCAAAAATACCCTCACGACAATATTTCTCGCCTATTTATTTTATTGGCCATATGGCATGGCCTCCACTGAGGAATCACTAATATATATAGGCCAAAGATGCAGTCTATGTTTCCCAGATGGACCGTAACTCAATACCAATACCAATGTTGATAGCCTATGTTGGTTGTTGGACCATCAAAGTTGGTAGGTTGCTGTATCTTTCACGTGTGCATGACTGTAATTGCTTAAGAGTAGGACCCACTAGAAGGTTTTCTATGATTTGCAAGTAGGAAGCCTCATAAGGGAATCATCCTAACCACTTGTTTAGTGACATCAAATCATCTAAAAAGCATACATAGCATATGAAAGCTGTAAGAGATTAGCTGCTAAACATCTAGAACACAATTGCATGCTTGCCCATAAGTTTGGTGATCCAAGCACCTCAATTCAAAAGCTGATGGCTCAAAAGTTGAATACCATAAAGGTCTTTGACGAAATTAATTAGCTTGAGACTCGACCCTACAGATTGTTTTTAGTCACCAACCATCCGGGTCTGATTTGCCTGTAGTTTTTGCAGGAGTCTTGTTATTTTTCGCCGTCCAGACTGGCGTCTTTTATCAAATCCTGCCTTCTTTATATTTATTTTCTTTAGACATAAGCTGTAGATGAAGTTCACCCTCAAATTTAGCCTACCTATGAAAAATCACAACGATATGATTATTTTAACATTCTTATTATTGTTGTTGATATCAATTATTGTGATTTAAACTACAAAAAAACATGAGCTATGAGATTGAACTCACACCTTCTAGCCGAGGGGTGCAAGGGGGAATGCCTCACCTTGGTCACTAGGTTTGAGGCTGTGCATTAGCAAGTGTGTATCTAACTTTCTAGAAAAAAAATGGATATTCAATCAGAATTATTTTCAGTGTGTAGGTAATCTAAGGAGTGTGAACAATATAAATGGGTTATATCTTTTCAAAATTATTTGTAAAATCATGAAAAGGCCGCGTCTGATATCAAATAATACTAGTTTAGCTATCTCAATATATATGCCGGGACTAATTTTCCTCGAGTCCCAATTGTATGCCTACATACTTTTGAGTCGGAGAAGAAGTCTACACCCTTCTTTTATGGTTGATAAAGCTTTGTTTTGTAACTAAATTATTCATCTTGTTTAGAATGGCTTAGATAGCCTAGAGATCAAATTTTATTTTCATTGAATGTTTTTTTACTTATCTTTTGATGATACGAATTTTGAACCATTTATTTTTGTTAATTTTTTTCAAAAATACAAAAGCATTGATTTATATTGTGTTATCTATTTTCAGCCTGAAGAACATGACGAACAACTTATATCTACGACAAAAATTGATTATGTATAAAAAACTAAGGACGTAAACTCCTTCATCCAACAGCGTGGACTTTACCCGAATTCGTTCTCCTAACATTACAAATAAAGACTTCAGTAAACAATCTGCATGGATGACCTTAGTAATTGTTCCCGCGTAAAAATGTAAATAAATAAAAATCTGCGTGGATGACCTTTCCTAACAAAAAAATCTACCTCACCAAAAAAAAAAAAAAAAAAGTTCTGTAGTCGGTAGTAGCTTTGATGCCCCTTCTTTATTTACTTGCAAGTTGCAATTAATAATATGTGAGGCATGACCAGGTTTTCTATTGTAATAATGTAAAAGACCGTAGGGTATTTTAGTCATCCAAGTCGAACTAAAAGGCTATAAATGAGCGTCAGGGGGGTAGCTTTCGAGTCACTGCTTGCAGCCATGGCAATACGAGTGCTGTTTCTGGCGGCCATTTTGCTCTTCCTCGTTTCTCAATCTCAGGTAGAAAATCCCTCAACAAAACTGAAAACAACAAAGCTGCAGTTAATCTGTTTGCAGAAATGAGTTCTCATTACATGGTGGCCTTCTTCTTGTGATGCATGTGCAGGTTTCTGGCTCTGCCGATGAACAACATGAAATGGTGGAGGGAACTCAGGTGGTCTCCGTTTTAATCCTTTCTTTTGGATTATATTTGATTGAGAAAAACTTTTTTTTAACTTGGGTGTTCTACAGATTGTTAGAGTTGGTGGAAACAGGAGGCTTTTCCAACTTCTGGGTGGGTTTCTTTCTTCGTCATTTCTATGCATCAAGAGATGTAATTGTAGCCGTCGATATCATATAATCTGTTCTCGCCGTGGTTGATCCATAGTATATGGAAATACGCTTGAAACGTTTGTCTGTTTCTTGTGCAGATTGCGGTGGATTGTGTAAGGTGAGGTGTGGGCGCCACTCTAGGCCAAACGTGTGCCTTCGAGCGTGTGGAACGTGCTGCTACCGGTGCAAGTGCGTTCCTCCGGGGACCTCAGGGAATAGAGAGATCTGTGGCACCTGCTACACGGATATGAAGACTCACGGCAATAAGCCGAAATGCCCATAGTCGGTCCCACCAAGAGACAGGAGGAATGTCCTCGATCGATAGATCACCGTCTATTTTCGCTTTGTATGTGTGTATCGTAGGGCTGTGAAGTATTTGCATGTTTTGTATGTACTATGTGGTATGTACAGTGGTGGAGTTGGTGGCTTTTAATGCATGTGTTCTTTGTTCAATCTTTCAATGGATAATATACAGTAGTTAAAAGTATGGAAATGTGAAGAATCCAAAATGTAAGTCCCTTCTAGAGTGCTTCCATTAAAGCACCCTCGGATGATCTAGGCCGTTTATCCAGCTTCCAATATATCGAACCAAAAGTCAAAAGAATGCATTTGTAAATTGAATTTAGACCATCGTTAAAGAGAAATCTCTAACATA
Organism: Warburgia ugandensis; assembly: GCA_035236585.1. Taxonomy (NCBI): domain Eukaryota; kingdom Viridiplantae; phylum Streptophyta; class Magnoliopsida; order Canellales; family Canellaceae; genus Warburgia; species Warburgia ugandensis. The sequence goes on along the minus strand of CP141138.1, from coordinate 7,351,905 downwards.
GAAGATAATCTAAGCCGCATGCTTGTGGAATCGCTAGACATCCAAAAGCCGAACAATCAGATAAATGGGTCGGATCGTCTGGTTCTGGCCCCCCATGCAGAAGTGGAGCAGTTCTATAGCAGCACCATAGAGGGTGCTTCCAAAGTATAAGAGAACTTCCGTTTTGGGATATGAATCTGTACTCGGTTGCCACCTTGTTTTGGTAGATGCACAGAATTTGAAAGCTCGTAGTACGAGAAGTTTGGGTCCAGAGTAGCATCGTTGTCGGCTGTTTTGTGTTTTTCTTGTGGGCCCACTTTAAGATATTGCAATGAAGGGTCAAGATCATGTGTTAGACGATTAAAACAGACCATATGTCCACCTCCTTATCATACGGCCAAAGTATCAAGGTCTGGGCCTCTGCCCTGTAGAGGTTCAGGCTCGCACAAAACTCTCGAGACTGTCACTTGTACGCAGTCTTAAATTATATTTTGTACGAGGTCAACAACAACTTTATCGTTTGGATAAGATTACTCATCATGCATTATCATGACTCTCAACTTTAAATGGGCCCATGAGCACGTACGTTTGATCGGGATCTTTGAATCGTATGTGACCCATATAATTTGTGATCCAACGCTGAGGCTACCAAGGATAATTGCAACTTGATTATGTCTATGGTACCGCATGAAAAATTGCATGTTCTATCAAGATCGTTGAGCCATCCAATGCTGAAGCAATAATCAACGGTTCGCATCTTACTGGTGCAATTCTGACCGTTTGGTTAGCTGGAAATGCGCGCATGAAAATCGGTATTGCAAAATCGATTTTCTTCTTCCTGAATTTTTCACCGGTTGGTTGGGCACATACAACGACTTACGCACTTGGTATTTACCTTTTGTCAAGTGCGCGCTTTGCATCCAGTAATTCATCCTAATTTTCAGAGATTTTAACTGGATTTGTTCAACAGGGTGATGTGGACGCAGAGTGTGCACTTCCCAAGGGTAAGTTGCAAGTGCACACTTGGATTTATCGTATCAAATTCCCACTAAATATGTATCCGCTCGGGGGCTGAAAGTTCATGCATGCTATATATTTTCACCGTCTTGAACTTCCGCTTCCATAATTTTTTTACGTCTTTTAGGATCATCTAGTGGAGAAGATTGTTGGGACATGGCAGATCGAAGACCTCCTCCAATAGTCTTTCCATTATCAAAGGAGTGCTCGTCGGCTGGTGATTGGGTTGGATCGATGGGATCTAATCTTAGCTATGGTTGACATGCAGATGAACGGCCTCGATCAGAAAACTCATGGGCCCCAAGGTACTTTTGATTGCTAATGCAGATCAATCGATTTTACACCCTCGATCAGAACATGAAAGCCTTCGTTCCGCAACGTTTATTTCGTGATCTTGCAGAGGCCATAACATAAGACAAGAACCAGAACATGCAGATCAAGCAATAACACAGAAACATGGGGGAAGAGAGAGTGGAACTCATTTGCAGCAGTGTAGCTCGTATTGCATGTTGGAGAATACCATTCTTGATAATGGGCTAGGATGATAATTTGATGGCTCAAGCCCATATTGATCATTAAAACCTATATTCTAGAAAGTATTGCTATAAATATCTATTAGAAATATCTAGATATTTTTTAAAAAGAGCTCGATATTTTTGAAGAGTTCTCTAAAAAGTTATTTGGAATCATTAGATTAAAAGTATATTGGCACAATCTTAGCCATTGGTTTGATATGCCACTAGTATAAATAAAGAGAGTTCTTCGCACTTTTATTTCAAACCAAAACCAAATAATAGATTACAAGTTTCTTTTTCTTCACTTTCGTGTCCTTTCCCTTTGAAGTTCTTCACCAAAGCCTCTTCTTCATAAGTCAAAACATAAGCCCACCATTCCAACATTTCAAACTCTGCTACAGTGGTTCGGCCTCGAATGTTTGCTGCACCTCGTCCTGCTAAAGGGGTTTTGCTCCCAAGGAACATGACCAAGTCTTTCTTCATAGAGTCACGAAACACATCCCATCGGTCACTTAAAATGAACAAAACACAATTAGCAAATTGATTATGTTGTATATTACGTACCTTTATACTCGCTGGAGGCATCAGTTGATAGGCAGAGGCTGAGGCAGGAGCCTTGACTGGCACAGCAGCGTAAGCAGCCTATACAAACAAGAAAAGAAAGCCTGAATCCAACATTTTGTTAGAGCTAAGTGACATGATCAATTGTCATTACGAAATGCCGAACTTGTTTGCACATATCCTGTAATAGAAAATTAGTACAAGTAGGAAATGATGTTTCACTGCCTTAATTCATAATGATAGCATATGGGCTTTCCAGAATTACAAGCCATTAAATAAACCTAGGAGTTCCATTCTATAAATGGAGGTGTGGGCACCATTTCCTTGCATATATTAATTGGCTGATGGAACGTGATTGATATTGTGTTACTAGCATTTCCATCGGTAAAATCTTGTAAGAACTTACTGCCTTTGTGTTACAAGAGTTTCTCATTTGACGAACAAAGAAATACACACATACTGAGAGGCAAGAGTCCTACCCTTGAGGGACCAAAAAGAAGGCAGCCAAGACAAAGCAATTGCTTTGACAGCCATTGTGAAATGAAAGCAAGAGAAGAGAAAGGGATGCTGAAAGAGCTAGTTGAGAGTAGTGACACCTGTTTAGACCTTTGAGGCTTTTATGGAGTGAAAAATGAAGGCAGATAAAGATAAAGACACAGAGCTTATGAAGGCATGTCTGAGTGACTTACGGCTCTCAATGACAGCTTCACAGAGGATATGGTGTGGAGAGCTGTTCCCATATGACTGTTGTAGGTCCTTGTCTCTATAATCATGTCTCTTACAAACAAAAAGAAAAAGGAAAATGTCTATACTCTGCTAAAAGTTTTGTTTTTCCCTTGTTTATTGACCGACACATAAGATTGGTCCTTTGAAGTATGCCAAGTAGCAAATTTCATAGCTTTGTTATGCAACTCCTGAACATCTTCGTGTCTAGAGTTTGGGTTCCAACCCTTTCAGAATTCTTTATGTAGCATCCGAACTTAAATGTCTTAAATAAGAGAAATATACGGCAGAGGCAACCACATGGTAAAGCTGCCGAGCAGCGCCCTGTTTTTCGATAAAGGGCCCTCCTTTGGTCTATCTGATGCACTCTCTGATCTGTCTCACTTCGGATGTTAAAGTGGGAATCCATATGGCAACTTAACATGTAGCGTTTCTCCTTAATTAAACTCATTCTCGTGATTCTTAATCTATGAATGGCTAAGGTCAGCTCAACTTATAAAGAGACAATTATGCAAGCATCAAGACAATAAGGGCAATGTAAGTGAGACTTGAGCGGTTGTAGATTGTGATGTCATGGCACATGTGATGGCCTTTCTTGTAGTCAAAGGGAAACCTGCCTTGGGACTTCATTTTAAGTTCTAGATAGCTTCCTTAAGTGTCATAATTAGGACTTCTGATTAGCTGTGAGTATAAGCTAGCATGCAGCGTAAGTGGGGAAGACAGATTATGAAACTAGAGAGCCATTTGCATGATCTTGTTGAGGATAGCATACTGACAGTAGACTACTAAGACTAGTAAGACTAGTATTTAGGACCTTTGTCGCCATGTTTCCTAGGCCGATTGCATGAGGGATGCAGCCTTTGCAGTTAAAATCTCAAAGCAAGTCAAAGACGAACTCTTACACTCTCCTAAATCTAATTTCGGGCCAGAATAAACGGCAGCGGCTTTCCGAGGGAGAAGCCAAGGGAGATATTACTGGTATGCATTCTTCGGAGGGATTGATTTTGGTGCAGGTTTCCTCTGTAACATTACTTAGTAATGATGACAGAGTATTGATCCCTCTTCTAAATTAGTTCGCACATATCTATTCTCATCCATCACAAAAACTCTCAAACAAAGAGCGGAGTTTTATACAAATTCCTCTTTGATTTCTTGAGAGGAAAACGCTCTGCCCTGGGACAAGCGGGAAATATACCTTGTTTTTTTTTTTTTTTTTCACTTCCATTTGGTCAGTAAGGCTCACATTTTATGATGCAATTATTCGTTCAATTACATCACATGGCTGAGCCGTATCCGACTAAAGCCAAGTGGATGATCCTAGCCACTGATTGGAGATGTTAACACACACACACATGAGCGAGCATTAGTAATTTCAATTGTTTTATGCATGTGCAAAGAGCAGGTGATATGTGATTAATTGAAAAAATGTAGAAACCAGAAAAAGTTAGAAGAAATGGTAGTTAAAGAAAACTCTTAAGAATAAATTTAAGGATAATATATCTTACGAACAATTAACTGGTGGACAATTAGTTCATTCATGCATAAATGGAGGATTAACCCTTTGTAATGAAATAAAATTAAGAAATCAGTTAAAAAGAGAGAATAACAGAGAAAAAATAGTTAGAATAGTTTTGCTAATAATTTGTGTAAACATACTCAAAATAAAAACACCTAATAATGTTAAAATAAGACAACCCAATAGAAGGTATAAGCACAAGAGATACATACATACGTACATGTATGTATGTATGTATGTATGTATGTATGTATGTATGTATGTATGTATGTATGAGTAATTTTAGTTGTTTCATGCAGGTGCAAAGAGCAGGTAACATGCGATTGATTGCAGAAAAGTAGAAAATAGAAAAAGTTAGAAGAAATGATAGTTAGAAACTTTTCCCTGACCAATCAATCACACACACACACACACACACACACACACGCACACACACACACTACATACAAGGGTTTTAAAGTTTGTATAAAGAAATTGCTTATTTGACTACCGACTTCATAAATATTTTACAAGTCACTTTAAAATAAATGACTTTAAATATATAGACTTACGAAATCATTTAAAGTCAGTATAAAGAAATTGCTTATTTGACAACCGACTTCATAAATATTTTACAAGTCACTTTAAAATAAATGACTTTAAATATATAGACTTACGAAGTCGTTCAATTGTAAGCGATTTTAAAAAACTGGCACGAAGAGGAAATTTTTCACAGGAAGCACTTTTAAAGTCATTTAAAACAAAATGACTTTAGAAGTTATGTACTTTAAAGTTGTTTAGTAGAAAATAACTTTAAAAATCAATAACTTTTGAAGTCGTTTTACTTGAGCGACTTCAAAAGTATCACAAAAAATTTGGTGAGAATATTATATCTAACTGGAATGGACTTTTAAAGTCTTTTAATAAGAAACAACTTTTTAAGTTAGACTTTTAAAATTGTTTAATACAAAACAACTATAAAAGTCACCCTTTTGTTAAGTGTTCAATTTTGGTCAAAATACCCCTAATTTAGTGTTCAATTAGAGCATCTAGGCCATTAATTTCAAGATTTTACATAAAATATTTTATTTTAGCTTTAATTGGTCATCCAATCGTTGAATTGCAAAATTAACAATCAGATGATCATCAAAGCTAATTAGATGAATAATGAATGGTTTAGATGATTCTAATTAGGTCCCGTGCATTGCAGATTAATTGACTCAGACGTGGACGCTCCAGATCGAATCAAGGATATCAGATGAGGATGATGAAGAGACTAAAGACTTTAAAGACTTGCAGATTTCTAGCAAGACAAGAATACTAATGGACCCCACCTATCTCTATCACTCTATCTCCTCTTCCTCCTCTCTTTTCTTTTTCTCTTATCCCTCTCCTTTCTTATCTCTCTTCACTCTCTATCTCACACGTCTCCCTCCATCTCCCTTTCCCTCTCTTTCACGTCTCTATCTCTCCCTCTCCTTTTTATACCCCTTCCTCTCTCTTTCCAAGAACGTTTTTTCCCCTCTTAGGAGGGTGAAGCTGGGCTATTCTCTCTCTCTCTCTCTCTCTCTCTCTCTCTCTCTCTCTCTCTCTCTCTCTCTCTCTCTCTCTCTCTCTCTCTCTCTACTAATTCATCACCGCACCCCACTTCTTCTAACTACCTCTTCTCTTCACCCTCCTCTCTTTCCATTCCCTTTTATCTTCCTCATCTAGGCTAAAACGTTGGTGGAGGCAGATCCACCGTCTCTCTCTTACTACCGCACGACCTCGACACCTTCTTCCTCTCTTTCTCATTCTCTCATTCTCTCCATTCTCCTCTCCTCTCCACCCCACATCTCCCTGTCTTCCTTGGCCGGCATTCTCTTCCTTTCCATTCCTATTCTCGCAACTCTCACTTGTGATATTCCTACATTGCACTATTTACCGTTGTCCTCTTCTCTTTTCTTCACTACGCCAACTAGCCTGAACCAGCCGTGCCCAACCCAGATCACACGAAGCCGACATCTCTCCCACTTTCTCCCTGATCTCTCTGCTTTTCTATCATAACCTTCACAATCCCATCTCTCACCAGCCCTCTCGTCTTTCTAAAATCTGTTCTTTACTCTCTTCAAAGCCCAGACGGACCAGACAACCCAGTTCGGCGTGTTTCTCTGTTTCCGGCCAGTTTCTCCCCTCCTCTTCCCTGCCTTTGGACGGCCCATCTGGGTTTTCTCCCATCTCTTCCTCTTTTCGTCTTCCCCTCTTTTCTCCTCTTCTGCCCCCTACTTCTCTGGCAGTATTTCTCTGCATCACTGCACGTCTCAAGGAAGGAAACCCAAGTCGGGTTTCCACTCCCGCGATCATTCTTCTTCTCCTTCCTCTTCTTCTTCTCCTTCCTCTTTTCTTTTCCCCATTCTTCCTTCTTCCCCTTCTCCAGTTTTCATCTTTTTTCCTGGTTTTTTTCGTTAAAAACAAGAACCCCAAAAATTACGTTTCTGCCCCCGGTAGATTAAGAAATTCCGTCTGTGTCCCCAGTTTAATTCCAACTGTGTCCTCATTTTAATTACAACTATGTCCCCAGACTAATTCGATCAGGGTCCCTAATTTAATTCCAACTGTGTCCCTGTGCTATTCTGGTTTTGTTTTATTCACATTTTGACTATCTAGGGACAGTACTATCCAGGGATAGTGCAATTCAAGGACAGTGCAATCTAAAGACAAGCTTATCCAAGACGCCTTCTAGTTTTATTTTCTGTTATCTTTTGAATAAATAATTGTGCAAACTATAGAAATTGAATAAAGTTGGATTTTAGTTTGTTCTTAGTTTATTTTTAGTATAGTCTTTGTTTTTATTCTTTTATTAATTGAATTTCATTGAAAACTCCATCATTTTAAATCAAGTCCTCGTGGGATGGACCCGTACTTGCATAAGCTACACTACAATAGCCCGTGCACTTACGGTTAAACAATCAACACCTTTTTTAAAGTTGTTTATTCTAAGCAACTTTAAAAGTATGATAAGGGATTTGGCGCGATGATCAATATTACGTGGGAATGGGCTTTTAAAGTTGTTTGACACATAGCGACTTCAAAAGTTTATCATTTTTAAAGTCATTTATTACTAAACGACTTCTTAAGTCCTCATTCATTTATAAATAGGTGTCAACATCACATTTTTTCTTGTAACATCTTGTCTTCACAACTACCATGACGGCTTCCCCTTTGGTCCCTATGCTTCTCTCGTTTTCCATTCTTGCTTTCAACTTTTATATTTTGACTGATTATGTCATGAAAAATATTGTAAGTAAACTATAACTTCTTTTAAATAATAAATTCCTTTGTTATTACTAGCTAACTTTCTTTGTTTTCATTTTGTAAATCATGTGAGTTTTCTCACTACAGATTATGAGGTTCAAAAGTATGTTGATCGTCCTTATTTCCCAAAAATCAAATGATTTCATTGAAAATGGCAACTACTTCTCTCTCCAAGCCTCACTATTGAAGAAAAGGAGAACATTACGATTTGTGCTTCTCACCCAAAATTAGGGTTTGATAAAGAGTAGTAGTTATGCCATCAACTTTTGGCCAAAAAAATTAAAGCACACTCTTTCTCTCTTCATAGAATGGGTGTCACCTAAATACTAGGCCAGATTTTGATGAAAAAGTGCACATTTGATATTTGATCTTGTATTAATGAGATCTAATAATATGTAACATTTGATATATATATATATATATATATATAACAATGGATGTAATCAAAAAAATAATTTGATTTCCTTGTCGTCATGTTTGTTTATATTTATGTATTATATATGTTGGTGTTTGTAAAATTAGTTTTATTGTGTATTTATGTAAGGTTGTAATGAGAAAAAGTAAATAAATATATATTTAAGGTGAAAATGTAAAAAGTATTAAAGTTGTTTTGAAAAACAACTGTAAAAGTATGTACTTTTCAAGTCGTTTTCAAAAACAACTTTAAAAGTATGTACTTTTCAAGTAGTTTCCTCAAAACGACTTTCGAAGTTTGAACCTTTAAAGTCATTTTTTTGGAAACGACTTCAAAATTACGTCTATTTTAAGAATTATTTCATCGACTTTTGCCTTGCCTTCTCGCACTGTGTTTATTATCTGTGCACAAAATCTAAACCAGATTTCTTTTTCCATATTATGAACCAAATCCTACCTGTGAATTGTAACTATATTCACAAATTCAGGGTCAATATTGATTTTTGAGTGTTGGTTAGTATCTCTTTGTTTGGCTCATATGTATTATGCTTATATGTTTGAAATTTTTTTACAAAGTTGTGGGTTAGAAAATTTTCTTTTGAAATTTAATTTCATTCATGAATGTGTCTATCATATTTTGCTTTTTTTAATTTTTAATTGGAAATTTTCATGAAATATAGTTATTTTAAATAGTTCTAATTCATGTATATCTAATGTTTGGTAAAATTCCTAACCTAATCTTTTCATGTCTTACGAGTCTCCACACAAATGTGCTTAGATTTCTTATAATAATGGACAAATATGTTTGGATGACTACAACAAGAACATCAAAAGAATATAAGGAGGGTACAAAAAATTTCATAGAGTTTGTACTCAAGGTAGGTGTTGATCATAATCGCATTCATTGTCCATGCTCAAAATGTGGAAACTTGAAAAAAGTAATGTAAGAGTGTTGATAGAACACTTGTGCTTCAATAGAATCAATGAAAGCTACCACCCATGGATTTGGCATGATGAAGAACTTCCGCATAGGTCCTCGACAAGGCTTGGAAGAAATGATCAAGACACTGGAGGAAGTGTTGGAGACAATAGTACATATGTACCAATGTTTTGATATGCATATGATGACTTTCAGGATGACCCTGAACAATTTCATACTACATTAGAGGAAGCCGATGAGCCATTGTACCTTGAGTATAATGATTATACCAAGCTGTCGGCAGTGGTAGAACTTTACAATGTGAAATCAAGATTTGGATTTTCATATCAAGGTTTTACAAAAGTCTTGGAAGTAGTAAGCAAGATGCTAATAAAGGATAATAAACTGGAGAGATCCACATGGGAGGCAAAAAAACCATGGCTGTACTAGGGTTGAAGTATGAGAAGATACATGTGTGTCCTAATAATTGTATCTTATATAGGAAGGAGCACAAGGATAAAACTGCATGCCCAACTTATGGACATCCAAGATGGAAGTTAAAGAAGACTTCAACTAAGACAATTACAAGTGTTCTTGTAAAGGTTCTGTAGTACTTCCCTCCTATTCCAAGGTTCAAATGAATGTTTCGTATAACAGAAATAGTGAAGAAATTAGTGTGGCATGCCAATGACAGAGTAGCTGATAGCTTTTCACACCATCCAGTAGATAGCCCAGCATGGAAACTCGTAGATTTCATGTGGCCAAATTTTAGTGAAGAACCTAGAAACCTACAACTAGCATTATCTACAAATGGGATTAATCCTCATGGTTCTATGAGTAGCAAGTATAGCTGTTGGCCTGTTATATTAGTTTCCTACAAGCTTCCACCATCTCTATGGATGAAGAGGAAGTTCATGATGCTAACCATGTTGATATCAGGTCCAAAGCAGCCAAGGAATGACATTGACATGTACTTGTCTCCCTTGATCAATGATCTAGAGACATTATGGGAGGTAGGCATTGAAGCATAAGATGCATACAGGAAAGAGTCCTTCACCCTTAAGGCTATACTGTTGTGGACAATAGGGGACTTCCCTGCATACGATAATTTGTCTAGATGCAATGTGAAGTGATACAATGCTTGTGCTATTTGTCATGATCAAACATGTGTTATACGACATAAAACATGGTAGGAAAATGGCATTCCTTGGGCATAGAAGATGGTTGTGCAAAGACCATCCGTATCATTTTAAGAAGGGAGAATTTAACAAGAGTGTAGAGACAAGGACACCTCCAAAGATGTTGACAGGACGTCAGGTATTAGAGCAGGTTGAAAACATTAATGTCTTATGAGAAAAGAATATGAAGAAATCAAGTAAACATGCATGCGAAAGTAATTGTAGAAGTTATTGGAAGAAGAAGTCAATATTTTTTTGTTTTTCATACTGGAAATCACTGCATATGCCCCATGTGTTTGAAGTCATGCACATTGAGAAGAATGTGTGTGAAAGCTTAACCGTTAACTTGCTTAATATCTTAGAAAAAATAAAAGATGGACTTACAGGTCAAATGGATCTTATGAACATGTGTTTCAAGAGGAGGTTGCACCCTGAGGATAGGGGCAGTCGAGGAACATATTTGCCTAAGGCAAATTATACTCTCGATAGAGAGGAGAGGAGAATAATGTGTAAAATCTTGTTCGAGCTCAAAGTCCTAAATGGCTACTCTTCAAACTTTAAAAACATTATTTATATGGAAGAGCTAAAATTGTTATGATGAAATCCTATGATTGTCATGCATTGATGCAACAACTACTGCTAGTAGCAATACGTTCTGTGTTACCGAACAAAGTTAGGAGAGCTATTACAAAATTCTATTACTTCTTTAATGCTTTGTACAAGAAGGTGGTTGATGTCTCAAAATTACAAAAAATTCAATGTCATCTAGTGACAACTTTATGTGAGCTTAAGACAATCTTCCCACCATCCTTCTTTAACATCATGGTACACTTAACAGTGCACCTCATTGATGAAGTCAGACTTTGTGGGCTAGTTGACTTGAGATAGATGTATCAGTTTGAGAGGTACATGAAAATTTTAATAGGGTATGTGCGTAATCACAACCGGCCAAAGGAGTGTATAACCAAATGTTATATTGTAGAGGAAGCAGTGAAGTTTTGCACAAAGTACTTAGCAAGAGTGGATGCCATTGGAATCCCAAGAAAGAAATAATCAATTGCATTTCATGATCTAAAGGTTGGCGAACCTTTATCGGGTGGTCATATATTGACCGTTGACTATAAAGAATGAGACTAGATGCATCTTTATGTGTTGCAAAATGTTGATGAAGTCCAACCTTACATTGAGTAAATTGATCATGCATGCATGTACTTATGTAAAATTTAATTGTAGGTGGTTAATTACATTTTCCATGATTACTCTATTAATTTGTGTGTGTGTGTGTGTGTGCGTGCGTGCATGTGTATGTAGTGAACACATCGATGTACTCAAGGCAAAGAATCCAAGTTATGCAAAGAAATAGAAGTGGCTATAATTTGAGTATTGTCGCACTTTCGATAATTGACTACTTAAGAAGGTAAAATGAAAGAAATCTCATTTAAGTTTAAAAAACTAAATTACATATATATATATATATATGTGTGTGTGTGTATGTATGTATGTATGTATGTATGTATGTATGTATGTATGTATGTATGTATGTATGTATGTATGTATGTATGTATGTATGTATGTATTAATCTTACTTAAGCCTACTTAATATGAATATACACAAATTCAAGACCAATAAGAAATAGCAAGCAATGGTATATTAGAAACCTTGGGCTGGATGGTGATGGGACCATGACTAGAAGTAATAAAATATGCCAAATATGCCATTAATGGTTATTGCTTTTACACCAAAGACCGTGATAACTCAAGAGTATAACAGAATAGTGAAGTTAGCTTAGTTGCCAATGCTACATTCTTTTCAAGTTAAAAGGATAATAAGCCAATAGTAGCAGATGATATTTATTACGGGGTTATAAGAGAGATTTTGGCCTTAGATTAAACTTTGAGAATTGTGGTTGTGTTTAAGTGCGATTAGGTGGAACACAATAGCATCAAAATTAATGCTCTTGGATTAACATTGGTTGACCTCAATAGGATCTGCTATATAAAATGATTAATTTATTTTGGCATCTCAAGCAAAACAAGTATTTTACGTACAAGATAGACATGATAAGAGATGGTCAACTATTTTATCGTGTTGTCCAAAGGATTTTTATGTTGAAGACGATCTAGGAGATACTGAAATAAATTACCCTTCTGTTACCAAAACAATCCCATAATTCAAAGTAGTACTTGGTGAGAATGAGGATTATGTGCGTGACAATGGTGGGGAAGGTGCTTGGGTTTAAAATTAATATATCTTTTGGGGTATGTGGAATATGTATATAAGTCAATTGCAATATATATATATATATAATTTCATATTTATAATTTTTAGCTCTTTCCTCATGAGCTGTATGAGTTGGTAAGTGAGCTATATGTGCATACAAAGAATGCATGAATCAATGTTAATTATATAAATAAATAACTGTTTGATTGTGTATTAAATCTTTAGATATTCTAAACTACTAACATAAAAGGTGTATATTTTGAACAATTTTTTTTTATATAAAGTCAAGTTTAAAGTGAATACTTTTAAAGTCATTTTTAATAAAACGACTTTAAAAGTTTTCAATTAATTATTCATCTTATTTTGCTTAATTTTTTTTATTAGTACAATTTTTGTACTTCTTTGGTTATCACATATTTTTAGTTCTTTAGAAGTGTTTCTACAATATTTTGTGATGTAAGTAAACTTTAGAAGCTTAGTGTCAATCAAATACATATATTCATTAAAATTAAGTATAAACCTGAGCCCTGAACTGGAACCCTGAACCCTAAACCTTAGATCTTGAACCCTAATTCAATACTTAAATTTTTTAACTCTTTTGTCATGAGCTATATGGATTGATAAGTGAGCTAGCTATATTTGCATACAAAGAATATATAGATAAATCTAAGTTGACTTTTAAAATTGTACACTTTTAAAGTATGTGCATCACATAACAATTTACAAAAGTTTTAATTATGTGAATTTGGTATCAAGAAAACTTTAATATAAGAACCACACACTCTCACAAGCACACACATGCATAGCTCATGAAATGGATAGGGAAATTTAAGTTAATTAGCACACCCACATTCTCACCTTATAATTAATTTATCATCTTATTTTGCTTAATGTTCTTTTATTAGTATAGTTTTTGTACTTCTTTAGTTATCACATACTTTTACTTCTTTAGGTGTTTCTACAATATTTTGTGGCGCAAGTAAACTTAGGAATCTTAGTGTCAATCAAATACATATTTTCATTTAAAATTAATTAAGTGTAGACCAACCATGAATCCTAACCCTAACCTTGAAACCCTAACCTTGAACCTTAACCTTGAGCCCTTAACTCTAACCCCGAACCCTGTTCCCTGAAAACTTGCACCTTGAATGCTAAACACTTGCATACATACCTTGAACCCTTACTCTGAACCTTAACCCTGAGCCCTTAACCTAACCTCGAACATTGTTCCCTGAACACTTGAACCCTGAACACTTATGCATTCATACCATGAACCTTGATGCCTGAACTCATGAATGAATGTTGACTATTATCATAAAAAATTCATTTCATTGTGTATTAATTGTTAGATATATAATTTGATGCACTAACATAAAAGGTGTATATATTTTGAATAAAAATTTGTATACTTTTAAAGTCATTTTAATTGTGAACGACTTTAAAAGTGTATAAGTATACTTTTAATGTCGTTTTAACTGTGAACGACTTTAAAAGCGTATACACTTAAAGTTGTTTATCTATAAACAACTTTTAAAGTATGCACTTTTAAAGTCGTTTATCATATAAACGACTTCTTTATGTATATCAAATTTAGCAACAAAAGAGATCGACCTACTAGTTAAATTCACTATATTAATTATTTAACATCTTTGATTCTTAAATAACAATTTACAAATGTTTGAATTATGTGAATATGTTTTTAAGAAAATGTTAATATAAGAACCAATCTCACACACAGGCCAAGAAATGGGCAGGTAAATTTAAGCTAGCACACTCAACCTCATAATTAATTTATCATCTTACTTTGCTTAATGTTCTTTTATTAGTACAATTTTTGTACTTTTTTGGTTTTCAAATATTTTTAGTTCTTTAGGAGTGTTTCTACAAGATTTTCTTGTGTAATTAAACTTTGGAATCTTAGTGTTAATCAAATGCATATATTCATTTTAAATTAATTAAGTGTAGGTCAACCATGAGCCCTAACCCTAACCCTAATCCTGAACCTTAACCCTAAACCCTTAACTCTAATCTCAAACCATTTTCCTTAAACACTTGAACCCTAAACCCTAAACACTTATGTAAATACCATGAACCCTTGCCATGAACCTTAACCTAACCCCATGCACCCTGCTCCATGAACACTTGGGCGGGGGAGGAGGGGAGCTGGGTCCAGCGTGGAGGCGTGGGCGGGGGAAGAGGGGAGCTAGGTTCGGGCAAGGGGGGGTGGGGATGGGTTATGTAGGGGAGGGGAGGAGGGGAGCTAGGTTCCAACATGGTGGGGGGCAAGGGTGGGGAACTGGGTTCCAACAAGGGGGGTGGGTTAGTGCTGTTTATTGATTGATTTTCATGACCAATTTTATTGTTTTCTGTAGAATTAAGTTATTCGTGTGCAAACCTTAGCATTAGAGGTATTCATTCAGAGGAATCAAAGCTAACAAGCGCGATCTTACAGGTGATTAATAGCTTCCTCTTTTCTTTTGTTTCTTAACATGTCTGGTAATATATATTTGCAATTTTGTAGGTAGAGATGGTCCTTCTCTTTACTATTGACATATTATGTTGCTTCATATCTAAATTCTTGTTGTTTGTGGATTTGGTTCTTGGATTTTGGTTTCTATTTAGTTGGATGCTTCTATGGTTTTTGTTAAGGATGGCTATTAGTTGATGTATCATTATCTTGGTTGGTCTTGGCTTTTACTACTGTTTTTGCTTTAATCTTTGATAACCATGGCCAATGATTAAAAGCCTTGCGTATTCTTCATGTATAAAATAGATACCACCATTTAAAAAAGGAATTAACCTTGAATAGATTTTCCTTTTTTTGGAATGCACTAAAGACAAATATTAAATCTTGTTTATAAATATGTATTCCTCAAGTTCAAGGGTATATGTTGTTGTGTATGTCCATTAATATTTTATATGTAATAACTATTAAGTGTTTTGGATAAGTAAATGCATGTCCTATATGCAAAATAATTTCACACACTCTAATGTGTGTTCAACGTCTCTATCTTAGATGACCTAACAATTAACTATCTCCATCTTATAAAAACACCTTGTTAGATAAGTGTTATGGAATTGTGTTTCTTATTACTATTTCCACTGAGGACTATTTTAGGTATACATAGAATCAAAATTCCATTTGTTCTTTATTATGGTTCTCAATCAACTTATGTCGCCTAAGGTTTCCAAGATAATCTCATGACCCTCTAATCATATTTTCATGTCATGACAAATCTTATAGTAAGACTACCTTTAATTGCTGAATTGTCATATCAAAAATTGAATTGACTCAAACTATCATATTATAAAGTCAATAGTTGGCATTGTAGGTATACATTTCTAATATGTAATAGGATAGAATGCTTAAGCAAGAGAGAGAGAGAGAGAGAGACGGATTAAGAAAAATTATCCTCCTGGAAAATTGGCTTCAATCCTAAGACTTTCATGGGTGGCTTTAAGAAAGCATTCTCATGACATATATTAAATACATCATGCTACAATTATTTCCTCTTAGATTTTTTCTTTTAGTATTTACTTTCTTTGAGAGAAAACTTATGGGATGAAGTTCATGTTTTATAAAGATGCACACTCGTAGAAAATTTTAAAACAGGCAAAAGAAAAGGTTTATGGGCTGTCCTAAAAAGTATCTTATTAAAAAATTATAGTCTTCATTCTATGATAACAAACCCAATAAATCAAACCACCAAGGGGATTCTAGGAGATAGTCTTCTCCAAAGGATACTAGGAATCTCATCCTTGGAACCTTGTTTCTCTTTTTTCCAAAGGATAGAATCTACAAAAGCACAGCATGAACATGAACATCCCATTGAATTGAATGCTTGAAATCCCCTAGCATCTCCTTCCATGTAGACAATAGACAACTTCATCAAAACTAAAATGAATGATTCTAGGAAGCTTTAATTAAGGAAACTTGCTAAAAATGAAACTTTCCTAAACTACACTTTCCTAACCCTAAAACTTTCTAAAAATAAAACATTCTAAAACTAAAAAACATTCTAAAGCTAAACTATGATACAAATAACTAAACAAGTAATGCTAAACTATCATGAAACAAGGGAACAATAAACCACTTAAAGAAAAATCACCCATCACCATGTGCAAGACCCATGGAGTTGTGCACATGGTTCATGAGTAAGAAAATGACTAAAATGTGTGGAATAAAAGTTTGCTAAATGGGATCTAACCAAAATAATAACTAAATATCTAAAAACTTAAAGTGGTTATTAAAAATTCAATTAAATATATTGTATGGACTACTTGAAATTATGAATGACTCATGAAAGGTAAAATTCCAAAAGTAAGATAATCATGAAACTTAAATCAAACAAGGCATGAAATAAAATGGTGCAAGTGATTCAAGACATGAAACATGCTCATAAACCCAAAATTTTAATCAACTTCAATCATGCAAATAACCAAGGGAAATTTTACATGAATCATAAACTTTATTGGATGAAATTTGGTACATGAATTGTGCACATGTGCATAGATGAACATCTAGCATAAGTTAAGCTTATCACTACTTGTGAATACCTACACCCACTAAGAGATGTGAACTTGAAGCAGTGGAGTTAAAGACCAGTGAAAGGTCTATGGGATTTATAGCCCTTTTATAATATCTATACTAAGTAGGCAAATACTTTTCATGCCTCCTTTATCTATTTTCCTTGAAGTTAGTTTGTCACATATGTTAGATATTGTATGTTTGTGTGAATGGATGGAGACATAGTCTCCTTTAATTATTTTTTTACTTAAATTATGTTTATCAAGGACATCGGTTTAGTTTCTTCAAATGAATTACATAGCATTTTTTGTATGTCATTGTTCTAATATCATTGAGTGTTTCTTTGTAGTAATGATGCAACGAGAAGAACAACTAACTGAAGATTACGACCACATTGAAGAGCATGAACAAGAGGCCACCATGAGCACTACTCTAAAAACAAAGGGCAGAGGGTGAACAACAATGGAAAAGTTTATCAAGAGAAAGTTGAAGGAAATTAAAGAAACTGTCCAATACAATAGTAGAGGACAAGAGATTGGTGAGAGTGCACCTGCTTATAGTAGTTTCCTCTGCTCTATAATAAAAAGCATGGTTCTTATCACATTTAAGGATTTAAGACATGTGTCATCCTCTACAAAAGATTCAATATGGGAAATGGTGAAGGTATGTAAACATTAAGTACATGTATTATTTACATTATAACTTTCCTTATTTTTCAAATATAGTAATTTGATGTGTTCAATATGCAGTCTGCCTTTAACGTGTCAGATGATAAGAAGATGCATGCTTTGCAAAGGGCTGGTCAGCAATGGAGAAAATGGAAGAACTACGTTGTTTGCAAGTACATAGCTCCAAATGTTAATGATCTGTTAAGGCTATACACGGTTCCTTCCATTTACTCCAATGTCATTGACGAGGAGGCTTGGAATGCATTTGTATAGAACTGCACCTCTACCAAGTTTGAGGTATGTGCAAAAACGATGCTTCATTCTTTTGATTACATGTAACATTCAATTATTGCACTTGATCACGCATGTAAAAATGTGCAGGTGAAGAGAGCAAGGGGAAGAAAGGTGCCTGAAACAAACATGTAGCACCACCTATCTAGGATGGGCTACACTCATTTAGAAGAGCATGAAGTAAGCATCCGTGACAATTTATTCCATTCAATTTAATGTTATTATAGTTATATACATGTTCTCTAACTATAGTGCCTTTGCTTGATAGCAAAAAAAAAAGCTGGGACTACAGAACCCATTAATTGCTCCTTTCTTTGGAAGATGGCACATTTGGTGGGCCGTACTAGCAACAAGTTTGCAGAAGAAGCTACTGTGTGAATTGCTTCGCCCATAGTAAGTGGTTCCACCAGTCTATAAATTTTTTACAATTAATTAGAACAAATGATCATGTCTTTCTAATTAAATTTTGCTAGACATTCTTACCCAAGAAAGCACCACTACAAGAACTTTAAGCAGCACTGCTACCAAGTATGATATCTTGTATAGGGCTATATGCAATAAGAAGGACCACCCTAATAGAGTTAGGGGCATGGGTGGCTGTACTATTCCTTCAAAATTCTTTGGTAGAGGACATATACCTAAAGTTCAAGATGATGAGGAGGCCTACAATGAGCTTGTTGAGAAAATAAAGTCTGATATATTCGTCAGATGTGTCAAGGAGGTTTGATGATTGTTACTCCACCCCCTACTCATAATACTCACAGCCCCATTGTACCTCCATCACATGCAAGCTGTAATTTCCCAACTGAAGAAGATAATGAAGGACATCTGCCTCCCTTTGAAAAAAAAAAAAAAATTCCTGCCCATGAGGTATATACATTAACAAAACTATAAATTTTCATTGTCCTTTTGTACTAGTTCTATATCTCAACATCTTTATTGCAAATTTGATGTGAAGGTGGGTCAATGCCTATTGGGCTTGGATTCTCCTCAAAATATTGTGGCAGTTAGTTCATGATATGAGCATGAATCAAATATTTTGCACGGAATGAGTATGCCACCACATACTAAGTATGTGTCCATTACCATGGCTTTGAATACTAATGCCTTCCTACCCTTCCCATTAGAAATGAAAAATATTATAACCATTAGGCAAGCAGTTGCATATCATGTCACTTGGCCGAAGGCACTAGTCATTCCCATAAAGTCCACAATATGTATCTTATCATACTACATTCCTCATTGATATTTTTTAGCTAAAGACCTCACATAATTGTTCAATAATTATATACGTTTAATCAGCAATGAAATGTGACACCGAGATCGATTGCCATTCTAGTGTCAAATATGGCTGATGCACCAATGGAATATGTACTTGTATATATCTTTGATTTTTCTTTCATCATAAATTAGGCCCTCTTACAACAGTCGACCCAAGAGCACGTAGAAGTCCCACCTAACATGCCTTGATCCCTAAGGTTAATCTATGGTCTCATCACTGATAATATGGTAATCAATCCTATACAAATCAATCGGGGAGTGCTTGTGGAAGACGTTGTTGAAGTGCCACTTATTGCAGAAGACCTACTATGAGTTTGCCTACAAGATCAACTCGAACACCCTCACATTGTCTCCTACATGGGTATATGCTCATACTTGCTTATAAATCATTTGGTATTTAATTACATGTTATATTTTAATGCTATATGTAATAATTATTTCTTTTATATAGCTTCTTGAATGATGCTACCAGCCTTTTTGAGGGTGAGGGTACACTTTGCCAATTCCTTAACCCTAGCATCATTTCTAGAGCGTTAGAGCAATGGTCGATCAAGAGCCGTATTCAGGATATTTTACTAGGCTTCATTTGCTGCTCTCAGGGACAAGGCTTAATAATTCCCTACAATAGCACATAAATTTTATTTTCTTGTTTTCTTGCCAAATTATTTTTTATGAGGGATTGTTAACTTTCATTACAATCCATATGGCTGTCTATGTAGGTCTCATTGGATGCTACTTGTTTTGCATGAGCACGGTGGCCATGCTTTCTTTCTTTTTTATTCTTGTGGAGCGCACATCCGTTCCGCCCTCACAAATATTATAAATAAGTAAGCATTTATTTTTTTCATGTGTTATGTGTAAATAAGTAATTTGATATTCATCTACAATGCATATGAAATTTAAATTTGTTGGACTTAGTTTGAATGGGCTACAAGGACTGAAACTTTACAACTACCAAAACTCCCTTGGAAGAATGTCAAGGTATATGAAACAGTTAATTAGTATAAATTATCACTAATTAAACCTACATTATTATAAATGATATTTATGAGTTCTTTTTTTTTTGTCCTTGTTACACAATGCCCCTAAACAACAGTCTAATTGGGAGTGTGGCTATTATGTCCTAAGGTACGTGAGGACCCTCGTATTCGATAGTACTCCTGTCTCCTATCTAAAAAAGATAGAACACTTTTCATTTTACATAATCTTATATTTTTCTACAGTTTTTATGGATCTAGCTAAAAAACATTAGCTTAATTGAATATATTGTATTTCAGGCTACTATGCTTTCTGAGTGGGCAAACAAGAAGAGTTCCTCCAAAGTAAATCTCAATGAAGTATGAACTAAATGGGCTAAGTATATAATGAGTTTCAATTAGATTACTTGGAGTAACTACATGAACCTGAAATACATAATAAAGTATTTTTTTATTGATTTGTGTGTGTTTCTTTAGATTTTATTATTTTCTTTGAAATATATATATATTTATTTAAGCAATGAATGAGCAAAATTTTGGAGTGTGGAAATAAATGACTATGAATGAAGTGAATTTGGAGTTTGAACATAAAGTGAATATGTGGCAGTTGAATTATATAACTTTTAAGATGAAGAATGAGAGGGTTACCTAGAGTGTGAAAGTAAATTTGAATGTGTATGGATTTACAAATGAAGTGAATGTGGATGTTATAAACAATGCATATGTTGTAATTTCTTGTATAAATTATTTTCAAGATAAATGTGGATGGATAATAATGAGTATGGATGTTTTATAGCCATTATGGATGTATTAGATGTTATATTTTAGGAATGATTCAAGGTATCAAGAAAGAAGGGGATGCATATTGTATTAGATGTTTGGTTTTTCATGTTTATAAAGATTGTTTATATCAGGTGTATAAAATATTTGTTACTCAATTATACACAGGTAATAGTGTATCAAGAAAGATGTCGATGCATTATAGTGGATGGTTGTTTGGAATGTGTATGGAGATTGAAGTATTGGGTGTACATGATGTTTGAAGTATTAGGTGCATAGAATGTTTGTTATTCAATGTATACAAAAGTGATAATGTATCAATAAATTAAGATATGAATGCATTGTAGTGGTTGTTAGTTTTCATGTTTGTGGAGATTGAAGTATTTTAATGTATACAGGTGGTATTGTGTATTAAGGAGTGGATGAATGTTGTATATTAATAGGTTTTTAATGTTTACAAACATTGTTTGAATATCAAGTGTACATGGAATGTTTGTTATTCAATTGTATATAGGTGGTGGAGCATGAAAATAAATTTGGAAGACAAAAAAAAACTTTTATAAGTCATTTTTTACTAAACGACTTTAAAACTTCCAAGTTTTAAGGTCGTTTTGTCAAAAATGACTTTAAAACACAGGAATTTTTAAAGTTGTTTAGTCAAAAAAGACTTTAAAAGTCAAGATATTTGGAATTCATTTAATAAAAAAAAGTGACTATAAAAGTGCTAAATATTGAAGTCGCTTATAAAAAAAATGACTTTAAAAGATAATAAAAAAACATTAAACTTTCGAAGTTGCTTGTATGAAAACAACTTCTAAAATCACAAACTTTTGATGTTTTTTTTTTATATAAGGGACTTCAAAAGTTCATCCAAATGCGGTTCTTTTGAAGTCGCTTATAGGAAAACGACTTCTAAAGTCATCAATTTTAGAAGTCATTTTTTTTATAAGTGACTTCAAAAGTCAATCAAAATTTGGTTGTTTTGAAGTCGCTTGTAGAAAACGACTTCTAAAGTTGTTGACTTTAGAAGTTGTTTTTATATAAGCGACATCAAAGTATTTTTCTTTTGAAGTCACTTTAAAAAAAAAAGTAATATCCTTAATTTTTAGGATAAAATAGGAAATTGTTAAATAAATAAAAATAAAAATTTATAGATAGAAATTTTTCCTGAAAACATAAGAATTAGAAAGTGCTCGTCGATACGAATCCAACGCCACCAAGAACGCAAAAAACGGAGCTCAAACGAGGGAGTTATGAGCCGTCGAAGTAGTAAGGGCAAATTGGTCATTTGATAGAGACGTGTTAGACAGGGGTCCAAATTGATAATGGCACCCCCGTCTTCCACACGTCTCTACCAGTGCTGGAAAAATCGCCGGAGAGACATGGGAAGAGACATGTGGGGAAGAGTTTCTCTTCCCCAAGACTCTAAAACCTATATCTGATCATCCTCAGGAGCCAAAACGCTCCACTTTGAGCGTTCCTCTGAGATTTTTAGCTCAGAACCCTAGCTTTGCAAGTTCTGAGTTTTCCGGCGAGTGGAACCCCGGCAACACGAGCAACTCCGGCCAGGTGCAAGGTAAGCCTCAAATCTATGTTTTTCGTTATTTATTAATTAGAAAAATAATTAGGAAAGCATTTAAAAATTAGGAAAAAAAATCAGATTTTTAGGGACCTGTGTGCATGCTACTGTTGGAGCGTGATTTTATGGACCAAACCTCCTCCGTTTGAAAATCGCACCGTCCAACTAGTGCACAAGAGACCCAAGAGAAAACCCTTTAAATTTGGGAGTGATCCAACGGTGGATTTCTCCAGAAAACGCAAAAACCAGTACCTAGGGATGATTTTAGGAACTTGGGAAAATTCGTTTAAAAACCATAGTTTTTAGCAAAATCAGTACAAAAGGATTGCATAAATGGATTCTAGAGAGAATTCTGAAGAAAATGGCTTAAAAATCACGCAAAACAGAGCTCTGTAGCTTTGCCAGAGGCGACCGGAATCCGGTCGTCTTCTCCGGCGTCACATGACGTCGTCGTCGGCGCCGCGTGCGTGCAGGGGAAAGCCGGTTGGCGGTCGCGGTGGGGCCGAGACGCGGCGCGTCTTGTGCGGCGTCTGCGTCTTCGTGCACCGGTATACGCCAGTGTAAACCTGCGGAAAAGGGCGCCGCCAGTATAAACCACCTTATGGTGGTCCAGTAGGCCCCATTTGAGGGTAGTTGTCACAAAAACTTGATTTTTGGGAGCTAGAGAGGTCCAAATCATGATCCAAAAGAGGCGTTGTGACCGTATTAACAACACGAACCTAGTTTTAACTAAAAACTTAGAAATGACAACTTTTTCTTTAGAAAAATATTAAAATAGTGATGTGACATGTACAGGTGCACGTGAATATACCAGTTAAAGGGAGTTATTAGCAAGCTAGTGGTCTCACACTGAGGTAGGTGACGACAACTAATGTTTTGCCTTGATTTTTAAACCATGTTTAAACATAGCATCATGTGTGATCGTGTTTTAAATTGAAATTCTTATTTACCGTGTATTTCATGCGACATTGAGTACAGGATGGTTATTTCAAATTGAAATCTTTTACTGAATAAACTTATTTAAAATACTTTTACAAGAATGATGTTAATTAGTTATGCTTAATTAGAGACTTATTTCTTATTATATATATAGAAAATGCATGAATTTACATGGAAATGAGAATAGAGACTTATTAGCTGGTCCTTTTATAGGCTAACCCCAGGATGAGGGGCATGTCTTGAGGATTGCAAGCTATAAGTGCTCTTGAGTTTTAGCATATACATATGATTTTCGTGTTTTATATTTGATGACGGGTGCTGATGCCCGGTGGGCGTCATGCTAGGAGGGATAAGGCCGGCCACCCACCTTCCAAGATTATGATGTGATGATTTTGTGATGTGATAGACACCTGCCCATAGATGGCATTCGGTAGGGGTTTGGTAACATGGATAGTCCACACTACCAGTCTGAGCCTTTCCATGGGGACAGATGCTAAGTCTCCCGTTATGGTGTCGACGGAGAGCAGCAGTGGTTGATACCCATGGAAGGTTGCCACTGCAGCATGATGGCCCATACTCTTATTTGGTGTGCGTGTATGATGAGCATGGTTACGGATGATATGCCTGGGTGTGACGACACTCAGAGGTTGACTACTTGTACTCCTGATCAGGGATGTTAGTGCGATGTGGTGGGACCCATTACCTTAGGGTGCCCTTATTCTGGTTGTATGCTTCATTTTATTGATTCATGTCATGTTTTAACTCTGTGATTGCATGTTTTAGCATATGGAAGAAATTGGCATTTATGTGAACCTAGCATTATGATATCACTATTTCATAAATGTTAGACTTTTCATCAGTGCTGTTCATTATTTCTTTCATTTATTACATTAATTGTCTATGTACCTACACAAGCGATAGCTTGCTGAGGCATTGCTTTGTTTTGCAATGCCTTAGATCTCGAGCGCGACACCAGGAAAGGAAAAGCGGTTGATAAACCTCGAGAGCTGCTGAAGACTAGTTTTCCCTATAGTTTTAGACAGTAATGTGAGTCATTAGAGAGGATTATCATTTGAATTTTATTATGGACTGCATACTTTATATTTGGATGTGAATTGGATGTTTGAACATATGTTGGACATTTATATGGGATGCTATGATGGATAGACCCTGTGCCATATTATTATTGTGTTTTGGACATTTATTTGATTTAAAATAAAGGCGCCTATTTATTTGACGTTGATTTATACGCGGATTATTTATTTATGTTTAAATTACATGTACGCCATTTTGAGAAAGAAAAACTAACACCCGGAGTTTTTAAGATAGGTTTAGTAAAATGTTAAATAAATCTTTTCTCATGGGATCCCAAATGCTCTTATTTAAAATGCCATTATTATTATAAAAAAAAAGTCTTAAAAATCTGGGGTGTTACAAAAAACGACTTTAAAAGCTTGTGACCTTTAAAGTCATTTATGTAAAGGACTTTAAAAGTTGAAAACTTTCCAAGTCGGCTTAGTAGAATTTGCTTCTTAAGTGACTTCTATTAACGTCCTTTAAAAGCCCCCTATTTAGTAGTGATATGAGCAGTTGCAAGGAGTAGGTGACATGTGATTGATTAGGAAAAAGTAGAAAACAAAAAAAGTTAGACTATTAAGAATAAATTTGAGGATAATATACCTTAGGAACAATTAGTTCATTCGTGCATAAATGGAGGATTAACCCTCTGTAATGAAATAAAATTAAGAAATCAATTAAAAAGAGAGAGAATAATGAAGAAAAAATAGTTAGCATGGTTCTACGAATAATTTGTGGTAAACATACTTAAAATAAGAACACTTAATAAAGGTAAAATAAGACAACCCAATAGAAGATGTAAGCATAAGAGATACATACATGTGTGTGTGTGTGTGTGTGTGTGTGTGTGTGTGTGTGTGTGTGTGTGTGTGTGTGTGTGTGTGTGTGTGTGTGTGCAACAGTAATTTTAGTTGTTTCATGGAAGAGCAACGAGCAAGTGACATGTGATTGATTAGGGAAAAGTAGAAAACAAAATAAGTTAGAACAAATGGTAGTTAGAAACTTTTACCTAGCCAATCAAATATCACATGCTCTTTACACTTAAATCTCCTTGCTAAAACTACCACTCTTATACACACGCGCGCGCGCTCGAGCAGCAGTAATTTAGTTGTTTCATGCATGTGCAAGGAGCAGGTGGCATGTGATTGATTGGGGAATAGTAAAAACAAAAAAAGTTAAAAGAAATGGTAGTTAGAAACTTTTTCTTGACCAATCAAATGTCAAATGCTCTTTCCCACGGTAGCTTATTGCTAAAATTACCTCTCTTAATACATACATACATACATACATACATACATACATACATACATACATACATACATACATACATACATACATACATACATACATACATACATACATACGTGTGTGTGTGTGTCACAACCCCGTCGGGCCCACAACAACGATATTGTCCCATGCACACTTACGTGCCGCGGGTTTTGCTCTTCCCCCGCATCCAGGGGAAAACCGGTCGTTGTTGTAAAGGGAGGCATCCCCCCTTATAACTCAGGCCCATCACCCCCCCTAGCCGATGTGGGACTAACTCTCAAGCCTCACATTGCCTAGAAGCCTGCTAGCCTTCCAGGCCCGCCCTCATCAGCCTGCCCCTTAGGGGACACATGTCCCCGCGTGTTACATGCCGAGCACCCACGTGCAGTTAGCCATCCACCCTCGGGGTCAGGGTCTGGCTCTGATATCACTTGTCACAACCCCGTCGGGCGCACAACAATGATATTGTCCTGTGCACACTCACGTGCCACAGGTTTTGCTCTTCCCCTGCGTCCAGGGAAAAACCGGTCGTTGCTGTGAATGGAGGCATCCCCCCCCTTATAACTCAAGCCCATCACCCCCTAGCCGATGTGGGACTAACTCTCAAGCCTCACCTTGCCTAGAAGCCTGCTAGCTTAGAAGCTTGCCAGCCTTCTAGGACTGCCCTCGTCGGCCAAAAGTCAATGTAACAATGTTAGATGAGAATCTGGACCGTTCATCTTGAGCATGATGATGTAAGAAATCGACCCATGAAATTTTGTGGTGATCGAATGGCTAAGGAAGCCAGAAAACTAAAAAAAAAAAAAAAAAAAAAAAAAAAAAAAAGAAGAAGAAGAAGAAGAAGAAGAAAAACAAAACAGAACAGTATGATGGGAATTTTGAAAACGAGTAAAAATCATGAAAAAAATGATAGACTTAGGAGGGATTTGTGAAAATGGAGGGTGAAAATGAAATATACGTGAAAAAATGGACACATAGGGGTAAAACTCACAAAAAACGGAGCACCTGGGGTCGCTGACGATGGCAAACTAGTCTGGTCGCCGTTGCCGGAGATGACGACCGGAACAAGGGGAAAATGCAGGGACGAGGGAGTGCCATGTAGTGTGACTAGCGCGCCATGCTGTGCGGCTACAACGCGCAGCGCTCTGAACGCGCCCCACACATGTTGTTTCGTCCCCCACACATAGAGCGTGTCCACAAACGCACCCGCTACCTCGCGCGGGTTCTAACGCGAAGCGCGTCTACAAACGTGCCCGCCACGCGCAGTGCGCGCACTTGCAGATGGCATGCGCCGCACGTGCGGCAAGCC
Organism: Warburgia ugandensis; assembly: GCA_035236585.1. NCBI lineage: Eukaryota > Viridiplantae > Streptophyta > Magnoliopsida > Canellales > Canellaceae > Warburgia > Warburgia ugandensis. Next base: position 7,324,891 of record CP141138.1, on the reverse strand, counting down.
CATTTTTTGGATTTTGGTCTTTTTTGACCCTTTATTCCTTTAAACCTTGATTTTAGGAGCTACAGAGGTCCAAATCACAATCCGAAAGAGGCGTTGTGATCGTCTCAACAAGGCGGACCTAGATTTAAGATAAAAATCTAGTTTTGAGTAACTTTTTAATAGCAAAACTACTAAAGTCTATTAGATGATTTAGATTAAACTGATCAATAGATGATCAGGCTTTAGGTTTTGGTTATATGCGTTAATCATGACATGATTTATAGCATAATAGGTACATCAGGGCATACACCTTGATATTGGTTACGTGTTTGTTTGGGGATATTTCGATACTAAGGTAGGTGATTTCATTTACAATTTTTCCATGATTCTCAAATGGTGATTTGATGCTTTGAGTTTTTGAGGCATGTGATTTATGCCTTACCATATGCATGAGATTGATTTCAGCATGTAGCTTCTCATGTGTGTGCTATCTTTCAGTGGTTATTGCATGCACTGTTTTTTATATCTTTCGTGATATCCACTTGATTATGGGTATTTTTGACATGCGGGAGTCACTCTGACTTGATATTTGAGACTATTGATCCTATGGTAGGATGCGATTTTTCACCCCGTGAGTGCCTAAGTGCCCGTGAGAGTGAAAGCATGTGTGCAACGCGACTTTTCATGAGTGCCTAAGTGCCTGTGAGGGTGAAAGGGTGAAAGCAAAAGTGGTACACATCGTTCCTGTGAGTGCCTGAGTGTCTGAGCGCCTGTGAGGGTGCAAGGGTGAAAGGGTGAAAGCGGATGGTACAGAGAGTTGACCCCACATTGCCGTGAGTGTACTTGAGACACTCATAGAGCTTGACTGTGTATGATGTTTGATACTTTTGACATGCATTCATGTGTTTTTAGATTTTCTTGGATTGTGCATGTCTTGATATCATGGTTGGTGATATCTGATTTATTTCATGGACTTGGTAGGTCTTTCATCTTGTGATTTAAGGTTTTATATTATGGTTGATCATTTTATGATCTTTATGCCTTGTGCCATGTGATTTGTTTTTATTGAGTTTGCTTGAATGTATATCACTTACACAAGCATTGCTTGCTGAGGCATTGCTTTGATTTGCAATGCCTCAGATACAGAGAGTGACAACAGGTTGACGTGCTGACAAAGCAGGTAAAAGTGATGGTAGCTTTCCAGCGAAGCACAGACGATGTTCAGAGATGACCAGGTTTGTTCAAGACCTCACTTTGGGTTTTGAGTATGGATTGTACTTTACTTAAAAATGAAATGTGACCTATATGTCAGAATGTGGATTTATTGTTGGATCTGATGGCTGTATGGAGGGACCTTGGGTATTTGGTAGTGCTATATTTTCTTATCCATTGTTGGAGTGTATTTTATTGAAAACAACATTTGGTTGTGGATGGGTGTGGAGATTGAGTCTCCGTTATGTATTATACATTGTTTATCAGGTGATTTTGTATTGCACTGGTCATGTGCAATGGTCCAAATTACAGAGGAAACTCTATCAAATTTTTGGGAAAAATGGTATTTCGTTTCACTATTAAATCCGTAGTTTTGTGGTTGTATGACTCCCCGAACTTTGAAAGAAATGCTTTTGTTTAAGTTTTTATTTTTGGTCACTTTAGAAATCAAAGTTTTTTTAAAACAGGGATCCCGACTATTTTTGTAAATTATTATTCTAGTGTTAAGAAATCCCGGGGTATCACAGTTTGGTATCAGAGCCCAGATCTATTCCATCATAGCCACTCCAACAAATTCAAAGGTCACATACAGTCTATGAGGTGAGGCAGTTTCCTAAATATGAGTTACAGTGATAAGTCATGTGAACGATATCGATGATCTTAAAATAGATAATGCCATGGAGATTGGCAAACTTTCTTAAGGAAATTGCAACCTTAAGTACTTGTATGAGCACAAGGAAGTGCATTTTTTAGGGAAGTACATGATTCTTATAATCATGAATCAGAATAAAGATTTTAAGGTAGTTCTCTTAGTGTGAACTTTAATATATGATAGAAGATATATTCAATTGCATTGCTTTTGATAGCCAAGTTCCTAACTTGGATTGTGCATCTAACTGTTGGAACAAGACTAACAATTTTTGTAATGCTACTGGTATGATGAGAATGGTGAAGGATCAGGAATGGTTACAACTACCAAGAACTTGGAAAAAAAGAGTTGAGAGTAGTGGGGTGTCAGTTTAAACTTGAAGTAGAATTATTGATGAATAAATTGCAATATTGGGAAAATCATTTGGAATTTGATGAAATAGGATCTTAGTGTCCCATAGATGAAATATCGGATTTTGAGACGATATAAAGAGGTGTTGAAGGTGAGTCATCAATGAAAATTGAATGCCTATAAATTGTTCTGAGGGTTTTTAATTATGATTGAGATGTCTAGCCCTTGAAGGAGGTAACAACCCTTGTATGATAATCGTTAGTAGTAATGATATCAGACATTGGTGGGTGAATACTTACAAATTGTTTGAGGTTTTAATTATGATTTGAAGTGCATATTACTTATAGGACATTATGACCAAATGGTGAGAATAATTCTTGAATAGAAATGATGTTGTAATAAAGCAACTAGGAAGAAAAACATACAAAGTGAATGAGGCAAGACGAAATTAATCATGATTGATTTACATCCAACACAGACAGAGATGATAGTGTGGGTTCTGATCACTAAGGAAGTATTATATTGGTGGATATTGATTTGAGGTCTGGTTATCAGTAGATGATGATTGCGCCTGAAATGCCTTTGAGATAATTATTAGAACTCGTTATGATTGCTACAAGCTTTGGATCATATAAATCGATGAATTTAGTACACTGATAATACGTATGGGTATAATGGGCTGAATTTCTAAAGTTTGTTGAGATGAATTATGATTATGTAGTGAATGATATTTTCTATATATCACGACCTTGCTGAGCACAAGAAGTTCTTGTGCAATATTCTAAGTATTGAAAGGACTCATCTTTCACTATAAAAGTATGTGAGTAGGAATTATGGTCAAAGAAGATGGATCTCTTGACCAAGGTACATCGATTGATTGAGATACAGTTTATAGGGACTGTGATAATTTGGGACTAGTTAAACTAATGATTAAGGTTGATAGTCTCCTTAGTATGGTAAATAGTTATTGCTGGAAGATTGAGTTCTCCAGGATAGCAATGACATGGATACTATTTTACATTATACACATGAGCCTAATCTCTCATGCGTGTGAGAGGTGTGACAATAAAGTATGTTGAGTATGAAAGCATTTTCTTTAGTGTAATCAGCTTCAAATTTTGGCTTATACTTGTGAGTAGCCGATGTGGGACTAACTCTCAAGCCTCACCTTACCTAGAAGCCTACCAACCCTCCAGGCCCGCCCTCATCAGTCCACCCTCATCGGCCAAGGCTAGCCAAAATCGAGTTGTAAATGATGTGACTATTTTTGTAAATTATTATCATATTGATGTGGAAAAATCCGGAGTGTCACAGTTTGGTATCAGAGCCAGACCCCGACCCCGAGGGTGGATGGCTAACAGCACACGGGCGCTCGGAGTGTGACACGTTGGGACGCGTATCCCCTAAGGGGGAGAGGTCTAGCCTTGGCCGATAAGGCCGGGCAGGCTTCTAGGCAAGGTGAGGCTTGAGAGTTAGTCTTACATCAGTTAGAGGGGGTGATGGGCCTGAGTTATAAGGGGGAATGCCTCCAGTAGAAAACAGAAAAAGTTATAAGAAATGGTAGTTAAAGAAAACTCTTAGGAATAAATTTGATGACAATATACCTTACGAACAATTATTTTATGGGCAATTAGTTCATTCCTGCTTAAATGAAGGATTAATCCTCTGTAATAAAATAAAATTAAGAAATTAATTAAAAAGATAGAGAATAACAGAGAAAAAACAGTTAGAAGAGTTCTGCCAACAGTTTCAGGTAAACATACCCAAAATAAAAACACCTAATAAAGGTAAAATAAGACAACCCAATAGAAGGTATATGCAAACGAGCAACAATAATTTCAATTGTTTTATGCAAGTGCAAGGAGCAAGTGACATATAATTGATTGGGGAAAAGTGGGAAACAGAAAAAGTTAGAAGAAACGGTAGTTAAAGAAAGGTCTTAAAAATAAATTTGAGGATAATATACCTTGCGAACAATTAGTTCATTCGTGCATCAATGAAGCATAAACCCTCAGTAATAAAATAAAATTAAGAAATCAATTAAAAAGAGAGAGAGAATAATAAAGAAAAAATAGTTAGGAGAGTTCTGCCAATAATTTGTTGTAGACATACCCAAAATAAAAACACCTAATAAAGATAAAATAAGACAGCCCAATAGAAGACATAAGCACTAAGCAAAAGAGATGCATATGCGCACGCACACACACACATATGAGCAACATTAGTTTCAATTGTTTCATGCAGGTTGAAGGAGCAAGTGACATGTGATTAATTGGGAAAAAGTAGAAAACAGAAAAAGTTAGAATAAATGGTAGTTAAAGAAAATTCTTAAGAATAAATTTGAGGATAATATACCTTACGAGCAATTAGTTCATTCGTGCATAAATGAAGGATTAACCCTTTGTAATGAAATAAAATTAAGAAACCAATTAAAAAGAGAGAGAATAACAGATTAAAAATAGTTAGGAGAGTTCTGCCAACAATTTGCGGTAGACATACCCAAAATAAAAACACATAATAAAGGTAGAAAAAGGAAAAAGTTAGAAGAAATGTAGTTAGAAACTTTTCCCTAACCAATCAAATGTCACATGCTCTTTACACCAGTGGCTTTGTAGCCTGTATTTTGATCTATTGCCGAAGTCAAATTCAAGAGCAACTAGCTGGACTTTTCCAATCTTTGTTCATCTTCCCCATTGCGTTAAATTGGATGCTTTTGCTGTAGCTCCTTGCTGAAATTACCACTCTTACATATATATTAAAAAACCTATGGTTGAGCAATAAATGGATCAATCAATGAATATTTAGTCTGTTACAACCACCTTAGCAAAGGCTTGGAATTGATTTGCGTGATCTGTGGAAGATGATGTACAATATGGAGGGAAAGGTTTATCTTGAACATCTAGTATCTTTATCCGATCATGCCCCCCTCAAAAGAAGCGTTCCATTGTGAACGTTGATCTTGAACAGCATATAATTAAACCGCCGTCTACATAAACCTTTGGTTAGTAAATTTGCAATTTGATCAATAGTGCAGATGTATCGGAGGGATAGATTCTTTGAAACAACCTTATCACGAACAAAATGAAAGTCAATCTCTATACTTTTTGGCAATGAATGGAATGCCGAGTTTGCTGTCATATAGGTAGCGCTGATTTTATCACACCACAATGTAAGTGAAGTGTGAAGGAAAACACCAAGTTCCTTCAGTAGAAACTGAATCCATGTAACTTCTGAAGCAGCAGTTGCCATGGCGCAATATTCAGCTTCTGTAGAGGACCGAGCCAGCCCAGTTAGGTCCAAGAGAAACAAGATAGCCACTAGTAGATTTGTAATCTTCAGGACAACCAGTCCAGTTAGAATCGAAATACGCAGAAACGTGTCCAATAGCTAACTTATAAAACAAGTCCATGATTGAACGTGTTTTTCAGATAGGGGAAAATACCTTTACCCATATTCCAAATGGCAATGGTAGGCTTATGGATGTACTGGGACACCTTGTTGATGGCAAAATCTATATCCGGCCGTGTGTGTCGAATACTGAAGTTCGTCAACAGCATGACCGTATTGATAAGCATCCATCATGTAGGCACTTGAAGTGTGTGACGTTGAAGTATAAGTAGCTTCCATGGAGAACCGCTTGAGAAGATCTACGTATAATTCATTTAATTAAGAAAGAGACCATTTGGTAATCTCGTAGCTTCAATGCCGAGAAAGTATTGACTATCACTAAGATCTTTTAGAGTAACTTTACTACTGAGGAAGCGAATGAGATTTTGAATGGCTGAAGTGCTACCGGTCACGAGCAAATCATTCACGTAGGTTAGAAAGTAAATGATGATGTTAGCTTCCGATAAACGAAGAGGGACGGGTCGGCCTTAAAAACAACAAAACCATGAGCAATAAGAGTTGCTGCTACCAAGCCCTTAGTGCTTGTGAAAACCATATAGAGATTGCTTGAGGCATGCATCATTCGTTTTAGACGGATCAACAAAGCCGGGTGTTGTTCCATGTATACTGTCTCATCGAGGGACCCGTAAAAGAATGCATATTGGACGTCCATCTGTCGGAATGTCCATTGATTTGCTGTTGCAAGAGCGAAAACAAGGCGAATGGTGGTAGACAGGGCAGATTATTTCTGTAAAGTCAATGACCTCCCCTTGATGAAAATATGAGAACTTTGGGATATGGCCAGCTTTGACAAGACCGATAAGATAAACAGTTTAGATCATTGAGGGTGGGTGTGGAACTGTAGGAATACCTTCTCCCGGCCCTAAGATCAAGAAGGGGTTTTGCAATACGAGTATAAAAATCTGAAGTCACTAGGTATGTACGTTGTTATTGACAAAAATCCGAAAAGACGCTTTTAGATCAAACAGCTAAGATCAGCCAGATCATAATGGGATAAACAACGTTGGCTTCAGCCTGTATCAAGAATTCGATATCTTTACAATACTATATATGACAGTAGCTCATATCTAGGGGAGGCAAAATACGACATGACACGATAACATGACTCAAATTGATATGGATTTAGCCTGTTAGGGTCAAGTATGATCGTGTCCGTATCATTTTTGAGTCAAACTAAAAATAACACACTAAAAATCATGTCGGGTTTGAGTCAACCAATGAAAGCCATCTTATATTAGTTATAACATAAGATGTTTTTTGAATAATTGTCTTATATGGTACATCTCTCTAGTCGTGTTACATGAGTCGTGTCGTGTCGACTCATTTATTAATCAGATCGTGTTTGAGTCAAGGATTCTTTACACGATTATTAATAAAGTCGCAGTCGTATCGACTCATATACTTTAATGAATCAAAGTCAACATGACTCTTGAATACAATTTGCCACCCCTACTCATACCTATGCATATAGCGGGTGAAGCAACAGTCATCATCATGGCCTCATGCTTTTTCTTTGTATTTTATAACTAGAAAGGGAAACAATCTGGTCTGCACATACGTTGGCGACTTGGAATATTGGCCACCTTTTCGTGTAATAATGTACACATATTTCTCTCTTCAATCTCTTACTTTGTCTACAATTTAGGCACTGGTTTAGCATGCATCCAACTCCGCCAATGCCGGTCCCAAGCCCGGATAAAAAAAGGAGGAGGGTCTTGCGTCAGGTGCCAGCCGGCAAGGGGGAAGTTGAAGATGATTCTATTATTTCTTTCTTACAAATGAATATGCATTTGTATATTAGTTTGTGAGGAAGAAATGAGAATCATCTCCAGCTTCTTAAAAGATGGCAACCCTTGCATCAGGTAGCCAGCCGGCAAGGGGGAAGTTGAAGATGATTCTATTATTTCTTTCTTACAAATAAATATGCATTTGTATATTAGTTTGTGAGGGAGAAATGAAAATCATCTTCAGCTTCTTAAAATATGGCCACCCTTGCGTCAGGTAGCCAGCCGGCAAGGGTGAAGCTGAAGATGATTTTAATGATTTTAATGAAAATCATCTTCAGCTTTTAAAACTATGGCAACCCCAACATGACATGAATGGAAATTTGAAATTCGCTCAAGCTAGGGCGTTCCCCATAAGCGACGCGCTGCATCGGATCCCGGATGCGGTGAAAAATAGGCAAGGGTTGCTAGGGCGTTCTCCCAGAAGCGACGCGCTACATCGGATCCCAGGTGTAGTGAAAAATGGGCAAGGGCTGCTAGAGCGTCCCCTCAGAAACGACGCGCTGCATCAGAACCCAGGTGCAGTGAAAAGTGGATATGGGTTCATACCATGGAGGTCGAGAAAGGCGATAGTAAATAGGGAATCTCCAAATCATAAGATTCGCATCGCTACATAGAATATAGGGACATTGACAGGTAAGAGTTAGGAGTTAGTATGCACGATAAAACGTAGGAGAGTCAACATCGCTTGTATCCAAGAAACCAAGTGGAAAGGGGCTAAAGCTAGAGAAATATATGGGTATAAATTATGGTACGTAGGAAAGGAAAATAATAGAAATGTCGTGGGAATAATAGTGGATAAGGAATTAAAGGATAAAGTTGTGGACGTTAAAAGAATCAGTGATAGAATTATAATAATAAAAATGATTCTAGGAGAGCAGATTATAAATATTATAAGTGCATATGCACCACAAGTAGGGCTACAAGATATAATTAAGAAACAGTTTTGGGAAGATATGGAGAGAGTCATGCAAGAAATTCCCAATACTGAGGGAATATTTATAGGAGCAGACTTAAATGGCCATGTAGGAAAAGATAATGAAGGATATGATAGAATACACAGAGGGTATGGTATAGGTGAACGAAATGAGATGGGGGAGAATATCCTCGATTTTGCTTTGTCATATAACCTATCCATTGCAAATACACTCTTTAAGAAGAGGGATGAACACTTAATAACCTTTAAAAGTGGACTTCATAAAAGCCAAATAGACTTTTTTCTACTTAGGAATAATGAACGATCTATATGTAAGGATTGTAAGGTGATACCCGGTGAGAGTTTAACCTCACAACATAGGTTAATGGTTATGGATATTCATATCAAAAGATGGAGTAAAAGAACCGAACTTAATACACATCCAAAAACTAAGTGGTGGAACTTAAAAGGAGAGAAAATAACCTCATTCAAAAATAAGTTGATGGTAGAAGGAAATTGGAATTATGAAGCAGTAAATACAATGTGGACTAATATGGTTGAGTCCATTAAGAAAGTGGCAAAAGATGTCTTAGGAGTATCTAAAGGTAAAAGGCTATTAGCAAAGGAAACATGGTGGTGGAATGAAACAATGCAAAAAGCTATTAAAGAAAAACGAATGCATTTTAAAGCATGGCGGAAGATTAGAAATAATGAAAACTATGAACAATATAAGAATGCTAAAAACGTTGCTAAGAGAATAGTAAGTGAGGCTAAACTTAAAGCATATGATGAGCTCTATAATAGAATAGGAACAAGAGAAGGTGAGAAAGATGTGTTTAAACTTGCAAAGGTAAGAGAACGAGAAGAGTAAGGACTTAGAGCATGTTAGGTGCATTAGAAGCGATGATCAAAGGGTATTAGTCAAAGACGCTGAGATCAAACAAAGGTGGGAAATATACTTCCAAAAATTGTTAAATGACAATGGCCCTGAGAATATAGGAATTGAAAATACTATAAATCTAAATAACACTGGATATTATAGATATGAACGTAAGATTAAAATACTTGAAGTAAAAGAGGCCTTGAGAAAGATGAAATCGGGGAAAGGCCATGGGGCCTGATAGTATACCAATAGAGGTTTGGAAGCATATGGGAGATATTGGGGTAGTTTGGTTGACAAAGTTGTTTAACAAGATTATAAAATCAAAGAAAATGCCTGATGAGTGGAGGAAAAGCTCTATTGTACCAATCTATAAGAATAAAGGAGACATTCAGAGCTACACTAATTATTGAGGGATCAAACTTATGAGCCACACCATGAAACTTTTTGAAAGAGTCATTGAGAAGAGGCTACGACATGAAACAAGTGTATCGGAGAATCAGTTTGGTTTCATGCCTGGGAGGTCTACCATGGAAGCTATTTTCTTACTAAGACAATTAGTAGAGAAATATAGGGAGAGGAGAAAAGACCTACACATGGTCTTTATTGACTTAGGGAAGGCTTATGATAGAGTCCCTAGAGAGTTAATATGGAGGGTGTTAGGTGTTAAAGGGGTTTCTCAGGGGTATATAGACATAATTAAAGATATGTATGAGGGAGCAGTAACAAATGTTAAGACCACTAGTGGCGTGACTGGTGATTTTCCTGTCTCTGTCGGATTGCACCAAGGATCGGCATTAAGTCCATACCTTTTCACATTAGTTATGGATGAGTTAGCAAAACATCTGCATGAGGAGATTCCCTGGTGCATGCTATTTGCAGACGATATAGTCCTACTTGATGAGACAAGGGAGGGTGTCAACATAAAGCTAGAGCTATGAAGAGAAGCATTAGAATCGAAAGGATTTAAAATTAGCCGAACTAAGATAGAATATATGGAATGTAATTTTAGCAAGGAGAGTAGGAGTGGAGCACCAGTCAAGATTGATAACCAAGAGGTCCCCATGAGAGACCACTTCCGATACTTAGGATCATTGATCCATGAGAGTGGAGAGATTGAGAGGGAGGTTACCCAGAGAATCCAAGCGGGTTGGAACAAATGGAGATGTGCATCGGGGGTTTTATGTGATCGGCGGGTGCCACTCAAACTAAAGGGAAAATTCTATAGGATGGCTATAAGGCCGGCCATGCTCTATGGATCAGAGTGTTAGGCAGTTAAGGAACATCATACTCATAGGCCGAGTGTTGCAGAAATGAGGATGTTGAGATGGATGAGTGGTAAGACAAGAAAGGATAGAATTAGAAATGAAAATATTAGAAGAAATTTAGGGATAGCACCAATAGGTAACAAGATGAGGGAGATTAGACTTAGATGGTTTGGACATGTTCAAAGGAGGCCAACAACGGCACCAGTTAGAAGGAGTGAGGCAATACAAGTTGAAGGTTCTAAAAGGGCAAGGGGAAGGCCCAAAAGAACGTGGATAGAAGTGGTGAGGAAAGATTTAAAAACTTTGGGACTAAATGAAGCCATGGTATTTAATAGAGTGGAATGGAGGAATAAGATTCATGTGGCCGACCCCTAATTGGGATAAGGTCTTGATGATGATGATTTAGCATGCATCCACTGAGCACAATCTCCAGGGCATGGCATACACTGAGCGTTCAGTACGTGCATAGCCATCAGTATAGTAGTGTCACGCTCGTTATAAACTGGCCGAAGTTCATATGGTTGTAGTTTCTGTCATTTTTACATCCAAAGGTTAAATGCACCCCATCATACCCCTAAATGAAATCAGCGGGCCAAGATTCCTTGGGCGAGCCTGTAGGCTTTATTGCTGGGCCACCGAATTGGTCTAGGTTAGAAAATCAGGCTTGCACTAATGGGCCTGACCTCCTGATGAATTTGGTCCATCGGAATGATATAGACTCCTCGTTTGCATTTGCGGACTTTCATTTTGCATGTGTCCTTGGTGTTGAAGTGATCCCAAAGCCTGTGATTCAAATGCATATGAGAAAGGGAGGTGCAGCCAACTTACTGAATGGCTACTAGGCCTTGCTCAGCACCTGATCTATAGGATTAACAGTGTAGAGGGAAAAAAATCAATTACACAAATGGCATAGGAGTTTGTGTGCTAAGGTGAGACGCCATCCGATCTTCTTCTTCGCCATGAGAAAAACAAGAAATAGTACTAGCAGGTTTTGTTTTCCTGAAGAAACAGTACAACGCTACAAGCAGCTGGTAAGATTTAATTCCAAGCCCAGTTCCAAACGTGCCTCCTTCATCCCTCATCCTCGAAAAGAACATAGATATGCCAAAAGGTCGCAATGATCCCACTATAAAAAAATATTTGTACAGGACCTACTGACCCAACGACATCTAAAAAAAATTTAGAGTAATCTATATCTGACGTCTAAGATAAATGACACCAATCACATAAGCCGTCCGGATGGACCTGTTGGGGATTCTAAGCCTTTGATTTATGGAGGCATTATTGACACATAGATGAATGGTAGCCTTGTCATAATAGTAGAGTTGTTGTTGTGTGACTTTAGGATCATTGAGGCATGAAAATAGCTCTTGTAAAAATATAAGGTTACACATTCTAGATCCTTTGTGATCCGACCCTTCTCCAAACCCAACATAGGCCAGAGCTTAATGCATGGAACAGCTCTTTTTTTATTTTTTAACACAGATATATTTCGTCTTTTTAATGGATATATGCAAACCCATGAGCAACTTGAATCCGGAACCTAGCACGGTACAGCTCGTTCTTGCACCACTGCTGAGAAGGCCCGGACTCGCTGTTTGATATTAGTAACGGATTGATCATAAAACAGGTTTGTGGCCCTCGTAAACCAGCGTGCGCATATTCTTCCAAAGGTTAAATGTGCATCCATCGTCAACCACTCAAATTAATCAGCTTTCAAAAGGATATGGGATTTCTTAGAAATGCGAATCGATAGAACTTGAAAAGGTCTGGCTGCACCTCTCTTGACATTTTCCTTTTTTTTTCGCTTGCAATCGGTGACTCTGATTTGATATATCATTCTCACAAATATCATGTCATTGTTCAATCAACTAGACCATGTCGGTCAATGAACCGTAGCCCATTATGTTAGAATAGGCTTTAATTATGAAATTACAGCTGATATTTCTTGCGGTAACTCAAAATTATACTAAATATTTGCTGCCATAATCACGATGGGAATTGCTACCGAACTAGCTTCCAAAACTCTTCAAATGCGAAGCCCATTATCCAAATTCCACTGCTGTCGGATCCCAGAAACTCGCTTCTCAATCGATCGATCTCAATACAGTGTTGACAAACTAGTCGAGGAAAAGTGGGTGGCACGTAGCAATCATCCTCTTTTTGTTGGATTAGATTCATTGAGAGTTGTATTGGTTAAATAAGCAGATCTAACCGAGAGCGAGATCCAGATTACCAATCACAAATCTTGTCGATTGCATCTCTGATCACATTGATTTTATGTAGTTTTCCTCAACCACTACTGATCTCACATGTTCTGCCTCACCCATCATCAATTCCATTCTTGACCGATGATTATGCTCATGCTATTCTATCTGAAGGTTGATGCTCTCCCAACACCTAGAATGCCCAAGCTCCCAATTTCTCAGATCGATTGCCAACATGTAGGCAATCCGTGTTCATAAGCAAGGAAATTGTGTCATCTAATTTCCTCGATCAATATCATTAAAGTCCTTCAATAAGTCTCAAATCCGACGTATTCTGGCAGATTAGGCTGTAATCAAGTGATTACAGCCTTTTCTAACACATTACTCAAATTAATCGAATTATTTTGATCAAAATAACCCTCTCTATCTGATCAGGAGCTTCTACCCTCAATTTAAGTCGGAACTAAATAGAAGATGTGCCACGATGCATGAAACTGCCTCTGAAATTGACTGGAGATTAATTTCCACTGCTTGCAGCTAAGTTCCAACGTAACTTTTGGTCGGGGTGCGCCAGGCCCCTGCAGGAGCTACGCTCAAGGTCCCAAGTCGGAAGCTACTGTGTTTGGACCTTCCCCACAAGAAATTAGCTTAATATGATGTGAATAAGAACAGATACTACATTTGATATCGGCCACAAGGCTGAGAAAGGTATGATTTTCTTGGAGGCTTCAGCCTTCTTCTATAGTCGAGTTCTTCTCCTCAGACGAAACAAGGGAGAGAGATGTATTCATTCTAAGAAGAAATGCAAAAGCAAGGAAGGTGAGCATCTTTTGCCGGTTGGTCCTATGCCAACCCACATTCAGTTATTAACTCCTCCCCGTTAGGTCATGTCCCTGCAAATCATTTTTGTCACTAGATCATAGACCTTCGATTTTTCATTTGTAAAAATGGACGGCTATATGATAACTTCTTAAATTTGAAACCCATTACAATTTTAGTGGGAGCGGTCCTTTTTGGTCCAAATCCCCCTCACCATATTACTTGGAAGTTAAGATTTAAATCCAGAGTACTTGTCGAGTGCTACATGTGGATGACTAGAGCCACCGATCTTATAAGCCAACACCAAGTGACATTATTGTTGTAAGTCCCATAATATATTCAGATACCACATCCATTGGATCAAAGGCTAAAATCAGTAGGTACAGACATTGCTAGTGATAAAATTCCAACGGGGAACCTTTGATCAAAGGTCCACAATCAGTTGATCATAGCCTGCCTGACATCAATGCTGAACGAATCAAGAGATCCCGTCGCATCTTTATGATACCATGACAGTGGGTCAAATTTGTCCGTAACTACCAATGTAGCTGGTGAACCTAGCCAGCAACGAGTCACCATCGTGGCTTCATGCCTTTTGTTTTACGTTAATAATTAGAAAGCCAAATAATCTGGTAGCATATGAGCAATATAGCTTAGGGTTCCTCTCCAATAAGTAGGTCACGGGTTTGAGATAGCATATTACATTTCTTTAGCGGTAAGTAGGTTAGGGGTTTAAGGCAATGCATCATATCTCTTTAGCACTAAAAGGTCACGGATTTCTAGTAGTGCATTGCATCTTTTAGGGAATGTAGGGTGCTTGTACATTGAGGAAGGTGCTTTAAAGATATATTAGACAAGGATGCAAAAGGCTGTTGCATATAAAGAGCTATTGAGTGTAATTATTGCATCGTCCACTTCGAATATAATCCCTGCTTTTGTGTAGTTGTCTCCACACATTTGTCGATCTGTTTGATCTTTTCTACTGTTTCCTGTTAAAGAAACTGGCCTAGCGTGGCATACACTGATCCTTCACGCATGCTACGGTTATTAAGGATCCCCGTCGTCACGAATGGTAGGCACATTCCTCGTCACCGTTTGATTGTGATATGAAAATTATGCCCTCAAAAGGAATGGCAGATTGAGTTATATGATTCCGTACAGAAAACAAGTATACGGGTTTCCGTCATCTTCATGGTAGGCATGGCCTGTCCGGTTTCTCCTTTTGCAAATTGAGATGAGACATGGTATCCAAACTGTTATTCTGACAGCGGCATGCATGGTCACACAGGAAAGATTGACAAGAAAGAAGACATGAAACCATCCGTTGATCTCAATCCACGGGTCCATCTGGTCGCTGTTGATCTTATATTTGTTCAATCATCCTGGACCCATGATCCATCATGCCCAGCCAGTTTAGTGCTCGCTACTAAAATATGAACCCTCGATCTTTATTGGACCATGTCTTAGGGATGAGATAGTCAGTGATCGTGGAACTAGATGCTAATGTGTCCACGTAGTACATGTCTATAAATACTTTCTCCGATGGTCATTACTAGCTAATTAGGAATATATATATATATATATATATATATATATAGAGAGAGAGAGAGAGAGAGAGAGAGAGAGAGAGAGAGAGAGAGAGAGAGCCTAATATTGGTTATTTTGACTCATAAGCCCTTAAAATAAGAAAAATATCTCAGAATTTCAGGTGTGAGAATAATATCATCCAAACACCCCATATTTTATCATCCATTATCAGTGAGAACATACTTAAACTGTCAGTTTTATTGATTTGAAAAAGGTAAACACGGTTCTGAAATGGAATAGAAAAGAGGATTCCAATGAGTCTCAAAGTCTCCTGGATTCTTATGTGTGCCTACTCTTTGCATCCTTGTAAAAGACTTTGTTGTAAGCTGTCCAGTGTTGTTAAAGAACAGTAATAGCCAGGATCATCCAATTCATGGGGATTCTTAATTTTCATTTTGGTAAAAACACTGGAGATTCTTTTGTTGCTTGTGTAGAAAGAATGCTGATCAGAACACAAGCAGTTTCACTTTGATCAGCAATGTATCGAGTCTGAAGTAATCTTCTACTTTTTGAAAGTGAAATAGCTAAAGTAGGGTCTAGTTTTTGCACATACGTCCTCCTCAAACCTGTGCTCAACCCCATGGGATCCGTCACAAAACAGAGCGTAGAATTTCCTCGATCTTTCCTTCGTTGAAAGGAGAATGCTGCACGATAATCTTACGGCTTAATTGTGACCACAAAGGTTCGAAGTTATCACGGTTAACTCACGTGGGATCTGTACGATCTTATTTTTCATTTGGTGGGCCAACAGTCCGGACTACAGTGCAATTAAGTATGCAGGATAATCATAACCATCCACTTGGAATCTTGCAAACGAGAAGACTCAGTAGGAGCCCATACAGAAATAAATTCCCAGAACAGGTTTGTACGAATATATCGGAGTACTTTTCATATCTTATCATCCACAGGGTGAGCCCCAGCTGACAGGTATACTAATTATTACATGAATGGCCCACACTGAAGCTTCTCATTTCCTTCTGGGTTAACCTATAGAGAAAAACATAGACACATATAGAAGCAACATAAAGAGCGACTGCGACAATCTGCAATGTTATGTCCCGAAACAATCGTGACAAGATGCATTTCCTTGTCGAGCGATGGTGGCCACGAAAAGTTGTCCTTGGAAATTAATTACTTCATGATTACATGGAAATATAATTACGTGATGGCAAAATGCTACACAACTATTGTCAAAAAATCTACCTGTTTGTCCGTTACATATTAGTGTCCCATGGACCACCACCGGTGGTCCATTTCTTACCAGGCCCCAACTTGAGCCTCCTATATTATTAGGTTGGTGTCATTTGAACGACCTTTGGTTATATTTTTCCATGATTTCTGATACTTAAGATGTTCTCCTGTTGCGTATATTTGGGTATTTCATGTGCATGTTAGAAGACTCTTTCTTTAGTTTTGACAGAGCCAGCAAAGCTTGATCAAGGTCCATGCATGATCTCATCCCTTATTAGTTGGCTTAGAGCCTAGTTGGTGAAATTACACGCTGCAGATAGTGGATATATATCAAGGATGCAAACGTTCCATTTGTTTCTTGCAACATAGTGGTCAGTTTTGGAAACAATGCGCAGAAGCCCAAATTCAATTAAGTCCACAAATGAGTGGAGAGTTGAGACTGAGAAATTTCACGAGTTATCATCCACCAAGGTGAGCCCTTCCTACATGAAAAGTTTGATAATGGTAGGCTCCCCGGAGACTTCTCACTCACAATGAGAGCCAAGCACATACACAGACCTGGCCACTGGTACAGTGGGATAGGGGAAGACACCTACAATATCCTAGATAAAAAATGGGTCGATATCTTTGGAGTGTCCCACTATAAGGTTCCTATTTTGGTGACTATGATTCATGCCTACTATTCAAACCTCGTGATTAGACTTCAAAAAAATTTCAAACAAAGAGGTATTTGGTAAATCTAACTATTTTTCTTTCATCAGAATCATGCTTTTTTTTTTTATCAAAGGACAAAAATTTTCTGAATTTTTAGTATTACATACATTCATTGAATCTGTGATGATCAAATGATTCTGACTCAGCGAACCTTTGGGCTTCTAATAGTCATTGAATAGGGTTGCTATTTCTTCTCAATAAATTCGATTATTCTCTGCAAAGGCCTTCTAGCACTGTTGTTGATAGAGAAAGGTGCCTCGACAAACGCTAGATCTCAGGTTTGACGTTGAACCCTCTGGAGTAAGATTTAAATTAGAGCTTGAGTGGTTTACTTTGGATGATCTCTTACAATCATCTTATTCAGCCTCCCTTGTATATATTTAAGTTATCATCTGTACAGAGTACTCATTGGATGTTTTTAGCTACTAATTTTTCAGCTAAAAAGTCCAATGGTATGTTTAAAGTTCAAAAATGGCATAACTAAAACGGTCATAATTCTCGTTGCCTAGCCAATCTAACAGAGGCCAAAGGTGGATAGGTTAGATCATCGAAGAATGGTCTTAGCTAGACCGGGTTCTCGAGTCAGTCCTGAAACTCTGGGCATTGCTCTATATGATTTCAGATGCTTTTCATGGGTTTGGTCGTGCATGAGATGTGATATCGCTTGAGCTGTCTTGAGAAAGCAGGTCTGAGTGCACAAATCATGAGATGGTTTGAACTGTGGTGATATGACATGGCTTGGTTATTTGGCCATCTTATGCAATGGGGTCTTATTCTTCGGTGAATGAGAAAGAATGAAGGCATATAGCGTCCCCACTCCAACACCAAACGATTGGAATATACCAGCCTTCGTCTTTTTGACACTGAAGGGAAAGGCGTTCACGGCCAATAAAAAAAGGCACATTCACGCCGTTGGTGTATGAGTGACCAGTTAGCTTGAGTGCCAAATCCGTTACCACCACCTTATGCCTTTTGCTTCTTCTGCTATCTTAAAAGGCAAGCATTCTGGGATGCAGATAAATCTACTGGCCCAAGGATTTGGTAATTGTCTACACATGTTTGTGGCTTTTATCTCTTTCACAGTTTCCTCATAAAAAAAACCAACTGATCTCTGAATCATGGCACCTAGCCATAAACGGAACTATCAGTATATGTCACGGGTTGGCATGAATAAGATCGGATCCACCTCTTTGTTGTCTTGTGTAAGATTCTCTCTATCAGATCGGAAGCTTCTACCATTAATTTGACTCGGAAATAACCATCTGAAGTGCCAAGATGCACGACACTGCCGCGGAAATTGACCGGAGATCATCTCCACTGCTAGCTGCTATGTTCAACGTAAGTTTTGGTTGGGGTTCGCCAGGTCCC
The DNA here is from genome assembly GCA_035236585.1 of Warburgia ugandensis. Classification (NCBI taxonomy): domain Eukaryota; kingdom Viridiplantae; phylum Streptophyta; class Magnoliopsida; order Canellales; family Canellaceae; genus Warburgia; species Warburgia ugandensis. The sequence continues at coordinate 7,306,558 of CP141138.1, read as the reverse complement.
TGCAGTGGTGCAAGGCAGGGGCGACTCTCAAGGACCTCAGTCGCAATCTAGTGTGGTGGGATCGCACCCAAAAGGCCGAGAAAGGAAAGAGTTGCTTGCTGTTTTCGGCCTTCGTTTATAGTCGAGTTCTTTTCATCAGTTGCGTCTCCTTCCGATGTCCGACTAGACAAGGAAGAGAGTTGCATTCATTCTAAGAAGAGATACAAAAGCAAGGAAGGTGGGCAATTTTTGTTTCGGTTGGTCAAATCTTTATGATACCGTGGCAGTAGGTCAAATCTCTCCGTATCTATGCATACAAAGACGTATTTAGTGTAAATGTTGAATCGTCGACTTGGATTATAGGCCTTGCTTTTGTGTAATTGTCTCCACACATTTGTCGACATTTTTTATCTGTTCTACTCTTTACTGTAATGAAACTGGTCTAGCATGCCATAGACTGAACCTTCAGTATATGCTTCCTGTTAGTATGGCTTGTGTCCCACTTCTCATGAATGGGCAGGGTCTACTTCTTGTTATTTAGTGTAGTCGGTGGGTGCATGCCTCTGTCACCGTTTCATTGTGATATGAAAAGTATACCCTAGAAAGGAGTGGCAGATTAAGTTATAAGATTGCGTGCAAAGAACAAGTATACGGTATTCCATCGTCTTCATGGTAGGCCATGATTGCCTGTATGGTTTCTCGTTTTGCAAATTGAGATGAGAGATGGTACATCCAAACTGTTATTCTGATCAAGGCATGCATGTTCACACAGGAAAGATTGGAAGGAAAGAAAACATGACACCATCCGTTAATCTCAAGTTTGCTGTTGATTTTATCTTCGTTGAATGATCCTGGACCCATGATTCATCAAGCCCAGTTAGTATAGTACTCGGCTATAAAATGAGAACCCCTGGTCTTTATCGGACCGACGAGATAGTCAGTGATATCATGGAACCAGATTCTAGAATTACATGCCAACGTGTCCACGTAGACCATGTTTATAAATACATCCATCCCCGGTGGTCATTACTAGCCAACAGAGCGAGAGAGCGAGAGACCCCTAATATTGATTATTTTAACTAATAAGTACTTAAAATAAGAAAAATACCTCAGAATTTTAGGTGCAAGAATAATATCACCCAAACACCCAACATTTATCTTCCGTGCTTAATTCACTGAGAACGTGTTTGAAATGGCAGTTTTATTGATTTGAAAAGGGTAACAACGGTTCTAAAATCGAATGGAAAAGAGGAATCCAAGAAGTCCCAAAATCTTCTGGATTTTTATGCATACTGAAAAAGAAAGAATAATGCTATTGTATTAAAACACTGACAACTTGCACTGCACATGAAAGATGATCTGACCCATTCATTTGGATATCTACCACCCCGAAACACATGGATCAAATGATTCTAACATATGAAAGATTGAACCATTAAAGGTTGCACTTTAGATGATCCTTCGCATGAAGGAGCCCACTAATATGATCCGAGCCTATTCATTTGATTACTTCTACTTTGGATTCTACCACTCTAAAGATCGCATGGATTAGATGACTCTAGCATCTGAAAATTTGTACATACAACTAAAGGACCCATTTTAAGTAATCCTGCCCATTCATGGATGTATACCACTCCAAGAAGCATATGCATTAGATAAATTTATTATCTTTTTTATAGCAAGGAAGGGCGATCACAGTTATTAGAATATTTGGATTGTTTTCATTTTTTTTGTTTACGTAGTATGAGAAGTTGGAGCATTATACGAATGGGTATGATCGCCCCAAACAAGGTGATACCTTCGTGCAAAAGTAGCGCTGCATAGCAATGTGCCACAGTGTTGCCTCAAAATAGAAAGCATAAACAAGCCTTATTTTCTGGACAAATAGTGGCTGGAGAACTTGAGATCAATTCACGTTACCAAATAATTCATTATCATTGTAACTATTGGTAAATAGTCACTTTAGTTACACTGCCAAATAGTTAATGAGGGGGGTTAAGTGTGAGGGTGTTTTGGTAAGCTTTCTTATACACCTTAAAATTTGGGATATTATGCATTTCTCAAGGACTTGTCCATCTAATCTAGATTAGGGGTTATTTAGGAAAAAATCGCAAAAAAGAAAGTTCTTATTTGGCCTTTCCTTATGTCCATCAATAAACTGGATTTACGCTTGGTCAAAAGCTAGTAGCCAGGTCATTTGGTGAAAGGGGTGCCTCTCTGTTAATACTAGCCGGAGTGAGCGCGTAGATTTTACGAGAGCGGTTTCCTTTATAATTCTTTTCTTGCACCCCAGAAAAAGATTAAAAAAAACGGTACTTACACTAGCTGAAAGTGCATTTGGGACGTCCAAGATAGATTGGTCACTCAAACTGTTATATGCAGGTCCACATCTTAGATATCAACCCTAACCATCTTCTCTGTTCAATCAAGCAAGATTTTCAGTTTTCAACTGCCTTGAGCAGTCCAATTTCGTTTTTTTTTTTTTTTTTAGTGGCAGACACATACACACACTAATGCACAGGCTCGAAACCAAGAGGCTTCTTCCGACTCTACGGTAGAAGACTTTGGTGCAAGCTGTCCAGTTTTGCAGATCAGTAATAGCTGAGTCATCCAACTCGTGGAGATTATTTATTTTCATTTGGTAAAACACTGGAGATTCTTTTGTTTTATGGTGTAGAAAAAATGCTAATCAGAAGACAAGCAGTTTCACTTTGATCAGCAATGTATCGAGTCTGGATGTAATCTTTATGCTTGTAAATTTACCCACAGTTTTCTTTTTTGAAAGTTAAATGGCTAAAGTTGGGGCTAACTTTTGAACATAAGTCCTCCTCAAACCTGTGGACGTATCCACAGGCCCGAACCCATGGAATCAGTCATAAAACAGAAAGGGGAGAATTTCCTCGATCTTTCCTTCGTTGAAAGGAGAATGCTCCTCAAGAATCTTAATTATGGCGAGAAAGGTACAAAGTTGTCACGGTTCACTCATATGAGATCTGTACGTTCTTTTACTTTCATTTGGTAGGCTAACAGCTAGGACTACAGTAGAGTATGAAGGATAATCCTAACCATCCACTTGGAATCTTGTAAACGAGAAGACTGTGCAGTAGCATCACAAATAGGTTAGTTTGTACCAATATATTGTAGTGAACGCTAACTACTACATGAATGGACCACAGGGAAGCTTTTCAACTCCTGGTTTAACTTACAGAGACAAACACAGACATATAGAGCAGCATCACAGAGAGCAATTGCGACAACCTACAGTATTATGTCCATAAACTATCGTGAGAATATGCATTTTTCCTTGTCAAGTGATTGTGGCCACGAATATAGTTGTCCTTGGAAATTAATTAGTAATACGATTACATTGAAATATAGGTACGCGATGGCAACATGTTACTCAACTATTGTAACAAAATGTGCCTGTTTGTAAGGCACGTATTGGTGCCTTTTGAACGTGGAACTTTAGTTATATTTTTTCCATGATTTCTGATACTTGAGACGTTCTCCTGTTCCATATATTTTGGTATTTCATGTGCATGTTAGAAGACTCTTCCGTTAGCTTTGAAGGAGCCAGCAAAGTTTGATCAAGGTCCATGCATGATTTCATCCCTTCATTCGTTGGCTGCAGATGGTGGATATATATCCAAGGACAATAAGCAGCAGTTGAAACTGTGAGATATTTCATAGGTTATCATCCACCAAGGTGAGCTCCTCCTACATGAAAAGATAGATAATGGCTAGACCACCTGGAGGCTTCTCACTCACAGTGAGAGACAAGCATATACACAGACCTGGCCACTGGTACAGTGGGATAAGGGGAGACACCTATACTACGATATACTGGACCGAAGCTTCTCATAACCTTCTCTCACAGCAGCACAAACACCCACATGTTTCTCATAGCCACAGAAATGCACACACACACACAGTCCAAACGACGAAGCTTCTCATAAACTTCTCGTTTCTCATAGAGAGACAACGAAGGCACAAGCGAGGCTACGGCAATCCCTTCAAAGATGTCTCGAACCATCACGTATGCATGTGTTTTTACTTGGGAAGCGCATCGTCCATATATACGAATGTCTCACTCAAACTTTTATTCCCATTAAAGCATACTGATGGGACAACGACTGCCATTCAGCAATTGAAACGACGAAAAGAACGGGAAAAAACGAAAGTGTACGGACTGTACGAAATTGCAGGTGATGGGTACAGAAGTAATCCCATGAACCCACAGAAATGGGTCGATATCTTAGGCGCTTCTCGCTAAATAAGGTCCTATTATGGTCGCTCTGATAATCAATTAGTAGGGTTGCTATTTCTACGCAATAAATTCGATTATTATTTGTCGAAGGCCTTCTAGCCGGGTTGTTGATAGATAAGCTATTATCTGCTCAAAAGGTGTTCATCCGATGCTTCTAGATATTAGTTTCTTCCTGAGTTAATTATATTTCTTGATCATGGAGATTTACGGGCTATTGGGATTACTGTTTAGGGATGAATATTATCTTTCAAATAAATTGAAATGATTGAAGTTTTTATATTTAGAATTGTCTTTTATCTAATTCCTATTACTTTGGCTAATTATTTGTAACTACACATTTACAATACAGATGCGACTGGAATCACTAACTAATAATAATATAATAATAATAAATTGTCCTTTCTATATACTTTTTTTGGTTCCCATTGCTACCGGCATTACAAAATCAATCAGAACATATAGTTATCTCTTCAACACAACATAGGTCATCAAAAGGATCTCGACACATTAGATAATTTAGAAGATGAATAATTTTCATTAACTAATTTTTGGACTCATCAATATAAAATAGAATTGGATGTTGTAATATGTAGAATAAAAATTCTTCTATATAACATAAGGGGTCCTAAAACAATTGTTTTCTTTTTATTTTGTTTGAAAAAAGTAGTTAGTAGTCATGTTGAAAGCTCAAAATGGCATAACTAAAATCATTGAACGGTCTTGATTATTGGTGTCTAGCCAATCTAACAGAGGTCAAAGAAGGTGAATGGGTTAGATTAACGATGGTCTTAGCTAGACAATTCCTAGAGTCAGTCCAGAAACTCTGGGCATTTCTCTACATGATTTTCAGATGCTTTGCATGGGTCTAGTCATGCATGAGATGTGATATTGCTTGAGCTGTCTTGAGAAACCAGGGCTGACTGCACAAATCATAAGATGGCATGAGAAGGTTTGGGCTGTGGAGAGATGACATGGCTTGGTCATTTGGCCATCTCAAGCAATGGTGTCTTGTACTTCGGTGAATGAGAAAGAATGAAGGCATATAGCGTCCCCCTCCACACCAAATGATCAGAATATAGGCAGCCTTCGTCTCTTTGACATTGAAGGGGGTGGTGTTCACTGCTAGTTAAAAACGACACTTTCACGGTGTTGGTGTACATATAGCCAGTTAGCAAGTGTACCGAACCGGTCACCCCCACCTTATACCTTTTGTTTCTTCTGCTATCTTAAAAGGCAAACATTCTAGGATGCAGATAAATCTACTGGCCCAAGGATTTGGTAATTGTCTACAAAGGTATGTTTCTTTCATCTCTTCCACAGTTTTCTCATGAAAAAACAGGCTGGTATATGCATCATGGCACATAGCCACATACTGAACTATCAGTACATGTCACGGGTTGGCATGAATGAGATCGGGTTCACCACTTTGTTGTCTTATTTAAGATCCCCACGCCATAGTCCCTAGATCAAGAAGATGGGCCCATGCCTCATCACTTTTTGATTATGATACAGTGATGGATGTTGAACTTGGCGTAATTTCTCCATGTGGCACATGGTTGCGTACGGACAGCTTACATCTTCAAGGTGGGCCGCACCCTGATTGCTTGTTTTTTAATCTTTTCGCCTACTGAGATATTGGTAAATGGTACCGGTTAGTACGTTCTTGATTGAGTATATTAACCTCTGGAAATTTATAGCCCCGACAAAAGTATAAGTGGTACAAATGGGACCCCACGTGGTTAAGAATCCAACTCAGCATTTGTGTGATAAGTCGCATCATTCATGAGTCAAGACTACAGCGTTTGTGCGTCAACATTAAAAGAATACCGGAGGGCGACTTAAAATGATGAGACTTAACACCAAACTAAACTGGGGCTATTTAATTTTTAACCCTAAGAATTAAACAAAATTAGAGCGGTATCTTAGAAAATGGAAAACAAGAGGCAGTTGCTATGACATTATACAGCCCATGACCCTTTGGGTCGGGGATTAGATTTAGAAATGAGTGACTTGCTCTGCAGTTATTTGTTTTTACCTATTGTTAACCTCTCTCTCGCTCTCTCTCACACACACACAATTATACAATACAATCAGTTATATTATGAGGGCATTCTTGAAACTGAAAATTAGGCCAAACTTTTTATAGTTTTTGAGTGATTGAAAATGCTCCTCTTATTTGACCCATGTCAGGATGGCCTAGATATCAAATCTCACGTCATTTGGATGTCTTTAGGTCCTATGGTGATACTAGAATCATCTGTCAATATGTTGTTTGAGGTATTAGACATATAAAATGGTAGTTATGAATGAGTTGGATCATGTAAAGATGGGCCCAACAAAAAGTGGTGCCCAAACACACACATGGAACATCCATTTGGCATTCCTTCAAAAACATGGCAAACTCGTAAATTTTTCTAAACTTAAGGGCTAGTGGCATTATTTAATTTTTTTTACTTATTTACTTGTTTATTTTTTGAATTATGGTGGTGGCATTATTGCTGGAAAAACTATAATTTGTTGAAAAAGAAGAGAACCAAACTATAGTTTTAGGCAAGTGCTTCCCATTGAATTAGTGTGCATGCTAAATATGGTCCCACATAAATTTTTGCCACTAGAATGCTATCACAAATTCACATTAAAACAAATAGGTATAACAACTAGTTGATACAAAATTTAATGTAGATGGACCCAACGTTTTATTGATATAACCCGTTTTACCTAATTCCTCAAAATATAGACATGGGCGACTTGTGTAGCTTGAAATCGTAGTGTTTGGATGATTCTACTTTTGAGTTTGCTGCCCCAATAGGTCCAAAGGACACCATTGAAGCAGATATTGTTGCAGCTAAGCCAGAAATATTGCTCTCTGATCAGTTTAATGGATGCCATTAAATGTTGAAGGTTATTCAAATATTTTAATCGGATGAATTAAAGTCTAGATTCGGTTGAGTGGAGATTTGCTAACATTATGGACAAAATCAAAGACGCTGTCTCAGACTGTAGCTTCACGTTTCTCACGCTTCTAATGAGTCGACAGATGCTGTAGCAAAAGAAGGAAGTCATTCCCTGGCTGTTGGAATCACTACTACACCAAAGGGTGTGACTTGGGGTCATTAGCCATATAAACGGTGTAATCATTCTAGCATTGCTTTTTGGTGGTTTTGTAATCCCATAACCCTTCGATCATCTTGATGGTGGGTTATTTCTTTTAATAAAATATAGGCTGTCTTTCAGAAAAAAGAGAGTTAAAAACTCATCAATTTCTTAGTGTTGCCTGCTACTTCCTTCTTCGGATTTGATAGTTATTTCTCCTACATATTACTCCAGTTTTCGGACAGTGGTTGTAAGCAGACAAGGAAAGCCTTACTCGTCGTTGCTGCATCATTCGATTTTGGAATTTACTTTTCACTTCCAATTTCACCTCCGACTACTATTTTTTCTCTCTAGAATAACTGTTCTTATTTCCTCTCTCTCTCTCTCTCTCTCTCTCTCTCTCTCTCTCTCTCTCTCTCTCTCTCTCTCTCTCTCTCTCTCTCTCTCTCTCTCTCTCTCTCTCTCGTTCATGCCTTTACTAGTCATAGCTGAAAAAGAACATGTGAAGCTTGATGAGGACCCAATTTCTAACATTTGCATGATCACATCCATTCTTTTGATTATATTGCTCTATATATGTTCCAGTGGCGACTCCATTTTAACAGTTTTCAATGGGTGATCATGGTAACTCGTCATGTGAATAGACAATACAGACAAAGTAACCCACGCAGATTTAGAGAGAGAGAGCTCATATTGTCTCTTCCAAGCGACATAGTAAGTATTGTTTCATTTTCAAGGGACATAGACAGTAAATATTGTCTCTTCCAAATTACTGACCCAATAAACAATCTTTATGCCCTCGCAACGATGACAAGTAAAAGAAGACAACATGTACGTGACTCGACGTGATGGCAACCAACGCATAGAGTACGACTCATCCCCATGAGCCCATCCACGGATGGACCAAGTGGCCCTTGCCTCATGACTCAGAGGCTATGCAGCCACCTTATACTGTCCCAAGTTTGTCCAGTTGTTAGGATTTATTCCCGTTGTGTTTGGAGCATTAGAACTATTTTTTCAATCATTTGAGCTTCTACTTAGAAGGAGAGCTTGGCGCAATAGTAAAATTGTCGTTGTGTGACGTTGAGGTCACGGGTTCAAGGTGTGGAGATAATCTCTTGCAAAAATACAAAGTATGATTAAGTACTATAAAACCTTATAATCTGTCCCTTTCTCAGACCCTGCATAGGCGGGAGATAAAAATAAAAAATTCGAGTGTTCCTTTATTAGTCACGGTATCTGATTTCAGATTCTCCAAAAGCTTTCTTCATAAGCGATTTTCAACATTTGGTTTTAGAGGTTATGGCTCTAACTGGTAAGGCCTCCAGCATCCGGTTTACGTGATTATGTTGCATTAATCCTCAGTAATCAGCAAGCAATATACGGACGCACTAGCATACACCAAATCATGTAAGCCTTGGGAATCTTGGATTACAAATTAAGGAACCACCCCAACTTTGTGGCAATACAACAAAGGCATTATTCAGCGCATTGTGCATGTATACTTGTCTCTTTCTGGCTCCTTTTGATTAATTGTTAAATTGCAGTGGCAGATCAAAGGATTAGGGTGACTTTTCATGCATGACCAGGCAATGATGGAACCCAACGGAAGCTTGGACGAAGGAGAGAGCTCCATTGTTGTAGGTATATCTTCTCGGTTAAACATATTACTAGGAGATAGCAGTCCCCGTATACTATGGAACACTACTCTGAACGCTATACCCACGTTGAGAAACCTACTAAGCCTTAGCTGATTTACGTTCAGCTTTGACTGTACCAAGTAATTCGATAATCAGTTGGGCAGGCTCGCCACTGGAGAAACAGTTCAGTGCTACGAGGGGTGGCTGCCATGAAGTAGCCCATTCCACCGTCCTACCGCTTGCTAGCCAATTTGGCAGCTTCTACGATGCAGAAATGGCTGTTGAGAATACCCAACAGGCAAATAGTCCTTCGGCTAAATGATTAGGAGGCATAGCTCCAGAGAACTCTGAATAATTGATTTTGTGTGTGTGGATATATCCTGGCTTTTTCATGTGCTGTTCTGAACTCCAAAAAATCTCAAAATAATTCAAGAAATAAACAAAAAAAAAAAAAGGAAAGAGAGAAATATCTAAGATAATTCGAAGATCTAAGAAATCAATCAAACATGTATTTACCAATTAAAGGTGAACGTCAGGAATTATTTGTCAAATCCTCATAATTTATTTGTAAACCTAGGTACAAATCCAATTCTTTTGAAGAATATTGAAATGATAAATATCATGACGTCTGAACACTTTTCAGGCATATGCCAAATTTTCTAAACATTTACCTGAGCCAATTGGACTGATGGTGAACTTTGTAACTATGGCTACGATTTACTAATTGCTATTATTGCTAAGATTATCAATTACCGGTCTGCGTGGATTTTGCCGGAAAAGTTTGTATACATCCCATTCATGCTTAGCATATGATCGATGCATTTAGCCCATTGAATACCTAAACAAATTTCATCTCCTAAATATGGCTCTGATAGTAGATGATTAAAACTTGATATTGACTTGAATCCAAGACCAACATTAATTTTAATCAATAACATCAATAAGCAACAATTAACCACAAATAACTGCTTTTGAATGGTGAATAGAACTGTTATTCCTTTTTCATTTTTGGGAAAAAGAAGCAAGAATCATTGCACTAGGCCAAACGCCCATTATATGAACGAAACTATTATTAAAGAAAGAATGTTGAAGCAAGAACTAACACAACTTACTTCCCCTCAAGAAAACCAACGACAAAATACTGAATATTGAACAAAAAATTAGAATAGGAGAAAACCTCTTCTAAATCATTAAAAAAATATATCATAGCATTTCTCTTGTTGAATGATTGATATTTTTTTTTTTTTTTGAATGAAACTGAATGATTGGTATATTGAGAGAAGAAAAACTCACAGAACTAACCGAGATCATTAGGCAATATAATCACTAAAATATTTCAAAGCATGTTGTATAACAATTTACCCCTTTTTTACCTATACCATTCATCTGCTAACATCACAGCTACAGTTTACTTCCTTCATCTTCACTTTTGCTAGCTGACTTTACCTGTACATGTTGTTACTCATACCTAATCAGCAAGATTGAATATCATTTAACCTTATGATTAAGGCAGTAATCTAATTCCCAACATTTCTTTTGCTTAAAGATAACCCTACTAACCTAGATAAAGTAATTCACCAACTTCAAAATTATTGTTCAACAGGACGTACTAACTTCAAAATTATTCGTTTGGCTTTTCAAAACGTTACCATGGCCCCATCTTTGGGGTCCCGCTTATGAATAGAAAGAGACCCACGAATCCACTTCTCTAAATTGTACTACATGAAAAGACCCGAGAGGGTGAGCAGCGCTTCATGCAAAGCCCCAGACGAAGGAGAAGGGCATTGATGTGACCATTTCTGCGCCGTTAGCGCCTTCACTGGACCCCCCTTTCTCTCTCTTCGTGTGTCGCTCTAGTTTGCAGTTTCTGAAAATTTCTGGTCTTTCATGACTGAGAAGATTTTTGGTAATTTAATCTATGGAGCGGTAATTCAGTTCAGATAGTACTCCAAAACAGACATGGATTGCATGGCCTGGTTTTGGAAGTTAGCCCTTTATTGCAGTTATGTTTATTCCCAACTTCTTCTTATTGTGCTATTGGTTGTTGCTGCTTTTCCTCCCAATACTTGATGCCCATCGCCTAATCCCAATCCCCGCCTTCCCACTTCAAGCATGTCGCACAAGCGACAGCCTGAAGACTGCAAACTAGGATCCGACCATGGCAACACCCAAGAGGAGAAGCGCCAAAGGCTTAGGGGGTGAGACTCTTTCTTCTTTATCTCAAATTGATGTCCCAAGCAATACAAGACCTGGGTTTCTTGTTGGCGTGTTCAAAGTGAATTAGTTTTGCTTTTGGTATGGAAAAAAATGGAACTGGGGATGCTCATTGTCACCAGGTTGGGAGAATGAATTGGTTATGATATATTGCGACCAAAAAAGTAGTGGGTATGGTTTCTGGCATACAGATTAATTGGGTTTAGCTTACTGGCTTCCTTTGTTGTTGTGAATAGATGAAGTGGGGAGGACTTTTAATGAGTTGGCTTATTTCCATTTAGAAGAAAAATGAATGCTGTTATCTTATTATTATCTAGTGAGATGAAGTGGCGATGCCTGTTGCCATGAAAACTGAAAAAGGTTAGCTTATCATCATGCAATTTGAAATAATTCACTGAAATAATGAATATTTGAGGTGGGTATTAAATGTTGTGGGAAGAATTTACTGGGTTCACCGTTTCGTAGAGAATAAAAGAACGGAGGTATGCATATTGTTGCTGTAGAATTTGAATAGGTTTAGCTTGTGATACTCATGATTCTTGAAATTCACTTACTTTCATGAAGAAATGGAGCAAGTGTGCTTGTTGTTGTGAAATTAAATTAGGTCCAAATGTGTAAAGTTATGAACTGATTGTGCTTATTGTGAAGATAAACAGAGTCGTTATGCTGACTTTTAAGTGTTTAAATTGTTTGGATTAACATTACGAAAAACTGAAATGCTTTTGCTTACTGTCATGATTATATTTGTTCCATAAAGGTTCTTATTGGTATTATTTATTACATGAAAAGGAACGAATTCAGTATGCTTACTCTCTTAACAGATGGAGTGGTTTATACTGTATTAATAATGAAGTTGTTATAGTTATGATGGAAATTGAAATGGGGTTTGCTTATCACTATGAAAAATCATATGAAGGTTTCCTTGCTCTAAGGAGTGTATGTGATTAGTGGAATGGATTCTGAATAACTTATTATCATGAGTACAAAATTTGTCTACTTCTACCATGAAAACTGAAATGACTCTTCTTTTTACCCTGAGAAAGTGAAGCAGATATTCTGGTTCTAATGGAAATCGAAATACATATTTTCTCTGTTGTTGACGGTAGCAACTAAGTTTTTTTTCTTTTGAATGATAGGATGATTCAATTAAACCAGAAAATTTGAGCAGGAAGGAGCAAAGTTCTTGGACCTAGGGAGCTAGCTCAAGTCTCAAGATGTCAAAAAAGCTATGTCATCTGTTGGGCTTCTTCTCACTAAAATTTCTGAGGTGTCTAGTCTTGCTAGGAGCTGACTAAAATGGTGAATAAAGTGGATGAAGTTGTCACTTGTTGACGATGCATCTCATCAGTGCTCTAAAGCATAATGACACTGTTAGATTACTTGGCACTTGGTCTACAAGTTTTGGTAGCATATCTGAAATTGATAGAGGATGGAGGTGAGTGGTGAGAATTAACTCCAATCTGCTTGGAATCAACAAAGTTGGGACTCAGGTGCTTACTGGCTTTCAGACATACCAGGGAGTTCTCAAGCAAGCTTATGATGATGACACTATTTCCGGTTGAACTGCCTTTGGCCTTCAGTCAGAGCCTCTCTTATGGAGGCTCTGATTTTTTCTGACCTTATGCACATTATGAATACATTTGGAGAAGCCTCTAGGTGTGACAGATGTAGTATCCGTAGAGGGTTTTCTAAAATACAGAGTTAGAAAAGAAATAATTTTGATGTTATTTCCATGAAATATGAATTGAGTTAGCCTATCATTTTGAGAAATGAAGCCAGATTGCTTTTTTCATGAGAAATTGAAGCTACATGGATGTTGTCATGAAAATTGAAAATAGGTTTGTTTAGTTTGCAAATATTTTATGTTTGAGTGCTTGATTTTCATGGCAAATTAATTTGTATTCTTTTTATCTTGGTTATCATCATGAAAAACTGTATGTGCGTACTGTCATGATGCATAGATTTGGGCTTTGCTTTCACAACATGGTTTGCTTGAGCCACTGGGACAATGAAAATTTTGTTCTGCTAAGATGTTTGAAAAATCTAGGCCTTGTTGTATAATGCTTGGACAATAGTAACAAATCTGGTAATGTATCTCTTTCATTTTCTTTTAATTTAATTTGTTTATTTATTGCGTTGTATACAGTGTGATCATTGAGGCTATGAAGTATGACCGTGTCCAGAAGTTCCTTTCTGCTGTGGAGCCCTTACTTCGTAGAGTTGTAAGTTCATCTCTTCTAAATAATCCTGTAGGAATTCTGAACTCCATATACTTTTGATTTGTTGAATGCCAATTTCAAACTGCACGGTAGCCACACATGTAAGGGCTCTGTTTTTCTGTTGACTATTTCTTTTCAAATAGCACAATTAGTCAAAGCAATCTCCCTATACTCTTGGTTACTGTTAAAATGTCATATACTAAATTCGAAAGTTTCTGAAATTCTTTACTTTTTTCAGGGAATAGAACAATATAATAGTCATGTCAGCTTGATGGTATATTTGCTCCAGATGCATCATTGTGTCTTATGCCATACAATTTAATGACCCTCTGCTCTCTCCGACTCCATTCTACATTGTGATTCTCTTATTAAATGCATACAGAGCTAGTTTGATCTTCATGTCCTGCTTAATGATTATCTTGATCTTAGTTTTATCAAGGTTAATACTTAAACTCTTTTTCTTGGAGGGATGTTTTCCTGGACAAAATTCTGAAAATGGTGATTTGAATCTTGCCATAACAGTGATAATTGCATCTAGTCGATGGATATATTGGGCAGTTTTTTGCTATTAGAATTAAGTACTATATAATAAACATGTTAGCATGCAAAGTGAATAGCATATTCATGTCTTATTATCCTGTCTTTCAGGTTAAAGAGGAAATTGAACAGGCATTGACAAAGCATTTAGCCAGCAAGAAAAGGTGAGAACTACCTTGAAACAGGTTCTCTTCCTGACACAAGTCAATGAAAGAGACCTTTGATAGTGCCAGTTTTGTCTAGTATTATATAACACCAATTTATGTGGTTGGTACATGTTTTACTTTCGTACAGACATTGTGGGAAACAGATACATCCTTCTAGCTCAAGAAGCTTACGGTTGCAGTTCATGAACAGACTTTCTCTACCGATATTCACTGGCACTAGAATTGAAGGGGAAGACTGCTCTTCTGTAAAGATAGCTTTAGTCGATGCCTTCACTGGGCAAATTGTTATATCAGGTTCAGAATCCTCAATGAAGGTAGAAGTAGTTGTTCTTGAGGGAGATTTTGAAGGTGATGAAGGAGATTACTGGACTTCGGAAGATTTTAAAGACAATATTGTTAGAGAAAGGGAAGGAAAACGGTCACTTCTTGCAGGAGAAGTGTTTGTGAATCTGAGCGAGGGAACAGGTGTAGTAGGGGAGTTAGTGTTTACAGATAATTCAAGCTGGACAAGAAGTCGTAAGTTCAAATTAGGGGCAAGAGTTGTGGATGGTTATTTTGATGGAACGAGAATAAAAGAAGCAAAGACAGAAGCATTCATGGTCAAGGATCACCGTGGAGAATGTGAGTATTTCTGATTTTGAGCAATCTTTGATATTGATGATTTATTTTTTTAGTAGTTTCATGATCAAGATTAAATAAAAAATCCTTAGGTGGTAATAATTTCTAATGGTTTCTAAAGATGCATTAAGAAATTGTCTATTTTCTATATAGCATGTTTGTGAAGAAGCTTGAGGCCATTTGGGGAAAAAGGAAACCAACAAAGATATGCTTGAGTAGGCTTCTGTTCTAAGTTTCTATGATCTCTCTCTCATATATAAAACATGCAATTTAAATATTTATTTATCTTATTGCGTCAAAATCTTTTATTTTTAATGAATCTTGGTAAATTTTGTCTTTTATCTTGAGCTTGTTTCTATTTTGTGAAGAAAATTAGTTCATACAGTTTGCCTGGCATGAAATTGGACAACTAACAAATAGGAAACATGAAACCATTTGGTTTTCTTTGTTTGCAGTGTACAAGAAGCACTATCCCCCATCTTTGATGGATGAAGTATGGCGCCTAGAGAAGATTGGTAAAGATGGTGCTTTCCATAAGCGCTTGAACAGTGAGAACATCAACACTGTGAAGGATTTTCTGACCCTACTGTATATAAATACTCAGAGGCTTAGAAATGTAAGACCATATATCCCTTTATTTTTACAGCACTTGATTATGGAAAATTAGTTTCTTTTTAACATTCAACAAGTAACAGCAATATCCTTCCGGAAAACTAGTAACAGCAATAGTCTTCTAGCATATGGAAGGATGTGGTATTTGACAAGTACAATATTAATGTATATCCCATTGCAGTAAATTGGAAAAACATGGAATTCTAGAAAGGAAAGCACCACGACCAGATTATGTCTTCTGGTGAATTTTTGGTCCAAGCGAAGTCACATGATGCAATAATCTGATCGACAATATACCACTATGTACACGTTGCATGAAATTATGATCAATGGCCTAGAAAAATGCCAAACATTGCTGATCAGACACACCAATTTACAAATACAAATTAAAAAACAAAGAGACATCTTGAACTAATATTGTTTTTGACTGACACCTAAACATGTAATCTCTTGGACCTAAAGGTGATCTAATTAGTATTATGCAGGCACCTTTCAACCAATTTACAGAAATTTAGTGATTATTGCCACTGCAATTCTTTCTGAAGCTCATCTTACATTACATTGCCACAAAAAAGAACTCATATTAATGCATTAACTATATCGTTTTGGAAACAATATCTGCAGATTCTGGGTACAGGCATGTCTGCTAAAATGTGGGAAGCCACTGTAGACCATGCTCAAACTTGCATTGTTGACAACCAGTTGTATGTATACTATTTGAATCCTCAACAAAGATTTGGAGTTGTATTCAATGTGGTAGGACAGGTCATGGGGCTTGTCATGGAACAGCAATATGTTCCCGTCAAAGACCTTTCAGAGATCCAGAAGGCATGACTTTCTTCTCGACTCAAGCTTTCTTTCTAAAATAACTGCTTTCTAACACATATCTAATTGCTGTACCAGGAAGATGCACATAAACTTGTAAGAGTTGCATATCAGCGCTGGGAAGAAGTAGTATCTTATGATAATGGGACTGTTGCCAGCACCTCTTCTCACTTGCCTTCCATGTCGTTTCCCTCAGATTCACCTGATGTTTCTAGTACCCATAGATCTGGAGGATTTAGTTTTGTCCATCCAAGTGTTTCTTCACCAGATGACATTGTTTCTTCAATGTTATCCTTTGGAGGCATCAGGAGCTTGGATGATTATGCTCAGCAAAGCAGTGGAGACATGGAATTCAGAAATGATTCTGGGTCACATGGAGGGTTGAGCCAAGTCATAAGTAATCTAGCCTTTGACATGGATTCCAGTGGCCAAACTTTCTGTGCTGAAGACCAATTGCGTTACTTTGATCCTGACAGCTCCTTTCAATCGCAGACTCTGAGCTCAGAACCACAGGATGATCTTGGAACTGCAGTGAGCAGCTTCCTTGCCATGTCAGCTGCTCGGTCTGCAGCTGCCCGCTGTAAAGCTCAAGCTCGTAATAAGTGGATGATGCTAAGGGCAGTGCTTCAGTGGAGATCCATAAGGAGACTTGTGACTTCAAAGAAGAGTAGAATGCGGGAGATGCAGAGATTTGGTTAGCTGCTGAAGAGTTCAGAAAGTTCCACAGGATCATACGTGGCTGCAAAGATGGGCGCTCTTGAAAGAGGATTCACCTGAATCACAGTTCCACATAATATCAAAGTCTCCCACGTTTATACTTGATATGTACATCTCTCAAGTATGAGGACATCAGATTTACAGTCTCTAAAACAGATCAAGATCACTTGCTCTTGCATGGAACTGAAATGTACATAGATGACGATCCTCTGTATATATATTATCTATAGATGAATAATGCGGCACTCCTAGTTGGAGGTTGGAGATAAACCATTGTCTTGCTGTTACTTGCTAGAGGTGTACCTAGAAACTTGGCATGGCCCCTTTTCCTTTTTGTTACTTGCTTTTGATGAGTTGCATGATTTTATGGACTCAGGGAACTGTCTCAACTCACTATAGCTCCTGCACAGCATTGGACTCGGCTGACTCACCAAGTCTAACACTGGTTGAGCATGCATGTGCACTTGCAATTGAATTGAAAAGTGATTCCCAAACATCTTCGACGCTGAACTTTAAGGAAGATGGCATATGATGTATCCGAATGTTCCCATGAAAAGTATAGGCAACCAGAAATACATGTGGATCCATTTTACTTCCTTTTTCTTTTGTTCATTTACTTATTTATTTTCTGAATGAAAGTGGATTCTACTTGTTCAACAATCAAACCATAGATGGACAGACCACAAGGTCTCCTTTGTTGGACGATTTTACTTGTGTTGTAGTCTTTGTTACTGGATTAGGACTGCAGCTCTTTTATCTTATGATGAATGGTTATCTATACTTAATTTTGTTTTATGATGGATGGTCATCTGTACTCAAGAACCACTAACACCATGTAGAGTTTGTGCATCATGATATAATGACTTGATATATGATGGATGGTTTATCTGTAATAAATTTGCTCGTTGGAAGCTCTTAGTGTGTTCTTAAAATAACAGTGTACATAATACCCGTTAGAAGAAATTTTTGGGCATGGCATATCTAAGATGTGGCATGGTAGTCTTATACCTACCCAAAAGCTAAGGCCACTTGCATCCTTAGCTACGGATTTATACCTATCTAAAATGGAGTGCAATTGATGAAAGGCTTGAGATTCAAAATAACCTTGAAACTCCCTTTCCTGCAATTATCTCTTCTCCTTGTATTAAACCACTTTGGGACATGGTCAAACAGGATCCAGAATCAATTATAATGAATGGGAAAATCTCTGACAAGCAATTGAAAGGTGACTTTGACAATTCTAGAAAAATGATGGGAAGAATCAATACCTTATTATTAATGCTTGGAGTTATCATGCTTGGAACATTTGGAAAGACAAAAATGAACTTGCCTTTAAACACGCTCAAAAGAATTTGGCTAAAACTAATGGTAGGTGGAAAAATGAAATGTCTAACTTGGATGCTAAATTAAGATAGCGGCTGCATAGTCTTACCATGAGCCGATTGCCTACTTGTACACCATCCATATTGCTTGTACACTAATCATCTTTTTTATATATACTTAGCACCCATCAATAAGAAGCATTGAGAGCTTCTTGTTCATTTGAGAACTCCTTCACTTTCTATCCTTCTATCTTCATTCTTTCATATGGTACTAGAGCAGGTATTATTATTAAGGAGTTTTTAGTTTCTTGTTCCTGATATCCTCTCAAGTTATCTCATTCAAAGTCATTTTACAATCTCATTGGTCAGATAAAGTTTACAGGTAAGTAAGATGATACTAGTTCTTTTCTCAAATCTCCTTTATCTTCACCATTCCGATAGCCTACTACTGTTCTTGTATCAATGTTGTTAACTGGAGACAATTACAGCACTTGGTTCTATGATATGAGAATGACTCTTAGTGCCTAGCACAAACTTGGGCATATTGATGGATCTGTTCCCAAACCAAATTCTACATCTTATGAGCTTTATCAAGGGGAGAGAATGAATGATATAGTGGCTTCTCTCCAAAGGTAGTTCCAATCCACTGACTACTTTTGCAAGTATTGCTCTCTTGCCCGCACTTTCAGGTCTTTGGATAATTGATATAGGCGATATATGTGCTTTCTTCGAATTTGTTTTAACCCTTTTCTTAACAAAGCTAGTTTATCAAAGGTTTAGTTTTATAACAATATGGATGTACAAGTTACACATGGGTGTCATATGTCATTCTTCTAAACTTCAGCTTGACAATGTTTTTCATGCTCCTTCCATTAAATTCAATTTATGATCAATTTCTCAACTTACAAAATCACTCAATTTTTCTGTTATTTCTTCCCTAACCACTTTATTTTCTAGGACTTGCAATCGAGGAAGAAGAATGGACCATGTAGTGCTCATGATGGACTTCATTACTTTCAAACTCCGGTGCCCTTATTTGCTACATCAAGGCCTTCTTTTCACATTTGGCATTGGTGTTTAGGACACCATTCATATTTTAATCTGCTAATTTTAGCTCAATCTACCCCTTTAATCTTTAGTCAAAATATAACTAGTTGTTATTTTTGCCCTCAAGATAAACGATGTTGATTGCACTTTCCTTCTAGTTCTATGCAATCTAGTATTCCTTTTATCATTGTGATATTTGGAGTAGTTTTTATGTCCCTACTTTATTTAGGGCTCATTATTTTTTAACCATTGTTGTTGATTTTAGTCAGTGCATGTGGTTATCATTTATAAAATATAATATGATGCTTTGGCTCTTTTAGAAGCTTTTTTTACACTTATTAGAACTTAATGGCACTATAAGTTCAACAAATCTGAACTGATAATGGTATTGAGTTTTTCTCTAGAGATGTGACTATGTTTTTCCAAAATAATGGCATACTACATCAGTAGAGTTGTATTGCAACTCCTTAACAAAATGGAGTAGTTGAGAGAAAGCATCAACACCTATTAGAAGTAGCATGTGTCCTAAGATTCCAAGCTAACATCTCCTTATCCTTTTGAGGAGATTGTGTTTTAACTATTGCTTACTTCATCAATAAATTGCCAACCCCAATCCTCTCTCAAAAATCTCTTAACGAAGTGTTGCTCAAACAAATGCCCTCCTATTTGTATCTTTATGTTTTTGGATGTCTTTATTTTGGACTTAATGTTATCCCACATAGGCACAAGTTTGAGGCTCAAGCTAAACCAAACATATCTATTGGTTATCCTTATGGTTAGAAGGGATACAAAATATATGATATTGTTACAAAGACAATTTACAACTCTTGCACTGTTATATTCATAAATTTATATTTCCATTTAAAGATGCTATCTTGCATTCTTTAGATAACCATGTTTTACTTATTCCAGCAACATCTCAGTCCTATACCTCCATCTACCACCCCTATCTTCATCTACGATGCTACTCATGTCAGGTAAACTTATTACTTTATTTGTATTGCTGTCTTGTAGTTGTTATCTACTTGGGTACTTGAAATATTATTATTGTTTTATCAAGACAAACACTATACCTAAAATCCAATCTCCTATTTGAATTTCAAGTCCTTATCCTCTTAATAATTGCCTTTCTTATAACAAACTCTCACCATCATATAAAGCCTTTCTTGTAGCACTTGATTCTACTACCTAATACTTTCTCCCAAGCTATTAAAATATAAGAGTGGATAAGACCAATGGCTACTAAGCTTGTTGCACTAATCCAAAACAGTACATGGACTCTGATAAATTTATCTCCAATAATAAAATTATAGTGGGTTGTAATGGGTTCACAAATTAAGTATAAATAAAATGATTGTATCAAGAAATATAAAGCTTGTTTGGTGGCCAAAGGACTTATTAACATAAAAGGGATTGATTACCATGAGACTTTTTCTCCAATTGCTAAGTTGGTAAGATTTTGCTACCTACCAGTTATCACTGTAGTTAGACAATGGCCCAATCACCAATACTTTCTTACATAAGGATTTGGATGGGAATTATATATCACTACAACACAAGATGGTTTTAAGTCAGCATAAAGAAGTTGCTTATACGACTGCCGACTTTATAAATATTTTAGAAGTCATTGAAAATAACAACTTATAAATATATATACTTAAGAAGTTGTTTAAGTGTAAGCAACTTAAAAAAACTAGAGCGAGAAAGGAATTTTTTGCAGGAACAACTTCTAAAGTCGTTTTTATAAAAAAATACTTTAAAAATTATCAACTTTTGAAGTCATTTTCATTAAAAAAGACTTTAAAAATGGATAACTTTTGAAGTCGTTTAAAGGAAGCAACTTGAAAAGTATTGCGATAAATTTGGCGAGAATATTTTATTTAGTAGAATGGACTTTTAAAGTCGTTTATATATAAATGACTTTAAAAGTTCCTCACTTTTAAAGTCATTTGGCATTAAACAACTTCTAAAGTCTTCGATGATCTATAAATATCTATCAAAGTACGTTTTTCCTTTATCTTCCTCTTTTCATAGTTTTGGCATGATGGCTTCTTCTTTGGGCCTTATGCTTCTCTCTTTTTCCCTCTTACTTTTTATGTTTTTATTTTAATTGTTTGTGTCATAGAAAAAATTATAAGTAAACCATAACTTCTTTTAAATCACACAAATATTTGTTTTCTTGTTATTATCTTTTCTGTGTTTTTATTTTGTAAATCATGTGGGTTTTCGCACTATATATCATGGGGTTAAAGAATCTATTTAATCATCTTGATTTAGCCAAAATCGTATGATTTCATTGAAAATGACAACTACTTATCTCTTAAGCCTCACTATTGAAGAAAGGGAGAACAATACGATTTGTGGTTCTCATGCCAAATTAGGGTTTGATAAGAGTGGTGGTTATAACATCAACTTTTGCCCTATTTTGATGAAAAGAAGTGGTGTCTGCTAAACACTAGGCCAGATTTTGATGAAAAATAGCAGATTCACTCTTTGATCTTGGCTGACAAGATCTAATAATATGTAACATTTTGATATATATATATATAATAATAATATGTAATATTTTGATATATATATATATATATATATATAACATTTTGAAGAACTTTTGTATAAGCCCTAGACAAGGTCTAGAATATATGATCAAGATACGGTAAGAAGTGTTGGAGACAGTAGTACAGTTGTACTAATGTTTCTAAATGCACATGATGACTTCCAGGATGACCCTGAATAATTTCATGCTACATTAGAGGAAGTTGATCAGCCATTGTACCCTGAGTGTAAAGATTATACCAAGCTGTTTGCAGTTGTAGAACTTTACAACGTGAAATCAAGATTTGGTTTTTCAGATCAAGGTTTTACAGAAGTCTTGAAAGTAGTGGGTAAGATGCTACCGAAGGATAATAAATTGGCGAGGTTCACATGAGCCAAAGAAAACCATGGCTGCACTAGGGTTGAAGTATGAGAAGATACATATTTGTCCCAATGATTGCATATTATATAGGAAGGAGCACAAAGATAAAATTGCATGCCCAACTTGTGGTGTAATATCCTTAATTTTTAGTACAAATTAAGAAATTACTAAATTAATTAAATTAAAAATTTATAGATGAAATTTTTTCCTAAAAACTTAAAATTTTGAAAGTGCTTATTGATAGGATTCCAACGCCACCAAGAACGCAGAAAACGGAGCTCAAACGACAGAGTCAGGAGTCGTTGAAGTTATAAGGGTATTTTAGTCTTTTGGCAGAGACGTATAACACAGGGACCCAAATTGATAATAGCACCCCCGTCTTCTACACGCCTTTACCTGATCTAGAAAAATCGCCGGAGAAACCAGGGAAAGAGGCGTGAAGGGAAGAGTTTCTCTTCCCCTAGGACGCCAAGGTCTATATCTACCTCTTCCCAGGTGCCGAGCATTTTCACTAAGTTTCACTCAGTAACCCTAGCTCCGCAAAGTTAAATTTTTTTGGCGAGTGGAACTCCGACAACGTCCATCAATGGCTAACAACGTGAGGTAAGCCTTAAACCCTGATTTCTGTATTAAATAAATAGAAAATAGAAATACATTTAAATTAGGAAAAAATCACGTTTTCTTGGGAACTCTGTGCATGCTACTGTTGGAGAGTAATTTCATGGATGAAACCATATTTGTTTGAAAATCTGACCGTCCATCTAGTGCACAAGAGACCCAAGATCAAACCCTTTAAATTTGGGAGAGATCCAAAGGTGGGTTTCTCCAGAAAATGTAAAAACTAGTACCTATGAACGTTTTTAGGAACTTGGTAAAAACCATTTAAAAAATATGGTTTTTGGAAAAATCAATGAAAAAGGAGAGTATAAATGAATTCTAGAGGAAATTCTGAGAAAAACAGTGCAAAAATCGCACAAAATGGAGCCCTGTAGGCTTGTCGGAGACGACCGGAATCTGGTTGTCTTCTCCGGCAACTGCGTCGGCGCCCTACGCTGACGCTGAGACGACCAGAAGGACGCTTGACGGAGACACGCGATGAGTGCACATCTCTGTGCGGGAGCCCCTGCGCAAGCGATCACATCGGGTGGGGACACAGTGCCTTTTGAGCTCTGTTTTTCACGTTCTTGGTATAAATCGGCAGTGCTGGTTTATGCCGGTTTATACCAAGACGTTGTGCCTTTTAAAAGTCCCGACTCGATTTATACCAAAGTCTTTTGAAAGTGCTCGTCGATAGGATTCCAACGCCATCAAGAACGTGAAAAACAGAGCTCAAAAGAGAGAGTTAAGAGCCATTGAAGTTATAGGGGTATAAACCTGCGTAAACCAGTGTTGCCGATACAAACCACCTTACGGTGGTCGGTCAGCCCCATTTTGTGTGTGTTTTCACTAAAACTTGATTTTTGGGAGCTAGAGGAGTCCAAATCACGATCCGAAAGAGGCGTTGTGATCGTATTGACGGCGTGGACCTAGTTTTAACTTAAAAACTTATAAATGACCACTTTTAATTTAGAAAAATTTTAAAATAGTGATGTTACATGTACAGGTGCACTTGAACATACTAGTTAATGGGATTTATTAGCAAGCTAAGTGGTCTCATATTGAGGTATGTGACGATAATTAATGCTTTTCCTTGATTTTTAAACCATGTATAAACATAGCATCATGCGTGATTGTGTTTTAAATTGCAATTATTATTTGCCATAAATTTCATACAACTTTGAGTACATTATGATTATTACAAATTGAAATCTTTTATTGAATAAACTCATGACAAATGTTTTTATGAGCATGATGGTAATTAATTATGCTTAAATAGAGACTTATTTCTTATTATATATATTGGAAATGCATTGATAGACATGGAAATAAGAATAGAGGCTTATTAGCTGGTCCTTTTATAGGCTAACCCCAGGATGAGGGGCATGTCTTGGGGATTTCGAGCTATGAGTGCTCTTGAGTTTTAGCATATTCATATGATTTCTGTGTTTTATATTTGATGACGGGTGCTCTCGCCTGATGGCCGTCATGCTAGGAGGGATAGGGCTGGCCACCTACCCTCCGAGTTTGTGATGTGATGATATGGTGATATGATAGACACCTGCCCATAAATGGCATTCGGTAAGGGTTTGGTAACATGGAAAGTCCACACTACCAGTCTGGGCCTTTCCATGGGGACAGACACTAAGTCTTCGGTTATGGTGTCGACAGAGAGCAGCTGTGGTTGAAACCCATGGAGGGTTGCCACTGTGGCATGATGACCCATATTCTTATTATGTGTGCATGTATGATGAGCATGGTTATGGATGGTATGCTTGGGTGTGACGACACTCAAAGGTTGGCTATGAGTACTCATGATCAGTGATATTAGTGCGATGTCGTGGGACCCATTACCTTAGGGTGCCCTTATTCTTATTGTATGCTCATTTACATTGATTCATGTCATGTTTTAACTCCGTGAAATGCATGTTTTAGCATATGAAATAAATTGGCATTTATGTTGGCATGACTTATGATACTGCTATCTTCATAAATGATAGACTTTTTATTTTATCAATATTGTTATTCATTTATTTTATTTTATTACATTAATTGTCTATGTACCTACACAAGCAATAGCTTGCTGAGGCATTGCTTTGTTTTGTAATGCCTTAGATCTCGAGCACGATAACAGGAAAGCCATGGCTGTTGAGAAATCGTGAGAGCTGCGGAAGATCCTTTTTCCTAGAATTTTAGACAGTGATGTGAGTCAATAAATAGGATTATCATTTGAATTTAATTATGGACTATATACTTTATATTTTAGATTTGATAGAGATGTTTAGACATATTTTGGACATTTATATGAGATGTTATGATGGATAAACCCTTGGCCATATAATTATTGTGTTTTGAATATTTATTTGATTCAAAATAAAGGTGTCGATTTATTTGACGTTGATTGATACACGTATTGTTTTAAATCTATTATCATAAAAATTCATTTATGTTTTAAATTATAGATATGCCATTTTGAGAAAGGAAAACTAATGCCCGGAGTTTTTAAGAGATGTTTTAGTAAAATGATAAATAAAACTTTTCTCATGGGATCCCAAATGCTCTTATTAAAAATGATATAAAAAAAATGTCTTAAAAATCTGGGGTGTTACAAAGTTGGTATCAGAGTCTAGTTTAGTCCATCATAATCTTTGCAAATGTCCATTTATATGTGAGTAACAGTCCATAAATTGTTGTAGAGAGAGAAACTATAAGAGAGGAACTTACACTTAGTGATATTTAAAACTTTTGACAGATGGCTCCTCAAAGAAAGACAAGGTCTACCCCTGCTACACCCGTTGCCCCACCTGCTGAGTCCTCTGATCAAGGGGATCGAGATGCCGAGTTATTGAATCGATTAATGTCAGGGCTAGTACCACTTATACAACAGCAGGTTAGGACAGCTGTTGACGTTGCTAACCCTAGCCCTATCCCACCACCTCAAGTGGCACCCATGGTCTCGTCAGTTCATTCTTCCCAACCAGTACAAGAACCACCAGCACCTAAGACCACTGAGGGTGATGCTACTAATGACTCTAAGAAGACAGATAAGCTATTAGAGAGATTTCAAAAGATGGTGAAACCCTTTTATGGCGATGGTCACGGAGGAGGCTGAAGGATGGTTATTTGAGGCTGAAAGGACATTTGACGCTATGAAGATCTCATCAGAGGATCAAGTTAGAGTAGCCTCTTACCTACTGAAGGGTGAGGTAGGCTTCTGGTGGCAGACCTTTACACTCACCCGACCAGATCCGACCAAGACGATGACATGGGTAGCCTTTAAATAGGCTTTCAACACTCAGTACTTTCCACCCCATGCATTGTAGTCATTGAAGAAAGAGTTTGCCACCTTGGAGCAGAGAGACATGACGGTTTAACAATATCTGAATTGATTTACATGACTGAGGAGATTTGCACCTCACGCACTAGCCTCAGACACAGAGACAACAGACAGATTTGTGGATGGGTTGACACCTTGGTTGAGAGATCGAGTGATTTCTTCGCGACCCACTTCTGTGTGAGATGCTGCTGACATGACTTTCATGCATGAGAAGAACTCTCTCAGGACTAGAGGGGGTGCGTACCAGCCCTTTGAGGGTAAGAGACCATTTGGTGCTATGCAGACACATGGTGCATTAGGACAACCACCGCAAGCCAAATTTAAGAGAGATACTGAGAGGAAGAGATGTGATAGGTGCAAGGGTTGGCACCTTGGGCGAGGGTGCAATAGATTTGATAGGCCACAGCAGCAGAGGCAGCCCCAACCACAGCGACAGCCCTATGCACCTTTCCAGAGACAGCCATACAGGTGTTTCAATTGTGGAGACGTCGACCACTTCATTAAGGACTGTCCTAAGGGGCAGAGAGAGAGAGAGAGAGGCAAACCGAGATGGGTGCAGAGACAGCTACCGCGCCATGTAGCCAGGGATGAGTATTTGCCATCATGTCAGGACAGGCGCAGGCATCACACCAGGTTGTTGAATGTACTCTTCTAGTCTTAGATAGACATGCCGAGGTTCTTTTTGACACAGGGTTTACACATTCTTTTATATCATGTATTTTTGCATCTTGCCTTGATGTATGTGTACACAAACTAGCATTTGGATTAGATATTATGACACCTGTGGGAGAGACAGTAAAGACTACAGAATATCTTAGAAAAATACCTGTAAAGATATCAGGCGTGAGTATGGACACTGACTTCATCTTACTAGACATGGTAGACTACGATATTATTCTTGGGATGGATTGGTTAGCCAACAATTGGGCTATGGTAAACTGTCGAAAGAAGCGAGTCACTTTTCTTATACCTGGGCAACCAAAAATAATGTTCTAGGGTAGGAAAGATCAGTCAGGTACATGCATCATTTCAGCTATGAAGGCGGCACGATTTTGTGCACAAGGGTGTAACACATTCCTTGCATATGTGACTATTGAGGACAAGGAGCAACCACGGCTTGATGAGATTGATGTTGTCCGTGAATTTGCTGATGTCTTTCCTGAGAAATTACCAGGATTGCAGCCAAATAGGGAGATTGACTTTATCATTTACTTGGTGCCGGATACATCACCTATCTCTAAGGCACCATACAGGATGGCTCCAGCAAAGTTGAGAAAGCTTAAGGTACAATTGCAAGAGTTATTAGATAAGGGCTTCATCAGGCCGAGTGGATCACCATGAGGAGCACCAATCCTTTTCATAAAGAAAAAGAATGGATCACTGAGACTATGCATTGACTATCGGTTGTTGAACAGTGTTACTATAAAGAACCGATACCCTTTGCCATGCATAGATGATTTATTTGATCAGCTCCAATCAGCATAAGTGTTCTCCAAGATAGATTTGAGGTCATGGTATCATCAGCTGAGGGTTAGAGAAGAGGATATCTCGAAGATTGCTTTTAGGAGTCGTTATGGTCATTATGAGTTCCTAGTGATGCCGTTTGGATTGACGAATGCACCTGCAGTGTTCATGGATTTAATGAATCGTGCTTTTCGAGCTTATTTGGA
Source organism: Warburgia ugandensis (assembly GCA_035236585.1). Lineage (NCBI taxonomy): Eukaryota > Viridiplantae > Streptophyta > Magnoliopsida > Canellales > Canellaceae > Warburgia > Warburgia ugandensis. Next base: position 7,278,780 of record CP141138.1, on the reverse strand, counting down.
TAAGTTGGTGATTGTATTCGTTGATGACATCTTGATTTATTTTCCTAGTCATGAGGCACATAGAGAGCATCTCCACATGGTATTAGACACACTTCGTCGACATCAGTTGTATGCCAAGTTCAGTAAGTGTGATTTTTGGCTAGACCAGGTGCGTTTCTTAGGCCACGTCATATCTAAAGATGGAGTGGTCGTGGATTCAGCAAAGGTAGAGGTAGTACTACACTAGGAGAGGCCCAAGACAGTGACTGAGATACACAGTTTTCTTGGTTTGGCAGGATATTATCGTCGTTTCATAAAGGGATTCTCTAAGATTACGTTACCATTGACCACCCTGACCAGGAAAGACACTCAATTTGTATGGACAGAGGCGTGCTAGGAGAGCTTCCAAAAGCTCAAGAGGAAACTTACTACTGCTCCGGTATTGACTCTACCATCAGGTGCAGGCAGTTATGTGGTTTATTGTGACGCCTTTGGCAAGGGATTAGGAGCAGTGTTGATGCAACATGGGAAGGTAATTGCCTATGCTTTTAGACAGTTGAAGACACACGAGGTAAATTACGCAACACATGATTTGGAATTAGCAGCGGTGGTATTTGCATTGAAGTCCTAGAGACATTATCTTTATGGTGAGAGATTTGAGGTATTCACTGATCATAAGAGCCTCAAGTACTTTTTTACTCATAGTGATTTGAACATGAGGCAGTGTAGATGGATGGAGTATCTCAAGGACTTCGACTTCACCATACAGTACCATCCTGGGAAGGCTAACGTCGTTGCAGATGTCCTGAGTAGGAAGTCGGGTGTGATAATTGCCAATTTTTCGACTTGGTCTATATTCTTTGACAGGATCTTAGAGGCACGGGACAAAGATCAAGAAACACTGGATTTGATAGATAAGGCAGATTTTTCTAGGGGACCAGATGGAGGAGTCAGATTTAAGGGAAGGTTGGTAGTACCAGCAGATGACGAATTGAGGCGTGAGTTACTTCAAGAAGCGCACCAGTCCCCGTATACAATTCATCCTGGAGGTACAAAGATGTATCAAGATCTCAAGAGGCATTTTTGGTGGAATGGTATGAAGAAGGATGTTAGAGAGTGTGTTGCATGATGTTTGACCTGTCAGCAAGTCAAGGCTGAGCATCAGCATCCATCAGGGCTACTTCAGACACTGGACCTTCTTGAGTGGAAGTGGGATCATATTACCATGGACTTTGTTCTGGGTCTTCCGAGGATTGCTAGCGGCCATGACATGATATGTGTTGTTGTAGACAGGTTGACCAAGTCCGCTCATTTCCTTCCTATCAGACAAAATCAGATCGTGGATAGTTTAGCGAAATTATATGTTAAGGAGATAGTAAGTCTACATGGAGTTCCCTTGACAATTATATCGGATCGATAAAATACTAGAAAAGCGTGCAAGAGGCGTTAGGGTCGAGACTGAAATTTAGCACAACATTCCATCCTCAGACAGACGAACAGAGTGAGAGGACCATCCAAACTATTAAGGATATGCTTCGAGCTTGTATTATGGATTGGAAGGGTAGCTAGAAAGATCATTTACCTTTGGTGGAATTTGCCTATAATAATATTCATCACGCTAGCATTGGTATGGCTCCATATGAGGCACTTTATGGCAGACCTTATCGGTCACCCTTATGTTGGAGTGATGTAGGAGAAAGACGCATGGTGAAGTCTGAGTTAGTGGAAGAGTGTGCAGAGAAAGTCCAACTCATCCAGAAAAGGTTACTGACAGCTCACAGTTGACAGAAAAGTTATACAGACAAGAGGATAAAAGACTTAGAGTTCTTTGAGGGTGAGCATGTATTCTTGAAAGTTTCTCCTATGAAAGGGGTGTTGAGGTTTGGAAATAAAGGGAAGCTTAGCCCCAGGTATATTGGACCTTTTGAGATCTTACACAGAGTTGGGTCAGTGGCATATCAGCTAGCCTTACCACCACAGTTGGCAAATGTACATGATGTCTTTCACATGTCTATGTTGAGGAAATACCTGCCAAATCCCTCACACGTGTTGGAGCAGATCCCAGGAGAGCTACAGTATGATATGACATTTCAGGAGAGACTAGTGTGCATATTGGATACTAAAGTCAAGGAGTTAAGGAATAAGATCATTGCATTGGTCAAAGTCCTTTGGTAGTATCATTCATTACAGGAGGCTACCTGGGAAACATAAGAGGAGATGCGAAAGATCCATCTAGAGTTATTTACATAGAGGTATGTGGCTAAATTTCGTGGACAAAATTTTTATAAGGAGGGAAGGATGTAATATCCTTAATTTTCAGTACAAATTAAGAAATTACTTAATAAATTAAATAAAAAATTTATAGATGAATTTTTTTTCTAAAAACTTAAAATTTTGAAAGTGCTCGTCGATAGGATTCCAACGCCATCAAGAACGTGAAAAACGGAGCTCAAAAGAGAGAGTTAAGAGCCATTGAAGTTATAGGGGTATAAACCGGCATAAACCAGCACTGCCGGTATAAACCACCTTACGGTGGTCGGTCAGCCCCATTTTGTGTATATTTTCACTAAAACTTGATTTTTGGGAGCTAAAGGAGTCCAAATCACGATCCGAAAGAGGCGTTGTGATCGTATTGACGGCGTGGACCTAGTTTTAACTTAAAAACTTATAAATGACCACTTTTAATTTAGAAATTTTTTAAAATAGTGATGTGACATGTACATGTGCACTTGAACATACCAATTAAGGGGATTTATTAGCAAGCTAAGTGGTCTCACATTGAGGTAGGTGACGACAATTAATGCTTTGCCTTGATTTTTAAACCATGCATAAACATAGCATCATGCGTGATTGTGTTTTAAATTGCAATTATTATTTGCCGTGGATTTCATGCGATTTTGAGTACATTATGATTATTACAAATTGAAATCTTTTATTGAATAAACTCATGACAATTGTTTTTATGAGCATGATGGTAATTAATTATGCTTAAATAGAGACTTATTTCTTATTATATATATTAGAAATGCATGGATTGACATGGAAATAAGAATAGAGGCTTATTAGCTGGTCCTTTTATAGGCTAACCCCAAGATGAGGGGCATGTCTTGGGGATTTTGAGCTATGAGTGCTCTTGAGTTTTAGCATATTCATATGATTTCCGTGTTTTATATTTGATGACGGGTGCTCTCGCCCGGTGGGCGTCATTTTAGGAGGGATAGGGCCGGCCGCCCACCATCCGAGTTTGTGATGTGATGATATGGTGATATAATAGACACCTGCCCATAGATGGCATTCGGTAGTGGTTTGGTAACATGGATAGTTCACACTACCGGTTTGGCCTTTTCCATGGGGACAAACGCTAAGTCTCCTGTTATGGTGTTGACGGAAAGCGGCGGTGATTGAGACCCATAGAGGGTTGCCACTGCGGCATGATGACCCATATTCTTATTATGTGTGCATGTATGATGAGCATGGTTATGGATGATATGCCTGAGTGTGACGACACTCAGAGGTTGGCTATGAGTACTCATGATCAGTGATATTAGTGCAATGTCGTGGGACCCATTACCTTAGGGTGCCCTTATTCTTATTGTATGCTCATTTACATTGATTCATGTTATATTCTAACTCCGTGAAATGCATGTTTTAGCATATGAAATAAATTGGCATTTATGTTGGCATGACTTATGATACTGCTATCTTCATAAATGATAAACCTTTTATTTTATCAGTATTGTTATTATTTATTTTATTTTATTACATTAATTATCTATGTACCTACACAAGCGATAGCTTGCTGAGGCATTGCTTTGTTTTGCAATGCCTTAGATCTTAAGAGCGATAATAAGAAAGGCAAGGCTGTTGAGAAATCGTGAGAGCTGGGGAAGATCCTTTTTCCTAGAATTTTAGACAGTGATGTGAGTCAATAAATAGGATTATCATTTGAATTTAATTATGGAATGTATACTTTATATTTTGGATTTGATAGAGATGTTTAGACATATGTTGGACATTTATATGGGATGTTATGATGGATAGACCCTGGGCCATATAATTATTGTGTTTTGGATATTTATTTGATTCAAAATAAAGGCATCGATTTATTTGACGTTGATTGATACGCCTATTGTTTTAAATCTATTATCATAAAAATTCATTTATATTTTAAATTATATATATGCCATTTTGAGAAAGGAAAACTAACACCCAGAGTTTTTAAGAGATGTTTTAATAAAATGATAAATAAAACTTTTCTCATGGGATCCCAAATGCCCTTATTAAAATGATATAAAAAAAATGTCTTAAAAATCCGGGGTGTTATATGTGGATAGCTAAGATGAAAGTTAAAAAAGAATTCAACTGAGATAGTTACAAGCATTCTTGCAAAGGTTCTATATACTTCCCCCTGTTCCAAGTTTCAAAAGACTGTTTCATATAATAGAAACATCGAAGAAATTAGTGTGGCATACCAATGACAGAATAGTTGATAGCTTTTTATGCCATCCAGCAAATAATACAGCATGGAAACTCGTAGACTTCATGTGGCCTAATTTTGGTGAATAACCTAGAAACCTACTTCTAGCATTATCTGTAGATGGGATTAATCCTCATGGTTTTATGAGTAGTAGGTATAGTTGTTGGCCCATTATATTAGTTTGTTACAACCTTCCACCATCTCTATGTATGCAGAGGAAGTTCATGATGCTAATTATATTGATATCGAGTCCAAAGCAGCCAAGGAAAGACATTGATGTGTACATGTCTCCCTTGATAGATGATCCTGAGACATTATAGGACATAGGCATTGAAGCATACGATGCATATAAGAAAGAGTCATTCACCCTAAAGGCTATATTATTGTGGAAAATAAGTGAGTACTCTGCATATGGTAATTTGTCTGGATGCACTATGAAGGGATACAATGTTTGTCCTATATGTAGTGATCAAACATGTGTTGTATGACTTAAATATGATAGGAAAATGGCATTCTTTGGGCACAAAAGATGGTTGCTCAGAGACCATCCATATCGTTCTAAGAAGGGAGAATTTAACGGGAGCATAGAGACAAGGACACCTCCAAAGATGTTGACAAGATGTCAGGTATTGGAGTAGGTTGAAAATATTAGTGTCTTATGGGAAAAGAATACGAAGAAATCAAGTAAACGTGCAGGTCAAAGTAATTGTAGAAGTTGTTGGAAGAAGAAATCAATATTTTTTTCTTTGCCATATTGGAAATCACTGCATATACACAATGTTCTTAATGTTATGCATATTGAGAAGAATGTGTGTGAAAGCTTGACCAGTACCTTGCTTAATATCCCATAAAAAATAAAGAATGGACTTGTAGCTCGAATGGATCTTATGAACATGAGTTTGAAGAGGAGGTTGTACCTTGAGGATAGGGCAGTCGAGGAACATACCTGCCTAAGGAAAATTATACTCTCGATAGAGAGGAAAGGAGAATAATGTATAAAACCTTGTTTGAGCTCAAAGTCCCAAATGACTACTCTTCGAACTTTGAAAACATTATTTCCATGGAAGAGCTAAAATTGTTGGGGATGAAGTCCTACAATTGTCATGCATTGATGCAACAACTACTACCAATAGTAATACGTTGTGTGTTACCAAAAAAAGTTAAGGGAACTATTACAAAATTCTACTACTTCTTTAATGCTTTATGTAAGAAGGTGGTTGATGTTTCAAAATTATAAGAAATTCAAGGTCATCTAGTGACAACTTTATATCAACTTGAGACAATCTTCTCACAATCCTTCTTTGATATCATGGTACACTTAACAATGCACCTCATTAATGAAGTCAGACTCTGTGGGCCAGTTTACTTGTGATGGATGTATCCGTTTGAAAGGTACATGAAATTTTTAAAAGGGTATGTACGTAATCACAACTAGCTAGTGGGGCTTATAGCTGAATGTTATATTGCAGAGGAAGCAGTGGAGTTTTGCATAGAGTATTTAGTAGGAGTGGATGCCATTGGAATCCCAAGAAAGAAACAATCAATTGCATTTTATGATCCAAAGGTTGGCAAACCTCTATTGAGTGGTCATGTATTGACAGTTGATTATAAAGAATGGGACTAGGCGCATCTTTATGTGTTGCGTAATGTTGAAGAAGTCCAAACTAACATTGAGTAAGTTGATCATGCATGCACGCACTTATGTAAATTTTAATTGCTAATGGTTAATTACATTTTTCATGATTACTCTATTAATTTGTGTTTGTATACAATGAACACATAGATCTACTCAATGCAAAGAATCCAAGTTATGCAAAGAAACAGAAGTGACTACAATTTGAGCATTGTCACACTTTCAATAATTGGTTGCAGAAGAAGGTAAAATGAAAGAAGTCTCACTTAAGTTAAAAAACTATGTTATTATTTTCTGCAAATGCACAGGCTATTGTCGAGATGATTCCACAGGGACGCGCTTTAGGAATTTGGAGTTTTTAATAAAATTTAATTACTTAAAAATTTAAATTAATTGACAAAAATTAACAGAAAGAGAAATCAACTTTAGATGTGTTTAATCAATGAAATCACATAGGTCTAATCTATAGAAAATAAAATTTTAACTAAAAAATTAAGATAATTTCACTTCCCTAGACTACTTATCTTCAATTTCTGAAGATCTAGTATCCTAAATCATGATCAGCATTTATCAACATTTTTTTGGCACTTTATATTAATTATCCATCAGAGGGATTAGGCATATTCTTAAAATTCTAAGATATCTAAATTAATTAAGAAATTTGAGATGTGATAGTGTTAAGTGTTCATTTTTGGCTAAAATACCCCTAATTTAGTGTTCAATTAGAGCATCTATGCCATTAATTTCAAGATTTTTCATAAAATATTTCATTTTAGCTTTAATTAGCCATCCAACCGTTAAATTGCAAAATTAATGGTCAGATGATCATCAAAGCTAATTAGATGAATAATAAATAGTTTGGATGATTCTAATTGGGTCATGTGCATTGTAGATCAATTGACTCAAGCATGGACACTCCAGATCAAATCAAGAATATCATATGAAGATGATGAAATATCATGAAAAAAGAAGACTTTGAAGAGTCCTAGGACAGAACAAATTTGAAGACTTTCAGAGTTCTAGCAAGACCAGGAAAACTAGTGGATCCCATCTATCTCTATCACTCTGTCTCCTCTTTCTTATCCCTTCCATCTCTTTTTTCTCTTATCTTCCTTCTTTTTCTTCTCTCTTTTTCTCTTATCTTTCTCCTCTTTCCTCTTTTCTTCCCCCTTCTCTGGTTTCCACAGTCACCGGACGGCCACGGGAGAGAAAACCCGTTCTGGGTTTTCTCCCCATCTTCCTTCTCTCCTTCCTCTTCCCTTCTCCCTTCTCCCTTCTTCCCCTTTCTTTCTTCTTCCTTCTTCTTTACCACGTTTTCCTGGTTTTTTTTGTTAAAAACTAGAACCCCAAAGAATTACGTTTCTGCCCCTGGCATGCCTCAATAATACCATCTGGGTCCTTTGTCTGAAATTCCATTTGTGTCCCCAGAAGAATTCCATCCATGTCCCCGATTTAATTCCAACTGTGTCCTCACTTTAATTACATCTATATCCCAGTTTTGTTTTATTCTCATTTTGACTATTCAGGGACAGTGCAATCCAGGGACAAGCTTATCTAGGAAGCCTTTTAGTTTTATTTTCTGTTGTCTTTTGAATAAATAACTGTGCAAACTGTAGAAATTGAATAAATTTGGATTTTAGTTTATTCTTAGTTTATTTTTAGTATAGTCTTTGTTTTTATTCTTTTATTGATTAAATTTTATTGAAAACTCCATCATTTTCAATCAAGTCCTCGTGGGATCGACCCGTACTTGCATAAGCTACACTACAATAGCCTGTGCAATTGCGATTAAACAATCAATAAGTTTTTGGCGCCATTGCCAGGGACTTGCAAAGGAGTTTTTATAAAGTTTAATTTAAAATTTTTTTAAAATCCAAAAAATATTAGGAATTGCATTTTAGGAATTTTTAGGTGCATTTTTGAATTTTTTTTTAGTGCATAACCACCTAATTTCCTGAATTGGTACTTATTTCTAAATTTTCTTTTTCAGGAAACAAGAAAGTGGAGAAAGTTGGCAAGAAAATCTTCATCAACATGAAAATTTCCCTGCTTTCCTAGATTAGGATTTTTTTTCTTTTGAGTGAAGCTTGTAGTGAGGATCCCTATAAATTGCATTTTCTATTTTCATTTTAAAGGGTTGTACAATACAGAGCAAGCCTGGGATAAGGTGGCCCACACTTGATCTTCATCAGAAACCCCACTGTAAGTCTCATCACTCATTTAAATTCCTAGATTAGGGTTTACATTTAGAGTAAATTTGCATTGTTGGTAGTATAAATCATATAGAAAGCATCCTCTTATAATTGTTGCATTTTTAGATTTTGCATTAGTTTATCACTTTTATTTGCATCTTAGGACATGGTTAATGCTTTAAGGTGATATATATGCTGATTGAACTGCCATGGAGTGTGGAATTCATTAATAAGGGCACCATACCCCCATAAGATCAAGGGTAGATTTCATCACCACTCCTTGGCCCACTGAGGATAATCACCTCAAGCGCGCTACCCTAGCTTTCAATTCAAATTAAAATCAATCAAAAGAGACCTATAGGGCTATCACATGCTCGTAGGACCCTCTTATTAAGACTTGATTTATTGTCACTCCAGTAGCTTTGGAGCACTATGGTTATTGAAGGTTGTCTAATAGAGCCTCGCTCTTCCCTCACCTCCTGTTGATGTTTGTGAGGTCTAAATGCCTCCTTACATGAGGGTTGTATTAACTACCTTACGAATAACCTAACTGGTAAGCAATAATCAAGTATATAGGAGAGGAGGACTGCTAGAGTAGGCTAATTAAAAGCATTGTCCCCATACAATTTCAAGAAAAACAACATGCTGCTTATTAGCCTCAAGGATTATATTGTGTCCTTTGTTTGTTCATCTTTCTAGGAAATAGGTTGCATCATGTAGGTTAGTTTTCATTTAAAAAAAGAAAAAGAAAAAAAAAGGAGCCTATTAAGAAGGGGATAAATTTCATAGATTAGATGCATAGATGGATCGGTTTGAACTTATGGAAAGTCAATTGCATAGGCCAAATTGCGTAAGCAATGAAAAGATCAGTTTTTGAAGATAAGGGTATTTTAGTCATTTCACTATTCACCTTGACTGAACCCAGAAATTTGGTCCTAAAAATGCTTCCATTAGATGCGTCTCAGAAAAAGGAATCCAAAGAGACCAAAATCACCCAAACAGAGTTAAAATGAGCAAGTTATGGCCCTTTGAAGTTCAGGGGCAAAAATATAATTTTATTAAAAAACGAATTTACCCTACAAAAACATAGGGGCCCATTTTGATATGTGCACCCTTCATCTTCAACCTCTGGAAGGTTCTAGAACGGCGGTGATTGGAGGAGAAATCACCGCCATTCTGGAGGTTTCTCCACCGACATTCAAAGGTGGTGAGAGCCCCCTCCAAAACCCTCTCATAGCTCTATAAATAGAGCTCTTGGGTGCCTCTAATGGCAGCCCAAAATGTTAAAGAAAACCCGTTGAGGAACAGTGACCTAGAGGGAAACAAGGAGAAAAACCCAGCAACGAGCCAGGTATGCCCAAGATCCCTCAAAACCCATCTTCGCAGTAGATCTAGGATCAATTTCCCTAGGTTTTTGCATGAAAAACCATGCAAAATGGAGCCCTGGAGACTCACCAAGGACCCAGGAACGTTCCTTGGGCCGCACTGGTTCGACAGGGTCGAACTAGGGTGTCCTAAGGATGCCCCGGTTCCCCAACGAACAGGACCTTCCAGTTGGAACGTCCCACATCGACGCAATTTGAAAAACCAAACTGGACGCGCCCGCAAAAGAGACAGTCGGGCGAAAAAACCCTGCGCATCTGCAAACGCGCCCGTTGAGGCGCATGCCATAGACGCGCAGCGCACTAGCGGTACGCTGTTTTTTTGTTCCTTAAGGAAGCCAGGGCGCACGACGCAGACGCGCAGCGCCCTAGCATTCCGTCTTTTCATTCTTGGGACCCCTACATATGTGCGACACTAAAATTCTTATAACTTGAGATCTAGAGCTCCGATTGAGGCGCCGCAAAAGGCGTTGTGTTCGTGTCGATGAGATGGACACATCCAAACTATAAAATCCCTAATCAAGGCCCAATCAAAGGTGGGCATGACCCTTAGAATAGGATGGTGGCGCGTGGCCGCTAAACCTTTGGAAAACTGAAGATACCAAGGCCCAATTGGGACCTTAGGACACCCATAGGCATAGGGAAGGACCCCTATGCCTAAGTAATAAGATCAACCACTCTAAAAATCATAAAAGATAGGCTAAACTAACCTTGATTCCCCAAACCATGTTCAAGAGCGTACGAGGACAAAGGTGTTAGTGCAACCTAGTTAGGTAGGTGCTCTATCGCTACCAGATTCTTTTAAAAGAACTATGATTGTTTTGCAAATACATGATTTAAGTATATGACTTGTTTAGCATGCATGTGACAAATGCTTTATGCATAGACATGTTTTGTATATACATTATGCATAGATATGTTTTGCAAACTATTGCATACATTGCATGATCTATGAGCATTAAGTTCTTGCAAAGATTGCATGTCCTTGAGGGTTGCCAAAAGACACTAAAGTGCCGAGGGCCAGGCAGTTGTGAGGGACCCAAAGAGGACAGGTTATGAAAAATACATTGTGCATGTATTGCCAAGACATGTGCTACATGCATAGATTGCATGATAAGTGTAGCCTTGACCGATGAGGGTGGGCTGATGAGGGCGGGCCGACGAGGGCGGGCCAGAGAGAGCTGACAAGGCTTCTAGGCTGGCAGGTTTCTAGGCAGGGTGATGACTTTGAATGCAATACTAGCATGAGCAGATTTTATGCATTACATGCATGTTTTGCAACTAATTTCATAAATTGCATGATTTACTACGAAGAAGTGTCATATGCCCCGTGGAGGTATATGATCCTGTGTCCCTAGGTACTCGGGGACCACACGGCGGTGAGGTCGTGGGCATAGTGGGACCCTATGGTTTCATGGATTTATGTGCATTGCATATGGCATGATATGAGGATGGTCGACCATACCATACTAGAGATCCATGAGTTGGATTCCATGAAGCATCTGATGCATATCATAATGTTATGATATATATGTATATGATACTTTTGATTTTTGGATTATGTAATCCTTTAAGTCTTTAGTATTTTAGTTTGACAATGGATTTTGACATCAATATTGAACTTGGGTATTCAGACATGCACATGTTTTGAAAGAGCATATGATTTTAAAACATCTCATGCATTATAAAACTAGTAGTGATAGGCTCCTACTGAGTATAGTATATACTCACCCAATCCTCAACATTTTCCAGACACAAAGTAAATACTTAAGGGCAATGTACGCTTGTGCTAGGAGACACCCAGATTCAGTGCAAGTAAGTAAACCCCTACCTTATCTTTCAATGTTACTTGGTTGTAGTTACTCTCTAATAGCTGGGGATGTGACTAACACTTTCTTGGGAATAATATTGATTTAAACTTTGCCATGGCTAAATAATTTGAGAATGTGTTTTGACACTCAGGGTTTTTATGAAAGATTGTTTTCCAAATGAAAAAGATTTTCATGCATTTCATACTTATAAAACAAGAGATCTCACCTTTTTTATCAAAATTGCATCATATAAAAACCCGGGTCGTGACATTTCTTATGATGATTATGAGTCACAAAGTCTACAACCATCCTTAGAAATCTCCAACTTCTATATACTTGAGTCATGTCCTGATTCTGATTATGAAGAGACTTCAATTGATGAAGAGCATAACACTTTTCAAAAATCCAACCCTAATCCTCTAGATGTGTGTCCCACCTATTTGTATGACTCTGATGAAGACATATGTATTGAGGAGATGCCTAAGTTGTTGGATACTCTGCCTCTAATGGACACTTCTAGATGGCAAGCCAGAGTAGATCATCCTAAACATAAAATTCAAATTGAGCCTTTCAATGTAGAAGATGTACCTGATTGAGACCTAGCAGCCTTATTTGAACAAACATCAGATAATAATATAGGCCCAATTGATACCGTACCTCTGCTTAAAGCAGAGTCAATTAATATGCATCAACCTATTCTGGGATACACATAAGAAGATAACCAGGGTTTAAGCCAAACCTTGTCCCCGCCTCTAGTAATATAAGAACAACCTATTAGAGAAGGGCAGAGTCAGGTTATTACCCTAGTTCAGGACAATGATAGGGACACGGAGGAAAATGATAAACTGAATAGAATGGTCATTATTATCCCTCAATTTGGTCAAGACAAGGACTGTTTGTCACCATATGGTCTAAGGAAATACAAGGTAGTTCATGCAATCATTGTATTACCCTCGCCTCAATTTTCGAGGTGGAGCAATTATATTGACTATCGTGAAATATTGAAGAAGGGGAATCAACACTATGGTCCCTCTACTTTTATATTTGCAGTGATCTACTGTATTATATTCATATCACCACCTAAAAATTCAAGGTGAAGGCCATATATAGATTACCACGAAAATCTGAAGTGGCGTGAGAATTCTCACCAGTTCATTTTAGGGTTAGGATTAGGACAAATAAAGCTAACCCAGTTAGGTCTAGTTTTAGAACGTTAGGTTAGGTAATGTCTGGCTGAAGACATTAAACTTAGCGCTTTTTGGGAGGCAACCCAAAGGTTTAGAGTTTACATCTCTCAACTTTCATATAGAATCCTATGTTTTCAAACATTAGGGACAATGTTTCATTCAGGTTGGGGGGTGTGGATGCACTAGAGATTTTGAGTTTTCTTGAAAGAAAAAAACAATTGAAAAAAACAAAAAGTTTTTAAAGTAGAGTTCCCTTACTGTGATGAGAACTGAATGTTCAGAATTTAGTAAATATACTGTTTTCACCTCTTAATGGGAATGCATATGATTAGTTTTGCATGTCATTCATGAGTTGAAGCATTTTATGAAAGTTAATTCTCGGAAACTATTTACACACAGCACATAATCAAGACTAATATAGAGATATGACTTAAAGACTCTGAGAAAAATCAGTGGAGATCTATAACCTAGTGAGAGTTTGAGACTATCTTCTTTGAGAGAGTTATAAGTAATTCCATAATTTCTTCAGCGTACATACATTATTGTGATCCTGTTATCATTGTTTTGGTTAAACATCAAGAATAAAAAGGAGTAATAGCTTTAATTCTAGAAATTTATTGAATTTGCTATGCTTTAGGAAACCTAGGAAATGATATAGGCCATCCTTGCTCAGCCCAGAGACATAAAGCCTACCCAATACAGTATACCACTAGTTAGCCTTTTGAGCCTGTTATTAAGCCTTTTCTTTCTTAACCCCATTCACCTTAGCCTAAAATAACCCAAAATAAAAAACCACTACCCATCTTCAAAATGAGTAGAGTAGAAAAAATTCAAAAATAGGACAAAAAGTCAAAGAAGTGAGAAAAAATTAAATGTCTTTCTTCCAAAGAAAAGAAAAAAGAAAGACCAAAATCTGAAAGAGAAATTCACTTCAAGTACAAACCAAAAAGAAAAGCTGTCCTAGAAGATATTTATTGAAGACATCTACTCAATTTTGAACCTTTGAATTCTTTATACCATTCATTTCTAAACATATCTTAAGCCTTCATTTCGTCCTAGTTAAAGACCTATTGATCTTAGGTAGACATAGCCTTAAAGAGGAGATAAAAAGAAAGAATTAAAGTAAAAGGCCCCTAATATTCTTGGTGATAACATCCATTCTTAGGGATCACTTTCCTTTGTCTCGTGAGTGTTGAAAAGAATTATGTCAACCATCAGCTTGTTGGATTGGGTCACATAATGAGAGGAATATGTTAAACCCCTTATATGAGAGTTTATTTATGAGCGTATACCTGTGAGGATTTGAGGTCAAAGCATATTTCCAATGGAATGTAAGCATATCTAATTAGAAGTCAAGATCTACGTGGCTGTACACACACATGCAATCTGAGAAATAGCTCAAATAAGATGTCTTTAATATGTGTATGGTGCATAAAATTATCAAATCCTCTTTATTAAGTTGTGAAAAACTAGTCAATTTGCTAATGAATGAGGATTCTGTGAGATAAAATAGGGAACTTGATTTTACTGAATTTTGTGGGTATATTTATCGCAAACCATCACGAGGCCTAACTCGTCCACTAGGGGTAACCTAGCGGTTCAAGGGCTTGTTACATATGCTAAATGCAATCGTGAGTATCTACGAAAGTGGCATCTTGTATCAGTTTTGTAAAATAGTTGTCTACATGTTTTGCTCGGGACTAGCAAAATGTTAGTTGGGGGGTATGTTAAGTGTTCATTTTTGGCTAAAATACCTCTAATTTAGTGTTCAATTAGAGCATCCATGCCATTAATTTCAAGATTTTTCATAAAATATTTCATTTTAGCTTTAATTGACCATCCAACCGTTATATTGCAAAATTAATGGTTAGATGATCCTCAAAGCTAATTAGATGAATAATAAATAGTTTGGATGATTCTAATTGGGTCATGTGCATTGTAGATCAATTGACTTAGGCGTGGATGCTCCAGATCAAATCAAGGATATCAGATGAAGATGATGAATTATCATAAAAAAAGAAGACTTTGAAGAGTCCTATGACAGAACAAATTTGAAGACTTTCAGAGTTCTAGCAAGACCAGGAAAACTAGTGGACCCCATCTATCTCTATCACTCTGTCTCCTCTTTTTTATCCCTTCCGTCTCTTTTCTCTCTTTTCTTCCTTCTCTATCTCCTCTCTTTTTCTCTTATCTTTCTCCTCTTTCCTCTTTTCTTCCCCCTTCTCCGGTTTCCACAGTCACCGGACGGCCACGGGGTTTTCTCTCCATCTTCCTTCTCTCCTTCCTCTCCTCCTTCCTCTTCCCTTCTCCCTTCTCCCTTCTTCCCCTTTCTTTCTTCCTCTCCTCCTTCTTTACCACGTTTTCTTGGTTTTTTTTGTTAAAAACCAGAACCCCAAAGAATTATGTTTCTACCCCTGACAGATCTCAATAATACCATTTGGGTCTTTTATCTAAAATTCCATCTATGTCTCCAGAAGAATTCCATCCATGTCCCCAATTTAATTCCATCTGTGTCCTCACTTTAATTACATCTATGTCCCAGTTTTGTTTTATTAACATTTTGACTATTCAGGGACAGTGGAATCCAAGGACAAGCTTATCCAGGAAGCCTTTTAGTTTTATTTTCTGTTGTCTTTTGAATAAATAATTGTGCAAACTGCAAAAATTGAATAAATTTGGATTTTAGTTTATTCTTAGTTTATTTTTAGTATAGACTTTGTTTTTATTCTTTTATTAATTGAATTGTATTGAAAACTCCATCATTTTAAATCAAGTCCTCGTGGGATAGACCCGTACTTGCATAAGCTACACTGCAATAGCCCGTGTACTTGTGGTTAAACAATCAACAAGTTTTTGGCTTAAATCTAATTTTAGATTCTCATATTAAAGATCAGGAATAGTAAAGGTGCTTTAAATTGTCCTATAACACAGATCTGAAAGTTAAGTGAAGATTGGAATTTAAACAAATGAGTAATTGAAGATCTTCTAAAATTAAACCAGAACCGTTGATTCAGTTAACCATGGCTAGATAAAACATTTCCTAGACTAATCAAAGAATAAGCAAAACACAGATAACAGAATAGGAATAACACAGAACTTAGATAAGGACAGAAAATGTAATTAGAATTTTTCTACCGGGGGCAAAAAGGAAATTTTCCTTAAAAGTTCCTTAAGTTTCTCGCAAAACAAAAAAGCTCTACGGAAAGAGGGATTGCCAATTGGAGCTAATGGAGATGACATGGAGAGAAGGTAGGCACCGGTGTTGATGATTTGGTAGTGCCTGGACCGTTAGATCGGGGCTAAAGTGAGAAAACGTCTCCTTGTCGTGAAAGAGAGCAAATCATCAACTAGTGCTGGGCGGAGGAGGGAGAAGGTGAACAGAGGATAAAGGGGAGTCACACGGCCTAGAGGTCGATAATGATCTGGGTGTCGTTCATGGTCTTGCTATGATGGGCGTCGCACGACTCCCTGGAGTAAAGAAAACTGGGCAGTGAAGATGGAGGACAAGGGGAAGAGGGACATGACGTCCTGGTTTTCTAGGCGTCGTCTAGTGGAGTGTTGGAAGTAGAGGCGAAGTGGGTTTTAGCCTGGCTAGTGAAGACGATGGGAAGCAGGGGATAGAGGGACGTCTGTTGAGGATGGGTTGTCAAACTAAAGGAGAAAAAGAGGGAAGAGGGTATGGGAGCGAAAGAGAAGAGGAGACAGGCTGAAGGTGGAGACTGTGGTGTACCGGGTGAAGGGAGAAGCCGGCCCACAAAAGGGTGATGATCACAGGTGCTGGGAAGGAGAGAAACAAAAAAAAAACTGCAGTGAAGAACTAATGCATCTGGGTTGTGGGGAGGATGTGGAGCAGGTAAGGTGGTGCATGGAAAAGGAAAAACACAATGAAAAGGAGGGTGCTAAGTTGGGGAATACGATGAAATAGTAAAAGATGATGAAATAAGAAAGCAAAAGACAGAACCAAAAACTCCCCCTTCCAACCTCAGAGTTCTCTCTTTATAAGTTTTCCCCCTTCCTAATTCTCCGCCCCCTCTTTCTTTATCCTCTAGTAGTTGGTTTCCTCTTAGTAACTTTCTCTTACTTGCAAATCTCATCAATAATCTCCTTTGCTTTTTAGAATTCTTCTTCTTTTAGGAAACCTTCATCCCTTACCTTATTAGAGATTTGGTCTATTCATTTCTCTCATGACTCATCTACACCATTGAATATCAATCTGAGCAATCCAATCATCCTTTAGTTGATTTGCAAGATCAAAAACTAGATTAGAGTCATCTAAACTATACAATAAGTATCTATTTAGCTCAAATAATCATCTAACCATTTATTTTGACAATTTACTATTGGATGGTTAATTTGAACTAAATTTCATAGATTATCTAAAAATCATCAAATTAATGAGTTAGATGGTCTAATTAATCCTACTTAAGCTTACTTAATATACACAGATTCAAGATCAGCAAGAAGTAGCAAGCAATGGTATATCAAAAACCTTGGGCTGGATGACGATAAGATCACAACCAGAAGTAATAAAATATGTCGAATATCCCATCAATGGTTATTGCTTTTACACGAAAGACCGTGATAACTCAAGAATGCAACAGAATAGCAGAGTTAGTTTAGTTATCAATGCTACATTCTTTTAAGTTCAAAGGATAATAGGCTAATGGTGGTAGATGATATTTATTACGGGGTTATAAGAGAGATTTAGGCCTTATATTATACTTTCAAAACTATGGTTATGTTTAAGTGTGATTGGGTGGGACACAACAGCATAAAAAATGATGCCCTTAGATGGAAATTAGTTGACCTTAAGAGGATCAGCTATAAAAATGATCAATTTATTTTTGCATCTTAAGCAAAACAAGTATTTTATGTACAAGATGAACGTGATAAGAGATGGTCAACTATTTTATCATCCTGTCCGATGGATTTTTATCATGAAGACAATCTAAGAGATGCTCAAATCAATTACCCTTCTATTACCACAACAATCCCATCAATCGAAGCAGTACTTGATAAGAATGATGATTATGTGCATGACAATGGTGAGGAAGGTTCTTGGGTTTGAAAACAATATATATTTTGGGGTATATGGAATACATATATTAGTCAGTTGTAATATATATATATATAATATAATATAATGTCATGTTTATAATTTTTAACTCTGCATTTGTCATGAGATATATGGGATACTGATAGTGAGCTATATATATATATATATATGAATGCATGAATTAGTATTCACTATTTGTTTCATTGTGTTTTACTTGTCAGATACTCCAAAGTACTAACATAAAAGTTATATATATTTTGAATAAAAAATTATAAAAAAGTATAAAATATTGTATACTTTTAAAGTCGTTTACAGATAAACGACTTTCAAAGTCTACAGTTTTAGAGTCATTTATAATATAAACGACTTCTTTATATATAACAAATTTGGCAACAAAAGGAACCTCCTAAATTTATCATATTAATTATTTAACATCTTTAATTCTTAAATAGCAATTTACAATTGTTGGAATTATGTGAATTTGGTTTCAAGAAAATTAACGTTAATATAAGGACCACTCTGATAGGCATAAGTCACGAAATGGATAGGAAAATTTAAGCTAGCATGTACTCCCACATTCCCACTTCATAATTTGAGCCATGAACCTTGCGCCCTAAGCCCCAAACCTTAAACCCTAAACCATGAACCTTGAATCTTGAACCTGAACTCTTACCCTAAACCCTAATTCCATATTTATATATAAATTTTAGGTCTTTTGTCATGAACTATATGTATGGATTGATAAGTGAGCTGTGTGTGTGTGTATGTGTGTGTGTGTGTGTGTGTGTGTGTGTGCATACAAAGAATGTATGAATTGATGTTGACTATAAAAAAATCTGTTTCATTGAAAAACGATTTTAAAAGTTATGACATTTAAAGTCGTTTTCCTGAAAATGACTTTAAAAGTGTAGCACACATCATAATTAATTATTCATCTTTTTTTGCTTAATGTCTTTTATTACTACATATTTGTACTTCTCTGGTTATCACATATTTTTATTTCTTTAGGAGTGTTTCTAAAATATTTTGTGACACAAGTAAACTTTAGAAGCTTAGTATCAATCAAATATATACGGACATATATATATATATATATTCATTTGAAAAGGACAGAAAAATTTAAGCTAACACAGCCACATTCCGACCTCATAATTAATTTATCATCTTATTTGCTTAATGTTCTTTTATTAGTATTGTTTTTGTAATTATTTGGTTATAACATATTTTTAGTTCTTAATTTAGGAGTGTTACTACAATATGCTATGGCAAGTAAACTTTGGAAGCTCATAGCTAGTGTTAATGAAATATATATATATATTCATTTAAAATTAATTAATTGTTATAGATGAAGTACTAACATAAAAGTTGTATATATTTTGAATAAAAATATTTTTTGCTTAATATTCTTTTATTAGTATAGTTTTTATAATTCTTTGGTTATCACATATTTTTAGTTCTTAATTTAGGAGTATTTCTAAAGTATTTTGTGATGCATGTAAACTTTGGAAGCTTATAGTGTCAATCAAATATATATATATATATATTCATTTAAAAGTAATTGACTAATTGTTATATAGGAAGTACTAACATAAAAGGTGATATATTTTGAAGAAAAAAGTTATAAATAAAAAATGATAAAAAAGTGTATGCATGAACCTATGTTGACTTCAAAATTGTACACTTTTAAAGTATGTACATCAAATAACAATTTACAAAAGTTTGACTTATGTATATTTAGTGTCAAGAAAACTTTAATATAAGAACCACGCTCTCTCTCTCTCTCTCTCTCTCTCTCTCTCTCTCTCTCTCTCTCTCTCTCTCACACACACACACACACACACACACACACACACACACACACACACACACACAAGCATATAGCTCATGAAATGGTAGGGAAATTTAAGCTAACACACCCACATTCCCACCTCATAATTAATTTACCATATTATTTTTCTTAATGTTTTTTATTAGTATAGTTTTTGTAATTCTTTGATTATCACATATTTTTAGTTCTTAATTTTGGTTATTATAGTATTTGTGGTGCAAGTAAACTTTGGAAACTAATATTGCTAATCAAATATATATTTTTCATTTAAAATTAATTAATTATTATATATGAATAAAAAATTATAAAATAGTGTATACTTTTAAAGTCATTTTTCTCTAAACGACTTTAAAAGTCTACACTTTAAAAGTTGTTTTATATATAAACGACTTTAACAGTCTACACTTTTAAAGTAGTTTTATATATAAATGACTTCTTTATGCACCCTTATTTAAACCACCAAATAGACTTCTTGTGCCATGGTTGAGTAACATAGAGAAAAAATGAGGGAGAAGAAAGAGGAGACGAAGAAGAACAAAGAAGGAGACGAGAAGAGGGAGAATTTTGGTGGCCAAAGGAGAAAAGTGCAGTACGTAGGAGGGAACTAGGTTCTGGTGAGGGAGTGTGGGCAGCGGGGTGGGTGGGAAATTAGGTTTTCGAGGTGGGGGGTGCATGAAGGTGGTTCGGGTAGGGTACCGGGGGGTTGTGGGGTTGTAGGGAGGGGTTCAAGCGAGTACCGAGAGAGGGGGTGGTGAGGGCAGGGGTACCTAGGAGGGGAGAGGTGGGTTGCAAGGAGGGGGTTCGGGTGGAGGCTGGAGAGAGGGGAGTTGGAGGGGTGGGGGTTTGGGTCGGGTACTTGGAGAGGGGAAGGTGGGGGCATGGAGGGGTTCGGGTGGGGACTAGAGAGGGGGAAGGTGGGGGACAGGGAGGGGGTTTGGGTGTGGACCAAAGAGAGGGGAGGTGGGGTGGGGTGGGGTGCGGGTTCTAGTGGGGTGCAGGAGAGAGGGGAGGTAGGGGGTAGGGAAGGGATTCGGGTGGGGATTGGAGAGGGGAGGTGGGGAGCATGGAGGGGGTTCAGGTGGGGATTGAAGAGGGGGAGCTAAGGGGGAGGAAATGTATTCGGGTGGGGACCGAGAGAGGGGGAGCTAGGGGTAGGAAGGGGGTTCAAGTGTGGAAGAGAGGGGAGGTGGGGGTTTAGGTGGGAGTAGGAGAGGGGAGTTGGGGGCAAGGTGGGGTGGGGTACCAAAGAGGGGGGATTGGGGGGCAGAGGGTGAGGGGGAACTGGGTTCCGAGGAGGGGGGAGAGGTGTGATGAAGGTGAGGGGGGATCTGAGCAGTGGGTGGGGGGGGTACCTCCATTTACTACCATTGATTGATTGATTTTTAATGACAAATTTTCATGGTTTACTACAGAGAATTATGTGATTCATGTGCAAATCCTAGCTTTGGAGATATTCATCTAGATGAATCAGAGCTGATAAGCACGATCTTACAGGTGTGCTTAATTGCTTCATCTTTTCTTTTGTTAACATTTCTAGTAATAACATCTAGTAACTCCAATGCATGTTTCTATTTTCATGTTATTTGCTTTCCTAGTTAAATCAAGACTAATCTCTCTAAGGCTAGGTGTAGCTTTAAAATTACTTGCAATGCCAAAACCATGAGTTTGTGCTTTAAATGTTAATAAATTCAATCCAATTTCAACCTACACATCAGTCAAAGAATTTTGGGACGACCTATAAGCAATCCATAACTATGAATATTTTTACCATGAAAAGTAATGATTCTATTTTTGAAATCTTTACTACATTTACCAATATTATTAGTGGTTTAAAATCTTTTGGTAAATTTTTTACTAGCTAAGTTGGTGAATAAGATTCATAGGTCTTTCCTTAAATTTTGAGATGCCAAGGGCCAACTATCCAAGAAGCTAAAGATTTAGAGAATTTGAAACTTGATGAGCTTATAAGGTCACTCATGAACTATAAGATTGCTCATAAGTTCAAAAAACAAGAGGAGCTAAAGAAGAAGAAAGGAATATCACTTTGATCCACTATAGAGGATGAGACTAAAAGTGTTGAAGATATTGCACTTCTTACTAGGAAGTTTAAGAAGTTCATTAAGGGAAGAAAGAATAGTGAAAAGAAAAACTTTAAGAAAGCTACAAACAAAGATTATAAGAAAAAACTTTAAGAAAGCATTATTAGGAGAGAGAGAGAGAGAGAGAGAGAGAGAGCGTTTATCTCATGAAAACAAGTATTATAAAATAAAAAATGATAGAAAAAAAATTCACTTAAAAAACTTGTTGAAGAAAAGAAGAAAAATGAAATTCAATTGAATGATCTTTGCAAAATAGTAAGAAAATGGATGAAATGTGTGGACTAAAAGTTTACTTACATGGGATCTAACCAAAATAATAACTAAAATATCTAAAAGGCTAAATTGGTTCTTAAGAAATCAAGCAAATAAAGTGTATGGACAGTTCGAAATTATGTATGACTCATAAAAGGTAAAATTCCAAAAGTAAGATACTCATGAAACTTAAATCAAACAAGGCATGAAATGACATGGTGTATGTGATCCAAGACATGAAACATGATCATAAAACCAAAATTTTAATGAACTTCAAGCATGAAAATAACCAAGAGAAACTTACATGAATCATAAACATTATTAGATGGAATTTGGTACATGAATTATGCACTACATATATAGGTTAACGTCTAGTATAAGTTAAGCTCACTACTTATGAATAAGTACACCCACTAAGAGATGTGAACTCGAACCAGTGGAGTTAAAGACTATTGAAAGGTCTATGGGATTTGTAACCCCTTTACAAGTATCTATACTAAGCAGGCAAATACTTTTTATGCATCCTTTATTTGTTTTTCTTGAGGTTAGTTTGTCACGTATGTTAGATATTGTATGTTTATGTGAATGGATGGAGACAGAGTCTCTTTTAATTATTTTTTTTACTTAAACTATGTTTATTAGGGACATCAGTTTGGTTTCTATAAATGCATTACATAACCTTTTTATGTCATTGTTCTAATATCATCGAGTGTTTCTTTGTATTAACAATGGAATGAGAAGAACATCAAACTGAAGATTATGGCCACATTGAAGAGCATGCACAAGAGGCCAACATGAGCACTATTCCAAAAAGAAATGGTAGAGGTGAATAACAATGGAAAAGGTTATCAAGAGAAAGTTGAAGGGAATTAAAGAAACTATTCAATACAATAGTAGAGGGCAAGAGATTGGTGAGCATGCCCCTGCTTATAGTAATTTCCTCTGATCTATAGTAAGAAGCATGGTTCCTATCACATTTGAGGATTGGAGACATGTGTCATCCTCAACAAAAGATTCAATATGGGAAATGGTGAAGGTATGTAAACATTAAGTACATGTATTATTTACATTATAACTTTTCTTATTTTTCAAATATAGTAATTTGATGTGTTCAATTTGCAGTCTGCCTTTGACGTGATGGATGACAAGAAGATACGTGCTTTACAAGGGGCATGTGAGTAATGGAGAAAATGGGAGAACTACCTTGTTTGCAATTACATAGCTCTTCCATCAAGGTTGTACACAGTGCCTTCCATTTACTCTGACATCATTGAACAAGAGGGCTGGAATGCATTTGTATAGAACTGCACTTGTACTGAGTTTGAGGTATGTGCAGAAATGATGCTTCATTCTTTTAATTACATGTAACGTTCAATTAGTGTGTTTGATCACGCATGTAAAAATGTGCAGGCTAAGAGTGCAAGGGAGAAGAAAGGTGCATGAAACAAATATGCAGCACCACCTATTTAGGATGGGCTATGCTCTTTTAGAAGAGCACAAAGTAAGCATTTGTGACAATTTATCCCATTCAATTAATGCTACTATAGTTATATACATGTTCTCTAACTATAGTGCTTTTGCTTGACAAAAAAGAAGAAGATGGGACTACGGAGCCCATTGATCGCTCCATTCTTTGGGAGATAGTGTATTCAATGAGTTGTATTGGCAATAAGTTTGCAAATGAAGCTACTGAGCAAATTGCTTCATGCATAGTAAGTGGTTCCACCTATCTATAAATTTTTTACAATTAATTAGATGAAATGATCATGTCTTTCTAATTAAATTTTGTAGGACATTCTTACCCAAGAAAGCCGACCCCTAATTGGGATAAGGTCTTGATGATGATGATGATTCTTACCCAAGAAAGCGCAACTATAGGAACTTTAAGCAACACTGCTGCCAAGGATGACATCCTTTCAAGGGCTATGGGCAATAAGCAGGACTTCCCTAACCAAGTTAGGGGCATGGGTTGAGGTATTGTTCCTTCTAAATTCATTGGTAGAGGACATATACCTAGAGTTCAAAAATGATGAGAAGGCCTACAATGAGCTCGTTGAGAAAATAAATGGCGATTTATTTAGATAGCTGCGTGAAGGAGGTATGATGATTGTTCCTCTATCCCCTGCTCATCATATGTGCCCTACTATACCTTCATCACATCCGAGCTGCAATTCCCCATCTAAAGAAGATAATGAAGGACATCTGCCTCCCTTCAAAAAGGAAATTATTGCCCAGGAGGTATATACATTGGTAAAACTATAAATTTTCATCTTCCATTTGTAATAATTCTATATCTCAACCTCTCTATTGCATATTTGATTTGCAGCTAGGTCAATGCTTGTTGCCTTGGATTCCCATCAAAATATCATGGCAGTTGGTTCATGCTATGAGCATGAATCAAACATTTTGCATAGAATTTATATGCCACTACATACTAAGCGGGTGTCCATTACCATGGCTTTGAATGCTAATGCCTGTCAACCATTCCCATTAGAAATGGAAAATATTATAACCATTGGGAGGCAATTGCATATCACATGCTTGGCCGGAGGCACTAATCATTCCCATGAAGTCCACAGCATGTATTTTATCATACTACCTTGCTCATTAATATGTTTTAGCTAAAGACCTCACTTAATTATTTAATAGCTCTATACTGTTAATTAGAAACAAAATGAGGCACCGAGATGTAGTCGACCTAAGAGCATATGGAAGTCCTACCTAACATGCCTCGATCTTTTAGGTTAATCTATGGTCTCGTCAATGACAATTTGGCAATCAATCTTATACAAATAAAGCGCGGAGTGCTTGCCGAGGATGTTGTTCAAGTGCCACTTATGGCAGGGAACCTATTACGAGTTTGCCTATGGGATCAGCTTGGGCACCCTCACATTGTCTCCTACATGGGGTATATGCACATACTTGCTTGTAAATCATTTGGAATTTAATTACATATTATATTTTAATGGTATATGTAATAATTATTTCTTTTATGTATCTTCTTGAATGATGCTACTAGCCTTTTTGAGGGTGAGGGTACTCTTTACCAATTCCTTGACCCTAGCATCATTTCTTGAGCGACGAAGCAATGGCCAATCGAGTGGCGTATTAAGGATATTTTGCCAGGCTTCTTTCGCTGCTCTCAGGGACAAGGCTTAATTTTTCCCTACAATAGCAGATAAGTTTTAATTTTCTTATTTTCTTGCCAATTTATTCTTTACTTAGGCTTTGTCAACTTCCATTACAATCCATATGATTGTCTATGTAGGTCTCATTGGATGATGTGCATTTTGGATGTGCATGGTGGTCATGCTTTCTTTTTTTTTATTCTTGTGGAGCACACTTCTGCCCTGCCCTAACCGATATTATAAATAAGTAAGCTTTTTTTTTTTCATGTGTTATATGTAAATAAGTAATTTGTTCTCCATCTTTAATGCATTTGAAATTTAAATTTGTAGGACTTGGTGGGAATGGGCTACAATGACCGAAACTTTACAACCACCAAAACTCACGTGAAGAATGTCAAGGTATATGAAATAGTTAATTGCTCTAAGTTATTACTAATTAAACTTACATTATTAAAAATGATATTTATGAGTTCTTTTTTGTTGTCCTTATTTCACAGTGCCCTAAACAACAATCTGATTGGAAATGTGGGTGTTATGTCATGAGGTACATGAGGACCCTAATATTTGATTGTACTCATGTCTCCCATTTACAAAAGGTAGAACACTTTTTATTTTGCATAATTTTATATTTTTTTACAGTTTTTATGTGTCTAGCTAAAAGATTTTAGTTTTATTAAATATATTTTTATTTTAGGCAGTTGTGCTTTCTGAGTGGGCAAACAAGAAGAGTTACTCCAGAGTAAATAGTAAAGTTCTAGTCATGTGACTTTGAGGTTATGGATTCAAGGTGTGGAAACAGCCTCTTGCAAAAATGCAAGGTAAGACTACATACTGTAGACCCTTGTAGTCCGCCCCTTCCTCGGACCTTGCATAGGTAGGAGTTTTGTGCACTTGGGCTGCCCTTTATTGATGAAACCCAAATAAAGACACCCCAAACATGTAATCGAGACTAACTAGAGAAAAACTTTGGCACCTGGGATGATGACAATGGAAGCAATTTGAGCTAACCCAACTAACATCAGGAAGTGTCCATTTTAATACTCCTCCAGTAATTTTTTTGCCATTTACAGGAAGGGTGGCCGCAACAAAATATATTGCTTGCTATGAGAATAAACTTTTCTAACCCTCATCTAGTCCTTCGCTCTACTAGATCCAACATTAGTTTCCTTCAATCTTAACTCTTCAGTGTTGGCACTTATCTCGATACCAGCCTCTTTAGAGTTGTAACTCATTCCATCATCATCTTGTTCAAAGTCCATTGCAAAATCGACATCTAACTTAATCGAATTCTCAGGTTTAGAACCTTCCTTCCTAGATTGTTGGTCTTCTTCAAAGCGTAACATGTTTATGAGACGATTTCCTTGATTCCGAAAACTTTCACAGAGGAGCATGTTTGTCTCATCAAAGACCTACGATTTATAACTGACAATACAATATAAGAAGAGAAACAAATAAGAAGAGAATCATGGATCCTAGAAGTAATAAATTAGTTCTTCAAAAAGGGCATTTGTTACAAATAACCACATATTGAAGCCAGAATAGTAGAATTATTGGAGTTCCAATCCTCAAATATCTTCAATAATCAATATCAGCCAAACTACCTAAACATTGGAATAATTAGAAATTCATTAGGCATTTTTCTATACAATTCAGAAGTTTTTATAATTTTCAAATTAAAATTAAAATTTTTAAAACTAAGTTAATTCTAATTGATAAAATTCAAATTCTCAAAATTATATATAAGAGTTCAATAAGAATAGACACTCATGAGCGTTGAATGAAGTAAACTTTTCCTTTTTCACTTTGGGTGATTATTTTTTGTACATATAAGTTATTTATCATGTTTGGAATATCATAGAAAGGCAATATATCAAAATTTTCTCATTGGATGCTCTCATTCTATGTTTCCTTGAGTTAAAAATAATAATAATTTATTTTTATTAATTTTTTCAGAAACCTAATAGAGGGTACCTAATTTTTGTACATTAAACATGATGAATGACTTAAATCTTCAAAAGAGGCTCTAGAGGCAGCTTCGAACAATGAGCATCTAGTCCCATATATGTCATATTCATAATATAGATAAAATTTAACTTAACATCTTAAAGTCACATATGAATAATGCTCTCTCTTTTTTTGAATTTTTTTACTAATAGTTTTCAAATTTATTCCTAAACCCAAACTTCAATCTATAATCTAAGAAGGAATTGGCTTTGTTATAATAAAGCTAGTTAAATAAAAAGGAGGAGGAGGGTCTTGCATCAGGTGCCAGCCGACAAAGAAGAAGTTGAATATGATTTTATTATTTCTTTCAAATGAATATGCATTTGTATTTTACTTTGTAAGTAAAAAATGAAAATCGTCTTCAACTTCTTAAAAGTATGGCAACCCTAACATGGTATGAATCGAAAACTAACATTTCCTCAAGCTAGGGTATCCCCCATAAGTGACACACTGCATTGGGTCCCAAGTGCTGTGAAAAATGGGCAAGGGTTGCTAGGGAATTCCCCCAAAAGCAATGTGCTACATCAAATCCTAGGTGTAGTTGAGAATGGGCAAGGGCTATTAGAGTGTCCCTTCGGAAGCGACACATTGCATTAAAACCCAGGTGCAGCAAAAAAGTGGGTATAGGTTCATACCATGGAGGTTGAGAAGTACAAGGGTAAATAAGATATCTCAAGAGCATAAGCTTCATATCCCCACATGAAATATAGGGACATTGAAAGGTAAGAGTTTGGAGTTTGTAGATACGATAAAAAATAGGAGAGTCAACATCACTTGTATCCAAGAAACCAAATTCATCACTTGTATCCAAGAAACCAAATTGAAAGAGGCTAAAACTAGAGAAATCGACTGCAATAAACTCTATAGAAAAGGATAATAACATAAATTACGTAGGACTAATAGTGGATAATGTAACAACCCGACATTTTGTTATAATTAAAAAGAGGAGTTTAAGTACAAAAATTAAAATTTTCTTCTAAATTTGACTTTGAAACTTCAAAAATCAAAACGTACATGATGAGAGCTTTCCAGCAACACTAATTTTGCAAAAAATAGAGATCGGAGGTGAGAGAACCAAAAATTTTACTAAATTACTGAGGGGGCCAAGTTGATAATGGCACCCCCTCACCATGGATGGACCCCATGTGATGGCGAACCAAGGGGAGCTCAACATGTGGAGCTTTACCCAAGATATCTATCACATAAGGAAGAAGCCCACCACCCTCTCTCTCTCTCTCTCTCTCTCTCTCTCTCTCTCTCTCTCTCTCTCTCTCTCTCTCTCTCTCTCTCTCTCTCTCTCTCTCTCTCTCTCTCTCTCTCTCTCTCTCTCTCTCTCTCTCTCTCTCTCTCTCTCTCTCTCTCTCTCTCGTTGAAAAATCCTCTTCTAGCGTCTCCCTCTCCCCTCACCATCAACATGGTTTTCTTCCCCATCGATGACTGTCATAAGCACAAGCAAGAACCCCACCTTGTCTAGCTACTTCTCTTTCTTTTCCCTCTCCTCTGTCACACTATCTTTCCCTTCACCATTCGTCTCGTGGCCGACAATGATGAAAAAAATAGTTGAGGTATCCGTCGGTTTTTCCTTTATTTTTTGCACTAAATGGTGATGGAATCACCCCAAATTTCACATGAGTGAAGGCAAAAACATGCTCTACAAAACCTATGTTTTGATTTGGTGGAAAAAATGCATTTTTGACATTGTAACAGTCACCTGCAATGACCAGTTTTTGGTTGTTTTCTCTGGCGACAGTGACCAGATTTTTAGCACAACCACTTTTTGGTGAGCAAAATTTGGGAAAAATTATATGGATGGAATCTTGACTGAGTGAATTCACATCTGTGTCAATGAAAATTTGATTGGATATTATCTAATTGTTGAATTTTTTATTTAAACGTGGTTCATGAGCGGCACTAGATCTACAAATCTAACCATTGAAAACATGAACAGATAGTAGATCTATGAATCTGATGATGTGAGTCACATGTGGAGGATAGTGTGGATTGAAAACAATGAGTGAAAAGCCTATTAAATGTATAAATGTTGATTGGACCATTCCTTTATAGATCTGATCATTCTATCGCTTAGATCTAGGTAATTTAGGCCTAGAACATCATATCTGATTGATTGATGTGTGAAATTAAACTCCCTAACAGTCTAAGATAGCTAATACGAGGTTAAACAATAGATCAAAGACAATCTAATCATTCAAATTAGAATATTAATGTATGAATCCATGATCAAGAGACTAAATTATGATATTTATTCCATATTTCTTAGATTGATTCATAGTTGATGATAGAAGCCCTAATCCTCATTTTCTAATTTGTGAAGCAACTTCTAAATTGATTGGTAATCGATTCTAGTGATTTTGAATCATTGGGTTGAAGTGGGTAAATTCTAAGATTGCTAAGTTTTCATATTTATTTCACTTATGCATTGTTTTGTTGAGTACATGTAATTACTACATATAATTGTAGTTGATCATTATCCTTGAGATTCAGAAACAACATTCTCATGACTTGAATTATGTGAAAACTTTTGAATTGCCTCTGGATAAAATTGTCAGGATACAGAGCCTCCATTTTCATATAAATTTAAAATTATGATTATCAAATGATATGCACCACATGCGTTAAATGTGCATTGTCCTATAAATAAGGAAAACTTTGTCGAATTTTCATTAAAAATATAAGTATTTTACTATTACATTAGAAAACATAAAATGCCCATTATGGCTAATTGTCTTAACTAAATCTCATGCATCATTTAAATTTGACATCCATTGGCATTTAAATGAAAATTATGCATTTTAAAAACCATGATCATGATCTGATTATGTGATCAGTGACTAATATATAGCTGGGGGTACAATGGTACTTAGATTTTCATGCATTGATTTGCTAAGGATTTGTTTGAAACAAGCGCTTTTGCTTAGTGGACACTATGATAGGAGGGTTATAGGCATGGCCACCCACCTTCTGATGGTTGATTTTTCGACACCATGTCTGAGTGCCTAGATTTTGAGTGTGGCGTCTTGGAAAGGTTGCATTGCACGATCCATTCTCCTCCCATGCAAGATGGTGATAAGTCTCACGTAGTTGATGTCAGCATTTGAGCATGTTGTGTTCCACTATTAGGCAATTACCACAATATAGTGGTCCATGTATTCTTTTATTACAGTGTCCCACGATTGGGCGGTTGTTGTAGTGTTGCGATGTCCCATTATAGGGCAGTCGTCGTAGGTTATTTTTTGGCAACACGTGTGTGATAGGGTCATAGATACCCTAACTACTAGGCATAACAACACCTTGTATGATTTGTGATTTGATATATTCATATTTGCATGCTAAGAACTGATATATTTGACATAAATTGACGAGGACTTTCCTATATGTTATTTAAATTGAGATTTTAGTGTTTAACTAACTTATCGTAGATTTTGTGCACTCATTTATTGAGTACTCTTTTGATGTCAACATATCATATTATTCTTACGCTTGTATTGTACTTGAATGACCTAAAACCTTGGATGGAATGTTTTTCTGTGTGCATGAGTGCACGGAAGCGAGTTTGCACTGATTTATATTTGTGATCTTAGTTTTACCTATTGAGTATATATTCTCCTATACTCACCCCACCAACTCTACAGATAAACGTGAAGAAGGGAAAGGCAAGTTGAGACTAGGCATACAAAATAGTCAAAGAGATGGTATAGATAGTGTATGTATGATTTGTATATTTTATAAATATTGTGAGATGACTGAGTAGTTATGTAACTGTTACAAATAGTTTAAACATGTATAAATACGTTTAATACATATTGGATTGTGGGTTGTAGTTGCACATATTTCTGAGAAATGATAAGTTTTTGACTTGTCATATTTGAATAAAAAAATGTTTGATTTTAGAACTCATGAATGTATTTGATCGGTCTTATGACACTATGGATTTTCTAAAAGGTTTTTTGTAAAGAAAAATGTTTTCGCTATTTGTTTTCTAAAGCAAATTTTCAAATAGCTATCCTGCCTTTTGAAAATAATTCTTAAAAGGGCATTTGAAAACTTGGGCTATCACAGTTGGTATCAGAGCCTAGTTGTTCCTTTTACAAACAGTCCTACATGTTAAGAGTTAAAGACAATTAAAAAGTAACAGGTGGTGGTGGAGATGTGAGTTAAGAAAGTAACTCATATAGGAAGATATTGTGAAATGTGAAATAGATGCATCTTGGAAAAGAGGCTGTGGGGTCTGCTAGTTCGTCCACTTACACCCCAAAGGAAGAAGCTCACATGGAAGAATTTATGGCATAGATGATGAAGAATTTTAAAGAGTATATGCAACAAGAACAGACCCTAGTTCAGACATCATCTGTAACTAGCATTCCTGCCTCAATCATTGGTGAGGGTAGTTTTAAGAGGTAGTTCTAGCATGACAGGTAAATTACTGGAATGATTTCAGAGGATAGTTCCTAAATTTTCTTGGAAAGATGAACCAAAAGCAACATAGGAATGGATATATCAGGTTGAGAAAGCCTTTGAAGCTATGGAAATTTCAGAAGAGAAAAAGGTGAAGCTTTCCATTTCATCTTCACAGGAGAGGTTGTGTTTTGGTGGAGGACATCACAGAGGATTTATTTCCCTCAACCAACTAATATTTTATGGGATGATTTTCAAAGGGTATTTTATGACAAATATTTCCCTCCCCATGTTCAGGCAAGAATGGAGAGAGAATTTCTAAATTTGTAATAAAGAGATCTTATAGTCTTACAATATAAGAATAAGTTTGTAAAGTTGAGGAGGTTCGCACTAGATATCTGCACTTTAGATAAGAAAGTTGTAAAAAGATTTGTTTGACGTTTACACCCAAGTTTGAAGAATAAGGTTATGGGGACACAGATTCAGACCATAGCAAAAGCAATGGAAATGGCTTCTATTTTTGAAGAGGAATACTTACATAATCAACTCGAACAATGAAACAAAGAGAAATACAATATTATTCTAGCATGCTCAAACAGGGGTAAGTGCCCTTCTTCATCTTTTTCTTTAGGGCCACATAGACACCAAAGACCACCAATACAATGTTATAGATGTTGTGAACATGGAAACTTTATGAATGAGTGCCCTAGGAAACAAACAGGAAGTGGGCCCAAAACAAAAAATGCGCCCCAAAGTCAAGGTCGAGTATTCACTATCTCTTTTGAACAGGTTAGGGCCTCAAATGCATTGATTGAAGGTACTATTTTTATTTTAAATAAACATGCTAAAGTTTTATTTGATCCAAGTTCCATGCATTCAATCATCTCCAACATTTTTGCATCTTTTGTGTATTTACCTGTACATAAATTGGGATTTAGCTTGGATATAACTATACTAGGAGGTGAATCAGTTAGTGTCATGAGTTCCTTCAGGAGGTACCTATTGAAATAGTGGGGAAACAGTTGAAAGTTGATCTTAGACTACTCGATATTATTGATTTTGATGTTATATTGGGAATGGATTAGCTATCAATGAATTGGGTGATAGTGGACTGTCATAAAAAGAAGGTCATGTTAGGTGTACCAGGATAGACAATTATTTCATTCCAATGGAGACTAAATACAAATGGTGTTTGTATGATTTTAACCATGAAGGTAGCAAGATATATCTCAAAAGGATGTTAGGCCTTTTTAGCAAGTGTAGTAGCTATGGATGATGACCAACCCAAACTTGAGGAGTTGGAAGTTGATAGAGAATTTTAGGATGTTTTTCTTGAAGAACTTCTAAGATTACTTCCACAAAGAGAAATTGATTTTCTCATCAAACTTGTTCCACATTTTTTATGTATTTAACCGCAAGTCCACGGGCTATTGTAGTATAACTAATGCAAGTACAGGTCAATACCATGGGAACTCGACTTAAAAAGTGGGTGTTTAAATAAAATTTAATTGATAAAAATAACAAAAAATTACTCAAATTATTAAAATTAGAATCAGAGTTCAGATCTACTCAATTGCTAAAAATTACAGAATTTCTAGCTCAAAATAAAAGAAAATAAACCAAATAACATATAAAAAAAACTACTTTCCTAGCTTAATCACCATCAAATTATTCAAATCTAGTTTTCTTGGAGTTAATCAGCCTTCATAAACATCTTTAGTATATCCTTGATTAAAGATCTGACAGTCGGATTTGTCAGATTCCTCAAAATTGTAAAGATCTGGGGTAAATTGTAATTTTAGGATTTGGACGGTCTAGATCACTTTTTGAATTTCAGATTAAAGATCAAAGACATTAATTAAGTTTAGGGATGTCCTAATAATAAAATCTAAAAGTTAATTAAAAATCAGAAAAGAAACAGAGGAGAAATTGAATGTTTTTTGTTGTTTAAGGCTAACCTGTTGATTGGGTTAGGCCTTAATCAATCTAGTATAGATTGGACAATTCCTGGATAACAAAACACAGATAAAACAAAACTGGAATTGAAGCAAGGACACATAAGGAATTAAATTAGGGATTTAGATGTAATTAAAATTAAAGTGTGAAGGGCATAATTGGAATTTAAGCAAAAAATTCATAACTAAATAGAAAAAACTAGGAACCTGATGAGTAACTGGGAACTCGGTGGAGGTGAAGATGCCAGAGGTGGAAGAGAAGGGCAGAAGAGGAGGAGATGGGAGAGGAGAGGAGAGGAGAGGAAGTATAGGAAAACCCAAAATGGGTTTCCTCTTCTGAGATGGCCGATGACGGGGAAGAGAAGTAGAATGTTGCTAGTGGAGCAGATGGGGGAGAAGGAAGAAGAAGCAGAGGGGGAGGGGGAGGGGGAGGAAAAAGGAAAGAAAAGAGGAAACTTGTGTTGGGTTTCTATTTTTGGGCAGTCCGATGCAGTTCTTCCTGCGAACAGAAAAGAGAAGAGAGTAGAGCAGAGGCGAGGGAGTGGTGCTGGGTGGGGACGACTCCAAAGCATTGAAGGGGCAGAACAATAGAGGAAGCCGAAGGAGAGGGAGTCGACAGAAAGATAGGGAAATCTGGTAAGAGAGGAGACAACAGGAGAAGATGGAAGCCAAGCAATAAAGAGATCAGGTTTGAGCGTGGAGGAGAAAGTTGGCCTATCTAGGATTGGCATCGAGCAGTGGAAAGGTGACTAGGAAAAGGAGAAGGGATCGGTCAGTGAGGTCTGGGTAGAGGAGCAGAGCTGGTGATGGGGCAAGCAACAGAGAAAGTAGAGGAGGGATAAGGCAATGACTATGTTGATGAACAGAGGTGGGTGCAAAGGAGATGATGAAAAATGGTGTTGGGCTATTGGGTGTACTGCGGCCTTTGGTGCGGTCCTAGTTGATCAACAAAGAGGAGACCAGTGACCTGAGCAGTACGATGCAACTTGCTCAGGTGGTTTGGGGCATTGCAAGAAAGAGAGAAATACAAAGGGAGATAAGGAAAGAGAGGCGAATGGCTGGTGGGTTGCAACCATAGTCAGAGAGAGAGAGAGAGAGAGAGAGAGAGAGAGAGAGAGAGAGAGAGAGAGAGAGAGAGAGAGAGAGAGAGAGAGAGAGAGAGAGAGAGAGAGAGAGAGAGAGAGAGAGAGAGAGAGAGATGATGCCCGGTGGAGCAGTGAAACAAAAGAAGGGTGATGTGTGGTGCTAGTTCAGGTGGTGGAGAAGAACGAAAACAGAGAGAGAGGGAGAAAAACAAGGAATGCAAGAGAGAAGGGGGAAGGGGGAAGGGGGAAGGATAGGAGAAAGATGATAGAAGGGTCCAGGGAGCAGAGGAGAGGATAGGGGAAGGAGAACTTAAGAGAGAGATGGTGAGAAAAGAAGAAGAGAATGGGGGGGTTTGCCTCCATGGTCTAGCTAATAGGAGGTTATGAAGAGGAAAGAGAGGATCGTTGGAGAAGGAAAGAGAACATGGAGAGGAGTAAATAAGGGAGAGATGGAAAGAAAGAAAGAGGGAAAGAAAGAGAAGAAAGGGGAAGGGATTGTAACAGTTTCCTCCTTAGTCAAGCCTAAGAGAGAAGGAGACGTGGGAAAGTGGGGCAACCATAGTTTTATAGCCCTTTCTCCTTCGAAATTTGGTTCCTCCCCCTTCTTTGGAAACTTCTCCAAGTGCAACTTGCCTTCTCCATGTTATTTCCCTTTTGAGCTCAATTATCTTTTGGGAACTATCCTATCCATGTTTGTGAGTGATCTGGCCCATCCAAACTTCTTTTGATTGATCTACAAAACAAAAGCCCAAATTTGAGTAATCTAAACCATACATTAAGCATCTGATAAGCTCTAAATATCGTCTGACCATTAATTTTGACAAATTAGTGATTAGATGGTTATTTAGCTAAATTCAAAATCAAGCTAAAAATTACAAATTTGATCAATTATATTATCTAATTGAATGCTAAATGAGGGGTATTTTAACCAAAATTGAACACTTAACACACGTACAGCTCCTATTTCTAAGGCACCATATCGAATGGCTCCAGCAGAATTGAAAACACAATTGCAAGAATTATTAGACAAGGGTTTTATCAGACATAGTGTTTCACCTTGTGGAGCATCAGTTCTTTTTGTTAAGGAGAAATATGGATCCATGCAAATGTGTATTGATTATTGAATGTTGAATAATGTTATAGTAAAGAATAAGTATCCTTTTCCTCCGATTGATGCCCTCTTCGATCAGCTACAATTTGCCACTATTTTCTCTAAGATTGATTTGAAGTCAAGATATCATCAATTGAGTATTAGAGGAGAAGATATTTTTAAGACGACATTTAGAACTCGTTATGGTCACTACGAATTCTTAGTTATGCCGTTTGGACTAACAAATGCACTAGCTATGTTTATGGACCTTATGAATCCGGTCTTTAGATTATATTTGGATAAATTTGTTATAGTGTTTATAGATGACATTTTGATTTATTCTACACATAAAGAAGAACATAAAGAACACATGTGCATTGTATTAAACACTCTTCAGACTCATTGATTATTTGCTAAATTTAGCAAGCGTGAGTTCTGGTTAGAGCAGGTCAACTTTTTGGGTCATGTTATTTCCAAAAATGGAATTGTTGTGGACGTAGCAAAAGTAGAGGCAGTGACGAATTGGGAAAGATCCAAATCAGTGCCAGAAGTTCATAGTTTCCTGGGTTTGACAGGATATTATAGCAAATTTATCAAAGGGTTTTCACGTATAGCCTTACCATTAACTGCCCTAACTACAAAGGAGACATAGTTTATTTGGAGTGATGAATGTTAAGCGAGTTTCCATGAATTAAAAAGGAGACTCATGTCTGCACCGATTTTGGCACTTCTTTTAGGTAATGGAGGATTTGTAGTATTTTTTGATGCATTAAACAAAGGACTAGAGTGTGTATTGATGCAACGTGACAAAGCGATTGCATAAGCTTCTCATCAACTAAAAACACACAAGAAGAATTATCCCACTCATGATTTGGTGTTGGTGATAGTATTTTTCACGTTGAAAATATGGACACATTACCTTTTGTAATATCCTTAATTTTTAGTATAAATTAAGAAATTACTAAATAAATTAAATTAAAAATTTATAGATGGAAATTTTTCCTGAAAACTAAGAATTTGAAAGTGCTCATCGATAGGATTCCAACGCCACAAAGAACGTGAAAAACGGAGTTCAAACGAGGGAGTTAGGAGCCGTTGAAGTTATAAGGGCATTTTAGTCA
This sequence comes from Warburgia ugandensis, assembly GCA_035236585.1. Taxonomy (NCBI): domain Eukaryota; kingdom Viridiplantae; phylum Streptophyta; class Magnoliopsida; order Canellales; family Canellaceae; genus Warburgia; species Warburgia ugandensis. Next base: position 7,242,088 of record CP141138.1, on the reverse strand, counting down.
TTTGGTAGAGACATATAACACAGGAGCCCAAATTGATAATGGCACCCCCGTCTTCCATACGCCTCTACCTGGATCCAGTAAAATCGCCGGAGAAACCATGGAAAGAGACGTGAATGGAAGAGTTTCTCTTCCCCTAGGACTCTAAGCCTTATAACTATTCCCCCCAGGCGCCAAAACACTCCATTTGTTCCTCGTTTGCACTGAGTTGCATCTCAACCCTAGCTCTGAAAACTTCAACTTTTTTGGCAAGTGGAACTTCGGCAACAACTATCAACCCCAACCAGACGAGGTAAGCTTTAAACCTTGATTTCTATAATTATTAAATAGGTAAAAATAAATAGAAATACATTTAAATCAGGAAAAAATCACGTTTTTCCTGGGAACTCTGTGCACGCTATTGTTGGAGCATGATTTCACGGATGAAATCACATATGTTTGAAAATTGTACCATCGAACTAGTGCACAAGAGACCTAAGATCAAACCCTTCAAATTTAAGAGAGATCCAACGATTGGTTTTCCAAAAAACATGAAAACCAGTACCTAGGGACATTTTTAGGAACTTGAAAAAAATTGTTTAAAAAACATGGTTTTTGGCAAAATCAGTGCAAAAGGAGGGCATAAATGAATTCTAGAGGAAATTATGAGAAGAACAGTGCAAAAATTGCTCAAAACGGTGCAAAAATTGCGCAAAACTAGGTTCGCATTGTCAATACCATAACAACGCCTCTTTCGGATCATAATTTGGACTCCTCTAGCTCCCAAAAATCATGTTTTAGTAAAAACATACCCAAAAGAGGGCTGACTGACCACCATAAGGTGGTCTATACTGGCGGCACTGGTTTTCACCAGTTTATACCGGCGTAAACCGGCGTCACGAAGACGTCCGACATCCATACTCGTCACGGGGACGCGCTGCATGCATCCTTGGTACCATGACACACCACCGCATGCGTCATGGTCGCCAAGACGCCGTGTGTCTCGATGTTCCGAGACAGCCCACGTGGGGGCTCTCGTGCGCGCGACGACTATCGGTAGTGCGTCGTTCCCGTTGGAGCGTCCTGCTGTGCATCCAGGCATCAGCGCCAAGGCACCAACGCGTTCGCTGCCGCCGGAGAAGACGACTGAATTCCAGAGGAGTAGAGAGTTTACTTACATGCATACTTGTCTCTTCTTTATTACTTGATTGTAATACTAACATGTCCTGATGCTTCTTCTACTTGTGAGTAGAGCTATCCTGAAAAATAATAGAGTTGGATGAGTATTTTCCATACTCAGTAGGTGATCTGATCCAGCATAGTTTTAGAAGAGGTTTTCCATATAAAACATCATGCATATTTTTTCCCTAACACATAAGCTCCTTGATGTAAGTTCAACCATGGAATCCTTTATCATAATCTAGTATTCAACAATATAGATATGATCAAAGTCATAAAGTAGAAATCAATAGATTCGTCTACGAAAATCCTTGGCGAACATATCAAATCACGAGTCAAATATAATAATCATGAAACTCTTAAAATAAGCATCATTCAAGCAAATGCTATCATTACTATACGTATCATGCACAATGGATCTCTTGACGACACATCATGTCGACTGGTCACGAGTACTCGTATACGACCATCTCAATGCTATATGCATATCAATCACACTAAAATCATAGGGCCACTATGCTCCTCCGCAGGCTGCCTCTTTCGGCGATCTGCCCACTTGGAACTCAGGGTTTTATTTCCTATGCAGGTTGCCTCATTGGGCGATCTACCCACTATCCCTACGCAGGTTGCCTCATTCGGCAATCTACCTACTTAGCATAGTGCCCATCAGGCTCAATATCCCAAAAGCATCTATAGATAAAGCCAAAGCTCAATCATCGCAAATCATGCAATTTATGCACTCATTTATAGTAAATCATGTAATTTATGCAATCATTTTCAATGTCCTCTTTGGGTACCTCACACTGCTTGGCCCTCACAACTGCTTAACCAGAGTCTTTTAGGCACCCCAATGTCTTTTGGCAACCCTCGAGGATATGCAATTATCCAAATAATCCAATCTCAATCTTTGTAAATTAGGCAATTTATGCATTTCTTTTCAAGACATGCGAGCAATGCATAAAAACCACTTTATGCTAGTATCGTGTTTAAAGCCATAAAATATGAAGACATGTTTGCATACTAGTATAAAAACATCATTAACTCAAAAGCTTGCTTATCACAACAACAAAGGCAAGTTAGAGGTTAAGATGCATTTTAAAAAAACTTAGTAGTATCAGACTACCTACGAATTAAGTATATTTGGAAAAACATAGCAGCATCAGACAACCTATCTCGATTGTCGTCACTTAGCTCGTGTCCCTCTTGCAGACGAGTCCTAGAGTACCTTTATGGGTCCTATATATCATTTAAACATGAAATATAATAATGTTTTCTAGCCCTAAGGCCTCTCTTAGATTTATTCTTGAGGTCTGGCCATAGTTGATTCTATGGATTTGTAAGATCCCATGGTGTTTGGGCTACTTGAGTCTGTGTTGAAATTACGGACGAACCATATTCGTCTATGCGGCCCTACCGTCATGGTTCCCAAGACACCCGTGCGTCCCAGTCGAACCGTGACAGCCTCACGTGTGCATGCGCACGCCCGAGCTATGCACTGCTGCACGTGTTCTAGAGAGCGTCGTGAGTCCTCAGTGCTAGGTGCGTGCGTCTCGGCTCCCGAAACGCCCTGTGGTCCCGGTCGAGCCAGGAACCGTGCCCCATGTCGCGTGCACCCGAAGGCCGCACTAGGGACCATGCACACACTGTCGTACGCCTAGAACCCATCCCAGGGACCTTGTCCTAGGCCCGCGTGAAACGCGGAATCCCTGGGATGCCTTTGGTTTGAGGGTTTTGGAACAACCCTCTGTAATAACCCCAATTTTTGTAATATTAAAAGCCCATAAAAAGTTCAGTTTTAAAGATAAGGGCATTTTGGTCATTTCACTAGTCACCTTGACTAAACCCAGGAATTTGGTACTAAAAGTGGTTCCATTAGATGCGTCTCGAAAAAAGGAATCCAACGAGACCAAAATCACCCAAAACGGAGTTAAAATGAGCAAGATATGGCCCTTTGAAGTTCAGGGGCAAAACTATAAATTTCACAAAAACGACTTAACCTGAAAAACACAGGTGCCCGTTTTGATACGGGCACCCCATCGTCTTCAACCTCCTAGAGGTTTCTGGAACGGCGGTGTTTTAAGAAGAAACCACCGCCATTCCAGAGGATTCCCCACCGCCATTCAAAGGCGGTTAGAAACCCTCCAGAACCCTCTTTAAAAGCCCTATAAATAGAGCTCTTGGGTGCCTCTAATGGCAGCCCAAAACATGAGAGAAAACTCATTGAGGAGCAGCGACCTAGAGGAGAAAACGTGGAGAGAAAACCAACCACGAAGCAGGTACGCACAAAAAATCCCCAAACCCATCTCACCCATAGTCCTAGGCTCAGTTTCCCTAGGTTTTTGCATGAAAAACCATGGAGAATAGGCCTCTAGGGAGCCACCAAGGACACTGGGACGTCCCCAGGGCCGTACTGGTTCCTCAGGGACGAACCAGGGCATCCCAAGGACGCCCCAGTCCCCCAACAACGGAGACGGCCCGCTCCAGACGAGACGCGTCGAATGCGTCTGAAGAGAAAACCAACGGGCGCGTTGACGCGCCCGCTAAAGAGGAAGATGGCTACGAAGTCCCGCACGTCTGCAGACGCGCCCGCTGAGGCGCACGCCGCAGATGCACAGTGCACTAGCAAGTGTCATTTTTTTTTTGTTGTTAAGGAAGCAGGGCGCATGATGCAGACGCGCAGCGCCCTAGCATTCCGACTTTTGTCTTTAAAGACTCTATGTACATAGGACACTAAAACGCTTATAACTTGAGATCTAGAACTCCGATTGAGGCGCCGCAAAAGGCTTTGTGTCCGTATCGATGATGTGGACAATCCAAACCATAAAATCTCTGATCAAGGCCCAATCAAAGGTGGTCATGACCCTTAGAATAGGATGGTGACGCGTGGCCACTAGAACTTTGGAAAACTGAGGATACCAAGGCCCAATTAGGACCTTAGGACACCCATAGGCATAGGGATGGACCCCTAATGCCTAAGTAATAAGACCCAATTGCTCTAAACCCATCAAAGATAGGTTAAACTAACCTTGAGTCCCTAAACCATGTTCAGGAACGTACGAGGACAAGAGGGTTCACGCGACCTAATCAGGTAGGTGCTCTATCACTATTAGATTCTTTTAAAAGAACTATTGATATTTGAGAACATATGTTTTAGATATATGACTTGATTTGCATGTGATTTGCATGGATTAATTCAGCATGCATGCTAAATATTTTGTACATAACATGTTTCGTGAAAGATTGCACATACATTATGCACACATATGTTTTGTAAACAAGTGCACACATTGCATGATTTAAGTACTTGCAAAGATTGCATGTCCTTGAGGGTTGCCAAAAGACGCTGGAGTGCCGAGGGCCGTAGTGCGCTGTGAGGGACCCAAAGAGGACTGGTTTTGAACAGAGGTTTTTGGCTTATTCAATCGTACATGATTTGGGCTTGTAAGCTCGTGGGTGCTATGCCGAGGGGTGTGGGTTGGCCACCTAGCCTCTACCACTATTAGGTGGATGAGTACCACGCCCAAAAAGGGCATGTCCTTGCTTCAATTGCATGTGGTACAGGGGGCTACCACTGGTGTCACGACACTGGGTCGAAGTGTCATATGCCCCGTGGAGGTATATGATCCTGTGTCCCTAAGTACCCGGGGACCACACGGCAGTGAGGTCGTGGGCATAGTGGACCCTATGGTTTCGTGGATTTATGTGCATTGCATATGGCATGATATAAGGTTGGTCGACCATACCATACTAGAGGTCCATGTGTTGGACTCCATGAGGCATCTATTGCATATCATGATGTCATCATATATATATGATACTTTCACCTTTGGATTATGTGATCTTTTAAGTTATAAGAATTTCAGTTGATTATGGATTCTTATACTGATGTTGAACTCGAGTATTCAAACATACGCATATTGATTATGGATTCTTATACTGATATTGAACTCGAGTATTCAAACATACGCATGTTTTGAATGAGCATATGATTTTGAAACATCTCATACATTTATAAAACTAGTAGTGATGGGACCTACTGAGTATATTATATACTCACCCAATCCTTAACATTTTTCAGACATCAGTAAGTACTTAAGGACAGTATACGTCCATATACATCACGGTTCAAGACAGCTTTACTCACAAAAAGAGGACGTCTATGTTAGTGCTATGAGCAAGTGAATCCAAAAGGAAACAAATACACATGTGAGTAAACTCTTAACCCTTTGGACATGTGTTTGTACTTACAATTCTGGGTCACAGGTATCATTGGATCGGATAGACCTAGGGAAAAAGCATTTGTGATTTCTAAAGATGTTCAAAAACTACCTTAGTTGTTGTGAAAGCAAATGACACTCGGGGTTTTCAAAATGAATTCCAAATAAAAAGATTTTTCCGCTGCATTGCACTATTTTTTTTAAATCGGGATCCCACCTTAAGAATTTAGATTTTTCATTTAAAAATGCATGAGAAAACCCAGGTCGTCACACCCTCTTCCGGCAATTCCTGGCAGGAAAAATGCCAGATTCGGCAGGGATCTGGGCTGGGAAGAGGGGAAAATGAAGAGAGGGAAATGGGCTTACCTGGGCAGCCGGCAATGGTGCCCCTTTTTCCATGATGCGGCTCCCTTTGTCGCCAGAAACTCGAAGAAGGGAAAAGCCCACCATTCCAGTGCGACCAGAGGAAGAAAGGGGGGAAAGAAGAGAGGAGAATGGCCGGCCTGTAGGGAAGACTCGGGCCTGGTCAGAATTTGCAGGGAAAACCGATGAAGGGTTTTTCGACGTTTTTTTGGAACCCAAGCTTGGCTGGAGAAGAAAAAGAGGAGAAGAGATGATCGGAGGGAGAGGGGAACGCAGTTTTTATAGAGGGTGAAAGGCGGTGCCGCCATTTCCCCTGGCACCGCCTTGTAGAGGCGATGCTGGAATTTTCTGGAAAAATCAGGAGACAGGGTTGGAGGAGGAAGAAGATGGGGTGCCGTTATCAAAATGGCCCCCTGCGTTTTCTATCTTTTTCGTTTTTAAATGCATTTTACAGAATTGCCCCTAATCTTTAAACGCCCGTAACTTCGTCATAGAACTCCGTTTTCAGCGTTCTTTGAGGTGTTGGATTCCATTTTTTGAGTGGAATCTAATGACATAAAGATTTCTCACAAATTCATTTATTTCCTATTTTATATAAATTAAAACATTTAGGATAGTAATTCCCTCATATAAATTTCTAAAATTAGTAAAAAGGACATAAAATGTTTGGGTCATTACATGATTTGTTTTAAACAAACGCTTTCTCCTGGTAGACACTATGATAGGAGGATTATAGGGATGGTCACCCACCTTCTAGGGTTGATTTTTTTGCACCAGGCCCAAGTGGTTAGATTTGGAGTGTGGCATCATGGGAAGGCTACACTGCGTGATCTGTTCTCCTCCCATGCAAGACGGTGATAAGTCTCATGCTATTGGTGTCAACGTTAAGCATGTGGTGTCCCACTATTGGGTAATTGCCTCAACATAGTGGTCCATGTATTCTTTTGCTATAGTGTCCCACAATTGGGCAGTTATAGTGTCGTGATGTCCCTTTATAGGGCAGTTGTTGCAGGTTGATTTTTGGTAACAAGTGTGTGATAGGATCATAGATACCTTGGCCACTAGGCATGACAATGCCTTGTATGATTTGAGGTTTGATATATTCATATTTACATGCTGAGAACTGATATGTTTGACACAAATTGACAAGGACTTTCCTATATGTTATTTAAATTGAGATTTTAGTGTTTAACTACTTTATCGTCAATTTTGTACACTTGTTTACTGAGTACTCTTTTGATGTCAACATATCATATTATTATTACACTTATATTTTACCAGATGACCTAAAACCTTGGATGGAATGTTTGAAAAGCATGCAAATGTTATATTACTAATAATTCGTAAGAACGATACCTAAGGATGTTTTATTGTGTACATGAGTGCATAGAAGCGAGTTTGCATTGATTTATATTTGTGATCTTAGTTTTGCCTACTATGTATATTCTCCTATACTCAACCCACCAACTCTACAGATAAATGTGAAGAAGGAAAAAGCAGGTTGAGACCAGGCATGCAGAATAGTTGGAGAGCGCATATAAACAGTGTATGTATGATTTGATCATTTTATAAATGTTGTGAGATGATTGAGTAGTTATGTAACTATTATAAATAGTTTAAACATGTATAAATATGTTTAATACATATTGGACTGTGGGTTGTAATTGGACATATTTCTAAGAAATGATAAGTTTTTAACTTATCATATTTGAATGTAAAAATATTGTATTTTAAAACTCATGAATGTATTTCATCAGTCTTATGACACTTGGGATTTTCTAAAAGGTTTTTTTATAAAGAAAAATATTTTCATTGTTTGTTTTATAAAGCAAATTTTCAAATAGGGATCCTACCTTTTGAAAATAATTCTTAAAAAGGCATTTGAAAACTCGAGCTATCACAATAAAAAAAAATTAAAGGATAAAGTTGTGAACATTAAAAGAATCAATGCTAGAGTTATAATAATAAAACTTGTTTTAGGAGAGAAGATCATAAATGTTATAAGTGCATACGCATCACAAGTAGGGTTAGAAAATATAATTAGGAGACACTTTTGGAAAGATATGGAGGCAGTCGTGCAAGAAATTTCCAATACTAAGGGGATATTTATAGGAGCATACTTAAACAGCTATGTAGGTAAAGAAAAGGAAGGATAGGATAGGATAGGATACATTGAGGGAATGGTATAGGCGAATGAAATGAGATGGGGAAAACTATCCTCGATTTTGCTTTGTCATTTAACTTGGCCATTGTAAATACATTCATTAAGAAGATGGAGGAACACTTAATAACCTTTAAAAGTGGACTTTATAAAAGCCAAATAGACTTTTTTCTACTTAGGAATACTAAAAGATCAATAAGGTGATACCGAGGGGAGAGTTTAACCTCACAACATAGGTTAATCATTATAAATATCTATATTAAAAAATGAAAGAAAGGAAATGAACTTAATAAGTATCCAAAAATTAAGTGGTGGAACTTAAAAGGAGAGAAAATAACCTCATTCTCAAATAAGTTGATGGTAAAAGAAAATTGGAACTATGAAACATAAACATTATCTGGACTAATATGGTTGAATCCATTAAGAAAGTGGCAAAAAAATGTCTTAGGAGTATCTAAAAGTAGAAGGCAATTAGTAAAGGAAACATGGTGGTGGAGTGAAACAGTGCAAAAAATTATTAACGAAAAACAAGTGCATTTTAAAGCATGACAGAAGACTATAAATAATGAAAACTATAAACAGTATAAGAATGCTAAAAAGGTTGCTAAGAGAATAATCAGTAAGCCTAAACTTAAGGCATATGTTGACCGTTATAGTAGACTAAGACAAAAAAGGTGAAAAATATATGTTTAAACTTGCAAAAATAAGAGAATATAAGGGTAAGTACTTAGATCATGTTAGGTGTATTAGAAGTAATGATCAAAAGGTACTAATCAAAGATGACGAGATCAAACAAAGGTGGGAAACTTAGTTTAAAAAATTGTTAAATGATAATGACTCTGAGAATATAGGGATTGAAAATACAGTAAACTTAAATAACATTAGACATTATAGATATAAACGTAAGATTAGAATACCTAAAGTGAAAGAGGCCTTGAAAAAGATGAAATCAGGAAAGGCCATGGGACCTGATGGTATACCAATCGAGGTTTGGAAGCATATGGGAGATACTGGAGTAGTTTGGTTGATCAAGTTGTTTAACAAGATTATAAAATTAAAGAAAATGTTGAATGAATGGAGGAAAAACTCTATTGTACCAATGTATAAGAATAAAAGAGACATACAAAGTTATACTAATTATTGAGGGATCAAACTAATGAGCCACACTATGAAAATTTTTGAAAGAGTGATTAAGAAGAGGCTAGGCATGAAACAAGTGTGTATCAGAGAACCCATTTGATTTCATGCTTGGTAGATCTACCATGGGAGCCATTGATAGAGAAATATATGGAAAGGAGGAAAGACTTCCATATGATCTTTATCGACTAAGAGAAAGATTATGATAGAGTCCTTAGAGAGTTAATAAAGAAGGTGTTGGGCGAGAAAGGGGTTTCGCAATGGTATATATATATATATATATACAATTAAAGATATGTATGAGGGAGTAGTAACAAAATATTTACACGAGGAGATCCCATGGTACATCCTAATTGCAGATGATATAGTCTTACTTGATGAGACAAGGGAGGACGTAAACACAAAGCTAAAGGTATAGAGAGAAGCATTAGAATCTAAAGGATTTAAAATCAGCTGAACTAAGAAAGAATATATGGAATGCAATTTTAGATAGAAGATGAGTATGAGTAGAATACTAGTTAAGATTGATAACCAAGAAGTCCCCATAAAAGACTACTTTCTGTACTTAGGATTAATGATTTATGAGAGTGAAGAAATTGAGAGGGAGGTTACCCGAAGAATCCAAGCAAGTTAGAACAAATGGAGATGTGCATTTGGAGTTTTGTGTGATCGGCAAGTGCCACTCAAACTAAAAGAAAATTTCTATAGGATGGCTATAAGGCCGGCCATGCTCTATAGATCAGAGTATTGGGAAGTTAAGGAATATTATGTTTATAGGATGAGCATCGCAGAAATGAAGATATTGAGATGTATGAGTGGTAAGGCAAGAAAGGATAAAATTAGGAATGAAAACAATAGATGAAACTTAGGGATAACACTAATAGGTAACAAGATGAGGGAGATTAGACTGGGATGATTTGGACATGTCCAAAGGATACCAATAATGGCACTAATTAGAAGGAGTGAGGCAATGCAAGTAGAAGGTTCTAAAAGGGTAAGGGGGAGACATAAAAGAACGTGGATAGAAGTGATGAGAAAAGATTTTAAAACTTTGGAACTAAATAAAGCCATGATACTTAATAGAGAGGAATTGAGGAATAAGATTCATGTGGCTGACCCCTAATTGAGATAAGGTCTTGATGATGATGACGACGATGATGATGATGATGATGATGATGATGATGATGATGATGATGATGGCATGATGATCACCCTTGTGTTAGTGTTGAAGTCGACTCAATAGAACTTTAGCCCTAGTCTTCCTTATAAAGTACAGAATAAGCAAATGTACATGTAGGTACCGTTCATTTGGTGGCTTATCATACCAAATGGAGAGAATATGCCCAATCCTTATACGGCCCACATGGATGTGATTGCCTGTGTTAGCCGATGGATGTCCATAAATCCGATCTATTTCCATGGACCCACATTCATCAATGATCTAGCCTCCTTGTTCATCAAGCCTTGTTTAGGACAACCCTAAGAAAAACTAAAGTTTGGGTTTATTTTGATCTTTTTAATCTTATAAATGTGATGTTCATTCATCATTGGACCACGACTTTTTGTTCAGCTTTCTAAGTTGTCCATTTTATGACCAAAATAATAATGAACTTCAAGTTGGACCCACTTTCTCAATATCCAATCTGTTTAATATGGTAGAGCTTGCTATCATATATAAAAACTACCACACGATCGTGTAATTCTAGGCCTTTGATATGTGGAAAGTTTATTGTTGAATACCCACGGTTGGCTTTTGCAACCAATATAGTCCTACTTGATGAGACAAGGGAGGGTGTAAACATAAAGCTAAAGTTATGGAAAAAAGCATTAAAATCTGAAGGATTTAAAATTAGCCGAACTAAGACAGTGCATATGGAATGTAATTTTAGCAAGGAGAGTAGGAGTGGAACACTAGTCAAAAACCAAGAGGTCCCAGTGAAAGACCACTTTAGATACTTAGGATCATTGATCCATGAGAGTGGAGAGATTGAAAAGGAGGTTACCCAGAGAATGCAAGTAGGTTGGAACAAATGGAGATGTGCATTGAGTGTTTTATGTGATCGATGGGTGCCACTCAAACTAAAGGAAAAATTCTATAGGATAGCTATAAGGCCGGTCATGCTCCATGGATCAGAGTATTAGGTAGTTAAGGAACATCATACTCATAAGATGAGCATCGCAAAAATGAGGATGTTGAGATGGATGAGTGGTAAGACAAGAAAGGATAGAATTAAAAATAAAAATATTTGAGGAAATTTAGGGATAACACTAATAGGTAACAAAATGAGGGAAACTAGACTTAGATGGTTTGAACATGTTCAAAGGAGACCAACAACGGTACCGGTTAGAAGAAGCAAGGCAATACAAGTAGAAGGTTCTAAAAGGGCAAGGGGAAGGCCCAAAAGAATATGGATAGAAGTGGTGAGAAAAGATTTAAAAACTTTGGGATTAAATGAAGCCATGGTATTTAATAGAGTGGAATGGAGGAATAAGATTCATGTGGCCGACCCCTAATTGGGATAAGGTCTTGATGATGATGATGATGATACTCATAAGATGAGTGTCGCAGAAATGAGGATGTTGAGATGGATGAGTGATAAAACAAGAAAATATAGAATTAAAAATGAAAATATTAGGAGAAATTTATGGGTAGCATCAATAGATAACAAGATGAGGGAGATTAGACTTAGATGGTTTGGACATGTTCAAAGGTGACCAACAACGATACCAATTAGAAGGAGTGAGGCAATACAAGTAGAATGTCCTAATAGGGCAAGGGAAAGGCCCAAAAGAACATGGATAGAAGTGGTGAGGAAAGATTTAAAAACTTTGGAACTAAATGAAGCCATTGTATTTAATAGAGTGGAATGGAGGAATAAGATTCATATGGTTGACCCCTAATTGGGATAAGGTCTTGATGACGACGACGACACATAGTTGGCTTTTGATTTCCATCATATCAGAGCCCTACAATGGTCAGATGGATTGTCTAAAAATAGATGGTTTGGATCATCGAAAAGAGTGGAGGCCTGCTTCTACTTTTGGTGCTCCTATTTTCCAAGTGAAAATGTGTCGTCCATGTTATAAGAACCCACGTAACAAAGACTAAGATTAGTTTCCACGCCAGTTAAGACTATTGCCAAGGGGCCCAACTTTTTCATAATCTGAACCTTTCATCCTAACTATCTCCCAATGATGAAACCCATGTTCCATTTTGAGTTCTAAAATGGGCATTACTTAAAACAGCCACAAAGATCAGTGGGACGATCGTTCAAAGTGAAACGGTTAAGAAGTGCGGTTCAGATGATTGAAATGTGGGTCCCACTTGTTCTTTGTATCGTAAAATCCCCAGATCAAATGGCCTCCAGTTCTACGGTGAGCGGTTCGGATTAGCCAAAACAAGCTCGGTCCCGGCTGTATACAACAAAGCCCAACGGTCGAGAAGGGCATTTTTGGGAATGAGAAGAGTTTTTGAAAGGAGAAAAAAGAGGGGATTTGTAGACATAAAAATAATGTTGAACAAAAGATGGAATAAGAAAGTAAAAAATTGTGGTTGGTCATTTCATTCCATTTCTTCCTGCAATAATCTCCTGCTTCCCCCATTCTTGGATTCCTCAAACGGTCATGAAAGAAAACCCTAGAAAGCCCTAACACATCTCTCCCAAGAAGAAAACCCCAGAACAAGGAAATGCAGGATCTGTTCGGTTCAGTTCGTCGATCCTTAGTGTTCAGAGTCACTGATGATGGAGGGGGAGAAGAAGGAGGAAGTGGGCTTGCGGAAAAAATCGGATCTTGCCTTCGAAAGTCCAGGATTGGGTTGCTTACTAACCGTAACTCCCTTCATCGTCCTGTTTCCAAGGATAATGCTCCTCCAATTCGATGGAGAAGGGGCGAATTGATCGGATGTGGAGCCTATGGCTCTGTTTATATGGGGATGAATCTGGATTCTGGCGAGCTTCTCGCTGTTAAGCAGGTTGATTTTGATATGAAATTTCTTCTGTGTTTCTCTGCTTCAGTTTTTGTGCTTATTATTATCGTTGATGTTCATTTCTCTGTTTGTTTTTTTAGGTCTTGATTGCGGTAAACCATGCTTCCAAGGAAAGAACTCAGGTCATATGAAGATCCATTCTTTTTTTTTCTGTTCCTGTATTTGCTTTGGGGTTTCTGTGAATTCCATTTTTGACACTGAAATGTATGTTAATTCCTTCTCTGAGATTATTTTTGAGATTGGTGTTCGTACTCTTTGGGAGTTTTGAATGCCGCATCAATGGATTATAATGCTGCGTTGTGGTATTTTAGAGCTTGGAGTGATGATCAGTTTTTTCGGAATTTGTACAAAAGTGTCTGATTTGCTTTAACATTTGGTGTAGGCTCATATTCGAGAGCTTGAGGAAGAGGTCAAGCTTCTTAAGAATCTGTCTCATCCGAATATCGTTGTGGGTGATTTATTTATGATCTCATCCACTACTTTAGGTGCTGTTGTTTTCTGATATGATGTCCCTTACCTGTTAGTGAAGTGTGTATCCTTTGCTCTTTGTTTGGACAGAGATATCTTGGAACTGCTAGGGAGGAAGAAACTCTAAATATTATGTTGGAGTTTGTTCCTGGTGGGTCCATTTCATCACTGCTTGGGAAATTCGGCTCCTTCCCTGAGGCTGTAAGTCGTTTGTTTCTTCTTCCGTTCTGCTATAGATGGTGAGGAAGCTGATTTCTGTCTGTCATATTTTCTTGTTGATAGGTTATAAGAACATATACGAAACAGCTGTTGCAGGGCTTGGAGTATCTTCATAAGAACGGAATTATACACCGGGACATCAAGGCAGGTCCTTTTATGCTTACAGCTATATATCAGTTTGGGCTTTTCTTTGTTCTGCTTTGTCCTTATCTAATAGTATGCATGAATTTTTTCTGAATTCAGGGAGCGAACATTCTTGTTGATAATAAAGGCTCCATCAAACTTGCTGACTTTGGTGCATCGAAGAAAGTTGTTGATCTGGTATGAAGCGTGAAGATTGTGCTCCTTTTCCTTTTCTACTGCTTACAATTTCTGGCAACAAGCCTTCTCCATGGAGTTTTATATGCTCATGAGGCTTGGGAACTGTGACAGGCCACTGTAACAGGTGCCAAGTCAATGAAGGGTACTCCGTATTGGATGGCTCCAGAAGTCATTCGGCAAACAGGGCATAGCTTGTAAGGTCTCCATGTGTTTCACATTTATTGGAAACTAAACCTTACTTTTTACAGCTAGTTCTAGATGACAAATATATATCTTGCTGTATATTGCACTTGAAGTAAATTAATAAACTGAGCTAGTCTGTCATTAAGATTAAAATTGAAGACATAAAGCAATTAATAGGAGGAGAGTATGAGCTCCTTTTTACCAGAAAGTTAGCATTTGAAGAACCAAGCCAGAAGTATACTTCTTTCAGCTGTAGATATATAAACTTAGAAAGGTGCTGATCATCCTTTTCTTGCTGAAATTACTAGAATTGGGCCTCTGATTCCTAAATTGTTATATTTTGGAAGATAATGCTAAGATAGGAGAGGGAGGCATGAGCTTCTATTTATTGGAAAGTAAGCATTTGAAGAACCAAGTGATAACTATACTCCTTCTTTCAGTAGTAGATATAGGAATGTGCCAATCACTCTTTTCTCGCTGCAACTACTAGAATTAGGTCTCTGATGCTAAATTTTCTTGCTGAAATTACTAGAATTGGGCCTCTGATTCCTAAATTGTTATATTTTGGAAGATAATGCTAAGATAGGAGAGGGGGGCATGAGCTTCTATTTATTGGAAAGTAAGCATTTGAAGAACCAAGTGATAACTATACTTCTTCTTTCAGTAGTAGATATAGGAATGTGCCAATCGCTCTTTTCTCGCTGCAACTACTAGAATTAGGTCTCTGATGCTAAATTTTTATATTGGTAAGATGCTAAGAAAAGGAGAAGGTGGTGTGGTGTGTGCGCAGCTTGTGCTCCTATTAACTAGAAAGTAAGCATTGGAAGAACCATGTGAGAGAACTGTACTTCCTTCTTTTAATTGTAGATATGGGAAGGTGCTGACCCTCCTTTCCTTGCTGCAATTCTAAAGTGTTATATGTGGAAAATAAATATGCTAAGCCTGGGGTTCTTAATAATACCAAGTTTGATGTTTCTGACATGAAAGTTCAAAGTCATTTCACCACAATTTCAAGCAGGAAATCAAGAAATGACCCACCCTTGGGGGGATTGTTTTGGGGGTGGGGGTGTTGGGGTTTGGTTGCTTGAAGGGGGGGTGGAAGAGGTGTTTGTTAGGTAAGATCAAGTTTGGGATTTCTGACTTGGTATGTCTTGGCATAGGTGGATACACCTGACAATCCCCTCCTTGCTAGACCATTCTCTTGTCAAAATTTGCTCCTTGAGTTCTCTTCATTGATTCCTATTGACACTGCCCACTTGATCTCTACTTCTCATCTTGTCAACCTCCACTGCTCTGATCCTCAGGACTGCTTGTATTATCAAGTAACACTTACTGTCATCATCATGCATACCAAATGACGATTACTCGATTACACTGTCACTGTTGCATGTTGGTATCTCAAATGTCATCAAGTAACAATCCTTCTTCTTCCTTTTGGTTTACTGAACTGAGGAATTGTAGAGGGGAGAGGTGTTTGTTAGGTAAGATCAAGTTTGGGATTTCTGACTTGGTATGTCTTGGCATAGGTGGATACACCCCTGACAATCCCCTCCTTGCTAGACCATTATCTTGTCAAAATTTGCTCCTTGAGTTCTCTTCACTGATTCCTAATGACACTGCCCACTTGATCTCTACTTCTCATCTTGTCAACCTCCACTGCTCTGATCCTCAGGACTGCTTGTATTATCAAGTAACACTTACCGTCATCATCATGCATACCAAATGACAATTACTTGATTGCACCGTCAACGTTAGTCTCTCAAATGTCATCAAGTAACAATCCTTGTTCTTCCTTTTGGTTTACTGAACTGAGGATTTGTAGAGGGATATATGTTGTCAGTTTTTATGGCATAAATTGAATTTCAGCCATCTTGTGCTGTTCATTGTCAGTTGTTCTTTGTAGTATATCTTCTCTTCTGGTTGCACTAGGCATGCTTCACACTGTTGATGGTACTTGTGCAATAGCTGTCTTTCATTATCATATTCTCATAAATTTTATTTCTAAATTAATTTTTCTAACATGCATGTAACATCAGTGTTTCTAATCCACTTTCAATTTATTCCTTAGTTCTGCAGACATATGGAGTGTTGGATGTACTGTTATTGAAATGGCAACTGGAAAACCTCCTTGGAGCCAGCAGTACCAACTGGAGGTAGTAAAGTGCTTTCTTTGATGTTATCAGGATACGCATCTTTTGTGGCATTTAGTTAGACAAGGTTGAACTTACAGTTCTGCCAATCATTTCCTGACTAACATTCAGTATTTCATCTAGGCTCCTGCTCTTTTCCATGTGGGGTCAACAAAGGAACATCCTCCCATCCCTGAGCATCTGTCGGTGGAGGCAAAGGATTTTCTTGAGAAATGTTTGGCGAAGTAACATTCTCAACTTCGGCTTCTTTGTTCACTATGCTAGACAACATAATTAAATTGGGTACATAGATGGGCGATGGCTGCAACATTGGAGGTTTACCTATTGGTCTTCCCCAAATAAAGTTCTGTTTGAGCATGTTAGGTAGTAACTATTGAAATCATTTTCTTTTCCTGATGAACTTCCATTAACAGCCCATCTTGAGGTGGCTACTTGAGGAACTAACTATCCAAGATGCTTAACTTGTTGGGAGATCACTTTTGAAGCTGTCAGATGGAGAGTGGTCTTAATTTGATCTTTCTGAAATATGCTTATTTCTTGTACTCTCTTTCTTAGCTGTTATTTTCTGTGGTAACTTTGTTATAATTATTGCATAATACTGTGCTAAAAAATGAAATCATTTAAGTGATTTTTAGGATCTACTTTACTTCCAATCTTTACCAACTGTCTGGATAAAGCAGTTATTTTCCAATTGCATCTGTACCTCTTCTCTTATGCCCCTTTCAGAGTCCTGTAAGACTAACAGAACTTCTTGGGCAGGGAACCAAACTCAAGGCCAACTGCTTCTGATCTGCTTCAGGTGATTTCTTAAGTAAAGCCCCATTTATCATCTGTCAATCTAATTGTAATAAATGTAGCTATCGGTTCCTAATTTTTAACTTCATTGCGGTGGGCAGCATCCATTTGTTACTACAGAATACCGGGATCCTCATCCAATATTGCGTGCTTCTGTTATGGTCAGTATAACCTCTGAGTGACTTCTACTTATAGTCTCGATTACCCCAAATTTCTTCTGGCTGATGTCAACAATCATCTCATCACCATCAGGAACAATCTACAAGCTCATTCCCGATATCCACATCTTGTGCAAATAATTTGTGAGTGTTATAATTTAATGTCCTTTGCTATTTATGACATTTTACTATGCAAATACAATCAAGACTGATCTTCATGGTGCATAGCCTTAGCCCAGTGACTGGACCAAGAACAACCGGAAGAAGCTGGAAGGATGTTCATAATACTGGTTCTGTGAGGTGCTCAACAATATATCCTGAAAAGCTATCAAAAGTTGGATCCTTCTGGAACCCGAGTACCAGTGATGACATGTGTCAGCTTGATGATTTTGAGATGGCTACAGATCCCATGTCAACATATGACCAATTTAACAAGGTACTCTGTGCCCGTTAATGTGGATTTAATATTGCCACACCGGAAGATTGATTACTGGACCTGCTAACTAAGGCATATTTATTTATTGCAGAGCTTTAACCCCATGTTGGATCCTTTAGATGATGATTGGCCCTGCAAATTTGATGAAAGTCCAGAACCCAGAGGAAGGAATACAGAGGACTCTGCTGTGTCAGTCAGTGGAGCTCCCGATATCTGTGGGGCATCTATAAAAGACGAGAAAGGCTTCACCTTTCCTTGTGGTCCAGCATGTGAGGATGATGAAGAAGTTACAGAATTGAAAATTAGAGCTTTCCTGGATGAGAAGGTATGAATACATTATTTGGTTAACATCCTTTTCTGAAGTTCCAGAAGTGCCTTGTGTGATTTAACTTTAACAACCAGCTCTCCTTTATAATTTAGGCTTTGGATCTAAAGAAGCTGCAGACACCATTGTATGAAGAGTTCTATAACACTTCAAATTGTGCTTCTCCGGGTGTTTTTAGGAAAGCATCCGAGGAAGATGTTACAAGTTGTTCAAAGTTACCTCCCAAAAGCAGGTCACCTCCTAGCAGGGTTGTGAGCAGATCATCTGCTCTGCTGGTCGATGATTTGAATACAACAAGTCCTGGTAGTTGCAGCAGGCGTATCTCAAATAATGGTGTAAACAATCAAATTTTGAGAGAGATTCCATTGCCTCGTCTTAACGAACAGCAAAGCCTTTGTCTAGATGGTCAGCAAGAACCAAAGAGCCCGAGGTTTGTCAAATTGTTAAATTATTGCTTATCTCTTCCCTGTATATTGTGTTACTATCCGTATCTGAATACTTAAACCTTGCTGTTTGATTTAGTTTAAGCTGCACTGAGAGGCAGAGGAAATGGAAGGAAGAACTGGACAAAGAGCTTGAGAGAGAACGAGGTATGCTTTCTTCTATGCTCTCTCTCTATCTTTGAGATTCAAAACGCAAAGTTTATCACATTGCTTCTGTTTCTTAAGTGCCATGAATCTAAAATAGCTGCACTTTTTCCAGCAATGAAACGCCAGGCTGGTATTGGTTGGAAAACGGCTTCACCAAAGGATAGAGGATTATCAAGTAGAAAGAAAGATCCATTTTCATTTGCATCCCCTGGCAAATAAATGTAGTAATGTATTCTTTTGCAAGTAAATTTTTCTAGTCCTTGTACTGGCATGTGGTCTAATTTAAGGCATGACCATCCAGCCAACTTCCCTCCATATGTATACATGATACAAGGTTTTGTAATGCAGCTGAGCTTTTTATATATGAGATACTATTGTCTGTCCTCTCACCCTCACCCATTTCGGTTAGTTGTATTGTTTTCTGACTGAAGAATGCTACTATTAAGGCGTCTTACTTACCTTCAGAGATCAAAATCCTGCATCTTGAGTGCAGAAACAGTCTAACAGTGGATGATTTCCTGGCTGTGACTGAAAATGACGGGCTAAAAATAGTTCTAGAGTGATGTTAATTAAAATCTTTGAGCAATCAAAGCATTAAGATTATCCAACAACAATTATTTATGAGGCCTAGAGATTGATTGGTTTGGATCACAAACTTGGGACTACTCGTGCACGTATTACAGTGGCTTACAGGATCATCTTAAGTATGTAACTTTTGGGACCTGGCCCAAGAACGGTTTGGATCATTTAGAAAAGGTGGGCCTGAGTCCTCGTTTCACTGCTCGTACTATGTAAACCTTGCCAAGTTTCAAATATGCTTAAGTGGAATTTCGTAAGATATGTGGTACTTTCACAAGGGTCAACAATACGCAAACAACAATTTTACCATTGAGCCAAGACTATTGTTTTGAATATCTCCTTACCAAAATAAATAAATAATAGGTTTGGACAATCTTATTAGCATCTTAAAAGGAGAACTTTTAGTTGCTAGGATCACCCGTCAGCATGCTTTTTAAATTGCTAGATCTCCAAAGCAGGAAGAGTAAGATAAACGCGTAGGATTATCCAAAGGTGGGGGCCTTTTCACTTGAAAATGAGGAACTTTGGATAGCTTTGAAGGCTATGGTTCAACATTTATCAAAATAAAAGAGCTTGACCGTGCCATCATTTGAATTATAATTCTCTTTTACTTTTTCTCTCCTCTCTTACTTCAAATACTTTTAGGAAATTAATTGCAACACCCAGCATGAACTGTGATGATGCCACCTATATAAGTATGCATACTATTTGAATGGGCGTCCTTATCATTTTCCTTTAATTTTTAGGTAATTTACAAAATTCTTTGAATAATTAAATTTTTTTAAAAAGGTCTTGACTTTTCGTGGCACCGACTTTTTCTTGAACCAATCATAAGATTTTATATTTTTATATTCAAAGCAAAATTTAAGAAATTAATATAAATATACCCGATAAAACTCAAAATTTACAATCTTAAATATTTTTTTGTAAATTTAGTTAACAAATTCAAATGAAAACCTTAAACTCATATATAAGAATGTTTTTTTCTTCCAATTTTTTTCAAATTCTTTTATAAACCATTTACCCTTTTTAACAAAAATTTAGCTTGCCTATTTATTTCCAAATTTTTCTTTGGGATTACGGAGGTAAAAAGTTCTTTTGCCTTTCCTCTCCCAGTTACGGGCAGAACAGAGCATCCGTGGAAAATGATACTGGCACTCCCATCTGATAGCGGCAGGGAGCCGCGAGAAACTTTACCCAGCTGCCAGCGGCCCCACCGGATTCTATGTTTGGTTGATCGGCCGTTCAAGTCCGCGAAGATCTTAGCATCTGAAAAAAGTTAATATCGAGCACGGACGGTCAGGAACTTCCTAAAGAAACCTAAGTGGGGCCCGTCTGCCGAAGTGGAGTTGGTCATTCCAGCTAAACGACAGGATAAAAGGTTTAGTTTAACTTGGCTTCTGATCTCCTCTGCTACGCCATCGCCATCTCTCTCTCTCTCTCTCTCTCTCTCTCTCTGGATCTCTGGAAATGGCTTTTCTCTCCAAAAGCTCCTTGTTCTCTCGCTTGCAGACCCAATCTCAGGTTCTACTACTACTAGTACTTCTTAATCTTCCTCTCTGTCTCTCTGATTACTTTTTCTGTCTCTGAGTTTGACTGATATTTTTCATGTCTCTAGATGAATGATCCGTTTCTTCTCGCTCACCGTCGATTCCACGTCGAGCCTGGACCTCGCGAGAAAGCTGTAAGTGTTTCTCGTTTTCGATTCTCATTCTTTTGAACGTCTTCTCCATTTCTCTGTTTTCATTGCTTGATGTGCTTCTGGATCTAATCCAATGGAAGTTAGGTCTTATGTTGTGTTCTAGGATTTGAGCTTTGCCGTGTAACGATGTCTGATTTTTTATGAAGAGAAGTGTTTAACCTAGATAGTGCACGTCATGTGTTTGTGCATATTTTGCTTCCTGGATGCGTACAATAGTTATGGCTTTAAGCTTATCATAGTTTTCTAAGGTTTAATGCGTATAATCAGTCCGTAGTTGGATGGGCAAGTACTGTTACGACCAAAATCAGTTGTGGACTAAGCTATGCTAAAGAACGTTCTTGGCCGCTTAGGCTTGAACGTAATCTTACATTCTATACCCCAGCAATATGCCTTAGAGATTGCGGTTATGTGTATGCAATCTAATTAGTATATCCTTACCGAAATTGACGCAGGATGATTTTCAGTTGTGTCGAGGGCTTTCTTTGTTGGTTGGAGTTATTTATCCGAAATAATTATATTTCAAGTAGCCTCAACTGATGGGGGACTTATTGAGTCAGAATGTGTTTTGAGAGGAAAACTGGACCGTTGTCAATTATGCTTCAAGATCTAGTAGAGTTAACAACTTTAAGAATGTATTTTTTGATGCTTGAGCTTAACTCAGATTTCTTTTCATCATGGAGTTATTGTTCCATTTCATCATAGAAGACATTGGTAGGGTTTCGTACTGTATACCTATGAAGAATGAAATGAATCTGCAGTCACATCTGATGCATACAAAATGATAGACAAAGGAGTAGCACATATATTCTTAGTATATTATGTAGAGGAGAAGATTGCTATGTTTTATACCAGATCATGTTTCTATATTTAGTTGGATTGATTGAGGGCCATTTGGGTTAGTAGGTTGTGGTTTGTTCTGAGTCCTCCAAGATTCTTACAATTTTCTGCCTTGCAAGTTAAGATAAAATCATGTAGATGGGTCTTTTTGACTTGTTAACTTCAATCTGCGTTATGCACATGCCCTTAGAAGAGTAACTGGACCATTGACCATTTGATGATCAGCGTCGATAGGATCCTTCATATTCTTGCTGTTTGAATCCACTCAATTTACCAGCATCTAGGAATCGGTACTTTTCACTTCTATTTAATCCAGAGCAGAAAGCATTATCATTATTGCATGAGTAATTAGTGTACTGATAGAACCATTGGAGGTGATATATCTAGTGCTTCTACTGCCAATAGGTACTTGTTACGTCTTGGGAGTGTTGGTGTGGGGCTGTGAGGTCTCTGTTGTAGCTGAGGAGATGTTGGGGGGCTTTTTTACTTAGTTTGAGTGACTTATGCATTGTCCTCCCAGTAGCATAAGTTTATGTTTTGTATGCTGTGGTCATGGGGTTGAAGGTATCATTGCAGACTTCGGAGGGTTCAACTGGCGTTATTTGTGTCAATTAGTATTGAGGATTACATATGAGGTGATAAATTTGCATTGAAGGATGATAATACTTATTGATTGATTTTAGCAATGAAACATGACTAACAGGAGAATCTCTTGAAAGAGTAACCATGAAGGTCGGTGGGTTATATTAAGGAACTACTAGATTGAGTTTCTTCAGTATTGATCTCTTTGAAGCACTATACGGCCATATCTGTGGCTGATTCAATAGTAAAAGAAGGGTTGTGTCAGTCACAACTATTTATCAGTGCAAATGTCCAGTTAATTGATTTCTACTTTATACATGACGTTTTGGTTTTAATTTGCATTCTTGACATGCTCGACTATATGTTATTTCTTTTTTGCTTGCAAATGAATGTATATTAGTTTGTAAGGAAGAAATGAAAATCATCTTCGGCTTTTAAGAAATACAGCACCTCAAATATGACATGAATCGAAAACAAACATTCCCTCAAGCTAGGGCATTCCCCATAAGCGACGAGCTGCATCGGATCCCAGGTGCAGTGAAAAATAGGCAAGGGCTGCTAGGGTGTTCTCCCAGAAGCGACGCACTACATCGGATCCCGGGTGTAGTGAAAAATGGGCAAGGGCTGCTAGAGCGTCCCCTCGGAAGCGACGCGCTGCATCATAACTCAGGTGCAGTGAAAAATGGACATGGGTTCATACCATGGAGGTCAAGAAAGGCAATAGTAAATAAGGTATCACCAGAACATAAGATTCGTATCGCCACATGGAATATAGGGACACTAATTGGCAAGAGTTTGGAGTTAGTAGACGCGATGAAACGTAGGAGAATCAACATCGCTTGTATCCAAGAAACCAAGTGGAAAGGGGCTAAAGCAAGAGAAATAGATGGATATAAATTATGGTACGTAGGAAAAGAAAATAACAGAAACGGCGTAGGAATAATAGTGGATAAGGAATTAAAGGATAAAGTTGTAAATGTTAAAAGAATCAGCGATAGAATTATAATAATAAAAATTGTTCTAGGAGAGCAAATTATAAATGTTATAAGTGCATATGCACCACAAGTAGGGTTATAAGAGATAATCAAGAAACAGTTTTGGGAAGATATGGAGGGAGTCATGCAAGAAATTCCCAACACTGAGCGGATATTTATAGGTGCAGACTTAAACGATCATGTAGGAAAAGATAAGGATATGATAGAATACAAGGTGGATATGGTATAGGTGAACGAAATGAGATGAGGGAGAATATCCTCGATTTTTCTTTGTCATATAACCTATCCATTGCAAGTACACTCTTTAAGAAGAGGGATGAACATTTAATAACCTTTAAAAGTGGACGTCATAAAAGCCAAATAGACTTTTTTATACTTAGGAATAATGAACAATCTACATGTAAGGATTGTAAGGTGATACCTGGTGAGAGTTTGACCTCACAACATAGGTTAATGGTTATGGATATCTATATCAAAAGATGGAGTAAAAGAACTAAACTTGATACACACCCAAAAACTAAGTGTTGGAACTTAAAAGGAGAGAAAATAACCTCCTTCAAAAATCAGTTGATGGGAGAAGGAAAGTGGAACTATGAAACAGAAGTAAATACTATGTGGATTAATATGGCTGAGTGCATTAAGAAAGTGGCAAAAGATGTCTTAGGAGTATCTAAAGGTAAAAGGGTATTAGCAAAGGAAACATGGTGGTGGAGTGAAATAGTTCAAAAAGTTACTAAAGAAAAACGGATGCGTTTTAAAGCATAGCAAAAGATTAGAAATAATGAAAACTATGAGCAATATAAGAATGCTAAAAACGTTGTTAAGAGAATAGTAAGTGGGGCTAAACTTAAAGCATATGATGAGCTCTACAATAGACTAGGAACAAGAGAAGGTGAGAAAGATGTGTTTAAACTTGCAAAAGTAAGAGAACAGAAGGGTAAGGACTTAGATCATGTTAGGTGTATTAGAAGCGATGATCAAAGGGTATTAGTCAAAGATGATGAGATCAAACAAAGGTGGGAAACATACTTTCAAAAATTGTTAAATGACAATGGCCCTGAGAATATAGGGATTGAAAATACTATAAATCAAAATAACATTGGATATTATAGGTATGAACGTAGGATTAGAATACCTGAAGTAAAAGAGGCATTGAAAAAGATGAAATCAGGAAAGGCCATGGGGCCTGATGGTATACCAATAGAGGTTTGGAAGCATATGGGAGACATTGGGGTAGTTTGGTTGACCAAGTTGTTTAACAAGATTATAAAATCAAAGAAAATGCTTGATGAGTGGAGGAAAAGTTCTATTGTACCAATTTATAAGAATAAAGGAGACATAGAGCTGCACTAATTATAGAGGGATCACACTTATGAGCCACGCTATGAAACCTTTTGAAAGAGTGATTGAGAAGAGGTTGCGTCATGAAATAAGTCTATCAGACAATCAGTTTGGTTTCATGCCTGGGAGGTCTACCATGAAGGCTATTTTCTTACTAAGACAATTAGTAGAAAAATATAGGGAAAGGAGGAAAAACCTCCACATTGTCTTTATTGATTTAGAGAAAGCTTATGATAGAGTCTCTAGAGAGTTAATATGGAGAGTGTTGGGTGGTAAAGGGGTTTTGCAAGGATATATAGACATAATTAAAGATATGTATGAGGGAGCGGTAACAAATGTTAAGACCACTAGTGATGTGATTGGTGATTTTCTTGTCACTATAGGATTGCACCAAGGATCGGCATTGAGTCCATACCTTTTCACATTGGTTATGGACGAGTTAACAAAACATTTGCATGAGGAGATTCCCTAGTGCATGCTATTTGCAGATGATATAGTCTTACTTGATGAGATAAGGGAGGGTGTAAACATAAAGCTAGAATTATGGAGAGAAGCATTAGAATTTGAAGGATTTAAAATTAGTCGAACTAAGATAGAATATATGGAACGTAATTTTAGCAAGGAGTGTAGGAGTAGAATACAAGTCAAGATTGATAACCAAGAAGTCCCCGTCAAAGACCACTTTCGGTACTTAGGATCAATAATTCATGAGAGTGGAGAGATTGAGAGGGAGGTTATCTAGAGAATTCAAGCGGGTTGGAACAAATGGAGATGTGCATCTGGAGTTTTGTGTGATCGACGGGTGCCACTCAAACTAAAAGAAAAATTCTATAGGATGGCCATAAGGTCGGCCATGCTCATGGATCAGAATGTTGGGCAGTTAAGGAACATCATACTCATAGGATGAGCGTCGTAGAAATGAGAATGTTGAGATGGATGAGTGGTAAGATAAGAAAAGATAGAATTCGAAATGAAAATATTCGAGAAAATTTAGGGATAGCACCAATAGGTAATAAGATGAGGGAGACTAAACTTAGATGGTTTGGACATGTTCAAAGGAGACCAACAATGGCACTGGTTAGAAGAAGTGAGGCAATACAAGTAGAAAGTTTTAAAAGGGCAAGGGGAAGGCCCAAAAGAACGTGGATAGAAGTGGTGAGGAAAGATTTAAAAACTTTGGGACTAAATGAAGACATGGTATTTAATAGAGTGGAATGGAGGAATAAGATTCATGTGGCCAACCCCTAATTGGGATAAGGTCTTGATGATGATGATGATGACTTTATTTACTTTCATATAGAAGGGGGAGCCTTGGCGAAACGGTAAAGTTGTCTTCGTGTAACCTTGAAGTCTCGGGTTCAAGGCGTGGGAACAGCCTCTTGCAAAAAACAAGGTAAGGCTGCGTACTATAGACCCTTGTGGTCCACCCCTTCCCTAGACCCTGCACATGCTGGAGCTTTGTGCACCGGGGCTGCCCTTTTAGTTTATTTACTTTCATATCGTTCAGACAAAAACAGAAAAATGCTTAGAATCAACCAAACTGTTGTTTGAAAAGAAGGCAATACAAAGATACAAAGGAAGAGATAACAAGATGTGCATGCATGTACAAAATCCAACTTGCATTGAAATGTTTGGCACTGGAGGCATATCAGTTGCATCATTACAAGCGTGGGAAGACATTCTTGATGCTGCATTGTTGAGATTCTCAGCAGTGCTTAAATCCATTACATAGAAGAAACACTTAGAACTCTAAATTTTTGTTTTGGCCAGCTCCTGTGATTGGAAGATCAATATGTAGTTTAAATTAAATTTCCTAGAAGTTTGTGTGTTAACCACAGCCACAGGTTAGGTTGCAGGCATTGGTACAATTGACTATCTATTACTTGTTGGTTTTAGTAGTCAGTGTATTCCACATGTATCTGCTGCAGAACTTGATCTGTCCAAAAGCTCTAGTGTTTTACTGACATTGTGTTCAATGTCATGTTAATACATTTCTATTTCTTGTCTTTTTGCAACATTCCTTTCAAGGTATAGATCTCTTTTGGGTCAAAATCTTTCATAAATGCGTGGTTTGGTTTCTTTGGATAAAAAGGTATGTGCAATTTGAAAGATATGTCCATTTGAACGATATATATACTGTAGAAGTAGATCATGAGCTCCTAGCTTAGTGGCAAGATGTGCTTGTTCCCCAGCCAAATGTCTTAGGGAGAAGCATTTGACCAACGTGATCCTGCAAACTGTGTCTTGCTTTTCAAAAGATTTAACTGATGCCTTCGGATCTATTTTGATGTATGGCTGTTACAGTTGGAGTATAAATACAAATGTCGTCAAGTATCACTTCAAATAATATTTGGGAGTTTCTCATTCTATGATACTTGATCATTCTTAATGAAGTTGGTTACATTCAACTTTCAGCTTTTGGAAGAAGATCCTGCGCTAAAGAAGTTCAAGTCACATAAGAAGACTCTCTGGCGACTCAAGAGAGTGGGAGATGTCCTCACAATTGTTGTTGTTGCTGGTATGGTAGACATTCTATATATTGTGACAATGTAGAAAAGTATCATTTAAATGTTTTTGGCTTTTTGAATCCTTATTAGTCTTCATTCGCCATCCATATTTAATGTTGTTTTATTGTCTAGGTTGAAACATTAATATTCTGGAGGGAAATGATATTTTAGTCCCATGTATTGACCCTTTGTGGTCTGCCTCTTCCCAGGACCCTGCATATGAGCTTCATGCACTGGGCTGCCCTCCCTTTTCTTTATATTGATGCTATTCCATCCCCCATCTATTTTTTGGGCATTTCAGGTTGTGGAGCATTAACTTTTACCTTTGGGAACAGTATAAACAGCCATAAATGCCCAAAAGACCAGCTGGGAGCAGGGATAGCATCAATACAAAGGGTGGGAATATCATTTCCCTATTTTGTATGGTGATATGTTTCTACAGTGTTGATTATTCCAATTGAGTCTGTTAATGCAAGCGAAATTTGTCTGGATGATTGTTCCTTTCTGTGCTTTAACCCCATTCTATCTTTTCTGAAGCTCCAAGTAATTAAAACAGTCTGTTATGACATTTTCTATTTGACATTTGGTCATTTGAAATCTTTATATGCTTGAATATTTCTATTCACTCAAAATGTTTCAGTGGCAAACCTATTTTCTGCATTCATCTTGGTGGTTCCCCCCCCCCTCTCTCTATCCCTTGTACGCACACAGAGTGACAGTCACTTTGCCATTAACCAGCATTGCACTTTCATTTGCTGGTGTTTTCAAATCTTTGACTGAATAGTCATGATCAAAATTTCTTGCTTGAAATCACCAAGGTGGAGGCACGAATGGAGCAGGATATTATGTTGACGCTACAGAATGCTGGAAATAGTGGGAAGCATTGAATATGGTATAATAAGGGACAGGACCACATGGGCATTGGTTCAAAGAGGTTCGGGTTGTGAGCCAAGGGAGTATGGAGATGTGATGACAAAGTAGTTCAAGCTTGTTAGTGTCAGACCAATACAGCTCTGTTGGACCATTTAGGCATCTGATAATAGCATTATGTTAGGAGAAGATCATGGTTGCAACGAGACAGAATTTTTACGTGTGGGCCCAGCAATTGGTGCATTCCTTTGTAGAGTTCTGATTAAATTTGTGGAGGTTGCGAGATTGAAGAGAAGAAAGAGGATGAAAATGATAGTGATGAAATCAGGGTGCAGCCGCCCTTGGAGGAAGAGAAAGAATAAGAGATGAGTTCCTTAACCAAGAGAGGCTGAGGATGTGGGGCAAGACATGTGCACCCTAACACAAGCAACAGCTGTACAAATATTTCAGTAGATTTTACAGGTTCGCCATTACCAGTCAGGTTTTCTTTTCCCTCCTTCCTCTTCTCTGGCTGGATATTGCCTCATTTTACATTCTTGTTTTAGGTATTCCTTTTCTTACTTGAGTTATGCTTTTGTCACATAAGGTAAAAAGGGATCCTAAATGGTGGAAAGTGGGTAAGTATTTGAAAAGAAATCATGCAGTTTGACCAACTTAGAGTCTCCACTGGTGGCAACTGCTTATAATTTCCACATCTTAACCTATTTTTACAAGGCAAAATGTTCCCAATAGTTTTTTTTTTGTCCAATTCCCTTACTGCAATTTTCCTTGGGAAAAGGTCAGCAGATTGATTTAACCTCATCTAGGTGGGCATTCACCAATTGCAAGATGCAGCCTCCAAAAATCATCGCCATGAAACAGTCTTGCACAGGAACTGGAGATCATGTGTGCCTAGCTTGAATAATTAGCAATCAGATAATTTCTCTTCTTTGCCTTTGCTCTATCTGCGGCTAAAGAGTGAATTTCAGCTTGACATGGCTGCTCTGTGGCAGAAAATTCTAACTGTGGTGAATCACCATATTCAGTTTCGTGCAAAAGCTGATACTATTCTGGTAACTATTCTGGTAACATGGCTTATTGGCAGTACTCTAATTCTCATCGCAAGTCTGCCTGGTGGATCCTGGTACAGATTGGGACAATATGCTTGTCTTCAGGTCATTGAAAATAGATCAGTAACGCTATGAGAAAGTGGGGCCACCTTCTGTAGAAGGGGATGAGATATGTGTCCCACTAGGTATGTGAAAATTTATCATAGAAGTAACATTGATTTTGAATATTTATTGGAATTGCCAACAGATTTTGCGGTTGATGATTTTCATGAAATTGTCTGATGCTGTGTACAAGTTTAATTTCCTGCAGAAATTCAGGGTTTCATCCAAGTGTAGATCAACATATTTACAAAGTGAAGATGTCATAAACAATGTAAACTGGAAATCTGGGAAAATTGGTTGAGTGTCTAATGCTTCATACATGATGTATTCTGCAAATAAATATCGTGAGCATCCAAAGTTCAAACAAAGCTCTTGCTTTCTATGTCTATGTGTGTATCCATTGGATCGGCTCTCCTAATCATTCGCATTGTGGAATGGGTTGTTGTTATGCAATGGGTTCTTCACTTCTTTCAGACTCAAGTTCTCCTAATATGTATGCCAATTCAGACTAAAATATGAATTACAAGGTGAAGGCAGCTGCATAAGAAAAGAGCTGTAAGTTCAGGAGGAGGAAGCGCAAGAGAGTATCTACAAAATGAAATTAATAACCACGAAGAGGACTGTTCAGAGAAAAGTTTTTCAGTAAAAGAACTGTTCCTTCTTAAAAAGTTAGGAACTGAACAATATGAGGTCTTGATTGACATGGACTGTGTGGGATTAAGATGATCAGTGCCAAGTGATTTTGGCCCAATTATTGCAAGCCTTGCTTGTGAAGGGGAGCCTTGGCTCAATGGTAAAGTTGTCGTTGTGTGACCTTGAGGTTACGGGTTCAAGGCATGAAAACAGCCTCTTGCAAAAATGCAAGGTAAGGCTGCATACTATAGACCCTTGTGGTCTGCCCCTTCCCCGGGGCCCGCATAGGCGGGGAGCTTCGTGCACCGGGGTTTTCCTTTTTATTGCAAGCGTTGCTTGTAATGCTGGATCGTGTGGTGGAGGATGTGACCTGAATGATGTTTCTCCAGTGACTATCTTTGCATTATTATGCCCTCCTCCAGAGGATATCAAAGGGAGCTCTTATTCTTGATTAAGTTGTACTAATTTGATGTCTTATTTGCTGGCATTCAAGTTTTAGAATTTGGTTTAGCCATGTGGCATTTTGTGGTGTGAAATGACATTAGTTTAGTTCAATTAACTGTTAATTTGATGCAACAATTAGCGAGCTGTTTCACATTGCATGTGGCTCCTGCTCAATCTTGACTGTGCTGTAAATTTGCCTCCCATTGTAATAACATCTGAGCCTCTATTTGAAGAAAAAGTGGTTTTGTCTTTGATGATCATGTAGTTTCTGATCATATGGTGATCATGTAATTAGTCAGTTAATAGATTTTGGTGATCATGTAGTTTGCAATTGAATGGTGTTGTAGGAAAAACTGATTTATTCTCTTTTGTTGAGATGAGTGCCTGGATATTCACGGTCATCCTACTCGTCTTTAGAAAAAATTCTAGTTTTGGTTGCCAATATGTAGCTTTATCTATAAACCATTGACTGGGATCATGGTTGGTTCCTATCTTCAACACCATCCGTGCTCATACTGCCGGTTGTTGTTTATATTTAAAATTGTGGTATTGGTTGATGTGCCTGTTTTATAGCTTGTACTGTCCATTAGCATTTTCATGACTACTGAATGTCATTGTTTTTAGTCACAAGGTTACAGAAGGTGGGTGCTCATGTAGACCAAGGGCTGTATTATCATTCACATGGTTATTTATTGTTAACATTTGTCAGCTGCAAATTGTTGGTGGCAATATTTACTTTAACCAACAAAAGCGTTTGGCTGGAACTGGACACCGACATTTTACTGGATATGAAAATATGAATGTTTGTAGTTCTTTAAGTTCTCAATGCGTATAACAAGCTTCCTGTGTCTAGAACCAACTATTCATGGTTTCGTGGTTCTATCAAATGCATTACTGATAAAAACTAACATGTGATTTGGCTGTACCAATTTGTTGCACGTTAAATGATAAGGTCTTTTTTTTTTGGGTTCTCAGTAGTTTCCTTGTTATAGAGCTCTTAAAACTGGCAGTGAACTTCCCCTTTTTGTCTCAGGCTGTTGCTATCAGATTTATGTTCAAACGACAATGAAGAAAGCAGCTGTCCTGGAGGCTCAGTCCAAAGGAGATGCATAGGAATGGGAAACTTCAAGCTAGTGTGTCTGCAGGTAAAATCACTTTGCTCCTTGGACAAGGAAATGCTAACATTTCTTCAAGGTTAAGTGGCAGTTGTTGCCACTTGAATAAGCAGTGCTGGCGTGTAATCTCTTGTTGCTTAGAAATAATACTAGAACGGTGGTTTTAAAGGCTTCAAGGGTTTCAGTTGCAATGTTCTACCTGATATATTGCCACGGAAAAATGATTGAAAAAGAAAGAGCGTTTGTGAGACTTTGATGAAGGGCTAACTTTTCGGTAGTCATTGGCAAGTGTGATATGTGGCTGAATGTTATCCTGTCTGAACCCTGAATGGATGTGTGCCTGTGGAATATACGCAGTTAACAGCAAGGATTACTAAGTTTTTCAATCAAATGAGTTCTTTGAGGTGAAACGTTTACAGATACAGCTATAAGTTTTGCTCTCAAATATTTGGTTCATTAGCAACTACAGGTGGTTAATCTGGTGTATCTTCACGAGGATATAGTTGGTCAAGTTCCATTGGCTCAACCAGCGAGACTCATTGTAAACCCGAAGACCAAAGTAAGTAGATAGCATAGTCCACATGCTCCACACTAAGTACGGGAAGACTGAGTTCGTGATATTATAGCAAGCAATACTAGTTTTGACCTTGGAAGCCCTCGCTAGATGGTAAAAAAAGGCAGCGTCAGTGCACGAAGCACCTGCAGTTCAGGAAGGGGTGAACTACAAGGGCCAACAGTTTGTAGTCTTATCTTGCATTTTGCAATAGGCTGTTTTCACATCTTGAACATGTAACTTCAAAGTTACACAACAACAACTCTACTGTTGTGCCAAAGCTCACCTTTCCCTTGCTAAATGGTATGGATGGTTATAACTTGAGGTGGAGCAAGGTTTTTAAAGATCCAAATTGACACCATATAAGACACTGCAACACCGCATCTAAATGACAGAGAGAGATACGGATGGCTGCGAATTGGATGTTTGTAAGCTTGTGTGCCAAGATCAGCCACGTCTGGAACATAAGACTTGTCCTGGATATGCCTGCGTATGACATTTAAGTAGTTTGATAAACCAAACAAAGTATGTGGCTGGCCACCAAACACGTCGGTGTGTCAACCGCAATAGCCAAATGGATGTACATTGACGGTTCAGCAGATGTTGATTAAAACCAAGGTGGTAACATCGTTTAGCCCACGCATATAAGTTAATATATGATAATGGAGACACAATTTTAAAATTAGAGGCCTTTACCCTTGCTAAAGACTACAATAAGTCGTGGATTTTTCTTGAAAAGCCTCTTCCCCCCAAGTAATCCTATGAAAAGCCTTGTCTCTCCTATATTTGCTCTAGGGTTTTGCCATCCATACATTAGTCTAGTGTTTCTTGATCTCAATTGAGTGATCCTTAAAATGTTAGTCCACATGGACCCCTCTCATCACAATACTCTATCCCTAGACAGTATCTAACCTATTCCTATTACAAAACTAAGGCTTTCAATAAATAAAGCATGTGAAGCCCAATAAGTGCAATCCCATATGTCACAATATTATAGCTCTTAAACTAGGGTAAGAAGCCTTTCTCTTATTAAAAGGCCCAAAAGCAATTAAAAGGAAAGACTGGGCATGCCCCAAAAGAAATCCAGCAATGATTAACTAACTTAATTATATTAAAGTTAAAACCAATTTTAGTTGCCGCATGTAATTAGCCATTATATAAGGGAGCTTAGCCGCAACAATAAAAGTAGTTGTCGCGTGACCTTGAGGTCACAGGTTCAAGGCATAGAAACAGCCTCTTATAAAATACAAGGTAAGACTGTGTACTATAGGCTCTTATGGTCTACCCCTTTTCCAGATCCCGTATAGGCGGGAGCAGCTTTGTGCACTAGAACTGCCTTTCTATGTAATTAGCAATTATCTGACCAAGATTAGACCATAGATATCTATAAAAACTATGGGTTTACTATTTTATTTCATGGATAATCTTTCTATATATTTCCTACTTGAATTACTCCAAACAATCTTACGACTAGGATGATTGTGATGAATAGGTCTCGTTAGAGACTCAAGGAGTAGAAGTTTAATGGACCTTTTTCTTAGTAGTGTATGCGTCTGCCATTACCACTACTTATGGAATGTCTTACACGAACTTAAAAATTTTGGAACTAAATGAGGACATGATACTTAATAGAGAGAAATAGGAGAACAAGATTTATGTGGCCGACTCCTAATCGGCATAAATTCTTGACGATAATAACGGTGATGGAATAGTTTACTCAACAAATGTTCAATGCGTGAAGTACACTCTGAATGCTTGTTTATATAAAATGGTTCCAATTTTCAGCACTTTCATTGTAGACATTAGAGAAAAAACTGCTGTTACGTGTAGTTGAACCTTACTATGAAATAAATCATTTGTATATTGCTACTCTAAAACAAATTATATGGCCTTTCATTTTCTCATTCATGTTGATGTTCCTTCGCGAGTGTTTCACACCCTTAAAAATAGTGTGAAAATATTATCTTTCTTTTTATTTTCAAAAGTCTCATTTATTTTATTTTTAATATTATCATTATAATATAGGGCTAAATTTAAGTTGGCTCTGAGACAGATAAATCTACCACTTATAATGCCTCATCACGTATTTAAGTCGTCATGTATTATTTGAACCCGTAACCTTGCAGGGGAGAGTTCCTATTTGTGGCTGCGCAAGAAAGACGTCGCTCAAACATAATCCACTCCAAATAATTTTTTTGAGCTCAACAGATCTTCATTAAATAAACTAACCAACAAACAAGCAATAAGAAAATCCACGCGATTAACATGTTAAGAGCTTCATCTTCAAGGCTACTTTGCAGGAGAGGAGTTGAGTGTCGTTATCAAAACAAGGGTATGAGGATAGTGGAGCTGGTATTGCCAATCATAAATTAGGCAGTTCATTCATGCTAGTTTGTCGTATTGGAATCAAGGTGGTGTGATAACGCCAGCCCCTTTTATTATTTCACTTGCAAAAAAACATAAAAAGGAGAAAAAACAGCTCTTCTAACATAAGAAATGCACTATGAGGATTTCTCTGCAACATGTATAATAAAATCATGGATTGACAATTTGACATCTTATCCCTGCTATCGGCAGCTTTACGGTATCCAATAATATTGGAGAATACTATGGATCCCTGAATCTCGCATAAGCAGAAGCTTCGTGCACCCGAAGTATTTCTTTAAATAAAGACTTTAACTATGTTTAATTAACTTTGTCTAAGCTTGTTAATTATAAGAACAAGAGTAACTATCCTCGGATTATCGCTTCCCTTATCCCTGTCCCAAACACCTCTACAATAACTAAAGTTCCACAAACTAGCAGGTAGTTTGATAATCTCAATCTCTGATAATAATAAACTAGTGGTTAGGATCAGATAATCAAGAAGATTACTGGCGCCGAACCCGTCTAAAGTGGGACACCAAGATGAACGGTTTGGATCACCGAATTTCTGGCCTACATAACCTTTTGGCGCATGTACCGATTCGACGGCTTGGATGTCATGTAACTTCTGAAATTAAGTGCCCCATCATCACGAAGTCAATCTTTACCGTACATGTCCCACGTCTTATTTTCACGTGCGAAGTCATTGGACAGCATGAATAGTGACAAGATAAGAAACCAAGTGATGGTGACTCAACAAACACAGACAAAAATATTGCAGAAAGTGATGGGAAAAATGTTCCAAAAAGCTGCGACTTTTGCTAATAATAATAAAAATAATAAATAATAAAAGGCAAACCTTTTGATCTAGCAACTCAAATTGGCTTTGGCTAATCCTGGGATTAATTGTAATTATCATCGTTTCAATTTATCGGGATAGCAAAAGCCCGGAATCATCACCTTTCAGTGTCTCCAAAGGTAATACACATGAAGATTGCAGGAAATTATACAAATAATTGATTATGGGGATAATAATCTTAGAAATGATGTCCCACTTTTATATAATGGGCTCCACCTTTAGCTGATCTAGGCCATTTATCTGATTTCTTGGACTTCAGATATCTAAGATCTTAAAGATTACACTAAATGGATGATTCTAGCATCTAAAAATGTGCTAAGTTTTCGCTTAATAATCGAAAGTATTGCTTTTGTGACCATTAGATCGTTGTTTCTCTGATCTCTTATACATCTATCAGATCATTCCAACTTTCAGAAAATTGTGAAGACAAATCTTTGGTAGCCAAAAAATTACTGGCTTCGTTTGCTTGAGGTGAGATGATATGAGGTGATATGAGATAATACGGATCATATCATTGTTAGCAGTGCTTGAGCTAAGCTGAGATGAAATAGTATCTCCTCATCTTACTATAGGCGGTACTTGAGATGAAAACATCTCAACTTAACTCACATTTAGTTGAAGTTTTGGTCATTTCAAGCTAGATCTCATATCATCATATCTCATGAGCTTGACGTACTTGACTTAGCGATTAGAGTTGTTGGTTCAAATCCAATAGTAGATAAAACCAGCTGAAATCCCCACCTTTGCCAGCATGATAGCAAGCATGAACTGGCAGCAATGAGTCAACTGAATGACCAAAGCATCAGTTGCTTCCACTTTTGGCCTTCTTTGACCGACGGGTAAGGAACCTACCCTCCCACCCATCTTTAGATACTTAACAAGATTTTTTTTAACTTAATTCAACTTCCAAGGAAGCCACTCGGCTCGGTTATGATATTCCAATTCAGATCACACTTGGAGGCTTGGACTTGGTCACATTTAGGTTGGAGATCCATGAAGTTATGATGTTGTGTTTCTATTTTTGCTTAGTGCTAATAGTACCTTGGGTAACCCATTGTACGAAGCTCTCACAAATGCGGTGTTTGGGAAAGAGTAGATCACGAGGGTCTACAAATACGCAGCTTTGTCTTACATTTTTGCAAGAAACTATTTTCACACAACGAACCTATGACCTTAAGGTTACACAATAACAACTCTATTGGAGAAGGTGATCGGGTCTTGCACAATAATTATTTCTAAGAAATGGTATTGCCACTCCCTTGTTTAATAATGGTCATTTGTCTCTTTAATTGAACCTTTATATAAAGCCATCAATATCATTGAATGGGTTTTTATGAAGAGGAGGAAGGTTTGGAAGCGTACCATCAATGTTATCGTAAATAAACTTAACAAAACTCCATAATATGCACTTTCAACAGCTACACTCGTGATACTTTGGTCCTTACATTTTCAAAAAATAAAATAAAATAATTTTCTAAAACTATTAGTTCATATTGTACTTAGTCCTCTTGTTAACTTTTCATCAGCAAAATTAACAATTGGGCCATGCCGATAATAGTTTTATTATTTTCTCAAATAAACAAAAGTATGCTTTTAATCATTGGAACTATTCACTTATGATATTTTAGTCCCTAAAACTATTCAGTTATGACACTTTAGTCCTTAGTGTTTGAGAAAAAATAATTTAGTTCTGGCGCTAAACTACGGCTTGCATGGGCCCAGCTATTTGTTCTATTGATGGAAAGTTAATGAGACTAAAGTGCAACCCAAACCAATAGTTTTAGAGACTAAATTGTTTTATTAAAATTTAAGACTAAAGTACTATAAGTAAATAGTTTCAAGAATTAAAGTGCACTCTACTTTATAAATTAATATATGCAAGCAACAAAATATATCATCATCGATTCCCAAAAAATACTTCACATAGAAATTTCTTCTAATCCCACTGGATGAAAGCCGACTTGTCGCAAACACTCATAATACTTTCTATTAAGTTAATCATTATACAAAAATAATGTTATTTTGAAATTATTCAATATGTTTAATTGTCCCGCTCATGATGATTGATGTTAACAATGTGATCCAATATTTTGATTAGTCAGCTGCTAATGATTGTAAAGAAACAAACTTACACCAAAAACGTTTGAATCCCAATCAGGAAGAAAGACAATACTATTCAAACTTTCAATCTGATAACTTACTACAAATGATCATCCCACTGTGCATTCTCTAACAGAACTTCAATGGCTTTTGAACTAACAAAAAGAACTAAGAGGAAAAAGGAACTATAAGTTAACAAAGAACTTCTGTGTCTGTGCTTAAGAGGCTTGTGGTATGCCTATTTATAGTTTTTGAGTCTTTACTAACAAATTGGACATTCAGCACACCTTACACATGGCTGTTGTAGTATGGGTTAAATGAGTGGCTGTTAGAAGCTTCTTGTGTTCACACAAAGGGTGGCTATTGGAAGCTTCTTGTATTCACCCTTCTGTCATAGGGCATTGCCCCCTTGGACCCCTATCGGGGCTACCGCCTCAGACCATGCTCTTCTGGAGCGTTGTCTCTAAACCCTCATTATTTCTTCTCGTAACTATCGCAGTCTCTAATAACCTCATCAACACTAAGTTGGTCATACCACTGTGGCACTTCTAGTGGTATCTTATTGAGGTGGGCATTGTCATATACCAACAATGATAAAAGTTATAAAAATAAAAATAAAATATTTATCTTATTTTATTATTCAAGATTGTATTAAGCATAGATAATTTCACTACTTGATCTTAGGTTTAAGTCGCCACTTTCCTTTTGGCTACGATAGATTTTAGGAGAGTGTTATAATTCCTCGTTTAAAAACATACACAAATGCACACAAGTTTATCACCTACGATTTTTTGGCATTATAAAAAATTTCTCTTTTTTTTTTTCCAACAATCTTTTAAATACGTTTGTTCTGATTTCATCTATTAATGATCTCAATCTCTTGATCAATTCTTGGACCCTTAGAGATCTGTGTTATAATATTAATTAAATTGTCAATTATTGTATTTGGTACGGCAGCTCATTTATAATAAAAATCATCAAAGAGAAGATGTTAATCCATCCAACATTATAATACAAACCAACAAACTACAGATTAGGAGATGTAACACATGCTTACATAATTTAAATTAGCCGGTAATATAATTCATTTTTTAATGCACATGATTTTGTACAGTGAGCGTGTACCTTTGTCAATGTGGGTGCCCATATTTTTAGCTTGAAAAATATTAGCAGGCTACAATACCAGTAGGACCTATTATTTCAATAATCACAACCATTCAACAGAGGGATATATAAAAATTATGAATTGAATTGCAACTTTGGCATGTGGCTCGTCCATAGCAGGGCATGGAATATAGATGGCTCAGATCATTAGCCAACGTGGGCCCTACTTGTATCTGCCAACTTATATTTTACATTTTTAAAAAGTGCACTTGCTTGCTTAAGTAAGAAGTCCGAACTAACGAGAGTCACGTGGCACTTTTTTTCTTCTTTTTTTTTCAATTCAAATTGTGGTTTATCTCCAACATTTTTTCTCTTTACTTGGGCGAAGTCCTCAATGGGAAGGAGTGACTGGATCAAAACAAGGAACTGCGTATTTTGTCTGTAATCTCATTCAATTCACCGAAGAGCCTCGAGAAAATGGCTGTTTTCTCCCGAGAAATAACCACCGTCCTTCTCCTTAATTAGTGCGCTGCTTAAGCTTTAATCAGTGGCTAAAAATAAAACTAAAAGGAGAAAAAAAAAGGGCTTATTTTTATTATTTTTAAAAAAAAAACCCTCCAGAGCGTGCCGTTATTTCCGACTGTCTGAGCTGGATTACAGACAGACAGCCCCCCGCCCCTCTCTCTCTCTTTCTACCGATTTTCAGTCTTCTTCCAGTTTCTCTCTCTAGCTCTCCTGCTAAAACTCGGTTTGTCTGAGAAAGACGGAGAAAATGGCGTTTGCAGGGACAACCCAGAAGTGCAAGGCCTGTGAGAAGACTGTTTACTTGGTCGATCAGTTGACTGCTGATAACAAGGTCTATCACAAAGCATGTTTCCGTTGCTACCACTGCAAAGGGACCCTCAAGGTATATTCTTTTGGGTTTTAATGCTTGATCACTGGCTCAATTCTATCGTCATCTCTCTACTGTAAAAGATCTTCTTTTCTGCATCTATCCCCCCCCTTTTTTGTTTGTTTTTTAGGAGGATGTTGATTGTTACTTGTTTGCCTTAACATGGGTTTTAGCTGTGAAGTTGTATTCTCTTTCCTTGCTTTTTGTGCCTTTGTTTGCTTGTTTGGTCTTGCTATTTGTTAAAGATTTCCAATTGCTACCTCACTTCTGTTCTCCTTTGGGGGATCCGATGGTGGGTGAACTATTAAGCGGTTATCCATTTGTGGGTTTTCAGTTCTGAGGGATTGGATTGTGCTTGAAGAACCTCTTGTGGTAAGGAACCCCTCATTGATTTGCTAGACGATTAGGATCCATCATCTGCGCCCGATGTGGGATTGATCCTTATCATTTTGATTAAAGCAGATATGTTTAAGGACGCAGCTGGCAATCATGTAGCATGAATTTGTGGGGCAGGCATCTTCCTCAACTAGCAATGGCTACTACCTCAAGTTGATTCATCTTTTATTACCATTTGTCTGCCGGTGGGCAAAATGTGGGAATGTGAGCCTGTAAGAGTTGTGGATGATAGCCCCATACAGCATAGGTGATGCGTTGAGCACAGTGTGGATGATGTCCAGTTTTGGACTATGGATGTTCACTTTTATTGATGAATTTCTTGTCAATTAGTATGATGTTAGTCATTCTGAAGCAAAGGCTCCTAGAAGAACTTCCGGCACACAATGTTGCTGGAAGTTGCAAACTGATCTACTTTCCATAAATCCCATCTAAAAGGAAGCAGCCGAAATGCAGTTCACTTAATGGAACTGTCATTAGCTGCTTGAATGTCTATCAATCCTAGATGAGCAGTTGGAAATCATTGCTCAAAAACAAAGATCTAAGCTAACACAAAACAAGCTTGCCTTGGAATATAAAAGAATAGAGTTTTCTAAGGAGTATGTACTGATAATAAAAAGGCTATGGTTTGCTGAGCTTCTTTGAATATAGAAGAAAACTTGGAATCATGAGAGGTTCACTTTTATTGTAAGAAGAAGTTAATGTTATGGTTAGTCTTTCTGAAGCAAAGGCACCTAGAAGAACTTCCGGCACACAATGTTGCTGGAAATTGTAAACTGATCCATGTTCCATGAATTCCATCTAAAAGTAAGCAGCCCAAATGCAGTTCACTGAATGGAACAGTCATTAGCTGCTTGAATGTCTATCAATCCTAGATGAGCAGTTGGAAACCATTGCTCAAAAACAAAGATCTAAGCTAACACAAAACAAGCCTTTCTTGGAATATAAAAGAATAGAGTTATCTGAGGACTATATACTGATAATAAAAACATTATGGTTTGCTGAGCTCCTTTGAATATAGAAGAAAACTTGGAATCATGATAGGTGAGTGACATTATAGACTCCAAGAATTTGATGCACTCATCTGTCAGGTTGTAATGCTATCCTAGTTTTAGATGATATCCATACTTGTGCTCTGCCTTGGAATATAAAATAATAAAGTTATCTGAGGAGTATGCACTGATAATAAAAACGCTATGGTTTGCTGAGCTTCTTTGAATATAGAAGAAAACTTGGAATCATGAGAAGTGATTGATATTATAGACTCCAAGAAATTTGATGCACTCGTCTGTCAGGTTGCAACACTATCCTAGTTTTAGATGATTTCCATACTTGTGCTCTGCCTTGGAATATAAAAGAACAGGTTATGTGAGTATGTACTGATAATAAAAATGCTATGGTTTGCTGAGCTCCTTTGAATATAGAAGAAAACTTGGAATCATGAGAGGTGAGTGATATTATAGACTCCAAGAAATTTGATGCACTCATCTGTCTGGTTGCAACACTATCCTAGTTTTAGATGATATCCATACTTGTGCTCTGCCTTGGAATATAAAAGAATAGAGTTATCTGAGGAGTATGTACTGATAATAAAAAAGCTATGGTTTGCTGAGCTCCTTTGAATATGGAAGAAAACTTGGAATCATGATAGGTGAGTCATATTATAAACTCCAAGAAATTTGATGCACTCATCTGTCAGGTTGCAACACTATCCTAGTTTTAGATGATTTCCATACTTGTGCTCTGCCTTGGAATATAAAAGAACAGAGTTATCTGAGGAGTATGTACTGATAATAAAAATTCTATGGTTTGCTGAGCTCCTTTGAATATAGAAGAAAACTTGGAATCATGAGAGGTGAGTGATATTATAGAATCCAAGAAATTTGATGCACTCATCTGACAGGTAGCAACACTATCCTAGTTTTAGATGATATCCATACTTGTGCTCTGTTGCTTCTGTGTTGTTTCCATGGTGAATGGTTTCAGTTGTTCTGTGAGGAAGTAATTCCATTTTGTTCATTTGTTACCAATAACCTTCTTTATTTTTGTTGCCATATTTTATTATGATATCATGTCTGAGTCTGACCTCTTAGAAAGCAAAAAAAATAAATCATGTCTGAGTCTGACAATGGCTATACCATTCTCATGTCATAAGATATGCCTGCATTGTGTATATTCTCTGGATATCTAATTCCTACTTCCCTAATGCTTAACAACATTTCACAGCTCAGTAACTACAACTCATTCGAGGGTGTTCTGTACTGCAAGCCTCACTTTGACCAACTATTTAAGAGGACCGGCAGTTTGGATAAAAGTTTTGAAGGTGGCTACCATCTTTTAGTTTGGTTTCATTCTTACATCTTTATGTGCATGTTTGTTTCATGCCGATCTCATCTCTCGTTTGTATATGTAGGTATTCCAAAAGCTGTAAAAGTTGACAGAGCCATTGACCATGAGGTACTGCCTTAAACTCGATGGATCTGTTTTCCTAATTCATTCAGTTGTGTCCTTAAGGTCATAATCTGAGATTCCTAGTGGCATCTCTTAAGTCCAAATAGCCTGAAAAAGAAGAAAGAATGGATGCTTCTAAATTATTTCACTTTTTTGGGTTAAATTTGTAGGGCCATATCAACAATAAGGTTTCAACTTTGTTTGCTGGAACCCAAGACAAGTGTGTTGCTTGCAAGAAAACTGTGTACCCAATTGAGAAGGTGATGGTTCATCTCTTTATTTGTTATCATTGATGCGATTTCTGGCAATGGTTATCTTATATCTGCTTATAATGTTTTCATACTCTTGTTAAATAAATATTAGAAAGACTTGTTTAGACTGCAGTGATTCCTCTTGGCTACTTCATGAGAATCTGAACTGCAAATATGAAAGAATGTATTTTTGTAGATGTCGTACATGTTAACATGGATATGGCATGATCAATGTATTTGGATATTATAGATTTTGAATATTTTGAACTTCCATAATGTTTCCTCTCTGTGTGTGTCTGTTTCTTTTTGAAGAACATATTAGGCATTCTGATTGTACAGTGTTATTGCTGATGGTAGAGAGCACATAATGTTGAAACTAGGTAACTTTGAGATGTAAAATTTGCACGAAAAGAAATCTTAGCAGGCCTACGAAAATAAGCCATGTTTCATCTCATGAGAGTGAAACTAGTAAATCCTGCAATCTTGTTAATTTTTCTTTCCAGTTTCCTAATCCAATTGAATACATGAAAAAAGTTGCAATGGTATAAATGCGTAAAAAGAGCCAAACATACCCGGTCCTTAGTAGTCCAAACATTCCATGTATGAAATTACAATACCTGAGCGTCATACAAAATTAACTGTTCCCAACTCATTAATAAGTGACCTTTCTATATCTCAAGGTGTACTTCGTCAGGTGTTGCAAGAACACATTGGCCAATCACTTTGTTTTGAAATGCACAGTTTCTGATCCATTCCAGTAAACTCAATTGGAACTAATTGTAACCAATTCCTTTGGTGAAGTATTTGTAGATAGATGACTTGTCAATTCTTGCATCCGTAAGGAAGAAACTCCAACCAAGGAGAGAGATCATGAAAATGGCTTCTTCAAGCAATAAACCATATCTGAGATTTCTGTAACTTGGCCCCAGTTTTGAGTAGAATAAGCAGGAAATACATCTGGGTAGTTTATTGAAGCAGAAGAAAATTTGTAAGAGATGAATCACTCTTCCACGTTGCAGCCAAAGCTTCATATAAGGAACTTACAGAGGAGTTTCTGTTTTGTTATGAGAGAAGACTTTTGCAACAAAGCAAATGTAGCCATTTGGTTAGAGAGCCCTTTCCTCCAAGGCTTGATTTCACTTTTAGGGGCACCCATGTTTTGCTAGTGATCACATGGTTGGATGACATACCAATGTCCTGGCACCGGAATCTTCATCTTAGG
Organism: Warburgia ugandensis; assembly: GCA_035236585.1. NCBI lineage: Eukaryota > Viridiplantae > Streptophyta > Magnoliopsida > Canellales > Canellaceae > Warburgia > Warburgia ugandensis. The sequence goes on along the minus strand of CP141138.1, from coordinate 7,198,477 downwards.
GGGAGATTAATTCACAGGTTGATTAACTCCATTATAGTTTTTTGGCCTTCCGTTGAATGTGAAATTTTCTTGTATGATGTTAGCATTCTTCTCTCTCAGGGGAATTGCCTTTGTTTCTCAATTGGAAATGCCTTCTTCTGCCTGAGATCCTTTCTCTGAGGAGATAATTCTCCTGAGATTTGAAGTTCAATTTGCATTTAATTTAGAAAATTATCTTGCATGTTGAAGTGGATGCTATTGCGTTTAAAGTTCTTGTTCTTCTACAATCTCTTGAAATGTTTCAGTTCAGTTCTTGAAACAAGGTTTTACTTTTCTCCTATGAACTTGATCACAGTTAAAACACATAACCCATGTTGTCCTGATTCCTGAATTCATGTTCTCATTCTTTGGAACCACATAGAATCTTCTGACACCAGTTTTCCTTCTTAACCAGGTAGCTGTTGACGGCAATTCATACCATCGACCTTGTTTCAAATGTACACACGGAGGTTGCACAATCAGCCCATCAAACTATGTAGCACATGAGGGTAGACTCTATTGTAGACATCATCACACTCAGCTCTTCAAGGAGAAGGGAAATTTCAGCCAGCTTAGCAAACACGAAGCCGTTAAGGAGGTGACTGAGAACACTGTCTGATGAAATAGTCTTGCATTACTCTCTCGTGCAGGCGCGATTTCTTTTTCCATATTATGTTCTTCGAAAATCGTCATGGTCTGAGATGGTGATGATATAGCATCACATTAATCATGAACTGGAGGAAACTGCAAAAGCATAAGAGCAGAGTTGTGTTGTTTATATACATATTAGGTGTACTTCAGATCAAAGGTCCCGTCTGTAGCTAAATCTTTTTTGAGATGTGGAGTTGAGTGAATAATCTTGGGCATTTGTTAGAATGAGCAGTGTAAGCAGAGGCTTGTCTAGTAGTTGCTTCTACAGGTTGGGAGTTGTTCTTTGGAGTTTGTTAGATAAGATGATGGTGTATTTCTTGTGTTGGATGATTACTGAGTCTACTCTAAGAATAAAGTTATATTAGAGTCTTTTATTAGAGTCTTCCTTTTCTGAATGATGCTATCATTTGTTAGATTCTCTTACTGAGACTGACACTGTGCTAGTTTGAAGTTCCACTTCACATTCTCATCATCACGATTCATGCCATATTGTGACATTGGACCGTTGATCTGGTGTGGGGATGTATTGAGATAACGGCAATTTGATACCTAAGTGGGCCATCTGGGTGTAATGCATATGGTCTCCCAACACAGGCTCTCTCTCACCGTTCATAACCAAACAATTCACTGTTCAAACACCTGTGCTTCTCTTCATCTCCCCAGTCTCCAAACCAACTCCATTTCTCCTCTCCAACCCAAATTTGATAACAACACCCCTCTCTCACCTTCTAAAGAAATGCTCAGCTCCCTCCCAGCTCGAACAAATCCATGCCCAGATCATCACAACACCATTCTGCTCGTCGTCTCTCTTCGGCAACCTAATTCGTTCTTGCACTTCCCCTGGCAACCTCACCCATGCAAGAATCTTTTTCAATCGGTTTCCTTATCTTCCAACTGCCACTCTTATGGAATTCGATAATCCACGCCTGCCCAAGACCTTGCCATGACGACATTTTCACTTCGGTAATCTCCTCTAGTTCGCGTTTTTCATCATTGGAAAATGGAATATGTGTTCGCGGGCAGGTAATAAGACATGGATTTGAATCCTGAACCTTCGTTAAGTAACTCTCCAGTAAATTTCCATCTTCTGTTAGGTTAAATGGATAATGCCCAGAAAGTGTCTGATGGTTTGCCTAAACGAGATGTGATAACATGGACTAGTCTAAATGCGGGGAATTGGGAATTGCAGAAGATCACTTTAAACAAATGCCTGATAAAAATGATGTTTCATGGACGGATATGATTGTGGGTTATGTTAGAGAGGGGAGGTATAATGATGCATTAAGGCAATTCCATGATATGCTACAGTGTGTAAATGTTAATGAGGCAATTCACATTTACATGGACGAGCTAGTGTCAAAGAATTCAAACATCTCTACTGCTCTTGTCGCATATATGCCAAATGTGGGATGATAGATTTCGCAGACCAAGTGTTTGAAGACATCTCTAAAAGGAATATTATCACCTGGACTGGTAGGCATGCATGGTCATGGCAAGGTCTGAGAATTTTGTCTATAATGTTAAAGGGATCGAGCCTGATAACATAACCCTTCTCCGTCTGGTAGACGACGGTTGGTCGATTTTTTATAACATAAATCGCTTGTGGGGAGTTGTCCCTAAGATTGAGCATTATGGGTGTTTGATCTAACTTCTTGGGCATGCTGGTCAGTTGGAAAATCCTTTCATATTGCCAAGAATATTCCTATGGATCCTGATATTATTTGGAGGGCATTGCTTTAGGGCTTGTGGAAATCATGGTAATGTTAGCCTTGGGGAACAGATCAAGTTGTTCAATTGGATCCCAGTAGCCATGGTGGAGGCTTCACACTTCTTTCGAATTTATATGAAGCATTTTAGAGATTCATGATAAGTTGAATTAAGTGTTGAGAAGGAAAAGTTTGCAAGGAGGCTAATTTGCTAACAAGTAAGTTTTGTTTGATTGAGGGGAAAGAAGAGCAAGCAGTATCTTGGCACAGTGACAAGCTAGTCATTGCTTTTGGGCTGATGTGCACCAAGGAATTGAGTCGCATTTGAATTCTGAAGAATCTAAGGATATGTGAAAATTGCCACTCTGCCATGAAAGCCGTTTCTCGAGTTCACCAAGAGAAATCGTTGTGAGAGATAGATCTCGTTTACAGACTTTCAGAGGGGGCAACTATTCTTCTATGGATTATTGGTAGTAGCTCAAGTAAGTTCTTGCAGACAAAAGGGGCAGTTTTTCTCCAAATTCAGACTCCAATGATAAAACCACTCCTGCAATTAATGCCTTTTCTTATTGCATTTCTATGCTTTTTTGGGTTGAAATTGAAACTAACAAGGTCCATTAATTGATTGGACTCATTAATCTGATTTTCCTGAATTTCTTGTAGCCCAAAAACGATGATCTGACCTGTTCGATCCACCTTCACTACATTAAAAAATCCAATGAAGTTAACTCCAACCAATTTGCTGGTAACTCTAAAACATTCAACTGCAATTTTCAATATATTCGTTTAGCGGAAGTCTTTAGATCTACGTTCAAGATTTTGTTCTATATATGTTTCAGTGCACAAAATTCCTGCACATGTTGGAGAAGGGGCCGACCACAATAGTCAATAGTATGCAATCTTGCCTTTCATTTTACAAGAGGCTTTTTCTATGCCTTGAACCCATGATCTCAAAGTCACATGATGACAACTCTGCCGTGCATTTTGTTCTATATATACACAGTCAATAAATGGGTGCGATTCAAGTTAATTCAGACCAGTTTTTGAGTTGAACCGTGAGTTTTAAACTATAATTTATACTCGTTCGGAATGTGCATGGGTCATCCATCCGTGTGGCAAGGTGCAACACATCCCCACTCTTGGCTGCTCTATCTTCAAGTTCTTGAAATGTGTCTAATTCAATATATGATTCAGATGCCTAGACACGATATAAGATTTGATTTAGAATTATATATGAAAAACTAACTGTTGGGTACTTTATTATCCCGTGGTACATAAAACATGATAAGCTAACTAAAAACTCAATAACTCGCCTTCATGATGGTAAGTAACACAACAGAAAATGCGGAATTACATAGAATGAAGAGCAACGAGCACCTAAACTAGTGGTTGAGTGCCTTCTTCCCAAACCAAAGGTTATGGAATGGCTGGACTCAGCTCGCCTACCGATTTTCAAGTAAAAATGTTGTAAGAGTAATAACAGGCTAAGAGAAGGTGCATTTTTCTTCTACACCGTAGGCTAAGAGAAGGGAGCCTTGGCGAATAGTAAAGTAGTTGTCGTGTGACTTTGAGGTTACGGGTTTAAGACGTGGAAACAGCTTCTTGCAAAAATACAAGGTAAGATTGCATACTATAGACCCTTGTGGTCTGCCTCTTCTCCAATCCCTATATAGGCGGAAGCTTGGTGCACTGAGGCTGCCCTTTTTAGCAGGTAACCATCATCCATGGCAATGCCGCACAGACCCTCAGTTTCTATCTTCCTCTGCACCCTTATATACCCTTCTTTGCGCCAATCAGTGCCCCACGAATTCTTCACTAGCCACTACTGGCTTCCATCATCAGCTGTTCCGTAACCCACCAGTCTCCCCATGGTCGAGATTCACAGTCACCCCCAGTGTAGAATAGCAATACACTGGAATCAACGGAAACCAAAATTGGTTGGTTAGCCACAGCCTTCAAGAGATCCTCCTCACTGTTGGATGGCACCTTTTCATGGCCATTGGTCATGGCCGAAGCATTTGCTGCTTTCCCAGTGTCGAGTGCCATCAACGCCCTAGGAGGGATATTTTTCTTCAGTTGTAAGGCCTTTGTTGTTTTTAGTGAATTCCAACGCTCCCTCCAAACAACCACCATTGCAGCCTTGATTGTGATCGTTTGTGTCACAATCCACGACCTCTTGCCCAAACACTGAAGTATTTCTCATCGACATTTGTTCTTTTTTGTACCCAAGTTTGTTTACCAGAAGCGAGGCAGAAGCAGATGAAAATTTTAATATACAACTTGACGACATGAGTGATGAGGATGATATTATTAGTGACCCCAAGCCACCCCAAACCATCACAGATTAGGGATTCAATTGGGAAGGCAATGGCAGCTGCCCATGGTTTGCTATGGGATGGTTGATAGACGTTTATTTTCAGGCAATCGATATTTATATTTAATTTGCTTTCTAATATTTTTTTATTCATAGAGGAGAGAGATACTAGTAAAAGTTGTCGTCACGTGACCTTAACGTCATGGGTTTAAGGCGTGCAATTAGCCTCTTGCAAAATGTAAGATAAGGCTGTCTACAATAGGCTCTTGTGATACGCCCCTTCCTCGGACCTTTCATAGGGGGTAACTATGTGCACCGGGGCTGCCCTTTTATAGAGGAGAGAGATACTAGTAAACAAATTTCATTAATAGATAATCAGGCGATCAGGTAAATAAGTTAACATAACACGTAAGCAAATATTATAAGTAGTTTTTACTGAAAAAACTTGTTGCGTTTACCAAACGGTGCGGTCTTTGCTTTCAAGTGGAGTATAGATTGCAACTCACCGAGTCAACTGGGTAAACTCGCTCGTCGCTGCCCTGGAGAAACAAAAGGAGATGTCCCGAGCCAAATACACGTAGCTTCATGGCTTACACGTGTCCGCCTCAAACTATCAGAAAAGCGTACGGGAGACGACGCTAGGTTGGCTGTTTCAAGGAGAACCACATTTTCTCTGGCTCTGAGAATCTTAATTCAAACGAAGCAGCAATGGCGCCCAAGTCACGGAAGAAGGTGGATGAAGTTCATGAAGGAATGTTCAGTGGCATGGTTGTCTTCTTAATAATTGACGGTGTGCAGACGCGAAGATTACAGGTATTCTGAGTCTCCTTCTTTCTAATCTGTTCCTTGTTTCTGAATGAAGTTGAAGATCTACCAGAATTGCAGTATTTTCTTTTATATTGGGTACCTTCCTTTTGAGCTTGTCTCTTAGCCAGACTCTCTGCGAGATCAAATGAAAGACCCAAAATGCTGTTTCAAGAGTTTTTTATTTTTTATTTTTTTTATGCTGCTGCTCGTTTTAACTCTGCCCTTGTATTTAGAAATTCTTGTGATGGTAATCAAATTCAAACTCATTTTTCTCAGGCCGAAAACATGGACCCAAATGCTGTTGTGGGAAATTGTCACTGTATTGTTATGTGTTTTCATCTAGTTAGTAATGAATCCGTACTTCATTAAACGCCTATTTAGGAATATTTGGGTCTAATTGTCTGTTTTATGAGGGCTTATCTTATTGCTTCATTTAGTTAAGATGAATGCGAACTCCAAAAAGTATCAATTGCTGGAAATTGCATCTTTTTTGTGTTTTTTTTTCTTTTGTAAGTTTTCTATTTTCCCGGTGGTAGGAGTGTCGCAATGATGCTTGTTAGGTGGTCGTTGTGTTCCTATTTATCATATTGGATCGTTTTGGCTTTCCGTTGGAACAACTTCTTGGTTTACAATTTATCCACTTGACAAGCTTTCTGCACCTCTGTGCTTCAGATTTGGAAGCAGAAGCTGGCGCAATTGGGAGCTAAAGTTGAAGATCGCCTTTCAAAGAGTGTTACTCATATTTTTGCTATGGACACGAGTGCCCTTCTTAAGGAAGTGGGTCGTGAGCGTCTAATGCGTTTCAAAGGAGTGAGCTCCTTTTCTTCTGTTTCTTATGATAAAAATTGCAGTGTTTTACTTAATGTATGTCGTACTGAGGCATGTAAGTGTGCTGAGAAAGTATTATGTCCTCCTTTTGCTGAAATACAAACTTTGTGATATTAGTCAATGTTAGAGTCAAAGAAAGAAAACTGATATCTCTCAGATTTCATAATTTGATTCTGTAATTGGCTAGTGGAAAAGGAAAAATATAAGTTGAACAAAAAACAACAAACAGATGGACAAAACTTTACAACCAACACTGGAATTGGATGTAAATGTGTTTCTTCAATTCGTTCTCCGCTTATTTCCAGTTTGTACTTTATAAAGCATGAAGGGGAGCCTTGGCGCAATGGTAAAAGTTGCCGTCATGTGACCTTGAGGTGACGGGTTCAAGGCATGGAATCAGCCTCTTGCAAAAATGCAAGGTAAGGCTGCCTACTTTAGGCCATTGTGGCCCGCCCCTTCCCCGTACCCCGCATAGGCGGGAGCTTCGTGCACCGGGGCTGCCCTTTTTTTACTTTATAAAGCATCAATTGCTCATGAAGTTGTCAAGAACTTTTACTTTTACTGCCTGTTGCAGAACATACTTTCCTACCAGTGGTTGGAGGACAGCTTGAAACTAGGAGAAAGGGAGCCTGAGAATTCATATCTTCTGGATCTAGAAAGAGTGAATCAATTGGGCCAAAACAAAGATCACAATACAGGTGACGATAAATCTTCACCTTGCAAAAAGACCAGAACTTCTGAGGAGCCGGGAGTGGCAGGTGTAATGAGTATGGAAGACAATAGAAATGCGCATGATTTAGCCAGTGATTCTCATGAGCTTTTAAGCAATCACCATATCTCTGATACTACAAATTCCAGCCAAAAAGATCCAGCTGCTACAGATAATGAAGTAAGGGAGTGCTTTTCTAACTAAAGTTTGAAGCTTGAGTTATTTACTGTTTCAGTATTTTGGTACTTTTGACCCTTGTGGTCTGCCCCTTCCCCGGACCCCGCATACATGGGAGCGTCGGGCACCAGGGCTGCCCTTTTTAGTATTTTGGTACTTTATCCAAGCAGAAAAAGCAGTTTATGTGGTGTCAATCTAATCTGGTCATCATACCAAATAACTTCTCATATCTGATGTGTTCCATTGTGAAGAGCTTTAGATATGGTTCTTCCACATGCTTTTTATTTTAACTGCTAGCTGAACTACCTGATTTGGTTGGCTACTTCCAGTCATTGCTGTTGTATAAACCACCTGATTTGAATAGGAACATCACTGAGATTTTTGGAAAGCTGATCAACATATACAGAGGTAAGCTGCTGATGGATTTATCCTGCCCCTGTATAAAGTCTTGCCTTTATCTAACCTATCTACTTCTAGCATTTAGTTTGACATGTTTGTTTGCTTACAAAAGCTTTAGGGGATGAGCGGAGGTCATTCAGCTATTACAAGTCTATTCCGGTGATAGAAAAGTTACCTTTCAAAATTGAAAGTGTTGATCAGGTTAAGCACCTGCCTACAATTGGAAAGTCAATGCAAGATCATGTAAGTTAACTCAGTGTACTTAAATAGTAGCTGTTTAGTCTGAAATTTTGAATTTTCCACCAACTATTCTTTCTGAAACCACGATCAGAATATGCAGATAAACCAAAAATATGAACTACATCAATAAGCTCATTTGTTTTCAATTCACAAGTGAAGTCTTTTCCTTTCTTTAGATAGTCTATTATTAGATATTTCACTGCTGTATGGATTTCTTTGTTGTTTTGATTTCTGAGACATCCAAAATCTCTCCATCCAAGAATTCTCTTTTTGGTTCATCAGGTCTACTAATTTTCTGTTTAATCAAGTTCTTAAATTTTCTGGTTCATCATCAACTTCTTCTTTGATTTCATATTTCTGATATGGATTCTCTATTGCTTTGACTTCTGAGACCTCCAAAAATCTGTGCATCGACAAATGTATATGGACTGCAAGATTCTAATGTATAGTATTCTCAGACTGGGAATGGAATGGGTTTGAGAAATTTTGGCTGGTTATGGATACTGAAGAATTGAACAGGGAGCTCTTATTTGTGTTTTTTGTAGTTGATATCTTGTTTTTCAGTTTCACTGTTATCCATATTTTTGTGCTATCATATACTGCAAGCAGGTCACAATTGTAATAATTAAATGATTCTTCAAAGTCAATTTCACTTGTTCTTCTGAACAACTGGAATGCCCAATATGTTGCAGATTCATGAGATAGTGACTACCGGAAAGTTGTCAAAGCTGGAGCATTTTGAGACTGATGAAAAGGTGCTTCATTGGTTCTTATGAAACTGAACATTTGAGTTACTCCATAACAATTGAACTTTCTCTTTGGGGAATGTCAGCTGAATATTTCATTTTTCCTACGTACTTTATCATTTTGTTCTCTCGCAAGATCTTGCTTTCCCAGAAATGTTGAGCCAGGTACAGCAATTTTTAGATATCGTGAAGTTGCATATATGACACACCAAGCCTGTGTGCTTTGCTACCAAGATGCCCTTTTTGTTTGACCTATGAGATGCTACACATGATCTTTTTGAAAATCTAATCATGCTTCTTTTTTTACATTTTAAATATATAGTTGAACGAAATGATCTTACCTTTTCTTGGCTTTACATATAGGTGCGGACTGTAAGTCTGTTTGGAGAAGTTTGGGGTATTGGTCCAGCCACTGCTCTCAAACTATATGAAAAGGGACATCGCACGCTGGATGATCTGAAAAATGAGGAGTCTTTAACAAGCGCACAAGGGATAGGATTGAAATTTTTTGATGATATCAAGCAGAGAATCCCGAGGCATGAGGTGGAACCATTTTCTTTCATGAAGATTCTAGCTCTGAATTCCGTTCATTCCACATCTTATCAGTTGTCGCTTTGTTTTAATTTCTCTAGGTTAAAGAAATGGAGGCTCTTTTGCAGAAAGCTGGACAAGAAGTTCTGCCTGGGGTGATTACTACACCATTTTGATTAGATTTACTTTTGGTCAAATTTTAGTGGCTAAGGAGGGCTCAGGCCTGCACCAGAGCCTTCTATTGCAGTGGTGCAGGAAGGAGTCTCTCATTTGGGTGACCAGAGTTCGGGGCTGTGCATGGGTGTTTGTCTATGCCTAACTTTCAAAAAGGAAAAAATGGAGTGGAGGCCAGAGAGCATTTTATGTTTTGCTACTTGTAACAGCAAAAGAAATCCTTTGGTCTTGCTTAAATTTGCTATCAAAAGATTCACTTGGTATCATAGCTAATTTTGGGGTTCTAGGATTATCTTTTCATCTAGTCAGTGGAAACAAGTTTATTTGCCAAACTTTGTTTGCGCAATTGGCTGCAGAAAACTCGGCATCTCCCTCTGAATACTCTTGGTTGCAGGTTTGAGTTGCCAGTTCCCCCTTAGGCCAGGAATTAGATTTAGGAGAAAGTGTGAGTGGGTTTCTTTGTATTTCTTTCTTTGTACCAAAAATGTATTTCATTTCTTCGTTATTCATCTATAATTAAATATTCCCTTTAATTTTCCTTCTATCAATCGAGTCATCTTTGTTATACACTTTGTATCTTGTCTTTTGCTATGTCATCCTGGTGTTGTTTGGTCTCCTGTCACTTTTATCTCCTAAGCTCTATTATGGGAGCAGTGGAAAGGAAAAAATCTAGTTAAATAATAGAAAGGTACTGAAGTGGCAATGGAGTCATCTATGTTGCTCTATAGCTCCCTCCATTCAACGTACATTGTTTCTTGTATTTCCTTTTCCTTCTTTATGTCCTATTATCAACCTCAGTTCAGAATGGCCTGTAATCATACTCTAGGGATGACTTTATATGACGTATCGAAAAACTTTATCTCAGTTTGACTTAGTACCTACCATTACCTTGTTGAAATTGCTCACAACTAGAAACAAAATTGTTTGATATTGAAGGTGATAGTTGTTTGTGGGGGATCATACAGACGTGGGAAAGCTACTTGCGGTGACATGGATATCGTAATTACGCATCCTGATGGACAAAGGTGCAGATATCATAAACTTTACAGAATGTTCCTTCTTTGTTACATTGAATTAGAATACCATATGTTAATTTTAAGGTATAAAACCCAGGAATAGATAAGGTAGATTGATTTTACAAGGATCAAATAGAATTTCTTGTTCCAGATATAAAACGGAAGTGCCCCAATGTTTTATTCAAACCATCTTTTCTTTATCATTGTGTTGTAAAGATAGTATATTTTTCACTCTGAATTTTCCTGGTTCTTCTTCATTAGATTTATTTATAAACCAGCATTTTGGAATGTTAATCCATTGTTGTCTATGCCAGCCACAAAGGTTTCCTACCTCGATATGTTCAGCATTTGAAGGATATGAACTTTTTGAGAGAGGATTTAATCTTTAGCACTCATAGCATGGAGGTAAAGGTTTCTTTTATGGTAGTTCATCAATTTTCATGTGCCATGAAAATTCATGAAAGGATAGGGTACTAGAACTATTTTATTGGGTAATAAGTTATTATATTCTAAATTAAAATGTAAACTTCCTTCTTGACCATTGACTCATTTAAATTATATTGTATGATAGTTCTCTTTAGAGAAACTTACAATGTGGTCACATGTTACTGTAAAATTTTTCATAAACGCATATATATGCTTCGTGTGTGTGCTTATACACACACACACACACACACACACACACACACACACACACACACACACACACCAAGTCTGCATTCTTTTACTTAGCCCCTCTCATTCTGCTCTCATGTATTTATTTACCATACTTCAATTTGTACACTCGAAACAACAGGGAACTGATTCTGGGGTTGATACATACTTTGGTCTATGCACATATCCTGGTAGAGAGCTGCGGCACCGCATAGATTTCAAGGTATATTAATAAATTTCTACGTAGCTCTCAAAGAGAGACTCATCTATTACTTAAATATTCTTGTTTCAGAATAACAGTTCAATTATAACTACCTTATAGCATTTGATGTTCTCAAACATTCTGACTATAGAAAAATAAACTTTTAGATGGAACCATCTATGGACGTTTCTTAGCTATTAGTATTATGATTTACGACTTAGTCGCACTCTCTTGTAGCATCTCTCATGCAAGATTCTATGCTATTTAACAGTTAAGTCTGCATATGTGCTTTGACTTCTCTTAGGTCCCTCTTCATTTCTACCAGATTTTTTTATGGGGACAGACTGTTTACGATTCCAATACATTGGGGGCTTAGCATAATGGGAATATCTTGTAATACCTTCCTTCATGTAGATAATAACAAGAAATGGTTCAAAGGAGAGAGGCAGGAAGGGGGCTGAAATGAATTAATTGACTTATATTTGAATTGGAACTAGTAATTGTATATCATTTATCAGTGTTTACTTGGGAAAGAAACGTAATTCAAGAGCATATTTTGTTCACAGGTTTATCCAAGGGAAATATATGCTTTTGGACTTATAGCGTGGACAGGGAATGACGTCCTCAATAGAAGGTATACTAATCTGATTAGATATAGTCCATTTTTTCAATCGCAATCTCTCTCTGCATTCGACTTGGCGTTCTCACTTCAGATACTCTTATACAACCGTATGATCTATGAAATCTTCAGGAAACTTAAGTCACTGCATTGGTGAAGTGCACACGTTCCGCTGTTAACTTGGTTTCTTTTGTACACGCTCATTGTGGTTTATATTGTTTTCATCGGATATTACTCAGTAGTTTTAAAGATTATCTCAGTTCAAATAGTAGAAAGGGAGCCTTGGGGCAACAGTAGAGTTGTTGTCATGTGACCTTGAGGTCACGGGTTCAATGCATGAAAATAGCCTCTTGGAAAATGCAAGATAAGGTTGTGTACCATTGACCCTTGTGGTCTGCCCCTTCCCTGTACCCTGCATATGCAGGAGCTTCGTGCACTGAGCTGCCCTTTTTCTTATCTCAGTTCAAATAGTGATTTGATTACATGGTGGCAGGATTAATTTGTTTATAAGTCCATCTCCTCCTTTTATCCTACTCTTTGGACTGAATCAATGAAATAACATTGAATAACATGGTGCTATAGGTTGAGGTTACTGGCAGAATCCAAAGGCTACAGGCTCGACGATACAGGGCTATTTCTAGCTACCCAAGGTTCTGGTGGTAAACGGGTATATCAAAATGAACTCATCTCGAAAATATCTCACTTTATTGTCAAATGCTTAGCAATTCAGCATATCATAGTTTCTTTGCAGGGCTCAAAATCTAATCGAAGTGTGACTTGCAAAACAGAAAAAGAGGTGTTTGATTTCCTTGGATTTCCTTGGCTGGAACGTCATGAGAGGAATCTCTGAACAAATAAGACAACCCTTTTTGTGTATGTATTGTACAAACAGAACCTCTTTTGTGTATATATTGTTGTTATATAAGTAATCTTGTAATATAGCCCAATTTCCACCTTGTCCTTGTTTGGATGTACCTAACCAATTGCACACTGGAAGAGTTTGAGCATTGAATAGGAGCTCCCTTGTAGTGATGCAATGTGTGTTAGCCATCTTTATTTCATTCAAAATGACAGCATTCGAAATAAACTACTTGCATTAGTCATGATCACTTGTTTGGTGTTAAAAGAGACTTTGAGCCTTGAATGGAGAGATCTTCTAGTCTTTTACAAAATCTGAAGGAAAGGGTCGACATAACACTAATCCCCAATTTCTTTACAAGACCAGGCTTCTTCTATAGACTTTTGTCTTTTATATATACTTCCGCCAAGCACACACACACACATATATATAATTTGAGTGACTTTAGGAAAAAAAATTTCACATGATCTAACTCTTGTATTAGAATTAATAGGAGGTAGTTTCTTTTCTTTAGGGTAGGTTTATAAGACAAGAATGGCAAAGAGAGCCACAGTATGATGATCAAACCATGGTACCAGAACTCATCGACTTGTATGTGACTCGGTCAAGTCGGTGTAGTTTTTAAATTTCTACATTTTGCATCTTGGACTAGCCAAATCTTGGCGAGTCCAGGCCCTTGAAGGAACAAAAGGCTGCCCAGAGTTCGGTTAAGAGTTTTCTGGCGTAAAAGCCACTCATGTCGAGTGCTCAACTCCTTTTGTCCATGTTTATGTGGTTTTCCCAGCTCCGCTTTGTGTCTGCCTGAGTTTTGCTAACTGTGGGGCAAACGACCACGTAAGAAACACATATAACTACCCATACCAAGAAGCTATTTCAATGTAAAGCAAACACATATAACAACCCATACCAAGAAGCTATTTCAATGTAAAGCAAACGGGATTGTGCATGCAGTTACTAAGTACAGGCTGGGTCTGTCACTGATCTGCTAATGATCCAAATCTTTCGTTTGCTGAAGACTAATCTTAGATAGACCGTCCCCAAAACACTAATTCATCCAGCAATGTTATTCATATTTTGCGACCATTATGTTGAAATGATACACTAATGGCTAGGATCATTCAATAGATATTCTGTAAAAACATTTTTCTTTTACAAGTGAAGAATCACAAAACAAATTACTCACTCACGATTCTAAATCTGATCCGTTGTCAAAGGAGAAAGTGGCAATTCGAACCTGTACTTTAGGAGAGATGCCAAGCTACAAACTGTGCAATAGACATTTGTTTCACACCATCACCTGAACCTCTTGTGCTTTTAACTGTGTTTCCTGAGTTACACAAAAATATTGACTATGTGACGAGAACTCCCCACGCAATCAAATCTCTTAAACCGGGGCCCGAAAGGACTATTCGCGGTTCTTCTGTGAACCGAGTCCTACAACGTTTGATTTTATTGTATCAAGTCTACTCTGTAAGTCTGTTTCTGCAGACAAAATGGAGAAGAAAAAGAGAGATTCCCGGTTCTTCTGTGAACCAAGTCCTACAACATTTGATTTTATTGTATCAAGTCCACTCTGTAAGTCTGTAGACAAAATGGTACAGAGAGAGAGGGAGAGAGAGTGCTTTGTCGACTCTTCCTGCTCTCACCATCAAACAAACGTGACCATCTATTTTCTCCTTGTTTCTTCCCCTTCTAACTCTTCTCTTCACTCTCGACTGCGTGTTTCTGCTTCTCACTCACTTCCTATTGGCTCTGAACAATGTTTCCCTATAAGAAGATCAGCAGCTTCTCTGTTTCTCCACTCTCTCCTAAAGCAGCTCTGTAGAGCAGGAGAATACGTCTTTCCAGACCCCATTCCAGAACTTGGAGGAACAGTAAGCCTTTGACTCTTTTGCCTGTTCGTCTAGTTTCCCAATTTTTTCTTTGCATACCCTTTCTATATAAAAAGGGGCAGCCCCGGTGCACTAAGCTCCTGCCTATGTGGGGTTAGGGGAATGGACGGATCATGAGAGTTTATAGTACATAGACTTATCTTGTATTTTTGCAAGAAGCTATTTTTGCTAATTGAACCCGTGACTTCAAGGTCATACAATAACAACTTTACCTTTGCGCCAAGGCTCCCCTTCTATATGATACCATGATTTCTGAAAAAGAGCAAAAATTAAGGAATTTTCAATCAGGCTACTTGACCATTGTGAACGAAGGGAATTTTCATTATGCGCATTAGTCTTAACTTCCTGGATGAGATTGAAGTTTCTAGCACCCATCACTTCAATTTATTGTTTTGGCTACGATTCTATGGGAAAGACTTTATCATTTGGTTTTATTTTTCTTGATGAATTTTGCCTCTGTTTGTTTTCCTTCTTGGGCTTCAAGAAATGAAAACTTTAAACCCACCTACATAAAAAGCTGTCAAAGAAAGACATCTTTGGGGATTCTGTGGAAGAAGTTGTAGCAGTCTGTACATCATTGTCCGAACTGATGCTCTGAAAATTTATGTATGAATTGGTGGTCTTTTATCCTTGACTATTGTGAATTATGAAATAGTTCCATTTCCATCTATATAGCAAATCATATGAAAATAAGGAAGGGTATGGCAGATATGCAACGAAAGTGAGGATTCACATGTTGTAGATAAGACTAGTTACATCATTTGATAACCGAGTACAGGTAGTCAGCCTTTCAGATATTCTAGTGCTAATACTTGGCTTTCGCTATGTTATATACACTTGTTGCTTGGATCAAGTGTCTTACAAGACGGATGTAGTTCGATGCAGGTTCTTTAGAATGCAGAATTAGGATGGCTGTCTGACAGAACTTTATAGCTTAGGAGCTCATTTGTTGGATTCTAATTCACTAGGATAACCTATCGTAATAAATTGATCTACTGCTTCTCTAGTACAAATCCATCTCTGAACTTCTAACAAAATGCAATTTGCTATAAACGGTATCAAGGTTAAATTTCTTTCACTTAGTAGATGCTTCCTACGAGTTGTTGCTTTCTGTAATTTGAAACACACTACTTCCTACCTTCCTCTCTAATACAAGGACATACTAATACAGGAAAGCATTCATTTTCATCTATAGTATCATTGTGTGCAATAGTATAATTTATATTTCAGTAAATGAGGTTTTAATAATGTCAACATTTCTTATTTTTTGAGAGTGCTATATTGACCACTCATGTCCAACCCTGGAACTTGGGCATATGCAAGTTATACATGAGTAATATTTTTCTGTATCTTCTAGTGCTGATCGCATGCCTCTTGATTATTGGTTCTCATATAAGCTGTACTCCAGAATATTATCTTAACTTCTCTCCTAAGCCCCATCTATAGATCTTTCGCCTGTAATTTGTTTCTCTTCAATCACCTCAGTTGGCTTATACTATAGCTGGTCCCTTGTGTCATGCAGACATGATGCAGGAAACATCCCTTCTCATTTTCTACTTGTTCATTCCACATCAGTATTCTCACTTTCGTTGGTTACGACTGGTAGCATATTGATAATCAAACTGGTTCCACAGTAGCAAATCTAATCTTTACATGTTAGGAATAGTTTGGAGTCGACATTAGCTCCTAAAACTTGGCTTAGTCTTCCTTGCTTAACATTCTGCCAGAATATTCATGTAATTTGGGCCATCATTACTTGTTCCAGCTTGCTTCTAATAGTTTCAATGCAGATACTGCTAAACCCTTGGTCATCACCTCATGATAAAGCCTCAGCAAGAATCTTCTTCTGCTTGGTCAAGTTTCAATTGTCACTGTTATCTTTATTTTACTTCCATGATTCAGAAGTTGGTTATTGTAAGGTAGTGCTGTGTGACCGCCTCTACATCCAGCTCCTTTTCACCAGACTCATAAAACTTCTCTTGCTGCTTGTAACATCCATCTCATCAGCTTGTAACAACTGCCTGTTAAACGTTAAGTTCTCTACTTCTCTTACTTTGGCACTGAACCTGGATGCACGGTGTTCCTGAACATCTGGCAAAACAATGTGCCTGGAAACCAAGTTTTATGCCCATTTATGCTTGCATTGCACTTATAAGGATGACTAGGAATCAATCTTAAATATTGATATCTTGCAAGTGTTGAATATGTTATTTCTTACACCAGATATTCAGCACGGTCATGCACACTGAGCATGGTGGTCCACGGACGCTCTTAGTGATCCCATTCATTGACATGGCTAATACTTTGATTGAAAATGACCTACATGGCGGGCCTCGAGCTGAAAGGGCTACAGTTGTTTGGGCTCAGGAACTGGAATAAATGGTCGCGAGGTTATCAGTAATAGGTACATCCTCCGGCGGTCTAGATGGCAGTTACAGTGGAGGAAGTTTTTCGGAGGATATTTCTGAAAACCAGCATGTTGCAGCATGGTGAGTGATAGACTTTAACAGCTTGGAGATGTATGATAAGGTGTTTGTTGAAGCTTAGAAGGCATCCATGAAATATATTTTTTACCTCTGAATGAATAGGAATTGACTGAGAAGAGAGATTACACCTGAACATGAGAGATGAAATCCAGTATTGCTTGCTGATCTCTTCCCTTTTTATTGGCAGCAAAAAAAGGCAGCCCCAGTGCATCAAGCTCTCGCATATGCAGGGTTCGGGCAAGGGACAGACCACAAGGGTCAATAGTATTGCTTGTTGATCTCTTCCCTTTTTATTAGCAGCACATGGACAAAATTATACAACCATAAGTAGCTACCCTAAAAGCTTGGGCTGTTTGTTGTTAAGTAATTTTATATATTTTTTAGGAGTTCAAATAGCAGGGGATAAGCCATCGAATGTCTAGCACAATTTGCAAGCACGCTTCTCTACAAAGGCAATAGGTTGATGCAAGCAAGTAAAAGCTAACTTGCGAACTCGACTCTAATCAAGCTCATGAAAGCTAAGTTAGCACATTGTCACGAGGTCAAAGTTTCACCTATGCTAAACCCGTGCGGCATTTGTGCGCAACTCCTTTTGCCAGGCACAAGTCAGCCTTTCACTCCCAATCTCACTTGCTAGGGCTACACTCACTCACCTACAAAAGTAATGATAGAGGTTAAGGTAACTCAAAAAGGGACTTCCTCAGTCACCTCCAATAAATTGAGCTTAACTGAGTTGAGTTACAAATGAAGAGCTAACCCTATATATACTTGCTCTCCCCCATCCACGTTCTCAATGGATGGTCAAGATTATTCCAAGTGTTAGTACATTAACAGTCTAGATCATCTTCTAGAACCTTTCTACTCTTTCTAGATTGCTCTACCATTCTCTTGGAATATTCTAAACTACTACAGAAGATCTAGATATTTACAAGAAATTCTCTGGAAACCAGGTCTTCTGGAATTGGGTCTTGTTGTACTAATCCAAGAATATGGGCCTGCGTCCCTTAGGCCACATCCACAGGCTGAACAGAGCTTCCATGGAGCCTGTAGCCCTTGGTCACGGACCTTGCAATGCAAGTCCGTGACAGCATGCACTAGGCACCTCTAATGGAGGGCTTCTTTGCTTATCCATTGCTTGTTTAGGTCAGCCAGGGACCCTCTTTAGTCTAAGGTCAGGGGCACGATCTTGGACTACTTTACCTCTTTGGATAAGATCTTCCCTTGTTTTATACAGTTTCGTTGCCAATTTATCATCAAGAAAGTGATTTGATTAATAACAAAACTTTTGCTAGACAAAAGATTAGTCATTCCAAAAAAGAAAGTGACTTTAATTGATAACATAAGTTTTGATACGAAGATGATTGGTAATCCATAAAGGTCAGTATAATAGATTGTGAGAAGAGTTACCCCTTAGCATATAGGGTCATGTGCACACCATTCATCCGGGACAACCGCAAGGATATAAAAGGCAGCTCCGGTGCACAAAGTTCCCTCGTATGCAAGGCCCAGGGAAGGGATGGACTACAAGAGTCAATAGTACACAGCCTTACCTTGCATTTCGCAAGAGGCTGTTTTCATGCCTTGTACCTGTGACCTCAAAGTCACACGACAACAAGTCTACCGTTGCGCCAAAGCTCTCCCTCACCACAAGGATATATGTACCAAAAATGAGCCAATTTTCCTGTGGTTTTGAAAAACCATGCTCGAGATTGACTGCTAGAATATAAAATATGAACAGGCAATCGAGATATGCCATCTTAAAAGAACTTGCTGCCGTGGTGCCTACCAAACATCTCATCTCTATCAACAAATCGGTCGAGCAATTCCTTCTCTTGCAGAATTATGCAGTCTCCTTCCTTTCCAAACCAATTATATCGTCTCCTTGCAACATAATCATACACTGCATCTCTCAGTGGGGCAGGGATTATCAACAGAGCACTTAACGCTGAGTAAGGCAGTGGCAAGTGAGATGCAACCTTCAGTGCAGCTGCAACCATCCAGAAAATACATGTTAGCTGCAACTGTTTGATAAGATCCTCATATTTTCTATTCAACTAGGTAACAAGATAACAATGTCCATCCTAATCCATTTAGTAACTTGCTTAATAACTTATTATTAGAGAAGGACAAGAAAAAAACTGTCGATGTTGCCTCTTAGTTTCCAAGATTAAATGATAATGTTGCATGATAAAGGTCTTTCAAGACAAAGCCAAGTGTGACCTCATATTTCTGTTGCTAAGTGTAATTATTAATCAAATATTAAATATAGAAAATGATAGGGGCACCCATTTCAAATAGCAGGAACACTCACATAGGTGTCATTTGATGCTTTTTAAAGTGTCAAAAAGCCTCAAATAGGTGTTCAGGATATTATAACTATTTCAATGGCTATTGATAAGCAATCAATTAATGCTTTCTGAATACACTTATAGGTGTCAATGTTTCCTTATTTTACAGAAACTAGCAGAAATTGATATGGCTTTGCTTTAAATTAGTATGGAACTTCTTTTTTATAATGGTGTAAATTCACATCCTAGAGAGTCGATATAATTTGCAACACAAGTCAGAAGAAATAGAAAAGGTTAAGTTGTCAGTTTTTATTGTATTTCAGTTCATTTCATTAGTTCACACTTCACACACAGTTACTAGTTGTCAACGCCAATACTTACAATGAAAATTCCAGAGCAATTCTAACAAACCTACTGTGATGCAGTTCCCCATGTAATGGGCACATGAGAAGATTCCATATTGCCAACTCTTGCATGGATCTACATTATCCATCAGGTGGCCACAGCTTGCATTGTGCATGGCTGAATAAACTTAAATGCCTATAAATGGCTTATGGACGATGCTTTTTCCCTCTTATCATCTAATATGCAATGAATACTAGATGGTTATCTCATTGATGTGTCATTCTGAACAGAGATAAAATAACTAGGTAATATAAGAACCCCAATTAATCAAGGTTTGTGCTCTCCCAAATAAAACCAGCTTTCCTCTCCATGCTCCCACCTGCTTTTACAAGGTCACAAAAGAAATGCAACTCAAGTATAAGCCCGAATAAGACATCCCTCTCAAACATCTCAGTCAAAAGCCATCATCTTATTATGGAATGATTAAAACCAGCCACAGTACCCTTGCACTAATCTGCAAACCTGACATCTCCATAAACCATCTAAGGATTAGCTATATATTCTTCGCATGATCTTTGGGGTTGCAACAAAATGCTGGTACATTCATCACGAAATAAACAAGATAGACCTAAACATCATTTTCTTGTATTTTCCTTCAGAAAAATGAGAACCTTAATTAGTTCAATCTCTTCCAATCTACTGACCATCCAACACGGCTTAGCAAATCTCAAACATGAATGGGAAAAGATGTTCCCCTGCCTGTGGACCTTAAACTTGAGAATAACTAACAGAGAGCTGGAAGCTCCAATATATGGTAAATTATGCTAAGAATGTCATCTTCTTCATCAGTTGTATCAACCTCTAAGAGAAGTGCAAACAATACTAAACAAGAATAGACTTTGACGTCTCATGTTCAACGGTTGTGAAATTTATAACACAACATGATTTTCTGGAGAGCATGATGTTGTTATTTTTCTCTAGTTACCAGAATAATAATAAAGCAGATTGCTTCGAAAGCTTTTTAGACCCTAAGGTACTTAGTTTGTGTTCCTATATAAAATCCCATTCTTCTACCTGCCGACAAAGGCCATTTAAAGATACGTAAGTAATTTGGTCCCTAAGAAAGTTGGATCCTTCCTACTTTTCAATTTAAGCAAACAAATTGCAATCTTAGAAACTAACATGTCAAGTAGAACAAATCCATATCAGTAAGTTATTCTAGGGCAGCCTGGCGCACGAAGCTCTTGCGTATGTAGAGTTCGGGGAAGAGGTAGACCACAAAGGGTCTATAGTAAGCAGCCTTACTTTGCATTTTTGCAAGAGGCTGTTTCGATGCCTCGAACCCATGACCTCCAGGTCATACGAAGACAACTCCACTGTTGCACCAAGGCTTCCCTTCATACCAGTGAGTTATTCTGAAACCCATTATTAGACAAAGAACACAGAAAGCCATGGAACCAAAAAGAAAAAGTCATTGAGGTATTATTCAGAAATGATCAACCGAAAATATGAAACCAAATAAGAGAAGCTGGTGTTTCCTGACCAGTGGAGGCCTGATGATATAGACCAGGGCCTTCAATAAAGATGAATCTACGCAGAACATCTTCTCGAGTAACACCACAGAGATTCAGGTAAGGTTCAGCAGCTCTTGACTGCACACAGCAGAACTTTATCACCTTATATTTGTCAGCTTTTATGACCCACTTCACCCCTGCATAAACAGAAAACTCAGAATAAATTGCAGTAAACAGTTCGTTTTCCATGAACCTTAACATCACATAACCTCAAAGACGACGACAATGCATGAAGGTTCTGGAAATGGACCAGGGGATTCTATATAAAGCAAAAAGAAAATAACAGTCAGCCTATGATATGGATGATACTGATCAAGAAACAGAAAGCATCAAATGAAATGTTGAACTGGAATGTGAATGGGATAGGCCTTAAGTGATCCGAGCGTCAAAAGAAGGCCCAAATGTTGAACATAAACTATTTAACTGTAGCAAGAACAGACTCTAAGCAAAGATACATACATAGTGCAAAACAAAAATCCTAATCAGAAAGAAAAAGATTTCGGAGTCTTTGAGTAAACCAAAGAAAAACTATGGTAATCACAATAGGAAAGCACCTGTATTGTTTCTTTCTCCAATTGTTTCTGCTGTTTCGTTCTTTTCGAATTTATATGGAATCCAACAATGCTTAACATGAATCTAAAGACTAAGCCACGACAACAACAAACCATGGATTAAGTTACTCATGGATTTTGATTTTTTCCCTGCTTATTTACAGCTTTAAGAAAAATGGAATGAAGAAGATGAGAGAGTCTCGTTATGACACAATCCCTCTTACTCTTGTAAATGAAACTCAACATAGCATTTGAAGTTGCAACAATTTCAGAAGATGAAATAAAGTAATCAAGAATACGAAAGAATCTCAATTACGTTTAAGTTCTGAATGGAATCCAAATAAGCCATGGCATTATAGGATTGACCACAGGAGTTTTAAGCGGAAACCAAGAAAATGAAAAATGTATAAAAAATCAATGAACAAATCAGTTCAAATCTTATTGGAGCTTGTTTCTCTTTCTTTTCATTTTGCCCATCGAAATGGTTAACCACGACGGATTTTAGAAGGAACCCAGAAGAATATTAGGATCCCTAGAGCTGAAAATTGAAATTTGGAACAGAAAAGAGAAAAATTTGATAGACAAGCATAAAAACGAACTGAAAGTAATCAATTCCAATCTCATTGGTGCTTGGTTTTCTTTTTTTGCTTTTTCTTTGTTGAAATGGTTTATCATGCTGGAGTTTTAGAGAAAACTCAAGAGATAATCGGGATCATAGAAGCTGAGAACTGAAATTCTGAACAAAACCCAGAAAATATGATTGAAATCTTGCATACCCTTGTGGCAGAGATGACAAACTCCATCATAAATGACGACCCCAGGTTGCAGGAGAGTGGGATTCAAGGTTGTCGAAGACGATGAGGTTGTGAAGATAAGCTCTTCATCTGAAACAGCAGCAGCAGATCTGGAGAGTCGCCAAATGGAAGACAAGGAGGAGGAAGGAGAAGGAGAAGGAGAAGAAGAAAAAGTGCTAGAGAGTAATGCTCTTCTAATTGCTGCAGACAAAATGGAGCCAATCCCCAACATCTTCCTGGTTGCATGGAATTCAATTCTTCCTTGCAGGCCAAACAAAAGCCCGAATGATGGCAAATCCTGCCCGTCTACTTGCCAGTGTCTCCTCAAGATTATTAAAATGCTACTCCCCAACATGAGACATCCGGGAGGAGGCCCCTTGCTAAACAATGGTCACATTTTGTCTTTCTCCTAAGGTCAGTTCCCGTACTCTAACACATGCTTATCTTGTATTTTATCAAGAGGCTATTTCATGCTTTGAATCTATGACTTCAAGGTCTCATGACGATAATTTTTACCATTGTGCCAAAGCACCCC
This sequence comes from Warburgia ugandensis, assembly GCA_035236585.1. Lineage (NCBI taxonomy): Eukaryota > Viridiplantae > Streptophyta > Magnoliopsida > Canellales > Canellaceae > Warburgia > Warburgia ugandensis. Next base: position 7,175,362 of record CP141138.1, on the reverse strand, counting down.
TTCATTTTGTATTTCTCATGAGATAGCAAAATTTTTTGTAGGTCTCCAAAAAATTAGCATTTAGTGAGTGAATGATTGTAAATTGTTGCTTTTTGGCCTTTCTAACTTATGATAATTTTAAAATGTGAGAGTTAATATTATGTTGGGATTGTAACTTTGGTATATAGCTCATCCAGTTACATGATCATTGAAAAGAGAGGGTCCTACTTGTATGGTCCTTTAGATGCTACAGTTATCATTGCATGGAGATGTGTAAATGGTAAAACTACAAAAAAATTAGGATATGGTTATTCAATTAGAATCAATAGTTAGTATTGATTTCAGTTTTAAAGAATCGAATCTTATTGGTAAAGTATTACTTTTTATGCCTAAATACCTAGATCATTATCGATAATAGAAAAATATTATTAATTAGAATATAGAAATATCCTTACCATATTAATTAAAACTTTAGCTTATTAGAGGCTAATATAGTAATTTCAATCTAATAAAATTTATTATTAGTTAGTTATCTTTTTATACTATTTTTATATAATTTATTTTAATTTTAGTTTAGTACTTAATACAGAGATTATTTATGAATGGCCTAATGCATTTTATCTGTAAGTATTAAATTTTAAATAAGCATAGTGACTTTTTGTAAAAGGTGGAAGCAAAGTACAACAAAACCATACTATTTTCCTCAAAATAGTTGAAAATCACCTAAAGTTCAAAACCTTTTTTATTAAAAAATTAGAAATGAAACAAAAAAAACCCTTCCCTTCCTCTCTCTCTCTCTCAAGTAGCTCTCCCCTCAAGTCTGACTCTCTTGTTCTTCCCTCCCCCCCTCTCATATAGGTAACTTTAATTCTTTACTTGTAAAGAAATTAGATGACATTTTTCAATAAATAAAAATTATTGAGCAAAAGTGTTAATTTTTTAAAATATTTTCATATTGACTCTCTTTATGTCTTCTTAAGTTAGAATTGCTAAATATTGAAGAACTGGACTGAAATCAGTAGTATGAGAATGGCTTTTATACTAGGAACCAAGCTCTGGAACAGTATGATACCAAGAAATGTAAAATCTTAATGATACAATTTTGATTTTCCATAGAACCCGAATCGGAACTCGACCATTTCCACCACTTACATGTGCGCCATGTAGTTGAGCTTTCAAACCCCAATTCAAGTCCCATTTCTCTTCCTTAGCCTGATGGAAGAATGGCATAAGGTTAAGGTTAGAGGTGGGGAGTGGGAGAGAGATTCATGACAAAAGGAGACTAGGTACTTTAGAATACCTCACTTTTTCTTCTGTAGATGGATGGCTTAGGTGAAGGATTATTGTATGAATGCTGAGGATTATATGGTAACCAACCAAATCAAGCAAAAGCTACTGTTACCTCTCAATAATCCCAGATGCTTCATCCATAAGGCCTGAGCATGGACTTGGGCACGTTTCGATTATCCTGGCCCTTCATTTTGTGTATTGAATTTGGACTGTTAGAATAGGATTGCAGTGGCACTGGTGAGCTCATGTTAATTAATTTTGGCATGTCAACTGCATTGCTTGTATGATCTATTTAATTTAGAATCCACTCCTGTACCTTGTAATTTACTTAAATTTGGAAAAATGCAGGCAAACCATTTTATAATGGAGGCTCCGGTCCACTTTTAGCCCCTTCTGTAAAAAAGTTTATAAATAATTAGGAATGTATCATCGTAATCAATATATATATATATATATATATATTAAAAATGTGTGGAGAAGGCCTCTTTGGCCTAAAATCCTTGTCCAAGCCAACGAGGTGAGGACATTTTTGAAATTTTAATGTCCCATTCTTCTTAAGAAGAAAAAAAGGATAGGTCAGTGCATGAAGCTCCAGCTTATAAAGGGTCCGGTGAAGGAGCTGACCACAAAAGTCATAAAGTACATAAATTTACCTCGCATTTTTTTAGCAAGAGGCTGTTTCCACACTTCAAACCCGTGACTCTACCATTGTGCCAAAGCTTCCCTTCATTCTTATTAAGAAGAAAAAATAAAATAAAAATTAGAAAGGCCCCAAAATTCCCCCAATTCCTGGACCACAACTCCTCTGGCTCTGAATTTGAGTTCACACGAAGTTGCAGCAGTTCATGAAAGCTGAAATTGCAATTTGGTTTGCATCCAACGGCCCTATATATTTCATTGCTCTACCAGTTGCAGCATTGCATTAGAGATCAGTGGATCCAGTTTCATATCCAATGCTAATAGAATTACAAGTATTTGTTGCCAAAACCTTGTAAGCAGCACTGTAAACTTACGTGAGTGAAAAATGGCATTTGTCAAGGGCTGCAATCTACGAAAATGCTCCAAACTCCACGTGCTGATCATTTAGGCTGGTAACAATCAACCACAGCCATTGTTACCTTCATCATTTCAGTTCAATGACAGGCTTAGCAGTTCGGTTAACAATCAATCACAAGAGCCATTGAAATTGTTTGACATTGAGTGTTTTATAAGCCAAGGTTCGTCTGTCTTTAGCCACAAACGTGGCCAGTGTCCTAGGCTTTACGGCGTACGCTGTAGACTGGGGAGATCATCCGAAGGAGTCGAGATGCTCACCAATTCCACCAGTCTGGCCTAGAGTTTACCAAGTGCACTACTAGTCGGGAGAAGCAGACTTCTGCAACCTACTAGCAAGTTAGGCTTGTAAAACCAATTTTTTGCAAACTAGCTTTGATGATGTGTGAAGGATAGCCTTGGCACAACGGTAGAGTTGTTGTTGTGTGACCTTGAGGTCACGGTTCAAGGCATAGAAACAACCTCTTGCAAAATACAAGATAAGTCTGCGTACTATTAACCCTTGTGGTCTGCCCCTTCTCCGGACACTGCATGCATGGGAGCCTTGTTCACCAGGGCTGCCCTTTAGCTTTGATGATCTGCCTTAATCCCAGTCTCTGAGAACCCAAGTTCCATGCACCTTCACTTCAAAGCGTTCTTTCTCTTCCTCTGATGCAAAGCATTTTTATTAAAGAACCTTTTTACCTTCTGAGATGAGAGCACCTTTGCTTCAGACTTGACCTTGTCTTTCTTTGATGCAATGGCCAAAGGGTGTCAACTCAACATATGCATGTGCCACCATGAATTTCTCATATCACAATTACATCATCTTTATCATCATCATCATCATCAAAGCCTTATCCTGACTAGCCTTATCCTAACTAAGGATCTGCATACGAATCTTGTTCATCCATTCCCCTATATTCACGTCATTGGATCTGACAAAACCCTCCTCGGTTATCTGGGCTTCAACCAGCAGTGATGTCATAAAGCCACATGGGTAGAATTCTATATATCATTTTCAAACACTAAATATTGTCATACTCCTCTTCCACGGGTGGGAAATTTGCTAAGCCAAAGAGAAACCGGAGGAGGTATTCTAAAATTCTTCACCTTTTTCATTTTACTTCTTCCTTTCTCCAAAGCTGAGATTCTCATCTCTCATTAATGGTGCATCTTTCTTAGGAGCCGTTGATCTGCCAACCGTAAAGCCCTCGTCCTAGTGGGTCCACGTCCATGAGATACGTGGCTTGGAACACTCAATGCTAGGCCACGGAGCTACTTCTAGCTAAAGGGCAGCCCCAGTGCACAAAGCTCCTGCCTATGCAGGGTCCGGGGAGAGGCAGACCCTGGAGCTACTTCTAGCTGCAGAAGTAAAATACTTCTACTCTTTTACGCTCAGACGCCAAACGGCAGAATGAGCAGGCAAAAATTCGGATGGCTGGAAAGCTGAGGATTATATTGTAACAAGCCACTTCAAGCAAAAGCTATGGGGATGCAAGCAGCCCTCCCAATAATTCTAAAGTCTTAAGCCATGTGTGATGATCATTATCTTCTGTCCTGTATCAAAGTGAGAAGGAACCAGTGCACATCCAACAAAAAGAGTCTCCAAAACAAGAGGGCTGTGACTGTTGTAAGTGGAGATTTCTTGGGGCATTGAACATTCTTTTCCCAAACCCAAGAGATAGTTTTGAAGCATTGCCGCAAACATATTTTCAGATAAGCAGCCAGTGCCCAATCTCAGCTCATCTTTACCTCCAAAATAAGGCTAGAAATGATAAGAAATTGGTTCTAGAAGTGAACAAAACTGGGATGATGAATAAAGGAGAGAGACATAGGTGCAGTCGCAGAATGCAGAACATCTAAGTCGTAATACCCTTTGCATCCCGTTTTCCTTCAGGTGGAAACAGCCGACTTCTCTGAAAAATAAGCAACCTATTTGCAATCAAAGATGCGAGGCCATTTGTAAGCTGCAACTGCAACAAGGTCCCAAAGACAACAGAAAAGCTAGCATCAACAGAAGAAGAAAGATGCAATACAGGAACCACAAGTGGATGAATTTTGGCACAATTAACCTGTACTCCTGCAAGCATCAATCAATTTGTGAAGCTGGATACATTTGTGTTTCTACCTGAAAGATTTGGTATCATAAAACACTAACAGTAGTGAATGGTGACAGATAATTTATTGGTGCAGCTTGAAGAGGTATTCTTTACAAAGCAGTGTCTACCAAAACTGGTGGTAAGATAGGTTTTTGGATATCGATGGTGGTGGACTTCTAGTTGGAACTGTCAGCTTCAACACCAACTGACCCAATGCAGGACAATATCTAGTTGTTGATATCTTCTTCGTCCTCAAAACTCAGATTCAAAGTCTGCAACTTGAAGCCTGATCCTTGTATGATCTCAACCAAATTGGAAGCCACTCCTGTAGCTTGTACTGTGGTCTGTTTTGTTAACTGCAGAGAGGAAATGATTTAAGGACATGCAATACCGTTTTCATAAGATGCTTTCTGCATTTCATAATATTAGAACATAAGGAAAACAAACTGGAAAACATTTTCATGTGCTAACTTGAACTTCTACTTCAAAAATTTCCACCTTTTGAATGGATATTCTCATGTAAAAAATGCAAGAAAAAATGTGACATAACAACCACGAAATCTGTTGTAATCTTAGGCTAAGAAAAATTTTATCAGCACGGATCAAAACATTGGATGAAGCTGATACGGCAAACACCGGACCAATACACCTGAAGAAATTGTATGAACCTGATATCCCAATGTTCATACTGTATCCACCGATATCAGAGTTCATGGATTTTGGAGAAAAATAATCCAGCTGCAGGGCATTACAAGGAGTTGATATTTAGAGAAGGAAGCTTTAGCAGGTTTTTCAGTTTTTAGATTCATCAAGGCTGCCTATGCTCATCCCCTTCTACTCACTCGAAACTGTATTTGTTACTGTTCTGCCACCATCCATTTACATGGGCATAAGTATCCAAATGTTAGCACATACCAATACACAGAATGGCTCCAAACAGGGGATGATCTAGTGTTTCTTCCCCCAAAACCTCATAGAAACCTAAATCCTTTGTGGTTTAAAGGGCAGCCCCAATGCACGAAGCTCCCACCTATGTGGGGTCCGGGGAAGGGGGCCTATAGTAGGCATGAGTGCTATATACAAGCCACGATATTTATTTGAACACTCGGACTTGCCACTTTTGTTAGGCTCGACTTATAAGAACCTAGGCTTGCTGCAAGCATCATTTCTCTGTTTATGTGTACCTAAAGGCTCTTTGAGCTAGGAGATAATAGAACCTGAGGTTCAACAGAACTGTTTCAAACCGATGGAGAAAAAAAAAAAAATTCAAGAGAGAAAAGGGCAGCAGCAAGATTTATATTCAGAGACATTGCATGATGGAGTCAATATTATGTTCCTACAAATTAAACGAGCAAGGAAACCTGCAACTACTAGACCAGCTAGATCTGTGGCTCCTTTTAGCAGGGGGTGAAAAACAAAGTTTCTCCAGTACAGGTCCACTGGTTCATGCACCACAAGATAACAGGAATATGCTAATAATGATTTAGGAACTATACTTTGCATGTCAAGCCAACAGCTTAAGTTGCCAAAAACACATTATCAATCATCATGGTTCCATTGTTAGGAATGAGTAAATAAGATTCTCTGGAGCTGATAAATGTCATACTCAATTGGCTAATTGCCCATTTTCTAAATCAAGAAAAACTTCTTTATTTAGCAAAATCATAATCAAGAAATATCCAAGTTCAGGGTCATTGCGAACATCCAAAAGCTCACAAGGTCCACCTAAGGCAGTTATGGATAATGGCCTGAACAATGATTTCACAAAGACTACCACAGCCATAATAACAATTAGCATCAAGCCACTTTTTTACCCTTTTTGAAAAGGTAAATATATTAAATGTAATGCGATATCACCGTGTAAAATAGTACGAAGAACAACACATCCTGTTTGGGATAACAATTAATTATCAGTGTCCTTCTGGTACTGCCCCAGCAATAGAGGGATTAATTCCACTAGGCTCAGATGATCCCAAATATCCTTGCAAGAAGACCCATAAAAGCATGCAAATTTGACTGAACAAGCCCCTTAGTTTCTCATGACAAACATCTGATTCTTATCAGGTAAAGGCAATAGGGGTCAAAGATTCTGCCAAAATTAGAGTACCTGAAATCTATTAGCAGGGGACTGGAGATCAGCATAAAGAAAAGTTAAAGAGGAAATGAAGTTGGCCAAGCCATTGGAAAGATTTATGGGATTACATTTTGTTAGGAGATGGGATGGGGCCTTTGGCATTAAGTTCTGTTAATTAAAAAGAGATGGCATTGGTGCAAGAAATACACCACTATGCCTACTCTTCACGACTCCATTGTGTTATAATTTGAAAGGAACATTAGGAATGAATATAATTGCAGTCAAGAAAACAACATCAAAGAAAGATAACATTGTTAGACAGTAACATGGATTTGCAAGATAAAATGTACGGTATTAACCTCATGAGATTTCTATCATATTCAATCAGATTATAATCAAATAAAGCTACTTGAACAAGTACCTCAACACTTGCAATTCCCTCAAGGACCTGAACATTCAGATCACTGATTTCCTCTTGCCCCTGCATGGTGTGGCAAAAAATAGTCAACTGAATATGTCAAGGAACGATAAGCATTTTGAAAAAGGATAAAGCTCACACCTCTAGAGCTTTGGTCACAGTATAAACAGCTGATTCATCCATAGTTCCTTCTGCCTTCACATTCATACAGGACATGTTTCAAAAAGATATCACACCAAACTGCATGTAAAGATACTTGCAAGGGGGGGTTCAGAAAGCTTACCCTGAAGAACATGGTTAGCATGTCAGAAGGCGAAACGGGAACGGAGACTGCCTGCTCGACGGGAGCTTCGGCCTCTGTTTCTGGAGTTAGAGTTTCTTCCTCCGCAACTGCCCTGATAAGTGGGAGTCTCTTTTGTGTGAGATATGGGGAACGGTTAAAGTTGCTTCTTCGGAGATGCGAAGGAGAAGAAGAAAGAGGAGGGAAAAATCGATGGGTTTTGCTTCTGCAAATGAAATGCATAGAGGGGAATGAAGAAATTGCCGCCATTGCTCCCTCCCCACCTCGAGAAGAGCAGTAATTTTCTTTTCCTCCCCTGAGCAGAGTCTAGCCTTGTAGCAGTTTCGGTTCCTATCCACTGGCATCGACGTAAAGATTGCAGATAGATGAAGAGATAGAGGAGGTCGGGTAAGGGAGGGTACCCCGCAGGACTACCAAATTAGCCGCTGTCATCTCTTACCAGTAAGAAAGAGAAACTTTGGTGGTCTAAACCATTGATGGCCATGCATTTATGGGTCCACGCGATTAATGATCCAACCGGTTTATCCCTGCTTAAAAATCTCGTCCGTTGAATGACCCAAGCCTTTTTTGCTTTGAGATTTCAGTTGAGCCAGTAAAACCGGTTGTTGGTCTATTTTGGAACTTGAAACTCGTACAACCGTCCAATTTGATACTCAGCAACAAAAGCTAGCTAGGATCATCCAGCTGTGGATACTTAGGTCACAGGTTAGAGGCGCTCATGGGTTATTGGTTATACAAAAAAATGTTTCTTATGCTATGATGATTTTTAACTGATTTTTCAAGGATAGTAGAATCGTGATTTTTCATTTACGAAACAATCAAACCATCAAAGCTGGTGCAAACAGATGAATTGGTTGGATCATCCAAAGGTAAGACCTCATCAAGCAAAAGAACAGGCCATACAGGACTCTGCTCTTAGCATTCCTCTGTCTAGAATGTAGCTGCAAGGATTGGTGCTTCAGATCATCATCCACTTTGCCTTTTAACCCGGTCTCCAATGCGAAAATGATATAGCCAAACCCGCATGGTTTTGGATCAGCAGAAATTTGGTCCTGCATGAATTAGGTGAGCCTACATCCCTGGACTGATAAATCAACTTGGACCACCTACTGTGAGAAAAAAATGGATCTAGCATGTGTGATCTTTGAGGTCGATATGGATATGTAATCATGCCTGCCTGAGTTAGAATCTCCCACCAGGGATCAATGCAATTGAAACAAGAAAGATAAGAGACAAGAAGAATCAAATGAAATATCTGCTTCTCCCCAAACGGTAAAGATAACTCCACCTGTAAAGAGTATCAATCTGACTTATAATTTGTCATTCATGTTACATATCATTAAAGTTCCTAACAATGAAATGTTTCTAGGAAAAAGGCTGCAAATTCTTGTGTCAAGCTCCGGGATTGTGGAAGAGCCTCAAGTTTACATCCGAAGGCTTCATATTTGAGTCGCATGACAGCATGTAAATCAATCTCTCCTGCTGAAGTCAGTATACAGTAGAGTGATCGACTAATGTATTGGCCAAGTCCTTTCTGCCCCGTCAGTGTAGTAGTGCCACCACCCGATCCATAATGGCCCTGCTGCGGATCACCTTAAGCATAACTTACTAACAAAAAAACCAACAAAGAGCATGTCTTTGTTATCCTCTCCATAAGAGTAACAACTGGACTAATATACTACAGCAGGCAATGTTGGACAACAACCTCCACAACTTAGGCTGCATTTGGATCGCAGAAATCTGGAATCTTCCTTTTCATTTTATGGATCAATCTTAGAAGAAGCAAAAAATGAAAAAAAATAAAGACCCACATCCCGAACAGTTTCGATATGTCCTGGCCAATCAGGTCAGCTAAAATGGTAAATAACTACTTCAGCAATATTCTACATATCTTCTTTATGTATACAGCTAATGACCAGATGGCAAGAACAGCCGAGATATAGAGCAAAACAACACCAGAAGCAACCAGAATGCCTGGCCCTATCAGACTGCATTCAAAAGACAAGAAATTATTAAACGTTTATCCACAATCTAACTGAAAAAGATTAAGCTTTGGGAAACAATTTTGACCAGGAGGAAGGTGATGACTAACCCGTCATCTCTGGATGCCAGTAGGATAGTTAGTGCCGTCATTTGTGTTGCGGTTTTCCACTTCCCAAGATTGTTTACAGCAACACACTGCCAACATCAGTCATGTCAACATGATGAGATAAGTTCACAACTAAAATTCGTGAAGTGCATAAAATTTAAATGGGCAAACAAAATTGTCCAAAATGTGCATGTTCACTAGCGCTTTGATGGAACCCATGCCACACTTTAGGAGAGAAGGTCACTAGGTGGCCTATCACAGGCAGTAACAAAGCACAAAGTATAAATTTTCTTTTCCCAAAAAAATTGCTAGCATCCCTCCTAGAAAAGATAACAACAAATATATCACAAAAGAATAAGCAATTCAAAGAGGCAAAGGTAGGAGTAGGAACCTCAAGAACTTTCCTATTCTGAGATGCTGCCCATTCTCGCACAGCTGACATTGTTATCTATAAAAGTAGATAGAAATTGTCAAATTAATTTATACAAATAAAAGATGACATGAAACATTAATCCAAGGGAGAGAAAATAATAACTAGAAGGAGAAAGAGATAGGAAGCTAAGTCACCAGTTAACTTTAAGACAGTATACAACACTTCCTTAACTCCCCAAGCTCATGCAGAAAATATTCCCAGTTCAAGAAATAAACCAGATTGAAGGCTTTTACTTTTAAGCCAAACATGTATTCGTGGTTTACAAGAATTGCAACATAAAGCTTCATAGCTGACTCTTGACTATTTCATAACAATTGTTTAAACATGCTCCAGAGTATACACATTACCACATAAAGGTCCTTTCCGACACTGGATATGTATCGTGTACCCTCCACAACAAATCTATGACTCGTGCAAGAGCACTGGGATCTATATATCCAGAAAAAGTCTCACCAATCAATCATAATTGGCTCAAGAATCTAATTTCTGTAGCAAGAAGGAAAGAAGCAAAGGAATGGCTAGGCCAAAATCTACTTTGTGTTCTTCATGTGGTCAAGCTTTTCAGTAAGTTTGCAAAATCAAGTTTCCAATACACTGAAAGTTGGTTGAGAAATTTGAAGACTTACATAATGTGGTATCACATGTCATTAGTTCTGTAGATTTGACATTTTAAACTTGTTTACTAAGTAGAGAAGAAATTTAGCTTTAAAGGGAGGAAAGTGCTTTAGCTGGTTCCCCCATCCTAAAAGTAAAGGTGAGCACTGCGAAGGTATACCAATTTTTACAATCTTTCATGTCATGTGCATTCCAGAAGCAAATGCTTTCTCATATTTCCAAGAACTGTCCTCAATTTACCAAATCTCAAGTGATATCATAGTCAAAGAAACAAGATCTTGCTGCATCATTTATCTATTTGACATAAGTCATACATTATAGCAATTTCTAAAGCCAGATTTTGATACAGATGACAAACATGCAAATGAAGCAATCTACATTGTAACAGAGAGATAATGATTTAGATTTAAATGATCAATAGTAATGACATGTCAAATCACCTCTCTACCAATGCTAGCAATTGACGGTACAGTCAGTAGCCATGGTACTTCTCCAAATACTTCAACTTCCAAAGGTCGCGTACACAATAATACCAATGTTGCAGCAACCATGAGCTGCATTCGATTAGAATAACCATTGTAAGACTTCAAAAAGTTCAGAATGAGTGACATTTTTTCTTCATTTAGATGCAAGACATCAGAACTTGCGAGACATGATTATTGAAACCTAACTAGACACAATGTCAGGAGGAAAAACAAACCTTATCAGCTACAGGATCCAGAAATGCGCCAAAGGCTGTGCCCAACCGCATCTGACATGCACAGAATTAATTAGCTCTAAAGAATGTATGGTTAGAAAATGGATAGCAAGAGGATAGAAATTTTGTTCCAACAAAATTGCCCCTTAAAGCACTAAGATTGCTCCACCTTTCTAGCAATGTAACCATCAAGCCAATCTGTAATTGCTGCAGCAATAAAGATACTAGTTGTAGCTGTTGTAGCCCACCAACCATTCATATAGAATGCTGTAAAACAAAATTCACATGCTAGAATCATATAAAATGTAAAGATCTGACAAAATAATCAATACAAATTAGAGAAGACAAAAGGTTGTGGATAGATAAAGTCCAACTATTACATAGACCTTTGCTATATACCTACTTGCGGCATATAATTTAAGAAGAAGATGAGCATGGAATGCACACTTAATCTTGGCCACGAAGAAGCAAAACCAAGGAAATATATACAAGGAAAACATTGGACATTTTTCCTTTTCACATAATTTAGCAACTATAACTCTTTGACTTCACATATTGGATGCTTTAGTGATTTCTTAGTGGCTGTATTATCTGCTCTACCTGGCTAAGTCCAGCTGTCATAGTTAATATAATCCAACTCTTTTTCTAACAAAGTTATTCATCTTAGATTTTGTCCAACGGGTTTGAACAAAAGAATACATATGCAAAGAAAAATTAGCAAGGAAGATGATGGGGACGATCCACAAATTTTTTTTTCCCTTATGATTTATGTTATAATTTAGTTTTTTTTATTTTGGATATTACCACTAAGGGTATTGGGTTATTATTGTGTTGTAACTTAAGTAGGGGCAATTTTGTCTTTTCTTCTAGATGAGGGTTAGATGTCTCCTACTTAAGATCATTTTCTCTTCTTTGTAATTAATTTTTTATAAATGATGAACAGAGACTTCTTTTGACTTGGTGGATTTCTTGTCCTTGTTTCTTTCCCATGGGCATGAAGTCACATTTGGTACGAGGCCAAGGTAATACAGTTTCATCCCTATCTGTCATTCAGTATTTCTCTATTTTATCTGTTATTGGATAGTTTTTGTATTGCGTTTGGCTACATGGCTGTATCTGTAATGATCCTTAATTATCATCTTGCGCCAAATTCTTGAAAACCCTAAAACCAAAGCTTAATTAGGACCATTCATCAATTAAAGGGATGATCCGGATTAAAACTTCGATTTTACCTTAATAGTTACAGATCTGGGACGATCTGCAGATCTTGTGATTCAATGTAGGCCATTTCATTCTTATTATGGCTGTTTTTCTGCATGTTAAAAGTGCTAGTGCTAGTATAATTTATGTTTCCTTATTTAAATTGATTCTGATATGATATCAGCATATAGATTAGGCCATTTTGTATATTGTCCTACATCAGAAGAGGTTTGCAAGACATCAAAAGGAGAAAGATAATAAAAAAGAAGAGTTGCAAACAGAGTAACCTAATGGCTCTTTTCAACACTATTGCAAATATCCAAAATTTCAATTATCTTTGCAAAAGATTGGTAGAATAATAGCACTTCCATCAGTCCTAAAGTTCTGTCACTTCCATCTTGTGTGGTTGGCTGCTTGATTATTTGCCTAGTTACATCTAGAGTACCCTCTTCAACATATGCTCATTATATCCATGTTTCCATTGCATTTTAAGGATGAATATACCACATATATTTCATCAGTTGGACAATAAATAATAACTAAGGATGGAGCAATGGAAGACAATTTTCAGAAGCTTCATAACCCCAAACTCCTCCCGAGTCCTCAAGTCTTGTGTATCAAGGTTGTGTTAGCTAAGTAATTTCCATTTTTCTAAAAAATCAGAAATCAGATCATTTAGTAGTGGCAAACTTACAATGACTCAGTCAGGGTTCTGATCAACTTGGCCAAGTTTCAGAAACCGGTGATTACAATTGCAACGAATCAAATCAAATCCAATGCAGAGGCCCTTCTTTTTGCAACCAAAGAAGCTACTACTGTAAGTAGATTATCAAAGTTTAACTTTATTATCACCAAATAAAATGCCACAAGAACAAGTTGAACACCATTTCCTACCATATAAAAATCTTGTCACACATAACCCAAGGATTCAAATTTCAAGTCTCCATATTTCTTATCAGCCAATTGAGCGAACAAGCTTCATTGGTTAACTTTCTAGGGATCTGGAAGATTTCTTGTATGTTTTTAGAAAGCTATATATAGTATTTTATGATTGTGGTAACCTCATTATGTATTTTTGGCCATAATAAATTTTAACAACTCATTACCAGCTTTCACAAACATAATTCCTTTGAGAATAATTATATTCAACAACTTCGACATAGAAACAACTAGATATTCCAAGTATCCTTCAGCATGCACAAAGTAAGAGCTAGATTTACAGAAGTTTCAATTGGAAAGCTCAAGTACCTCTGTTACCCGTTCCTTTGCAAAATTATTTGAAGTATGTTACATCACCAATCTTCCAGACTTATTCCAAAAGGAGGAGGTAGCTAGAAGGAGGAGGTAGTTACAATAGCAGAGCCGTATGCAGGTCAGTTGACAGAAGATTTTCCAGGAGGATCAATTGGTTACAAGCTAGCTGGGGAAAAGATGTAGTCAGTTGGTTAGGATATATCAGATATACAGTTAGTACCCCATGGGTTGGAAGGGATTTCAGAATATTAGGTAGTTACCAATTAAGGATACACGGTTGAGGAGGCTGGAAGAAAAGGAATGATAAAAGGGAAAAGATAGGGGGGGAAAAAAAAGAAACAAAGAAGAGTGGGTGAAGTGCAGAGGAGGAACTACGGTTCCTAACTTCCTGCTTGTTTTACCTACATTAGATCCATTACCTTTGCTTGTCATGAAATCATTTGTAATTCACGTTATTCATCAATAAACTGAGTTTCTTTTCCAGCTGAATGATTTTCTTCAACAATTGAACCCTTAGGCCTATCAATGGTATTAGAGCTTGATCCGATTCTGAGGCATGGTAAGAACTAGATCGGAAAGAGCAGAAAACATGGAGAAAGAGATGGAGAATATGATAGCAGAAGTGGGGAGCATGAAGGAGGATATTGGAAGGTTGCAAACTAACGTAATGGCGATCAGGAGTTTTTAATCGAAATCAGGACTTGGATGAGACAAAGGCAGGAAGTTGCTGAGACCTTACCGAATCAAGCCAGAGATCGAGGAAGAACTAGGGCATTAGAAGTGGGAGAATCATTGGGCGGGGACAACCAAGGTTCGTCGGTGATGTCGGAAAACCCTAGAATGGAACCTCGGTGGTTGGATCTTTAGATATTTGAAGGACGGGATCCACTAGGGTGGTTATGCAGGGCGAAATGCTACTTCTGGCTGAATCACTTGACGGAGGGGGAGAAGGTGACCGCTACATCCGTTTGCTTGGAGGGAGAAGCCCTCCACTAGTTCCTTTGGTCGGACGCGAGGTCACCGTTCCAATCTTGGGCAACCTTTAGGACTGCCCTCCTCCAGAGGTTTTGGCCATCGTAGTCTGACAACGACTACGAGGCCTTGCTGTCAATCCAGCAGGCTTCCTCCGTAGGTGACTTCAGGCGAGATTTCCAGCTGTTATCGGGTCCCTTGGTGGATCTGCCTGAAAAGGTGCTAAAAGGGGCTTTCCTTAATGGGCTTAGAGAGGATTTGAAGGCTGAAGTGAAAATGTTTAAGCCCACTTCCTTAACTGGGCTTATGGACCTGGCCCAGAAAATCGAAGAAAAAAACAAAGCCCTCAAGCGAGTGAGAGCCTATGGACATAGAAGCAGGCTCGGGCCCAAGTCAGCAACGACCCATGGGCCTTCTCTAAAGAGCTCCATATTAGAATCTAGCCCACAGGGGCAAAACCGTAATTTCCTCCCACAAACCCTAACCAGGCTGCCGGAGACGACAAATGAGGTAGGGTTTCGAGGAGAACGAGTTTCCCGTAACGCAGAGACGACTCGGGCCGACGCGACCCTTTTCAGCAGCTATCCGAGAAGGAGTTGCAACAAAAGAGGGCTATGGGGCTCTGTTTCCGGTGCGACAAGAAGTTCTCCCCTAGGCACCGCTGCAAAAATTGTTAGCTCCAGGTGCTGATTTTGGGAGAGAAGGATGAAGAAGGCGAGGTCCCTAACAATCTGATCACTAAGGAAAATGATCCACGTGAGGACGAGATGACCCAACTAGAGCTTTCGATGCAAGCCATCGTCGGGATGTCTATAGCAAATGTCATGAAGCTGAAGGGGTTTCTGGGACATCGGGAGGTCGTGGTCCTGGTGGACACTGGAGCATCCCATAAATTCATTGCCCGAAAGCTGGTTGACGAGTTACGGATTCCGGTAACCCTCACGAAGCCGTTCGGGGTGCAGGTTGGAGATGGGTATTGCATCCAGGGAGATGGGATATGTCGGAATCTCATCCTGCGTCTTTATGAGCTCGTGATTCAACATCACTTCCACCCTTTCAACCTACGTGGAACAGACTTGGTGATCGGGATGGCCTGGTTGCAAACCCTAGGGGAAGTTTCCGCGAACTACAGTAAGTTCACCATGCAATTCATTATGCAAGGCCAGACGATAACTCTACGAGGCGATCCATCCTTATCACGATCAGCCATGTCTTTGAAAACCTTACAACGAGCCATACCCAATTCTGGTACAAGCTATGTGGTCGAGTATCAAGGCCTGCAAGTTGAGAAGGAACTGCCACCTTTGGATCATCCCCGGGTGAGAACTCTCTTGGATCAGCATACCCATATCTTCGACCAGCCCCTACAGTTGCCGGTTAGCCGTCCACAAGATCATGTTATTCGGGTCCAGGACCATACCCAACCCCCTAATATCGAGCCATATCGTTATCCGCACTGCCAAAAAAACAAAATTGAGAAAATCATCAAGGAATTGTGGGAGGCTAGCATTATCCGAGCTAGTACGAGTCCATATTCAAGCCCAATACTATTAGTCAAAAAGAAAGATGGAGGTTGGCGCTTCTGCGTCAATTACCGCGCTCTCAACAAAATCACCATTCCAGACAAGTTTCCCATTCCAACTATTGATGAGCTATTGGATGAATTGGGCGGAGCTACTATCTTCTCTAAGTTGGATCTGCAATCCGGGTACTACCAAATTTGCATCAAGGAGGAGGACGTCGCAAAAACGGCGTTCCGAACGCACGAGGATCATTATGAGTTCTTGGTCATGCCTTTCAAGTTGACAAATGTTCCCTCCACCTTCCAAGCTCTTATGAATGACATCTTCTTCCAGTATCTTCGTAAGTTCGTGCTAGTTTTTATTTATGACATACTTGTTTATAGCACTAACATTAATCTACATTTAGAGCATTTGGCAACTGTATTGCAACTGCTAGGTTCTCATAAATTGGTAATTAACAAAAAGAAATGCTTTTTTGCCCAAACCCAATTAGAGTATCTAGGCCATGTAATATTAGTAGGCGGGGTAGCAGCAGAAGGTTCAAAGATAGACTACATGCTCAAATGGCCTACTCCTCATGATGTTAAAGCATTGAGGGGGTTCTTAGGTCTCACAAGATATTACCACAAATTGGTTAAGAACTATGAAATTATTGCTGCTCTCCTTACCAATCTCCTCAAGAAGGATAGTTTCCATTAGTCCTTGGAGGCACAAAAAGCCTTCAACGAGCTGAAGAGAGCCATGACTTCTGTTCCAATCTTGGCTATTCCCAACTTCAGTAAGCCTTTCATCTTGGAAACCGATGCTTCAAGAAAAGGTATTGGCATGGTTCTCATGCAAGAGGGCAGGCCAATTGCCTTCTTCAGCCAATCACTTGCCCCCCGCGCCCAATCTAAATCCATGTACAAGAGGGAGTTTATGGCGGTCGTCTTAGCCATCCAGAAATGGCGCCATTATCTGCTAGGTAGGCGGTTCCCTATCCTTACTGATCAAAGGAGCCTTCAATTCCTCATGAATCAACAAGGTACTCAACAATGAACAGCAGAAATGACTCATCAAACTACTTGGTTACGACTTCGACATCCAATACAAACCAGGCAGGCAGAATTGAGTAGCCAATGCCCTCTCTAGAAGGGCTGACATTGACAACTCCAATGCCTGCACCAACTCCAACCTTGGAGTTCAACGGGACTGGAGTGCCCTTTCCATTCACTAGCCCTCTCTACAGCCCAACACCCAGGATTTCAAGGTTTGGAAGATGAAATTAGCCTAGATGACACTCTACGGCCCATCTTACAGGACCTCCTGGTCAACACCAATAGTCACAGGGGGTTTTCCTTAAGACATGGCTGCTTGCTCTTTCATGGCAGATTGGTCATTCCTAAGTCTTCTCCGAGAATTCCCACCTTACTCAAAGAATTTCACTCAACTCCAGCAGGTGGGCATTTAGGAGCCTTCAGAACATTCAAAAGGCTGTCTAACGTTGTGTTCTGGACAGGGATGTGAAAGAATGTCCAAAATTTTGTGGCTTCTTGCGATGTATGCCAGAGAAATATGTACCAAGCACTCAAACCAGGAGGCCTCATCCAGCCATTACCCATCCCTGACTAGGTTTGGGATGACCTATCCATGGACTTTATTGGAGGCTTACTTAGATCTCAAAGGATGGATACCATACTGGTGGTAGTAGACCGTCTCACGAAATACAACCATTTCCTTCCATTAGGCCACCCGTTTTCGGCTCAGGAGGTTGCCACTCTTTTTGTTAAGGAAGTAGTGCAGCTCCACGGGTACCCTCATTCCATAGTATCCGACCGGGATCAACTCTTTATCAGTCAATTTTGGACAGAACTATTCAAGTTGGCTGGGACGGAGTTGAAGATGAGTACTGCTTACCATCCCCAAACGGATGGGCAAACGGAAGTAGTCAACCGATGCCTGGA
Organism: Warburgia ugandensis; assembly: GCA_035236585.1. Lineage (NCBI taxonomy): Eukaryota > Viridiplantae > Streptophyta > Magnoliopsida > Canellales > Canellaceae > Warburgia > Warburgia ugandensis. Next base: position 7,157,440 of record CP141138.1, on the reverse strand, counting down.
AACATACTTACGCTGCTTCACTTCACACCATCCTAAGCTATGGCTCAGGTGGATCCCTTGGGCGGAATTCTGGTAAAATACCACATTTCAAAGAGCTGTTGGAATGACCCATTCAAGGCACTGTATGGACGTGATCCTCCTACCTTATTAAGGTTTTTGGATGAAGGGTCTATAGTGGAGGCGGTAAACCAACAAATTCGAGACAAGAATGTCATCTTACAAGAACTCAAGGGTAACTTGTTAATGGCTCAAGCCAGAATGATGTCCCAAGTAGACAAGGCTCGTAGGCATGTCCAAGTCCAAATAGGGGAACCGGTCTTTTTGAAGCTACAACCCTTTAAGTTCAAAAAGTTGGCTAAACGACCCAATGAGAAGCTCAGCCCTCAGTTTTATGGCCCTTATCTAGTCCTGGAACGCGTTGGGGAAGTCGCCTACCGCCTGGATTTACCACCTACTACACGAATCCATCCGGTTTTCCATGTTTCTCAGTTGAAGCAGGCCCTGTTCAGCCTTGCCCAAGCTCAACCCCTGCCTACTGGTCTGACGGAAGAATTGAAACTTGTGGTGCATCCCGAATCTATCAAGCAGTTCAAGACACTACCAAATGGTCAGAAGGAGGTTTTGGTGAAATGGAAGCATTTGCCTGAGTGTGATAACACTTGGGAGCTCTATGATGTACTGAACGACCAGCTTCCCTCCTTCCACCTTGAGGACAAGGTGAAACTACTAGGCGAGGGTATTGTTACATCACCAATCTTCCAAACTTATTCTAGAAGGCAGAGGTAGCTAGAAGGAGGTAGTTACAACAGCAGAGCCGTATACAGGTCAGTTGACAGAAGATTTGCCAGGAGGATCAATTGGTTACAAGCCAGCTAGGGAAAAGATGTAGTCAATTGGTTAGGACATATTAGATATACAATTAGTATCCCATGGGTTGGAAGGGATTTCAGAATATTAGGTAGTTACCAATTAAGGATACATGGTTGAGGAGGTTGGAAGAAAAGAAATGATAAAAGGGTAAAGATAGGAGAGGGAAGAGGGGGTTAAAAGAAAAAAAAAAGAAACAAAGAAGAGTGGGGGAAGTGCAGAGGAGGAACTACGGTTCCTAACTTCCTGCTTGTTTTACCTACATCAGATCCATTACCTTTGCTTGTCATGAAATCATTTGTAATTCACGTTATTCATCAATAAACTGAGTTTCTTTTCCAGCTGAATGATTTTCTTCAACAATTGAACCCTTAAGCCTATCAAAGTATCCTTGTCCAATTATGAAATTTGTGTGATATTAGAAAAGACAAAAAGGGAAGGACTTGTGCAGTATAGAGTAGACCATCCAATAATAGATAATTTACTAATGATAACCTTCAATATCAATAAGATTTTGAAGAACCAACTTGGTTAGATGATTCATAACTAATAATCTCTAAAATCCTCCAAATAATATGATTATTTAGGTTGCTTCCTTGCAACATTATATATCAGAAATTTTCCCTTATACATATTCATAGGATGGGAAAATATGTTGGTCTTGAGTGCACAATGAAACAATGGTTGAATAAGAAACCGGTTAAAAATTCCAAGCTCTTAGATATCCAAGCATATATTATGTGTACAGTATGTGCATGTGCATACATGTCATATACTTTGCAAAGAGAGAGGATAAGAAGTCTGTAAGTTATCGTACATGATATTTTACAGAACAACTTTCTTGATAAACAAAATTAAAAGAAAACTTAATAACTAATACTTTCTAGTAACTTACACAGAAATCCTGTATGCTGTAGATACTAATTACTAGGAGGCCTACTTTAATGCTTATACATGTGAGAAAAAGAAACAAACAATGTTAAAATTGAACTTAATCTAGAATTGTGAGTAAAAAGGGGTATCATTTTCTGTGCTTTTGTGCAAAAATTGCTTCCTTGTGTTATAAAAACAAGAATGAAACAATGGACCTTTTAAGCAAATTTGAAGGGCAATAAATCATACAATAGAACAAAGAAAATCCCCAGTTATATCTCATCTGTATCACTTGACCTTTTCCTCAGGACCATATGACTTTCTTCAGCCTGAGATACAAAAGTATGAGAAACAAAATGCTTAGAAACCAGAAGTCAGTCTAGAACCTGCCCAAGGAAATCTTACTTGTGACTCAGATAAATAACCTAACGAGCTTACAACTGACTAGATGGTCCCCTTGGATCAAGTTTTGATAGAGTTGGCAGGGCAAAAGCCTACAACTTCATGATACAAAATCCTTTCAACGATTAAATATGAGAAGAATGTGGTATCTTTCCAAAAGAAAAAGCAAACATCAAAAGCTGAATTTATATATAATAGTCCAGAATGGGAAAGGAAATGATCTAAATCCTTATCTTCTAACTCCTGAATAATCAAAACCCCATCTGCAGATAATTAGGGTAACAACAATAACTACCAACAATAGCAACAACTGTAATAATTTATTCACCCATTCCTAGGAACCACAACCAGCAATCAGTTCTAAATAGCATGTTGGAATTCTAAAATCCCAACTCAACATCCCAATTCAGAAGAAACTCTACCCTAAAACCTAAACGATGTCCAATTCTTCACCTCAATCAAAACCCAACCAGGACCCAGCTGAACATAAAATGTGAACCAATCCAAATTCAACAAGGAAATAAGGATACCAAACTTTGATCAAAACCCAATAGAAGACAGAAGAGAAAAAAAGGAACCCAATTTCATAAAAACTTCGAAAATCCAGGTCGAATGAAGCTCAACTGTAAAACAAAAAGAACCCACCCAAAACCACGTGAAATTCAACACATAAAATTAAAGATTAAAAAAATACCTCACCCACAGCGCCACCAAAACAAAAACAACCCAATTTTCATTATCTTCACATAAAAAGAGAGAGAACCCAGATCACATTTTCAGTCAAACATTAAAACAAATGGTACAGATAAATCAGATGTAAAGCAACCATGATCTTAATCAGAAATGAAATGAAACATACTGCTGACAAGGAAAGGGATGGCTGCAACACGGCCGATCGTGAGAATTGTGGGCAACGTGAGCAACCTGGGAGGCGGAAAAGGAAGTTGCTGATGTTGCTCCTTCTGTTCAGCCCCTTGCTTGTTCTCAGACCCCATGTTAACAGCAGTTAGAGAATCGACCCAATTTCTCTTACAGGATACCGGCTTTTCCTCTGCAGAAAAGCCCGCAACGAAACTAACTCCCACAATCTCTCCTTCCCATTCCCGCTCCCTTTCCTTCTCATGGAAGCCGAATCCTTCATTCTCGCCATTATTTGCGTCGTTACGCTACGGCTTGCTCTTTGCTGACAAGTTTGATGGGTGGTCCACCACCCTTGTCATGACCCTTTCGATCACATCGGTCCCACTATAAACGGATACGTATGACATTCAGAGCCGTTGATCTTGTCAGCCAGATGAAGATAGAGCGTCTGTTAAAGGGCATGATCAGATGAACAGGAATGCCCTGGCTAAACATGTGACACATTTATTTTGGGACCTAATATGAATATACAGCCAACCTACCTTACCTTGAAAAGCATTTCCCAAAGGCCAAAGCCAACCAGGGCCGATCCCCATTTTCATCTGCTAAGTGGATGTGCTCATGCTCGTTCGGTTGGTTTCCAACTTGGTTGGATGGTCTCAACCCTTAAGAAATTGTTCTGTTTTGATCATTTGGTCTCTAGCTTAGACCGTGTGCCTCATCTACCCACATCACATGAGATTTAGCCCTCCAATCACTTCCCCGCTAGGTGAGAAAAGATTTTAAAAACTTTGAGACTAAACAAAGCTAAGGGTACTTAATAAAGGAGAATGGATGAACAAGACTCATGTAGCCAAGCCCTTATTGGGATAAGGTCCCGATGGTGATGATGATGAACTACCTCACGGGTCACGGAAAATGTTTTGTAAAAATCAGCATGTCACCGACAGGGTTCTAGTCCACATGGATAACGGTTGGATAAAGTCCAACAGATCATTGAGGGACATGCTAAGTAATAATGTTATCCAAGTTTTTGTTTCAAGAAGTTGGATATTTTGGGACCCTAACTTTCATATGTCAAATAAGCGTTCCTTGGTTATTAAGGACAATTAGGGGGTTCTGCCATGGAATAGTTTCAAGTAATTGAATTCCCTGGTAATACATGTAATTCTTTCTGGTGTTTATTTTTTTATGTACAACCGCTTAAATTAATTACATGTATTAGTTAAATCACTAGTGTAACTGATACATCCCACCATAAATGCCATTAAATTTTGGCTGACATTTTTGCATAAAAGGCTAACATTTTTTTAATTTTGCAAATATGCCATTCTTTTAGTTTTCTATCCTCATTTCCTATTAGTTTTTTTAAAATTCTGATGGTAATCTTCTCTATTTCTCTCTTTAATATATTCAAATAGACCTGCTATTGCATGTGATTTTTTGCTGTACAAATTAACAAAAATCTCTGAAATTGATTGTGCTAGATAGAAGACACTGAGAAGAAGATCCAAGTCTTATATTTCCAATTTTCATTCACAAAGCCATCGAACGAATAGCTCAAAGCATGCTACTTGTCACCGTTTGCGTGAACAATAATAATATTTTGCTTATATTTTAAACTTAAGATTTTTATTTATTTATTATTATTTTAATTGATCCAAAGTATTGATTATACTCTAATTTATGTTAAGAAGAATTTTATATCAATTTTTACTGAAAAATCAAAGTTTAAATTGTTGCATTCCATTGAAGAAGCTTTACAGGGAGGTTGGTAAACTTGGTATATTTGCAGTCGAATATCTCATTATTAGTTGATTTTTGTTGAAATCTAACTATACTACTAGATTTCTTGTTATCAAATTGTATTAGATACCAAGTTTCACTCAAAGTTTCCCTGGAAGTCATTAAACTTAATGATAAAAGTCAGCAACTTAATCATATCTATATTTGTGCAGTAGCAGGTTTGTTAGAACCTATTAAAAGAGAGAAATACAGAAGGGTAATAATGAAACTTTAATAAAACTAAAAGAGAGAATGGAAAACTAACAGAATGACAATTTTGCAAAGCTTAGAAAAACTTACTGGCAAATTCGCAAAACTCAAAAAAGCTGGACTTTTCTACACAAATGCCAAAATATAATGCCATTTCTCAAAGTCATAAATTTTAGAAACTTTTGTATGGGCGGTGCCTACGCTTTTGATATACACACAGTCATTGAAGAAAGGTCTCATTGAAGATTTTAGATTTCATAGGGCATCTGCAAGACAAGGTCTGGAAAGAAGAATTTGGTACCTTTCAGAAGGTAAGACATTTCAGTGCGCTTCTGAAAGCAACCCCAACTACATAGGATTCATTTTCTATCATCCACTTTTACGGCCAGAAAAAAGAGGCTTTGGAGTATGAGATTGAACCAGGCAATTGTTGCTCCATTTTAAGGCCCGAAAACAGAGGCTGGAAGAACAAAAGGGGTTCAAAACTTTGATGGATAGCTCATAGCACGGTCAGTACATGATGTCTGGAATACTGGCGCCAACTGGGTATTTTCCTGGCTCGTATTTGCCAAGCGGGGGAATGTGCCATCGATCTTGCAACAGCACCTAGAGAGGATTCACTAATTCAACTGTCATTGTATAAACTGCAAGATTAACACGACTGCAAATGCTATATGATTAAGTATTTGAACAGACAAAAATCGCCAGTTCATACACCTGTGGCTATTCATTTCCACCCTTCTCCTTGATGATGTAAGGAGCCGCCCCACAGCGTTCTAGACAGACTTTTAACCCAATGAACACATTACATCACTACCCAAAAACATACCTGGCGAAATGAGAGGAAAAGAATTAGGGTGGGAGGGAGGCTGGCGTTTAATTGGAATCTATTTACAACCTGTGGCATTAGGAAAGAGGAGAACTAGTTTGCAAACTACTTTCTGTTGGTACATTCCTCACAAACTTCACCATCTGCAGTGGAATAAATCTGATTAGCTTTACAAAATTTGAAGACAGAAAAGGGAAACCTCATTTTTAAATCCTCACTTGGAAAATTAATGGCTAAATTTGCTTGAGCATCAGCCTCCGAATTAAATTCCTTCAGAAAATAAGAGAAAGGAAGTTTTAGAATGCAGAATATCTGGCAGACGCCCAACAAAACCAAATGCAAGCGAAGGGGAAGGTAAGAGAAACGAGAAATTTTTCTCTATTGTACGCCTCTCAAAGAAATAAACAATGCAATAAATAACGGGCTTCCTTATTAGCTATGCAGGACAGTATTTGCAGTGATACACCAACAAATTCAGCTTTTGCAGTATTGCTAGGTAGAGTGCTGGTATTTTCAAATGCCAAAAGAGCTTTTTATTTTCAGATGCTGTCTATCCATGATATGAAGCAAAATTTTGGAAAATCTAATCCAATTGTATTATTCAGAATCTCTTATATTATACACATACAGAAAATTGATCCTACTGGATGCTTATAATCCCGCTTTTGTTGTACTCTAAATCACAACCATTGAAACATAAAAACGAAGAATTGCAGTAGTTAGGATCATCAGATTGGCGTGATTTTTCATACAAGGACTTAACACAGTGGCAAACAACATGAACGTTTTAGATTTAAGAAAAAATGACAGGAAGGCAGCATCTGAAAATAGAATGCTGCTTTGGGCATTTGGAAATGCCAAGCCTCTGCTAGGAAAAAATCTAAAACAATGTCAAGAACATAGCGGCATTATTTATATGCTATGGTAACACAGGGATTACACATGCACCCAAGAGTTGGTTTGGAAAATCATGTTCACTTGACTACTGCAATATGTTATCACTGGAACTATCCACTGTAAAGTCATTTAGCATATCTACAGTCACAACTAACAGAAAAAATACAGAACTTTACTTTATATTATAAAGTACAGTTGCAAGCATGCACATCTACATGTGTGATTTTTCCTTGCATTTTCTGTCTTACAATCTACAACTTTCTCTTTTATTGCCAAAGAAAAATAAAGATCAATTGAAGTAACAGAGACTGCCTCCACTTCTAGGAGATGCTGTCCAGGCATTGTAGGAGCTTGTAGTAGATGCGGATAATAACAGCAAATACAGAAGCATACTTCATAGTATAAAGAATGGATAGAAGTATGCATATCCTACTTGTTTAATATTTCCTAGCATTTCCTATTTTCTATGTCTTACAATCTAAAACTATTTCTCTTTTTTCAAAGAAAAACAAAGATTGTTTGAATTAACAGACTGCCTCCACATTTGGGAGATGCAGTCCACGCTACTCAAACTGCAGATAATAGTAGCAAATGGTCCATTCTTATGGTATGTCATAAAAGGAGCCCGGTGAGAAGCTATGCATATGTGAAAAATATTTGTTTCCACTAAAAATATATAGGAAATGTAAGAGCCTTATGCATGCGAAAGTACATCCCAAAGACAATAGTTCAGCATCACTTCCAATCACAATTCGCTAACCACACAGAAAAAATAAGCAAAGCAGGAAAATATAATAACAGTCAACACATTCATCTGCGTAGGCCCAAAACCTAGAAACATTACATTCTTGATAACCTACTCAGTTGAGTGTATCATAGTTTTGAAGGGATAAGTTTAGCAAATCCATGGATTCAGGTAACAACAGAATTACACAAGGACGGTGTGGTCGTAACTAGAAGGAAGAATATCCATGTTAATTACACCAAATAGCACAGATCTTCAAACACAGGAAGGATGAAACTTATTGTACCCGATCAACATGATCAATCTGGAAAGATATGAACTTATCCCGGAGCTCCTTGGCTTCTTTACACAAGGGGATCATATTTTCATGCCTGGTTCTCCATAAACCCTTAATCTATTTCAGCAAACATCCAAAACACATTAGCAGAATATGCTAACTCTCAGAAAGAAAATATTAGCATAATGGGTCGCAACAAGTTGCTCTGACAGGTCCAAAGCAGTAATATTGCCATGTACTATTATTTTAAACTAATTCAACATGAAATGGCAATTACGCACTTACATTATAGAGCAAATTATCATCAGCTCCTGCTCCTACAATACTGGTGTTAGCCCTATTCCATGGCACATCACACAATTCACTATGAAGCAAGTATGTGTCACTACCCATGGAAAAGTTTTCCAAATTATTCGTCATCACTCTCTCACTCTCTCTCATTTTACCAAACTTTCTCTCCTCCAAAGTGCTTTAGGGAAGTGAGCTTCCCATTATGCGGAAACAAGCTTCCATGGATTCCCAGACTTCCAGCAACTGTCTGCCTACAGTTAACCAGCCTATACCACAGTTAAAGAGAAAGCAATTGGAATTATCTAGCCTCCATTCACATCTCAGCTCACATCTCCAGGAGTTTTATTTCTTTCAACAGCAGGAGAAGAAATAGACCATTTGGATGATGTATTTAATGGTCAACAGTTCTTTTAGAAAGAACTAACAGAGGTGACAGATTGTTAGAATGAATTAGTAGGTGGATAAGTTCTAGTAGGATCTAACAGTTTTTAGCCGCTAAAAATATTCGAGTTAACTTGTGATATTTTAATGGACTCTGAGCTAAGACTACTGCAACAATGTGTAACTGATGTCAACATGAAACCACCCATTACCCATGCTTGGACTAAATAATTCCGTTGTGAGAAGGTTTTACTCTGCTATCCATGCTCGATTGTGTAAGGTCTGCTAATATGAGCTTGAACAGAAAAGGAGCAAATGATATCATTTGAGCTACAACTTCAACTTGTGGAAGTACTTAGATATGAACCAAAATACATCTCCAGGTTTTGTATTAATTATTGCTTTCCCGTCAATGGACTTATGGCTTCAAATAGGCAGTTATCCAGGTTACATATGCATCTGTATGTGCATGTTTGCGTGTGTCAATATATACATATATGCATATATCATATATACCTAATGTACACATAAATCATCATTTAGAAGAATTTTTTATACAAGTTTATATCATTTATTATAGTCTTGTTTAATTTTCATAGACTCACTGCTTACTCAAATGGATACTTTTATAAATATTATTTAATTTTCAAGTATATTATGAACTAAAGTCTGACAAAAGTCCTTATTTTGGAGAGTAGCCCACTCTCATGGGGAAACATACATCACAATGCGGCAACAAGGTTTGCCAGCACTATTAACCACAGAAGTATCCATATTATACCTTAAAGATTTCTGTTTGCAGGGCCTCCAAGAGTATGAGAGTGCAGTATCCAAGGTTGCAAAAAAATTAGAAATTTATAAAACATAGTTCGTAAGTTGATAGATAAAGTGGTTAGTAAAAGCCAACTCCAGATGAGGAGCTGACATATAGTGTTTAGTTAAATGAAGATAAAAGAGAAACAAACCTGCATGCAGACAAGTTTTGAATCGCCTTGTATACGTATTTTTTGAAACCCTTTCTTAAGAGCAGACTTCATTCCTAAAATAAGAGCTCGATATTCGGCAACATTACAGGTCGCAACACCCAAAAATTCATGCATTCGCCAAACCTTCCAAGAGAGAGCCAGGTTAGAACCTTTCCCACCAGTGAACACATTATATATTACTAAACAAAGATAAAGAGCAGCACCATGTTTCCATCAGTGAACCAGGATTTAGCATTGGTAGATATATACCATACTTCCATCTTCAGTTCTCAATACAGCTCCAGCACCAGCTTTTCCAGGATTCCCTTTTGAAGCACCATCAAACTCCAGAATACAAGAAAGCTGCCATGCATATGGTTATCAGACTTTTGTAAGGCACAGTGGCCAGAAAATTCACAAATGAAAGGTGCACAAACTAAAAGTCCAGGTGACGGTAGCAAGCTAAGCTATTCCCAGTTTCACTATAAAGTTATAAACCACAATGCAGAAAAGCAAACCCACATGAAATTGGTTATCAAATAACAAACTGAGTGAGCTGAACCAGGTGCAATAAGGATATCATAACTAAAATCTCTCCAACAATTTTTCATTTTCATTTTCTTTTGTTTTGCGAAAGAGTCCTAGTAAGTGTACAAGCTCAAGAGGAGATAAAGGTTTACAAACCCATTTTCCATGCAAGGCAGAACTTTTATTGCAGACCTAAGCTGTTCACAATATTAGGAATGACATAGGCTAGAACTCAAATTTCATGCCCATTGGATGGTTGTAGCCTGCCTACCTTTTTTCAGGCAAAATTACAACCATCAATTTTTTTTATGTTTTTTGCAGCCCCAAAATAAGTGGTTAAGATTGTCCAAATGCATTGATTTCTCAAGGGTCCATTTTTTTGGCATTCTAAACATGATTATCAGCTTAGATATACCAAAAAAGGGCCTATACACCTTCCTTTCCTGCTGAGCATGTACACTTACTAGGACTTATTGCTAAAAAGACCTCCAACATATAGAAGAAGGAGCTAACCAACCAGTAGCGTTAACAAAAATTGGTGTCAAAACCTGTTGGTAGAAAGAAAAAAGATGCCTAGAACTAGCTAAAAATGTCACAAGGATTGGAGTGGAAGAGAATTACCATATGAGCAAAAAAAAAAAGAGAACCTTTTTACTTTGTCCTTATCCTCTTGTATTGTCAAACTGATTATCTCTATGTAAAAAATAAATAAATAAAAAACCTCCTCGGCCCTTACCTACGATAAACAACTGAAGGGGGTTGTGCATTTCAAATTCAATTCTTAAGTGAGAAAAAGGAATCTAAAGGTGGAATTCAAGTTCCATTAAAGTAGTGAGAATTCAATTCTCAAGGAGGGACTCCTTTAGCTATAAGAATGCAATTTAATCCCATCCTTGCCTTGTAAGTGGACAAACACTAGAATCTAATCCCAGGATTTTGATTTTCAGTCAAGAAGTAGCACAGTGCAAAAGGACCCTTACTAAGTAACAGATGGCGTTATTAGGAACTCAATAACCCCTAACAAATGTTGTTATCAAGAACTCAAAATGCCCCTTCCTAAGTAACAAATGTCATTGTCAAGAGCTCATTGCCTTGGGTGATTATTAAGGAATCAGCAGGGACATTGGAAGTAGCTAAAGGACAGATCAACATATAGTGTTATTATCCTATTTTCTTAGCCATATTATTTATTTATAAAATACAACATATTCAAGTAAAGAATTGCCTAGTGAGCTATCCAAGTTGTAAACCTGTTCTCAAATCTTAGTAAATAATATCTTTAAAGAACAGTGAATACCAAGGAAAAGCATAAAATGTATCACAACATTATTGCAATAGTTAAAAAACTAAGCATATTCATTTTAAATTGAACTTGCCTCAACTATAAAGGCCATATTGCTGTTTGAAGTTTTCCTTTATGACTTTGAATAGAAATTCAGATAATCACATATAATTGTCATAAAGATTGACAACCAGATACATAACTATCAATAGCAGTGGCTCTTTCTTAATTATTTGTGGATGAAATCAATGTACTCTGCATCATAAGGAACCAGTGTATTTTGTTAAATTTATTCACAAATAAAACAAGTGGATAGTTATAGTGTGTCCAGAAGGAAATGGAAGATATATAAAGTATCCAGTATTGGCTTCTCATATGCTAACAGCATGTAATTTTGCATCAGCCAGTCAATTCTAACTGCATCAACTTACACATGTGGAAGAGACTTTATGTGCATCAATAGAAACTCTAATTTCAACTGCTTTCTAGAGGGATCTGTTGAGATAGTTGTAGACCCAATTTGCTTCCTCTAGAATGACATTAGCCAAGCACAATCCAATCAGAACACAGTCCTCGAAGCTTAGAATATATGCAATAATTCGAACCAAAGAAATCGGAACTCATTCAACAATTAAGGATAGAACTAGAGTAAATGAGGAACACATTGAGCCTACATGCTTGCAATCTGTGATAGAAGTTCACCTAAACTACTACTTCACATTGCTAATAAGCAACTTACTAGACTTGACTAGGTCCTACATAGACCTAACTCTCGTCAAAAACCAAGCATTTAATCTACCAAGTGGATCTGGAGTTCCTTTGACTCACCCAAGTCAATGAAAAAAATGACTATGGCAATCATTGACAAGCAGGAATGGACTTGGAATTCGAGTTATAATCAAATTCAAGTTTATAAAAACTAACTTGCAAATCTAATTTAAGCTTCGAAAGACATTAAAGCCAAATGCTACGATGAATAAGCTACCTATTTCCGTTTCTATACTTATGCCAATACAATGATATATTATAAATCTGAAAACCATCTAATATGCACAATAACATTTTGCATCTCTTTTGACTCTATTACGCGTCTCCAAGGAATGGACGATGTCTTGCTTTGTCATGTTAAAAATGAAAACTATCAAAGATGAATTACTTGATCAGTATTTAGGTTCAACTTCATAAAAAAGCAGTCATGGAATTCAAGTGAGTATCGCCACATAATGCAGACTTTAACTAATCAACTAATTTATAACAGTAAAGATTACAAATAAAAGGGTCATAATGTCTTCTAGCTGTAGCTCAGTTGCATCCAGGTAAGCAAAAATCCAGGATTAATATACTTCAACTGATATCAATACAACCAAGATGTTGTAATCCATCTTCCCTAGGTTTCTTCAGGATACATGTCATAGCAAATTCCCAATCCTCCCATAAATGAAAACAACTTCTAGCAGTCGATACAAATAATAGCTTACACCATTGCTATCCAATTCCGCCACTTCTGGAGGTCTGTTTTTCTTTGAAGTCTCCTTCAATTCTTTGAAAATACGTGCATCTGGTTGCTGAAATCAAATGATAAAAATCAAATAAATGCAATTTTATGTGGAGATTTCATGGATGTTGCATTGCAGTGCATAGTAACAAGCAAGGAGCTAGCAGAAGTACTAGCCCCTTGATGTGAAATATTACAAAAATGCTTAAACACAGAGAAATATAAAAGAATAAATATAAAATTTTAAATAAGATAATTGCTTGGCACACAATCTATGAGTAAAAAATTGTAATAATTATAAAACCAATACTGCCAAAGTTCAACAACTCAAGAATAACAAGTTGAAAACTTCTATAGCTGCCATAAAATTCATTAGTTTAGTGGTTATGCCAGACGCTCTTGCTGTATTATGCTAACTTCGCATGGACTAGGACAGGAAGTTAATCAGTGGTTATGTAATATTGTTCTAAGACAGCAGTAAAGTCTGAAAACTAACCATGTCATTTTTAATTCAATCATTAACTTTCTTCTCTGCATCCAATACACTACCATAGGATGCAACTGGTTTTGAATTTTGCCTCCATTTTAGTGCCTTCTATTTTAGATCAAAATTTGGGATTCTACTAATCCCCCGTGTCCATCAGGAAGGCAAGTCTAAAGCAGATGACCTAGCACAATAGGAAGTGGTGATACAATGGCATACTGCATAATGTCATATGCCTACCTTATAAAGAGTGCCACATAGTAACGTAAGAGCCATTCTTCTATCTTTGTTTTTGTATGGATGTTCTTCACCCACTCAAAAAATATAGAGGTCAAAACAATTTCATGCTCTCACTAGAGAAAACCAGGTCTACTCATTAGATAACTAACTGGTTCACCGAGAAAACTAAACACCTATTACCAAAATCCAGAAAGCATCTTTTTCAAATTTCAGCTCTCATAGAGTTTATTATAATTAGGAGTTACTTATTTCTTCCTGGTAGTACATCCAACAAATTAGCTATATCTCAGAATCTCCTGAACACTAAATATTAAAGGGAGTGGCTTTTCAATCTTGTAAATATCCAAAAAAATACTTTTCAATTAGGAAATAAGCTAAATGAATATATTTTAATCTCTTCAAAACAGAGCTTTGAATGAAACTTGCATGTTCTATTATTTCATCCAAACATTCTACCTTTCTTGCTCAGAATTTATCTTACAGCAAAAACAGAACTGCAAACAATGACGAAATTTTAGACTTTAGAGCATTAGTCATTGCACTGATAGAAGTAACAATTTTATGAGAAGGTAAGAATTCCACCACCACTGGTATAACCACACCAAAACCACAAGAATGTATCCTCTACCATTTATCCGTTAAATCATGAATGCAAGAATATTAATTAATACCAACCCAGACTCTAAAACTGATTATCTCCATTTATGACTTGGGTAGCTACAATGGAGGTAATCCCCATCAGAAAACAAATAGCTAAGCCATTCTAAGTAACTAGTGGAACTTCTAATATTCTACCAAAGCCAAGGGGAGCTTCAAGTAGGAACAAAGGTATTCCTACTAAAGTTTCATCATAATTATTTCTTACAAACAGTTGCAGCCTCAACTAGGAATGGATATGTATTATTTATAATGCTAATTAAAAGATATCATAATATGAAACATTAAACTGAGTTTTGTCATATAAGAGGTGTAGGATGATTTGGTATCTAACCTGAAAAGGACAAGGCACAAGATCACCAAAAAGATCTTTTGTCACATGAGCTGCACCAATTGCATAGGCAGCATTCTTGAGCCCATGAGAAACAAGATGTTCCTCTGCCTCTTTAGGCAAGGAATATCCTTTATACACGCTGATAGAGGGATCACATACCTGAAAGGAGAACAAATTTTTTTTAAAAACATCTGACGTGTACAGAGTTCAATTTCTCAAGAAAAGAGAAGTTTGTAGGAATTACATCACTCAATATATCACTATGAATTTCACAATCATATTGCAGTATGGTATTTAAGAAATGTCAATTAAATTTTGCATGATAATAGATGTTGCTCGTCTATATTGTAGTGAGAATGAAAGCAGAGTTTGACATTTAGTTGTGCAATGGCAATCTGTTCAAAGCGTACTGTTCGAAAGTTTGTAAAAATTTTAACTACATCTAGATACGGAAGTGAAAATAAAATATATTTCCATTGGTTATAAATTCACATTGTTAAAGCAAGTGACATTGAATCAACTTTGAAACTTCAAACTTCCTTCCATTATGCAGGCAGCTTCCATAGTATTAGAATATGATTACTTTAATGGCTTCAGTTTCTGTGCTTTACAAAGCTTATGACAAGTCATGCTATATCAGCTCAAAGAGGGCACATCATTGGGCTAGGATGGATTGCCAAACTTCTTCTCATAGATGAATACATATTTTGTATTTTCATTTTAACCAAAAGCTGATATTTGTATCTAACTAAGGATGCTAGAGAGAAACAGCTTTGTCTGTTTGCACTGAGAGCTTAAACCCTGATGAATTGCAAGTTCTTTATGATGATTTAAAAAAGAACAAAAAGATCAAAACCACACGAATGCTTAAATGTTCTGCATGTTACCAGGCTGTTTGAGCACAAAAAATTTCAGTACACAGCAAAGTGGCTCAAACAAAACAGTATGTCCAACAATATTTGGAGCCAAGCAACAGTATCCATGATGCCAACTTTAGATAACCAAAGCAACACTCCAGCAAAATGGCGTGAGCTGCAACTACAGCAACTGACCACTTCAAGATAACCAAACAACACTCCAGCAAAATGGCACAAGCTCGAGCTTCAGCAATTGACCATTTCAGTCAATCTCTCAACTTGTGGCATTTTGGGGAACTATAGAGGTTAAGCTGCTTTGATGATTCAATACCAGGATTTTCATTTTTTGGTACCATCATCAAGGGGTTTCAGATTGTAAAACTAGGCGCCTGACATCTTCACTCCACTTTTTAATAGCTACATGCCCATCCCACACTTTAGAAAGTCATAACTCCATCTGGGCCCCCCTTTTGGAAGATCTAAACCGTTCACAATCATATCTGCATCCTAGATGAGATATGCACCAAAAATCTCATCCATTGAATAATTCTAACAATGCTTTTTTAAGTTGAAAAATGAGTGGCGAAACTGTTTTCTTTCCATTTTAAAACTCAAAGACATCCAATGGATGATATTTTGAGTGCATAGCAAATCTTGTTCATGACCAAGATTGTTAACAGTTGGATCTTCCAAAAGATGGGCCCAGTTGCTTTTATAGCTTGCTGACAAGTGGGACCAGTGTGTGCCTATTAGAAAGTGGAGTGCAGACATCAAGCACCCCAAATTAAGTTTATCAAATGACAGTGCAATGCATGTGCTAAAGTGCCCAGCACCAAAATAGAACAATTCAAAATATTTAGTATCACTCACCAATTTTAAAGACTAGTTCTAATATCTTACACAACCTCCAATACATGATGCCTATTGTTTTGCATGAACTGTAATAATAACAAAACAAATGTGTAACAAATAAAAAATATGCCAGTGAGAGTAGCAAAGTGAGCAATTATTGTATCTACAATTATTTAGCATGTACTCACTTAATCTCTAAAATACAATTAGCATCAAGACTTGGAATGCATTTTTCATGAAAATGAAGTGACACATCCAAATCTGGAGATATAATCAAGAACCAAATTGACAGTCATTTAGGCATTAGGGCTTCCAAGTAATTTGGCATGGAAGGGGTGAACCCGTAGTGGTTTCTAAAGAAGTTCATATTGCAACCTTCCTGCTCTTAACTCACTCACTATTCACTTATTGGAGGTGACTACCATAAGGTTCACAGACGTGGCTCATAATGTTAACAGGTAAGAGGTGGCCTTCTAGCACAATGGAATAAGAAGGGCCTTTCTTGTGCTAAGTCAAAAGTTTGATGTTGCTAATGGGTGTTGGAGAGCTGGTGGGTGTGTCTCTCCAACATTCAAAACTGGATACTACTTCTAATACCAGTGCAAATTATAGTAAAGGTGCTTGAAATATATAACAGGGCATGATGCACAACCCATTAGGGTTGACACTGCAGCAAAAACTTGAGTAACACAAGTATTCACACTTCTGTGCATATGGGTGTGATGCATTCCTGGTTTTCCTTTTTCTGTGTTTGTTCTTCTTGCAGTAAATGTTACTAGCCATGCCAAATTCAAAAGCATTTTAGTCTTCCACACTAAGGCTGACCATCATTTCACTGGTGGATATATCAAAGATGAATTATTTGAATCAATGGTCATGTAAGTTGGACTAATAAACACAGCTTCTGGAGACAAATTGCTATCTAAAATCAAGCAGAGGTACATAGAAAATGAGTGCAAGACAGAAGACATACAACGAAAAAAGACCAAAGGGAATGGATCGTAATATCATGCCAAAATCATTCTTCACTTTCACCATTCAGGACAATATTGGTGGCGCATAGAAGTTTTAAAACCTACTAACACGAAGAAGCATTACATAGGAAAAATAAATTACTAATCTCCAAATAGACTAAGCAAGTAAAGACTTCAATTAACAGATCTGACTAAAAGGCACCAGCCTCTGAAAGAGATTGACATTGAAAATTTCATTAATAAAAAGGTCACAAATGGATCAAGATGGTTTAGGGTAACATAGGACTTACGGAAGAACCAACTTGAGCTTGACAATCATTCAGAGTCTTGTAAACACCAATAGTATCACCCTTGCGAACAACGTAGAAAGCATCGCTCTCCTCCACCATTGATGGTCCAGTATCTAACTGTGGCAATCGAGAGGCAGTTTTGCGTCGACTAGAGTAGCATTGAACATGAAATCTTGTCAACATGCATTCTGATTTAATCAATCTAATTCCAGCATGCCATATACTTCTTTTCCATGATGTTCTAGAAACGGCATATAAAGAAGTTCTCGTGAAGAACTGACTAGTCTGTGAAAATACAGCGGCAGAATACATGCAGTTCAACAGAGATTTTCCAGTTCTCCAAGTCCCCGGAAAGACAACCTTAAGGTTACCTCAAAGAAAAATTGACCAAATCACCTGAAAAGTGAGAAAAATTCTAAGTATTTAGACAACTTAAAATATAATGCTAGATTGCTTAAAGCTTCTGTTTACAAACATTTATCTCTAGGTTGTTACTCAGACTTTGAAGAATTAACTGTTTGAGATATCTGTGTCAATAAAGCAGTGAGGTTCAAAAATGGAGTCACTAGCTTCGGTAGAGGGGCAATGCCGGATTATATACATTTTCCTTCATATAATCAGAAGAAAAAGGGCAGCACGAAACAAAACATTTCACAGGAAACATGAAGAAGCTGCAACAGATACAAGATTTCTGAAGCCAATCCAATCAATATCGAGTCCGTTGAGACAAACAAAGAAACATGGAATATCAGCAAACAGATGGAGGACTGACAGAAAATGTTTCAAATACCAGGGCATCAAATAAGACC
The DNA here is from genome assembly GCA_035236585.1 of Warburgia ugandensis. Lineage (NCBI taxonomy): Eukaryota > Viridiplantae > Streptophyta > Magnoliopsida > Canellales > Canellaceae > Warburgia > Warburgia ugandensis. Next base: position 7,139,255 of record CP141138.1, on the reverse strand, counting down.
AAACTCACCCAATCAGTTAAAAACCTCCCCATTTTGGATTAATCCGTATAAAGCGGCACTTTTCTAGCACACTAATAGCTCCATCTCCATCTCCGTCTCCCATAATCTCCATTGTTAAATAAGAATCGACTATATTGGTAACAGAAGAAAATTCTAATACCTTCACAGGAAAAACCCAGTAGGCTAACTAGCAGTTCTTCGACCGTTATTCTCGTCTCTGGCTAGTGCTTCCCCACCGAAACACCATGAAAACTTCTTCAGCGACTACTCGTAGAAGAAGTGCAGTCAGAATTTTAAGGTACCATTTTCGTTCACTAATGGCAACTTTGATAACCAAAGTAGGCCCACTTTAACAGCACTATTAAATCGTTTAAATCAAGCCGTTGATCAGGTGGGTCCTGGTGGGATCGCATAGAATTAACTATTTGCCCTACGCCCAAATTCACCATCAAATTTGAATGCAAACAATTCTTATCCTCCGGGCCCATAGAATATGACCATTCATTTTCTATTCCATTGCTTCATTTAGTCGAAGATTTTTAAATTTTTTCTCACCACTTTTATTTACACTCTTTTGGGCCTTTTCTTTGCATTTTTAGAATCTTCAACTTGCATTACCTCACTCCTTTTAATTAGTGCTGTTTTCGGTCTTTGTTGGATATGTTCAAACCATCTAAGTCTAATCTTCCTCATCTCGTTACCTATTGGTGCTATTTCTAAATTTTCTCTAATATTTTCGTTCCTACTTCTATCATTTCTGATCTTGTTACTCACCCATATGAACTTTCTCATTTCCACTACACCCGACTTACCAACATTTGCATATGCAACATATAAACCTTTACATTACAAAGCCATAAAACACAAGTGCAAACATAGTCATAAAAGTTCCGATTTGGAAATAATTGGCGAGGGCAAATATTCATAAAAAAATGGGGGGGGTGGGGGATATGAGATTAAGCTTTTCATCTGAATGTTGAACTAGATTTATTATTTGAAAATCATTTCTATTGACTTGAATTACATTGCTTTTTGGTTTCTTACTGATCAGTGTATGTGTGCATTATGCCACTGGATTTTTGTACCTAATTTTCCATATTTTGTTCTTACGGACAGAATCACTTGTTGGAAAGAGTGAAAGTCACCCGCTTAATATGAATAGGAAGTCATTGTGTACCAAAGATGTTAAGTTAGAGGGTTTTATTTATTTATTTATAGTATTACGCTTTTAGAAGAAGCAGAGCCTTGGAGCAATGATAGAGTTGCTATAATGTGACTTTGAGGTCACGAGTCCAAGGCGTGGAAACAGCCTCTTGCAAAATGCAAGATAAGGTTGCATACTATTGACCCTTGTGGTCTGCCCCTTCTCCGGACTCCCTGTACATGGGAATTTCGTGTACCGTGGCTACTCTTTTTATTACACTTTTAGAAGGATTGCTGAAGGAGAGTTGGGGCGAAAGTTCCCATATATGGTGGCCTATTTAACCCTGATGTTGGTAGAAGCTGAAGCAGAAGATGTACCACAAAGTTCTTCTTCCAACCTAGTAGTCTGATCATTGTCCGATGATGGGCCATAGCAGTGAACCATTGATGCAGAGTGGTTTCTTGAATGATTGCTAATTTTGCTGAATCTTGGGAATGTTTCCTCTATTGTCCAAGCGCAATAAAACTCTTTTTCTTTTGTTTTGGTATTAAGTTGCGACTTGAACTGGCAACTTCAGTAGGCTAACTGCTTGAGTCGGTAAATTATACAATGGGATAGAACTAGGAAAATTCAAGGAGCACATGATGGGAAGATGGTTCTCTTGCTTGGACAAGACTTGTACCTGCATGGAACATTTTCTTTGTCGATCTTTCTTCAATCTTGGGTCTGCATCTTTGAGTCGTTGCTCTTGGTGCAATTCATTTAGTTCTTGTTCCAGACGAAAAGTAATTAGATATATGCAGATAAGGTTGCCACCTTGAACAGTGTGACTCCGTTTTTTTTTATCTAACTAGTGACTCTTTGCTTTTGTAGATCTATTGGTTTATGCAGGATATAATGCCAATAGATATCTGACATAGCTGGACCTGCTCAATCTTGCAGAGGTTGAACTGCTATTAGAACCTGAAGAAAGGCAATTATCAGGCAAATATATGTACAGGTAAGTTTTGCAGTCACTGGGCACTGCTTTTCTCTGTTGATTGTAGTTTATTCTATGGGTCTTGCTGTGTAAGTAGTGTAGGGGATTAATTGCAACTTCTCAGAGATAGACTTCTAGTTGCACTTGGAAGTGATTTAACAATATGTAGAAGGCTTCAGCTAGTAAACGTGGACTGTTCAACCATTTTTTACTATTTAAAACCACATCCTCCAATACAGGGGAAATGGACCCTAGTTCACACTCTTGGCCTATCAGGGCAGATTCCTTTCATGGATAAGCTACTTGAATATGGTGTAGACATTGATGCTGTAGATAAGGTGAGTTCTAGTTGTTTCATTATTCAGCACTTCAACCTTCATATCCCTCTCTTACCCAATTCGCTTTGTAAAACAGGATGGTTTGACTGCTCTTCACAAGGCAGTGATAGCTAAAATGGAAGGTGTTATTACCCATATTCTAAGAAAAGGTGCAAATCCTCATGTCAGAGATGCGGTTAGCAGAACACACTAAAGGGCAGCCCTGGTGCACAAAGCTTCCGCCTATGCGGGGTCCAGGGAAGGGGCGAGCCACAATGGCCTAAAGTAGGCAGCTTTACCTTGCATTTTTGCAAGAGGCTGATTCCACGCCTTAACGTGTGACCTCAAGGTCACATGATGACAACTTTTACCTTTGCACCAAGGTTAGCAGAAAACACTGTAACCAAATAATGTACAATCTTCTTCTTTATTGTTTGATTTGAGAAGTTTTATCTTTTGTTGCAGGATGGTGCTACCCCCTGACATTGTGCAGCTCGAGTTGGAGTCATGCAGACTGCCAAGCTATTGATTAAATATAAGGTAGATGTAAATGTTGAAGATAATATGAGTGGTTGTGGAGATGGTTATATCTATTGTTTGTGCAGAGATGTCTGAGTGTTCTTACATCTTCTAGGAAGGCTGGACCCCCTTGCTCTTTTAGAACCTTTTATTTACATTGCCTCACTTCTAACAAGTGCTGTTTTTGGTCTCTTTTGGACATGTCCAAACCATCCAAGTCTAATCTCCCTCATCTTGTTATCTATTGGTGCTACCCCTAAGTTTCCTCTGGTCTTAGGCGATTTCACGTGACAAAGAAGATACACACTGGCTCAACAAAAAGCTAAAGAAGGAAGAAACAGGTATTTGAAGTTTAGAAACCTTTGGTCAGATAAGAAATAACTTTGGATACTTGGGGGCTGGAGTTCAGTCTCCAATGTAACCTTACAACCGTGGCCTTGCAACTTGGTCAGTTTGAAGTTTCCTATAGATTGTTCTGAACATGACTTGTAGGAATGAGTCATTGGATAAATTAGACATGGTCGTCCATCAATCAGAACTACAGAAAGCAAATGCAGGGGTCAAGTTTCAGTCATTCAAGCTGTATATCGTCTTAGGGTTCACCCAGATGGCCAGGTCACAAATCTTATCCGTTGGATGGTTTTAAACCTTCAGTTTTTTTGGGATTTTCAATGTTGCAAAATAGACACTGAAAGCTTTTATAATTTACAACCACAGAAAGCCAGAACCCAAGGATTAGGATCATCCAATGGATGAGATTTGGGATATAGCTCATCTGAGGCAGCCCAAAGGATATGAACAGCTTGAATCATGCAACGCAGACCCACATGTGCTTTCCATGGTTTTTACTGATGCACAACCGAGACCCGTCCGTGTATCATATAATCTCTCTAGTAAATGATGGGCATGAGGAGCAGGAGAAGTGGGAGTAATGGGACACCTACAGAAACAAATGTTGCAAAATTTACTCAGTTAAGCTCCAAAAGGGCATTTCTTTAGGTAGTTGAGTTTACTTGGAAATGAAAAGGTTTTCCTGAAGTGTCAAATTAGTCATTTATGAAGCTCTTTGCCAACGATGCTTTCAAGGTTTATGTTCTGCTAACTCTCCATTCCTATCTTCAATAAAGTCATGCTCGAAGTTCTTACTTGCCTTAATAGATAGCTGAAGCACCATTCCAAAAAAGAAGAAAAAGAAAAAAGGAAAAGATAGGTGATGCTATCCAACTTTAGCTGCTGTGATTCAAAGTACGGTCCAACTGATCCTGCAGTCTACCATGGAATGCACACAGTGCTTGATTCTTCATTTGTAGTATTTTGTGATTGGTTGGTGCTTATTTGTGATTCATATCTCTTTGGAATGGCCTATTTATCAGTGTTACTTCATTCCGCATCTTGATTTTCATTTTGGAAGTCTGAACCAGTCGGTCTTTTCTTTTTAATCTTTTGGTGTCATCTCAATCAGTAGTTGGATTTTGTCTGTCTTGAATATCCTTGATGCAGTTAAGCATTTCAAAGTGCTTCTGTCTCAGTGCAAACGCAAGTTAAAGGCATGCAAATCACATCGACCTAGAACCTCAGAGTGTGTGGTTTTTATCCTTTTTACTGGATCACCTCCCTTATATTTGCATCAGTCATCATGTTTCAGGACAGGAAGGATTTCAAGTCTTACGAGCTTGCCAAGCTGCTGAAACTTGCCCCAGCAAACAGGGATCCTTGAGCTGCCTCACTCCACCACCAAGGTTAGTTTCTACAGTGATAGTTATACATGCTGTGTGCCATGGCTTGGCACCCTTTTCCTATGACTTTCAACTCCTGCTCATATTAGATTTTAGCTGAAAAGTTATGCAGCAATGTTTGCAGGGATTGGAGATCAATGGAACTCTTATCTTGATGGTGCAAGTATGGAGGGGATCGGTCAGGATGGTCATGCTCACTTCACTACAGATGTGCATTTAGATCGCATATTTTTCAAAGACTGCCATTGGAGGTTCCTCGACTCTGTTGACTTGTCAGACCACCCTGGGACATGCTGCTGTAACTGGATAAAGATGATGATTTTTCTTTATTTCATCTCTCTTGGATGTAGTTATTTTTGGGTGATCAAAGGAACTACACCAACTGAATATTGGATTCTGAAAATTAGTTTGTTTAATGCAAGAAGACGAGTCTAGAAAGTTTTGACTGTATTACCAAATAATGCTGGCAGTTTCTCATGTTATCAACAGAGAGTTGGCTACCTAACATGTCGTTGTTTGTTTGCTTTGAACCACTCACTGATCTCAACTGTCAGATCGTATTACATTCACGAGGTGGATCCCAGCTTTACCAACCCATACTGAAAACTTACTTCTCGGAAGGACTCCTGTCAGAACTTGTTTCTATTAGTTTCAGTTGGACTCAGCTGTTTCCATGGAGCTTCAACGTTCTGCATGTGATTTTACAGACTTTTGCTATATGAAACACCCCTTGGATTTGATTGCATAGCCATGGTTATGTGCCATTTGTCGTTCACAGTAAGCCCCATTGGAGCTTGTCATCAATCAATCATATTATTGCCTGGGAGATCTGCAGCAGCAAACCCACACTGGTTGGGCCTAACTACCAGAAAATGACCTCTAAATCTAACTTTGAGAATAATTGTTATTATATAATGTTGTCAAGGACGCTGGGAAATGAAGCCACAAACATTGAATCCTAGGATCACTTTGTTGGACCCACTAATGTGAACATAAACTGTGATTGGATCTCATTCACTTGAGATTTTATTAGTATTTACTTGGGCAAATGGTGCTGGATTATGCCTGTCTGATGTTGGTCTATGCTGTGTGAGATGCTGATTTATTAATGATGGAAACAGCTTTTTGCCCGGCATTGCTATGAATAGGGTGTACCCAGAATTCTTCATATTGTGCTGGTTATAAACCTTTCATGTGGAGGTTTTCTTGATGATGCAGGCCTTTGTTGACATTTTCCATCCTTCTACTTACGCCTCCATTTTTTCTCAAGACTTTGATTAGTTAAGGCCAAGAATGGTTAGCTAGAAATTGCTTTCCGCTAGAAATGGATTTGAGATTCCATGTTCTGGAGGAAAATAGAGTTGTTAAAAAATGAGAGTCTGGTTTCCAGCCAGGATTGGATTTGGATAGCTAGATTTCCATAGTTTTTCATACATTTTCTGCTAACAAAAGCGGCCATTATGGGGTTGAATTTTGGTGCATGCTTGCCGGAATGGGCTAGCAGATGAAAAGGTCTGGCTCATTGAAAAGTTATACTGAACTCGAATGTGAAAAAGACAAGCGAATATTCAAATGCAGGGGTCAAAAGATTGAATGCATACCAGTGGCAAGATAAGGATCAAATGATGTGGAGGACAAGATCCTAGATTACCATCTCCCTTGACTTTTGGATCAGCCACATAAAGAAGGAAATATAAGGTTATAAACGCCTTAGCCTTGGCACAATGGTAGAGTTGTTGCGGTGTAACCTTGAGGTCATGGGTTCAAGGTGTGGAAATAGCCTCTTGCAAAATGCAAAGTAAAGCTGCATATTATTGTCCTTTGTGGTCCGTCCCTTTCTCGAACCTCACATATGTGAGAGCTTTTCGCACTGGGCCTGCCCTTTAAATGCCTTGGCTGAAGGCAGTTCGTTTTAGCTACCTAGTTTTATTACTGAATTATTATTGGAGGATGTGTGCAGACCTCCGAAGTTTCCTCCTCTTACAGGAAAAGGGTCTGGGACACCCCTTTTGAAGAGACAGACAGAGACAAAGAGAAAAGGGAGGTCCAAGTAAAAAAGAGGGGTGTATGGCATCCATAATGTATCAACTAATATATCTGAGTTGTTACACACTGAATGCCCGTACTTCCACTTGAAAAATACAGACGTGAAGAAGTATTAGTGGGCTCCATTGATTAAAACTTACATAATAGGATTCTAAGCCTTTGATTTCTGGAGGATTTGCTTATCAGTGCACATTGTCTGTTGACAATCTTAAAGGCCAGGAATCATAACTTTAGCATTGACACATGAGGTCGAAGTTTCGCCCACCCAGGGCTCAGCAACGAGCATTTCCAATGACATAGACGGTTTGGATCATTGACAAAGGGTGGTCCCAACTTTTGCACACTTTTGCAGTGAAAATATGCGTATCCTCCAGCATAGACGGTTCGGATCATTGTAAAAGTTAGCCCCCACTTTGCCTTTACTTTTGCTAGCCTAGACTTTCCAAGTGACAGTATGCGTATCAACTGAGAAAGAGCTCATTTCTCCATATCATGTGACAACTTTGTGAGAGGGGAATATGTCCGAACACACGATCTTAATAAAGCTTTAACAGGCAAAAGTTCTGCCAAAAGATGCAAGCAACATGGAGAACATATGCTGGTCACACCACGACTACTAAGCAAGGAAAAAGGGTAGTTTCGGTGTACAAAGCTTCCATCAATGTAGGATTTGGAGAAGAGGAGGACCACAAGGATCTATAGTATATGTCTTGTATTTTTGCAAGAGGCTGTTTCACGCCTTGAACCCATGACCTCAAGTTCACATGATGACAATTCTACCGTTGTGCCAAGCCTCTCCTTGATGACTATTAGCATGGAGTGGACCCAAAAAGAAGGGCATAGGATTCACAAGCCGCCCAAATCTATTTTAGTGTTGCTTCTCCTAGCAAGTTATTGACAGCTTCTTGTCGTGGCACAATGTCACCATCCAACTTGTGGGGGCCGTTGGATGAGCAATGCAGCATTGACATTATTGTTTCCCAAAAGGGAGGGTGCCTTTATCAAAAGAGGGGATGGTTTCTTGGTAGGAAGCTGTAAGACCTGCATGACACAATGGTGGCATGTATGTCTGGTTGAGATGCATGCCTGTATCGTTTCAGTGGATGACAGTCGCCCTTGGCTGAAAATAACACACTGGAAGAGAAGGGATAAGATGGAGATATTTTCTTTTCTTTCTTAAAGGAGTAACATTAGTATGGACCTGGTCAATCATGATTGGCTGAGTCAACCAGGTGAGTCCGATAGTGAACTCTGTGGATCAAGGAAAAGATTCTTGTTTTGAGCTCTCTCATGTAGGTTCTTACTCTCAATCTCTGAGCTGGCTGAATCAACTAAAACTCTGGAGAGAATCAGACTCAGAATTTTGGAAATATGCTCCTCAGAATGATAGTCTTGGAGCCACACTAGAGTTGTTGCCGTGTGACTTTGAGGTCACAAGTTCAAGGCGTGAAACAGCCTCTTGCAAAATGCAAGGAAAGGCTGTATACTATTGACCCTTATAGTCCACACTTATCCGGACCCCGTATATGTAGGAGCTTGTGGAATGGGGCTGCCCTTTGTTTGTTTCTTAGAATGGGACAGGTAGCAGCCTAGTTGGCTATTTTGGAGCCATATTTTGGGTTTCCCATATTCTATCTTCCTACTGATTTGGAGTGGTTCTATGGTAAGGAAAAATGGTAACAAAATCACTAGAATTTGAGTCTCTAAGTTTACCAATGAGACCTCCTAGGGGACCATCTTCAGGAGTCAATTGACGTGTGAACAGGGGATTGTGTCTTTCGAAAATGTCAAATTTATAGTGTATATAAAGAGAAGTCACTCTCCTACTTTTATAGGAGGAAAAATTTCAGCATACACCCTAAGTTTTACACCATTCTCTTCAAAATAGAAATAATACAAGGTAGTATGAAAACAAAGTTGAGAATTGCTCCTTAGATATATATTGCGGCTATTTATTGGGGGTGTAAGGATGAGCTAACATTTGATTGGCTCAGAAAAAGTAAAAAGCTATCATTTCTTTTGTTTTGTTTTGTTTTTTTTTTACTTTTTCTCAGCTAATCAGGAATACTACTCATGACTATATATATATATATATATATATATTAATTGTGGCTATTTATTGAAAGTGTAAGGACGAACTAACATTTAATTGGTTGAGAAAAAGTAAAAAGCTATCATTTCCTTTGTCTTTTTCTACTTTTTACCAATCAGAACTATTGCTCATGACTGCTCTAATTTGTTGTTATTACCGCTCCAACTATATATATAGCATCCCTACCATGTAGATGAACTTTTTCACACTCTCTCTCTACTAGTGGTTTTTAAAATAACCAAACACCCCTACCTTCATTTGCTAAAGGCAAAACTCCTGGAGCTTTTGGCCTTCTTTTAGTGGGTTAAAAGGGAAAAAGGCAGGGAATCTTTACCACTTCTTTCACCATCCAAGGTCAATTCATTACTCTCTCTAAACCCATTTTTGGTAAAAGGATGATAGTCTGTTTAGTGCTGTGTCATGGCTATTGTAGTCAAAGTGAAATATGGGCATGAAGATGCCCTTAAACTTTGTTAGCGAGAAAGTGAGTGATTATTTGGGTTTCTAATGGAAGGACTCCCAAGAAGACAACCTTTTGATGCGAGTCCACAAGTGGGGATAAAGAACTGGGAAATGAGAACTGTACCCTCAAATCACAACGTATCTTCAATTCCCCCTCAACAGAGGCATCTCATTTCTTTCATTCCTAACTGAGACTATGACTATGTGCCTACTCTCATAAGTTGCACTTAATGCCCATCACTTCGTCCACCCAATTGTCCACACACATCCCAGCATGAGTACTCATTTAGAAAAAGTGCTACATAATTTCAACTGTTTCATATAGGTACAAGGAAAAGGTGACATTTAATTGGTTAAAAAAAAAAATAAAAAATGGAAGAAGTTAGAGAAAATGGTAATTAAAACATTTTTTTTGAACTAATCAAATATCACTCGCACTTTACAACTTCAACTCCATGTTAAAATTACCTCTCCCCTATATATATTAGCTGAAAAAAGTTTCTACCTGCCATTTTGTCTAACTTTTTTTACTTTTTACTTTTTTTTTTCAGCCAATCAAATATCACCTGCTCCTTACACCTGCACTATATAGGTGAAATTAACACATCTTATATATATATATATATGTATGTATGTAATTCCATAAAAAATTTCATAAGTTGTATTTGCTTATTGGCCTAATTCACTGTAATTCTAGAAGATCAGCTATGAGTAACTTCGATGTGATTTAGCTAAAAAGTTACACAGAGTACCTCCAATTTGACACATTCAATCCAACAGAACTATCCATTTTTCCATGATAAAAAGTACCAAATTTACTCAATAAAATGACAAAATAGTCCTCATTTTGATGGGGACTAATGATGTAGAGAATACCACCCAAGTCAACTCAACGAACAACTTCCCTAGTAAAATCCATAAATGTATCTGTAAGTGAAACCATATATATATATAGAGAGAGAGAGAGAGAGAGAGAGAAGTTATAATTTCAATTTCAATTGCTTCATGGAGCAGGCGACATCTGATTTGTTGGAAAAAATTTAAAAAAAAATAATAAAAAACTTTTTCTATGCCAATCAAATATCACCTTCTCTTTATACTTGCAACACCTTGCTAAAATTAATGTTTTCTATATATATATATATATATAAGTGATTATAAAAGATTTACAAGTGGCACATTATTTTTCTTTGATCATATCTTTCATTGTTAATATATTGAACTAAAGTTTAGCTGATTTTCAGTATATGGTCTATTAATTCCAATTTGCTATTGGAAATGGGCCATAAGTTTGACGCAAGCAGCAGTCTCTTACGCTCAGAGTACAGCACAAGTAATACAATGTGTCAGCTTTCTAGCTGCTTGTATTGACTCCACAGTCCTTTGTTTGAAATTGTGTACTACCTAAACCCATCTTCTACCTATTCATATCTGTGCGAAAATAGACACGTACCAGCACCACCGTATCATCTCTATTAATAGCCCATGGCCATCCTTTTCTTTCAAATATATAGAACAATAGTGTATAGCTCTATAGTTGCATGCTGATGGCAGTAAGCGATCCACTCCTACATGACAGAGATGTGCACATATACCATTTCTTTAGTGTATAAGCTATAAAGATAGAACAAAATAAGGATACATTAGTTGGTAGACGCATAAAATAAGGACCCACCATCCCTACCAGAGGAAATGCGATCATGGTTGTATGGGTCCCTCTAGATCGGACCAATGAGAGGCCTTGGCGTGTCACTTCTGTGTCGACTGATTAGTCCAATCCGGGAATAGCGTATACTGCCTCGCTGACAATGATATTTCAAAGCCTCTGAACTCTCTGGTGAGTACTGACCAATTCTGTCCTTTTGACCATTCTAGAGGGTATTATTGGTATTTTAATTATTGAGGTCACTTTCGTAATAATGAAGATCCCACCATGACAGCGGATAGCGAGGGAATCTCCAAAAATTCCAATCTACTCCTAACTTGGCCTAGAGGTAAAAAGGTAAATTTTGAGAAAGCGACGGGTATTCGTTAAGCAGAATAGCAGCCCACCAATTTCGCGGGAAGACATCTCGACCGCTAGTTGCTTTCTTTCGCAAGAAAAACAAACCTTTGGATCAATTTCCAAACTAGTACTGGTCTGGAGTGGGCCGAAGCTTAAGATTTGAACGCTCAGGGATTGTAACGTCTCCAAGGGGGGTCCACAGTGATGGGCAACGTACGGTCGATGATAAGATTCACCTACTACAGACCCATCCCATTGGCTGGATCTTAAGATTCTGAATATCCTATTACCGTCCATCATCACGAGAAAGAAAATTGAAAATGGGGCCCACTTAAATTATGATGTCCAGCGATCAAGTGCGACCAATATCGATCTTGATCGACGGCGATCACGATCGAAAGTCATCACTAACCAGTGAATCCAATTCAAATTTTCTTCGGGAAGTGGCAACTTCAGAGGACACTCATTTTGTCCGTTTTCGGAGGACAAATTAATAAGAACTAAAAAGGGAAAGAAAATGGAATTTAATTACCTTTAAAAATTGTTTATTATTTTTCATTATTCATATATATACACTGAAGAGATGGGAGAGTTTGACAGACACACAAAGCTAAAACCTCTTCTTCGTCTTCCTCATTCTCCGGCCACTTCTCCGACGCTCTTTCAGGCATTTTTTTCAGCGTCATTTCGCATTCCAGGTCGGTGTTTTGCATCGACAGCGATGGGGAGAGGATGAGGAGCTCTTTACGGCCGTCATGTCTCTCACTTGCCCCGACTGTTTCTCCGACCTCCTCTGCGGTGAGGATGCCGGAGTCTTGTCATCAGATGAGCTGGAATACTCGCCGGATCTGGATTTCCCGGCTGATATCGAGGAGTCGATCGCTGGATTCTTAGAGGATGAAGGAGACTACTCTCCTGGATACGATTATCCGGCGAGATTTCGATCGCATTCTCTCGATGCTTCTGCTAGGAAGGAAGCAGTTTCCTGGATTCTCAAGGTAGTAGTTTTTTTTTTAATCAGGCGAACTGTATCTCTCTCCTGCTAATTTGCGCTGCGCTTCTTGCTATATTGCACTTGTCGGACCTTAAAACCATGCGAGCCGTCGGATAAACCAAAAGATCTCGATCGGCAGATCTTGCTCGTGAATATTCCCCGCGCATGTTAGCCGAACTCCGCTGCTTAGTGCTAGGTTGCGCTGGAGGCATTTTCACTGCCTACCCCTCCAAAACCATGGACATTTATGCAATTGGTTGCGATTCTGCGACGATGAATTAGACTTGCTAACATGCGCCGGGATGCGGATTTTGTTCAGATGTACGGCTGCTGTTGTAAAATTACAGAAAAGACGCTGGCTCTGTTGCCTTCGGCGCATGCTAGACTTTGGCCTTAATTTTCTCTTCAGTTTGTCGGAAGGTGATGGACAGTGGTTGTTGCTTATTCTTGCAGGTGCATGCCTTCTACCGTTTCCAACCGTTAACGGCGTATCTCTCCGTCAACTACATGGACAGGTTCCTGTCTTCTCATCGTTTGCCGGTGAGTTTTCCGTCGCCGTATCTCTAACCGCCGATGAGGGAGATTCCAAGCTCAAATTCGTTACCAAAATTTTGGGTTCATTAAGAGGATGAATAAAAGCTTTTCTTTCCACGAATAATATAATTTTGTTTTGTTCTACTTGTATAGTGCTAAATATGCGTACTTTAATTAGTTAACCCCGTGTAATGCGCTTGTTCCATGTCACGTCATTACATTAATCATATAATTCCTGACTTCAAGTGGGAAAATCTTGGTATCTTTCATAAAGTTAAAATTTTTAATTAATTTTGCAATTCTTTTTAATTAATTTATCGGATTATTTTCATTTTGGCAGCAAGCGAACGGATGGCCATTACAGCTGCTAAGTGTGGCTTCTTTGTCCTTGGCTGCTAAAATGGAGGAAACCGTTCCTTCTCTTCTAGATCTTCAGGTATTTTCGCTCGTTTTTGTTGCATTTGCAGACAAGGATTGGATTTTTACTTCTATTATATTTGGACCATCTAAATCAATAACTTTGGCAGGTGGAAGGTGCACGGTTCATCTTCGAACCTAGAACCATTTGCAGAATGGAGATTCTCATCCTCACCACCCTGAAATGGAGGCTTCGATCCATAACACCCTTTAGCTTCATTGATTACTTCGCTTACAAGATCGACCCAAGTGGAACGTTCTTCAAATTCTTGGTTTCAAAGGCTACTCGGATAATTCTGGCCATTATCCAAGGTATCTATCAAGAAAACTACTGTTCACATCCATTTGAAACAGTAATAACTCCTTGATATCATACAGAGGTTGATTTTCTGGACTATGAGTCATCATCTGTGGCTGCCTCTGCTATACTTTGCGCCGCGGATTCGATCCCAAGTTTATCCTTTGTCAATCCCGGAGGCGCAACGTCATGGTGTATTGGCTTAAGCAGAGTAAGGAAGTAATTGTGATTATGGTTGCTGGGTGTGTCTGAGTCAAAGGACTATGCCAACAAGAAAACCTGTATCGCTTTTGCAGGAGAGGATCGTTAGTTGCTACCAGTTAATGCAAGAGATTGTGGTTGATGGCGGCCCCAGAAAGCCTCCGAGAATTCTACCACAACTCAGAGTAACAACTCCAGCCAACATCGGCGGCGATTCGTCCTCCTCGTCTTCTTCCTCCCCCAACAAGAGGAGGAAGCTTAATGACTACTTATGGGTAGATGACAAGGACAGACTATAATAAACAAGGGAGAAACGGAATGGTCATAGGAATAAGAGTTTCTTAAACTGGGTTATGCAGAATCCTCAGCATTTTTTAGAGGGTTTTGGAGTTGGGTTGGATTAACTAAGTGGGTACAGGTCAGTATATAATTGAATGTGTTTGGGAGTTGGGAGGCTTGATTTTTCATTTTGCTTTTCTTTTTTCTTCCTGGGTCTTGTTTATTTGTTAATGTCTGATGATGGGATTGCAGATTCCCAAAGGAGTGAATTTGTTAATTTTTTCCTTTTTCTTTTTTCTTTTGAGTGAGAGAGATAGAAAGAGAAGGAGATATGTTTGCTTGTGGAGTTGTAGAGATGGTGGGGATTCAATTTCAAAGGCAGCATTGATTGTTGAATGAAAGGAAGAGAGATTGTGGGTCCCTGGATAGGTTGGGAAAAGAGACATGTTGTGGTTAGGTAACTGAGGCAGAAATGGGGCATTGAATAGTCGAGGGAGAGCTAGTCAAGTTTCTCACTCAGTCCACCATCATTGCTTCAACTTCTTTCTTTTATTAACGGACACACAGCTCAGTAGGCTTGCTTTGAGCTGTGTGTGGATGTGTTTATGTGCCCAAGCGCGTGTATACACCAGTCTATGTGTGTTTGGAGATGGCGAAGGCCTCTCACCATTGGCCTAAGTTTTGGCCTAACTATACAAAGGTCTTTGGATGACCTTTATTGCGTGATTGTATTTGAAATGAGTAATGAAACTATATTATTTCTATACTTTTTCTGCCTTTTCTCTCTCTGTCTCTTTCTCATAAAAGTATGGACAGTGAAAAGTACAACTAGGGTCTAGATTTTGGTGATCTTAACCATTCTTCTGGCTCCTCTTAGATGGGTCGTGCCTCTCAATCCCACCCTTTGTATGATCTTGTGCTTGGCCATCTATGGATGAATCACCACGTCTCCAATTCATTTGTGGAAGTTCATCTAACACGAGATTAACCAAGACATAGCCTATCTAAAACAGGATCCATAATATCAAAAATGAACGGTTTGGATTCTCTCTCTCTCTCTGCATGGCATGTGACTGACATTAGTATATTTGCATTCTCCCAGTTAGATTTGTGCAGGAAGGGATGGCAGGAGCAACGTTGGAATTTAGCGTGGAAGCAGGTCCCATAACAGAAATGGTAGTTTATACATCGAAAATGACTACTGTGAGACTCCCGTGACAAACAAATGTTTGTTTTCCTGCTTTTAAAAGCCACATCCAGCTTGCCCTGCTCTCCTTTTTCTCCCTGTATCCATCTCCTTTCATTTATTCAATTCTCTGCTTTTACTTCAACGATGCACCCCAACTGCTCCCCACTCTCTTCTTCAGTTTACTATTTATTCTACGCCCATCCATCCTTTCACGAGGTATTCTCCCAAGAACTAAACTATATAATACACCTAATTAAACTCCCTGTGCATTGACTAGTAGCATGTTCAGTTAGGACTTGTTTGTGGATACTAAACCATGGGTATTTAAAGGTCTGATCATATTCCTCTGGACCTCTAAACACAGAATTATTCAAACAGAGATTTAGAATCTCTAAAAAGGCAGCCTTGGTGTAATGGTAGAGTTGTCGTTGTCATGTGACCTTAGGTCACCAGTTCAAGGCGTGAAAACAGCCTCGTGACCCTTGTGGTCTGCCTCTTTTCAAAATCCTGCATACGCGGGAGCTTCGTGCACCGGACTCCCCTTTAAGATATAGAATTCCTAAATCCATATTTTATAGCATTACTAATGATCCAACCCGGAGTTCATGGTGCCATCGAATTGGTCAGGTACCCAGTTGGGGAATGTTTGGGGAGAACATTTCTTCCATGGTCCTCAAATGATCGGGTTTTACGTCAATATGGAGAGTGATTTATGCACTGGATTTCAGTCTGCAGTAGTGGTAGCTTAGAAGTCTATGGAGGCGCTTAGTTGGGTCATAATCAGTTGGACTCTTGGCTCAAGTCTGGCCCCATAAGAATGGAGTCAAATTGTAATCGAACCTAAAAAGGTTGCATTATATTGTGACAGGATGCTAATCTTCCCATCATGTCAACCGACCAATTCAATGCTGATAGATCCATTGACATGAGAAAAAAGATGCTGAATGTGTCATGGCCTCCATACAAATGGTTGTGAGATCACATGATCCAGACTGTTTTTGTGGTGGACCCTTCTGAGATGGCTAAATATATTGGATCGTCCTAACTGTCCATTTGATACCTTCCGATAGACGGCAAGAACAAGATTGTCAACTGTTGAACTTCGGTGTAAAAAAATACGTTGAATATGGTCTATTATGTGTGCTTTGTACATTAGCCAATCTGTAATCAATCCCACAGAATGCAAGGTGCTGATCATCCAATGGGTCTCTATCCGGTTTTACTAGTCAACTACAGGACCATTGTTCGTGGGCCATGGACAGAAAAGATTTTCACGGATTGAAACAGAGAGATCCATTACAAGTTGCCTAAATATCTGATAATTT
The DNA here is from genome assembly GCA_035236585.1 of Warburgia ugandensis. Classification (NCBI taxonomy): domain Eukaryota; kingdom Viridiplantae; phylum Streptophyta; class Magnoliopsida; order Canellales; family Canellaceae; genus Warburgia; species Warburgia ugandensis. The sequence goes on along the minus strand of CP141138.1, from coordinate 7,122,718 downwards.
AAACAAAATTAACCCACAGTTTCACAATAAACAAACAAAAAGTCTATAAAAATAAAAAATAAAAAACTAGGACTACGTAATTGGTGTAATTGTTGGGCAGTGGCCCATCCATTGCTCTGCCTATCTCTTCCCCAGATTTGACCATATGGAGAACAGAGAAGGGCTAGCAGCAGTTTGGGTAACCATGCGAGGCAGGCTCCTATTTTTTTAAAATTAAAATTAATTATTTTTCTATTTTTTTATTCTTTTTACATTTGAGATACTATTGGGCTTGAAAATTTTGAAATTCAAGAAAGAAATGCTGAATGGGAGCTGGAAAAGAAATAAAACAAGAAAGAAAGAAAGGGTGAGGTCCCAAATGTCAATAGATTGACAGCGAAGAGCAAAGGAAAGAGTAGACAATGGGTGTCCTCATCAGCTTGGCTATAGTTTAAAGGTGATAACAGACCTTCTGAATCAATTTGCTAGAGCCCTAGGGAGGGACTGCTTTTCCCTGGTTGGAAGAAAATCAAGTCATCAGAGGAAATGAAGAACAAATACAAGAACTAGGATACAAAGAAAAGCCAAAAACAACCCTGCCATATGGTCCCTTTGAGTATGAAGGAACAATCCAACTGCCAATTTATCCAGCTTCTCATTCCCTCCCAACCACTCAAATCTTACAAACCATTACAAGGACAATAATTGCAGGAATTTAATCAAGAAAAACCTAATCAGATCTCATCTTACAGAAGAGATCTATTTGGATCAGTAATCATGCTTTACTAGACCAGGGGTCAGTGCAGATGATCTTATCACCATCAAGGATTTCTTTGTTAGTGATGTTGTGAGTTGGATTTTTGTTGTTCTATGGTATTTAGGGTGTTGTTCATGCCATTTTTGGAGACCATCTAGATCTCTCCTTTATTCTTCCTCTGATGAGATGAAATCATCACCATTGAAGTAAGGAGAATTTGTGTACACACACAAAGGGGATTGTCATCTGATGGCAGTGTTTTCTAGTGATGGACCCACCATTTCTTGATTTTAGTATAAAAGTAAAACTTTTTCCAGATTAGCCAAAACAAGCACAAAAAGGATACATGTTTGGAAGTACCCACGGTCCCAAACGGTGTCGCTTTGCTTTCATTCTCTTGCTGGTTCACATGTATTAAGAATCGTCTGGTGGGTCTCTGCCACTTCCAGGCTGCTTTCGTTGAAGCAGGGAAAAGTTGTTCCCAGTTCTAAGTAACCCAGCGTGAGTTTGGATGCTTTACGTTGGTAATAATTTATCTACTTTTTCTGCAAATAATCCTGTTTACTGATTGGATTATTCTCTTTGCAGATATGCTGGTATGGCCCAAAGAATCATATGCCTTTGTGCGCCGCCTCCCACCATCTCCACCGTACAAGTTCTACAGGTGTGAGATGACCGGAGTACTGATCAGGTGGGGTTCCTTATGGATTAAGCTTCAGTGAAATTACTGCAGTGAGGATGAGATTTTGATTAGTATAATGCAATGAAAGATGTTTCACTTTTTGGTAATTGCTTCCCCTAAGATTGATCTCAACTGTTTCATGTGGTGGAGCCCAATATGAGAAATGGGCAGATTTACTAGCATTGCTTAGGAGTCATAAACCGTCCATTGGTTGTTGATCAACTGCTGATCATTCGACTCACATGTGTACTGCAATTGAGTGGTGCATTGGTCACAAATGATGGCATGCTTTGTTTGCAGACCAAACACCATGGCCTACACTCTTGGCTGCATAGTAGCAGCACAGCTTGCATAAATGGAGCAATAAAGATGACAAAGCCAAAGAACGTGTGACAATGGCACCACCTGATGATTGACACGTGTTTGTATATCCAAGCATGACATCACAAAAAATTTTCTTAGGAGAACGTAAAATCAGCCACTTCGGGCCAACCCTTGGTGGTGTTTATAACCAAACAAAATAGCCAATGCGGCCCTGATTAATACAAGGGCCACAGTCATCATCAGCCTGCATAATAAAGGAGACAAAGACTCAGTCAGATGGAAATTTCCTTAGAGATCTATAATCCTGAAAGTGGATGAGATCGGTTATCAAACTTGAGGTGGGACACACATCTTAAACGGCAACATTCAGATGATCCACTCAGGCTGTTTCTTATACCGGGCAGGTAGGTGCTGGTCCTGACAATCATGCCCATACTGTCTGATGGTTTGAGAATGGCAGAGATTTCAGGATAGTGAAGATTCTCAGCACCTCTAATCTGCTGTTTGCTTGAACTACAAAGGGAACAAGAAATGGGCACCCAATTGTGGGTGCCTGCTCATCTGCTGTTTGGATAAGGAAGCAGGGATAACAGAAACCCGGGATCCTGCCGACCCAGTTTCTGCAGCTCATTCCCAAAAGTTTGTGAGCATAAGTATAGATTTGGGGTGGAGTGCTACCCCCAGTTTCATTATCCTACTTGCAAGCTAACAGCCAGAATCAAATGCCAGGTGTTGTTGCGAAGCTAACAAGCAAAACAAACTATACTTTGAAAAATATTGTAGGCTGTGGAAAGCTTATCAGAAGACAAAAATCTAGTGAACTATTAGTCTTTTAGTGCTTGGTGAAGATGAAAAGAGAGGAACAGATAGGGTCCCCTTTCAGATGGCAAAAGATGAAGTACTACTTTGCTGATCAAGTAGATGTGAAACGAGTATTGACTTAAAATGCCCACTCAATAAAAGGCTAAAAGCAAAGAGAGCTTTAATATCATGCAGCCATGAATCTGGTGAAAGCAAAGTGGATTTGTGAACGATGAACAGGTACTTACACAACACGTGCACTGAAAAAGGGAGCAACAACGGGTAGCTGAATGGACCCTGATCAGCACCTGCGACCCCCATGGCTACTTTCCTTTATGCTGGAGAGTCAAATGGCAGAGCTCACTCCCTTATCCTGTATAGACTCATCCTTCCTCTAAGTGCTCTTCAAAGTGAAGAATCCTATGAATAAACCCAAAAGCCAAAGACCCTTTTTCCCTCCCAATGAAAAGAAAAGTGGGGGCAGAATCTTCCTCTTTACCCAAGTCTCTTTCCTGGAGAATTTTAGCTTTAGAGGGTGCCTACGACAAATAGGATCTCAGCTTTTAATCTTACCTTTTGATTGTAACAAACATGCTCTTGGGGTCGAAGTAGGCCACAATTAAAAGAGTCAAAAGTTGGAATGATGCCCGCATATTGGACATGAATGGTGTTCTTATGCTGAATACAAGACAAGAGCTGCTCTCGAGTACATTGGGGGGCTCTGTTCCAGATAATGACCCTGAAATCGTTTCATAACCTGGCCCGACTCACCTGAACTCGAAATCATGGGACCTTTCAGATGTTGCTGGGAACAGTACGGTTTCCTCTTCTAAGTCAATTTCTTCTCTTCTCCTCTCCACGGTTGCCAAAAGAGAACTCAGTGAGTGTAGCTGAGAAGCTGCTGACTCGCTGCATGGATGGATGACTTGTAAATCAGCTTTGATATTTCGTACACGGTTTTGAGATCCATATCTCAGTGGTGACCCCAGTTACAGTCCTTCCTACTCAAAGTTCCCCTCTTCGGATGCCATTAGAAAAGACAATAGGAGCTCCATCGGAAAGTGTGTTCACTAGGCGCTCCTCTTTCTTTTTTACTTTGTGGCAGTGCCCTCCGCCATTTATGGATGAAGTGGAGTCTGAAGGTCATTTCTTCAATCATCAGAAACCACCATGTCCTCATGAAGCCCATGATTATTTTTCTTCTTTCTTTGCTCCTGTCAGTAGAATAAACAAATACATTAGGCTGGAAAATGGGTGAAAGTTGAAGGGAACCAATACAAGGAGCTAATGTATAGACAATTCCAAGGCTAGAGAATATAGACCCTGCCTATAAAGTATTTTGCTAGCACTGAGGCTAGGTGTGCTGGCAAGAAAAAGGATTCGTAGGTCCTAAGAAAAGCAGCCTCCAAAGTTCTTTAGGATTGAACTACGGTCCATTACAAGCATTGGGGTGATCACGTTTGTCATCCCAAGAGTAAGCGTTGCTTCTTTCTCATTTCAACTCTGGAAACGAAAACTTTCACATTCTATGACATGGAGTGTTTGATCAAGGTAGAAGATCATTGGTGTTCGACCACTTGGCCAAGTTGGTCTATCCTATCTCACAAAGAAGAGGTTGTGGGTTCCAGTCCACTCACCATTCAGAGAAAAAATAGAAGATCATTGGATTGAAAAATTCAAGAGTTTTGTCAATTACCCACAAAAGTGTAAGAAAGCAACAGAGATGTGAAAACCTGTACAGGAGAATAAAACAGTAAGAGGCATAAGTTGATTCGGCCAAGGGGATAGATCAGGGGATTGGAAAAAGAGAAGAATTTAGACAAACTTGGAAAAGAATACCTTGGGTCTGCTCTCCACAACTACAATGTAGATTAAAGGTCCTCTATTACATCAGGAGGGGTATGAGATAATATATTTTTAAACGTTGGACACAACCACAAGCAGCCTCAAATCAATGACCTACCACGGGAGGATATGGTGGCCATGCCTCCTTCTGAGGCCATTTGATACAAACTACCAAAATTCATCATGAAACAGCCTAATACAGAGGGGACACTAGCTGAAAGTAGGACCTTTATTCCATAATTCAATTGAAAGTGCAATGTTGTTGGGTAGTTTGGGGGATAATCATTTCTGTGACCATTGATGGACTTTGTGTATATCCATTCAGTTTGAGCCAAGTGATGCTAGTATCAACATATATATACCTATTTAATAGTTCTATTGATCATTAGTCACAATAGTTAATAGACGGTAACCGTGACCATATCATGGATCAGTTGTAAATGCAGATTTGGCATCTCCCTATTGATGCCTAGTTGTGGCCTAGCTCAACTGACGTGGTATCCACTATCATCAAATCAGGGAAGCCTTTGACAGACACAATTTACATACATTTCAGATTCCCAAAACGAGAACCCACTATGTACAGATCAATGTTCCAACTTATTTCGCGTAGAGTTCGGGGAAGGGCGGACTATAAAGACTCTGTAGTATGCAATCTTACTTTGCATTACAGGAAGCTATTTCCATGCCTCTAACCCATAAGCTCTCTGTACAACTTAAAGGGCAGCCCCGGTGCACGAAGCTCCCGCCTATTCGGGGTCGGGGAAGGGGAGGACCATAAGGGCACATAGTAGGCAGCCTTACCTTGCATTTTGCAAGAAGCTGATTCCACACCTTGAACTTGTGACCTCAAGGTCACATGACGACAACTTTTACTGTAGCACCAAGGCTCCCCTTCTCTCTATGCAACTTGATGTACTAAAATCACTGCAGTAAGATACTTAAAAGTTCAAACATGGTTCTGAATAAAATCATTGGAGCAGAATAAGGTGTCAATGTAAAGAGTGGCAATACAAGTAAAACATTTCATAGCATGTCATATACTTTTGAGAAAGGAAAGGTGGAGGAGAAAACAAATGGGGAAACCAGATAAAGCAAAGGCATATGCTTTCTTCAACATTTCCCTGTCATAGACGGGAGGAACAAATATCATAGATATTTCACCAATATCTATCGTTCAGGTGAAGGGGAGTCTTGGAGCAACGGTAGAGTTGTCATCGTATGACCATGAGGTTATGGGTTCAAGGAGTGAAAATAGCTTCTTGCAAAAATACAAAGATAAGACTGCGTACTATAAATCCTTGTGGTCCGCCCCTCCCCCGAAACCTGCATAGGTGGGAGCTTCGTGCACCGAGACTGCCCTTTTTAATCTATCGTTCTGGTTGAAACTGCTTTCACATCAAAACGTACATTTCACCGAAAGCAGGATTTGTGGTGCAAACTCAACCATTTCCATGGTCAATACAGTGTCTTCTGGAAGGAACTTTACCCACTACTTGTCTTTGCCATTCCTTCAATATTTGTCCAAAGTGGATGGATTGAATTGCTTCCATAGCTTCTTTTCTTATACTATGCTTTGATAGCTACTTGTTGGTAGAACTGGAATTTTCAAGCAAAGTATTGATCAGGGGTAACCTCATTATAAGAAATTGGGGCGTAGATATTTCAATTTAGAATTTTTTATCTTTCTTTTTATGACAATGCAAGAAGCTGAAAGAAACGTAAGACAAATGGAAGTCCTTAATCCAATCAAGACATACAATTTTTAACTCAAGTAAGAGATGGTTCTGCCAAGAAGTCCCATCAAGTTTCTGAAATGTCAGCACGCAGAGGAGAAACTGAAAATGCCAAACACAGACTTGGATAAGTTAGTAGGTTCCAAAAGCAATAAAAGACTCTCCAAACATGCAGCAGTAAGAAAGACTAGCAACACTAGAGGAAGTAGGAATGCACAAGAGCTAGGTGACAGAAGTTACAAAGACTTTTGAGTGTCTCCAATCACCAAACATGCAGCAGTAGGAATGCACAAGAGCTAGGTGACAGAAGTTACACAGATTCAGACTCAACACTTTGTTTGTTTCTTATTTTCTTTTGAACCTTTGAGTTGTGAAATCTGCTGAAAGCACAATTGAACTAGCCCTTCGCTTTCTACTCAAGGTCCTCGTCTAATTCTATTTTGACAAAGTATGTTACTGCGATCTTCTTGCTTGGAACTTGTAGAGCTCCTTGGCTTGAATATCAAACTTTTGCCATAGAAATATAATTATACATGCTGCTCTTTTGTATTATAGAATTTTCACTAACTCAAGGAGTTTATATTAAACTTAAGTTAACAGCATGTAATGCAACCAATTTTGGGTTGTCCAACCTACAATCCAGTCTAGAATATAATGCATGACTATTATATTTATGATACAACAAATAAATGCTCTGCAGGGAAGGGGAAATAACATGTAATTGGGAGGAGAAGGATTCTCTCAACAGTACATAAGAAAGACTAGCAGACTTTACTTGTCTTGTTACAATTAGTTTATTTTCTTCAACCAAGCCTCCTTGAAAATGTTGCCCCAAATCATACAAACTGGCATATCAGGTTTGGCAAGCAAATAAATTAATAGTACCAGAAAGAAAGATACAAATGAAGTAAAGAAACGGTATTACAAGAACTGATTTCAGAATTCTACAGGACGAAGGGTAGTTCCAGTACACAAAGTTCCTGCCCATGCGAGGTCCGGGAAAGAGGCAGATCACAAGGGTCTACAGTACAAAGTCTTACCTTGCATCTTTTGTCAGTACATACATACATATATGTGTGTGTGTGTGTGTGTGTGTGTGTGTGTGTGTGTGTGTGTGTGTGTGTGTGTGTGTGTGTACTGACAAAAGACACAATTGCCACCAAACCTCACAATTGCCACCGAACCTCCTATTGATAATGCAACATAATTCGATACAGGCATGACAGGATCAAGCCAATCAAGCTCCACACAACAATATTCTTGTGCCCATTCAACTAAATCAAACTCTTCATCCCTGGATATTGACTGGTCATTGATTCAAGAATTAAAACTAACAAACTGAAGTTAATGAAAAAAAAACTACAACAGAGATTACATGGATAATGAGAATAAAGAAGGAAAAAGAAATGATGCATAACAACAGAAAGAACGTCCATCTATAAAAGCATTTCCCTATTTGATATTACAGACGCTGACCCACTTGAGTATGTCAAACGCAATCTGAACCCATTTCCATGTCATAAAAACAGGTTCAAATCCTGCAGAAAAGCAAAAAAAAGAAGCTCACAACCATTGATGACAACAAGTAAGCATCCTCTGCTTGTCTTCACAACCCACCAGATCAGCTCCTGTGTTAATGGTTATTTGGCTAACACGTGAAAAGTAGAAAAAGAAAGAGAAAAAACTAAGTAATTTAGGATAAAGAGAAAAGCAATCTCTTTGGTATGCAGGCCTTAGTCCTAACTCAAATAAGGACACTCCATCAGATAAAGCTCAGTTGCTAGAAAAAACAGGAAGTGGATATAGGAGAAGAAAGTTGTCTTTCACCAATCAGGATTTCTAAGGGCTCCAACATACCTTGGTGGAAAAAAGGTTGAAATTCACCGTAGAAGTGAATTTATCGAGCAGGAGCATGTCATATAAAGAAAGGGAGTCTTGGCACAACAGTAGAGTTGTTGTCGTGTGACCTTGAGGTAACAGGTTCAAGGCGTAGAAAGAGCCTCTTGCAAAATGCAAGGTAAGACTGCATACTATTGACCCTTGTGATCCACCCCTTCTCTGAACCCTGCATGTGCACTGGAACTGCCCTTTTTGAGCATGTCATACGCAGACAGTAGGATGCATGCTTACTTTAATTTAGTTAAATAATCATGAACAAGATATGGATTGGTGTTCTTGAACATGGTGGGTCAAGGGCGGCCACAAAATTGCCCCGACCCACCCCATTGCACTTGTGGTCTACCTTTCTGTATGATCTCAGTAGGCCCTGGAGGTGCTAATGGGTTATATTTATACTTTATAACAGACATAAAAAGTATCTTGGCATATAAATTCCCTTATCATGGAGGCTTGGTACAGCCGTAAAGCTGTCGTCATGTGACCTTGAGGTTTCGGATTCAAGGGGTGGAAACAGCCTCTTGCAAAGATGCAAGATAAGGCTGCACACTATAGACCCTTGTGGTCCACCCCCTCTCCAAATCCTGCATAAGTACGACCTTCGTGCACCAGGGCTGCTTTTTATTTATTTATAAATTCCCTTATCATACGCATGAATGCTGTATTCAGTAGTGATTGTAAGGTAATAAGAATTGAGCTCACCTATAAGTAGCAAAATGCAAATGCTAGCAGTTGGTTGGCATTTGATGGAGGTCCTCCATGGAGATATTGGAATATCATTGGTAGGATAAAGGCCTTGGTTGGACAACTGTAACAGCTGGTCCGGCTCGTCTACTTCTGTAGCAGAAATGGTGAAATACTTGGTTGCAGGGTCTGGGAACTACAAGGGCTTATAGTAGGAGCCTTACTTTGGATTTTGCAAAAGGCTGATTCCACGCCTTGAACCCGTGACCTGTGACCTCAAGGTCACATGACAACAACTTTTACCGTTGCGCCAATTGTAATGACCCCGAATTTTTGTAAATTATTAAGGAAAATTAATAAAGTTTGAATTTTTAGAAATTCTGGGCTGGAATATTAGGTTATTGAAAATTCTCTTTTTATAGAGATTATATTATAAATTAAAAAATAGAAATTATGGATGTACTTGGAAAACTGATCGTAACAACATTAAGTACGTTCAATTCTGAGTTAAAATGAAAATTCCTTAATTTTTCCATTTGGGGGTAAAATGGTAATTTTACCCATATCCCATATCCAAGAAATAAGACCTCAATATTCATGAAGTACTTAGAAATACGATTCCAACGCCACTAAGTACGCTCTCGATTCGAGTTCGGACAAATATTGCCTATTATTCTCCAATTTTAGAGTTAAAAAGGGCAAAAGGTCTTTTCACATAAAGTGGGGCCCACAAAGTGGGCCAAGTTTTTAGAAGCACCAATAATTGCTCAATGCATTATTGCTGGAAGTGGAGTTAGTAGTGGGGATTGTAGTGGGAGTGGAGAATGCATTAGTAATTAAAAATTCTAAAGTAATAAAATATCTTATCAAAAGAAATGATAAAAAATTCAAATTTGGCTATAAATATGTCCCAAAAATTTCCAAAAATTTTCACAACCTTAAGCACGAAATTTCCAAATCTTCCCTGAATTTTCAGCTCCAAATTCTCATTCATCCCTCCCCAAACTCTTTTCCTTATTTCTCTCCCCTCTTTCTAATTGGAACAAGAGACCTAAATTCAATTAGGCACTCCGTTCCAGGAAGAATCTCATCAATTCCACCATCCATAACATCCTATACTACAGTATATACAAAATCCCCAAATCAATTTCAAGATCCAACGGTTCCAACAACAGAAAATCACAAAAAGGTGGATAATCGGGCTATATTATCATCAACCGGTAATTCTCTCAAATTGGGCATCAATTATATTGTTTTTCTCCAATCAGGTAGGTGGAATTACTTCCCATTCATATTTATTATGTTTTAGTATAATTTTTATTTTTCTGTAATTTAATTTGAATGAAAAATGGTAAAAATAAAGTAAATACCAGCCCCTTCAAATTATGGTGATAGAGAGCTCAGATTGAAATTCTGAGCTTTCCAATCAATCCAGGAGGGTCTAAAACCCCTAGGATACAATTTTCAAGAAAATCTAACAAGGTTTGGACCCTCAATTGAGAGAGATTAATTCTAGTGGGCCCAGATCAAATCTAGACCCTAGGAATGGCTGAAAACTTCAATTTAAGATTGTGGAGTCATATGAACTCCAAATTGAGATCAGAAAGAAGCTATGGAAAGCTTGTAATGTCTAGTTTCTAATGAAGTCATAATATTTCTAAAATTTATTTCTGTATTTTTCTGTATTTTTCTAAATAAGTGTCCAATTTCTAAGATCTTCAAAATCTGAGGTGATCAGATCTTGGAAATTTATTTTAGTGATGATATAATAATATAATAAAGTAATATCTATGGTTAATTTGGACAGATCTTGGATAAAATAAGGGATCTACCCTTTATGGTAGAAAAACCCTAAAATAAAACTAAAAATATACAAAGGGACCCACTTGATCAATGAGATCAAGTATGATCAGATCCTTGGGATGGATTAAAGGGGTGATATGATGATGGAATCCAGTTAGATCATGGATGAAATGTGACAAAATCATGGATATGATTTTTGGATCTTAATGGATTAAAAGCCCTAAAGTTAATTAAAACCCTTAATCTAAAGGAAAACACCTAAGATCTAATGGTTGGATCATATTTAAAGGTTTATAATAATCTTAATAAAATTAGTTTAATTGTCTTTTATTGGATATATAAGTTTAAATGTGATTTATGTTTTAAGTTTTAATTGTCTTTTATTGGATATAGAAGTGTAAATGTGATTTATGTTCTAAGTTAGAAAGCATGATAGTGTAATCTTTAAATTTTAGTATGATATGCCCTAAATGAGTAATTTTTTAGTAGATTTGATTATCTTAGGATCATGTTAGTGTAATTAGGATTTAAACATGATTTCATTATGATAGAAGATGTGTTTCATAACTTAGGATCATGTTAGTTTTATTTCACTAGCTTAAGTTATATTCGTAGGAAGAATGTTAGTACTTAGTTGTTAAATTTATATTTGATTTATGCTTTCAAGTTGATGATTTACTTATTGTCATATTTAATTCAATTGTTAAGTAATTGTTAAGATATAAGGAGCATAAATCACCAAAAATGTAAACTAATGAAATATAGAAATTCATGGACAACTAAGATGAATGAATGATTTTGACTTAGTAAGGGCTATAGTTAGTAGGACAATATAAGGAATGATTTATCATTTCCTTGGCCCAAAAATAGGAAAATAATCGAACATCCATGGATGACATCAGTGCATATCCATGGAAATTAATTAAAAACAATTAGAGAAGGGACTTAAGGTAAAGAGCTCATAGGAACCTTGTCAAAGGTTGAGCTAGTACCACTCCAGTGGACTCTGAACATTGTGGTTAGGGGGTATACAAGAGCCAGAGTGCTTTTCCCTCACGTCCCATTGACGTAAGAAAGGCCTATACGCCTCCTTACATGAGGGTTGTATTAACCACTTTTTGAGCAGTCTTTATCCGGTGAAGCACTGTCATCCCGAAATAAGGAGGAGTTGTCTAGTGATAGGAAGAAATAAATTATCTTCAACCAAGTAAGACACTAACCTTGGTTGAATAATAATAAGAACATAAAAAGATAGCAAATTATCTAACCCTAATAAAAATAGTAAGTGAGATAAGGATGATCAAACAAGATGAGATCTTGTATGATCAAAAACAATAAGGAAAAAGAAACATCTAGTGTAAATTAGATTGTTATGTATGATATAGATAGTATTTGTATAGATGATATTAAACCCATGGATATAGGATATTCAGGAAGAAAGATTCAGATCATCCTACATAAGGATGATCAAAAGACCATGTAGTATGTACCCTTGATTAGAAAATTGACATTATATATATGATTTGGAGATATATGTTGATCGAGACTATGGCGAGATATCAAGGAGTAAGAATACCTTAGTGAGGTAGGTGGATTATTAAGAATGCCTTTACATGAAGATACATGTCTAATACATGATCTTATGTTTTGAAGTATTGACATGTATGATACCAATATATTAAGGTAAATACCTCAAATTAAAATATGATCCAACCAAATGATGAGGAAAATAAGTATTAAATGGTCAAGTTGAGAATTGAGAACAACCCTAAGTGAATAGGAAAGTAGAAAATATTCCAGTCCTAGATAAACAGACAAATAGTCTCGATATGTATAAGTTATTATTTTACATACAAGCTCGAGGCTTGGGGTTTGTTTTAAACAGGGCATAAGCCCTGGGGATGCTATGCTAGGAGAGTTAAGAGGGTTTGGCCACCCACTCTCCGAAACTTGATGATATTGAATACCAAGCCTAAGAAAGGCCAAAAGTCCGTGGGGCAATTATGGGAAGGCCACCTTTGTGGATGTACCATGGTCCTCCCATGGACACATGGATATTGTAATTTCCGAGAATGGTATAAGTGGATTATTGAACGATTATCAAGGCGCCACCTGGATCGGATCGCAAGCATACAGTAGTCCTTGATTATTTTGCACTATGATGCATATGAAATTGGCATAGTGAAATGCCTTAAGGGATGACATGATGAAATGTCGTAATTGTATATTACCAATATTTTTCCCAAGAAGGAAATTTATAGTAACTAACTGAAATACAAATCTCTTATAATGAAAAGAGTTGATCAAACTTTGTATAGAAATGATGCTTGATTATTTTTACATTTTTAATGGATTTGTCCTTATACAATATGTATGTATAAAGGTGAACACAAATGACAAGGAAATGAGATGTCCTTATAATTAATAGTTATTAATGAATGTGTTTATGATAGGAACGAATTATGGGATACTTGAATATTGAGATTATACTCAATCACTTACATTCTTATCCCCTACCAAGCATAGCTTTGCCGAGATATTGTAAATGTTCGAATGTTTACAATATCTCGATACGAGAAGGAGACTTAGAGCTCAAGACTTGAAGAACAATTGAAGAATAAGTAATCGTGGTATATCCTCAAACATTGTATTAGAACATGTATTGAATTTTGAACTTTGTAATTTGGATTGTATATTTGGACAAGTATTGTAAGGATACAATGGGTCGTGGTAATCGTGAACCCTTGGATGGATCCTGAAGTTTAATAAAAGTATATTCCTTCAATGGAATTTTATCTTATACAAAATTCTACTTATGTTATGTATGAAGTGGTGACTTAGGTTTTACAAAACAAATTCGAAAGAAAAGAATTTCCGCTGCTTTGGTTTGCGAAAAATTTTTATTCTAAGGGCCCTATCTTTACAAAATGTATTATAAAATGTGTTATAAAAACCTAGGTCGCCACAAAGGCTCTCCTTCTATTAAAAAAAATGAAGTTACAAACAGCAAATCCAAGCATGGGCAATTATTTGAACCTATGTCTGAATGTCACTCTATTTCTTGGTTGTGCAAAAGCCCTACATGTCACGTTCCACTAAAGGTGCCTAGAAATTTCGTTTCTCAATTGCAAGTAGGGGCGGCAATTTTTGACACGACACGAGAACCTGACACGAACATGATACAAAGTTAGAGGGTTAGGGTTGAGGTTTATCATATTTATGTTAACCCAAATGAGACACGATAATAAACTGGCCCTGTTCGTGTCAACTCGTTTAACTTGAAAATGACACAATTTGACACGTTTATTTTAACCGGTTGTATTGTGTTGCATGTTAATTCGTGACCTATTTTACCTATTTAACTTTAAAATTATATATGTAATAAATATATGATTTGATTTATATTTACTCTTTCTACTACTACTACTACTACTACTACTACTACTAATAATAATAATAATAATAAATATAAAAATTATAAACTTATTTATTAAATAAAAATTTAGGTGATTGATAGCTAATCGTGTCAAATTGGTTAATCGGGTCATGTCGTGTCAATTGATCAACACGACATGTTTAAGTAAATGGGTTATGCATGTCATGTCGTGTTCGTGTTGATTCATTTGACACGATTAATTAAATGGGTTATGTTCATGTCAACCCATAATAATTAACATAATAGGTTCTAGATAATTTATTTTTTAATCATTGTAGTGAGCAAATAGAACACATATAGTAAGCCAAACAAGAAAACAGGTTGTATTTGAAAATACTATAATTGCGAGAAGATAGTAAATAAGTGAGATAAGAAAGCCCTATTACGCGAAAGGCTCCGGCACTTGGCTTGATTTAAACTCTCCTTCCTTCTCAATGAGAATGAGTTCTTGTCTTTTCTTATGAGGCAGGTTTATTAACAATAGCTAATGTTATGTTCATAATTTTTAACTATAAAAATTTATCAATCATTGCATCTAAATATTCTTAGCATTGCATACTAAATATTATTTAAGGCTCTTTCACATGATAATTATACGATGATATATAGAGTATGCTAATAATTTAAGGGCAGCACTTTCGATATTCTACATATACTATATATTTAAATAACTAATTTTTTCTACAAACGAATAATTACAATGCAAATTACTCAGACATATACTTTTAAATTTAGGTAAAAGTGGTGATTCAAACCTACCACGAAGACCATACTAAAAGGGAGATGCTTAGTTGTCTACGACTGACTAATTGTGTGTGTGTTTATGTGTGTGTATCAGTGTGCATATATAGAGAACGAGAAGAAGAAGCAGTGAAATACTTACAAAGCAACGCTCATCCAAAGCAAGAATTAAAACAAAACCTAAGATTACAGAAAAGACCCGAAGGGATTTTATTATAAGAAGGGGAAAGATTACAAGGAAAGGAAAACGATTCCAAGAGGCAGCAAGCTTAGCACTAGAAGAGCAACCAAGCAAGCGATGCCAACAAACTGAAACAGACTCGATATTTATAGACGTTTAGATTCCAGACTTAACACGATTTGGAATCTGACTCAATAATTCACAAGACTCGATGTGACAAAAGAAAAAGAAGAAATGACATAAAGAAAAAGAAAAGGAGATTCCTCAATAATTTGAGGAACTTTACAAAAAGATATTCTCGTGGTGGGCCCGCTATGTCGGACTGATTGACTAGTATGATCATCTTGTAGGGAGATGGTTATTAGGGCAGATCTTCATCATCTTCATCTAGTAAGGCTTTCATCTTTCCTTTCATCTTTTTGTCGTAATCTTCAAGAATATTTTGAAATTGTTCATTCGGAGGAGGAATTTCCTTAAGAGGATTAGCTTGAGCATTTTTGGCTTGATTTTTTATGTTTAAAAATTGAGTAAGGACAGTCATTGAAGCATCCCAATAGTCTTCAAAATTTTCATCTTCGTTAGGATCTTGGCTATTTTGGAAGACATTGTCTTTTGACATGGCTTGTGTGGAGGAGGATTCTGCTGGAGAGATATTAAAAGATTGCATCACCTGATCTTTTATAAAATCCATACATTTGACAAGTATTTGTCCTTCGTTGTTGGTTGGATATTTTTGCTAGAGCATCTTCTTGATTTCATCGATTGAAGTAGATGACTGTTGGCTGGGCTTATTATCCCAAGCAACTTTATTATGCTGTATGACAAGTTCAATTTCACGAGCCTTGTCCTCTGAATCAAATTTTGTCCACCATTTGACAAAATATATTCTTTTTAGAACCTGAATATTAAGCTCGTCTTTGCCAATAGTCATTGACCACTTCCATATCCATGGAATATCAAATTTTATAAAGAAAATTGCCTCGCATTGACCTGTTATTAACTGGTCAGGAGAGATAGAGTTAACTTTAGGTGCATATTCCACCCATTTATTATATAGTTCCTTGAGCTTTTCTGGTAATATGGCCAGACATGGTCCAAATCTCTTCCACCAATGGTAGAACCATGGAGAGAGATCCCCTTTTATTTGCTCGAGATTTATGCGGATGAACCATGCGTGTTTTCTCAAATTATTTTCAAGATACATGACATAACTCATTGAGTCAACATAATCCCACCAGTTATATGGATAACAGGTGCCCTTAGCTTCTACCCATTTATATTGACCTGGGTTAATATCCCATTCCTGGGAACAATGGACCTTATTAATAAAGATTTTACTAAAATTGATAACAGATTTGTCATAATTATAAAAGTGGTTGATTTCCACGACTTTAATTTCTTGGAGAAATTTTTCCATGAGGAATTGACTTCGCTCAACATGCAGTGGGTAGGTATTATTCTGCTAATATTTATAGGCAACGTCCCATGGATTTTGGGGATCATATCTTCGCAATATTTGCGAGCTATCAAGGTTTAGTATTACATCCTAATAGTCACGGAGTAAATATTGCTCTGCAGTCATAGTGAGCACCTCCTTAGCAGATTTCTAAGGAGTAAATTGTTAATGAGGAATTTCTTCATCAATAGAGGATGAAGGCGGATTATTACTCAACTGAGGGATGTTACCCAAAGTTATTAATTTTGGCTTGGAGGCCAAACTTTGAAACGGTGGCCATTGGCTTAGTTTTCCTTTTCGATCTTGGATATTACCACAACTCCTACGGGTATTACCCAGGGAAAACCATTCTCCTGGATCAGTCATGAGTTATATTCTCCCTTGATATATTCAATGTCAAAATCAAATATGGATAATTGTGCCAGCCAGCCATCAAAAATTTGTTTTGAAACAATATTTTTAACATCTTTTTCAATAATTTGTTTTGTAGCACTGCAATCAATGCGAAGTAAATTTTTTTTATTTAAGAGATCATCTTGGAATTTTGAAATGCATTTAACAATTGAAACCATTTCCTGTTTAATGGTAGAATATTTTCTCTGAGTATCATTCCATTTGCCCAAAGTAAATCGAACAAGTTCTTCTTTATTAGAAGAGGGATTAACTTGTTTCAAAATGCCACTATAGCCTATATCAGAGGCATCAGTTTTAACAATTTTAAACCATTCAAAATTGGCAAGATTTAAACAGGGAAGACTTTTAACCCTAAACTTAATTTTCTGAACCATCTTAGTATGTTCTTTAGTCCAAGGCTTAGCATTTTCCCTGAGGCGATTAAAAGGGATAGCAGTATTAGCTGTCAAATTTTGATAATAATCAGAAATATAATTTAAAGATCCTAAAAACCTTTGTAACTGTTTAATATCAATAATCTCATCAGAAAATTTAGAAGCAAATTCAATGCTTCTCTGGATGGGAACGATGCGTCCTTAAAAAATATTATGACCAAGGAATCTAATTTCAGGTTTAAATAACTTCATTTTTAAAGTAGATAAAACAAGTCCATTTTTCTGAATTAACCAGCGAAAAACTTCAAGATGTTTAAAGTGTTGATTAAAGATTTTGAGAATATTAAAACATCATCAATATATGAAATGATAAATTGACTATACTGATTGAAAATATCATTCATAATCTTCTGAAATTCAGAAGGAGCATTTTTCAAACCAAAAGGCATAACATTCCACTCATATTGTCCAAAAGGGACAGTGAATGCAGTTTTATATTTATCAAATTCATGAATTTGAATTTGCCAAAATCCTGATTTCAGATCAAATTTAGAAAAGATTACTGATCCTTGTAATCTATTGAGCAGATCACGTTTGTTGGGAATTGGGTATTTGATCCTTTTTAATACTTTATTAAGAGGTTTATAATTGATCACAAGTCTAGGTTTTCCTCTTTCTTTTTCGACTGCATTATTAACATAAAAAGCAGTACAGCTCTAAGGGGAAGATGAACTATGAATTAGCTTTTTATTAACAAGATTAGAGATTTCATTTTTACATAACTCTATGTATTGAGAGTTCATTTGTGCTGGCCTAGCTTTAGTTGGGATATTATCTTCCGAAAAGTCTTCAACATAGGGAAGAGTGACACAATGAATTTTTCTATTCCAGAAAGCATTTGAAAAATTATTGCAAAGGTTTTCTAAGAAAGTATGAAGGAGATTTTTAACTTTCTGTTGGAACATTTTATTCTAAATATCATTCTGGACATCGTGATAAGCAATTTCTTCTTTTATAAAATTAATCTGTTGTTCTTTTAACAGGATTTGTCTAGCTTCATTAGGCAAATGAGTTTTAGGGTCAGTAATAAATTTGAAGGAGAATTGCCAATTTTCTTTAGAAAAATATATTCCTAAAGGATTAATTTTATCAATAGGCATAATATTATAGAGGAATGGTGTTCCTAAAATCATATGATGGTGTAGGTTTTTGACCAACAAGAAAGGAGTTGGAATGCAAATATCGTTATTACAAATAACTGCATTGTTAAGTTTAAAATTGATTTTAAGCTTATTATTACTCGCTAAAGTAAGACTTTGCAAGGTTTTTTCAAAACATTTGATAGGAACTAATCCTTCTTGAATATAGCTTATGTCTGCGCCACTGTCAACTAGCGTGATAAGATCAGAAAGGTACCATTCACCTATAACAGATATAGTAACATTAATATACCATTTTTGTGAAGTAACTTGCTTGATTAGATCAAGATATTGTGGTTATAGATCAAACACATCAACAATATTGGATGTTTGTCCAATTTCTAATTTTGAGTTTTCTAATTGAGTTATTCTTTGAGTCATAGACTGATTTTCATTTTTTAACAGAACAATTTCTGTTTTGAGATTATTAATTTCATGTTTCAATTCTTGTGTTGAAACAGTTGTATTTAAAGCTGGTTTCGTACTTAGTCTTTTTGTAACTTCGGACATTTTATATACATTATCTGTGTCAATTACTTTATCAGGCTGTTCTTTTCCATCTTTATTATAGAAAGCTATTAGTTTTTCAAGAAGCAAGGTTCTAAGTTCTTTATCTTTAATTTTGGTTATTATATCAAGAAGATCATATTGAGACTGAGATAAAACATTGATAGACAGATTATTCATGATTTCCAATATTCAACGTTCTTAGTAAGAGTATTACACTGATTACAACAGGGTTCATCTTCTAAACTAGAAGTAGATGATACATATTCAACAGTTCAGAATCGAAAGAGTTTAACATTATTTTGAACAATTTTTGTTTAGTTTCATCATCTATTTAAAGTTCTGAAATTTTTTGTTGAGTCCAGCATCTATTGGCTGTATGTCCTGATTTTCCGCATTTATAACATTTGATCTTAGACTTATCCTTTTTAAAAGATGTTTTTCCTGTTTTAGGATTTTTAACTTCTTTAAATTTCTCATTATGTTTTTTAGAGAATTTTCTCTTTCTTTTAGGAACATATTGTTTCCTTTCCTTTTTATGAGTTTTTATTTTAGGCATGACAATTGCAAATTGTTGACCAAATTCTCCTTACTATTTTTTCTTTGTTATTCGTTCTCTCTTAAGCTGATTTCGCAATTTAATTTCATTGCAGAGAGAGATTCCCTCATTTATACAGGAATGAACTAATTGTCCATATGACAGGATATCATAGGGGATTTCCCCACCATGTTGGGTTTTAAGTGAATTCTTCACCCTAGTTGCGAACAGGTATGGAAGTCCTTCAATGAACTTTTGTTTCGAGTAAGTTTGGTCTGCATCGCCAAGATGAAGGACTTTGGCAAAGAACACGTCCTTATACCAGCGAAAATGTGTAAGAGAGGGACACCTAAGATTCTGTAACAGTGCCCTAGAGTTCTCAAACTGTGATTGGATGCTTCCTATAAAGTGTTGTATTATAGTACAGACTAATGTATAAACTGCGTCTTCTCTTACCTGACTAGTATTAGGTTCAGGTTTTACAGTATTAAGGATTTCCTCCTTTTGGGACGAGGTAAGTACATTATCCCACCAGCCCTTAAGGTTTCCTGTAAAACCGGCTGTAATTATTTGAGCAATTTGCCTATCAATATTTCCTCTAGCTTTACAGATAGTAGAATACATAAGGAAACGATGTACTGTCTGATATATTTGGTTTTCAGTCATGCCATCAATGTTCCATTCGTAGATTGAATTGGCTCGGTATTCATTCTGCAGATAAATGTCATTTTCTTCCATTAGAACATCTGCAGGTGTTGGTCTTTTATAATAAAACCTATTAAGATTTCTAGGTTCTCGCTCAATTTTATTAACCTGAGAAAATTGATTTTGAATCTAAAGGATTGCAAGGTCACTAAATTCTTCAAAATCTTTCGATTATGTCAAACTTGAGGGGTTTGGCTCAACCTCTAATTCATGAGCTGAAAGAGTACTAAGGTTGAGATCTGGCATTTTATTTTTCAGAATTTCAAGAATTTGTTCATTGGTATTACCCATTTTGAATCTTGTAATATCAGGGTGGTTTAATTGATGGTTCAATCTTTTGAGAATCAATTTTCTCTTGTTTCTTTGCTTTTATGCCGTTAATGTAATCAACCACTTGCCTTATGCCCTTTTCAATTGTATCAACCTTTTCGCCTAAGGTGTGAATGTACAGATTTGTATAATTGTTTTGTCGTATTATACTATTAATATCATTTAGAACTGGCTCTGAATCAAGATAACAGACAGTATTCAGATCACCACCTTCGGTTGGAAGTTTCATGGGATGAGGCGGAGGATATTCAGATGATATTTTTTCACCTTTTGAGGTTGTCTAAATTTTTATTACATTAAGTTCCTTTTGCACATAAGTTTTTAAGAACCAAGGGACAAACCATTCAATTGTCTGTGTTTTAGACAGATGTTAGTAAAATTGATTTTTATATTGTTGTATTTCGGTTTTATTAAATGTTTTAAAATACCATTTCCTAAAGTCTTGATGTTTAAGAAGTTGAAATTCATCATTGATTGTTTTCCTCAGTAAACTCCTGGGGGAAAAATCCATGCAAGTTACAAATGAAAGGCCATCTCAGATGGAGTAGGAGTATGATCCTAAGAAGGAGGTTTGTAAATTTGATGGACAATATTATTGTCCGCGATTTTTATTTCGTAAACGGAACTAGATTCATGTTTATTTTCGATGACCTGTCTATTGTCCACAGAGAATCGGGATGTACTAGAGGAACAAGAAGTGATTCGAGAAAGTCTGAATGATCTCCTATTATCAAAACGGATTTCCACATCTCCATCATTGGTTTGAATTATTTGATCAAGTCTCTGATCAGTAAATCTTCAGGGAGGAAGAGCTTCAGATAATTGCTAGGATTGAGGAAAATCTATTTCTTCCCATTTAAAAGTCCTATTAATAGCTATATCAGAGGATAGAAGATTGGTTTCTATTAAAACCATTTTATCTTTTGGAGATTTATGTTTGGCTTTAGTATCCAAGGTAGGTAAGACTTTAAATTGAAGTCTATAGGTGAGAGCTATTGTCTCGGATCCTGGTTTAAAATTGTAACTGTGAGTCTTAATATATAGACTTAGAATATCAAAGATAGTGACAAAGTAAAGTCAGGGAAAACATTAATGTAAACAGGTCCATGACATAGACTGGTCTGTATTACTCTCATAAGAGAAGGAGCCCAATCAAGGCATCTTGCATCTTGAAGGACAGCAAGAATAGAGGCATTCAGGCAATTAAGGGTTAGTGGTTTAAATCCTATCTGAATTAAACCAACATGAATGAATTTGTATTTTCTAGAGTTCATATAAGGTCGTAAATCATTTTCGGCAAACAAGTTTATGATCTTTTCGGTATTATCAAGACTAATGGTTTGTTCCATGTTTTTTATTATTTTATTTGAAGAGAAATCAAATTTCCTGATATTATAAACTTCTTTCGGTTTTACCAAAGGGAGAGTCCAATTATCTAATGATTCAGTGTTAGTCGGATATTCAACCAGACTTGTATTTTTAACATGATAATCTGAATTATTAGCCATATCAAAGAGGCTGAGAGGTGAGCTAGTAGTATAGATCTACAAAACATAGAATAGGATTTGCATCTGATAAAATCTTAGACATGATTCATGCTAATCTACAGAGATTATATTAAAATAAATTCATTCACAAATTACAGCAAGATCCTACCACATGCTACTTCTGCAAAACAAGCCTGCTTGTCAACCACAGCCATAAGGACCCCAAATAACACAAACAAGAAACGGGAAAAAACGCTCAGGCGTCGTAGCAGATATTTAACAGAATAATATTTGGCATGATACAAACCACCGCAAGAATTAAACTTTAGCATAATTTATAGATTAAACATGAAACATCCTAAATCAGACCAGAAACACGAGTCCTAACCCATGCAGATATAGATCTATACTACCGACTCAAAAATTTAGCCTAACATGTGCGTGTATGTATGTCTGTGTGTGTGTGTGTGTGTGTGTGTGTGTGTGTTTCTCTTCCTCACACACTCCTCATCAGCTACTGCAATGGGTTTAAATCTCTAAATAGACACAAAATTTGGCCCAAACAACAATTTGTGCAATAAAATTTCTTCAAGTGAAGAAGCAATAAAAAAGGGAAGCCCTAGTACACGAAGCTCCTGCCTATGTGGGGTCCAGGGAAGGGGCGGACCACAAGGGCCTAAAGTACACAGCCTTATCTTGCAAAATGTAAGAGGTTGTTTTCAGGCCTTGAACACGTGACCTCAAGGTCACACAACGACAACTTTTACAGTTGCGCCAAGGCTCCCCTTCCAAGTGAAGAAGCAATCTCTGTTGTAAATCACCAAACCCTCCTTCCCTATAAATTAAAGGGCATCCCTTCATCTAAAACAAATACCCAACAAAACTCAAAATGCAAATCTCTTAAATCACTGACGAATACAGAAATCAAAAGAAAAGGATGAAGGTTTTTCTTGAGTTCCAACCCTTATTTCAATACAAAATGGAAGCTTTCAGTGAATTGGGTTGTGAAAACAAAGGAAGAAACAACTGTCAGTGATGGGTGGAAGGCTTTCCAATATGCAAATGCCTGTAAGTAGTTTATTTTATTTAGATGCCTCAGTCAAGTTCGTGAGCAAGAGGGGGAGCCTTGGAGCAACGGTAAAAGTTGTTGTCACGGTCACGGGTTCAAAGCATGGAATCAGCTTCTTGGAAAATGCAAGGTAAAGGTACCTACTATAGGTCCTTGTGGTCTGCCTAAGAAAAACTTGAAGGAATAGGTTAGTATTATTGAGTGGGGAGAGAATAATCTGCTAATGATCACTTAGAGCAACTAATATGGCCAAAATATTGTCTTTGTAAAATAAAAAAATAAAAAAAAAGTTGGAGAAATCATTCTTATTTATTATTTTTTCCTTAATTGTAAGTCACATCTCTCATTTTTATATTTTACCTCTTTATTTTACTATATTTCTTTCTCTATGAGAATTGCCCTTTTCTTCTTATTCTCTTTCTTTTTTTATTTCTCTCTTAACAATTTACATTTAGCTTCTTTAACTGTTGCTTTCTTTCTTAAGAAAAAGAAATTCTGTCTTTTAGTTTATTTATAGTTATTACTTGACTGTGTATTATGAAAGGGAGCTTTGGTGCAACGGTAAAAGTTGTCATCATTAGATTTTTAGGTCACGGGTTCAAGGTATGAAATTAGCCTATTGCAAAAATGTAAGATAAGGCCGTGTACTATAAGCCCTTATAGTCCGCTCATTCCTAAATCCCACAAAAACTAGGATTAGCCACAGGTGAACAGGATTAATAGGGCAGGTTGGACAGCCTACTACTGGTCCGAATCATCGGCTCTGCCTTGCCAATTTGCCCGCTGCAGCAATTCGTTTTTGGACGATCCATCTGAAGGATATTGATCCAACGGCCATCATCATCTACATGCACAGATCAATGATTTTGCAGAAGCCAACCCTCCAATTGTTTCGTCCAACTAGGCAAATTGGCAATTAGATGTGCTTTTGTTATAGCCAGCCATTTTCCCTCGTCTCACACTAGCTAACTCTCTCATCTTTCTCTTCCTTCTCACTCCAAAACCCATCTCTTCAAAGAACCCCACAAACCAGCTGCGAGCAGCCACGCAGCAGAAGTACGTCTATCCCCACCCAATTCCAGAATTTACCCAAGCTGTGAGTCCTTCAGTCAATTTGAATCCTTCCCGTTTCTTATGTGCATTCTTTCCTTCCAAATTTCTTTGATTTTTTTGGGTGTTTCTTATTGTTATTTGGAATTCACTAAAGCTTTCAATTTTTCCCATGCAAATTCTGGTTTTTTTATGGGTTGTAATATGTTTTTATTATTGTGATTTGTCTATGTGGGCACTATGTTCTCATTTTTGTTTTGACAGGAAACCAGGAAGTTCAGAATAGAGCTTCTGAAGAAGCTCTCCACGGAGGAGACTTTCGGCAAGGACCTTGACACAGTCGTGGAGGTCTGCACAGAGGTAATTCTTCTTTCAGATAACATTTTCCTGATAGATATTGTTGGTTTGAAGTTGCATGGTTTGCTGAATTCAGTTATGAGAAGATAACATATTATAGAAAGTATAGTTGCTTGGGCAAGTTTAACTGAAATTCCCTTGTACTCACTGATGATAGGCCATCCTCTTAGATAGCATCTTTGACTAGGAATCCTCATTGCATAATTTTTCGCAAGTCTAAGTCAAGTATTAATTATGATTAGCTCAAGTGTCAAAAGATAATCAAAACAATCCGTTGTCTACGGTGGCGTGCCTTTCACTATCCTGCTATTTGATTTCGGTGGGCATTGTCTGTCGTTCCACTGCAGCTGTTGTTGATCAGTTATTTCAATTTTTCTGATAAAAAGAAGTGCTTACAGAATGGTATATCATTTGATGTAGCTTGAGTTTTGTTCCTTCCTTGATTAAATGAATTGTTTAAACTGTCACTATTCAGCATATCTGCTAGATGCTTATCGGTTTCTAAATATTTGAATTCTAAGATCTTTGAACAGAATGAGTAGCCAATAAAACTCTTTTGGTATTGATCCATGTCATTAACTTGAGGCAGTAGCAAAGTAGAGAAGTGGAAGAGCCAGCCAAATGATTATGATCAACTAGAAAGCATCATCGCCTAGGATTCCAGTTACGAGCCACATCACTTCCTCCAATCCTAGCAATTCTTGGGCAATCCTTCTCTTGCGATTATCTAAGTTCTTATTGCATATTGTTGAGGTAGGGTAACTTCATGGCCTTTTTGCGCTTTGAAATGCCACTTGTAACTGAATGATGCCAGGATCATGACATTTTTCTGCTGAAACACTGGTTGCCAAGAAAAGTAGTAAGGTATATCTGGGATAGTGCAGCTCACTCCATTTGAATATATCAATTTCATCTAGATGAGCAAATACTCCAAGTTATCATCTGCATTGATTCTTGCCAAAAGTTAACCAATATAAAGCATATGCCAAAAACTAAATAATTAAACAGTCGGTTATCGAGCACCATAAAACTTCAAAATACTTTTAGAGGCACTAAGCACCAATGATGTTCACAATCACATTTCATCAACTGATGAATGCCTCTCAAAACCTTGAACTTGAGCCAAACTTGACGGTCCAAGTGTGGTCACATAAAGAATTTTTAGAAGTCCAAAAAGATTGACAATGTATCTACAATGGTAAAAAAGATCCAACTCCTAATGTTACTAATGACATGGACTAGTATGTGGTGTTCTGCCTCAGAGTCTTCTTCTATTGGCAATGGGGGACCAAGGAATTTGTTCAACACAGCCTGTAGGTGCATTTAGCATTGACAAGTTGTTTCTTCAAAATCACAATTCTTTTTGCTGTGAAAAACTTGACCAAATTCAGAACCCAGCCCTTTCCCAGATTCCTCTCTTTTTTGTTTCTGCACTTGAAATCTGTCTTGTGGTTTTTAGTTGCTACTGGGTGATTTTGTCTTTGGCTTCCATTTTGTGTGATGGGACTCCCCTTTCTCTCCCCATGGTAGTAGCCTTCTTTTCATGGTGGTGGAAGTAAAACTCCATTGTACTCTTTGGTTCTTCAGCTTGATCTCCTTGACCGTGTACTATGCAAGTCTCTTCTTCTCAGTAAAATCTCAAACTGCCATTAAAAGAAAAAAATTCCTTCTTCACACTTGTCTATTTGCTTGAAGACCTCATCCACATTCAGAACCCAGTTCTTTCTCAGCAGCATCTAAGATGTCCTGCCATGTATTATAGTAGACATCCTTTCTTGGGGTGGATTTTCTTGACATAGCTTCTTTTTCATTTTTGAGTATGTATGGGTTAAGGATGAGTTGCTGGCTTTTCATGAGTTCTGTATTATTTACAAGCCTCGATGCATCATGCCTAATAGGGCTTCCCTGTTTAATAATGCCTGAAATGTCTATGAAGGCCTTATCAGTTAATTGGTTTAGCCAAGTGGAGCATAGTGCATTTCCTGGAACGAGGGAACTAGGCTGGTGAAGTTCATTATTTGCATTGAGTAGTACTCACTCTTGTGTTGGGTAAACATTTGTTTGGAGAATTCTCAAAGTTCTAGTGGTCTCACATATTTGATTAATTTATAACTGCAGTTGATCCAAGTAGGGAACTACACCTCAGTTCTTTCATCTGAACTATGCTGCTGTTCTTTTTTATTTGTTGTGGGGCATGTGGTAAGGCATGCATCCAAACAATATGTTTTCGCAATTCAGGATATGAGTTTCTGGATATGTACTATGAGCATGTTTCATAATTTGACATTACTGTCAGGTCCCCCTGACAAGTGCTTCTTGATCAAACTTTTGTAGTTGCATCAGATGTGTACGGCATAAGTATGAAGCCATTCCACTTGAAGAAACATTCTCACTCTTGTGCTGGATAAACATTTGTTTGGAGAATTGTGAGAGTTCCATTTGTCTCACATCTTTGAGTGATTTATAATTGCAGTTGATCCAAGTAGGGAGCATGCATCAGCTCATTCTTTTGAACTATGCTGTTGTTCATTTTCTTATTTGTTCTGGGGCATATGTAGTAAGGCATGTATATGAGCAATATGTGTTAGCAATTGAGGGTATGAACTTCTATATATTTACTATGAGCATCTGAATGTTTCTTCAAGTGGAAAAGCTTCATGCATATGCAGTACACAACTGATTCCAGTACAAAAGTTTATTTGAAAAGAATAGTGTCAAATTATGCAACATCTGAGTGTGAGTATGTCAAATTTTGGCAGCACGTGAGAGCCCTTAACAGGGCCTACTTTGTATTGTTACTTAAGTTTCACTGATTTTATGGTAGTCAAAATACGGATCATCATGTAGTAATTTCAGTTAAGTTGTACCTCCAACAGAATTTTGAATAAATCCTTCATGGGATAATACACTGGGGCATTCCAGAGGTACATTGACGGGATTACAACCACATAGAACAGGGAACTGAAGGTGATTTTGCTTTGAAAGCTTCAAGTTTGTTATATAGCCTGAGAAGGCTGGTCGTCGACAACAGAATTGAAGTATACAGTTTATGTTTACTTTAGAAGCCATTTGGCTCTTGACCATAAATCCCCAAGTTTGCAGAATGAGGAACAGAGCAACTTGTTATGTAATCTGCTTTACTGTTCTGATCAAGTAGATTCTGTGATGGTCTTTCTTTAGATTAGTGATTGTCTAGTTCTCAGAGGATGCCATCAGTTATATGTCTCCTGGAAAGAGGGAAGAGCAAGTTGGGTGGGGCTCAGCGATTGCATTATGCAAGTACTTCATTTATTTGATTGCATTGTGACAGAACTGCAGCTCAAAATGGTCTCATGTACTGTTGCCCTTCTTGTTTCTGGGTATGCATTTGTTTGCACAGATTTTTCTATTTAAAGAATTTTTGGGAATTCAGTGGCTGTAAGTATAAAAAGAAGATAGAATATTAAATGGAGGACTAGCAACAAAATAGAGAACAATAGGATGTTGAAAGAGGGTTCAAAAAAGAGGAATGATCTCAAACACACACACATGCAGAGCTACCTCTTATTATTTCTCACAACTTACTGTGTTTTCTGTTAAAACTATGAAAACTCATTTTTTTCCTGAAAAACAAAGAGATTTCATCTCCAACCCTATCGCTTTAAAATGTTGAACTATTATCCAAATTGACAACATCCCCAAATCCTAAGATTCAGACAAAATTACAGGTGTATTTCTTTGTTCTTTCTTCCTTCTACACGATCTCTCTCTCTCTCTATCTACACACACACACACACACACACACACACACACACACACGTGTGTGTGCGCGCGCATACTTGCTTATTGGTCATGAGTTTATCCTTGGAGCATGAGGCAATCTATTTCTTCAATGCTTGCTGCTGAAGTATCAAAAAGAATAACAAAAGTCAAGCACACCGGATATGGATTGCAGCATAACATTGTCCATGCAAGATCAACCATGTCAGGTTCAATAAAGCTCCAAACAAGTTTTTAACCAGAAGCTTCAGTGGACTTGCTCTATTTTTATCATAACCATGTCTAACACAGAAGAAAGTAATCTCCCATTGAAATCATCAATTTTGGATAACCTTCGGAATGCTAACTTCTGCCAAAAGAATTAGCTTTGAAAGCCAGATCGCTCACTACGGGAAAATGGTCAAATAATAAGTTGTAGAGGGATAACACACAGAAGCCCTGAGAAGTCCCTATTTCTATTCCTTGAAGTATAACAGGTAATTGGAACTTTTATGGAACAGTAATGACTTATTCATATCTTTCTGATTGTGATAGAGGCATACAACATTCTAGCAATGTTTTAAGAAATTTTTTGTATGAATTGATGTTTTTAGTCTTTTTTTCTTTTTGGCTAACTTGTGAAGGTTCATTCATAAAGATACTTTTAGTCAATTAGTGATATGTTGATACTAAGTAGTTGTGAGTGGCACTGAAAGCCAGATACTTAACAATTTCTTGCATAAGGAGTATGGAGGCCCAGGGACACTATTAGTGGAACCTTTCACAGACGTGTTATAAACCCTCGAGGAGAAGAAACTGTCAGGAGCACCTGTGGCTACCCGGTCAGCTAGATTATGGGCTCAGAACTTTGTTGATCTGGACTGGGAGACATGGACTTCTGAGTCGCTAAATCGATCATTGTCAGCTTCATCTCATCTTTATTCCTATGCATGGTGACATGTGTCCATTGAGTGTTTCTGCCACGGTCCATAATTCTGCTCTTGGAGATGTACTGTCTAGTGGCACAACTAACACATATCTGGGAAGATGAATATAGTGGAAGTTCAGTTTGTGTCTGTTTGTACTTTGTATATCATGAAGCTGAATTTTAATTTCATTTCAAAGCAGTAGTGATTAACAGAAACAGCGGATCCAATGTTTTTTCTCCTTTGCTATACAAGGATTGCATTCCTGTGAGACACTTCAATTATAGAAGTTCTTGCCAGAATTTTGGAATCAATCAACACTCTATGACCTCCACAAGTCTTGTTTATTTCAAAGATCGAACAGTTCAGAAAGGGCAGGAGCCTGGATATGGTGGCATATTTTTGGTCTTCACCTGTCTGTCCCTCTTTTCATGATTAATCACGGTCTAGTCATCAGCTCCCAGCTTCCGAAATGCTCTGTAGTGATGGACGCCAGTGTCTGGATGATCTTGGAGCTGATTGTGTCGCCTTTGGTCTATGCCTATCTTGTTTTACCTGAAATGGGAAGATGCACTAATAGTTAGAAATGTGTAAAGGGTCAATCACCTTTTTTCCAATTTATTTCCTTTGCAAGAGTAGGTGCAATATTTGATATTTTCTCTAGTGTATTCTCCTCCTATATCCAACCATCCATAAGCAGCATGTTTGGCTTATAGATAAGGAAACTGCTATAACTACACATTTTTTTCTTGTTTAAAGGTCCTATTTGTTGCTGTTCATTAACTAGATAAATAAATAAACTCCAGCTCCTCTGTGTGATAAGAACCTTTCTTTTGTGTCTCAGAGCTCAGTGCAAACAAACAATAATATGAAATGACCAGGTCTAAGAACAGACTAATGCATATTAAATTACTCTGGTAGTCAGCCAACCAATAAAAAATCCAGTTTTGCTCATAAACTTCCCATGTAACTCGGTTATTAGGTCAGCAAGTCAAATTCGTTATACCTCTATCAGATTCGAATGGTTTGTCCCGATACAACTAAAGGGTAATCCAGCCTACAATGCATAAGTTGAATAATCAGCACTAAAATGCAACACTAACTTCTTGTGTGAGCTACAAAACATTGATTCTGTAATTGCTGTACCTCGCCAGGGATACATTCACAGATTATTCAAGTATATGAAATCACTTGGAGATAAACCAGACAGAAAATGGCTTCAACATAAACCAGTACAGACAGGAAATGGGTTTTTACCTGATCCATCTCCTTCTCTGTTCTTGCTTCTGTCACGCATTCCAAACTCTGGTCCTCCCTCATTTTTTCCAGCTTCTTGACCGTCTCCTGTGTTTGCTTCTTCATCCTGCTCTCTCTTGCATACTTCTTCGCCCACAATCCCTTCATAACCTCTTTAAAACACCGAAAACAGAGAAGCACACAGAGACAAGCTCCTCGTAAACAAGCACACTTAAACCAACAGTTATCGATGAAGAACAAACACAGAACAAGAACAACCCAAACATACCTTGAGCAGTAACAAGCCGATAAACTTGACCAAGAAGAAGCATATCCTTGGGCCGAAGAAGCTTCACACGGGTAAAACGAACTCCATTATTCTCCTTCCTATCATCCTCCGGGTGACATAAGGTGACCAGAGCTACATAATGACCCGGGTTACTCTTCATCACCTCATTCGCGCTAACCGGCCAATACAGCCTCTCCACTCTCCCCCCATGGTGTTGTATTATGACGGTTGCGGAATCTGCAGCCTGACAATTACCCATCTGTTCTCTCTATCCCAAGCAGAGGAAGCTCAAGAAGAAAGAAGAAGTGAGGAGTCTGAAGTCTTTGCTTGCAGAGAGTATGAAGAGAGCATGAAGAACATGTAAAGCAGAAGGAAGAGATGATGGATAAGAGAAAGAGGATGCAAAATGCGCGCAGGTCTCTTTCTACCACTGCCCACCACCTCTTTTGGTCTGAAAGCAGGGCCCAACCAACTACTTGCTATTACTGACTGATAGAAACTCAATTTTCTTATACAAATTTGCAGTGCATATGTCTCTCCACTCTTGAAAGCACCGTCCCTTGGAAGATGGTCAGAGCTGCAGGTGGCAAGCTCCCATTGGTGCAGTTCATAAATTGCATGTTAGGCGTGCTTACATGGCGTAGAAGGCCCGTTTTGTATTGCCTACCGAAGCGTGAGATTCCGTGCAGCATACATGAGCTTGGGTGGATCCTAGTGCAGACCCCACCTACTTGTCGACTCTTCTTACCACCTCGGTGTAATCAGTACATGTCTGTGTCATGCCGTTTGGCAGTAACTGCACTCATTTTGGAAGGCATGGCAGGAGAGAGGATGGAGTAAAGGCAAAAAAGTCGCCTCTGGGAATTCCTTTCCCTGTTCATTCTGGATGCTGGAAACCATTTCTTTATGTGATATTTGCAGTCTCTGTTTGTTTTGGAAGCTTTCTTTAATTTCACTTGTTAATGGGTTGTTAGAGAAAGGGAGTCTTGGCGCAGAGGTAAAAGTTATCATGCGATCTTGAGGTCCCGGGTTCAAGATATGAAAACAGCCTCTTGCCTACTATAGGCCCTTGTGGTCCACCCCTTCCCTGGACCTCGCATAGGCAGGGCTGCCCCTTAATGGGTTGTTAGATTTTGATTAGACAATCTAACCATAGTTTAAAGAAGACTTGAAATGATTAAGAAAATGTTTAAGAGAGTCTTGACTCTTAGTGTTCCATTTTAGTTTAAACTGCTGTCACATTTGCTTTAGAGAGGGGTGATGAACGGCCTGGATCAAACGAGTTGGGGCTGATTATGTAAAGGTCTTACTGGAGCTTTTGTCATCTTAAGATTTAACGTGGATGGACTGAATTAACGTCAGTGGCAGGTATCAGCTTGTCATGTATTGTTTGTGATGGTTAATGTACTCTTAGAGACTCAGATTCTTCCCTAGGTGAGGTGGTCCCAGCAGTCTCAATGGTCACTCATTAGTCATTACTGCTTCTATCATGTGGATGTACGGTCAGATGATACAGGTGATTGACATGTTAGGCCTAACGATGGCCCGTAATACCCAAAACCACACAATTGGACAGTCAATTAGTAGGTAATGGTCCATGTCTGATGGATAAAGTCCAAATTCCTTAGATGCTTTGGACCGTTAATAAACTTGATTGATGTACTAAACACCATCACAATAATGGATGGTCTAAACCAACCAGACACTCAACCAAATGTTCCATGGCGACTCGATTTACTCGCTAATGATGCGTACTTTAAGTCATCGATCCGCGACCAAAGATGGTCTTAGTCGCTTCCATTTTGAGTCTGAGACAGGTTCTGCATCCAAAGGAAGTAGCAGAGGATTAAGATTAGAGTTGATTAAGGCAATTGCTTATTTGTCCTAATCATCTCACCAACTGGGTTGGATTCCTTGGATCAAATAATGCTGAAGTTGCAGTTATCAATCATCCTTAGTGAGGGATCAATGTACTTATTGGGTCCATTGCACATTGCTTCCATTGATGGCTTTAAGGCTATGTGCTTGATTGGTAAGCACATGTAAACAGTGAAATTTCTGGCAAGAGTACCATCCAAGTGGTAGCTATCAACCAAGGCTAAGGATGGATGTGCCTGCATCAAGAGGATGGTAGATTGCTTATATTTGGAGCTTCAGTACATAGCCTGTGCTTGAGTGATAACTTTGGGCTGTCTGTTACAGTGAATAACAAGATGTAGAGAAACTTCTCCCTAGATTATTATGATAAAGTTGTCCAGATAGACCTACAACCTTGGTCTTTTTGTTCTTAATTATAGCAATGCTTTAAGGCTTTCAAATAAAATGGGCAGCCCTGGTGCACGAAGCTCCCCCTTATGCCAAGTCCAGGGAAGAGGCAGACCATAAGGGCCTATAGTATGCAACTTTACCTTGCATTTTTGCAAGAGGTTGTTTCTAAGCCTTGAACTCATGACCTCAAAGTCACATGACGACAACTTTAATACTTTTAAATAGCAAGAGAAAAATTCATTACCAATCCATGGATAGATTTCTAAATCTGGTATCTTAACCCATAATTTTGTTTCTTAATTTTGAAGCCACCTAGATATGATTAAGAAGGATAATCTCGTTTGAAATTGGACATAGATTGTCTTTATTATCCTACAAAGATTAGCCTTCTTCATCATATCTGGGTGTGTTGAGAATTAAGAAATAAAGGCATTAATGTCGTGGCAGTTGTTTGTGATTTTTTGTTGACTTAAACCCATCTTGAAATCTAGGGTTTATGATTGAGCAAAAAGAGAATGATAGAGAAGACATTAATGGTCTGAAGATTTTCTGAATCTTGAATTGACTTAGTTCATACATAAACCCATCTTGTAAATCTAGGGTTCCCACATCAGCACAAAGACAATAATGTGATTCTTCGGTTGACCAAGTCATTACAAAATTCATCCTCTAAATCTGGGTTGTGCTAATTTGACGAAGTCTCCGATACTAAACTTCCTTGATTTACAAAGATTTATTGATGTCATTTATGTAGCCATGTGGAAATGCTGGGGATCATGGGCTCACAACATTAATGAATTGCTCCTTGTTCAAGGGGACCCTTGAGGGGATGACATGGAGCCTGACTCTATATGAAGAGATCCCCAATATTATATGGTTAGCCTGATTTAAATACACGCAAGTAGGTCTCCTTGGTCATAAATTTTAGTGTGGGGAGACAACATCTTTTGGTCCCAATGTCATTTTTCTGGCTATAATTACTAATCAAACACCCCACCAAACAACGTGAGACGTTTGGGTGATTGCAAGGAATAAAATTTTCTCTTTTGTGTTTTTACATAAAACAATAAGTGCTTTTGAGTTGTTATCATGTCATCTTAAGGTCACGGGTTTAAGGCAGGGAAATAGCATTTTGCAAAATGTAAGGTAAGGCTGCGTATTATTAACTCTTGTAGTTTGCCCCTTCCCCAGACACAAGAACTGCCCTTTTTACATAAAACAATAAGTACAATGGGTTAAGCTCTCCTTTCCTAATTTGGGGTGATTAATGAAGCGAAAATGGGGATCCAAAGGTAGGTTAAAAGGGTTCAGAGCATAGAAAAAAGCTGTGCCCATCGGTCGATCATGCGCCCGCTGGCATTGACCATGTTGATTGGCTTGTTAGCAGATCTAAAATCCCTTTCTAGTTTATACTATGATTATCATTTGCCATCAAATTGCGTTAATTCCTTCTGATAACTTCCTTTAGCACAAAACAGTAAGAACAATCTGATGCACATTCTATACGCCAAATGAACAATGTAACTTCTACTAGGAAGGTATAACAGAGAAATCTGCAATCACGATGGATATGCTATCACCTAAAGATGGATTCTTAAGCTAAAAAGGGCAGTCCCAGTGCAAGAAGCTCCTGCAGGTGCAGGATTCGGAAAAGGGCGGACCACAAGGGTCAATAGTATGCAGCCTTACCTTGAATTTTGCAAGAAGTTGTTTCCGTGCCTTGAACCCATGACCTCGAAGTCATACAACAACAACTTTACCGTTACGCCAAAGGTCCCTTCAAAGATAGATGCTTAAGCTATTTGGGCAAATTGTGTGTTTCAACCTGGTTGGAATATAACTAGACCTGCTTGAGTTAGCTGTGGACCTCTCTGGCTTTGTGGCCTCGACAATGTGACCAACTCTTGAATGTGATCAGATGGCGATGAGTACTGAATGTGGAACCACCATGCTTCCAATTTCCATGCTATCATTTTGTGAAAGTTCCTGCTAATGTTGACAGGGAACAAGCCACCTTACCACTAGGCTTGGTGTTCTAATCTCCATGCTTGGCAAAGTTATGGTTATCCATAATAACCCAGCTTGCCTACCAAAAATGTATTATTAACAGAAGATTCTACCTATTTAAGTTATAAACGGCCAACTAATACACATGAACACATATGTACCAGATCAAGTTATGCATCCAGAGAACCATATCATGGATGAGCCAAAGCCAAACCAAATACAGTTCATCAGACAATTATAGCCTCTGGGCAATAGCTGCAACCTTCCATAAACACTTGAATGAGATTGTTCTCTCAGTTTCATATGCAAAATTTATGTTCAAATCACCCTATATCTTTTCTATTTCCTCTGGTAATGCCGAGGTAAAGATTGAATCCAGGCCCAACACACCAAGGCAGAAGGATTAACCCTGACTACTTGTGATGGGGTTCGACAAAGAATATGTCAATCTTGGATGGTGATGTGCACTGATTGTGCTCTTAGGTCCACCATATAGTGGACACCAATGCGTCTCTCGCTTCCTTTTTCCATGGCTTTATTGAACACCCTGACTTTAGGTGACTGCTCGAGAAGGCCTTACGTTGCCAATGCATATCCACAAGTTGAAGAAAAACATTTGGCATTTCAGCAAACCGTAGTAAACATCTTAAACAAAGTGTAAGTCATGATTTCTTCAGAACGAAGTGCATTTTGACAATGCATGGAGACAAGTTTTGTGAACACAACGTGATTCACTCCTAAGTATCTATCTTCTATAGCTTATTGGGTAGCTTGATTGCTATTACAGTAGTGAATTGGGCATTGTATAAAATTGTTCGCTGGGGATGGCTTCTAATAACCACTTATTTAAGCCTCTTTAGATACCACCAAGATTGGTTATTGTTGGCAAATAAGGTTATTTAGCCAATTTGATTTGCAAAATGAATGGCAGAGGCCTCTTTGGAAGCCATTAATATCACTAAGGTTTAAGAAGATTCAAATTTTCTTCCTTGTGTAGCCTACACTTGGATGCTTGATTTACAAATGAAATTGCGAATATTAAAACATTTTCATGCATCACAAAATAGTGAAATGGGCGTCATCATAAAATGTGTCACTTAGGATAGCCTCTAATGATCACTGACTTAAGGCCTGTTTAGATCCCACCAAGTTTGGTCTTCACTTGAAAGGACCTTCTCGGAAGCCATTGAGACTTGTGTACATAATTTCAAGATAGGTACTGTAGCTCTAAAACTAGAAATCGTATATGATTAATTTTCATGGAAAACATGAGCTTGCCAAATTACAAGTATGGCTCAATTTCGATTGCCAAACCATCTATTTCTAAGGCCTGCAATGGATGACCATGGTCTAAACGCCTGTAATGTGGTCTTTGAATTGTCAGTTGGAGAGAAGCTAAAGGCCTTTGAGCATAGTGGCAAAAGAAGCGGCCTCTCCCATGGTAGGTCAGCGGAATAAGATCGATCATAGGCATCTGTTTCTAACTCTTAGATAAGAAGACAAATAAGAAGGAAAGTTTGAAAATAGAAAAGAAACTGGCTACAATCATCAACAAAGCCTTTATAATCAAATAGCCAAGGAGAATCTTGAATGTACAATCAACCATGGCAAGGACAAACACATATGGTTTGGATCATTGAACAAGTGGGTGGCTAGCTAAGTGGTCCTGTAACATAAACCAAGCATGAGGAAACCATGTTCTCTAGTAGTAAGAAGATCATGTTAGGGCAGGCAGTGGTAGTCAAAGTGGCTCAGCAATTAACAAACTATAGCTCTCTCTAATAATATACAAAGTTAGTATGCATGCATTGTGTAGACACCCCTATTTTTGTAGCAATAAAGCCTCTTGTTATCAAGGAAACACCAAGGTACTTCATGTGCAAAAAGACTAAATAAAAACTGGTGTGGTAACACCACTTACATGAATGCGATGGTATGGCTACTCCACCTCCAAAAAGTCAGGCTCAATTGGTTGAGGGGCCTACTACAACAAGCAATGAAATAATACTTTATAAAAGAAGCTAGAAAGAATCCACATACATCTCTTCTAGAGGTTGTCAAGTGGTAACCCATGCATGCTTGCTCTTTAGGCCTGAAAAAGGTGGCTCCTAAGGTAACTAGATAAGTGCTTAATTAATGAAGAATAATCTCATTTATTTCAAATGAGATTCTCAAATCTACCAAGGACATACCCATGATGTCATTATTATGACATCATTAAAGAGAGGGGTCTTTTGCCACATACCATAGTATGAAGACAAGTGGTCAAGACTTATGTCACTTCACAAGAACGCCCCCACTTGCAGCTAGGAGGTACTATAGCAAGGATGCATGTAGGAAAAAAAGATACCTTATCCTTGAGTGTCACCTTACCCCCTTTTTAAGTATAAAAAACTAGGAGGCATCCACAAAGGGGATAAGAGATGAATGAACTGACATGAAATGAAATTCAAAAAAAGAAAGGAAAGAATGTTGTCTCAATCTCAGAAACACCTAAGTCAAGGTTCAGATATTTTGGAAGAAGATGATTCCCCTTAAGAAATGATAAAAATATCCCTAAGGCCTTTTTCTCCTCTTCCTTCAACCATTCTTCAACAAAAACTCCATAGATTCTTTTCTTAGAGCACATGTCATCTATAAGAAACCTATAGGCCCTAAAATAAGTCATAACTCATGTAGAAAATTGTCTCATCTCATCTCTATATGGTCAACTTTGTGTGGGTGGTATGCTTGTATGACCTCCAAACTGTAAGTTGCACGTTATTGTAATTCATGTATGTTGTTTCTTTCTAAAGTATAGCCATCACGTTTCTAAGTTAATCTATATGTGTATGCTAGGGGTGACAATTCGAGTTGGCTAGTCGTGTTAATGTCATATCAGGATTGAGCTATTAGAGTATATGGGTCAATACAAACATGATGCGATTAATAGTCATGTCAAAAACCTTTGACTCGAACACAACTTAGTTCTTAAAAATTTGACACGACACTACCCATGTAACACGATTACGTTACTAGGTCATGTTTGGGTGACGCATGTGAAGACCCGGGTTTTTATAACATATTTTGTAATACATTTTTCAAAGGCAGGGCCCTTAGTAGTAAAAAAAATTCATAAACAATGTAGCAGAAATTCTTTTCTTTTAAATCAATTTGTAACACAACCCAAGTCTCATCTCAACATATATAATACACATAAAGATTTTTGTATCAAAATAAATTTTTATCAAATACCAGGAATCATCTAGTAGTTCACTTTGCACAGCCCTTGTATTACACTTACAATCCATTGTCCAAATATAATCCAAATACAAAGTACATCGTCTGGTTTCACAATCTTCAAAGAAGATACCCTAATTAGTCTAGTAGCATTTGGGGTCTTCAAGCTATACATCCTGAAATCTCCTTACCCCGTATCAGAGATATTGTAAACATTCAAACGTTTACAATATCTTAGCAAGCTATGCTTGGTAGGGGATACAAAAATATAATACTTCATTAATACAAGAATATGATATCTCATTCATCATTCTATCATGTTTACCATTCATGAACCATCTCATCATAGAGTACATCATTTATATAGTATAGGGTAAACCCATTAAAATAGTGAAAATACTCAAAATTTGTTCCTTCCCCTAGCTATACTCCCACTTAAGAGATCAATATTCAACCAAATATCATATGGAGATTTTCTCTCCAAGAACTCATGTATCTCATCATACTTGGCATCTCATCATGCCATAGCATTTCACTATGCCTATTATATGTGCATCATAATGCAAAATCATCTAAGGACTACTATGCTGCAGTCTAAATCCGTACAATGCGCTCAGATAACTACATAATAATCCACTGATACCAACTATGAAAATAACAAAATCCATGTCTACATAGGCGAGGACCATGGTTGTCACAATAACGGCCTTTCTATGATTGCCCTACCTGACTTTTAGCCTTTCTTTAGGCATGGTATCCATTATATCATACATTTTGGGAAGCGGGTGGCCAAACCCTCATAACTTCCCTAGCATAGCATCCCCAGGCCTAGGCCTGTGTAAAACAAAATTACAAGCCACCACGCTTGTATGTAAAATACATTGTATATATCAGATGATGTGTCTGTTTAACTAAGGCTGGAATATTTTCTATGCCCTATTCTTAGGGTTTCCTTAGTCCACACATCTCACTAATTTCTCATCGTTTGATTGGATTAGTTGGATGGATTATGGGGTTGGATTATTTGGTTGGATCATTTGGTTGGATCATTATTGTTCTAAGATACCACAGGTATACTTATATCATGAAGGTCTATAATTTCAGACAAAAGATCATGTATATACACACACACACACACGAATCTTTAATACATTCTTGTACATCTACCTACCTCAAAGTAGTACTCACTGCATATTGTCCATCATGGTCTTGATTCATACATCTGTCAAACTATATGTATAAAGTTATTCCTTTATACAAGTATTCTTCCTATATGTATTTAGGTTATCTTATGAAAGATGCCCTAATTTTCCTTGAATCATATATGATCAAGGTTTCAAACCTTCCAAGCTAAAAAATCTATACTATAAGTAAAATCACACAACAATAATATACTATACATTGTATTTCTTTTC
The DNA here is from genome assembly GCA_035236585.1 of Warburgia ugandensis. NCBI lineage: Eukaryota > Viridiplantae > Streptophyta > Magnoliopsida > Canellales > Canellaceae > Warburgia > Warburgia ugandensis. The sequence goes on along the minus strand of CP141138.1, from coordinate 7,083,269 downwards.
TTTTGTTATTTTTGATCATTCAAGATCTCTCTTGGATCTGGCCAGATCATCCTTATCTTACTTACAACTTTTATTAGAGTTAGATAATTTACTAACCTATTATGCTCTTATTATTATCTCTCAACTAGTTAGTGTTCTACTAGATTGAAGGTAACTTATTCATTCTTAATTCTAGATAGCTCATCTTATTTTCAATTGACCAAGGTTTACCATTTACATGCCATTCCCAATGTGGTTAATTCAATCCTCATGTAAGGAGGCGTTTAGACCTCAACAAACGTCAACAGAATGTGGAGGGAGAGACAGTGAGGCTCATTAGAAACCTCCTTAACCACGATGAATAACATGCAAAGGCATAGCCTTAGCTCAACCTTTAATAAGGTCCTATGAGTTCATAACCCTAAGTTTTATTTCTACTTGATTTTAATAAATTCCATGAACATATACCATGTCATTCATAGATGTTTATTATGCTCTTATTTTGGGCCAAGGAAATGAAAAATCCACCCCTTATATTGTCCTACTAACTATAGCCCTGACTATGATTATTTCTCATGATGTACATGTGTATTTTGTGAACTCCAACTATATTTCATTAATTACCTCTTTTAAGGTATTTTTCATAACTCTACTAATGTAAAGAAAATTAAAAGAAATTACACTAATAAATCTAAATCTAAGGAATTTAAAGACAATCATGCTGGAATTGAAAATTTGACCTAATTAAATTTGCTAATAAAATAATTAACTAAAATATTAACAACATTTTAATCTAAGAAATTAAAAAAAATTATACTGAAATTGGAAACTTGACATGGATCATAATTAAATCAAATATACTATTAAAGACCATTAACTAAGCATATGATCAATTTATCCTTATAATCCAACAATCTGATTTGTCCATCTTTTAGATCTATGGTTAATATTCCATTAAGAGTACAACCCTTGATCTTTCATGGTTTTTTATTGATCCAACATCCCTAATAACATGATATTAGCTTTAGATCATCACTTTTATGGGTCCATGTGGTATGATCATTCTTGATCTACCAAATCAACAGGATCCATTGGGATTTTCCATGATTATTTTTACTTTTACCGGTCTAAACTTTAATTCAATTCATGTCAGTCCAATCCAACCATCCCCATGATGATTTATCATAATTATATCCTTAATGGATCCAAACCCTCACTTCTGATCACCCCAGATCTACTTGATCAAGGGTGTTAGTAGGTGTATTTTTAAATAACAAAAAGTTTTAATGATTAAAATATTATTTTTATGGGTTCAGTAGGCTCCTCTAATCAAGATCTATTCATAAAATCTTCCTAATAAAAAATCATACTTAAAATGGGTGAGGCATTTCATTTTTAAGTTTTTAATCATTTTCAACGGTTGATCTTAATTTGTAATGTTTTGATCAATTTAACTAATCTAGAGGCTTGTAAATTCTACTATGATCATTGATCTTAAAGTTTTGACATGTCCTAGATCCATCCATTGGATCATATTTTCATTTTAACATCAATTTGATCATGAACTAACTTTAAAATTTATTTCATATAAATCAAATTAAAAACCTCAATATCATTATTTCATTATATTATATATAATACAAGGAATCTATATCTCCTTTCTAATCTAGATTTGAATTTAAATTGAGTTTGGAACTGAATTTTCAAGTTTCCATCAATTTCAATGGTCCGATTGATTCTGGACTGTCAGATTTTATTTCATAAAATTAAGGGTCTAGATGAAAAATAAAACTGACTTTGATCACAATTTTTCAGGTTTTTGGGCCTTCTGAATCGATTGGACGGCTCAAATTTTTCATCTGAGGTGTCATTGATGGTGTTCTAAGCCTACATCACTAGGACTAGTTTTTTGTAGAATTTTGGCTGAAAAACCAGTCCGGTGACCCTATTTTAGGGAAAATATATTAAAAAATAAAAATAAAGAGATATGAAACCTACCTGGAAGTGTCCATAAGAGAAGATCTTGTCAAAATTAAGAAAATCCTCACCGAAAAGTGAACTATGTTAGAGACAACATAATTTGTGATCTTCCAATAAAATCACTGATGGATTGTGCAATTGGAATAGGAGTTTTGTAGATAAGCTTATTAAAAAAAATTCTAACAGTTTGGATTTCTGGTACGAGGGTTAGATCATTGGATTTCTATAGGTCTTCCACGTAATGGTAAAACTGAAAATAAGAAAAGAAAGAGAGGAAAGAGGGAGAAAGTAGAGAAGGAGAGGGAATTTGGAGATGGAATCAGAGGATGAGTTGGTGAATTTGATGAATATTTTTGGGAATTTTTATGAGATATTTATAGGCATTTTCTAAAAAATTTAATCATTTTTCCCTAATAATTATGTTTTTCTCTTTTGAATTTTATATTAAAAAGAATTCCTCCACTTCCACCTCTATCTCCACTACTAGCTAGTAGTGGTTTGACCAATTATTCATGTTTCTAGACCGTTGCCCCACATTTGTGGGTCCCACATTAATGTGAAATGATCGTTTTGCCCTTTTTATTGAAAAATGTAGAAAAATACAAAATTTTCACAGAACTCGAATTTTGATGTACTTAGTGTCATTTTAATTAGTTTGCTGAGTATGTTTTCAATTATACATGTCTCATATCTTGATTGTGAGGTAGAATTATGTTTTTTTCCTTTTTAGGTTAAAAATTGAGAAAAATTTAGATTTTTCTCCCGAACTCGGAATTGGACAAACTTATAGTCTATCCAAGTCGATTTTCCACATACATATCAAATATTTAGGTTTCCAACCTTGATTCCACTTCTATGATAAGTGAATTTTTAATAACCCTAATGTTCTAGCCTGATTTTCTGTGAAATTTTTAATTTCATTATTTATTCAATCTCCTTACAAAAATTAGGGGTGTTACAACACGACACGACACAACTCGCATGACACTATTATGGAAATGATTTGTGTTCAAGTCACATGCCATGACACGATTCGTTAACAAGACCTGTTTATTAAACGAGTCAACATGACACAACTCAGTAACACAATAATTAGTGACACGTAACGACACAAAATGACCCATCTAACATGACACGATTTAGTATTAGATTATTAGTGAACCCTAATCCATACCAATAAAGTTCCTGTAAAGTTTTATTCAGAAGTAACACAAAACTTTACACCACTAATAAGGTCTTAAAAGAGGATAATAGTATTCAAATGAATCAAATAATTGTAATAGTAGTAAATGACTGGGGATTAAGCAGCACATGACAGAAATCCACTTTCATCAATATATCAAACACAATAAATTAATATAAGTTATAAAAATTATATAAGTACAAATTAATCAAAATGAATTGTTTCAGAGTTTTCAATTGGTTGAGGTGGTCCTACACTGTTACTTATGCTTACAATGTCCTTAGCAAACTCATCCATAGCAACTATAATAGTAGAGTCAACAAAATATAGAATAATCATGCATTAGTCATTACTAAACTCTTAAAAATATAATATATATCACATAAAATATAGTTTAAATATAGAATCATAAATTATTACCTTTCCATCCATATAGCCAATCTCTTACACAAATCAATGTTGGCACTGTATTTGTCTTTAAAGCGGTTCTATATTGGTCAAGAACCTAACCACCAACACCAAAAGCAAACTCTAATGCAACTGTAGATATAGGAATGCTCAAGACATCATGAGCCATGGTAGCAAGTTTAAGATACCTAAAATCAATATTTTAATCAAATATAAATGTAAATAAGATTATAAAAAATATTATTTTTATGAGACAAGAGATTATTAATCAACCAACCATTATTTATTGCTTTTCCAGAATGCAAAAATGTCCAGCTTTGACTATAGCAACCTTATTTCATAAAAATAAAGCTCCAATTGTGATTTTTGCATAGCCAAAGAACATTCTTCACTTTCAAATGAATCAAATTCCTAATACATATGCAATTATATTATTCAACTTAATATAAGACAATTCATAGTAAATTTTAATATCTTAAGCGAAATATAATGAAAGATATAATTATAAATATAATTATATTCATGACATCTAAAACCTCTTGACTATATGACATGTTCTGTTTATCATCAACATCAAGAGCACTACCTTTAACCATAGGGGAAGATAAGGAAGGATTAGGGGAACTCTTAACCATATATTCATTGAAGAGAGAGAATAACTTTTCTCGAACTTGAACAAACTCCAAGCAATTATTACCGAACAATTTCTTGTATGAGAACTCCACAAAGGAGAGCTTATATCAAGGATCCAACACACATGTAATCATCAAAATGGTGCTAAATTTAGACTAGTACTTTGAAAACTTAAAAAACATATGGGTGGACATACTCTTCATATAGTCATCATCACTTCTCATGTATTGTGTTAAACTGAAATAAATTACAAATGTTACACAAAATTAGAGATTTGTTGTAGGATACTTGGATCTAGAAAACATACAGGTAGCATCATAAAAAATAGCCAAAAACTTCAAAAATTTTATACCCTTTTCCCATTCATTGATAGAAGGACACTGCTTATAATTTGACTTACTTAGTTCTAAGTGACAAAATGCACATTGGTAACAAAGAGCACTTTCAAGCATTGCATCGGTTGAATTCCATCTTGTAGGACAATCTTGCCTTAAGCCCTTTTTGGTCTCAATTGACATGTGATTTACACACACTAAAATTTTTTGTTTTCTACCTTGCAATGCTTTGACATACTTAATACTCTCTCAAAATTTTTAAATAGCATCATCTATTTTTTTCAAACCATCTTGCATAATTAAATTCAAAACATGACAACAACAGCGAAGGTGAAGGAACTCTCCACCACAAACATGAGTGTTTCTGATGTTCAATTGATGCCTTAACATCTCAACAGAAGAATCATTAGCAAAAGCATTGTCTAAAGTGATTGAAAAAATCTTTTTCTCAATCTCCCATTCTACCAATAATGAGTATACTTTTTCTACTAATGATATTCCATTATGTGGAGGTGGTAGGAAACAAAAATTTAATATCCTCTTATGTAAGACCCACTCATTATCTAGAAAATGTGCTGTGAGACTTATATAACCATCAGTAATACAAGAAGTCCACAAATCAAATGTCAAACTTATCCTACTAGCTGCCAACTCTAACACCTCTTTTATCTTTCCTTTTTCTCTTTTATACATTCTCAGAACATCTGCTTTTACTGTATTTCTACTAATCAAATGTAAATTTACACACAAATACTTTAGTACAACTCTAATTCCATCATACTCAACAAATTGGAAAGACAAATCATGCATAACAACTATAATTGCTACTAACTCACAAAAAACTTCAGGATCAAACTTTTCTGAACTTAATTAACTTTGAGATAAAAGCAACTAGCCTCTTATGTAAGACCTACTCACTATCTAGAAAATGTGCTGTGAGACTTATATAACCATCAGTAATACAAGAAGTCCACAAATCAAATGTCAAACTTATCCTACTAACTGCCAACTCTAACATCTCTTTTATCTTTCCTTTTTCTCTTTTATACATTCTCAGAACATCTGCTTTTACTGTATTTTTACTAATCAAATGCAAATCTGCACACAAATATTTTAGTACAACTCTAATTTCATCATACTCAACAAATTGGAAAGCATAACAACTACAACTGCTACTAACTCACAAAAAACTTCGGGATCGAACTTTTTTGAACTTAATGACATACTCTCCTAAGTTTGAGATAAAAGCAACTGGCATATACCACAAGAGGACTTCGCTGATAAGTCTTTAAATGATGTTTTAAATTACCTGTACCAAATTTGCTATTGCAAATATATATTGCAGAGCACTTCTTGCATTTACACCTTCGCCTTCCATCTTCTAATACGAGAAGGTGTTTTAAAAAAAAGTACAAACTGGAGACATAAGTTTCCTATGTTTTTTACCTCTATTGGATTTTGAAACTAACTTCATGTTCTTCAAATCAGCAAGCTCATCATCGTCATTGTCGTGTAACATATTTAAACTATCAAATACCTCATTGTTCCCAACTTGTGCCTATATTGCAATTGACAAGAAAAATTTAGTTCACAGTAAACAACAATTATTATAAGGGAGTGAGGAATAAAGATAGAAATAGAATGAAAAAGAAAGAACAAACAAGAAATATATACCTGTGGTGTTATAGGTGTGCTACTCATTGTGTGAGAATTGTAGAAGATATTTGGGAAGAAAAATATACAAGAGATGTAAAACTACATAGGGCTTTTACCATTTCATGTAAAAGCTTTAACTTTAAATATATTCCTCTCTCTCGCCTCGAGTTTGTAAATAAAAGGTAAATAAAAACCCTAATACAGGATGGTTCGACGACAATAGTCCTATAATATTACAAAATAAAGGAGGGTATTAACCAACCATCCTATATTATTGAAAGGTATAGGACAGTTGATAAATAACTGTCCTATTTAATTATAAATATAGGACGATTAAAACATAACGGTCCTATAATTTGAAGAACATATAGGACAGTTAAGAGATACACATCCAATATATCTACAAAGATGTGGGAAAAACTTAAAAGCAAGTATCGTGAGTGCAATAGAAAAATTTGTCAGGGAGGTGGTTTAAGATTAGACCTCAACCTTGACAAGTTGAAATGGGGACCGCTTATCTAGACTTGGCTTAGGTTGTCAAGTCTTGCAAAATTAATTTATTATTACTTACTTTTTTCAACTTCAAACTCTAAGATTTACTTTTATTCATTTATTATTACTTACTTTATTATTACTTTATGATTTTATAGAGTCCCTGAGAGTGAGATTTTAATTATAAATATAGGAAGGTTAAAACATAAAAATCCTATAATTTGGAGAACATATAGGACAGGTAATAAACAACCATCCTATATATTTTCATAAATATAGGACAGTTATATCAAACCCATCCTATGTATAGTTATTTGTTAACATCACAACAGTAACGTGAGTTCTGTAGTGGATTCTCACAATAGAGGATGGTTAAGAGATACCCATCCTATATATCCACATAGAGGTGGGAAAAACTTAAAAGCAAGTGTTAGGCGCGCAATAGAAAAATTTGTCAGGGAGGTCATGGAGGTGGTTTGCAGACCGAACCTCAACCTTAACAAGTTGAAATGGGGACCGCTTAGCTACACTTGGCTTAGATCATCAAGTCTTGCAAATTTAATTTATTATTAACTTACTCTTTTCAACTTCAAACTCTAAGATTTAATTTTATTCATTTACTCATTGTACATCTACATCTATATACATACATAGCCATTGTACTCTAAGATTCTTTATGCTTTAAGGCTTAAGCAATATCAATTATTCAATTTCATAGATAAGATTAAATTTCAAGAGGAAAGCCAAATTCAAATATGACAGTTATATCAAACTCCTCCTATATATAGTTATTTGTTAGCGTTACGATGGTCATGTGAGTTTTGAAGTGGACTCTCACAACATAGGACGGTTAAGAGATCCCTGTCCTATATATCTACATAGAGGCAGGAAAAACTTAAAAGTAGGTGTCGAGGGCACAATAGAAGAATATTTTTTTTGTTATGGAGGTCATGGAGGTGGTTTGAAGACCAAACCTCAATCTTGAAAAGTTGAAATGGGGATCGCTTAGCAACACTTGGCTTAGGTCGTCAAGTCTTGCAAATTTAATTTATTATGAACTTACTTTTTTCAACTTCATACTCTAATATTTAATTTTATTCATTTACTCATGGTACATCTACATTACATAGCCATCATGCTCTAAGATTCTTTATGCTTTAAGGCTTAACAACATCAATTATTCAATTTCATGGTGCACTGCTGGTTACTACAGTCTGCTGACAGTTTGCAGAGTTTTGCACTGTGATACACTGATACTTGGCTAACAATTATCAATTTTAGGTCATATATAGATAATGCCATTGTCTCCACAAAATGGTTGTGATGAATGTAATAATTATCAAATTTGGACATTAGCAATAAGTTTGACCTGTTGACCTGAGATATAGATAATGTTAAACTTTATAGTTTATAACTTAAGGTCAAACAATTATAATAAGATGAAATTTCAAGGGGAAAGCCAAATTCAAATTATCTATGTAATGTAAGCAAATATCTAAACATTAACTACATCGAAATTGAGAGTGACAGAGTCTGAGACTCTGACTCTGACTCTGACTCTAAGGCTTCAATTCATTATGTATGCTATTGAGTACATGTCTACTTTTAGAAATATATGAATATACTCTCTGTATGTATCATTGTACATCTACATATATAGCCAACTACAAATTGAATTGAATTCCATGCCATTCATATTTCATAAATGTGATCTAGATAATAGCAACATTGCTTAAATTGCATTGATACTTAAGATATATATATACGACGGTTAACAAATAACCATACTATATTTAGACCTATAGGATGGTTAATACAAAATCGTCTTTTATATTCTATACATATAAGACGAGTATGTAATAATGGTCCTATATTTTGGATAAGTATAGGACGATTATTTACTAACTGTCCTATATTGTGAATCTGACGTTTGATAGTTATAGGACGGTTATTTATGAATCGTCCTATGATGATTACTAATAAAGGGTTGTTTATTCATAATTGTCCTATATTTTATTGATAATATAAGACAGGTTTTATAGAACGGTCCTATAAATTTTAGGTAATATAAGATTGTTATCTTAGAACCGTCCTATATTTCTTTTTCTTTATAAACTTTTCTCCAACCTTTCACACCTTACCAAAATTTCTTCGAAGTCCAAGCTCCAAAACCTCTCTCAACCAGAACCAAGGCAAAAACCCCAACTTGAAGAGTAAGAAGAAGAAGGAGAGAGAGGGAGATAAAAATTGTGCTAGCTAACCTAGGATAGAGAAGAAGACAAATCTAAGAAAAACAATAAGAGATAATGAAAGTAGGTTCAGGTAACCTGGTTTTGCTCTTTGAATTACTATGTCACCATTTTTTGCCTTATTTTTGTTATGTAACACTCTTATTACAATACAATAAGTACATCTCACAAGATAGGGTTAGGTTAACAATATTCTTCATCTACATGGCTGCAAGCTTATACAACTACAATCTGCATTTGATGTTGTCTCTTGCATGCATGATTCATAATTGCATGATTGTTACACTTTCCACTTTTCTAACTATAGTCATTTCACTTTTCATTTGTAAAGCAAACATGGAACATGAAGAAGTAGAACTAGAATAAGAACAACATGGAGAAGTATTACAACAATAGGTAGAACAAGAACAACAAACAGAAGTAGAACAATTGAGCACATGTCCACCAGTAACACCATCTATCAAGAGAAAGCCCAGGGGACCAAAAAAAATGGAACATATAAATAAGAGATCGTTAAAGGTAATAAAAGAGACTGTACAATTCAACAGTAGAGGTCAGGCGATAGGTGATAGTGCATATGCTTATGGTAGCTTCATATGCTACACTGTTAGAAGTATGGTGCCAGTCTCAGTGACTGATTAAAGACTTGTGTTGCCAACAGTCAAAGATGCAATATGGGAAATGGTCAAGGTATGTAAATTCTTCCTACATATAATATAATATATCTCTTATATATATTATTTTTCTTTGCATATGATATACTAAGTCGCTACTCACTAACCTACTTCTTTTGTTTTGTAGTCTGCCTTTGCCATATCTGATGAGTGTAAGAAGCAGGCGTTGTAGAGAAATGGTGAACAATGGAGGAAATGGAAGAGTGAGCTTGCAAGGAACTACATACTTCCAAATGTTAATGATCCTTCCAAGCTTAACATGGTCCCTCAATTGTATTCTTACTTCATTGACTAAGAAGCATGGAATCAATTTGTATAGTTTAGGTTATCTCCTGATTTTGAGGTAATCACAACTTAAACTAGCTAAGCTAAATTTTGATTCATGTAATTATTATAGTTGATTGTATTTTGATTACATTACTTTTATGTCCAAGCAAAGCGTATAAAGGGACAAATGGTGCGTGCAACTAATCATATGCAGTACCACCTTTCAAGGTTTGGGTACGCATGATTAGAGACAGAAGAAGTAAGTATATCATGTGACATTTCATTTTTGTCCAATCATAGTAGATTTTTATTTTATTAACTCTGATTTAGTATCTCTCTTAATAGCAAAAGAAGGGTGGGACAACAGAGCCTATCAACCGTGCTCTTCTTTGGAAAATGACACATTCGAAAGGGCGTAACTCTCAAACCTTTACTAATGAAACAACTGCATCAATTGCATCAAGAATTGTAAGTGGATTAAGCTTTATACTTTTATTTTATGTACTTACTGCCTAGTTTTATACTTCTATACTCTTGCACTATATAAATATTACACATATAATAGGGATTTGATCATGTTATAATATTTACATGTGCAGGAAGAGTTGACCTAAGAAAGTGCAACTACAGGGACTCTAAGCAGCACTGCTACATAGGGGAACATCATATATAGGGCAGTGGGTAACAAGGATGAGTACCCTAGCTGAGTAAAGGGCCAAGGTCACGGTGTTATTCCTTCCAATTTCTTGCCTAAACAAAAGGCTCCTACACTACAAGAATTGGAAGAATGGAAGGAGCAAATTGTTGTGGAGATATATAGCAAGGTGAAGGATCATTTGTTGAAGGAATTCTAGGGTGGCGAAAGAACCTCATATAAGGATGTTGTCCCTTAAGCTCAACCTCAAGTTCGACTACCCCAATCTGACAATAGCTGTACTCCTCCATCAGAAGAAGAGGTGGTAGAGCAAGTATTTAAAGGTGATGTCCCAATCAGTGAAGTATGCATGTTGACATGTTTACTTTTACAATGTTTAATTATTTAGTAACCTTTTCAATTTTCATCACTAATCATTATATATGTTATTTCTCAAATGCAAGTGGGTTAGTGCATGTTGTAGCTACATACATCTAAGAATTATGTGATTGTGGCAACATTGTACGAGGTTCGGTCCATGACTTCTACCACCTTGCATTGCAAGTTGATGCATCCACACACTAAGCGTGTGTGCATTACTACCACCATTCAACTAGATTCTCCCCTTCCATTTTCGATATAAGAGGATGATATTTAAACTATTGGGGATGCAATTGGATATCATGTGAGTTAGCCAAAGGAATTTATCAAACTAATGATATCTAATTCTAAGGTATATATATAATATGTGGTGTTATGGCATTATTTTGTACTACCTTTTTTAAGTCCTAAATTATTAAGTGATTAATATTGTCTGCAACATGTCGGATCACCAGAAGCAGCACAAGGCGCCATTGAAGCAAACCTCACCGACAATAAATTCTGGCATAGTGGCTAGTGTAGTCCCCTCCTAGCCTTCCAAGGTATCTATATATCGTTGTATAGTTGTATCATGTTACATGTATGATAAAATTTGATCTCAGTGTCTCTCTTCTTTTATATATGCTTGTAAAATAGTATATGTTGTATATATTTATTACTAATTTCTGAAATGTTACATCTATAGTATAGGGATCAGGTGGAGATTTTACTTAACATGCCTCCATTCCTAAGGGGACTATATAGACTGGTCAATGAAGATAAGGAAAATAGCCCCGTAGTGTGCTTGCAGACGATGTGGTTGAGGTTCCACTCTTCAAGGAGGACCTCTTAGCCATACGTAATATGGCTCAACTAGATATCGGATATGTCGTGGTGTAACTGCTATATTAGACTATTACAAATGAAAGTAACATTACTTGCTTTTTTAATAACACTTGATGATTATTTGACATTAACCCAAATTCCTAATGCAGGTCTTTGCATGATAAGTTGCAAAGATTAGAGATTAGGGACATTTACAAGTTCCTTCACCCTTCTCTTGTCTTTCGACTGGAGTATTTTGCGAGAAGCAAAGTGAATATATCATTCTTGGGCTCATGCTTTATGCGAAGGGGCAAGCCTTACTGATTCCCTACAATAGTGGGTAAGTAATAACATATGTTGCTAAATTATGTCATTTCAATTTCATAATTCATACACATAAATATCTATATCAGGTAAGATATGAGAACTTACAATTGAATTATTGTTTTTATAGGTCCCATTGGATGTTGCTAGCTTTGGATGTGCATGGTGGCCATGCAATATTTTTCGATTCTTGTGGAGCCCACATTCAAGAACACCTGCTGAAAACTATAAACAAGTAAGTCTTTATTTTTTTTATTATAATATAACTACTCTCCTGATAAGTGGCAACTATCATAATGTTCATAATCTAATACTTTTCAATTATATATGTGTAGTGCATGGTATAAATGGTCTAAGCGGGAAGGTATTGACCACCCAACAAAACTCAACTAGAATAAGGTCAAGATAAGGTTTTACTAATTACTGCTCTTTAGACTCTTTACTATAATTTTAGACCTCAAGTATTTGACATGATATTTGAACCTTTTCTATTATCTTTGGTGACATTGGTGTGCAGTTCCCTAAACAAAAATTCGATTGGGAATGTGGGTATTATGTTCTTAGATACATGAGAACCCTTATTTGCAATGGATTTATAATCTCACAATTGAGAAAGGTAAGACTTACTGACTAATGTTACAATTTTGTATATTTTTTTACTGAATCCAAGATTTGGGAAGCAAGAGTTACTCCAGTTGGATCTAGATGATATTAGAATGGAATGGACAGATCATATTATGAATTTTAATTTGTAGTTCAATGATGTAAATGAATGTATCAATCGTGTATATACTTTTTACTCAAATAAAATGCAAAGATCAGCTCATTTCTATGGATGTGTTCTAGTTTTCTTTTAATTGAAGTATACTATGTGTCAATATATGTGCTTTCTTTGTTTCAAACTTTCAATGATGCAAAGTTGGTGTCTTGAACCAGACATATGGGATGTGGCTATCCATGAAGAAGAGTGAATATATCATGTATGTGTAACTAGGTGTGATTTCTTTTGTTTAATTTAGTGTGAACTGCATGGAGAAGTTATAGAATGTTGGAAGTGAATGTGTACAATGATTATAAATGTAGCAGGTTACAGAAGTAAAGTGAATGTGTTATTTTGTCACATAAGTCCATTTTATATAGATGTATTCCATTTTTCTTTTGATTCAAGTATGTTCTAATGTGTGTGCTTTCTTTATTTCAAAATTTTAATGACAGGAGGTTGGTGTGTTCAAGGCTTCAAGTAGACAAGGTTGTGATAATGTGAGGTTGTTTATGGAGAAGAAGTGTGTGTGGACACTAGACAATGGAGTTGTGAATGAATTATATGTGAGTGTGCTTTCTTTAGTTTAGTTCACCTACTCAAATGTTTAATTCAATGTGAAGTCAGTGTACTGTATTGGAAAGTTAAATGTGCAGTGTTTGAACTTGGAAGCAAATGTGTAATGATTGTAAATGTATTCCATTTTTCTTTAGTTCAAATGTTCAATTCAATGTCAAGTGTATGGCAATATGGGTGGGAAGTTAAGAATGGGGATATTTGCAATGTTGGAAGTGAATGTGTAAAGCTACAATGAATGTAAATATAAAATATAGCATAAAGAATGGAGTCAATGTGTTATTTTATCACACTCACATACTATTAATTGATCATTGATGTACTTTGATAAATATAACTATGGGAAGAATGTACAAGTAAGTTGGTAACAAACAGAAACAAACAACAAAATAGAATGTATACGTAAACTATAAAGATTATAAAGTTGTACATAAAGGATGGTTACAAGAAAACAGTCTTATATTGAAGATCATAAAGGATGGTTAGTAAAAACCCGTCCTATATTTCTATAAGATTATAGGACTGTTCTCAGTAACTATTCTTTTTTTAAGTAATATACGACTAGTATTTAGTAACTGTCCTATATAAGGTATAAAATATAGGACAATTATTTATTAACCGTCCTATAGAACTTATAAAAATATAGGACATGTATTTATTAACAGTCCTATAGAAGCTATAAAAATATAGGATTGTTATAAACGTTTAAAATATAGGATGGTTATTTATTAACCGTCCTATATAAATATAAAATATAGGACCCCTATTATTAACTGTCTTATATCAGTTAAAATATAGGATTGTTACTGAGAAACCATGTTATATAATGTAAAAGAATATAGGATAGTTATATAATGTAAAATAATTGTCCTATATTTATACAAGAGTCTGAGGGTTCAACACGACGGGTTAGCAGTTCACATGTTAGACAAGTCGAAGCGATGGTTTAACATGTCGCGAATATAATGGGTCAACACAATGTGTTAACAAGTTGCATGTCAAATAGGTCAATACGAAGTTTTAGCAGATCATGTGTCAGACAGGTCAACATGACAGGTCCTAATGGTTGACACAAACACGACACGATTTTGAACATGTCTTTTTCAGGTTGACTTGATAAATGACACAAACACAATAGGACTCGACCCTAACCCACTAAATTCATGTCGTGTTCAAGTCGTGTTATCGTGTTGTGTGGTATTTTGTTAGACATAGTGTATGCCATGGATCAGCGTAAATGCAAGTAGTAATTGCCACATCCAATTACTATCCATCTAGCCCTATGCAGGTGTACTACTATACCACTCATGGACTGTAGCACACAAATTATTGTAATATTTATGAGCAAGTGTTTAAAAATTGGCAAAATGATTTTCCTTGAGACATAAGATTCAGATAAGATATAAAAAAAAACATGTGCAACTAGTTTTACAAGCTTTAGCGACAGCCCATTAATGCCATATCCTATGATAAGTAGTAGTACATGTGACCCCCATGGTTTATATGTATTTTTTTATGAACATTATTTATATTGTTATCTCTACTTTTGTAAGAAAAGTATACTTTTCCTTTAGGATAAATTATTTCACAACTAATATCACCTCTAATACATTCGTTTAAGTAAATCCCTTCTTAAAAACTTCATAAAATAGCCATCGGATTAGTAGAGACCACTCTGTGGGCCAAGTGGGTGCAACCCTCACAATTCTTTCTCACTGGACAACCTAAGAAAAATCTAAATCTCTGAAACTTACTTAGACTACTAAGCCCTCCATTTAATTTCTGTCATTTTTCCTTTCTTTAAGGTAGACCTAGTTAAGGACCGATGGTCTTTTAGCTAGTTAGACCACTAAGTTCGCTTGCTTTTATCTTTTTTATTTAAATTTTAGTACTCGCATCATATGCATCATAATCTATTAAGGCAATTGATCACCTCCTGGTGGTAACTTAACCCTACATGTTTACTAGTCACTTTGACCATCCTTGCATTATATGCATTATGCTTAAATTCTATCACTTTATTTTTCTTTTGGGAGGCCTGATGGACTACTAATCCCCTCACCCTTTTTGGTTGGCATAAATAACAAATTGCATAATCTATAAAAAGGAGGCTTTCTCCTCATTCATAAAAAATAAATTTTCTACATCTTTAGAGTTTTCTCTAACTTTTTCTTTCTTTACAATATTTTGCGATTTCATGTATAGTTACTAAGCCAAAGTAAGAATACTACCTACTTTCCATGGTCGATTTGTATCCTGGAAATGAATTGTCTGTGATACCATAAGTAGACTCTTTACTAAGAATGGTGTAAAAAATCATTATATACTAATTCTAATTACATTGCCTCCAATTCTTCTTTCTCTTCATACTTTTCCAACAATTGCAAGGTTTTTACAGCCTAGCATAAAGCTAAATAAATCCTTAGTTTGTTCTTGACTAGTCAAGTGAACATATTGACTTCATGTACAAAAATTGGACTAGAACTAATCACACCATTAATAATTGTAACTCCAGCTCCCTGTTCATGAAGTTAGGGAGAATTACATTACTTTCAGATATATTTATATGTTATTTTCCTGCACAAATTGAATCTTCAATGCCGGAACTATCTACATATGGAGGGCTAGAGATTTTTGTCATGGGACTTGATGGTGTGGTCTCTAAATATGCTTAAAGAGGAGTTAGTTAGCTCTTCTTCTGTCTTTTGGCACTGTACATATAGCCAGGTTGAAGCTTGTGAAAGCGAACCAAGGGCACATATCAGAATAAGGTATTAAGAATGCATACATCAACTATTGGGCTTTATATAGGCTAGAAGTGGAGTCATATACTCTCTAACTTCTTGATCTTTTAAGGTAACATCCAGTCTGCTCAAATATAGGTCATCTCTTTATAATAGTTCCATAAAAGTTGGGTCTGGCCCATACTAGAGTGCTTGTTCCTAGTTTTATAGAATGAAGTAGATTAGGCACACTTACATGACTTAAAGGTAGAAGTGAGCCATTATACTCTTTTTTATATGATCCCACCAAGGCAAGGGGAAAAAAAAAGAGGATTGTTGGGCTAAAGGCAGTCAAGGGACCTTATCTAGAAGCTATCCACATTTGGCATGATAAGGCCTACCTTTGGACGATCTGACTTGCTTATCTCATTGCTTCATCCTTAGATAGATATTTTTAAAAAAATTACAATTTTTTTTATAATTCTAACATCCTAAAAACCATGTTTTCTGGGGTTGAATTTGGACCATTGTTTATATAATTTCTAGCAATCCACTTCTTTTCTTATTAAGGACACTTCTTCAAATGTTAGAATTATCCAATCCATGCTCAATTTAAACTATTAGTTATCCAAGGCTAGAACAATGAGCTAAACACATCAGATCAATTAATGAGGCTTATTTCTGCCTTCTATATAGTACTCCCCCTAAAAGGGAAAAAAAGTAGCAAATGGTAGAAATTTTTTAGGAAAATAGGTACATAATTTTTAATAGATAGAGGTACAGAACAACTACTACAAGCGACTTTCCTTCCCCTTTACGGAAGGATACTCTATTTGGTCAAAGTAACTCTCTAGAAGAGGCAAGGAGACAGACTTTTTAAGTGCTAAGAATCCAAAGTTGAGAGGAAAACAGCCCAGATTGTATGGTAAGGTCCTTAAGCAATCACTTAGTGGAAATAGAAGTGATCAAACGATGACAAGTGGTGACACACAAAGATCAATCATAAAAGGCCGCTCTTTTGTCTAAGGATGCCTAACTACCACATCGATCATTCGTGGTGGGAGGGGGGACACTGCGAGGCAGGTAGCTTATCTGGGGCAAATTTTCCTAAGACCAAGATTTTGTGGTTGCTAGAAGTGGCAAGATGAATGGTTTGGATTACCAAACAGTCCAACATGTAGTTTTTACTATGCATAAAGCATTTAACTTATCTACATGGACCTTATAGGATTCCTACCTTTCACTTGGAATATGAACAAGTATGCATGAGAAAATGGGTGCTAAATTACCTATCCAATCATAAAAACAAACAATGGAGATTTTCTATGGTTTCTCACAAATAAGATGATTGTGTGATGTCAGTATTAGGAAAAAGACAACAAATTTCTAGTGCATTGGTCATAGACAATTTAGCATCTCCTCTAAAATACACTTAATCCTAGGTTGAGTCGTAGCTTTCCCCTATATCTAGGATTAAATTTAGGAGAGTGGATGAGTGAGATAGTTTGAGCAATTTATTTTGTAACTTGTCAAAATTTTCAAGAAAAAACTTACTATCTCGTACCCTTTTCTCACCTAATCAATTCTTAAAATGGAGCCCCTTTTGTAGCACTTCACTATTTGAATTCAATATTTAGACCTTCAAATTTTTGTCGGGGTGAAGTTTATACTTAAGCTCCTTAAGTTAAGAGATTTAATATAATGTATTTTAATTGCAAATCGAAAGTATTATTATGGTGTTTGCTTGAGTTATTGTAACATAATTGAAGTAGTTTCACATAATTTAATTAATTTGGGATGGAGTGGTACTAGTTCTAGTCCTATTAGGGTCTGATTCTTCTAGTTCCAGTAGTGTTTTGTGCTTGGTATTGAAAGAAGAACCTAGATGGTTGGGGCCATTTAAATTTAACAAAGTAGAGAATAGAGACAAAGTATATAGATAAGTAAATTTTTCAAGGAAAAATATGAGAGGCCAAAACTATAA
This sequence comes from Warburgia ugandensis, assembly GCA_035236585.1. Taxonomy (NCBI): domain Eukaryota; kingdom Viridiplantae; phylum Streptophyta; class Magnoliopsida; order Canellales; family Canellaceae; genus Warburgia; species Warburgia ugandensis. Next base: position 7,065,227 of record CP141138.1, on the reverse strand, counting down.
TTGACCCACTTATTTAATGATCAAACACATTATTTCCAAAGCTATTGATTAATCACACACCAAAATGACTCACTAGATGAATTTAGGCCCTTGATTTTTGTAGGATTTCTTCATAGATGTAGTGTTTAGACTGCTACACTTTTGTGTTTGTAAAAAGCGTTAATTTGAAGGCTAAAGATTTAGTAGATTAGAAATGTATGAAGGGGTCAGGCTTTGGGGAATGACTCTCTTGCAAAATTTGTATTTAGAGAGTGCAAATGGAAATAATTAAATAGAGTGAAGTATGGCTTAAGAAAAACATGTACAGGGATGATCAAAAGAAAAACATTTACCTTTTTTTTTTTCTTTTTTGAGTAAATAGAGTGGGGTCTAGATGATCAAAAGAAAAACATTTACAAGGATGAAAAGCTCAATTAATCTTTCTAATCTTCATTGAAGATAATTTAACCCCTTCTTTAGTAAGTTTATCCTCCAAGTCATTTGTTGACCTAAGAGTGTGGATGTAGAAAATCTTAGCATTTCCAACCAGCATCTTGATTTTATCAATCATATGCCAAAACCTCCTTAGAGTGTCCAAGGAGTTATTAAGCCATGCAACAACATACTAAGGAATCACCTTCCACCACCAAAGGTACCCATCGATTTTCATTCAAGAGTTCTATCCCCTTATTTCAGTCTCTTTGGAGTCTCCCAGACTACATGCTCCTGGAAAATAAAATATAACATGACTGAGATGACTCCCTTATCAATCCGCCAATACTTGATAATCCCGGATTTCCTTGAGATGATCCGTCAAAGTTCAGCTTGTAACATTCATGTGCTGGTGGTTCCCTTTGGGTTTCATCTTGCACTTGTTTTTCTTGCAATTTCTGACCTTAATCTACCTGGCTGAAATCTCGGTGTGAGTGAAATCACAGGATTCAGGGCGAATTGAGCCCATGGCATGATTGTCCCGAAAATGCTTCTCTTCCAAGAAAGTTGAAAAAGGCTTGCCCTGGCAACATACTTTGTTTCTCTAGTACCAAATCATCCATATTGCAGCCATAAAGGACAATCTCCAAAGGATAAAACCATTCCTTTTCAACTTAGGGAAGAAGAGCCATTGGAAAACCAGATTATCAAAACAATCCAGGAGAACCCTATTGAATTCAAACTTCCTAAGAATAGCTGCCCATATCTTATGTGCAATCTGGCACTTGAATTAGTCCCTATCTTTAAGTTGTGACCTCCATAAGTGGCACCAGAAGGGGCCCATCCTCTAGATATTGGATTGTCATACGTAAGTATTTTATCTCTAGAGAGTCCATGCAAAAAATGCTACCTTGGGTGGTATAAAAGGTTGCTAAATAATCTTTGCATGACTCCATTCCTCTGTTGGATTTAGCAGGAGTCTGTATGCTGATTTAGCAAAGAAGATCCCATTGGGACTTTGGAGTCCAGATGATTCTGTCTCCCTTAGACGTACTTCAAACCATCCAATCAAGTCTCTTCATGAGATCTTTAAGTTGAAAGTTTTTCAAACCCCAAGGACTCTTTGAGAATTGTATTTGCCACTTAATTGTGCCTTGCTTAGGAGGGGAGCCTTAGTGCAACGGTAAAAGTTGTCGTCGTGTGATCTTGAGGTCACGGGTTTAAGGTGTGAAAACAGTCTATTGCAAATGTAAGGTAAGGCTGTGTACTTTAGGCTCTTGTAGTCCGCCTTTTCTCCAAACCCCGCATAGGCGGGAGCTTTGTGCACTGGGACTGCCCTTTTTTAATTGTGCCTTGCTCCATCAGATAGTAGTTCTTAGCCCGGCCATCCGTCCTTTCAGATGCTCTGAAATTTCGATGATATAGAACTTTGAGTGACTCCTTGCATGGGCAGATCAAACCAGAATCTGATATCTTTCCCATACCCAATATGGAATTTTATAGTTACCTAGAACGACTCAAAAGTTTTTAGCAATATCATGCCAAAGTCTAGAACTCTATCCACCAGCTATGCTTAGCATGATGTAGGGCAGTCCCACAGCACAAAGCTTATGCTGATGCGAGGTCTGAGAAAGGGGTAGACCACAAGGGCCTATAGTACGCAACCTTATCTTCTATTTTTGCAAGAGGTTATTTCCATGCCTTTAACACATGACCTCAAAGTCACATAACGACAACTTTACCGTTGCACCAAGGCTTCCTTCAAAAAACCCTCTTACCATCTATTTCAAGATTTAAAAAATGCCTAAAAATGAAGAACTTATAATTTTTCAATAAATATGAGTTTTGGTGCTTAAAACATCTTATTGAAGCATAATTATATAAATGTTTTTGATTGAAGAAAAAAATATAAAAAGTGGGCTCCAACACCATTTTTTTAATACATACCAAGTGTGGAAGAAATTATAGGGAGAAGAGTTGTGAAACTGACGGTATTAACTAACCTTGTTTCTGTTTAAAGTTGTAGAAGCAAAAAATCTCCAATGAAAATCCAACAGGTATTCCAAAACCTTCCACGACATCGTTGTGTTCCTGGTGCATCGAACGGTCAGGATCCATCCCTTGTGCCCCGCTAGAATAAGACTTTACACAGTTCAAATCATCTACTCCAATGGGCTCACCCACCAACCTCTGCAATGGTGACATGGGATAATGGAGCTGCTAACAAGACACGGCAAGGATATTCTTAAAAACTCGCTCATTACGTCATGCGTGCAATCATGCATGAATAATGTTATTCTTCAAACCAAAATACCCTTATCCTTCTCGAGATTAACAAATACATTGCTCCTTAAGTACACGTGGCAATACCCAGAGAGCCGTATGGGACAACCGTGACACACTGCTGTTTAAGTTTTTAAGAACCTAAGGTATTTTGCCCAAGAATGCACTAAGGTTTGAATTGAATTTGCACCTACAACTCGACTTCATCTCAAACCAAGCAATGGAAACCATAAAAAGGCAGTCCCGGTGCACAAAGTTTTCGTATATGCAGAGTTTAAGGAAAGGACTAACCACAAGAGTCACTAGCATGCAACCTTATCTTGCATTTTATAAGAGGTTGTGTTAGATGAACTTATCACGATAAGGACATGGAATCTGTGCACCAAAAACCAATTTTGCTCTTAACATTGGAAATTATTTATGAAAAGCTAAAAGCCAATTTCAAGTACTCTAGGGTTCCTTTTATTTCATGGAATATCTTATACAGTCCATGCACCAAAAGCTTCTTCTTCAGATGATCCTAAACAAAGTCAGTCTAGAGAAGAAAATATTTGGCCTATAAAGGCTGTGTTAGAAGTTAGGATTAGCCTTCAATATATAATCATGCTTTTATTTAGTCTTAAAGTTTTGAAATCAAGACTACTAATAAATAAAAATAAAAAACAAGAGGTTATAAATATCATCTAACCATAATTTTCTACATTAAGATAAAATATGAGGAGCCAAATAAATTGCACGACTTGGATCTAGAAAAAAAATAAAGAAAAAAGGACATGTACTGGAACACATTTTTTTAGCATCTACAATTATCAAGACTCTTAGTATTAATAATACTTTATCTTGCTCGAACTAAAATAGACAAGCACGGATAAACTTTTAACTCTTTTAACCTAAAATGGATTCAACCGTACAATAGATAGATAGATAAATTGACTAAAGATTTAGATCATCCATCTATAGTAATACTATGGATCACCAACCATTCCATCTGCTGATTTTCATGCGTAAACATCGTATGATCAGAGCAATCTGGTGAAGGAGAAGGACCTTCGAGCAAGGAAACGTAGGTATTGGGCACTTGTCACGATAAGTACAAGGAGTCTATGTCCACTGCAGCAGCCGCACATTCCAACCTAGCAGTCCGAAGCAAATGTACTATTAGTGTGGTACTGGTGCATGAAGCTCTGGCGTATACAAGGTTTAAGGAAAGAACGGACCACAAGGACCTACAGTACTTAGCTTTGCCTTACATTTTTTTAAAAGACTATTTTCATTGAGAGGCCAAATACACCCGGATTTGGATTTGACTTTCAAACAGCCGTAGCCAAGGTGATCCTACAGTGCCAAACCTTTCCTCTAGATAGTGTGAGTCTACTAATACTTGGCAAATCTTTGAAACATTTTCCTCTTGACGGACCCAGCTGATAGATTCAACCATGTGCTTCTACTTATAATTTTGTGACTTTGGGGGCGCATCAAAAGTTTTGCCTACCTGTATGGCCCCACCATAACTTATAGCTAGGAATTCTTCACAAGGGGAAGTCTAGCATATTGCAAGTTACGTGTATATGCGTCAATGAAGCAAAACTAGAGTTGGATAACATGTGGGGCCAGAAAGACCAAAACCTAACTCACAGCATGCACTTGCATGCATGGATTGGGGCGTCTACACACAAATCTCACTCCACAAGTCAACATCCCACTCGGGAGATAACGTGAAGGTGAGGGAAAGAGGATTCCGTTATTATAAAATTACACTAAATTTTAAAGATAGCAGAAATGAAAATATTGGAATGGATGAACAGTGAGATAATAAAGGATGAAATTAGAAATGAAAATATTAGAAAAAACTTAGAGGTGACACTAATAGATAATAAGATGATGGATACTAGAATTAGATGGTTTAAACATGTCCAATGAAGATAAAAAATGGCCCTAGTTAGAAGGAGTGAGACAATGCTAAATAAAAGACAGGCCCAAAAGAACCTAGATAAAAATAGTGATTTTTTTTAAAAAAAATTTAAAATTAAATAAAACCATAATACTTAATAGAGGAGAATAGAAGAATAAGATTTATGTTGCCGACCCCTAATTAAGATAAGATCCCGATAACGATGATGATAAAATAAATGGTCTATTTTGATTATTTTTTCACTAACGTGATTAGAGCTTTGAATATATAAATGAGGAAAAGACATACGAGTGTAAGTGTGAGCACCAAACTTACGAGTGGGGCCCTTCATTTGCCAGAATTCAGGGTCTGCTTTTGTTTGAGCCATAAGCCCTTTTAACAAGTGGAGGGTCTGGATGGTCAGGATAGAGATTGATCATGATTAGGTGGCATGATAGTTCTAAATTCAAGGGTCCTCGTGTCCATGATTGAGTCTTGACCCTTGACCAGAATAATTGTGCAAATATGGTAAGCATTATCACCTGCTTAGATAACAAATCTTGTTAGGTGTATTAATAAACTAGTCGTACATTTAATCATCATTCGGTTTAGAAGATTTACAGGGAATTGCACGTCTAAGATATGGTCTATCCATGAAGGATTGTGGCACCAAACCTCATCATAGCTCATATGTATAGATATATTGCAGATGTCCATATTATAATGTATATATTACATACTTTGTGATAGGTTATTAAGTGCTAATGTAATCCTTGAGAAGCTGCCATCTACCAACTAATTCTTCGCATAGAATGAGAATCTTATTGTTAAAAAAAGAGAGTAACGCTGCGTACTATAGGTCTTTGTGATCTGCTCCTTTCTCAGACCCTGCATAGGCTGCAGCTTCGTGCACTGGGGCTGCCCTTTTAGTTAGACAAGAACTATGTTATTTATTCACATTGGGTGGGGTAGCAAATGCCCAAAACATGTTCTGAGGAGAGTAATATTCAAACTGTTTCTCTCTTAAGGTGTGTTCTTCACTGATTTTGCTTCCAAGAATGGAAACCACATGCACAGAATGAGCGTTATTTCAAGGTTCTTTCATGATTTGAGCATGAAAACAAAGCTTACCAGAAAAGTGGGTTTACTGAACACTGAAAGTTTCTGTCTCAGGAAAAAACATTCCTTTGGAAGAGTTGTTATATGGTGTTTGCCAATGTATTGGTGCATAGTATTTCATGGGCTAAAAATACACATGGGACTTCAACTTTGGCTTTCAGACCCTCATTTCTGCAGAATGTGCCAAAGAAACATCTCCATTGGTTCACCCTGACCACTATCTGCCTTGTTGTGGAAAATGGACTGCTTAGAAAGTTCACAGAAGAAGAGGGTAAGAAAGATCTAAACAGATCAAAGGGTTGACATCGTCTAATGAAGAAACTTTGGATATAATCTAAAATGTGACAAGAACATGAAAGGTCTGGATCACTAGCCATGTGAGTCCCGCATGAGTTGTGCAGGTACCTGCATGCACAACCCTCTTCAGGAACCAAGCAGGTTGACTCACCTGAGTCCATCTAAACTGAAAGAAAACTCAAGCCTGCAAGTTCGGGGCAAGGATGGGCAACTCAACCTGTGTGAACCTGGATGGTACACAGCTCTAACGGAGTGAACATTACATACACCAAAAGATTCGGTGTATACACAAAATACCCGGATCACGATGGAGTGATGGAATGACATTTAATCAATAAATAATCGGCTGAATATCTCTCTGCTTAGGCAGCAAGAGCCACCTCTTTTGCATGGCGTGGGGCCCATTTGGAAGGTGGCGTTGGTGCCGTGTAAAGCAGCTAAAGCAACGTGTACATTCGTCTTTTGTTCTTTCTCTCGCCCCTTAACCTTCCCAATCACTTTCCATTCCAACCCCACATGAGCCTTCAAATAAAACCACTGTTTATTTACTTTTTCATTCTTCTTCCAAAAAAATTCTCCTTCTATTTTATTTATGTTTAGGTCCCAGAGCCCCAAAGACTATTTTGCCCTTAACTTTTGTAACAATGGCCAAATATATAGGCAGCTCCATGCACAAACTCTACCTACACGGAGTCTAGGAAGGGGCCCACTATAAAGGTCTATAGTTCCTAACTTTATTTTGTATTTTTTGCATAAGGTTATTGCTTGATGCACAAAGCTTCCACGTATGCAAAGTTCGTCGATTACAAAAAGTCTATAGCAAATAGTCTTGTCTTGTACTTTTGTAAGAGACTATTTTCATGCTTCAAATTTATAATTTTTAAGTCACACAACGACATTTCAACTATAGTGCCATGGCTCATCTCTAAACTAATACGGAGAACAGGGGAATACAAGATCATATCTGCTTTTGAGCTATGACAATCTCTTTTGAAGTACAAAGATCTATACATATTAATATAGTATATGGATGTCTTCAACTAGAACCACATGTGCAAGTTTTCTTGCACGTGGCTCATATGTGCTTTTTGAGACGCTGCTTGTAACTCATCATGGAAGAAGAGTTGCACACTTTTATATTGAGAGCATTGTCTTAGTGAATAGACTCAGTGCCTAGTAAGCAAAGCTTTTTTAAAGCGGCTGGGCAGCTTCCTTTTTGGTACCCCACCCTTTATTTAGATGATGCGGCAAGGCAAGCCCTTTGTACCAAAATTCAATAGTCGAAACTAGTTATAAGAGAAGTTGAGAGCTGTGCCTTTTGATAAAGGGGGCATATAGGAACTTCTAGACCAACAAAATTGGATTACGTCACTATCTTGTATGCCTTCCATTAATGAAATTTTCTTTCTTCATATTTCCATATTAGGAACAATTTTAGTCTAAGTGGTTTGGTAAGGACCACACAAAAGGTTGCCGTTTGACTCAATTAAGTTATTTATGGTCGACAACTAGGGTAATTTTGAGGCATAAATGGGGATTGGTTAAAATAAGTTTAATAGTCCAATTAGGATGCCACAGGTAGGCTGTGTCTACATCAAATGGTCAAAGGAACCTGGATCAGACTAATGGGTTGTGGAGAAACACTAGATGGGATGATCTAGATTACTCTAGTAAGATCAAGTGGTAGTGGATCAATACAGTCCAAATAGAGAAACTAATCCACTAGGCACCCACATGTGGAAACTTAGTTTCATTCTTTCTAAAGTGACTTTTGGTGTAATATACACTAATTCAATGTATGTTCATTCTCTTATGCAATGAATATGGACTCACTTGCTTAATAACCCTAATATACACATTTACAAGTCTGGGTTAGACGAAGACTATCCAATTTGATTTGATGGGATTAGAGTTTAAGAAGGAGAGCTTTGTTGCAATGGTAAAATTTGTTGTCGTGTGACTTTGAAGTCATGGGTTTAAGGCATATAAATAGCTTATTGTAAAAATACAAGATAAGATTGCGTGGTATAAACCCTTGTGGTCTCTCCCTTACTTAGACCTTGTATAGGCAGGAGCTTGGTGCACTGGGACTGCCTTTCTGAGAGTTTAAGAATGAATGCCGAAAATTGCAATCACCTTCTAGCCTCCAACTTAAAGGCCATTATTATAGGCTAAGACTACACCTTAATTTGATGCATAACTCCCAAACATGGCAAACATGGCCTAACACATAAGTGGTTTAGATTATTTGAAAAGTGGAACCCACTACACTTAAAAAAAATATATATATATATAGAGAGAGAGAGAGAGAGAGAGAGAGAGAGAGAGAGAGAGAGAGAGAGATCTTTGCATCCCAATTCATCAAGAAGGACAAGAGATTAAGTCTACATTTGTCATTATCACAAAGGATAAGGACATGGTAGTCACAATAATATAGCCTAATTTTCCCAGTATTTTATTTTTATTTTTGTTGCAACTGTACTGTGCTGGGAGGCAGAATGAAAACGGAAGGTGTCGGTTGTCTTTTTATCACTCGTTTTCTGGAGTAACAACAACGTCGCTGTTCGGACTGTGAGAAATTTCACACTGCCTTGCGTTGCATATCGAGAGAGAGAGAGAGAGAGAGAGAGAGAGAGAGAGAAAAGAAGAAGAAGAAGAAGAAGAAGAAGAAGGGAGATTTGCTTTTCCTTTTCCCTCTGCTTTTATCTTTTTTGTTGTTAATAGACGAAGAAGGGGGAGGTGGTGGTGAGAAGGTGCTTTTGTCTTTATCTTTAAGCAAACCTTGGGAGAAAAAATAAGGGAAAAACAGAAAAGAGAGATGGAGAGAGGAGGAAAAGGGTCACAGTAGATTCCTTTGGCATTGAGGGTTTCCGATATCTTGCTCTCTTTTGGTCATTTGTCTCCTTTTTCCCTTTTCCTTTTGTTCTCTCTGTTTTGGAGTGGGTTTCTGGCTGTAAAAGTGTGCTTGGTTTTGTTGTTATTTCAACTTCATTTGGGAAGAGGGTTTTGACTAGCTACGAGAGCTTCTGCTTCTGGGTTTTTGTTTTTTCCCTTTCTAAGATTTGGGTTTTGCTTGGATAGAGTTTTTGTGAGGTTAGGAAGAGATTTGAGGGTTTGGGTTTTGTGGGGTGTGGGTGGATTTAGGTTTCTGTTAGTGATTTTGAATTTGTACAGAAGAAGAAGAAGACTAGGAAGGAGAAAATGGCGGCAGGAGGCGGAGCGGCCCCACCACCAAAACAAGATGAGTTGCAGCCACATCCAGTGAAGGATCAGTTACCAAACATTGCATACTGCATCACTAGTCCGCCTCCATGGCGTCAGTTCCCTTTCTCTGTCACTTTGATTTCCAGTTGTTTTTAGTTGGTTTTATTTGGAAATATTAGAATATACCTAAGTTGCTTTGCAAGGGCGTCCTTTATTTTTTTTTAAGAAATTCATTAGTTTTGTTTTCTTATTTTGATGTGTATATTTACTTTGTTCAAAAACTGGTGGATCTGTTTCAGTTTTTTATTCATATGGTTTTAGAACCAATTGTTTTATTTTTCTTTTCTTTTCTTGGCTTTCATTTTTCTCTGTTTTTTGTTCATACTTCAGATCTTTCTATTTTGGTTATTTCAGGCCGTAGGTCATTTTCTGGTTCCTCTATTTTCTCATGAGCCCCTTTTTGGTTTCTGAGCTGATCTAGTTTTTGTGCTTATTGTTTGAGCTCATTTGAGTTTTCATCTGTTGTGTGACCCAGTTGCATCTCTATCCCCTCGTTTTCTGTTTTTAAACTGAATCTAATGCATTTTGGTGTGGCCTGATGAAACACTTCATTCTTCTCGATGCTCTATTTCTCCCTTTTGAATTCTCTTGTTGGTATTTTATGCAGCGGAGGCTATTCTCCTTGGTTTCCAACATTACCTGGTTATGCTGGGCACTACTGTTATTATTCCTACTGCTCTTGTTCCACAGATGGGAGGAGGAAATGTATGACAAGAGAAAATTCGTAATTACCTCTCGTTCATAATATTTTTACACTTTACTTGTTGACCTGGTCCATCTGACTTAAATTGTTACTTGTTTTGCGTAGGAGGAGAAAGCTAGGGTTATTCAGACACTGCTGTTTGTTGCTGGTATTAATACAGTGTTCCAGACTTTGTTTGGAACTCGTTTGCCTGCTGTTATTGGAGGGTCATATACCTTTGTGGTGCCAACCATTACCATAATTTTGAATGATCGATACAGCAATGTTTTAGACCCTCATGAAGTAATGATCTTGCTCTTCACCTTGGGTTACTAATGTTCTGTTTTAACGTAGTTCTGATTCTGGAGCTTGGTTTTCTGATGCTGTGTAGAAATTCAAGAAAATCATGCGTGGGATCCAAGGTGCCCTGATTGTTGCTTCAACTCTGCAGATTGTGCTTGGCTTCAGTGGTCTTTGGCGTAATGTCGCGAGGTCAGTTTTGATGTATGGTTATCATATGAAGGCATCTATAGTTTGTTTAGTAAGTGCATGATTTTTATGTCTTTCTATTTGTGCAGGTTCTTGAGTCCCCTCTCAGCAGTCCCTTTGGTAGCTCTAGCTGGGTTTGGACTTTACGAACTTGGATTCCCAGGGGTAAGCATTTTTTGGAAGGGACTAAATACATTTCTGTGTATCGTGTGTTATATACATTTTCTATCCATTCATTGATTTGATCTCGATTTGGTAGTTGACCAATTTAATTGATTCTTCCAGTAATGGTGGGTCCCTCTTGACCATTGTATATATTTATTCAGCATCTACCCTCCAGTTGGTTTTGCTATAACTGAAAAACTGCTCTCTTCAATGTGTAGGTTGCAAAATGCATTGAGGTTGGACTTCCGATGTTGATTGCTCTAGTAATCTTTTCGCAGGTAAAATGCCTTGATAAGTAGCATCTCAATTTTCACTTTGCTTTTTATATCTCTTGTTAGAAGGGAAGCCTTGGCGCAACAGTAAAAGTTGTCGTCATGTGACCTTGAGGTCACAGGTTCATGGAAACACCCTCTTGCAAATCCCCTTCCCCAGACCCCGCATAGGTGGGAGCTTCGTGCACCGGGGCTGCCCTTTTTTTTTTATATCTCTTGTTAATTGAGCTCCAATAACAATCTATACTGTCATATTGTTTTCAGCAGAGTGACTGATTTGGAATTTTTTTGTTCACAGTATATACCCCATGCAATTGGTTCACGGATTCATGTCTTTGACCGATTTGCTGTTATCTTTGCTGTTGTAATTGTCTGGGTATATGCACACCTTCTCACAGTAGGTGGAGCATATAAGCATTCACCGCCGAAGACCCAGCGGCATTGCCGTACTGATCGTGCTGGACTTGTTGGTGCTGCACCATGGTAAGGGAATTGTTGTTATTTGATCTAAATTTAGATAGCTATTCATGTTGGTGAGATGCCGTTGTTGAACCACATATCTAGTCTCTTTTTTGTAAGCTCAAATGATTCTTCATCTGACAAGCCATTGATGCAAATGTTTGTATCTAATAAGAAGCATATTTCCATGGTGTTTAGTGCAATTATCAACTATGTGGTTTGAGATAACCGACACATTGTTTCAATATCTGATGTGCGTGACAAGATGGAAGGTCTGTCTATGTGGTCGTCTCTAATATCTCTCATTCTTACCTTCAAATGTCATGTATCCATGAAACATCCTAACAAGACCTGAACCATTAGCATAATAGATGGTCATGTAGCTCTAGTGGAACCAGTTTGCAGAAGTACTTGCTAGGATTTGCACAATTAGTGCTTTAGACAATTAGTTTGTGATGCTACCTCTATTAGATTGTTTTACTTTTATAACTGCACCAAGTGCTGTTTATCACTCTGCCTGGATATTGATTTTTGACTCACTGTTGCAGGATAAGAGTTCCATATCCATTCCAATGGGGAGCACCCACATTTGATGCAGGAGAAGCTTTTGCCATGATGGCTGCTTCATTTGTTGCTCTTGTAGAGGTCTGTGCTCCATTCTCTTAACTAAGTGTTTGAATGTCACATTACAACTGTCGGTACTTTTCTAAGTTGGCCTGTGTTTACTTTAAACTTATTTAATACCCTTACAGTTTATGCAATCATCAATACCACTGAGTTGAGATTCTTAATGCCTAATGAACTGATTGAAATTTAATTTAATTCTCCTGTATGTGTCCATGGTAATGCAGTCCACTGGTGCCTTCATTGCTGTCTCAAGGTATGCAAGTGCAACTCCATTGCCACCTTCTATTCTTAGTCGTGGTATTGGCTGGCAGGTAATAGAATTTCACTGTCCCTTGTCTGACTGTTTCTTATTTAGTTGGATGTTGAATTGTTGCATTACAAAATTTCATGCTTTTTCGTTTCAGGGGATTGCTATATTGTTAGATGGGTTGTTTGGAACGGTAAATGGGTCTTCAGTATCTGTGTAAGACTTTATTGAGAATCACCCATCTTTATGAGTTTGTTTTGTTGATTAATGACAGAATTTTGTTTTCAGATGACCAGAAACTAATCACTGGCTTATCCTGTTATAGTGAAAATGCTGGTTTGTTAGCATTGACACGTGTTGGAAGCCGAAGAGTTGTGCAAATATCAGCAGGTTTTATGATATTCTTCTCTGTTCTTGGTAAGTTTGTCATCCTTGCCTTTTCACACTATGCAATGTGAAATTACAAGGATCCAGTAAACGGACATTGCATTATTCAACTGACTACTGGATGAAGTCAGCAATTGTTGGCCGTTGTAGTATGCATGGTGGAAAGAGATATCTAGATTCTCCGTAGGATTCTTCATTGCTCTCAAGCATACAGCACGTAGGACATTGCTCTTGGCCCACATATTGTGATTGAGATAATCTCTCCACTACTAGTGGAACCCATGGACTGTTGTGTTGAGCCACAGAGCTTCGAGCAAAGTGCAACTTGTCTCATCTAATCTGTAGAGGTCTAGTTCATGCCAAATTAAGCTTATGCCACTTTCTCTTAAGTATACTTGCAAGATGTCCTAGTCTAAGTTCCTTGATATGGTACTATTTGGGTCGGTTTAGAATTTGTAATTTCTGGGTCTTCTTTGGTCCACATACAACTGGTAAAATATCATGTGCAAGCTCTAGACAATGGCACTGCACTCAGGTTATGGTAGTGGTATCAGCATCAAGTGTGTGTTTGTGTAATTTTATCAGCATCAGTTGGCATTTGATGGATTGAGTTTTCATATAATTTTGTCAGAATCTAACAGTTCTATTTTTTCGTGTTAGTTGCTGTAGTTTGGCTCCTTACTTAAGAATTACAATTGCAAGTTCTTTAATGTTGGGATCAGAATATTGGGACTATCTGAGTTGATTTATCATTTACTGCAGTGATAGTTGTAGTTTCTAATTATCTGTGTATTCCAGGAAAATTTGGAGCAGTTTTTGCTTCAATTCCAGCGCCAATTGTTGCAGCCTTATACTGCCTTTTCTTTGCATATGTGGGTAAGTATTACGATGTAGAACCAACCTATTGATTTATATCCTGGTTGTCATTACTCATCAGAACTGGTTTTTCATGGATCATGAAATTGTATCTGGTTATGTTTGCTGAGCAGGTTCTGCAGGTCTCAGTTTCCTTCAGTTCTGCAATCTCAACAGCTTCAGAACGAAGTTTATCTTAGGTTTCTCTGTCTTTCTTGGCTTGTCTGTGCCACAATACTTCAATGAATACACAAGCGTTTCTGGCTATGGTCCAGTTCATACTGGTGCAAAATGGGTATTATAGATTGGATCCTTGTCTTTATTGAGCTGTACTTCATCTATTTGGTGCCTTGTTGATTGCAAATAACTTGGTTTGTCACTGGTCTTGTGCAGTTCAATGATATCATCAACGTCACATTCGCTTCAGAAGCGTTTGTTGCAGGCTTTGTAGCATTCTTTTTGGACAACACCTTGCACCGGAAAGACAGTGCTACAAGAAAAGACAGAGGTTATCATTGGTGGAATAGGTTCCGGTCCTTTAAGACTGACACTAGAAGTGAGGAATTCTACTCCCTACCTTTCAATCTCAATAGATTCTTTCCATCAGTCTGATTGTGCAGCCACGCTCTGCAAAATCAGTGTCTTCCCAGGCTCTTGTGACAACAATATAATGTTCTTCCATCAGTCAAGTGGACAGTGTAGTGGTCTAAATGAATCCCTTTCCGGGTTGCGTCGGTTGCTTTTTTTACATAGTTCCCTTTTTGTATATTTCACAAGTGCAATGGATTCCAGCAGTAAAAAGAGAAATTTATTACTTTCTGTAGTTGAATTTAGTCCTGCTTTCCCCTTCGCTATCCACTGATCCTTTGGTTATTAATGCCATCATTTCTGCTTAATTGCCTATAGAGCAAGGCTCAACTGCAATGGCTTTATCTCTCAGACGTGCAAGTAGATGCATTCTATAAATTGAAACAGTAAATGTTAAAATATTTTGGAAATTTAGGAATATAGTTTGCGAAGGTTCTTTTGTTCTAGACCTACTATTTAGTAGATAATGTATTTATGTATTTCATGTTTTGGAAGAGGAGCCTTGGTACAAGGGTAAAAGTTGTCATCATGTGACTTTGAGGTCACGGCTTCTCAAGGCGTGGAATCAGCATCTTGTAAAATGTAAGGTAAGGTTATCTACTATAGGCCTTTGTAGTCTGCCCTTTCTCCGAACCCTGCATTTTTGGGAGTTTTGTGCCCCGGGACTGCCCTTTTATGCATAACATGTTTCTAGACTCTGGAATATGTGTCATAATCATATGTTTATGTTTTATGCTATAGGCTCTGAATGTTGGGCAGAAAGGGTCCAAGCAATATCTTGCCTCAAGATTTAAACAGAGAAATATTTCCTTGAGACCCCCTACATTTTCGTGGTGAACATGCTTTTTGCAAAGTGCAAGTACTTGCTCAAGGAAGTACCCTTTGTGCCCACATTGTGCCATCTTAGCACGACCCAATGCAAGCCATTTGGGTTAGCTGTTGATGCGAGTTTATTGTTGTGGATGTAGACATACAGCTTCCTCTGTATTTCGTCATTAATGGGGAGAATGTACGACTAGTTGGACTCTTCTCATGATATGTAGTTAAGAATTATGAGTGTCGGTAAGTGAGGAAAAAATGAAACTATGGTGGCCTGACGACAGAATAAGTTTATAAGGAGACGATGGCAATTGTCTGTTTACACTGAAAAATTATTTTCTTAGACAGGTTGAACGGATTTTATCTCTTATCTAGGACTATTATTTTGGACTAAAAGGGGTAGCCCCGGTGCATAAAGCTCCTGCGCATGCAAGTCCGGAGAAGGGCGGACCACAAAGGTCAATAGTATGCAGATTTACCTTATATTTTATAAGAGGTTGTTTTCATGCCTAGAACTTGTGACCTCGTGGTTATACAATGACAACTCTACCGATGAGCCAAGGCTCTCCTCTAATGAAAACATGACAAAGTCCAAAGTGTGTGGTTACCAGACTAGAGCACCCAAATTAGTTAGCTGATTCATTCTAAACCCAGTAAGAGAGAATTATTTAGCTTAATAATTGGTTCTTTTCTGAAGAAAAACAGAGCAAGGCATAATCATAACTCACAGTGGTCATGAATAAGGCCACCAGCTTCAGCGTTTCCAAGACTGCCTTGTTAGATCCATCAAATTTAAGCGTAAAACACCCGAAATCTGGAGCTTTGCAGTGAACCCCAATAAAAGGAGGCTCCTTAGTAAAACAGTTAACTTGGTTCCACTAGCGACTGATGGTTGGTTAAAATAAGTTATTTATTCTTCACTTGCAGTCACAGGTTTAAGGCGTGAAAACAGTTTCTTACAAAATACAAAGTAAAACTGTGTACTTTAGGTCCACTGGGGCCGCCCCTTTTTAGTTTTGTAGAGGGGAGTCTGATCGGTGCCTATATACGACGCGATTGGCCACTTCTGGTCATTTTCGGTCAAATTCTTGGGCAGAAGTTCAAAAATGGAAATCGAAACAAAGTACACACTGAATCGAAATCCCTTTGTCATCTGTTAGCTGCTGTGCCATTTATTAGACAAATTTAGCCGCTTGTCATCGCATGCAGGATTAGAACGTGCCTTGCAGTAGGATCCAAACAAAAGAATATTTTCTCTTCTTATCCAAAAAGAACTGCAGGGGAACTTGGCACAACAGTAAAGTTGTCATTATGTGATCTTGAGGTTACGGGCTCAAGGTGTAAAAATAACCTCTTGCAAAAATGTAAGATAAGACGTATACTATAGACCCTTGTGGTCCTCCCCTTTCCTGGGCCCTGCATAAGTGGGAGCTTTGTGCACCATGACTGTCCTTTTTATCAAAAAGAACTGCACGTTGGCAAGAGTAAGCCAATAGAAAATGAAAAGCTATTGGAACTGACTCCCAAACCCTGCCTAGCTAAGTAAGACCACTAGATTAGTGTTTGGTTTCTTCTATCGAGGCTATCTGCAAAAAAATTGTATTCATTGAATGCTTCTAGTTACTAGCTTTTTTAGTTGAAAAATCGAATGATCAAAATTTTAAAATACAAAACGTATAGCTAAAATCATTCGACACTTATGAATTTTGGTGTCTAGCCAATCTAAGCAAGACCAAACAAGATGGATAGGTTATATCTTTCAAAAGTAGTGTTTAACTAGGTGGAGTTTTGGAGTCAATCCCAAAACTAAGTCTGAGTATAAAAAAAGGGCAGCCTCGATGCATGAAGCTCCCACATATATAGGGTCCAAGGAAGGGGTGGACCACAAGGGTCAATAGTTCGCAGCCTTATGTTGTATTTTGCAAGAGGCTGTTTTCACTTCTTGAACCCGTGGCCTCAAGGCACATGACGAAGACTCAGTCTGAGTATCATTTCTCAAAATATTGCAAAAAACCTTGATACTCCTAAATGTTGTTATAAAGGGGCACAAGGCTCTCCTCTATGCAGAGTCCAGAGAAGGGGCAGACCACAAGGGTCTATAGTATGCAGCCTTACCTTGTATTTTTGCAAGAGGCTGTTTCCACGCCTTGACCTGTGACCTCAAGGTCACATGACGACAACTTTACTATTGCACCAAGGCTTAGCTTCCTTCTGTACGTGTGAGGTCTATATTTCCAGCTTAACACTTATTCTTATCGCCTGATTATTTAATATCCAGTGTTAAACCTCCCAAAGCACTTGAATTAGTTCTGCCACTAGTTCCTGGCAGATTCCTAATCAACTGCTAGGAGATAGCAAAAACAGAACCCCATCCATCATCTTGAGTTCTTGGAGCAAATCAAAGTCAAAATCTTGAATTTCTTTCCAAAAGAAGCATCTTGTTTAACAGATTATTTCCCATTTAACTTGAAAGAACGAATACAAATACAAATATATAGTACGCAGCCTTGCAAAATGTAAGGTAAGACTGCACACTATAGGGCCTTGTGGTCCACTCCTTCAGACCCCGCATAGACTGGACCTTCGCCCACCAGGGCTGCCCTTTATCCTTTGTATGTAACCCCTGTCATGCTAAGCTCATCTACCTATATCATAACAAAATTTCCACTACTATGATATAATCTGATCCCAATCAGGTACGAAGAACTGCAAGACGTTGATCCAATACTTACTGCAAGCTGTAGAATTCATCAATAGATCTGAATTCTGCATACTTTGGGGAAGTCTTTCACTTCCATATCATCTTATCTGCTCTTCAATCAAATCTAGACCCACCAGAAGAAATGACATTCCTTGAAACGGCAAGAAATAGAAACAGACACCTTGTGCGGATATCAAACCCCTTGCAGTCGCTGGAAGCAAAAGAAAAGCAAGTGCGAGCTCCTTCCTGTAGAGCCGGTTACGCTTTTTGACCACCGGAACTTCTTTATGTCCCCTGAGTTTGTTCATTGCTGATAAACTAGACTCAGAAGTATGCCTCTGTAGCTTTTCTTGGGTTACATTCTTTGATTCCCTCTTAGTTAAAGGGGCAGCTCTGGTGCACGAAGCTCCCTCATATGCGGAGTTTCAGGAAGGGGCAAACTACAAGGATCAATAGTATGAAGCTTTACCTTGCATTTTGCAAGAGGCTGTTTCCATGCCTTGAACCCATGACTTCAAAGTCACACAATGACAACTCTACTGTTGCACCAATGCTCCCCTTCTTTGATTCCCTCTTAGCTACTGCTAATAAATCATGTTTAGATTATCTTCCCATCTTCTTAGTAACAACCCATTCATAAGAACACCCCAATTGGAAGAGGCCAGTAATCATGGCACTGAATTTTGTTACAGACATTGTAATAGGTAAGGTAATATCGAAGGGAATAAAATAAAAAAAAGGACAGCCGGGTGCACGAAGCTCAGCTCCTGCAAGGTCGGGGCAGACTACAAAGGATCTATAGTATGCAGTCTTACCTTGCATTAGGTTGTTTCCACGCATTGAAACCATAAACTCTATGTCACACGGCAACAATTCAACCGTTGCAAAAGGCTCCCCTTCTAAGGGAATAAAAAAATCAGTGAAAAATAAAAAAGACAAGAATACTGAATTTTTGAAGCCAGAAAATATGTTTGCTTGATATATTTTACTAGTAAAGGATGTGAACATCAGCATATCTGATTTTCAATTGATTGCACGCCATTGCTTCTTACTGATACAAGGCTATCTAAATTATAAACAAACAAATTAGTAAATTAATGAAGTAAAATATGAAACATAGTGAAATTGCCACAATGAAAAGTTTCTCTGTGTGATATGAGTCCCATCAGTACATACTACAGCTGATATGGTTTTGTTTGCTAATCAATAAAAGAAGCCAACCCGGATACAGAAACAGATGGACTGAATTCTCTTATCTCTCTCTCATTGCACACTGGAATCCGAACAAGAAACATTGGAAAACCTGAAGAATCCAACATCTTATACACATCTTCACCTACTGCAGGCTTTTAAATTGTTAGGCTTAATCCAGAAACACCCAAAACATAATATTACCTATCTAGTGATTGAATCATGAACAGAACAATGCATAACTTGGTGAGTGATTGAATCACAAGGACAATGTGATTAGATCTGAAAGACGCCAAGAACAGAAAGCTTGATGCAGAAGACTCTGAACCTCCCACTGTTGAGTCATATGCAAATTCTAGCCTTTCAGATGAGCAATGGTCTCTAAGAAGAGAAAACCACAGAAACAATGAGAGAAGCTCTGACAAACTTCCATAACCTTCCCTTGTTTTTGAGTTCTTCTCTTTCCTTGAAGATGATCACAAGTTTCTTAATTGCAGCAAGTAGACTCCATATAGAAATGGCTAACCAGGAAACAAAAGCAATAGCTCTGTCAGCTGTGAGAAGAAGAACCCATGTGAATTGCTTCATGTTCTTAGATTTCTGTTTCTCAGGAAATCTGTTTTGAAGCAGGGCAGCTGATTTCTACAACAGAGAAGTTAATGGGTTTCTCAATTGTTACTGCAAGTGATCTTGGTGCCATTTTTTCCTTTACAATTTGGCCTTTGTAGCAGAGAAATGTAAAGAAGAACCAAGCTGAATTTGCTATTTCAAATGAACTAGCAAGCAGATGGATTTAAATTATAATAACTCAAATATGCATACTTTTGACTATTCCAACAAACCGTTGACTACATTAATTTTGGCTAATGATATATACATCTCTTTTAGAAGGGGAGCCTCTTGGCAAGAGTAGAGTTGTTGTCGTGTGACTTTAAAGTTATAGGCTCAAGCGTGAAAACAGGCTCTTATAAAATACAAAGTAAGACTGTGTACTATTGATGCTTGTGGTATCGGGACTCTGCACCTGAACTGCATCTCTCTGCACCTGGACTGCATCTCTCTTTCTCACTGGTGAGACCCATTTTTGACCCAAATATTATAGTAACTCAGACACGCGTGTACTCACGTGCACTCCACTTGTTTGAAAAACGGGGCATCGAAGTCAAGGGCCACGATGCAACGTAATCAGGATCTGCAGAGTGCAGCCAACACAGGATCGGTAAAGGGCTGCTGAAATCAAACATGGGGTAGACTGGACACAGTGTCAAGATGTAACTCCTGATTGATTGGATTGCATTGTAATTGCCGTCCATTTTGCAACTTAAAAGTAGCAAAGGCTAGGATCTAAGATCATCGAAATTGAAGAGAAATTTGGGAGGTAGAATAATAGATGGATGTGCGGCCGGAGATGGTTCGTCGTGCCAACATCTCTCTCGTATAAGGTTTCTGCGTGTCACACTCATGCATTTCAGAATGCAAACGCAGACTACCATACTCAACTGCGTCTCAAGAAGATTATTATCTAATGAAGGTAGGGCCCAGACAATTGGAAATCTACTGTGACCTTCTCACGTCCACCAACCGTACGATGTTTAATGCGAGAACTCAGAAAAAATAGCAAAATTTGTGCTTCGAAAATTCTACTTATCTACAAGCACTCAAATTGCACTAATAAGCTTTCTTCGCGGAGAGGTAGAGAGATGGAACTGACTGAATTTGGGAGGCGCCTGATTAAATTTAGAAGGTGGAGATTGAATGCAAAAGTAAAATATAGGGCCACGCAAAAAGATTTTAAAAAAGAAAAAGAAAAGAAAAAGAACAGTGCATGAAGCTCTCGTGTGTGCAAAGTTCGAAAAAAAGACAAAACTACAAAAGAGTCTATAATACGTAGCTTTACCTTGTATTTCTACAAAAAATTATTTTCACACTTTAAACCTATATAGACCTACCGAGTCTATGTTTAGCTGTTTTGCTATGTCACACGGTCCTAGTGCCTTGTCTCCATGCAACTAGCCACTTTGGCCTAGGATGGGTTATACTATATTGAATCTAGTAAGACTCCACCACATTTAAGAATTAAACATTTCTATTATTGCTCTCTTCTACCTAGAAACATCTGATAAAATAAAAAAAATTATGCAATCAAAAATTAAGTAAAAATTAAAAAACTGATAATAAGTTGGCAACCCACGCTTTCTCCCAACATACAGGAACTCCTTCAACACTAACAGGAGATGTAGGCCCTGAATTTTACTGTTTGTGGTTTAAACTTTATATCATGGTTCTGAAACATGTTTGATCAACTTTCGCTTACCCAAAATTTTAAGATATATATATATACAAGGAGGTAGTGTATCACATTACTTTAGAGGATGTAAGAATTTGAGAATGGTGCATATGAGAGTGTATGCGAATTCAATGCATATTTAATCGCGTCTCCGTATAATTTTCTAATCATATTAGTAAAATCGAATCAAATTGAACGTACAGGATTTACCAGTCAAATTGTTGGACAAATCCTAAGCCAATTAGGTGAGTTTGCAAGCTGTTACTTAACTAGCATTGATATGTTGAAGTTACATCTTCTAATAATCTTCAAATTATTACATACGGAATCAATAATTTGTTTTTAGTACTTTTACGGTAAAAGTTGTCGTCATGTGACTTTGAAGTCACAGGTTCAAGGCGTGGAATCAGCCTCTTGCAAAATGCAAGGTAAGGCTATCTACTATAGGCCCTTGTGGTCCACCCCTTCTCTAGACCCTGCATAGGCGGGAGCTTCATGCACCGGAACTTCCCCTTTTACTGTAACTTGAAATATTATCTACATCAATTGTTCTGCTCTTGTAGGCTTTCACATATATTGTCTTACAGGTCTCTCAGGACTAGTGTAAGAGAAGAAAATGATCAGAAATGAATGATTTGGATCAACAAAATCTGCTACAGTTTGAATTATCAGCGGCCCATTCCACCAACCACCATCTAGTAAAGCTATTATCGTACAAATGATTTGGCCAACTTGCCGGTCATGAATTAGTTCGCTCTGCACCACCTGCGGCCCGATAGACCGAAAATGAGCAAGTTGATCTCTTTCGTTGAGGCTGCATTCATTTATAAAATGTCAACACGTGAGAAGGGTTGACTCTCCTAGTGGCTCGGCAAGATAACAAAAAAAATTCATTCATTTTAATGCTAAAATGCTTATGCAGTAGTGCTTAAATCAACTGAATATTCAAGTTTCTTAGAATTCCTTCTAGGGAACTGAATTTTTGATATATACATAGGGAAAGCCATGTGCAATGAAAAATGCAAACACGGTTTGGGGAGGGATCTTTTTCTGCTTTGCAAACAAGAAAATTATCTACTCCATCCGGCTAATTTTGGGTTCGAGTCCTAGGCAACCCATTAGCATACGTAAAATACAAAACCTATTTATTATTGCATAAGTCTATATGCCCTCATTTTTTTAACTCACTTAATTCACAAATTGTTCTGATGGATCTATCCATATGAATATGTATCTGTTGATATTGGTTGACATAAAATGTTTAGGGAGCACACTTGTGTTAGGGATATTCGCAACAGCTTTCCCCGTAAGGCCACGTGGCCGATGCACATTAGTGACAATTGTTTCACATAATCCTTCTTCTAAAATGATAGATAAACCTTCTTGTTAAATGATCAAAGCCGTTGATTTAGTTGGGTTAGATATGGACAGCCCACATGCCAAATCCTCCCTTGCATGACTCATCTATATAGTAAGACCTACCAGATAAACGGCTTGACAAGTAGGCAGCACTTGTTGCCTGCTCATATTTGTTCCAAAGGAGAATAGGCATCCACGAACAAGGATTTATCCATGGAAAGCATTTTACTGCTTCAAATTGAATGCCTAAGCGCACAATTCAATTTCAAGCTGTGATACGCTTTCAGCAGAGAATTCCTTTTTCCATGGAAATCAACTTCCACCCGTTTCCTGCCAACCAAACAGGCACTAAGTGAGGCTTGATGGATCAACCGACTCCGATCGTCTGACGAACGGCAATGGGCCAGGCACGAGCCGGTTGAATCCATTGGCTACAACACAACTGGATCCTGTAACATATAGGGGCCTACGGCTACTGGCATCCCCACACGACGAAAACCATCCAATCAATCACACAATTAACATCTTTGTTCCCTGAGATAGTGGGATGGAAGAATTTAGTGAACTGGTTGGGCCAAAAGGTCTCATCATGGAAATCCAGTGTCCAATCTGAAAGCTTCAACATGTACAAAGAAGACATCCAATGTTTTCAGCAATGACATGTTACTCAACCTAAATGACAAAAATTGGCATTGTGCAGAGTTTGTGAATTCATGGCCAAAATTGATGTTCCAGAAGAGGATGTGGACCAATCCGGGTAGTCAGAGATACTCTGCTGAGTACTGAGGAGACTTGTCCAGGTAGAATGTGAAAGAGTAGGGAAAGTCAGGTGTTTTCATGTGAGAGGAGTGTTCTCAAACAATGCCTAAGAGTGCAAGCAGTTCATGAAATGCAGGAACTAGCATAACTTTTGTAGTTGTAAACATTGCATTGAGTTCAACTAAACTGTGATTTATTTACTGCTGTGTTAGACTACAAATAGCGATGAACGAAAAACTGTTGATCCTTAACCAGTGGCTTTTCAGCATACAGACTCTAACGGCACGAGTTAATATATAAAAGGCGTGAACTTAAGTTCCATATGCTGTTTCCTGGACAAATGGTGTGTGATAATGATCTTCCACCAAAAGTTACCTTGTATCACCAGCACGACCACTTTCAGTGGGCAACTTCTCCAGGAACCAGACAATGGGACGAAGAATCCCTCACTGGCCAGGATTACGTGCTTGCAACCTCTTCCTTTCAAACTCAAGCTGCGCATAAGCAAGAAATGTAGTCACTATCGCAATATTTGGTACAGGTTAGAGTTTAGTTTTGCCAGACTGATCTGCAGAACAAGTCTTACCACTTTTTTCACCCGGTCATTGGCGGCTGGAGTTCCTCCGCTAACGTTTTCAGGGTGGTATGGACTGCTAACACGCACTTCATCCATCACCACTATAAGAGTCTTATCCCAACGAACTGGTAGCCTGATGAGCAGCAGAGCTAAGTGAGCATGCATATATTTGACAACAATGGTAGAAACCAGGACATATGAGCTGTACGAAGAGATAGTATAGGGCTATTGCAATTTTATGACACTTCAACCTGTGTGAAACATTTATAGAGGAAAAAACCAAAAGTGCTACACAAATTCCATGAAGCATTACAAAATCAAAGTGGCAAATATGCAAGCAAGGACTTCCCTCATGCCACATTATATAGCCTGATCTGATGGAGTATTGTTCACAGTACATGCGCATATTTTTCACATGACCTGTGCCTTTTGTGTTATTTAATGCTAAAAGTTCCAAAATAATAAACTGGGAAACAACCAACCATCTTAAGTTTGCATTTGAATAAGACTGGAAATCCTATAGGACAAGAGAGATATCATAACCAGGATGTTACACAATATGTAACTTTCCAGACTATATATGTTCGACCAACTAAATTCCCTAAACTAGAGCTATTCTGCAGGACTGCTGAACAATTACAAGGCACAACGAAATCCAATTAAACACAGCCAATGTCACAAACACCCCACACTCCAAGATATTATAACACCCTACTTGTGATGATACCTGACCTACCAAAGTAACCATACTTTCTCGCAGTAAGCCTTCTAAAGGCCCTATTTCCTGCTCTAGTTCACCCGCAAAACATGTCTCCAAGTATGTTGATGTCATTTGATGATTTTGAAAATCTTGTTTATCCCTGAAAGTTTGAGAGATGGGATAGAGTACGTGTAAGTTTTCTTTGAGTTTTTACCAAATGAGAAGTGATGTGGAGATCATCATCGTGTTGCTTGTATATGCAGTTAATTTGCTACCCACATAAGGTAGGGTAACAATTGTCCGGAGCATGGATCAGAGCAGAATTGGGGAATCCATAGCATTCACCTGTCTCTGTAACAGTTGCCAGCTCGTTTGAAATAGGAACATTGTATATTTTCACAGTAGCTGGGATCAACCTTGTTGCATGTATTGCATAGAATGAGGCAGTGTAATTCATGCATGAGTCATGATAAGGATTGCCTGTCCCCAACATTGATGCATAAACAGGCTAGAATGGTATCTGAGCAAGATAGGAGATAGCACGAACAGTTAGGATCAATCTACTGCATACAGTGTACAGGATTAGGCATTGTACTACATACATGAGCCTTGAAGAAGTATCAGCTGTCACCAATATTAATGCATAATCATCCCAGACCTGGACCAGAGCTGGATACTGGATTGTGGGAAACATCCAACTACTAGGCAAAGGATTGACTTGCTTAAGGGAGCAGTACAAATGACTAGTTGCCACTATGACACCAGCTTATCCACTTTAAAATTTGCAAAACACAAATACCAAAACAAATGTTGTATCTTGCAATAGGATTTCTTGGGCTCGTTGGAGGAAAAATAAGTTCCAAGAGAAATGCCACGAGGACTCACTTGATTTGTACTTCTTCCTTAAGCAAGAAGTGCCTTTCTCCTTGGCATTTTTCTCATGGAACAATAACATCAAGAACATGCCGCTCCCGGTTTCTGGACATTTGTAACTCTCTTAAACAAAATTATCAATATGCACCAGCAAAGTGAAGAAATTTGTTCATGGAAAAGGGATGAAAGAGTAGCCTCAAATTCCCAATACAAACACGTCATGAACAAATTTGGCATGTCTTAACTAATCTCAAAAAGGTCTTTCCTATTTTTCCCATCACAAGATCCCCAGGAAAAGTGCCTACATGCAAGCCTCAAACACAACATCTGCTTAGTAGATGAAGAGTCAATATGCTGGATGTAGAAAACTTTATTAAAGCATTGCTGAACCTGGTCACTTCAAGCAAAGCATTCTCCTATATGAGAGAATTAGATTTAAAAAAACAAAAAAAAGTTAGCAGAGTTATCCATCTCATGTAAAATCCCTAGCTTCACAGCCATGGCTGAAGGGTCCCCAGTTGGATCACTGAGAAGCTTATATACCAATGACACATGAACTACCAGTCAAAATGCCTTTCTGAAGGATGAAAAAGTTTCAAGCTTAATTTCAACGATTTATTTATAATTATATACTTGTTTATCATCACATTTCAGATATCTTCAGATGCCACCAATTGAATGTAAGATTCCAAACCTAAAAAACGACTCAGTAAATTCTAATGGATTTTCTTCAAGTATCACCAACTGATACATTATTTATTGTCTATATAGCACAATTGACCATCTTTGAAAAACGTTTGGGTTGTCCAAGATGATCTCCCAGACTATTGTCATTACAAGATGTCCAACTTCAACCTAAACAGCAAACATAACAACCTGCATTTGGGTTGTTCTCGAAGATGATCTCCTAGAATCTCATCAGTACAAGATGTCTAACTTCAACCAAAACAACAAACATCCCAACGTACCAAAGGTATTCCAAAAAAGGAAAACCTAAAGCAGATCCTTCTAGCCTAATTTGTATCAGTCCGCTAAGTAATGGAAAGCCTGGAAGATGTAAATCTCACCTAGCTTCAAAATGAAATTTTTGTAGCATGAACTTGAACCTACAAAAATATTTTTACCAAAAAACATTGCAGAACCTTTACCACTTCGGGTTTCTCTGCATGATAGAATTCATTTAACCTCTACCTCCTGTCCTAAATGCACCTAACAGACCAATTAGTCTTTGATAGTAGGAGACTCATGAGTACCTGTTTGCACTTCTACAGTATCATGATGCAGTTCTAAGGAACAAAAAAGTCCTAACATCAGGAGAAACACAATTTATACTGTCAAGGACAGTCCCCCTGGACCTTGTCTTCTCGCAGTAACAAAAACTGTGTCAAAAAGGCGAAACTGAGTAACTGCAAACAGCCAAGTTCCAAACATAAAGATGTATGGCTGCATGCTCCCATTTCAGTTGAATAACTAAAAGATTCCACATCAGATGGAAGCAAATCACCAATAGCACAAGTGTTACCATTCTTATCCACGTAAAGAGGCCATCTGCAGGATTATCTGC
Source organism: Warburgia ugandensis (assembly GCA_035236585.1). NCBI lineage: Eukaryota > Viridiplantae > Streptophyta > Magnoliopsida > Canellales > Canellaceae > Warburgia > Warburgia ugandensis. The sequence goes on along the minus strand of CP141138.1, from coordinate 7,038,361 downwards.
TAATCCCATGATGTTGACAAAAGAAAAATGGCTTCATGGATGACATGAAGCATCCAAAATGATCTCCCCTAAACTAAATGCTCCTGGTGAAAGTCTACTCGGCCATTTTTCAGCCTTTTACAGGCCCCTCCAACCAACAACAGGATGAATAATTCATTCTTGAAAGTATGAACACCAACAAGGAGGGCTTTCAATTACACTTTCATTTCAAAGTATCCCACCAATACTGCAAGGCCAGGATATCTTCTATCAATTTACTCATTGCAAATTGGGGAGACTACAAGCAAGGTTCATGTCTTGAGCAATACAATTTGCTCATTGCAACCAATTCCCTATTTTGCAGGATATTTTCTACCAGACAGCCATAGAATATTTTGTTCAAACTGACCCATCCAATCAGGGAGATGTTAGTACATATTATTAATCTCCCAAATGGATTGTTTTCCATGTATTCCTCCTATGGGTGCCAAGGAATTACCATCAGAAACGACATTACAGAGAATATTGGTGTTCCAAGAATGGTATAGTTCTTCAAGTGATATAGGAAGGACCCCAAATATTTCAGACTAGTCCAAGAATTCCACTATAATATGAAGGCCACCTTGCAATGAACTAATAGATGATTTGCCTATTTCCCACTTCTCTACAAATAGCACATTGGTATCAGGAAGAAGTGCTTCTTTCAAATATCGAAGGCCTTTTACCTAATAGAGCTCAGGAAGAAGTGCTTCTTTCAAATATCGAAAGCCTCTTCCCTAACAGAGCTTAGTTTCTCATTATATTTCTGATTCCAATCCAAACCTTTGCTTGTGACTTGCAGGCTTGCAGCATCCTTCCAGTCATCAATTCTTTATATTCTTACTTCCCCTTCCCATAAAGAATCAATTTGTATAAGACACCACCAAAGGGATGTTCCTTGGCCATCAGATTTTGTAGATGTTACAAATGGAGTTTATCTTGAAACATAACCCTTTGCAAGTTCGAGTTTAGACCCATTGAACAATGGCCACCCGTCATTCTAGATAGAATGAAAGAAACAGCCTCATAACTCATGGCTAAAAGAATCTTGACATCAGAGACACCACCTTCTTCAAAGCTCAAAACTCTTCTATGTCACCACAGTTCCTTGGCCATCAGATTTTGTAGATGTTACAAATGGAGTTTATCTCGAAACATAACCCTTTGAAACAAGTTTCAAGTTTAGACCCATTGAACAATGACCACCCATCATTCTAGATAGAATGAAAGAAACAGCCTCATAACTCATGGCCAAAAGAATCTTGACATTGGAGACACCCACCTTCTTCAAAGCTTAAATCTTCTATGTCACCACAGTAAAGCAATGCATCCAAACTTTTACAAATGAGGTAAGACCTCTCCCGAGATGTCTTCAAAAAGATTCGCCAAGATCATATTATGTCCCGAGATCCATAAGCAATTTGAACCCAATAGGCATATTATGTACATAATCCCACAAGTCCTCATTCAATATCACATGAAGTTTGTCTTTAAAGTTATTTTTAGTAACTGAGAAAATTACGGTGCATTATTGATCGTAAAAATCAAAGGCTCTTCACGACAATCACCGTTAAATTAAGAGTCTCGGTATTTTCAGACGTTAAACTAGTGTTTGATGTTAGATGCCACCTTTTTGCTTTTCTTCTTAGATCTAAGTCATTCGTCTTGTTTCTACTTATGAAAAATCATCAAAATCAGATAATTTTAACTACTGCTTTTTACATTTTTTATATTGATGGTCCCAATTCAAACCATGAAGAAACATAGGTTACAAGTGTCCAATCAGAGTTACTTTTGGTATGTATGCAAACTAGGAGAGTCCAAACAAGTTGATAGGTTAGCTCTTCCGAAAATCATGCCTACAATCATTAAATGGTTTCGTGTGACATCAGATGTTAATTTAAGCATCTGAAAACACCAGGACTCATAAATTCACATGACATATGAAATTGTCCTTTTTGGGGGGTCCTAAATAATGTAACCAAACTGCTTTGTTGTTAAAGGAATACTAATACACATGGAAACACGATGGTTGCCAACTAGTGGGATAACCAGCTTGGTTTCTGATGATCATAGACACCTTAAATTAATCCGTCACAAGAAGTTTTAAATACAAGAGTAATAATTATGAGATCTCCGTTCAAACCAGTATCTCTCATGAAGTGATGGTTGTCTCCTCCTTAAAAGTGCCAAGTTGGATGAGAAACTACCAGATGTTAGGCTACCATATAGTATATAGACCTTTTAAGCCATTATCTCATAATTACCTTGAGCTATGGATATACCCTAAGCTGCACTTGACTTTCCTTCTAGCAAACTGTACTTTCCCCTATAAATGAGATGATTTTTTTGAAAAGACACCAAAATAATTTATTCAGATAGACAGAAAGAATCGCAATATGAGAAACAATGCTGCACCACTATACTCACTAGTATGCCTGGCCTGTCACTCCCATAGCTAAGGGATTAGCAAGGGTGGTATCCTTGATAAGCCCTAACTTTTAAGTGGAAACTTTAAGTAGCCCTCATATTTTTAAAAATTTTAAGTATCCCGCATGTTTTATTTCCTAATTTCATGCAGCCCCATGTGACCAGATATATACATCCAGGCTGTTACTACTAGGGGCAAAATAGGTATTTTATGTCCACCTCTTCCTTAAAACATTTTCTATTCAAATTTGCGGCAGAGTTCAAACACATGAAACCCCCTAAATGCTGCTCTCCATGGAAACCAACACCCCATTGTCTAAATGAATAAAGTAGCCCTCATGTTTTATTTCTTAACTTCAAGCAGCTCCATGTGACTAAATATACATAGCTCGCCTAATACAACAAGGGACAAAATAGGTATTTTCCATTTCCCTCTTCCATAAAACATTTTCTACTCGGATTTGCTGCAGAATTTGATCAGATGAAACCCCCTAGCTGCTGCTCTTTATGGAACCCAATACCCCATTGTCCAAACCAATATGGGATATATGACATGGGAGGAGTAGAACCCAACCCCCTGTCTTTTACTTGAAGAAGATAGACGTCGCTCTTGGACCTTGTTGGTCTTATTGCCACTTTCTCATGATTCAAGTATTGGACAACTCACTTGATTCAAATGAGTTGCAACATTTCTGTTCACCATGTGGTAAAATGCAAACCCGCACCAAAAGCAGCTACAGGCAAAGGAGTTTACCTAGGCTAGACGAGGCATTGCTTTGGAAGTATTTTAATTATTGCTTCTTTCACTAGACAAGTATTATCCATCCATGATCTTTGTCCTCATGCTAGTTGCAATCTGATAATATAATATTCCCAGCCAACTGAATCCATAAATCTTTTTTGCACCTCTATCTTCAATGATTCGGCTCATCTCGAATGCCTCTACATGTCCAACTGCAGCTAAATAGATGTTGCAGAGTAGAAGATAGTAACCTCCTTCATCCAGTTTCAATTCCGGTAGCTTTCACGACCCTTTCACCCATATCAACATCACCATGAATCCTACATGCACCAAGCAATGTTCTCCAAAAGACATCATTGATTGGAATGGGCATGTCCATGATCAGTTCATAAGCCTCCTCCAAGCATCCTGCTCAACCCAACATATCCACTGAACAATTGTAATGCCCCACCCACCTTAATTCTTTACTCCTCCTGCATGCTCTCAAACAATGATAGCCATCCATCCCTTGTGGACACAGGCACTGAACCCTGCCAGAAATGTCAGTAGGGCCTTACCTCAGTCTCTACCATCTTTTCAATCAATCTACCAGCTTCTTTTGCAATTCCATGAATTGCACAAGCTGAAATGATTGAATTCCAAGAAATCAAGCTCTTATTCTCCATCTTATCAAACATTCCCCATGCCTTCTTCATGCAGCCACACTTGGAGTACATCTCTATCAAGGCATTACATAATGAAGCCGTGCATTAAAAGCCCTTTTCATCAATGTACTAGTGAAATTGGATCCCCTCCTCCAAGTCTCCTAAACTGGCAGGCTGAGATTACTCCCACCATAGTCACTTAATCCGGTCTAACCCCAGCTAACTGCATTTCTTGATACAATTCTAATGCCTCTCTTGAGAGCCCTGCCTGAGCTTAGCCACATGCAGTTCATTGCAGCCCAAGAGACCACATCTCTATCTGGCATCTCCCCAAACCAATGCCTTGAGTTGCTCAAGTCATGACTCCTTACATACACAAAAACCAATCCAGACCATGAAACAACATCTGGGACACTCATCTCCTCGAAGACATGCTGAGCTGTGGTGGGAATTGCATTGATAGCACAAAATTGGAGCAATGTGTTCCTCACAAAGACACATGAGCAGAGCCCAAACCTAATAACTTCTGGTGATGATCATAGACTTAAGAAATTGCACTCGCAGAAATCTACAAATGAAATCCCACCCTCCCATGTGATAAATCCCATATACGTTCAGACAATCAGGCTTTGGGTTCCATGCAGAGCAGCAACTAGTGTTCATCTGTTTGAACTCTGCTGCAAATCTAGATAGAAAATGACTTAAGGAAGAGGGTAACACAAAATACCTACTTTGACCTTAGTAATAACGGTCTAGATATACAAATATGGTTGCATGAGAAATAAAACATAGGGCTACTTAAAATTTCCAGTTAAAAGTTGGGAGCTTATCAAGGATACCACACAGATTAGCAATATCATTGGCTATCATAAGTACATAAAAGTGGCAAAAACTCAATATCACTCTAAAAGCCACAATATCATATTTGACTTGTTTCTACACACTGCATGGTTAATGAATTGTCTACCAAATTTCACTCTCAAAATCCTCTTCAAAGAATCTGCCACAAAGCCTCTTCAAAGATAAGAACAGATTGGTCCTACACCTTATTTGAGTCGAGAATAAGGTCCAAAGCAGATAATGCTAGTGTGGATTCCCAAAAACAACTGTGAAAGTTTAATCTTACAGTATATGGAGAAAGATAGACCTCATGCGATCCACACCTAGCCTTAGTGTTCCAAAATTTTCTTCCACTTCAAAAGGAAGTATTGCTTCAAAACCCATGAAACATTTTCTCTCACTAAAGCACATCTTACCAAAAACTTTTATGTCCCAAGTCTATGGTTGAAGGAAGCATAACAGTCCTTGAAGTGCAGTTATCCACCTAACAGAATTATTCCAAAGGATAAAAAAAAAAATTTGAAGTACCACCTTAGCTAGCTCTTCTATAGCATACATCCAGGTATGCAAATTATCACAAGGCTCTAAAAGACATGCAGTACTACTTCTAGTAGGTCTTCTATCAAATGATGAAATCATCCAAATACCATCAAAATATATAGCATACAAGAGGTGAACATGAGTAAATATTTACCCTGTCACGAGGACTAGAGATACCTAACAATCTTCCTCACATGTAAGAATTAAGGAGGTGCCTGATTAGGCGCAGCTTTGATAGGTATGATCTGAATACCAACAAAAATGTTAACTTGCTAATGCATAATTGATAAACACAGTATCCTCAAGTAGATCCCTCTCATCAGAAGTTAGATTATGACTAGTTCAAGAAAAAGTTCGTCAGCTTGCACACTTTTCTGTACAATTCTTAAAATGCTTTTCCAAAATATTGCTACCTAACTCCAAAGAAAGTTCTCAGTGTGTGGAAATCTATCATATCCAAGATAGACTTCTCATAACATGTTAAAAAATCAAATACAAGGAAAACAGCATGATTAGTTTGAGATCCTAATTGTTTAGTAATAAAACTAATATTACTGGGTATCTTGTGAATAAGACCTCAAGAAAGTGAGATACCAAGGGTACCAAAACAACTGAATCTAATGTACGAACAGATCCCTAAATTTTTGCTAGAATTGAAGAACTGCTAATCACACATGGCCTAAAGTATTTTAAATTAAGAGACAAAAGAAAAGAAATCTTGTGATCTCCTTAGAGCAGCACAGGGTCTAAAGCATCTTTAATTTGAAACAATTGATATATTCTCACAAAAGTGGGATAACATAACATTCACAGTTGACACTACACCCAACTAGAATGTCAACCTCAAGGAAATGCAAGTGTTAGTTCAACGATAGCTGCACACAATGACAGGAAATGACAAGGCTTAAGAGAAAGTATAATTACTTTCTACAATATAATGAGATATGAGACCTTGGGATTTCCAAGCAGTTTGATGGATATTGACTATGAATTCACAACCCACCCCAACTAGCCATTCAAAATAGGATGCTCTTTTGGTTAAAGCCAATTGGTCTCATCATGTATGGCTGATCTCTCCTAAAACCTCAACCATTGCATGTAGGGTAGAGATGGAAAGAAGAAAGTCAACCCTATAACAAAACAACCTTTCTGGAAGCTAGCTTAATCAATGTGCTCCAATATTGTTATATCCAGCCTAGCACAAACAATTGATTTGCAAGTCTCATCATTACACATACGCAATGAACTCGTTCCTAGATATTATGGACCAACCTGGAAATGTGAGCTCCTGCTTAAAGCCCAATTCATCTGCAACACTCGAAATTTTAATCTATATGAAGCTTAGCACCCATAACGTTGTCTTTCTTTCACAACTTCTGATCTATATGATACCCATCAAAATATCTAAACTCACATTAAAGTAATAATCCAAAATTTCCTATCTTTCTTCCCAAAAAATTGCCAAAAGGATTACAATCTTACGTCTTAGATAATGCATCAAAAATGCTCTGTGCCTCGGCCGTGACACCCACGCCAATCCTCTCCGCTTCAATCTCTGCTTGCCTGCATAATTATCTCATCAATAAACACACCCACCCAAAAAAAAAAGAGAAAAAGAAAACAAAGTAGCATATGGGAAATGATAAAATTCTCACCTTATAGCTGCTTCCTCCCTGGCTTGGATACTACCAAGATCGACGTAGCATTTCTTGACATCAAGCGGATCTTCTGCTTGCCCTAACAGAGAGAATTCCTTGATATAGCTGGCCTTCAACAAACGAACATTCCTTAGAGGACCCGTCTTCGAACCCTCTTGTACTCAATCAATCAAAACATCTGTTAAGGAAATTTAGCTCCTTTTCCTAGAATTAGAGAAAGAAAAATCACAGGCAAACGCAAATAAGAGAAACAAGAAGTAGATGAGGAAGGATATGAATAACAAGCATATTAGAAGGCCTGTCGAAGGTGATAACTTGGCCTTCGATCTCTTCGCCTAAGCTGGTTTTGATGGAGAGAAGGCAACCTACTGCAAATTCGTCCCCTTCCATTGCCATCAACTGCAACTAACGCTTACCAACAAAGAACTGCATTCAAATACTTGGTCAGCCGGTAGTCTGGGTTTCACTTCTCCATTATTTTTCTCTTTCTCACTGTTTCCCATCTTTAGATTATTTTTTTTGGATAATACTTGGGAGATTAAGGAAAATGGTTACTAGGCCAGTGTCCCACTATTTGGGGTGGTTTCATAGTGGCTGCCATTCAGGCATAGAGGCCTAAGGAGTTTTAAGTGAGAAAAGGAAAGCAAAATCTTGAGAGCAAATAAACATCATATAGATTATTCTAGACAAACATGAGCCTATAATCAACAATTCTATGGATAAAATTCGAATAGAGATCTCTCTGTCACTTCTATGCAACTTCAGAATTCATTGGTAGTCAAATAGATTATGAAATCGAACCTTCTATCTAGATTTGACATTTGATAGAGCTGAATGGAAGAATAAGATTCATGTAGCCAACCCCTAATTGGGATAAGCTTTGATGATGATATTCTTTCATCTTTGTTCCACTTAACTAGTACCAATGATTGAAAATTTTATGTTGAACAATAATAGGTAACATAGGTAAGCTTGAAAGAATGCCTTTAATTGATTAAATGTTCTATAATTGCCAATTATAATGGACCAAACTTCAAACTGACTAGTAAGATAAAGGAGACTATCACTGCCCTATGCATTAGGCTTAATCAATCTAATTAACTTGGACAAAGCTTGTGTTATATGTCTTAAACAAACAAAATGAGGCCTAAGGCTCATTTTACACTTGCAATATTACCTTTCATTAGGAAGCTCGAATTGTTCATTATGCTATCTATCGGTCATCGACACCTATAGGGTGATGGTTCAAGGTATTGAAGGTAAGATGGAGCTTGAAATAGACCACTAAAAATGGTGGCAGCAAGAGTCAAACATTTCCATCTCAAGCAATAAAATGAAAGTTTAATGTAAACGAGAGGAAAGTTGGGTGTACTTTATGAGATTATTTTCTACTTCGTTTTCTTTGTGGGAATGGTTGGACATAAATGATATAGTTGCCCCTTCTATTGCTATAGTCCACCAACTTAGAGTCTCAAATTGTCTCCCACATAGAGCTAGAGCTCAAGTATTACATCAAAAAACATAATATAAAGAAAAAAGTAAATCTTACCATGGTCCATTTTGGGTGAAAGCTATTTAACACGAGTCTAAACTTACATTTTCTAGATCATGGTAGAATCAAATGATCAACTCCATGTATTCAAGGAGATGGATCAATCATCAAATGGGTCGCATCATTTGACTAGTGCAATGTTTGTAGTATGACCCAAAAGCTACAATCCCCTCTTAATATGGGAAATGGAGTAGGACATTAATCATATTAATGGTGCGAGCTCAAACATCAAATAAATGTTTCACCACTAAAGTAGAAAAAACTCGAGTCAAGCAACTTAATAGCCCATCACCAAAATGACCAAAGATAATAAAGGGATATTGCAACTTCAACTTCTCCAATATTGATAATTATGTTGGTGGTTTAGCAATCTACCAAGTTTAGCAAAGTCTACAAGTCTTCTCAAATAATTATGGATTAGTGTGTTTTCTACAGGTACTAATGTTAATGTTTCTAAACTTTTTCTCTCAGTAGTTGTTCTTCTTGTTAAAAGACTCTTCTCATTGTCTAGTTGATGCACTCACTATTTGGACATTATCATCTATCTCTTCATCTTATACTATTTCACTTAGTTGTTGTCAAATTGCAAAGGAAGGCTTAAAACTTAAGCTTGTTGACATGTGAATCATAATTTTTTAAAACTATATCATAATCAATAATTGCAAATTATGAGAAGGTAATGGTACTATTGAATTATTCGTGAAAATGCATTATATTCTACTATAGGTAAGCATGAAATCCGGTTGATAACAATATCTTTAATCATTCTTAGATGATGATTTTTTACTTAATTTTTTTTTTCCAATCTTATGTTCCTAAGTTTGTAAATAGAAGAATATGGTCAACAAAGAATTGATCTTAAAACTATATAACAAAAATTATTACAAAAGGAAGAAGAGAACAAAAAATAATAATCTTATTCATCTATTCCTTTTTTTAAAATGTCATGACTTTATTTAGTCCCACCTTATTTTTGGCCTTTACCTTACCCTTTTAGAACTTTTTACTTAGATCACCTCACTCCTTCTAACTGATGCCGTCTTTGATTTCTGTTGGACATATCTTAACCATCCAAGTCTAATCTCCCTCATCTTGTTACCTATTAGAACTACTTGTAAGTTTCTTGTAATATTTTCATTTCTAATTCAATCCTTTCTTGTCTTGCTTCCTATCTATCTCAACATCTGTATTATTTTCCTTAACTACCCAACACCCTGATCCATAGAGCACAGCTGGCTTTTATATTAGTATAGAATTTTCGTTCTAGTTTGAATGGCACCTTTCGATCACACAAAACTCTAGAAGCGCATCTCCATTTGTTCCAACCCGCTTCAATTCTTTAATAATCTCTCTCTCAATCTCTTGGCTCTCATCAATTATCGATTCTAAGTATCGGAAGTGTTCTTTTAGGGCAACTTCTTGGTTATCAATCTTTGCAGGTGCTATGCGCTTACTCCTCTCCTTGCTAAAATTGCATTCTATATACTTTGTTTTAGTTCAGCTAATTTTAAATCCTTTAGATTTTAATGCATCTTTCCATAACTCTAGTTTTGTATTTACACCCCCTTGTCTTATTAATCAAAACTATATCATCTGATAAATAACATGCATATGGAATCTCCTTGTGCACATATTTTGTTAACTCATTCATGTCTAATGGGAAAAGGTACAGACTCAATTTTATATCCTTTAGATTTTAGTACATCTCTTCATAACTCTAGCTTTGTGTTTACCCCCTCATTTACTTACTAATTAAAACTATATCATCTGCAAATAACATGCATATGGAATCTCCTTATGTATATATTTGTTAACTCATTTATAACTAACGTGAAAAGGTACAGGCTCAATGCCTATCATTGATGCAATCCTATAATAATAGGAAAATCATCGGTCTCTTTGCTAGTGGTCGCAATGTTTGTTACGGTTCCCTTATATATATATATTTAATTATGTCTATATATCCCCGTAAAACCCCTTTCTCCCCTTACACCCACCATATTAACTCTCTGAAGACCATATCATAAGTTTTTCTAAGTCAATAAAGACCATGTGAGGGTCCTTCCTCTCCTCCCTATATTTCTTTATTAATTGTCTAAGTAAGAAAATAACTTTCGTGGTAAACCTCCTAGGTTTAAAACCAAACTAATTCGTCGATACATGTGTCTCATGTCATAGCCTATTCTCAATCACTCTTTTAAAAAGTTTAATGATATAGCTAATCAGATCAATTAACCCATCTACTGTAACACAACAAGTCACCTCTTCTCCTTAAGCTTGGTCAATAGTTTGTGGCCTTTCCCTCTTCTTAGGGAGATTGCAAGTAGATTTATGAATTAAAGAATAGGTTATTATATAATCTGTTTCATAAATTTTCGTTGCACTTAAAAAAAAAAAAAAACTACCTAAGGTCATGTTTGGCTAGACAGAAAATTTAAGGTCTTTGGTTAATTCAATCTCAAGATCTAAAACACTTTCCATTGAGAATTTCTTTTTCCTTGTAAATTTATTCCTATCCATTTCCAATGAACCATATGTTTGTCAGCTAGGCACACTATGTCATAGTCATGGTCCATTTGGATCCTATCAGGATTGGATTGCAGTTCTAGAATTCTTTGGATCTCATCTCTAATTTATATATCAAAATTCCTTGGATTTAGATCGTTTGGATTCATTCATATCCTACCATTTGTTGCTTTTAAGACTTCTCTTACGCATAGTTATATCTCTTTGGTGTTCAAACAATGACAAGCAAATGATCCTAGCCCATTTCGATCTAAAAAAGGGAGTTTCTTCTTCTATCTGTAAGAAATGACTAAAAGGATGTTTAGGATTGTCCATTTGTTGTAAGGTCTCATTCAACAAGGACTTTGGACCACCCAATTCAACAACCCTAATAGCTATAAGTAAATATAATTGTACAACAATGCCACACTGAAAATGACTCATCTAAAGTTGCATTTGTCCTTTGACATTCCTTTTTATACCCAAATGCTATATGAGGGGTACCACTGGGACAATGATAGTTGTAGTTTTTTTTTGTTTCCTCAAGTGGAGGTATATTTGTAAGAGAAATCAGAATTCATCATTGTCACATTATTTGTTGTGGTTGGAGTTTCTATACACCAAAAATAAAACTCTCCTTTCACATCATTGAATGAGAGCCTTTTGTTATCAAATCTCAATCTTTTCAATAAGAATCTAATGCTTACTTCACAAGGGGGACCAAGTGATACTAAATGACTCTCTTCAAAGACATGGGAGTGCTAGAATATGACGATATTATTATACTTGTGCTGCAAAGGATGTTTTATACTATGTGGAGGATGGTACATGAAATTCCTTGTCTTGAAAGCATAGCAAGAAAAGTACACAAGAAAATGAACATGTTTTAAACTGACAGTTCAATGAACAAGTAAAACAGTCTATTCTAGTTCTTGTGGCAGAGATGAATGTAGGCCTATTTTTCCCAGAAGCAGTGCAATTGATCTTTATATTACATGTTCCAACAGGAAAGCCACTGAGAAATCTCAAGCTAGAAATGAATAAACAAGCATTCACAAACCATAATCCCTATTAGAAGCAAATGCCTCAAAGTGAGTAGAAAGATAAACAATTCATCTTTTGACATCAAAATGATTTTCTGCATTGATAACACAAAAATGAGGCAGTAGGGTTGTCTAAAGTTACAAGATTACAACACATACTTAAAGGAAATCTAGTCAATGATCACTTGCATCAGGAGTTCACCCTGTGACATATTTCTTATGATCCATCTAAGAACAAGCATGTTTTGGAGGTGACAGAACTCACTGATTAGAGATAACTCGTACTCTCCTAGAATAGCATTAATTAGGGATACAGTGGAATTCTGGGCGTAAATGCAAACAGAAAACTGACTCGTTTAAGCGAGTCAAGCTCTCTATGTATTTGAGTCATTTCCATTATGGGACTATGGTTTTCATGGCAACTGAATGTAACTCAAGAGGGCTTTTAAGTTTATCCATTGATCCAAAGGAGGAGATCCTTATGGTTTCGTCTTGTCCAAGGTCTCTTCCAAACAATGAACTGCTATAGGATGAATGTTCATATTTCCCCCTGGTTAGACAGGACTACAAGTGAAACCCACTTGTTCAATGATCCAAACCACGTACGTGCCAGGCCTTGCTATGCATGGGCCATGCACCACAATCCTCCCATTTCAATCTATCCCGACCTTTACTTGTGGAGGCGTCTTGAATGGATATAGACCATTGTGTTTCTGTGTTTCTAATCAGTACATACGAAGGTTCAAGTTCAGAGTCTTAGGATGGCCCAATCGAGAATTTTGTGCACCTCTCACCCATAATAAATCCTAGCAGACAAATGGCCTCGCACGTCCTTCTTCCTTCCTGTAGGCACAGATCATATATAGAACAGTTGATTATAAAGGAACATTGCAACCTTGGAAGTTCCTTAAACGGTTTCATTGATGCATCTTCCATTTCAGGTTCGAGTCTGTTCTTTTTCCTACAGCTCATGAAGATCTTTGCTTCAATTATTACAACGCGCAATGCTACTAATACCCAATGATAATCCATCTGTTGAAGCTACATTTACTTAAAAACCTCTTCCTGAGTTGGCTGGTTGTTAATGAGATGACTAGATCCAATGATCCATTCTAAACTTGCCCATGCTGCTGTCAAGTCTCCATTATGCATAAACAGTCAAACGAGCAACAGAAGCTTATTCCCATTATGAGAAAAGAGGAAAAAAAGAAAAGAACTATTATTGTCATGGACCTCTGAAGAGTTACAAGATCTACAAAGAGAACCAAACCATCTAGAGGGCTGAACCATGTTGGCTAACCACCACGAGCAACTGTAAAAGTTGGTCCCATCATGTTTGTTGTGTCTCCACCCGCCAGTCATGCTCAACTATAGAGATCTGGAGGGTAGAAAACAGCTTGTTGAAACTGGTTAGTTTAAGATTGAAGCACTTCAAATCACCTACAAAAGCATATCAAAATCCGTTCAAGCAATGTTGATTATATATAATTATACTCGTGGTTAGGGAGGATACAACCACATATGTACATTAAGCATATACTTACGGATAGACATGAAAGTTCAGCAAGAATTGAAATAAAATAATCAGATCTCAAAATGAGAGATTAAAGGGGACAGTGTATATGTGTAAGATAGACAGGCAGTCAGGTTAGGTCATCAATATGAGGGCAGCCTCGGTGCACAAAGCTCCCGCCTATGCAGGGTTCGGGGAAGGGGCAGACCACAAGGGCCTATAGTAGGCAGCCTTATTTTGCATTTTGCAAGAGGCTGATTCTACGCCTTGAACCCGTGACCTCAAGGTCATATGACGACAACTTTTACCATTGCCAAGGCTCCCCTTCTGGGTTAAGTCATAAATATGTACATTAGAAATGTAGATACAACAAAAACCATATGTTTTCCTATAGTCAAAGAGATCAAAGGATTAGGACAGAATTGGTAAAGTCTCGTACATGTGTCAATGTATCATGATTTACATATAACAATAGCTTGACTTATTACTAATGTTGGTACTGTCATTATTATTAAGTGAAGTCAGGTTTTGGACTATGCAAGATCTTGATGATCCTTATAGCCTTGGACTTTAGAAGTACATGAGTGCAGAGACATTCATGAGAAGCCAACTAGGCAACATCTAACTTCACAGGCTTTAGTCAATAGAGCATGACTAAAGCCTAGTTACATAATTATAGGATTAACTTCTTAATATCAAGTTAAAGTCCTATATACCTGCAGTAGAGGGAGACAGGACTGCAAGCACCAACTTATTCTGGCTTTGGATGTCTAGTAGTTCAAAACACATGCAGAATGGATGATTCTCGTGCCTAAAAACTCCGTTTCTACGGGTTGATTCTAGAACTGCTATGTATACAAGGCTTCAAACTATCTATTTACTGTGATAAAAAAAATACTAACTTATGGATGCTAAATCATCCATTTTGTATGCTTTTGACTATTAGACATCCAAAGCAGGAGCAATGATATGAATGGGTCAAATCATCCAATAGCGAGTCCTTGATACAAATGTGGGCAACTACATTACTACTCGTAGTATTTCGTGCTCTACTACAGCATTCCTCATAGTTAAATGTTCTATCAGTTTTCGCATTTGATGCAATTTTCATGAACCAAACATGAAGTTTTAAGAACTTCATAAAATTTGAGCATGTTGTCAGACGAAAATATGTAATTAAATACAAAATTATTTAGATAAAAGGTTGCATTAAACAATTAAACTGAAGTTCCTGTTCATTCATCCTATTTACCACCAAATAAATACTTTTTCCTACATGTTATTTATGGCTAAGATACATATCATACAAAGGATAAACAGCCCAGAAATTAAAAGAAGAAAAAGAAAGTATTTTCCTGAAATATTCATGAATTTTCACAAGCTCTTGCCGGCCTTTGTCTCCGAAGGTAAAGAGCAGGGCCCAAGAAGAGCAGCCTGCAAAATGATGGGGAAGTTGCACAAGAAAGGGGCTGGTAGATGAGGCCAAGACAAGCTGCTCGTCTGCCTGTGTGCATGTTAGCTGCATCAATGCAGAAGTTGGTGTATAAGGCTACTTCTGTTGTTAATATTAGCCTCAGATCCAATTTTTTCACCGGGGTTCGGATAGAGATCAAAGATCTTGAGTGACCGATTCAGCACAACAACTCAAAAGCTAAAGAAGTATCGTTAAATTTTTCATGCTTACGGATGACACAGGTAGGATAGTTAGGAAACATCCATCACCATGACCTAATTTTGATGACCTTGTTTCCTAGATCTTGATGATCAGATCATCCAAACCGTTCGATTTGCATCCTTTTTTATTATGAAAATGGAAAGTTGGCAGGTGGTGATTGCCCTCGGAAATCCGTGTATGGGGGCCCGATTGTCCGGTGATCCAAATTGTTCATCTGCCATGTTATATCCTAATGATTTAATCTTCAAATCAGCTAATAATTTTCTATATGATTTATTTCATTTATTATTTTTAAGATTTAATGATTGGATCACATAAGTATGTGGATTCGATCAGTGTATGACGCGGAGGAAGAACCGATGGTTGGATCACCGAACCATGGGCCAACATGTCCTTTTAGTGCTCGAATAAGATCCGTATAAGAAATATGGATTAGATGATCCTAGCCATTCAATTTGCCGCGTCTTCATTCTAAACGTGAAGAGAGGTCAACGATTCATCCACATGATTGTCAAACTCGTCGAAGTAGGCTAGTTTGACATGTGATTGACAGAAAGTGAGCCCGACAAAATGGACGGCCCCGATGATCCAGGAATTCGACAATGTCAACAGTGATGATGCGAGGCGGGCCGACATGCGTGTGCGCGACGGACCTGAAAGGGCCTTGCCTCGTGAGAGAGGAAGGGAAGAAAGGGACTGCCCGAGCGATCCCCTGACCGAGCTGCCCGAGCTGCCCGTCCTGCGCTACCAAGTACGCCCTTCTCTTTGCCGTCTGGCGTGGTCTCAAAAAACCATTTCCTTTGTTTTCGCAAGAGAAAGATTTTCTCTCTCCTCTCTCTGTCTAGGTCGCCAAAACCTCGATCCAACGGCGTGCCGAAATCGGCCGATTCCTCTTCTCCAATCCTCGTCTTCTTCCTGGATCTGAGCTCGTTAGCTGTTTCCCTTCAATTCGATCTGTTTACATCTCCAAGCCGTTGAGAATTTCTTCGAAATTCGTCGGATTTCGTTGAAACTCGTCCAAAGTCTGCAATTCCCTCTTTGGGGTTAAGGGTTTTATTTGCAGGAATTGTTGAGATGAGAAAAGGAAGGTTGGGGATGAATCTAGGGTTTCGTTGCAAGAGAATTATCAGTTTCTAGGGTTTTGGGGTTTCGATTGGTGGAATTAATGGTTCATTTTCGGGGCGAAAGTGTGATCGAAACAAAAATTGGGGAAGATGCAAGGCTATGCATGGGCAGGAAGGTGAGGAGAGGAAAAGGTGGCGGCACATGTGGCCGGTCCTATCTCCCACCACGACATTAGCTGATTCTAACATCGTTGCTGTCGATTCGTTCTGCAAGGTGCAATTTTTCGATCGATTTTGGGGATTTTTGTTTCTGGGTTTCCTTTCTAATTTTAGGTTTTTGTTTGGTACAATTCATTCCTCAAATTCTGTGATTGCTCTATTTTGGGTTTTTTATTTGCGTTTAGAAAATGAAAAGGGAATGGACTTGGTCTTGGTTGATGGCTTTGTGGTGGGAACATGAGTGTGATGTTATGGTGTAGTAGCTTTAGCTTTAGGTTTTGGTTGGTCTGTACAATTGAAGTTACAAAATTTTGGGACTTTCTATAAGGTTTTGGTTGTTCATAGTAGCTCTTTGTTGATTTACTCGTCCGGGATAAATTGATGAATCAGTCTCGTTGGAATGTTCTGAAGGAGGGTTTTTCAGAAAATTGGCATTTACTTCGTTTCCTCTGTTTCCTGTGTGGGATTTGTTTGGTATTATGGTTTCCGTGTTCATTTTCTTGGTTATTGTTTTTCCTTTTTGTGTTTTGATGCACGTTATTGTTTTTCTAGTGGAATGGTTTTTGTGAGTGGGTATCTGTAGTTGGAAAGACTTTCTGATCGTGGAGAGACCGTGCGTAGGAGTTGCCTTTTTCCCTTTAATTGATAGGATCCTGGCAGTCTGCCCAGGGACAAAACCATAAGAAGGTGCATTTACCCTTTAATTGATAGGATCCTGGCAGTCTGCCCAGTGACAAAACCATAAGAAGGTGCCTTTACCCTTGGGAATCGGAAATTGGTATAGGGTTAATTGTTTCTCACCAAATTGTAATATATTGATCCTTTATTTTGCTTGAAGTTGAACTTTAATATGAAATAATTTTTCTTTGTCTCTTAATGTAATCCTGGTGCTTGCTTACGGCTTGTGTATTACATTGAGCTGGTGGAGAATCTGAACCTGTTTTAGAACTCTACATGTTTAAATGCTCTGGCCTATGACTTCATGCCTAATGCTCATGAAATGGAAAGGAAAATGATGTTCCACAAACAATTGGTTATGTCCGTTTCCTCCACTTATCACGAACGGCAGCAAAGAGGATAAAATGTCTCTGAGGGGTTTACTTCAACAAGTCTATTTATAACTTGAAATATTGAGACATCTCCAGGTTTGCCTAAGGTATAAATAATCTGGTGCTAAGAAGCTTCTTCTATCAATAAGAAGAGCATAAATCACCATTGTTTTACCAAAGCTTACCTGTTGATTGTCAATGAAGATCTTACATATCACAGTAAACAATATAAATATGTGGTTTTATGCTATGGATAGAGTCTAGATATTTGGGAAGTGAGCTTTTATAGCAGTCTGAGGGGGGTTCATAAGTTGATTATACAGCATTAATTCTATGAAACTGAGTTCCAAATTACATTCCGCTCTTACTGGATATATCTGAGCTGCAGAGGCCAGACATGTAGCTAAAAGATCTTTCATGATATGCCCCGCTTACCATGCACTTTTGGTAAGTTCAGGGATAGAACTGGACTTGCATTTATGGGGGCAAACCTGTTATACTGTCAGTTATCTGTTGGAGCTGTCGGCAAAATTATCTTTGCTCTGTTTACGTCTTATGTCCAAGAAATAGATCAGTGTTCCCTCTGGATCTATTGTCAGAGCAACCACAAAATCAGTATGAGTAAAACTGAATGTGGATATTGAATACAAAACCTAATCTGCCTTCTCCAGTCAAGTTTCTCTTTTCAGATGATAAAGATGAAGCTATGATTACTCAGTGATCTTGCTGTCACTTTCAATCAATTCATATATTCCACCATATGATAAAGATGAAGCAAACCTGTTATACTGTCAGCTATCTGTTGGAGCAGTCGGCAAAATTATCTTTGCTCTGTTTACGTCTTATGTCCAAGAAATAGATCAGTGGCCCCTCTGGATCTATTGTCAGAGCAACCACCAAATCAGTATGAGTAAAACTGAATGTGGATATTGAATACAAAACCTAATCTGCCTTCTCCAGTCAAGTTTCTCTTTCAGATGATAAAGATGAAGCTATGATTACTCAGTGATCTTGCTGTCACTTTCAATCAATTCATATATTCCACCATATCAGAGTAATTCCCCCACCATAAGGAGTGGCTCAAATGGCTGGAGAATTGGTGAAGGAACAATGTGATTGATTTTGTTAATTGCTACAGTGGTGAAAGAGATACAACCGACTATTGTGAACAAGTTTCATGCATACTCAGTAGTTTTTTTATCTTTAGATCTGCGCCTTAATTGCTTTTGCTTTCCGTCTTCTGATTGGTGGAGTTTCTCTGATTTCTTTATTTTTTGTTAGATGTAATGAACCTAGGAAAATGGCTTCAGGTAGATCCATATGCTTTGAATTGGAAAATACAGGCACACAACTTCTCGAATCATTCATGTATTTCATTGTAGTAGCTGATGGTGTACTCTCACCACATTGATTCTAAATAACCTTGTTGATGGTGGGTGCATTTTAACTATTCTGCGCAGGTATATATGTGGTTTCATGCTTGCTTTTTACTCTCATGAAAATGAAAATAGAATCTGTTGTAAAAGATCACGCGTATCTTTTCCTGGCCAAAATGAAATGTGAACAGAAGGCTAGAGATGCATTGTGAACCTGTTCTTTTGGGAATAAGCAAGGGTAGATTTGTTAGGAGGGCTCCCGGTGAGGAATTAAAGGTTGATCTGAAGTCAAAGTTCATATTGGGGAAATCTTTTGCAGAATGGCAACTCACGAGATATCATCACGAGGATCTGAAAGGAAAGTTAATGGTGCCAAGTCACAGATCTAAATACCCTATTGGGAATAAGCAACCAAAGGCAGTTGATTTATAGCAAAGGAAATGGCAGAGAGAAGGCTCAGCAGGATTGGCTCTTGAAGCTTTAGGGGAGCTTGGCTGGAAATCTGGGATTGGCCGCTCTAGGCGGTGCTTGGAAACAACAGTGGTGGCATTTTTCTTGTCCCAACGAGAAAAGCGGAAAATGACTTTAGTATTCTTGGGCCAAGCTCAAATGATGTTGGAGCTCAAGCTTTACCTAAAGTATGGGAAGTCTTATTAAAATATTTAGCAGGAAACTTCATGGATACTAACCATTAATTTGCTTATCAAAATTGGAAAAGACGAAGGTAAAGTGTGGAAACTTCCCGTTGAGGAAAACTCGTTGGATATCTCAGAACTGAATTGGAGTTCAAATTCGTGCTAGTTATTGAATATTTATCGTCAAATACAAATATTTGTATATTATTCCTTAGTTATGGGTTTGGAGAAGGATTTATATTGGAAGTTTGCTTTTATCGTTGCTGTCTGTTCTTTTTATTACTCATGATGGTTAAGGATAATTTCTGTTTACCTACATATGTCACATGACTGAATTAGATTAGTTCCACTTCCTTTTTCTTCAGTTGCTTGACAATACTGTTTTTTTCTTCGCAACTGAACTCTCCCGTTTTGCAGGATGGACGCAATATTAGTGTTGGTGACTGTGCCCTTTTTCAGGCTGGAGATTCCCCACCTTTCATTGGTATAATTCGTTGGATAACAACAGGCAAAGAGGATAATTTTAAACTAGGTGTGAATTGGCTTTATCGACCTGCTGATGTAAAGCTTGGTAAAGGCATCTTGCTAGAAGCTGCTCCAAACGAAGTCTTTTACTCATTCCACAAGGATGAGATACCTGCTGCATCATTACTCCATCCGTGTAAAGTTGCATTTCTTTGTAAAGGTGTTGAACTTCCTTCAGGGATATCCTCATTTGTATGCAGGCGAGTGTACGACATTGCAAACAAATGTTTATGGTGGCTAACTGATCAGGACTACATCAATGTCAGTACAGTCTTTCTTTATTCTTGCTCTTTTTATTCTGATATAGTATTGTTTGGCTTTTACTATTCTTATATAGACCCTTGTGGTTTGCCTCTTCCCCAGAACCTGCATATGTGGGAGCTTCATGCACCGGGCTTCCCTTTTCTAATCATTTCTATGTTTTCTTCAGGAACGACAGGAAGAAGTAGATCATCTATTAGACAAAACACGACTAGAAATGCATGCAGCAGTGCAGTCAGGGGGCCGTTCTCCAAAGTCGTTGAATGTTCCAACTTCAACTCAGCAGTTAAAGCCTGGTTCGGATAGTGTGCATAACAACAGCACCTCGTTTCCTTCTCAAGCTAAGAGTAAGAAGAGAGGAGAAAAAGGTGATCAGGGCCTGGAGCCTATCAAGCGTTCTTCCAAAACAGATGATGGAGATCCTGGTCATTTTAGATCAGAACCCATGATAAAAGCTGAGATTGCCAAAATAACAGACAGAGGAGGAGGACTTATAAACCCTGAAGGGGTTGAGAAGTTGGTGAATCTTATGCAACTTGATAAAGCAGACAAAAGGATAGATTTGGCTGGACGGATAATGCTTGCAGATGTTATTGCAGCCACTGACGGATTAGAATGCCTTGGACGGTTTGTGCAGCTTAGGGGTGTGCCTGTGTTGGATGATTGGCTCCAGGAAGCACATAAAGGGAAGATCGGTGATGGTAGTAGCCCCAAGGAAGGTGACAAGTCCGTTGAAGAACTCCTCTTGGCTCTGCTTCGTGCACTTGATAAATTGCCTGTAAATCTTCATGCCCTGCAAACTTGCAATGTTGGTAAGTCTGTAAACCATTTGCGCAGTCATAAGAACTTGGAAATCCAGAAAAAGGCCAGGAGCTTAGTTGACACATGGAAGAAACGTGTTGAGGCTGAAATGAAGATCAATGATGCAAAGTCAGGATCAAGTCAGGGTGTTTCATGGCCAGGCAAGCCAGGTTTTTCGGAGGTTTCTCATGGTGGAAATAGACGCACTGGATCCTCCGAGGTTGCCATTAAAAGTTCTATCACACAGCCATCTGCATCTAAAGCAGCACCATCTAAGCTTGCACATGGAGATGCTGTTGTCAAATCGACATCTGCATCACCTGGATCTATGAAAATGGTGCCATCTATGCCTTCATCGGTGATGATGAGCTCAAAGGATTCACCCTGCAAAGTGGCTGGTAGTACTGCTACCTCAGATCCACTTCTGACGACATTAAAGGAGGAGAAAAGCAGCAGTTCCAGTCAATCTCAAAACAATAGCCAGTCTTGTTCAAGTGATCATGCTAAGACTGTGGCTTCAGCATGGAAGGAGGATGCCAGGAGCTCCACTGCTGGCTCAGTAAGTGCTAATAAAACCTCTTCTGGCGCATCTCGCAGTCGGAAGTCAAGCAATGGCTTTACGGGATCAGGTGTTCCTGGAGCTCAGAAGGAAACAACTACGGGGAAATCTGGCTCTGTGAACAAGAATGCCTCGTCAGACAAGGTATCTCACTCTGGATTGACATGTCAGAGAATGATCGATATGACTGGGGATCATGGTAACAGTCACAGGCTGATTGTTAGGCTATCAAATCCTGGGCGCAGTCCTGCGCGAAGTGCAAGTGGAGGCTCTCTGGAGGATCCTTCTGTGATAGGGAGTAGAGCTTCTTCTCCTGGAGTTGTGGAGAAGCATGACACCTATGATCGAAAAGCAAAGGGAAAGAGTGATGCTTGTCGGGCTAATATTGCTACAGATGTCAATACAGAGTCGTGGCAGAGCAATGATGTGAAAGGACTGACAGGATCTGATGAAGGTGATGGATCACCCGCTGCTGTTCTGGAAGAAGGGCACAACAGGAATAATATTGAAACTGCAAAAGCAGTGGAAGGATCAAAAGCTACCTGCTCATTGTCAGGGAATGAGAAAGGAGTTCTCTCCGAATCCAAGCCTGGAAAACCATATGACGGTTCCTTTAACTCCATAAATGCTCTAATTGAAAGCTGTGTCAAGTACTCTGAAGCCAGTACATCTTTATCTGTAGGGGATGATCTCGGAATGAATCTTCTTGCCAGTGTGGCTGCTGGAGAAATGTCTAGATCTGGTCAGGCTTCTCAGGTTGGTTCTCCTGGGAGAATCTCACCTGGAGCAGAGGACTCTTTTACAGGCAACAGTGGGAAGGTGAGATCTTCGTGTGATGATGTGGCGGCTGAAGGGCTAGGTCAAACTGACGATGGTGGAGATGTAGGACCTGCGAAACAAGGTGCTAGTTTTGCTTCCCTGCAGGGTAGGAATGAGTTGCCACGAGTTGGTTCACATGCAGTGGCCAATAGTACTGGAGATGGTAAAAACAATAAGCCTTCTATTGAACACATGGCAGTGAGTGAGCAAAGTGACCAGTTTCCTGCTTCTGGTACGTACATGCATCAAACTGCAGATGTGAGCATAAAACCTGATGAGAAGCCAGATGAAAAATCTGGGGATGGATGTGTAGATGTTTACACTGTCTTGACATCTAATGAAAGTTCTCCCATGGTTGCAAAAGAAGATGGTTCAGAGGGTGAAGGAGCTAATCGGCTTCGTGAAAAAAGAAAAGTTGATGATATCACTCATTTTAAGCCAAAGATAAGAGTTGCATCGTCAGAGGAAAATAAAATTGTTGATTATCCACGCGAAAAGGTTATTGAGAATAGTGCAGGAATATCTGATTTAGTTCAAGGGTCCTTACCTGATGGATGTGATGATGAACAGGCTCCTTCTAGTAGAAAGTTTAAGAAGGAAGAAGTCGAAGAATCTCCAACGTGCCCACCGATGGAAGTTGATAGTGCAAACAGTATTCCAAAACATGAAGAATTGAGTATTAACATTCCAACTGAGCAGAAAATGCTTCCTGCTGATGCAAATCATGCTGGGACTCTGGACAGAAGTGGTGAGAATGCTCTGGCTCCTGGTTCTAGTAACATTTCACGTTCAGACCATGTTGAAGAACGGAAGCCTGAAAAGGCCGAAGGTGTAGAGATGAAGAATTACATTGAACAGAGTGATGCGAGGAAAACAGAGAAGACAGGTCTTGTTATTGAAAATAGAGTTGGTGCTAATATAGTTTCGCTGGCTTTAGATCACAACAAGAGTGATGCGACTGAGGAGAATCTGGAAAGAAAAGGGGCCCCTGATCACAGCCCAAGTGGATCTGCTCCTCAACAAGAGTCAGCCATAGTACCAGCCCATGAGACTGAACAAGGGGTTAGGTCCATGGGGTCTAAATTGTCCAGTGCTGAGGCAGATGAAGCGGAGGAGTGTGCATCTACTGCAGAGGAATCATCTTTGGCCAAACTTGACTTTGATTTGAATGAAGGTTTTCCAGTTGATGAAGGGAACCAAGTTGAGGCAGTAGCAACAGCTGCACCAGGAGCTGCAGTTCATCAGCCGAGCCCATTGGTCTTTTCTGTTTCTCCATTGTCAACTGGCCTGCCTGCATCAATTACAGTTGCTGCTGCTGCCAAAGGACCATTTGTACCTCCAGAAAACCTTTTGAAGAGTAAAGGTGAGCTCAGATGGAAAGGATCAGCTGCTACCAGTGCATTTCGTCCTGCTGAGCCTCGGAAAGTTCTGGAAATGCCATTAAGCACCAGTGATGCCCCAGCTGCTGATGCCAGTTCAGAAAAACAGGGCCGTACACCTTTAGACATAGATCTGAATGTGCCTGATGAGAGAGTTCTTGAAGACATGACTTCTCAGAACTCCCTCCAAGAGATGGGTTCTGAGTCAGGCCCCATTAATAACCGTGATTTGGGGCAGAGTGAGATGGTAGGCTCTTCTCCTGCCAATGTTTGGGGCAGTGGTGGCCTGGATCTTGATTTGAACAGAGTGGATGAAGGTGTAGAGAATGGGCAGTTCTCAGTGAGCAGCTGTCGGCGACTGGAAGTGCCACTTTTGCAAGCAAAGTCATCATCATCTGGTGGATTCCCTAATGGTGAGGCAAATGTCTTGAGGGACTTCGATTTGAACAATGGACCAGGCCTTGATGAAGTGGGTACTGAACCAGCTCCACGCAACCAGAATGCTGATAGCAATGTGCAATTCCTACCCTCGGTTGCTGGCCTAAGAATGAATAATACAGAGTTGGGAAGCCTCTCATCATGGTTTCCCCCAGGAAATTCGTATCCAGCAGTCGCAATCCCATCATTCTTACCTGAGAATAGAGAGCAGCCTTACCCAATTGTTGCAACTGCTGGGGCTCAGAGGATTTTGGGATCAGCTACAGTTGGTAGCTTTGGAGGTGACATCTATCGAGGTCCAGTGTTGTCCTCCTCTCCTGCTATGGCTTTCTCTCCAGCTACTGCATTTCCATATGCAGGCTTTCCTTTTGGCACCAGTTTTCCTCTAGCCTCAACCTCTTTCTCTGGGGGGTCAACAACATACATGGATTCTTCATCAGGTGGTGGTCCATGCTTCCCTGCTGTTCCTTCCCCACTAGTAGGACCAGCTGGTGCAATCGCATCCCATTTTCCTAGACCGTATGTTATAAGCCTTCCAGAAGGTACCGCTGGTGGTGGAGCTGAAAGCAGTCGGAAGTGGCAAAGGCAGGGTCTAGATCTTAATGCAGGTCCAGGAAGCACGGATGTAGATGGGAGGGATGAGATGTTGTCTTCACTGCCGAGGCAACTTTCTGTTGCTGGTCCTCAGGCATTAGCAGAGGAGCGAGCAAGGATGTACCAAGCAGCAGGTGCATCATTGAAAAGAAAGGAGCCTGAAGGAGGTTGGGATTCTGAGAGGTTTAGCTATAAACAACCGTCATGGCAGTAGGATTCTTCAGAGGAGCAACTTGGTGCTGCATTAAGGCCTGGTGAGCCACCAGTCTTTTCGCTTTTCCTCAATATCCATGAGAATGTTGATGATGATGGTGTTTATAATATGTGTATTCTCAACTCTGGGACGCAAGGCTGAGTTATACCTTGAATTGCAGGCTCGGGCATATGTGGGAGTTTCTGTTTCTGATTATCTCTTGCTCTTTCTCTAAGTTATACACGCAAACCAGCCCACATGCGTCCAGCTGTTTTGCCTGGAGGATTTTGAGGGAACTCTTCTCAAAAAAGTTGCACTTTGCTGTAATTCCTGTAAATGTTGAGATTCCATGCTTTCTTTTAAATGAGATTCAAGTTTCAACAATTTTTTGTCTCTTGTTTCCGCCAGCTCTTTCAGGAAATACACCGTGGCAACCCCAGGAAAGGTGTGATTGGCTGGTATCAAAGTGATGGGTGGTAAATGAGATCGATCCATGTTTAGGTTATGAAGGCCACCTATTCTCCTGATGCAACTGTAAGTAAGAGAATCGAGTTTTTGGAAGCTTTTCGTTCCTTGACTCTCTATTCTGGGTGGTGTGGTCTTTGCAATCAGTTCCCGCTTGTAGATAGTAACACTTGATATGCATGGAGTTGCTGTGTTGCCCAGATATGAAATTGGATGCCGTACAACCTTTATCTTTCGCTTTGATACCTTGCGGGGCTCCATACGTGGATGCCAGATTGCCCTTGTTCTTGAGAGGGCTTGTATGATCTGCCCCAAAACAGGAGTATATCATCTTGGCTGTTAAGTTTCGTATCTATAATCGTGGAATTTATGATCTCGATTTCATATATAATAGCGGCCATGGACTTTGAAGTCCTGAGTCCATTTCTTCTATTTCCATCTGTATGTCTCTTGAACCTTGAATGCTTTTGTGTCATTATCTGACTTGCAACCTCATTACACCATTTCCACTCTCACGTTAGATTTTTGGCATCTTTGATGCTGTTATTGTCTATCAACTTTGCCTCAGTGTACTGTATAAATGTGCAAACTTCTTATCCGTTTTGCTGCAAGAACAGCTCGACTCTGAGGTTCTCCGATCCCATCTGAATTTAGTTGAATTGGACCCAAGATTAATGATTGTGAAACGAAGTGTCGTCGAAGTTGAGTCTATGCTCATTGTGCATCAGCTGGAAATGATAATTTTGTGGATCCATACAAATTTCGCCCATAAGCAGGTAAAACATTGCGAGCTTCTCAACTTGTCTCGGAGCGCCAGGAGATGATATTATTATCTTTTCCAGGTTAGCAGCCCCAAAACTTAATGTTTCTCGAGGCGTTGAGTTTACTCATGCTACAAATAATTTTGTACTCTGTTTATAAATAGTCATCAAATGAGCAGAAGATGTAGTTAATGACAAGTATCCAGAAGCTCTTGGCTGATATGTTGATGCGTGTGTGCAACTGGCTCGTTAGTCAATTAATCCTTTGTATGTTTTGCATTTCCATGCTAATCTGTTCTGCGGACCAACTAACCATCTCTTGTTGACATGCATTGGTTCTAGAAAATGATACAATACAGTGTCTATTTGTGCAAATGAAACAGGGCACATCAAATTTATCTCACGGGCCTTGGCGATCCAGACGATTGCTCTTGTGGAAGCCATTTCTGTTAACAGACGCTTTGGGTAGAGATTGCTCTCAAGTTTTAATACAACTATCTGATCTCTTGATAATATGTATTGAGAAAAAAAAAAAACATAAAAAAGGTTCCATAAAAATCCCATCAAAATGTTCCTCGTTTCATTTGCCTGAGATCCCAGATGTAAACGTGATCTAATGAAGAGTATTCCGAAGGAGAAGATGAAGGGCAGTCCAGCAGATGAGCAGTTATTCATCAAACCAATGCCATGCCTGTGAAAACCATCTTCGTATGTGGCTAGCTCTTGTGCCCTTAGATGAAGGGCAGGCTCAGTGCATGAAGCTTCCACATATGCAGGGTCTGGGAAAGGGGTAGACCACAAGGGTTAATAGCCTTGTATTTTGTAAGAGGCTGTTTTCACGCATTGCACTTGTGACCTTAGGATTATGCTTTTGTTAAAGTTCGTATTATATTTGCATTTTGAGTTTTGAAACGCTAGATTATGGGGCGATTAGCTTAGAAATAACAAACAAAGGAGTCGACACTCCATGGTAAAACTGTTTTTTTATCATTTTGATAGATATAGCTTAGATCAAATTCCAGGCCAAGTGGATACTTGGCATGAGTTTCTTCGAGTACAAAGTCAATTTTCCTTGTCTATGTTTAATTTGGTAAAAAAACCATGACCATTCATTTTTATTAAATTTTCAAAAGACCCAACGAGAACATCCAAATGCATTGATTTGATGTGGGTTACCTCGTTATTCCCATGCAAACAGTCCATAAGGATCGCAGGTGGTCCGCGCCAACTACCCTCCGGTCCTGGCCCTGGCTTTAAAAGGATGGTGCATCAAATCTTGGTTACATTTTCGCTGTTTTACCCACTATAGAGAACAGACAGCTCTGGCAGGAGAAGTTAAAGGGAGAGAAAGGAAAGAGAAACATGAGACCCCACCGACATGATGAGTAGTAGTAGTTCGGAGGCGAGGGTCCCATGACAAGCATTCATTGCTTGAGTTCCATATATTCCCTTTAGATTTGTACCTCCTGTTCCTCTTTTTCCTCCCCTGTTTTGGTTCACGTAAAGTTTGGTCGCTTTTAATGGCATAGTCGCCATCAGATGGTGATTCTGGGCCCGTAGCACTGATTGCCGTGGAGCCCTTATCTGATCTCAGGGCTTAGCTCCTTTCCACATCATGATTTGACAGCATAACAAATATAGAAGGGAAGTCTTACGGAATGGTAGAGTTGTCGTGCTGTAATCTTAACGTCCGGAGTTCAGGGCGCCTGCAAAAAAATGTAAGGTAAAACTGTATTGAAACTTGAGGTCCAAACACTACATATGCAGGAGCGCGGTCCACCGAAGCTGCTTTTTAGGCATAACAGATTCTTATCATACTCCGTAGACCATTATTTAGTGTATTCTATTGTAATTAGACATGGTTGAGTAGGACCTACTAATGGGCCAGCTTTGGCTTATATGATTGCAGTTTCGCTGGTCTTGACGGGGCAATGTCTAGTAGGGGTGAAGTTGCCAAAGATCAAAAAACAAATCCAGTCCTCGGTCCACTAAGGTGTGCTCCTGATAAGCAGCCAAAATGTACAAGTAGGGTCCAGTTTCCTAATATTACAAAATACGGTGGGTAAGTCTTCCAATCTATCGTGCATACCACACCCTACTAGATGAATGGTTGAGATCATTGAAAAAGGGAGTCCCCTCTATATTATAGTCTGCTGATATTTTCCTTGTTGAAACTTGCACATGTACCATACTGAAACTTCTTGAAGATATGAGCAGACCCTTATATGCCTCCTAAGAAATAGATGCTATCTTATTTCATTTATTATGATTACGCTTTATAGATCTAAGCCGTTCATCATGCTTTGAATGACTTAAATAGGGTAGAAGTTAAATTTCTTAACCATTACTTGCTTTCGGTCTTCATTTTGATCTAATTTTTAAACAGCCAAACCAAGAAATGGATTGATTTCTTGTCACCTACTAATTTCTCTATGCCTTACAATTTGGATGCACTTCTTAGCAAGCAGATGATCAGGACCATCCAGATGGGATGACTTTGCCCTTCTAAACTGTTCAAATATAGGGTTACAATTCCAGTACGTGGCAGAAGGATCTGGCAGGGAGTGAGGGTGGATTGCATGCTTAAGCTTAGTAAGTACATGCATGCCAATTCTGTGGGCTTTTCTGGAGAGCTGCTTCTGGGCCCCCTCGTGCTTCTGAACGAGTAACTCTAGCAATCCATCAAAATTATCTCTCTTAATATGATTGATTACTTCATCCTAGCACCTTGATCTGTCAAGCTTTGTTTAGGGTTCTATAACAAACCCTATCCCATTGATTTTAGAGATTAATTCTCTGCTCAAACAAGAAACTAAAGCCATGTGGATCACTTGTTAGTGGTCTACTTGTTCAACATTCTCATGGTAGGACTCTGTATTTAGAGTTTTTATTTGTCTTTGTGAGTTTAGATCAGTGCACGGTTGACATGCACTGAAAGCTGGGGCTCAGATGAATCTGTGATCAGAGCCATTGATCTCTAAACTACTTGTTATTACGCCCTCAAAATCTTCATATTTAACGATATCGGCTCTCCTTCCTGTGACAAGTGATCAAAATCCATCATTTTTCTAGTATAGAACAACAGTTGCTAAGATCACCAAATGAAGACTGCACCAAAGCTTTCTAGCACAGCGTCCCAAGGAGTCTCTCTCGTTTGTATGGGTGTTTGTATGGATGTGTGTATAACTTCTAAAACAAAAAGAGAAGGAGACAGAGATTAGTTAGGGGAAGCCTTCACCATAAAAAAGAGCAGCCCGGTGCACAAAGCTCCCGTGCATGGGGGAAAGGGCTAATCACAACAGGCCTATAGTATGCAGTCTTACCTTGTATTTTGCAAGAGATTATTTCTCTGCCTCAAACCCGTGACCTCCAAATCATACAATAAAAACTCAAACTGTTGAGCCAAGACTCCCCTTCTAAGCCTTCGGCATAAAAGGATTTATTTTGCAAGTTCGTTATTACAGCTGTTCCTCTCAAAGGTTCATACTATGACATATACAATACCTGAATTTTGCATGTTCTTTGACTAAATCACCCTGCTTTTTCTCCTTTACCCAGACCCCATGACAAACCTCCATCTCTAGCCCTCCATTAATGGATTACTTCATTCCTCCACTTCTTCTCTCTGAATCCTTACAGACAAAAATCAGACCCAAAGCAGCCCAAAAAATGGGGAGTACTTACCCTTCAAGGAACACGTCCAAACACACATTTCGTCAGGTATACCCTATATGTACTCATTTAGCTCTCCTTGCATCTACTTCTAACCTCTTCCCGTAAATCAACTCCCACAAGAAAGCCCCCAGAATGAGCCCATTTCAATCACAACATTTCAAGGTAATCTTCCTCCAAACACAAATCTTCATCTTCTTTATTTGTAGAATATTTCTCTAACGATAATAAATCTACAATTCCATGTTATTTGTTGCAGCTAACCACCAAACCATCACGGAAAACCAATCTCATTCTCCGCCCATAAATCAACTCCCAGAAGAAGCACCTCAGAATGAGCCCAATTCGATCAATACCTCTCAAGGTAATCTATATAAAAAACCATATGCAGACTTTTCATTTTTGCACTGGAAATCTCAGATTTTCATTCTCTTGTTAGAAGTTACAGTGCAACAACGGGTACAGAATGATTGTGTTCGTTGGTGCATGCCTGGGCCCATTGGCACATGGAATGAGATATTATTGGAGGCATGAACTATGAAGAGATGGGAATTTGAGGCACAGAAAGGAGAAGATGTGGTTGGGAATGTACAGTTTGGAGAGTAAAGGTGAGAAGGAATCCAAGGATTATTTCGCTTATTGTTTTGTGGGGATTGGGTCAGAGAAGGCCACAAGAAGAGATGGGGTTGGTATTGGTATAATTTGTTTCTTTTTGACGGATTTGGATGTACTTTGTTGTCCATTAAGGAGGTTTAGGATTCTTCTGAATTTGACATTACTTTGTGGAGAAGAGTAAAGGAGAGGGGAGTTTTGGCATGATAAAGAGAGGGTTTACTTTGTGGAGAAGAGTGAAGGAGGAGGGGAATTTTGGCATGGTAAAGAGAGGGTTTTTGCTCTCCTCTGTTTCTTTGGGCTAGAGTGTTTTTCTAGTTTAGAATGGACAAATGACTTTAAAGGCTTAGAGGTAAGAAAGCTAAGGTACTCTCTCTCTCTCTCTCTCTCTCTCTCTCTCTCTCTCTCTCTCTCTCTCTCTCTCTCTCTCTCTCTCTCTCTCTCTCTCTCTCGTGTAAATAGTGCTTGTGTTAGGGACCTGTTTAGTAGGAAATGGGAGGGAACTGATTTTCACAAAAAAGGAATTTTCTGTACAAAGTATTTTATACCTTGAAATTAAATTATGCTATTGTACATTGAACTTGAATTAAACTAAAGACTCAAAAGTTTTATTAATACGCCAAAAATTTGGACACTTTAGTGTAATTTAATTTAGATTGATGACATATACATCCGTTTTTTCTTAGCTGGGGCTGCTTCAAAGAGAGAGAGAGAGGCCCAAATAGAAAACGGGGTGTATATTTCATTTCCCTTAATTTAAGATGCAAAATACTTTCCATGGAAATCAATTTTTATCCATTTCCAGTCAACCAAACAGGTATTAAGGAGGCGTGGGATTCTTTAAACTTTTACCTCTTGGAGAAGAGTAAAGCAAAAGGAAGGGTAGAACTGTAGAAGCTCCTTTCACTTCTTTTTAGTAGAGGCTATGCCCATGAAAATTCTTTGGGGAGTAACTTGTACTGATATAAGGGGAGAGTTAAAGGTAGTTTTGGAGCTGTAATCCAGAAGAACAAACATTAGCGCCATATAATTGCCGAGATCTTTGGGGTATAGTTTATCTTAGACAAGGCCTCGAAAATGAATGGTTTGGATCAGTTGTATATGATCCCACTTGTACATTTTGCTGGTGAAAGATATTCCTGCAGTGGTACCAAAAGTACCACATAATTCGATGGAATGGTCTGAAGAATGGGTTTTTTTTCTCTTCACAGATTTATTGTTTAACAGTAAAATTGTCGTCGTGTGACTTTGAGGTCATAGGTTCAAAGCGTGAAAACAGCCTCTTGCAAAATGCATGACAAGGCTGAGTAGTATTGATCCTTGTGGTCTGCTCCTTCCCCAGACCCTGCAGATGCAGGAGTTTCGTTCACCGGGGCTGCCCTTTAAATTTATTGTTCAAGTTTCTTCTCGTTTTCAATCATCTTGGTTAAATGGTTAGGATCGTCCAACTAGTTTTCCACCTGTTTCAGTAATGAATGAACTTGTACCAAATTTTAGCACAAGTGTGTTCCGTGTGAATGGAATACCCATGAACAAAACTCTGCATCTCCTCTGAAATACTTTTGGTCACAGGTTTGAGTTGTTTCCATTTGGTCCTTGAAGATAATCGGATGCTATTGAAAAATTAGGACAATCCTTCTTAAGGGATACTCATCAGTTCTGCCATGTCAAAAGGTCTCGTAACCAAGAGGTAGAGGCTCTTGCCAGAGAAGCATTTTCTGTTAAATGATTTGAGGACTAGAACATATGATCCAAGCTTTCTTATATGACTATTTTCTAGCAGATGCTGGGGTTCTCTTTTTGTAAATCCCTGGGGATTGTTTTTGCTCTCCCTAGGTTCTCTAGCAGAGACTTTGTTTGGTTCATCCATGACTAATGCCTGCTTGGATGGTGGTTTTGTAGATCCTCTCAGTCTTAATATATTCAGTCATTCAAAAGAACAGAATAAAAATTCAATCATTCAACTGAAAGTCAAATCAATTGTAAGACAGAGATTATGGACATGATCATGTGGAAAAAGTATACAGCCTTGACACCATTAGGAGAAAAAAGAAAAAGGTGAAGCCGTGGGGATTTGACTAGTAATTGTAATGAAACGACTAGCAAAAACATATTCGGGAAGATATCTGTTATCACCTCAAATGAAGGGATAATATCAGTAATCTCCTTTAGTAAAAGGACACCCATTTAGTGGATGGAATCCGTCTTTCTAACTGGACAAGTACACTCATTTAAAGCCATTTCTATTCTCTCACACAGTTTCTTGGCCCACTTGAGAAGCCATTGCGAGTGAAAATCCCATTCCACAGCATAATGCATACAAAATTATCATTCTGGACTCCCAAATTGACCCGGCATAGAGCAAGAGAGTACCACCATTGCCTGATGTGTGAGATTTTACTCTTCAAACTAACAGACTTGAAACCACAATCCTTGGTTAGGGAAGAGGACATTCCTGATGTCTTAGATTTTGGGACATAGCCTTTTTAAGATGAGCACAGATGAAACATTTAATGGCAAAAACCATTTTAACTACAGTACTTCCATTAGAAACCTTCCATCGCAACGCATCTCCTGAAATCCAAACGTAGGTTCATTGAAGGAAAAATATTTATAATCTTTAGTACTTCCTTTTTACTCCTTCAGCCACAAAATTCACATCCATGATCCTGTCAACAATCTAAAGGGGTCTGTTTGGCACACGAACAGCTATCCACAGATTGGTGGACACTCATTTTCTTCCAGGACATCAGCAACTTGAACCATAGGTATAGTTATTCCAATATAAGAGAAGATGGTACTTGGACCTTGGAGCGGCTCGTTCTTAAATAACTTGATCCATCTTTGGGGGCTACAAGTAGCGCGGAAGAAAATGGTTTTTCAGGGATCAACGAAATCCGTGAACCATTGAGACATGCCAAACAACTACAAGCAAACTGCTAGCTCTCAGAGACTCGATGTCTTCAAATACAACGCTTAAAAGGACAGCCCCAGTGCAAGAAGCTCCCACCTATACGGGGTTCAGGGAAAGGGAGGACCAAAAAAGTCTATAATATGCAGATTTACCTCGCATTTTTGCAAGAAGCTGTTTCACTGAACCTGTAACCTCAAGGTCACACGACAAACTTTACCGTGGCACCAAACCTCCCCTTCTGATACAACACCTGCAGTCTGAAAATCAGTCATTTATAGCCTAATGAATGGTGACGCTGGGGATGTGATAGACTACCAATTGGAGTCCGCAAGTAAGAACTTGTAAACTTGTACTAAGTAAATATGACGATTCCGTTCGATCAGACATCTACCAGCAAGGAACAGGAGAAATTGTATAACCGTAATTAAACCATGTTTTCAACAACCTCTCGAAACTCATTGTGCATGTCACCAAGCAACTAAAACATGCCAAAATAGAGAATAATCCGCCTTAATTTCCAAGCACAGAAAATGTGAACTCAAGAAATAACATATGAGCTCTACCCTTTGCCTCTTCAGTTGGACGCTAAAATCTGGAGCTTATTGAGCAGGATCCCCCCAACCGGATGGTGGAGGAACAGCATCCAGCCCTGCAGCCACAGGTTGAGGAACATCATCCAGCCCAGCAGCCACAGGTTGAGGAACATCATCCAGCCCAGCAGCCACAGGTTGAGGAACAGCAGCTGCATCCCATCCATCAGCTGATATGGTAGCTGCAGTAGAAAAATAAATAGATATTAAAAGAAAGAACAGAAAACATCAATAGAGAAAACAATGGCATGCAAGTCACAGATATGCCGCATTCATGATCACAGATGCAAACCCAGCACTAGGTGCTGAAAAGATAATTACTCAACAAATGATGTTGATTCTGCAAGTATTATACATCAATGGCACTGTAACAAAGGAGTAGTCTTGCAGCCATTACACCGTGACTGTCAATTATTTCCATTTCTAGGTTTCCTGTCATTGGAGGGACGCAAAGATTGTGCATCGTATAATCAAAGAGCTGCCTCTTGCATGGACATCCATCTGGAAACCCAAACAACTACGATTTCTTTTCTGAATGATGACAAAACACCTGTGTGGATTTTAGGACACATTAAACCAAACTGATGTTGGACATTGTTTTTTCATGACATCATCCTCTTCATAGCAGAATTTGAAGATGAACTTCAGAAAAGACATCATGCGGTGTTTGTTTGCATATACAGGAAGAAACAACTAAAATAATAAGTTGAAGTTCTTGAAAAATTAAGTTTATAGACCACAGAACCCAGAATTCCAAACTGAAATGGACCTCAAGATGAGAGAAATGATTGGCTAACCGTAGGAAAACAGATAAAACTTCACATCAGGTCTAAGATCAATCAAGAAGTTAAAGTAGCTTCTGGATGAATTTGTGGAAATAAAATATGGCAAAAACAACTCTGGTCAAGAAATATTTGCATCTCACCTGGAGTTCCAGTCCAGTCACCTGCAGGCGTGGCAGGAATCGGTGGAACTACAGCTGCATCACCACCCCACTGAGTATCACTGATTTGTCCAGCCCACTCACCACCAACTGTTGCTGGAGGATAATCAACAGCGCCGTACTCTGGAGCTGCAGCAATTTCCTCTTCTTCCTGCTCCTTGGCCTCTTCAGGGTCCCGGTAGAAAAACAAATCAACCTGCATAGAGGAGACAGGATTGTCAAAACCAGGGCAATCAAATTATAGGAAAGTCCCCATGCCCTGGGAAAAGATAGATGAAAAATTGCAAACCAAAGAGAAAAGGAAGTAAAATTTTCAATCACATATTTCAGCTCACTGCAAAAAACCAAGGATAATCTCAGTTGTTTTGATAAAATAGGGAGGAAACACTAATTTCAAAAGTATAGAATGAAGATAAAAAGGGAATCTTGTAATTTAAAGAACTCAAGGTCCCAAGCCATTTTCTAAAACGTGGAACATGCAAATGATAACACACTGCACTAAGAGAAGCAGGATATAAATAGATACATAGATCTTGGTGCCCTTACCATCACTTCCCATTTATGCCCAGGAAGAATAGTGCCTCGCATCTGCAGAACCATACGCGCTAGCAACCAGAATAGACAGCCAATGCTGTGCTTCCCTTTGTTGTTGGCAGGTATGCCAATATCTACGTAGCGCATTGGTGAATCAGTGTCACAGAAAGCGATGGTTGGAATATTTCCCAAGGCAGCCTCCTTAATTGGCTGCAAAAGAGCATCAAGAAGTATATCTAAGCAGTAGGCAATTTATTGCACAAGTATAAAGCCTGGTGCAACCTTCAACAAGATGTACCTGATGATCTGTTCTTGGGTCAGTAAGGATGAGGAGACGAGGCTCACTGAATGATGTTTGGAGCTGGTTGGTAAATGTTCCTGGAGTGTGACGCCCTGCAATTGGATGAGCTCCAGTGTACTGTGCAAATTTCAGGACAGCCCGCTGACCATAAGGCCTTGCAGATTGGACAATGATGTCCTGAGGGCTTTCTATGGCAACAATAACCCTGGCAGCAAGTTGCAGTTTCTCCCAGGTTTTCCCAAGGTTTATGATGAAAATACCTAAACAGCAAAGAAGGATAAAAAAAAAAAATCATTGAATTATCACATGCATTTGTTTACAAATCAGTCATGTCCCTAGCATAGCAACAGCTTCAGGATAGAAGAAATATGTGTGTACCTTAATTCTTATAAACATTTAGATGGTTATCATTTGGAGTTAGTAGATATGATGAAACGTAGGAGAGTCAACATCGCTTGTATCTAAGAAACCAAATGGAAAGAGGCTAAAGCTAGAGAAATAGATGGATATAAATTATGGTACGTAGGAAAGGAAAATAACAGGAATGGCACTGGAATAATAGTGGATAAGGAATTAAAAAATAAAGTTGTAGACGTTAAAAGAATCAGCGATAGAATTATAATAATAAAAATTGTTCTAAGATAATAGATTATAAATGTTATAAGTGCATACGCACCACAAGTAGGGTTACAAGATATAATCAAGAGACACTTTTGGGAAGATATGGAGGGAATCATAAAAAGAAATTCTCAACACTGAGGGGATATTTATAAGAGCAAACTCAAATGGCCATATAGGAAAAGATAAGAAAGGATATCATAGAATACACAGAGGGTATGGTATAGGTAGATGAAATGAGATTGGGGAGAATATCCTTGATTTTGCTTTGTCATATAACCTATCCATTGTAAATACACTCTTTAAGAAGAGGGATGAATACTTAATAACCTTTAAAAATAAACTTCATAAAAGCCAAATAGACTTTTTCTATTTAGGAATAATGAACGATCCATATTTAATGATTGTAAGGTGATACCTGGTGAGAGTTTAACCTCGCCACATAGGTTAATGGTTATGTATATCTATATTAAAGGATGGAGTAAAAGAGCTGAACTTACTACACATCCAAAAACTTAGTGGTGCAACTTAAAAGGAGAGAAAATAACCTCATTCAAAAATAAGTTGATGGTAGAAAGAAATTGGAACTATGAAACAGAAGTAAATACCATGTGGACTAATATGGCTGAGTCCATTAAGAAAGTGGCAAAAGATGTCTTAGAATTATCTAAAGGTAAAAGGCTATTAGCAAAGGAAACATGGTGGTGGAGTGAAACAGTGCAAAAAGTTATTAAAGAAAAGCAGATGTGTTTTAAAGCACGACAAAAGATTAGAAATAATGAAAACTATGAAATATATAAGAATGCTAAAAACGCTGCCAAGAGAATAGTAAGTGAGGCTAAACTTAAAGCATATGATGAGCTCTATAATAAATTACGAACAAGAGAAGGTGAGAAAGATGTGTTTAAACTTGCAAAAGTAAGAGAACAGAAGGATAAGGACTTAGATCATATTAGGTGTATTAGAAGTGATGATCAAAGGGTATTAGTCAAAGAAGATGAGATCAAACAAAGGTAAGAAACATACTTTCAAAAATTGTTAAATGACAATGGCTCTGAGAATATTGGGATTGAAAATACTATAAATCTAAATAAAATTAGATATTATAGATATAAACGTAGGATTAAAATACCTGAAGTAAAAGAAGCCTTGAAAAAGATGAAATTAGGAAAAGCCATGGGGCCTAATGGTGTACCAATAAAGGTTTGGAAGAATATGAGAGATATTGAAGTAGTTTGGTTGACCAAATTGTTTAACAAGATTATAAAATCAAAGAAAATGCCTGATGAGTGGAGGAAAAGCTATATTATACCAATCTATAAAAATAAAGGAGACATTCAAAGCTGCACTAATTATCGAGGGAACAAACTTATGAGTCATACCATGAAACTTTTTGAAAGAGTGATTGAGAAGAGGCTACTACATGAAACAAGTGTATTAGAGAATCAGTTTTGTTTTATGCCTGGGAGGTCTACCATAGAAGCTATTTTCTTACTAAGACAATTAGTAGAGAAATATAGAGAGAGGAGGAAAGGCCTACATATGGTCTTTATCGACTTAGAGAAAGCTTATTATAGAGTCCTTAGAGAGTTAATATGGAGGGTGTTGGGTGGTAAAGGGGTTTCGCAGGGATATATAGACATAATTAAATATACGTATAAAGGAGCGACAACAAATGTTAAGACCACTAGTGGCATGACTGGTGATTTTCCTGTCACTGTAGGATTACACCAAGGATTGGCATTGAGTCCATGCCTCTTCACATTAGTTATGGATGAGTTAACAAAATATCTACACGAGAAGATTCCCTGGTGCATGCTATTTGTAGATGATATAATCCTATTTGATGAGACAAGGGAGAGTGTAAACATAAAGTTAGAGTTATGGAGAGAAGCATTAGAATCTGAAGGATTTAAAATTAACTGAACTAAGACAGAATATATGAAATGTAATTTTAGCAAGGAGAGTAGGAGTGAAACACCTATCAAGATCGATAACCAAGAAGTCCCCGTGAAAGACCTCTTTCGGTACTTAAGATCATTGATCCATGAGAGTGGAGAGATTGAGAGGGAGGTTACCCAGAGAATCCAAACGAGTTAAAACAAATGAAGATGTGCATCTCGGGTTTTATGTGATCAATGGGTGCCACTCAAACTAAAAGGAAAATTCTATAGGATAGCTATAAGGTCGGCCATGCTCTATGGATCAAAGTGTTGGCCAGTTAAGGAACATGATACTCATAGGATGAGCGTTGCAGAAATGAGGATGTTGAGATGGATAAGTAGTAAGACAAGGACGAATAGAATTAGAAATGAAAATATTAGAAAAAATTTAGGGGTAGCACCAATAGGTAATAAGATGAGGGAGATTAGACTTAGATGGTTTGGACATGTCCAAAGGAGACCAACAACAGCACTAGTTAGAAGGAGAGGCAATACAAGTAAAAGGTTCTAAAAGGGCAAGGGAAAAGCCCAAAAGAATGTGGATAGAAGTGGTGAGGAAAGATTTAGAAACTTTGGGACTAAATGAAACCATGGCATTTAATAGTGGAATGGAAGAATAAGATTCATGTGACCGACCCCTAATTGGGATAAGGTCATGATGATGATGATGATGATTTAGATGGTTATCATTAGGGTTGATAACAAAGAAATTGATATATGTATTCCTCACGTCTTGTATATTCTTTTGGCTTTTTAGCTGAAAAAAGGCTGAACTTTAAAAACCTTTTTCAATTTTATTATGGATTAGTTAATCTGTTAATTTAATCCTGAAATTTGACTTCTTCTTTTTTCCCCAAATCAATTCTCAGCTGTTAGATCGGCTGACTTTTTTAAGTGAGATACAACATGGCATGCTGACTTCTTCGTCTATCTTAGGGGTTCAGCTGGTACAAGGGAGGAAAGTCATGTCACTTTAGCAAATAATGGAGGGGAGTTGTAGTTGACAAGTTTACCCCTTGTTTTGTCCCACAACACCGCTTAGCCAAGAGTTATTGAGCAATTAACACATAACAAAAATATGTAATGACAATAACAAGCAAATGCCTGAGCAACATAACTTTCCCCAGCCTGTAGACCCCTACAGCCAATATCAACCAGCATTTGGCAGGGATCAGTATTAGCCATTTTTTGGTACCAGTTTTGTGACTGAAACCCACAATACTGGCATACCGGCTGGTATGGTACCAGTATTGACAACTAAGGATTTTACGCAACGGCCTTTCTTTTCTGAAAACATCTTAAATGGATAGTCAAGAATGTTACGATTACATGCTTACACCATGAATATCAACATTATCTCATGGGCAATGAAACAAGTTGAGGTGTGATTAATGTTGTCTTCTTCCGACACAAAGTTGGCATAAGGGCTACCTGTTTGCTTTATAGACAAATAAACAGTACACAACAGACTGCACTGAAGAGAACCTGAATGATCTACCCTGAAAAAATAAACTAGAGAAGCAAAGACAATAATTAGGTGGTAGAGTTCATAATCAGAGATGCTCTCAGAACATCTTAAGAAAGAGAGCAACTTCGTTAGACAATTACCTAATGCAGGGCTTAGTTGACATTGGCAATGATCTACCCTGAAAAACACCTTGAGAGAAGCAAAGAAAAAAAATTAAGCAGTAGAG
The DNA here is from genome assembly GCA_035236585.1 of Warburgia ugandensis. NCBI lineage: Eukaryota > Viridiplantae > Streptophyta > Magnoliopsida > Canellales > Canellaceae > Warburgia > Warburgia ugandensis. The sequence continues at coordinate 6,998,242 of CP141138.1, read as the reverse complement.
TTCACAATCAGAGAAGCTTTCGGAACACCTTAAGAAAGTGAGCAACTTCATCAAACGATTATGTAATGCAGGAAAAGTTGACATGTAAATGTCAACCAAGTCCTGCATTAGGCTCTAGCTACTTTAGACTTTCAAGTTACTCCTATTATTGAAGACAAATAAAAACCAGCCTCCCCTTGCTTTTCCTCTTCCCTTTCTTTTATAATACAGTTATATGATTGGCAAAATTTTACAGACAGCAATTTGCAACATGATTATCTCATCAGTCACTTAGGAAAACTGATAATCATCTCTTACACCTGCCAACATGGACAAGAAACCGCAATGTTTAGACTTTAGAAATGCACTAGCTTGGCAAAACTACTTCAACTGCTTCCCCTTTTCGTGGTGCTCCTAGTCAAACCATCCAATCTTACTAGGAACTGTCAGGTTCAATTGTCACTTTAAAATATTGAATGAATGTGTGTGTCACTTGGGAAAACTGATAATCATCTCTTAGACCTGCCAACATGGACAAGAAACCACAATGTTTAGACTTTAGAAATGCACTAACTTGGCAAAACTGTGGTGCTCCGAGTCAAACCATCCAATCTTACTAGGAACTGTCAGGTTCAATTGTCTCTTTCAAAACATTGAATGAATGTGTGTGTGTCACTTAGGAAAACTGATAATCATCTCTTACACCTGCCAACATGGACAAGAAACCACAATGTTTAGACTTTAGAAATGCACTAGCATGGCAAAACTACTTCAACTGCTTCCCCTTTTCGTGGTGCTCCTAGTCAAACCATCCAATCTTACTAGGAACTGTCAGGTTCAATTGTCTCTTTCAAAGCGATACCCAAAGAAGCATAGAACCGCCTTCTTAGTTATTTCATAGAGGGTCTTAATCAAAGAATGATTCTTACACATGTAACCAAAGACAATGACTTCTAGGATCCAATGAAGCAGACAACAGAACTAGGGTTTACTGATTGCAATGCCCAAAAACGCTGGAAATGCCACCCAATCACACAACTAGACTAGATAGAACCACCTTCTTAGTTATTTCATAGAGGGTCTCAATCAAACAATGATTCTTACACATGTAAGCGCAGTTCAGGGATACTCGTACATCGTCATTGCAAAGGGAAAAGCAACAAAAACTCGAAACCACACAGAGAAGATAAGATCGAAAAGAAAAAGAGACGAAACAGCGAGAAAATTAGTTCAGGTTGGATAGTAAATCTGAAACAGAGAGAGAGGATAGATTTTCACCATCGGTTCTTCTCTTGAAGACATATCTTTCCATCTGGAAATCGCAGTTCTTGGTGCCCAGATGAACATCTGCGGCAAGCATCATCTGTATGTCTGCCTCTTTCTGAGATAAAACTCTCGGTGCTGCTGCCATGATCGATCGAGATGAGAGAACCCGCCTCACCAGTGGGAGAAACAGGCCAGGATGAACAGAAGGACACTCTCACTCAACCCTCCGTGCTTCTCTTCCTTATTTCCTTCCCCTTAGAGATGAAAACCCTAGCGTGAGAACCGGGTGGACCCCCCATATTTTCCAACACTTGTGACGTTCCACATTCTGCTCATCTTGACCGTTGATTTAATTAGGGCTTGGTACGGATGCACCGTCGGTCAACATTTTCCCTCTTTTGACGGGTGATTATTAGCCTTTGTGTCAAGTAAGCGTGGAAGATTAATCTTTTCGTTGGAGAAACCTCTTAGTGCAAATGTGGGGAGAGATCTGTACCGTTCTTGACGTTTGAAGATGCCAAAATCATGGCAATCGTGTGATCATAACCACTGATGTTGGCGTTTTGAGAAATCAATGGTTATGATTTCTCGACTTAGACCCTACTTTTGGGAATGTATCTGGACCTCGAGAAAATTAAATGATAGTTCAACCAAGTAGAAGTGTCAACGTTAGCCCCTAAGCCGGGTGCGGGTGACGGATCAATGGGGTAAGCAACTATAAGTAGACATGTTCTCTCGTTTGTAAACCATCCAAAAGTTGTAAAAGAGCTTCGTATTTTGATTACTTTGTTTGTGCAAGTGTCCGTGTAACTACGAAGAACAAGCTAGGAGCTTGGTGGCTGTGCAGACTCGATGCTGAGGCAAGGAAAAGCATGAGTGCAGCGTAGTTGTGAAATTTAGGCCGGGACATTATGCTGTGCTTCCCTCCATAAATATGTACTATTATGTATCAAAGGAAAAAATATTTTTTGGGCTCACATTTTTTGTTTGTTTGTATTTTTTCATAAATCTAAGACGTTCATCTAATTTGATCTCAATTAAATATTTTTAGTAAAAAAAATACTCATTTCTAATGAAAATATCTAAGACCTTCATTGTTATACCTCTTATAAATGCTTAAAATGAAGAACTTAGAAATTTTTAATAGATGTGACGTTTGACATGAAATACTTCTGATTGAGGCTAAATAAGACAAACATTTTGGATTGATGAAAAAAATTTATATATATATATATATATTTAAAAGAGTCAATAGTGTGCAGCCCTACGTTGCATTTTGTAAGAGGCTGTTTTCATACTTTGAACCTATGACCTCAAGGTCACATGACACAACTCTATCGTTATGCCAAGGCTCCCCTTCTTAATGTTCGAGATTAAACTTCAAAAACTTTTAAAAATTCTATAATTCTAGCATTTAATAAAGTTATCAAATCATATGGACTCAGGCTAAGTTTGACCAAGTCATGCAATTCCTTGTGTCTTTTGTCTTAGCGTGTGATCAAAGATCCTGATTCGGGCACAACAATTAACTGAGTCCTGCACTTGGAGTTTACTGTCATCACGTTGATGCAACAATCATCACTTAACGAGAACTTTTCTCTGTCCTATTGATATTATTACTTCCGCCCTGCATTTTTTTTCGGTCAAAGTTTCCAGGCATATCTTTTCTCTGTCTGTTTCAGGCGGTGTTGCCGGCGTTGGTGCTAGTTCTCTTGCATGTCCCGGACTGGACCAACGTTACTACTCAATCCATGAAAACCAGTGGCACCGCTGCTTCACGCACCAACATGGCCATGATTGGGTCTCTTCGCCTTCTTCTTCTTCTTCTTCTTCTTCTTGATTTGGTGATACGGGATTCATATGGGCATTTGGGATGGTTGGAGAATCTTTTCGCTATTTCAGAAAGAGCAGCTCTGAAATATAATATCCCCTCAAAGTCCGGAATCAACTCCCCCATTTGTATAAGAACAGGAATGTTCTTGATAATAGATTTCTTGAACTCAATATAATGGAGTATCCAAGCAAATCCAGTTAAATCTGATCGTGGTATCAGAGAATGAAGGTGCATACAGACAAGTAATCTCCATACGAATGAATCCAAGGATGCACAGACAACTAAATACATGTTGGTCCCAGCTGTTTGGTGATCCAAACTGTTCATCCGCGAGGCCCCAATCTAGATAGCCACCGGTGAAGTCTTCATCCTCAGCTATATATTCAGCTACTCCTTTCATTCTCATTCTTGCTCCTTTATTTCCCCTCTTATTCCCAATAACTTCATCATCCACGAGAAAGCTCCACATCCTGTAACCATGCCAATCAAATAATCAATGGAGAAACCATTATATAACTGAAAATGTAAAAAAGAAATTTACTTGTCACCTTCTTTACGTATAAAATGCCCTACCAGGATTGTTAGCTATATTAGGAAAGAAAATATTTAGTATATATCTTTGATTTCATTATTCATACTTGTATAGTTGACTGGCCGATTGTCAAGCCATAATTATGGATCGTGTACTCATGGAGAAGATCCATTTCATGTATATGCTCATACTATATCAATGAGAATAGATAAGAGTTTCTTTGTCAACTCCATTCTTTTACCAAACTTTGTCATGGTATCATAGCATATTTGATCCTTGATCTTGTCAATTGCAAAATCGCTGATCTCTTCTGCATTGTTGAATCTTCAATCTGTCATTCATTGCTCCATTCAATCACTGCTGATCTCTGCAATTCTCAAAACAGTGAGTCTTCTTCATTGCTGTTTTATTTTTTTTTACTAGTTGCCTTGGCGCAAACAGTAAATGTTGTTGTCATGTGACCTTGAGGTCATGGGTTCAATGCGTGGAATCAGCCTCTTGCAAAATGCAAGGTAAGGCTGCCTACTATAGACCCTTGTAGTATGCTCGTTCCCCGGACCCTACATAGGTAGGAGCTTCGTGCACCGGGGCTGCCCTTTTTTTTAGTTGCTGATCTCTCAGTGCAATCATGGGTGATAGAAGCTCTGTCATCATAATCGTCTCCCTCCAACATAAACGTGTTTTCCCCCCTTTCCTTTTCTCTTCTTTTGTGTTATTTCTCTCCACTGCTTTTTTTTTTTCGTCTTCTTCTTAATGGCTGAAGAAAACTCTTCTACCAGTCACCCAAAAGAAAATGTTTCCAGCAATAACCAAACATTTACCATTACTAACCCTCTCTTTCTCTTGAAAACAATCGCATATCTATCAATGTCACCACCCAAGCTCCTTGAAACTTAGTTCCGACAATTACATTAACTGGCACACGCAATGGTTTTCACTTATCATTGGATATAATCTTTATGGTTATATAGATTATAGTTATATTGATGGTACCTTTGCATGTCCTCCTGAAACAATCAAGGAAAATAATATTGAAACAGCTAATCCCCAACACTCTTTTTGGGTTCGCCTAGATAATCTCTTATGCAGTGCACTTATTGCCTCTCTTTCACCATCAGTTATCTCTTTTGTTGCAAGAACAAAGAGCTCCCGAGAAGTGTTGTCTAAACTTGAAACTATTTGTGCCAAGCCAACTTGTAGGCATATCATGGGTATTCGAGAAGCCTTAAGCAAAGCTGCCAAAGGAACAGACAGCATATCAACATATATGAAGAAAATAAAAACATTGGTTGATTCAATGGCTATTGCTGGAGCCCCACTTGACAATGATGAAGTGGTATTCCATGTTCTCAATGGTCTTGGCAATGAATGCAAGGAGATTGATGCAGCTATTTGTGCCTATGATAGTGTTGTTTCTTTTGAGGAGTTACAAGACAAATTGGCTAATTATGAAGTCTGCCTCCAGCATAATACACAAGTTGAAACTGCTCCAATCACGGCCTACTTTGCATATAAATATAGTCAAAATCATAAGTATATCAACAATCAAAACAATGGTAAACCAGGTGGTCAATCAGGCAGCCATCAACAACATCGTCAAAGTCAGAATTTCAACCCTTATCGTAACAACAATAAATATGGCCAACAATCCAATAAGATAATCTGTCAAATTTGCAATATTCCTGGTCATGTTGGCATGAGATGTCTTTGCCTGCAAGCTGCCATGCCATTGATGCTTCAACAACTATTCTCATCATTTGGATCACAACCCACCATGCCATCGCCATGCTATCCACCACCAAGAGCTCATTTTGCTGCTCAACCTTCACAATTTTCCCAAAAATGGCTAGTGGATTCTGGTGGATCACATCATATGACATTTGATCTGAATAACTTATCTCTTCATTTTGATTATGATGGTTCAGACGATATTATGATAGGTAATGGTAAAGGTCTTCGAATCACTCACATTGGTTCTACAAGTGTCTCCTCTCCCACTAAACCATTTTTACTTTTTGACGTTCTTTGTGTACTCAATATGAAAAAGAATCTTATTTCAGTTCCTAAATTTTGCTCATCCAATAATGTCTCTATTGAATTCTTACCCTCTTCCTTTGTGGTGAAAGATCTTCATACGGGGGCACCTCTGGCAGAATGGGTGAATAAAGATGGAGTTTATGAATGGCCAACACCACCAGTTCCCACTTCCAAATGTCTCCATCCATGCTTGCTCTTGTATCCATTAAGGCTCCATTTCAAGATTGGCATAATTGTTTAGGTCATCCCTCTTTGAAAGTTTTAAGACACAATGTTCGTTCCTTTAATTTACCATTGTCTTCATCTCCTACTAGCCAATTTTTCTGTAATTCATGCAAATGCAATAAAATGCATAAATTACCTTTTTCAACTTCTACCCTCATTAGCAATTCTCCTCTTGAGCTTATTTATTATGACATTTGGGGTACGTCACCTATTCAATCTCATGATGGATTTAACTATTAACTACTTTTTGTTGATCATTACACTAAGTATATGTGGTTATTTCCAATGAAACAAAAGTCCGAAGTCTCTTTAATTTTTTCAAAATTCAAAATGGTTGTAGAAAAATTCTTTCAACATCCCATAATTTCCTTTTACTCAGACAATGGTGATGAATTTCTTAAACTTTGCAAATTTTTTAAAAGCAATGGCATTTCTCATTTTTTGACACCTCCGTAACCCCATAACACAATGGTACTATGGAGTGTTATTATCAACATGTTGTTCCTTTTGAATATGGAATCTCTATTTCAAAAATTATTTGGCATCGCGCCTAATTATGAGAAGCTACGCATCTGTGGTTGTCTGTGTTATCCTTGGCTCAAACCATATATCCATACTAAACTTGATCCACGTTCACGAGCATATGTTTTTCTTAGTTTCTTAGTTATTGTACCAATCAAAGTGCATTCAAATACCTTGATCCTACTAATTGCCATATTGTCATCTCTCACCATGTCAATTTTGTTGAATCAATCTTTCCTTTTCAATCCCTTAATACCCACTTTTCATCAATTAGACAAGACACTTTAATGCCTCATTTTTCAACATCCTTGACCCCACCATTATCACATTCCATATTGCCATCATGTAATCCCACAAAAATCGTCATTCCCCCTTCCACTGAATACTCTTGTCACCCACCCTTAGTCCATGTTCCTTTTTCTAATTCTTCCTTGATTACTTCTCCTAAATTGGTGCGAATGCCTTCATTATCTTCATCTTTACCATCTCGTTCAACTACAAGTGTGATGACCCAGGTTTTTAAAACACATTTTCATAAATATTTGCAAAGGTAGGGCCTTGATTTTGAAATTTTTTAAAATTCAAACAATGAAAACATATTTTCTTTGAAATTGATTTGTCAAAAACCCGAGTGCCACCTCAAATTACTTATCATACATAGCTTTTTGTATAAAATAAAATTTTCATTGAATAACAATAGAAATACTTTTATTAAAATCAGGATCAATCGATTGGTTCACATCTTGTCCAAATATTACAATCTAAATTACAAAATAATTAATACAATCTTTCTCAAAGTAAATACCCTGAGTAGTAGTTCTGTGATGATTATCCTCAAGTCTTGAGCTTTAATCTTCCTTAACTGTATCTGAGATATTGTAAACATTCAAACATTTACAATATCTCAGCAAGTATTTACAATATCTCAGTAAGTTATGCTTGGTAGGGCATTTAAGAAATATATTCAATATATCTCAAAATCAACAATTCATCAAATCCATGATAAAAATCAATTTATACAATTAGATAACCATTTTATCCTTCACTCATCATATGAATTATATGTATATATTACATATAAATAAAACCACTAAAAATCCTGAATATAGTCAATATCATCAATAATATCTCATTTCCAAACTGATTTTAATATTAACATTAGGTGTTAATATATAATTATATCGTATTGGGAATCATCCTCCAATACAACATTGGAAATAATTTTTACCAGCATTTCATCGTGCCAAAAAATAAGGCATTTCATCATCTCATAACATAAGGCATCTCATCATGTCATAACATAAGGCATCTTATCATGCTATAACATAAGACATCTCATCATGCCATATCTCAATTGTATCATAATGCAAAATAATCAAAGGACTACCATGCTTGCAGTCCCAATCCGTATAGCATGCCTAGATAATTGCTTAATACTCCACTGATACCACAGTGAAAAATATAGATCCATGTTGTATGGGGGGAACCATGGCTGTCACAGTGGCAGCCTTCCCATAATTGCCCCACTCGAAATTTTGCCTCTCTTTGGGCACAATATCATCATCATAATCAATTTTGGAGAGCGGGTGGCTAAACTCTCATAACTCTTCTAGCATTAGCATCCTCAGGCATAAGCCTGTTTTAAAACAAAACCATAAGCCTTCATGCTTATATGAAAAATAATATTTCATACTTACAGGCTATACGTTTGGTTATAATAGGACATGCCTATAACTTATTTCCTTAAGATTTTTTTACCCATTAAGTAATTTCATAGTAACTTAATTAATTTCTTTGTATTCATTTCAACATCATTTGTTGATTCATAAACAATTCTAAGGCAATTATAATTAATCTATAGTTATCAGGATAAGATTATGTGTAAAATACATGTGTATTCTATATTGAATATATTCTTAAGGTCCACCTACTTTTACTTTCAACAATCCATTTTCTCATTGATCTTGATCATCATATCCTTCATATATCTATCAAATCATATATATATAATCATTGCTTAACTCATTTATACTTCCTAGTTGTTCTTTTGATCATCCTTACATAGGATAATTTGGATTTTTTTCTTTGGATTATATTGATTAAGGGTTTAATCTATTGATCTACATTTGAATCTAATATTCATACTAATTTAAAAACATACATACTAACACAATATTATGTTTCTTATTATTCTTGATCATTTAAGATCTCCCAATGGATCTTGTTTGATATTTGATTATCTTAATTACCATTTTTATTAGGATTAGATAGTTTACTATCCTTTTATAATCTTATTATTATTCAACCAATTGATGTCTTACTAGCTAAAGATAGTTTATTTCTGTCCTAACACTAGATAGCTCCTCCTTATTTCAGAATTGATTAAGGCTTACCAATTAAAAGCTGCTTACAAAGTGGTTAATTCAATCCTCATGGAAGGAGGCGTTTAGACCTCACAAACATCACCAGAAGGTGGGGGGAAGAGTGAGGCTCTATTAGAGAACTCCCTTAACCACCATGTTTAGCATTTACTAGGGTGACCTTAGCTCAACCTTTATAAGGTTCTTATGAGTATTAAACCCTAAGTACTTTTGCTATTTAATTTTAATTAAATCCATGAACATTTAAAATGTTACTCATGGGGTTTATTATTCCCTTAATTTGGGCCAAGAAAATGATATTTCTTATATTGTCCTACTAACTATAGCCTTTACTATCATTAAGTCCATGTCCTTTATTTATTGTTAATGTCCATCAATATCTATTTTTATTTAATTACATTTTTCATGTAATTTACATAACATGAACATTAAAGCGTAAATAAATAAATTTCACAATTAAATTTGGCGAGCAATTAAAAGAACATTTATAATAGAATATAATAACTAATATGGTCATTTGAATATATCTTATTTATCCATTTTGATCCCATGACCATATTTTGATTTCTATTCATTTTTTTATCTTATTAAGGGTTTAGATCTTGATCTTTTATTTTTATTCAGGTCTATCACATTCTCTTAATGTGATATCATTACTAGATTATTGATGCATCTCATCAAATGATCTGATCTTTCTTGATCCAACTGATCACAAAGATCTTAAGTCATTTTGTCAAAATTAAGGGTATAGATCTCAATCTATCCCAAATTAGCCTTATCAGGCTCATCAATTCATATGATCTTAACTTTAAATCATCATTTAAACTAATTTTCATGGTCTGATCATGCTTGATTACTCATATCAAGTATATCCATGATCATTTTTAAGATTTCTCCTCCATTAAGGTTAAATTTCTTAATTCATCCCTGATCAGTTATATCTAACTTTTGATTCTATGTTACCTCATCACTAGATCACTGATGGATTAGAAATCCAAAGTCTAATTATATCATATTTGACTAATCTTGGGAATTTGTACCACTTTTTGTAATTATAGAATTTTATAGTGCTAAAATTTATATCTCCATTAGATTTCACTCTTCACCAGGAATCTAGATCTTCTTTCCAATCTTGATTTGGAGTTAAAATGAGTTCTAAATTAGATTTTTAAGTTTTCATATCAAAACAAGGGGCCCATATTCAATTTGGGTTACCCACATTGACGAGTTGATCAATGGCCCACCCCCGTTACCGATGATTGCCGGTGTACAGGGAGGGGTGATCTGGGATAGTAGAGCCAGTCTGATTTGGACCGTCATATAAGCTCTTCCCCAAATCAAAAACCCGATCTTATTAGAATCTTACTGTGAACACCTATCATGGGGTTTTGGACCATATAAATCGATCTAACGGTTTAGAATTCTTAAAAAATCACATCTTATAAGTGTTTTCTACCTTGGTTACTAGTACTAAATTCACCAAAAGAATCTCACAAAAAAATTCATTATGGTGATCTTTATACATGGAAAATTACCGAAATAGCTAGAGGGGGATGATAGATGCCTACATGGAGTGTCCAGAATCGAAGAAAAAGGCCAAAAAAGAGAGATCCGCGTCAAAAAATATAAAGTCATCAAAGTTACTGTTTTTTGGTGATTTCACTGATAAATACATCTTGGATCATTGTGAAATCATAAGGCTTTTGAAGGTTGGGAAATTCCGAACAAGCTGAATGGTTCAGATTTGATTTCCAATGGTTTGAATTGAACATCTAATTGAAAAAAAAAACCTAGAGTGAAACCCTGGGTCCATTTGGGATGACGCATCTGTGGACGCGCTTGATAGATCTGGGGGAATATTTCCCTTGGGTGCATTCGCAGCTGTGCTCTATGGCTGTAAAGGGAAGAGGAGAGAGAAAAGAAAGAAAAAGAAAAGAAAAATTAAGAGGAGAAAAGATAGAGGGAAAGGGAAAGGGAAAGGGAAAGGGAGAGGGAGAGAGTGGGAGCTTAGGAATTTTTTGTGCAATTTCATGGGAATGGTAGGAGGGGTATTTATAGGATTATATTTGTATTATTTTAATTATTTTTATTTTAATTTTAAAATTTCAACTTTTCTTATTTAATTCAAAAGAGATTCCTCATCATGTTTTTTTTTTATCATTGATATTCCTTGAGCTGGCTATCCACTAGCTCATCTAACTTTTGTGGACCTCACACAAAAGTATACCCTCATGGATAAATGTAAATTCACAAAATTAAGAAAAATAGAGATTTTTTACCCAAGCTTAGATTTTAGGGTACTTACAGTCATTCTAACTGGTTTTCCATGAATGATTTCAAATATCTATGTTTCTAGACCTGATTCTTTTTCTAACATAATAATAATATTATATTGAATATAATATTCCACCTCAAATTTCATAAAAAATTGTAATTAATTCTAAATAATTTCAGAAAAATTGGGGTTTTCACAATAGGTGTCTCTGATGACTTTAATTCATCACAAGTTAACTCTCTCATCCACAAAAATACAAAAAGCATATTTGATTCTTCTCACTCAGCCACCCATATATCCTCTCCAATACCTCAATTACACTACAACAATTAAGCCAATCCCATCTCTCATCACCCCATGATAACATGCTTTAAAAATAATGTGTTTAAACAATTGAAATGCACCTTTATTTCACTGCAGTCCTCCTTTCATTCTGTTCAAGAGCTATCTACTATCACCCAAGCTTTAAAAGTCCTTGAGTGGTGGGTGGCCATGTCTGATGAGTATGATGCCTTGATGAAAAATGGAACTTGGGATCTTGTTTTGAGACAACCCAATCAAAATCTTATTGGTTGCAAATGGGTTTTTCTATCAAACAAAATCCTGATGGTTCAATAAATAAGTACAAGGCTCGTCTGGTCTCCAAAGGATTCCATCAATGACCAGGCCTTGATTTCAATGACACATTCAATCTAGTCATTAATCCAACAATAGTGCGTGTCGGTCTTGCCTTATCAAGACATTGGTCTCTTCACCATCTCGATGCCAATAACGCATTTCTTCATGCCCACCTCTCTGAAGATGTCTTTATGGTGCAGCCACTCGAGTTCATCAATAAACATTTTCCTAATCATGTGTGCAAACTCCATAAAGCGTTGTATGGTCTCAAGCAAGCACCATGTGCTTGGTATCATGAATTGCTGGATTATCTTGCTTCTATTGGCTTCACTAACTTTCAATATGATCATTCTCTTTTTGTTTACTCTCATGATGGAACTATTATGTATTTACTCGTATATGTTGATGATTTGATAATTAATGGAAGTCACGATCATGTCGTTGCTTAGTTTATCAAACAGCTGAGTGATCAGTTTTCAATCAATGATTTATGCTCTCTTCACTATTTCCTTGGTGTCGAAGTTCTTCATACATCAACCGGTATATTTCTATCGCAAAGGAAGTACATTACCAATCTACTTCAATGGACTCATATGCATGAAGCCAAACTAGTTTCCACTCCAATGTCTTCCAATACTTCACTCTCCCTTGCTGATAGTTCCCATCTTAATGACTACAATGAATATCGAAGAGTAGTTGGTAGCTTGTAGTATCTTTCTTTTACACGCTAGACATAGCCTTTGCTGTTAACCGCCTCTCTCATTTCATGCATCAACCCACTACCAATCATTGGTTTGTTGTCAAATGAGTTTTGGCTATCTCAAAGGCTCTATTAGCCATGGCCTCTTTTTTCAAAAAAGGTCATTGTTGATTGTTTAACCGCAAGTGCACGAGCTATTGTAATGTAGCTTATGCAAGTACGGGTCGATCTCACGAGGACTTTATTTAAAATGATGGAGTTTTCAATAAAATTTAATTAATAAAATAATATAAACTAACAATAAACTAAAATCCAACTTTATTCAATTTTTGCAATTTGCACAATTATTTATTCAAAATACAATAGAAAATAAAACTAAAAGGCGTCCTGGATAAGCTTGTCCTTGGATTGCACTATCCCTGAATAGTCAAAATGAAGATAAGGTAAAACCAGAATAGCATAGGGACACAGTTGGAATTAAATCAGGGACTCAGTTGCAATTAAATCGGGGACACAGATGGTATTAAATAGGGGACCCAGTTGGTATTTCTTAAATCTGCCAAGGGACACTCGTAATTTCTTCAAGGGTTCTGGTTTTTCACGAAAAAACCAGGAAAACACGGTGGGAACCTTAGAAGGGGGGAAGAAAGGAAGAGGAAGAAGAATAGAGGAAGGAGGAGAAGAAAGAGGGAGAGGAAAACGGTGGGGAGTTGGGTTTTCTCTCCCGGGGCATCCAGTGATGGTATTGATGTTACCGGCAGAAGCAAAGAAGGATCAGAGGAGTAGAAGGGAGGCTGGAGCGATGAAGAGGACGTCCTGGGCGTCATCCACTTCTGATCTGGGCATGTGGCCAGTTCTGTGTTGGCGACGACGCCTAGACTGGTGGTTTGGGTAGGCGACGAGGAAGAGAATGGATAAGGAGGAGGAGAATAGAGATCAAGGAAGAAAAAGGCAGTTGGAGAGGTCAGGTGATGGGTGGTCCTTGATTAAGCAGAGAAGGGGTAGAGGGTGAGATAGTGAGAAGTTGATTTGGAGAGAAACAGATGTGAGAGTGCGGTAGAGCAGAGGGCTAATAGAGGGAGCGATAGGATTGAGAGAGTGAAGAAGAAGATAGAGTAAGAAGATGATTGCTAGCCAAAAAAGAAGAAGGATGTAGACATAACAGATGGGGATAGGAAGAAAACAAGAGTTAGATTGAGAGTGAGCGAAGAAGGGAAGGGTGGTAAGAGAGGTGCGAGGGAGAGAGTGAAGATAGAGAGGGGTGAATTGGGATTGGGTGGTGCTAGGCAAGTGAGAAGAGAAAGTTGTGAGAGGAAGAGAAAAGAAGAGATGGGATAGATTACGACAAAGAAAAGAGAGAGGTTAAGAGTGGGGGAGAGAGAAATGTTAGAGAGAGAGAGAGAGAGAGAGAGAGAGAGAGAGAGAGAGAGAGTGGGGTCCACTGGAATTCTAGTCTTGCTAGAACTCTGCAAGTCTTCAATCTTGTTTTGTACTATGACTCTTCAAATTCCATCTGATTTCCATGATTCGATTTGGAGCGTCCACGCTTGAGTTGACCGATCTGCAATGCACATGACCCAATTAGCGCAATCTAAACCGTTCATTAACTTTAATAGTCATCTAACCACTAAATTTTACAATTCAACGATTGAATGGTTAATTAAAGCTAAAATGAAATATTTGATGTAAAATCTTAAAATTAATGGTCTAGATGCTCTAATCAAATACTAAATTAGGGGTATCTTGACCAAAATTGAACACTTAACACTCATCCTTATCACTTCATGCTTTTTTTGATGTTGATTGGGATGGCAACAAAGATGATTGAAGTTCCACAAATGCCTATGTTGTTTTTCTGGGTCACAATCCAATTTCTTGGAGTTCTAAAAAGCAAAGATCAATTGCTCATTCGTCCACTGAAGCTGAATATAGAGCTGTTGCTTCTACAATCGCTAAAGTATGTTGGTTACAGTCACTACTCAAAGAACTCCATACACAACTTGAAGGCCAACCAGTAGTTTATTGTGACAATATTGGCACAACTTATCTTTGTGCCAATCCTGTTCTCCACTCCAAAATGAAGCATATTGAAATTGAGATTCACTTTGTTTGTACTAAGGTCTAACAAGGCAACCTTCGTGTTTCCCATGTTGCTTCAATTGATCAACTTGTTGATGCAGTTACCAAATCACTTTCTAGTCAACAATTTTTACTTCTTCGTTCCAAGATTGGTGTCTCCGATAGGAGCACCATCTTGTGGGGCATATTAGGAAAGAAAATATTTAGTATATATCTTTGATTTCATTATCCATATTTGTATAGTTGACCGGCCGATTGTCAGGCCATAATTATGGATCGTGTACTCGTGGAGAAGATCCATTTCATGTATATATTCATATTGTATCAATGAGAATAGATAAGAGTTTCTTCGTCAACTCCATTCTTTTACCAAACTTTATCAAGCTAGGCCTCCTTGCATCATATATCAGCATCTCCCCATGCCCATTTGAGCAATGCTGAATTGGTAGTTTATGGCTAGCTAGTAGCTACTGCTAGGCATGCAGGGCATATTCTTTTAAAAGACATGAGGAAGAAATGGATTCAAAATTTAGTAATTAAAAAATAAAAATGCATTAGAAATAGAGATACAGATAAAGAAATAGGTTTGGGATGCACTGTGCCCTAGCCCAAATACATAGAATCAAAAGAGCAAATAAAGGCAGAACAAATATTATCTTTCTATGCAAACTTGATTACAAATTTTAAAATCTCTGCAAAATGTCTTGAAGTAGCCTTTTGAATCTTTTGAGAAGAGAAACTCATGCAAATGGAGGATTTCTGGTTTATCCTCTCTAAGTAATGTCTAGTAGTGTAGTGTAGGGAGGAGTGACTCGCCTGGGTGACCAGGCTTGGAGGTTATGCATGGTAGTTGGCTGTGTGTCTAACTTTAAAGAATAAAAAATGAAAAGGAAGTTGAAAGCTCCAAAATGCTGGCATCTAAATTGCCGTTAACGAGCCCCACATCAAATTTGATCCACTTAGCAACGGTTTTTTAATAG
Organism: Warburgia ugandensis; assembly: GCA_035236585.1. Lineage (NCBI taxonomy): Eukaryota > Viridiplantae > Streptophyta > Magnoliopsida > Canellales > Canellaceae > Warburgia > Warburgia ugandensis. Next base: position 6,982,814 of record CP141138.1, on the reverse strand, counting down.
AGAAGTTACTTAAGAATTTTTTTTAAGGTAGGAATATAAAAATAGACATGAGCAATGGTAAAGTTATCCTTGTGTGACCTTGAGATTATGGGCTTAAGGCGTGGAAACAATTTCTTGCAAAAATGCAAAATATGACTGCGTACTATCGACCATTGTGGTCCACTCCTTCTCTGGACCCCGCATATGAGGAAGCTTCGTCCATTGGGGCTGCCCTAATGTAAAAATAAACAGATCGAATGGTGAAAAGAAGAAGTTCTCACACATTGTTTTGGGGCAGACCCATATCCATATAAGCCATCATGCATATAGATCTTGGACAAGCAATTGAAAATGCTATCTTGGTAGTCTAGTTTTCACCAAATCAGCCAGTTGCAAGAGGCTATTTTTACACCTTGAACCTGTGACCTTCAAATCACATGATGACAACTCTATTGCTGTGCTGAGGATCCCCTTCTCTAATTGTGTCATGAAGATCCACTTACCAAGTGCTTGATGCAGCCATGGAAGATTGGATTAACAGTGAGATAACTGGCCCCAATATTATCAAACAAGTAGCAGAGCTTTAGGTAAGAAAATACATTACTCCTTTAACAAAGACTGAACCCAATTCATTTCAGAGGCTGCTGTTACGCAGAGTGATACTCAGCTTCAATAGATGACTGTGCTACGGACGTCTGCTTCTAAGAACTCCAAGAGATGAGACTGTTGAGAATACACCAGAAAAGCGCTTGCCTATTTGCGATCATCTGGGCAACCTGCCCAGTCTACATCCGAGTAAGCGACGACATCCAACTTACAAGACTTGTAGAATGTCAACCCATAATTCAAAGTAGCCTTGAGATACCGAAGAACAAGCTTAAAAAATGTCCAGTGAGAGTGACTGTAGGAGTGCGCATTAATTGAAAGGCTTTCTTTATGGCAAACGCTATGTCTCGTCGCATAAGATCTTAAGGGAAAGGAAATTTTGGTTGCTGTTCAAATAATTTAGTGAAAGGATATTGAAAGGAGAGAGTGGAATGAGGCAGCCTATTAGTCAAATATACGGCTTTTTGAAAGGTGCAAGGCCAAAAAGTTAAAAGGTAATTTGCATTGCTAAGGAGAGCTAGACCAGTTTCAATAATTTAATGATGCTTGCTTTCCGTAATACCATTTTGTTGAACTGTATGCGGACAAGAAATGTGTCTACCAATGCCATTTTGGGAGATGTTGATTAAGCTTGGTGAACTCTTCTCCCCTGTTGGAGTTGGGGGTTTACTCCGGCTGTTTGTGCGTCATCTAGTGCTGCTCCTGCACGAGTTGAAGCAACCCTGATTAGAAGTCCTAGTCGCATTATTGGCATATTGCACTTGGACTTGTGTGTCATCCACCAAACCTTGCAGGAATGCCTTATGACCAAAGAGCATTCCACAAAGATCATTGAAGGAGAGGGTCAGAGTGAGTTCTGACCGCCGTGGCAAAGTCACGGTACTCGTGGGAAGACCTCGAAGAGGAGTAATCCCCGAGTTTTCATCTTTAAGGGGCGAGTTAATGGCTGCTAAGGAATCAGCAATTGAACGAACCGAATGGATGCATTTGGTTACAAACGAAGAACCATTCTCTAGAGTTGAAAGACGATCCTTGAGGTGCAAAACTTGCTCACTCGATGTAGGAGCAAACAGATTGGCACGGGTTCCATGCCTGATGAGAAGTTGTGGCACTAACGATATGTGAGGCAACTAATTCTGAAAAAGAAGAAATTAGCCCGCTGAGAATGATTTGATCCTGTCTAACCCAAAGGGAGTGATTGGGGTCAGAGGATGGAGGTTTGTAGAATGTGCCATCGACGTAGCCAGCAAGATTATAATCGGGTAGCAAAGGCTGGAACTGTGCACGCCAAAGCAGGTAGTTGTTGGAGGTCAACTTCACAGGCAACAGAGGAGCAACATTTAAAGATAGTGGTTTGGAGGAGTCGGATGGATTAGCTGTCACCGAGGTGGAATTACTGGAGGCCATAGTAACTCAAAATAAAAGAGGGCAGCACCGGTGCCTGAAGCTCCTGTGTCTGCACAGTCTGGAAAAGGGGCGGACCACAGGGGTCAATAATATGCAGTCATACCTTCTATTTTGCAAGAAGCTGTTTTCACATTTTGAAATCGTGACCTCAAGGTCACACGACTACACTAAGGTTCCCCTTCCCATAATAATTCAGGATCAAGGTAAAAAACTCGTTGGAGATGTACGGTCTTGTATCATATAAAAATAGACAGATCGGATGGTGAAAAGAAGACTTCTCACACCTTGCTTTGGTGTGCAGACTCATATATCTATATTGTCGTTTACATTTGAGCTAATAGTAAATTCAAACTTAGAATTCCTGACTTAAGGATAACAAGCACGAGATGATAAGCTCATTTTGACAGTAGTACAATCTTACATTTTGCATTGTTGCAGACTCATGTGGGCGAGTACGCGTTAAACCGGTCTCACAATGATCCGTGGGGTCTTGCTGGTGGAGTTAGGCAGTAAGTTTTACGTTCTAGACAGAGAGCTTTCTATAATGCAGCGCTATTATGCCGAGGAATGGACCAAAAAGCCAATGCAAAATCTCAAGCATTCCCACAGAAGAAAGCCCCCATGTGTCCCATTGAGATATCAAGCTTTAAATTTCTCAAAGCATCTCCAGCTTGCTGTATGCAACCCATTTCCGAAGTCACAACTCACAGTCTTCTGTTTGTGTTCCAAATATAGGGAAAGAATCCTCTCTGGGCTCTTTTCATTGAAGGAAAGAAAAAGAAAGTTCTTCACCAATGATCGAAACTATCACAACTCACAGTCTTCAGTTTGTGTTCCAAATATAGGGAAAGAATCCTCTCTGGGCTCTTTTCATTGAAGGAAAGAAAAAGAAAGTTCTTCACCAATGATCGAAACTAATGATTTCTTTTCCTCTGGTTTCATCACCTAAATCTCCACAAAAATGGCGTCCAAATTCTTTCTCCCACTTCCTACCTCACAGAACGAGAGGAATTTAAGTAGAGTATGGTTGGTTTCATTGTTCACTATCAATTTTGCCTCCATTTCTATCTTATATATATTCTTCTCCCCAAAGCCTGTCAAATTTATATTCAAACAAGATCTCAATGGTACCAGGCAACGAAGAAGCATGTTTTGCTTTAAGTGAATTTCATTTATTTTTCAATTATTATTATTATTATTATTATTATTATTATTATTATTATTATTATTATTATTATTATGCAGTAGTTAATTATTTTGTCTTGTAGATCACGAGGACTGAAGGGGAGCCTTGGTGCAACGGGAAAAGTTGTAGTCATATGACCTTGAAGTCACGAGTTTAATGCGTAGAATCAACCTTTTACAAAAATGCAAGGTAAGGCTGCCTACTATAGGCCCTTGTAATCTGCCCCTTTCTTGAACCCGCATAGGCAGGAGCTTCATGCACGGGGGCTGCCCTTTTAGATTATGAGGACTCTGATATGTTCATGGGTAGATGGGTTCCGGACACAAGTGGATCAAGTCACACAACTAGGAGTTGCTCGACGATTCCTGGCGCAAAGAACCGTGCCAAGAATGGAAGGGAAGATGAGGATTTCCTGCATTGGAGATGGAAACCTGATCACTGCAAGTTGCCGAGGTTCGCTCCTAAGGCCTTCTTATCCATTGTTCCTGCAAAGAAAATGGCGTTTATCGGTGACTCCGTGGCTCAGAATCACATGGAATCGCTCCTTTGCCTTCTTTCCCGGGTATTATAGCTTGAGTTCTTCTTATTCTTCCTACTTTTACAGAAGCAAAGTCATTGACTCATTTCACATTTAACAAAAGCCGATAAAAGAAAAATAAGCGTTTAAAGATCATGGCCACTGGTTTATAAGTATTTGCTACAGACTGCGGGCAAACGACCACAATGCATCCTCATTTGAGAATCAAAAGCCTTTGATTTGGTGGAGTCTATTGACCCATGTAGATGGTTCTCTTCTTATTGTCCAACCATCCATAAGGCAACAAATTATATAGAGGCTTACTATCTTCCGTTGGGGTTGAATTCTGGTGCATGTCTCATCCGTGTTAGGGACTAGCAGATAAATGGTTGGACTACTTTGCCTAGCTTTCTATCCTTTTAATAACAGTAACAACGTGAATGATTATTTTGTGTGATTGACCCTCTTTATAACATCATAATCAAATTAATGAGTCACATGTTGGCAAATTTGAACGTCAGAATTAGTTATTTTGCACTAAATAAAGTGCCATCTCAGTTGTGTCTAATGAGGATGAATTTTCGCATATGGCCCATCTGTAGCAAATGTGTTTATCATTATTTTTTATGGACTCAAAAAGCCATAGAGATGCCAATCATCCATGAATGACTGCTACAGGACCAAAAATAACTCCATAGGATCCCCAGAGATGGGAGCCCGGATCACGTAAAAATGATGATGGAGATCAACGTTCGAGGTTGAAGGATTATAAGAGAAGAAGCTAAGAATCCTACCGCTTCTCATCTTTACAAGCATGATGAACTTTAAAGACACCTGTATGCAAATGCCATGATCGCAGTTCAGTGGATAGGTTATAACCTGTCAGTTTTCAGTTATTTGCTGCAAGAATCTCGTCATGGATTAGCACAGAGTAATGCAAAAAAAGAAAAGAAACATGTGATAGATTTATTTGACTTATTTGTGTTACCATGGGCGTTTTGAATATTAACCTCAACTTGGATTTGATAGGAAAATCGCCTCTCAAGAAAGCTGCAGTCAAATAGGCCTTTCACTGACTTCTTATTGTTCTGTGCTTATGTGTATCTTTTATTTTTCCTTTATATTTCTTGTAACCTGTGCTCATTAAGCGCCTGAATTGACGCTGTAAAACATAAATTTTGGGGGCAGAAATTAGCTTGAATAGAAGGAGAAGGTGTATTCCACGATTCAAGATCATGGTTGAGACTCTGCTGAACAACTCTTGTTGACCAGTTTAAAGATAAGGTAACAACTAAGATGTCATGGCTTGTGAAGTCATTATTACTCTACTTAATAACAGCCTGATATTTTAGCCATGGTCCGGCTATGTTGATTGCATTTATATTGAGTGAATCAACAGCCAAGAAATACACTTCTACACACAGACCTTGTTGGAAGAACATTTTTCTAATCCCATAGGTCTAGTTCAATACAATTCTATCTATATCATACCAAACATATCCATAGACATGCTATCTGGAAGATTTCATTAAGACCTGATCTCTAAAATAAATCAGATACATATCAAAGCGGTATATTTTCTTATGTTGATCAAGGTGTTGCAATGGAACAAATTTCTGATTTTTCTCCTATATCCCCCAAATCTGACTAGACAAGGGACCAATTACCCTGAAAAATCTATATTCTTACAATTTCTTCAAAGATAATGAGTATTTTGTGGGGCAATGGAAACTGGCCAAGCTCTTCTTAGAAATTTAGAGCTTTTGTTTTGTAAATGCAAGTATGCTTTGCAAGTTCCAAGTAACCCATTGAAAGTTTGACCTTAATTTTGACGTTCACACCATGAAAGGTAAACTTGGACTGCGTTCTACACATAAAAATATGAGAAAGATCTACGAGTTTTGAGGACTCAAGGGGCACCCAGTTGAACTTGTAACTCAACACATTGACTTCTCAATCAGACCAGCCAACTTCCCAACATCCACCTCAAAGAAACTCCATGTGAAAGGATTTGACCAAGATACTTTACTTTCAGTTTCAAAATAAGAATAAACCATTGCTCGATCTCTGTGTGTGGCATGATTCAACAACACAAGATCGTGAGGGCATTATCGGGTTAAATTCTGTAAATCAGCTACAGCCAATTATGACCCTAAAGTTGGAAGGCCTTCTAGAGATCTTCCACAATCTGAGAAAATTATCTCCATGCACCAAAATGTGCCCAAACAAGATATATTGATATCATAGGCCTGCCCCAATCTTTCTATTAATAGCTCTACCCATAAATAATCTTTATCCTCATCAGATCTCCATTACCATCTCACCAGAAATGATGTACTCGTGTCTCTTAGATCTCATTATTGCGATGCTCAATATAAAACACTACATACACAAGTACTTCCCTCAAGGTAAAACACCATATGCAATATTGCCAATACCTACTATCTTAAAATTTCATATATTTGAAGTTTAAAAGAGGACAATTTTTATACTTCTCTGCAACTCCAAGTAAAGTTCATGTACAGTTCATCCTATCAGTCAGTCGCTAGCAAGATTTTGTAGACAATAACATAAAGTGGATAAGAATATCAACTGATTCTAACCGAATAAGGATGGCATTACTACCCAAATGAAGCATCTACATGCAGACAACTTCCTCTGTACTTCTCAGTGGGTGGGCCTCAAGGGTCCTCCATGGTCTGCACACAAAAGTGAATACTTGATCCAGCCTTTCCAGTCTCCAATGGCTTCCAAACCCCATTGTATCAAGAATTAATCCATAAACTCCTGATCAACCAGTAATGACCTTTCTCCACATTTAGTTTACACACAACTTCCTCAGCACTCTTATATTGCACGTTGATGTGCTCAAGAGCAACAAATGGATTGATCCAAATTTTCCTAACAATAGAAGCACTCTGTAGCTTGGAGATAAGCAAGCCAACTCAATCCTAAGTTTGCTTGCAGTGATTTGCTGATGATTTTGTGTCCAATTCCAGAAAGTTGATAAGCCTAGACATCAATAGATAATCAACACCATTCTCCTTGAAATGATTGTAAAAAAATGTGACCCATATGTTTTTATCCCACGACCTCCTCTTTGGAGCTCCACAAAAATTTCTACTGCATCAACTGTTACATACTCCCTGCACTCCTGCAAGAAAGCTACATACTGCCACCTTGATGCCCTAACCCCTGTAGGCACAGACCGATTTCTCCCCTTCCTCCATTAATTTGTTTCAAAGTTTCCTTATCTCTCACAAATACCTAGTAACCCAAGGAACAAAAGAAAGAAAAAGAAAGCAGAATTTCTTTCTCCATCTAAATTGGCAAATGACTCACATATAGTAAACCATGAAAAAATATGTCGTGGGTGCAATCTCAGTAACGTCATAAGAAACTGAATTTGGATTCACTGCTAAATCTTGAAAGAAAACACAATTAATGGGTCAGGGTTCATATAAAATTTCATTATCTTCATTCTACTAGTTATTTTATCTACAACTGGAGTGCCTAAGTTCTACAGAGATCATCCACACATATTGACTTCATTATGCATTAAATTCCCTATGTAAGATCAGTTAGTTGTTCTTACATACAAGAGATCTGAGAGCTTGGTCTCTGCCAAGATAACTCATTGTTACATTTCTCAATCTTGTGCAGAAGATTCTGGTAGACATATTTTCCCAATTTCACTACAGTACACTTCAAATGACAAGTCTATCATGTTAAACAAGAGAAATTTCAGAAAAAACACTAGTATAAGCCTATTTCATTCAATCCATAACCCTGACGGTTCTGCAAATGAAAGAATTGAAGAATATTCAAGAACTCCCACCTGATTCCCCCAGCAGCTGGGGAAGCTTCAAATTCCATAAAATGCAAGAATATGCTATCTGACTACAATAAGTTCCTGCTTCAAAAAGCTTGTGGCAGGCAGTTGGACTCAAGTTTCATCACGTTATTAGACGAAATATTTCAACCCTAATCTTGTTCGTTCTTGATATGCATTTCAATTCAAAATTTCCAGCAGAACAATACCACCAACTAACCATTCTCTATGTTATAACCAACCGCAATCTAGCCATAAGTTCTTTCATCAGTACCAAATGATACAATACACCATGACAAAAGGAAACAAAACCAACAAAAGGCAAACTTCTACCTCAAGCTTCTGATACTCTCCCAAGTGGAAATGAAAACAGTTCGCGAACAGGCGAAAACTCAACCAATCCAATATCAATCGCATACCCACTAACAGGAAGCTTCAAATCACGCAAAATGCAAAATGCCTCGGCCATTCGATTTTTCGGTACTTCTTGAGCAACTGAACAGTGGGGCATCCACGAATCCGGCTTATAATCTTCCCCAATTTCAACACCTTCTTTCTTCAATCCTTCACACAATTGGGAATGGAATTGTAAGAGAGATAAACAAGGTGTTGGAGCTAGAAAGAGAATGTTTTCTTCAGAGGGAAAACTTCCAACAGAAGAGAGTGTTAGTGGCAATGGTTCTTGTTTAGAAGCGATGTATTTTATGACGTTCTGGAGTTTTGCGAGTTCAAGAAGTGGGCTTGAAAGGAGAGTGATGTGCGGTCGAGATTCGATCTCGATGAGTTGGGTGCTGATCTGCCGGCGGGCAAAAACGTTCCAGGCTTTTAAGACTTGGTTTTCCAGTGCAGGATCGAAATACAGCTCGACGGCGTAGCCTTGTGACATTGTGGGATCTGTGAGTTGGGGATTGAAGGAAAACGAGGATTAGTTAATAACCACAAGAATTTCGAAAGACAAAGGGGTAGTAGTGTTCGAGAACAAGACCAAGAAACCCACTTGAACGATGTCAGAAAAAGGAGACTTGATCAAGGAGCAGAAACCCACCAAGAAAAGAGGAAGAAAAGGAATGAAATTAAGCAATAATAGGAATGAAAACCAGAGAAGGGAAAGAAAAGCGAGAACCCACAGATGAAACTGGTCAAAAGAGAGATTGGGCTACAAATTTCATAGAAAAGAGGCTTGAATGAGAGCCGAAAGGTCTAAAAACAGTAGCCTGAAAATACGAGGAAAAAAAAATAAAATGCCAAAAGAGTGAGGCCGAGAGACTCACTCAACCTGACATCTGCTTCTATAGATGGTTGTGAGAATAGCACTTAGATAATCTTAAGCGGATAGTAGAAGTCATATCAATAGCCCCTTTTCTTGATAACGGCACTCCTTGGAGTTTCAGTCTTCACTTTTGAATGTGCAGAAAGAAAGAAAGGAATGAGAGGGGAAATGAGTGAGACTTGTCTCATGACAAACAGGAGAGCCAAAATTCTTTGCAATTCCTTTGCCTAATGCCTTCGAAGTAGTCCGTTGGATGAAGTATCGTATAAAATATCATAACAGACAGCAACAAGTATGGGACTGAAATCTATTCATGCCCTCTTATCATTCAGTTACCAAAAAGAAAAATGATCTTTTCATTCCTCAAATGTAGATTTAAGTGTTACCAAATAAGATGTCTTTGACTAGAAAGAGTAATAAGAGAAAGGATTCCCATAGACCAAATGCCATACACTTGTTTTATGGGCTGAGACTTGGCAAAGAAGAGAATCAGGAATACGTGATATCAACTGGAGGACTCCATCTTGGTTGGATTGCAATCAAATTAGGCTAACTCTAATGCAAGATATGTGGCATCTATGAAGTGGCCAATCAAAAGGAAAAAAGAAGAAGCGCCAATTTGACAAATGCAATGGAGATGAGCGACTTGGATAATGAAATGTGTCTACCCCATAGATACTTCAGCATATGAAAATTTCCAAACTTATCTTGTCTGTGTGGGCCCACCAGTGACTCTGTTTTTTTCAATTGTAAATGGTTTCAATATGTACAGTATTGACGATCTATTGCAGTTGATCATTCCTTTCCTAATTACCAAAAGCCCATACCCTTACAGGTAATAAATAAACCAATAAAATAGACCACCATTTTATAAACACCAACTCAGCTCACTAATCTTGTTCAACACCTTACAGTCATCTGTCTCACCGTTATTGGACCCACTGATTAGCCAACGATCATCCATCGGATGAATGGCACATATCAAATGACTTTTTCACCGGCTCTGCAGATGCCGCGGACCTTGAGACAGGTTTTCCAAACCTCAACTTACAGGTAAACTACACTCCATACAATCTTCTTACCACCAAATCCAGTTAAGATTGCCTTTCCAATACTCAGACATGCCTTTTCCAATCCAACAACATTTGCGCCACATGACCAACATCTAAAACTTCTTCCCCATCCATGGCTTCAGCCTCTATCTGCTTCTCTTCCTCTGTCAAAAGCCCTCTTCATAGATCACAGTACTCTTCTTACACCACGAGTAAACCTCTCTCCCTGTCCTTCAACGCCACATCTTCTTGTCCTAGACACCCTTTTCTTCTCGTCCAAAAACTTGACCATTGCACTTTCAACAACCCAGTTTCCTGCACTTCTTCTGATTCATATCTGAATGACTCACCAAAAACAGGTCGATTTTTAAGCGCCGAAGAAGTTGAAAAGCTTCGAATTCTCGCAGATTTCAATTACTGTCAGAAAGTAAAAAATGGGTTTTTGAGGGTTAGACTTATGGGTCTTCCGGAGATCGAAACTACAGTTTGGTTGCTTGCGGAATCATTCGCTGAATCTATGGCAATGCCTCTTGGTTATGTGAAGTTTTTGGCGTTCTTAGTGAGGCAGTATGTGATGGAGAGAAGAGCTTTAATGCCACATATGGCTACACTTGTTGGGTTTTATGAAAGAGAAAATGGGATAGAGGAATTGGCTGGTACTGTGGAGATCAGTTTTGACATAATGGGTGCAAATGCTTCTCCTCCTACTCCGACCCCACCAAGGGATTTTCCTTATATATGTAACATGGCAGTGAAAAAGGAACTTCGGAGGTAGGCTTCTTAAATCTTGAAGGTTGACTTTTTTATACTGTGGTAGCTCTAATCAGAGTTTCCTTTCATCTGTGTTCTCGTTCTTTGATTTGTTTGTTTTGGTAGTTTCTCTGTTTTCTTATCTATTATACTTCTCGGGTGGTTTTGGAACTGTTTTTTGTTTGCTGTTGAAGTCTTTCATAACTTTCCTGGTTTCTATAGTCTTTAATATCTTTAAGATTGTTTAAGAGGCAATCTGTTTGCTTAACATGTGAGTTTGAATAAGGAACCCTTTTGCTTCTTGGGTTTTTGTTGATGTGTATCGGTGAAGTATTATGGTCGCGAGATGTTATTCTAGTAAGATAAATCCATAAAGAAACTTATGATATAATGAGGGGCTAGTTTTATGTTTGAACTTCGAATTGAACTATTATATCAGTAACAGAGAAGTGTTTTCCTAGTAAATGTTGCCATTCTGGAAGTAGAGACACATGACAGTAACCTTTGTCAGAGACAGAAACCTGTGGTTATGTTCTTTTCTTTTTTTTTTTGAAAGGCAGAAACCTGTGATTTGATATGTATTTCTCATTTTCTCAGTGGCAAGTGGAATTGAACCCACGACATCTTTCTTGTGATTGGAGGCACTTAACCTACTGTGTGATCAAATCCTACATGTGGAAATGCCATTGGCAGTTAGAAATTATTAATCCATATATCTTTTGGTTAAGGCAGTTGTGCGCATTCTGTTTGTATGCAGCTCAGTCTTGAGAGCAAATCATGTCTAGCTTGACATTTTGTTTATGATTAGCTACTGCTTTTTCGTTTAGGTTGCTTGTTGTTATGGTTTATGTTGTATGGAAACCTTGGTTTCCAGAACCCACAGGTGGTGGCGAGATTGAACATAAAATCCTCTAACTGAAACTAGCAAAAATAGGACATATGTAACAACTTTGATGAAGTGGAAACAGTTTTGTAACCATACCTAGGGTAGGAGCAATCAATGGTGCCACGTCCACTGGATCGTAATAACATTTTGAACCTGGATGATCTAACTGTAGCAGCCTGCAAATTTCATGTCCAGTTGTGGGATTACACCCACTGGAGAGGTATTGCTGCATACAAATAGATTAAATGTAGAAGTAAATACTGCATAGTTGATTCTGTAATTTGTATGGTCTAAAGTTTCAAGCTTTACCGTCTTCTGGATAGATAATTCAGAATTGGTTGTTATGCCAAACCCTCTTGGAAAGTTTTGACACAAATGATAATCAGAAACGAGGATTGTAAAAATTATGAGGTAAGCTAGAGATCCTCAACAAAATCATATTTTTATGTTGCACTATTTTAGTATTTGTTTTTGTGTTGTGCTGCATACAGGTGACACAACAGAATCTCCTGAACCATATTTAATTAGGTCAAACAACTATAACTTCCTTTCATATAAGAAACATGGTACATATCTTACTATATGGTCTGGTCAACTTCAAATTTAGTTCCAGTTTATAGGTATGTATCTGTGCATGCATATATGGTTCATATGTGTGTATTATATATTGAGATGGTGATCAAAATATACTAAAGTGAAAGCGTGACTGCAACAGGACAGATTTCCTGCAAAATCTATGTTTCCAGCATACCTCATTAGCTCAAGGATATAGGAGAAGGAATCTTTCACTCTATAATTGTCAGAAAATGTGTCAATAACATAAGCAGCCTTCAGGTTCCCTGACTATGATAGATTGCCCAAACGGCATTTGACATGTTACTGCATCCCATAAACATCAGACAAGATTGTCAAGCAGCTCTAGTAAGAGGGTAAGAAAACTGCCCCTCACTTTCAGAGAATCCTGAAAGCTAATTGGTTCTCGAAACCCCTTGCCACTATGCAGATCACCACGAACCTCCACCAGTACCAGTTTGCCCATAGATCTGTCAAAGTTTACTTCGCTGGCACTCAATTCCAGCTCCTTTAACATTTCTAGCTATGATACGTTTCCATAACTGCAAGTTCCTTTGCATATGTTGGTTGGTTCAAGATCAGTTTTGATGCTTATGCAGGCAGGTATGTAGATCAATGTACTCTCTTTTCTTAGTTAGCTATCTGTTTGGCCATGAATCTCTAATCCAGTAAAACATTGAGCGATTCATCAACAACCTCATATCATCTCTAGCTAAGATATTTTTGAATGGAAAGCCCAAGTCTTTTTTTGTCACTAAGCAGATAGATTATTGTATACTTACCCTGTATGAGATGTCAATAGGAAACCGTTGATGCTGATGTAAAATTTCCAATAGAGGACCCTGCTATCATTGCTCTTCTCTAGTACTTGGGATGACTGGCCATTACAGGAAACTTGATGGATATTCTCACCTGTTATGTTTCATTGAAAACTTTATGTCTAAGCACTATTCTGGTTTATGCAACTCTATAAATTCAGAGGGTGAGCATGTTCAGTGACAACCAGAACTTTGCTCTAGTACCAGTGCTAGATTATTTAAAGCTCTACCAGTATCTAATTAGGACAAGAGTCTTTGCATGTCTCTTTGATGATAACCATTGCATACTTATTCCAAACAGGTGAGAATCAGGAATCAGGAATCACGATCATGAACATGTATGTTTTGCTGGGTAAAAGGGCAGCCCTGGTGCACGAAGCTCCCGCCTATGCGGGGTCCGGGGAAAGGGCGGACCACAAGTAATATAATTTTATGCAGATAGTAGCCCATATTGAAGGTTTGCACTAGCTCTTACATGTGAGTGGCATAGAAAACAACCATAGTCTGCAAAAGGAGATGGGTTTATGTTCCCTCTTGGAAACACATTTTATTTCCACGGGAATCCTTTAACCCGTGAAATTACTAGTCCTAAAGAACATGCAAAAGTTAACCAGATAGAATTTCCCGAAGCAACAGGACTAAACTGCAGGACAATGCTAAATAACTATGTCTATGTTCCTTTAACATCATACCACTGTGAATCAGGTTACTGTATCTTTCAAATAGGCTGCTCCATGAACATCTCTTTTGCTTACTGATTATTTATGTCTCCCATTGCTAAAGATGATTGGTAGTAATTCTAGCGTCTTATGATCCCTCCTACAGTTAGACTAGTGACATACGTTAGCGGTGTCAGCCTCTTGCAAAAATGCAAGGTAAGGCTGCATACTATAGATCCTTGTGGTCTGCCCCTTCCTTGGATCCTGCATAGGCGGGAGCTTAAAAAAAAAAAAAAAAAACTAAAAACTAAAAACAAAAAAAAACTTGTTCCAGTTTAATGAAATTTCCCCACGTCTTTTAGAGTCATGTTTTTTTTTCTTCTCTTTACTTCTTGTGGAAGATCTTGCTGCACATGAGGTTCTTTTTGTTTTCCCCTTATTTTGGGAGAGCTGTTGAGTACAAGTATCCCCTAAAGCATGTGCTAAATTTTGATAGCAGAGTGAGATTTTATCTCTGCATATGGTAAGGACAACAAAGAAATAGTCTGTAGAATGTGACGTGGCCTTCATTTTGAACCGCTCACAGGGTTCTATAAATTAATTTGAAACTTCTCAGTTATAACATATTAATTGGTGTCAGTGTTAATGTACTTAGTTCCCAGTTTATTCACCAAAGCAGAGAGAAAACAGATGAATAGTGCTGATCTACTCAGTGGCAGAAGAGTCCAGGCTTGAGTATTACAAGGAAACTGATAAAATTTAACAGGGACGAGATAAACCAGAAGGCACAGAATAATTGATGTGTGTAAACTGGAGAATCATTCTTTAGAGCACTAGGAAAAGAAAGTTGAGAATTTGGCAGAGCTTTCCCCCAACAGATCAATACAATTAAACTTGGACATCTTGATATCATTTGGTTCTATTTGAATTATATACATTGTATGCTGAAGGGGAGCCTTGGCGCAACGGTAAAAGTTGTCGTCATGTGACCTTGAGGTCACGGGTTCAAGGCGTGGAATCAGCCTCTTGCAAAAATGCAAGGTAAGGCTGCCTACTTTAGGCCATTGTGGCCCGCCCCTTCCCCGGACCCCGCATAGGCGGGAGCTTTGTGCACCGGGGCTGCCCTTTTTTATGCTGAATGAATTAGCATAAATCTAAAACTGCAATCTTTACTTTTATTTCTAGAATTATTCAGCTTTTTATAGAAATGTAAATGATTTTAATTCTTGCAGACAACTAGATATTGTGCAGGATCAGACATCATAACAACTTTAAGTGCATACGAGTTCTATGGGATAAACTTGGCTGGGAAATTTTGTTAAAGGTTCGAACTTGTTAACTTTTCAGGCGAAGTATTGGTTGGTATATGCTTAAGGCCTCCGAGGAACTGATATTCCAGATGACAAATTTAAAAGATATATACTTGCATTGCAGAATCATTGACAAGGCTCCATTGCAGATGTATAAAAATGCTGGTTACAGTATAATCAAGACAGACAATATCTTGATCTGGTTGACACTTCAGCGGCGTAAGCATTTGATGCGCAAGACACTCTCCACCATAAACAGCCAGTCATCAGATACTGTGGTTTCTAATGGTCAACCCCACCTTTAAATCCCTCATACGACCCCATGAAAGCATCTGCACAAATATGCAAGTTATACAATATAAAGGTACAAACAGTTGCTTGGGTTTGAATGTATCCTGCCAAAGAGAATTTATCTGATCAATTTCAACCACTTCTTACTCCAAAGCCTTTTAGTGCAGTGGTGCAAGGAGTCTCTTACCTGGTGACCAGGGTTCAAGGCTGTGCATGGGTGCGTGTGTGTCTAACTTTCAAAAAGAAAAAAATTGTTCTACATTTCTACTCACTCTTGACCTATGTAAATGATTGTTTCCTTTCTGGCAGTCACTAGTGTTTGCTGCAGTTGCAGTAATACTTTGTAACCAATAGGAAGATTGCCATTTTCATCTCCATTCTCTTTTAGTCTTACTGAAATACTCCCTAATAGCTTTCTTTCCTAGTAAAAAATAACAAAGCGAATCGTGATCTTTGCTTGATTGGTTTCCTAAAGGACATGTTTGGTCTAAATGCAAATGGCATTAGATAGGCGCAAAAACATTGCTGCCAGCTCTGCAATTCAGTTCAGTTTACAGCGTGCAGTGCATTGTGAAGCTGATTAATTTAGTTCGGAGTTCCTACTTTCAGTTTCTATATTGACAGGTTTGATTCGTTAATTGGGTTTTACAACACTACTATAAAATGAAACTGGAAAATGACGTATTAGTCCACTGGTTTTCGCTGTTTGTATATCCAAAAGTTGTTGTCATGTGACATTGAGGTCACGGGTTCAAGGTGTGGAAACAACCTCTCGTAAAAATACAAGGTAGGGCTGCATCCTATAGGCCCTTGTGATCCGCCCCTTCCCCAGACCCTGCATAGGCAGGAGCAACATGCACCATCATGCACGGGGGCGCCCGTGTATCCAAAAGTGAACTACATGACTGTGTTAGTTAGCCAGTAATCCAACAAGCTGCTCTGCATTGACGACTATCACGACTCAAATAGGATCACTCTATAAGACACAAAGGTCAACCAGTTACCCTAAGCGTCTGAATAGCCAAGACTACAGTGGAGAACCTTCAGAACATAGTAGTTACTGACTTCAGTAATGCTACGATGGATAGAATAGGAAATAATTTATATTAAGAGCATGACAAGTGAAGGCGGCTAATATTCTCACACCCACCCGTGGTGGGTTTTATGGTAAAAGTACATGTGTGGTACACTTTTTGGAATAGTCAACCATTCATTTTAAGCATCCTGTCATAGATGGACCAATATAAAAGATCACATATTCTAAATGATCTGAACATTAATGCTTTGTTTTTAAAACGGTTAATTTTTCTACCGTTGATTTTAGAACCCAAAAAAAGTAGAAGTACAATCATCCAATGTATGTGATTTTGGCTCAGACCAAAATAGTTAAGATGAATGGTTGAGATTATCATGAAAGTTGACCCCATAGATAAAAATATGACAAAACTGCCAATGAGGGTGTAGCATTAGTACCAAAGGGGTGTGAGAATATCAGCTCCCTAACTGATAGTCTAGTATCATCTGAAACTGTCCATCTTGTAAGATGTATTTGGTGAGAAACCTATCCCCTGCTAACACAAAAACTCAAAATAAAATAAAATAAAATTCTCAGAAAAAAATAGGTCAAAGAGAAAGGCCATTGTGGCAGAAAGGCGCGGGGTTTTACAAGGCTAGACCCCTTAAGTGCTACTTTCTTTCTAGTATTTATATAGATTAGGATAAACTCTCCTCCCCTCTTTAATTAGGCTCACCTTTAGAGTCTCTAAGTGACTACTTTTGATAGATATAATGCCAACTGATGGAAGCCAGCCCCAGTACGTAATCAGGGTCATTGGTCTCAATTTTCATATACTCCATGTTATTCGTCTAGGTAGCTCAATGTTATCCATTAAGCAACACTTAATGGTGTCTTACCTAAACTATGATCAGTGTATTGGTCTAAAGGAACTCCAAAAACAAGAAAAAGAAATTTGTAATAAACAGAGCTAATATCACCCATACATTTGGGCATTTGCACTGTAGACTTGTTCATTTAAGGAGTTCCGACATGGTGTTTGAGCGTGCATATCAGTACAATGATTTAGGCTTGTTTGAAGGTCCATGAGGAGCAGTTCACTTTTGGGCCACATTTGAGATTTGTAATACCTAAAAAATCTTGTTGCATGAGCTCAATCCTCCAACTAAATAAGATTGTCGACCTCAACTTTCAGAGGTGTTCAACTTTTGCTGGAGATGGTCAGGATCATTGTTATTGCCATTTTGGATCACCAAATTCTGTCTTCAGGATATATCCTTTTGCACACACTGATTTAAGATGTCGAAACACCACATAAGAACTCTTTTTATGGACAGTAAATCTTAATTGATATGAATCGAGGTGCGTAATTCGGTTTGTGTATAGCAGTTCGGGCTACACAAGATCCATAAATGTTACAGTGAGTCCTCTGTGGACGACTGACATGATACATGTCTTCTAGTGGTTGCTCAGGGACCTGAAGAAACAACTATGTCTGCATGAATGAACAGCCCGCTTCTGAATCCTTTTCTATTTTCTAGATCACATTCTCATAGTCCTGTCACCAATCTCCAAAACACTGTATCACAAGACAGTTGTTTTTTCCAGTATGATCCTCAAGCTTACATGGTATCAAGAGAATACACTTCCAAGAAGCTGTTAAATAAAATAAGTTTCTATGTTGAATTTGAAGACTTCTGTGACTTCAGATGTTTCTGAGCATTGCCAAGGCCTTTGCATTCTCGCTGTAGATCAACTGAAGTTCTTTGACACATTCTGTCATGGCTGGTCTCTGGCTACTCTCACTACGGACACACCGAGATGCCAAGTTTGCAAACATGGCAACTGACTCCATGGTGTATGAGCTCTTAACCATCTCAGGATCTATCACCTTCCGCAGCTTCTTCCTATCATTCAGGATATGTCTAACCTGGATCAAGGAAACACAATTATCAATGGTTATTACTTACCTTTTAAATATAATCATGTCTGACAACCTATTGAGATTTGGAAAAAGTTGGACCTGTAGGACAAGGTTTTGATCATTAGGTCCCTGGTTCAAGTCCACTGCTCTGCGCCCGGTCAACAGCTCCAGAAGAACGACTCCAAATGCATACACATCACTTTGTAGAGTGAGCTTCCCTGTCTGCAGTGAGGGGAAAACAGCCTACGATGAGATCTTTGTTTATAATTACATTCCCAATACCAGTTGAGCTATCTAAGGAAAAGCCAGTAGCATGTCAAATGGATGAACCCAAGTAGCACAACAAGTAGGTGATTTTGCTTCAGTTAAAGGTTACCAAATAAAAAGGGGGCAGCCCCGGTGCACCAAGCTCCTGCCTATGTGAGGTCCAGGGAAGGGGGGACCACAAGGGCCTAAAGTACAAAGCCTTATCTTGCATTTTGCAAGAGGCTGTTTCCATGCGTTGAACCCGTGACCTCAAGGTCACACAACGACAACTTTTACTGTTGTGCCAAGGCTCCCCTTTAAAGGTTACCAAATGATGATAATATATATACCAAGTCATATATTTGGACCTCCAAAATCAGTTGATAGCAGAATTCAAACAGCAAGAGCGTAATGATCATCATCTCGCAAGTATCTAATCCAGTTAGAATCCTAAAGTGTACTGGTCGCCCTGCATTTCTACAGTTAAATTTTGTCCAGAAGGATTGATTGGCAAGACTTTCGACAGAAAAGTAATATATGCAAGCATTTCAACTCTGTAGTTGGCTGGAACAGAGATATGTTTCTAGTTAACCCTCAAAGGATCAGAACGAGGATGTTATAGATGCCAAACTGTGTATCTATACAAGCTGACTACTGGTACGTCTGTGTGGCATTCTTAGATCACAAAAGTAGAGTGCTGCTTGCTCCAGAAAGGCAAAATAATGGCAACGTAAATGTTCTCTGATCAGCCATCACCATTTGTAGTGCCCAATGAGCAAGAGTAGGACTAATAGCAACTAAGAGCATAAATCTTACCACAGGAGCTCTCCGAGCTACAAAAATGATAGATAAAGGACACTTCTTGCTTGTATGAACTAAGAACTGTTAAAGATTCATATATAATTTTGCCCAAGGGCCTCTATTGGTGCCGCCTAAATCAGTCCCTGTGTGCTAGTAATATTATGTAAATTAACTTGTGTTGGAATAGGACGGTAAGGCCACTGTGGAAGCCATTAACTAAGACAATTTAAAGCCATTATGACTATCGTTTGCATAAAGCTTATAAGAAGCTAAGAACAAACATAGAAGACTATATAATAGATACAAATAACATACAGTAGTATCAAAAGTCACTGAAACAGCAAGGCCTTTACCCTGTGAAGTTTAATTGCCAGGATGTTTCAAGAAGTAACGTGCCCCAATAGTTTGTAGTGAGATATCTGCCACTGCCCAAGCTTGTATGCAAATTAAGGGAGTCTAAGCAACCCGCTAAACTGGTTGCAGAGTAATTAGAGAAGTATCAGGTGTTATCAACTCTCTCTCTCTCTCTCTCTCTCTCTCTCTCTCTCTCTCTCTCTCTCTCACACACACACACACACACACACACACACACACACACGCATATCCTGGATACACTGAGAACATGCTGGAAAAATGCATAATTTTAGAAGCTTTGTATGGAATAAAAATCAACATTCACTGGTCTGAGTAACATTCAGGAAAAAAGGAAAGAAAAGCTATTTGAAATTTAAGAGGTACAGAATTTAACCCAAACAGAAAGGTGAATGCATACCGATGTATATTCGGGGTCAAAATAGCCAAAAGTACCTAGCACTCTTGTGGTTACATATATTTCCTGTCCCCCAGGCATCAACTTAGCTAGGCCAAAATCAGATATCTAAGAACAACAGCAACAACTTTGTAAATATACCAGGTAATTTGCGCAAGTAATTAACTCATTTAATATCCTCTCTCTAGAACAAAACTGAACAAAAGGAAAACAACATCTTACTTACCTTTGCTTCATAATTTGCACTTAGAAGTATATTTGTAGATTTAAAATCTCTGTGAACAATAGGAATGCCAACCGCCACACTAGAATGGAGATAAGCAAGCCCTCGTGCTGCTCCTAGTGCTACTTTGAGCCTCAAAGGCCAGTCCATCTTCACTTGACCAATTCCTAATATCAGCATAAGTGACAGATTAGTTGACAGGAAAATGGATGGATAATTAGGCATCAGTAATAAGGTTTGAATCAGAGCAAGTAATGTGAAACCAACCATTTAAGTGATCCTGTAGGTTTCCATTGTGCATGAACTCATATACTAGAAACCTCTCTTTTCCATCAGCACAGTAACCAATCAGGGAAACTAGGTTTGGGTGATCTAATCTGCTCAATATGTCAACTTCCACTCGGAACTCGCGTTCACCTTC
Source organism: Warburgia ugandensis (assembly GCA_035236585.1). Classification (NCBI taxonomy): domain Eukaryota; kingdom Viridiplantae; phylum Streptophyta; class Magnoliopsida; order Canellales; family Canellaceae; genus Warburgia; species Warburgia ugandensis. The sequence goes on along the minus strand of CP141138.1, from coordinate 6,962,279 downwards.
GGCTTCTTTAAAGCATGGCAGCTCCATCTTCTTGATGGCCACAACCTTCAAGTAGCATAAGAAATGTAGTAAATAAATATATAACGATTGAATTGCACAGTGATGGTAGTGAAAAAGCAAAGATGTAAAATGTAGTAAAAGAAAAACAAAAAGAATAGATGTTCCAAAATAACAATTTTTACCCTCTTTTGAGTTGATTAACTTTCTCATCATCCTATATACACCTGCTATAATCCCAGGATTCCACATTCAAAGCCATCTAAGCTGTGAAGAACATGGAGGGCAATTGATAGGGTATCCTATCAGAAAACAGTCCTGGAGATCCATATTTTCTACAAACACGGCATCAGTGCCAGCCCATTTCCTTCTGCTAAAAACAAATTCTAACATTTGAAATGCTATTAAACATCCCAGAAAGACGTATGAGAACCTCCTAGACCATAGATTCTGAAATTTATTGAACCCTGCGTTAAGCTATCTCTATAAATAGAAATGCTTCTGCCTCCTTGGCTAGAACAGTCTATTGGATATGATAACGAGTAGAGCTTTTGTAATAGCAGATGATATCGATACAATATGCATCAGCATTGTTGACTATGCTATTTTAGCTTAAGCTATTGGAATGCGAAATTTCATGTTGTGGGCTAATTCTGTAATCTTTGAGGTAAAAATTTCTTGGAGATCATGCATGCTCTACTTAACAGAGCTCCAGCCTATTAGCTTTTGAAACTAGCAGAACCACCATTTCTTTAATTATAGCTAGTGATAATGTGTGTGATCTACTCGGAGGTAATTCAAAAAACAATTCACATACCTCTCCTGAACGTAGGACTCCCCTGTACACCCGACCAAATCCTCCTTTACCAACCAGGTTCTCCTCACTGAAAGAACATGTAGCTTCCTCCATTTCCTTACTTGTGAAAACAGAGGACCCATGATGCCTTTTAGGAGCTGGTTTCTTATCCTCAATTTCCCAATATTCTAGAGGCTTATATATCCCTGAAAAATAGCAAACACAGAATTAATACTTCACATCATAGTCTAACATAGCAATACCACGAAACGAAACATGCATTCTTGTCAAATGGCAAGAAAACCGACTGAAGCAAAAATTTAGACAATTCAGGGGCGAGAGTATCATATACAAGGGTCACTTTGATCATGTGATTTGGCCCTTCGCCTTTTGTTCCATGCTGAAACTAGACCAAAAGGCATACTGACTCCCCAAACACGCAAATTCGATGCATAAACAGATCAACTTCTTGCTTTTCCAGAAAAAAAGAAATGCCCGGTACACAATTCTAGAATAATGAAATGAATGATCTCAATTGGCTGAATTCCTCGCTTCCCATGATATACCCATGTCAAAGTTCCTCACCAATCCACATATCAGCAACAGAGAAAGAAATATTATTTGTTTGTAACCAGGCTTTTTGGTCTGATACCAACAAAGGAGAAATCAATGTAGAAGGCAACGTAAAACTGGTGAGAAGAGTACGTAGAGAGGAAGTGAAGTTAGATATGTAGAATACTCACCAACCCACCTCTCCAACTAACTGCATTTTCTCGAAGAAAATCACTAGAAAGAGAATGAAAAAGAGAAAAAAATGCTTGCAGAGCAAGGCAACGGGGGAAGGTATCTTGTGAGAGAAGTTTGACACCTGAAGAAGCCGCAGAAGAGTGCTGGGCAAGTGTATACTTGGTAGAGAAATGGAAAAGAGGAGTACAAATCTGGTCTGCCATTTGAAAGGTGGTGAGGAAGTAGGAGTGTGGACAGCCGTTGAGGGGACGCTTTCAATCACGTCTTACTTCTCAAACGCCTTGTCATACAAGACTGATGAGTCTTTGACTCTTCCAGTCGTATTTCCTTTCTCCTTGAGAAAGCAGGATGGTTGGTGATCTCAACTGTTCATCTTGAGTGATTCCAAAGATCTCCTCCATTGGATGATCTTAAACCTTCGATTAGTCATGTTTTCAGTACCATTATATGTTTGGCCGAATGGAATGTTTTTTGCCGCACTTGAAAGTTTCCCATGCTTTTGGGGAAACTTGTAAGGTGTAACCCAGCTTGACCTTGGACCTTTTTGTTATAGAAATTGTAAATTTTTTTGCAATCGATTGGTTCCTAGTGTGGTCTCAAATGCACCCTCAACTTCAGTAGTCCTCCCTGGTACTTTTCATAATGTAGAAAAGCACACTACAACGCGAGGACATGAGAGAGAGAGCCCAAGCCAATGCATGGGTTTTGTAGTATACCACGAAGTTTGGATTCGGGGAAAGTAAAAAGTCATAAAATTCAAGAAAAATATTGAGAAAATAAAAAAGATCGTCGAAGGAAAAAGTTAAAAAATTCAAAAAGAAACGGGAACAAGTCAGATTTTTTTAAGTTATAAAAAGTAAACATAAATAGACAATCTACTTGATAACTTTGAGTAAAAAAAATACTATTATAGACAAATTAAACATAATGTCTAAGCTCCTAAACAAAATTACAGAGTTTAGAATAAAAAATAAGTACAAGAGAAAACAGTCAAAGTAAAAAAAAATTAAAAATTTTACAATATAAAAAAAGTAGAAAGTCGGTGACTGTAACTGCCTCTTATGAGACTTGAAGCTTAGGGTTGAATCATAAAAAAGAATAAAAAATAATTCATAAAATAAAAATTTAGAGATAAAGGAAATAATCATAAAAATATGTATTTTAAAAGAAAAAGAAACTTAAAAGTAGAAGGTTGAAAAATGTGAAGCCAAAAAAAGAAAAAATAGTAAAAACTGACAGGTTTTAATTTTTTTTTAAAATTTTAAAAAGGCACGACTTTATTGAAAAAGATGAATCTTTTTAAAGTATAATATGGCTCCAAAAAATACAGGTATTTTTTGAAAAAAAGAGAGTATTTTGTGACTCTGGTTTCTAATTGCTAGAGAACATGTCTAGATTCCTCGAGGCGCCTCTTTATCTGGCACTTGTCTATGTAATCCACAAGTACGCCCATTAGCTTTAACATCCTACATCATGGTGGCAAGCGATTGGATCGCTTTCCTTACCTACAATTTTTGGAAGGTTTTTACAGTAATTTCTTCCTGTCCAATAATCGAGCATTTAACTTAAGGTGGCGAATGTAATGGTTGAATAATGCCTTATCGGCGCTTGGATTTGGACAACCATGTCGTAAGCACTTTGTCTGCTTCAAAAATGGTGCCTTCTACTCTCCGAAAGCCCAGCTCTTAATAGAAGGGAAGGGTAGCATGAACATTCTTAATTGAATGTTCAATTTTTATTTAAATTTTGATTTCCAAGTTGTTAGCTTTCGATCAGAAAAAGTTTGAGATCACAAACTCTATGACACTATCTTGGCACCATTCTGAGTAACTCCTCAACCTGAAGTTTTGCTGGAAGAAGCAGGGGCTGCGGTAATTGAGTTATCTTCTACTTATACATGGACAACTGTGTAAATCAACGGAACCATGCCATATTCTCCAGAAAAATACTCGAACGACGTTCAACAAAAGGATACCTGTACCCCAGAAAGCTAAGAATATTTTCAAGCCCTTCTTTCATATGTTGGGATCTCTTTTGCTAGTAGGAGTCTGCATTCTTTATTACTAAAGGGGTACTCCTACATCTGAACTTAATTCTTTCTAGTTACTTTGTAACAATTAAAAAATCCTAATTATTCCGATGGAAACAGAGACTTTTGGAATTCTGTTTTGGTTAAATATAAAAAAAAATTGGCAGCCCTAGTGAATGAAGCTCCCATCTATGCGGGGTCCAGGGAAGAAGCGGACCATAAGGACCTAAAGTACACAGCCTTACCTTGCATTTTTTTAAAAAAAAGAAAAAGAAAAGAGATTTGTGCATATACTTTGTATGGGGTCCACAAAACTAGGAGTAAGAAGTTTGCAATGGATCAAACCATGTTCTAATATGCTTATTTGTACCTACCAGTGGAATCGTCCACAAGAAATGTATGGTGTCTTCTTGTAATTGTTTAAGGAATAAGAAAAGTGAAGGCTAATGTACAAGGTGGACTTCACTTGTTTGGTCCAAAATTGTGCACATTCGGGCCCTAACTTTGATGAGACAGGCCTTGAGAGCACTTGCTTATTTGCTATCGTGAAGTCGTTCATCCTGTGGGTTCAAGTAAGACCCCCATCAATCAGGAAAGAAAAAGAAAGTAAAAGAGCTCTTGGATATGGCTCAAATGGTCTGATCTAATTTTTAATTGGATGAAGTCATAAAATTCTCCTAATATTTGAAATATTTTCGAAAAAAGTTCCAACTTTTTTATGTCCTGACTTTTTCTTAGACGAATAATAAGGTTCTATATTTTTAAAATTCAAAGCAAGTTTCTAAAAATAACATAAATTTACCTAATAAAACTTAAGTTTCAGAAATATTTTGTTAAATTCTTAAATAGTATTTACAAAACTAAGTAAAAGTTTAATTAAAAAGCTTAAACTTATATCTTAAAAAATAAAAATTTCTGAATCTTTTATGAATATTTGTCGAATTTTATGAATATTTGAGTTGCTAATTTATTTCCAAATCTCAATGTGGTAAGGGTGTTTCCACAAACACACCCTCTGATGTGATACGTTTCGCTTCCTCTTTTCAGGATATGACTAATCTCGGCTAGGTTCACCTGAATAATTTCCAAGATCTCACGTTAGTGGGCCCAAACATCAATTCTTTCTGACTGTCAGCTTGAGGTGCTTCTCATTGTATGCCTCCTTTCTGCACCCTTTGATGGGCCACTTTTCGATTCTGTTTGTATCGCGTTTGTGATCACCTGTGATCCAATCTTAGCCCATGAATACTTTGCTCGGGCCCATAATTTTTCACTACTTTTACGGCTGCGGATGCGATCGACTCGTTGGATCTAATCCTGGTGATTACTCTTGCAATGGGATTGGAAAACCATTGATCTGCGAGATCATCAGTAGGCCGATCAAACATTCTTCCTGTTTGTAACGTTAAGTAGGCCAAGCAAAATCAAAGTTCTGAGTGACACGTGCATAACTCTTTGCATGAAAAAGGAGAGAGTCCTGAATACGCTTTTCCTTTGTGGGTCCCTACTTCGGGTTTTCTTGTAGGTGGTGACTAATTAATTAATTAATTAATAAGAGAAACTAAAAGCCATTTGACAAGTTTGAGGTGGCACTTTTTCTTTATTAAAGAGATTTTAAGTGGTGCCGATGCATGAAGCTTTTACCTATTCGGGGTATGGGAAAGGGGTCTGGGAAAGGACAGACTACAAGAGCCTATAAGAGGCAATCTTACCTTGTAGTTTTGCAAGAGGCTATTTCCACGCCTTGAACTTGTGACCTCAAGTTCACATTACGACAATTTTTACTGTTGCACCAAGGCTCCTCTACTAATAAACATTCAAACTGTTGAAAAATATAAGAGAGAGAGAGAGAGTTGAAATTGAAATCAAATATTGACTAACTAAGGCTTGGAAGTATATAAATATACTTTCTTTAAAGTGTTATTTATGCCTACTCTCTAAATAAAGAGATTGCTTATGGAAACTAAAGCAGACCACTTTAAAGAAAACTATAAGCTTTTATATGAGCTATGTATAAACAACTTGTGAAGAATGGCTCGAACTCTATGTAGGCAGGTTTTAATCCAGAAGAATAACACTAAAAAGAAAGAAAGACAATAAAATTTAGAAAAACTTGTTTTAGAAATAAGGGATGAGTCCTTTTATAGAATTGGTTATTTTATAATCAACGGACTCTTCACTAAGTGAATCTTCAAATAAAGTTAAATATATTTAACAAATATTAATACATCCAACAATTCCCCACTTGATTAAATATATTTAACAATGAATTCTATACAAACATTATCCCCCACTTAAATATGTTTTATTAAGTTTTACCAAATTAAAACAAACTTATGATTATCGCTGTTGTTGAGGCCTTATCTCGATTAGGGGTTGGCTCAACGAATCTCGTTTCTCCATTCCCCTTTATCAAGGGGCTTTATTGAGTTTAAAAGCTTTTAAATATATTCTCACTACTTTTATTCATAGTCTTTAGTACTTTCCCTTGCCCTTTCAAAGGCTTAGACTTGGATTGACTTACTTATAATTGGTGTCATTTTTGCTCTTTGTTGGACATGCTTAAACCATACAAGTCTACCTTCTCTCATCTCGTTACCTATTAGTGCTACTCCTAAGTTTCATTTAATGTTTTTATTTCTAATTCTATCCTTTCTTGTATTGCCACTCATCTATCTCTTCATCTGTATTTCGACTATGCTCATTCTATATACAAGTTGTTCCTTAACTACTCAATACTCTGATCCATAGAGCATGACCCATCTTAAAGTCATCATGTAGAATTTTCCTTTCACTTTGATTGGCACTTGCCTATCACAAAGACTTTAGAGGCACATCTCCATTTGTTCCAGTCTGATTGGATTCTCTGGGTAACATCTCTCCCAAATTTCTCTGCTCTCATAAAATATCGATTTTAAGTATCAAAAGCGATTTTTTTGCAGAACTTCTTGGTTATCACTCCCACTCTTCTTCTTGCTAAAATTGCATTTCATATACTTTGTCTTAGTGTGGCTAATTTTAAATTCTTCAGATTCTATAGCATCTCTCCACAACTCTAGATTTGTGTTTACACCCTCCCTTATCTTATCAATAAAAAATTAAGTCATATGTAAGTAATATACATAATAAAATCTTCTTGTGCATATGTTTTGTTAACTCATCTATAACCAACGTGAAAAGGTGCAGGCTCAATGTTGATTCTTTGTGCAATTCTATAGTGATAATGAAATCATCGTTCTCTCTGCTATTGGTCTTAGCATTTATTATTGTTTCCTCATGCATATTATTAATTATGTATATATACCCCTATTAAATCATTTTCTTGACCAACATTCACTATATTAACTCTCTAGAGACCCTATCATAAGCAGTTTTTAAGTCCATAAAAACCACATGGAGGTCCTTCCTCCTCCACTTGCTCATGTTGTAGCCTCTTTTCAATCACTTTAGACATATATTTTCCCATGAAAATAAAAAAGAAGATAAAATAAAGAACCATGCAATCAAATTCTGATTATGTTCCACACTAGAAGGGCTACCACCATTCATTGCCATAGCGCTGATAACCATGGCTGTTGGCCATGCAGTGATCCGTTCTTTCCTCAATTTGGAAAAAGGTAACAGAGAGAGGATGTTGGTTTTATCGAATCAAAACTTCTTTCCCCCTAAACGATGATATATTTCGTCAAGCAAAAGATGATTTCGTCTGAAATGAGGGCAGCCCCCCGTGCACAAAGCTTCCGCCTATGCGAAGTCCAGGGAAAGGGTGGACCACAAGGGCTGATGGTAAGTGGTCTTACCTTGTATTTTGCAAGAGGCTGATTCCACACCTTGAACCAGTGACCTCAAGATCACATGATGACAACTTTTACCGTTGCACCAAGGCTCCCCTTCTTCGTTTGAAACGAGGATCAAGTAAAAATCCAAAAATCATAATCAATGTCATGTACACTAATGCTACGTCAAAATGAAGATTATAAAAGATTAGAAACCATACCAACTAAGAACCATTCTAGGTATTGCGACCTTGTGAGAATAAAATTCCAAGTAAATTAAAATTAACGAATGACATACCTTTCTTGACATAGATCTAAAAAATACTTTAAATTATTGAAAATCTTTAGAAGAAAGAAAGTGGAAATGGACTAGAAATTCAAATTAAATATGAATTTACTAGAGTTTAAGTGTGTATAAATACACTCTTTCTTTAAAGTATTATTTGTCCCTACTCTATATATAGAGAGATTGCTTATGAAAACTAAGAAAAATCACTACAGGGATATATACTACAAGATTTTATGTAAGTCAGCATAAATAACTGGGGAAGACACACCCTACACTCTAATTAGGTAGGCTTCAATCTGGTAGAATAATACTAGAAAGAAAGACAAGATAATTTAAAAGAACTTGTCATAAAAATGAGGGTTAAGTCCTTTTATAGAATTAACAATTAGTTAACTTTCTAACCAAGTGACTCTTTGTTAAGTGATTCTTCAAATTGATAATTAATTTCTATGATTTAATGTGATTTTTGAATATATTTTTGAGATGCAACCTTGATTTTGAAAAAACCAATTTAATAAAATATTTTACAAAATTAAATATATTTAATTAATATTAAAATATCCAACACAAACTGATGCACATTAATCAGCTTATATAGTATAAATATGGGCCCCATAATGATACAAATATCGGTGGGCCCTAACTGAGCGGTTAGGCTTACAGTAGCTCGCAGGACCACGTGAAGGTGAATTGAATACAAAAATTCCATGCTTCTCCATCTCTCAACCGAAAAAGTATACTTTCTTTTAAAGAAATCTAGACAAGAGCGTTAATGACTATTGTAGTGTGTAGTACGGCGATTGCCTCATCCTATATCCTGTGACAAGAGAAGCTCAACCATTGATTTTATAGGTGTTAATCTTGCTAACTAGATATGGGAATAGGATCATCTGTGCACCTGCTATACATTTCCAAATCAAGGGGTCTTCGTTAAATCCGAGGTTGAAGGGAATAATTCCAGGATGTGAGTGATGGAAAAAGTTTCTGAGACAATAAATATTGCTAATGAAAAATCAGAAAAGAAATATGACAGCACTTTGAGAGATTCAATTTGAGTTTTATATTCACATTAATCCAAAAAAAAAAAAAAAACAGAAAAGACATTTCTGTTTAATTTGGCACTTTAAGTGTGAACAGCACGATTGTAAGTACGGAGCCTGATTGGCTTGATTCTGTTATACTCATATCAAATTACATAGTGGTACGAATTAGGAGTTTGGGGGTTCTTCAAGGGTGGAGAAATCTTCTATATATACTGTGACAGCTATTTTTTTTTTATCGTGGAGATGGTGAAACTGGTGTGAGCCCGTGGATGCACTTCAATTAAAAAAGAACCAAGTAAAGCTGTGTTTCTTGTTTTTCATCTTTTTACACCTTCATAACAAGTACACTAAAAGTTAGTGATTTTATCTAAATTTTTTTGTTATTGGTAGAAGTTTTTGATCTTTTAGAATGGTTGTAACAATAATCATTAGTAAAGATTTATGGAACTTTTTGAATGGTAGTAACTAAGCAAATGTTCACAATCACTTCCAAGTTGCCTTTTCATGACAGAACCCTAAATTTTGATGATAGAACCCATTCATCAGGTTGCTTAGGCTTTGAATGTTTTGTATACAAAAATCACAATAAAAAATTCTCAAAACTGTGTTTGGGAGTTGAATTTAGACAGTTGTTATACAAATTAAAAAGTTTCAGAGCCATTTGTTTCTGTGTCCATAACATGAACTTTCAGATGTTAAAATCAAATGATCTGCATGCATTTTGAACTACTCTAGACATCCAAACCCGCCATTTAGATGAACAAGTCGGATGATTCAAACTTGAGCCCCTCATTTGCAGTCTGTGGATGTTCTAATATCAATAAATTGTAGATTGACAGGCCAACAAATGTCCAATGCAATTGGTGGCAGTCAAACTGTGGCGTCTCCAATGAAGAACACTTGGGTTGCAGATCGCTTGTGAAAGAAAATTGTAAAATCTCAATTGTGATAAGCCCCTTTAGTACATTTGCACTCTTCCATAGTGATTTCTTTTGAGAGGTCAGTGGGAAGTGCCTACTCCATGGGTTTGTATGTATGAAAAAGGATGGGGTCCACTACATTCCATCCAATGGAATTATAGGGATGACAAGCCACTACCAATGACAGTAAGCCAGTGGTCACAGTGGAACACCTTATTAGGTACTCCAGAGGAGTAAAAGGAGTTAAATATCCCTTCTCTTCCTCTATCATACGTACCACCGACTGGCATAGTAAGTGGCTGGTCGTTGAGAGAGCTATTAATGAAGTGTGATACAGAAAACGAAGTCTTAATGAAGAGAAGGCACTTAGGAGAAACACTTAAATATATAAGGACCACCATAGGCCCAGTATGCGCAACTTACTCCCTCTCTTGTCTTCGTATCTGTCCTCCTTGTTTCCTCTTTGTATTGTAATTTGGAATTTGATTCTCAATATGGCTTCTACCGGCAAGCTTGCAGTTGAAGTAGAAGTGAAATCTTCTGCAGATAACTTCTGGGAGCAGCATTAGGGATTCTAGCACCATCTTCCCTAAGGTCTTCCCTGAGCTATACTAGAGCATTGAGATCGTTGAAGGTGATGGGAAGCTGTGGGTTCCGTCAGGCTAATCAAATTCCAAGAAGGTGAACAGAAACCAGGCCAAAGTTCAACATTTATTTGTCCAAGTTTTTTCAATCTTAATTGACTAACCCAAACTGATTTTCATAACCACTGTTTAAAAACTGTTTGAGTCAATCATCGACTCAACCGAGTTGACTTGTTTGAGTCCGCCTTTTGCCTTATTGTGGTGTTTGCACCAGTGGCTCGGCATGAGTTTCCGCGCATTAAAAGTGCGTGGAGGATCGTACTCTAGGCTGCATCTTAGGTAGGCTTTGCTCTCTTCACGAATGATTTAACTATTGTTCCATAAAAAGGGAAGCCCTAGTGCACGAAGTTCCCTAATATGCAGGGTCCGGGGAAGGGGCAAATCACAAGGGTCAATACTATGTAACTTTATCTTTCATTTTCCAAGAGGTTATTTTCATGCCTTGAACTAGTGACCTCAAGGTCACACGATGACAACTCTACTATTGCGCCAAAGCTCCCCTTCTAATTATTGTTCAATAGTGGAAGATAAACCAATGAGAAATCTTAAAAAAAAAAAAGACAATTGAAAAAATATGGAGCTTATATTCCCACACCCCTTTGTACTAATGCCACACCTCTTTTGATGTTTTATGGTAAAAATACATGTGTAATCTACTTTTTCGAATAGTCAAACCTATCATCTTAGACATCTTACTATATATGGGCAAGTCTCAAAAATATCAAATTTTAAATAATTCAAACATTGATTTTTCTTAGCTATTTTTAATATTATTAAATTTTCTACTATTGATTTTAGAACTAAAAAAAATAAAATTAATCTATAGCACAATCATCCAACGAATGTCACTTTTGGGTCAAACCTCGTCTACTGCAAAACAACTAAAATGAATATTTCAGATTATCATGATGGTAGGATCTTTAGATAAAAGTATGATAAAACTCGTGGGAATATCAGCTAAAAAAAAGAGGTTAAAAAATTTCTAGCTTGGTAGGGAGGTTCATTATGGTATGGTGTCTCTAAGATGTCTCCCTAAGATGAATCAATAGGATCACAATCCATCTCATCCCCACATATAGTTTTTGTGAGGTGCATATTCCTCCGCTGGGCTACATGCACAGACACCATATAGTACAAGAGCTAAGCAAGTCAGTCAGAGACTGCCTTGGCTCCCTGAGTTGATGAGCAACTGAGTGTAACAATCACTGAATCATCCAAGTTAACTCATTTTTATGCTGGCGGATTTCTAAGTCTGTTTCTTTATTTGTTCCTTTCAAAGGCATTGGAGTCGGTTTTCTTTCGCAGGATTGCATGTGACATGATGATTCACATTTTACTGGCCAGGGACTCCTATCATTACTTTCCAAAAGGAGAAGATCGAGGCTGCAGATGATGCTAATAAGTAAGTCACTTACAGAGTGATTGACGGAGATTTGGTAAATATCAACAAGAATTTCGAAGCCAGTTTGCAGGTTATTCCAAAGGGAGATGGTGCCTTGGTGAAGTGGTCAGCTGAATTTGAGAAAGCAGAGGAAGCTCCTGAACCAAAACTCATCCAAGAATTTGCAGTCAAGACCTTCACTGATTTGGATGCTTACCTCCTTAAGGCCTAGACAGACCCACCTGGTTGCCCATACTATCTGAATAAAGTGGTGGAACATTTTATATAAATTTGTATATTTTTCTTTTTAAATCTTATCTAGTTTTATTTCCCTTGTTAAATCTGGACTTTATCACCTATTTCTTGGTTTTAGTTGAAGAATAATTGTTGAATTTCTATTGGTATTTCCTCATTTGCAGCACTAACATTGGTCTCCTAGAAGGGCACTGCCAGCCCCAAACAATGTTCTTTAATATCTCTTAGGATAAGCTGATGGGGCAGTGCAATTATATACTGGCGCTCAAATAATTGGTTGCATTACCTAATAGTACGTATATGAAGCTGCTTCTTGCCTTATGTAACAATCTTCTTTATCTAAAACTGATCTAGCCACGGATATTGGTTGGACAAACTGCCTACTCTAAATGATGAAGGGTGCAGAATTCATGAAAATTAAATTTGAATAGACAATGCAGTAAGATCGCTCCGCTCTTAATCTGAAAGAATGGTTGAGAATTCCAGGGAAGAACGAGTAAAATTACTCCTAAAAGACCTAAAAAGTATGCAATGCACTTCTCCTTATCAATTTTCTTCCTAGTACCCACTAATTTCATTGCCTCTTTCCGGTAGGAACCTAGGATAGAGACAACAGCATTCGGTATAGAGACAACGACATTCGGTATATATAGTGGGAACATTGGATTGATAATTGATATGGTAGCTATAATGCTCTTTCCTAATAGACATATTTTGGGGTAGGGTTTGGCACATGGGCTTGACCATACCCATTACTCCCATAGATGATCACTGACTGTTAGAAATCTTGTACAAAAGTGGAATTTGATGAATCTTAGCTTAAAGGTGCCATTACAATAGCTTCTTAAAGATAATTGAAGTCTCTGGATCTAACTAAACTAGACTCAATATATATCTCAACTAATTTGCATTGTTAAAATTGGCTCGTAATTTGTCTCCAACATGAATGTTGTAAAATAAAAGTTTTAAAATCTTTTTTCAAATCACAATGAAGCTCCTAAAGAAAACAATTTTAGAATTCAATTCCCTTTAAAAATAAGATCAAAACAGATCACGAATTTAAAATTTCAAGGGAAAATGAAAAGCAAGAAGAACTTAATAAGTTCAAAAATATAGAATAGGAGTGCTGAAAAGAGATTCTCATGATCTCATCTTTTTTGCTTAAACTCTAGAACCAGAATCTTCAAAGTAGAATAACTCTTGAAGAGCATGCCAATAACGAGCAAACTTAAGAACAAACTAAAGTAGATGTGACATCTCGGGTTTTTACAACACTTTTTCACAAAATCTTTTACATTTGTGGAGCCCTAAGTTTGAAAAACAATTTAGAAAAAATATATAGTGAAAAACATGTTTCATGAGAAGACCTTAAAAATCCAAGTTGTAATTTTTTCTTTTTAAAAATACAAGAATTTTTAGAGGGATGAGTACCACATTCCTATCAAAAATTCGTAGTCACCCTTGTATTTTGACCTAGTGTATTTAATGCATGTAATGCGACAACCTAATAAATACAATATAGGAGAAATAAACAAAGGGGACTCAATCTCCCTCTAAAATACATCCATGCACATGTCTATTTATATCTGAATAAAAAGAAACATTTTATAGTGCCAAAAGGCAAGGATTAAAACCAACATCCGCAAGACTACTCCAGTCACAGCCATATCTCTATAACTCCAATTTACATATCCACATGTAAATAAAGTAAAGTCATATTAAGTCAACATCACATCAGTTTATAAGATCGTAAATTATATTGCAAACCCACTTGTTACACCTATCATATTCTTCTCTTTAGATATCTATTACAATCTTTTGCTCCTTTTTCCTTGTTCTATTTCTTCATACTTGAGACATTGTAAACAATTTACAATGTCTCAGTAAGCTTGGCTTGTGTAGGCAGTTTTATCATCGAAATATGAGTTTATGCAGTTTTAGATCCAATATGGACACATAATCACATGTTATGTAGTTTAGTAGAATATAATGTAAAATGAGCAACATAACAAAACTTTGAAATCTCAGTCATGCTTTACAAATCAATATCATGCCAAACCAATTCAATTTATTAGTTTTAAAATCTGTGCACATTGTTTCAAAGACAATTGTAATCTTTACAAGGTATTTTGTAAGGTATGAAAGATTTTCAAAACTTAAATTACGCATCATTTCATAAATATTCTCATCTAAACTGGATATTAAATCATCGTCAAGAATCAATAAATGAAAAGCATTTAAACATATAATGCTTCAATATAATCAACGTGTCTCAATAAACACACACACACACACACACACACACACACACACACACACACACACACACACACACACACACACACACACACACACACACACACACACACACACACACACACACACACACAATACCATTATAACCTCCTCAAGGTCTAATGATTGCAGAAATATTAGAAATTTGGTCATCTGCCATTGGTCACGAGTACTCATTATGGACTTGAAATCCCAAGGTGCAACGCACTTGCACTATATACATATGAATGTCAAAATAATGGACCCTCTGTATGGTGGACAAAACCCCAATCCAATCCACATCATCATGCTGATACTAAAACGGATAGACTCCATGTGCATGGGAAACACGATACGCAAGGCCATAACCTACCCATGATGTCATCATCTTGAATTTAGCCTACGCTGGCCATCCAACAAAGAGCTTAAAGTATGCTACTTGTCATTGTTCATGTGAATAATAAGTATTTTGCTTATATTTTGAATTTGAATTTTCTTTAATTTAGTGTGTTTTTATTTATTCAAATAATTGGTTATGTTATAATTTGTGTTAGAAACTTTTTTATATAAGTTTTTAGTGAGAAACCAAAGTTTAAATTGTTCAATTTCATTGAAGAAACTTAATAGGTATTGTTGCGTAGGTTGGTGAACATTGTATGTTTGCAGTTGAATATCTCACTAATTATTGGTTTTTGTTGAAATTTAATCATGCTATTAGATTCCTTGTTATAAATTGTGTAAGATACTAAGTTTTCACCAAAACTTTCCCTCAGGAAGTAATTGAAGTTAGTGGCCAAAGTTGGCAACTTAATCATGTGTCCATATGCAAGGTAGTGTGTTTGTTCAAACGCATGTAATCAAAATTTTGAAAAAATTAACCAGGAAGGAGGATGGAAAACTAACAGTAGCAATTTTGCAAAGGTCATAAATACTTAATGAAAATTTTGTAAAACTCAACAAACGTTGGACTTTTTAGCAAAAGTGCCAAAAAGTAATGTCATTTTTGCTAAAAGAATCCCATAAAACTAAGAGAAATTTAGTTCTAATTTGAGAAATGCCTAACCTGAAAGTCATGGTGTCGCTTGAAACAATTCTCATTGACCTCAAAACTCACTCTTAACATATCAATGATCAAAACAATAAAGATTGAGGAAAAGTAATATATGCAAGAGTGCCAATCATTCCCACATCTTAGGAGTTTTCTTGAGAAGACATATGACCTATGTAATTGAGAACTATTCATGTGCTTCAAAATTTGTTAACTAGCATCTTGGGTTTAAATGATACGTGGCTTGCAAAACATGCTTATAAATCATAAGAGCAGTTAACACCCAACATATACAAATTTTCTAAAACACTAATATCGATGTCTGCATAGTCAGCTATCAATATTTGTGTCATTTCTAACATGCGTAGCCAGTCATTTGCACTCCTTGTATAATTATGTGCACCTCTTTGCAATCAAAGAAAAAGGGATTTTGTGAGACTCATTTAGCTCCAGACCCAATAGTATTAGTCAAGTAATTATTCAACAAGAAATCATATAAATTTTAAGTAAAAAACTACTTATCAAGAATGGAAGTAGGATAAAGCAACCTCCCAACTTGAACTAATGAACTAGAACCCCAGGTCTTGCTTGGTGTGCATGAAACAGAAAGATTAAGTATCTTGGCCTGTCTTTTTCCTATCTCACTCATTCCACTAGTATAATCTTTTCAAGATAATCTTTTGACTATGATTAAAAAATTTCACCCTTTCTATGAACTCTTGATATGTATAATTGTACAATAAAATATTCAAAGGACCTTTAAGATTAAATTTGAATTTTTAAACAAATATTACAAAGTTTTCAAGAAGATAAGATAATTCAGACTTATCGTCTGATGATCAAACTTGTTAGAAAATTACAAAACACACCAATCTAAACTTGGAGTTTTTTTACTTGAGTTTTGAATTTTAGCATTAATATAAAATTTTAGAATTTCTGACTACTTCAAATTAGAGTAATACCCTTTGGCAATTTGAGTTTTAAAAATTTGATCCAACCTCCAAAAATTCAATTTTGTACATAAAGTCAAGATTTGACCATTTATTTACTTATTTTAAAATTAGGTCTTTGAGCTATTTTTATTGAATTTAATTGGGGTTTGTTTTCTTATTTTTTTCCTAAGTATATGTCTTATTTACCCTTTGCAGTCACACATTGTGAAGGCATAATAATAAGAACCAAATACTTGGTAGCCTCTCCAATGGAAGGGCAACTATGACTTTTCCTTTTATGGAATGATGAAGAGAGGAAGGCCTGCCTTTCTCTCCCTTCCTCTTAAAAGGAAAAGGAAAGAGGTCTCCTTATTGATTCTTTCCTTAAGTTTTAGGGCAACACAAGAGTGCACCATCTCCTTTATTGCATTTTCTCACTTGTCCTCTCCTTCTATGAATGCAACTGTCTTTCCCTGACAAACTATTGCAACAAAGATGAGGGTTTTTAGGAACGTGGTAAAAATCATGTAAAAATGATAGACAATGAAGGAATTTGTTGAAATGGAATTTGAAAATGAAATGTACATGAAAAACTGGATTCCGGTGGTCACCTCGGCGACGGTGGACCAGTCCAGTCACCATCCCCGGCAACGGTTAGTGGCAACAGTCGGACGGGCGACGTCGATGGGCGGGGCACACTGCGCGACAGTAGTGCAACGCGTGGCACGACTAGGCACGATGGGTGTCATGTCTGAGCGCAACACATGGTGCAACATGCACGCCCCCATGCAATATGCCACATGCGTGCCACGTAAGCACCCCACGCACTTGACATGAGTGCAACGCACACACGGGTTGTATGCATGCACATGTGCGGCAATCTCTTTTTCTTGATTTTGGGTTTTTCTGACCATCCATTCATAAAAAATGTGATTCTAGGAGCTACAGAGGTCCAAATTATGATTCGAAAGAGGCGTTGTGATCATCTCAATGACGCAAACCTAGATTTATAATAAAAACCTAGTTTGGAGCAACTTTTAAATAGTTAAATTACTAATTACTATTAGAGTGATCTGACTGTTACGTTGACATGTGATCATAAAGATATATGTGAATCACTAAACGAAATAGATTTTAGGGGTTGTGAAGAAAATGAGAGGATTAACAATCAATGATGACTTATGATGTGATAGGTACATCAGGGCATACGCCTTAATATAGCTTACACGTCTGATTGGAGTACTGTGTTATCAAGGTAGGTGATTACAGTCGTGATTTTCCATGATTTCTTAAATCATGACTTAGTAATTGAAACTTTGAGGCATGGGTTTTATGCCATATCATGTTGCATGAGATCATTTTCAGCATGTATAGCTGATATGCTTGCTACTTCCCTTGTGCGTGTTTTATGCACTATTTTTGGTGTATTTTAGTTACATTGACTTGACTATTGAGATTTTTGACATGTGGGAGTCTCTATGCCTTGACAATTAAGACTATTAAGCTTGTGGTGGGATGCATCCCCCCTGAGTGCCTGTGTGCCCCATGTGGGTGAAAGGGTGAAAGCGAATGGTATTGAGAGTTGACCCTAGGTTGCTGTGAGTGTACTTGAGACCCTCATAGGGCTTGACCATGTATGATGTTTCCATGCTTTTGACATACATTCATGTTGTTCTCTAGATATAGATTCACATGGTTATGGCTTACTTGTATCTACATATTTTCTCAGATTTTGCATGTCCTGATATCATGATTGATGATGCCTTATTTATATCATGGATTTTGTATGCCCTTCATCGTGTAAATCTGAGGTTTTGTGTATATATAATTATCTTACAAGATTTACCATGATTTTCATACCTTGCGCCATGTGATTTCCTATCATTTTTATATTGAATGTAAATCACCTATACAAGCATAGCTTGCTGAGGCATTGCTTTGTTTTGCAATGCCTCAAAGTTGGAGTGCAACAGTTAGAAAGGGAAGTGGGTGGACTAGCGTGGATCTGGACGAGGACCTGAGGACCATATACTTTTCGTGTTCAGAGACATAGTAGTGTATGTCTTTTAGACTTGCATTAGACTTTGGGACTCTACATAGATGTTGTGTATTTTGATAGATTAGACCCATACTACTATATAGTGTGCATATACTTACACATGGATGATGTGGTGATTATGGATGGGTGGAGCTTTGGGACTTTTATTATCATTGTCTCTTTATAGTTTGCATAATTTATCGTGGTTTTAAATTTGAGCATGCTCAGAGTGTCTAAAATTGATTTTGTTCATCAGTGTAGTTTTTGGGTGTAAATGATCCCCAGGGTTTTCTTTGTTGGGTATTTTTCCTTGATGCTGCAAAAAATAATAATAAATTTTGAGTTTTATTTCAGGGATCCCGCCTATTTTATAAAATAAATCTTTTTATTACTACTATATGTATTGGAAAAAAATTTAGAAAACCCTGGTGTCACACCCTCTCTCTCCAACTCCTTCCCTTTTTCCTTAAAACTAGCATAACATTAGGGTGGGACCCTTTTGTTGCTTTTACACGCTCTCTTTCATGCTTAAATCCCTCTCTCTTTCTACAAAAAAGGGCAACATTTCCCCACTAGTATGAAAAGAGAGGATGAGACAAAGAAAGAGAGAGAAGTATGGGGCCATCTTTTATGACGTATTTTAATTTCTTTAGAAACCTTGTTCCTTAGGCTATACTATTTTCCCTGAAAACTAGTGCAACAAAGACATGTGGGGCCTCCTTTATTATTTTCACTTTCTTTATATTTTTCTCACCTCTAAGTATTAGGGCAAACCCCTTGCATTCTCTCTCTCTCTCTCTCTCTCTCTCTCTCTCTCTCTCTCTCTCTCTCTCTCTCTCTCTCTCTCTCTCTCTCTCTCTCTCTCTCTCTCTCTCTCCATTGGCACCATATTTTGAGTCACTTGATTAGTACAAGCTGAAAATTTTAATTCTTCATGATGACCTACAATTGCTCTAGGATCATCCTATTTATATAGAAATACAATGAAAGCATAGGTAAAAGGGCTTGAAATATTAAGATCATGTAATGACTCAAATTTTGAAGATATTTTGTATCACTTTTAGATCAAGTATGATGTTTACCATTTTCCAATCAGTTATAAATTGTTATTTTGAAAATTAATATATGTTTAATGATATTAATAGATGGCTGATGTTTAATTTTAATTAAAATATAAAATAAAAAAATTTATAACAAAATTAGTATCATTAGATTCTACGCTTGAAATGGAATCCAACGCCTCAAAGAACACTGAAAATGGAGTTCGTTCGTATGACTAAGTTATGGGCATTTGAAGATGAAGGGCATTTTTATAAAATGCGTTTAAAAACAAGAAGGACTAAACATGCAGGGGTCATTTTGATAACGACACTCCTGGTCGTTCCCTACCTTTAGCCACCGACCTACACAGCACCGCCTCTGCAAGGTGGTGCCAAAAAAAAAATGGCAGCACCGCCATTGGGCAGCACTGCCTTCGCAAGGCTATAAAGCCCTCTTCTCCCTCCTCCCCAACTGCCCCTTTTTCCCCCTCCTTCTCTTCTTCTTCGGCTGCCCTCACCTTCACAAAATCTGGCAGATTGGTGTTCAGGTGGGTGTGAACAAACGCCCTCATTGGGAAACCCCTTTCCGACGTTAATCCCCTTCTAATTTCTTCTCTTTTCCTCCTCCCTACTCCAGCCATTGCGATGTCCGACGACAAGGGTTTCCGACAGGCGTAGAGGAAACCGCACCCACTGGAAAAAGGGCGCCATCTCAGGCTGCCCAGGTACGACCCTTGCCTCTTTTGCTCTATGGTTTTTCCCTTTCTTCTGGCCCAGATCCATGCGGGATTTGGCATTTTTCCAGCCAAAAATCTTTGGAAGAAGGTGGGTTTGTTCCAAAACCCTCGACTCGACTGTCCTAGGGATGCGGCGCGTGATGCGCTCCCAGGATGTGGTCCATGGGGTGGCCTTCAAGTGTGCGCGGTGTGCAGGCACAGGTCCTGGTTCGACCAGGGTGAGCGAGCACCCTGGGAGCCATGATGCACGCACACCCATGCAGAAGACATGTCCTCGTGACGCCGTCTAGGACCCGCACCCTAGCGCGTTGCTTGGGCGTGCGCACATGTGTGAACACAGTCGCCGTTTGACTGGGACACACATGCGTCCTGGGAAGCATGATGTGTGGGCCCTACGCATCATGGTTCGTCCGTTGATGCACGACATTAAAAATGCAATGAAGGAGGCTATATAACTTTGATTGACTATTTGAAAGAACCGTTGCGTTCGCATTGACTACACGGACCTAATGAAACTGTGAAAATTAGGACCAGAGAACTATTTTTTATAACTATAACCCAAAAACTATATAAATCTCATAGATCTACCATGACAAAGATGATCAGATCTCATGACTTGATCCATTAGAGGTGTTAGGGGAGTAATAGCTCAGGATTAACCCCAAGGTAAGCGTACCCTTGAAGGATAGAGCTAGCCCTTTAAATAAAGTACATACCTGTTTTGAGTTTTGGGACAGGAGATCTATGAGATCTGACCATTCAATTACACGATATTGATAACATAAAAGTTATGTAAGGTAATCTAATTATTAAATATTTAGATCTATAAGTAAGATTTAGCTTGGAAATGCATTAAGCAAGGGTTTATGATCCTAAAAGACGGATCTGGCCAATAATTTATAAATCTAATTAATGATCCATAAAGGATGGAAATTGATACTTGAATCTTTGTTATCAATTGAAATTCAGGGTTTCACAAAGGTAACTCAGGGACGAGTAATAAAGAATGCAATTCAAGGAACATCGAGGTAGGTAGTATGATATTACTAAGTTTTTAAATGCATCCCAAACTCTAAGTGATATACTTGCCATTATTATCGTATTTCGTATGCTTTTGAGATATGATATTTTTATACAAGTATACAACCTTGTCTTCATGATTTTATGGCCTTGAAGCACTTGAATCTATCACCGTACTTAGTATGTTTTTAAGATATAATGTTCTTATACGAGCATGCGGACTTGTCTTCATGTTTTATGGCTTAAAATGAGATACTAGCATGAACTGATTTTATACGTCGCTCGCATTGTTTGCAAAATAAATGTATAAATTGCATGATTGAGATGATTGAGATTTGGATTTATTTATATATGCTTTTTGGGCTATTGAGCCTGGTGGGCACTATTCTGAAAGGTTAGTATGTACGGGGTTGGCCTCCCGGCCTCTACCACAAAAAAGGTGGATAGTATCACTGCCAAAAAGGCTTATCTCTTCCTCGACTACTGTGGTAAACAGGGACGACCGCTGGAGGTGTTCACGGCACCCTTTTCGAGGACATCTATAATAGCTGTGGAGGCTATGGTGGTTTAGTCTCTAGATACTGGAGAAGCATGATTCCAGCTGTGTGATGATCGTGAGCATAATGACTCATGATTTCAGTATTATCGATATGCATATAGCATTGAGATGGTTATATAGGAGTACTTGTGACCAGTTGGCGTGATGTGTTCACCGAGAAACTCATGATCATGATACTTATAGTGATGCTAGCATCTGTTTTGAATGATGACTATTTTAAGAGTTTCATGATTATTATATTTTACTTGTTGGCATTGATATGTTGCCGAGATCTTATTACATGGATTTATTGATTTCTACTATATAATTTTAGTCATATTTAGAAGACTAGATTTGCATATGAATTCCCTAATTGAAATTGCATAAATGAGCTTACGTTTTATGCACAAATATGCATGTTTACACGTAAAGGAATCACTAATGTTTTATATAAAAAGCTCCTTGAATTATGCATGTTGCATGATGAGTTTTCAAAATAGTAGTATCATATCACCTACTGAGTATGAGGAATACTCACCCCAAATATATTATTTTTACAAATTAGTCCAAAAAAGATTAGAAGAAACTCCAAGACATGTTGGTGATACGATCAAGTAAATGAAGAAGAGACAAGTAGGAATGTAAGTAAACTCTCTACCCTTTTGGACATGTACCTGTAATTACTACAGTTGGTTGTGAGCTGTGACTAGATAGACCTGGGAAGACATTTATGATTACAGTAATTTTCAAAACTACTTTGTTTGTTTTGAAAGCAAATGACACTTAGGGTTTTCAAAATGAATTTAAAATAAAAGATTTTCTCACTGCATTGCATTGTTTTTTTAAAAGTGTTTTCAAATAGGGATTGATCCCGCCTTAGGAATTAGTTTTGCATTTAAAACTGCATGTGAAAACCTGGGTTGTCACAGATAATGAAAAATACTAAGCTGTGAAAGAGATGACATGATGTCAAATGACATCCTCATGTAGTTGCATGACCCAAATCTTCCCAACTCATCGTCTAGACACATGGCCCTATTGAAAAGAGTCATGGTGCAATCACATGAACTCAAAGGTGATCATGCAATTGCACAAGCAAGGACTTATGTATACTTATCCTCTTCTAGAAGGGAATAAAAGTCTATAGATAAAAACTTGCTTGTGCAATCACATGGATAAGTGTCCCTAAGATGCGATTTCACGACATCAAAATCTAGGATGTGAGAACATAGCACAAAACCCTGGACATGTACTCAATTCTAGAAGATGATAGAATCATCTAGATGATGAGGTATCTGTATGACCAGATAACTTAAGTCATGTGATATGACCAAGTTTCATGTGATTGCATGACCTAGATAGCTAGCAAAAAATTAGATATTGCAATTTGATTGGCTGAAGTATCCCTTAGAAGCCTTATAAAAGGGAATTCCCTTGAAAAGGCAAGCCTTTCTGGTTGAGAAGATGCTTCACTCTTGAAAATCTTTCTTTAGGTTTTTGCAACCTTAGAAAGTACATAGGGAAAAATCTACTCAAAAGTGAAAGAGTAATCAACTTGCTTAGGTAATACCTTACGGGATCTCTAATCTCATCGTTTCTACTATTTATATAGTCTTCTAGTCTTTTCATATAATTCATTCCATATTAGGCAAGTATACCTTTTCTTTGCTTCTTCTTGCTTAAGTTTTAGTCTTTCTGCATATTAGAGTAGTTGCATATAGATTAAGATTTTATTTCTTTCTTGCTTTTTGGTGTATATTTCTACTTCAATGAATAATCTCTTAATGGAAGCAGCATCTGACAAAATGGAAGATAAGGTTGCATACTATACCCTTGTGGTCCACCCTTTCCTTGGACTTGCCACACGCAAGAGCTTCATTCACCGAGCTACCCTTTTCTAGAATATAGTAGAATTTTTCTAAAGGAGAGGGAAACGAAAGGATTCAATGATTTAAAGGTCATGCGAACCATATTTTCAACCTTGAATATGCCTATTTGGTCCCTTACATCCTCCCTTACTTATTCCTAGGACAGTTCAATTTACCATGTCTACACCGATTACATATCTAATTGGGTCCAATCCTCTTACCCTTATAAAATCCATTAGACATGGATTCGAGACGTGAAAAAAGCTTCTTGCAAAAATGCAACGTAAGATTACCTATTATAAATGCTTTGTAGTCTACTCCTCTGAAATTAACTCTGCATATGCAGGAGCTTCGTGCATCAAGATGTCCTTTTTATTTAACTTGGGGCTCTGATACCAATGTTGGTACCAGAAGTTCTAGATTACAATACATGTAAAAAGTACAAACAATAAATATATAAAAATGACTATTTTTCCTGCAAATTAATAGCCAATTAAACAAATTAGAGTATTCAGATAACATAGATCTTACTAATATCAACGGAGTTTCTCTTAGATCCTTTTCTTTAAACACCAATATCTGAACATGAACCGAGATATCAAATCAACAAGAAAAAGCAGTGATAACTTATAGGCAAACACAAGGAAAATCTTTGCAAAACTGCTTCTTGATCATATCTCCAAAACATGTAGTAGGATCTGATTTTAACAGAGCCAGGTTTGATCGTTCAATATGAGATAGTCTAACTCTCTTTCTTCTTTACAAAAACCGCCCAATAGTGGAGAGAATAGAGTAGTACAGTTTCTCTTCTTTTTTCATAATATTTAATACATGGTTTATAGCTTCGTTTCATAATTAGAATAGTTTTCTATTTAGTTTACTTGTCACTTATCTTGACCTATAGTCCTAGTCATCCAATGCGTAGAAATTCTAATTAAATAAGAAGAGCTGATTAACCTGTAGCTTAAGGAGCAGAACAAGTCGACAGGTCGTCCACATGCATTCATCTTTCATGTAATGCCTAATTTTTTGTACGTCCAACGAGACGAGCGGCTTCGATACTCCATGTAAGTCAAAAAGGAACATCGACTTGTTGGGAAGCCCAAAAGCATCCCGCAAAAGCTAATATAATGGCAACTGAACAAGAAAGGAAGAAAAGTGACACTTGAAGAACGCCGCACTCAAGGCGCCGTCCGCGAGTCAGGAAGTCATTGAAGACCGCACCATCCCATAATGCGCACCAGATTTGAGTTTGATGCAAGTTTGATGCCTTGCATCAAGTGATCAGCTACGTGCTCAGAGATACCCTTCTGATCCAGACGCCATTGCTGTAGAGTGATCTTGCTATCTTTTTGGCTTTTTCTCACCTCTTTGATTCCTGATCATGATTCGCATTTTCATTCTTTAATTATCTCAGTTGCTTTCACTTAAAAAAGAAGAAGAAAAAATCCCATCTCTATCTCTCTCGCGTGCATGTGCATGCGTGTGCGTTTACTTTACTGCTGATAAACGGACTGAACTCAGAAGCCATTCATGGCGCCCACCCCATTATATATATACATGAAGCACCAGAGCACTGATGAGCACAATTTCATTTTTGTGTACCTTGTTCTTTCGATTTTCATTTGGGCTTTTGATCAAGGAATGGCCTCCTCTGGTCAACTTGAGGCTGAAGTGGAAATGAAGTCGTCTGCGGATAAAGTTTGGGAAAACATCAAGGATATGGTCAAGGTGTTCCCTGTGGCCTTCTCTGACAGATATAATACAATGGAGATAGTTGAAGGAGATGGCAAGAGCCCTGGTTCCATCTGGCGCTCCATATACCAAGAAGGTAAAAGGAAAGCCCATAAGTACCCATATCTTGCCCTCGATTAAGTATTTCTCAATGAATCATGTATTAGCCAGAGTTATTTACGTATTACCTTGTCAAGTTTGCTCTAATCAACTTCCGGCTTTCACCTTATATAATCATGTCAATCAATAGCTCTTTGACTGGCCCAAGGTAATGAAAATTGGACTGCCAAAATAATCGACTCACCCAACTGGACTGAGTTTTATGATAGCTGTAGTACGTGTAGTGCCATATCATTACAACTGATTTATAAGATGCACTCTTTACAGGGATTCCTTTCCCGCCTACCACCATAAGGATCGACATGGTAGATGAAGCAAACAAATCGATCTCTTATACTATCCTCGAAGCCCGTATTATGGTGTTGTACAAGAAATTCAAGCCTAATCTGCAAGTTGTACCGCAGGGAAATGGTGCGTTGGTAAAATGGTCTGTCGATTTTGAGAAGGCAAATGAGGATGTTCCTCAACCACATGCTTCGGCACAAAATTTTTCGAAGAGATTCAAAGATTTGGATGTTTTCCTACTTAAGGCCTAGAGAATACAAACCCCAACCTGATCGATGTTTGTTGGTACTATCTTAGTGGAAGTTGATGAACATTTGTCCGATTACAGTCATCAATCTTTTTTGTATTAGTTAATCGAGTAATACGAACCAAGGGTTTTTCTGGTTGTTGAAGTTGGATTTTATCACCAATAAGTTTGAGTGTCAGTTTCTACAGGTTTGGAGAATGGATCCAAGTATCAACGGTCTCCATTGGATGGAGTATAAGATCTGCAAACCCAGAGGCGGACGAATTAGCAAAATCTGGTGTTTTGAGGGACACCGAGTCGGTAGATGTCTCATTGCATCCTTTCTTCCCTTCTCAACGCACAGTAATCCAGTCTGGATAGTTGTCGTCTTGATTCGGACAGATTTTTAATTTCTTTCGAATGGTTCTTAATTTGTATCTTATGACATTCTCTGTCATAGTTATGTATGTCGCTTCTCAATAAACCTAAAACCATTTCAAAAGAAATAGTTTACCATGTCAGTTTGTGTTTGGTATTTTTCAATTTCGCTGTTCTCAAAAGAAGAGCAGTTATATTGTGTTGGAATGCTCCTGTAAATTAGTAAACGAACGTGCATCCAGCTATAAAAGTACACTGAGGAGCCAGTCGTCGGTGATCCAATCTGCTCCTCTCTTGGGTCCCATATAAGACTTTGACAAATCATTTTTTATTCAGCTTAATCGGGTAGTTTTGTGTATAAAGTTATAAATCAGTAATCTGTATTTAATAAGAAAAAATTGCGAGAACTTTTGAGTCGTGTTTGGAGATTTTAAAGTTCATATTGGGGCATATAAATGACGATGTAACTTTTATAACTGCCCTGTTTTGTATGTATTCGTCGATGGGGGCACATGTTATTATTTGGAAAATATGAGCATGGAAGAGCACAAATGATTGAATGAGTCTCTTTCTTTCCAATGATTCAAACCATCCATCCCATACGTTACTCTACGGGTGAATGAATATATATGGCAAAGATCGAAGATCATGAGCCTCTGATTTTCCGCCATTAAATGGGTGATAAAAATAAAATAAAATCAAAACCTAATCATATGCATTCAACAGTAAACCTTTCATGAATTAACGGCTTAAAATCATTCAATAGTAGAGTATTTTCATTTATTTTTAGAAACGCACACCCATTAGAAGTTTCCAACCCTATCTACCATAGGAGGGGATCCTTGTGTCATTGCACTAGCAAGCCTTTGCAAGCAAAGAATTATAAAGCAAATCACCCACACACTCTCCCTCACCCACATTCTTAAATATATTTCTAGCCAAAGTGTCAAGCAGTGATTGAAACCTGTGACCAGGCATATTTTAGGAGAGATGCCAAGTTGATTGCGACTGATTGCATTAGACATTTGTTGGTGCACTACAAGACCTTTGCTCCATTGATATTGTAATGATATAAATTTTTAGGCTTTCTTATTGTATTTTTGAAAATTTGAAAGGAATGGATATGCGCGAATTTGAAAATTTGAGTTTTAGAAATAAAAGTTTTGATGAATATCAAATTGAGTGTTAAGACCTCTATAATTGAATTATACTCGGAAAAATGATTCTAGCGATACTAATTTCGCTAAAATTTGAGTTTGGACGAATAAACCATGATTTTTCTCTTGAAGGGTATTTTTTTTTTGTAAATTCATTAATGGGCCCCATTTGCTGTAACCTGGGCGCGACGATAAGGTCTTTAGAAAACACCATGAGTAACCATCATGAGTGTTGACTAAATCCATAGTGGTGTGATGATGGTGGAAACATCATTATCACTTGCTTTATTTATATTAAGGAAAAGAATTTTTATTATTATTAAAGTAATTAAAGGGAGGGGCCGAATTTGATAACTACACCCCCCCCCTCTAAGTGGGATTGAAACATATATGTTTCCCAAGCCCTACCCGACTAGAACGACAAACGAAAGAAAGAAGAAAAAAAGAAGAGAGAAAGGAGAGGACGAAGTCAGCGACAGGAACCTGACGTTGGGAGAGAGAGAGAGAGAGAGAGAGAGAGAGAGAGAGAGAGAGAGAGAGAGAGAGAGAGAGAGAGAGAGAGAGAGAGAGAGAGAGAGAGAGAGAGAGAGAGAGAGAGAGACTGCTAGTGTTGAGAAGAAACCCTTGTTACCGATGAAATAGGTGAATATCCAACCATTGAGTTGTAAAAGAATTCAACTATTAGACCTGAAATTGTAAATGTTATAAAAATTGTAGGATCTAAGATGGATTGGAACGTAGATTACACGTGTATAACCTTAGGAAAATCAAATTTAATGAATGCATAATGTTGGATCATATGAAATAAATAGAACCCATCATTTTTGATAGATGTTAGCCGTAGGAGTGTCTTTAAAATGACTGACTTGATTATCCAAACTGATGGAAATTCATCATCCACACCTAACCATGAAAATGGACTCAAATCACATACTTTAAAAGCATGAATGGATAAAGGAGGATTAGACTTAGGCAACTTTAGACCTTTATGTGTCTAGTGAAGAGGGTGAATAGTAAATTAGAGGACCTAATACTGTTCTCGATGGTTAACTAATGATCAACCATAAAACTTAATTAGTTAGTACAAATAGAAGAGATCCTTAAATCTCGAAAGGAACATAAGATTAACAAATCAAATCAAGTTAGGTGAGGGAGTGTTTAGATGGTTTAACTTAGGCAACAGCAAAGGCAAAGATTGAATGTTATAAAACACTAGTTTACATGGACAATGACTTGTAACCAAGCATACTACTTGAAACTAAAAAGGACAGTAGGCCATTAATAATTCAAACTTATAGCTTAGGATCAATGACGGATCTAAAACCTAAGGGTTCCATGATCCTGAGTTGACCTAGACCCTTAAACCTTGAAAATGATGAAATTTTAAGTTATGTGTATGTGGATAGTATGAAAATAAGATCTAATTATAAATACCTTGAGATTAGGCATTGAGTAGAGTGAGGTGAAGTCAATTCTGTCATTGAGGACGACTGCGAAGGCTTGAAAGAAAGGAGAACCTTCATAAGAGGTAGGTGATCTGACACTACTAAGTTTTCAAATGAATTTCAAGTTGAAACAATCAATGGTATTATTTTCAAGTTTAGAATGTATTTATGTGTGAATTTTCCTTGTATGTAATGTTAGCATGCATGATTTCATGATGAACTGGTGTTTCTTTGTATTTTAAAAACAATTGAGCATAAATAATTGAGAATGGGGTATTCTTGTAACTAGCTTGAAAACTTGGCTCCATGACTCATATTGCAAAATTGAAAGTTTTATTATTGATATCTTAAATGTTCAATTGTTATGTTGTTATTGGACAAAGGACAACTTCATGTATGCATTTTGTTTCCATGATTTGAGATGGATTTCTAAATGGCATGATTTCGAATGCAAAGATTATTACAAAGTGGTATGATGCTTGTGTTGCAATAACTGTATAAATTTAGTATTTGTTGGCCTGATAGGCCTAATGGTTGCTATGTTAAGAGGTTGTATGGGTTGGCCTCTTGGCCTCTAACCACCAAAGGTGGGAGGTATTCATGCCCAAAGTGACATCTTTTTTCTCGACTGCTATAGTAGGAACAACCATTGGAGGTAGTCACAGCACCCTTTTGAGATGTATCCATAGTTACCATGGAGGCTGCGGTGGCTATTCTCTAGATACCGGAGAGACGACCTAGCGATCTGGTTGTGAGCATAGTAGTTCATACGATTTCTATTTTGTAACCCCACATAGGGGTGAGATTGCGGTCTTTAGACGTGTACTCGCAACCAAGATCGCTAATCTATGTCCAAGTTTCCTATCTGTATGATACTTGCAGAAGAAATGAGAGTGATTGACAAGAGATTTGATCGACTACTATTTTAGGCATTTTGAAGTTAGTATAGTGCAGAGTTAGTCGATGATTTCCTTTGTTGAATTTAGCTGCTTGTAAAGTGTAAATACGTAATTGAGTGTTGTTGATACATTGCATGAGATAGCCTAGATAAGGTTGTCGTATGTTTTCCTATCACATGAAAAACCTGTTCCTAAACTTGCATGTACGCTCTATGCCGTGTTTTTGGTTTTGGTAGTGTTAGATTTCCCACTGAGTATGTGGAATACTCAACTTACTATTTTTATTACAGCTCATTACAGGCAGGATAAGCAGAAGCAATAGTGAGTTTGGGGTTTTCATCAGAATAACGAAAAGGTATATATTTGATTTAATTCATCAAAATTATAGTAAGTGTGTGGGAATGAAATGTAATAAATTTGAAACTGTGTAATTTCATGACTTGAACTATGATTGGAAAGTCTTGGGGCCAGACCATAGTATGTCTTGTTTATTTCTTAAAACTATTAAATGTATGTTTATCAAGTACCTCGCAATGACATGCGTTAAATGTCTAATGTCCAAAAAATAGAGGAAACTCTGCTGAATTTTTGGTAGAAAAGTAGTACTCATTTCACTGTTAAACCCTTTTAAGAAAAGAAAAGAAAAAACACTCAGGGTTTTTCAGAATGAGTCTTGAAACAATAATGTTTTTTCGCTATCATTTGATTTCAAAATGCTTTTGATAGAGATTGATCTCGCATCATAATTGTCTTTTATATTTAAAAGGCATTATAAAAATCCGGGTCGTTACAGATATGTTCCATAGAGCACTCATATATGGTAAGCTCTGCCAGATGGTTTTGATTGATTGTAAAATAAGGTCTCATTTAGCAAAAAGTCATTTTGTTTGCGAGTCTCTTTTTAAACTTTTTGGTTGGTTGTTCATAGATTCTTGGATGGGTAGCAGCTAGAGAAAAAATGTTAAATTCTAGGATTTTCAAGTTCTAAAATGGAACAAATGTGGGGCATTTTCAATTAAATTCCTAAGCTATTTTACATAGGGTTAGTCCAGCAAGAGTTAAGTCGACTTAAGAGAAATGTGATTGATTTTCTCATTAACTTATTAGATCTTGTTAGTCCACGACGAGTTTAGCCAATTTTCATGTAACTCTCGCTAACTTCGTGTTAGTTTAGCACAATGTTAGTAGATTAACTTGCTAATTCAAGTTAGTCCAACATGAGTTCACAAGATTTTTTCAAAACACCATGTAACTCCTCGTTAGTGAACTAGTTCTTAGCTTTGACTAGATTGTTGAATAGTTTTAGTTGTAGGACCATTTTTAGTGTAAAATAAACTTGAAACTTAACTCCACCAAAGCACAAGGGGGTCATATTTTAGTGGAGTTTTCACAACATCCTCTATAAATTAAAACTCTATATATGATAAAAAGGATAAAAGCCTGGAAGACATATGTTACAACTATTCCATGGGCATGAAATTTGACTTCTAGCTTGTCTATGATATTCTTAATATCATGAATGACTTAAAATTGTAAGAAAGTTTTATCTTACATAGAAAATGGGTGTATTTGGTTTGTCCATCTAAGAAAACATGTTAGTTCTCTCATGGCTCAAAAAATGTACCCATTTGATTCCATGTCATCCAAATGGAGAATGAACTACTTTGAAAATGAAATTACGTTAGATCTCTAATGGCCCAACAACCTAGGCTGTTCAAACATCTTGTGAGAAGATGTATACCACCCATGAATCTAAAGTAAAAATTGGCCAAAAGAGGCAAAACATTGAAAATGCAAGATGTGATGCTAGTCCATCAAGAAAGCCTAGCCCATCTCTCATAAGTAGGCAAATAAGATAAAAGTATAAATTTGGGCTTAAAGAAAGCTCATCTAGTCATAATGTTTCATCATATATAACGGGTCACCTTAATTTCGATTGGTTAGCTATATCTTTTGTATTATACAAAATTTGAGTCAAACTCGATCAAACTCTCTACGACTTCCATGAAAATGACCCAGTCATCTTGCAAAATTAGTTGTTAAATATCTTCATAAATCTCTTAAAAACTAGATTTTGATTTCAAACTCTGACAAGATCTTGCAAAATCTAGTCAACTCAAGATCAAGCAAGCTTTAGATAAATCGGGTGTCCTCCACTTTGACTAGTATTCCTTAGACATTTATGTGACAGGATAGTGAGACACACACACACACACACACACACACACACACACACACACACACACACACACACACACACACACACACACACATGCCTCTTGTTTTTCCTCATGAGTCCCTTACTAAATTGTTAACTCTATGTAAGCCTTGATTTATGAAAATCCAAACTGTTTACAATGTTCTACTTGACTTAGATAGGTCATGTTCCAAAATTCTATTCCATTGGACAATCTTAAATACTATTTTTAGATGGATGGTCAAATGTTTTCACTACCATTTTAGAAGCCAAAAGCAAGAGTTGCTAGCATCATCCAATAGATAAGAATTTTGAAAAACAACCCATTTAAGTTAAGAGCAAACTATCACAGGGTCGTAGTTTCCCTTCTGCTAAACCTGTGTAGCACTTATGTTCAAATCCTTTGCAAAGCACAAGTTAGCCTTTCACTATCACTCTCACTCTCACTTTCTAGGGATACACTCACTCACCCACTAGAGTAATGAGAGAATTCAAGAAAATACTAACTCAAAGAGAACATATTATTCCTCAATTGATTAATCTATAATGAGCTATTTGAGTTACAAACGAGGAGCTATCCCTACTACTCTCCTCCATCCACCTCCTTAACATATGATTGAAATTATTCCAAGTGTCAGTACATCCATGGTAGAGGTCATATTTTAAAACCCTCCTACTCTTTCCAGAGCAATTTACCAGTATCCTAGAGAATTCTACATTACTACATAAGATCTAAATAGTTTTACAAAGATATTTTCAAAAATTAGGCTTGTTGGAATCAAAACTTATTCTATAGATCTAGGAACACATGCCTAAGTTCCTTACACTACATACATAAGCTAAGCAGGCCTTCCTCAAAGCCTGCGAGCCTTAGTCACGGGGCTTACAATGCAAGTCCGTGACATTCTCTCCCACTTGATAATGTTAACATCCTCGTCGACACATCTCCACTGGAGTTGCAAGTTTCACCCTTGGGCACGTCCCATGCTACCTTATGATCCTCATGAGATGCTGTAATATCCTAAATTTTTGGTGTAAATTAAGATTTTATTTAATAAATTAGATAAAAATTTATAGATGGAATTTGATCCTGAAACTTAAAAATTAGAAATTTCTCATCGATAGGATTCCAACGCCATAAAGAATGTAGAAAACAGAGCTCAAATGAAGGAGTTATGAGCCGTTGAAGTTATAGGGGTATTTTGGTAAACTGGCAGAGACGTAAAACACAGGGGCCTGAATTGATAACGGCACCCCCCTTCTGCTACACGTCTCTACCAGATTCGGCAAATTTGCTGGAGAAATCATCAGAGGAGAAGCTTAAAAGGGAAAGAGTTTCATTCCCCTTCCCAAACGCAAGCTCCCCCTAGCTTGATCATCAATCACCCTCCTCTTCATCACACCGTTCCTATTCCAAAACTTTAGCCTTTACAAAATTTCCATTTTTCGGCGAGTAGGGCTTCGACAACAACCACCAATGCCCACAAAACGAGGTAAGCCTTAAACCCTTGATTTTTATATTAAATAGGTATATTTGGAAAATAGAAAATAAATGAAAAATCAGGAAAAAGTAGTTTTTTCTGGAACTTTAGGCGTGCTACTATTGGAGTGTAAATCCCATGAGGAAACCTTGTTAGATTTCAAATCAAACTTTCATCTAGTGTACAAGAGACCCAAGATCAAACCCTTTAAATTTGAGAGAGATCCAACAGCTGGTATGGCTAGAAAACAGGAAAAATAGTACCCAGGGAACATGGAAAAAATTTCATAAAAACCATAGTTTTTGGAAAAATCAATGCAAAAGGATGGTAGAAATGGAAACTAGACAAAATTTTGAACAAAATGGCTCAAAAACCAAGTGATTTGGACACCTGTAGGGTTACCAAAGATGACCGGAAGCCGGTCGTCTTCTCCGGCACCAGTTTCCTTATCGCCCGTGTAACCCGGTGTAAACTAGTATAAAATGGGAGCCGGTGTAACCCGGTGTAAACTGGGGCCACCCGTGTAACTCAGTGTAAATTGGGTGTTGGTATAAACCGGTGTAAACCTGCCTCGCCAGTGTAACTTGTAGGGTTACCGAAGATGACCAGAAGCCGGTTGTCTTCTCCGGCGTCGGTTTCCTTGTCGCCCATGTAACCTGGCGTAAATTAGGAGCCGGTGTAACCCAGTGTAAATCGGGGCCGCCCGTGTAACTCAGTGTAAACTGGGTGCCAGTATAAACTGGTGTAAACTTGCGCCGCGGGTGCAAATGAGTTGTAATGGTCGGTCAGCCCTATTTTTTGAGTATTTTCACTTAAAATTTGATTTCTGAGAGCTGTAGGAGTTCAAATCGTAATCCGAAGGAGGCGTTGTGACTGTATTGATGATGCGGACCTAGATTTAACTTAAAAACTTATAAATAACTACTTTTACCTTAGAAAAATTTTAAAATAGTGATGTGACATTGACAGGTGCATTCGAACATAAGTTAAAGGGATTTTACGAGTGAACGGAGTGATCTCTCGTCGAGGTAGGTGACGAAAATTAATATTTTATTTTGATTTTCAAACTCTGCATGATTATAGCATCATAATTGATTATGAATTTAAATTGCACTTAATGGTAATTGTTGATTTTGCTAGATTTAAAATTCAATACTATGATTGTTACTTGATTTTCAATCATGTATTAAATGGATTTATTACAAATGATTTCATGAGAATGATATTATCTATTATGCATGATTTGAAATTCCTTTTCTTTATTACATCACTGAAATTGATGGATTTGCATGAGAAAGAAAAATGGAGACTTGGTGGCTGGTCCTTTTATAGGCTAACCCCGGGACGAGGGGCGTGCTTTGGGGATTGCGAGTTACGAGTACTCTTGAGTTTTGGCATATATATGATTTCTGTGTTTTATGTTTTATGATGGGTGCTCTCACTTGGTGGGCGTCATGCTGGGAGGGATAGGGCCAGCCACTCTCCTTCGAGATTTGTGATGTGATGAGATTGTGATATGATAGACACCTGCCCATAGATGGCATTTGGTAGGGGTTTGGTAACATGGATAGTCCACACTACCAGTCTAGGCCTTTCAATGGGGATAGATGCTAAGTCTCTCGTTATAGTGTCGACGGTGAGCGACGGTGGTTGAGACCCATGGAGGGTTGCCACTACAGTATGACGACCCATACTCTTATTATGTGTGCTTGCATGATGAACATGGTGATGGGATGGTATGCTTGGGTGTGATGACACTCAGAGGTTAGATATGAGTACTCATGATCAGTGATAATTGTTTATATGACGCTTGTGGGACCCATTACCTTAGGGTGCCATTATTATTATATGCTAATTTACATTGATTCATATCATGTTTTAAACCCGTGGAATGCATGTTTTAGCATATTTGATAAATTGATATTATGTCAGCATGAGTTATAATGATTTATCATCATAAATGATAGATATTTTATTTTGTCTTTACTATTATGCTCTTTTATTGCATTAATTGTCTATGTACCTACACAAGCAATAACTTGCTGAGGCATTGCTTTGTTTTTGCAATGCCTCAGATCTCGAACGCAATATCAGGAAGGGTAAGACCGTTGAGACACTGTGATAGCAATTGGAGATTCCTTTACTTGATTTATAGACAGTGATGTGAGTTAAATAAACATGATTATCATTTGATTTTCTTTATGGACTGTATACTTTATATTATGGATTTGATTATGACAGTTAAACACATGATGGACATTTAATGGGATGTTATGATGGATAGACCCTAGGCCATATTATTATTGTGTTTTGGATATTTATTGGTTTGAAAATAAAGGCGCCAATGCATTTTGACGTTGATTGACATGTATATTATTTCAATTCTATTATCACAAAATTATACTTATGTTGTGAATTAAATTGTGATGTTTTGAAAAAAGAAAATAACACCTGGAGGTTTCCAAGAAATGTTTTAGTAAACAAATTAATAAAAACTTTTTCTCATGGGATCCCAAATGCTATTTTATTATTATAAAAAAAATGTGAAAAAATCCTGGGGTGTTACAAGTTGGTATCAGAGCCCAGTCTAGTCCATCATAATCTTTACAAATGTCCATTTATATGTGAGTAACCGTCCATAAATTATAGTAGAGAGAGAAACTAAGAGAGAGGAACTTACACTTAGTGATATTTTAAACTTTTGATAGATGGCTCCTCGAAGAAGGACAATGTCTACCCCTACTACACCAGTCCACCTGCTGAGTCCTTTGACCAAGGGGATTGAGATGCGTAGTTATTGAATCAATTAATGTCAGGGCTAGTACCACTCATACAACAACAGGTTAGGACTGCTGTTCATGCTGCTAACCCTAACCCTATTCCACCACCTCAAGTGGCACCTATGATCTCATTAGTTCATTCCTCCCAACCGGTGCAGGAACCACCAGCACCTAAGACCACTAAGAGCGATGCTACTAGTGACCCTAAGAAGACGGATAAGCTATTAGAGAGATTTCAAAAGATGGTGCAACCCTTTTATGGCGATGGTGGCACTGAGGAGACTGAGCAATGGCTATTTGAGCCTGAAAGGACATTTGACGTTATGAAGATTGCACTAGAGGATCAAGTTAGAGTAGCCGCCTACCTACTGAAGGGTGAGGCAGGCTTCTGGTGGTAGTCCTTTACGCTTACGCGACCAGATCCTACCGAGACGATGACATGGGCAGCCTTTAAACAGGCTTTCGACACTCAGTACTTTCCACCCCATGCATTACAATCATTGAAGAAAGAGTTTGCCACCTTGGAGCAGAAACGGTTCAGCAGTATCTAAATCGATTTACACGATTGAGGAGATTTACACCTCACGCGCTTGCCTCAACCAAAGAGGCAACAAACAGATTTGTGAATGGGTTGACACATTGGCTGAGAGATTGGGTGATTTCTTCGCGACCCACTTCTTCATCTTGAGGCTAAATCTCTAAGCCTACCCTTCTAAGATAAAGTTGTGAGTGGCTCATGTGTCTACCATGGCTCGTGTGCATTTGCCAATGAGGCACACGTCCACATACATCAAGCACTTCTCTATTTGGGCAACAAGCTTGGTCTCTCCCATCATGGTATTGAGGAGTCTCAGTGTCTCTATCTTAGACTCCTCCCATTCATCCTCATCCCTTACCTTGTGGTTTTCCCTTTCAACCACCAAGGCATTGAGGGTCCTTTTTTTTTTATATAGTCTACTACTTGATGATCGTCATCACATATGAAGCAATTTGAGTGATGAGGGATGAACTTACCTTTTCCCTTGGAGTCATGTTGGCCCTCCTTGACTTCTTCCTCATGACCCTTAAGTTTGTCCTCCTCACCATTGCCATCATTAGCCTTGCTCTTCTTCTCCTCACTAGTGCCTTTAGTTCTCTTATTAAACTCTACCAATTTCTTCCTAGTTGAGAGTGCAGTGGCTAGATCTTGCATTCCCCTCCTTTATAACTCTTATTCCTCCCAAGGTTGAAACCCATCCATGAACAACAACAACTTGTCCTTCTCAGTCATATCAGAGATGTTCAAGAGCAAAGTCGTGAATTGGTTGACATATTTATAGATATATCCTATATGTTGTAGTCACTTTAGATTCTTTTGAGCCAAATATTCCACATTCTCTGAGAACAATTGGATTTTGATCTCTTTCTTGAAGTCTCCCCAAGTGGCTATGGTGCAACGACCATCAGCTGCATCACCATATTTTCATCTCAACATAGCATTATGTCATCAATGAAATACATCGTTGCCACATTGACCTTCATGGCCTCCTCAGAAATCTTAGTAGCTTTATAGGATTGCACTATTTGCCATAGGAAATTTGGAGAGACCTAGGCATTGAAGGTTCTCTTATAGTTGGTAGGTTCACAAATCTTGACTTTAGGAGAAAACTCCTTTGGTCCAAGTTCTCTTCCACTAGCTACATCTTCTCTAATAGGGCTAATCGAATTTTCACCTTCTCTAGACTGGCTACCTCCTTATGTAGCTCGGTTTTGTTGCCTTCCATGGTCTCAAGGCATTTAAACATGCACTCCACCCTCTCTGTGGTTTGGCATCCATATATTTAAATACCTTGACCGTACTTTGCATGTTGGCCTTAAGACTATGCAAGGTATCTATGAAAGCACTAGACTTCTCCAAATATTCAGCTAAGATTTGTTCAACTTACCAAACCTTTCCTCCAACGTACTGAGGAGAGCATCCAAAGCCAACTCCCTTGATGGATCTCTGAACTCATCCCTTCTAGTCTTTTGTTGAACCTCCATAGGCATGTTGGTCACTCCTAACTTACCTTCTATGATGCTATCACGAGGTTTACACAATCCCCACAAGCAGCTCTCAACCTGAACTGCTTTCCAAACTTCGCCTAACCTCAGCTCTGATACCAACTGTCATGGGGTTCTAGTTGTGCGCAACTCCTTTGCAAAGAACAAGTTAGCCTTTCCCTCCTGCTCTCACTTGCTAGGGCTAGACTCACTCATCCACTAGAGTAATGAGAGAACTCCAAAAGAGACTAACTCAAAGAGAACATATTATTCCTGAGTTGAATAATCTACAATGAGCTATCTACATTACAAATGAGTAGCTATCCCTATTTATGCATGCTCTCCTCCATCCACCTCCTCAATGGATGATTATGATTATTCCAAGTGTTAGTACATTAATGGTCAAGATCATATTCTAAAACCCTCATACTCTTTCTAGAGTAATCTACCAGTCTCCTAGAGAATTCTAGACCAATATAGAAGATCTAGATATTTGTAAGGATATTTCTAGAAATTAGGCCTTGTTCCATAGATGTAGGAACATAGGCCTAAGTCCCTTAGGCTACATCCATGAGCTAAGCAGGCCTTCCTCAAAGCTTGCAAGCCTTGGTTTTGGGCTTGGTAATGCAAGTCTGTGAAAAAATGGTCCAGATCTTCACAACTCTAAGTCGACTTAGAGTTACAGTCATTCTTAACCATTTAGGGTGGGGCTCATAAGAAAAAAGTAAGGGGCATATATATTACTATCTTATGTGAGTATAGAAATAATTGAGTCTTGTACTTAGCACACAATTAAGGGTGCATATCCCCACTTTACCATAGGTGGGGCACACATTTTGTAGATCAATCTTGTTCATCTTATTTCTTTTACTTTGGTTGACTATTTATTCTAAAGACTGAAGAGCGTACTTTCAAGGACACAAGTAAGGGCAATCACAAAATGAATGACTTGGAAGGGCATATATGTTAAATGTATCCAACCCTACCAATTTTTATTTTATATAATATTGAGAGTTAGAGAAATTAGATGAACAATTTTGGACGACCAAAGGTAGGGCGAAAATGATAAAGTGAGGCCAGCCAACTCAAGTATGTGTCATGTGATTATATTATGATGCTAACATTGAAAAAACGCAACGACTAAATGTAGGACTCAATTATCAATTGGGGCCCACCACATTAGAATCCACAACATGGGCCCACATATAAATCATGATGAAAAGCCTAGAAGAGTCCAATGCCATGCCTTAGGCATTGCAAGCC
Source organism: Warburgia ugandensis (assembly GCA_035236585.1). Classification (NCBI taxonomy): domain Eukaryota; kingdom Viridiplantae; phylum Streptophyta; class Magnoliopsida; order Canellales; family Canellaceae; genus Warburgia; species Warburgia ugandensis. The sequence continues at coordinate 6,922,920 of CP141138.1, read as the reverse complement.
AAGGCCAAGCCTAGCACACACTAGCCTTGGGCCATAGATGTGTCTAGGGTGAGGATAGCCCAAGGCTAGCATAGCTTAGCATGCCTGCCTATGGCTTGATCATTTGTAGCTGTCCCAGTTCTCTAGCTATTATTAGGGACTATTTGACTTAATCAATTCTCTATTTTTTAAAGGTTAAAGTTGTGGATTCATCTCCCTTCCTTCAGGATAGAGTTATAGTGTCAACTTGGGGTTACAGTTATGGCCTAACTTGTATAATTCGAGGGCAAATCTATTGATTGTAGTTAAGTGTTAAATTTTGGTTGAAATACCTCTAGTTTAGTATTTAATTAGATCATCTAACTTATCAAATTTATAATTTTTAGCTTAATTTTTCATTTTAATTTCAATTAATTATTCAACTATTGATTTGAAAATTTTAATGATATCTAAACTGTTAAGTGTTCAATTTTGATAAAAAATACCATTATTTTAGTATTTAATTAGAGCATCTAGACCATTAATTTTAATATTTTACATTAAATATTTCATTTTAGCTTTAATTGGCCATCCTACCTTTGAATTGTAAAATTTGGTGGTTAGATGATCATCAAGGCTAATGAATGGTTTATATTGTGCTAATTGGGTCCTGTGCATTGCAGATCAGTCAACTAAGGCATGAACGCTCCAGATCGAATCAAGGATAGTAGATGGAGATCAGATGAAGTTTCATGGAAAAAAGAAGACTTTGAAGAGTCCTAGGACAGAAGAAAGCTGAAGCTAGAGTTCTAGCAAATCTAGAATTCTAGTGGACCCCACTCTCTCTCTTCTCTCTTCTCTTGCTTCTATCTCTCCTCTCTCCTCTCCCTATTTCTCTTCACACTCTATCTCTCACGCCTCTCTCCTCTCTCTCTCTCTCTCTCTCTCTCTCTCTCTCTCTCTCTCTCTCTCTCTCTCTCTTATACTTGAGTTCTCCTCTCCCCAATAGGACGGTTTTCCTTTTTGGGAGGCTAGGCTGGCCCTCTCTCTTCTCTCCCACATCTCCCTCCTCCTTTCTTTCTCTTTCCCCCTCACTATCTCCTTCTCCTTTTCTCCCCAACTCATTGTGCCCTCTCTCTTTCCCACTCTCTTCCCATCTGTTTATCTCTCTCACTCCTTTCACTTTCCGTTTCTCAGTCCAACCTGTCGCACCCCCTCTTCTTCTTCTTCTTCTTCTTCTTCTCTCTCTCTCTCTCTCTCTCTCTCTCTCTCTCTCTCTCTCTCTCTCTCTCTCTCTCTCTCTCTCCCATGTCTTTTCTTCTTCCCTCTCCTCTCTCCTCTCTACTCTTTTTTTTTTTTTTTTTTTTCTCTTCAGTTGGGCTAGTCGACCATAGGTGTGTGACACACCACAGGCCTGGCATCATCCCCAACTCTCTCTCTCTCTCTCTCTCTCTCTCTCTCTCTCTCTCTCTCTCTCTCTCTCTCTCTCTCTCTCTCTCTCTCTCTCTCTCTCTCCATTGGCCGGATCGCATCTCATCTTTTCCCAGAGTCGGATGGCCATAGAGAGAAAACCTAGAACGGGTTTTCTCTCGATTCCTTCCTCTCCCCTTTCCTTTTCTCTTCTTCCTCAAACCCCACGTTTGCTTGGGTTTTTTCGTTAAAAACCAAAATCCCAAAAAATTACAAATCTGCCCTTGACAGATCTCAGAAATTCCACCTCTGTCCTTTCAGTTTAATTCCATCTGTATCCCCAGACTAATTCCATCTATGTCCCTGTGCTATTCTGGTTTTGTTTTATTCACATTTTGACTACCTAGGGATAGTGCAATCCAGGGACAAGCTTATCCAGGATGCCTTTTAATTTTATTTTTTGTTTTCTTTGGAATAAATAATTGTGAACATTGTAATAGTTGAATATATTTGAATTTTATTTTATTGTTAGTTTAATTCTAGTATAGTCTTTGTTTTGGTTCTTTTATTAATTGAATTTTATTTAAAACTCCATCATTTTAAATCAAGTCCTTGTGGGATCGACCTGTACTTGCATGAGCTATACTACAATAGCCCGTGCACTTGCAGTTAAACAATCAACAAGTTTTTGGCACCGTTGCAGGGAACTTGCAATGGAGTTTTTGTAAAATTTAATTAAAAAATCCAAAAAAATAAAAAAATTTAGGAATTGCAGTTTAGGCATTTTTAGGTGCATCTTTAATTTTTTACTGCGTAACCACTTTATTTCCTAAATTCGATACTAATTGTTATTTTTCTTTTTTAGGAAATTGGAGTGGAGCTTCATTAATGAGATAGATTTTTCTTGTTTTCCTAGATTAGGAATTTTTTTATTTTTGAGTGAATCTTGTAGTGAGGCCCCTTTTTAATTTGCATTTTCTATTTCAATTTTAAAGGGTTGTAATAATACATGGCAAGTGTGGGATAAGGTGGCCCACACTTGATCTTCATCAGAAACCTCACTGTAAGTTTCCTCACTCATTTAATTTCTAGATTAGGGTTTGCATTTAGAATAATTTGCATTATTTGGTAGTTAATTGCATATAGAAAGCATCTGCTATAATTGTTGCATTTTGGGATTTTGCATTAGTTTATTGCTTTCAATTGCATTTTAGGACATGCCTAACGCTTTAAGGTGAATTATATGTTGATTGAATTGCCATGGTGTGTGAAATTTAATTAGTGAGGGCCCCCTACCTCTACAAGATCAAGGGTAGATTTCATCACCACTCCTTGGCCCACATAGGATAATCACCTCAAGCGTGCAACCCCACTATTCAAATTAAATTAAAATCAATTAGAAGAGACCTATAGGGTCATCACATGCTTGTAGGACCCTTTTAATAGGACACGATTTACTATCATTCCAATGGCTTTTGATCACTGTGGTTATTGGGGGTTGTCTAATAGAGCCTTACTCTTCCCCCACCTCCTGTCGATGTTAGTTGAGGTCTAAACACCTCCTTACACAAGGGTTGTATTAACCGCTTTGGTTAGAATCTAACTGGTAAGCAGTAGTCAACTCCTAAAGAGAGGAGGAGCATTAGATCAGGCTAATTAAAAGCATTGTCCCTACAAAAAATCAAGAAAATCAAAATATCTATGCTTGTTAGCCTTAAGGGATTGCTTGATTGTGTCCTTGATTGTGCATCATTCTAGGCATTTAGGTTGCATCATTTAGGATAGTCTTTCAAAAAGAAGAAGAAGAAGAAGAAGAAGAAGAAGAGAGAGAGAGAGAGAGAGAGAGAGAGAGAGAGAGAGAGAGAGAGAGAGAGAGAGAGAGAGAGAGAGAGAGAGAGAGAGAGAGAGAGAGAGGAGACATGATCAGTTGCACCTAATGAATAATTTAAACACTGATCAAAAGAGTAATTTACACCCCAACATCAATAGAGAAGATATTTCCCCATGGAGAAACAATCCACTCTTTAATGATGATGAACCACCTTTCATCTTTGATAATTATGATGTTTTCTCATGGATGAGCAATCCTCTTTTTAATGCTGATGATCCTCCGCCTCTATTTAATGATGATATACGTCAATGGAGGAATCATTCTCAACCACATGGAAATAGGAAAAAGGACCAACATAAAACACATGAGAATAATTGGCATAACCAAAATTCTTGTGGGAAGACACTAAGAGACTATTTGCAGCCTAATTATACCAACATGCTTTCATGTATACTTTTGCCTTTAAATGCTGGTATGATTGAATTAAAGGTGGGAGTAATTCATTTACTTCCCAAATTTTATGGGTTGGATAGTGAGAATCCTTACGTGCAATTAAAAGAATTCGATGAAGTGTGTACGACTCAACATACACAAAACATCGAATTAGATATGGTAAGAGTCAAACTATTTTCTTTTTCCTTAAAAGAAAAAGCTAAGATATGGTTTCATTCACTGCCATCAGGTTCCATACAATCATGAGAAGAAATGATTAGGAAGTTCTTGAATAAGTTCTTTCCTAGACATAAGACAAATGCTCTCCATCGAAATATAATGAATTTTACCCAGATGAATAATGAAACTATCTATCAATGTTGGGAAAGATTTAAGAAATTATTGTTAACTTGTCCGCATCATGGATACGAACTTTGGCATATAATTAGCTTCTTTTATGAAGGATTTAAATCTGATATGCGTCAGTTTGTTGAAATGATGTGCAATGGTAATTTCTTAAACAAACAACTTGAAGAGGCGCAAGAGTATTTGGAATGGTTGGCAGAGAGTGCACAAACTTGGGCTTATTCAGAAAAAGTAGGTTTCACAAACAAGCCTAAGTCCACCACCACATCCTCTAGGAATATATGCTACAACTAAAAAAGATGATATGAAAATAGCATATTTAGATAGAACAGTTGAGGCCATAGAAATGAAAAAATGTCCCTCTAAGAAAGTTGAACAGGTGTGTGATATTTGTGAAAGTAATACACACCTCACTCAGGAATGTCCAATTGATGATGAATCAACACATTCTTATGAGCACCGTTTTTTCCCTTTAGAGACATAGTTTCAACTGACGTAATCATTCTACTGTCACAAATGAATACAATGCTTCACAGAAGGCCCAACACCAACCTTATTACCAAAAGCAAGGACCACTTGTTCCTGGACCTTACCTTCCTCCACATAAGAGGAAAGAGAAGGATAATTTTCATCTAGTCATGCAATACCTGGAGAAGAAAATTGCTCAAATTAAAGCCCAATTAAAAGAGAATACAAATTCCATGACTGAATTGAAGGACATGATGTCTCAAATGCTACAGACCATTAATCAAGAGGAATGTCCTATTCCACCAAATGAATATCTTGATGATAGGGATGTAGGCGATGAGATTAATTCTTCATTTACAGACATGGAACAAACAAAGGAAGCTACCATTATTCATAATCGTAACATAATTGAGCAATTTGGTCCTAAAAAGGCTGAAATAGTATCTAAATTGGTCAGAAAAATAGATGAATTTATTGATCAAGAAAATGTCACACCCACTGAGCAATATGACATCCTTGCTCCATTTTCAAAAAGGTAGCATCGAACTCCTACAATTGTCTCTAATTATGTATAGCAGCTTGAAGATAAATTTATCTTGCCTTGTGATAAAATGAAAAATTTAAATTGCAAGATAAATTTATTCATCATTCCTTTTCAAAGGCCTGTCCAACTTATTTCATATGGGACCGAGGGAAGTTTCAAACTCAGTAATGTTTTTCTTCTGAAAATTTTCATTTGAAAATAAAGTACGTAGCGTAGTTTTTACTTTCTTATTTTTCTTTTTAAGTTTTTTTCTATATCTCTCAGTTTTTTTTGCATGTCTCAATGCATCATCATCATCCTACTTTTTAAACATTGAGCACAATGTTTCTCTCAGGTGAGGGGGGGTGTAGAATTCTGTCAAATTCTAGTTTTTTTTTCAATTTTTAGGTGTTTTTTCTTGTTTTTCAAAAAAAAAAAGAAAAAACAAAAAAATTTAGGTCATTTCCTATACTACGATGAGAATTGGATTTTCTGAAATATAATCTGGATAACTTCATCTTATTAATAGAATTGAATATAATTCATCATTTTGCTCATTTTCTAAAGTATTCCATGAAAGCAAAGTCTTAGATCACATATGTACACGCAGTTGCATACAGATAATCTAAATTGATAAGTGGCTATAACTTGAAATTCTGAAGAAATTCAGTAGATACCTATAACCTAAGTGAGTTTTAAATCCATTCATCCTTTTTGAGAGGTTATAAATGTTCTTAATTTTCTTCAGCGTGTTTAAAGAGAATTGATCCCAAACTCTTAAATTTGGCTAATTACCTGAATAACTAGAATACTACCTTAAATTCTGGAAGTTCATTGACTTTGATAGATTATAGGAAACCTAGAAAATGATTTAGGCCATCCTTGCTATAACCTAAAGACATAAAGCCTACCAAGAAGTATTTTTACCACTAGTTAGCCAACTTGAGCCTTTTAATATAAGCCTTTTCTTTTGTCACCCAAATTACCATTTACCCATATTTACCCAATATAAATTATCCATTACACATTTTTCTTTGAAAAATAAGTTAGAGAAGAATGAAAGAATATCTTTTAGTTGTAATGAAAGTAGAAAAGTGGATATGAAGAAAAGAAATATTCTTCAAAGTGATTCAAAAGTGTGAAAAAAGAAGAAGAAGAGTTTGAAGAATGAAAAGAAAAATGAAAAAAGAAATATTCACTTTAGCGAAGAAAAAGAAGAATTGTCAACTTTAGTAGAAGACTTCTACTTATTTTTATTTTTATTTTTTTGAAGAAACTTGAATACCCTTAAACCCCTTCTTTGGTACCCTGTCCTAAACCTACGTTTCGTCCCAGTTAAAGACCTATTGATTGTAGGATGAATATAGTCTTGATGAGAAAATGAATGAATAGGATTAAAAGAGTGGTATTTCTAAATATTCAAAGGTAATGACATCTATTCCAAAGGGATTAAAACAATTAAATTTCTTAGTAACTCCCGCTCTTCATGAGTATATGTGAGCTAAATTTGTTTTCATTGACTCTTCTCACATATATAAAAGAGAGATATGATTTGAACCCTCTATCTGAGAGATTTTATTTTTGAGAGTATGTCATTAGTAAGGATTGAGGTCAAAACATATTTCAGATAGAGTTCAAAAGTTAGAAGGCTACTTAGAGATAAAAATTATTCTATGTGTAGACTGTATACGCACACACTCACTCTGAGATCCGAGTTCAAATGGAATATTTTTAGCATATGGGTAAGGTTTTGAATTATTTAGTCAACTTTATTAGTTTGCTAAAGTGGAAAAATTCTCTGAGAAAAAATGTAGATGACCTGAAAGATAAATTTTTTTGAGTTGAGTTGATTTTTTTAGCATCTTTTGTTAGGGACTAGCAAAATGCTGGTTGGGGTGTGTGTTAAGTGTTCAATTTTGATAAAAATACCATTAATTTTAAGATTTTACATTAAATATTTTATTTTAGCTTTAATTGGCCATCCTACCTTTGAATTGTAAAATTTAGTGGCTAGATGATCATCAAAGCTAATGAATGGTTTAGATTGTGCTAATTGGGTCCTGTGCATTGCAGATCAGTCAACTCAGGCGTGGATGCTCCAGATCGAATCAAGGATATTAGATGAAGTTTCATGAAAAAAAGAAGACTTTGAAGAGTCCTAGGACAGAAGAAAGCTAAAGCTAGAGTTCTAGCAAATCTAGAATTCTTGTGGACCTCACTCTCTCTCTCTCTTCTCTCTTCTCTTACTTCTATCTCTCCTCTCTTTTCTCCCTATTTCTCTTCACTCTCTATCTCTCACGCCTCTCTCCTCTCTTTTCTCTCTTCCTCTGTTATCCCTCTCTTTCACATCTCTCTCTCTCTCTCTCTCTCTCTCTCTCGCTCTCTCTCTCTCTCTCTCTCTCTCTCTCTCTCTCTCTCTCTCTCTCTCTCTCTCTCTCTCTCCCGCTTCTTATACTTGAGTTCTCCTTTCCCCAATAGGATGGGTTTCCTTTTTGGGAGGCTGGGCTGGCCCTCTCTCTTCTCTCCCACATCTCCCTCCTCCTTTCTTTCTCTTTCCCCCTCACTATCTCCTTCTCCTTTTCTCCCCAACTCATTGCGCCCTCTCTTTTTCTCGCTCTCTTCCCATATGTTTATCTCTCTCACTCCTTTCTCTTTCCGTTTCTCAGTCCAACCAGTCGCACCCCCTCTTCTTCTCCTTTCCCACTTCTCTCTCTCTCTCTCTCTCTCTCTCTCTCTCTCTCTCTCTCTCTCTCTCTCTCTCTCTCTCTCTCTCTCTCTCTCTCTCTCTCTCTCTCTCTCTCTCTCTCTCTCTGTTCTCTTTTCCATGTCTTCTCTTCTTCCATCTCCTCTCTACTCTTTTTTTTTTTTTTTTTTTCTCTTCCTCTTCAGTTGGGCTAGCCGGCCATAGGTGCGTGACACACCATAGGCCTAGCATCATCCCCAACTCCCTTACCTCTCTCTCTCCGGATCACGTCCCATCTCTTCCTAGAGTCGGATGGCCATAGAGAGAAAACCCAGGGTTTTCTCCCGATTCCTTCCTCTCCCCTTTCCTCTTGTCTTCTTCTTTCCTCTTCCTCCTCAAACCCCATGTTTTCCTAGGTTCTTTTGTTAAAAACCAAAACCCCAGAAAATTACAAATCTGCCCCTAACAGATCTCAGAAATTCCACGTCTGTCCTTTCAGTTTAATTCCATCTGTGTCCCCAGTTTAATACCAACAATGTCCCTGTGCTATTCTGGTTTTGTTTTATTCAAATTTTGACTATCCAGGGACAGTGCAATCCAGGGACAAGCTTATCTAGGACGACTTTTAATTTTATTTTATGTTTTCTTTGGAATAAATAATTGTGAACATTACAATAGTTGAATAAATTTGAATTTTATTTGATTGTTAGTTTAATTCTAGTATAGTCTTTGTTTTGGTTATTTTATTAATTAAATTTTATTTAAAACTCCATCATTTTAAATCAAGTCCTCGTAGGATCGACCGATACTTGCGGTTAAACAATTAACATAAACCATGCACGACACCTCTGATTAGCTCTAATCAAAATTAACCAAAATATGCTTGGATAGCTCAAATCAAAATTTGACAGTGCAGATCATCCTAAAGGACATTGAATGGTTGGGATCAAATAATGAACTAGATCGTTCACAAGGCAAGAAAGAATAGGAAACCCAGGAAAAGGAAATGACTAAAGAGAAAGGTGAAGAATACTTAATAGTTGAAGGAAAGTGGGGAGAAAACAAAATTAGAAGAGGAATGAAATTAGAAACTTAGGGAGTTATAAAAATAGAAAAAGGGAGCTGGAAAAACAAAGCCTCTCAACTGTAGAAGGAGAAGGCCTGCCCAACACTTGCAAGACAAATCTCTCTCTCTCTCTCTCTCTCTCTCTCTCTCTCTCTCTCTCTCTCTCTCTCTCTCTCTCTCTCTCTCTCTCTCTCTCTCTCTCTCTCTCTCTCTCTCTCTCTCTCTTCCCTCCAAAATCCCCTCCTTCTCTTCTTCCCATCTCCCTTGTCATCTAATTCTATTCTTATTCCCATTTTATTTTATCTAGAATTTGCTATCTGGTTTTCTGTTATTTTTAGTTAATTCCAGGAATTGTGTAATCTAAGCCTGTTTTATTTAAGCTTAACCTAATCAAGTTGTAATAAGCAGGATTCCTTTATTTCTTGATCTTTTTTATCTTAGAATTCTAATTAATCTTCAGATCTTATTCTTAGGATATCTCTTAGCTTATGCAACATCCTTGATCTTCAATATGAAATCCAAAGATTAGATCTAAGTCATACAAAATCCTTCCTTAGTCGAGATCATCAAAGTTTTGGGGAATTTGCTTAATCCGGCCATTGGATCATTAATCAGAAGTATCAGTGAGAGATTGATTAAGGCATATCAACATTGATGATATCATATTTGTTTTTTAGTTAATTTTTTTTGTCTTTTTGAACTTGGATTTCTATAATTTTCATTGGTTAAATAGATTTGAGTTTACAATTCCTTGTTATTTAATTATTACTTTTTAAATTTTGAACAATTAAATTTTATTTAAACTCCATCTTTTTAGGTTGAGTCCCTGTGGGATCGACCCGTACTTACATTAGCTATACTACAATAGCCCATGTACTTGCAGTAAACAATCAACAATTGTATCAAGTGAGACTTATTAATTTGTACTTCTTACTTAAACTAGTGTCTTATTCAGTGGCATACTTGGATTTTATTACCTATATTCATCATCTAAAAAGATACATTGACAAAAACCTAAGGTTGTTAATGGGCAACCTATTTCTTTTGGGTCTGTTGAAGAAGTTTAGGATTCAATAGACTCTGCAACCGTCTTGCTTAGAGCATTTGAATTTGTTACACTTATTTGAGAGTCTTGTAAGGACCATTAAATATTGGATATCATAGCATCAATTACCTAAATACATTTGTAAGAAGCATGTAGCTATGGACTCATGTTATTCTATCAATGTTCTTCCCAATATAGATTGCATCTTTAACATGGACGGGGGACTCCCGATTTTTGCACCTTGAAGATCAATATGAAATAAGAGATGAAAGTCAAGTGCAAGAAACTTACCATGAGGACTACATATGGATCATGCATGGGAGGTCTACCATGAAAGCTATTTTCTACTTAGATAATTAATGGAGAAATATAGGAAAATGAGTAAGGACCTCTACATGATCTTTATTGATTTAGAAAAATCTTATGATAGGATCCCTAGAGAGTTAATATGATGGTGTGTTGGGAGAGAAAGGGTTTCTTGAGAGTACATAGACATAATTAAGGATATGTATGAAGGATTGGTAACCAATGTTAGGACAACTAATGAAGAGATTAGTGACTTTCCTATCACCATAAGATTGCACAAGGATCAACATTGAGCCCATACCTTTTCAGGTTGGCTGTAGATGAGTTAACAAAATATCTATACGAGGAGATTCCATGGTACATATTCTTTGTAGATAATATAGTTTTGATTGATCAGACAAGAGAGGGTGTAAGTACAAAATTAGATTTATGGAGAGATGCATTAGAATCTAAAAGAGTTAAAATTAGTTGAACTAAAACAGAGTATATTAATGCAATTTTAGCAAGGAGAGTAGCGAGAGTGAAGCACCAGTAAAGATTGATAACTAAGAAGTCTCCCTAAAAGGACGCTTTTGATACTTTGGATCAGTGATTCATGAGAGCGAAGAGATTGAGAGGGAGGTTATCTAGAGAATCCAAGCAGGCTGGACAAATGGAGATGTGCCTTTGGAGTTTTGTGTGATTGGTAAGTGCCACCCAAACTAAAAGTAAATTTATATGGGATGGTTATAAGGCCTGCTATGCTCTATGGATCAAAGTATTGGGCAATTAAGGAATAACATGTACATAAGATGTGCATTGTCGAAATGCAGATATTGAGATGGATGAGTGTCAAGACAAAAAAGGAAGGAATTAAAAATGAAAACATTAGAGAAAACTTAAGAGTACCACCAATAAGTAACATGAGGAAGGTTAGACTTAGATAGTTTGGACATATACAATGGAGATCGAATATGGCACTGATTAGAGGGAGTAAGATGATCCAAATCCAAGATTGTAAAAGGGCAAGGGGAGGGCCTAAAAGAACATGGATAGAAGTAGGGAGAAAAGATTTACAAACTTTGGAACTAAATTAAGCCATGACACTTAATAGAGGGGAATCAAGAAACAAGATTCATGTGACTGACACCTAATCGGGATAACGTCTGGATGATGATGACGACTAAGAATCCCAACTCTTATTTTGAGGCATACAATTAATTTTGAACACCTCATACATAGTATCAATATAAGGCAAGTCGACTTGGAACTCAAATGATTTGGTGCTGTTTTGTATTTTCTGCATTTTGCATCTTGGACTCGCTGCATTTTGCCAAGAAAGAGAGTTTTACTGACAATACATCCTGCTGATAATATTAAATTATATTTCACCACATTAACCTTGAGTCAACTCGTTTCTTGAAGTCCACATTATATCTGCATGCATTTTGAGGTTTGATACCTTGCATCAAGAGATCAGCTATGTGCGCGGAGATACCATTCTGATCACAGACGCCATTGATGTAGATTGATCTTGTTATGTTCTGGCCTTTTCTCACCGCTTTGATTCTCTGACCATGACTCGCGTGGATGTGCATGCGTGTGTTTACTCACTTAAATCACAACTCTTTCACTTTTGTCTCTCGATTTTCATTTGGGCTTTTGATCTACGAATGGCCTCCGATAAACTTGAAGTTGAAGTGAAGTCCTCCGCGGAGAAAGTTTGGGAAAACATCAAGGATATTGTCAAGGTGTTCCCTGTGGCCTTCTCTGACAGAGATAGTACCATGGAGATACTTGAAGGAGATGGCAAGAGCCCTGGTTCCATGCCGCTCCATATACCGACAAGGTAAAGAAAAACTCAGAATTACCCATATCTTGCCCTCGATTAAGCATTTCTCAATGAATAACAGATTAGCCCGAGTTATTTACGTATTACCTGGTCAAGTTTGATATAATCCACTTCTGGTTTTCATCTTATATAATCATGTCAATCAATAGCTCTGTGACTGGGCCGAGAGAATGAAAATTCGACTGCCTAAATAATCGACTCACGAAACTTGACTGAGTTTTATGTTAGCTGTAGTATGTATAGTGCCATAGCATTACAATTGATTAATGAGATGCACTCTTTACAGGGCTTCCTTTCCCGCCTACCACAGTAAGGATTGACATGGTAGATGAAGCTAACAAATTGATCTCTTATACTATGCTCGATGGCAGCATAATGGTGTTGTAGAAGAAATTCAAGCCTAATCTGCAAGTTGTACCATAGGATGATGATGCGTTGGTAAAATGGTCTGCCGATTTTGAAAAGGCAAATGAGGATGTTCCAGAACAACATGCTTTGGCAGAAACTTTTGTGAAGAGGTTCAAACATTTGGATGTTTTCCTACTCAATGCCTAGAGAATTCAAACACCAACCTGATGTTTGTTAGTACTATCTTAATGAAGTTGATGAATATTTTATCAAGCAGCGGTGGTGAAGGGCGAATTCCTCTCTCCTAAATTATATGATGGTCTCTGGCTACAAACATATGGCGCAACAGGTTAGGTTGCTTCCTGTTCGTCTACTAACGTTGTGTGAGAGTGCTACCCTATCTGTGGATCTATCTATGAATTAACATCAACCATCAATATGATTAGGTTGTCAATGTTAGTTTTTTAGTTTCAAAGACCTACTTATCTTTTCTAACATTTCAAAAGACCATTTTTTTTTTTTTTCTTATTCACTTCAACAGGAATACTTGTATGATGTGCGCATTGCACATACTTGTGCTGCGCCCCCACTTTATTATAGTGGCCCCACTTTTGGATAGTCGGAACCGTTTATCTAATATCTGTAACTTCAGATATCTTAACGCCACCAAGATTGACTGAATCTAATCTCCAGAAAAGGTACATTTATCTAGTTCATTTTGAATCATTATAACAGACCATGGTTAAAGAAATTAAAATACAGTTTTAGGTAATCCATAATAAGAGAAATTAGATGAACGGTTCATTATTATAACTTAACTCTCTCTCTCTCTCTCTCTCTCTCTCTCTCTCTCTCTCTCTCGTATCATAGCAGTTCTTTACTTAAAAGCCTCATATTTTCTAACTCTTAACAATTGCACCCAAAAATTTCCAAGCCCATAGAATATCATCAATTTTTTGGCTTCAAAATGTTCAAAAATGGAGGATGTATACACATCCAACAGATGTGAGATTTGGCAGCTAGACAATATGAGATGAGGCAAATTAGATGAATGTCTTGAATCTCTGAAAAAAGTAAAAATGTAGGCCAGCTTTTCAATTTTGAGAATACCTATGATATAGTCGTGATAATAATTACTTCTCTCTCTCTCTCTCTCTCTCTCTCTCTCTCTCTCTCTCTCTCTTAATTACTTGATACAATTGGATGTATGGTGGTTGTATTGAATAATTAATAAAAAATACAAGTGGCCCACTTATTGGTTTTCTTCAATGATAGTTCAGCTGATCTGCAATGCATCATATGACTCGTGATCCAAATGTGACAGTGCCTTGATGGATTTGACAACTATCTTTTTGAAGGCATTTAAGTCTATTAGGTATAATCAATTAACCTAATTCAAATGAAGTTGGAATCTTAGACGGTATTGATTTATGATATATGCTTTTTGAATTGAGCTTTTAGGATTGAGTCTGTCATCCCCTCCATGGAGATTCAAACTTTGGATAATCTAACCCTTTCATCTTCTATGTGCTCCCTTGATAGCCTATCTATTGAAAGTTGTTGGTTACTTCCAGCAACTAGTTGTCTCTAGTTTAGTCCGTTGAAAACTCCAATGGTCATAAATGAAATATATTTCGATTGCCAAAATTACTCGCTAGAAGCATTCAAAGTTATGAAGTTTGACAGCTAGTCTAAATAGAGAAGGACAAAGAACATTGATGGGTTAGATCATCCAACGGTGTGGCTTAGATGGACTCAATCCTAAAACTCAGTCTAGATAGAACTTCTATTGATTTGCAAACCCTTGTTAGATGGTTTGCACCTCAAAATTCTCACTCAATTGATGTAATCCCTTTGACTTTTGAAATCTCTATTTAATTATTTCTTTTTCATTTATCATCATGCATTTAAAATCAAACAAATAGAAATCTAAGAATAGGGTACAGTTTTTTTTGCGTGGATTATACATAGTGGGGTTTACTAGATAATATGTATGTACGTATGTATATTTGAAATGGTAAGATGTTTGATTAAGAAATCAAAATGAGCACTGAAGACAACAATCAATACTTTTTTTTCACCCTGTACATTAGCTCCAAAACAGAGAGGATGGAATTGCACCTCCATTGACTACTACACACAAACTCCACTAAACAAAAGGATAAAAGCCACAAAGAACATATGCAAGTCATGAAACAACTTCTAAAAGGTCCCATTAACTTTTAGTTTCATATGACTCACTTGAAGGAGCTTGAAGAGTACTGCCTTTCATAGGTTCCTCTACTAGCTAAAATGTGATTAGGAGACAAGACTCTAATTTCCTCCAAAGCATATATGGCAATGACATGAGGACTATGTATACTAACCAAAGCTTCGCATAAAATACATTCCTCTATTCTACTACAAACATGTTTAGTGAACTTGTCTCCACCTTCATTAGCAAACCTATAGACATGCTCAGAGGTCACTTACTTTTGATCCATATATTGCACGATTCTTTCAATCCATTGAGCAACTCTCCATAGAGGATTATGTTTCCTTACATAGGCTCAACAGTATTCTTGGAGTCTCCTTTCAAAATCAATGGAAGAACTAGTTGTAATCTCCACAGGTTATGAACGTGGAAAGCTGCAGCCACCTTCTCCATAATGGAGTTAGCCCACCATCTTACCGTAAAGATCTTCTTCCCAAGATGATTTCTAAGGATACCACCATGTCTTGACAACCCAAGCTTACATGTACTAGCTCCATGAAAGTTATTCTTGTAGGAAAAGGGAGGAAGTGGAATCCATACAAGAGAAGGTTGTCCATCTAGAATTTTGTGTTTGTATGTGCAATCACATAGAGGAAAACAAGAGGGCCAATTTTCCCTCAAATAAGGGGTTTTTGTATATATTAAGTGATTGGGATAAATTGAGTGGATCCATACATGCAACCTTTGACTACTGATAAATAAAGACAATCTTTGATTACACGATGTACATAGACATATAAAGAAAACACTCTTGATTAAAGGTTGGCAAGGTATAACCAAAGTATAATGATTTGTGTTTTTAATTATCTTCAAATACTCTATTATATTAGTTTTACAATATGATTAGGTTGTTAATTAAATTTTACGATGTGAGCTAGTTAATAACTGATATTGACATGTCTTCTAAAGTATTGTGTAGAGTTGGTAAGAGTATGTGACTTTTTAATTCTGTCTGTCCTATATTGGGTGAGGCATTAACACATTCTTTCTTTCATCGTTTAGGCATATGTAGCTTTATCGTAACCTCAAGTGCATAGCAATATCATTTTTTTATTTGTATGTAAGAGATGCGTAGTAGTGTTAAGGATATATTTTGCATTCCTTTAGCCAATTGATATTAGAATGTCAATAAATTGTAGATTGATAGGCCAACAAATGTCTAGTGCAATTGATCGCAGTCAAACTTTGCATCTCCAATGAAGAACACTTGGCTGCAGATCTCTTGAGAAATTTTTTTGTAAAATCTCAATTATGATAAGCCCCTTTAGTACATTTGCACTCTTCCATTACCTACAACATGGGTTTGTATGTATGAAAAAGGATGGGGTCCACTACATTCCATCCAATGGAATTATAGGGATGCCAAGCCACTGCCAATGACAGTAAGCCAGTTGTCAGTGGAACACCTAATTAGGTACACCAGAGGAGTAAAAGAGTTAAATATCCCTCCTCTTCCTCCATCATACGTACCACTGACTGGCATAGTAAGTGGCTGGTCGTTGAGAGAGCTATTATGAAGTGTGCTACAGAAAAAGAAGTCTTAATGAAGGGAAGGCACTTAGGAGAAACACTTCAATATATAAGGACCACCATAGGCCCAGTATACGCAACTTACTCCTCTTGTCTTCGTATCTTTCCTCCTTGTTTCCTCTTTGTATTGTAATTTGGAATTTGATTCTCAACATGGCTTCTACCGGCAATCTTGCAGTTGAAGTAAAAGTGAAATCTTCTGCAGATAACTTCTGGGGCAGCATTAGGGATTCTAGGACCATCGTCCCTAAGGTCTTCCCTGAGCTATACAAGAGCATTGAGATCGTTGAAGGTGATGGGAAAGCTGTGGGTTCCATCAGGCTTATCAAATTCCAAGAGGTAAATAGAAACCAGGCCAAAGTTCAACATATATTTGTCTATGTTTTTCCAATCTTAATTGACTAACCCAAACTGATTTTCATAACCACTGTTTAAAAACTGTTTGAGTCAATCATCGACATGACCGAGTTGACTTGTTTGAGTCCGCCTTTTGCCTTATTATGGTGTTTGCACCAGTGGATCGGCATGAGTTTCCGCGCTATAAGAGTGTGTGGAGGATCATACTCTAGGCTGCATCTTAGGTAGGCTTTGCTCTCTTCACGAATAACTTAACTATTGTTCCATAAAGAGGAAGCCTCGGTGCACAAAGGTCCCTTATATGCAGAGTCTAGGGAAAGGGCAGATCATAAGGGTCAATAGTACGTAGCTTTATCTTGCATTTTGCAAGATGATATTTCCATGCCTTGAACCCATGACCTCAAGGTCACATGACGATAACTCTATTATTGCACCAAAGCTCCCCTTCTAATTATTGTTCAATAGTGGAAGATAAACCAATGAGAAATATTTAAAAAATAAAAAATAAAAAAAATATGAAGCTTATATTCCCACGTACTAATGCCACACCTCTTTTGAGGTTTTATGGTAAAAATACATGTATTATGCACTTTTACGAATAGTCAACCTATCATCTTAAACATCTTACTATATATGGGCAAATCTAAAAAAATTTCATATTTTAAATAATTCAAACATTGATTTTTATTTGCTATTTTTAGTATCATTAAATTTTCTGCTATTGTTTTTAGAACTAAAATAATAATAATTAAGCCATACCGCAATCATCCAACAAATGTCACTTTTGGGTCAAACCTCGTCTGCTGCAAAACAACCAAAATGAATATTTTAGATTATCATGATAGTAGGATCTTTAGATAAAAGTATGATAAAACTCATAGGAATATCAGCTCAAAAAAAAAAAGGTTAAAAAATTTCTAGCTTGGCAGGGAGGTACATTATGGTATGGTGTCTCTAAGATGTCTCCCTAAGACAAATCAATAGGATCACAAGCCATCTTAGCCCCACATATAGTTTTTGTGAGGTGCACATTCCTCCACTGACCTACATGCACAGACATCATATAGTACAAAAGCTAAGCAAGTCTGTCAGAGACTGCCTTGGTTCCCTGAGTTGATGAGCAACTGAGTGTAACAATCACTGAATCATCCGAGTCAACTCATTTTTATGCTGGCGGATTTCTAATTCTGTTTCTTTATTTGTTCCTTTTCAAAGGCATTGAAGTCAGTTTTCTTATGCAGGATTGCTTATGACATGATGATTCACATTTTATTGGCCAGGGACTCCAGTCATTACCTTCCAAAAGGAGAACATCGAGGCTGCAGATGACGCTAATAAGTCAGTCACTTACAGAGTGATCGACGGAGATTTGGTAACTATCTACAAGAATTTCAAAGCCAGTTTGTAGGTTATTCCAAAGGGAGATGGTGCCCTGGTGAAGTGGTCAGCTGAATTTGAGAAAGCAAAGGAAGCTCCTGAACCAAAACTCATCCAAGAATTTGTAGTCAAGACCTTCACTAATTTGGATGCTTACCTCCTTAAGGCCTAGACAGAAACCCCACCTGGTTGCCCATACTATTTGAATAACGTGGTGGAACATTTTATATAAATTTGTGTTTTTTTCTTTTTAAATCTTATCTAGTCTTATTTCCCTTGTTAATTCTGGACTTTATCACCTATTTCTTGGCTTTAGGTGAAGAATAATTGTTGGATTTCTATTGGTATTTCCTCATTTACAGCATTAACATTGGTCGCCTAGAAGGGCACTGCCAGCCCCAAACAATTTTCTTTAATATCTCGTAGGATAAGCTGATGGGGCAGTGCAATTATATACTGGCGCTCAAATAATTGGTTGCATTACCAAATAATACGTATATGAAGCCGCTTTTTACCTTATGTAACAATCTTCTTTATCTAAAACTGATCTAGCCACGGTCATTGGGTGCACAAACTGCCTACACTAAATGACGAAGCGTGCAGAATTCATGAAAATTAAATGTGAATAGACAATGTAGGAAGATCGCTCTGCTCTTAATGTGAAAGAATGGTTGAGAATTTTGGGGAAGATCGAGTAAAAATACTCCTAAAAGACCTAACAAGTATGCAGTACACTTCTCCTTATCAATTTTCTTCCTAGTACTCGCTAATTTCATTGCCTTTTTCCGGTAAGAACCTAGGTTAGAGACAACAGCATTCGGTATAGAGACAACGGCATTCGGTATATATAGTGGGAACATTGGATCGATGATTGATACGGTAGCTGTAATGCTCTTTCCTAATAGACATATTTTGGGGCAGGGTTTGGCACATGGGCTTGACCAAACCCATTACTCCCGTAAATGATCACCGATTGTTAGAAATCTTATACAAAAGTGAAATTTGATAAATCTCAGCTTAAAGGTGCCATTACAGTAGCTTCTTAAAGATAGTTGAAGTCTCTGGATCTAACTAAACTAGACTCAATATATATCTCAACTAATTTGCACAGTTAAAATTGGCTCCTAATTTGTCTCCAACATGAATGTTGTAAGATAAAAATTTTAAAATCTTTTTTCAAATAACAATGAACCTCCTAAAGAAAACAATTTTAGAACTCAATTCCCTTTAAAAATAAGATCAAAACAGATCATGAATCTAAAATTCCAAGGTAAAATGAAAAGCAAGAAGAACTTCATAAGTTCAGACATATAGAACAGGAGTGCTAAAAAGAGATTCTCACGATCTCATCTTTTTTGCTTAAATTCTAGAACCAGAATCTTCAAAGTAGAAGAACTGTTGAAGAGCATGCCAATAGCAAGTAAACTCAAGAACAAACCAAAGTAGATATGACATCTCGGGTTTTTACAACACTTTTTTGCAAAATCTTGTACATTTGTGGGCCCCAAGTTTGAAAAACTATTTAGAAAAAAAAAAAAACAGTGAAAAACATGTTTCATGAGAAGACCTTAAAAATCCCGATTGTCATTTTTTCTTTTAAAAAACACAAGAATTTTTAAAGGGATGAGTACCACATTCCTACCAAAAATTCGTAGAGTCTCCTCTATATTTTGGACATAGTGCATTTAATGCATGTAATGCGGCAACCTAATAAATACATTATAGGAGAAATAAACAAAGGGGACTTCGTCTCCCTCCAAAATACATTCACGCACATGCCTATTTATATATGAATATAAAGAAACATTTTGTGGTGCCAAAAGGCCAGGATTAAAACTAACATCCCCAAGACCACTGCAGTCATAACCATATCTCCATAACTCCAATTTACATATTCACATGTAAATAAAGCAAAGTCATATTAAGTCAACATCACATCAGTTTATAAGATTATAAACTATATATATTGCAAACCTACTTGTTATACATGTCATATTCTTCTCTTTAGATCTCTATTATCATCTTCTGCTCCTTTTTCCCTGTTCTATTTCTTCAGACCTGAGACATTGTAAACAATTTATAATGTCTCAGCAAGCTTGTGCTTGTGTAAGCATTTTTATCATCGAAATATGAGTTTATATAATTTTAGATCCAAAAGGAATACATAATCACATGTTGTGCAGTTTAGTAGTATATGACGTAAAATGAGCAACATAACAAAACTCTGAAATCTTTGGCATGATTTACAAATCAATATCATGCCAAACCAATTCAAGGTATTTTGTAAGGTATGAAATATTTTCAAAACTCAAATTATGTATCATTACATAAATATACTTATCCAAACTATATATTAAATCATTGTTAAGAATCAATAGATGAAAAGCATTTAAACTATATAATGTTTCAATATAATCAACGTGTCTCAATAAATACACGCGCGCGCGCACTCGCGTGCACACACACACACACACAATACCATCAGAACCTCCTCGAGGTCTAATGAGTGTAGAAATACTAAAAATTCGGTCATCTACCATTGGTCATGAGTACTCATTATGGACTTGAAATCTTAGGGTGCAATGTACTTGCACTATCGCACTATATACATATGAATGTCAAAATAATGGACTATTTGTGCGGTAAACAAAATCCAAATACAGTCTGCATTTGTTATGTTGATACCGAAACGGATAGACTTCCTGCATTGTGTGCATGGGGAACATGATACGCAAGGCCATGACCTACCCATGATGTCATCGACTTGAATTTGGCCTTCATCGGCCAAGTATCTCACATATAAAATTTTGAAAGGGGGATGATAGGCCATACCCTTCTAGCACTACATCCAATGGGCCACCATATGCCCTCCATAATGTAATAATACTAGGCATCATTACATGCCGTCATAACATATAAAAACCATATAATTTTATGCATTGATGAAATCATGCAAATCAATCTCATGATATGATGTAACCATGTAAAAACAACCCTCACCAGGAGTGAGTTGAGGATTCCACATTTCTCGTTATCTCATAATTCATGATGTCCATGTATTTTCAAATATGTTTTTATGTATGAGCTACCAATTTGATACTAAAACAACATGACATTCCAAACTAGTAAGTTACATGAAATATAAATATGCTAACTTCATATATCAGAAATATCAAAATCTCAAAGCTTAAGTATTTTCAAACATGATAGAGTAATCACCAATGGTTTTCATGTTCTCAAAAACAAAACGATGTTAAAACTACCTATCTCTTTGGTAAATTTTCCACAAGTTCCTTCCTTTTAGGTTTAACTCTAAACTTAAATTTAATTTGGTCAAATCTCACCTGAAACTGTGTAGCACACCCAAACATCCAAATTCCCACGTCAACATAGAATCATATAAGCATCTAAATCATGCTTAAATCTAGATAGTGTATGATATTTTTCCCCTTAACACTCCTTTTAGGTTGCATTTCCATCATAAATGGGGACTTCATATTTGAGTGTCCCTCACCATTTGGATATTTGATTATTCATTTAAACATAATCCCATAGTTTAGATTGAAATGTCATATTTCTTACAATCCTTCAGTTTCCTGAAAATCAAAGCCCTGATCTTAAAATTTCAAAGTATGTTCCCTTAACAAAGGTTAGGGTACATAATGGTGGTGTCTGATCACCAATTAGACATTATCAAGTCCTTATTCCTCTATTGTTTGATCAAATGGTTTAGATTATTTGATAAATTTTTATCTAAATCTTTCAATTTTTCAATGCTCCAAAACTCATCAGTGATGTTTGATCATCGATCAAACATTAAGAAGTCACTGTTTGATTAGTGATAGATTGGTCAACGGAGATTGTTCAATTGGTTTTCAGCTTGGATCGACAAACTTAGTTTAGATTTGGGCTACATTAGATACTTATTTATGTATTCCTAAGTTTGGACTAGGAAATGTACGGCTACATCATCCATAAAACTTAGATCTAGGGTGAAATAGCATGAATTTAACAAAATACCACAAATCAAGAACACGAGTTCATAGATATTACCTCTTGAATGCATTTTCGTGCTTTTCCCACCCTTGGATGAGCAGGATTAACTTTATTTTCGAATGAAACTCTCTGATCATGCTATGTGCCTTTCACCTCGCTGATTAATGGATCAGATCATCTCCAATCTTCCTTTAAACTTGGGATGGCTTGTAATTCTAGTGAATTGGAACCCTTATTTTTCTCCTTTATAGGCGTGCCAGGTTTCTCCGATGCCTGGTTTTTCTCTCCCCTTCCCTCTTTCCTCCTCCTCTCTTCTCTCTTCCCTCCTCCTCCTTTCCTTCTTCTCCTTTTTCCTCCTCTTCTCACCCTTTTTCTTTCTTCCTCTTTCTCCCCTGTCATTTCTCCCTATGTGTATGTCGAGTTCAGGAAGGTATGTTCTCGTTTCACTTAAGTGGGTAGGGTGCCATATCAAATATGGCCCGCTTTGTTTTAGGCATTTCATTTTTTTACAAAAATGCCCTTCATATTTAAATCCTTATATCTCATCCATCTAGACTCCGATTTTAACAAACTTAGTGTTGTTGGAATTGTCTTTTAGAGTACAATTTAATCTTAGAGGTCCCAATACTTGAGTTAATGTCTATCAAGTTTTTCACTTATAAAATTTTAAAATAAGAAATTCAATATATTCCTTTCATCCCAATTTAACATTTTTCAAAATTTACTCAAATTGAAATTTAATAATTAGGGATGTTACATTCTTCCTTCCTTGCAGGAATTGCATCTTCAGATTTCTTTCCAAGTTATTCTATAGACAACTCTAGAAATATCCCCATATCACAAGATAACTAATTGTTGCAATAATTCTAGAGTCAACATCAATAAAGAATTTCACATCACATCATGTCATCTCCTCATATACCAACTCACATATAAAATGATAAATGTGAAACCATTTTGTATCAAAAAATTCATAATTTAATTAGAACGCATCATAATCACATATAATGCCATTAACATAAACCAAACTCTCATCAAGGAGTTAGTTATCTGTGTATAACTTTAGTACAAGTAAAGTTACCATATCAATAAAAATCAAAGCATCTTAGCTCACTAATAAGCAGATCTATGCCAAATCCATTATAGAGCACATCAATTCACCAATAGTCAACATCTGCCAATCAAAATAAGAGCATATAGCTCACCAACATGCAATAATATGCCAGTCAAAACCAAAGCATATATCTCACCAATAGTCATTCTATGCCAATCAAAAAGAGAGCATACCAGCTTACCAATAGGTAATTATATGCCAATCAAAACTAAAGCATAACAACTCACCAACAAAAAATCATACTGTAAATACCTCGAAGCCTACCATCCAGAAGCTCACCACCAAAAGCCTGCTAGTGCCCCTTGAATTTTCCCTCATCAGCCACCCTCTTAGGCTGCCCTCTTCATCTACTCACAAGTATATATTACAAATCAAATTTTGATTTTATAAGGAAGCATCCTCGTACAAAGCACACATTACTGTCATACCTCTTATCTAGTGAGAAATCAAGTATACCTACCTACCTACCTACATACATACATACATACATACGTAATATAAAAAAAACTTCCATATCACTGATATCCTAAAAAACCCATTAACCCAGTGATAGCAGTTTACCAAATTAAGGAAATTATCAACCTTAATCACCAATTTGGGTTAATCTCAACCCATCACAATCTCAATAAACTACTTCTCTACCACTCGAGATATGGTGGTCAAGGAAATTCACTTCCTCTGACCATAACTCATGCTACAAATATTTGCAACAAGTAATGAGTCTTTAAGCATTAATGCACCATGATTCCTTGTACTCCTCTTTGTTTGTGAAGTATATGAGAATACTATCTACTAATACAATCATGACTCATCCAAATAATATTTGAAAATTTGATACATCATACCCATGAATATTGTTAGTCTATTGGTCTCATCAATTGGTATTACCCAAACCTTGTAGCAATCATAACGAGTCCTAAAAATCATCTAAAAAACACTTTGCTCACAATGCTCAATTGGTAATAACCAAGCCTCAAATCAATAAAATATATATATATATATATATGCATCACCCGGAGTTGATCAAGTTGATCATCAACACATGATAGAGAATATCAGTTCTCCTCTGTGGTGCTATCAAATAAGCGATAATCTATGCATAGCAATAAGGATCTGTCTCTCTTTTCATGAAGAGGACTAATGCACTTTATGAAGACCTACTAGGTCTGTTTAAACCCTTATCAAAAAGCTCATATAGTTGGAGCTTTGCCAGCTCAGTTGAGGCCATTCTATATGGCATTTGGGTAAATAATGCTATATTTGATGCCAAATCAACATCAAAATCAATCTCCTTGGCTAAAGTCCTGAAAACTATTTAGGAAAGACTGCAAACTCTCGCACGTCATCTTTTGTGCTCAGTCTGTGGCCACTCATGGTTCCCTATTGTCACACAAACAAGAAAGACTTAGCACCCTCTACAAAAGTATTGTTCTACCTTCAAGGTCAGAATAACACACCTCAGAGATTCCCTTCCTAC
Organism: Warburgia ugandensis; assembly: GCA_035236585.1. Taxonomy (NCBI): domain Eukaryota; kingdom Viridiplantae; phylum Streptophyta; class Magnoliopsida; order Canellales; family Canellaceae; genus Warburgia; species Warburgia ugandensis. Next base: position 6,898,548 of record CP141138.1, on the reverse strand, counting down.
ACAGGAATAAGGTCACTAGTTGTACAAGTATATTAAAAGTAACCTTCTTCTCATAGCAATCGCCTATCTCGCAATAAATAAACAGCCAATCCATCCCAAGGATGACTTCATAATCAACTGTATCGAGTAGGATGAGATTCACGTACATCCTTTCTTTTACTAGGTTCATAGGTACCTCTTGAAAGTACTCACTAGCCTCCAATAACTCTCCTGCTAGAGTCATAATATCCAACTAAAAGGATAACACACATGCATGTCCAAGCAAGAAACCAACACATAAAATGAAGGAATGACTGGATCTTGGATCAAAGAAGATTTTAACATGCCTAGCACCAATTAGGATAATACTTTTCACCACTTGGCTCAAGGCTTGTGCTTGCCTCAAAGTAATAGTAGAAACTCATCACTGCTAATGTGGGACCATCTCTGCCTTGCTCCTAATGTCAATCTATTTGACTTGTTGTCCTCTAGGACAGTCTCTAAAAAAATGACCTAACTCTCCATAGTCAAAGCATCAAAAGGATTGCAGTTGTAATGGTAGTTGCTAATACTATTGCTACTGTTGTTGCAGTCTACCAACTCGAGGACAAAACTGTCTAGGTGCCTATCCTTGCAAGTGACACACCTCCTCAACCTATAAACCAGTTCAAATACTGTTGAATTGTCTAATTTCTCTGCTTTAAAGTAGCCAACTCTCTCTATATCACCCATTGCTCATCAAGCAAAGATACTAGTCATTATCGGCCTTCCTAAGAGCCTTCTAGATAAAAGTCTCAGCAATAGAGGCTCAACGATCATCATTAGAATCCTCATAATTACGTTTTTGGTATCCTCACTTCTGCCATTTCATCTCCTTTAACCAATGAATTATTTCATGGTCATATTAATCAAAATCAATTGCAACTCTGTCAATCTCACATCCAATGAAACTGATCTTTTATAACAACCTTCCTTAGTTATTAAAGCCTACAATATCATCACTATCAGTGTTGAATGTAAATCGATTATAATCAATTTCATCTTATCTCATTCACTTCATTTGTGTTTCTCCCTAGTTGGTTCATTATGTAATCATCATTATTTTATAATTATTCTCATAAAATAGTTGCCATGTCCTCTAAGCAATATGCACTACAACTCATAATTAAAACCCTCCCAAAAATTCATAAACATTTACTTCTCACTGATGACTGATGACTGACCATCAATATTTTTGTATGCTCAAAACTCATTAATTTTCATCTCATACCTTAGAAAATTCATCCATAAAAATATTAGGATCTTATTTCATCAAATTTTCAATGATTTTCACCATACTACAATTTATTCATCAATTAAATCCACTTCAAGTTTAGGTTGATACAATACTTCTATGAACTTTCTTAAGTTCTCATTAATTGTAATAATCTCTGATCCTTCATCATTATTATCATACTATTATTATTATAATAGTTGTTAGGCCTTTTCAATAGTTTATACGCACGTCCAAGTTAGAACTTGAACTTTTTCACTAAGTTTTTTGTATTCATGCTCAATTCTGCGATCATCTATTGATCTTTCTTAACATTTGGCAATCATCCTTACAAAATAGTCGTTATATCCTCTAAACATTGTGCACCTCCAATTCATAACTAGAACTCTCAAGAATCGTTAAACATACATTTACTTCTCAATGATAACTAGCTGCCAGTATTTCGATATATATAAGGAATAACTTGTTTCACCCTTTTGATCAATAATTCATTAATATAAGTAGCTCAAATTGCCATTGATTTTCATAATACCAAATTTTAATCCATCGAATGTATTCACTACATGTATAAACTAATGTTGTAATTTTCTTAATTTTTTTTAGTTCTCTTCCATTGTGACTATTTTTTGCTATCTTTTTCATTATAATCAAAATATTATTGTGCAATAGTTACCATGATCCTCAAAGATTTGTGCTCATCATCAAAATTAAAACTTAAATCCTCAAAAGGTCGCCCAAGCGAATAGATCTATCAATTGACAAAGTTTTAATTTAGATATACTACTTTATACTCTTATATTATTGTTCCTTACTCTAAGAACCATACTAATTTCGTAAGAATACTCTTACTCATACTAGGACAAAAAATCTATTGTCTTTTTAGAATTTGTCAACCCTCGTGGGTTGCATCTATTATTTTTACATTCATCAACATTGCACATATGAGTTACTCATTTAACTCATATATAGACAACTCATTCTCACTCGTTTGGCTATATATGAATTTTGGACATGTTGGATTGGCTCTGAATGGAGTGACTGGGACCTAAGAGAGTTTCTAAGAACTTTTATAACTAGTGCAGCTCCACTCCTTGGGTGATGTGGGACTAACTCTCAGGGTTACCTATAGTAGACACCCCTAAGAAGATATCCTGTAACTCGACGCCCCACTTGGGACTGCCCACCAGGACCTACCAGGGTTGATAGGCCCCCTCTTACACCATTAGGGAACTTGCGTCATCACAGACCACCAGCAGCTTGCCCACCATTATGAGGGGAACTGGCTTTGATACAAAATGTGACATCCCGGGTTTTTACAACACTTTTTCAAAAAAAATCTTTTACATTTGTCGGGCCCCAAGTTTGGAAAACTATTTAGATAACAAACAGTGAAAAATAAGTTTCATGAGAGGATCTTAAGAATCTCGAGTGTCATTTTTTCTTTTAAAAAACACAAGGATTTTCAGAGGGATGAGTATCACATTCCTACCACAAATATGGTAGTCTCCCCTATATTTTGTACCAAGCACCTTTAACACATGTGATGCGACAACCTAATAGACATAATATAGGAGAAATAAATAAAGGAGACTTCATTTCCCTCTGAAATACATCCACACACATGTCTGTTTATATCTGAATAAAAAGAAACATTTTGTAGTGCTAAAAGGCTAGGATTAAAACCAACATCCCCAAGACCACTCCAGCCATAGCCATATCTCCATAACTCTAATTTACATATCTACATGTAAATAAATCAAAGTCATATTAAGTCAACATTGCACTAATTTATAAGATCATAAATTATATTGCAAAACTGTTTGTTATACCTGTCATATTCTTTTCTTTGATCTCTATTACCATCTTTTGCTCTTTTTTCCCTGTTCTATTTCTTATACTTGAGACATTGTAAACAATTTATAATGTCTTAGCAAGCTAGTGCTTGTGTAGGCAGTTTTATCATTGAAATATGACTTTATGCAGTTTTAGATCCAAAAGGTGCACATAATCACATGTTATGCAGTTTGGTAAAATACGATGTAAAATGAGCAACATAACAAAACTCTAAAATCTCATTCATGCTTTATAAATCATATCATGCCAAACCAATTCAATATAACATTTTTATAATTCGTGTGCATTTTTTCAAAGACAGTAGTAATCCTTACAAGGTATTTTGTAAAGTATGATAGATTTTCAAAACTCAAATTATGCATCATTTCATAAATATACTTATCCAAACTGGATATTAAATCATTGTCAAGAATCAATAGATGAAAAGCATTCAAACCATATAATGTTTCAATATAATCAATGTATTTCAATAAACACACACACACACACACACACACACACACACACACACACACACACACACACACACACACACACACACACACACACACACACACACACACACACACACACACACACACACACACAATACCATCAAAACCTCCTCGAGGTCTAGTCAGTGTAGAAATACTAGGAATTTGGTCATCTGCCATTGGTCATGAGTGCTCATTATGGACTTGAAATCCTAGGGTGCAATTTAGCTGTGCTATCGCACTATATACATATGAATGTCAAAATAATGGACTCTTAGTGTGGTGACCAAAACCCAAATCCAGTCCATATCTAACATGCTGATACTGAAACAGATAGACTCCCTGCATCGTGTGCATGGGGAACATGATACACAAGGCCATGACCTACCCATGATTTCATCGACTTGAATTCAGCCTTCGTTAGCCAACTATCTCACATATAAAATTTCAAAAGGGGGATGATTGGGCCATACCCTTCTAGCATAGCATCCAACGGGCCACCATATGCCCTCCATAATGTAATAATACGAGGCATCATTAGATGCCGTCATAACATATAAAAACCATAGAATTTCATGCACTAGTGAAATCATGCAAATGAATCTCATGATATGATGTAACCATGTAAAAACAACCCTCACTAGGGGTGAGTTGACGATTCCACATTCCTTGTTATCTCATAATTCATGATGTCCATGTATTTTCAAATATGTTTTTTATGTATGAGCTACCAATTTGATAGTAAAACAATGTCACATTCCAAACTAGTAAGTTACATGAAATATAAATATGCTAACTGCATAAATCAGAAATATCAAAATCTCAAATCTTAAGTATTTTCAAACATGATAGAGTAATCATCAATGGTTTTCATGTTTCTCAAAAATAGATAAATGTTAAAAGTACATATCTCGTTGGAGAATTTTTCATAAGTTCTTTCCTTTTAGGTTTAGCTTTAAACTTAAATTTAATTTGGTCCAACCGCACGTGAAACTATGTAGCACACCCAAACATCCAAATTCCCACGTCAACATAGAATCATATAAGCATCTAAATCATGTACAAATTTAGATAGTGTATAAATTTTTTGCTTTTAATGCTCCTTTTAGGTTGCATTTCCATCATAAATGGGGACTTCATATCTGAATGTCCCTCACCATTCGTATATTTGATTATTTATCTAAACATAATCCTATAGTTTACATTGAACTATCAGATTTCTTACAATCCATCAGTTTCCTAAAAACCAGCACACTGATCTTAAAATTTCAAAGTATGTTCCCTTAACAAAGGTTAGTGTACACAATGGTGGCGTCTGATCACCAGTCAGACATTGTCTGGTCCTTATTTGTCTACTGTTAGATCAAATAGTTTATATTATTAGATAAATTTTCATCTAAATCTTTCAATTTCTGCCATATACGAAGTAATTCAATGCTCTAGAACTCATCCGTGATGTCTGAGCATCTATCAAACATCATAAAGTCACAATTTGATTAGTGATAGATAGGATGACAGAGATTATTCAATCAATTTTCAACTTGGATAAAAAATCTCAGTTAGATTCAGTCTACATCAGGTACTTATTTATGCATTCCTAAGTTTGGATTAGGAAATGGATGGCTGGATCATCCATAAAACTTAGATCTAGGGTGAAATAGCATGGATTTAACAAAATACCACAAATCAAGAATAGGGTTTTCATAGATCTTACCTCTTAGATGCATTTTCATACTTTTTCCAACCTTAGATGAGCTATATTGACTACATTTTTTGTTGAAGCTCTTCGATCATGCCATGCGCCTTTCACCTCTCTGATTGACGGTCCAGATCATCTGGAATTTCTCTTCAAACTTAGGGGTTTTGGTCGTACCTCTGAGCTGAGTGAAATGAACGATTCAAGCTGTCATCTTCTTTGGTGATGGCTTGTAATTTTGGTGAACTTAGAACCCTTGTTTTTCTCCTTCATTAGTATGCCAGGTTCCTCTGGTGCCTGATTTTTTTCTCCCCTTCTCTCTTTCCTTCTCCTTTTTCTTCCTCTTCCCTCCCTTCTTCTTTCTTCCCTGTTGTTTTCCCCTATGTAGGTTTGTTCTCATTTCACTTAAGTGGGAAGGGGTGCCCATATCAAATTCGACACCGTCGATTTTAGGCATTTTGTTTTTTTTTTTACAAAAATAGCCTTCATATTTAAATCCTCATACCTCCTTTATTTGAACACTATTTCAGCAAACTTGATGTCATTGGAATCATCTTTTAGAGTACAATCCAATCACAGAGGTCCAAATACTTGATTTAACGTTTATCAAGCATTTCACATATAAAACTTAAAAATAAAAAATTCAATATATTTTTCTCATCCCAATTTAACATTTTTAAAAATTTACTCAAATAGGAATTTAAAAAATAGGGATGTTATAATAGAAGACCTCTAACTAGGCAACCTTTATAAGGAAAGAGAAATATAATAAAGCTAAAATGGGCAAACTCTAAAGAGAAGCTATAGAATAGAGAATGTCTCTGCTGAATAGACTCTAAAAAGCTAGAAATTAAAGACCTCTAGGGATAGGGAGGGGTTGGTGGAAGTAGGAATGATTTGGGTGCCCCCTTTATAAAGAGATAGGATGCTTGGATACTACGTGATTAGCGTGGTCACCAAGGCAAGCTAGAGCCACCCTAGGCATGTAATAACCCTAATTTTTGTAAATTGAATTGAGAAAATCAATAAAAGTTTGAAAATTCTGAAGACTAGGGCTAGAATATTAGGTTAAAAGCAAATATCTTTTTATAGATATTAAATAGTGAGTGAAAACTTAGAAATTAAAAATGTACATGAAACATCAAATCAAATGACACTAATTGTGTTAAATTTTAAGGTAGAATGAAAAATCTCTATTTTCTACATAAAAGGGTAAAAGGGTCATTTTTACCCATAACCAAGAATTAAATTTTGAATATTTGGAATGTACTTAAAAAATCAGAAGATACTTGAAAAATTGATTCCACCGCCATTGACTACACTAAAATTTGAGTTTGGATAAAAAAATATCTATTTTCTCTATTTTTGGAATAAAAAGGGTAAAATGGTAATTTTATTCATAACAAGATCTAAGACATGAATATTTGAAATGTACTTGGAAAATTGAGTCCAACGACACTAAGTACACTCAATTTTGAGTTAGAATGGAAAATTTCTATTTTTTTCCAATTTTGGAATTAAAAGGGTAAAAGGGTCATTTCACATAAATGTGGGACCCACAAAGCTAAAAATATTTTGTAAATGCAAATATGACTCACACTACTAGAAGCTTGTAGTGGGGAGTTGAGTGGGAGTGGAGAATGCATTCACAAATAAATATTCTAAAGTAATAAAAGATAATTATCAAAAGATATAATAAAAAATTCAAATTTGAATGTAAATCAGTACCAAAAATTTTCACAACCTTCTCCACGAAGTGCCCAAACCTGCCTTGGAGTTTTAGTTCCAAATTCCACTTTCTTCTCCCCCAATTTTCTTTCTTCTCTCTTTCTTCTTATTCCTTGAGGGCGTGTCCCCAGACGCACCAGGCAGATAAACTCATGTCTACCATTGAGTGCCTCATGGGATGCGTCTGTAATGGCCCCAAATTTTTGTAAATTATTAAGAAAAATTAATAAAGTTTGATTTTTTAGAAATTCTGGGCTGGAATATTAGGTTATTGAAAATTCTCTTTTTATAGAGATTATATTATGAATTAAAACATAGGAATTATGAATGTACTTGGAAAACTGATCGAAACAACATTAAGTACGTTCAATTCTGAGTTAAAATGAAAATTCCTTAATTTTTCCATTTGGGGGTAAAATGGTAATTTTACCCATATCCCATATCCAAGAAATACGACCTCAATATTCATGAAGCACTTAGAAATACGATTTCAACACCACTAAGTATGCTCGATTTTGAGTTCGGACAAATATTACCTATTATTCTCCAATTTTGGAGTTAAAAGGGCAAAAAGGTCTTTTTTACATAAAAGTCGGGCCCACAAAGTGGTTCAACGATTTAGAAGCACCAATAATTGCTCAGTTCATTATTGCTGGTAGTGGAGATTGTAGTGGGAATGGAGAATGCATTAGTAATTAAAAATTCTAAAGTAATAAAATATCTTATCAAAAGAAATGATAAAAACTTCAAATTTGGTTATAAAAATGTCCCAAAATTTTTAAAAAAATTTCACAACCTTAACCACGAAATTTCCAAATCTTCCCTAGAATTTCAGCCCCAAATTCCCCTTCATCCCTCCCCAAACTCTTTTTTCCTTATTTCTCTCTCCTCTTTCTAATTGGAACAAGAGACCTAACTTCAATTAGGCACTCCGTTCCAGGAAGAATCTCATCAATTCTACCATCCATAACATCCTATACTATAGTATATACAAAAACCCCAAATCAATTTCAAGATCAAACGGTTCCAACAACAGAAAATCACAAAAAGGTGGACAATCGGGCTATATTATCATCAACCAGTAATTCTCTCAAATTGTGCATCAATTATATTGTTTTTCACCAATAAGGTAGGTGGAACTAATTCCCATACATATTTATTATGGTTTAGTGTAATTTTTATTTTTCTATAATTTAATTTGAATGAAAAATGGTAAAAATAAAGTAAATACAAGAGCCTTCAATTTATGGTGATAGAGAGCTCAGATGGAAATTCTGAGCTTTCCAATCGATCCATAAGGGTCCAAAACCCTTAGGGTACAATTTTTAAGATAATCTAATAAGGTTTGGACCCTCAATTGAGAGAGATGAATTCTGCTGGGCTCAGATCAAATCTGGACCCTATGAACGGCTGTAAACTTCAATTTAAGATTGTGGAGTCATATGAACTCCAAATTGAGATTGAAAAGAAGCTATGGAAAGCTTGTAATGTCTAGTTTCTAATGAAGTCATAATATTTTTAAAAATTATTCTTGAATTATTCTGTATTTTGGAAATAAGTGTCCGATTTCTAAGATCTTCAAGATCTGAGGTGATCAGATCTTGGAAATTTATTTTAATGATGATATAATGCTATAATAAAGTAATATCTATGGTTAATTTGGATAGATCTGGGATAAATTAGGGGATCTACCCTTTATGGTAGAAAAATCCTAAAAATACGAAGGGACCCACTTGATCAATGAGATCAAGTATGATCAGATCCTTGGGATGGATTAAAGGGATGATATTATGATGGAATCCAGTTAGATCATGGATGAAATGTGACAAAATCAAGTGGATATGATTTTTGAATCTTAATGGATTAAAAGCCTTAAAGGTAATTAAAACCCTTAATCTAAAGGAAAACACCTAAGATCTATCCAAATTATGTTTAATGGTTGGATCATATTTAAAGGTTTATAATAATCTTAATAAAATTATTTTAATTGTCTTTTATTGGATATAGAAGTGTAAATATGATTTATGTTCTAAGTTTTAATTGTCTTTTATTGGATATAAAAGTATAAATGTGATTTATGTTGTAGGTTAGAAAGCATGATAGTATAATCTTTAAATTTTAGTATGATATGCCATAAATGAGTAATTTTTTAGTAGATTTGATTATCTTAGGATCATGTTAGTGTAAATTAGGATTTAAATATGATTTCATTATGATAGAAGATGTGTTTCATAACTTAGGATGATGTTAGTTTTATTTCACTAGCTTAAGTTACATTCATAGGAAGAATGTTAGTATATAGTTGTTAAACTTATATTTGATTTATGCTTTCAAGTTGATGATTTACTTATTGTCAAATTTTATTCAATTGTTAAGTAATTGTTAAGATATAATGAGCGTAAATCACCAAAAATGTAAATTAATGAAATATAGAAATTCATGGACAACTAAGATGAATGAATGATTTTGACTTAATAAGGGCTATAGTTAGTAGGACAATATAAGAAATGATTTATCATTTCCTTGGCCCAAGGTACGAAAATAATGAACATCCATGGATGACATTGTGCATATCCATGGAAATTAATTAAAATCATTTAGAGAAGGGACTTAAGGTAAAGAGCTCATAGGAACCTTGTCAAAGGTTGAGCTAGTACCACTCCAGTGGACTCTGAACATTGTGGTTATAGAGGGTATACAAGAGCCAAGTGCTTTTCCCTCACCTCCCATTGAGGTAATAAAGGTCTAAATGCCTCCTTACATGAGGGTTGTATTAACCACTTTTTGAGCAGACTTTAGCTGATAAGTACTAGTCATCCCGAAATAAGGAGGAGTTGTCTAGTAATAGGAAGAAATAAATTATCTTCAACCAAGTGAGACACTAACTGGTTGAATAATAATAAGAACATAAAAAGATAGCAAATTATCTAATCCTAATAAAAATAGTAAGTGAGATAAGGATGATCAAACAAGATGAGATCTTGTATGATAAAAAACAATAAGGAAAAAGAAACATCAATGTAAATTAAATTGTTATGTATGATATAGATAGTATTTGTATAGATGATATTAATCCCATGGATATATGATATTCAAGGAAGAAAGATTCAAATCATCCTACATAAGGATGATCAAAAGACCATGTAGTATGTACCATTGATTAGAAAAATGACATTATACATATGATTTGACAGATATATGTTGATCGAGACTATGGCATATTTCAAAGAGTAAGAATACCTTATTGAGGTAGGTGGATTATTAAGAATGCCTTTACATGAAGATACATGTCTAATACATGATCTTATGTTTTGAAGTATTGACATGTATGATACCAATATATTAAGGTAAATACCTCAAATTGAAATATGATCCAACCAAATGATGAGAAAAATAAGTATTAAATGGTCAAGTTGAGAATTGAGAACAACCCTAAGTGAATAGGAAAGTAGAAAATATTTGGGCCCTAGATAAACGTATGGATAGTCTGATATGTATAAGTATTATTTTACATTCAAGCTTGGAGGCTTGTGGTTTTGTTTTAAATAGGCATAGGCCTGGGGATGCTATGCTAGAAGTGTTAAGAGGGTTTGGCCACCCACTCTCTGAAACTTGATGATATTGAATACCAAGCCTAAGAAAGGCTAAAAGTCGGGTGGGGCATTTATGGGAAGGCCACCACTGTGACAGCCATGGTCCTCCCATATGGACATGGATATTGTAATTTCCACTGAGAATAGTATAAGTGGATTATTGAACAGTTATCCGTGCAAGGCCAGACGGATCGATCGCAAGCATAGTAGTCCTTGATTATTTTGCATTATGATGCATATGAAATTGGCATAGTGAAATGCCTTAAAGGATGGCATGATGAAATGCCAGGTAATTGTATATTACCAATATTTTTTCCAAGAAGGGAAATTCTCTGTATAGTAACTAGCTAAGATACAAATCTCTTATAATGAAAGGAGTTGATTAGCTTTGTATAGAAATGATTCTTGATTATTTTTACATTTTTAACGGATTGTCCTTATACAATATATATGTATAAAGGTGAACACAAATGATAAGGAAATGAGATGTCCTTATAACTAATAGTTATTAATGAATGTGTTTATGATAGAACGAATTATGGGATACTTGAATATTGAGATTATACTGTCAATAACTTACATTCTTATCCCCTACCAAGCATAGCTTGCTGAGATATTGTAAATGTTCGAATGTTTACAATATCTCAGATACAGAGAAGGAGACTTAGGAGCTCAAGACTTGAAGAACAATTGAAGAATAAGTAATCAGGGTACATCCCTTGAAACATTGTATTAGAACATGTATTGAATTTTGAACTTTGTAATTTTGATTGTATATTTGGACAAGTATTGTAAGGATACAATGGGCTGTGTACTGTAAACCACTGAATGGATCCTGAAGTTTAATAAAAGAATATTCCTTCAATGGAATTTTATCTTATACAAAATTCTACTTATGTTATGTATGAGGTGGTGACTTAGGTTTTACAAAACAAATTCTAAAGAAAAGAATTTCCGTTGCTTTGGTTTGCGAAATTTTTTTACTCTAAGGGCCCTATTTTTACAAAATGTATTATAAAATATGTTATAAAAACCCGGGTTGCCACAGTTGGTATCAGAGCATTCATCCAGTCACAGTACAATCCCAATATGTCCAAGGCAGAATTGGCAATCCAAATTTAAATTAAGATAGATATAGTATAGGGAATACTTATAGAAATTTTAGTTTATGAGCAGATACTGCCCAAGAGAGTTACAAGGCAGACAGCTCAAGGTACTTCAGAAAACAATATGGAGGAATTATCAATGAGCAATATGGAAGAAATGGTAACAAGAGTATTGAGGAACCTTATTCTTAATATTCAACTGCCCCAAAGTTCATCACCTCCAGTTGAAGTTCCTAGTATACAGGCACAAGATTAGCCTGAAGTTAGACCCCATACACCAACACCAGATATTCCTACACCAGTACAGGGCCAATCTTTCCTTGTACCAACTGAGGAAGTTCGCAATTCTCCATTAGCACCAGAAAAGATTGACCAAATGTTGGAGAGATTTCAGAAGATGGTGATTGGATATAATGGCAAGGGTGAAGCTGAAAAGATAGAGGAATGGATCTACGAAGTAGAAAGAACATTTGATGTATTACGTACTCCTACAGAATTGAAGGTCAAATTTGCTACATACCTATTAAAACAAGATGCTGCTTTCTGGTGGAGATCAGCCAACAACACCTTCTTCTCAAATTCTAATGAGACTACTTGGGAGGAATTCAAAGAAGTTTTTAAGACTAAGTATTTTCCTACCCATGTAAAATCAAGGAAGGAGAAAGAATTCTTGGAACTTAACAAGGAAACCTATTAGTGGTGGAGTATGATAATAAGTTCACCCAATTAAAGAGATTTGCTACACATATGTGTGACACAGAAAGGCACATTGTGGACAGATTTATGGAGGGACTACAGCCAGCACTGAAGGTGAAAGTGATGGGTACTAAACCCACCACTATGGCCAATTGTGTAGAGATGGTTTCCAGGTTTGAAGAAGAATTCAAGAAGACTCAAACTATTAAGTTTGGAGGAGGAAACTACATCTAAAGGCCTTTTCAGAAGGGCAAGAGACCCTTCAACAATTTCAAACCCCCCAGAAATCAAGGGAATCATATAAAAAGAAGGCCTTGTCTGAAATGTAGAAGATTCCATCCTGGTATGTGTCCCACTCCGATACAACAATGACCTTTGATTAGATGTTTTAATTGTGGAGAATTCGGGCATATCTCTGCAAACTGCAACAAACCATTAGCTATTAAGGAGGCGAAACCAGACAATATTCCTCGTCACCAAGGAAGGATATTCGCTATCACTGATGGCCAGGCTGGACCGTCTAATGTGGTAATTGAAGGTACATTACTTGTATCCAACAACCATGCCAAAGTATTGTTTGATTCGGGATCTACTTATTCCTTTATATCTTGCGTATTTGCATCTAGTATACAATTGCCAGTGAAAAACTTGGGATTCAATCTAGATGTAACAACTCCAGTGGGTAAAACAGTTAGATTACAAGAATACCTTCATAATGTACTAATAGAAGTATTAGGAAAAAGCAGAGATGTAGACCTTATTTTACTGAACATGGTGGACTTGGATATCATACTGGGTATGGATTGGTTAGCAAAATACTGGGTAGTTATGGATTGTCACAAAAAGAAAATCACATTTAGCATACCTGGTGAGGAAGTAGTAGTACTATATGGGAAACAACATGACTTAGACAAATCCATTATTTCAGCTATGAAGACTGTCAAACACATGTCCAAAGGGTGTTAGGCATTTTTAGCAACAGTTGTTGCTTGGGATGTGAAATAGCCCTAGATAACAGAAATTGACATAGTCAGAGAATTCCCAGACGTCTTTCCAGAAGAGCTTCCAGGAGTACCCCCACATAAAGAAATTGAGTTTACCATTGAAGTAATTCCTGGTACAACTCCAATTTCTAAAGCACATTATAGGATGGCCCCAGCAGAATTGAAAGAATTGAAGGGTCAACTACAAGAATTGTTAGACAAAGGGTTTGTTAGACCAAGTAGTTCACCATGGGGAGCACCAGTAATATTTGTGAAGAAGAAGGATGGATCTATGAGATTGTGCATGGACTATAGAATGTTGAACAATGTCACAGTGAAAAATAAGTATCCCTTACCTAGCATTGATGATCTCTTCGATCAACTCCAATCTGCTAAGGTCTTTTCAAAAATCAACCTTAGATCAGGATATCATCAATTGCGTATTAAGGATGAAGATATACCTAAGTCAGCATTCAGAACTCGGTATGGGCATTACGAGTTTCTAGTCATGTCTTTTGGGCTGACCAATGCACCTGCAGTGTTTATGGATCTCATGAATAGAATCTTTAAGGAATTCTTAGACAAATTCGTAATTGTATTTATTGATGATATACTGATTTACTCTACCAGTATGGAAGAACATCAAGAACACTTACAAATTGTACTAAATACCCTCAGACTTCATAAACTATTTGGTAAATTTAGTAAGTGTGAATTCTGGTTAGAGAAGGTCAATTTCTTGGGTCATATAATTTCCAAGAATGGAGTAGAAGTGGACCCTACCAAGGTTGAAGCAGTAATGAATTGGGAAAAACCTAAGACTATAACAGAAATACGTAGTTTTCTGGGTTTGGCTGGATATTACCGTAGATTTATTCAAGGATTTTCTCGTATAGCCCTTCCTTTGACTTCGTTAACTAGAAAAGGGGTACATTTCACTTGGACAGAAGAATGTGAGAATAGTTTCCAAGAGCTAAAACAGAGGTTAACTACAACACCAGTATTGACATTGCCATCAGGAAGTGGGGGATACGAAATATATTGTGATGCTTCAGGCAAGGGGTTAGGGAGTGTATTGATGCAAAATGGGAAGGTCATTGCATATGTATCTAGACAATTGAAGAAACATGAAATAAATTATCCAGTATATGACCTGGAATTAGCAGCTGTAGTGTTTGCATTAAAATTTTGGGGACACTATTTGTATGGAGGAAAATTCAATGTATTCACAGATCATAAAAGTCTCAAATATATCTTCACTCAGGCAGATTTGAATATGAGACAAAGGAGATGGATGGAATACATCAAAGACTATGATTTTGCCATCCATTACCATCCTGGAAAAGAAAACATAGTCGCTGATGCATTAAGTAGACAAACAAGAGTTGTACTTACAAACATCACCATTAAATTAGCTTTTGTAGAAAGAGTCCTCAAGGCCCAAGAAGGGGATACAGTAACTCAGGGATTGTGTACAAAGACAGGGTTTTGTAAGGGTACAGATGGGGGTATACGTTTTCAAGAGAGATTAGTGGTTCCTACAAATACAGACTTAAGAAAAGAACTATTACAAGAAGCCCATCAGTCTAAATTTTCTATACACCCTGGAGGTACAAAGATGTATCAGGATTTGAAAAGAAACTTTTGGTGGGAAGGCATGAAAAGAAACATAGGAGAGTTTGTGGCTAAGTGTCTGAATTGTCAACAAGTAAAAGCTGAACATCAAAGACCACCTGAAATGGTCATATACTAGTACTCGTGACCAGTCGGCATGATGTATTTGCTGAGAGATCCCTGTGCATGATACTTATAGTGATGCCAGCATCTATTTTAAATAATAACTATTTTAAGTGCTTCAGGATTATTATATTTTACTCGTTGGTTTGATGTGGTTGTCGAGATCATATTACTTGGATCTATTGCTTTCTACCTTATGATTTTAGTCATATTTATATCGTTGAATACTAGATTTCAGTAAAGGATTCCATGGTTGAATTTGCATCAATGAGCATACGTTTTATGTATAACCACGCATGTTTACACAAAAAGGAATCACTGATATTTTGCATAACAAACTCCTTGAATTATGCATGTTGCCTGCCGTGTTTTCAAAATAGTAGTATCAGATCACCTACTGGGTATGAGGAATACTTACCCAAATATATTATTTTTACAGATTAGCTTCAAAAGGATTAGAAGAAGTATCAGAAAATGTTAGTGTTATGATCAGGTGAATGAAGAAGAGACAAGTATAAACTGTATGTATATGACCTACCCTTTGGACATGTATCCGTAATAACTACAGTTGGACTGGGAATACATTTATGATGTCTGAAATTGTTAAAACTACTTTACTTATCTTGAAAGAAAATGACACTTGGGGTTTTCAAAATGAATTTAAAAACAAAAAGACTTTTCGCTGCGTTGCATTATTTTCCAAAATTGTTTTCAAATAAGGATCGATCCCTCCTTAGGAATTAGATATTGCATTTAAAAATGCACGTGAAAATCCAGGTCGTCACAATCATTCTAGTGACTGGGGTTTTCTTACCTATATTTCTCTCCCTCCGATGAAGATTTCTTCATCAAATCATGCTAGGTAGGTGCTCCCACTTCACCCCCTTTCATTCCGATACACCCCTTAGGTTTTCCAACCACCAAATGGTCTCCCCTAGCTGTTGATCTGTTGAAAATGATAGATTCAGAAATGGAGAGTGAAATCTCATCTTTGATGGCTCAAATGCAATTTCTGATCCCTTGGATGATTTCTTGGGGCCTAAAAATCCCAATAGATGAGATCTCATCCCTTGATATTAAGAGATGTATGGTAATCCATGGCAGGGTGATCCGACGTCCAGATTGGACCATCTTGCCCATAGCCTGTCACCCCTCTTAGATCACCTATAAACGATGGTAACAGGGGTGGGCCATTCTTTGTTTTGTCGTTTTTTGTTGGAAGGATCTTAGTCATCCAATTTTATGTACTGAAACCTTGTTTTCTCAATTTAGAGCTCATTTTAGCTTCAAATTTAGATCTGTAAGTTGCTATAGATTCATTGTCACTTGTAGAATGTACTGAACTCATAAAATTGATGCTTTAATGCATGTATATTTCTATTAATAAGGAAAACTCTATCTAATTCCTATGATCAGAGTTTGGATTTCTGATCCATTGATTATATTATGATGAATTAACATGTAATAAATGGTTGGAAGTGACGGATCTTGGATGTATTAAGAGAATTGGCCTTAATAGAAGAAAATTCATAAAAATGAGCATGGATCTTCTTGATCTAAGTAATCAAGCATGATCAGACCTTTCAAAATAGTTTGGATAATGATATAATGTTATTATAACATTATTTTATTGGTTTAATATAATTGATTTAGCAGAGCTTAAGATCTTGACCATTAAAAGTAGTAAAATTAAAAAAATACATAACAATCATCTTGATTAGTATGATCAAAGATGGTCAGATGTTATGAATGAGTTTGGATGAAGATATAAATTTAATATCATGTGGATTGATGGGCTTGATGAGGTTAATTTGGATAGATGGAGATCTATGCCCTTAATTTTGATTAAATGGTTTAAGATCTTCTTAATCAGTTGGATCAAGAAGGATTAGATCATGTGATGAGATGATATTTATGATTTAGTAATGAGATTACTTTAAGAAAATGAGTAGATCTAATAAAAATAAAACATCAAAATTAAACCCTTAATGGGATGAAAAATGAGTAGAAATGAAAGATGATCATTGGATCATGATGATATGTTAAATGTATTTATTTGAATTATTAATGTTATTATAAATGTTTTTTATTGCTTAGTTGCATTTGAATCATAATTGATGCATAAGAGATAGAAATAAATCATTGAAATTAAATGAAATATATGATAAATACTTGGGTATCATTTATGATGACCCCTAAACTTAGAGAAGAAAATAATAATCATGGATATCATTTGTATTAAATGATTATCCTTACACTTAATAACAATTTTTGGTATATGGATACCAAATCAAAGAAAATGGTTATCATTTACAATAAATGATTATCCCTAAATGAACATGGGTATCATTCATATGAAATGGTGATCCCTAAATTTAAGTAAGATCATATCTTTGTTACAAGTATACAAAATACGAGGATGATGATATAAACATACAAATCATCTAATATGTTCAAGAAGTACTTTATATACAAGCATGGAGGCCTTGTGGTCTTGTTCTAAACAAACGTAAGCCTAGGGATGCTATGCGAAGAGAGTTAGTAGGGTTTGGCCCCCCACTCTCTAAAACTTGTTATGATATGAGAACCTTGCCTTAAGAGAGGTAGAAAGTCAGGTGGAGCAATTATGGGAAGGCCGCCACTGTGATAGCCATGGTCCCCTCATATGGACATGGATATTAGATTTTCACTAAAAAGGTATGAGTGGATTATTGGGCAGTTATCCGGGCACGCTGTACAGATCAAATTGCATACATAGTAGTCCTTTGAGTATTTTTCGTTATGATGCAATGACATAGTGAAATGCCTTATGATGTGGCATGATGAGATGCCGACACTGCCCAAGTAAGGGATTATTTTCCTAGTAGAGGTTGGATGATTTATTAACTTAGTGTGTCTGAGTGTGATTATTGATGTTTGAAATATTAACTATTTTTCATGATTTTTGACCATATATATCTACATACAATATAGTGGTGAGTGGTTTGGAATAATCATAGTAGATGATACATGATAAATTATATGATAGAATGATCATATATGGTATGGTTTATGGAAATTGAATTATGTAAGTCATATGGAATATTATGATTATGAATACTGTACTTTTGAATTATACGATTCAATATGCTTCTTGAATCACCTACCAAGCATAGGTTGCTGAGATATTGTAAATGTTTGAATGTTTACAATATCTCAAATACAGAAGAAAAAGAATGGAGGAATACAACAATGGAATACGAAGGCCATACTATTGATTAAGACTATGTATGATTGTGAAAGGATTGGATTGTGTTTTTGATTTGTGTATTTTGGACATTAGATGTAATTAGGGGGTTCTGTATGTGAACCACTAGATCGATCTTAAAATTTTAATAAAAATGTTATGTATATGTTGGAGTGAAATGTCGCATTTGGGTTTTCTGAAAAGAATTTCAATGAAATTGTTTTTGCTATTTAAGTTTTCATTAAAAAAAAAAATTTGGTCGACCACCATTTGAAAATAACTAATGAAAATGTATTTTAAAAACTTGGGTTGTCACAAGGCAAGCCCAAGGAAAGTCCAAGCAAACTTTCCTTTTTTGACTCTCTTTAGAGGAGTTTGATAGTTTGGATGGGCCTAGATGTGTCAAACTATTTCTGCAATGATAGGTCAAACATCTTGGACCTCATTTGATTGGCTAACTTAAGTCACACACACCTTAGCCCGTGGAGTATCCATTCTGGTAGAGCTAGGTTGGGTCACAACTAAAATCACAAGAGATTAGAGAGGCTTAAAGCTAAAAAAGTACATTTAAGTGCACAAGCATGATATCACTCTCGCACGAGTATGGGTCAGTGCATTGCACCAAAGTGCACTATTTTAAGAGTTGCTCTTAAAAATAATGTGAGAAATGAGAGAATGTTTATATACAGTCGATATCTCTTCCAACTTCTATGCAGGATTGAACAATTGTGTTATTTTCAAAAATCAAGTAAAAAAAAGAAAAGAAAATACAAGGGAGTTCAAATTCAAATTCAAATTCAATTTAGGTTTCCCTTCAAAACTAGAAAAACACCAAATTCTACAAAATACCCTTTTTTTTATAAATTTTTTTTTATGAATACCCATTTATTTTAAAGCAATCTCACACACATGCTTTGTGAGTTGATTTTATTTAGAATGATTTCAAATGTGGCTCATTATATTACCTCTAATTTTAACTTGAACACCTTTTATACATTGATTGTGTTTACATTCTGCTAACAAGATGTTAATTGTTGCTATTCTTATCTCATATGTTGTGGATGTCACATCCGTTGGGAGTGGGAGTAGAATGTTAGCATTCTCTTGCCCATTTGGACATGAAAGTTAGTGGTACTCTAGATCCTTGGGGCATTTGATACAAAGTTATATGATAGGGACATGGTGAAAGATAAGTAGTTTAAGGGTATGTTTTAGGCATAGTCACAAAGTTTGTATGTAGAGATAAATTGGCAAGATAAATATTTATAAAATTTGAGAAAATATGAGAAAATCATTTTTATATACAACTCCGCCAATGCCGGTCCCAAGCCCAGATAAAAAAGGAGGGTCTTGCATCAGGTGCCAACCGGCAAGGGGGAAGTTGAAGATGATTCTATTATTTCTTTCTTACAAATGAATATGCATTTGTATATTAGTTTGTGAGGAAGAAATGAGAATCATCTCCAGCTTCTTAAAAGATGGCAACCCTTGTATTAGGTAGCCAGCCGGCAAGGGGGAAGTTGAAGATGATTCTATTATTTCTTTCTTACAAATAAATATGCATTTGTATATTAGTTTGTGAGGGAGAAATGAAAATCATCTTCAGCTTCTTACAATATGGCCACCCTTGCGTAAGGTAGCCAGCCCGCAAGGGTGAAGCTGAAGATGATTTTAATGATTGTAATGATTTTAATGATTTTAATGAAAATCATCTTCAGCTTTTAAAACTATGGCAACCCCAACATGACATGAATCGAAATCTGAAATTCGCTCAAGCTAGGGCGTTCCCCGTAAGCGACGCGCTGCATCGGATCCTGGATGCGGTGAAAAATAGGCAAGGGTTGCTAGGGCGTTCTCCCAGAAGTGACGCGCTACATCGGATCCCGGGTGTAGTGAAAAATGGGCAAGGGCTGCTAGAGCGTCCCCTCATAAGCGACGCGCTGCATCAGAACCCAGGTGTAGTGAAAAGTGGACATGGGTTCATACCATGGAGGTCGAGAAAGGTGATAGTAAATAGGGAATCTCCAAATCATAAGATTCGCATCGCTACATGGAATATAGGGACATTGACAGGTAAGAGTTTGGAGTTAGTAGACACGATAAAACGTAGGAGAGTCAACATCGCTTGTATCCAAGAAACCAAGTGGAAAGGGGCTAAAGCTAGAGAAATAGATGGGTATAAATTATGGTACGTAGGAAAGGAAAATAATAGAAATGGCATAGGAATAATAGTGGATAAGGAATTAAAGGATAAAGTTGTGGACGTTAAAAGAATTAGTGATAGAATTATAATAATAAAAATGATTCTAGGAGAGCAGATTATAAATATTATAAGTGCATATGCACCACAAGTAGGGCTACAAGATATAATTAAGAGACAGTTTTGGGAAGATATGGAGGGAGTCATGCACGAAATTCCCAATACTGAGGGAATATTTATAGGAGCAGACTTAAATGGCCATGTAGGAAAAGATAAGGAAGGATATGATAGAATACACAGAGGGTATGGTATAGGTGAACGAAATGAGATGGAGGAGAATATCCTCGATTTTGCTTTGTCATATAACCTATCCATTGCAAATACACTCTTTAAGAAGAGGGATGAACACTTAATAACCTTTAAAAGTGGACTTCATAAAAGCCAAATAGACTTTTTCTACTTAGGAATAATGAACGATCTATATGTAAGGATTGTAAGGTGATACCCGGTAAGAGTTTAACCTCACAACATAGGTTAACGGTTATGGATATACATATCAAAAGATGGAGTAAAAGAACTGAACTTAATACACATCCAAAAACTAAGTGGTGGAACTTAAAAGGAGAGAAAATAACCTCATTCAAAAATAAGTTGATGGTAGAAGGAAATTGGAATTATGAAACAGTAAATACCATGTGGACTAATATGGTCATATCCATTAAGAAAGTGGCAAAAGATGTCTTAGGAGTATCTAAAGGTAAAAGGCTATTAGCAAAGGAAACATGGTGGTGGAATGAAACAGTGCAAAAAGCTATTAAAGAAAAACGAATGCATTTTAAAGCATGGCAGAAGATTAGAAATAATGAAAACTATGAACAATATAAGAATGTTAAAAACGTTGCTAAGAGAATAGTAAGTGAGGCTAAACTTAAAGCATATGATGAGCTCTATAATAGACTAGGAACAAGAGAAGGTGAGAAAGATGTGTTTAAACTTGCAAAGGTAAGAGAACAGAAGACTAAGGACTTAGAGCATGTTAGGTGCATTAGAAGTGATAATCAAAGGGTATTAGTTAAAGACGCTGAGATCAAACAAAGGTGGGAAATATACTTCCAAAAATTGTTAAATGACAATGGCCCTGAGAATATAGGAATTGAAAATACTATAAATCTAAATGACACTGGATATTATAGATATGAACGTAGGATTAGAATGCTTGAAGTAAAAGAGGCCTTGAGAAAGATGAAATCAGGAAAGGCCATGGGGCCTGATGGTATACCAATAGAGGTTTGGAAGCATATGGGAGATATTGGGGTAGTTTGGTTGACCAAGTTGTTTAACAAGATTATAAAATCAAAGAAAATGCCTGATGAGTGGAGGAAAAGCTCTATTGTACCAATCTATAAGAATAAAGGAGACATTCAGAGCTGCACTAATTATCGAGGGATCAAACTTATGAGCAACACCATGAAACTTTTTGAAAGAGTCATTGAGAAGAGGCTACGACATGAAACAAGTGTATCGGAGAATCAGTTTGGTTTCATGCCTGGGAGGTCTACCATGGAAGCTATTTTCTTACTAAGACAATTAGTAGAGAAATATAGGGAGAGGAGAAAAGACCTACACATGGTCTTTATTGACTTAGAGAAGGCTTATGATAGAGTCCCTAGAGAGTTAATATGGAGGGTGTTAGGTGTTAAAGGGGTTTCTCAGGGGTATATAGACATAATTAAAGATATATATGAGGGAGCAGTAACAAATGTTAAGACCACTAGTGGCGTGACTGGTGATTTTCCTGTCACTGTCGGATTGCACCAAGGATTGGCATTGAGTCCATACCTTTTCACATTAGTTATGGATGAGTTAACAAAACATTTGCATGAGGAGATTCCCTGGTGCATGCTATTTGCAGACGATATAGTCCTACTTGATGAGACAAGGGAGGGTGTCAACATAAAGCTAGAGTTATGGAGAGAAGCATTAGAATCGAAAGGATTTAAAATTAGCCGAACTAAGACAGAATATATGGAATGTAATTTTAGCAAGGAGAGTAGGAGTGGAGCACCAGTCAAGATTGATAACCAAGAGGTCCCCATGAGAGACCACTTCCGATACTTAGGATCATTGATCCATGAGAGTGGAGAGATTGAGAGGGAGGTTACCCGCAGAATCCAAGCGGGTTGGAACAAATGGAGATGTGCATCAGGGGTTTTATGTGATCGGCGGGTGCCACTCAAACTAAAGGGAAAATTCTATAAGATGGCTATAAGGCCGGCCATGCTCTATGGATCAGAGTGTTGGGCAGTTAAGGAACATCATACTCATAGGTGAGTGTTGCGTAAATGAGGATGTTAAGATGGATGAGTGGTAAGACAAGAAAGGATAGAATTAGAAATGAAAATATTAGAAGAAATTTAGGGATAGCACCAATAGGTAACAAGATGAGGGAGATTAGACTTAGATAGTTTGGACATGTTCAAAGGAGGCCAACAACGGCACCAGTTAGAAGGAGTGAGGCAATACAAGTTAAAGGTTCTAAAAGGGCAAGGGGAAGGCCCAAAAGAACGTGGATAGAAGTGGTGAGGAAAGATTTAAAAACTTTGGGACTAAATGAAGCCATGGTATTTAATAGAGTGGAATGGAGGAATAAGATTCATGTGGCCGACCCCTAATTGGGATAAGGTCTTGATGATGATGATGATGATGAATTTTATATACACTATTTTAAAGCATGTTAGAAGACTAGAAATAATGAAAACTATAAACAACATGAGAATGCTAAAAAGGTTGCTAAGAGAATAGTAACTGAGGCTAAACTTAAGGCATATGATGACCTCTATAGTAGAGTAGGATCAAGAGAAGGTGAGAAACATGTGTTTAAACTTATAAAAATAAGAGAATAGAAGGGTAAGGACTTAGACCATGTTAGGTGCATCAGAAGTGATGATCAAAAGGTACTAGTCAAAGATGACGAGATCAAATAAAGGTGAGAAACTTACTTTCAAAAATTGTTAGATGGCAATGGCTATGAAAATATGGGGATTGAAAATACTGTAAATCTAAATAACATTAGACATTAGAGATATGAGCATAGGATTAGAATACCTAAAGTGAAAGTGACCTTAAAAAAAGATGAAATCAGGAAAGGCCATGGAACCTAATATTATACAAATAGAGGTTTGGAAGCATATAGGAGATACTTAAGTAGTTTGGTTAACCAAGTTGTTTAACAAGATTATAAAATCAAACAAAATGCCTGATGAATGGAAGAATAGCTCTATTGTACCAAATTATAAGAATAAAGGAGACATATAGAGTTGCACTAATTTTTCGGGGATCAAACTTATAAGCCACACAATGAAACTTTTTGAAAGAGTGATTGAAAAGAGACTACAACATGAGATAAGTGTATCAGAGAACTAGTTTGGTTTCATGCTTAGGAGGTCTACAATGGAAGCTATTTTCTTAGTAAGACAATTGATAGAGAAATATAGGGAGAGGACGAAAGGCCTCCACATGGTCTTTATTGACTTTGAGAAATCTTATGATAGAGTACATAGAAAGTTAATATATAGGGTGTTTGGGTAGAAAGGAGTTTCGCAGGGGTATATAAACATAATTAAAGATATGTATGTGGAAGTAGTAATAAATGTTAAGACCATTAGTGGTGACATTAGTGATTTTTTTGTCACAGTACGATTGCACCAAGGATTGACATTGATCCCCAAGTAGGAGTGGAACACCAGTTAAAATTAATAACTGAGAAGTCCCCATAAAAGACCACTTTTGGTACTTAGGATCAATGATTCATGAGAGTAGAGAGAATGAGAGGGAGGTTATGTAGAGAATTCAAGCAGGTTGGAACAAATAGAGATGTGCATTTGGAGTTTTGTGTCATCAGCAAGTGCCATTCAAACTAAAAGGGAAACCCTATAGAATGGCCATAAGGCTGGCCGTGTTCTATGGATTAGGGTTGGGTAGTTAAGAAACATCATGTTCATAGGATGAGCATTATAATAATGAAGATGTTGAGATGGATGAGTGGAACGACAAGAAAGGATAGAATTAGGTATGAAAACATTAGAGAAAACTTAGGAGTAGCATAAATAGGTAACAAGATGAAGGAGATTAGACTTAGATGTTCTGGACATATCCAAAGGAGATCTTAAAAGGCATCGGCTAGAAGGAGTGAAGCAATGTAAGATGAAGGTTTTAAAGGGTAAGGGGAAGGTCGAAAAGAACATGAATAGAAGTGGTAAAATTTGAATTTCATCAGATAATGTTATATTAATTTCTTAAAACTTGTACTATTAGAAAGTTTCTTCAAATTGGCTCTAAATTTGAAAGATACAAAAACTTATCAGGAAAAAGACAAGTCATCAAAGAGTCAGAACTTTTACAAAAAAGTATTTAATTATTCAAAAAAATTTGTGACTATGTTACTAAGTCAGACCACTTATTGGAGTTGTAGATCGCAACTCTAGCTAACAATGGAGAGATGAAAACCCATGCACTCTTGGCTCCTGCTATCTTGCATTAGTTAGTACTCAGGCCATTGGAAACAAAGCCATGATCCCACTCGGACCAGGTTCGCATGTAACATTTTTTCTTGAACGATAAGTCATTTGATAGATTGAGCTAATCTACATAAACTGTTCAAAATGCGACCAAAAGTGACTACACAAAACTGCCTCCGTCATTGCTAGATGACTATGACCCTCTGAAAATCAAAGGAGACAACAGATTATGATTAAAAAAATAGTGCACGCAGCTTTTGATCCTTACCATACATCTTCATGGTTGCATCTTGGATAGACACACCCAAAACCGTATCCATTGGATGAGAAAGGTTTTTTCTTTTGAAAAGCCTAGACACTACGATAGTTCATCACACTATGTAAGATATATTATAAAAAAAAACTTAACATCATCCAATGGAGAAGATTTTGGGGGTATAGCCTATCTAATATTCGGGGAGAAGACAAAGTTTGATCACTTCCACTGGTCGGATGATGTTAAAATGAAGAATTTTTGTGAAATGGTATGCCAAAACCATGATAAAGACTTGGGTAATCAAAATATATCATCCAGCTGTAGGCATAATAAATTTCTAAAATGCTATTACTAAGAAAATCTTTTGGTTAAGTATGTTAGTAGGAAAATTGAGCATTAATTAATTGACTAATTTCTCCATAAGTCATTTTATTATCCTAGTTATTATAGTAATTATGTTGTCTAACCTGCTTAGGCTCGTAGAAAAGCATTCTCATTGTAATTGTGTTCGCTCTTTCTCTGAATGCAACTCTCTTTCCCCTACAAACTATTGCAACAAAGTGGAAGGCCCCCTTGTTGCACCTCTCTCTCTCTCTCTCTCTCTCTCTCTCTCTCTCTCTCTCTCTCTCTCTCTCTCTCTCTCTCTCTCTCTCTCTCTCTCTCTCTCTCTCTCTCTCTCTCTCTCTCTCTCTCTCTCTCTCTCTCCTTAAAACTAGCATAACAATAGGGTGGGATCCTTTGGTTGCTTGTATTCGCTCTCTTTCATGCTTAAATCCCTCTCTCTTTCTACAAACAAGGGCAACATTTCCCCAATAGTATGAAGAGACAGGACGAGACAAAGAAAGAGAGAGAAGTATGGGGCCATCTTCTATGACATATTTTAATTTCTTTAGAAACCTTGTTCCTTAGGTATACTATTTTCCCTAAAAACTAGTGCAACAAAGAGAGGTGGGTCCTCCTTTGTTATTTTCACTTTCTTTATATTTTTCTCACCTCTAAGTGTTAGCGCAAACCCCTTGCATTGCTTCCACTCTCTCCTCTCTCTCTCTCTCCATTGGCACCATATTTTGAGTCACTTTAATTAGCACAAGCTGAAATTTTTAATTCTCCATGATGACCTACAATTGCTCTACGATCATCCTATTCATATAGAAATACAATGAAAACATAGGTAAAAGGCCTTGAAATATTAAGATCATGAAAAATACTAAGCTGAGAAAGAGATGACATGATGTCAAATGACATCCTCATGTAGTTGCATGACCCAAATCTTCCCAACTCATCATCTAGACACATGGCCCTCTTGAAAAGAGTCATGGCGCAATCACATGAACTCAAAGGTGATCATGCAATTGCACAAGCAAGGACTTATGTATACTTATCCTCTTCTAGAAAGGTATAAAAGTCTATAGATAATAACTTGTTTGTGCAATCACATGGATAAGTGTCCTTAAGATTAAACACTATGTTAAAAGCCAGGACCCAAGAACATAGCACAAAACCCTGGAGGTAGTCTCAAATAAGATTTCATTATCTGGTTCTATCAAAATCAACACAATATACTCTGCCTTTCTATCACCTTCAAGATAGTTTTAATATGCACTATGCTATTCTCCTATAGCATTACTAGGTGGTTTAACAATCTTAACATATATTCAACTGAGTTTAGGAGAAGCGTGTCTCGAATTCTTCTCCTTCACATCGGAAAATTATTTCCATTCAACTTCTTAGTTTTACTAAGTTTAGAGGCAATTGTTTTATAGACTATTATTGATTTTCATAACTAGATATTTGAACATAGAAAGAAAAAATTTCCATTCATTTAGTATTTTACGAATTACAAATAATAGTAATTACATAGAATCTAATGAATTTACTTTCAGTTTCAAAATATATAGACAACTCAAGACTATCTGGATCATTATATGTAACTTACAATTAATCTAGAACATTTTTTACATACACTAGAATTTACAGTGTATGACTCCTCTTTCTAGAGTTTAGATATAAAATATATTCAATTTACAAAAACTAGTAATTATCAAATCAAGTGCCAGTTAGTGAATTTTAAAATTTAATTAACACATATAAATTCCTAATTGGTAGTCATACATTTAATTCATCAATTCATAAGATATCATAGCTTGTAAGTTTATAATATTTGTTCTACATTGCAATTAGAATTACTAAACAACTAAAAATATGCATCTAATAGGAAGATGAAAAACAACTATACATGCTGATTCACAAATCACTATTTAACATATAATTTCAATTTTAAATGATTTGCAATAAATATATTATAAAATAAATCTAAACATGCAAATCAATAGTGTTAATTTTTCAAGTATATTTAAAAGTTAATATATGAAATAATAGCATCAACTCGTACCTTAAATAGTCCTAAAACATTCCCTTTTTTTCAACAAATATAGGCTAAATATTGAGACAAAAGCTATCCCAATTCTAACTCTAATTAATCTTTGTAATAGGTGAAAAAAATAAGGATAATTTAGTTCTAAAAATTATTTTAAAATCAAAGAAATAATATCATGAAATTATAAGTTTTAAATTGCATTAAGTATGTTAAATATCAAGTGATTTTGATAAAACACTCCTGTTGGGAAAGATCAAACAAGATCTCAATCTCTTATTTAGAAAAATCAATTTGACCATTTTAGATTGATCCTTCTGGGAAGTAGAGGAATAAAACTGGTCCTATATTTCAGTCCCTATGATCATTACACATAAAAGATAGATTAACACCTAAAATCTTCATCAAACTAACTCCTAAACCTTGAGAAAAATACGCTCAAACAACATGAAAATGTGATGAAGTGAGTGAAAAAAGACATGAGAAATTATACCTAAAATCATGCCTAATTTGGATGATTAGTCCCTTTAGTAATTAGGCACAAATTAATGCTCAATAATTCAAAAGAAAATAGCGACCTATTACGACCAAAATTTTCACCTAAAACTTGTTGATACATTAAGATAAAATATAATTAATCTAAAGCATTTAACTTGGGGCTCTTTCAATTGTTGAGTTGCTATCATGTGAACTAGAGGTAATGGATTTGAGACGTGAAAAAAGCTTCTTGCAAAAATGCAACATAAGATTGCATATTATAAATGCTTTGTACTCTGCTCCTCCGAATTTAACCCTTGAAGAATGCAGCACTCAAGGCATTGTCCGCGAGTCAGGAAGTCATAGAAGACCGCACCATCCCATAATGGGCACCAGATTTGAGTTTGATGCCTTGCATCAAGTGATCAGCTACGTGCTCAGAGATACCCTGCAGATCGCAGACGCCATTGATGTAGAGTGATCTTGTTATGTTTTTGGCTTTTTGTCACCTCTTTGATTCTCTGATCATGATTCGCATTTTCATTCTTTAATTATCTTAGTCACTTTCACTTAAAAGGGAAGAATAAATAATCCCATCTCTATCTCTCTCGCGTGCATGTGCATGCGAGTGCGTTTACTTTACTGCTGATAAACGGACTGAACTCAGAAGCCATTCATGGCGCCCACCCCATTATATATATATATATATATACATGAAGCACCAGAGCAGCGATAAGCACAACTCTTTCATTTTTGTCTACCTTGTTCTTTCTTTATATTTTCATTTGGGCTTTTGATCTAGGAATGGCCTCCTCCGGTAAACTTGAGGCTGAAGTGGAAATGAAGTCGTCTGCGGATAAAGTTTGGGAAAACATCAAGGATATGGTCAAGGTGTTCCCTGTGGCCTTCTCTGACACATATAATACAATGGAGATAGTTGAAGGAGATGGCAAGAGCCCTGGTTCCATCTGGCGCTCCATATACCAAGAAGGTAAAAAGGAAAGCCCATAAGTACCCATATCTTGCTCTCGATTAAGTATTTCTCAATGAATCACGTATTAGCCCGAGTTATTTACGTATTACCTGGTCAAGTTTGCTCTAATCAACTTCTGGCTTTCACCTTATATAATCATGTCAATCAATAGCTCTTTGACTGGCCCAAGGTAATGAAAATTCGACTGCCAAAATAATCGACTCACCCAACTGGACTGAGTTTTATGATAGCTGTAGTACGTGTAGTGCCATAGCATTACAACTGATTTATAAGATGCACTCTTTACAGGGATTCCTGCCACCATAAGGATCGACATGGTAGATGAAGCAAACAAATCGATCTCTTATAGTATCCTCGAAGCCCGTATCATGGTGTTGTACAAGAAATTCAAGCCTAATCTGCAAGTTGTACCACAGGGAAATGGTGCGTTGGTAAAATGGTCTATCGAGTTTGAGAAGGCACATGAGGATGTTCCTCAACCACATGCTTCGGCACAAAATTTTTTGAAGAAGTTCAAAGATTTGGATGTTTTCCTCCTTAATGCCTAGAGAATACAAACCCCAACCTGATCGATGTTTGTTGGTACTTTCTTAGTGGAAGTTGATGAAGATTTGTCCGATTACAGTCATCAATCTTTTTTTGTATTAGTTAATCGAGTAATACGTACCAAGCTTGGTTTTTCTGGTTGTTGAAGTTGGATTTTATCACCAATAAGTTTGAGTGTCAGTTTCTACAGATGTGGATAATGGATCCAAGTATCAACGGTCTCCATTGGATGGAGTATGAGATCTGCAAACCCAGACGCGGACGAATTAGCAAAATCTGTGTGTTATGAGGGACACCGACTCGGTGGATGTCTCATTGCATCCTTTCTTCCCTTCTCAACGCACAGTAATCCAGTCTGGATAGTTGTTGTCTTGATTTGGACAGACTTTTAATTTCTTTCGAATGGTTCTTAATTTATATCTTATGACATTCTCTGTCATAGTTATGTACGTCGCTTCTCAATAAACCTAAAACCATTTCAAAAGAAATAGTTTACCATGTCAGTTTGTCTTTGGTATTTTTCAATTTCGCTGTACTCAAAAGAAGAGCAGTTATATTGTGTTGGAATGCGCCTCTAAATTAGTAAACGAACGTGCATTCAGCTAAAAAAGTACACTGAGGGGCCAGTCGTCGGTGATCCAATCTGCTCCTCTCTCTTGGTTCCCATATAAGACTTTGACAAATCATTTGTAATTCAGCTTAATCCGGTAGTTTTGTGTATAAAGTTATAAATCAGTAATCTGTATTTAATAAGAAAAAATTGCGAGAACTTTTGAGTCGTGTTTGGAGATTTTAAAGTTTATATTGGGGCATATAAATGACGATGTAACTTTTATAACTGCCCTGTTTTGTATGTATTCGTAGATGGGGGCACATATTATTATTTGGAAAATACGAGCATGGAAGAGCACAAATGATTGAATGAGTCTCTTTCTTTCCAATGATTCAAACCATCTATCCCATACGTTACTCTATGGGTGAATGAATATATATGGCAAAGATCGAACGTCGTGAGTCTCTGATTTTCCGCCATTAAATGGGCTATAAAAAAAATAAATCAAAACCTAATCATATGTATTCAACAGTAAACCTTTCATGAATTAACGGCTTAAAATCATTCAATAGTAGAGTATTTTCATTTATTTTTAGAAATGCACACCCATTAGAAGTTTCGAACCTTATCTACCATTGGAGAGGATCCTTGTGTCATTGCACTAGCAAGCCTTTGCAAGCAAAGAATTATAAAGCAAATCACCCACACACTGTCCCTCACCCACATTCTTAAATATGTTTCTAGCCAAAAGGTCAAGCGGTGATTGAAACCTGTGACCAAGCATATTTTATGAGAGATACCAAATTGATTGCAACTGATTACACTAGACATTTGTTGGTGCACTACAAAGCCTTTGCTCCACTGATATGTTTCATAGAGCACTCATATATGCTAAGCTCCGCCAGATGGTTTTGATTGATTGTAAAATAAGGTCTCATTCAGCAAAAACTCATTTTGTTTGCAAGTCTCTTTTTAAACTTTTTGGTTGGTTGTTCATAGATTCTTGGATGGGTAGCAGCTAGAGAAAAACATGTTAAATGCTAGGATTTTCAAGTTCTAAAATGGAATAAATGTGGGGCATTTTTAATTAAATTCCAGCAAGAGTTAAGTCAACTTAAGAGGAATGTGATTGATTTTCTCATTAACTTGCTAAATCTTGTTAGTCCATGATGAGTTTAGCCAATTTTCATGTAACTCTTGCTAACTTTGTGTTAGTCTAGCATGATTTTAGTAGATTATCTTGCTAATTCAAGTTAGTGCAACATGAGTTTACAAGATTTTTTCAAAACTCCATGTAACTCTTCGTTAGTGAACTAGTTCTCAGCTGTGACTAGATTGTTGAATAGTTTTAGCTGTAGGACCATTTTTAGTGTAAAATAAACTAGAAACTTAACTCCACCAAAGCACAAGGGGGTCATATTTTAGTGGAGTTTTCACAACATCCTCTAAAAATTAAAACTCTATATATGATAAAAAGGATAGAAGCCTAGAAGACATATGTTACAACTATTCCATGGGCATGAAATTTGACTTTTGGCTTATCTATGATATCCTTAATATCATGAATGACAAAAAATTGTAAGAAAGTTTTATCTTAAATAGAAAATGGGTGTATTTGGTTTGTCCATCTAAGAAAACATGTTAGTTCTTCCATGGCTCAAAAAATGCACCCATTTGATTCCTTATCATCCAAATGGAGAATGAACTACTTTGAAAATGAAAATACGTTAGATCTCTAATGGCCCAACAATCTAGGCTGTTCAAACATCTTGTGAGAAGATGTACACCACCCATGAATCTAAAGTAAAAATTGGCCAAAAGAGGAAAAACACTAAAAATGCAACATGGGATGCTAGTCCATCAAGAAAGCCTAGCCCATCTCTCATAAGTAGGCAAATAAGATAAAAGTTTAAATTTGGGCTTAAAGAAAGCTCATCAGGTCATAATATTTCATTATATATAGTGGGTCGCCTTAATTTCTATTGGTTAGCTATGTCTTTTATATTATTCAAAATTTGTGTCAAACTCGATCAAACTCTCTACAACTTTGGTGAAAATAACCTAGTCATATTGCAAAATTAGTTGTTAAATATCTTCATAAATCTCTTAAAAACTAGATTTTGAGTTCAAATTCTTACAAGATCTTGCAAAATCTAGTCAACTCAAGATCAAGCAAGCTTTAGATAAATTGGGTGTCCTCCACTTTGACTAGTATACCTTAGACATTTATGTGATGGGATATATATATATATATATATATATGGCCCCTTGTTTTTCCTCATGAGTCCCTTACTAAATTGTTAACTCTAAGTGAGCCTTGATTTATGAAAATCCAAACTGTTTAAACTATTCTACTTGACTTAGATAGGTCATGTTCCAAAATTCTATTCCATTGGACAATCTTACTATTTTTAGATGGATGGTCAAATGTTTTCACTACTGTTTTAGAAGCCAAAAGCAAGAGTTGTTACATCATCCGATAGATAAGAATTTTGAAAAATAGCCCATCTAAGTCAAGAGCAAACTGTTACAGGGTCGTAGTTTCCCTTCTGCCAAACTTGTGCGACACTTATGCGCAAATCCTTTGCAAAGCACAAGTTAGCCTTTCAATCCTACTCTCACTTGCTAGGGATATGCTCACTCATCCACTAGAGTAATGAGAGAATTCAAGAAAAGACTAACTCAAAGAGAACATATTATTCCTCAATTGAGTAATCTACAATGAACTGTTTGAGTTACAAATGAGGAGCTATCCCTACTACTCTCCTCCATCCACCTCCTTAATAAATGGTTGGGATTATTCCAAGTGTCAGTACATCAATGGTAGAGATCATATTCTAAAACCCTCCTACTCTTTCCAAAGTAATTTACCAATATCTTAGAGAGTTCTACACTACTACAGAAGATCTAAATAGTTTTACAAGGATATTTTTAGAAACTAGGCCTGTTGGAATCAGAACTTATTCCATAGATCTAGGAACACAGCCCTAAGTTCCTTAGGCCACATACATAAGCTAAGCAGGCCTTCCTCAGAGCCTGCGAGCCTTGGTCACAGGCCTTACAATGCAAGTCCGTGACATTCTCCCCCACCTGATAATGTTGACACCCTTGTTAACACATCTCCACTGGTATCACAAGTTTTTCCCATGGGCACGTCCTATGCTACCTTATGATCCTCATGAGATGCCCTGCCTTGTTCCTCTCCTTGCACATTGGCACCCTGCAATTCTTATGCTCTATGGGGACTTTCCTTGTCTCCTTCATGTTGTGTGCACTTTTGCACACTTGTGCACCTTTGCAAGTTGTCATACCTCTTATGCCCTTGTGTTGTGGACCTTCATTATTGTCCCTCTTGCACATTAGTGTGACAACTACCAACCACTATGCTCCCTACAAGTCTCTACTTGGTCCTGTTCCTATTAGAGCTCTCTCGTTGTGATACACCCTTGTTAACCATTGATTTCTTCTCAAACTCTTTATACCATAGCACCTTGATGGCACTTAGATGATGTAAGCCTAGTTGTGCCAACTCCATACTCACTATGGATCCCTCTACTAACTATAAAGCAGACGGCATCTTCCCTTACCTCTTGCCATCCTTCAACACCAAGACTGTGCAAGGGGTTTCCTCATCAAAGAAGCTTAATATTCCAAGTTATGGCATAGGGATGGCCCTAGCCAAAGTGAGGAAATCTATTCTGAGGATAACTTAATAATCACCTAACGGCATTACAGTCAAAGTGATGGTGCCTTGCTACTCTTGAACCTTGATGTGTATCTCCTTGGCTACTCCAAGCACTGACATAGCCTTAGACTTTGCCACTTTTATCCTACTCTCATCCTTCTTCATCTTGAGGCTAAATATCTAAGCCTCCCCTTGTAAGATAAATTGTGAGTGGCTTATGTGTCTACCATTGCTCATGTGCCTTTGCCATTGAGGCACACGTCCACATACATCAAGCACTTACCTATCTGGGCAAAATGCTTGGTCCCTGATACCTTCCCCATCATGGTATTGAGAGGTCTCAATGTCTCTATCTTAGACTCCTCCCCTTCATCCTCATCCCTTACCTTGTGGTTCTCCCTTTCAACCACCAAGGCATTGAGGGTCCCTTTTTTCTTTTCTTTTTTATAGTCTACTACTTGATGATCCGTATCACATATGAAGCAATTTGAGTGACGAGGGATGAACTTACCTTTGCCCTTGGAGTCATGTTGGCCCTCCTTGACTTCTTCCTTATGACCCTTAAGTTTGTCCTCCCAGTCATTGTCTCCATTAGCCTTACTCTTCTTCTCCTCACTAGTGCCTGTAGCCCTCTTATTATACTCTACCAATTTCTTCCTAGCTGAGAGTGCAGTGGCTAGATCTTGCATTCCCCTCCTTTATAACTCTTATTCCTCCTAAGGTTGCAACCCATCCATGAAAAAGAACAACTTGTAATTCTTAGTCATATTAGAGATGTTCAAGAGCAAAGTCGTGAATTGGACTTTGATCTCTTTCTTGAAGTCTTCCCAAGTAGACAGTTGCATCACCATATCTTCATCTCACCATAGCATTGTGTCATCAATGAGATACATCGTTACCACATCCACCTTCAGGGCCTCCTCAAAAATCTTAGTAGGTTTGAAGTATTATTCCATTTGCCATAAGAAATTCTCTAAGACCTAGGCATTGCGGGTCTCTTATAGTAGGTAGGTTCACAGATCTTGACTTTAGGAGAAAACTCCTTTGGTCCAAGTTCTCTCCCATTAGCTACATCCTTCTCTAATAGGGCTAATCGAATTTTCACATTCTCTAGACTGGTTACCTCCTCATGTAGCTTGGTTATCTTGCCTTCCATGGTCTTAAGGCATTAAAACATGCACTCCGCCCTCTCTGTGGTCTTGGCATCCATATATTCAAATACCTCGATTGTGCTTTGCATGTTGGCCTTAAGACTATGCAAGATATCTATGAAAGCACTAGACTTCTCCAAATATTCAGCTAAGGTTTGTTCAACTTACCAAACCTGTCCTCCAATGTAGTAAGGTGAGCATCCATAGCCAACTCCCTTGATGGATCTCTAAACTCCTCCCTTCTAGTCTTTTGTTGAACCTCCATAGGCATGTTGGTCACTCCTGACTCACCTTCCATGATGCTACACGAGGTTCACACAATCCCCACAAGCATCTCTCAACCCGAACGGCTTTCCAAACTTCGCCTAACCTCGGCTCTGATATAAACTATCACAGGGTTGCAATTGTATGCAACTCCTTTGCAAAGCACAAGTTAGCCTTTCCCTCCCAGTCTCACTTGCTAGGGCTAGACTCACTCACCCACTAGAGTAATGAGAGTACTCAAGAAGAGACTAACTCAAAGAGAACATATTATTCCTCAGTTGAATAATGTACAATGAGTTGTCTATGTTAGAAATGAAAAGCTATCCCTATTTATACATGCTCTCCTCCATCCACCTCCTCAATGGATGATTATGATTATTCCAATTGTTAGTACATTAACGGTCAAGATCATATTCTAAAGCCCTCCTACTCTTTCTAGAGTAATCTACTAGTCTCCTAAAGAATTCTAAACCAGTCCAAAAGATCTAGATATTTGTAAGGATACTTGTAGAAACCAAGCCTTGTTCCATAGATCCAAGAACACAGGCCTAAGTCCCTCAGGCGACATCCATGAGCTAAGCATGCCTTCCTCAAAGCTTGCAAGCCTTGGTTTTGGGCCTTGTAATGCAAGTCCATGACAAAATGGTTGAAATCTTCACGACTCTATGTTGACTTAGAGTTATAATCATTTTGAACCATTTAGGGTGGGGCTCATAAGAAAAAATTAAGGGGCATATATATTACTATCTTGTGTGAGTATAGAAATAATTGAGTCTTGTACTTATCACACATTAAGGGTGCATATCCCCACTTTACCATAGGTGGGGCACACATTTTGTAGATCAATCTTGTTCATCTTATTTCTTTTATTGTTGTTGACTATTTATTCTAAAGACTGAAAAGTGTACTTTCAAGGACACAAGTAAGGACAATCACAAAATGAATGACTTGGAAGGGCATATATGTTAAAGGTATCCAACCCTAGTGATTTTTATTTTATATAATATTGAGAGTTAGAGAAATTAGATGAACAATTTTGGTCAACCAAAGGTGGGGCGAAAATGGAAAAGTGAGGCCAGCCAACTCAAGTATGTGTCATGTGATTATATTATGATGCTAACATTGAAAAAATGTAGCAACTAAATGTAGGACCTAATTATCAATTGGGTCCCACCTCATTAGAATCCACAACATGGGTCCACATAGAAATCATGATGAAAAGTAGAGAAGAGTCCAATGCCATACCTTTAGGCATTGCTAGCCAAGGCCAAGGCCATGCCTGGCACACACTAGCCCTAACCCATGGATGTGTTTAGGGTGAGGATAGCCTAGGGCAAGCATAGCTTAGCACACCTGCCTATGGCTTGATCATTTGTGTCTATCCCACTTCTCTAGCCATTATTGGGGACCATTTGACTTGATCAATACTTTATTTTTTAAAGGTTAAAGTCGTGGATCCATCTCCCTTCCTTCAGGATAAAGTTATAGTGTCAACTCCCATTACTTGGGATTATTGTTATGGCCTAACTTGTATAATTCGAGGGCAAATCAATTGATTGTAGTTAAGTGTTTAATTTTGGTCAAAATACCCCTAGTTTAGTATTTAATTAAATAATCTAACTCATCAAATTTATAATTTTTAGCTAAATTTTATATTTTAATTTCAATTAATTATTCAACTATTGATTTGTAAAATTTAATGGTCAAATGATCATTAGAGCTAATCAGAGGTGTAATGAATGGTTTTGATAATTCTAATATAGTCTTGTAATTTGTAGATTAACCAAAATAGGCTTGGATAGCTCAGATCAAAATTCAACAGTGCATATCATCTTAAAGGACATTGAATGGTTGTGATCAAATAATGAACTAGATCGTTCACAAGGCAAGCAAGAATAGGAAACCCAAGAAAAGGAAATGACTACAGAGAAAGGTGAAGAATACTTAATAGTTGAAGGAAAGTGGGGAGAAAACAAAATTAGAAGGGGAATGAAATTAGAAACTTAGGGAGTTATAAAAATAGAAAAAGGGAGTTGGAAAAAGAAAGCCTCTCAACCATAGAAGGAGAAAACCTGCCCAACACATGCTAGACAACTCTCTCTCCCTCTCTTCTTCTTGTTCTCACTCTTAGAATAGTCATCTTCTCAAGTTTTAGGAAGCCCAAGTTAGGTTTTTCTTGTTTTCCCTCCCAAATCCCCTCCTCTTCTTCCCATCTCCCCTGTCATCTAAGTCTATTCTTATTCCCATTTTGTTTTATCCAAAATTTGCTATCTAGTTCTATGTTATTTTTAGTTTATTGCAGGAATTGTGTAATCTAAGCCTATTTTATTTAAGCTTAACCTAATCAAGCTTTAATAAGTAGGATTCCTTTATTTCTTGATATTTTTCATCTCAGAATTCTAATTAATCTTCAGATCTTGTTCTTAGGATATCTCTTAGCTTATCCAACATCCCTGATCTTCAATCTAAAATTTAAAGATTATATATACATCATCCAAAATCCTTCCTTAGTCCAGATCATCAAAGTTCTAGGGAATTTGCTTAATCTGGCCATTGGATAATTAATCAGAAGTATCAGTGAGAGATTAATAAAGGAAGATCAACTTTGATGATATCATATTTGACGTAATGTTTATAATGAAGTTACAAAAGTAGATTTTATTTGTTTTTTAGTTAATTTTTTGTCTTTTTTAACTTGGATTTCTATAATTTTTATTGGTTAAATAGATCTGAGTTTACAATTTCTTAGTATTTAATTATTACTTTTTAAAATTTTGGACAATTAAATTTTATTTAAACTCGATATTTTTAGTATGAGTACCCGTAGGATTGACCCGTACTTACATCAGCTATACTACAATAGCCTGTGTACTTGTAGTAAACAATCAACAATTGTATCAAGTGAGACTTATTAATTTGTACTTCTTACTTAAACTAGTATCTTACTCAGTGGCATACTTGGATTTTAGTACCTGTATTCAACATCCAAAAAGATACATCGACAAAAACCTAAGGTTGTTAATGGGCAACCTATTTCTTTTGGGTTTGTTGAAGAAGTTTAGGATTCAATAGACTCTGCAACCTTCCTGCTTAGAGCATTTGAATCTGTTTCATTTATTTGAGAGTCTTGTAAGGACCATTAAATATTGGATATCATAGCATCAATTACCTTAATACATTTGTAAGAAGCATGTTGCTAAGGACTCATGTTATTCTATCAATGTTCTTCCCAATATAGATTCCTTCTTTAACGTGGACGGGGGGCTACAGATTTTTGCCCCTTGAAGACCAGAATGAAATAAGAGATGAAAGTCAAGTGTAAGAAACTTACCATGTGGACTACATATGGAACGTGTCCCTAAGATTCATTTGCACGACGTTAAAAGCTAGGACGCTAGAACATAGCACAAAACCCTAGACATGTACTCAGTTCTAAAAGATGACATAATCATCCAGATGATGAGGTATCTTATGACCAGATAACTTAAGTCAAGTGATATGACCAAGTTTCATGTGATTGCATGACCTAGATAGCTAGAAAAAAATTAGATATTGCAATTTGATTGGCTAAAGTATCCCTTAGAAGCCTTATAAAAGGGATCCCTTGAAAAGGCAAGCCTTTTTGGTTGAGAAGATGCTTCACTCTTGAAAATCTTTCTCTAGGTTTTTGCAACCCTAGAAAGGACATAGGGAAATATGTACTCGAAAGTGAAAGAGTAATCAACTTGCTTAGGTAATACCTTAGGGGATCTCTAATCTCATGGTTTCTACAATTTATATAGTCTTTTCATATAATTCAATCCATATTGGACAAGTGTATTTTTTCTTTGCTTCTTCTTGCTTAAGTTTTAGTCTTTCTACATATTAGAGTAGTTGCATATAGATTAAGAGTTTATTTGTTTCCTACTTTTTAGAGTATATTTCTACTTCAATGAATAATCTCTTAATAGAAGCAGCATCTTGCAAAATGTAAGGTAAGGCTGCATACTATAGACCCTTATGGTCTGCCCTTTCCTTGGACCAGCCATACGCTAGAGCTTCATTCAATGAGCTACCCTTTTCTAGAATAGAGTAGGAATTTCTTCTAAAGGAGAGGAAAACGAAAGGATCCAATGATTTAAAGGTCATGAGCACCATATTTTCAACCTTGAATATGCTTATTTGGTCCCTTACGTCCTCCCATACTTTTCTAGGATAGTTCAATTCACCATGTCTAGACCGATTACATATCTAATAGGGTCCAATCCTCTTATCCTTATAAAATCCATTAGATATAAGTTTCTTATCCTTTTTTATTAAAATTTCTTTTCTGACCATGGATTTGATTTAGCTTATAAATGTACAAATTCACATGAAAAGTTTCTCTTAGAGATATAAGATTCAAAGTACTACCCATACTTTGTAGCCATAGTATTAAATAAAGCACATGAGGTAGTCTCAAATAAGATTTCAATATCTGGTTCTATCAAAATCTACACAATATACTTTGCCTTTCTATCATCCTCAAGATAGTTTTAATATGCACTATGCTATTCTCCTATAGCATTACTAGGTGGTTTAACAATCTCAACATATATTCAACTAAGTTTAGGAGAAGTGTGTCTCGAATTCTTCTCCTTCACATAAAAAATTATTTCCATTCAACTTCTTGGTTTCACTAAGTTTAGAGGCAATTGCTTTATAGACTATTATCAATTGTCATAACTAGATATTTGAACATAGAAAGAAAAAATTTCTATTCACTTAGTATTTTAGCAATTACAAATAATACTAATTACATAGAATACTAATGAATTTACTTTCAGCATCAAAATATATATAGAACTCAAGACTATCTAGATCATTATATGTAACTTACAATTAAGCTAGAACATTTTTCACGTACACTAGAATTTACAGTGTATGACTCCTCTTTCTAGAGTTTAGATATAAAATCTATTCAATTCACAAAACTAGTAATTATCAAATCAAGTGCCCACTAGTGAATTTTAAAATTTAATTGACGCATATAAATTCCTAATTTGACAGTCATAGATTGAATTCAGCAACTTGTAAGTTTATAATATTTGTTCTACATTACAATTACAATTACTAAACAACTAAAAATATGCATCTAATAGAAAGATGAAAAACAACTATACATGTTGATTCACAAATCACTATTTAACATATAATTTCAATTTTAAATGATTTGCAATAAATATATTATAAAATAAATCTAAACATGCAAATCAATAATG
The DNA here is from genome assembly GCA_035236585.1 of Warburgia ugandensis. Classification (NCBI taxonomy): domain Eukaryota; kingdom Viridiplantae; phylum Streptophyta; class Magnoliopsida; order Canellales; family Canellaceae; genus Warburgia; species Warburgia ugandensis. The sequence continues at coordinate 6,857,947 of CP141138.1, read as the reverse complement.
TTAATTTTTGAAGTATATTTAAAATTTAATATATGAAATAATAGCATCAACCAGTACCTTAAATAGTCCTAAAACATTCCCTATTTTGGCAACAAATATAGGCTAAATATTGAGACAAAAGCTATCCCAATTCTAACTCTAATTAATCTTTGTAATAGGTGAAAAAAAAAACTAAGGATAATTTACTTCTACAAATTACTTTAAAATCAAAGAAATAATATCACAAAATTATAAGTTTAAAATTGTGTTGAGTATGTTAAATATCAAGTGATTGTGAAAAAACACTCTTGTTGGGAAAGATCAAACAAGATCTCAATCTCTAATTTAGCAACATCAATTTGATCATTTTAAATTGATCCTTCTAGGAAGTAGAGGAATAAAACTGGTCCTATATTTCAGTCCCTATGATCATTACACATAAAAGATCGATTAACACCTAAAATTTGCATCAAACTAACTCCTAAACCTTGAGAAAAATATGCTCAAACAACTTGAAAATGTGATGAAGCGAGTGAGTAAAGACATGACAAATCATACCTAAAATCATAGAAAAATCATGCCTAAGTTGGCTGATTAGTCTCTTTAGAAATTTGGCACAAATTAATGCTCTAAATCAAGTGAAAATAGTGACCTATTATGACAAAAATTTTCACCTAAAACTTCTTGATAAATTAAGATCAAATATAATTAATCTAGAGCATTTAACTTGGGGCTCTTTCAACTGTTGAGTTGTTGTAGTGTGAACTAGAGGTCATGGATTTGAGACGTGAAAAAAGCTTCTTGCAAAAATATAACATAAGATTGCATATTATAAACCCTTTGTGGTTTGCTCTTTAGAAATTAACCTTGCATACATGAGTGCTTTGTCCATCAAGAAGTCCTTTTTTTTTTTTAACTTGGGGGTCTGATACCAATGTTGGTCCCAAAAGCTCTAGATTACAATACATGCAAAAAGTGCAAACAATAAACATATAAAAAATCACCATTTTTCCTGCAAAATAATAACCAATTAAACAAATTAGAGTATTCAGATAACATAGATCTTATTGCTATCAACTAAAAGAGTTTCTCTTAGATCTTTTTCTTTAAATACCAATATCTGAACATGCTATCAACTAAAATATTTTCTCTTAGATCTTTTTCTTTAAATACCAATATCTGAACATGCTATCAACTAAAAGAGTTTCTCTTAGATCTTTTTCTTTAAATACCAATATCTGAACATGAACTGAGATATCAAATCAACAAGAAAAAGCAGCGATAACTTATAGGCAAACACAAGAAAAATCTTTACAAAACTCCTTCCTAATCATCTTACCAAAACATGTAGTGGGATCTGATTTTATCAGAGCAAGTTTTGATCGTTCAATACGAGATAGTCTAGCTCTCTTTCTTCTCTACAAAAACCGCCCAATAGAGGAGAGAATAGAGTAGTTCAGTTTCTTTTCCTTTGTCTATATATTTAATACATGGTTTATAGCTTCGTTTCATAATTAGAATAGTTTTCTAATTAGTTTACTTGTCATGCAAGCTTATCTTGACCCGTAGTCTTAGTCAGCCAATGCGAAGGAGAGCTGATTTACGCGTAACTTAAAGAGCAGAACAAGTCGACAGGTCGTCCATATGCATTCATCTTTCTTGTATGTACGTCCAACGAGACGAGCGGCTTAGATACTCCATGTAAGTCAAAAAGTAGCATCGACTTGTTGGGAAGCTAAAAAGCCTCCCGCATAGGGCTAATAAAATGGCCAGTGAACAAGAAAGAAAGAAAAGTGACACCTGAAGAATGCCGCACTCAAGGCACTGTCCGCCAGTCAGGAAGTCATCGAAGACCGCACCATCCCATAAGGTGCACCAGATTTGACTTTGATGCCTTGCATCAAGTGATCAGTGATGTGCTCAGAGATACCGTTCTGATCGCATACGCCATTAATGTAGAGTGATCTTGTTATGCTTTTGGCTTTTTGTCGCCTCTTTGATTCTCTGATCATGATTCGCGTTTTCATTCTTTAATTATCTCAGTCACTTTCCCTTAAAAAAGAAGAAGAAAAAATCCATCTCTATCTCTCTCGCGTGCATGTGCATGCGTGTGCGTTTACTTTACTGCTGATAAACGGACTGAAATCAGAAGCCATTCATGGCGCCCACCCCATTATATATATATATACATACACATGAAGCACTGATAAGCACAACTCTTTCATTTTTGTCCAACTCGTTCTTTCTTTCGATTTTCATTAGGGCTTTTGATCTAGGAATGGTCTCCTCCGGTAAACTTGAGGCTGAAGTGGAAATGAAGTCGTCTGCGGATAAAGTTTGGGAAAACATCAAGGATATGGTTAAGGTGTTCCCTGTGGCCTTCTCTGACAGATATAATACAATGGAGATAGTTGAAGGAGATGGCAAGAGCCCTGGTTCCATCTGGCGCTCCATATACCAAGAAGGTAAAAGGAAAGTCCTTAACTACCCATATCTTGCCCTCGAATAAGTATTCTCAATGAATCACGTATTAGCCCAAGTTATTTACGTATTACCTGGTCAAGTTTGCTCTAATCAACTTCTGGCTTTCACCTTATATAATCATGTCAATCAATAGCTCTTTGACTGGCCCAAGGTAATGAAAATTCGTCTGCCAAAATAATCGACTCACCCAACTGGACTGAGTTTTATGATAGCTGTAGTACGTGTTGGTGCCATAGCATTACAACTGATTTATAAGATGCACTCTTTACAGGGATTCCCTTCCCGCCTACCACCATAAGGATCGACATGGTAGATGAAGCAAACAAATCGATCTCTTATACTATCCTCGAAGCCCGCATTACGGTGTTGTACAAGAAATTTAAGCCTAATCTGCAAGTTGTACAACAGGGAAATGGTGCGTTGGTAAAATGGTCTGTCGAGTTTGAGAAGGCAAATGAGGATGTTCCTCAACCGCATGCTTCGGCACAAATTTTTTTGAAGAGGTTCAAAGATTTGGATGTTTTCCTACTTAATGCCTAGAGAATACAAACCCCAACCTGATCGATGTTTGTTGGTACTATCTTAGTGGAAGTTGATGAACATTTGTCCGATTACAGTCATCGATCTTTTTTGTATTAGTTAATCGAGTAATACGTACCAAGCTTGGTTTTTCTGGTTGTTGAAGTTGGATTTTATCACCAATAAGTTTGAGTGTCAGTTTCTACAGGTTTGGAGAATGGATCCAAGTATCAACGGTCTCCATTGGATGGAGAATGAGATCTGCAAACCCAGAGGTGGACGAATTAGCAAAATCTGGTGTTTTGAGGCACCTAGTCGGTGGATGTCTCATTGCATCCTGTCTGCCCTTCTCAACGCACAGTAATCCTGTCTGCATAGTTGTTGTCTTGATTCGGACAGACTTTTAATTTCTTTCGAATGGTTCTTAATTTGCATCTTACGACATTCTCTGTCATAGTTATGTATGTCGCTTCTCAATAAACCTAAAACCATTTCAAAAGAAATAGTTTACCATGTCAGTTTGTCTTTGGTATTTTTCAATTTCGCTGTACTCTAAAGAAGAGCAGTTATATTGTGTTGGAATGACCCTGCAAATTAGTAAACGAACGTGCATCCAGCTATAAAAGTACACTGAGGAGCCAGTCGTAGGTGATCCAATCTGTCTTCTCTCTTGGGTCCCATATAAGACTTTGATAAATCATTTGTAATTCAGCTTAATCCGGTAGTTTTGTGTATAAAGTTATAAATCAGTAATCTGTATTTAATAAGAAAAAACTGCGAGAACTTTTGAGTCGTGTTTGGAGATTTTAAAGTTTATATTGGGGCATATAAATGATGACGTAACTTTTATGACTGCCCTGTTTTGTATGTATTCGTCGATGGGGGCACATATTATTATTTGGAAAATATGAGCATGGAAGAGCACAAATGATTGAATGAGTCTCTTTCTTTCCAATGATTCAAACCATCTATCCCATACGTTACTCTACGGGTGAATGAATATATATGGCAAAGATCGAACATCATGTGCCTCTGATTTTCCGCCATTAAATGGGCGATAAAAATAAATCAATCAAAACCTAATAATATGTATTCAACAGTAACCTTTCATGAATTAACGGCTTAAAATCATTCAATAGTAGAGTATTTTCATTTATTTTTAGAAACGCACACCCATTAGAAGTTTCGAACCCTATCTACCATAGGAGAGGATCCTTGTGTCATTGCACTAGCAAGCCTTTGCAAGCAAATCACCCACACACTCTCCCTCACCCACCTTCTTAAATATGTTTCTAGCCAAAGGGTCAAGCAGTGATTGAAACCTGTGACCAAGCATATTTTAGGAGAGATGCCAAGTTGATTGCAACTAATTGCACTAGACATTTGTTGGTGCACTACAAGGCCTTTGCTCCACTAATATCGTAATGATCTAAATTTTTAGGCTTTCTTATTATATTTTTGAAAATTTGAATGAAATAGAAATGCGCAAATTTAAAAATTTGAGTTTTAGAAATAAAAGTTTTAATGAATATCAAATTGACTGTTAAGACCTTTATAATTGAATTGTACTCGAAAAAACGATTCTAGCGACATTAATTTGGCTGAAATCCGAGTTCGGATGAATAAACTATGATTTTTCTTGTGAAGGGTATTTCTTTTGTAAATTCATTAATGGGCCCCATTTGCAGGAACCTGGGCGTAACGATGAGGTGTTTAGAAAACACCATGAGTAACCATCGTGAGTGTTGACTAGATCCATGGTGGTGTGATGATGGTGGAAACATCATCATCACTTGCTTTATTTATATTAAGGAAAAGAATTTTTTTTATTAAAGTAATTAAAGTGAGGGGCCGAATTTGATAATGGCACCCCCTCCACTAAGTGGGACGAAAACATATATGTTTCCCGAGCCCTACCGACGAGAATGATGAATGAAAAAAAAAAAAAAAAAAAAAAAAAGAAGGGAGAGGAGAGGAGGAAGTTGGCAATGGGAACCTGATGCTGAGAGAGAGAGAGAGAGAGAGAGAGAGAGAGAGAGAGAGAGAGTACTAGCGTTGAAAATCTGGGTTTTTCACTAGTGGAGAAGAAATCTTTGTCACCGGTGAAACAGAGTTCGCCAGCGACAACAGTGAAACATGGACTTATGTCAACCATCTGAGATCAGACGGTAAATATCCAACTATTGAGTTGTAAAAGAATTCAACTATAAGACCTTAAATTGTAAATTTTGTAAAAATTGTAGGATCTAGGATGGATTGGAACGTAAATTGCACGTGTATAACCTTAGGAAAATCAAATCTAATGAATGCATAATGTTGGATCATATGAAATAAATAGAACCCATCATTTTATATAGATGCCAGCCATAGGAGCGTCTTTAAAATGGCTGACTTGATTATCCAAACTGATGGAAATTCATCATTGACACCTAACCATGAAAATGGACTCAAATCACATAATTTAAAACCATGTAAGGATAAAGGAGGATTAAAATTAGGCAACTTTAGACCTTTAGGTGTCTAGTGAAAGGGTGAATAGGAAATCAGAGGACCTAATACTGTTCTCGATGGTTAACTAATGATCAGCCACAAAACTTAATTAGTCGGTGCAAATAGAAGAGATCCTTAGATCTCGAAGGGAACAGAAGATTAACAGACCAATTCAAGTTAGGTGGGGAATTGTTTAGATGCTTTAACTAGCTCGAAAACTTGGCTCCATGACTCATATTGCAAAATTGAAAGTTTTATTATTGATATCTTACATGTTCAATTGTTATGTTGTAATTGGAAAAGGACAACTTCACGTATGCATTTATTTCCATGATTTGAGATGGATTTCCTAAATGGCATGATTTGGAATACGTGGAATATTGCAAAGTGGTATGATGCTTGCATTGTAATATTTATATAAATTTAGTATTTGTTGGGCTAATAGGCCTAATGGTTATTATGCTAAGATGTTGTATGGGTTGGCCTCTAACCACCAAAGGTATGAGATATCCATGCCCAGTGGCATCGTTTATCTCGACTGCTATGGTAGGAACAACCATTGGAGGTGGTTACAGCACTCTTTTGAGACATATCCATAGTTGTCGTGGAGGCTGCTGCGGTTGTAATGCCTCAAAATTTGGAGATATTTTGTAAAAGTGGTTAATTTTGAAAATTAATATATGTTTTAGATGTTTAATATTAATAAAAATATGAAATGAAGGAATTTGTAAGAAAAATCATACCATTAGATTCTACACTCAAAATGGAATCCAACGCCTCAAAGAACACTGAAAACAGAGTTCGTATGAAGAAGTTATAGATGTTTGAAGATTGAGGGTATATATGTAATTTGAGTGTAAAATAAAACGACTCGAAAACACAGGGGGCCATTTTATTAACAGCACCCCCCAGGTTGTCCCCTATCTCTAGCCACCGACCTGCACAAGCACCGCCTCTGTGAGGTGGCAAAAAAGGCGGCACCGCCATTGAGAGGCACCGCCTTCTTCCCTCTATAGTTCGACGAAGACGTGTGGGGCGTCCCGGGAACCGGAACCTCCACAGCGGGGACGCATCCGCGAGACATCAACCGGGACGCGCGATGTGGTGCATCGCTCAAGCGTGCGACCCTGGCCGTGGCTCGACTAGGATGCGCATGCATCTTGGGAACCGTGACTCGCGGGCCCACATGGACGAATATGGTTCGTCCGTGACATTGCGACACTAAAATTTCAATTACAGGGGCTGTAGGACTCTGATTGACGATCCAAAAGAACTGTTGCATCCGTATTGACGACGCAGACCTAATGAGGCTATAAAAGTTAGGATCTGAGAACTATTTAGTATGACTATAGCCTAAAAACTTTAGAGATCTTCTAGATCTACCAGCTCAAAGATGATCAAAAAGGGTAGATCTATCTGCTAATTTAGAAATCTAAATAGAGATCTATAAATGGATAGAAAACCCTTGTTACCAAACAATATACAAGGTTTTACGAAGGTGACTCAGGGTCGAGTAAGGAAGAGATACGATCTAAGTGACGACGATAAATCTAGGTAGTCTGATACTACTAAGTTTTTAAAACATATGTTAAACTCGGACTTGCCTTTAACACCGTGCTTATCATGTTATTGAGATATGATGTTCTTATACAAGTATGCAGCCTTGACTTCATGATTTTATGGCCTTGAAGCACTTGAATATACCACTGTACTTGGTATGTTTTCAAGATATAATGTTCTTATACCAGCATGCAAAATTGTCTTCATGTTTTGTGGCTTTGAATGCGATATTAGCATGAACTGATTTTATGCATGACTTGCATGATTGAACAGAGAAGCATAAATTGCATGATATCGATGAGTGAGAGTGAGGATTGCCATGTCATATACATCTCATAATACCTGCACATGATGCATAACATTCAGGGTTACCAAAAGATGCTGGAGTGCCCAAAAGACGCTAGTAGGGCAGTGTGAGGGACCCAAAGAGGATATTATTTCTATACTTTTCAGGCTAATGAGCTTGGTGTACGGGGTTGGCCTCCTGGCCTCTACCACCAAAAATTTGGATGGTATCGCTACCAATAAGGCATTGTCCCTTCCCTGACTGCTGTGGTAAACAGGGACACCCACTGGAGGTGCTCATGGCACCCTTTTTAGGGACAACCATAGTCGCCGTGGAGGCTATGGTAGGTTAGTCTCTAGATACCGAAGATGCATGATTCTAGCTATGTGCTGATCATGAGCATAGTGACCCTATGATTTCAGTGTGATCGATATGCATATAGCATTGAGATGGTGGTATATGAGTACTCGTGACCAATTCGCATGATGTATTCACCGGGAGATTCATGAGCATGATACTGCATTTGCTTTAAAAGATGACTATTTTAAGAGTTTCATGATTATTATATTTGACTCGCCAGTTTGATGTGGTTGCCGACATCTTCATGAATCTATTGATTTCTATTTTATGATTTTGATCATATTTATATCGTTGAATACTAGATTTTGGTGAAGGATTCCATGATTGAAATTGAATCAATGAGCTTTTGTTTTATGCATAAATATGCATGTTTATATAAAAAGAAATCACTGATGTTTTACATGAAAAGATCTTTGTATTATACATGTTACCTACAGTGTTTTGAAAATAGTAGTATCAGATAACCTACTGGGTATGAAAAATAATCACCCTAATATGTTATTTTTCCAGATTAGCGCCACACAAAATTAGAAGAAGCATCAAAAACATGTTAGTGCTACGATCAAGTGAATGAAGAGAAGACAAGCATGAATGTAAGTAAACACTACCTTTTTAGACATGTATTTGTATTTATTTACAGTTGGGCTGTGAGCTGTGACTAGATAGACCTGGAAAGACATTTATGATTTATGTAATTCTCAAAACTATTTTGTTTGTTGTGAAAGCAAATGACACTTGGGGTTTTCAAAAGAAGTTTAAAACCAAAGATTTTTTTGCTACATTGCATTATTCTTCTAAAAATGTTTTCAAATAGGGATGCATCCCGCCTTAGGAATTAGATATTGCATATAAAAATGCATGGGAAAACCCGGGTCGTCACAGCGGTGGCTGTTCTCCAGATACTGGAGAGATACGATTCAGCGATCTAGTCATGAGCATATTAGTTCATACAATTTCTATTTTGTAACCCCACATAGGGTTGAGATTGTGGTCTTTAGACGAGTACTCGTGACCAAGATGGCTAATCTATGTCCAAGTTTCCTATCTGTATGATATCTGCCGAAGGAATGAGAGTGATTGACAAGAGATTTGATCGACTACTATTTTAGGCATTTTGAAGTTAGTCGACGATTTCCTTTATTGAATTTAGATGCTTGTAAAGTGTAAATATGTAATTGAGTGTTGTTGATGCATTGCATGAGACAGCCTAGATAAGGTTGTCATATGTTTTCCTATCACATGTAAAACATGTTCTTAACCTTGCATGTACACTCTTTGCCGTGTTTTTGGTTTTAGTAGTGTTAGATTTCCTACTGAGTATGTGGAATACTCAACCTACTATTTTATTACAGATCATTATGGGCAAGATAAGCAAAAGCAATAGTGAGTTTGGGGTTTTCATTAGGATAAGGAAAAGGTAATATATTTGATTTGATTCATAGAAATTATAGTAAGGTTTGTGGGAATGAAATGTAATAAATTTAAAACTATGTAATTTCATGACTTGGATTATGATTGTCAAGTCTTGGGACCAGACCATAGTAGGTCTTATTTATTTCTTAAAACTATTAAATGTATGTTTATCAAGTACCTCGCAATGACATGCGTTAAATGTCTAATGTCCGAAAAATAGAGGAAACTCTGCTGAATTTTTGGTAGAAATGTAGTACTCATTTCACTATTAAACCCTTTTAAGAAAAGAAAAAAATAAAACTCAGGGTTTTTCATAATGAGTCTTAAAACAATAATGTTTTCCCACTATCATTTGATTTCAAAATGCTTTTGATAGAGATCGATCTTGCATCATAATTGTCTTTTGTATTTAAAAGGCATTATAAAAACCTGGGTCATTACAGATATGTTCCATAGAGTACTCATATATGGTAAGCTCTGCTAGATGGTTTTGATCGATTGTAAAATAAGGTCTCATTCAGCAAAAACTCATTTTGTGTGCAAGTCTCTTTTTAAACTTTTTGGTTGGTTGTTCATAGATTCTTGGATGGGTATCAGCTAGAGAAAAACATGTTAAATTCTAGGATTTTCAAGTTCTAAAATGGAATAAATGTGGGGCATTTTTAATTAAATTCCTAAGCTATTTTACATAGGGTTAGTCCAGCAAGAGTTAAGTCGACTTAAGAGGAATGTGAATGATTTTCTCATTAACTTGTTAAATCTTGTTAGTCCACGACGAGTTTAGCCAATTTTCATGTAACTATTGCTAACTTTGTGTTAGTTTAGCACGATGTTAGTAGATTAACTTGCTAATTCAAGTTAGTCCAACATGAGTTTACAAGATTTTTTCAAAACTCCATGTAACTCTTCGTTAGTGAACTAGTTCTCAGCTTTGACTAGATTGTTGAATAGTTTTAGTTGTAGGACCTTTTTGGTGTAAAATAAACTAGAAACTTAACTCCCCCAAAGCACAAGGGGGTCGTATTTTGGTGGACTTTTCATAATATCCTCTAAAAATTAAAACTCTATATATGATAAGAAGGATAAAAGCCCAGAAGACATATGTTACAACTATTCCATGGGCATGAAATTTGACTTATAGATTATCTATGATATTCTTAATATCATGAATTACTTAAAATTGTAAGAAAGTTTTATCTTACATAGAAAATGGGTGCATTTGGTTTGTCCATCTAAGAAAACATGTTAGTTCTCTCATGGCTCAAAAAATGCACCCATTTGATGCCATGTCATCCAAATGGAGAATGAACTACCTTGAAAATGAAAATACGTTAGATCTCTAATGGCCCAACAATCTAGGCTATTCAAACATCTTGTGAGAAGATGTAGACCGCCCATGAATCTAAAGTAAAAATTGGCCAAAAGAGGCAAAACACTGAAAATGCAAGATCTGATGCTAGTCCATCAAGAAAGCCTAGCCCATCTCTCATAAGTAGGCAAATAAGATAAAAGTAAAAATTTGGGCTTAAAGAAAGCTCATCTAGTCATAATGTTTCATTATATATAGTGGGTCGCCTTAATTTCTATTGGTTAGCTATATCTTTTATATTATACAAAATTTGAGTCAACCTCAATCAAACTCTCTACAACTTCAGTGAAAATAACCCAGTCATCTTGCAAAATTAGTTGTTAAATATCTTAATAAATCTCTTAAAAACTAGATTTTGAGTTCAAACTCTGACAAGATCTTGCAAAATCTAGTCAACTCAAGATCAAGCAAACTTTAGATAAATTGGGTGTCCTCCACTTTGACTAGTATTCCTTAGGCATTTATGTGTTATATATATATATATATATATATATATATATATATATTCCCCCTTGTTTTTCCTCATGATGAGTCCCTTACTAAATTGTTAACTCTAAGTAAGCCTTGATTTATGAAAATCCAAACTATTTACAATGTTCTACTTGACTTAGATAGGTCATGTGCCAAAATTCTATTCCATTGAACAATCTTAAGCACTATTTTTAGATGGATGGTCTAATGTTTTCACTACCATTTTAGAAGCCAAAAGCAAGAGTTTCTAGCATCATCCACTAGATAAGAATTTTGAAAAATAGCCCATCTAAGTCAAGAGCAAACTGTCACAGGGTCGCACTTTCCCTTCTGCTAAACTCATGCGTATGCCCAAATCCTTTGCAAAGAACAAGTTAGCCTTTCACTCCCACTCTTACTTGCTAGGGCTACACTCACTCACCCACTAGAGTAATGAGAGAATTCAAGAAAATACTAACTAGAGAACATATTATTCCTCAATTGAGTAATCTATAATGAGCTATTTGAGTTAAAAATGGTATTGAGGAGTCTCAGTGTCTCTATATTAGACTCCTCCCATTTATCCTCATCACTTACCTTGTGGTTTTCCCTTTCAACTACCAAGGCATTGAGGGTCCTCTTTTTTTTTTTTTATTTACAGTCTACTACTTGGTGATCCTCATCACATATGAAGCAATTCGAGCAACGAGGGATGAACTTACCTTTTCCCTTGGAGTCATGTTGTGTAATGCCTCAAATTTTGAAGCCCTTTTTTTTAAAAAATGGTTTATTTTGAAAGTCAATATATATGTTTAGATGTTTAATATTAATAAAAATATAAAACAAAGGAATTTGTGAGAAAAATCAATACCATTAGATTTTATACTCAAAATGGAATCCAACGTCTCAAAGAACGCCTAAAACGGAGTTCATATGACCAAGTTATAGCCTTTTAAAGATAAAGGGCATTTTTGTAAAATATAATTAAAATATAATGACCCAAAAACACAAGGGGGCGTTTTACTAACGGCACCCCCTAGGTCGTCCCCTACCTCCAGCACTACCTCTGTAAGGTGGCAACAATGGTGGCACCGCCTTTGGGCAGCACCGCCTTCGCAAGGCTATAAAACCCGTATTCCCCGCCTCCCTAGTCATCCTCTTCTCCTCTTCTTCTCCGGCTGCTGTTCAAGCTAGGGTTTTGACGGGCAAGGGTTTCAACGTGGAGAATAACGCATCTCCAGCGATGGGCATCTTCCCGAACTGCCCAGGTAAGCCCTCACACCTCCCCTCTCTATTTCCCCTTCTTCCCTGCCCAGATCCATGTTGGATCTGGGTGTTTTCTAGTTGGAAACCTCAGAGGAAATCCAGACGTGATGGGTATGCCGACCCATCGAGCCAAACAACACCCAGGTCCCTCCTCCTCTTCCCTTCCCCTTTTCTTTTCCCTTCATTTTACTCTCTTTCAGCCCAGATCCATGTCGGATATGGCGTTTTCCCTGACCAAAAATCACCGGAGAAGATCCCGACTTCAATGGACCTACCGGTCCATTCGTACTAGGCGTCTTAGGGACACGCACATAACACGCACCTGGGATGCGCGCCGTGGGACAAATCTTGGGGGTGTGACGTCGTACGGGGGGTGTGCGCCCACGTGCCAACACGGTCGTGGTTTGACCGGGATGCGCACGAGCACTGGGAACCGTGACGCACGGGCCCGCATGGATGAATCTGGTTCTTCCGTGGCATTGAGACATTAAAGTTGCAATTACAGGGGCTATAGGACTCTGATTGACAATTCGAAAGAACCGTTGCGTCCGTATTGATGATGCGGACTTAATGAGATTATAAAACTTAGGATTAGAGGACTATTTTATATTATTAGAGTTCAAAAACTCTAGAGATCTTATAGATCTACAAGATCAAAGATGATCAAACTTCATAAATGGATTCGTTGGGTCTATATTAACCTTTGAATGATAGATTTAACTATCCAAGTCAAGTATAAAGATCTTCTAGATCTAGCCTAGAAGTGCACTAAGCAAGGACCTATAGATCCTAAAAGGCAGATCTAGCCGTTAATCTATAAGTCTAAGTAATGATCCATAAAGGTTGGAAAATAATACTTGAATCCTTGTTATTAATTGACATTTAGGGTTTCACAAAAGTAACTCAGGATCGAGTAATGGAGAACGCGATTCAAGGAACATCGAGGTAGGTAGTTTTATACTACTAAGTTTTTAAAATGCATCTTAACCTCTAAATTGCCTTTATTGCTGTGATAAGCATGCTTTTGAGTTAATGATGTTTTTATACTAGTATGCAGATGTGTCTTCATGTTTTACGGCTTTAAATACGATACTAGCATGAAGTGATTTTTATGCATTGTTCGCATGTCTTGAAAATAAATGCATAAAATGCCTGATTTATTATGATTGAGATTAAGGAGTGCCATGTCATATAATGCATAACTTTAAGGGTTACCAAAAGACCCTGGAGTGCCCAAAAGACATTGGTGAGGCAGTGTGAGGGCCAGGCAATGTGAGGGACCCAAAGAGGACATGATTTTTATATTTTTGGGCTATTAAGCCTGGTGGGCACTATGCAAAGGGGTTGTTATGTACGAGGTTGGCCTCTTGGCCTCTACCACCAAATGGTGGATGATATCATTGCCAAAAAGGCATTGTCCCTTCCATGACTGCTATGGTAAACAAGGACGACCACTAGAGGTGTTCACGACACCCTTTCGAAGACATCCATAGTCGCCGTGGAGGCTATGGTAGATTCCAGTTGTATGCTGAGTATGAGCATAGTGGCCTTATGATTTCAGTGTGATTGATATGCATATAGCATCGAGATGGTTGTATACAAGTACTTGTGACCAATTGGCATGATATGTACGCCGAGAAACTCATGTGTTTGACATTAGCATCTTCTTAGAATAATGACTATTTTAAGAATTTTATGATTATTATATTTGCCTGGCTGGGTTGATGCATTTACCGAGATCTTTGTATATAAATCTATTGATTTCTATTTTATGATTTTGATCATATTTATTGTTGAATAATAAATTATGAGAAAGGATCCCATGATTGAAATTGCATCAATAAGCTTATGTTTTATACATAACTATGCATGCTTACACAAAAGGAATCACTGCTGTTTTACATGAAAAGCTCTTGGAATCATGCATGTTGCCTACTGTGTTTTCAAAATAGTAGTATCATATCACCTACTGGGTATGAAAAATACTCACCCAAATATATCATTTTTTTTTACAGATAAGGTTTAAAGAGATTTGAAGGAGTGTTAGAAGATGTTAGTACGTTGATCAAGAGAGTATCAAAGCAAGTATATAATCTCCTCTTTAGACCTGTATTTGTAGTTATTATAGTTGGACTGTGTATTGTGACTGGATAAACCTGGAAAAACATTTATGCTTTGTCATAAACTATAAACATTTCCTTGTTAATTTTGAAAGCAAATGACACTCGGGGTTCTCAAAATGAATTTAAAATAAAAAGATTTTTTGCTGCATTGCATTGTTTTCAAATAGGAGTCCCGCCTTAGGCATTAGTTTTGCATTTAAAAATGCATGTCAAAACCCAGGTCGTCACATGTTGGCCCTCAACTTCTTCCTTATGACCCTTAAGTTTGTCCTCCCTGCCATTGCCTCCATTAGCCTTGCTCTTCTTCTCCTCACTAGTGCCTTTAGTCCCAATTTCTTCCTAGTCGAGAGTGCAATGGCTAGATCTTGCATTCCCCTCCGTTATAACTCTTATTCCTCCCATGGTTGAAACCCATCCATGAAGAAGAACAACTTGTCCTTCTCAGTCATATCAGAGATCTTTAGGAGCAAATTCATGAATTGGTTAACATATTTATAGATTGATCCTATATGTTGTAGCCACTTTAGATTCTTTTGAGCCAAATATTCCACATTCTTTAAGAAGAATTGGACTTTGATCTCTTTCTTGAAGTCTTCCCAAGTGGCTATGGTGCAACAACCATCAACTATATCACCATATCTTTAACTCAACATAGCATTGTGCCATCAATGAAATACATCGTTGCCACATCTACCTTCATGGCCTCCTAAGAAATCTTAGCAGCTTTAAAGTATTGCTCTATTTGCCATAGGAAATTCTCTAAGACCTAGGCATTGCGGGTTCTGTTATAGTTGGTAGGTTCACAGATCTTGACTTTAGGAGAAAACTCCTTTGGTCCAAGTTCTCTCCCATTAGCTACATCTTCTCTAATAGGGCTAATCGAATTTTCACATTCTCTAGACTGGCTACCTCCTCACGTAGCTCTGTTATGTTGCCTTCCATGGTCTCAAGGCATTTAAACATGCACTCCACCCTCTTTGTGGTCTTGGCATCTATATATTTAAATATCTTGATCGTGCTTTGCATGTTGGCCATAAGACTATGCAAGGTATCTATGAAAGCACTAGACTTCTCCAAATATTCAACTAAGATTTGTTCAACTTACCAAACCTTTCCTCCAACGTAGTGAGGTGAGCATCCAAAGCCAACTCCTTTGATGGATCTTTGAACTCCTCCCTTCTAGTCTTTTGTTGAACCTCCACAGGCATGTTGGTCACTCCTAACTCACCTTCCATGATTCTATCACAAGGTTTACACAATCCCCACAAGCAGCTCTCAATGCGAACCGCTTTCCAAACTTCACCTAACCTCAGCTTTGATACCAACTGTCACAAGGTTGCAGTTATGCGCAACTCCTTTGCAAAGCACAAGTTAGCCTTTCCCTCCCACTCTCACTTGCTAGGGCTAGACTCACTCACCCACTAGAGTAATGAGAGAACTCAAGAAGAGACTAACTCAAAGAGAACATATTATTGCTTAGTTGAATAATCTACAATGAGCTGTCTACGTTACAAATGAGGAGCTATCCCTATTTATACATGCTCTCCTCCATCCACCTCCTCAATGGATGATTATGATTATTCCAAGTGTTAGTACGTTAATGATCAAGATCATATTTTAAAACCCTCCTCTTTCTAGAGTAATCTACCAGTCTCCTAGAGAATTATAGACCAGTACAGAAGATCTAGATATTTGTAAGGATACTTCTAGAAACCAAGCCTTGTTCCATAGATCTAAGAACATAGGCCTAAGTCCCTCAGGCCACATCCATGAGCTAAGTAGGCCTTCCTCAAAGTTTGCAAGCCTTGGTTTTGGGCCTTGTAATGCAAGTTCATGAAAAAACGGTCTAGATCTTCACAACTCTAAGCCGACTTAGAGTTATAGTCATTCTTAACCATTTAGGGTGAGGCTCATAAGAAAAAAGTAAGGGGCATATATATTACTATCTTATGTGAGTATAGAAATAATTGAGTCTTATACTTAGCACACAATTAAGGGTGCATATCCCCACTTTACCATAGGTGGGGCACACATTTTGTAGATCAATCTTGTTCATCTTATTTCTTTTACTATGGTTGACTATTTATTCTAAAGATTGAAAAGTGTACTTTCAAGGACATAAGTAAGGACAATCACAAAATGAATGACTTGGAAGGGCATATATGTTAAAGGTATCCAACCCTAGTGATTTTTATTTTATATAATATTGAGAGTTAGAGAAATTAGATGAACAATTTTTGACGACCAAAGGTAGGGCGAAAATGGTAAAGTGAGGCCAGCCAACTCAAGTATGCATCATGTGATTATATTATGATGCTAACAATGAAAAAATGACAATGACTAAATGTAGGACTCAATTATCAAGTGGGGGCCACCACATTAGAATCCACAACATGGGCCCACATAGAAATCATGATGAAAAGCCTAGAAGAGTCCAATGCCATGCCTTAGGCATTGTGAGCCAAGGCCAAGGCCATGCCTAGCACACACTAGCCCTGGGCCATAGATGTGTCTAGGGTGAGGATAGCCCAGGGCTAGCATAGCTTAGCACACCTGCCTATGGCTTGATCATTTGTAGCTGTCCCACTTCTCTAGCCATTATTAGGGACCATTTTACTTGATCAATACTCTATTTTTTAAAGGTTAAAGTTGTGGATCCATCTCCCTTCCTTTAGGATAAAGTTATAGTGTCAACTCCCATTACTTGGGGTTAAAGTTATGGCCTAACTTGTATAATTCGAGGGAAAATCAATTGATTGTAGTTAAGTGTTTAATTTTAGTTAAAATACCTCTAGTTTAGCATTTAATTAGATTATTTAACTTATCAAATTTATAATTTTTAGCCTAATTTTTCATTTTAATTTCAATTAATTATTCAATTGTTGATTTGCAAAATTTAACAGTCAAATGATCATTAGAGCTAATCAGAGGTGTAGTGCATGGTTTAGATGATTTTAATATAGTCTTGTATTTTGCAAATTAACCAAAATAGGCTTGGATAGCTCAGATCAAAATTCAACAGTGTAGATCATCCTAAAGGACATTGAATGGTTGGGATCAAATAATGAACTAGATTGTTCATAAGGTAAGAAAGAATAGGAAACCTAGGAAAAGGAAATGACTAAAGAGAAAGGTGAAGAATACTTAATAGTTGAAGGAAAGTGGGGAGAAAACAAAATTAGAAGGGGAATAAAATTAGAAACTTAGGGAGTTATAAAAAAAGAAAAAGGGAGCTAGAAAAAGAAAGCCTCTCAACTATAGAAGGAGAAGACCTGCCCAACACTTGCAAGACAACTCTCTCTCTCTCTCTCTCTCTCTCTCTCTCTCTCTCTCTCTCTCTCTCTCTCTCTCTCTCTCTCTCTCTCTCTCTCTCTCTCTCTCTCTCTCTTCTTCTTCTTCTTCTTCTCACTCCCGGAATAGTCATCTTCACCTGTTTTAGGAAGCCCAAGTCAGATTTTCCCTATTTTGCCTCCAAAATCCCCTCCTTCTCTTCTTCCCATCTCCACTGTCATCTAATTCTATTATTATTCCCATTTTGTTTTATCTAGAATTTGCTATCCAGTTTTGTGTTATTTTTAGTCAATTCTAGGAATTGTGTAATCTAAGCCTATTTTATTTAAGCTTAACCTAATCAAGCTTTAATAAGCAGGATTCCTTTATTTCTTGATCTTTTTCATCTTAGAATTCTAATTAATCTTCAAATCTTATTCTTAGGATATCTCTTCACTTATCTAACATCCCTGATCTTCAATATGAAATCCAAAGATTAGATCTAAGTCATACAAAATCCTTCCTTAGTCTAGATCATCAAAGTTTTGGGGAATTTGCTTAATTCGGCCATTGGATCATTAATCAGAAGTATCAGTGAGAGATTGATAAAGGCATATCAACTTTGATGATATCATATTTGAAGTAATGTTTATAATCAAGTTACGAAAGTAGATTTTATTTGTTTTTTAGTTAATTTTTTGTCTTTTTGAACTTGGATTTCTATAATTTTCATTGGTTAAATAGATTTGAGTTTACAATTCCTTGTTATTTAATTTAATTTAATTTTTGAAAAATTAAATTTTATTTAAACTCCATCTTTTTAGGTCGAGTTCCTGTGGGATCGACTTGTACTTACATCAAATATACTACAATAGCCCATGTACTTGCAGTAAATAATCAACAATTGTATCAAGTGAGACTTATTAATTTGTACTTCTTTCTTAAACAAGTGTCTTATTGAGTGGCATACTTGGATTTTATTACCTGTATTCATCATCCAAAAAGAAACATTGACAAAAACCTAAGGTTGTTAATGGGCAACCTATTTCTTTTGGGTTTGTTCAAGAAGTTTAGGATTCAATAGACTCTGCAACCTTCTTGCTTAGAGCATTTGAATCTATTACACTTATTTGAGAGTCTTGTAAGGACCATTAAATATTGGATATCATAGCATCAATTGCCTTAATACATTTGTAAGAAGCATGTATCTATGGACTCATGTTATTCTATCAATGTTCTTTCCAATATAGATTCCATCTTTAACATGGACGGGGGACTACAAATTTTTGCACCTTGAAGACCAATATAAAATAAGAGATGAAAGTCAAGTGCAAGAAACTTACCATGAGGACTACATATGGATCATGTATGGGAGGTCTACCATGAAAGCTATTTTCTACTTAGACAATTAATGGAGAAATATAGGAAAATGAGTAAGGACCTCTACATGATCTTTATTGATTTAGAAAAAGCTTATGATAGGATCCCTAGAGAGTTAATATAATGGTGTATTGGGAGAGAAAGGGTTTCTTGAGAGTATATAGACATAATTAAGGATATGTATGAAGGATTGGTAACAAATGTTAGGACAACTAACGAAGAGACTAGTAATTTTTCTATCACCATAAGATTGAACAAGGATCAGCATTGAGCCCATACTTTTTCATATTGGCTGTAGATGAGTTAACAAAATATCTATATGAGGAGATTCCATGGTACATGTTCTTTATAGATGGTATAGTTTTGATTGATCAGAGAAGAGAGGGTGTAAGCACAAAGTTAGATTTATGGATAGATGCATTAGAATCTAAAAGAGTTAAAATTAGCTGAACTAAAACAGAGTATATGAATGCAATTTTAGCAAGGAGAGTAGTGAGAGTGAAGCACCAGTAAAGATTGATAACTAAGAAGTCCCCTTAAAAGAACGCTTTCGATACTTTGGATCAATGATTCATGAGAGCAAAGAGATTGAGAGAGAGGTTATCTAGAGAATCCAAGCAGGCTGGACAAATGGAGATGTGCCTTTGGAGTTTTGTGTGATTGGTAAGTGCCACCCAAACTAAAAGAAAATTTATATGGGATGGTTATAAGGCCTGCTATGGTCTATGGATCAACGTATTGGGCAATTAAGGAATAACATGTACATAAGATGTGCATTGTCGAAATACAGATATTGAGATGGATGAGTGTCAAGACAAAAAAGAATAGAATTAGAAATGAAAACATTAGAGAAAACTTAAGGGTACTACCAATAAGTAACATGAGGGAGGTTAGACTTAGATGGTTTGGACATGTCCAACGGAGATCGAATATGGCACTGATTAGAGGAAGTAAGATGATCCAAATCCAAGATTGTAAAAGGGCAAGGGGAAGGCCTAAAAGAACATGGATAGAAGTAGAGAGAAAAGATTTACAAACTTTGGAGCTAAATTAAGCCATGACACTTAATAGAGGGGAATCAAGGAACAAGATTCATGTGACTGACACCTAATAGGGATAAGGTCTTGATGCCGACGACGACTAAGAATCCCAACTCTTTTTTTGAGGCACACAATTAATTTTGAACACCTCATACATAGTATCAATATAAGGCAAGTCGATCTGGAACTCCAATGATATGGTACTGTTTTGTATTTTCTGCATTTTGCATCTTGGACTCGCTGCATTATGCCAAGAAAGAGAGTTTTACTGACAAATACATCCTGCGGATAATATTAAATTATACTTCACCACATTAACCTTGAGTCAACTCGTTTTTTGAAGTCCACATTGTATCTGCATGCATTTTGAGTTTCGATACCTTGCATCAAGAGATCAGCTATGTGCGCGGAGATACCATTCTGATCACAGACGCCATTAATGTAGAGTGATCTTGTTATGTTTTGGCCTTTTCTCACCCCTTTGATTCTCTGACCATGATTCGCATTTTGATTCTAAATTATCTCAGTCACTTTCCCTTTTATTAGTAATATTTATCGCAATTAAAAAGAAAAAATCCCATCTCTATCACTCTTGCGTGGATGTGCATGCGTGTGGTTTACTCTACCGCTGACATATAGTAAGTCACAACTCTTTCACTTTTGTCTTCCTCGTTCTTTCTCTCGATTTTCATTTGGGCTTTTGATCTACGAATGGCCTCCGATAAACTTGAAGTAGAAGTAGAAGTGAAGTCCTCTGCGGAGAAGGTTTGGGAAAACATCAAGGATATTGTCAAGGTGTTCCCTGTGGCTTTCTCTGACAGAGGTAGTACCATGGAGATACTTGAAGGAGATGGCAAGAGCCCTGGTTCCATGGCGCTCCATGTACCGGGAAGGTAAAGAAAAACCCAGAATTACCCATATCTTGCCCTCGATTAAGTATTTCTCAATAAATCACAGATTAGCCCGAGTTATTTACGTATTACCAGGTCAAGTTTGATATAATCCACTTCTGGTTTTCATCTTATATAATCATGTCAATCAATAGCTCTGTGACTGGGCCGAGAGAATGAAAATTCGACTGCCTAAATAATCGACTCACGAAACTTGACTGAGTTTTATGTTAGCTGTAGTATGTATAGTGCCATAGCATTACTATTGATTTATGAGATGCACTCTTTACAGGGCTTCCTTTCCCGCTTACCACAGTAAGGATCGACATGGTAGATGAAGTTAACAAATTGATCTCTTATACTATGCTCGAAGGCAGCATAATGGTGCTGTGGAAGAAATTCAAGCCTAATCAGCAAGTTGTACCATAGGATGATGATGCGTTGGTAAAATGGTCTGCCGATTTTGAAAAGGCAAATGAGGATGTTCCAGAACAACATGCTTTGGCAGAAACTTTTGTGAAGAGGTTCAAACATTTGGATGTTTTCCTACTCAATGCCTAGAGAATACAAACACCAACCTGATGTTTGTTAGTACTATCTTAACGAAGTTGATGAATATTTTATTAAGCAGCGGTGGTCAAGGGCGAATGCCTCTCTCCTAAATTATATGATGGTCCCTGGCTACAAACATATGGCGCAACAGGTTAGGTTGTTTTCTGTTCGTCTACTAACGTTGTGTGAGAGTGCTGCCCTATCTGTGGATCTATCTATGAAGTAAGATCAACCATCAATATGATTAGGTTGTCAATGTTAGTTTTTTAGTTTCAAAGACCTACTTATCTTTTCTAACTTTTCAAAAGACCTTTTTTTCTTTCTTTTCTTTTTCTTATTGTCTTCAACAGGAATACTTGTATGATGTGCGCATTACACATATTATAGTGGCACCACTTTTGGATAATAGGAACCGTTTATCTAATATCTGTAACTTCAGATATCTTAACGCCACCAAGATTGACTGAATCTAATCTCCAGAAAAGGTGCATTTATCTAGTTCATTTTGAATCATTCTTTGAACTGTGTTTATAACATTCCATATTTAAAGAAATTAAAATACAGTTTTAGGTAATCCACAATAAGAGAAATCAGATGAACGGTTCATATTACCCACAGGTGAGGCCCATGGGGGTGCATCACACAAGCACCATACAAATATTCCTCTCATTTCAAATACCCAACCTACACATAAATTCTTCATGGAATCTTTATTGCCGGCTGTGTTTTCCAACAAAAAGTCGTTAATGCCTCTTAGCTAATTGTAACTCTTTTCGTTTTATTATAACTTAACTCTCTCTTATCGTCAATTTTTTGGCTTCAAAATGTTCAAAAACGGAGGATGTAGACACATCCAACAGAAGTGAGATTTGGTAGCTAGACAATATGAGACGAGGCAAATTAGATCAATGTCTTGAATCTCTGAAAAAATTAAAAATGTAGGCTTGCTTTTCAATTTTGGGAATACCTAAGATACAGTCGTGATAATAATTATTCCTCTCTCTCTCTCTCTCTCTCTCTCTCTCTCTCTCTCTCTCTATATATATATATATATATATATATATATATATATATATATCTTAATTACTTGATACAATTGGATGTATGGTGGTTGTATTGAATAATTAAGAAAAAATACAAGTGGCCCACTTATTGAGTTTTCTTCAATGATAGTTCAGCTGATCTGCAATGCATCATATGACTCATGATCCAAATGTGACAGTGCCTTATGATGGATTTGACAACTATCTTTTTGAAGACATTTAAGTCTATTAGGAATAATCAATTAACCTAATTCAAATGAAGTTGGGATCTTAGACGGTATTGATTTATGATATATGCTTTTTGAATTGAGCTTTTAGGATTGAGTATGTCATTCCCTCCATTGAGATTCAAACTTTGGATAATCTAACCCATTCATCTTCTACATGCTCCCATGATAGCCTATCTACTGAAAGTCGTTGGTTACTTCCAGCTACTAGTTGTCTCTAGTTTAGTCTGTTGAAAACTCCAATGGTCATAAATGAAATACATTTCGATTGCAAAAATTACTCGCTAGAAGCATTCAAAGTTATGAAGTTTTGCAACTAGTCTAAATAGAGAAGGACAAAGAAGATGGATGGGTCAGATCATCCAAAGGTGTGGCTTAGATGGACTCAATCCTAAAACTCAGTCTAGATAGAATTTCTATTGATTTGCAAAGCCTTGTTAGATGGTTTGCACCTCAAAGTTCTCACTTAATTGATGTAAGCCCTTTGACTTTTGAAATCTCTATTAAATTATTTCTTTTTCATTTATCATCATGCATTTAAAAGCAAAGAAATAGAAATCTAAGAATAGGGTACAGTTTTTTCTGTCGATTATCCATAGTGGGGTTTACTAGATAATATGCATGTACATATGTATATTTGAAATGGTAAGATGTTTGATTAAGAAATCAAAATGAGCACTAAAGACAACAATCAATACATTTTTTTCACCTTGTACATCAGCCCCAAAATAGAGAGGATGGAATTGCACCTCCATTGACTGCTACATACAAACTCCACTAAACAAAAGGATAAAAGCCACAAAGAACATATGCAAGTCATGAAACAACTTATAAAAGGTCCCATTAACTTTTAGTTTCATATGAGTCACTTGAAGGAGCTTGAAGAGTACTGCCTTTCATAGGTTCCTCTACTAGTTAAAATGTGATTAGGAGACGAGATCCTAATTTCCTCCAAAGCATATATGGCAATGACATGAGGACTATGTATACTAACTAAAGCTTCACATGAAACAAATTCCTCTATTCTACTACAAACATATTTAGTTAACTTGTCTCCACCTTCATTAGCAAACCTATAGACATGCTCAAAGGTCACTTACTTTTGATGCATCTATTGCATGATTCTTTCAATCCATTGAGCAACTCTCCATAGAGGATTATGTTTCCTTAACATAGGCTTAATAGTATTCTTGGAGTCTCCTTCCAAAATTAATGGAAGAACTGGTTGTAATCTCCATAGGTTAAGAATGTGGAAAGCTGCAGCCACCTTTGCCATAATGGAGTTAGCTTACCATCTTACCGTAAAGATCTTCTTCCCAAGATGATTTCTAAGGATACCACCATGTCTTGACAACCCAAGCTTACCTGTACTAGCTCCATGAAAGTCATTCTTGTAGGAAAAGGGAGGAAGTGGAATCCATATAGGAGAAGGTTGTCCATCTAGACTTTTGCATTTGTCTGTGCAATCACATAGAGTAAAACAAGAGGGGCAATTTTCCCTCAAATAAGGGGTTTTTGTATTTATTAAGTGATTGGGATAAACCAAGTGGATCCATACATGCAACCTTTGACTACTGATAAATAAAGATAATCTTTGATTACACGATATACATAGACATATAAAAAAAACACTCTTGATTAAAGGTTCACAAGGTATAACCAAAGTACAAGGATTTGTGGTTTTAATTATCTTCAAATACTCTATTATATTAGTTTTACAATATGATTAGGCTCTTAACTAAATTTTACTATGTGATCTAGTTAATAACTGATATTGACATGTCTTCTAAAGTATTGTGTAGACTTGGTAAGAGTATGTGGCTTTTGAATCCTATCTGTCCAATATTAGGTGAGGCATTAACACATTCTTTCTTTCATCATTTAGGCATAGGTAGCTTTATCGTAGCCTCAAGGGCATAGCAATATCATTTTTTTATTTGTATGTAAGAGATGCATAGTAGTGTTAAGGATATATTTTGCATCCCTTTAACCATTTGATATTAGAATAGAACACATGTTTTGACATTGACTGGTAAACATCTAAAGGGCATGAAGATTAACTCTATTGGAGTTGTAGAGTATCATCTTCAAACACAATAAGTTATATGTGATTAGAATTTTTACCGTTCAAGGCTTTTGAGTTGTTAGCACTGTTTTAGTTAGGATCCTTTGTTGTCTTGAGGCTTTTCTAGTTGATAGGACCTGTCTAATTAGAACCCTCAATTTCTAGAACTCTTTGAGTTGGTGAGGCCTATTTGAACATAGTCCTTATTTTATAAAACTCTTTCACTTTGTGGGGCCTACTTGGAGAATGTCATTGATTTTTGAAACTCTTTGAGTTTTAGAGCTTATTCAGCTAAAGTTCTTATTTTTTATGACTCTTTAAGTTGGTTGGCCCTCATGGCCATAGTCCATGTTTTCTAAGACTCTTCAAGTTATAAGGCTCATTTGACTAGGATCCTTAATTTGTGGGAGTCTTTAAGTTTATAGGACTCATTCAACTAGAGTCTTCAATTTGTGAAACTCTTCAAGTTGATAAGGCCCATTTTGCCGATTCTTGGGTTTCTAGGACTGAATTAGATGGGCCTATTCAGCTAGATTTCTTAATTCGTGGGACTCTTTGAGATAGCAGGGCCTGTTCAACTAAAGTCCTTGCTTTGTAGAACTCTTCAAGTTAGCATGCCCTGTTTGGCTGGAGTGCTAAATTTGTGGGACTTTTTAAGTTGCGAGGTCCTTTCAACTAGATTCCTTGATTTCTTGGACTTTTTGAGTTGTGGTGCCCATTTGACTAGAGTATTTGTTTTATAGGATTCTTCAATCAATGGACTCTTGGTTTTTTGAGGACTCTAAGGTCACCAAAGTCTTTGGCTATAAGAATCCATCCTGTTTTAGGAGTCTTAGGCTTTTAGATTTTGGTTAGATTTGGGCCGTCCGACTTTGACTGTGTTTGAGAGTCTTTAAGTTGTGGGGCTTCAAATTGGGTTCAAAAGTCTTGTGTTGTGGGACTCATATTCTATGTTTTAGGATTTTGGTGGGATAGATAGGGAGCAAAATATTAGGTGTTCTAGTTTGGATGTCAACTAGGGCCTACTAGTTGAAGAGTTTAAGTGTTGGTTTTTTCTAAGACTAACTTCTTGAGGGACTCCTATATTATCTTAGGATCTTGGTAGAATAGACAGAGACTACAAGACTTGAAGGATAAAAGTACAAGGTTGTCATGAACATCTTAGTGCAAAATATTTCTGCAAGACAAAGTTGCTTGAAGTATAAACAATCTCATCCGTTTTTAGTAGGAAAATTGAGCATTGAGCATTGACTAATTTCTCAATAAATCATTTACTTATTATAGTTATCACTCTATAAAACCTCCCTAGGCTCATGGAAAAGCTAGTGTTCTCATTGTAAGGAACATTTTGATATAAAACTAAAAGAAATTCAATTTAATTTGAGAAAGACTTGACTTGAAACTTTTGATGTAGCTCAAAATAATTCTCATTAATGTCAAAATTTACTCTTAACATAACAATGATCAAAACAATAAAGATAGAAGAGAAGTGATACATGTAAGAATACTAACCATTCCCACATCTTAAGAGCTTTCTTGAAAAGACATGTGGCTAGTTCAACTTGGGACTGGTTAAGATGACATGTGGCTTCAAACTCTATTAATTAGCATCTCAAGTTTAGATGATTGGTGACTTGTAGAACACTAAATCATAAGAGCAGTGAACACCCATACATATATCATTTCTCTGAAAAACAAATGTATATGTTTACTTGTTCTGGTATCAAAATTGCATCATTTATAACATGCTTAGCTAGTCATTCATAGCTCCTTATAATTATATCCACCTCTTTGCAATCCAAATAAAATAGGATTTTGTGAAATTCTTTTAGCTCCAAACCCTATAGTATTATTCAAATAATTATTCAACAAGCAATCCTATAATTTTTAGGTAAAAAAACCTACTTATCAAGAATGGGAGTTGGGTAAAGCAACCTCCCTACTTGGACTAATGAACTAAAACCTTGGGCTTGCTTGGTGTTCATGAAGCAAAAGAACTAAGTAGCATGGCCTGACTCATGCTAAAGTAGATGATCAACTTTACTCAAAAGTGAACAATTAAAGCTTTAAAGAAGGTTGTGTATTTTCCCTATCTCACTCATTCCACTATTACAATGTTTGTACAATACAATCTTTTGACTATAAAATTGAAAATTTCACACTTTCAATAAAAAATAAAAAGTATAATTTTAACTATGATCTTGATGTCCATAAATTGTACAATGAAATATTTAAAGAATTATGTTTGGATTTTTAAACCAATATTATAAAGTTCCTAAGGAGCCAAGGCAATTCAGACTTGTTTTCTAGTGGTCAAACATGTTTAGAAAATTACAAAAACTTCAATTGTTTGAAAAACTATATTTCAAATGACCTAAATTGTAGTTTTTTCACTTAAGTTTTCATTAAGCACTAATATAAAATTTTAGAATTTCTAACTATTTCCAATTAGGGTAATACCCTTTGGCAATTTGAGTTTTGATAATTTGATCAAACCTCCAAAAATTCAATTTTGGACCTAAAGCTAAGAGCTAACCTTTTTTTCCTTTTAAAATTAGGTCTTGGAATATGTTTTATTGAATTCAATCAAGAGTTGTTTTCTTACATTTTACCTAAGTAAATGTCTTATTTACCCTTCACAATCATATATTGTGAAAGCATAATAGCAAGGACAAAAGAATTGGCAGCCTATCCAATAGGGGTACTTATAAATTTTCTTCTTATAGTACGCTGAAGAGAAGAGGGCATGCATTTCTCTTTCTTCCTCTTAAAAAGAAAAGGAAAGAGGTCTCTCTTTTTCTTTTTGCTTAAATTTAAGGTCAATACAAGGGTGCACCACCTCCTTTATTGCATTTTCTCTCTTTCTCTCATTGCAACTCTCTTTTCCAAACAAAGGAACCTTTTTTTGCTTTTACTCCCTCTCTTTTTCTACAAATAGGAGCAACACTTCGCTAGGGTGTAGGGGGGTGGGGAGAGAGAGAGACAGATGTGTGGAGCCACCTTCTATGATGTGTTTTAACTTTTTTAGAAACCTTGTTCCTTACATTGCTCTCATTCCATTTGAAAACTAGTGTAACAAAGAGAGGTAAGGCCTCCTTTGTTACTTTCTCTTTCTCACCCCTAAGGTTTAGAGCAACAAAACCAAGCTATAAGCCCCTTGTATTGCTCTCTCTCTCTCTCTCTCTCTCTCTCTCTCTCTCTCTCTCTCTCTCTCTCTCTCTCTCTCTCTATCTATCTATCTATCTATCTATCTATCTATCTATCTATCTATGTGTGTGTGTGTAGGAACCAAATTTTGAGTCACCTATAACATCACATGTTAAAATTTTAGTTCTCTAATGATGTCCTATAGTTGCCCTAGAAGTATCCTATTTATGTAGAATTCCAATAGAAACACCATCAAATGGCCTTGCAATATTAAGAGCATAAAAGATACTAAGCTAAGAAAGAGACGACATGACATTGAATGACATCCTCATGCAATTGCATGCTCCAAATCTTCTAAAGGCATCATTTAGACACATGGCCTTCTTGGAAAGAGTCATGGTGCTATTGCATGACCTTAGAAGTTATCATATGATTGCACAACCCAAGGACTTATGCATACTTGTCCCCTTTAGACCCTTCTAGAAGAGAACAAAAGTTTCTAGATAATGGTGTGTCAGTGTAGTAAAATTGATAAGTGTTCCCTAAGATGCAGTTGCATGACATTATAAGCCAGGATGCTAAACAATAGCACGAAACCATGAACACGTACTCAGCTCTAGAAGATGACAGAATCATCCAAATGATGGTAAATCCATATGACCATGTAACTTAAGTCATGTGACATGACCAAGTTTCATGTGATTGCATAACCTAGACAGCAAGAAAAAAAATTAGATTTTGGAATTTGAGTGGTTGAGGTATCCCTTAGAAGCCAATATAAAAGGGTTCCCTCAAAGAGCAAAGGTAAGTTTCCTGGTTGACAAGTTGCACTACTCTTGAAAATGTTTCTCTAGGTCTTTGCAACCCTCAAAGCCAAGAAAAAGTCTACTAGAAAGTGAAAGAGTGACCATCTTGCTTAGGTACACCTTAGGAGAGCTCTAATCTCATGGTTTCAACTATTTATATTATCTTCTGATCTTCTCATACAATTCATTCTATATTGGGCAAGTATAGTTTTTCTTTGCTTCTTCTTGCTTAAGTTTTAGTCTTTCTGCATATTAGAGTAGTTACATATAGAAAAAGAGATGCTTTCTTTCTTGCTTTCTAAAAGTAGATTTTCTGCTTCAATGAATAATCTCTTAGTTGAGTAGAGTGGGAATTTCTTCTAGAGGAGAGGAAAATGAAAGAATTTAATTCTTTACAGATCATGCAAATTCTATTTTCACCCTTAAATCTGCTATGACTATTTGGTCCATTACCTTTCCTAGGACAGTTAGCTTTACCATATCTAGATTGATCACATTGTCCAATCGTCTTCCATTAGATTGGGCTTTTTATCCTTTTTATTAAAATTTCTTTTCTTACCATGAATTTGATTTAGCTTAGAAGATGATCCTTGTCAATTTTTCTTTATACAAATTCACATGGAAAGTTTGCCCCAGAGAAATAATATTTATCATACAACCTATACTTTGTAGCTATATTATTAAATAAAGCACTAGATGTAGTCTTAAATAATATTTCAATATCTAGATTCATCAATATCAACATAATATACTATGCCTTTCTATCATTCTCAAGATACTTTCAATATGAATTATGCCATTCTACTATAGCATTAGTAGGTAGTTCAGCAACCGCGACATCAATTACATATTCAACTAAGTATTGGAGAAGTAAGTATCAAATTCTTCCCCTTCACATCAGAAAATTATTTCCATTCAACTTCTTAGTTTCACTAAGTTTAGGGGTGATTGTTTTGGAGACCATTATACATTGTTATAACTAGATATTTGAATATAGAAAGAAAAACTTTCTATTAGTATAGTATTTAACCAATTACAAATAACAATAATTACACAGAATACTAATCAATTTACCTTGAGTGAAAAAATATACAAATAATTCAAGACAATCTAGATCATTATATGTAACTTGCAATTAATTTAGAACATTTTTCTTGTAAACTAGAATTTATCGTGTATGACTCTTCTTTCAAGAGTTTAGATATAAACTTTATTCAATTCACAAAAACTAGTATTTATCAAACCAACTATCAATTGGTGAAATTTAAAATTTAATTGATACATAAATTCTTAATTTAGCAATCATACACTAATTTTAGCAATTCACAAGATATCATAGTGTTGTATGTTTAACACTTATTCTACAACCAAATTAGAAATACTACAGCTAAAAGTACACATCTTTGAATAGAAAGGTGAAGAACAACCCTACATGCTAATTCACAAATTGATGTTAATATACAATCTCAATTTCAAAGATGCAAATCAGTGGTGTAAGTTATTCAAGTATATTTCAAAGCTAATACATGAGATGATAATAGAAATCAACACCTAAACAGTCCTAAAACATTCCCTATTTTGGCAACATTTATGGGCTACATATTGGGATAAAAGCCATCCCAATTATATCTCTAATTAATCTTCCTAAAAGGTTAAAAAATAATGAGAATTTTGTTCTAAAGATTGCTTAAAAATTGGAGAAATAATCTCACAAATGTTGCATAAACACATAACTACTATTGGGAAAAATAAAACAAGATCTAAATCTATAATTTAGAACAATCAATTTGCTCAACTTAGATAATAGTCTTGTATTTTAATACCTACGATAAGTACACATAAGAAATAGATCAACACCTAAAACAATCATCAAATTATACATAAACTTTAAGATGAATCACGTCCATATAACATTAAATTAATTATGCAAGAAAACATGATAAAGGAAGTGAAAATACACATGAAAAAACATACCTAAGATCATTCTTAATTTGTCTAATTAATCTCTTTAGCAATTAGGCACAAATTGCCCAAATAAATTAAAAGAAGATAGTGCCTATATTGAATTAAATTTTTACCTAAAAATTCTTGACAAATTAAGACAAAATCTAATTCATCTAGAGCATTTAACTTGTGGCTTTTGCTGGGATTGATTTGTCATAGTGTGACTTAGAGATCACAGGTTTTAGGTGTGGAAATAGTCTCTTACAAATATACAAGGTAAGGTTGCATACTATAGACCCTTTGTGGTCTACCCTTCTTCAGACCTCATATATAAGAGAACTTCATGCATCGGGCTGTCTTTTTTATTTAACTTGGCTTCTAATACCAATATTGGTCCCAAAAGCTCTAGATTACATAATATGCAAAAAGAATAAACAATGAAACTATAAAAAAAATTACTATTTTTCCATACTAAATAACAACAATTAGATAAAATTAGAGTCATTAGATAACATAGATCTTATCACCATCAATCAACGGAGTTTCTCTTAGATATTTTCCTTTAAACACCAATATCTGAACATGAACTAAGATATCAAATCAACAAGAAAAAGTAGTGATAAATGCAAACACAAGGGAAATCTACACTAGACTCCTTCCCGATCAACTCCCCAGTCTGATTTTAATAGCATAAGATTTGATACTTCAAAACCAGATCATTTGAATCTCTTTCTTCTTCATCAAAAAAGGCACAAGAGCGGAGAGAATAGAGTAGTACAGTTTGTCATCTTTTTTCTACATAATTATTACATGGTTTATGATTTCATTTCATAATTAGAATAGTTTTTTAATTAGTTTACTTGTCATGCAAGCCTATCATGACCTATAATGCTTATAAGTTGATATAAAAATTATAATTAAATAAAGAAAGCTGGTCCACGTGTAACTCTATGTTAATCAAGTAATACAAGGCCCATTCATATCAATTAACCCGAATGTATACCTATAACCTAAGCCATTGTCATGTAATTGGTTGATCATGTCAATTAGATGATCTAAGCATGTGATCTGATTTAATTACCGAAGACATTATTTGATCCTGCGACTTGATTGACCACTAGGACCATCAAGAATTGTGTATGCTAGCCTGAGGACAACTGATTAACGTGATTATCTAAGATACTTTTATTCGATTTTATTTGTGTTGAAAATCACTGCCCCAAAATTTTTAACTCTTTTCAAAGACCAGAAGAAGTGGATAGATCATCCACATGCATTCATTTTTCATGTCATACCTATTTTTTTGTACGTCCAACGAGACGAGCGGCTTAAATACTCCATGTAGGTCAAAAAGGAGCATCGACTTGTTGGGACGCTCAAAAGCTTCCTGCAAAGAGCTAATAAAATGGAAGTGATTAAGAAATGGAAGAAAAAGTGACACTTGAAGAACGCCGCACTCAAGGCGCCGTCCGCGAGTCAGGAAGTCATAGAAGACCGCAACATCCCATAATGCGCCCCACCCCATTATATATATACATGAAGCAGTAGAGCACCGATAAGCACAACTCTTTCATCTTTGTCTACCTTGTTATTTCTCTCAATTTTCATTTGGGCTTTTGATCTAGGAATGGCCCACTCCGGTAAACTTGAGGCTGAAGTGGAAATGAAGTCCTCTGCGGAGAAAGTTTGGGAAATCATCAAGGATATCGTCAAGGTGTTCCCAGTAGCCTTCTCTGACAGATATAATACCATGGAGATAGTTGAAGGAGATGGCAAGAGCCCTGGTTCCATCTGGCGCTCCATATACCAAGAAGGTAAAAGAAATGCCCATAATTACCCATAACTTGCCCTCGATTAAGTATTTCTCAATGAATCACGTATTAGACCAAGTTATTTATGTATTAACTGGTCAAGTTTGATCTAATCCACTTCTGGCTTTCATCTTATATAATCATGTCAATCAATTGCTCTTTGACTGCCCGAGATAAAGAAACTTTGACTGCCTAAATAATCAACTCACCCAACTGGACTGAGTTTTATGATAGCTGTAGTATGTGTAGTGCCATAGCATTACAGCTGATTTATGAGGTGCACTCTTTACAGGGCTTCCTTTCCCGCCTACCACCAAAAGGATCGACATGGTAGATGAAGCTAACAAATGGATCTCTTATACTATCCTCGAAGCTCCCATTATGGTGTTGTACAAGAAATTCAAGCCTAGTCTGCAAGTTGTACCACAGGGTGATGGTGCGATGGTAAAATGGTCTGCTGAGTTTGAAAAGGCAAATGAGAATGTTCCTGAACCACATGGTCCGGCAGAAAATTTTGTGAAGAGGTTCAAGGATTTGGATGGTTTCCTACTTAATGCCTAGAGAATACAAACCCCAACCTGATGTTTGCTAGTACTATATTAGTGGAAGTTGGTGAACACTTATCTGATTACAGCCATCAATGTTTTTTGTATTAATTAATCCAGTAATACGTACCAAGCGTGGTTTTTTTTGTTGTTGAAGTTGGATTACATCACCGATAAGTTTGCGTGTCAGTTTCTACAGATTGGAAAATGGATCTAAGGATCAATGGTCTCCTTTAGATGGAGTATGAGATCTACAAACCCAGAGGCCGTTGAATTAGCAAAATCTGGTATTATGAGGGATACCGAGTCTGTGGATTTCTCAGTGCTTCCTTTCTTCCCTTCTCAACGCACAGTAATTCAGTCTGGGTAGTTGTTGTCTTGATTCGGAAAGACTTAATTTCTTGTGAATGGTTCTTTGTATCTTATGACATTCTCTGGCCTACTTATGTGTGTCGCTTCTCAATAAACCTAAAACCATTTCAAAAGAAATAGTTTACCATGTCAGTTTGTCTTTGGTAATTTTCAGTTTCGCTACTCAAGAGAACAGCAGTTATATTGTGTTGGAATGCGCCTCTAAATTAGTAAACGAACGTGCAACCAGCTATAAAAGTACATTGAGGAGCCAGTCATCGGTGATCAATCTGCTCCTCTTTGGTTATAAGACTTTGACAAATCATTTGTAATTCAGCTTAATCCGGTAATTTTGTGTATAAAGTTATACAACAGTAATCTGTATTTATAAGAAAACGGCAAGAGCTTTTGAGTCGTGTTTGGAGATTTTAAAGTTTAAATTGGGGCATATAAACGACGTTGGAACTTTCATAGCTGCACTGTTTGTATATATACGTCGATGGGGGCAAATGAGAGAGCCACAGACATGATCAAAACGATGCAGGAACTGATCTCAATTGACACTACAGGTGTCTTTTACTTCTTCTGGTCAAGACCTGTAATCGATTGATTTCAATCATCTAAAGCTGAACATATTAATATTTGGAGAATATGAGAATGAAAGAGCACAAATGATTGAATGAGTCTCTTTCTTACCAATGATTCAAACCATCTATCTCGTAGGTTACTCTAGGGATGAACGAGTATATGGCAAAGATCCAACAGCTTCGAACATCATGAACCTCTTATTTCTGCCATTAAATGGACTATCAAAAAATCAAAACGTAATGATTTGTATTCAACAATAAATCTTTCATGAATTAACGGCTTAAAATCATTCAATAGTGGAGGATTTTCATTTATTTTTGGAAACGCACACTCCTTAGAGGCCTTGAACCCTAGGTAGCATGACCATGGGAGAGGATTCTTGTGCCATTGCACTAGCACCCCTTTGTTTTCCTTCTAAGCAAAGAATTATAAATCAAGTCACCCACACACTCTTCCTCACCCACATTCTTAAATCTATTTGTACCAAAGGATCAAGTGGTGATTGAAACCTGTGACCAAGCATATTTCAGAAGAGATGTCAAGATGTTTGAGACCAATTGCACTAGACATTTGTTAGCACACTAGAAGTCCTTTGCTCCACTGATAGGTTCCATAGAACACTCATATATGGCAAGCTCCACCACCATATAGGTGGTTTTGATCGGTTGTAAACCTAGGTCTCATTTGGCAAAAACTCATTTTGTCTACATGTCTCTTTTTAAACATTTTAGTTGGTTGTTCATAGATTCTTGGATGGGTAGCAGCTAGAGAAAAACATGTTAAATGCTAGGATTTTCGAGTTCTAAAATAGAATAAATATGGACAAATCATTAATTAAATTCCTATGCTAGTTTCCATAGGGTTAGTCTAGCAAGAGTTAAGTCGACTTAAGAGGAGTTTGACTGAATTTCTCATTAACTTGCTAAATCTTGTTAGTCCAAGATGAGTTTAGCCTATTTTAATGAAACTCTTGCTAACTTTGTGTTAGTCTTGCACAATTTTTGTAGATTATCTTGTAATTCTACTTGGACTACAAGATTTTGTCAAAACTCCATGTAACTCTTCATTAGTGGACTATCTTTAAGCTTGGCTAGATTGTGGAAGAGTTTTAGTTGTAGGACCTTTTTTAGTAAAAATTGAACTAGAAACTTGACTCCAGCAAAACACAAGGGGGTCGTCTTTTAGTGGAGGTTTCACAATATCCTCTAAAAATTAAAACTCTACGTATGATTAAAAGGATAAAATCCTAGAAAATAGATTTTGTAATTTTGACCCTAGAAAACGTATGTTACAACTATCCAATGGTTGTGAAACTAACTTCTAGCTTATTTATGTTATTCTTAATATCATGAATGACTTAAATCAATAATGAAAGTTTCTCTTGCATAGAAAAATGGGTGTGATCTAGTTCGTCCATCTAAACAAACATGTTAGTTCTCCAATAGCCCAAAAAATGCACTTGTTTGATAGTCTTGTTGTCCAATTGGAAAATGAACTATGAAAATTGAACCATGTGCCCATATATCTAGGCTGTTCAAACATCTTATGAGACGATAAAGATCACCCATAAATCTAAAGTGAAAATCAAACAAAACTAAGAGGAAAAAGCATAAAAAATCACTAAAGGTGAGAAGACAATGAATTACAAGCTTTATGTATCATTTAAGGCCCACATAGGCTTCATCCAAAGTGGTATTCCACATAGTTTTATAGTGTGACAATATGAATGATGAAATGCAGGATGTGATGCTAGTTCATTGAGAAAGCCTAGCCATATTTCTCAAAAGTTGGAAAACATGATAAAAGTATGAATTTGGGCTTAAAGAAACCCCATCTAGTTATGTAATTTTTTATTATATAATAGTGGGTCACCTTAATTTCTATTGGTTAGCTATATCTATTATATTATATAAAATTTGTGTTAAACTCGATCAAACTCTCTTCAATTTTCGTGAAAATCACCTAGATATCTTGCAAATCATCTATCAAATATGTTGGTAAATATATTAAAAACTAAATTTTGAGTTCAAACTCTTGCCATATCTTGCAAAATTTAGTCAACTCAAGATCTAGCAAGCTCTAGATAAATCGGGTGTCCTCCACTTCGACTAACATACCTTAGACATTTACATGATGGGATAGACTAAATTGTTAACTCTAAGTGAGCCTTGATTTATGAAAATGCAAACTATGTATAATGTTCTACTTGACTTAGATAGGCCATGTTCTAAAATTCTATTCCATTGGCCAATTTTAACTATTGTTTTTTTGAGTTGTAAAATGGATGGTTAAATGTTTTCACCACCATTTTAGAAGCTAAAAGCAAGAGTTGCTAGTATCATCAAATAGATGAGAATTTTGAAAAATAACCCATCTACATCAAGAGCAAATGGTCCAGATCTTCACAACTTTGAGCCTATTTAGAGTTATAGTTGGTCTTAACCATTTAGGGTGGTGCTCATAAGAAAAGAGAAAAGGGCATATATATCACTATCCTATGTGATTATAGGAATGCTTGAGCATGTACTTAGTACACAATTAAGGGTGCATGTCCCCACTTTACCATAGGTGGGCCGCACATTTGGTTGATCCTTCTCGTTCATCTTATTTTTCTAACTGTAGTTGACTATATATTCTAAAGACTGAAAAGTGTATTTTCAAGCAGACAAACACGAACAATCACCAAATGAATGACTTGGAAGCACATTTGTTGAGATGTTAAAAATATCCCAACCATAGTGACTTTTATTTTATACAATATGAGATTTAGGGAAATTATATAAATAGTTCTAGTCGACCAAAGGTAGAGATGTAAAGTGAGGCCAGCCAACTCAAGTATCATTATATTGTGATGTAAACATCGAAAAAACACAACATTTAGATGTAGGACCAACTTATCAAGTGGTCCACAACATGGGCCCCCATAGAAATCATGATGAAAAGCCAAGTGGAGTCCAATGCCTTGCCTTTTGCAATGCAAACCCAGGCCAAGACCATGCCTAGCACACACCAGCCCTAGGCCATACATGTGTCTAGTGTAATGGCAGCCTATGGCTAGCATAGCTTAGCACACCTCCCTATGGCTTGATCATTTGTGGCTGGTCCACTTCTCTAGCCACTATTGGGGACCATTTGACTTGGCAATACTCTGTTTTTTGAATGTTAAAGTTGTGGATCCGTCTCCCTTTCTTCAGGCTAAAGTTGTAGAGTCAACTCCCATTACTTGGGGCTAAAGCTATGGCTAACTTCTATAATCTGAGGACAAATCAATTGATTGAATCAAGTCAGACTCTTTAATTTGTACTTCTCGCTTAAACTAGGGTCTTGTTTAATAGCATACTTTGATTTTATTACCTATATTCAACTAACCAAAAAGATACATTTTCTAAAACCTAGGGTTGTTAGTGGGAACCTATCTCTTTTGGGTTTGTTGAAGTAGTTTAGGATTCAATAGACTCCATGACTTCTTGCTTAGAGCATTTGGATCTGTTACACTTATGTGAGAGTCTTGAAAAGACCATTAAATATTGGATATCATAGCATCAATTACCTTAATACATTTGTAAGAAGCATGTGGCCAAGGACTCAGGTTATTCTATCGATGTTCTCCCCAACATAGATTCCATATTTACTATGGATTTTTGCACCTTCAAGACCAATATGAGATAATAGATAAAAGTCAAGTGCAAGAAACCTACCATTAGAATTACATATGGACCAACCTGGCATGCAAGTAGATGAAGAAATGCAAAGAATAAAGAAAAAGCGAGGCCAAACAGGAATGGTTATAGCATGTGGATACATGAAGAAGAGGACTATTTACTAGAGTTGTTAGTAGAATATAGCAAGCACCGTAAGTGGGATCCTGGTGGCACGTTCCAAAGATAATTGTTGACCATGAGATTGGCATGCTTAACTCAAGGTTTGGAAATAATAGGACATACATCTAGTATCTAAATAAGTGAAGGATATTTTAAGATAAATACAAGTACTACCCAACAATGTTGAATAAATTAGGCTTGGGTTGGGATAAATATACATAGCTCAGAATAAGTAGTTGGTCATAGACAATAAGGCATCTCTCCTCATTACGCTTGGATGGAGGTGCCTTGTTGTCTTCAAACAATTTGATAACCTTCTTAATCAAATACTTAGATTTCTCATGTCCACACTTTTTTTCATGTGGGTGTAAGTCCCTAATGAGCATCTCATACTCTAGGTGAGTTTAATATTTCACTACTATACACGACTTTTTAAGTTGCATAAAGAAGTCACTTATTTCAGTGCCGACTTGATAAACATTTTACAAGTCTGTTAGAAATAAAAGACTTCAAAAATATATACTTAAAAAGTTGTTTAACTGTAAACAAATTTAAAAAACTGGCACGAAGAGGGAATTTTATGCGGGAAATACTTTTAAAGTCTATACAATTAAACGACTTCTTAAGTTGATAACTTTTAAAGTTGTTTATACTTAAGTGACTATAAAAGTGAACAAATTTTGAAGTCATTTACTTTAAGCGACTTCAATAGTATGCCAATAAATTTGACAGGAAAATTATATTAAGAAGGAAATGAACTTTTAAAAGTTGTTTGTCTTTAAACGACTTTAAATATTGATTATTTTAAAGTCGTTTGTCTCTAAACGACTTTAAATGTTGATTACTTTAAAGTAATTTGTCTCTAAATGACTTCAAATGTTGATTACTTTTAAATTTTCTTACAATAAATTACTCCAAAAATTGTTGACTTTTAAAGTTGTTTAGGTGTAAACAACTTCAAATATTGATTACTCTTAAAGTCGTTTGTCTCTAAATGACTTCAAATGTCAATAAATTTTGAAGTCGTTTAGTTATAAATGACTTTAAAAGTTAATCACTATTGAAGTTGTTTGAGTGAAGTGACTTTAAAAGTACATTCACACGTATGCTTTTGAATTCGTTTAGTGCTAAACAACTTCTAAAGTCCTTGTTCATTTATAAATAGCAGACCACATATCATTTTTTCCTGTGTCCTCTTCTTCTCTTAGGTGGCTTGGCAGCTTCCTCCTTCTTCCTTATGCTTCACTCTTTTTCTCTTCTTGTTTTCCATTTTGGATATGTTGACTATTTGTCTCATGAAAAAAACTTTAAGTAAACCATAACTTCTTTTGATCACGAAATTTTTTCTTATTACTCTTTTTGTTTTCATTTTGTAAATCATGTGGGTTTTCTTACTATAGATGATGGGGTTAAGAAGTCAATTAGATCATCCTAATTTTGGCAAAATCATATGATTTCATTGCAAATGACAACTACTTCTCTCTCTAACCCTCAATATTGAAGAAAAGGAGAACATTACAATTTATGGTTCTCACCCAAAATTAGGGTTTGATTTAGAGTGGTGGTTATACAATCAACTTTTGGCCGAGAAAAGTGAAGCACACTCACTCACTCACTCACTCTCTCTCTCTCTCTCTCTCTCTCTCTCTCTCTCTCTCTCTCTCTCTCTCTCTCTCTCTCTCTCTCTCTCTCTCTCTCTCTCTCTCTCTCTCTCTCTCTCCATAGAATGGGTGTCACCTGAATATTAGGCCAGATTTTGATGAAAAAGAGCAGATTTGCTATTTAATCTTATATTAATAAGATGTAATAATATATAACATTTGATATATGCAACCTTAGATTAATCAAATAAAAATTTGATTTCATTGTTGAAGTGTTTGTTTATGTATATATATTATATCTTTGTGTTTGTAAAATTGGTTTCCTTGTGTATTTATCTAAGGTATTATAAAGGAAAAAATTAAATAATTATATATTTAATGTGAAAATGTAAAGATTTTTTAAGTCGTTTTCTACAAATGACTTTAAAAGTATGAACTTTTAAAGTCGTTTACAGAAAACGACTTCCATTGCATGTCTATTTTAAGAATTATTTCTTCGAGTTCTACAGTTCCTTTTTAATCTATGTTTATTATCTATGCACAAAAACTAGGCCAAATTTCAGTTTCACTACTCTAAACCAAATCATACATATGAATTGGAGCTATATTCAAAAATTCGAGGTCGATATTGATTTTTGAGTATTGGTTAGTATCTCTTTGTTTGTCTCATATGTATTATACATATTTGAAGAACTTTTACAAGGTTATGGGTTATAAATTTTCCTTTTTAAAGTTATTTTTTTTTCTTGAATGTGTCTGTCATGTTTTGCTTTTTTCATTGTTAATTGAAAATTTTCATGAAATGTAGTTATTTCAAATACTTCTAATTCTTGTATACCTAGTGTTTGGTAAAATATCTAACCTAATCTTTTCATGTCAAACATGTCTTCATATATATATTTGCTTCAATTTCTTGTCTTTTTGCATTTTTAATTAAAATTTTTCATGAAATGTAGTTATTTTAAATACTTCTAATGCTTGTATACCTAGTATTTGGTAAAATGTGTAACCTAATCTTTTCATATCTAACATGTATCCACACAGACTTGCTTTAATTTCTTATGATAATTGGACAAATATGCTTGGATGACTGTGACAAGAACAACACAAGAATATGAGGAGGGAATAAAAAATTTCATAAAGTTTGCCCTTAGAGTGGGTATTGATCGCAATCACATGTGTTGTCTATGCTCAAAATGTAAAAATTTTAAAAAAGTAACTGTAGGGGTATTGAGAGAACACTTGTGCTTTAATGGAAGTTGATGAAAGTTACCACCCATGGATTTGGCATGGAGAACAACTTTCGTATAGGCCCTCTACAAGGCTTAAAAGATATGATACTATAGGAAGTGTTGGAGATAGTACAGTTGTATTGATGTTTCAAGATGCATATGATGACTTCCAAGATGACCCTAAATAATTTCATACTTCATTAGGGGAAGCCAATGATCTATTGTACCCTAAGTGTATTGATTATACTAAGCTGTCTGCAGTGGTCGAACTTTACAATGTGAAATCAAGATTTGGTTTTTTATATCAAGGTTTTATTCTGTCTTGAAAGTACTGGGTTAGATGCTATTGTTGATTGTTTAACCGCAAGTGCACGGGCTATTGTAGTGTAGCTTGTGTAAGTACGGGTCGATCCCATGAGGACTTGATTTAAAATGATGGAGTTTTCAATAAAATTCAATTAATGAAAGAATATAAACTAACAATAAACTAAAATCCAACTTTATTCAATTTCTGCAGTTTGCACAATTATTTATTCAAAAGACAATAGAAAATAAAACTAAAAGGCGTCCTGGATAAGCTTGTCCTTAGATTGCACTGTCTCTGAATTGCACTGTCCCTGGATTGTCAGAATGAAGATAAGGTAAAACCAGAATAGCACAGGGACACAGTTGGAATTAAACTGGGGACACAGTTGTAATTAAAATGAGGACACAGTTGGAATTAGTCTGGGGACACAGTTGGTATTAAACAGGGGACATGCATGGAATTTCAGATAAAGGACACATTGAGAATTTCTGAGATCTGCCAGGGGCAATTTTGGAATTCTGATGAAAATTTGGTTTTAATCGAAAACCAGGAAAACCCGTTTGAGGGGGAAACTAAAGAAGGTGGGGAAGAAGGAAGAAGGAAGAAGGAGGAACCTCTGGGGAGGAAAAAGGTGGGGAGAAAACCCGAGTTGGGTTTTCTCTCCCAGGCCGTCCGGTGAAGAGAAGAAGGACCGCCAGAGAAGGAGGAAGAAGAAGGAGGGCGTTTTCCTCCCTGGGCCAGCCGATTGACTATTGGCTGAGTGCAGACAAAGGACAATCTGGTATAGACGACGCCGTGGATGCTAGAATAGGCAACTTGAGACATCTACTGCCATGCGGTGGTGAAGAAGCACGAGGAAGATGACGCCTATTTGGGCAGGCGTCTGGTGGAAAAACTGGAGTAGATGGGGCATCGCATGCAGAGTGAAACAGACGCCTGGCCTGCCCTACCGGCCTGGGTAGATGGGTAAATTGGAGAGAAGAGAATGGAGATGAAGGGGGGTTGATTTGCCAGCCCAACCAGGTCCTGCCCGGGGTTTGGAGAAGAGCACTGGAAAGGGATCAGGTGAAGATAAACGGTGATGGAGGGCTAGATTGTGCCCAGACAAGGGGCTAGAAGAGATGAAATGAGAGAGAAAGCAAGGAGATTGGTCTACTAGAAACTCTAGGACGAGAGAGAGAGAGAGAGAGAGAGAGAGAGAGAGAGAGAGAGAGAGAGAGAGAGGGAGAGAGAGAGAGAGAGAGAGAGAGAGAGAGAGAGAGAGAGAGAGAGAGAGAGAGAGAGAGAGAAGATGATGCTAGCCAGCCCAGGTGTGTCACGCACCTATGGCCGGCCAGTGGGAAGAATGGTAGGAGGTAGACTGGGTTGAAGAGAAAAGTGGGA
Organism: Warburgia ugandensis; assembly: GCA_035236585.1. Lineage (NCBI taxonomy): Eukaryota > Viridiplantae > Streptophyta > Magnoliopsida > Canellales > Canellaceae > Warburgia > Warburgia ugandensis. Next base: position 6,815,645 of record CP141138.1, on the reverse strand, counting down.
AAGAGAGATCAGGTTGGTGAAACATGGGGAGAGAGAGAGAGACATTAGAGAAAAGAGGAGAATAGAAGAGGGGAGAAAGATGCGATGTGAAGTGAAGTAGAGTGAGAAGAGGGAGAGGGAGAGGAGGAAGGAGGAATAGAATGATAGCCAAAGGAGAAGAGGGAGATGTGGGGTGGAGAGGAGAATGGAGAGAATGAGAGAACGAGAAAGAGAGAGAGAGAGAGAGAGAGAGAGAGAGAGGGAGAGAGAGAGAGAGAGAGAGAGAGAGCCAGCCCAGCCTCCCTAGAGGAGGGAAAAAACGTCCTTTTTAGGTAGTGGAGAAGGGGAATATAAAGGAGAGGGAGAGAGAGACGTGTGAAAGAGAAGGAGAAAAAGAGATAGAAGAGAGAGAGAAAAGAAAGGAGAAGGATAAGAGAAAAAGAGAGAAGGAAGAGGAGATAAAGTGATAGAGATAGGTGGGGTCCACTAGTATCCTAGTCTTGCTAGAACTCTACAAGTCTTCAGTCTCTTTCCATGAAACTTCATTTGATCTCCATCTAATATCCTTGATTCGATCTGGAGCGTCCACACCTAAGTTGACCGATCTACAATGCACAGGACCCAATTAGCGCAGTCTAAACCGTTCATTAGTTTTAATAATCATCTAACCACTAAATTTTACAATTCAATGGTTGGATGGCCAATTAAAGCTAAAATGAAATATTTGATGTAAAATCTTAAAATTAATGGTCTAAATGCTCTAATCAAATACTAAATTAGGGGTATTTTGACCAAAATTGAACACTTAACAGCTATCGAAGGATAATAAATTGGCGAGGTCCATATGAGAGGCAAAGAAAATATTGGCTACACTAGGGTTGAAGTATGAGAAGACATATATGCATTCCAATGATTGTATCTTGTATATGAAGGAGCACAAGGATAAAACATCATGCCCAACTTATGGACAACCAAGATGGAAGTTAAAGAAGAATTCAATTGAAACAGTTATAGGAATTCCTACAAAGGTTCTATAGTACTTTCCCACCATTTCAAGGTTCAAAAGAATGTTCTGTATAATAGAAACGATGAAGAAATTAGTGTGGCATGCCAAGGATAGAGTAATTGATAGCTTTCCATGCCATCTAGCAGATAGCTCAGCATAGAAGCTCGTAGACTTCATTTGGCATAATTTTGGTGTAGAACCTAGAAACCTACGACTTGAATTATATATAAATGGGATTAATTCTCATGATTCTATTAGTATCAAGTATAGTTGTTGGCCAGTTATATTAGTTTGTTACAACCTCCCACCATCTCTATGCATGAAGAGGAAGTTCATGATGTTAACTATGTTGATATCAGGTCCAAAGTAGCTAAGGAATGATATTGACATCTACTTGTCTTCCTTGATCAATGATCTTGAGACATTATGGGATGTAGGTATTGAAGCATACGACACATATAGGAAAGAGTCATTCACCCTAAAGGCCACACTGTTGTGGGCAATAAGCAACTTCCCTGTGTATGGTAATTTGTCTAGATGCACGGTAAAGGGATACAATGCTTGTGCTATCTGTAGTGATCAAACATGTGCTATACGACTTAAATATGGTAGGAAAATGGCATTCCTTGGGCACAAAATATGGTTGTGCAAAGGCCATCTATATCATTTTAAGAAGGGAGAATTTAATATGATTGTAGGGACAAGGACAACCTCCAAAGATATTGATATGACGACAAGTATTGGAGCAAGTTGAAAACATTAATGTTTTGTGGGGAAAAAAAAAAAGTAAACGTGAAGGTAAAAGTAATTGTAGAGGTTGTTAGAAGAAGAAATCAATATTCTTTTGTTTGGCATACTGAAGTCATTGCATCTACACCATATACTTGATGTCATGCATATTGAGAAGTATGTATGTGAAAGCTTGACCTGTACCTTGCTTAATATCCCAAGAAAAACAAAGGATGGCCTTGCAGATTGAATAGATCTTATGAACATGGGTTTGAAGAGGAGGTTGCACCTAGAGGATATAGGAACAATCAAGGAAAATACTTGGCTAAGGAAAAGTATACGCTTAATAGAGAGGAGAGGAGAATAATGTGTAAAACCATGTTTGAGCTCGAAGTCGTAAACGATTACTCTTCAAACTTTAAAAACATTGTCTTGATGGAAGAGTAGAAATTGTTGGGGATGAAGTCCCACAATTGCCATGCATTGATGCAACAACTACTGCTCGTAGCAATACGTTTGGTGCTACTAAACATAGTTAAGGGAGTTATTATAAAATTTTGCTACTTCTTTAATGCTTTGTGTAAGAAGGTGGTGGTTGTTTCAAAATTAAAAGAAATTCAAGGTAATCTAGTGACATTTTTATGTGAGCTTGAGACAATATTCACACCATCGCTCTTTGACATCATGGTACACTTAATAGTGCACCTCATTGATGAGGTTAGACTATGTGGGCTAGTTTACTTGCGATGGATGTACCTATTTGAGAGGCACATAAAATTTTTAAAAGGGTATGTATGTAATCACAACTATCCAAAGGGGCATATACTGGATTGTTATATTGTAGAGGAAGTAGTGGCATTTTTCACAGAGTACTTAGCAAGAGTGGATGCAATTGAAATCCCAAGAAAGAAATAATCAGTTGCATTTCATGATCCCAAGATTGGCAAACCTCAATCGAATGGTCGTGTATCAACCATTGACTATAAAGAACAATACCAGGCACATCTTTATGTGTTGCAAAATGTTGAAAAACTTCAACCACACATTAAGTAAGTTGATCATGCATGCACTCATGTGAAATTTAATTCTTAATGGTTACATTTTCTTTGATTACTCTATCAATTTGTGTGTGGGTGTGTATAGTTAACACATGGATGTACTCAAAGCAAAGAATCCAAGTTACGTAAAGAAACAGAAGTAGCTATAATTTGAGCATTGTCGTACTTTTAATAATTGGTTGTGTAAAAAGGTAAAATGAAAGAATTTTCACTTAATATTAATTTTAAAATTACATTATATGTATATATATATATAATCTTACCTAATTAGTTAATATGAATATACACAAATTCAAGGTTAACGAGAAGTAGCAAGCAATGGTATATTAGAAACCTTGGGCTAGATGGTGATGAGACCACGACCAAAAGTAATTAAATATGCCGGATATGCCATCAATGGTTATCGCTTTTACACGAAAGATCATGATAACTCAAGAGTGCAACAAAATAGTGGAGTTAGTTTAATTGCCAATGCTATATTCTTTTCTAGTTCAAGGATAACATGCCAATAGTGACAGATGATATTTATTATGGGGTTATAAGAGAGATTTGGACCTTGGATTATACTTTTAAAATTGTGGTTGTGTTTAAGTACGATTGGGTGGAACACCACAAAGATAACATCAACACTGATGCGCTTGGATTGACATTGGTTGACATTAACAGGATCAGCTATAAAAATAATCAATTTATTTTTGCATCTAAAGAAAAACAAGTATTTTACATTCAAGATGAAGATGATAAGAGATGGTCATTGTTTTACCATCCTGTTCAAGGGATTTTTATGATGAAGATGACCTAAAAGATACTGAAATAAATTACCCTTCTATTACCAAAACAATCCCATCAATTGAAGTAGTACTAGGTGAGAATGAGGATTGTGTGCATGACAATAGTGAGGAGGGTGATTGGGTTTGAAAACATTATATAGTTGGGGGTATGTGAAATAATGTATTAGTTAGTTCCAATATATATATATATATCTGTATAATTCCATATTTATAATTAGCCCTATTGTCATGAGCTTTATGGATATATAAGTGAGCTATATGTGTATACAAAGAATGTATGAATCAATGTTGACTATCATAAAAAAATTGGTTTTATTGTGTATTAATTGTTAGATATTATAAAGTACTAACATAAAAAGTATATTTATTTCGAATAAAAATAATTTTAAAGTCGTTTACAAATAAACAAATTTAAAGGTCTATACTATTAAAGTCATTTACCCTAAACAACTTTAAAAGTCGCTACTTTTAAAGTCATTTAAAACTAAATGACTTTAAAAGTTGACATTATTAAAGTTCATCATCATCATCATCAAGACCTTATCCCAATTAGGGGTCGGTCACATGAATCTTATTCCTCCATTCAACTCTATTAAATACCATAGCTTCATTTAGTCCCAAAGTTTTTAAGTCTTTCCTCACCACTTCTATCCACGTTCTTTTGGGCCTTCCCCTTGCCCTTTTAGAACCTTCAACTTGTATTGCCTCACTCCTTCTAACTGGTGCCATTGTTGGTCTCCTTTGAACATGTCCAAACCATCTAAGTCTAATCTCCCTCATCTTGTTACCTATTGGTGCTATCCCTAAATTTTCTCTAATATTTTTATTTCTAATTCTATCCTTTTGTTGAATTGTTTTACCGCAAGTGCACGGGCTATTGTAGGGTAACTTATGCAAGTACGGGTCGATCCCACGAGGACTTGATTTAAAATGGAGTTTTCAATAAAATCTAATTAATAAAAGAACCAAAACAAAGACTATACTAGAATTAAACTAACAATAAAATAAAATTCAAATTTATTCAACTATTGCAATGTACACAATTATTTATTCCAAAAACACAGAAAATAAAACTAAAAGCGTCTGGATAAGCACTGTCTGGATAGTCAAAATGATGATAATGTAAAACGGAATAACACAAGGACATAGAAGTAAATAAACTAGGGACCCAATCGGTATTAAGCGAGGACATGGATGGTATTAAACTGGGGACCCAAATGGAATTTCGATAAAGGACGAAGTGGAATTAAAACGAGGGACTCGGATGGGATTTGAGATTCGCCGGCGGAGACTTGGAATTCTTCAAGGTTCTGGGTTTAAACAAAAACCGAGGAAAACGTGGGGTTTGAGAAGGAAGAGGAGAGAAAGAAGAAGAAGAGGGAGGAGGAAGGAGAAGGGGAAAGGGAAGAGGAGAGGAGAAGTGAAGGAAAAGGAGGGAAGCTGGATTGGGTTTCCTTCTATGGACCTAGGCCAACGATGGAAAGAGATGCCGAGAGATGGGTCTTCGGGCAATCGATCTTTGAGGCTGGTATAAGGGCAGACTGGGCGCTACGCGTGCTATGCCATGCGGTGCTTCCAGAGAGATAACGCATTGTCGGGTGGAGAGAGAGAGAGCGAGCCATGGGGCGAGAGGTTTGGCTTGGGTAGATGTTAGCGGGGGCTAGATGGAGAGAAGAGGAGGTTACGGGCAAGGTGAAGAGCGGGGAATGGTGCGGCGGTCTGGGCTAGTGGGAAAGAATCGAATAGATTGGGTAAGAGCTCGGATTTTCTCGGGATTTGGCGGGAGGAGAGGGAGCCGGGTTGGGTGGTGGAGAACATATAGGTGGAGAAGGTGCGATGGTCTGGAAAGTCGGGCAAGGCTAGAAGAGAGGGAGCAGAGTGCTGGTTCTGGTCGTGCAATGCTGGACTGAAGGCTGGGGCGTCGAAGGAGCATTGCGATCTGGGTGAGCGAGAAAGAGAAGAAGAGCAGGAGAGTGTGGTGTCGCGGTAAAACCAGGGAGTGCGTGAGGTCTTTGGGGTAGATGAGTAGAAGAGAGAGTGGGACATGGAGAACGAAAGTGAGAAGGGAGAAGAGAAAGGTGATGGTGCGCGTGTGCGAGAGAGACGGGGCGTGAACAAGAGAGAAGGTAGGGAGGAGAATCTGGGTACGGTTGTGGAAGAGAGGAAGATGGGAAGAGAAGAGAGGAGAAAAAATACGTTGGGAGATAAGGGAGTAGAGAGAAACAAGAGAAGGCAAGGGGTTGGCGATCTGGGCGGTGAAGACGGCTGGGTGTTTGGCAGTGGTTGTAGCAAGAAGAGAGTGGAGAGAAGATGCGGTGAATGGAATGGGAAAAGAAGGGTGCGAGAGAGATGATGGGGATAGGGAGAAAACGAGAGAGAAAAATTCAGAGTGAGAGAAGGAGATAGGGAGTATGTAGGAGAGAAGAGGAGATGAGAGTGGGAGAGAAAAGAAGAAGGGAAGGTGAAGGGTGGTGTTGCAGTCTGTTTGGGAAAGAGAGTACAAGAGGAGAAGAGAGGAGAAGCGAGCGTTGGGAGAATGGGAAGTGGGGAGAATAAGAGGGAGAGTTGGGTACGTGAGAATGAGGAAAGGAAAAAGAAAAAGGAAAGAAGGAAAAAGAAAGAGAAGGAAAAGGAAAGAAAGAAAAGAGGAAAAGGAAAAAGAAAAGGAAAGAAAGAAAAGAAAGAAAAGGAAAAGAGAAAAAGGAAGGGAAAAAGGAAAAGGAAAAGGAAAAAGGAAGAAAAAGAAAGAGGAAGAAAAGGAAAGAAAGAAGTGGGGGAAGGAGTTGTTCTTTCCATTTTGTCCATTATTTTTATTCCATCCATCTCCATGGGTGATCTGGTCCATCCATTGCCCTTTAAGGCGTCACTGCAAGTTATCTTTTACTCGTATCCATCCGTGCGTCCTTTGGTTGATCTGCAAAAGAAAAGACTAAATTAGAATCATCTGAACCGCACATTAGTCATCTAATGAACTCTAATGATCATCTGACCGTTGATTTTGACAAATTAAGGTTTGGATGGTCAATTGGATTTATATTCAAAATCAAGCTAAGTTTTGTAAAATTGAACGGTTAGATGATCTAATTGAACGCTAAATTAGGGAAATTTTCAAACACTTAACACACCCCTCAACCAGCATTTTGCTAGTCCCGAGCAAAACATGCGAAAAACCAAATTTCAAGATTTCAAATTTTATTTTTAAGTCAACTCCTCTTTTTCCTCAGAGAATTATCTTCAATAAATCACATCAACTTTATCATAATAATAAAAATGACTGAAAAATTCAAAATCCTACCCATATGCCAAAATAATTCCAATTAAGCTCAAATCTCAGAGTGAGTGTGTGCATGTACAGTTTACATATGGAATCATCTTGATCTCTAAATAAACTTCTAACTTTTGAACTCCATCCGAAATATGTTTTGACCTCAAGCCTCACTAATGACATACACTCAGAAACAAAATCTCTCAGATAAAGGGGTTAAATCATATCTCTCTTTTAATTATGTGAGTTGAGTAAATAAAAGTAAAATTTTCTCACATGCACTCATGAAAATTGGGAGTTACTAAGGAATTTCATTGTTTTGATCCCTTTAGAATAGATGCCATTACCTTTGAATATTTAGAAATACCACTCTTTTATATCCTGTCCATTCATTTCCTCATCAAGACTATATTTCTCCTAGAATCAATAGGTCTTTAATTGGGACGAAACGTAGGCTTAGGACAGGGTACCAAAGAAAGGGTATAAGGATATTCAAAATTTCTTCAAAAAATAAGTAGAGGTCTTCTAAAGTTGATAATTCTTTCTTTCTTTGATGAAGTGAATATTTCTTTTTTCTTTCTCTTTTCTTTGCATTCTTCAAACCTTCTTTTTCTTTTTCACTATTTCAATACTTTTGAATCACTTTGAAGAATATTTCTTTTCTTGATATCCACTTTTTATTATAACTAAAAGATATTTCTTCATTCTTCTCTAACTTTTTTTTCAAAGAAAATGGGTAATGGATAATTTATACTGGGTTAATATGGGTAAAGGATAATTTGGGTGACAAAAGAAAAGGCTTATATTAAAGGCTCAAGTTGGCTAACTAATGGTAACAATACTTCTGGGTAGGCTTTATGTCTCTAGGTTAACAACAAGGATGGCCTAAATCATTTTCTAGGTTTCCTATAATCCATCAAATTCAATGAACTTCTAGAATTTTAAAGGTAATATTCTAACTATTCAGGTAATTAGCCAAAATTACGAGTTTGGGATCAATTTTCTTTAAGCATGCTGAAGAACATTAGGAATATTTATAACCTCTCAAAAAAAATGAATGGCTCTAAAACTCACTTAGGTTATAGATCTCCACTGAATTTCTTCAGAATTTCTAAGTTATAGCCACTTATCAATCTAGACTATCTATATGCAACTGCGTGTACAGATGTGATTTGAGACTTTGCTTTCATAGAATACTTTAGAAAATGAGTAAAAAGATGAATTAATCATATTCAATTCCATTAATAAGCTAAAGTTATCTAGATTATACTTCAGAAAATCCAATTCTCATCATAGTGTAGGAAATGACCTAAAATTTTTTAATTTTTTAATTTTTTTTTGAAAAACTAAGGAAAACACCTAAAAATCTAATAAAAACTAGAATTTGTTAGAATTCTACACCCCCAACCTGAGAGAAACATTGTCCTCAATGTTTAAAAAGTAGGACCTAAAATGAATATGAGTGATGTATAAAACAACAAAAATGAAAAACTCTGGGTTGCCTCCCAGTGAGCACTAAGTTTAACGTCTTCGAGGACATATCCTCATTTATCTTTGAGTATTCCTGATTCCAATAATGAAATGACAAGATTTCTCACGCCACTTCAAAATCTCACGATAGTCTATATATTTCATCCACCTTGAAATTTTTTGTGATGGTTGCATTATAAAGTAGACTACCATGAATGTAAGTTGAATGAGACCACTTTGATGATTTCCTATCTTCAAAATTTCACGGTAATCAATATAATTCCTCCACCTTGAAAATTTAGGTGGTGGAATCTTTATAACAATGTGAACTCTTGTGAATTTAAATTCTTTTGAACCATATAGATGTGAAGAGTCCTCCCTTTCCCTTACATTTTCTTGAGATTGAGATATAAGTGACTCTACCCTTCCTTATAAGATTGTTCTTGTATTAATAAAGGAGGGCATGGTTTTGCTTACATCCCGATTATCTTTTAGTGTGTACCTTGGAGTCGAGTTGATGTATGGACAATAGATCAATGGACTCTTTCTTGTCTGTTCTATTGGCATAGGCAACAAATCGAATTGGGCCTAATTTATTATCTAATGATTGTTCAAATGAAAGATTTTGTAGGTCCCAATCGGGTACATATTCTACGTTAAAAGGCTTATTTGGGGTTTCGGAGGGCTGCAGAAGGGGTTCTACGGCGGATGATGGGAAGGAAGTGATCTCACTTACCGGAAGCTCCTCAAAATGAGGTTTCCATTTTCTTTGTATCCATGATAGGTAGAATCAAGGAGGGCATTAACTCCCTCTATTAATGCATCCTCATTAAACTCATTAAAATGGGCCAAACAAAGCTTCCGGTGGGTCCGACAAGGAAGACGGCTGAAGCGATCTTGCACAGGCCCAGATTGATCATGTTATCTTGTGCAAATCATCGGTAGTTTCACTAGGTTGGTTACAAATGTTAAAGATGTTTAGCTCTAATGTCATATTGCCAAAGGATAGTTTCATGACACCATTTCTACGATTGATTAAGGCATTGGACGTAGCCAAAAATGGTCGTCCCAAGATGGTAGTATTTCATTCTTCTCATTCACCACCGGTTGTGTATACAGAACTAGAAAATCGACGGGGAAACAAAATTGTTCTACGGACTAACACATCCTCTATTACCCCTCTCGGTATTTTTACTGGAACGGTCATTTTGGAGCGTAGTAGATGTAGGTTTTAGTTCACCCGGACCTAGCGTTCATATACCGAGTATGGTAATAGATTTACACTAGATCCTAAATCAAGAAGAGCTTGGTTAATCTTGTAGCTGCCAATAATGCAAGTAAGAGTGGGGCAACCAGGATCTTTGTACTTTGGTGGTGTATGGTGTTGAAGAATAGAACTAACTGTTCGATCAAAAATGCCTTCTTCTGGACATTCAATTTTCTCTTTATGGTGCATAAGTCTTTTAAGAATTTGGCATACGATGGGATTTGTTTTATAGCATCTAAGATCGGTATGTTGATCTTGACTTGTTTGAAAATCTCTAAAATCTCATCATTAGAAGCAGACTTTGGGGCTTGACGTAACCTTTGAGGGAATGGAGCAGGTATAGGACATGGATCAACAGGTGAAACAGGGTCCTTTTGTTTAGAGTTTTCTTTAACTTTCGTGGATTTTTCTACCTTTTCAGTCTTTTGAGGCTCATCTTTCTCAATTCTTTTACCACTCCTAAGAATAGTAACAGCCTTAGTTTGTTCCATGGTAGAGCTAGATGTGTCATCAGATGCATTAATGCTAACCGCATGCACTCCCTTAGGGTTTGCTTGTGGTTGAGCTGGGAACTTTCCTTTTTCCATACTTTGCATCATTTGACTCATCATGTTTTTTAATTCATTCATGGACTGGTTGGTTTGTTTTATTTGACTTTCTAATTGAGAAATTTTCCTTTACTGGTTTTGAATGTTTTGATTATCCTCAACATGCCTTTTAGGTGGGGGCAAGTAAGGTCAGGAAGGAGGTTGATGAGTTTGATAAGGTGGTAGAAGTCCTTGGTTTTGTTGATGAGGTTGATATTGTCTGATTGTGGAACATTAGCTTGATGAGTCCATTTTTCCAACTAAAATTTGGATGGTTTCTCCGGTTGGGGTTATAAGTGTCTGAATATGGGAGAAAGGTCTTTATATGTGTTAAGTGCATTAGCTTGATCATGAAGTACATCTTGAAAAGCAGGGATTGTAGGACATTCTCGAGTAAGATGTGACGTGCACACAAATACTACACACTTGTTCTTCTTTATTTGAGTTTTTCTTTCCCATTTTCTATGGCTTCTACTTTTCTCGCTAGGATGCTACTTTAGCATTGATATCATCTTTTAGACATAGCATACATGCCTCCCTAGCATGGGTGTTATTGGGCTTAGGTCTATACGTATGTTCTATTCTTTACGAGTCAGCCCAAGTCATGCACTTTCAGCTAGCCATTCCAAATACTCCTCCGCCTCATCTGGTTGTTTGTTGAGAAAGTTGCCATTACACATCATCTCCACAAACTGGCGCATGTCAGAATTTAGTCCTTCATAAAAGAAGCTGATGATGCGCCATGGTTCATAGCCATGCTGTGGGCAAGTGAGTTGTAGTTCTTTGAACCTTTCCCAGCATTGATAGAATGATTCTTTATCCTTCTGGGTAAAGTTCATTATTTTGCGGCGAAGCGTATTGGTTTTATGGGTAGGGAAAAACTTCTTTAAGAATTCCCTAGTCATTTCATTCCAGGTTCTTATGGAACGATGGCGATGCATTAAACCACATTTTTACTTTTTCCTTTAAAGAGAACGGAAAAAGTTTAAGCCTGACAGTATCTAGACCTATATTTTGAGTTCTCACGGGTACTACATACCTCATCAAATTCTTTAAGGTGCAAATAAGGACTCTCACTATCTAGACCATGGAATTTGGGAAGTAATTGGATTACTCCCGTTTTTAATTCTAACGCACCAGCATTTTGAGGAAGAATTACACAGGATGGTGTGCTGGTGCGTGTAGGCTGAAGGTAGTCTTTTAAAGTTCTACCACGAAAGTTTTGATGACCCTCAATATTATCATCCCCATGTTCACTTTGTTGGTTCCACTCCCTATTGTTTCTTCTCCAATCTCTATTTGGTTGATGATTATTCCTCCTTGGTGGAGGTTGATATTCATCTTCTATCAAGGGTGGTGGGTCCTCATTCATGATGAGTGGAGCCCCTTGACTTCCATGGGGTGGATTACCCCTTGAGCGTTGATCAGCCATAAATGTGGCCTCATCTTGCAGTATGTCTTTTTGGTCGTACTTGACTAACCTTCCGGTTTTGTCGCGTCTCCAAAAGTGCATACAAGGGAAGTTTCTTTTCGTTTTTTGTTTTTATGTTTTTATGTTTTTTTTTTTTTTTTTTGAGAAAGCTAACCTAAATGATGCAACCTAACTTCTAGAATGATGCGCAAACAAAAGGGCACACTCAAATAATCCTAAGGCTAATAATAATTTGCAATATATTTGATTTTCTTGATTTTACGTGGGGACGATGCTTTTATTAGCTTTGAACTAGCGCTCCTCCTCTCTTTAGAAGTTGATTACCGCTACTTAGTTGGGTTACGTCGTCCAAAGTGGTTAATACAACCCTCGTGTAAGGAGGTGTTTAGACCTCAACAAACGTCAATAGGAGGTGGGGAAGAGCGAGGCTCTATTAAGTAACCCCCAATAACCACAGTGATCAAAAGCCACTGGACTGACAGTAAATCGCGTCCTATTAAGAGGGTCCTAGGAGCATGTGATGGCCTGGTCTCTTCGATTGATTTTAAATTAACGTGAAAGGAAGGTTTGCGCTTGAGATGATTATCCTAAGTGGGCCAAGAGGTGGTGATGAAAATCCACCCTTGATCTTATGGGGTAGGGTGCCCTTACTAATTAATTTCACACACCATGGCAATTTGATCGGCATATAAATCACCTTAAAACATTAAACATGCCCTAAGAATGCAATTAAAACGATAAACTAATGCAAAATCCTAAAATGCAACAATTATAAAAGATGCTTCTATATGAGTTACACTACCAAACAATGCAAATTATTCTAAATGCAAACCCTAATCTAGAAAATAAATGAGTGAGGAAACTCACAGTGGGGTTTCTGATGAAGATCAAGTGTGGGCCACCTTATCCCACACTTGCCTGTGATATACAACCCTTTAAATTTTAAAATGGAAATTGCAATTTACAAGGATCCTCACTACAAGATTCACTCAAAAGGAAAAAGAAAGTCCTATTCTAGGAAAGCAGGGAAGTTTCCAATTTGGTGAAGATCCACTTGCCAAATTCCTCCACTTTCCTATTTCTGAAAAATAAAATTAGAAATTAGTACCAAATTCAGGAAACAAGGTGATTATGCCCTAAAAAAAATTGAAAAATGCACCTAAAATTTCCTAAAATGCTAAAAATTGCAATTCCTAATTTTATGTATTTTTCTGGATTTTTCTGATTTTTTTAATTTTTCTGATTTTTTGATTTTTAATTAAATTTTATGAAAACTCTTTTGCAAGTCGGCAACGGCGCCAAAAAACTTGTTGAATTGTTTTACCGCAAGTGCAGGGCTATTGTAGGGTAGCTTATGCAAGTACGGGACGATCCGACGAGGACTTGATTTAAAATGGAGTTTTCAATAAAATCTAATTAATAAAAGAACCAAAACAAAGACTATACTAGAATTAAACTAACAATAAAATAAAATTCAAATTTATTCAACTATTGCAATGTACACAATTATTTATTCCAAAAACACAGAAAATAAAACTAAAAGCAGATCTGGATAAGCCTGTCCTAGATAGTCAAAATGATGATAATGTAAAACCAGAATAACACAAGGACATAGAAGTAAATAAAATAGGGACCCAATCGGTATTAAACTGAGGACATGGATGGTATTAAACTGGGGACCCAAATGGAATTTCTGATAAAGGACAGAAGTGGAATTAAAACAGGTGGACTCGGATGGGATTTGAGAGATGCGGGGACTTGGAATTCTTCAAGGTTCGGGTTTAAACGAAAAACCAGGGAAAACGTGGGGTTTGAGAAGGAAGAGGAGAGAAGAAGAAAAGGGAGGAAGGAGAAGGGGGAAAGGGAAGAGGAGAGGAGAAGTGAAGTGAAGGAAAAGGAGGGAAGCCTGGATTGGGTTTCCTTCTATGGACCGGCCAACGATGGAAAGAGATGCCAGAGATGGGTGCTGGGCAATCTGATGCTGGGCTGGTATAAGGGCAGCCTGGGCTGGGCGCTACCGTGCTATGCCATGCGGTGCTAGAGAGGTAACGCTCGTGAGAGAGAGAGAGAGAGAGAGAGAGAGAGAGAGAGAGAGAGAGAGAGAGAGAGAGAGAGCGAGCCATGGGGGGCGTAGGTTTGGCTTGTGTAGATGTTAGCGGGGAGCCGATGGAGAGAAGAGGAGGTTCGGGCAAAGGTGAAGAGCCGGGAATGGTGCAGCGTTCTGGGCTAGTGGGAAAGAATCGAATAGATTGGGTAAGAGCTCGGATTTTCTGGGATTTGGCCGGAGGAGAGGGAGCTGGGTTGGGTGGTGGAGAACATATAGGTGGAGAAGGTGCGAGGGTCTGGAAAGTCGGGCAAGGCTAGAAGAGAGGGAGCGAGTGCTGGTTCTGGTGGGTGCAATCTTTGGAGTGAAGGTGGGGCGTTGAAGGAGCATTGCGGTGCTAAGTGAGCGGATAGAAAGAGAAGAAGAGCGAGGAGAGTGTGGTGTCGCTAGGTAAAACCAGGGGAGTGCGTGAGGTCTGGGGTAGATGAGTAGAAGAGAGAGAATTAACGGACATGGAGAACGAAAGTGAGAAGGGAGAAGAGAAGGTGATGGTGCGCGTGTGCGAGAGAGACGAGAGCGTGAACAAGAGAGAAGGTAGGGAGGAGAATGCGGGTACGGTTGTGGAAGAGGAAGATGGGAAGAGAAAGAGGAGAAAAAAACGTTGGGAGATAAGGGTAGAGAGAAACAAGAGAAGGCAAGGGGTTGGCGATCGGGCGGTGAAGACGGCTGGGTGTTTGGCAGGTTGTAGCAAGAAGAGAGAGTGGAGAGAAGATGCGGTGAATGGAATGGGAAAAGAAGGGTGCGAGAGAGAGATGATGGGGATAGGGAGAAAAGCAAGGGAAAAATTCAGAGTGAGAGAAGGAGATAGGGAGTATGTAGGAGAGAAGAGGAGATGAGAGTGGGAGAGAAAAGAAGAAGAAGGGAAGCTGAAGGGGTGGTGTTGCTGTCTGTTTGGGAAAAGAGAGTACAAGGGAGAAGAGAGGAGAAAGCGAGCGTTGGGAGAATGGGAAGTGGGGAGAATAAGAGGGAGAGTTGGAGTACGTGAGAATGAGGAAAGGAAAAAGAAAAAGGAAAAGAAGGAAAGAAGAAAAGAGAAAGAGAAGGAAAAGGAAAAGGAAAAGGAAAGAAAGAAAAGAGGAAAAGGAAAAAGAAAAGGAAAGAAAGAAAAGAAAGAAAAGGAAAAGAGAAAAAGGAAGGGAAAGAGGAAAAGGAAAAGGAAAAGAGGAAGAAAAAGAAAGAGGAAGAAAAGGAAAGAAAGAAGTGGGGGAAGGAGTTGTTCTTTCCATTTTGTCCATTATTTTTATTCCATCCATCTCCATGGGTGATCTGGTCCATCCATTGCCCTTTAAGCTGATCTGTACCGTTATCTTTTACTCGTATCCATCCGTGCGTCCTTTGGTTGATCTGCAAAAGAAAAGACTAAATTAGAATCATCTGAACCGCACATTAGTCATCTAATGAACTCTAATGATCATCTAACCGTTGATTTTGACAAATTAAGGTTTGGATGGTCAATTGGATTTATATTCAAAATCAAGCTAAGTTTGGTAAAATTGAACGGTTAGATGATCTAATTGAACCCTAAATTAGGGAAATTTTGACCAAAATTAAACACTTAACACCTTTCTTGTCTTACCACTCATCCATCTCAACATCCTCATGCAAATAGCATGTACCAGGGAATCTCCTCATGCAAATGTTTTGTTAACTCATCCATAACTAATGTGAAAAGGTATGGACTCAATGCCAATCCTTGGTGCAATCCGACAGTGACAGGAAAATCACCAGTCACGCCACTAGTGGTCTTAACATTTGTTACTACTCCCTCATACATGTCTTTAATTATATCTATATGCCCCTGAGAAACCCCTTTACCACCCAATACCCTCCATATTAACTCTCTAGGGATTGTATCATAAGCTTTCTCTAAGTCAATAAAGACCATGTACAGGTCTTTTCTCCTCTCATTATATTTCTCTACTAATTGTCTTAGTAAGAAAATAGCTTCCATGGTAGACCTCCTAGGCATGAAACCAAATTTATTCTCCGATACACTTGTTTCATATTGTAGCCTCTTCTCAATTACTCTTTCAAAAAGTTTCATGGTGTGGCTCATAAGTTTGATCCCTCGATTATTAAAGTTGTTTACACTAAACAACTTCTTTATGTACAACAAAAAACAATCAACCCAAATTTACACTAATCATTACATACCATCTTTGATTTTTAAATAATAATTTACAAAAATTTTGAATTATGTGAAATCTGTGTCAAGTAAACTTTAATTTATGAACTACTCTCTCTCTCTCTCTCTCTCTCTCTCTCTCTCTCTCTCTCTCTGACACACACACACACACACACACACATTTTCCATCTCATGAAATGGACAAGGAAATTTAAGCTAACACACACACACACACACACACACACACACACACACACATATTTCCCACCTCATGAAATGGATAGGGAAATTTAAGCTAACACACACAAACACACACACTTCCCACCTCATAATTAATTTAATCATCTTATTTTGTTAAAGTTCTTTTATTACTGTAGCTTTTGTACTTCTTTGGTCATCACATTTCTTTAGTTTTATAAGCGTGTTTCTACAATATTTTGCAATGCAACTCAACTTTGGAACCTTAGTGCCAATCGAATACATATAATCATTTAGAATCAAGAAGTTCAACCCTTAAGAAATCTTATGAATAACCATTAGCAACCTGGTCATGTGATCAGACTCAGTGTGGGATGCAATTTCCCATTAAGAGATGTGAACTAGAAGTAGTGGTGATCCAACTGCCAAGATTGATCAGGATAAAATTGAAGATTAAGATCAAAAGATTGAGTCAAAGCCTTCAAATCATCACTTCAACATAAGGGAAAGGCATACAAAGGTGAACAGTCATAGGAAACAGTGCATATCAAGGTGAAAATGACTCGGATTGGTGATTTCAGCTATTCATAGTGTTCCACTCGATGTCACAAACAAAACCCCTCTAATGATTTGACGATCGGGGGTTGATCCGATGGAGATCCTAACACAGTAGTATTGTACAGCCATGATCAGGGAGATCCATGACAATCCAACAACAATTTGATGCTCTTAATGATTTGTTAGACACAAATTAACATTAATGCAAGTAAGATCATTACCTATCTTCTCCAATTTACTATGTATTTCAAGTATAATGTGCATTTCAAATTATAAAATCCATAGAAATTTCATGGAAACTTGAACAATTGGATCCTAGTACGATCTTAGGTTAGATTGAAAGACTAGTCATAAACTAAACCTTCAATTTAGATGATTGATTAATAGTGTTATATGTATACATCTTAGATCAGCTACGTATTACAATTTAGAAGCTCAAATCAGTGATTTAAATCTCATATCGAACACTGGGAGACATTGGTAAATTGGAATGGTCGATATCAAGTAGGTGGATTAATACTGACACCCCAACCGCCCCCCCCCCCCCCCCCCGCTTTAAGAAAAAATGAAATCATTAAAAATACTAAAAGGAGGGACATAATTGATACTAGAACCCCCCTCACTTAAGCAAAAATGAAATAGACGTCAGGTCTGTTTTCCCAAACTCGACAAACACAACAGAGGGAGATGAGAAGAAGAAGAAAGAAGAGACAGGGAGGAAGAAGAGAGGAGAGAAGGAGAAGGAGTAGGAGCAGGAGCTTGCACGTCAAAAAAATTGTAGACCATACTAGTTTTGGGGGTTTTTGTGTCACCAAGAAAAGGGGAACTCGCCAGTGATGGGGGCTAGTCAAATTTCTAGTTTGAACCATTCATCCTACTCAATTCAAGGGCACAATCAAAAGTCCTTTGGTTCCACTATGATAGGAGGAGATTTCATTGGTTTTTTTGCTAGAGTTTGCTAGCCGTCACTTAAGACGACTGCAGCTTTGATCGTTGATCTGAGCCTATCATCTTCCATGGCTTGCCATAAGAACCAGATCCCATCTTTCCTATGTGGAGGTAAGTTTTTCACTTACCCATCTTTGTGTTTTTCTTGATTTGTCTACTATTTTGGGTACTACATGTAGATTTAGTTATTTTAGCAAGATATGAGGACGATTTTTGGTACCACTGTTGATCGGAGATTGATCAGAACTCCAAAGTCCTCTGTTGAATTTCAATCATCAATCTGGGACAGGTTTAAATGAGAAATGGGTCCACAACAATCATTAAATGAAATAAATGAGTTTTAGTAGTACGACTAAGATATAGTGGGAAGAAAACAAAAATCAAGAGCCCATGTGAGTGATTGATTTTGAGTTTATTGAATAACCATAACATGTTCGGTTTTTCCACTATAGTGGCACTTCCCATTGAGTTGGTTGTGGGTAAGTTTGAAGCCATTCTTAAGATGATTCTAGCTTGAATTAGCCCCTATTATGTTTAGTTTTTAGCATTATTGGAGTATCCTTGGTGTTCTATTTTTGTCTGTGAATGAGCTTAGATGTGCTTGATCATTATTTTTTGGATTTCTTTTATTAAACTAATTGTTAGCAAATTATCTACATTATTGATTTCCAAATGATGAGTTTTCAGCAAGGTGTAACGCTTACATTCTAGTTGTCCACAATATTTAGCAATAAGTATGAATACTATCATAAGAAGAATTTATTTTTGTTTCTTTTAATGATTTGACATGTTATTGCTTCAAGTATCGACTTACGAGTATGCTCAATGCCTTAATCTAAGTATATTACATTTCTCAGAATGTGATGAATGGAATATGAAATGTGAATTACAATTCTCTAAGGTTTCTAATATCACTGCTATTTGCAAGTTTGTGGTATGGGATAAAAAATAAATGTAAATGAGATGTGGATCTATGCTCTATGATTGGATTATTAAATATGTGGCATTAGGTTGGTCGATGTGACATTGGTGTGAGTCTCATGGATGGTATAAGCAATTGAATTTCTATATTGGAGCTCCTAAGAACCAGATAAGGCTCAATGAGAGTGGGACTAAGGCTTGAATGAGGCTCGACTATGATTGAACTTCCTATGTGGAGTTGTTGAGGCTTGGATAAGGTTCAGTGAGCATGGACTAAGGCTCAGTCATGGATGGGTTTCTGTGTAAATTGAGGCCCCAGTGAGGCTTAGTCAAGTATTTCATGCCAGAAAGCCTTCCAACATGTGGTGATGGTGTTTGGAGGATTGGCAGCTAGATATTGACGCTTCATTGTGATTATGCTTAGATAGTGACCATAATGTGACTCTTAGATTTAATTGTGATGTCAAATTTGTAAGAATTATTGTTTCTAACTTGCTTGTAGTGTTCATTTAAAGTAGAATTGTGTTATTGTCTCATCCATGTGATTTACATCTTTGGTTATTTCAAAATTCTCTCAACCTATCTTGTCAAGTATCCTTAGCTCACCCCCCCCCCCCCTCTTTCATTGAGTTGTCTTGTCCATTGCGGTACAAGCACATAGGAACCAGACTACGTATCACATGGTTCTGCATCTCTTTTAGAGTTCATTCATCACCTCATCTCATTTGGAGTTGTGGGAAATATTTGTAGTCGAAATTTGGGCTTGAGTTATTTGATGATGGTGGGATTGACTTTTGTCTTAGATATTCATATCATGAGTGGTTTATCCTTGTTTTAGATTTAAGTCAAACTTGATATTGTTGAACAATAGCCTTTTTAATTACTGCCAATAGTTTATTGAATTTTAGTATGTGCCTAAAACTATCATTAAACTGCTTATGAACAATATAAGCTAGTTCAATCCTAATTACCTTTGCTCACTAATGCTAACCTTAAGGATAGTGTGTGGAAGCATTTCAAAATATTAAAATGGCCAGAAGTAAAAGATTGTTCTTGTTCCAACACTATTGCTGATTATGCATACTTTAATATTTCTTGGATGTTTCCAAACATTATTATAATTATGCTAGAGTTGAAGTTATTGTTAAATTTAAGCATGTCTAAGATTATGCATAATTTAATAAAATCATGTAAACATAGTTCCTCTCTACATTTATGTCCTTAGATGATTTTCACTAATGGATTTTGATGCATATATGCATATCAATGTATACATGTCAATTCTTTTAGACTGAAGGTGTTTTCAAGGATTGGCTTATAAATGAAATTGATTAAATTGAGCATCATTAGTAGTTATGAATAATCAGGTACTCAATCATGTATGAATTTGAAATGCATCATGCTCACAAAGAAAGTAGGTGAGGTGGACGTGTGCACACAAGCACATGAAATGCATATATGACTAAATTGTCCAATGTAAATCATGAAATGTATGCCAAAATAACAACCTTTTTCCACCTACACAAGTGCAAGCTTGCTAAGATATTGTAATTGTTTATAATGTCTTAGATTTGAAGAACTAGAATAGAAGGACAAATAGGTTGAGCCAAGGACGTGAAAGCAACTGTGGAGTGATAATTGTCGTAGATTGGGATTTTTAGTATTTGAAGAGTGAGTCTCACATTTTGGGATTTAATTTATGAGTTATTAGAGAAGGTGTATGCATATTTAATTTGATGTAGTGGATTCATTCTTATTTAGTCCAATGTATTGTGATATGGTGGTGATAGGAGGTTTTGAGATGTTATAAGTAGTATGCATTTGCTTTGAAAGCTATGAAAATATATTTGTATTGTCTATTAGGTGCGTGTTAAATGAGCATATGTCTGAAAAACAGAGGAAGCTTTACCAGATTTTTGGTAGGAATGAGACACTCATGCTATTGTATAATCCATGTGTATGTTATAGAAATGACACTTGGAATTTATAATGCTTGATCATTTTGATCAGAATGATGTATAAAAGTTTTAGAAATGGGCATGAACAAGACTCTAATAGACATACATGCAAGCTTACTATTAAATACTTTAAGATTTATCTCTTGATTGTTGAATGGTAGTCCTAGTTGCTTACATAAAGCTAGATTATTTCAGCCATGTTTATATGAGGGCAAATGAATGTGTATATAGATGTGCTATGTGATGACTAGAATCATGCAAGGTAACAATACTTTACTTGTATCTTGATTTACTTAGAATCATGCAAGTTAATATTGCTTTACTTATAATTGTTAAGTGTTTAATTTTGGTCAAAATTCTCCTCATTTAGCGTTCAATTAGATCATCTAACCGTTCAATTTTACAAAACATAGCTTGATTTTGAATTTAAATCCAATGGACCATCCAAATCTTAAATTTTCAAAATCAACGGTCAGATGATCATTAGAGCTCATTAGATGACTAATGTACGGTTCAGATGAGTCTAATTTAGTCTACTCTTTTGCAGATCAACCAAAAGACGCACAGATGGTTGTGATTAAAAGATAACGGTGCAGATCATCTTAAAGGACAATGGATGGACCAGATCACCCATGGAGATAGATGGAATAGAAATCATGGACAAAATGGAAAGAACATGCAAAGGGCAACTCCTTCCCCCACTTCTTTCTTTCCTTTTCTTTTTTTTTTTCTCTTTTTCTTTCTTTCCTTTTCCTTTTTCCTTTTTCCTTCTTTCTTTCCTTTTTCTCTTTTCTTTCTTTTTCCTTTTTCCCTTCCTTTTTCTCTTTTCCTTCTCCTTTTCCTTTTTCCTTCTTTCCTTTTTCTTTCTTTCTCCTTCTTTCCTTTTTCTTTTTCCCTTCCTCATTCTCACGTACGACTTTCCTTATTACCTTCACCACCAACGCACAAAATGGAACTCTCTTTCCCAACCTTTCCCACGGTTTCCTTCTCCTCTCCCCCACCTACCTCTTCTCCTCTCTATCCCCTGTTCTCTCCCATCTCCTCTCTTCCTCTAAGGCTGGGTTGAAAGGAGGAACCGTGTTCCCCCCTTCTCCCACTCCTCTCTACTCCCTTCTCTCACTCCCCAGCCCCAGACCTCCTCTCCCCTCTCTTCCACAACCGTACCCAGATTCTCCTCATCTCACCTTCTCCTTTTTCCTCTTGCCTTTCTCTACCACTCAGCCTCTCCCTCTCATTCCCTCTTTTCACTCTTTTCCCAGCTCCCATCTCTCTTTCCTTGTCTCTTGTCAACTCTTCTACCTTCTTTGCCCAGTCTCCTAACCGCACTGCGCTGTCTCCACTCGACTGCTTCTCCCCCCAGTCCAGCTTTTGCTCCACCTGTTTGCCATTATCATTGCATCAGCCAGCGACTGGCATCACCGTTTCACACCCGCCTAAGCAGTCTACTCCTCCTCTAATTCTATCCCCTGCCTCCATCGCGCCAGGTACACTTAGGCTTCCCTACTTGTTAAAGGCCAGAGCTGTGCGACACCTCCAATACCTCAGCAAGCGTCGTCTTCCTCAGCCACTGATAAGATTGACACATAGATCATCTGTTGCTCCAGTTCGGCAAACCTCCACTTCACTGGACCGCCTAAAGATCCTTGCACCACCACATAACCCCCTCTTTTCACCTCCTCTTCTTCCCATCTACCCAGTACATCAGCTCAACCCCAGTACCTCTGGTTTCCACTACTCCACCACCCAGGCGTCCTCTGTCTTCGTCGTCCTCCAAGCAGCCAGGTGTCTTCCACTCCACCGGCAACTAGCTGACCTGCCACGCAGCCAGGTGTCTGCATCCAGTTTCCAGACCACTCCTAATCTCTGACATCTCTGCTTCACTCGCCAAGAATGGAAACCCAAGTCGAGTTCTCTTCCTTTCCTTTCTTCTTCTTTCTCCTTTCTCCTTCCTCCATTCTTCCCCTTCTCTAGTTTTCAGCATTTTCCTGGTTTTTTTTTGTTAAAAACCATAAACCCAGTAAAAGTACGTTTCTACCCCTGGAAGATTTTAGAAATCCCATCTGTGTCCCTAGTTTAATTCCATCTGTGTCCTGCTTTATTCCTATTTTGTTTTATCTCCATTTTTCTTATCCAAGAACTGTCCAATCTGAGACAGATCAATCAAGGCCTAACCTCTTAACGGTTTAGCCTTAATCAAAACAAAATCCTCGATTTCTCCTTTGTTTCTTAACAGAATTCAAATTAATTATACAGGTTCATTCTTAGGACATCCCTAGATAGAACCAACACTTCTGATCTTAGACATGAAATCCAGAAATCAATCTGAGCCGTCCAAATCTTGAAATCACAATTTAGCCCAGATCTTGACCATTTTGAAGAATCTGTCAAATTCGACCGGTGGCTCACTAATCAAGAACGGGTTGAAGATATCTGTAAAGGAGGATCAGATTTTAGAAGACCAGAAGTGAAGATTTTGATGAAAATTGATCTAGGGAAGTAGTTTTTTCTCATTATTTGATTTTGTTTGTTTTCTTTAAGAACTGGAAATTCTGTATTTTTGAGAAGTTTATTAGATCTGAACATTGATTCTCATTTTAATAATTCCAGTAATTGTGAGTGATTTATTTTTAATTTTAAATAATTAGATTTTATTGAAAACTCCATTTTAAATCAAGTCCTCGTGGGATTGACCCGTACTTGCATAAGCTACCCTACAATAGCCTGCGCACTTGTGGTAAAATAATCAACAAGTTTTTGGCGCCGTTGCCGGGTACTTGCAAAGGAGTTTTCATAAAATTTAATTAAAAAATCCAAAAAAATCAAAAAAATCAGAAAATTTTAAAAAAAATCAGAAAAATCCAGAAAAATACATAAAATTAGGAATTACAATTTTTAGAATTTTAGGGAATTTTAGATGTATTTTAAATTGTTTTTAGGGCATAATCACCTTGTTTCCTGAATTTGGTACTAATTTCTAATTTTATTTTTTAGGAAATAGGAAAGTGGAGGAATTTGGCAAGTAGATCTTCACCAAAATGGAAACTTCCCTGCTTTCCTAGAATAGGACTTTCTTTTTTCTTTTGAGTGAATCTTGTAGTGAGGATCATTGTAAATTGCAATTTCCATTTTAAAATTTAAAGGGTTGTTTAATACAGGGCAAGTGTGGGATAAGGTGGCCCACACTTGATCTTCATCAGAAACCCCACTGTGAGTTTCCTCACTCATTTATTTCCTAGATTAAGGTTTGCATTTAGAATAATTTGCATTGTTTGGTAGTGTAACTCATATAGAAGCATCTTTTATAATTGTTGCATTTTAGGATTTTGCATTAGTTTACTGCTTTTAATTGCATTCTTAGGGCATGTTTAATGTTTTAAGGTGATTTATATGTTGATCGAATTGCCATGGTGTGTGAAATTAATTAGTAAGGGCACCCTACCCCCATAAGATCAAGGGTGGATTTCATCACCACCTCTTGGCCCACTTAGGATAATCACCTCAAGCGCGCAAACCTTCCTTTCACGTTAATTTAAAATCAATCAGAAGAGACCTATAGGGCCATCACATGCTCGTAGGACCCTCTTAATAGGACACGATTTCTTGTCACCCGGTGGCTTTTGATCACTGTGGTTATTGGGGGTTACTTAATAGAGCCTCGCTCTTCCCCCACCTCCTATTGACGTTTGTTGAGGTCTAAACGCCTCCTTACACGAGGGTTGTATTAACCACTTTAGACAGAACCCAACTAGTAAGCAGTAATCAACTTCTAAAGAGAGGAGGAGCGCTAGTATAGGCTAATAAAAGCATCGTCCCCACAGAAAATCAAGAAACTCAAATATATTGCTGCTTATTAGCCTTAGGATTATTTGAGTGTGCCCTTTTGTTTGCGCATCATTCTAGAAGTTAGGTTGCATCATTTAGGTTAGTTTTCTCAAAAAAACAAAAAAAACAAAAACAAAAAACAAAAAACGAAAAGAAGCCTCCCTTGTATGCACTTTTGGAGACGCGACAAAACCGGAAGGTTAGTCAAGTACGACCAAAAAGACATACAACAAGATCAGGCCACATCTATGACTGATCAACGATCCAGGGGTAATTCACCCCATGGAAGTCAAGGGGCTCCACTCATCATGAATGAGGACCCACCACCCTTGATGGAAGATGAATATCAACCTCCACCAAGGAGGAATAATCATCAACCAAATAGAGATTGGAGAAGAAACAATAGGGAGTGGGACTAACAGAGTGAACATGGGGATGATAATATTGAGGGTCATCAAAACATTCGTGGTAGAACTTTAAAAGACTACCTTCAGCCTACACGCACCAGCACACCATCCTGTGTAATTCTTCCTCAAAATGCTGGTGCGTTAGAATTAAAAACGGGAGTAATCCAATTACTTCCCAAATTCCATGGTCTAGATAGTGAGAGTCCTTATTTACACCTTAAAGAATTTGATGAGGTATGTAGTACCCAACGAACACAAAATATAGGTCTACATACTGTTAGGCTTAAACTTTTTCCTTTCTCTTTAAAGGAAAAAGCAAAAATGTGGTTTAATGCACTGCCATCAGGTTCCATAAGAACCTGGAATGAAATGACTAGGGAATTCTTAAAGAAGTTTTTCCCTACCCATAAAACCAATACACTTCGCCGCAAAATAATGAACTTTACCCAAAAGGATAAAGAATCATTCTATCAATGTTGGGAAAGGTTCAAAGAACTACAGCTCACTTGTCCACATCATGGCTATGAACCATGGCGCATCATCAGCTTCTTTTATGAAGGACTAAATTCTGACATGCGCCAGTTTGTAGAGATGATGTGTAATGGCAACTTTCTCAATAAACAACCAGATGAGGCGGAGGAGTATTTGGAATGGCTAGCTGAAAGTGCACAGACTTGGGCTGACTCAGAAAGAATAGAACATACAGATAGACCTAAGCCCAATAACTCCCATGCTAGGGGAAGCATGTATGCTATGTCTGAAAAAGATGATATCAATGCTAAAGTACCATCCCTGGCGAGAAAAGTAGAAGCCATAGAAATGGGAAAGAAAAACTCACATAAAGAAGAACAAGTGTGTAGCATTTGTGAAAGTACGTCACATCTTACTCAGGAATGTCCTACAATCCCTGCTTTTCAAGATGTACTTCATGATCAAGCCAATGCACTTAACACATATACAAGACCTTTCTCCCCATATTCAGACACTTATAACCCCAACTGGAGAAACCATCCAAATTTTAGTTGGAAAAATGGACCTATTGCTAATGTTCCACAATCAGGACAATATCAACCCCATCAACAAAACCAAGCACTTCTTACTTTACCTTATCAAACTCATCAACCTCCTTCTGGACCTTACTTGCCCCCACCTAAAAAGCATGTTGAGGATAATCAAAATGTTCAAAACCAGGAAAGGAAAATTTCTCAATTAGAAAGTCAAATAAAACAAACCAACCAGTCCATGAATGAATTAAAAAACATGATGAGTCAAATGATGCAAAGTATGGAAAAAGGAAAGTTCCTAGCTCAACCACAAGCAAACCCTAAGGGAGTGCATGCGGTTAGCATTAATGCATCTGATGAAACATCTAGCTCTACCATGGAACAAACTAAGGTTGTTACTATTCTTAGGAGTGGTAAAAGAATTGAGAAAGATGAGGCTCAAAAGACTGAAAAGGTAGAAAATCCACGAAAGTTAAAGAAAACTCTAAACAAAAGGACCCTATTTCACCTGTTGATCCATGTCCTATAACTGCTCCATTTCCTCAAAGGTTGCGTCAAGCCCCAAAGTCTGCATCTAATGATGAAATTTTAGAGATTTTCAAGCAAGTCAAGATCAACATACCAATCTTAGATGCTGTAAAACAAATCCCATTATATGCCAAATTCTTAAAAGACTTATGCACCATAAAGAGAAAATTGAATGTCCAGAAGAAGGCATTTTTGACTGAACAAGTTAGTTCTATTCTTCAACATCATACACCACCAAAGTACAAAGATCCTAGTTGCCCCACTCTTACTTGCATTATTGGCAGCTACAAGATTAACCAAGCTCTTCTTGATTTAGGATCTAGTGTAAATCTATTACCATACTCGGTATATGAACAGTCAGGTCTGGGTGAACTAAAACCTATATCTACTACACTCCAGCTAGCTGACCGTTCTGTAAAAATACCGAGAGGGGTAATAGAGGATGTGTTAGTCCAGGTAGAACAATTTTGTTTCCCTGTCGATTTTCTAGTTCTAGATACACAACCGGTGGTGAATGAGAAGAATGAAATACCAGTCATCTTGGGACGACCATTTTTACTACGTCCAATGCCTTAATCAACTGTAGAAATGGTGTCATGAAACTGTCCTTTGGCAATATGACATTAGAGCTAAACATCTTTAACATTTGTAAGCAACCTGGTGAAACTACTGATGATTTGCACAGTGTTAACATGATTAATTCAGTTGTGCAAGATCAGTTTCAGTCCTCTTCCTTTTCGGACCCACTAGAGGCCTGTTTGGCCCATTTTAATGAGTTTAATGAGGATGCATTAATAGAGGAAGTTAATGCCTCCTGGATTCTGTTCCTATCATGGAAACAGAAAAATGGAAACCTCCTTTCGAGGACCTTCCATTGAGGGAGTCCACTCCCCTTCCATCATTCATAGAACCTCCTAAGCTTGAATTGAAATCTCTACCATCAGATTTAAAATATGCCTTTTTAGGAGACAAAGAGACTTTTCCTGTAATAATTTCCTCCCAATTAGAAACATCTCAGGAGGAAAAGTTAATAGACACTTTAAAAGAACACAAAGGAGCTATAGGATGGACCATAGCTGATATAAAGGGCATTAACCCTTTAATCTGCACCCATAGGATCTATCTAGAGGATGAAGCTAAGCCATGTCGTCAAATGCAAAGAAGGTTAAATCCTAATATGAAAGATGTGGTTAGAGCAGAAGTCCTAAAGTTGCTTGATGTGGGAATCATCTATCCCATAAGTGATAGCAAATGGGTAAGTCCTACTCAGGTGGTTCCAAAAAAGTCTGGAGTGACAGTAATAACTAACGCCAACAATGAATTGATTCCTACCAGGGTTACTACTGGTTGGCGTATGTGTATCGACTATCGAAAGTTGAATGCTGTTACAAGGAAGGACCATTTTCCTTTGCCCTTCGTTGATCAAATGTTAGAAAGGGTTGCAAGACATCAGTACTATTGTTTCTTAGATGGTTATTCAGGGTATAACCAAATAGAAATTGCACCTGAGGATCAGGAAAAGACCACATTTACATGTCCTTTTGGCACTTTTTCTTACAAAAGAATGCCATTTGGATTATGTAATGCTCCCGCCACATTTCAACGTTGCATGTTAAGCATTTTCAGTGACATGGTGGAGAGAATTTTAGAGGTTTTCATGGACGAATTTTTTGTTTTTGGTAATTCATTTGAAACATGTCTTGAAAATCTAAGAAAAGTTTTAACTCGTTGTAAAGAGAAGAACCTAGTGCTTAATTGGGAAAAATTTCATTTCATGGTTCCTAAGGGAATTGTCTTAGGTCACATTGTTTCATCTAAAGGTATAGAGGTAGATAGAGCTAAAGTTGATCTAATTTCCAATCTACTCATTCCAAAATCTATTAGGGACATTCGCTCTTTCCTAGGTCATGCAGGATTCTATAGGAGGTTCATTAAAGATTTTAGTGCAATATCTAGACCATTATGTTACCTCCTCACAAAGGATACTCCTTTTGAGTGGACTGAGGATTGTCAAGAAGCTTTTATAAAGTTAAAAGACAAGTTGACCACCGCACCTATCATGCAGCCACCTGATTGGAGTCTACCCTTTGAAATCATGTGTGATGCCAGTGACTATGCTATAGGAGTTGTACTAGGATAGAGAAAAGAAAAGAAGACATACGTCATCTACTATGCCAGTAGGACCTTAAATAGCACCCAAATGAATTATTCTACTACGGAGAAAGAACTCTTAGCAGTTGTCTTCGCATTGGATAAATTCAGGTCTTACTTGGTTGGATCTAAAATAGTTATATTCACTGACCATTCGGCCCTCAAGTATCTTCTTTCTAAGAAAGATGCTAAGCCTAGACTAATTAGATGGATTCTCCTACTCCAAGAGTTTGACATTGAAATAAAAGATAAAAAGGGAGTAGAGAATGTGGTAGCTGACCATTTGTCTCTCTTAGTCCTAACAGAGCCTTTAGATGAGTTGCCAATTAAAGACACTTTCCCTGATGAGCAACTTTTTCATGTTTCCCATCCTCCCTGGTTTGCCGATATTGCAAATTATTTAGTCACGGGAAAATTCCCGAACATTGGACTAAACAAGAAAAGAAAAAATTCTTTTCCAATGTTAAGCACTATTTCTGGGATGATCCAGACCTATTTAAATACTGCCCAGATCAAATCATTAGGAGATGTGTCCCTGACCTAGAACAACATAGTGTTATCTCCTTTTGTCATTTAGAAACATGTGGTGGACATTTTTCTGCCTAGAAAATAGCGACAAAGATTTTGCAGTGCGGTTTTTATTGGCTGTCGTTGTTCAAAGACACACATGTATTCTATAAATTATGTGAGCAATGTCAAAAGTTAGGAGGACTAACTCGTAGGAATATGATGCCTCTAAACCCTATTCTTATCATAGAAATTTTTTATTGTTGGGGCATTGATTTCATGGGTCCATTCCCACCTTCTTTTGTCTACATTTATATCTTATTAGCCATAGACTATGTTTCAAAATGGATTGAGGCTATCCCGTGTAGGAATAATGATCATAAAATAGTTCTTAAATTTTTAAAAAGAAAACATTTTTTTCTAGATTTGGGACCCCTCAAGCCATTATAAGTGATAACGGTACACATTTTTGCAACAAACCATTTGAAGCACTAATGAAAAAATATAATATTACACATAAAGTTGCAACACCGTATCACCCACAAACAAGTGGACAAGTAGAAGTATCTAATCGGGCCATTAAACAAATCCTTTAAAAGACTGTTAATCCAGATCATAAAGATTGGTCTCTTCGACTGACCGATGCGCTTTGGGCTTACTCTGACCGCACATCGCACCTTGATTGGTATGTCTCCCTATCGTATTGTATACGGTAAGGCTTGTCATTTGCCTGTGGAATTGGAACATAGAGCCTATTGGGCAATAAAGACATTCAATTTCAATATGAATAAAGCAGGCTCACATCGCAAACTCCAACTTAATGAGTTGGAAGAGATCAGGCAAGAAGCATATGAGAGTAATAGGATATATAAAGAAAAGATGAAAGTTTTTCATGATAAGAACATAATGAGAAAATCCTTTACTCTAAGCCAAAAGGTTCTACTTTACAATTCTAAGCTTCACTTATTTCCAGGTAAGCTTAGATCTCGATGGACTGGTCCATATATAGTAAAAGAAGTTTTTTCATATAGGACTGTCGAGATTGAGAATACTAGGACTGGTCATTCTTTTAAAGTGAATGGTCAACGTTTAAACCCTTTCCTAGATTATGAGAATCCAGACGTTGAGTCCACAACTCTGGAGGATCCTGTTTATCAGGATTGAGTGGATTTGATCCCTCTGTACCATATTTTGTATTTTTGTTGTTTTCTACATCACTCATATTCATTTTAGGTCCTACTTTTTAAACATTGAGGACAATGTTTCTCTCAGGTTGGGGGTGTAGAATTCTAGCAAATTCTAGTTTTTTTTAGATTTTTAGGTGCTTTCCTTGACTTTTCAAAAAAAAAAAAAAATGAAAAAAAATGGCAATTTTTAGGTCATTTCCTACACTATGATGAGAATTGAATTTTCTGAAGTATAATCTGAATAACTTTAGCTTATTAATGGAATTGAATATGATTAATTCATCTTTTTATTCATTTTCTAAAGTATTCTATGAAAGCAAAGTCTCATATCACATCTGTACACGCAGTTGCATATAGATAGTCTAGATTGATAAGTAGCTATAACTTAGAAATTCTGAAGAAATTCAGTGGAGATCTATAACCTAAGTGAGTTTTAGAGCCATTCATTTTTTTTTTGAGAGGTTATAAATATTCCTAATTTTCTTCAGCGTGCTTAAAGAAAATTGATCCAATACTCTTAATTTTGGCTAATTACCTAGATAATTAGAATATTTTCTTTAAAATTCTAGAAGTTCATTGAATTTGATAGATTATAGGAAACCTAGAAAATGATTTAGGCCATCCTTGTTATAACCTAGAGACATAAAGCCTACCCATAAAGTATTGTTACCACTAGTTAGCCAACTTGAGCCTTTAATATAAGCCTTTTCTTTTGTCACCCAAATTATCCTTTACCCATATTAACCCAGTAGAAATTATTCATTACCCATTTTCTTTGAAAAATAAGTTAGAGAAGAATGAAGAAATACCTTTTAATTGTAATGAAAAGTGGATATCAAGAAAAGAAATAGTCTTCAAAGTGATTCAAAAGTACTAAAATAGTCTGAAAAAAAAAAAGAGGTTTGAAGAATGCAAAGAAAAAAAAAAAAAAAAGAATTATCAACTTTAGAAGACCTCTACTTATTTTTTGAAGAAACTTTGAATATCCTTATACCCTTTCTTTAGTATCCTGTCCTAAGCCTATGTTTCTTCCCAATTAAAGACCTATTGATTCTAGGATAAAAATAGTCTTGATGAGGAAATGAATGGATAGAATATAAAAGAGTGGTATTTCTAAATATTCAAAGGCAATGGCATCTATTCTAAAGGGATCAAAACAATGAAATTTCTTAGTAATTCCCAATTTTCATGAGTACATGTGAGAAAATTTTGCTTTTATTGACTCAACTCACATAATTAAAAAAGAGATATGATTTGACCGCTTATCTCAGAGATTTTGTTTGTGAGTGTATGTCATTAGTGAGGCTTGAGGTCAAAACATATTTCGGATGGAGTTCAAAAGTTAGAAGTTTATTTAGAGATCAAGATGATTCCATATGTAAATTGTACATGCACACACTCACTCTGAGATTTGAGCTTAATTGGAATTATTTTGGCATATGGGTAGGGTTTTGAATTTTTCAATCATTTTTATTAGTATGATAAAGTTGATGTGATTTATTGAAGATAATTCTCTGAGGAAAAAGAGGAGTTGACTTAAAAATAAAATTTGAAATCTTGAAATTTGGTTTTTCGCATGTTTTGCTCTGGACTAGCAAAATGCTGGTTGCGGGGTGTGTTAAGTGTTTAATTTTGGTCAAAATTCTCCTAATTTAGCGTTCAATTAGATCATCTAACCGTTCAATTTTACAAAACTTAGCTTGATTTTGAATTTAAATCCAATGGACCATCCAAATCTTAAATTTTCAAAATCAACGGTCAGATGATCATTAGAGCTCATTAGATGACTAATGTACGGTTCAGATGAGTCTAATTTGGTCTATTCTTTTGTAGATCAACCAAAGGACGCACAGACGGCTGTGATTAAAAGATAACGGTGCAGATCATCTTAAAGGGCAATGGATGGACTAGATCACCCATGGAGATAGATGGAATAAAAATCATGGACAAAATGGAAAGAACATGTAAAGGGCAACTCCTTCCCCCACTTCTTTCTTTCCTTTTCTTTTCTTTTTTTTTTTTTCTCTTTTTCTTTCTTTCCTTTTCCTTTTCCTTTTTCTCTTTTCTTTCTTTTTCCTTTTCCTTCCTTTTTTCTCTTTTCCTTTTCCTTTTCCTTCTCCTTTTCCTTTTTCCTTCTTCTCCTTTTTCTTTCTTTTTCCTTCTTTCCTTTTTCTTTTTCCCTTCCTCATTCTCACGTACCACTTTCCTTATTACCTTCACCACCAACGCACAAAACGGAACTCTCTTTCCCAACCTTTCCCACGCATTTCCTTCTCCTCTCCCCCCCTACCTCTTCTCCTCTCTATCCCTGTTCTCTCCCATCTCCTCTCTCTTCCTCTAAAGTCGGCTGGACAGGACAGAGGAACCGTGTTCCCCCTTCTCCCACTCCTCTCTACTCCCTTCTCTCACTCCCAGCCCCCGTACCTCTTCTCCCCTCTCTTCCACAACCGTACCCAGCATTCTCTCATCTCACCTTCTCCTTTTTCCTCTTGCCTTTCTCTACCACTCGGCCTCTCCCTCTCATTCCCTCTTTTCACTCTTTTCCCAGCTCCCATCTCTCTTTCCCTCGTCTCTTGTCAACTCTTCTACCTTCTTTGCCAGCCTCCTAATCGCATCACACGCCGTCTCCACTCGACTGCTTCTCCCCCCAATCCAGCTTTTGCTCCACCTGTTTGCCATTATCACCGCATCAGCCAGCGACTGGCATCACCGTTTCACACCCGCGCCTGCGCCTACTCCTCCTCTAATTCTATCCCCTGCCTCCATCGCGCCAGGTACGCCTAGGCTTCCCTACTTGTTAAAGGCCAGAGCTATGCGACACCTCCAATACCTCAGCAGGCGTCATCTTCCTCAGCCACTGACAAGATTGACACATAGATCATCTGTTGCTCCAGCCGGCAAACCTCCACTTCACCGGACTGCCAGAGATCCTTGCACCACCACATAACCCCTCTTTTCACCTCCTCTTCTTCCCATCTACCCGTACATCAGCTCAACCCCGCACCTCTGGTTTCCACCGCTCCACCACCCAGCGCCCTCTCGTCTTCGTCGTCCTCCAAGCAGCCAAGTGTCTTCCACTCCACCAAGAACTGAAGGCCGACCGCCACACGCCAAGTGTCCGCATCCGCCTGCACCACTCCTAATCTCTGACATCTCTGCTTCACTTGCCAAGAATGGAAACCCAAATCGAGTTCCCTTCCTTTCCTTTCTTCTTATTTCTCCTTCCTCCATTCTTCCCCTTCTCCGATTTTTGCGTTTTCCCGGTTTTTTTTTGTTAAAAACCGTAAACCCAAAGAAAAGTACATTTCTACCCCTGGAAGATTTTAGAAATCCCATCTGTGTCCCCAGTTTAATTCCATCTGTGTCCTACTTTATTCCTGTTTTGTTTTATCTGCATTTTTCTTATCCAAGAACCGCTCCAATTCGAGACAGATCAATCAAGGCCTAACCTCTTAACGATTTAGCCTTAATCAAAACAAAATCCTCAATTTCTCCTTTGTTTCTTAACTAATTCAAATTAATTTGCTGTGTTTATTCTTAGGACATCCCTAGACATAACCAATGCTTATGATCTTAGACCTGATATCCAAAAGTCAATCTAAGCCGTCCAAATCTTGAAATCACAATTTAGCCCAGATCTTGACCATTTTGAAAAATTTGTCAAATCCGAGCAAAGGCTCACTAATCAAGAACGGGTTGAAGATATTTGTAAAGGGGATCAGCTTTTAGAAGACCAAGTGAAGATTTTGATGAAAATTGATCTAGGGAAGTAGTTTTTTCTCATTATTTGATTTTGTTTGTTTTCTTTAAGAACCGAAAATTACGTATTTTTGAGAAGTTTATCGATCTGAACATTGATTCTCATTTTAATAATTCTAGTAATTGTGAGTGATTTATTTTTAATTTTAAATAATTAGATTTTATTGGAAACTCCATTTTAAATCAAGTCCTCGTGGATCGAATTGCATTTCTTGCATAAGCTACCCTACAATAGCCCATGCACTTGCGGTAAAATAATCAACAATAATCATACAAATTATTTTCTAGTTTTAGTTTTATGATAGTTTAATTTTAGAAATATCTACTCTTTAGTAAGTTTCTATTTTCATACATTTCTTATTTGATTTTCATTTGGTTTCTTTGCATATGTCATGTCAGTTTACCTTCATTAAATGAAGTACATGGCCTTTTTTTTATATCATTGTTTTAATATCATTATGTTCTTCTTTGTAGGAACAATGGGAATAGAAAAGAACATCAGTACTAAAGATTACGACCACAACAAAAGGCATAAAACAAGAGGCCACATGAGTACTACTCCAAAAACAAAGGGTAGATGAGAGACAACAATGGAAAAAGGTTATCAAAGAGAAATTTAAAAGAAATTAAAGAAACTATCCCGATATAATAGCAAAGGGCAAAGAGATTGGTGAGAGTGCACTACTTGTAGTAGTTTCCTACACTCTATATTAAGAAGCATGGTTCCTATCACATTTGAGGATTAGAGATATGTGCCATCCTCGAAAAAAGATTCAATATGGGAAAATGGTAAAAGGTATGTAAACATTAATTACATATTATTATTTAAATTATAACTTACCTTGTTTTTAAAATATAGTAATTTGATGTTTGAAATGACAAGAAGATGTGTGGGGCTGGTGAGCAATGGAGAAAATGGAAAAACTACCTTGTTCACAATTACATGATTGCAAATGTCAACAATCCATCAAGGTTGTACACGGTGCTGTCCATTTACTTTGACGTCATTGACCAAGAGGTTTGGAATGCATTTATACGGAAATCACACCTTCGTCGAATTTGTGGTATGTACATAAATGATATTTCATTTAATTAATCCTTTGTAACATCCTATTATTTCACTTAATCATGCATGTACAAATGTGTTGGCGAAAAGTGCAAGGGGAAGAAAAGGTGCATGAAACAAATATGCAACACCACCTGTCAGGATGGAGTGATGCTCATTTAGAAAAGAGTTCAAAGTAAGTATACGTGACAATTTATCCCTTTTAATTTAATACTACTATAGTTATATGCATATTATTCTCTGTATAGTGTCTTTTCTTGACAAAGAAAAATAAAGCTAGGACTATGGAGCGATTTTCTTGACGAGAAAAGATAGATGGGAGTAGCAACAAGTTCTTAGATGAAAGTCTTGTGCAAATTGCTTCTGCATAGTAAGTGGTTCCACATGTACATAAATTTTATACAATAAATTAGATGAAATGATCATGTCTTTTTAATTAAAATTTGCAGGACATTCCTACACGGGAAGCACTACTACGGGAACTCTAGCGGCTCTTGCTGCCAATGGACATCCTGTATGGGGCTATGGGCAATAAGAAGGACCACCCTAGTCAAGTTGAGGGCATGGGTCTTGGTGTAGTTCCTTCTAAATTCTTTGGTAAAGGACATTTACCTAAAGTTCAAGATGATGAGGAGGCCTACAGTGAGCTCATTGCACAAATAGAAGACTAATATATTTAGTCGATTGCATGAGGGAGGGTTGATGATTATTACTCCATCCCTTACCCCTTAATTCTTGTAGTGCCCCCCATACCTCCATCAAATGTGAGCTATAATTCCCCAACTAAAGAAGATAATGAAGGACATCCAACACCCCTTGAAAAGGAAATTCCCTGCCCACGAGGTGTATATATATATACATAGACAAAACTGAAAATTTTTATTGTTATTCGCAATAATTCTCTATCTCAACCTCTCTATTACATATTTAATTTGTAGGGTGGGTCAATGCTTGTTAGCCTTGGATTCTCGTTAAAACATTGTGTTAGTTAGTTCATGATATGAGCACAGATCAAATGTTTTGCACCGAGTCAATTATGCCACCACATACTAAGTGGGTGTGTCCATTACCCATGGCCTTGAATGCTAATTCCTACCTATCATTCCCATTAGAAATGTAAAATATTATAACCATTGGGTAGGTAATTGCATATCATGTCACTTGGCTGGAGGCAATAGTCATTCCCATGGAGTTCACGGTATGTATCTTATCATACTACCTTCCTCATCAATATTTTTTAGCTAGAGACATCACTTAATTATTTAATAACTATATACAGTTAATTAGTAACAACATGCGGCACCAAGATCGAACGCCTTTCCAGGTGTCACCTAATACTTGCTGCACTAATGGAATAGGTACTTGTATATATCTTTGGTGTTTTTTTTTCATCATAAATTAGGTCCTCTTCTTTGACTAATATTAATTTATCTAAAAAAAAATTACATCTTTTATAGTAGCCATCCAAGAAGTCATTGGAAGTCCCACCTAACACACCTTGATCTCTAAGGTTAATAGATAATCTCATCAATGATGATGTGACAATCAATCATGTACGTAATCAGCGGAAGTGCTTGTCGAGGATGTTGTTGAAGTGCCATTTATGGCGGAGGACCTATTATGAGTTTGC
Source organism: Warburgia ugandensis (assembly GCA_035236585.1). Taxonomy (NCBI): domain Eukaryota; kingdom Viridiplantae; phylum Streptophyta; class Magnoliopsida; order Canellales; family Canellaceae; genus Warburgia; species Warburgia ugandensis. The sequence goes on along the minus strand of CP141138.1, from coordinate 6,779,188 downwards.
TCATATGGGATTCAACTCGGAAAGTGCCCTCACATTATATCTCCTACATGAGGATATAGATGGCATTGATACTTTGCTTTATATATCATTTGACATTTACCTTTGTTATATTTTAACGATATATATATAATAATTATTTCTTTTTAGGTAGTGTCTTCTCAATGATGCAACTAGCTCTTTTTTGAGGATGAGGGTACACTTTGCAAATTCCTTGACCCTAGTATCATTTCCTGGAGCAAACTGAGCAAATGGTCTATAGGGAGGTTGTTGAGGATATTTTAATGTGCTTCTTTTCGCTACTCTTAGTGGACAAAGTTTAATGATTCCCTACAATAGTGAGTAAGTTTTAATTTTTTATTTTCTTGCCAACTTATTCTATACATAAGGATTGTTAACTTCCATTACATAATCCATATGGACTATCTATGTAGTTCTCATTAGATGCTACTCATTTTGGACGTGCATAGTGGATATGCTTTCTTTTTTATTCTTGTGGATCACACATCTATCCCACCGTCATAGAAATTATAAATAAGTAAATCCATTTAGTTTTTTTTCATGTGTTATGTGTAGATAATTAATTCTATTATTTATCTATAATGCATTTAAAATTTAAATTTGTAGAGTTTGGATTGAAATGAGCTCAATATCACCAAGATTGTACAACTACCAAAAACTCATTTAGAAGAATGTCAAGGTATATGAAATAGCTTAATTACTCTAAGTTACCACTAGTTAAACCTATATTATTACAAATGATATTTATGAGTTGTTTTTTGTTGTCCTTGTTGCAAAGTGCCCTAAAACAACAATTTGGGGTTGGATGTGCGGGTATTATGTCCTAAGATACACGGTGACGATCATATTTGATTGTATTCCTATCTCCCATTTAAGAAAGGTAGAACACTTTGTACTTTTCATAATCTTATATTTTTCATATAGTTTTTATGGATCTAGTTAAAAACTTTGGGCTTAATTAAATATTTTGTATTTCAAGTCATTTGTGCTTTTTTGAGTGGGCAAACAAGAAGAGTTACTTCAGAGTAAATCTCAATGAAATACATAACCGAATAGAAAATGAGTACATGTAATTAGTCTTCAATTATATCACATGGAGTTACTACTATGACCCTGGGGTAAAATACATATAATAAAGTATTTTTTTCATTTACTTGTAGTGTGTTCCTTTACATTTTATTATTTCCTTTGAAAATTTGACCTGTGGGGATAAATTAGCATGGATGGAGTGAATTTTGGAGCTTGTTGTATTGGATGTTTTGTTTTTCATGTTTATAAAGATTTTTTGTAAGTATCAAGTGTATAGAATGTTTGTTATTCAATGTATACATAGGTGATAGTGTATCGAGAAAGATGTTGATACGTTGTAGTAGATGTTAGTTTCAAAATGTGTATAGAGATAGAAGTATTAGGTGTATATGATTTTTGGTTTTTCATGTTTATCAAGATTTTTTTGAAGTATTAGGTTTATAGAATGCTTATTATTCAATGTATACATAGGTAGTAATGTATCAAGAAGTGAATGAATGTTGTATTGGAATCGGGTTTTGACATGCTTATAAAGATTGAGTATCAGGTGATACAAGTAATACCGCTTGGAGTATTGTGGGATGTTTGTTATTCAATTGTACAAATGTAATATTGCTCAAATACAAAATTGAGACAAAAGACTTTTAAAGTCATTTAGTGATAAACGACTACAAAAATATAGACTTTAAAGTCGCTTATCACTAGACAACTTTAAAAATATAAACTTCTTGCAGTAGTCATTTAGTGTAAGTTTAATTTCCAAAAGTAGGTAAAAAAGGTGGGACGTCACTTGAATAAAAATAACTTTAAAAGTCACAGACACTAGAAGTTGTTTAGGTTAAGTAACTTTAAAACTCCATAAAAATGGTTGGCTTTTGAAGTTGCTTAGATTAAAATGACTTCAAAAGTCACAAACTTTAGTAGTTGTTTACGCTAAGTGACTTTAAAACTCCATAAAAAGGTTGGCCTTTTGAAGTAGCTTAGGTAAAAACAACTTTAAAAGTCATCAACTTTTAAAGTCATTTTTACCTAAGCAACTTCAAAAAGTCACATATATTTGAAGTTTCTCAGGCCAAATGTCTTTAAAATTAGTGACTTTTAAAGTTGTTTGTTTAAGCTGATATCAAAAGTACTTGATTTTTAAAGTCATTTGTGTAAACAACTTTAAGTTGGTGACTTTCCAAGTCAAGCCGATAGAAGTCACT